>OZ043921.1:13905866-16887116 GCA_964056405.1 Acronicta alni
AACAACAACCTCATTGGTCCTCTCGATGTAAGCGCGGCTGCCGCTTAAATCATATAAAAACAAGAGTAAATCTTTTAAAATGACACATGTATCCCCAAACATACCATGGAGCTAATAGACGTTGCGATTACAGCACGCGGCCGCCAAACAAACAAATGGTGTTGGACACACATCTGGCAGAGTCAATAATTCTGTTTGTAAAGGCCGCCTGCGATTCTATTTGTTTTCTTCCATCTTCTGTTTTTCGGTGACGTTTTGTTATTTTTTTGAGCAAACTTCGTAAGTGTCTGGACATTCGGTTGACTGTTTGATCGGATATTTCTGGATGTTATGTTGTAGTCAGATAATATTATTTTTATAAGATTCTAATCTGTTTAGCGTCGTCAAGAAAATAATATATATTTTGAGCACAAAACAAAGAATCTCCCAGTAATAAGATATTTGTGAATACTAATCATTGTGCGAACATGGCAACCAGTTCAGAATGACGTCTGGTGGCAATGACGCAGTTTCATGCTGATTTTAAGTTGGGATCTACGGGTATCATACCCTAGATAGACTTTCAATCGACTGTCTTTTCTTTAAAATAATTAAAAACACTGTAGCTGTAATTTTATTATGATACTAGCTTTTGTCCGTGACTATGTCTGTGTGGACTTTACCTAGATAAAAAGTATCTATTCCTTAAGTTTTTTGAAATTTCCTACGCAATTTTCTTAATTTTATTGTCCGTAAGAACCTTTTAAAAAGTATTAGAAAACATAAAAGTAATGATGAATGAAATCGGTAAAATCGTTCTCAAGTAACCGGGGCAAAGAGGGATTCATTTTTTTTATATTTATCTATATAGAAAAATGACGTTTCGAGTTTACTTTCACATTTCACCGTATCGTATATCCTAGGTTCATATTTAATTTCAACATCATCAATAATATTTCATATTAACATGCAAATGACCGTTATATCGTATAAAACTTCTAAATATCTGCATAGTTCAAAGGCAAGTTGGTTACAAATGTTTAAAGTACAGATATTACAATAAAAGGGACCACTTGCGACCTTAAAATATCTAGTTGCTATAACTCTGTTCCTCATAAGGGAACGCTAACTTTTGCAATTTTCCTTTCAACTGAGTTCCCGGGAGGCCTTCAAAGGAGAATTACTGTTGGTTAAATTTACTCTCATTTTCGTCGGAGTCTGAGGAAGGTCTGTTTTTTAGTTTCATTTCTTTGATCAGCCTCTCAAAGTGGAAATTGTTTGTAACTCACTTCGGCCCAAGAATTGGTATTCAGAAGTAATTTTGTGAATTCGCACCTTCTGGTGTTGCTGAAAAATTTATTTGGTATATCATTTACTTATTGGATGGAGATGGATTCTATTTAAATAACTTCATTGGTCTAGTTTTTGCAAGTGCGGCTGCTGAGGCTGTTGTAATCTGTTTAATTCCCAAAGCGAGCAGTTTTATTGGGGTATATAATACGACATTTTTAGTAGTAACTCGGAGTTTCGATTTGTGCTTGGTAAATAGGCTTTTTCTCATGGGAATTAAAACACACCAGCGAGATGTGGATGGAGAAGAATGATTTTATGGTATTTATCCTGTTTACTGCCTCGTTAGTGTAGTGGCCCTAAGCGCGACTGCTACGCTAGAGGTCTTGGGTTCTATTTCCAGATCGAGCAAAATCTTATTGGGTTTTTCTATGAAATTCTCAGTGCCAGCTTGGAGTTTGGATTTGTTGTTTTGTGGCCGGTTAATGGCAATAGGCCTGTTTTACATGGGACCTAAACATACCGGGGAACTGTGGGTGTACATTAGTACACCTCTGCCTAACTCTTCGGGGAATAGATAAATCCGTTTACATAGATAAATCGCACATGTACAACCAACCAAATCAATAAGTTTCTTGCGTGGGAATAGAACCCACTCCCCTCGCACAGTAACCCATCGTTTGGCCGCCGTTGAGCTAATATCCTAACTAAATTAAATATAGCTAAAACTAAGTAATTTGCGGCGCAGATGTCGAAACTAAATTAGTTTTTCGTGTTTAATTTAAGTTCTCTGTAATTTACATTTTCAGAAAAAATGGAGTAGGTATTTGCATTAAACTTTGAATTTTTTACCAAGAATTAAGTATGATATTGTGCAAAATAATAAAGTCAGTATCAGAGGTCAATAGCATTCTAAGAGCGTGTCTGGCTACGCGTGAAGGGTTCCGTAATCAGATATAGAGTTTTCAAATTATACATAGCAATCAATATAAATACTAGTGGCACGAAAACACTAACATTTTTTAGTGTTTTAGCGTAATCTTGAAGAATCTTAAAAATCTTAGAGTTAAATGTTCGTTAACTTAATTTTTTTAGAAATTAGAAATCAGAAATCATTTATTCGCAATGAATGTAGGTAACAAGATAATGGTGTTGTAAGTATGTGAGTCGAATCTATTACATTCTACCTAATGGCATGCAAATTTATATAATAATAGTAAATTATGATCAAATAAAACAATAATAACATCACTACATAGCATATAACAAAGTCGCTTTCTCTGTCCCTATATCCCTATGTATGCTTATATCTTTAAAACTATGCAACGGATTTTGATGCGGTTTTTTTAATAGATAGAGTGATTGAAGAGGAAGATTTATATGTATAATACATGTATTTTATGGAATATAGTAAACCGCGCATCAAAAATACTGATTCAGCGACAAAATTAATGATTGAGCAGTAAAATATAGATATCGGTTAGGTTAGAACTGTGACTACACAAGAATGCCAGAACCAAATCTGAATGTTTTTAGAACAAGATATTGTATAGAACAATATTTTGAGGTAACTATTTTGCTGTGCAATAAGTATTTTTGCTTAGGATTGGGAATTATTTTGTTATACAAAACGACGTTTCTTGATTTGCAGTTAAATACTAGCCGTATTTTATTAGTACACTGCACCCGTGCGAAGCGGGAGCGGGTCGCTAGTGCTTTAATATATCAAAACAATATTTACTACAACTATTATTACGATAACAAGTATCACAATAGAATTAGAAATTACAATTATTTCAAATCTTTATCATTTAGAAAATCATTCGAATCGTAATAAGATTTTTCATTTAATATATTTTTTAAAGCTTTCTTAAATAGAATTATGTTCAAATGCTTAATAATATTCGGAATGAGAGATGTATTGTATGATTAGAGTAAAACCGATCATGTTTTATCAAATATTTGTGCTTTGCTCAGGAGTGGGACAATACAAATAAAAAAATGTGTAATGAATTTACATAATATTGAGATGTAATTTTTGTGAAATAATTTCGATATCGTTCTCTTATTTTACAACGGAACCCTATAAGCAAAAGGATTTAAATCAGATATCAGAATTCATAATATTAACAAAATCGAAAAGTTTTCGTCTCGCAAGTTCAAAATTAAACGCTGGATGGAGATCACGATTTGAAATATCTGAATGACTTTAAAAAAAAACAGCCAAGTTCTTAGTGAACTCCTAGGAGACGGTCGTCAGAATGAAACCACTTTTAACAATTGTCCTACTTTTTTCTTTTATATAATTTTATTCACTGCGATTCTTATTATTAAGACTGTCTGTGTATCTGACGTTGCTTTGATTTCATAGAATTAAACTTGTCCTGCCCCGTGGTGATACCCGGATTGTTATTTTTTCATCAAATCATTAACCTACGCAAGCAAAGGTTCTACTGTTTCCTTGGGGGATATCTTTATAACAAAATCAACACATCACTGTCAATATACTCACTAAGTAAAGCATTATACAAAGTTGCTGTATGTAAATGGCTCAAAACTCTGGATTATCACGCTACTGACAATATTTTAACTCCAATTCACTAAAATAAATTACGATTACATATAATAGACACACACACACACACACACACAAACATACACACACAAACATATACACACAAACACACACACACACATACACACATAATGTATATCTAATAATATTTAAATATTTTTTTGTATTTCATCACACCAAATTAGTCTGAACATGATCTAAGAAATAATATAAGTCTTCGGGGGCCTGGTGACCCGTAACACAGGTATTGCAATACCTATCTCGGGCACCAGTCTCTCACAAATGTTTGTTTAAATACTTGATATGCCTATATCTGTATACCACCAACACCATTTGTGATGAGAAAATAAATGCATTTTTAATTAATTTAATTAACCTTACTGTACCACTGCTGGGCACGGGTCTTCTTCTCTTAGGTTAAAGTTTACCACGCTGCCAACTCATACTAGGCCAGCGTGGTGGGCTATAGCCTAATCCCTCTCAATCTGAGAGGAGCCCCGTCCCGGTGCCCGTTGATGGATCATTTCAGAGGTTTGTACCACTAAGTTGGCAAACAAGCATACGGCCCACCTGATGATAAGCGGCTACCGTAGCCTATAGACAACAACAACAAAGGTTGCAACACCAGTTGCAATATCAATTGCGTGTTGCCGACCCTATAAAACGAAAGAGGAATAGTTGGGTTGCCAGTATAAGGGTCAAAGTCCTTCCACTGCCACAACGTTTCCTCGCGGAGCACTGGCACCCTTGCGTGAGCAGTCAAAGCAGTTTTATTTCACTTTGCAAACCCCAACATAGTTGAGAAAAGGATATGAAGGTGAGTTGAATATCAGGCACATTCTAAACCGTACTGTTATTACCTTTTTCATTCTCAGTAAACATTATACTAATTAAGACCCAGAACTCAAAACAAGTACCTACCTAGAAAAGCATTTCAGGAACTTTGTAGTTACGAAATAATTTGTATCTAGGTTATACCAGAATTTGTTACCTAGGAAGTTCTCGTTCTAAGCATTGCAAAATGTATTAGTAAGAGGCTGTTATTGCCCACGAACAGTATTCACCTTTCCCTCAAATGAATATTTTAATGCAAATTCAATTAACATTACACCGGAGTTGACTGCACGTTTGGCATAGCGGTTAAGGTACCTGTACTGTGTACCTTGCCACTACCATTGCGCCGCGTGTCGTGGATTCAATTCCCACCTGAGGCAAATGTGTCATCATCATCATCAACCCATACACTGTCCCACTGCTGGGCACGGGTCTCCTCTCATATTGAGAGGGATTAGGCTATAGTCCACCACGCTAGCCTAGTGCGGGTTGGCAGACTTCACAAACCGTCGAGAAAAATCTCTAAGGTATGCAGGTTTCCTCACGATGTTTTCCTTCACCGTTTAAGCCAGTGATAATTAATTATTAATACGCACATGAATTCGAAAAGTCAGAGGTGCGTGCCTTGGGTTCGAACTCGAGACCTTCGACTTGGCAGTCCAATGGTCATACCGCTAGGCTATCACTGCTTTCAGGCAAATGTGTGATCTACAGATATTTTATCTGGGTGTAGGTATTTTGTGTCCGTTATTTGTATGTTTTTTAAATCTCCCTCGGCTGCGGGCATTGTCTTTTTTTTAAATAAACAAAGTGTTTTGTTTTTATTTTTGTTTTAACTGCACTCATCATCAACCCATCTGCATATTGTCCCACTGCTGAGCACGTAATTACTCTCATATTGAGAGAAATTAGGTTATGGTCCACCACGCTGGCCTAGTGCCTGTTGGCGAATTTTAAAAAAGAAAAGTCAGACGTGCGGGCCTTAGATTCGAACTCGAGACCTTTGAGTACAATGGTCATATCACTAGGCTATTAGGCACTGCTTTCAGGCTTAATTACACTAACTTACTCTAAACTACTGAGAATTTCATATAATAACCCAATAACACTTTGCTTGACCTGGGAATTGAACACAGGATCGCTAGCGTAGCAGTCTCGTTTGGGACCACTAGACTAGAGAGTCAGTAGGTCAGTAGTGTGATTGTATGTTAACATGCTATCATACTGAGTTAGAGATCTGTACTTTAAGTAAGTATCTTTTTCAACAAATACCGTAACCTTATTTCAAGCCCAGTTCAAGTTTGAAACAACGTGAACTGAGAAACTTTTCATGTTCTAGCAATTGTATAAGTTCATTTTTACAAGTACTGAGTAGTAGTAATAGGCTTTTGTTTGGGTTATACAATTAAAATAAAAGTAAGTAGCAGCTTAGGCCCGCGTTACCAATGAACACTTGCAGTTTGCAGGATCAGTGTATCCAAAATAATTGTATTCTGTGTTAAAACTATCCTATATAGTAGCTAATATATATTATGGAAAAAGACTAGGAGATTGATGAAACTGTGAACGTAAGTTTGTGTAATTTTTTCTCCTTCAGAATTTAATTTCTAATTCTAATATTGCTTCTACATTCACGTGAGCGATGCCGCGGGCAAAAGCTAGTTCTGTATTATTTTCGTTTCGGTCACATGATTGAATTTGTACATGTGTATGGTATTTATGTTTGAATTAAAACAAACATTTCTTTTTTCTTAACATACCATCACGCCTGTACTCCCCGAAGGATCAGGCAGAGGGGAACTAATTTGATACCCACAGTTCACCGGTATGTTTAAGTCCTATAAAATGGGGGCGAGCCTTTAGCTGAGCTGCTGCTGAGATTTCATAGAAAAAATCCAATAACATTTTGCTGGACTCGAAAGAATCGAATCTAGGACCTCAAGCATAACAGCCTCCTATTACATGGGGCCGTAAGCTAACAATGGGTTTTTATTATAATTTAGTACACTCTTGTGCGAACTCTTGTGCGAGCGAATACAGGCGCAATGGTATGTATGTAAATGTTCCCTGGGAAGTGATCTCAAGATCTAATGCTCTATGTTAAAATAATATAATTATAATATTCTTGGACAATTTTACACAACACCATCTAGTCCCAAACTAAGCAGAGCTTGTACTATGGGTACTAGACAATGGATATAATAGGTCCTCATATACTGTTTGTTGTTGTAAATACATACTTATAATACATAAGAAACACCCAGACAAACACAAACACTTATGTTCATCACATAAATATTAGTCCTGTGGGAATCGAACCCACGACCCCGTAATGAGCAGTCCGCTACGAGACCACAGACGTTTTATCTATAGCTCTGCTTACAGCGACTCGACACAGTTGGTAACCAACATAGTTCCAATCATAAGTCATAAATATGATAGGTATAGTTACATATTAGTAAAAGGCCCATTCGACTAATACCTACGTGGACCATTCAAGCAAGTCGGTTGCACTTTCGGTGCTACTGCGCAACTCTGGGCGTCCGTGACAAGCGCATGCGTGCGATCCCCTCTCACCGGCGCCGGCGCACGGGCACGGAACTGTGGCGAAATTAACACGTTTGAATATAGATTACATTGATCGTAGTAATATGCGCTTGTTTTGTTAACATTGCGTGGTTTTTATTAATTGATCTATTAACATAGTCGTGATACTTTTATTTGATATCGATTTTGCGTTTTCGCTGTTTTTTTTATTTATAGTTATCGATTTTAAAACATAACTCTTATAAATGTTCTAAGGATTACTTATTGCTACTATCCTATATAATTAGATATTTTTAATGGGGTAGGCAGTAAATATAGAACGTCACTTGCTGTGCAATTGTTATCGTTTTCATATTCATATATATTGTCAAACACATACATGCTTAGGTGGCGACTACTACGCATCTGACCTTATCAAAGGAGTCTCTCTCACTAATAAGATTAGTGTATCATATATTATGTCTTGTGTGACCCTCCCGTCGCTCCCATTGATATCTTAGATCCTCTTTGTTAGTCACTTTTCATTCACACAACATGTTAACATCTTTTATTCAATCTATCATATAAAATTACCATAAAATAAAAGTATGCCAATTCCTTAAATAAATGCCTTATCTATTTTAATTTTAATTTCAGCTGAATTTCCGTTTCTATTAAAAAAATATGTCTGTCGTTGTATGTATATGATACTAGGTGTTTCCTACGGTTTCACCCGTAACTCAAAGGGTTTTTGGTGACAAAAGGTAGCCTATATCCTTCTCCAAGTTCTAATCTATCTTTGTGTCTAATTTCATCAAAATCGGTTCAGTGGTTTAGGCGTGAAAGCGAAACAGACAGACAGATTCGCATTTAGAATATTAGTACCTAGAGATAAAAATCAGATCACCGATAATGGAGTAAACCTCTTTCACCAACCGGCCTACAACACAAACTGTGTTAACAGTTTAACATTCAAGTAATTATAGCACTTAAAGGTACTTATGTAAGACACAATGATACAGTTACGTGTCGTAAGGTGTGTGAAAAAACCAGAACGGTGTCATGGCCGGCCATTGATGTCGCTTTTGACTTATTATATTCGTGCTTATGTAATGGCGATCTGTTCTCGATGAATTAATCTTTTTGACTTGTAGAAACAACAGACGCCAGTAGGTCAATCTATACAAAACTGTCAAACTTTCCCAATTGAATTAATTAATCTTATAGTTATGTATTAAAGTTGAAAATCACTCACATACATTTGACAGATTGTGGTAGCTTAATGTGCTGGGCTCTGTACTATGGTATTATTTATTAGTACACCTCTGACTAACTGTAGAGTTTTTAATTTAATTTCCAAAAAGGTTAAGCCATCATCTTCATAAACCCATATAATGTCCCACTGCTAGGCACGGGTAGGAGACCCGTTCCGAATGAGAGGAATAGGCTATAAGTCCATCACGCTGGCTTAATATACAGGGTGTCTGGTAATTCATGGATATCCTTGAAATAGCTAACAGTAGAACTTATGGCTGTTCAGAAAAAAATACAAAATAAATTATAATATCCTTAGTAGTAGGTATATCATGATATCCTTAGTACCTAAGATATATATTTTTTGTAAATAAATGTTTACAAATTCTTCACTAAACAAAAAATTAAAGATTTTTTTTTCTTGCCTACCTATTGACATAGTTAGAGTTTAAGAAATAGGACAACAAAAAAATGCTGGAATTAATTATTTTTTTTTAATTTATTTTTTGGTCGTAGTATAGAAGAATTTATTTATTTTAATTTTTTTCTTTATTTAGAAAACCAACAGCGATACATATAGTGCGTTACATAATATATTTAAAAACAGTTTGGCATGGCTAATAATAGGTTTCTTTGTTTAACTTACTTTACTTGCGAACGGCTTTAGAACAAAACAGTAAGTATAAACAAAATAAAGATTTTAAGATTTCAATTAAAAAACTAAAATGAATGCTATATAAGGTAAAATATTGTCAATATTTGATAGCTTGAAATGCTGGCGTCCGTATCTCTATAATCATACATATTGTATACGCATATATCTTGTAATGTCTAGAGCTGTGTTCCCTAATACCTTTGTGCGGAACTTTAATTTAATTTCTATCAAACGCCTGACATCTGGCCAGGAATACAAATAAGACAGAAAATTGTTTAATTTCATCTTACATTTGAATTATTATAAAGTTCTGTGGCACAAATGTAGGTTGTTTGAACTTTGTTATATTTTGAAAGTGCCCGTGGGATGGCTCAGAAAACGTACACGCTAAGAAGAAACACGTATATTCGTGGCAAATGTCACGAATCTCATTGTGTTTATATGGCAAGGAAAGGCAAGGAAAGGCAAGGGAACGCAAGGGAACGCAAGGGAAAGCAACGGAAGGCCAAGGAAAGCAAGGGAAGGCAAGGGAAGGCAAGGCAAGGGATGGGAAGGGAAGGCAACGGAAGGCAAGGGAAGGAAAAAACGGGTGTTGAAAATATGCTAAAACCCAGAACGCTTGGTAATAGGATTTAATGATCCACCTGGATAACTATCACTATTTTAGACATTACTAACATGGAGTTTCTGTTTATTATCTTCAAGACCAACATTCAAGGCTGTAACTAGGGTCCTGTAATTGTGGTCTCGTTGACCGGCAACAATAGATATTCTATTGAGTTAATTTTTTTTAAAGACAGTTCCCGAACTAGGAATCAGGCCCTGGTGACTTTATCAACATAATTATCAGACACAGAGTACATCCACACTCGAAACAAATATCCAAAAGATATGAAATTCTTCTATAAGTAGGTACCTTAAGCTTTGTGGTATTTTTAATTACACAAATTAATAGATATGTTGTTGATTAAACCATAAAACCATAAAAGTAGCACTCTGACGTCATGTTCTTTAAAATTATGACTTTCTGCACTTCGCTCGGGTAATGTGCACATTAACAAAGTCCAAGCCGTTAAAATGATTAAGTGTGCAATAATGCAGCTAGAAACCAGTCCTGTGAAACAAGGCTCTTATTTCTTTTTGTACTTTACATCAACCTAGACTAGGGGTCGGCAAACTTTTTAGTCAAAGAGCCAGATGTCGGAAAAATATTGATTTTTCGGAAGCTCAACGAGAAGCAGATTATCTTTTTGTATTTTTTTGGCATTTTCCATGCTAAGATTTTAAAGTTATTAAGCAAAGGAAAACAGATTATATTATGTCATCATAATATAAGAAAATAAGATCTCAAACATTCACGACACACATTCTTCCATCTTGATGCAAACAGATTACACTCTTGTTCAGATAAATATATCAGAAGTGCATGTTATATGCACTGTAATAATATTTTACCTAGTATACGTAATACTTTAGCAAATAAACTAAACTAAAACAATTACTTAAACCTAACAAAATTTTCTTGTTCCAGCAATATGACCCGTACGAGACCCACTATGAGCAAGCAGTTATTCGTCCCAAACCACTCCGGGAGCACGAGAAGCCGCAAGACCTACGTAATGTCCCCGGCACGCCAGGAGTCGACTTCCCCATATACCACAGCGTGCCAGACACGAGCTTCTCCTGCGACCACGTGCCAGTTAGGCCTGGCATGTACGCCAATGCTGAGACTGGATGCCAGGTACATTGTCTTTGTATGAATAAACCTACTTCTCGATCAACAAAAGTATATCGTGCCAGATACGAACTTCTCTTGCGATCACGCACCTTTTGTATAAGCCAACTTCTCGATATACCACAGCGTGCCATAAACCTGCTTTTCTGGCAACCACTTGCCGGTTAGGCCTTGGCATACCTATGTGCTAACGTTGAGACTGGCTGCCAATTACAGAAGTTTTATACAAAAATACAATATTTACCTGGCATGTACGCTAATTTTGAGATGGATGGATGCCAGGTGTTTTTGTATTATAAGCTAATAGCTTCATAATAAAACTGTAAGTGAGCCAAGCTTCTCCAGCAACTACGTGATTGTCAGGCTTGGCATGTCTGCCACTGTTATTACGTATACCTATTGTTTTTGTAAATTTTTCATAGTTAAAATGAGTCAACTCTAAATTACTTTGATCGCGGACTCAACTAATTCCAGTTGAGTCCCAAACTGAACTAGCCTCAATAAACTTAATCACAATTATTAGGCTTAAGGAATTTTATGTTAACGTTGGTAAATATTTATGTAATAAAATGATATGTTCTAAACTTAAGAAATACCGTCTTCCGGGATTCAGTTACTCACTTCAAGTTTTCAAAACAAATAGCGATAATAGTTGTAGAATAAAGCCCGTAACAAATCTCTAGAGTCAAACTTACTAACAAATTTTGTAAAAGATGATAACAGGACTTTGTTCGTAAGAAACTAAATAGAGAAATATAATAAATTGTAAATTCTATTACATGAAACTGAAATTGTATCAATAATAAATAATACATTCACAATACCAGTCAATAAAGCTTAAATGCCGCCTGCAGGCAATGTATCGGAACAATTGATGATAGTTTGATTATGATTACCGAGCAATAATCGTATTACTCCAGCGCTGACACAAAGAGAATAAATACAATAATTTACCATTTTAATTTCATTCCGTGTGACATGGAAAAGAGTTTTAATACAGTTATTTTACGGTAAATTAAAGTAAAAACGGCAAATTAAAATGCGATTCACATTTGCGACCCCATATTTCTTCAGTAAATTCATTAAGCGATGTTGCAGTCCCGCGGTGAGTGGCGATCACAGAGCACATTAAAGAATTTATTTGTGCAAACACGCTGGGAATATTGGATTCAGTTTACTGACACACATACTGTCTGAAAAACAACAGACCTCTAAATGAGTTGTGGACAGCGAAATATTGATTTACGAAGCCTGGATTTTTTTTATAGAAATCATATCAATAATGTACCATATCAACAAGATCGACAACAGTGGCGGAATAGAAGAGAGGTTCTTCACGTTCTTCATAAGCAGTTACTGCTTAGACCGATAGAAATCAATACAACCGACCCTGTAAAACGAAAGAGGAATAGTTCGGTTGGCAGTATAAGGGTCAAAGTCCTCCCACTGCCAACACAGAGTTTCCACGCGGAGCACTGGCAACCTTGTTCACCGTTAGGAGTACAACACAGCTCAAAGTGTGTTATTTGACTTCGATTTTCTGCATATATCATATTTTATCATTGGATTAATGACCTCATTACATAGGTACTGGACTGCACGAGCAGATAGAGGGAGTACAGTATCTAACTAAACATAAATTTACGAAACCCAAAGTGAAAATAATATTCTGAGTTTTTTATGGATGATTGACATATTAGTTATATTATGTAAAATCCAAAATATAAGAGAGAACTCGTCTCTCTCTAGTCTCAAAGAAAGAACTCTAGTCTCAAAGAATTTCAAAAGGCATTACATGACCAAAAACGACGTAACAACTTGAGTTGAAATTTATAATGCACATGGTTATAATTTACAGACGTACATAACTATAGCATAAACTCTCGCTCGTTTAGATGACGCTAAGTCTAATGATAGATGGGATAACGTTGAGATTGAAGCTCTGAATCCCACGGACTATACAGCTCAACTGATTTATGGGATGTCCTGTATTAATAGGAGTAAACTGCACACTAGACAGACAACGGTCTATTTTAGTGTGCAATTTTTACTTATACATACATACGTACCTACACTTACTCTTTTTTCCTATAGGGCTAGGCAGAAACAAAAGAACATCACTTGCTACGATTCTTGCATAATTCTTTTGTTTCGTCAACATTCATACATCTTCTTATACACGTGCTCTGGTTGTTAATACGCACTTGACCTCTTTTTCTTATAATATCTAGTTATACCTATATTATTACTACTACTCTCTTATAGTTGTTACTAATCTCCTGTTAGTAATAAAAATATGTAACAATACTATAGCAAGCTTTTGTCATTATGAGTTACTTCAAAAATAAGTGCTCCACGAGGAAACGTTGTGTTGGAAGTGATTGATTTTACCATCAGTTTGAAGGGCTGCTGTGATGTCAAAGTTACCCACAAAATTGTGCGAAATCAGACACACTGAATTAGCGCAATGAGCAAAAATGTTTAAATTGTAGAAATACAAATAATCATTATTTGGTAAAAAATTAACGAGTGCAGGCAAACTAATTCCATCGGAAAGACCAACATGTCTGCTATGAATTTATGTGGCAATTTTCAGGATTTAAGTATGTACAAATTGAATATTGTTTGAAATACCTCAATACAATTTCCGTATCTCAAGAAGACACCGATATGCGAAACGTACCTTGGAGATATTAGTATCTGTATTTGCGTTCGCATTTCTCTCAAAGGATAACGTACTTGCATGACGTTGAGCTTCAAAGCCTTCTGTAATGATCGCGTGTCAATCTGGTTATTGACACCAAAGCACCTGCCTTGCTTTAGAAGCATCAGCTTCATTGTTTTAGGTACGTCTATCCTAAATTCGATATTTTGAAATTTGTGTTTTGTTTTTAGAAATAGTTATCATACTATAATAGAATGTATAAAAGGGTTTTTTGAGACAAAATGTAACCTATATCCTTCTCTAAGGTCTAATCTATCTCTGTACTGATATTCATCAAAATTGGTTTTGTGGTTTAGGCGTGAAAGCGTAACAGACAGACAGACAGATAGAATTACTTTCGCATTTTTTATCTGGCTACTTTGACCCATAAATACCTTAGATACTAACAAAATATAATATATTATATTATAAAACAAATCTATTAAAAAAAAGAATAAAAAAATATAATATTAAGTAGGGATTGGGTACTGTGTGTGTTCATCTTTATTTTTTAATGCATATCGAAGAAGTAAATAAAGGCATTGATATTATAAACAAGTGTGATTTTTGAAGTTGATTTCCTCATTTGCCTTAATTAACTTTTTTCTGTATTTTTATTGTGCAATAAAATTTGTCCATCAATAAAGCGTAAAACTATTATGTAAACCTTTTCAAACAACAAAAGAGGGTCAACGCATAAAACTAAAACAGAATTTAGCAATACGCTCCAAGAAATATTCGATCTAGAATGTATGCTCAGTTTATTCGTTTCAACTTTTCTCATTGAGACCATGTGCTGTCGACCGATTTATGATGCAAGATACAGTAGCAATTGGTTCCGCAATCTGTGCGCAACTTGGCAACGTACACTTGATTTTGAATAGCCACATAGTTTTAACTTTTAATGGATGAAGTAATAATCATCCTCAACCTCCTGTCCCACTGCTGGGCACAGGTCCCACAGAATCAGAGGGTTTAGGCTACAGTCCACCACGCTGGCCTAATGCGGGTTGGCAGACTTCACACGCCGTCGAGAAAATCTCTAAGGCATGCAGGTTTCCTCACAATGTTTTCCTTCACCGTTTAAACGAGTGATAATTAATTATTAATACGCACATGATTTCGAGAAGTCAGAGGTGCGTGCCCTGGATTCGAACAGTCCAATGGGCGTGCCAATAGACTATCACTGCTTTTTTAGTATGCAAATGTCTTGCTGATCTGGTATCCTCGTGCGACGGGTTGTTGAGCTCCCTAAATAATGGTTGAGCTACGCGATGACTCATGTATGCGTGCCATCAGTTAGGACTGGTCAACTCAAGGCTGCTTCAGATTTTGTCCTTGTACATTGTAAAACACATTTCTGATTAGCATGAATACTGTTACTGTCTGGACTTTAAAAGCGACTAATATTCTCTGAGTTTCGGTGTTTTTTAGCTAGGAAATATCGCATATTAATTATTAACTTGTAAAATTATTGTCTTTAAAAGATCTATTTACAGAAATAAACCAATCATCAACCCACGTTAGCCCTGTATGGCAAATTGCGTCCCCAGTGGACTGGGTCATCAATTCAAAGGGAAGCCCGAGTTCCATGGGTAGGGACATAAATAGGCGGGACAATATTTTACAAGTCATCAAATTACTCCATTTTCAACGTTTTATCTCTATATTATTGGGTTCTCTAATTGGTTTTAGAAATAGTGTGTTCATATCTGGAAGTTTGGGGCAAAGTCCTTATCTTGTGTGGAGTATGATTAAGATTGCTACAGATATAATAATATGGAAACCCCTAATTTTTACTCGATTAACCAAACTTTGAACTCCTAATTATATAGTTACTTCACCCTAGTCTAATCGTTACGGCCAACCAATTTCGCCAAATTGAATAAGTTTCAAGATATTGTCGTAGTGACCCTGAGTAACCTCAAAGGCTTCGAGGGAGGGTAATCTCAACTTATTATTTGAATCACGTTATAATTCTCCCAAAATTAATATAACTTTCCAACCACGCTTTGTCGTGAAAAAATGCCGTCTGTTTCTACAATGTTAGCCTAAATAATAGCTTCAAAATCTTGCTCAGTTTTGTTATTTGAAGAGAATTTTTAGAATTAGAATTAAAAAAAAAAATTAGAATTTTTCTAAGAAACCCTAAAACATGTTAACTCGATAATGTTGCTTTAAGTACCTACTAGGTACTTGGAGTAAGTTTCCAGTATAACTTGGCCGTGTATTGTATAGGTTTATCGTACACTTAGAGGTCAGCTTATACTGGATGTATAGCTGTCAATAATATTGTGATTCCTCTGGTATTGCAAGTGCCCATAGGATATGGTAGTACCTACTTACTATTAGGTCAGCCGTATGCTTGTTTGCCACCAAATTGGTGTAAATAAACGGCCACCAGATCAAAGTAACACAAATATCAATATTGTTTTTTGTTAAATACTCTTGTTGCATTACTGCGACACTGCATAGGATGATTGAAGAAATATCAACGGCGGAATTTTGGTAAGTTACCGGATACGGTGGTGAGGTAGCGTCTGCCTCCAGCCAGGAGCATTTATAAACTAATCAGTAGGTAATAGCTGCTAAGGATGTCCCCTCACCCCCGTTAGACAGCTGGGGAGGGCTGAGGACCGCTGGACCATGATTTAAAGAAATTTTCTAACATCTTGTTCTATTTCTAGGCCTACCACGTGTGTCACGACGGTCGTGAGGGCCAGCAGGGAGCCTCATTCCTCTGCACCAATGGCACGCTGTTCGACCAGGCTAAGTTCGCGTGTGATTGGTGGTACAACGTCGATTGCTCTAAGGCCATCACGCTTTACAAGTTTGTATAATTTTATTAATACGCCTGATTTTTATTATTAAACAGTGTTCCATACATTTATATTCACTCAACGTGGGACATTTTACATAGCACCATCTAGCCTCAAACTACCTAATAAGTCTGAAAATACTCATCGGATTTGAAAAAATAAAAAAACACCTCGATCATTTCACATTTTCTATTTGATTCTGAGGAGTTACCTGGTGTATTTCTGGTATCCAAAGTCCAATATCAATAAAGTTTCTGTGGGACCATCTTGGAGCCAATATAAAAACCAGATTTTCATTTTCATTTTCATTTTTTCAGAATAATAATTAAAAAAAACGGGTTATAAATGACGGAAATGTCGGTGAACGTACAGAGGCCAGCACATCAAGCTACCCCAATCTGTAAAATTTCTTTGATAGATTTTCAACTTTAACACAAAGACATAAGGTTCATTTTCTATTGTGAAAGTTTGACAGTTTGCGATAGCTTGACATGCTGGCGACTGTACATAAAACATATATAGAGACGAAAGTAGAACGTCCTCGGATTTTGAGACGTTTACAAACGTGAGCAACAGTTCATTGTGTTATAATTATGTGAATAACTTTATTTAAATATACCTTGCCACGGCACTTCAAACTAATTAATTATCTATCGGCTCGTCTAAATCTGTACGCAGCCTAAAGGTATACTAAAATCATTATGGCAACGAATTTTCATTGCAGCCATTTCCCCAAAGATCGGCTACAGGGGCGTTGTTTAGCGAAGCCTGTCAGTTGTTAGTCAGCCGCAATAAGCCCAAAATCAATTATGCACGTATTTGAAGCGCTTTAGGCTATAACTGGTAATAGCCTTCGAGTCCAGTTTAGAAAACGTGATCATGTAAGCTGAGAATTTGAATTGCTGGTATACAACATTATTATTAGTATATGTGAAACCTGAATATAGTTTGTTCAGAATCAGTAACTGAATCGATTCCAATAATTTTTACATCATGTTATATTTTGTCCCAAAAACATTTAAAAAATGTTACGAGTAGGACACCGAGCGACACTAAGACGACCTATCCGCAATCATATGCGCGCAACACAGGTCACTGACACTGAACGGTCAGCGCGGGCGCAGTGGGGCGGGCGGGGCCCGGGGGTGAACCAACCAGGCAACCACTTCAGTCGCCCGGCAGCTATAGGGAAGTGTGCACGTATGTCGCTCCCGTTCAGATAAGTAGGTACAAAACGAGAGCGCGACCGTGAGCGCAAGCATTTCGGTTGATCTGTACCTATCGTATGTAAAAAGCATAGGTAGTGTTCGTTTAAGAAATGGTACGTACAGTAGCAGTTTGTGGTGATAACGCGAGCGCGCGGCAGTTGTGTTTCGGTTGACGTGTACCTATCGTATGTAAAAAGCATAGTGTTCGTGTAAGAAATGGTACGGATACTAGCGGTTTGTGGTGATAAGTGATAACGTATTCCTGGCAGTGCGGCACGAGGAGCTATCTGACATTAAAGTATCGTCACACACATGAACACACGTTTTTATTTGTACCTACAGCCTGTTGTGGTTAAGTAGTGCGATGTTTAACACTTTTCATCCATTTTGAACTTACAGTGTTTGGTATAAGGTGCAACATATCGCATTGACTACATTTAATCACTTACGGCTGCATTTACAAATAAAGTACTTATTAATGTCTACCTACACTTGACCATTACGACAGTTCAAAGACTGGAAGTGTGATGGAAAATGTGGAAAGTGTGATGTGTCATCAGTTAAATACAATGCAATCGGAAATCGCCGTACGGTTAGGTACCTACTGCCACATTATTATCAATGAGCGCCGCGACAACGCGGGCGCGGGGCGGTGCCTGCGCGTGATGAGCATGTTTTTGTACGGACAACCAGGTAACTTAACAAGCTTATAACTTTGTGATTTTTCATGATACAAGTTTTGAAATTTTGTACATAGATTCTTTACATAAAAATACTAGACACGTGTTTCAGGTTTCGCATATACTAATAATAATGTTGAAGTGCATGAATTTGTTTATTTGGGAAGTATGTTTACAAGGGGTGGTAAGATTGATGCGGATGTGGAAAGAAGAGTAAATGCGGGAAATAAAGTGAATGGTGCTATACATGCGGTTGTGGCTAACCAGTCGGTGTCAAAAAAGGCACGGATGGCTATCCACAACGGTGTGTTGGTACCTACACTTATGTATGGAAGTGAAAGTTGGGTATGGCAGAAGAAACATGAAAGTAGAATAAATGCTGTAGAAATGCGTTCCCTGCGAAGTATGTGCGGTGTAACTCGGAATGACAGATTGAGAAATAGTTGTGATAAGAGAACGTTGCGGCTTAAAAGACGATGTAGTGACGAGAATTGAGAAGAATATGCTGAGATGGTTTGGGCATGTCGAGAGAATGGATGAAAGGCGACTAACAAAAAGGATTTATATGGCGAATGTCAGTGGAACCGCCGAGAGGGGACGCCCTAGAAAAACTTATACCGACCTTATTGGTGAGGTTCTTCAAAAAGGTCAGGTGCGTAGTACTCGCAACCGGCGTGTATGTATGACAAGATGTATGAATGTGGTCGAAGCGAAAGAAGTATGCAAGAATCGTAGCAAGTGGCGTTCTTTAGTTTCTGCCTACCCCTATGGGAAAAAGGCGTGAGTGTATGTATGTATGTATGAAAGAACTATGGGGACGATGTGAACAGTGTGTGCTTTCCACTGGGTTTTTATTTCTATAGCGAGGTCTTGGTATTTACTTAATTTTTCAGATATCGTGCTTTGTATGTTGTGTGAGTTTGGTATGGCTATATCAATTAAGTAAACAGTTCTATTGGTTTTATCATGGACGGTGATGTCGGGTCTGTTATAATGGATGGTTCTGTCGGTAATTATTGTTCTATCCCAATATATTTTGTGGTGTGTATTTTCTAAAATGATCTCGGGCTTATACTTGTAATATGGTTTAATGTCAGATATTAATTTGTGTTGATTTCCTAAATTTTGATGTATGATTGAGGCTACCTGGTCATGGCGGTGTTTGTAGTCTGTTTTTGCGAGTGATTTACAAGCTCCTGTAATGTGCTGAATTGTTTCAGATGCATTGTTCCAGTGTCTGCATAAGTCGGTCGACTGATTGGGGTCTTTTATGATAAATTTTCTATAGTTGCGAGTGGCGATAATTTGGTCTTGAATTGCAAGCATAAAACCCTCGGTCTCGGGGAACAGCTCACCTCGCTTGAGCCATTCGTTCGACTTAACTTTGTCGACGTGTGGTAGGCTCAGGTAGGCTCGGTGTCTTCCGTGTAAAGCTTTATCAGCCCATGATGTTATCTTTTGTTGTGTGCTTGTTAGGTATTAAAAATTTTGCACTTATCAACTCCGAACGACTGCATACAGATATCTTTAGAGAATTGTTGTGTTATGTCTGCTAATTTGTATAGTGTTTTTATCGTTTTCGTAAAGTTTTATGTCGTCCATATACATTAGATGTGACAGGTTAAGTTGTGTGTTATTGCCTGTTAGTGTGAATCCTGTGTCAGTTTTATTAAGTAAGTATGAGAGGGGATTGAGTGCTAAGCAGAACCACAAAGGGCTTAGCGCATCTCCTTGGAAAATACCACGTTGGATAGAAATTGGTTCAGTGGTGAGAGTTATTGATGCTTGAGTTATTTTGAGAACAGTTTGCCAGTTCAGCATAGAAGTTTTTAGGAATGAGATTAGTGTTGGATGAATTTTATAAAGATTTAGGACGTGAAGGAGCCAGCTGTGTGGGACGGAATCAAACGCTTTTTGGTAATCAATAAACATGGTATAGATGTCTTTCTTGCTCTTTACTGCGCTGTTCAGGGTAACTGCGTCAATGGTAAGTTGTTCTTTGCATCCTTGGCTATTCTTACGAAATCCTTTTTGTTGTTCTGCTAATATTGGTTAAATGTTTATAAATTATTTCACTAATACAGGCTGTTAGGATTTTGTATATGGTTTGTAAGCAATTGGTCGGTATTTGGCCGGGTTTATAGTGTCATCTGTATCCTTAGGTATCATGTATGTGATTGAATGAATGTATTTAGATGGTTGTGAATGTATGGGTGTAGGTTGGTGAACTTTTTATACCATTATTATTATTAATCTCACACCTCACTCTCACTCTCTTAACTCAAAATTGTTCTAAATTATAGCGTATATTATTCTGATGTATACAATGGGTGTTTAGTAATATGGGTGAACTTTTTTGTTCATTTGTAATTGTAACGGAATTTAATTTAATTTTTATTTTATTTTAATGTAATTTTTATTTTATTCTCAACAATAAACATGCCTATGATGTCTACGGAGTCCATAATACAACAATGTTATCTCTGGTGGTATCTGCGATACACGCCGCCGCAGAACCATCATTGTATTTTTATTTGAAATAAATTTTGATTTGATTTGATTTACGATATCGTCGTGCCATTTAGCATAAATTAATAAATTTTCTTCATAATTTTTTATCCTTTTTGTTTTGGAGTTTTTATGCATTAGGGCATGACAACTCCACTGTACCTTACACAAAACCAGCTCTTAAACAATAAACCAATTTATTAATGAACCTAATTAAATTTATCGATTTTATGTAAATCATTGCTAATTTTTTGTCACCAGGTGACTATATCTATATCTATATTTGTCTTTAGGCTATAGCCTATAGTTGCCTCGTTAGTCTAGTGGTCCTAAGCATGACTGCTACGCCACAGGTCCGATTCCCAGGTCGAGCAAAGTGTTGTTGAGATCTTCTCTGAAATCCTCAGTAGCACCACGGATTTTGTATTTGTGCCCGGTTAATGGTAATAGGCTCGCCCCCTATTACATGGGACTGAAAATACCGGCAAATTGTGGTTGTATATTAGTACACCTCTTCGGGGAATACCTACAGGCTTGATGGTATGTACATTAACATAATTTTTAAATGTTTCAGGTTGAACGCAGACCCATACCACAATCCATTCATCCCAAAACCCAAACCTGAAGAGGAGGCTCCATCTCACGGCATCTACTACAGGAAGCTATAAGTACATATAAGAGAAGAACCAAAATTAAGGCCCGTATTCTAGAATGGCAAAGCGGTGATCTATATCTGCACATAGAATAAAGGCAAATTGATAAAAATATTATAAATAAAGAAAGAAATACGTTAAGCGGGGCTCGTGGCTAATTTATAACTACGTTGATCAACCATCTGCAAGGTTAAGCGGCGCTTGCCGCGGTCCGTATATGGATGTGTCACCATTCTGAACAAATCGAACTTGTAACCTGTATTTCAGCCTCCACTCCGAATTTGTTGATATAAACTCACAGTTTGCGGCTCACTGACTCATTGGGAACGTGGAGCTTAAAATTTGATTCCTACAGTTTGTGGCTAACCGTTCATCGATGAGTTCATTATGTGGTTGATATGTAGTTTGTTCGGTTGACTTATCTACAGTCAGACGCTCACTCGATCATGCACAGTGCTAATTAGCTACTGGTTTTCGGTTGATAATTCTGTAGACACTAAACAGCAAGCTGGGAGCCTAGTGGGAACGCTGCTGTAGTCTGTTACATCATCATCATCATCATCAGCTAAAGGAGTCCACTGCTGAACAAAGGCCTCCACCATACATTTTCACAAGGACCGGTTATATGCCGCTTCCATCCAACGACTTGTAAATATCACCCAAACATTACCCAAGATCACCGCTTAGACGCCATTAGAATTTGGACCTCAAAATTGCCATCATTCAATTATAGTATTGTAATCATCATTATTTTATCATTTAATGTCACAAATTTATAAAGAAAACCCATCGAGAAAAGACATGTCCGTCTGAAAATGGGATTCACGAAGACATAGTTTGTAAAATATGAAAATTTTAATTTTATCTCGCTAGTAATAGAGTTCTCTTTCATACAACTGTGTATCGTATGTCATTTTCGCACTAATATTCGTTAGTAGAAATAATTTATTTTAAACGTCATCCATTCTCACTCCCATTCTCACATCATATAAAAGTATTTTTGTACGAAAATAATTGTATCACTACCTATTAGTTCATTGTTATTTGGAAGTAATATGTCCATGATTGATAGGGCTGGGAAAAGTTTTATACTGTGAAGTAGGGTTGCCATGTTACCTGCAACAGTAACTATAATAATAATTTCAAAGCTAATGTAATTTATTTTTCCTGAAAGCGACATCTACATTTAAAAATATTTATTATCTTAGATGTCTTCCAATGTGTGTCATTCAGTTCAATAGTTTTTCTTAGTACAACTTCGCATTAATCGTAATGCCAATAAAAATTACAATGAAAGGTAACGACAGCCTGAAAGCCATATTTATAAAAACAAGCGATCAGAAAAATACATTTTAAAAATATAGATATAATGGCAATTTTAGTCCTAGTTTTACCCGGTATAATTTTTAGTTTATATAGAACCCCCAGACACGAAAACGAAGTAAAAAGTTCACGTTTATATATTCATTTTTTAACATTATACTTTCATTTCTTTGTTAGTTTAGAGTACATTCACCTTGGATAGCTAAGAATAATTTTGTAACATATTTTTCTAGAATTAAAATATCTATTTTCTTATTTAAATCAGTGTTTTCTTTGAATTTCGGTATTATTTAGATACAGCGTCTCGTCTTAAACATCCAGTATAGATGGCAAAATAACATAGCCATTTTGAAGATATTTCTGAGCGGATTCTAGTATTAAAGAAAAACAGTTGCGTTGTGTTTAAAAAAAATGCCTTTCAAATCAAATGATAACTTATCACCTGTCCAGCTAGGCAGCGCCGGATGGCGATTCGAGGCGGGGCAGAAACATAAAAATGGTGCCCTTGCCCGTATAATAATACGTTTTATATGTAAGTTTACCTATGGCCTACTAACTAAAAATAATGCATGTCCACATCTGTCTTTATGGTCAAAATTGCGTTGATGATGAGTGATATGATGAGAAACGTTTATTCGTCTTCCAAGAAGTTCGAATTTGCCCTGGCATGGGCCTTGGCTGGCCCTCCCTTGGATCCGGCACTGCGGCTAGGTGTAAGTGTTAGGAATAAATGTGTTGTGTGTCTTCGTCATGTGACTAGTGTGTAGGATGTTTCCTAGGTATATTATGTATGTATTCACAAAGTGTATAAGTATTATAACCATTGTACCAAACTTGAACACTTGGGGAGTAAAAAATGTCATAACCATACCACGTGAGTTAGCTACCATCTATGTGAGTTCCGATTTGTTTATCGATTTGTAAGTTAAATGTCAATTTGTCTAGTGTCACCAGCTTAATTCTACAAAGCACGTTGCATAATAATAACATTTTCTAAAAGCATATAAATAATTGTACATGTTAATCATTGGCATTACACAGGTAATGACACGCTTGACATGAAATATTGACCTAATTTAGATACGTCAAGTAGAACAGATTACATTGGACATAGTTACCTGACGCTCGGCTGAATACTATGCCAGATTGCACTGTAGGGTTAAATGTTGTTAGTAATCTATAAAACTGAAGCGGTGTTATTTATGTTTGAACGCGGTAAATGTGCAGTGCGTGCAGCTATCAGTCGAATTTGAACAAATATTTTTGCTTTTAATATCCCAATTCGGAAGGTAGGTTAATACCACAGCGGATCATGCGAGAGCGATTCCCGTGATCCCTATGCTGAAGGTGGTAAATAGTAGTGGTGTTTTTAGTCGGTATGCTGGCCACCTGGCCGGAGAGCGCGACATAACCGTCCCTCATCCCCGAGCGGGGCGGTATGCATAAGGAGCATTTCCCCACTCGAAAAAAAAAAGGGTTATACCATGCACCATTAAGAGCCGAGCAAACAGGAAAATTCCGGCCGGAGCACAGCTAGAGTATTTATAAAAGAGATTAAATTGTTATATAGAGAACATTAGGACTCTTTTCATACAAATTTTTGATCCTGATTTCGAAGGAAGGACTGAGAGGCTAAGGCGGTCACATCTCACATATCAATCTAGTGTTCGATTTAAGTGCTGAGTTCGAATCCTAGGTTTGAATATCAATATATTACGGATATTTAGTCGCATTTGGATAGACTTGAAGCCAATACTACATTGTTAGGAAGGTAATAATGTACAGATGCCAGCAGGTCAAGCTATCCAAAACTGTCAAATTTTCCCAATTGAAAATTAACCTTATTGATTTATATTACAGTTGAAAATCTATAAAAGAAACTTGACAGATTGGGATAGCTTGATGTGGCTTGCCTCTGTACTTCTTCTTTTTTTCGTGTCAATGGTAAATACAATATTGAGCCCAGACTAGCCCAATTGATCCCAGTAGATGGCCACGTTCATTGTGGCATCAAGGCAAGGATGATGATGAGGTAAACCATTTAAAGTTTCACATAACAAAAGAAACTAAATAAAAAATATTAATTTTTCACCCTTTTTGACGCAAAACTTTAATAAAATAATAAAAGTAGGCTCCAGCATCGCCGCTTATGCTATGAAAAAAAATATCGAAACTAGGCGAAGAATGCTCGTGACGTCAGATGTTTCAGTAATTGACAGCGAAACAATAGGCTTGTAACGTCGACGATATCGGCAAATAAGTAGCCTCTCCGATCCAAATGGACGGGTGGGCGGGATGTATGACGTTGATTGTGTTATTAACTTTACAAGAACTAAATTTCCATATTATGAATATGGAAATTTAGTTCTTGTAAAGTTAATAACGTTCAAAGGAAAAAGATTTTAGTTGTAGAAGAATGAGGATTGTGGAAATTGTAGGTGTCACATACGGTTTCCCCTAACGACCAACGTGGTTCCAAGGGCGGTCCTAAGTTTAATTCTCAGGTCGAACACAGTGTTATTGGGTTTTTCTATGAAATTCTCAGTAGCAGCTCGGAGTTTGTATTTGTGTCGGATTAATGGTAATAGGCTCGCATGTAATAGGGATTACATGAGAATTAGACATACCAGCGAAATGTGGATGTACCTACATTGGTAAACCTCTGCCTAACCCTTCGGAGAAGATAGGCCTGATTTGTTAGTTTAGGCTGTTTGTTTTTTAAAAGAATAATAACAAATAAGATACGACTCAGCTGTATATTACTTACCTTAAAACCTCTTTTAATAGTAACTTATCGTTAAAATTAATGATTCGTTGTTTCGTAGCTGATAACTTGCTACCGGTTTTCGCCAAGTTTCACGGGATCCTAAAATTATATGCTATCAACTCCATAATTTTCAATTTTGCAAGACCGTTTGAAGTACCTATAAATTATTCGTTATTTAACAACTTCCTTTTAAAGAAAACTGGGGAAAATATTAAGATTTTTTGAGAAAGCATGAACATAAAAGAGCATAAACGCTTAAGGTTAGAAATAGGGGAAAAATAAGGGTGTTTAACGAAGATAAGAAGAATAGAAGCGTTAAAATGTATTTCCATTACCTACATACTGCTAACTGCTAACTGCCAATGCTCCGCGAGGAAACGTTGTGTCGGCGGTGGGGGGACTTTGACCCTTATACTGCCAACCCAACTATTCCTCTTTCGTTTTACAGGGTTGGTAACGCGCAAGTGATATTCCTGTTGCAAGCGGTAACCACTTACCGTAGCCTATATTTATTTACAAGGTGGGTCGTATGCTTGTTTGCCACTTTAGTGGTATAAAAAAACTGTTTAGTACATAGTTACCTACATTATCAAGGCTAAATTGCTGTCAATCTTAGTTAAAAAACTGTATCACGAGCGGATATTCCTTGCCAGATTAAAAAAAATCCCACATTGTTCATATTGTCCTAAATAAAAACATTTTTCTTAAACAATGCTCTCATTAGCAGTACACAGCCCCGTGGGCGAAACCCCATAACTGTTTTCCGTGTTTAAATAAATTTAATTTAATATTATAATTTTATTTTCTGCTGTTCATGTTTGGTGCAAGCACACAATTATATACGGATTTTAATGAAACGCCGGCGGCACGATGTTTTGTGGCCACGAAAGCATTCACGTCAACAGTTGGAATGAGGATGCTGTTGCATTTTTTTTATGTTGGCTTGAGTCGTTACAATACTGATATTCAGCCGCATCTGGTTAGACTGGAAACTAATGGAATAAGGCTAGGAGCGCCTGGTGGAAAGAACACAAATTCTAAGCTAAGCCTCCAAAACTTCAGCAGTTTCGACCATTAAAACCAAAGCAATTTTTATAATATCTAAATACTTTAACATTATTTTGTGGATAACGGTGCTGGTTGCATAATTACCTAAAGCCTTTGTATTTCTTGTTTCTGTATTAATCATTATTACGTAATTGTTTGTTAATCTGAAGAAATAAAAATAAAGCAAAAGTCCTCTAGTAGTAATTCCGTTTCCGACCCTGTAAAAAGTTCTTTCCTTTTATAATAAATAGTTGGGTTGGCAGTATAAGGGTCAAAGCTTACCACTGCCAACACAACGTTTCCTCGCGGCGCACTGTATGTTTTTTTACTAATCAGTTTTAGTTTGAAATTGGTGAAGTGTAAAATACTTCACTATATAGTCACTCAATTCCCCTTCGTTTATGAAGATGTCTCGAACGTGCAACATGCCTTGCTGAACTGGGCGGGAGTATCGACGTGTCCAATTTCCTTTGACACCCGAAGTTTCTCTTATAACTGATATAACCCGCCTCGCTAGGGTAAACGCGCGATGCGATGTCTATGTTCTGATGTCGCACAAAATGACGTATTATACATGGTGTAAACGTCAATACGACAATAAATGGATCTACTAGTTTAAAAAATCTCTTCAAAATAGGAAATAATAACAAAAAAAAATTCCATAAAAAATAAATTGATGAACTGACAGACTTGCAAGAATGATGCAATAATAACCTAGAACAGTATAGTACCTAAATTTCTAGTAGAAGTAACTTAATATATTTGACGACGTCTGTGGTCTAGTGGTTCGCGTGTCGGGCTGCTGATCATGGGGTCGTGGGTTTGATTCCCACAGGACACAAATATTTGTGTAGATAAAACAGGAGTATTTGTGTTTGTCTGGGTGTTTTTTATGTATTATAAGGAGCAATTTACAAAAAAAAGTATGTAAGTATTATATCCATTGTCTAGTACCCATAGTTCACAAGCTCTGCTTAGTTTGGGACTAGATGGTGTTGTCTAAAAAAGTCCCAAAAAAATAAATATTATTCTCTTGTGGGAATCGAACCCACGACACTCAGCAATCCGATACTGGAATCACTAGTCCACAAACTTTGTGGAATATACTAGAATTCTTTAGTTGGATCAATAACACTCGCGTCAGCTTTTAAGCTACAAACGGGAGGGGTCTCAGTGAACTGGTGACGTGGCCCACGTCGTCCACGTCAGACACACGTCGTCCGCGCTCTATGCCGGGAGCTTTATTGCAAAACTATAAGCGTAGCGCTGCCTGCAGCTTGGAATAGACAGCTCCTGTATGTACGCAATAGAGCTGTAGGAATGAATAACAAAATTAGTAGTGTTTTTTTTTTATTCTGAATTGATGACAAACAACAGGCCGCCTGATGGTAAGCGGCAACCACAGCCTATAGACGACAGCAACACTAGTGATAGCACTCGCTCGTTATCATCTTGAGACCTCAGTCGATATGTCTCATATGCCCAGTAATTTAATTGAGTACAATTATTGTCCTTCAAATTAAAATAGGATAGGATAAGAAACACCCAGACAAACACAAACACTTATGTTTTAACCACACAAATATTTGTATAATGTTGGCATATTACTGTTTAGCGATAAAATATTTATCAATGCAGTGATCATGCATCATCCACCTTAAAATTACAAAAAAAAAAAATTGTAATTTGTATGAAAAGATTAGAAACCTCATAAAATGGATTATTTTTGTCTTTATTCAGTCTCTGTGCTCGCCAGTACAGCTGCAGGTGTCTTAGAGAGTTTTGAAAGTCGGGTAGAGTTTTAGGTGCTGTGAAAAAAAATCTCAGAAGCATCCTAAAGTTTTGATATAGACCTAATCAATCGTCATCATTAACCTATACCTATACTGTCCCACGGCTAGGCACGGGTCTCCTATTAGAATAAGAGGGATTAGGATATATATCCTAATCCACAGTCTAGTTGACTATACATATATATGTATAGTCAACTAGACTGTGTCGTCCATGTCGAGTCGCTAGATAATGCGGGTTGGCAGACTTCAGACGTTGTCAAGAAATTGTTATTGACGATGATTTCCTTTACTCGACCCGTAAATATTGTTGAAAAAAATAAAATGTTTTATTTGCATTAGATCATTAAAATAGTTACTTTTGGTAATTTAAAACTTGTATGGTTCCAAAAATTGGGCCTTATGAAGAAGAACAGGTAAGAAACTCCAAAGATACTGCATTAAAAATAAAATGATTACACATAACTAACCATTAATCATCTGTAAAATCGTCATAATTTCAGTAGATGGTTTATTTATATTTGGAAACTGATTTCTTCAACTGTTTAGAATGTAACAATATATTTATAATTTGTTCGGTAATGGTTCAGAAAATTTACGTACATAATAAAAGTCCTACAAGAATAGTTCCATGGAATTCAAAATTTGTACGCGAATATTTCACAATTTGGCATTAAACGTTGACGAAATAAAATTAATATTGGAAAAGCTGTATCCACCCTTCAGCAGCAGAGGGTGCTCTACAGGGAAGCTTTTCAATTAATTGAATTAAATTTTTGCCACGCGTCGGTGGAAATCTTTTTATTGGTACATTTTAAAAGATCCGATAAAGCTTGAAGGTGTTAATTAATTTAATTATTGGATCGTGATAGTTTTCTTTAGGTACGTATTTTTTATCTACTTGCTATGATGTAATATCCGAGCCTTTTCCCATCTATGTTCTGGCCGGCTTCCAGTCTAACCAGATGTGGTTGTATTTCAATATTTTACACGACGCGACTGCCATCAATCCTCCGCAACCCAATGTCTGAGCAATACCGATATCCTGAGGATAGACTGGTTGTCAGGTTTTATGGGCTTGTGAATAGCACTAATGATAGGAATTCGCATAATGAAAATGAAAAAAATGAAAAAATATTTATTTAAACATACAAATCAGTCAATTAAAAAGCTTTAAAGTGAGATCAAGATAAGTATTAAATTTGTACATCGACTTTAGTCACTAGGTGTATTTGCCATGGTCCCCACACTAGGCAAGGCCTGTATCGTGGGGGCCTGTATGATGTCGTAACATAAAACACAGTCAAGCCTATTGCACTAATATAATAATAATCAGGACCAACGGCTTTACGTGTTCTCCGAGGCACGCAGGAAAGCCGTCGTAAAGCCGTCGGTCGACATAAACTGTAAGGTATTTATCTATGGGCCATAGATGCCTGAAAATAAATGAATAATAATAATAAATAATAATAAATAATAATAATAAATAATAATAAATAATAATAAATAATAATAAATAATAATAAATAATAATAAATAATAATAAATAATAATAAATAATAATAAATAATAATAAATAATAATAAATAATAATAAATAATAATAAATAATAAATAGTCGTTACGGTCAATGGACTTATCGCCAAGAGCCTCGACCAACACCTCAGGAGGCTCGAGTTGGGTGGCTGGGTTAAGGGCCTGATTCAGAAGGCAGTACTCCTTGATACGGCGCGTATTGTGAGGAGGTTCCTGTCTCTGGGGCCCTAACCACCGGTAGCTTGGACCCTGTTCCCGATATCGGTGGTCTGACTATTTTTTTATATTTTTAAATGTTTTTGTTTTCTTTTTTTGTAAAAATATTTAAAAATATAATGTAAATAAGAAATTAAATAAATACGAGAATAAATAATAATAATAAACTCTCGATTTGTTAAGTATGATCACCCATCCACAGACTGACAGCGGCTAGCTCAGCTTGAACTTACCGACCGGTGGATCAGCATTACCTGTAACTTAGCTACGAACCCTTGTGATGTGTGAGCTGTGATGTAACAATATGTTATTTTTGAGTAAAATAGATCGAAATGGATCATTCGATTTAACAAATCAGTCTATAGATTTGCTTACTAGAGCTAACAATTTCACAATAAGGTTATTAAAAGTAACATCAAAATCCCAAGTTAGACTGTACAGGATGTTACAAAAATACGCGTAAAGCCGAGAGGAGGTTAAATGGGGCCTTATAACGAGTCCATTCACAATATTTAAGAACCGTAGTAACGCTGTATAACAAACCCCAAAAAAAGGAAAACAACATTGCCGCACGCAAAATATGCGCTTTGTCCCATACCATACCAAATAGAAAAACTATTAAAGTAGACAATTATTAAGTAAAATAGGCACGTAGGCCTTTCTGTTAAATAATTTGGTTCCCTGACATGACAGTTGACAAGATTTTTGGCTTTGATAATTAATTATATTTTTTACGGGGTATTTTGTTACACGTAGAGTCTACCGAATTTTGATTTGTTATTGGGACTGGCTTCAAGTACTGCTTCAGATCTTGCTGATCAGATATGATGTCCTTTAGTTTTCACTAGCTGTTGCCCGCGGTTTCATTTATCCCCCAAAAAAATTTTTAAGACAATAGGTGACCTATGTCGTCCTCCAAGGTCTAACCTATCGCTGTATCAATTTTCATCAAAATATGTTTGGTGGTGAAGGCCTGAAAGTGTAACAGACAGACTTACATTCGTATTTATAATATTAAAATGGATTAACTGAGTTCCGATAACCGAGTAAGGAATGTACCATGCTGGGGACAACACAACAGATCACATTTGGTTGAAGTGTTGCTGGCCATGCCAGCCCCCACTGCTAAGATTAAGAGTTCCGATACAAATTAATCATTCAAATTACTCATTTTATCGAAGTAACAAAAAAAAAATTCCATTTTTTGTGTGCTAATTTTTGTACATCAATGTAGCGTAAAACCTCTTGTTATACGAGTGTACAATACAATTTTTAATGCATCAATACTTAATGCCCTAAGCAAATTAGACATAAATGAAACGTTGTATTACCCTTAGTCTCGGCACAACGACCCAACAGGGTGTTGTAAAACAGCAGTTATGTGCCCTCAACAAATCCCGCCACGGATTCATAATACTCCTGTAAATTAAATATGAAACCAGGTATTAGGTAGCGCGGAGGAACATCTGCTCATTATAAACAGATGAATTTACTGTTTTTTTCGGACGTATTAGGTGTGACTTTGTGAAGGTGAAATGGAAAAAATAATGAGCTTTTTGTGCCAAGATATTAAAATAATAAAAAAATAATAAAACAATATATTACAGATCTGAATTTACTGAAATAAACTTTTTGAACATGCATAATTATGATGTAGGTACTGGAAAAGTTAAATCGGTGATCACTACATATGTATACGCGTTTAGATATTCGGGTTTTCCTTTATTCCACTAAGGTGGCAAACAAGCATACGGGTTTGGATTTTTTTTATTCCACTAAGGTAGCAAACAAGCATACCTACAGCCCACCTGATGGTAAGCGGTTACCGTAGTCTTATTAATGATCACTCGCTTAAACAGTGAAGAAAAACATCGTGAGGAAACCTGCATACCTTAGTGATTTTTCTCAACGGTGTGTGAAGTTTCCCAACCCGCATTAGGCCAGTGTGTCAGTCAGTCAAGTCAGTTGTGACTTACAGTTTACATACATCACTATTTTTACGTCATTGAGGCGTGCGACAGTATATAAATTTCATTTAATTTACACCGGGAAGGGCATCCCGACTTGAATGAGTTAGGTTCGTGCCCACGTCACTGTTCCTGTTAGGTCGTTGTACAACAGATAAAAAACGATTTTTTTATGGAGAAAGCAGAGTTACCCAGGAGCTATAGTCGGTTTAATTAGAAAATTGAGACATTAAAAATATATTTACGACACAAAAGCGTTCCCGGGAAATGATTAACGTGTCTTTAAAACAGGTAACGAAATGAATGAGAAAGTGAAGTTAGCAAAAGTAGCAGTTTTCCTTCAATATCAATTGGGACACGGAATTCTACAAATATAAAAGAATTAAGAAGTAATAGTCTAAATAAGTCTAATAGAAGAAATAGATTAACTGATTATTGATTAAAATATTTTAATAAAGCTCTAACATAGACTGATTCACAGACAACGCACAGCCTAAATGGGATGGAAGGAAAAAATATGAAAAATTCATCGCAGGAACACATATGCCTCTATTCCCGGAAAGATTAAGCAGATGTGTACGTATAGATATCCACAGTAAATATACTGTGTCACACTGATACATGGACCTGGTGTGCGAACCTATTGCAATTATACTTATTAACCAGACTAGAAATCTAAACACTAGCTGCTAATGAAATTTTCATAGAAAAATCCAATAATGCTATGCTCGACCTGATAAATAATCGAATCTAGCACCTAGGCTAATGAGATAATTTATTGGGTAGAAAGCAGCAATAAACAAATTCCTACTAGAAGTTACTGTATGAGAAAGTGAAGAAAGGTTTGGAAGATAATACATTATGTTTTTTATACGTCCCTTAGTATACTCAAATCGGTCTCCAAAACAGGGACATACGTTAGCCAAAATTTTTCGGCCAATTGATTATTTGAACTCCCCAAATCCAGTGGGACCTCGGCTATTGTCTGGAACGGCACCACACAATTTATCTTACCAGGACCCATAAAAATAGGGGATGAACCAAACAACTCCATAACGTCTTACTAAATGAATAGTCTGCGGAGACTCATAAATAAGGCCGACGGTACACTAGCACCAGATAAACGGGGATCTATTGAGCTTATATAGCACTTAGTGCGCGTTGAGGTATAGTCCTGCCCTTATAGTCACGATTTATGATACACCTGTGGGTATAGTTGCTTAGTTTGCTATTTGATTGTGTTTAGTTTAAGGCGTTAAGAATTCTCCGAAGAAGCTGTTTTCTTGAAGCGAAATTGCTTAAGATTACCCTGGATGGTAGTTTCTTGTAAGCGCACAAATACGTACTAGTGTAGTTCCGAATTGAAATATTGTTATGTTGTTGTTATTTGTGTTGTTTATCACCACTGCACTAGTGATGGGGGAATCCTGAAAATCCTGATGGCCTAAAAAGGCCAAATATGAATTACTTATATGAATGAATTACAGATGAATTGTTTAAAGTAGCAATTTTGGTCCACATGTAGGTACTCTTAACAAAAAATCAGACATTATGTCGTTCACTAGCCCGTACTGAGTTTTATTGAAAACATGATTAGGCTTTGCATTCAATATCAACCTCGATTTATATAATCCATAGTTAAATCTTTCACATCTGCCTCTCAAAACATAATGAAAGTCAAAATCATTAAAGATATAATACTATGTAGTACTTTTTTTATGTCATTTTTAAAACTAGTAACTCATCGTTCACCACCTCCTAGTATTGTGTTGTATAGTGTTGCGTCGCCTTTGCTTCACAGTTAAAAAGCTGGGAAGAAGAGACTACGCAACAAACTCCCCAGCAACATATAAGATCCAGGCCCAGGGGCATCCAGCAATGAAAGGGTCCAGCGACTGGACCACAGCATAGGTCGTGGTGAAAATCACGACTCCACGGCCATGAGAACAGGGTAATGAGGAATTGAGGATTACGCCGCCCGACCAGATAATGGTCCTTCTTTCTATTAGAATGTGAGGGCTTGCCTCTCGTCGATTGAAGGAGTTCAGCAACAGCTGTACCACAATCTGTCATTATCGTGGCGAATTTCACGGATCCCATAGTCTGGACTTTAGGGCACGTGGATACGAGTCTGAAATACTTTGCAGCCTCCCCAGATGGCGGATGATGCATGAGGATTTTCTGTACTACCTATATAAAAAGGGTAAATGACAGTACAGTATTAAGTCTGTTAAGTTCGATATACCCTGGTGGCTCACAATGATCTTCTGTACCTACCCCAAAAAAGGCAGAGCTGTTCTGTTCACATTATTATTGCCTATAAATTCACTAGACCAGTTTTCATTGCAGACCCTATAAACTAGGTATATATTAGACGATGTGGAATTAAGTGATTATTTCAAATGAAGCACAATATACGGTGGTGAATTGAAGAGGCTTCATTCTGTACAATACGTATATTAATAGGGGCGCTTAATCCTACCGTATTAAAATGTGGTACACTATGAAAATGTTAGCGATATTAACCAATGTTCTGTGTATATCACATTAGTGTAGTGGTCCTTCTGCGATAGAGGTCCTCGGTACGATTCCCAGGTAAAGCAAAGTGTTATTCGGTATTTTTTGTTTAGGTAATGGCGATAGGCTCGCCCCCTATTCATGGGCCTAAACATATTGGCGAACTGTGGGTGTATTTTTAATACACCATTGCCTTAGGGGAATACCTACAGGCTATGATATTCTCAGGAGCAGCCCGGAGTTTGGATTTGTGCCGGGTTAATTGCAATAGGCTCGCCCCCTACCTATGGGCCTAAACGTATCGGCGAACTATTATGCTTGGTGTATCTATTAATTTTAAATCTGATGTACAGGCACCAACAGGTCAAGCTATCCAAAACTGTGAAATTTTCACAATAGAATATGAATCATAATCTTTTGTTTTAAAGTTAAAAATCAATCGAAGAAATTTGACAGATTGTGGTAGCTTGGTGTGCTGGACCCTGAACCATATCTTAAAATTCAAGTTCGGGCAAAAAAGGTTTCAAATCGCTTCCTCTTATGGATTCTACCACAAAGCTAAAGGAGTAAAGCGTATTAATTTAGCAGAATGCCGCTAAGAGGATGATCTGCGGTAATTAGGGCTGCACATTGAGAACAGACTCGGTGTCAAGAACTGTTGCCGTAAGATGTGGTTACAATGCACGCAAGATGTAGGGGGTACTAATTGTTATTCATTGTTCAGTGAATTTTAGAACACTGAATGGGTTATTGTGAATCGAAACCCATTGGTAGCCATGGTCCTCGTCCTGTGAAAGTGTAATTGTTTAGGATACGATGGGACTGACATACGCTATGCGTAAAAGCCTCTATAAATAAATAAAGAAAAAAAAACAATAGCCATTGAGATAGTGATCACAAGCGCAGTTGGTGAAAATCAGATCCAAGTTTCGATTCCCAGGCCAACCAAAGTGTTAATCAACGATTATATAAAGTAAAAATAAGTGTTTTAATATATAAAAAATTGACAGTAGCAGCTAGGAGTTTTGATTTTATGCTTGGTTAATGGCAATAGCTCACATAAGGAACTTGAAAATTTAGAATAGAAAATTTCAGTTAAAGAATTGAAAAACTTTAACATAAGGGACTCAGGATGAAATCGTAGATGAAAACAATTAGGTTCCCACCCTGTCTCATAGATACAAAGTATCACCCGCCCATCAGATAATGGCAACCCTTGTTTATTGCTCTAAAGAAAGTGATTTGACAGGTTAAACGTCATTGCTGACAGCTAGACAATACTAGCTGCGTTGAATTTTGTTTTTTATGTTTTAGGACTCTAAAAAACTACGCGGCCGAGTTCGTTGGAGACGAATACTATATACAAAATTCTGTATGTGTTCTGTACATTTCTGCCTAACCCTTCACGGAATACAGGCGTGATGGTAAAGAGGCTAGCACATCAAGCTACCACAATCTGTCAAATTTCTTTGGTTGATTTTCAACTTTACTACAAAACAATAAGGTTCTTATTCGATTAGGAAAATTTTACAGTTTTGGATAGCTTGACCTGCTGGCATCTGTACGTTATCAATTATTGATAGTAGATGATGACTAGTGACTATGTTATAGTTTTAAAATCAATACTCATTTATTTTTTAATCCAAATTAATACTATAAGTCCCCTCAGTCTGTGAGAGGAGATCCGTGCCCAGTAGTGGGACAGTATATAGGTTGATGATGTTGATGAATATTATAAATTCGTAAGTACCTAACTCTGTCTGTGTGTCCGTCTGTTTGTTACGTTGCTGAACCAATTTTGGTGAATTTTGGTGTAGATAGATAAGATCTTGGAGAAGGTCATTAACTAACTTTTATCCCTAAAAAGCCTTTTGGGATGTGAATGAGACCACGGGCAACGACAACTTTCTATGAAATTAAAATTACAATAAATGAAAGATTACAAAATTACAAGTAAAAGAGCCAATGATTACAATTGACACAGAAATCACGATTTCATAGCGATTACTTAATTATTCCGTCCGGTTCGTTTCGACGCTTCAATTTATTCAATTATACCAATTTTAATTAAGAAAATTAAGGCGTGGATCGTAATAAAATTGTATTTTAATTACTCAAATGGCAAACGCGAAGCTCCATAATGACTGCTCCCATTCAAGTGTATGAAATATCAAGCAAGTATTTTCTGTTAATTAAATCGTAATATTGGAATCTTAAAATTTTTGAACATTATTTTTATGAAAAAACATACCATCACGTGTATTTCCCGAGGGGTTACGCAGAGGTGTGCCGAACCGAACCACTCCGAGCTGCTATTGAGAATTTCATAGAAAACCCAACAACACTGCTTGACCCGGGAATCGAATGGAGGAGCTCTAGCGAAGCAGTCGTATTTAGGATCACTATAATAAGCACCTACAGTAGCATTCAGTTCGGCTGTATATTTTTTTTTAATGTTTGCGCGCATCCTTTGTTTAACTTTCTTTTGTGTGATGTATTGTCGTGGTGGTTACATAATTTTATTTGGTTGTATAACTATTTTTTCATTCTTGTTAATGTGTTCTTAGTCTCGTATAAAAACAGTACTGTTTTATTTTACACCACTAAGGTGGCAAACAATCATAGGTGCCAACCTGACGGTAAGCGGTTACCGTAGCCTATAGACGCTTGTAACACCAGGGGGTATCACTTGCGCGTTGCCGTCCCTGTAAAACGAAAGAGGAATATTTGGGTTGGCAGTATAAGTATCAAAGTGCCCCCCACTGCCAACACAACGTTTCCTCGTGGAGTACTGGCAACCTTAGTCACCATAAGGAACACAACACAGCTCAAAGCAGTGTTATTTCACTTCAACTTTCTGCAAAGCGGATATAGTTCCCCAGTCGGGCAGCTCCAATTTGAGTGGAACTCCACTATGCCCTACCTCCCTTAACTTACTGTATATCAATCCTTCAAAACATCTTCGACTGTTTTATATACAACCGAATTTAAAAAAACAATGTCAACAGTATTTTCGAATGGATTCGCCCAAAGTAAGTAATAACTTGGACAGAAAACTGTTTTTAATATTAATTCAACTGTAACTTCAGCAGTCTGGCTTCGCGAGTCTGAATAGCTCAAAATGGTGGACAGAAATTAAACTAGCAATAATGGAGACTCCATCGCTACGGGGAACAGAAGAAAACAGAAGGTCCATTCTGTTCTACACAATGAATAACATACACTAATGGTAAATTAATACCTTATTTATTTTAACTTGAACCCGAGAGCATTCTACTCTCCATTGAATTAATTGCGCCGAAATCATGTGTGAGATTGGAAAAAACCCAACAACCCAAGAAAGTAGTTAAACAAACCAACTGCCACGTGGCAGTTGGGCTCAGGCCACACAGACACTCTTAATGGCAGTGTGACTTTTTGTCAGTATAGACTATCTCAAAATGTGGTGCTGGAGAAGAATGCTTGGAGTATCGTGGACTGAATTCCGTACCAGTGTATCCATACCCCATGAACTTGGCATCAAGCAGCGTCTATCTTTTGTAGTACAGTGTCGTATCCTGAAGTTTTTTGGACACGTGTCAAGACGGGAATGCCACGTGGAAAGCACCAGACCGCGTGGCAGTCAGTCACCTTTGCGATGGACCGATCAAATTAAATCTTGTGTGGGCGGACCCTTGTATGAGTGTACTAGAATGTCCACCAACAGAAAACGATGACGGAATATCGTGAGGCGCATAACATCTGATAATGCTACTACATGACGACCACGACCGCTCTGCCAAGAGCAAACGATATAGAAGAAGAAGAAGATAAACCTTCTGTCCTTTGACTTCTTTGTGTCGTGATGGTGAACGAACTGAGAGTTAATTTCGGCCCCTTTTAGAATTTTTCTCTGGCTGTATTTTTTGTACTGATGGACGTAGCGTGGGAGTCTATGAAAGTTTAAATTGGCTGCCAATCTGTTCATTGTACGCCACAGTCCAGAATTGTCGTGATGAAAGGATTGCTACATGTATATACGTAATCCTACATGAGCTTAGGTTATAATTTTTCACAAGGGTCACAATTGTCGAGTTTCAAAGTTATGAAATATGCTTTGAAACATTTCCAATAGATACTTTAAATAATAATTGTTATACTTAAACCACTACCATGTTGAACCGTGTTCGTACATTAAGCTTCACAAAGATGGTAAAAATGTAATTAAGTTAAGGCATCTTTTGAGAGAACTCTGTGTCTTTGGTGATATATAATTTAATAAATATTCAATATTGATTCCTGACACGCGAATATTGGACATTGAAATACAACTACTTATTACGAAATTTATCGCGTTATACTAATATTAATCCCGACGACGTTTCGGGTTCTTTACAGATCCCAGAGAGCAGCGTCGTGATCTAGTCGCTGCAGTGGGTGGTGACCTCTCGCTTCCGGCCGTAATTCAGTCTATGGTCGAGAGCGAGAGTGCGTGGGAAGCTGCCGCCTCTTACTGCGAGCACGTCATGCTTGCAAAGGAGGCGGCGGAAAGGGAGAGAGAATTGTCCACCTCTCTCTCAATCCGTAGCAGACGCACCGGGCACCGGAGGGCGCAGACAGACCTCCAGCCTTCATGAGCTGTGGCCTGCGGGCGGTTGAATTTTTTTTTTTTTTTTTTTTTTTTATGGGATAGGTGGCAATCGAGCAGACGGATCGCCTGATGGTAAGCGATTTCCGCCGCCCATGGACACCCGCAACACCAGAGGAGTCACAAGCGCAAGTGGGGGATTCCACCGCCCGAGTAGACATTGGCCCCAGTAGGCGGCACGCTTGTGGCGTGTATCAGTATGCGAGGAAACGCCTCGCTAATTGACGTGGTCCAGCAACTATTGGATCACAACCTGTCATGGTCGTTGCAAATTTCGCGGATCCCATGGCCATGACTATACGGCAAGTGAAGGCAAGTGCGGTTTTTACGAGTCCGACATACCCTGCCAGCTTCCAGGGTGGCGGAGGATCCATGAGGATTTTCCGTACTATAAAAAAAAGATGGTAAGCTCACCTCACCCGTGAAGAATTGGGTGGGATTTGGAGAGAAATGGATTTATCACCTGCTTGGAATCCTATTATAGAATATATTAAATCAAAATCCTGGCCTACAAAGGATACCTACTGTGAGCTCGTTCTGCGTGAATCGGATTGCCAATAATGAACAAAAATTTAGGGTAGCTATCGGTAATTATAACATCAAGACGCCCACCACCCCGGTCTATCCGTGACCAGGGAAGCTGTAAAGGGTCCAAAACGTCGGGATTAATAATATCAGTATAACGCGATAAGATCCGTAGAAAGTAGTTTTATTTTAAACTTTTATTAAAATATCAAATGGGGCTAAGTAAAAACCAAGCTGATCAACCGATCTGCAAGGTTAAGCTGCGCTAGTCGCGGTCAGTCTGTGGATTGGTGACCATTATTAACACACACCCCTTCGTGCCTCGAAGAGCACGAAAGGCCGTCGGTCCAGGGGTTGCGGAGGTCTGATGGTAGCTTCGTGTAAAATACTGATGATCAGCCGCATCTGGTTAGACTGGAAACCGACCCGAACATTGTTGGGAAAAGGTTCAGAGGAAGAAGAAGATATTAGTACATACGCTTCACTATGTCATTTATAGTTTGAAAGCAATTTTAACTAAAATCTTTTTTTAATAGGCGTTTAAAAGTTTCGCCATTAAAAACAAACAATAAAAAGATCCAATCAACAATATAGATTCGCAAAAACTCGCAATCAGACACTTGGCGTACAACGGGAAATGGAACTTTTGAAAGAAATCAAGTAGTCTGCCAACTTCCCACTTTAGCGCTAACAAGAAAACTATTAGCAATTATCAGTAGCCCGGCGTTTCAATCAATTTACAAGTCGAAAACAAGGCGCCTCAGTAAATACCAGCGCAACATTATCTCTTCACACAAAAACTAGTTTATTGCAATACTAATAAAGTCTCATTTAGCGTAACATAGTGTCGTGAGTAACTTTGATACCGCAACGATATGGTTAAAGACGTGACAGCCCTGCAATTTCATCCTTTTGTATGTTCCGTTTGCTTTTAAAATTGGAATTATGTGGTTGGTTCTATCACTGCGCCACGTTGCAATTTATTCCTTCATTCATTTATTTATGGAAAAACATATAGCTCTGACTTTTAAAAGGCCAAAGTGGACATTTCCTCAAAATTATTGTATACTATGTTACGGTTTCACCCGTATCCTAAATGGTTTTTTGATACAAAAGTTAGCTTATCCTTCTATATCCTTCTCCAAGGTCTAATCTACCTCTGTACAAAATTTCGTCAAAATCAGTTCAGGCGTTTAGGCATGAAAGCGTTACAATCAGACAGACAGAGTTACTTCGCATTTATATTTATTAAGTAGGGATAAGGATTTAGAATGCTGACTTGGTCTTTAGCAATTTGAATTATGAGTAATCCTAGAACGAATAGGTACCAAGCGTTTTAGGAAACATTGTCAGGAAAACTGCACACCTAATTATGTCTGCAAGTTCTTGAACGTTTTTAATGCCAGCCAACCCGCATGAAATGAGAAATGAGATGATGATTAGAAAGGAGGCTCGTATCCAGCAGTGTGAGTGAAGTTAGCAGATCATTGTGCAGCAGATCAAAAATAAATGTGAGTTCTTTTCGCATTCACCATAGTTCTACAGTTCCTGATACTTTTCAAGAATAGTTCTGGGGGTTTTCTATGAAAAAAATAATTGACAAAATTATCTAGATCATTGTCCAGCAGATCATAACCAAATGTGATTTTCTTGTGAATGCAGCTGAGTTCTACAGTTCCTGATATTTTTTAAGAATAGTTCTGGCGTTTTTTTTTAAAAACTCAAGTGGCAGCATGATTTTCCAAGTTGTGTGGAAAAGTCGAATACTATCTATTTCAATGGTTTCAACCCACTCTAGAGGCAGGACTTTCTTGTTTCTCATAGATCCGTATAAGAACTAGGACATGAAACCTGATTTGATACCAGAACTCAAGGTCCAGTCCCAGCAGATCATGGTTATAAGGGTGAAAAATCGAGAAAAAAATATTTTATTTCGGACCTGTGAGGAGTATGCCCTAAGTCACGGGCTAAAGTACATACGCCAGCAGGTTAAGCTATCCAATACTGTCAAATTTTCCCAATTGAATGTGAACCTTATGGTCTAGAGTTAAAGTTGAAAATCAACTAAATAAATTTGACAGATTGTAGTAGCTTGATGTGCTGGCTTCTGTACAATGTGACCAAAAGCCAATGCATGGTCTTTAAGGCCTATACGAAACGTTCGCAGAATTGTCCACCCGTTTTTCTTAACGGTGTTCCACTCGAAAGGATGGATCAATTTAAGTACTTAGGGCATGTAGTTACAACCGTCCTTAAGGACAATGCTGATATGGGACGGGAACGGAGGGCCTTGTCAGTGCGGGCGAACATGCTCGCACGCTGGTTTGCGCACCGTTCGAGGGAGGTGAAGACAACGCTCGTTAGGGCGTAGTGTACGTCCCTTTACGCGTGCGGCCTGTGGGCGAGGTACACGCGTGCATCATATGGGGCCCTCCGAGTCCAGTTCAACAAAGCGCTCAGGGTTGTATTGGGGCTGCCTTGTTACTGCAGCGCCTCAGGTATGTACGCTGAGGCGCGCATCGATTGCTTCTATACGACCATGCGCAAGCGAGGCGCAGCCCTGGTGCTTGGATAGATATAAAGTCTTTTAGTTTTTTATTTTTATTATCCTTTTTTTGTGTGTATTATGAGTTGTATTTGCTCGAAATAAATGTATTTTATTATATTTATTTATTTTATCCATTTCATACCATTCAGAAGCATAGAACTCTCTTGTTTCTCATAGATCCGTATCAGAATTACAACATAGAACCTGATTTAATTCTAGAACTCACAGTAGAGTCCCAGCAGACCATGGATATATGGGTGAAAAAAAAAAAATATATATATCGTTTCATACTATTGAAAACCATAGAACTCTCTTGTTTCGTTTTATTTCTGTTTACAGTTGTAGCATGACCTTTCCACAGTCATGCATTCAACGATTGCTTTTTGAATTAAATGAAAACTGTGGAACAGAATAATGTTAATATTAATATTTACAAAAGTATATTCTTGCCTATTTGTATATCCGTAGGAACATTCAACGCTAGATGGTATAAGTATATAGCTTGGTTCTTTTTTGAAAAGGTACAGGCGCTAAATTGGCAGCATGGCACTCCACGTCAAAACGCATAATGTTCCTTGTATACGTCCTGACCGTATCTTGAAAGATTGAAATGCCTGATAATACGTTTGCGCGTTCAACATAACGTTCTCGCAATATTTTTTTTGTATCACTTACACTCTGCGCCAGATTATTGATAGGACAGTCAGATGATTTTAAATGATCAGAGTAGATTTTATTTGCCAAAAGCCCGCTAAGAACAACCTGAAATATCGAATCAAATGTACTCCCTATGTACTACTTATGTACTCCTTATGTACTACTTATGTACATACTACGTAGGTACATCTTATGTACTCCTTATGTACTCCTTGTGTACTCCTTATGTACTCCTTGTGTACTCCTTATGTACTCCTTGTGTACTCATTAAATACTCCTTAAATACTCCTTATGTACTCCTTATGTACTCCTTATGTACTCCTTATGAACTTCTTGTGTACTCCTTATGTACTCCTTGTGTACTCCTTATGTACTCCTTGTGTACTCCTTATGGACTCCTTATGTACTCCTTATGTACTCCTTATGTACTCCTTATGTACTCCTTATGTACTCCTTATGTACTCCTTATGTACTCCTTATGTACTCCTTATGTACTCCTTATGTACTCCTTATGTACTCCTTATGTACTCCTTATGTACTCCTTATGTACTCCTTATGTACTCCTTATGTACTCCTTATGTACTCCTTATGTACTCCTTATGTACTCCTTATGAACTTCTTATGTACTCCTTATGTACTCCTTGTGTACTACGTAGGTACTTCTTATGTACTCCTTATATACTCCTTATGTACTCTTTATGAACTTCTTATGTACTCCTTATGTACTACGTAGGTACTTCTTATGTACTCCTTATATACTCCTTATGTACTCCTTATGTACTCCTTATGTACTCCTTATGTACTCCTTATGTACTCCTTATGTACTCTTTATGTACTCCTTATGTACTCCTTATGTACTCCTTATGTACCTGGTCTACTCAAAGCCGCTGTGGCTCTTTCTTCAAAAGGCCATTTCAGACTTTGCCCTACATTGTAAGACACATATTTGTTAGTATTCTATGTCTGGACTTTAAAAAAGACTATGATTCTCTGAGTTTGTTTCGGCATTTCTTCTCAGAGGTCGTCAGCTAGGAAACGCCGGAGCCGTCTAGCTTAAAAAAAATAGTGTAAAATATTGACTTGTAAAAGTGTCTTTAAAAGATCTATTTACAGAAATAAATATCATTTCATTATTTCATTTCATCATTTCAACTCACATTTATTTTTGATCTGCTGGACCATGATCTGCTAAGTTCGCTCACATTATCCAGCATTGGCATTTGACAGACCTTACTTTTTTTTTTAATTATGGCAAGACCTTACTTTGCTGTGGTCACGTAGTCAGGTGACATGGTCATTGTTATTTTTTATATTATTTTTATTTTGACACCTTGGCTTTTGGTCCAAGAGTCGTGCGTCGTTATTTGTGGAAATATAAATACTTTTCTTTGTTCTTTCAATGGGACATTAATGGGTCGACATTTCCTTTAAATAACTCCAAAACGTTTTAAAACCCTGTTTGTTGTGCAGGTTAAAGCTTTAGTCATCGACATCATCGATGGTTCGGTTACAGTCCAGCATGCTGGCCTAATGCGGTTGGCAGATTTAACCATAATCGAGAAAAACTCTCAGGCATGCAGGTTTCCTGACGATGTTTTCTTTTAGTTTCTTTCAAATGAAAATAAATTATTCATACGCACATGATTTCTTAAAGACTGCCAAGTCCAAGATCTTGAATTCCCTCTGAGGGAATTCAAGATCTTGGACTTGGCAGTCCAGTAATTTTTTGCAGGCTAAATGTCTTAATTGGGCAAAAAGAACAAAAATGTCACAAAAACTGTCGAATATGAATCTCACAAGCATAATTTTTTTTTTATTTAATTATATTTTAAATAACACATCGTGTTATTAATTTTATGTAGTAGTAGTAGCTGTGCACCCTGCAGTGAAACCTGGATTATTTACCAATGCGGTGGGAAATTCCCAAAATCTGTGTTTCACAATGAGTGTTTCAGCTGCGTTATATAAGAATACCCTGTGCAGAAATCTATGCTATTAGTCCCAATGGATCAACTTGCATTGTTTGTGAGTGAATAGATAATGTTTAAATTTTATTTATTTATTTAAATCATCACAAAAAAAATAATAATAATAAAATAAAATAAATAGATATATTAACGCGCCAAGTAACAATTTTTTGACGACAGCTCCCCTTTCTTTGTCGCGGGGACTTTACAAACATACAATTAATATACACAAGGTACACCCTCACATTGCGATTATTGTTCTCGGGCATAGATACCGTTATGCTATTTGCTAATATTACTACCCATCATTGTAGCTGGATCAAATTAGGCATCTTTCTACCACATTTACACCAATATTGGCCGCAGCCCCTCCCCCAACGTTCAACTAACGTCTCTAGCTGATGGTGCCCCAGTATTAGATTAGGGGGCATGACGTGAACCCTCGTGTTTTTCCTGTCGGTTAGGCTTGTGATTGGGCTGTCATGAACGATCGATCCTGACGCGACTCCGTGACGAATGAGTGACGGAATGCTACGGTTGGTAACAGACGTGCGATTGAAAGGTAGTTTTGTTGAACTTTTGGTTGTGTTTGGTTGGTATTTTGGAGAGGTGAGCGTTTGAAATTGGAATTTACTGCTGCAGTCTTGTAAAAATTAAACTAATTTGTGAGTTACTATTTTTTTTTTTGTAGTATCAGGAACTCAAATACAGTTGAGCGGGGCTCCAGGCAAAGAGTGGTGAGGGTAAGTCAGGTAAAAGCTGTAACAGAATGGCGGCCGAGGGCTGGAAGAAAGAATGTTGGTCATCCGGTAGCAAGACGGGTGGACGACATTTTTATCATTGCAGGGAAGCATACGATGAGACTGTAGAGCGTTGGAAATTGGAACTACAAAAGAGAGGCCAATGAAGTATGTGTGTCGAATATGTATTGGCTCCTAAGATACACGATATTTGCCTAGAAGGCAGGAGTTCCAATTGTACAGTAAAAGTAGCCTTTTAATTTCTACTGTAATATTTATAATTGTTTGTATACTAGCTGGTACTGGCAGGATATTAATTAGCCTGTGTCTATGTGGAATAAGTACCTTTCAACTGGTAAAATATTTTTCTATACAAGTCCAGTGATTCTGGATATTACAAAATCCGCACTCTCTCTTTACAATCCCTACTGTAATATTATAATGCCAAAGTAACTCTGTCTCCGTCTGTCTGTCTGTTACGCTGTCATGCCTAAACCGTTGAACCAATTTGGTACAGACATAGATCAGACGTTGAAGAAAGACATAGGCTACCTTTGGTCTCAAAAAGTCCTTTGACATACAAAACCGGGGAATATCTTTATTATTACAGTTTAAATTTTTTCTTATATCGGTTTATAAATAAATAAATTCTCAAAATAATAGATGCAGTGTCGTAATTGAATTTCTATCTATTTAGAATAGAAAATCTAGCTTTTGATCAAATAATATCTCATAAGCTGGTTAAATACACAGTAATCTGCTTATGCAACTTGCAATCAGCTATATAGGTCATACGTAGCTAATGACCGTTGACATCCAACCTCCAGCCGATATTAATCATGCTGATGCTCAACGCCAAACATTGATTGGGGATTATAATTATAACAACTGATTTCTGATCTGCTTTAGATACTTTGTAATGACCGTTCACTTAAGTCGGTTTACTCATCAAAAACTCTCCAAAGGTAACAATTATTTTTGTATTGAAAGGTTAATCTTCGTATATATTGTATACATCTTTGTGAATCTTTATTCATCGCCACAGATCAAACTGTCGGTCCGCCCATTTATTCACTAGATGGCGGTCGTGTCCAAAAAATCAAGTAGGTACCTACTCGCAAATGTTTTTATAAGATGCGCTCATAGATTTATTATTATTATTCATATTATTTAATTCATCACAAAATCCACAGCTCTCCAAATAAGCATATAGTATTTCTTATAGCCAATTACGGATTTACAATTTACTTTCCATATTTTATTGCAAATAGAAAACAAGAATAAAATTATTTAAAAAGAGAAAAGCAAAAATAGGTTAATGTATAACATATTTGCTTTTCTCTTGCGTGCGTGCGTGTGTGTGAGTGCGTATACATGCACGTGTGAATTGGCGTGTGCGTGTGTGTTTCTGTGTTTGTGTTGAGAATTCGTATTTATGTGAGATATTAATTTTATTTATTATTCTATCACAAACCTGTATCTATTCAGTACACAGGGTACATCAGGGTATCATAAATCATCAACCCTTATACTGTCCCACTGCTGAGCACGGGTCTCCTCTCATATTGAGAGGGATTAGGCTATAGTCCACCACGCTGGCCTAGTGCGGGTTGGCAGACTTCACAAACCGTCGAGAAAAATCTCTAAGGTATGCAGGTTTCCTCACAATGTTTTCCTTCACCGTTTAAGCGAGTGATAATTAATTATTAATACGCACATGAATTTGAAATGTCAGAGGTGCGTGCCTTGGGTTCCAGCTCGAGACCTTCGACTTGGCAGTCCAATGGTCATACCACTAGGCTATCACGGCGTCAGGGTATACAGTATCTTTATTCTTATACTATAATTGTTATGGTATGTATATTTTTTGTGAAGAAAGGTAATTTAAAAGGGCAAACAAAGGGTGTTTTGTCCAGAATGTACAAACGCAGGTTAAGCTATTCAAAACTGTAAATTTTTCCCAGTTGAAAATGAATCTTAAAATTTTGTAATATAGTTGAAAATCTATTAAAGCAATTTGACAGATTGGGGTAGCTTGATGTGCTGGCCTCTGTACCAGGCTATATTATATGTATACTAGCTGTTGTTCACGGTTTCACTCGCATCCCAAATGATTTTTTAGGTAGCCTATCTCCTTCCCCAAGGTATAACCTATCTTTCCACAAAATTTCATCAAATTCGATTAAGCGGTTTAGGCGTAAAAGCATAACAGTCAGAAAGAGTTACTTTTTCATTTATCGTTGTTCTCTGGTGTTGTGGCACTTACCATCAGGTGACCCACTTGCTCGCTTGTCTCCATCTTGTATAAAAAAAAACAATAGGGATGTGGGGATAACCCTTTTTATAGGTATCTAAATAAAGAAGCCCGTCTGTACAGTTCAGTTATGCGTCATATTCGACGGGGGATTCGATTCATTCCCGGATATTGAGGAGTGACAGGATTTCGAAGGAATGGAAATCAAATTTTGACGTTTAAGTTAGTTGATACATGTAATAATTGACAGAGACAGTGGGAAATGACAGCAGTAATGTGTTTCAGGGATGCTCACGTTGGTTTACCCCTTTAAGTTTTTTTATCTGTTTTTATTTAACGTCTCTTAAACAGGAAAAAATATTTAAACTCAAATAAATTTATTGTACTGCAGTATTGACATAATTACGTATATGTTTATTGATTATACTCTGAACTTTTAGGGGTCGAAGCTAAGTTATAATTATACTGATCAACTTATCTGCTAGGTTAAACTGCGCTATCTGCTGTAAGTCTGTGGATGTGTGACCATTCTTTATTAAGAACAAAAGGAGTGAAAGGATGAATACATTGAGACCCTTCCGTGCATCACAGAGCACGTAAAGCCGTCGGTCCCGTTTGTCATGCGAACACATAATGACAATTGTCAGAAGTAGTCAGAAGCTCAAAAAGCCTGACAACCAGTCTATCCTCAGGATATTGCTATAACCCAAAAATTGCGGTTGCGGTTGCGGAGTTCTGATGGTAGTCGATTCGTGTAAAATATTGATATTCAGCCACTTCTGGTAAGACTGGAAACTGACACCAACATAGTTGGGAAAAGGCTCGGAATATGATGACTGTTCATTAAAAGTAAAAGAGTTCTCTTTTACTTTTGTTAGTAAATGTAACTTTGTGTTTTTTTACGTTGGTATTGTTTTGGAACTAATGACGATCAAGACGTGTCGTAAATGAAAGAAAGAATGAAAGAATATATTCACTGGCTTTAAACTTTTTTTAGTAAGAGAAATTTTTAAGACTTTCCACTCAACTAAATAAAATATCAATACCAACAAACGGTGTCAAACAGTTGAACGGGCTCGCACCGTCGCGGGTAAACGCTTGACTTTATAATGTAGGTAGCTCAAGTTAAGAGCTTGTGTTGGACAGCAGATGTGAAGATATGAATTACAATTCGTTTATATCATGGAGTGTTAAGAAAGCTGTATGACAAAAATCATCTCCAAAAAAAACCGCATTTTCATCGCCGCATTGCACCAGTGTTCATTTTTAATCGCTTTCACACCTTAACCGCTAAACCGATTTTGATTAAATTTGGCACAACGATGGACCAGATCTTGCAAAAGAATATAAGCTTTTTCTCAAAAATACTTTTGGGATGTGGCTGAAACCGCGTTGTGACTATAAAATAAGAGCTTTTGAAAAAAAAGACAAAATTGGTTGCACTTTAGTCTTTAGTAATTGCATAACTGCATATAGGACCTATTTTGTTAACCCGGATGTGTTTTACATGTCTTCATGTCATTGTAACGCTGAAGGATTGTAACCGACATTCGCAACTCCATAACTGGAGAAACTCCATACTTTTAGGAATCGAAAAGATCATAAATATTCTGTAATGTACTTAATTTATTTTCATATAACACATAACATAATTATCACTACGCCTGTATCCCCGAAGGGGTAGGCAGAAGTTTTTTTATGAAATTCTCAGTAGCGGCTCGGAGTTTGGATTTGTGCCCGGTTAATGGCAAGGCTCGCCCCCTATTACACGGGACCTAAACATACCGGCGAACCGTGGGTGTACATTGGTACACCTCTGCCTTACCCTTTGGGGACACATACGTGATGGTAAGCTTAAATTGAAATACCGTGACATATTTTTTACATGAAAAATTTTTAAATAAAGAATCGCTTCCTCTGCTCTGTTGAGGCAAACAGACTTCGACAGGTAGTACGTCTGGTGCAGGCGGCTTCAATAATTTTATGCATGAAATTTGCTTCACGCGGCGTGTATTTAGTTTAAACAGACAAGCGACGTGTGTTTGCTTTACTTTGGTTTTACTTCGACTTTGATATTTGCACCCACACATCCTTAGTTTTGCTTGCAACATTAAATGCATATTTGTTGCTTTGTATTATTTTTAGTGAAGTGATGAAAAAAATATTTTACTAGTAGGAGTAATGAGTCCAAAAAAAAAAGAGTGATAGCTTAGACTGCTAAGTCGACAGTCTCGAGTACGAATACAACCTCTGAATTTTTAAAATCATGTGCGCATTAATGATTAATTATCACTCACTTAAATGGTGAAGGAAAACATCGTCGAAATTTTCATGCCTTAGAGATTTTCTCGACGGCGGTGAAGTCTGCCAACCCACACTAGGCCAGCGTGGAGGACTATAGCCTAATCCCTCTCATTCTGTGAGGGGAGACCTGAGCCCAGCAGTGGGACAGAATATAGGTTGATGACGATGATTGGGTCCAAACCTGTGTTCCCCGGTGTGGGTCACCGACAAACTGAGGAAGACTCAGGTTCGAATTCCATTTTGTGGTCGAATTTTTGTTACAAATCATCGTGTTTGACTTTTGATATAACGATGTCACACGATTATGTTTTTTTTTAATTTTAATATATCCGCGTTCAATAGATTCACAACATTTCTGAAATTATCGCAAGAATAAATTATCGCAACGCTTCACTAGGTTGGTGTTGCGATAATTTCTTTGTTTTACCAATTTTATTGTATTTCTTGGCTCTATTTATGGGGACTTTTTTCACATAAAAAATAACCAGTCCACTATCCAATTGTATGTACACCAACAGAACCAGATCTGATCGTTTTGGTAGCAGTATGCAATCGCTTCTAGACAATTTTAAATAGCTCAATATAGAGCCTAAACTCGGAACGGAACTTTAAAGGAACCCCAAATTGGAAATAAATGACGATAGACTTCCCCTCTATTAAATTAGGACCTAATCACGTCTGCGATCAACTGAGGGTGCCCGTGCCGTAAGTCTGTCAGTGTGAAGGAAATCTATCGAAAAATGAAGGTCTATGTCAGATTCTTATTTTGATTTACACATTTTGGATACTTACATAGAGACAATTTTAGTTTGACAGTTTTTAAGGAACAGGAGCTAGAGGAACAAGGATGATCCTATATCCATATTTTTTACATATGCCATAACATTGATAAAAAGACAGAAAATATGATTAGAACTTGAGTAGGATACTGTATGTAATTTTCCATGGGAAAGGTTTCAGCATACTGCCAGGTATACTCCATAAAGAAACGTGAGGCCAGGCTATGCAATACTTAGTTGATTAGAGATGGTCAAACAAATGCAGTACCTATGTTTTAAGTCGGACACAACCTTCTCCAGGAACCCAGTATTACGAGCTCGTAGTGTGCTGTCAAATCTATTAACAATTGTTGACTCGTCTTCTTACTTTAGACGCGGTAATATATATTTTTTTTCGATTCGCCGATAACTCGGGAAATCGAGTGGCGAGTTCAAGAATTTCATACCGTTGAAAATTTCTATAATCAAGCGGAAATGGGAAAGCTCGCGCGAAATGACTTTATGTTCAATTGGATTGAGGATACAAACTAAGATTTCTTGGGCGGTGTTTGAGGAATAGTAAAAAAGAGGTTGTATGATTGATTTTTTAGGGTTGGTACCGTGTACTCAATAAAAACATATTAATATTGGACCGTTTTACTTTCACCCTACTGAGTCTATAATATATACTGCTATGCTAGAGGTCCTGGGTTCGATTCCCCAGCTGAGCAAAGTGTTATTGGGTTCTTCTATGAAATTCTCAGTAGCAGCTTGAGTTTAGATTTGTGTCCGGTTAATGGTAATAGGCTCGCCCCTATTACATGGGATCAAAGTATACCAGTGAACTGTGGATATACAGCAGCTGTACACCTCTGTCTAACCCTTCGGGGAATATAGCAAAAAGTCTGTAAAGGAGACGTGTATTTGTGGGCCAAAATGTAATAAGGTTTGATAGGGTCTAAAAATTGATCATATTTTTTCATTTAAGAATACGAAAAATCACCACAATTCTCAATCTGGAAGCGGCGAAAAATGAAAAAAATTGATTTCGTCAGATATTGAATAATCGATTACACAGTTTTTGTGACTGTAATCGATAAAACAATAGCAATCAGGAAATAATTCAAAGTAATTATATTGCATAATATATTTAGCTATATGGTGTATACGTTTATTAGTTGTATTATTAAAATAAAATATCAATTAATTACTGAAAATCGATTGTAATGATTTGATATCGATTAAAATCAAACATATTTTTTATCTATGTCATTCGCATGACAGTTGATGAGTTGACTGACAACTGACAAGTTTTTGATTGCCTCCCCCTTCCTTGCTCACTCCACATACTCGTTTCGTATTTTCCGATGCGTTTTGAGTGCTTTCGTGATTATTTTTCCTTTTCAACGACCACAGCTTTGTTTTTAACGGATGACTGACTTTTGCACTTCAGTAATCAGCTATAAGTTAAACAATGTAACATAACCTCACTTTTACTAATCCTCTAATAACTCTGCTCTCAGATTGCCAAAAGTGACAAAATTTTCAGCGAGGGACTGATTAGTCCGAATCTATGAATTCACACCATTTTCAGCTCTTTATATTCTTGGCCCAAGATTGTATGTATTCATATCGGTCTCCTTTAAAATTCTGACTCATACACACACATTAACTCTAATAAGTACACTTGTGATTGTAACATTAATCATAATAATTTAAATATGTTTCTCAAAACTCAATTAAAATAATGAAATAATACTTATATGATATATTTACTCATAATAATATATAAATAAATAATGTAAAGCTCATAAATTTTAATAACAAAGTTAAAATAGTCATAAAATTCCTCCTCTCTCTTACATTTGCCGTGCCGGACAAGGCCTACACATGTGTTGAGTCATACAACTCAACGTAAAAGGCTGGTTGCGAGAGGAGCGGGGCGTACGCGGCGGGTCGACGTTCTACCGGCCGGCGCGGCCACACTCGCTCACGAGTCAGCTGTTGCACACGCTAACGCACAGCCGCGCACTCGCCTTACGTTGTACCGTTACCTCATTAGTTTAAACATTTGTTCTGATTATTGTAATTCTTATATTCTTATTATATCATCGTTTATACAGTCCATAAGCCTTATTATTTCTACCAAGAGCTATCGCAGCCCCAACATATGGTCCTTCTACCGTTACTTGAACCGAAGAAAGGAGTAAGAAGACAAAGAATTTGAAACCAAAGAAATCTGAAAAAACTGCGTTTCGTGTTACATCCAGTGGTTTAAGGATTCAAGTCATCTACATCAAGACGTTCTTTATTGTGCCCGCATTATGGACATTGTGAGATCGGCATGGTTCGAAAATTTCAACCGTCTTGGCTGACGTCATCCCAACGGACACAAGAAGAATAGGACTATTGGGAGAAACTACAGGACTTCACCCAAGCAAAATCATATCTTCAGACTGTCGTCGGGCGTTGAGAAACTACATCAAGATTCTCCTCGGTGCAGTCATCGTCAGTGGTTTGCTAAAGGAAACCGTGAGCTCGTTCCAATTCCTTAATTTCATTAACCCATAATCACATACTTAAATCATTACATAATCATATTCATCGTCATCCTTTATCCTACATTTTATTATTTTCATTTTAACTTACTTGGAGGTACGGTGTTGCATTTCTGCAAGTCATTCTTATTATTCAGTATCATCTTCGCTCATAAACTTTGAAGTTAAACTGTTTCATCTCTTCAATCATTAATTAAGTAGTTAGAAAACAATAATAATCATCATCATAATTATCAGTTATTCATATATTTTCATTTAATTACATACAGTGTGTCCATTTTGTAAACTCATAACAATCATTACGCAGCAATTTACTTAGTGTAGCAAAGCGCCTTGCATTTTTAAATAGCAATACGCATTCCGCTAAGCTTCTGCCTTTTTATTTCAGGTCAACTTATTGCTATTAATTTATCGTCAGTAATATTGACAATTGTATATTTTTTTACCTATTATAATTGCATTAGTGTTCTTCATAGAATTATCTATCCCTACCTTATCTTAAAATGGCTGACATTAAAAGCTTTATTAAAAAGCGAGCCTCAATCAAAGCAAAGCTTACGCAATTTTCATCTTATTTAAACATTTCTCAATCATGTGAAAAGTTGAGCGAGGTACAAGTCGTTGAAGTCGAGTATCGGCTTAATATTTTCGAGAACTTATACGAAAAATACGATACGTTACAGACTGATTTGGAGGAGTTGGTGGATGACCCCAGCGAGCAATATGCGGAACGTGAAGAGTTTGAAAAGCAGTACTACAACTTGGTGGCTGCAGCACGCCAGCTGATCTGCAGCGCTCGTAAACATCTTGCGGGGGACTCCATATCAGAGGTTGATTCTTGTACTAAGCACACTCACAAACATAATTCAATACGTTTACCAAAAATTGACCTTCCTAAATTTTCTGGAAGCTATCATGATTGGCTTGAGTTTAGAGATACATTTATTTCTATCATACATAACAATGATGGCATTGATAACATCAATAAATTGCATTATCTTCGTGCTTCTTTAAAAGGTAGTGCTTCTCTTGTTATTGATAATCTTGACTTCAGATCAGATAACTACGACGCTGCCTGGAAGTTGCTTTGTGATAGGTATGACAACAAAAGGTTGCTTGTCAATAATCATGTTCAAGCTCTGTTCAACGTGCAACCTATCAGTAAGGAATCCAGTAAGTCATTACGTCACGTAATTGATATAACTAATAAAAATTTAAGAGCTTTGTCCACACTTGGGCAGCCTGTTGAACATTGGGACACACTTATCATTTACATCATGACTAGTAAACTTGATCAGGTGACCAATCGCGAGTGGGAGGAACATAGAAATTCATTGTCAGAGCCTCCAACATTGGCTGTTTTTATAGAATTTATAAGCAATAGGGCTGACTTGTTGGAGACACTTGAGGAATCTAAATCCTTTATTCCCAAAAGCGAAGGCAGTCACACAAATAATAATAATATTAAATCTAAATTATTTTCAGGAATATCAGAAAATATTACAAGTAAACCTTTATCGTGTGCCATGTGTCAAAAGGATCATTTTATATTTCAATGCGAAAAGTTTAGAAACCTGCCCGTACAAGCTCGTATTAAGAAAGCTCAAGGTTCCAATGTTTGTTTAAATTGTCTTCGACCAGGTCACAATGCTTACAGATGCAAATTAGGACATTGCAAATATTGTCGTGAAAAACATAACACCTTATTACATTTTGATCGTGATACTGTTGCACCTAATCTCCAAAATAACGTACTTGCTACTGTAAACCACCTTTCTACATCTCGAGTCGTTCTGCTTTCCACAGCGCTTGTCAAGGTGTCGGATGCTGAAGGCAACCTTCATACAGCGCGAGTCTTGCTGGATAATGGAAGTACCGCTAACCTCATATCAGAAGACTTTGCTCGTAAGATTAATCTTTCCACCTACACAGTCGAGTCCAAGGTAAGAGGTATTAATGATCAAGCCTCCTATTGCACCCAGGGTTGTTCAATTTCATTAAAATCAGTCAATAGTGACTTTGAACTCGATATTGAATGCTACGTCTTATCCAAAATTTCATCGTCAGTACCAAATACCTATATTGATGTCCACAATATATGTATACCGACAAACTTAGTTTTAGCTGACCCAAACTTCTATATTCCGTCTTCGATCGACATTCTTGTTGGCGCGGAAGTCTTTTGGAGTGTCATAGGGACTAACCGTATAGTCTTAGGCAAATCTATGCCCATGTTATTTGAGTCAAAGTTAGGTTGGCTTGTGTCAGGCGTAATTAATCAGTCGAACTCCTCTTCTCATCTATGTATGCTTGCAGATAACTTACAGCCAGACTTAGATCGTTTTTGGGAGTTAGACTCAGTTTCTTCAAAACACAAACTCACTTACGAAGAGCGGGCTTGTGAACAACTTTTCGTAGAGTCCACTTACCGCGATGCGGATGGACGGTTTGTAGTAAGCATTCCACTTAAAGAGTCACCTGACGTGCTAGGTGACTCATACGTCATGGCTAAGCGTCGTTTCTTATCCCTTGAACGTCGTTTAGCTAAAGAACCTCATTTTAAACAACTTTATGTTGACTTCATGAATGAGTACATTAGTTTAGGGCATATGTCTGAACATAATTATCAAGTAGCTACATCAATAAATTCAAATTATTTACCGCATCATGGTGTTTTAAAAGAGTCGAGTTCGTCAACGAAATTGAGAGTCGTCTTTGACGCTTCGGCTATCACAACATCAGGTAAATCTTTCAATCAAATCCAGATGGTGGGTCCTTCCCTACAAGATGACCTACTATCAATCTTACTTAGATTTCGACAACATAAAATAGTAGTTAGCGCGGACATTGAGAAGATGTACCGACAAACACGCGTTAATGACATTTATAGGCCTTTACAAAGGATTCTTTGGAGGGAAGAACCGTCACATCAATTAAAAACATACACATTAAATACAGTGACGTATGGCACCGCATCGGCGCCTTTCTTGGCTACTAAGTGTTTGTTTAGACTGTCAGAGGAGTGTGATAATTTGTCAACGCGATTTACAATAGCGCATGATTTTTATGTAGACGATTACCTGTCTGGGGGATCATCTGTTACCGAAACGTTAAACAAGTGTCGCCAAGTCATCGCTGTTCTTCAATCAGCTAAGTATAACCTTCGCAAGTGGCAGTCTAACTCGCGTGAGTTGCTACAAGGTCTTTCCGAAGATAATGTGACTTCTGATTTCGTTAACCTCAGCGATAACGAGATGTCCAAAACTTTAGGGCTGAACTGGAGGTGTTCATCTGACACATTTTCGTATTCCATAAACCTAACCTCTAGTGACATTGCCACGAAACGTAAAATTCTTTCAGTCGTAGCACAGATTTTTGACCCCATTGGCTTGGTCGTTCCATGTATCGTAGAAGCCAAGATAATCATGCAGTATCTGTGGCTTGCAAAGTGTTCTTGGGATGAGCCTGTTCCAGAACACATTCAGCTTGCATGGAATAATTTTCAAAACAGCTTACCTCTTCTAAACGAGTTCAGGATACCTCGGTGGATAACATGTGAATCAACGTCTTCTGTGCAATTGCATGTTTTCACTGATGCATCTGAAAGGGCTTATGGTGCATGTTTGTATGTCCGCAGCGTATCGCAGAGTGGTAAGATTCATGTACATCTGCTTACCGCTAAAAGTAAGGTAGCTCCGGTCAAATCAATGACCATACCCCGACTCGAACTTTGTGCCGCTTTATTGGGTTCAAGGTTGTATACAAAGGTACGTCAATCACTTACCTTACATATTGATGACGTTTGCTACTGGTGTGATTCCACTATAGTTTTAGGTTGGTTATCAGCATCACCAACGCAGCTAAAGACCTTTGTCCGGCATCGAGTGTCTGATATTCAGGAAACTTCGGGGGGCAGGGCTTGGCGTTATGTCCCATCACTTGAAAACCCCGCAGACCTCGCTTCGCGTGGACTCAGAGCTGACAAGCTGCTATCTTCTTCGTTATGGTGGTCAGGGCCACAATTTCTTCACAAAGATATGTCTTCATGGCCTCAATTTCCTGAATCACATCAGCAAGAACTCAAAAACTTACCAGACATAGTTGCTTCTTATCATATTGACATTCCAAATCAAACTGAAAGTCTTATTTCTAAATTATGGTCAACATATTCTGATTTTTACAAAATACAGCGCTTAACTGCATACTTAATACGTTTTATAGATATTAAATTCAAGAAACTGTCATCTGGTTTCGGTCCACTTACATCTAAAGAATTATGCAGGTCAATAAACCTCTTGTTAAGATTATGTCAACAGGAGTTGTTTCCTGAAGAGTACAAACTTCTTTCAACAGGAAAGGACTTACCAGCAAAAAATAAATTGTTAATATTATCTCCATTTTTTGATAAAACGTCTCATTTAATTCGTGTTGGAGGCAGGTTAAATAATTCATTTTACGATTTTAACACTAAGCATCCTATTCTTTTGTCGAGTTCACATACTATTTGTAAACTATTATTTAACATGTTTCACTTAAGACTTTTTCATCCTGGACCTCAGCTTTTACTGGCCACAATTCGTCATCACTACTATCCTATTGGTGGTAGAGCATTGGCTAAGAAAGTTACACATCAATGCATCAAATGTTGTAGAATCAAAGCTAATACCGTGCAACCTATCATGGGTAACCTTCCAGAGCAACGGCTACATTTAGAATTCCCCTTTTTAGATTCAGGTGTCGATTATGCTGGACCAATCATGATAGCTGACCGTAAGGGGAGAGGATGTAGACTCATAAAATGCTTTATATGTGTGTTTGTGTGCTTGGCTACGAGAGCGGTCCACCTTGAACTTGTGTCGGACCTCACGAAGGAGGCATTTCTGGCTGCCATGAACCGTTTTATTGCTCGACGGGGAAAACCACGTAATATCCTTTCAGACAACGGGACCACGTTCGTTGGTGCTTTCAATGAGTTGGCCAGACTTCTTTCACAAGATTTCAACTTCAGTGAGATTGATCCTGGTATTAATTTCTCTTTTATACCTGCTTATACTCCACATTTTGGTGGATTATGGGAGTCTGCGGTAAAATCTACCAAACATCATCTCAGACGTATCTTAGGCTTAACAAACTTAACTTTTGAAGAGATGGTAACATGTTTAATTCAAGTGGAGGCTATCTTAAATTCCAGGCCCTTAACTCCACTTTCCAATGACCCTTCAGACCTTATTCCCTTAACTCCAGCCCATTTCCTTATTGGACGGTCGCTCATTATGCTTCCTCATCCGCAGATTCAGAACACGAACATCAATAACTTGCAACGGTTTCGACGCATCGAGTATTTGAAGCAACACTTTTGGGCTCGCTTCTCCCATGAATATATCATATGGCTTCAAGAGAGAACCAAATGGTGCCGGTCGTCAGGGGAGCTCAAAGAAGGATCTCTTGTCGTCATCAAGGATAAAACCTCACCTCCTTTATTATGGCTTTTAGGACGCATTGTGAAGGTGCTTCCTGGCAGTGATGGCATCGCGAGAGTCGCCGACATCCGCACACGCAAGGGTGTCATTCGGCGAGCATTCAACACCATCTGCCCACTACCAGTCTCCACTGCTGTTGAAGATACTTCAACCCGGGGAGTATGTTGAGTCATACAACTCAACGTAAAAGGCTGGTTGCGAGAGGAGCGGGGCGTACGCGGCGGGTCGACGTTCTACCGGCCGGCGCGGCCACACTCGCTCACGAGTCAGCTGTTGCACACGCTAACGCACAGCCGCGCACTCGCCTTACGTTGTACCGTTACCTCATTAGTTTAAACATTTGTTCTGATTATTGTAATTCTTATATTCTTATTATATCATCGTTTATACAGTCCATAAGCCTTATTATTTCTACCAAGAGCTATCGCAGCCCCAACACATGTTTCTATAACACATTTCTATTTAACTTGTGGAGTGCAATAAATTTATTGAGTATTGACATAGGAAGCTATACGGTTTACCGTTTAGACCGCCTGAATTGATTCGCAATAGCGGCGATTTTTGTGCAGCATAGTGGTTGACATGTTGTCCTGTGCGTTTTCGGACATAGTGAAAAAAAACTGTTAATAAATTAATCTATAAATTAAATATCGTATATTTATGTCATTTCGAAGCTTTAATTTATGTAATGAGAGAGAAAAATGTGAAGATAAAGTCTAACTGTTTGATGTACGACGTGTAAAACTCAGAGTTTTCTAACATCCCTCGAGAACTATTTGCGCTTTACATTTTAAAAGAATCTGCATTTAAAATTCCAGCGAAACCCATTACTTCTTTTTCAAATGTAACGGTTTTTTCTCGTGTTCTTTGTTTGAACGTTCAATTATCGAAATCTTTTATTTAATTTAGATGTTGGCCATATATATTTTATGTTATAATATTATATTAACGTGTGTCAATGAAATGATAGCTCTTACACCACTGACCTCTATATTACAGCGTACTTGTATTATATAGGTCAGTGTCTTAAGCCGAATAAACCGAATTTGTATTTGCTAAAATATAATTTCTTTTATAAAATATATCCTATGTGTTATTCGCGGTCACATACTATGGTGTATGACATTTCATTAAAATCCCGTAAGGTATTAGTTTTTCGGGATTTCCGGGATATTCCCACATTTTTCTGGGGTAAAATATATCCTGTGTTATTCCCGGTCACATACTATGGTGTATGAAATTTCATTCAAATCCCGTAAGTAGTTCTCTTATATCCGTTTTTCGGGATTTCCGGGATATTTCCACATTCTTTTGGGATAAAAAGTAGCCTATACATTATTCCCGGTCACATACTATTAGGGTACCAAATTTCATGCAAATCGGGTCAGCCGTTTTTGCGTGATTGAGTAACAAATAAACAAACAAACATCCAAACTTTCACATTAATAATATTAGTATGATTAGCATGATTGTTACTTCTGTTTGTTACTTCAATCATATTAATGTTTCCAAAATAGAATTTCAATTGGACTTCATGGAGTCGGTGATGAAAATTAGAACCTAAAAACAATTACAGTGATCATTGTGAGTATAATAAGCTCCTAACCATGTTGGCGGCATGCGTGACGTTTGGTCAAACATTATATGACCAAATCTAACCCATACTTGGAGGAGAAATACTTAATACTTAATTCATACTACGATAAACATAAAAACATAGCTTTATTCGAAAATGTTACAAGTATGTCATTATGTTGTTGTACAATAACACTTAGCTGCAGCGCTTTATTACTTTTCTCTTAGAATACTGACTAGCTTCAAAAATCTAATGAATATACACTGTTATGTTCAAATAAGGACACGCCATCATGTTATTCCCCGTAGCTTTATGCTATAGGTACTTCAAAGTCGCGTCACGGCACAGAGAACATGCAAATCTGTCATTAGCATCCATACGTGATGTCATGGAGCCCTGGTGCACATGATGAAGATTCAGTATATCCGTAGGCGCCTAATTTACTTAATTTGTACTAGTGCTATTCTTCAATCATCAACTCTTCATGATCTTTCTATTTATTACGATGGATTAAAGGATATTTCACCATAGTTAATAAACTCATACAACTGATATTTCAGAGGTTCTATTAAGCTTTTAAGTAATTTTGATGGTATGATTATATCAAAATTCGAAATTGTAACAGACTGATATGCAAATGGCCCACAGACAGACTACCTATGGATTCACAACAAAAAAATAATATAAATAAAACTATAAGAACGGCAAACTGTGATTGTACAGTCAACAGCATAAGTATGTATACAGTTACTAAAATTATAGTGTTTTTTTTTTGTGATATCACGATTATAACTGTAAGATAACACAAATACCGATATTATTATTTTCGAACCAATACTATCATCATCATCAAAATTTCAATCAATACTTTAGGCAAAAAACGTTTTTGAATTTTGACAAGACGCTTGACGCTTGACTTGAAAATGTATTGTTCTTTTTATTTGAAAAATATGAGTAATTAAGAAATAAATAATTAATAGTATTTACACAAATTTGATATTTATTGTAGATTTTGACAAGTGTATACATATTAATTTATGCTCGTGACTGTACACCTCTGCTTAACCCTTTGGAGAAAACGTTATGTTATATTAATGTTTAGTCATCGAGTTGTATGAAGCCTTTGTCTACATACCCTGTTATAATACAACCATCCACAGCCTGTCTGTTAGTTTTGTGAAATGTATGATATTCTAAAGCCTTGTTGATGTAGCACATAGTTCTACCAACAAACATATACCTATATAACGCACATAATTGTAATTACGTAACCTATGATCACTGAGTCGTCGTCAACGTAATCTAATTACATTGTAGCTCCTATGTACGTCACGAAGAAGTCCTTAATTTAGGTCTGTAGTATTTATTGAAATATCTCCTCAGACATTTGTTAGTAATAATCATTTATTGCCAGTAAACATTGTTCTGTTACATTTATTTATTCATTTGACCTTTTGAATGCTGGGAACTCTTTAATAATGTCGAATCCGATATATCTAATCCATTATAACCTTCAATGTCCACACATCCTGTAATCGCAAAAATGTACCAGTGATGAATGTAACATATGTGTTCTTGCCGGATTCTTCTCCATAGGATCGACTTAACTAGCTTTAAATGCTTTCCAAGGCACAAGGGTATCGATGTGTTAGGAATAGTCACTCATCCATTGATAGCAGCTAACAGCAGAACCGTAGCTTAACCTTCCAGATCGGTTGATGCGTAGTTATTACTCATCTTACATTTCCATAATATGGAAGTATGATTTTACACATACTCGTCTCTGAATCTTACCCTGAGACTGACAATATTATGCCGTCCGTTGGTGCATATTAATAATAATATCTAAGCATAATAACGCGTATCGCTTAATATTCCACGTTTGGTTTAATTCATAAACGGACATGTTGCGCTAAGATGATGAATTGTTTGTGTATGATGGATAGTGGCGTTTTGTTCCTCCGCTACTTATAATGGCTTTGTAGTATGAACCAAGTGAGATTGACTTCATAGGAAAGTTATTCTGATTTTCTCGAAAAGTAGAATTAGAAATACCTTCACATACTATTTAGCAAATATTTGAGTGAGAGAGAAAAACTCATTACGTATCTACTATTATGGCGCGTATGTAAGGCCATAAGTAGCATATGGTCGGTTTTATAATAAGCTGTAACTATAGCCTCTGGACATTAACAATACCAATAGCTTACTTTTGCATTTTATGACAGCAGTTGATATTAATTATATTTATTTCTGTAAATATAACCTTTTATAGCTACTTTCAAAAGTGGCAATGTCTGAAATGACCTTTTGAAGAAAGAGTCACAGCTTAAGTTAAGCTTTAATTTGACCAGTTTCACTGGCTAGGTACATTATACTTCAAACTGGGACACTATAATGTTAGCTTGCTACCAGTTAAAGCTATTGGCATTAACTGGCCACATATCCAGGCTCCGAGCTACGATTGCGAATTTCATAAAAAATCCCAATAACACTTTGTTCGACATGAGAATCAAACACAGGACCTCTAGCTTATCAGTCGCATTTAGAACCGCTAAGCTAACGAGGTAGTTGGAGTTAGAGGTAGTAGGTAACTATTATTTGCTAATTACAAACATTTGTAATCTTTATACTTGTACCACAAACGAATAACCGTATTGTATTAGCATGATTGCTTTAGTTATTAGCATTTATTTAGGTTTGCTTCTTTACTACGTACCTACGTCTCTTGAATATTATGTCGACGGTGCCCGTACCGTTTGTGACATGGTCCGCGCTCGCCGCTCTTTCTCCGCGCCTCAAGCCTCACCCCGCGCGTCACCATAAATACATTTGCAGACGACGCGCGGGCCTCTTTCTTCCCGCTGCAGCTGCCCGAAACTAAGTGCCACTCTCTACCGGCCGGACCTCACCTCGAAGCCTTCGCCGAACCCACCCTGAGTTTAACTCACCCTACTCTTGCCTTAATTTACTTTAAATGTTAACCCTAGTGTCAATAAGTTTGTATATTTTGTGTTCCGAGTGTAATTTATCTCCACTAAATAGTACCCGGTCGGCGACGTTCCTAAAGCGTGTGCACTACGTCACACGTTTAGTACTATGTACGGGCACCGAGGGGCTCGTGGCTAAGTGATAGCTGTGCTGATCAATCCAGCTGCAACATTAAACTGCGCTTGCGACGTTCAATCTATGGATAAGTAAGCATTCTTAGAATAACGAGATCCCTTCGTGCCTCGGAGTGCCCTTAAAAAGCCTATAATAAAAGTTAGGTTACGTGGAGAGCTGCCACCTCTTGCGAGCAAGTTATGATTGCAAAAGAGGCGGCGGAAAAGGAGAGGGAAGCATCCACATAATATGGTGCATCCACACCGCAGTAACTTTTTGTGGAGCAACGTTTCCAAGTGTTACTGCGCAACATCCGATAGCAAAAAGTTATTTGTTGCTAGTATAATATGTTGCCGTGAAATTATGAAGAATGTTACCTAATGTTATCGTGTTGCATTCTCTTTCTCCACAAAAAGTAACTGCGGCGTGGATGCACTAGTTAATGGCCCCAGTAGGTGGCACGTGTGTTTGCTGTTTGCACAAGTCTTTGATGTTGGAAAACGAAAAACAGGGCGCACCTGGCAAGGCGTGGTAATGGCAGGTGGAGTAAAGCTGAGAAAAATGGCGGCCGAGGACTGGGAAACCATCGCTGGGAAGACATGTATGAGACTGGCACAAGAGCGTGGAAATTGGAGCTTCAAAAGAGAGGCCTATACCTAACAGTGGGTGAAGTCTGGTTACGAATGAAAAATGCGACACGTTCGTTGTTATGATAATTCTAAATTTAGGTAGTAGTCTCTCTCTCTCGAAATAAACATTTGCTGTGAAATGGTCGAGTCATTGTGCTCCGCACTAATCCTAATAATATATTCATACATGTAGTGCTGGGACTGAACATAATATAAAACAACAAAACCATATTTTTTTCTTTCATAAAAAATATATTATAATCTCCTAATACCAATATCGCAGTACCTAAACACAAAACTTCTAAAGGTATTTTAACAAATCACTTACTGGATTTCCCTTTCTCCCAACTCCATTTTTCCTTAGGTAAGGATCGGAGGAACCGATAAGAGGGATCGACCGACGGTAATACTTCTAATTCTACCGAAAATTCTTCTTTCAATATTTCCTCGAGCATAAGGTACGGGTTATCTGATTGGGTCTGTATACTAAAAGAAAGATTCGCATCACATTTATGAGCGTCTAAGAAGCTGGATTTTTCTTGTGTTTCTAGATTTATAGTTTACTTACCTACATGTGTATTTTATTGGCCTTTGTTTATGAGGAATATAATTATGAGTCCTTAATTCTTTTATTGTAGTAGATGTGTTTGTGTGGATCAATGCCCAAGATACGGGACTTGTTCTACTCAAAATATATTATAAAGATTAGAAGTTCAACAGTTTACTAGTATCACCTACCGCACTGCATAGACTAAAGTGGGGAAAAGAAACAAAATATGTACATTGTAGCTATTGATATTTAAAAAAATATAAGAGGTATAAAAATTCTAAAGACGCTAGCGCATTTTTGGTATTTTATTCAATATTATATACACAAAATTAAAACCATTAACACAGACAACTGGATGCCGCGTATCTTTAAACCATTTTATGTCTCATAATGAAAATTAAATTTAACAGAACTGCCCAAAACCGTAGCCCCATTTACGAAACAGTATCAGTCGTCAATTGCCCGAACAAAGTTCCCCAATTAACCGCTGTCCACAATAACCATGAATATTGGTAAAAAAGTCTGTTGCGGCACGATTAAATTCGCGGGCGTAACACGAAACGTCCATTATCGCCGAAGGTATAATACACCCGCATTATAACGACTGTCTAACCGTTAAATAATTTTATTTTTAACTCGCAACTTGCAGATAAAACGGCTGGCAACTTTAAATGGGAAAACTTCCTTTTAAGCAATGAAAAGGCGTCATTACTACGTCACGGGTGTATACAAAGGGAGAGAATCAAATGAGAGGGGAAGCATATCCTACATTAGTTGTTTACGATCAGGTGCAAATTGTAACATTGAAAGTATTTGAATAGGAATGGCGAGAGCTCGTTGTAATGTAAAGGGACTTTGAAAATACGTATTAAAAGGTGTGATTTGCTATGAAAAGAAGACATTGAATGTAGAAGCTGCTCGTTAAGCTCACGTTATTCGCAGAAATGGGTCATTCCGGCTCCTCATCGGCGATTCTATACATCCTGTCATAGCTTTGAATAAAACTTTGTGTAGCTAAGGCAGAGAAAATCTCTTGCTGGTTAGGAATTTTTTTTGCTCAGATTTTGTCTAAGCTGTTTCCGAAATCCTTAAAACAGATAATTTATGTGTTTTGTTCATTATCCTACAAATCTATGAATAAAACTGTGTGTAGTTCAAGCAGCAAAATTGAATAATAGAAATATTTGGTTGGTTCAGGTTTTGGACAGACCTATGATGCTAATAAAATCCAACAAATTATTCAGGGTAAGTGTAGAAACAGGTAAGTAAGAGAATTCATGAGGAGGTTATAGTATCTGACTAGTAAGCTGCTAAATTGATAAGGTGGTTACAACGATTGCTCATTTTTATACAAGGAATAGTGAAAATAGCAAATGTGTTAACGTAAGTGTTAAGGTTTATTAAATCCAAACAAAAAGCTATGAGGAATTTAAGTATTATTTATGACACAAATTTTATAAATTAACATTTTATCTAACACTTTTACTGCAGTATTAGACGAAGCTTTAGAATAAATTCTTAATGTAGCCCATGTTGGAGTAAGTAGAACATTGTAGCTATAACAATGTTTATTGTTGCTTACAAAAAGTCGATTTAGCAATAAACTTCCCAAATTGTGTACTAACAACGCTATTGGACTTACGCCAGATTTTTTGTTAATTTTTTCAACAAAGCTTGTGTAGTTTATTACTAAGATTGTGATATAGCATATTTTCTATTTTAATTTGCAACATCCTTAATTTTTTTTCATCCTGGCTTTTGTGTCTGTTACCTGACTCCATCTACGTGTATCTCTGGCATAGTAACTCCCAAAAACTAATAAAGATGAATGCGATTTAAGTGTTTTAAAGGATGGTTTTTTAATCGTTATAATTTCTTGTCTTTAACAAAAGATCACCTCGCAATACAATACAGTGTATGGCTTTTAACCGGCTTGCGTAATCAATATATAATTATTATATATTCTTTTATACGCTTTAGTGAAAAAGAGTAAATGAGTGGCTATTACCTACTAAAAATGTGTGGTGGGATTTAAAAAATATTTGTGGAGGAGAGGGTGCATAAAAATTCAGAAGCCAGCATTTGACCGAGATCTTTTGTGCCATAATCCTGAGGGTTATTTTGATGAAAGAGTTGTACACCATTAAGTAGCTATTGCGTTTTTTCTTTTAAATAGAAAAAAAAGGAATTCTCACTTGCATTTCTAAAGAGAAAATTCATTCTGTTTGGTAAGCCAGTTCTAATCAGGTGCTTTTGTTAAAGGCCTGCTTACAAAACATAATAAAAGTTTTCTTAATATTCTCTAATTTTCTAATTAATTTGCAACATTATTATAAATAATGTATTTACCATTGACACGAAAATAATAAATACGTATATATTATTCGTTTACTTCAGATAATTCTATATCCTTAAAGTTTCGAATGCGGGTTTAAACAAATCCATACCTGTTCAGTTGTAACTGCAACACGTCAGCAATCAGAGCTTAAATAATTACCGTGGCTTAGCAAACTCTGTCCTAGTCAGGTAGACCGGACTCCTGTGGTGAATTAATCACGAAGGCCGCTGAGTCAACTGCTACCTAATTGGTGTTCCTCCCTTGACAATCGAGTCATCAAAGTGGTCAAACACGACGTGTTTGCTCAGTTTGTGCAGGTTCGGCGTAATGACGTCATATTTAATTTAAGTGCACGGAAGTTGAGACTGAATATTGTAAGGCGTTCGCGAAAAGTTTTTAGTTGTTGTAGTCCTGGAGGAGCTAGTTGTGACTTGGAAATGGAATTGTTGATTGAGCTGCAAATTTTACTACTGTACTGTTTATTTCATTTTAACCACACTTATATAAAGGCACTGTCTCTTTTTTACTTCTTCACACTAAAAATACAAATAAGTGTTACTGATGTCACCATAAAGACGTAAATTCTGAATGAAAAGAACCGCGAGATCGATCCGCCAGATCGAAATTTGCCTTCAGCATATTTCGACCTGGCGGATGGAATTCGCGGTGGCTTAGTGGTCATAGCGTCTGGTGTACCTAACCAGAAGACGCAGGTTCGAATCCTGCCCGCCATCGATTTTTCCCTTGGCTAAAATAACTCAAAAAAATAAATAATTAAATTGAGCCAGATATTTCAACCGAAAGGGAAGAAGGAAACGTTTTTTTAAATACACACTACAAAAACAGTTTTTATGGATGGAAGCTTTCTAAATGATTATGATGATCATGGAGTCAATGCCGTCCATTTACTATGGCGGCCATTTTCTAGTCATTGATGCGTCCTCGTATGATTGATATACCCAATTTTAGCTGTGAATATTCTAGAACAGTTGCAACATGTCGCTGACGAGGTCCTACTCTAGACATTGGTAGGAATCGGTTATCTATAAGAGCTGTACAGAATATGCTTGCAATATATTTCATGTTGTATACAACACTCCGCGAAAGTGAGCATTTGATTCCGGAAAATCAATGGGTCCATTAGCCGACATCACCCACTATTTCCTTTGAGTTCGGTCAGGAGGCTAATGCAGGACCGCCCTTAAAAGATTGACCCGTGTAACAAGATATAGGGTAGCTAATGCTCACTCTGGGATGTAAGGGAGGAATTCAGTCGAATCATTTCGTTGGACATCGCAAATAGTTTTTTTGTCGATTCGACCTTTTGGTGGTATTGGAGTATAGGTTGATAGGTGTAAGAAAAACCGTTTGGGCGTCCGGTTTTCTTCTGAGGACATACTTTTCAGCATTTGTTTTCTTAAATTACAGTAGTCTCATAATCTCTCGGTAATATGACCAACATTTTCCCAAATCTTATGATCATAAGATTTAATGAGAATTAATAAATATCGTACATTTTACCGATTTATTGCAACTGCAGTATGTCGATTATTGTATAGCTGGATTTGTCTTTTACTAAGGTTATTTTTTAGTCATGACTACTTACTAAACATAACTAGCTCACAGCTGCACTTGGTGGAATACTGAAGCCAAAAAATGCATCAACAATGGCGTTTTATTTTAGACCATTTTCCGCTCCAGAAGTTTCCATCCAACTTTTGTTTTTCCTGTACAAACCACTTTGGCGCACAAAGTACATATATCATAATGCCCAAAAATGTGGGCGCTCTCGCCAGTATCCAAATCCGTTGAGTGGTTTCGTAGATTTACTCGTAGGAACATTTTCCTCTTTGATATGTTAATATCTGACGTTAAGTTTGTTCTGAGAATGGAAGAAGACTAGGATAAAAACAGTGTCTATGATCTTTATAAAACTAGTAAGTGTCTGTGTAAGTTAAATAATAATATCAGTTAATTACGGTCCCAGTGTTGAGAATAATCTTTCTCTCGTATGGAGAGGGATTAAGGCTACAGTCTATCATGCTGGTCCAAGAGCTTCATGGAGTATTATCAAAGTTCAGGTTGCGTCACGATGCCTTTTTTTTCTGGTGGGACTGGAAATTTGAACACAATCTTCTCGCATGAGTACCTCAAAGAATCTTCAACAAATGAAAAGATGTTGAAAGTGTCATAAAATACGTTTTTGTCTTTATCAAACAGTGTTTTATACTCTCCGTGATAAATAATAAAATATTTCTAAATAAAATCTTGGAGCGAAATGTAAAAATATGAGATGAATGTATTAAAAGGACACAATTTCTGTTCTTAGTAATATTTTTTATTCACAATATGAAGAAGCTTTTAACTGTTCACTGCATAACAATAAATATGTGAAATCAATCATCTCCAACAATCTGGTGACGTAAATTCGTCGTAATCATAATAAAGTATCAATTTTTACATGTCTCAATAAATAAATATTAAATCATCAATTATTGTTTACAGGAAATTGAGCCTTACATGCGTTGGTACAAGAGTTATAGTGACAGCAGAGATGAGCTGGTGGTTATATGTCATGGTGTAATTGAATCATCCATCACCGCCGCGCGAGGATTCACCTGGCGCAAGAAGGATTGATTATTGACGGATATTCTGCACAAATTTGTTTATCAAATCGTTTTTGGTGTACACAGTTTTGTGTAGCGATTAGTTTAAAGATTTGAGTGAAAGGCGACTTTAATTAAGAGGAATAAAGTTCTAGTCTTAAAATTCAGTTCTGTTGTGAGAGAGTTATTGTTATGTATCCTCTTGATAGAGAGATAAAAACACATAAAATTTTCAGCGACAGATGTTCAATTTTTTTGGCGAAAAGGAAACCTTTGAAAGACTCTGTTAGGGGCAGGTCTGGGTATGGGAGATTCTTAACGCACTAACCCCATCTCCGACACAATATGGGGGCTCCATGAACTAATTTATTCCTCCAGAATCCTAAAAGAGGTACCTACAGACGATGTGGTAGATGTTTCATAATATCCAGATGTTAAATGGCAACATCTACCTATTTCAATTATTGCAGTAAAATGTTTCCCTTATTCTAAGTCTGTCTGAGTAGCCAAAAAAAGGCGCATAAAGTTGTTTATATTTTCCTGATTTACAAATATTACTCGTATTTTCCAAAAAGTATTAGACAAAAAAGGTAAACATCACGATCACAAATAGACATCGCCGAAATTGGTGAAACAAAGTACATAATGGCGCTTTCACCCGGTAAAATGTTTGTTCAGTAAATTTACGAACAAATCCAGTATACACTATGCGCCACGTTTTATAGAAGATCCTTTGAATGCTTCGTATCAATATGAGAACATTCAACAGCTATTGTTGAGAATGCTTTTAGGAGCAAATCTGTTTCCCAGACTACGCACGAAGTGTGAACGCTTTGGGATGAAAAAATACCTTTTTTTTCTGAAAACGTGCCCCAAACATACTTTTAAATACAATAATTATTATTTATAGTATGTAGTATAAATCTATAAACTGTTAAAATTTTTAAAAGCAAGAATGTTTTGCCATTGATACAACTATTTATTCAGGATTAGTTAATTTTATTGTTAGTCATTTCCTTAAAGGAATGCACGTAAATAAATCATTTGATTTTGGACATAACAGCGTCAAAATTCGCACGTCTCGCAGTCATAAATTCATTACTGTCTAAAATTATTTTTAAGTTGTTATGTCTACGTTTTCCATGCCAAAAAGATTCATATTTGGAGAGGCCTTACCAAAAAATGGCTCATGAAGTAGTAAATTAAGACGACGCGAGCCCTGTGCCCGGACGCAGATAAAATAAGTTGAAATGGGAAAAGTTCCATTAGGTTATGGAATGAAAAGATCACGGTTATCTTACAGAAGCATACTACTTTTGAATTATGTCTAACTTTCTGCGATTGTCTTTCATGGCTTATTCGGAAATTAAAGAAACTGTCTTACGGATAACGAATTGTAAACTTTCTGTTACTATATTCCACTGTTACAGAAGTTAAAATTATACTAGTTAAATTCTTTGACACAAAAGGTAGCCTATCCTTCTGCAGAGTACAATTTATCTCAATACGAAAATTCATCAAAATTGGTTCAGCGGTTTAAGCGTGAAAACGATTCCTAAAATCGGGACTTTAATAATATTATCGCGGCGACATCGACACTAGTCCGCTCGAAATCAGAATAAGGTGACACTTTAAATTATAACGGTCCTTTTCTGCATTACGAAATTAAAATTCGCTGAGCAAACCTCCGTTGGAGTTGCGTATAAATAAAAGATTTCGCTTACAATTTGCGAAGTTCAGAATCCTTTGCTTAATTATATTATCTTCCGAGCACTTTTTGGTGGCGTTAAGTAGGGACATTGTTTTTAATTAGCCGTTTTGAAATGTGTTTTTGTAGTCATTCCAACTCGTTTCGAGAATGTTCTGTTTACAATGCAATCTTTAATGTTAGTTGAGATAAGTTGCGTTACAAGTTGGCGCTCGCATCGGAAACTTCTTGATTAAAATTTGTTTACTGTAGATCTTTAAGAGAACTAACACTAGTTGCCAGTGCTACCTAACCCTTAGCTTAAGGTAATAAAACATAGAAAGTCGACGATCTTACTCTAACTACTTAATTAATAGATTGAATTAATAAATAGATGGACAAAAATATTCAACATAACATTTATTTTACATAAGCGGTATATTTATATCTATCTATATCTATAGACTAATCCCTCTCCAACTGAGAGGAGACCCGTGCCCAGCAGTGGGACAGTATATGGGTTGATGATGAAGCATTTACAAAAAGCAGCCACGCAGTGATAGCCTAGTGGTATGACCATTAGACTGCCAAGTCGAAGGTCTCGAGTTCGAATCCGACTTTTCGAAATCATGTACGTATTAATAATTAATTATCACTCGCTTTAATAGTGAAGGAAAACATCGTGAAGAAACCTGCATGCCTTAAAGATTTTCTCAACGGCGTGTGAAGTCTGCCAACCCGTACTATGTACGTTTGCCGTTTATTTGGTAATTCCGATCAAATTGTTACTTGTAAAATTCTGATTAACGAGCATTTAGTTACATTGCAAGGTGATCAAGGTGACCAAGGCACATTATTGCTTGAAATTGAATTATCGTAGCAATGTGTTAAACGGACGGATTGTGACACCTTACTGATTATGTAAATGGTTGCTCTTATCATCTGATAGAATGAAATGCCAGCAACATTTTGGTTTATTTTTTATGGGCTTACATTGAAAGAAATGTAAGAGAAATCTTTTTCATTGTCAGCTGACACGTCTGATCAAAGACAGAAAAGGTTAAAATTAGTGGTGTCTTTAAAACGAAGAAAAGAAAGGGTTTCCATTGTGCTCTAACAAGGGTCAAGAATTGAGGATTCACTTACAAAGAGGGAGGAATTCTTTGTTTTTGACTTGCGATGATTTGACATCGCTTCAAATTAAATCCATTGGCGGTGTTGACAAGTTCTGTTGTTACGCAACTTTTATAAGCGATAGCAATTGTGGGCATAGAATTTTGAATTATAACATAACATACTACCACGCCTGTATTGCTCATTTACACATGGGTGTACATTAGTGCACCTCTCTGCCTAAATTTACCAGTGAAGTATGGACTTCGCTGGTAAATTTAGGTCCCATATAATATGGGGTGAGCCGATTGCCATTAACTAGGCACAACTCCAAATACCGATATTTTTTAAGATAGGCAGGGCATCGTGGGAGTAATTCGGCTCAAATTGGACTGGGGAAGTACCTCCACCTTGCAGAAAATCGAAGTGAAATAACACTGCTTTCAGCTGTGTTGTGTTCCTTACGGTGTGCAAGGTTCCCAGTGCTCCGCAAGGAAACGTTGTGTTGGCAGTGGGGGGACTTTGACTCTTATACTGCCAACCCAACCATTCCTCTTTCGTCGGCAACACGCAAGTCGGCTACGGTAACCGCTTACCATTAGGCGAGCCGTATGCTTTGAAAATGCTTTGAAAATCATTACTACTGAGAATTTATTATATATTTAATAGAAAAACCCCACGAAATACTTGGCTTGACTTGAGTAATCAACTTCAAGCATAGCAGTCATAGCTACGACCACTAGGGTAATGAGACAATTGGAATTAATATTATCTGATCTGTTTACAAAATTGGGATTAAAAAAGAGAAATATTTATTCATTTAAGTAACTGTTAAAATACACTTACATCGATATTACACCGATGACGTTTCTTTTCAAAGATCATCAGTTATGAAATGTTAGCTCCATTTAGAGATGAAAAATAATTCTAAGTAAATTCAGAATATGTGTTAACTAAAATACATACGTACATTTATCATTTAAATCTAGATAATCTTTTACTTTCATTACTTCACCCAGTGCATGGCGCTTACACGTGATATGGATTTAAGCTTTGTTGAGCTCATAGAAATACACGTAAGGCCCTCAAGAATGATGACGTCACGTTCTTAATTTCACTCGCAAATACAGCTTTACACCGACATATTTTACGACGTATCTTGTTGTAAAAATGTTTACGCTCTTATTACAATCGGAGTGACGGGCGAGCGCGGACGTTACCAGCTAAAACATTGAATTTTTAAATTTAGAACGCGGTATCTTCGCGGATAGAACATTTTTAACCGCGTCTGCACGTTTTGCGACGTGACTCCATCATAGTAGGGGCGCTTTCACACCGTACGTGTTTAATGTACAAATTAGATGCTAGCTGACATAAACTAGAGCCTTACAGTGTGATTTTTATGAAGAGGTTGCTTCATTTCACAAATATAGTTATTGGGCTACTTATTTAATGATCTTGAGCTCGAATCGTTTGATAAAAAGAGAGTAGCCTGTTTTTGTTATCTGAAGGCTAGTGCTCCCTTAGATAAAATAATCTCTTGGAGTATTGCAGAATATATGGCATACCCAAGGGGCCGTGTGGACCGCGTTCACCTCTTACTAGTATCGTGCCCAACACTCACGTATACGTTGGCAGTTAATAAACTAGACTCTTTGAAAATATTGATGATCGGGCTTCCCATTAAAAAGTCGAAGTCATTCTGCACACACCTTTACACGTTCTTGCATCCGAACGCTAGAATTACCGACCATCTGTACATGCAGAGGTTGAATCGCGCAAATTCGCGCGCTTACAAAAATCCGACTCACAATCAGTCCCTATTCACTAGAGGTGACACGTTGAGAGATACATGCAAAGTTTTCAACGCGTTGCCTCTCTATTTTAATTTGTTTATTCGCAGTTTTCGAAAAACTATTGTCTTGTTTTCGCTTGCTCGGCTATTGGGGCGCTCTTTATATGTTGCGTTTTTTTACACTCGTGTTTGGCCGAACGGTTTAAAAAGACTTTCTGCTGTGAATCGGAAAATGAAAAAGAGAAAAACGATATCCATGGAAATGTCTGTTACACTCCTATATGCGATGTTACGCTACAGCTATTGGGAAAATATATACTTAACAAATTTTTATTGAACTACTTTACAGTTACAACTATGGAGAAAAGCCGTATGGATGGTATTAACTAGAAACTGTATACTGTACTACGACTACCATTATTTATGACATTATATTTTTTATGATTATTTATTCGTTGATTATGGCCAGACAAATAACGTTACAAAACGTCATCGTTATTTATATGAAAGCGTTTAATAATGTCCGTTATTTTACAATAAATACAACGGTATCTAATTTATAATTTACCATTTACAAATAAGCTTATTATTTTAAATGCAGTAATTTCCACAATTTATCTAATCAATTTATCAAATTATATATGAAAAGTGAAACTACACTACCTACTCTTATCTTTTTGTATTTATTTGGCATTTTCCATGCTAATTTCCATTTAATATTAGTTGATTTTTTCTCTTTGTTAATAACAACAGTCTTACTTATTATTATAATTATATATATTTGCACGCCTCATGGGGCAGAATATGTCGTACTTTAAAATTAAGACCAACACCTGTATTTTTACGCATACCATATTTTAGCAAATAAATACATTTGATTTGATTTGATAAGATTTAAGTTATTTAGCGAAGGAAGAATTTGACCGCGGATCGATTTTTGAAAAAAATAAATGCTTACAAGTTTTTGTTTTGCTTACCAGAAGACGTAGGTTCCAATTCGTTGTTCCTTCGCTAAATAACTACACTACTCTTCTTTTATGATTCTAAGATTTTAAAGATACGTTTCCTTCACTAAAATTACTTTACACTCTATATGTAAGTAGTATACATTAAAAAGGTAAAAAAAATAGGATGTAAAATAAAATTTCATCACAATAAATCCATAATCTTCTTGTTTTCGAGAAAAATGCTATAGTGAAAAGTAAAAATCTATCGTTGTCTGAAAATGCTTGAAATCACTAAACGGATTACTCTGGCTTTTGCGGTTCAAGGCTCAAATTTATCGAAAAAACAAGGGATACCATTTTTCGTAGGCATGTAAATATTCCTTGTGTTATTCTGAGCTAAAGTTTTTTATATTTTTAATTTTATGCCAAATTCAAGTAGTTTTTATTTGTTTAGCTATCTATGAGGTTTTTTTGCGTTCGATTTTTTGTCCTTTTTGTGGTATAAAATTAAAATAACTTAGTGTTTTTTTCAATTTAGCTATTTGTAAAAGCAAAGTCAAATAATTATATTATGTATTATTGTTGTACCGTTTGAGGTATTGCGAAAATACTGAGTTTACGGCTATATTCAATTCTTTTTTATGTTTTTGTAAACGAAACTGTATGTAATCAGTGTAAATGGCTTGTTGGTTGTTTTGAATACATGTTTTTATTATTATTCCTAAATTACAGTTTGTTAAAAGACTCGTCCAGCTCTCTTGTGTTGTATGTACCTAAATCTTCTCAGAACATTCTCGTAATTTATTAAAATACTTTCTTATATTTGAATTCTTATTTTTTCTATTTTTAATTTATCAACATTTTATTAGACTGTGTTGTTTTTGTAATTCTATGATCTAAGCTTATGTTAGCTGTTCTTATGATCCGTCATAATTTTTTTCTAGGGATAGTAAATGAACAGCCTCATGCCTTACAGGCCTAGTGTTCGTAAGCGCTACGCTTTAGGGCCTGCGTTCGATTATCAGGTCGAGCAAAGTATTGTTGGGTTTTTCTATGAAATTCTCAGTAGTCGGTTGAAGTTTGGATATATGCCCATTTTAATTATTAATTATCACGCGTGGTGGTTAGAGGGGATGCATGAAATTTCAAATTTAGAAAAAAAAATGGGCATCTGGTGTTTTGAATTTATGAGCGGTTCGGGAGTCGATTACTTATGCTTTAAGGGAAAATATCGTGAGGAAACCTGTGCGGGTTGCCAGACTTGACATCCGTGGATAAAATCTCTAAGGCATGCAGGTTTCCTCACGATGTTTTCCTTCACTGTTTAAGCGAGTGACAATTATTTATGAATACGCACATGATTTCGAAAAGTCATAGCGTGCCTTGGATTCGAACTCGAAAATTTTGGCTTTGCAGTGCAATGGTTATATCACTAGGCTATCACTGCTATATTAATAAATTGATAATGGTAATATTCAATTATTCTTTCATATAAATTACCATCTATTAATTATATCATCAATCTATTAGGAATTCAATTATTAACTAATTTTATATCCATAAAATACCAGGCGCATAGAAATAGGGAGGAGATATTTTATTAGAATCCCAGTGTAACTCCCAACGAGAGAGTTATGTACTTGTCCGCGCAACGTCACCATTTGTAACGTCACCGCGATGGATATACGGCTTTAATATGTAGTTTTGCTAAAAAGAGTAAATTCTTGTTTGATGTTATGGTCGAAAAGTAGACGAAACGTCAGCTTTTCTAACAAAAATACATAAATGGCGATTTATGAGACAAAGTCATTGTCCTGCCAGTGTGGGATGAATACATGGTGATACTTACATAGAAGTAGGATTTGCCCATTATTGCTTTCTGTAGAAGTGTAGTTTTAACAACATCCCGTTTAAAAGACGTCAACCATATTGGAGTGTGTATATCATTGGAGTACCGTTAATATGGTGTTCGTTAGCGCAACGTGCTGAGGTCCTTAATTCAATTCCTAAGTTGAGTAAAGTATTATTTCGTTTTTCTATAAGTTTAGCAGCGGCTCAGACTCAGATTTGGTGCCCCGCTAATAGCAATAGGATCACCCCTATGTACGACATCATGGTACAGAGGCCAGCATATAAAGCTAGCATAATCTGTCAAATTTCTTTAATAGATTTTTAACTTTAATACAAAACTATAAGGTTCATATTCAATTGGGGAAATTTGACAGTTTTGGATAGTTTGACCTGCTCGCGTCTGTACCTCAAACACATCGTTGAACTGTGGATGTGTACATCATTATACCTCTGCCTAACTTTTCAAAGAATACAGACGTGATGGTATAATTTTATCTTTAAACGCTTCTACACAATATTTTCCTTTAAAGCATTAGATAATCGACTCCTGAACCGCATATGCACGTGCACCACCTCTAACCACTATACGTTATTACTTAGGAAACATAGCAATGAAATCTTTCCATATTCCACGCAACATTAATTTACTCATTAGTTTCTTGGCAATCGAACCGACCCTTAAACAAGGAAAGCTCTCGACTATAACGAGCCTCATAAAACCTGTTGTTCTTTGTATATGTTACAGGCAAAACTCGTAACCAGTCAAAACTACTTTTGACTAAAGTCTATAGGCAAAGTAATACCTAAATATTTTATCAACAAGTATCAACATGTTACACTTTACCTTGTCAAAAAATCAATCAAACTTTAAAAAAAACATAAAATCGGTGTCACATAATGACAGAACCAAAGTATTGTATGTACGTATAAAAGTATAATTATAATATTATTAAGAGAAAATATTTGATTATTTGTATGTTTGTAACGAATAAAGATAAAAAATACATCAGCATTACATTATCAGCGAGAAACATGGATTGTATTTTCTATCTACCCGTGTGCGAAACCGGGGCGAGTCGTGAGTGGGAAAATAAATCAGCTAATTCAACGCTTTCATTCTGCGATTATGATTAAAATTGTTGCTCAAAACCACTTTTACTGATATTTTCTCTCAACAGCACTATGGACAGTTTTTAATCTAAAGTAATTAATTTGTATTCCAAACTGACTGACGAAATTCTTAGTCAAAACTAGTCTTGTCCAGTTCTGAGTTTTGACTGCAACATATAGATAAACAAAGGATTAGCTAAAAGGTACTCTGGATTTATTGCCATAAGAAACATCAACATTCCCCTGGATTTTCTGAACCATGATTAATGTTTGCAACTTTTGTTTTATATGTTTTACATGAGGTTATTCGTAAGAAGAGTGGTTGTCATTTTTGGCCCTAATTTTTTATGATCTTTAAAAAATTAGTAAGTAGGATTTTTTTAATTTTGTCAACATACATTTTCACACACCCAGACCCGCATCTGTAAATCATACAAATATGTATTTGTTCCGTGTGGGGATGGAATCCTGTGGATCAAAAGTCGGTTGTTCGGCCACTACACCATTTCTTATTTATTTGCGGCTATAGTACAAAAACCGACTACGTTAATTGGTCTTAAAGATCGAAATTAGGACAAATTTGTTTACTTGATGGTACGTTTTTGTTTTAAAAAATAAAGCTTTAATCAAATATTTTCTTATTTATTACACACTTATACTTACTTAAATAGATCTTTTTAAATCTAAATATAGTCTTGAATGTTTTCTTTGAGGAATCTTATTGTAAACATAGACAATAAGGAGAGGATAAGTACTTATATTAGGAACTAGGATAAGTACTTATATTACTGAATGATGCTGTAAGTTGAATATTGTGTATACGTGTAATTGGCATACACATCAGTTAATGCAATATTTTTTTTCATCTTTCTTTTAATGTGCGATGTGTATGCTGTTGGTGTCCCTATTAAAAATAAATAAATAAATAAAATAAAATAGACAATATCACAAGCAGGTATCCCAAACTTAACGTCACCTTCCTTTCTCTGAAGATTGTTTTTCCCGCCGATTAGAAGGAGCATGAAGTCATCAAGACCGTCGGCCATTTTGAACGTGACTCCCATACATGATCCTGCGAAACTAACCAAGTGGCTAATATTACTTTGCGGAAACGATGGTGATATAAAAAGGGCAATTTTGAGTATACTGTTATTGTCATGGCAGCGGTAAAAATTGATATTGCTTGCTTTGTTGTTTTGTTTTCTGATCTGGAAATTGGAGATAGAGCCATAATACCGCAATGTTTTCAACAAGTCGATGGTTAGTGGAATAATTTACGTTAGTACTTAATGAAGTACGTAATACATTAATACATACCATCACGTATGTTTTCATCGATGGCCGCGACGAGGTGTAATCAAGTACACCCACAGTGCATCAGTATGTTTTTACGTCCCATGTAATAGGGATGAATCTATTGCCAGTAACGGAGCACATATACAAACTCCCGAAGAATAACCCAATAACACTTTGTACGACCTAGGGATTGAAACCAGGACTTAAAGCGTAATGTCGCGTTTACAGTTGTGTGTAATAATCAGTGATAAGATGACGTAAATCTAGGCATTTCCTGAACAAAAAGTAGTTTGTATGAAAATCCATTATCTAAAGTTTTATCTTTAAAGATCGCTACATTATTTTTCTCATTAGCCAGAAAACGTGGTGATAACCTAGAAAAGTTGCTTGTGACAGGCAAGATTGAAGGGAAAAGACCAAGAGGGAGGAGCCCCATGCGTTGGTCCGACCAGATTCGTTCGACACTCGACTCCAGTGTGAGCGACGCCATCCATGCTGCAGAGGATAGAGCAAAATGGAGGAACATAGTTCGCAAGAAGCTCTTACATAGAGATCACGACCCTCAGCAGTGAGGAGAACGACTCAAGGAGGACATTATTTTTCTCTACACATATTCAATTATATTTACGTACAAAAAAAATATTAAATCTATTATTATATTTTTATTTTTACAATAATTTGTATTATTTAACTTAGGTATAATAAAAATAGTATGGTCTTTGAATTGAAAATAAACAGAAAAATCATTATATTTATATTATTAATCCCGATGTTTCGGACAGTGTTTATGTAAAAATGTCTATTATATTATAGCGTTATATTACTATAAAATCCGTAAAAAGTAGTTATTTCAATGTATACTAATCACGTAAGTGTCATAAATCAAGATGATAATTAAAGTCCACATATAAAGCTGCGGTCAAAAGCTAGTCTCACTATAATATCAGCCAATTAATATTTACTACTATAAAAGCGTTCCGTTATCGAAACAATAAAGTTTTACGGTATTTTTATCATGTTCCTAACAAAGTACTTCGTACAAAAAGTTTTTCAGGCTCGAGTAGATAAAGGTTCATTTATGCCCTTCTGTGAAAGCATAAAAACCTTAACTATTCACCTGATTATTTACGCTTAAGGTAAGTTAGGCCGCACATTATCGCCTAGTCTAAAATAAATCGTGTTCAAAGAGTAAATAATCCAAGTACTTATTAATAAATTATTGTAATATCAAAGAATATAGGTACAAAATAAGTTTTCAAGGGGTATTCTTAAGAAGTAATTTTTCTTTAAAATTAATAGGTATAAATTTGGTTGTTGGGTTATTATTATATTTTTCACTTTGGCGTTTCTGCCACTGGGGATTACCGTCCCCTAGCTTTTAACGGTATATTTAATTACATTTAACACTTACCGAAATAAACACTTCAAGTAACTTTTTAAGAAGCTTTGATAAGACTGCAGGCCAAAGTATAATTTACTGAGACAGGATTTCATTAGGATCAAACACACAATAATAAATATACGCAATGTTTGGACAGAGACTTGATATTACTATCACATAGCCTAGTGGCAAAGTGGGCAAGCGTTTTTTTTAGGTCTGACACAGTTCATAGTTCGAGAGAGCTTTAATAACTTAACTGGAAAGCACACATCACAAGCAAAAATTTGCTTAAAAGGTGATTCCAAACTCAGCAATTGTACCACTTTTAAGTTGACGAAATAAACATTTTTATTTTTTTTATTTAACTGGACCTGGTGGCAAAGCAACGTATGCCCCAGGCCAGGGACACTTTTAATCTAATCAGCAATTGGGCAAGTGAGGTCCATGCCATTCTTTTAGGACTTTTGAAACTGGCGGTAGTTTTGAAAAATTCATCAATCTGAGAATATTTTTTATACATATATATTATATAGTATGTATGCTGCATATTATTTATGATTTCTTCATTATATTCCCCTTAATACCTTAAAGAGTAAGCTACGTGACGTGAAGGGAATGGCATTTATTCAACATTCTAAGCGACATTCTTGACTCGCTGTTCTTAAGACATCAATTGCAGAAGTCGTAAATCTTTTGTCGCCACTGAGACAAAATAATATCCAATTTGTCGTAGGCGTTTTCCCTTCGAAGTCGGCATGTCTTACAATGCGCGCCCGCCCTTACAAGTCCGAGTCACGCGTTCAATTTACTACCTCGCCACTCTCTCAAGATTTATTTACGATTAGTACATAGTGAACGCAACCCGGCCCGAATAGCAATCGGCCGACAGAATTCTCGACGAATTTCTCTTCTTAATTTTATTTAACTCTATGAAATATTTATACTGTAAGGACTTTTATGGAAAGGAGTGAAAGAGTAAGAAATCTTTCTGATTAGTATAGGAAGATAAGGCAGCACTAATTTTATGAGCCTCACCGAATGACAGAAAGGAGGTTGCGTCACTTCTCCATTTCTCTGGATCCACAAAGAGGATAACATATTTTTCCCTGAAACAATATCATATACTGGCTCATTAGCCCACTAGTCTTAATCACTACTGCTATGTTAACGCTCCTGGGTTCAATTCCCAGTGTTACCTAAATATACCGGCGAACTGTGGGTGTACTTAAACCTAATCATAAGGAGAATGATCTGGATCCTGTAATACAGTTAATAACTAGCGTAACATACATAAGTCAAATACATAATTATGTAACATTATTACACCTCTGCCTAACCCTTCGGAGAATACAAACGTGATAGTTTATTACATAAATATGTTATCTAAAATCATAAGTATAAACAAATATAAATTCAGTTTCAAATGCAATTTCAATTTACAAAGCGAATATTCCCAGTAGCAATGAATTGAGCGTAGTGGAATGAGAGAGAATTTTCTATCAATAGCTGCCTAACAGAATCGAGATTATATCTGTAGGAAGTCGAAACTTTCTTCTGCGTTTCTATTATTCTAGTTATATAATAATAACCTAAATAATAATGAGAAGCTCGTTTTTTTATACCACTAAGGTGGCAAACAAGCATACGGTGCACTTGAATGTAACCGTACCGTAGCCTATAGACGCTTGCAACACCAGGGGTATCACTTGCACGTTGCTGACCTTGTAAAAAGAAAGAGGAATAGTTGAGTTGGCAGTAGGTATAAGGATCCCCCCACTGCCACCACGTTTCATTTTGAAGCACAGGCAACCTTGCTCACCGTTAGGAACGCAACACAGCTCAAAAGTTCAGCTTAGCTAGTGGTGACTATCCTTAACAGACCTCGCCGTGCCTTAGAGAGCACGTAAAGCCGTCGGTCCCAGTTATCATACGAACAATCGTTAGTTAATAGTTAGAAGGCCAAAAAGCATTATAGCCAATCTATCCTCAGGAAATCGCTATTACCCAGAAATTGGGTTGTGGGGGTCTGATGGCAGTCACTTCGTGGAATAAAACATTTTGATTTTGTCGTTAAAAAATAAACATAAAAATATGTTTTTTTAACTACTCTCTCCACAGATACAAAAGAATAACGATAGTTAAATTTAAAATAATGATTTAATTTTTCATGAATACGTTTTTGAAATTGTAAATGAAATTTCAAGTTTCAAGAAACCTGAAGATAATAAAACGTAGTCATAAAATTATCTCTACAAAACCCAAAATCACAATCTCAAACACCTAATTCACCAGAATGTTATCAAACTGAGCTCAAGCGGCAACAAATTACCGTAATCCTGAAATAAACCTCTAAAAACTGAAGTTGAGGACGTAAATAAGGTTTACCTCAAAAACCGTGTCTCGAATAGAGGGAGCCACACGTTATCGCGAGCTCACTCTGCCACCTGCTCCGTGCCTTAAACTTGATATTTAATTAACAGTGAACTCCTTGCTAGAATACTAGATACGGTAAGAATATTTTTGAACTGGGTATTTTCGAGTAATGTGTAATAATCCCTACTTCCGCGTTAATACTATAAATTCGATAATTCTGTTTGTTACGCTTTCACGCTTAAATCGCTGAACCGATTTTGATGAAATTTGGTACAGAGATAGATTAGAAATTGGAGAAGGACATAGGCTACCTTCTATCTTAAAACATCCTCATCCACGGGCAACACCTAGTTCTTAATACATTTGCAAATATTGCTTGAGTAGTTTTCGACTTACATAAAGGACAAGTAATAATGCAGCCCCAGGTTTAGTAGATTATTGGTACTTTATAGCTCCCTTTTTTGCTGGAGTGCCCAAAATGTCCGTACATCCATATTTAAGGACCTATAGAACGCCACTGATCGGATAATGTGTACAATGTATACATTATCCGATCATTCTTGCAATTATTTGTACAATCTCATAATTATGTAAAAATTATCTATGAAACAATAAATACATTATTATTATTGTTGCTAGGAGACAGATTATTAGACAAAAGCATCACCCCGTATACTTCTGAATGGACAGATCCCATCAATATGAGTACAAAAGAGAGGGTACTCATTGTCACAAACTTGCCCCAGCCACCTGCTCCGTGCCCCAAACTTAATATTTAATTATAAGTAAAACACCTTGTTTTGATACTGGATGTGTCTACTTTAAGATGTTACAAAATTGTAATTATCTTTTTGATTGGCGGCCATTTTGCGGAAATGTCAGCAACTGCCACGAACTTCGGGTACGTTTAACAATGCTTTCTCTAAATATTTATATGGTAGCTATACATAAAACTTATGTCGATCAAATCGTTATTAATTAAGATAACATATTCATATTCTAAATCAGCTAGTGCAATTCTACGTTTAAAAATAATTAATACCATTGTTTAAGAGTAGTTTTTATTTTATTTACATTATGATACAATTTTTTCGACGATTTGTATGTATTGATGATGATATAATTTAAAACAAAGTAATTTTTCACACTGAAAGTTGAGTTTATCTTTAAATGGTATAAAAAAAAGCCGCTGTCAGCATCTGTCTTTCTGTTTTCCGCTTAATTTTTAAACTACGCAACGATTTTTTGTATGTTTTTCATTATCATCTAAAGAATTTCTTGCTCATAGTTTCATAGGAATAACTGCATATTATCAGTACCTAAATTGCACCTATTTGGAGCGGGTCGCTAATTTATAATCATTAATTATTTTCACTTGCTTATAAAGTATAGGAAAAAAACTATATGCCTGAACAGCAACAAGGCTAGACAGGTTACAATCCCAAAAACAGAATCCTTAAGAGACTGGACTGAAAAATAAACCTAAGTCATGTGTCCCAGCAAAATAATGTTTTATATTGAGGCACTTCCAGCACGAATCTAATAAAGTACATCGTTGATCTCGACGGAGGTACCGCAGTCTTAGGTTCGCTCCCATAATTGTATTTAGTCAATTAGCATACGAAATTTCATTTAGCAGCGTTGGTAATTACTTACGTCGCGCAGTAGCGTCATTAAAGGCTCTATTACGTTACGTAATGCTAAGATTTGATGGTCTTCTGCTTTTTGACGATTTCCTTAAGTCATAACCGGGGATTACACTTAGCTGTAAGTCATGTTAAGTTACTTGTTGTTAGTCATTTTGTTTTATGTTTGCGTTGCACTGCTCTTTTTGTATAATTGTTTCAAGTTCATTTGTTATTTTGGGCGATCAACTGGGTGATGTTCTGAGTGTCGTCCTCGGTATATAGGTAGGTATAGAAGTAATGATGTGCGAGAATTTTATTCTAGTTTGCAATGTAGCGCAAGACAAAGAAGTTAGGAGATCTCTGGTTTAAGGGACTAAAGTTTTGCTGTGGCTAAAAGAGTAGGTACAGTCAACAAAAGAGTTTGGTATACAGGTAGCGAACGAAATCTGCATCTTTACACAGATTGTGATTTAAATAATTACCCGTCAAAAGGTTTGATGTGTAGCATCTTACAATACCTGCGTTTTGACACATAATTATTGCGTGATACATAATTACACAATCTTTCTTCTTCTCAAAAAAACACGATGTTTAATTAGCTGCCTGTATACTTAACTCTTTTGTCGACCGTACCTACTCTCTCTGAGTGCAAATTGACAGATTTAGGCTCATACAGATTTAGGATCAGTCAACCGTGAACTGTGGATGAAAATTGAGTATATTTAATTCTATTCTTATTTACTCTAGTTGGATTCTAATTTGATAGATTTCTAATTTATTTGATGTCATTTAGATAATTTAACCCATTAAGAACATAACATGTGTAAAAAATGCAGTCTCGCAAGGCAGTTCTTCTACCGCAAAAAGTTGTGAGATCTAATGTAAAACCAAGTTTTCTGTCCTACATTTTTATAATCTTGTCTTATATTAGTACCATATAATAATTGAACACACAACACACTCACACAAACATATATTTACAGGAATTAACTCATAATCAGTTGTTCACTAAAACTATCGTTTATGTTATTTTACGGAGTGGAACTACCCATAACATAAGTCCAATCTTACCTAACCTAACTCACTTTTCTAGTGTAATTATTCTTAATCGCAACTAAATGATGTGAGCATGTTCTGTATGTGATAATAAAGATTTTATTTTTATAATTATTGGTAGCTAGAAAAAATCAAATCCATCGTTTCAAAAACGATGAGGTCGACAATGATATATATGTAGACAAGAGCCGTACCTATATTAATAACTAAAAACAAAAATCCTTTTCAAATGTTACCTGTGTAGATCATATACAACATGTAAGCCATTTCAAATAAACATACATGTCATTCACGAATCCAATCCAACCAAACAAATTCAAGTTAACGCGGAACCTAATCACTGTTCCCGCAGATAACGGCAGGTAAAAACCCGGGGACTATCCATCATCGACCTCCCGGAGGACCGCACCAATCATCCCCCAATTGCTGTTAAATAACACACGAAGGGTCCCGGTTATCGGATCAATCACAAATGCATAGAATAGTTTAGCCGTTTTGCCGCCGGCGTACGGGCTTTAGGTGGAAAGTTTGCAGAGCGGGAAATGAACGGAGCGGTGCGGATTTGTTTGGTTTGGGTAGCTTTTGTAATTGTGTCTATAAAGTACTTTTTTTATGATTTCGTATATCATCTTAAATTACTTATGTTATAAGTACCTCTAGATTAGTAGAATGTCTTTATCTCCGAATTAAGTGACTAGATCCTGCGACATAAGGAATTCTTGTGTACGTTCTAGGGCTGTAAATATTACTGTATTTTCTAAAATAATAAGGACTATTTTACAAAGACACACACGTAGTTTCCCCATTTTATTTATTAAATTTAACATGTATAATAATTTAATGATCGATAAAAAATTCGTTGTCATAATTTGTAAGTTCCAAAAATATATCTAGCAATGTTTCAGCACATGACTGATGCAGTAAGCAGGTACGTGTCTTCAGTTGAGACAGTTCAACTCAAAGCCTTTTCTTAATTATGTTGGAGTCGGCTTTCAGCCAAACCAGATCCGACTGTATGTATTTAACACGAAAGGACTGGTATCAGATCTCCGTAATCAATTTCTGGGTAATACTCATACCCCGAGGGTGGATTGGTTATCAGGCATTTGGATTACCATTACGATAATCATAGGTGTTCGTCAGGACTGACGGCTTTCTTTTTATCCCACTAAGGTGGCAAACAAGCTTACGGCCCACCTGATGGTAAGCGGTTACCGTAACCTAAAGACGCTTGTAACACCAGGAGTATCACTTGCGCGGTGCCGACCCTGTAATAAGAAAGAGGAGTAGTGCGAACACAACGTTTTCTTGCGGAGCCTTTACGGGCTTTCCTAGACATGGAGGCTCGGAGGGATCTCAATGTTTTAAGAATGGTCACCCACGGACAGTGGCTAACCTTAACCTTACAGACTGGTTGATCAGCGTAGTTAATACTTAGCCACGAACCCCTCACAACAAATATTTATCTTGACGACGTCTGTGGTCTAGTGGTTCGAGTGCCGGACTGCTGATCATGGGGTCGTGGGTTCGATTCCCACAGGACACAAATATTTGTGTGGGTAAAACATGAGTATTTGTGTTTGTCTGGGTGTTTCTTATGTATTATAAGTATGTATTTACAAAAAAAAAGTATATAAGTATTGTATCCATTGTCTAGTACCCATAGTACAAGCTCTGCTTAGTTTGGGACTAGATGGTGCTGTGTAAAATTGTCCCAAAATATTTATTTATTTATTATAAATATATTCTCATAAATGGTAAGTAAAATAAAGCAGTGATATAATTTTCTTGATGGCGTGTGAAGTCTGCCAACCCATATTAGGCAATTGTGGTGTACCTACTAATAGCAATAATAGCATTATCCCTCTCATTCTGAAATCAAAAGCGTGCCCGAACAGTAGGACAGTACATATTGTATATCCTACTGTGGTTCATTCAAAAATTCAAAATTGTATTTATTTCTATAAATATTATGTAGTTAAGGTCCACTCGTCAGAGATCGAAATTTCATCCATTTCACCTGGATGAATGGGTGTCCACGACCGTTCGTTTCTCAAGAAACTTTTTACCGCGAACGACTGCTCTGTGGAATCAATTACCAGCGGAGGTATTTCCGATCCGGTACGACATGGCAACGTTCAAGAAGCGAGCCTATTCTTATCACAAAGGCCGGCAACGCACTGGCAACTCCTCTGGTGTTGTGGGTGTCAATGGGCGGCGGTGATCACTTACCATCAGGTGACCCGCTTGCTCGTTTGCCTCCCTCTTCCATAAAAAAAAGAAAAGTTAAAGGAATCAAACCGCTAAAAAATACACCCAAAGATGTTCTCTAATACAGTTTGTTCGAGTTCATTATTAAGTTGTAAGGCAATGAAGCGGTTTCACGCCACTATGACTATGCAAATGCGGCGTCCCTCCACTACTTATTACAACTATTGGCACTTGTATGAAAGCTTTTTGTGACTCAATCGACGTTATTATTAGGGGCATAAATGTGATTTTCGAAGGGCGGTAATGGATTTTTTATTGCTAGTTTGTATGGTAAATTGATGGGGTCCTTATTTGACATTGGATTTGTGTTCGTTATAAATTAAAATACCATCACGCCTCTATTCCCGGAAGGATTAGGCAGAGGTGTACCAATGTACACCCACGGTAAAAAGAGGGCAAGTCTAATATTGCCATTAACCGGGCACAAATCGAAACTCCGAGCTGCTACTGAGCATTTCACATGGGTATGGAATCCAGGACCTAATCCACATTCATAATTATTATGTCCTGTGTGAATCGAACCCACGATCTCGTGATTAGTAGTCCGACAATTGAACCTTTAAACCACGGACGTCATACTTGTTGTGATACAACAATAAATCAATGCAGGATCACACAGAAGTTGCGCACACAGTTTTCACATTCCTGACGGCACCCGAGCCACTATCTCAACCTTCTAACAGGGATCCAATTAGTTCTGCAGCGGCAGATTGTAGTGCGAGATCTTTGGAATGTTCTACCCGAGTAACAATTGTTTAGAATTCTACAAACTCCACATTTGAAGCAAGAAATATTGGTTAATATTTACAAAGTTATTTTAGCGAATTCAAACCTGCGTCTTCTTCCACTAAGCTATGCCAGTGCCCCGCCAGGTCGAAATTTGCCTCTACATTCTTAAATTTACTTCTTTAGGCTTTAGGGGCAACACGCCTCGCCTCTCCATATAAGTATATGTATGTAATCGCGAGAATAAAATGCTATAACCGTGACAACACATAGCTATTTGTCCTTATAACCTAACCCCTTGTAGCGACATCTATCGCGCTACATGGAACTACGAAATCCTGAATCGCGCAAGCGACATTGCAACGCAAGTTGCATATATACAACCGCCCGACATCAACCGTCGGGCCGTGGCCCGCCAGGCAAAACACTCGCCTGGTTGGAGGATCCTCCCTTTGGATGGAGGGGCATTATACCTCGCCTCTCCACACCCTCTTGTGACCGAGCCCAGTAGTGGGACAGTAAACTGGACCAGGATATGAAGATATGATGAAGATAATGATAGTGAAGGACACGTCCTTAAACCAACACAAATTCGGAGCACTTCTATTTTAAATACAAATAACCTAAAAGCATTTTTCTAAAACATTTGGTTATTAAAAAAAGCATCTTGTAAGAATGTGTTTAATAATATTATTACTTTCGACGTTCATTGAGGAAGTAGGGACTACCAACATTCCGCACATCACCAAAGCCAACTCACCTCTTTAGCTGGGAACTAATTAGTCAACTAGTGGGAGTTCCCCGAAATGTCTCAGTTTTGCCGCTAATGGCAATGTGATACGCCTCAGTTATCCGACATTGGAAGCTGTACCAAGAAGTTCGGAATATCAATGTGTTTAGCAATGCAACAGTTTGTTTTGAGTATTACGAAAATTTGTAAGTAATGTATTGATTTAAGAGTTTTTTAAGTTTTCAATTATTAGAGGGCTCGTGGCTTAGCCACAACTAAGCTGATTAACGGTTCTGCAAGTTCTTCGTGGTCAGTCTGTGAATGAGAGACTATTCCTAAAATATCGAGACACGTCAGTGCCTTGGAGAGCACGTAAAGCCGTTGGTTCGCGGGTGTCATACGAACACCTATGACTATGGATAGTGGTATTCAGAGGCCCAAAACGCCTGACAAGCAATCTATCTTCAGGATATCGGTATTACCCAGAAATTTGGTTGCGGTGGTCTAATGTCAGTCGCTTCGTGTAAAATACTGTTATTCAGCCACATCTGGTTAGACTGGAAGCCGACCCCAATAATAATAGTTAGGAAAAGGCTCGGAGATAGAAGTGCTCAATTATTAGTACGGAAATTCATCAATATTGCTGCAATTTTTTTTAATTTAGAAAAAAAGAACTTATCAAACATAATTCAAAATAGGATTATAAGTATTCAAAATTGTGTAATGTTAAAAAAAAATATACATGTCGAATTGAGAACCTCCTCCGTTTTTTGTTTTTTTCGTCAGTTGATAAAAAATAATTTGATTTTAAAGTAACTTTAGTGTACCAAACCTGAGTGCGCAGATTCAAGTCTTGATCGCGGTTCTTTCGATTGTAATCTTAATTTTGACGAGCTCGTTTGTGTGTTCATTAGGTCGAAATTCTATAACCTTTGATCTAATTATTGTGTTTACATATTAGTGATATTGGATGGAAATTGGGATCCGGTTTTCTTGAGAATTTTATTGGATTTAAAGTATGTGTCATATTTACATACATATGCATAAAGTATCATGGCTATAATTAATATATGTATAGGCTCGTTATTATTAGAAGTATGTAAGCATCTTTTTCATTTCATACATCTATCAGCCCAGCTGTCATAATTATGATCTCTCACGTAGTCCATCCATATTTTTTATGGTCTCCCTCTTTCCTTAAGTAAATAATTAAGATTTAGTTATCTTAATTTAAGAAAAAGCCGACGAAAAATTCCAACGCAGGGGGGTCCAAAATCATGTACTGAAGTCATGGTAAGCCGTTGCGCGTCGATGTCCCTTCCACCCTGTAGTATAGTTCTATTATAAACTAGCCCTATATAATCTAGCCCCTAAAAATTGATTTACAATGGTACATAAATATGTACCATTGTAAATCAATTTTGGAAAGTTATTATTATTACTAATGAGGTAGTTCTCTTCATATTAGCGAGTTAGATATTATATTAGATATTTTAAGCCATACAATAATATTGTATGACACAAATAATATAGACTTAAACTTCACCCTTTCGAATAACAGTCATAAACAAGAGTCTATAAATCAGAGGCCTGATTTCGTTGAGTGGTTATGAGAATTCACAAACTTAGTCACGGAGAGCCAGTTACGTAAAGTAATTTATTAACGAGTTAATATTATTACCGACAATTCGCTTAAATCTTTTGCGTTAATGAATAAAATGTGTATTTATTGCCGAGAAATATTCCTTAGGGTTTATTTAAGTTAAAAGTTAGAAGGAATGTCACTAGAAATTTGATTTATATAGAACTTAATTGCTCCTTTTTTAAATCGGATAACATTAAGGACAAGTTGTGATATAAATTCTAAGGTGGTACAATAGGCGGTCTTATGCATAGAAGAATTGCATACCACGCAATTCTGTTTTCTTGGATGGGTATAGTAGCTTTTGTTTTAGTTGGTATGAAATATGAATATGAGGTCATCTTCATATTCAAGGGAGATTCTGAATTTATTTTTAACTGAAAATCTTTATGATACTTTTCCTTCGTACTCAAAAGTAGGTAATTGGTTGTTGTAATTTTAATAAACACGGACTTTCAGTTATATTTTGTAAGAGATAAGTTAGCGTTTGACCACAATCCCACCTGATGGTAAGTGACGATGTGGTTTAAGATGTACCACGTTTACCTAGAAGATACCTATTCACTCGTGACTTGAAGACCCCCAAATTGATATTTGAAAACTGTTGATTATAAACAGCTGACATTGTCGTCTCGGTTCAATTTTCACATCAGAAAATCTAAGTTTCAGACTTTCCTAATTTGCAGCGGGGCGTTGTTTGCGAGGTAATTTAAAGGGAGTTTCAAAGAAAATCATTGCGAATTGCGTGAGGGCGGCATATAATGAGTGTATGCGGGCTGTTTGCACTCACTGAGTTCGTCCTACTGTTTGTTTTGTAAGTAACTGATTTAAATAAAATTTTGTCTGTGACTGGGGAATTTATTCGTTTATTCAGAGGGTAAATGAAGTGGTAAATAAATCTGAAACCGTAGATAAATATTATCGGGTTTATTACGTAATATTGAAGGCAATGACATTGATAAACTAAATAGATTATAAACCCAGAAAAAAATCTCAGAAAATTTCGAAGATGGCATCAAAAATCTCCACCCTATTATTCCTCCACGCTATTATCTGGAAGGGCAGCCAGCCCTTTCCCTCTTCCAGATAATAGCGGAGTGACGAAATGCAGAAGGTAGCTGATCGGCAGTGACTGTCTGCGGACAGCTACAGTTAGGGCTCGTAGGCTACGAGGACAGGTTCAGGTGGACCAGCAGTGGACGAATATAATGAAAAAAGGCGGAAGCATATTTTACATAACGTATTATATTGTGTTGCGATGGTCTGATGGCAGTTGCTTCATGTAAGATACTCATATTCAGCCACATTTGGTTAAGAAAATAGGAGAAAAGAATGACGATATTAAGAATGACGTATTATTGTTTAGTCGTGTTGCTGTGCAAGTGAAAGAATCGACAAAACAAACAAATACGTTTTTAATAAACAAGGTAGGCTCAAGGCTTCAAAGCTACAAAGGTAAACCATTGCAACTGTAGGTAATATTGTTTCCATTCGTAGACTACAGGAAGTAAGCACAAGGCCCGGTGTACACTGTGGCTGTGATGACAATAGAATGAAGGTAAATTGTTGTAAATACACTTCATTGACTTTACCACAATGAAGAACATCATCAGTTAGTCCAGTCTTTAAGGAAATCGATATTTTGTTGAAATCATATTATTATACTGTTTTTAATTATTCAGTCGATAAGTTTACAAATATTATTAAAAAATCCATTATAATCCATATAACAAAATATAAGTATTTTCGTCACTATAGTGCTTACCACGAGCGGTCCCCAATGCTTAAACCGCTGAACCGATTTGGATGAAATTTGGAACAGAGATAGATTAGACCTTGGAGAAGGCCACAGGCTACCCTTTGTCTCAAAAAGCGCGTTGGCATGGGGGGGGGGGGGCGCGGGCAGCAGCTAGTCACTTATACTTGTTATGAAACTACCAGTGGCGTGTAAGGTTTTCGTTGCCAAAAAAGTCGCCAAGGATTTTGCATTGTGTTAGTAATTTGGTATTTAACTAGTTCAAATGAGGATTAATTATATTTCTTCACAGTGGTAGCCTACCCTAACATTACGCGTAGCTGCCCTAGCTTGCCGGGAGCGGTCACAAGCATGCGGCATGCCCACAGAGGATGTTTGCAACTCAAAGTGTGTGCCCAAAAGGGTGCATCGCCAATGCACGATGGATATATTGGAATAAAGCAAATAAAGCCGTTGCTCCACTCTATATGCATGTAAATCGGCCCCGGGCCTCGATACCCAATACAGATTGAAACTAACGGCGGCTTAACATTTTTATTGGATACAACACGCGCTTGGCGGGTTTGCGTGGTATTTTTGTGATGTGCTGTCATTGAACGGGTAATAGACGGTATGTGAAAGGCCTCCATTATAAGATCAAAAACATGAGTTTTTATTCGTTAAGATTAATTAAAAATGAAATCATTTACCTATACAATGTCCGTTATTTATTGTTGACTAGCTAATGAATTCATATAAATATGGCATTTACGCAAGACTAATAGTGGCAAAGCGCGGGGCATATAGCTCGTAGAACTGATGGCCGCTGGGGCAAAAAGGTTCCCAAGTGGAGACGCACCGGAAAACGCAGCATGGGGAGGCCTCCCCAGAAAGAAGGACGACCGGGTAAAGCTCGCTGGAAGTCGTTGGCTGCAGGCGGCATATAACCGGTCTTTGTAGAAGTCTATGAGGGAGGCTTTTGTTCAGTAGTAGACCTCTTGTGACTGATATGAAGATATCACTAAATATGTACGTAGGAACAAGCCTTGTGTCGACGGGGGACTTTCGTCATCACTCCGTATTCGTCCAGTACAGACGTAGGCCACTTTTAGTGGAACACATCTTCAGGTCTTTTTACCTAGCCTTCATTTTCAGCATTCAGTATTCGCGGAACTTCACAAACATAATTATATTTTATATGTATAAAGTAAATGTGTATTTTTTTACACGCTGACTCAAAATATATCTGCGGATTTCAGGCGGGAATCGACACGACACGCAGTGCTAAGAGATAGTGGCAAGGTGATCTCCTTAAATGCTACACTGAACGTGGAGTTAAACATTACATTTTTATAAACACACACACACACATATTCCCGTACAAATGTACGCGTGCATTGATAACTCTTTTACCAATATACTGTGCAGGAATAATATTAATTCAAATAGTGGGTACTCCAATACTCTAATCTTAAATTCAATATAAGTGTCCAAATATGAACGTACTGACGACGCGCGCACGGCCGATTGCATTGTATTTTGCATACAAGAACGAGAGATTTGTTAACTCTGTCGGAATGATCCAATATGCAAATGGTAGATATACGCTCCCAACCACGTATCTACATACGTATATACTTGTATCTGAATAGAGAAATAGTTTGAAAGAGAAAAACTGATTCCTAGTTCCTACATATTGATGGGGTGACGGATTCTCGATGCACATGTAAAAGCAGTTGAGGTTTTATTACAGGATTTTCGTGGTTGTCGGTTTAGCCAGGTCATACCGTTGTGCTTGATCGCGTGGTTAAACTGTGACTGTATTGTCATACAATAGTGAATATTATACATAACATTACATTACGGCTGTATCTCCAAAGGGTTAGGCAGAGGTGTACCTACCCATAATTCGCTGATATTATGTTTTTATGGGCACAAATTGAAACTCGAGCTGCCACTGAGAATTTCATAGAAAACCCAATAATAAATAGATCAACTTGGTAATCGAACCTAAACACACTCAACAGACGCGCTTGCCACTACTAGACCAATGCATCTTTGGCCACAGCATCCAGACGGTATGGCACTAAGCCACCACGAATTTTCGACCTGGGGGTGGGACTCGCGGTGGCTTAGTGGTCATAGCGTCTGGTATACCTAACCAGAAGACGCCGAACCTGCGAATCCTGCCCGCGGTCAAATTTTTCCATCATAAATTAACTTTAAAATCTTAGCATGGAAACTGACAAAAAATACTAAATGATAGTCTTGTGACGTTTATAAAGCTAAAGCCAAACCAGATCTATATTTACAACATTCACTATTACCTGAATAATTTAATAATTATCTAAGAACGTGACTACAGCAACGATTCTAATTATTATTCAATAAATAATGGCACAAAGCCATTACAAGTCCTCGCCGCCATAATTAATTTAAGTTTGCAGAAATTATACAAAACGTAACTAGTTGCGAACTATTCTTGTTACGTTGTCTAGTTGGATGGGTATTCTGATTAATGTTACGATAATTAAGGTTAAGCCTCTATGAAAGCGGTTTTATTATGTTTATACTTATGGAAGCAGTTTTTTTATTATTGTAGCGACATCTGTCGCGGTACATGGAACTACGAACAAAATCCTGCACGCGCAATCAACATTTCCAACGCAAGTTGCATATATACAACCGCCCGACATAAACTTACTGTGGGTCGTGGTCCGGCAGGCAAAACACCCGCCTGGTTGGAGGATCCTCCCTTTGGATGGAGGGGAAACACACTGATGACACGACCAGATCTCCTTATTTTGAAACTTAAAAAAAACGATTAACTTTTTTCTCGTCAATACCTACTCCTTTTGTGCCTACTGCTCACTATTTCAATGATTTTTTCAGTATAATTGAATTACTCATACATCTATATTACATGAAAAAACTTTTTGAAATTAAACTATGAAACCAATAAAACTGATGACGCTGATTAATTTGCAATGAAAAAGTTCTTAATCGAGTTTAAAAATATTATTTTTCTTTCTGAGTTTTAATTAGAACATTATAAATCCTGTTAAACAATGTTTTGACGCGGTCAATTTGAAAGTTAAATCGCTTTTTAAAAAAAGAACTCGATAACCGTTTCATGACTGACAGCATTTTAATAACTAGTTAGAACTTTTTTATTAGTTGAATACACAACAAAGTGTATTGAAAATTTAATAAATTATTATAAAGAAAAATTGTTTTCAATTTATGCTATAAATTTTAAAGTTCTTTTTAACAAGTTGTGTACCTATTTATTGTGTGTATAAATATTAAAATTATTCATTAAATTCAAATTTAGAGAAATTTTAATAAAAGCTACTAAATATAATCTGATGGTACACTACAGGCGCCAGTAGGTCAAGTTATCCTTAACTATCAAATTTTCCCAATTAGAAATGAACCTTATTCTGTTGTATTAAAGTTGAAAATCAATCAAAGAAATTTGACAAATTGTGGTAGCTTGATGTGCTGGCCGCTGCACGTGTAAGGCTTGACTATAGGGCAAGTGTGGTTTTTAGTCAGTACGATTCCAACATACCCCGCGGCCTCCCCGGGTGGCGGAGGATCCATGAGAATTTTTCTTACTATAAAACAAGTGAAGTCAGGCTGTGACAGAGTGACGGTACAGGAATGGACTAGTGAGATTGGTGGCATTGTTAACATCACAGGCGAAATATTGAAGAGCCTAGCACAGGAGCTTTAAGATTAAACCCAGAAAAGAGATGCCTGTTCCCAGCAGTGGGTGAAATCGGGCTTGTTTGTATGTTTGAACGCCTGTTAATCCATCACGCAAAAACGGCTGAAGGGATTTGCATGAAATTTGCCACACATATAGTTTATAATCTGGACTAACACATAAGATATAGGTATTTTATCCAAGTAATTCTGAAGTTCCCGCAGATGGAGTCACGGGCTGAAGCTAGCAAGCTATTCATAATTAACTCATAAAGAGAGAAAAAGTGGTCGATCCTTTATAAAATTAAGATTTTCATTTTAACCTCACTAGGCAAGCAAACACAATCAAAATTATTTGAGTGTTTCACATGGCAACTAAATATTAAAAGTCAAAAGTGTACTTAATATTATACATTTATAATAACGAATCCTTAGACAAGTAACATTTCTAACAAAATTAGTTTAAGTGAAAAATAGAATTGAGATAAAATAATATGATATTCTAGACTCACGTATGAAATCTTCACTTGGATATCTTGACAAGTTTCATATAAAATACGTGGGAAGCTAAGTTCATTCAACCTGTATTTTCTACTCTAGTAAGAATGATTGCTGGCTTTATTCGAGTGGCAATTTTATCAAAATACTATTACATATTTATATTACGATTATTTTTATCTTTATGCACCGATGGTACAAAGGCGGTCTTAATGCCATTAGGCATTTTCTGCCAGACAACCTTAGGGTGATGTAGGGATAATATGATCACAGTAGATGCACTATTTAAAATAAGAGATTTTTGATTGACTAAGTTTAATATTCAAAAAAAAAAAAAATCAAAATAGTTTATTGGAACTAGAAGAAAGGTTAACAATTTTGTGTACGAAAATATTATAATATATGTTATAAATAAACAATAACAAAAGACTACATGCTTTATATAATATTTATCAAATACATACTTAAAAATACATATACATACAAATATATAAAAAATATATATTTCATATTGTAGTTATTTAGAAAAGGAAAAATTCGACCGCGGGCAGGATCGAACCTGCGTCTTCTGGTTAGGTACACCAGACGCTATGACCACTAAGCCACCACGATACCTACCCGTCATGTCGAATTTTTTCTTCGCATACTGAATTTACGTCTTTATGGTGACGTCAGTAACACCTATTGAAATGCAAGTTTTTGCTTTTCAACCGACACAACTTACTTTATAGTTAGTTCAATGTCGAACGATGCCACCTTACCTTCTAACTATCTTTTTGTATATTTTTGGCATTTTCCATGCTAAGATTTTAAAGTTATTTAGAAAAGGAAAAGTTCGACCGCGGGCAGGATTCGATCCTGCGTCTTCTGGTTAGGTACACCAGACGCTATGACCACTAAGCCACCGCGTTCATCCTTTTCTAAATAACTTTAAAATCTTAGCATGGAAAATGCCAAAAATATACAAAAAGATAGTTTCATATTGTAGTTATTTTATTGAGAAATAAAATCTCTTTGCTAAGAAAACGATTTGTTTTTAGTCTTTAATAAATTATGAATAAATATTAAGGTCGTGTTTAAGAATTAATTAATATTATCTGCAACACACCTTAATCACGCTTGCATTCTTAAAAATGTTAGCCCGAGGAGTACTACCGTAAATCCAATAATAATAGTTCACCGGTGTGCTAAGGTATAATAGGGGACAAGACTATTGCCTTTAATCGAAACGTCAAACTGCTAGTGGGAATTTTATAGATAAACCTAATAACAATGCTCGATTCGGTAACTGAATCCAGTACTTCTTATTCAGTAGTCGCGTTTTCGAACATTAAACTAATGAGGTACTTAGTATGATTTAAATGTAAAAAAAATAATAATTGGTACCAAAAGTTCTATTTTTAGATAATCATTTGAGATGATTGTATTTTCGTACATTGCAGTACTCAAGATGTATGAATGTGGTCGAAGCAAAAGAAGTATGCAAGAATCGTAGCAAGTGGCATTCTTTAGTTTCTGCTTACCCCCATGGGAAAAAGGCGTGAGTGCATGTATGTAGTACTTATTTTGTTAGTCTATGCGTAAATATATGCTTCTGATGAAAATAAATTCTCCATTCGTTTATTACACTCCACAAGGAGCCTGTCAGGCGTGGCAAAGTAGGTAAGAGGAGAAATCAGTGTCCCCCTCCATTTGCTGATGGTAGCCACCGGGGGTAAGAATTGTTTTAGCGGTTAAGAATCCCACACTTCCTGGTCTAATCCCCGTAGACCGGTAGCCTTTTGAAGGATTCTCTCCATAAACTAAAGAAGGTGGGAGGAAGCAGGAACTCTATTCAGCCCTATAGTTATTTGTTAAACATAATTTCCATTTATTTACTTGTCTCTTTGCTGAAAGTACCGACATTGTGGACGTTATTTGTACAATACCAATCCCAAGAGTGTCTCATATTTGAGTGAATAAATTACATCAACAATTAGTATCTGCTCTCGGAACGATCCCAAATGATCCCGGCTCGTGATCATAGCTTCAAATTATATTAATGTTCGTTTGATTGCAGAGACACGGCGAGAGCACTACACCTGGGAATTGTTAGAGAATTCCTGTTAGTACGATTAGTACATTTCTACAAACTGAAGTAATTGTAGATACTGCTGATATTTGGTGTGTCCATAAACCATACAGTAAATTAGAAGCGTACATTGTATTTTACGCGCATCTAGTTGACGCTCACGGATTTGCTCGCTTGGATATTGAATCGCAGTTTCTGAATCCAAATTTAAGTATAGATTAAATATTTTCACTAACGGCATCGTTAGAGATTTTGGACACTTATCAGAATATTAGAAGAGCCTATTACCATTAACCGGGCACGAATCTAATTAAGAATTTGAGCTAGCTATTGAGAATTTCTTAGTAAGGCCGATAACACTGAGACACATAACACATAACGAGGCATTGAAAAACAAACTACTATTTACAGATTTTATCACGTTTATTGATATTATATCGACGTTTCAGACGTCTGTTACTTATTAATATGTAGTATTACATTCCATTATGACTCCTGTATTCCTCAAAAGGGTTTGCAGTAAAACTGTGAACAGAGATCCATGACACAAAAATTAGTATGTTTATACCCAACAGTGGTTTAACACAAACTGCAAACTATGAAGATGAATACGCACTTACCCACTATAAACCATTAAAAATAAACTTTCTGATTAAAATAGGTAATATGACATTTTTTACGTATTTTATCGCGTTATATTGATAATTATTATTAATCCCGACATTTCGGCCCCTTTACAGCATCCACGGTCACGATTAGACTGATCTGATGGGAGTAGATGATCTGATGGGATAGAGTGACCCCTGACCATGGACGCTTGGACGAAAAAGTAGTTTTATTTCAACAAGATAGATCAAAATATATTAGATATAATCAAAAAACAAATCAGTATAAGCCGACCTTGCATCGTATATATTTTTCTTACACAGAGGAGACCTCTTAAGAGGTCAGCTTGAGTTGTTATTATGTGTGTCCGTGAAGCTTATTGTGATTAATCAAAAATGGTAATGTTACCACCCAGTTGTCACCACTTGTCTGCGTTAATACGACCGTTTCTGTGTCAATTCGTTTTAATTTACAGTGTCGGACAGATAAACGGACCGGGAGCTGTGTAAACGGCCTGTTACTTTACAAAACAAGCCCATTAACAAGTAGAACACGTTTTCTTAAGTGTACATTAGCAGTTGCCAAATTATCTTTGCCCTGCACATTACTCTTTTCTTTTGTTTCCTCTTGTACTATATCTGTTAATGTTGCTGGGACACTTTTGGGATAAGTAGTTGTTATTTCGCTCGAATTCATAAACGTTGGTTTTTATCAAGTTTTGGAATTATAGACTTAATGTTATTTAATGTTATTAGGACATTCTTTCTTTCCTTATAATACATTCAAAATTAAACTTTAATTAAAGTTGAACTTGAAACAATAATATTATCTTAGATTCTGAATCATAGCCAAGGTAATTTTGAAGTTTTTAAGTAAGACAGAGGAAACCTACATGCCTTAGGGATTTCTCCCGGACGGTGTGTGAAGTCTGCCAACTCGCACTAGGCCAGTATGGCAGACTATAGCTTAATCCCTCTCAATTTGTGAGGAGACCAGTGCCCAGCAGTGGGACGGTATAGGGGTTGATGATGATGATGGAAACAGAAAAAAAAATCTTACGATGGGTTTGGTAGAGTGGCTAAACCATGCGGTTTTGGCGTGAAAGCGTAACAGACAGACAGATCTAATCTCGCATTTATAATATTAGTTGGGAAGTATAGAATTAACATGTCATAGTAGTCATAGTAATAGTCCTTCGAATGATTACTAGCATGAGTTTAGCAAAGCCTAGTCAAGTCGCCAAGCCGGCAAGTTACTCAGTTGGTTCATATGACAGGGTCATATATCTCAATTTATGTTGATTTAGAGCCCGCCGCAGGCTGTGTACATTGAAATGATCGTCACGTAGGTACGTATAATTGTAATGGAAGTTATGTATGACAGTAAGGTCCTTTGATGGTTTCGTTGAGTATTATGAGTGTGTTGAAGACTTCTCATAAGTCTATTAACAGAACTGTTAAAAATTTTAGCTTCATTACAGGGCTATTCTTAAAAAGGGGAGTTATAGCGAATATCCATGATAAGGAATAACTTGTAATGGTCAAAAAAATAATGCAAATTGAACTATAAACTTGTCTGTGTACGGGAAGATTAGGTATTTGTTTGGCAACCCTACATTGATGAGAACATCTACACAAGTCATCATTTATAGGTCGAAGGAAATAACGGTATGTACATGAAGCTAGAAGCTGAAGCTGAAGATTGGAAAAAACAAGATGAACGCGAGTAACACCACGGGTAAGTATTTTTTTTATTACAGGCTGATGTTTTTATTCATCACAAAATTTATAGCGCTGTAACAAAAATAAATAAAAGCAAGCATTTGAAACAGGCTCATTACAAAACCACAATTAATTTTGTCTGTTGATTCCAAAACAAAGGCTTATTTATAAGAAAAGTTTGAAGAACGCAAAGCATTCCGACCTTCCCGGCTTTTCTCGAAGTGGATTAATTAAATTAATTAATGAGAGGGCCAACATTACAAAAATATTAACTTTTGTTTCAATTTTGTTTATATTGAGTTTGTATATAATGCTTGCTGTATAAGGGGAATAGGTACCTATCCATTTTATATTTCCTAAATAAATAAATATAGTTGAAATAAGCAGAAAGTAATAGAAAAGCAGTAATAGATTAGTGGTATGCCCATTGGACTGATAAGTAAAAGGTGTCGAGTTCGATTAATTAATAAACTTATTGTGAAAACTGACTTTTCGAAATAATGTACGTTTGCTATATAATTTTACTTGTAGGAACGCATTGTGATGAAACCTGCATCCCTGAGAGATTTTCTTGATGGTGTGTGAAGTCTGTCAACGCGCATCAGGTTAGCGTGGTGGACTATACCTTACCTATCTCTCTCCTCAGAGTGGGTCTCTTCTCAGGAAGTTCTTACAGGTTTCCTCTCAAGGAGACCCGTGTCCACTAATGTGACAGTATAGGTGTTAGAGCCTGGATCGCGTCCAGGATAAAATTGGTATCCTACAATATTTATTAATTGTATCAGAACGACCAACACGCCATTTACATTGATTACATAGTTCATTAAAAAATATATATATAAATAGAATAGAAGCCTTGCACTCAGTCTTCTTGCAATACCTCAAATATTCCAACAATATCACCTTCTTTTCATCAGCAAACAGAGTTGAGTTGGTTATTGGATTCCAGGAGTATAATATAATATTGCAGAAAATCGAAGCGAAATAACACTGTGTTAATTACATGTGTGCAACACAATGTGTGCTTTGAGCGAATTTGATCTGTATAGTTTCCCTAACGGTGAGTAAGGTAGGATCCTTGATACTGCCAACCCAACTATTCCTCTCTTGTTTTGAAATAAAAATACTTTTTACGGTTTTTTTTTATTTATTTAAACAGAAAGATCCATTTTTGGTGTTAGTAAATACATAGTAATTTTATCGCGTTATATTCATACTAGTTTCTGCCCGTGACTTCGTCCGCGTGGAAAAAATATTTTTAATTATCGTTGTAACTTAGCTAATTAACTCAAAATCGTTATACATTATAGCCAATATGTTATTCTGATGTATAAATAATAATACTGTAAAGTTCCATTAAAATCCGTTCAGAAGTTTTAGCGTGAAAGAGTAACAAACATCCATCCATCCATCCTTCCTCACAAACTTTCACATTTATAATATTAGTAGGATAGGATGTACCTACCTATATTATAATTACATTATAATATAAGTATACCAACCTCCATGCAAATGAAACTACCACAATTTCTCAAATCTTGAAAATCCCCATGAATATCCATTCCCAATTCAATTCCCCGCAAAACTAATAAATAGTGCGTCTCCTGACGTACTTTTTAAAATATTTCGGATCATCTTGCGTCCCGGTTGTCGCTCCCGATGTAAAATACGCGCCTCCGGGGAAATTTATTTGCGGGGGTTTCTAAGCTTCTATAACTTGTCTCGGTGTCCACCGAGGTATTAGTCGGCTGATGTTGCTTTATGCCTTCGCCATGAGCACGTCAATAGTCCACCATGGTTCTGATTTCCCTTGACATTATTTTTAGAGGTAAACGCAGATTTGTGCGCATAGCTTGTGTTATGTATGGATTTTTCATCGATATGTACCGACTCTGATCGAGATAAAAGGTGGACTGTTTAAAATAGTTCGGGGAAATATCGAAATATAATAAGTAATCGCGTCTAAATTGAGGGAAAGGTACTAATGTGTGAGCGACTAGTACCTTTCCCTCGTTGTTAGTTTGTTTATGCGTTGTTTCCCTTGTTAGTTTGCTTACAGCCCCTTTGTCGGCGAGGTGCACCTCTCTTATTCTCTTGTGGGACGTCCCCGAGTGTGATCACTTAACACATGTACACTGTCAAGAGCCTATACTTATGTTTGTTAATATTACATCGGTAGCAAAAGCGTGTCGGTAATGTGATTTGTGAGTGAGTAACTGATGAAGGATTTGACCGGAATTGTTAACAAGGATTGAAATAGCCTTGGGGAATACGGAAGTGACAGAATTTGATTATGTATTAGGACATTAAAGAGCATCAAATTGGATACGCGTAAATTATTTAAGCGAAGGAAAAATTCGACTGCGGGCAGGATTTGAACCTGCGTCTTCTGGTTTCTCTCTCTGTCTCTTTTATCAGGATTTAATTTATAATTCAATATTCACGTGAGCGAAGCCACGGGCAAAAGGCAGTGTGATAAATAAAACGAATAGTTTATATTACTTAATATTTATTCTGTTATTTTTTTATATTTGTTTAGTTCGATTTTGTAAGTTTTATGGTATTGAGTAAGTCGACAGTGAAATTTAAGGGCGTCAGTTAATGGAAGCGTGCATTTTAAGGCTATGTTCAGATCATTAAACGCTTGTGTCAAATGCGTGTTAACCTAGTTAAGTTGTAAAATAAGCTTTATTCAATGGACTCATTAGTGTACTCGAGATATTTATTGATAACATAGATAGAGAAAGAAAGATAGATCAATAGATTGAAGGCTAAACGCTGGTCATTCAACATTTCCTTAAAGAGACAGATGCGAGTGATCGTCTTTGGAGCGTGCTCAATCAACAGACAACCTTATATTACTATATTTTCGGTTCTTTTTTTCTTTTTCGTTTACTGGCCACTATGTCTTTTTGGATTGCGTTGAGGGGTTTGTGGTAGTGGCTGTCGCTGAGGCTGTGATGAATACGTCGCTGAATCTTCTTTACCTAAAAACTCAAGTGAATAAGAGTTTGTTTCTTTTTGAGGTTCTGTTCTGCTGAGAAAGAGTTAAGCTCTCTTATTGATTATCGCACTTATTCGAAGAAAGAAAGAAAATTGTTTCTACAAGTCACAAGATAAATATGACAAATTAACAAACAAAACAGTAGATATAATATAGATCATCCTTCGAGCAGTTTCCCAATTGTGTTGGTTGGCTTCCAGTCTAACCTGGATATCATTATTTTACTGACCCTTTGTTTTTTGACAGATATTCAGTTGCATCTGGTTGGACTAAAAGCTAACTATTGCCATTAATTGAGACCAAATTCAAACTCCGAGCTGATACTGAGAATTTACCACAAAAACTCAATAACACTGCTCGATTTGAGAATCAGACCAAGGACCTCTATACCCTATTCCAATCGAGCGAGAAAACTTTGTAAAAAAACCATCACTCAACATAAAATTGTCGACTTCATACTTCCAAAACGAAATATCGTTTTCACTGCATTAAATTTTGATGTCAGAATCTTCGAAAATATTGTCGCTTTCATATTACACTTGTTTTTATTTCAATTTAAACAAAAATATGTAAAATTATCGAATTTATAAAATTTGTATTAATTATGTCAGTTTTTTCACGTTTGATTGGAATAGGATATACAGTCTTTTAAGACCTAGGCTTATGGGGAAGCTTCCAGCCATACTTCGAAACAGCAATACCAGTAAAATACTTTCACTTACTCTCTGGATGCGTCTCAGAATCACAAGGCTGCCTGTTTGGGTTGGACCGGCTAGCTGGACCACTTCTGCTGGGATCACTGCAGTCACTGGACCCAATCGTGCTACCAATTTCGCCTGGTCTACTAGTGCTCATTCGCACTACGCGCATTATTGGTACCGCACAAAGCTTCGTCTTGCGTAGAGACATCGTGACGTATTTTTTTTATGTTTTATTTAGTAGATTATACATTTTGGTAGTGACAGTAATTTTCAGAAATGTCAATTGTTACAATTATTTTTCTAGGGTAAAACCAAAAATTTGAACTGTAAAGATAAAAATAATCAAAGAGTATTTATATGCTTAGGCTTTGTCTTTTAGTCAACATGAAATGAATGTTCTTGTAATTTTTTTTACCAATCGACGCTATCCTCCTCTTATACGAGCAATATTTATTACATATCTACATATTATATCATCAGTGATCGGAATAGGTAGTGCAATTTAGGGTGAATGAACTTAAACGTTGTATTAATATGGATAAGCCTTCTGGGAAGCGGCATTTTATGATTTGTTATAAATCAAATGTTTTTCTTCTGACAAAAATAAATATTTACTTCATAGCTATATTTTGAAATTCTTTATTATAAAAACGATTTTGATTTATACAAGTAATACTTTGTGATATTGTAAAAGTATTTAGAAAATTACTTTTTGTATAAAGCAGCAACAATATTTTTGAGTTTATAAATTTAGTTTAGTTTTCTAATAGTGACCTACTCGTATTAATTTTAACTTTCGTGTAACTTTCATTTTAAGTTACTAAAAAGTCCCCTAAATAATTATTGCTTGTTTCCTTACCTTACGCAGATTGACAAAAACGTCTTTAAGCCCCAATAAACAATGCATTTACCAGATAGTTAGTACTTTAAAGTTTTAGAATTAAATTCACCGTATTAAATTCCAACCAATCCATAATAAGATAAAGTCAAGAAATCCCATAAAATCTACCTATTCCGATCACTGTATATACTCACATCTTGTCATACACACACACCGCCGCCGGTTGCGAGTACGCGAGCACCTGATCTTATTGAAGACTCTCGTGAATAAGGTCGTTATAAGTTATTAATAATATCTATATATTTGTATGTGTACATATTTGTAGTAACCACTAGAATAGTAGACCTACAGGTCCTACCCATAGGTCTCATTTCTGCGTAGGTCCATTTTTGCCGTAGTTTCGATTGGGGTAACAATCATCAAAATAGGCCCACGCGTTTGTTCTCTCTCTAAAAACGATAGCAACAATCGGTCAATTCACTTCTAAATATAAAAACAGCAAATTCAAAAAAAGAATACTGCGTTTTGTTGCAACACTATAATTATAATCCTGCAATCCTGCACAGAATGGTATTCATACACGTGTGCTTATTTCATTGATCCCTTTCAATATTTTCACACACAATCCGTTAAAAGAGTTGGCTTCATGTTAGTGTCCAATTTCAAATTTTCGGTACATGCGGCCATCAGTATTGATGCGGACCTATCAGAAGTAGCAGGTGGCGACTCGTTCGCAATTCACACGGGAGTGTATTGCGTCCAAAAGGATTGGATTGGTTGGAAAAAAAATGTCAATGTTCCACAACACGCGGCGTGGGAAATAACGTTCGAAGCTTTCCCATACTTTTGCCTATTACTGTAGACATATTAAGCTTCCTCAGTGTTTGAAATGCATTAGTTATTGAAAGGAACTTTTACAAAAATATTTTAGTATTATTGCTGAATAGCAATTCTAGTTGACGATGTCTGTTTTCTAGTGGTTCGAGTGTTGGACTTCTGATCACAAGATCGTGGGTTTAATTCCCACAGGGCACACAATTTATGTGATGAACTAAGTGTTTGTGTTTGTCTGGGTGTTTCCTATGTATTTGTAAATATTATATCCATTTTAAAGCATCCCTAGTACAAACTCTTCTAGTCCACATCTGGACTTTTTTTACTTTGAAAATTATTATGGAAAAAAATATAATTTCTTGTTCGTGAGATGTTCAGATTTGAGTAACAAATCTTTTGAGTGGTTCGAAATCAAGTTATTGATTATTTTTATGCAAAGAAAGAGGTGTTTTGTAAACTATAATGTTTCTTTTTTCTGGTAAATCGTACGGTGTGGTATTCTATAAATGTGCTTCAGTTGAGTCAAATAATTTAAATTTACAATGACAATGTAAATAAATTGTATTCAAAATGTACACAACAGTGCGAAACTCATCAAAAAGTTCACCAACGACAATAGACATGAATATTGTCATATATCATTTGTAAAATTTACTTATTTCAATCTGACCTAGTTGCTTCGCATCTATAGATATAACTTAGTCGTATCTATGGGTTTTCAATTTAAAATCAATACAAAAAGAAATCTGTAATAAATACATGTTTCACGTCCCCACTGGGGTGGGGCAGAGACTATAGATGTCCACTTGCTACCATCCTGGCAGACCACTGTGCCTTATTCATTAACCTATTAATGAATTATCATTGGTTTAGAGTGCTCTTAACTTCAATTTTTTTTAGAACGTCTGCAATTTGGTTGTGGTATGTTCGCTCAGCTCGGGCACTTCCATCTCTTCCATCCACCCTCGCCACGTATATTTGTTTCGTGAATCTTGGTTCATCCAATATCTCTAAACGCCCAAAATATCTTTATCAATCTGTAAAACCGTTTGTAACTATCCAAAATAGTCCATAAAATATTTATACCTGAAGGGAAAACTTTGTACACCTTCTTAAGCATATTGCGAGTACTGATATTTGGCAGAGTTAAAGTTTACATGGAGAAGGAGTGCAGAAAGCTAAAATTTATACATTATTTTTATTCAAATTTAATAATTTAATAAAACATGAATTGTTTACGTTCATACTATCATTATCAAACACGTATTGTTCATGTGAATTTATGTCAATTGGTTTTTTAAATACCTATCTAGCTAGAGTTTGACAAAAGAGTCTCTATAACTTTTTCGTTGAATTTCGGGCATATTTGTAATTTCACCAATTTGGCATGATCACATTGCATAATATATTCCACTTTCGCGTGTGTAATATTTGTTAGTTCAGTGGAAAGTGATTGTAGACAACAGCTGGTTGGTTAGTTGGTATACAAAACCGCGGTCGCTTCAGTTTCAAACTATATTTTAATGGAAAACAAATTGAATTTGATGGAGGTTCCAAAAGTGAGATTCAATCTAGCTTTATATACATGTTTTTTTTTATGTGAATTCAATGTTTTGAAAGCATGAACTTATTCCCTCAATCGCCATTTTTTCCACAATCTGAACAAAATTTTTTTTTGGTTTTACAGTGTTTTAACTTTGCTTCTAATTTCGGCTGTGGATGCCATCGCTTTGTCAAATATTCAGCGGCTAATGTAGTGTGCTAATTTTATGTGTGCTATTTTATACCGGAGCAAAGATAAAACAGTAAACCCAAAAAATTTACTATGTCTGTATGGATTGCGAGTGAAATTACAAAGAAAATGAGACGTACAAACTGACGTCTCAACATAACGTCATGTCCTTAGTGATGATCCCGTCCTTAGGCTACGACACTTACCATCAGGCGGTCCTAATCCCTCTAAATCTGAGAGGAGACCCGTGCCCAGCAGTGGGACAGTATATGGGTTGATGATAGATGATGTGGGTCCCAGCCGCCTTGCTCCACCTGTTTTTACCTCAATATAAAAAGGAAATAATTGAATTTCTTCCAGTTTAGAATAGGCTGCAAAGAGATTAGAGACCAAGTAGGTAAGACTAAAATAAAGATTCTGGAATACTGGAATGTTCATTTACTTTATTTTTAGACTAGATTAAACTTATCTTTGGAATGTTCAAAACATCTTTATAAATAGATAATATACCTACTTATGTGTATAACTGTATACCCACAAAAGTTTGATAAGTTTTACTTATATATTTTTTTTTTTAACGTTGCCCCAAACCAAGATTTCCACCTGTATCGTGGGTGCGATTACAAACACAAATTTTCACATACACGAACACCCAGGCCCGGAACAACTACCCGTAGGTTATACAAATATTTGTCCCGTGCATGCAGGGATCGAACTCGTGACACATGACGCAAAGTCGATCGCTCCGCCACTATGCCAAAACGTGTCGTCAAAACCGTATATATAATTTTAAATAAACTATAATATTATATCTGACATTATTTGGTACGGGCGAAAGCAAAATGTACATGTTACTGAATATAAATGATATTTTCGAGAAGGTATTCGAATATATCTACATAATTTATATAAAATATATTAATATTAAAAATGTATTTACATTTTGATAACATTTTTTACTATACTACTACATGGTTCGCAAATATTTTTACTATTAGCATTATTTTTATTCGCTTTGGAGAACGCGTTGACCCAAAAAATAGCCGTGGTAAATACACAAATCTGCGAACTGTAGTAAGCGCTTTTTTTATAAATCCATTACTGGCCCTAAGCAAAGGCCTCCCCCAGGTTCTTCCAGATGCTTTTTTCTTGTGTCACCTCGAACCAGTCCAAGCAGTACGCATCCAAGTCGTTCCGCCACCTCTTCTCCCGGTCTATATAGATATCAAACATCTTCAGGCATCCATTTTGTGCGTAACTTATTTTTTTAAGACAGCCCTACTCTAGGGAACTAGACTTCTGTTATGGGGGACTTTAAAAACATATGATTAACGGATACAAAGATTTGAAACAAATGTCTGTGGATCACAGAAAGACTTGCCTCGGGTGAGAATCGAGCCGACTTTAGCCGCTGCAACGGTACTATACATCCATCATTGATCAATTCAAATGGAGATTTTAGGGACAAAAAAATTATACATCACGCTTATATACCCCGACGGGTTAGGCAGAGGAGTATTGTTGCATACCCACAGTTTGTCGATATATTTTAGGTTCCGTGTATGACTCCCGTAAGTCCAAACTCATAATTGAGACTGAGATTGAAACAGCAATATAAACAACTTTTTACGGATTTTGGACTTGGTGTTTTTGAGCGGATCTTGATGTTATAATAACTGAGTGTCAGTAATTTTAACATCAAGACGCCCACCACCTCAAATTACTTACTTTGGACCTTCGACGCTGTAAAGGGTCCGAAACGTCGGGATTAATAATATCAATATAACGCGCTAAAATCGTAAAAAGTAGTTTTATTTCAATGCGTGTCAAAAATCAATACGTTAGCTGAGACATAATTTTTTAAGAGACAAACAGAGCCGTTGAAATATACCGGAGAATCAAAAATCAGTGCACCAACTAACCTTTCGGGAATACAGGAGTGATGGTACAGTATGCAATGGGGTACCTACATCAGTACATCGAGTTTGGCGATACAGGCATGACGGTACATTATGTTATGGGTGTACATTAGTACACCGATTTCGGGATATAGGCGTGATGGTTCATTATGCTATGGCATACGTTAGTACACCGATTTCGGGATACAGGCGCGATGGTACATTGTGCTATCGGAGTACATTAGTGCACCGATTTCGGGATACAGGCCTCATGGTTCATTATGCTATGGGTGTAAATTAGTACACCACCTTCGCGGATACAGGCAGGGCGCCATAATACATTACACTATTTAGTGTAGTTACATTAGTACACCGCCTTCCGGAATACGGGCGCGATAGTACATTACACTAAGGGTGTTCATGAGTACACCACCTGTATCCCCAGATGAGAAGGTATAGTATGCTATGTATTAAAATATAAACCAAGATTTTTCACAAAATTCCCTTTTTCTATTTCTATCCGTCACGTAGCGTGCCACCGAAGTAAACTGATTATTGTAGATGCGAATAGAAGTGCTGAAGTTGATACAGCATGATGCCCTGTAACACAAAATTAATATATTCAATACCAGTTCTCTAGTAGCCTAAATAGTCCTGTCGGTATACAGATTGAGCTATTGAGTTACGATAATTATTAAACAATGTCGGTAGAAATAATCAAAATGAAAAAGAAAATCTATTAGAATTTAATAAATTATTTTGCCGTAACACTATCACACTAATATTATAAAGGCGAAAGTTTGTAAGTGTGTATGTTTGTTACTCTTTCACGCTCAAACTACTGAACGGATTTTGATGAAATTTTACAGTATTATTATTTATACATCAGAATATAATATAAGTAACTTTTCCACGCGGCTGAAGTCGCGGGCAGGAGCTAGTCAAAAATAAATTATTAAGAAAATACGAATAGGTATACAATTACCTGAATCTGGTATAATTAGTTCTGAATTGGGCGTGTCAGACGAAGGAGCTGGAGGATCTGTTAATAAAAAAGTTACATAAAACCTTTATTCTAAAAGTTTATATAAAAAAACTATGTAAGAGACATAATTTACATATAGGAAATCAACGCATTTAAAGATTGATTTTCGATAATGGTAATTGTCGATGATTTATTTTTTTTAGAAGTCGTTTTAATAATTGAAAAATATACAAATCTTGCCTATTCAATTCTTATTCTTAAATACCATGGGTGTAGTACTGTATACCCACACTTTGCTAGTATTTTTAGGTCCTATGTAATAGTAGGCGAGCCTATTGACATTAAACTGGCACAGAATTTCAAAGAAAACCCAATAAAACATTACTCGAGCTGGGAATTGAACCCAGGACCTCTAGTGTAGTTTACAACTACTAGGTTAACGAGGCAGTTAAAAATAATCAAGTATATAATCTTTTAACTCAGTATAGAAGATGAAGAAAGAAAAAAGAAAATTAATGTGGAAACAAAGCAATGATACACTAAACCATGCTAGGTTGGATTAAATAATTAATTTAAATATTATTAAAAAAAAAAAAGAGAAAATGAAATGTACAGTGGCCAGCACATCAAGCTACCTGAATCTGTCAAATTTCTTTGATAGATTTTGATACACTGTCAAATAAAACTACTTTTTACGGATTTTATCGCGTATGTCAAATATACGCGATAAAATCCGTAAAAAGTAGTTTTATTTCAATGTATAATATTCGCGTAAATGTCAGAAATCAATATACACTGTCAAATTTTACCAATTGAATATGAACCTCATTATTTTGTGTTAAAGTTGAAATTTATAAAAGAAATTTGACAGATTGGAGTAGCTTGATGTGCTGGCTCTGTAGAACATTCGAAACTGACCTCTATAAAATATATCCCTCTTCCTGCTATAATAGTTGGCGAGTGGGACCTGCATGTCGCAGAGAATCTCGACAGTGGGGGGCAGAGCTTCTATCCTCACGACAGAACTCGTTAAGGCTGTGTAGCGGCCGTCTATGACTTTGATCGACGACTTGGCGTTCAGCGGCCTGTGAACATATTTGATTGTTCGGATAAGTGTTAAGGACGACATCTGAATCGTAATTCTGGTACTAAAAATTGTTCAAACTAAAATTTTTATCTAGGCTCAGTTCTAAAAATGTCAAATGGAAATCTATTGAACTGAGATTGACCTGTACCAAAATTGTAAATTGAACACTTAAGTACCAGAATTCCCCTTAAGTTTTATTATATTATTAATATAGTATTTCCATTAACAGAATGAACTAGTCAAACGCTGTCTTAAGTAAGAGTAACGTTGGTGAAGATCGAAATTGTTTCTATTCGTGTTCATACATTTGTATAACAATGACATAACCTTTCAACAAATCAGATTTTGATTCGACTCTTTCTATTTTCGTCGAATATTATGTATTAGGATGTCAAAGAAATTAGCTATTCGCAGTCGCACGAGAGAGGCCTACTCGACACAAAATCGAGCTACAGATATCCTCTCAGAGTGAGAGGCATTAAGGCCATACATAGTTCTTAACGCAGACCTATTGCAGAATGATGAACTTCACATGACGTTGAGAAAATCTTTCAGTATGCAGAAACCATAATACAAACCTACGATGCACACGAAGATTAAAGGCTATCCACATTCCTTCATACGAAATCCGTCGTACCAGGATTACAGAATGGGGGTAGGTAATACCAAGACGACGAACTAAATCCACTCGGGTGGGTATGTGATCGCGAGCCCGATGTCGGGTTGTTAGCCAACTTTCGCAGAGCATCCAAATTATTCAGTCTAAAATTCTAAGGTTGTGAATATAAGGATTTATATTGTGGACGTGTACGCTGTATAAACATACAGCAATATACTTTTTTCGGTGAATTCAAAGTTCTAATATCTACCAATCGGTTATAAATTAGACTTAGTCTATGTGAGAACAGAAAATAATCCTGAGTGAAAAAACATGAACAACTTATGAGCAAATAAATAATTTAATACTATCATTGAATTCAATCTGGTCTATTTTAAAATTTTATAAATTTGAAAACATAATCTCCTTCAGTCTATCCATCAGGAAAATATTATATTTAAATATTTTCAAATAAAATAAAAAGAAAATCGAAACGTTCAATATAATATTTGCTTTAATTATTATCATACCCTTGAAAATATGATTTATTTGATAAAATTGCAAGCTCAAGACAACATATTCCAATGGAGTCCGATTCTCTAAAATAAAATAAACATTCCAAAATCAAATTAAATAAACAAGCAGGATATTCTGCAATATTCCGCCTTGTGTTTCAAGATTGAGGAACGTTCAAGTGATCGTATCCGGTATTATTCACGAACCAATCGGATGTCCGGAAGTTTCAGCCGTTGTGCCCCATTCCGACCAATTCATTGGAATTTATTTTGTACTATATCATATTGGAAGTGATTTCCTGTTTGCAGACTCCATTTTAAATCTATATTTTTAATAAAAGTTTTATTTGGTATTTTGTTACGGATACCTATCCATAAAACGGTTTCTAGTTTATTCATTTTTCTTTGCATAATACAAAGCGTCAAGACTGCCATAATATTTATTTATGATGCAAAAATGTATAATGTAATTATTAAGATGTTTTAAGTTTCTTGTTGACATATTTATCTATGTTGTAGTTCGGATAATAGGCTAAAATATGTACTCAACATAACAAAACAGAATAACAAAATTATAGGATTCTAAATTTTAAATTCTTAGGATTACAAAAATTTGAAATCATCAAATTTAGAAATATTCGATATTTTAAAATGTTTGGATTCCAAATTCAGTTCTTGGAATTTCGAACCCCAAAGAAATAAGTACCTATATTGAAATCAGCGTTGCCTTCAAAAATATTCCTATTGTTTTTTTTTAGTATTTCATATACCAACTTCATCCGTATATACAATTCTATCAGCGAGTAAGCAGCACTAGAGGCTTAATATGGCATCGAAGCTACGTGACGTCTAACATCTATATTCAGCGAGGCTTTGAGTTCCGATCCTCCTTAGCGATTGCTAAGGCTTTCATTTGACACATGGTTCTGTTTGTAAGGATATTTGATGCTTGTGGCCTGGTGGGCTGTATCTCGGAAGATTAAAAATAGTGACAGTCTAGGATTGTAAGCATACTGGATTTTGAAAAGCAAAATTATTTATTAATTGTAGGTATTTGTTCATATGAAAGAAGCAAGTGACTAACCTAACTTTTTGTTCAGTTTTTTTTATATTAACATTTTGTCACAGTCTGAATGACCTATTTTTTATATGTGAATGAGCTTACTATAGTAAGCTCTGCTGAGTTTGGGACTAGATAGCGTTGTGTAAAATGTCCCAAAATGTCAATACATCGACTGGTCAGTGCTTCAAAGACGTTTTTCTTTTTCCCGTTTTTCTTATATAACTATTTCCAAGCCTTTTCAGTCAGTTATAAGAAAAACATTATCGAGGCCTGGCCTGATCATATCATACCATAATAGGTGGAGATCTGAAGTGAATTTCACTATTTGGGGTATTTAGGCTCCTTGTTTTTTATTTTATTTTTAATCATAGGGAACAACAAACAGCTACAAAATACAGTGTTACTAAAAGAGATACACATAAATAAGTACAATATTGTAGCCCACAACGTTGTTCACCGATAAAGCTAATAAAATACCATATTCCACAGAATATGGTATTTAATTAGTAAAACGCTAGGATAATAGTTGAAGAATGATAACAATAAAAACTAGACTAACTTGACTATCGCGTCCATCCATCTACACTTTTACACAATAGAATAAAGTAATCAAGAGAGCTCCTTTAATATAATAAGACCCTTGAACCTTCTGTGAGAACATGCAAAAATATCAATGTGTTCAAAAGTCTTATTATAGTTATCTAAGATTCTGCGAACAGGCGAGCGCAGACTAGTATTAGACTGACAAGTTGTAGTAGAAAATAGTCTGCCAGCGCGCACCTTTCACTTATACACTGTTCTAGGAACAACATAGCACAACATGTTGGTCAAATCAATGCAATCGAATTTATTAGTAACGATGTTATATAGGTTCATGGCTTCTAAGTATTTACGTCTATTTTCAAGTGATGGGAGTTTGTACTTGTTAAGTAAATCCTGATATGACAAATAGTGACCAAAGCATCTTGTTCCCGTTTAAAGTAAAAGTCTTACCTGTTACCAGCTAAGATGACCAGCTCTGGTTTAGGGAAGACGCCTTCGACGGAGCAGATGATGTTCAGATATTTATCATCCAGCCTGTCTTGAATCATGTCGAACTTTGTCTCGGGCACTGTAACAAGTTCACAAATTACTGTAAAAGGGTTTTAAAATATTAACAGAACATCAGAGTGCGAATGCGGTGCCCCTTTTTTTTTATAGTACGGAAAATCCTCATGGATCTTCCGCCACCCGGGGAGGTGGCAGAGTATGTCGGACTCATACCGACTAAAAACCGCACTTGCCTTCACCTGCCCTATTGTCATGGCCATGGGATCCGCGAAATTCGCCACGACCATGACAGGCTGTGGTCCAGTGTTGCTGGACCCCGTCGATAAGCGAGGCCTCTCCTCGCATACTGTTTAGGCACGCTTCGTTAAAAGCGTGCCGTCTACTGGGGCCATTGTCTGGTCGGGCAAATAATGTATTTACCGTCGAGATGAATGAAATAAATGTTATTGGAGGTAACACTAATAGGAATATTATTTATATGGATGACTCAAATGCTGTACTGTTCTGCTAGTTTTATTAATTCCAGTGGGATTGCTTAATAGGCCGTTTTAAGGTCTCTGGTGTACTCCTCAATAACTTTCACTTTACATTAAAAAGTAATATTGCTTGTTTTGTAAAAATGTCTTTGACAACTTAATGCTGTTGAATTGCAGTGTTTATTCACGAACTACTACTATGTTTTAGAAATACAATATCAGCTATCTATGATCACGCGAACGGTAATGGATACTGCTTCTATTTTACAAGGAGTTAGCATTTATGGAAAGGCAAGTGGAACTATCAGGGTTCAGGGGCATTATGATCCCGGGGAGGAACATTGTGTGGTTTTACTTGATAAGAGCTACTGTAGCTCTCTATTAAGTTATCCCATTCATTTCCAACTTTTCAAATGGAGAGGGTCGTAGAAATTCATAATGGCAGTCTCCAAGCCAATCAATCGATCTGCAAGGGTAAGTATTAAATCTTTTTAAGAGTTGCTTTGGGATAGTACCACCACATTTACAAATATTCCACAGCCAAGGAATAATGGTGACATTATTGAGTCCCGTTTTGAAAGTAAACGTAGTGAAATTACTTTATTATAATTATTATTAATGACGGACATTATGAGACTACGAGGACTTATGATGACAACGCGCAAGTGATACTGGTGTTGTATGCTATGTAACACTGGGATATCAGCATACCATCACGTGGTCCATATCCTTGTTTGTCATCTTATCACAATTAAAAAACGCTTGCTGGGTTTAGTCTAGGGGTGATCATTCCATTCCAATACATTGAGACCCATCCGCGCCTCAGAGACCTTGACCCGTCAATCCGGATTGTCACTTGAAAATCTACAATAATCGTTAGTAGTAGTCTGAAGACTGAAAAGCCCGAAATCGGTGTTGCTCAGAAATCTGGTTTCGGTTCGGTGACCTCAACGAAGTTGGAAATAAGCTAATTTACTAATTAACTAAGAAAGTTCATTTTAACAAGTTCATTGACCGAATCGTACGACTTTTTGCTATTGTCTATTTGGCAGTTCCAGGCAAAAATGTGTTTTTAAAGTATTATCAGTCAATAATATTCTATAGAACATAGAAAATTAATAAAATTAGGTATGTTCTCATTAAATATTGTTGCCATGAATGTTTTACTGACTATTGCGGTACCCATGTAGAGATCTAACGTTTACATTCCTTTAAAAATATTCATTTTGAAACAGTTGCTACTTCAATATTTCAGCGCGCCTGCTTAATTAGAGTCTACACAGGCGCTGGTGTCTCTTCTAGTTCATTATTAATGCTTTGGGCACAGTACTTGGGTTCAAATATTGATGGATTCTCTAATATAAGCAAAACAGCCATTTGTATTCCATTAGCTTGCTTTCTTTGACTTTTAGTCTACCCCACCTTGTTCGTAATACACTTAAAGTTAGCTTTTTATTTAAACCTGTAGTTTCGTTCGGAAATTCTACTATGAGGTTTAAAGGAAAATTTCAGTATTTTCTGCTTCATCGCATATTCATTTCATTACCTTTTTCAGAATAAAACGTCTACTCCATTAATGTTTGAAAGAAACTGATACAAAACAAATAATTTCAGAATGAAAAGTTTTACCAGATAGACAGGATTCGTCGCCGACTTGTATATATTTAACAGTCCTTTTTTGTATTCGCAACTAGACACTTATTATTGTAAAGACATTCACAGAATTAATTGGCTCTTCAATTAATTCTACACTAAACGTCAAGTGGAATTTATAAATTCTCCATAAATAAAAAAAAAACTTGTATCAGATAACTTAAATAAGTAATAGCATTTTTTATAAAAACCTCTTTATTAAGTTTTTTTTCTTGTTTTTTTTTTTTTCTATCAGATAACTTAAATAATAGCATTTTCTTATAACCTCTTTAGGTTATTACACAAAATATTTTTTTAAGAAATAAATTATTATCGGAATGTGATTTAAATATTTAACCATTCAAAAATGGTAGACAGCTACGCTATCAAACTGATGATATGCTAATTATATTGGTAATGCTGGCACCATCTCCACCAGACAAAGAATTTTTATGATCTTAGATCTTATTATTTAGCTAGAGCGCGCCAAAAAGATGCATGCAATTTAATTCCATTTAAATTTTATTTTATTTAAATAGCAGGATGTCTTCTGGTGTTTGATTTATTAAAATAATCAGTTAGTGAAAAATACAATTAATGAAAAAAAAAGAGAAGAACATTTTAAGATATTATATAAGCATTTAAATTTGTGGTAGGGATTGAGATGCTCTTTTAAAACGAGTGTTAGTGTAGGATTTGTTTAGCGCACGAAACATTTGACGTCACATGTCCATATAAATAAAGATTTATAGACTGTGGCAATAGGCTGTAAACCATATATAGTAACGAGTTCTCTCTCTGGCTGCACTTGCAGATTAACTTGCACGAAGTAATTTCCGTTTAGTCTCGGCGCACAAAGCATATTGTTGCGCCGCCCACCTCTCCACTAGTAACGCTCCTTGTTATTATTGTATGCCATTTCATTTGTGTACTGCCAATAATTAATAGGCTGTAATATTCTGCTATTTGCTTTGATATCAAGCAAAATCGATGTTCTTTTGTTGTTTACACCGTAATGTATTCTGATTATGAAGTTCCTGGTAATGTTTTGTTTTTAACGATCCATTATGGCTTCTAGTCTATTCAGATGTGCGGAATTTTAAACAAAGCGATTAATACAAAACCTTTACAACTAAATTTCTTAAAAGGATATTACCGATGCCCTAAGGATAAAAATGGTAGTCAGGCTTTTTGAGTTTCTGATTATCATTAACAATTTTTATAGTATGATCACCGGGATCGACGGTTTAGGGAGGTACTCTCCAAAGCACAGAGAGAGGTATCGGTACTGATCTACTCATCAATAAGTTTGCTGCACTTATTGATGAGTAGATCAGTAGATGGGCCATCAGATTCATTCATGATCAGTAGGTGAAGCAACAAAATATTCTACTCACCAAAAATTGTCATGGGCCGCGTCTTCTCGTCTTCTGCTAGGAATGTAGATACCACGCAAGTGTAGTTCCCAGTCAGCTCTGGAACCAGTGACGTGATGCGAAGAGCTCGATGCTGAGTGTATGGGTTGTGTGACACTTTGTATGAGAGGTCCACCTGGACAAAGTTTTTGAATTCACAGAAGAACGATAGTTGCTACCGTGATCTCTTAGCCTTAGCATTCTCCTAGCCTTTTCCAAATATGTTAGGGTTGGCTTTCAGTGTAACCGATGTCAGTAGACGCGGTACATTATCTGTTTTCTTTTATTATAGTGAGGCTAGTTTGGAACTATATTGTGTTTTTTTTTAATTACCTGTATGTGATATTTTTTTCAATAATCTGTATGTTATCAATATTCAATTACCTGTATGTGATATTTTTTTCAATTACGCTAAGTTAGGCGCTGCGCAAACGTGGACACTTTTGTGTCTTGTGTCGGATACAAGCTACAAATGAATAAGTATTTGATTTCTAATTGTAACTGGTATAAATTAGCCCCTCGCTGCGCAGACGTAAACATTTTTTTGTGTCCAGTTGCACATTTACTCGTCGCCGATCAAAAAGTGTTCGGTGTCGGTAAATGGAAACTAAAAGTTAACAGTTCAAGACACAAGTAACATTAACAAATATCATACAATTGTACTGAGCTGCAACAGAAACTACGGTTACCAGTGACCAGGAGTAGCAATGAAATAATGAATATTGATGAACAAATAAAACATTTCTGACATTTAGGACACTAAAAAATTTTAATTAACACTTGCATAAAATTACTGACAATCACACTGAATCTCAATACAACGTCAATTAGTCAGGTAATTGAAAAAAATATTACAAAATAATTCCGATCTCCCAACAATGTCATAAAAGATAACAAAGAAAATGTATTTATACTTAATTGAAACCTTCAAGGGAAAGTTTCAATTAAGGTTCAAACTTTTAGTGAATTTGTTTATACATTATTGGTCCTTACCAAGAATGTATAACCAAATTCACTAAAAGTTTCACTAATGTAATATTAAATCGTGAATCTTCTCATTATTCAAAACTACCGGTTCCCTTTGTACCTTATCTCTCAGAATTCCTAACGCCTGTGGCTTCTGCGGTGGAATCCATTGGTACACTGGCTGCGTCTTGTCCATGTAAAACCACTTGACCACAAGGCCGGTGACGTTGTTAGTGACGAAGTCGCAGTCCAGTGTGGCGGTGTCTTTAGTTCCGTATTGAATTACGTCAGGGACTCGGATGTTGATGATGCGCACTGAATGGACGCCTGAAACAAAAGTTTGTTCGATTTTATTGAATGATAATTTAAAAAAAGAACTGCTTTATTTGAGATTAAAATAGTTACACTTCGAAATTGGATTACGAAGGTCTCACAACAGTTGCTTCGTATAAAAACTGATATTTAGCGTCATCTGGTTAGACTGGAAGTCGACTCCAACACGGTTCGGAAAAGGATCGGAGAATGAGACTACCTATACTACCGCTTCGCTTCTGAATACTTACTATAAAATATTGATTTCTGACATTTACGCGAACATTATACATTGAAATAAAGCAGTCTACCCGTGACCACGGACGATGTAAAGGTTCCGAAACGTCGGGATTAATAATATCAATATAACGCGACAAAATCCGTAAAAAGTAGTTTTATTCCAATACTTGCTATAAATTTTTACAATTCAAATAGAAAAATAAATAAAAGTTTCTTTCATTCTTTCAAATAGGAGTTATGGTAATAATTATTTGCATCGGCTTTCCTCTGGTTTAATTTGAAACCTCGTTAGTGAATAGCACTTACTTTAAGATATACTTACACAAATAGAAAAACCCTCTGATCTAATTTGTAACAATTCTGCATAATTATGTCATGTTTGCACGCATAATTGTGCAAAAAATTACAAAAGATTAGAATGAAAATGGAGGAAAGTAAAGAAGAGAAGTTAAAATGTTTGATTGCTTGTTTTTGTTTAGTTGATATTAATAGAAACTTTCTATAAATGAATTTCCTGTGACAACTTCAACAACAAGTTTTCATGTCAAATTTAAAAAAAACAGCAAAAATATTTCTTTGTAATACTCAAAAAACAAACTGAATATCCATATTGTAGGAGTTTGTTAGCGATCCCAATGTTCGGAACCAATTAGTGTCCACATATTGGAATATTGTATCATATTTCACTACAACAAAGTCTGGATAGGTACACGGTACATCCAATTCAGTAATTTAAAAATATAACCAATCTATCTCGACAACCTGCGGAGCATAACTGTGTCCCGAACGGCTAAAATTCCGATGAGGCACGACAAAAAAGTTAAAAAATTCTGTGGTATTGGCAAAATCAATATTAACGGGGAGTTTGCCGCAGTACTCCCGGGACCTTCTCGCGTCAGTGGTCAGACCCGCTGGGTTTCATAAATACCCAACCAATTGGTTCGCATGAACGGTAGGCAGCTGTCCAATACGCTAACTTTAGACCCATCAATATATTGAATAAAATAAAATAATTTTATTTACTGTTTGATGTTTAAGTTTTATATTTATTGATCGTCAAGGGAATTCAGTAAAATTGTTTGTGAGTATTTTGATAGATAAGTACAATTGACAGGCGTTTGCACATCTAACTTTTATTTAGTTTTTATTGTACTTATCTTGATGCTTTGTGTTATTGGGAACGCTTCAATGTATGCTCGTTTGTCATATAAGTCTCACAATTCACAAGATTTGGATCAAACATCGCAATATTCCCATTTCTTTAACCATTTAACACTTTCATTATCGCAAACAGAACAAAGCTCACAAAAATGTGTTGTATCTGTATTTGTACAAAAGTTTTTTACTCATAATAATCTGGCACAAAATTGAAGGGATTCCGGGAGGACGCATTAGGCTGCCGTTCTAGCGGAAACATCATATTATCGACGGAGGAATCCACCGGAATATTGTTTCGTGGTTTCCTATCAATTCCGGGGATTCCTTTGAGCTCCTCGCCCGTTTTTACGTCAAATATTTCAACGTTGTTATTATTGGAAACCGTTTTTGCTCTGTATTAACGAAAGTATACGGAGTTACAGAATTAATTTATTAAGGTCCGCGTAATTTGTATAAATCTCCACTGTGAAATTAATTTTAGGGGCCTCGACTCGATAATGCTCGGAAACATTATGCTGTCCTTTTGAAACATTACTTGATTTAAATTTCAGCTGTACCTAATTTTGTGCTTTTGCTGATTTGATATTAATTACTTATATATAAATGTGGAAGTAACTCACTTTCATGCCTAAACCGCTGAACCAATTGTGATGAAATTTGGTACAGACATAGATTAGACCTTGGAAAATGACAGTTATGAGAGAGCTTGGAAAAGGAGACCTTTTATCTCAATAAGCCCTTTGAGATGCCACTGAGACTATGGGCATCAGCTAGTACGTTATACAGAATTTATGAAACGTTTTAATCCGTAAGTGGTATCTTTCATCAATGTACAGATGCAGCAGGTCGCGTGCTACATCTTAAACCACATCGTCACTTACCATCAGGTGAGATTGTGGTCAAACGCTAACCTATCTCTTATATAAAAAAAAAGAATATAAACCTTATTGGTTTGAATTAAAGTTGAAGATCTATCACAGAAATTCGACAGATTCGGGTAACTTGACGTGCTGGCCTCTGTACGTATAAGATTCGCATAAAGTCTAGAAAATATTGACCTGAATTATAAATGACGTAACACCCAAATTTAATCTTTTAAATGTAGAATTATATATGAAGAAGCTGGTTGAGTGACTGATATAGGTAATACGCAAGTACTAAGATAGGGTTTTAAATATTTAACCCCGAAACGATGTAAAATTCTGTGAGAAATAAGACGTAATTACCAACCTTCTTATTCTAGAAAGTTCATTAGCTAAGAGACAGCTAAGTGGGTGATATCGCTAGTGCCATCTCACTTTATTGATACTAAAATGACAAAGACAGTGTAATGTTTCAGTATGCGTTTGAGAACAAAGCCTTATAAATGCAGTATTATCATCATCATCATCCTTCGAACCCTTTTCCAACTAAGTGTATTGACTTCTAGTCTAACCAGATACTGCTGAATATCAGTATTTTACATGAAGCGACTGCCATCAGACCTCCGCAATCCAATATCAGGGTAATAAATAAAAAAAAAGCCTTTTATTTCGTTACAGATTACAATAATAATAAAAAAAAAGTTAAATGATTTTGTTAGTATTAAAAATTTTTTGCTATTAATTTACCTTTTGTAGTTATTATGTTAGTTTAGATTTTTTACGAAAGAATAAACGTGTGTTAATATTAATTTTGTTGTTTTGTTAAGTTCTCTGCAAGAACCCCTCTGTAGGTAAAAGCCTCCTCCAAAGATAACCAGTCCTCTCTAGATTGGGCTACTTGAATCCAGTTGGGGCCGGCTGTTTTTTTGAGCTCATTATCCCAACTAGCTACAGGTCTGCCTCTCCTTCTTTTGCCTTTTGGAGCTGCCCATGTGGTCACCCTTTTGGTCCATCTCTGGTCTCGTAGTCGCGCCACATGTCCGGCCCATTTCAGGGTAATACAGTAAAGATATCCTGAGGACATACTGGCCGTCAGACTGTTAGGGCTTCTGACTACCACTAATGATTGTCATAGACGTTCGTATGACAATCAGGACTGACGACTTTACGTGCTCTCCGAAGCACAGAGTAGTCCCAATATGTTAAGAACGTTCACCCATCCACAGATTAACCGCGGTTAGCGCAGCTTAACCTTACAGATAATTTTGATAAGCGTAGTTATTATTATTATATTATTAAGCACGAGTAGCCAGCATTGTCATCATTGAAATATTAAAAAAAACAGACATATGTTTTGCTAAAAAGATCCTTCAAAATACGGGACTAGAGTTCCGATTGGTTTCACTTACATCATTCCCAACAAACAAACAGTTTTATTAAAACTCGTCGCCAGTTCACTGAAGTGTATGCACATCGCAGAAAGTTACTCGACGCCATATTGCATACACCGACGTTTATTATCTGAGTTAGTAACCATGACAATAGTACCACTGTGAACTGACGAACAGACGGACTCATTACACTATCTTCTATATTCACGAAGGGAATTAAAAATGTACGTATGATGTAGAGTAAAATGCTTGTTATTTTTTGTGTAGTGGTTGAATCATTGGGAAGGATTGTTGCGTTGTATTTTGGCTGTGAAGAAAAACACAATGGTTTTCTGAAAAACAACATAATTATTTGGCATAAACTTTGAGTAGGGCTACTTATGAACGTAGATGTAAAAAACTCGCTTTTAAAAAAAACAAAGATAATTATATTAAATATACTGTTATTTGATACGATATAGGTATGCATTGTAAACATTTATACTTTTTTATTAAATACATGACGGATTATAGATATGCTAGATGCTCATGCGGCCTGTAAGAAGTGCTAACCTTTCAAATAACTAAGTATATAATCAGGGGAGTGCATAAAAAATAACTCTTTATCCGCCATCTTTTGGATTCCGCCATATTGGACTTAGAATAACGGCACTTAGCTATCCATTTTCATCTAACGTGTATCCAAAGTTGCAGCTCGATTCGAAACCTGGAAGTGGGTAAAATTAAACTCCCAAGGCTTTTTTACATAGTTACTTACAGGTAAAGCTAATAAAAACGTGTTGAAAAAAACTATTTTGATACCACGTCACGCTTGAAAATTTTCACTAGGTACAGTAAATAAAGCTCTCAAACGAAAACCTTGAAAAAAAAGTAGTTGTATGTTAAGGTCGACGTCCAGTCAACCAGGTGAGGCTCGCTATGGCTGGTGTGATTGCCATTAGACCTTCGCGACAAATAAAAAAACAGTGAGGTTCTCAATTCTCCTTTTATAATAAAAAGTTTATTTTGCATTATTTGGTAATTAAAGAACTAATTTTAATCACCCTTTTTATTCTGATAGACCAAAAGAACTTTTGAGAGGATCCCAAATAAAACAGCTTTTGAAGATACACCTTCAAAAGTTTGAAATCGCTTTCCTTTTTGTTAAAAGTTATTAATTTACCACTGAGAACTTCTGCAGAGGACTATAGAAAGCGCCAAATCACCTTTGACAAGTGGTTTCGCCCCAAGAAACGAGTAAAATGCAATATAAGAGGCAATATGGTATACGATTTTGGCATTTTGCCAGACAGACATTAAATTATGACCCCTTTAAGAGTGTTGATATCAAGACTCGAATTTCAAAAGGTTAAATTCTATTTTCAATATGTGGATTATTGGTGGAAAGCACTTTACGTCGCAAAAAATGTAATAAAAATAGAATGAGTTGTAAATTTTGTCTAAAATAATAAATCCATTGTTTTTTAAAGTGACATAAACCGTAGAAGGGTTAATGGGTACGAAGTATACATTTTTTATTTTCAAGTCGTGCTACTGTGACAGACTTTTTATGTATTAATAAATATGAGAGTAATCTATAAAACCTTTGCGCTAATATATACATATAAACAAAAGTTTAAAGTTTCTTTGTTGAAAATCTTAAATCTCCGAGAGTTCTTCACTGATTGCTTTGAAATTTTGACACAATATTATATTCAAATATGCGTGTGTTTTTATACAACTACTGTATTAACGACGGCCTACAGATTCATAGGCCGTATGGATTATTAACATATAAAATATCCACTTTATGCCAAACAACGGCCAATTCGCTTAACCTGTCATCACAAACATGATGCTACAATAATAACAGAGTACAAATATGTTTTGCAAGTAAGAAGCAAGTATTGCACAGGCCGTTGCTCCTGCGCATCGCTTCGTTGCACACCCCCGTCACGGTGTGCAAGTATGTTAGTACAACTTATGGTTTCTACTTGAAGATTATAGCGTATGTTCCTGTTTAGTTAAACTTCAAGTTAATAATACAAAATATGTATGAAATGTTATTGTTTTGGCGAGGATCTGACTAATTATGAGAAATCTCAACGACGCTAAGTTGCCAAAAAATATTATTCCCAAGAGAAATAAGTATTTCTTAAGAGTCACATATACATGGGTTAGAGCAACTCTGGTCATCACCACGAGTTTGGCACTAAGGACTTGGAAAACTTTATTCACTACCGCCGCCGTTAAGAATAAAATATCTCTTAGGCATGCAGGTTATCCCTCAATGTTTGCTTCCTGTATTTCATGAGCATTGATAATGAATATTATTAAAAGGCACATTCATTCGAAAACCAATACGCTTATATTTTTTAATTAATCGTGTTTTACAAAGATATTTACTTACCATCATATTATAATTTACTCCACACTATGTTATTTTAATCGCATGCCACGTCCCCGTTTAACCGAAGATCCGTTTAATAATAATTCGAATTTATTCATCGTGAATATTTTAAACACTCACCTTCCGGCACGTGCTCTCGAATTAATCACATGTTGTGTGTAAGAAAAAGAAAGGTATATAAACCCCTCATTAATGCGTAAGAGTGAGCGGGATGGGTATGGGACATCTGTATCGGAGTCATCGAGTGTGACCGACTCGTGCGCAGTCTAATAAACTGCCGATGGTAGCAACGATAGTAAATGTCGGTGTATGGCGCTATATTGTTCTTAGGGCATTGTGTTTTTTTAATAGGTGAAGAGTCATTAAATACGTGCAGGTTTTTTATGGCTTGATAAAAGCAAGTGGAAGCAATAGTGTTGTGTTTTACCATTTTGCCCTCTTATTCCGGAATGCTCTTTAGCTAAGTGTCTGCTAAAATGGTGATTTGTGTTAGTACGTTCTCGTTTTACTCGCATAAAAATGAAAAATAAATAGAAGATATTTAAATAATACTTGCCTGAAATTATTTAATTGATTTTCAAAAAAATAAAGAGATGAATAAAATTGAGGATCATCTTCATTTCCCAGTCAATAAAAATCATCTTTTACTTGTGGTCCTAAGATCTCGAATACGAAATACGTATGATATTCCTCAAATGCTAACACTTTTGTGTATATTAACTTAAAATTAAGTATTAAAACTGCAAACAAATGTACTTACTAAGTGTTTTTCATTAACACATTTACACTAATACATATTTTATTTATGTTTAAATGTTTCACCAATATCTATAAAAAACGTGTGAAAAGATTTAATAATATAAACATTTACCCACCCGCCTTCGGGAGCAGGGTACAAGCTACTGGTGGTCAAGGCCTCAAAGAAAGAAACCTCCTAACAATACGGGTCATGTCTAAGAGTACTGTTTTCTGTATCAAGCCCTTGATCCAGCCACCCAACGAGAGCCTTAGCCACCTCCTTATTATTATTCAAATATGTATAATATTATGTACATTCAAGCCACATTCGCCCAATACTAATTGTAGGTACCCTTTTTTGCTGGAAATATCAGCACTATCTAAGACTACGTGACCGCGCAACAAAAGCAGAAGAACGGATGTGTATCTACATATAATACACTAAGGATGTCATTAGTAATAATGAGGCGCTAGTGCCATATGGCTATGCTGATTGATGACCGGTTCAATAAATCTGCGAAGTTAAGTTTTAAATTTTAAAAGACTTTCACTCTTATACTGCGAAAACCCAACTAGCCCTTTTTCGTTTTACATGGTCGGCAACGCGCAAGTGATAGTGTTGTAAGCGGCTACGGTAACCGCTTACCATCAGGTGGGCTGTTTGCACCTTAGAGGTATAAAAAAAAAGTTGCAGTTATTAAAGTAAGGAGGGGCTCGTGGCTAAGTAATCACTACTCTCATCAAGTGATCTGCAACGTTAAGCTGCTCTAGCCACGGTCAGTCTGTGGATGGGTGACCGTTCTTATCACAACGAGAGCCCTACGTGTCTTGGAGAGCTCGTAAGTTGGTCCCGGTTGTCATACGAGCATCAATGGCAATATGAAATTGTAGTCAAAAGCCCAAACAGCCTGACAACCAGTCTATCCTCAGTATATCGGTATTACCCAGAAATTAGGTTGGGGAGGTCTGATAAAAATAAATATCTGGGCTATTGCAAACAATAATTTATAATTTCGTGTTAGCTTCACCCTTTTTACTAACGCAGAAAGTATATGTGTCCATTTTAATGCTTCCGTATTAAAAAAAAAACAAATATAACAAACCACCAGGCCTATATTCCTCGAAGTGTTAGACAGAGTAATGGGGGCTCGACTTGGAAATTCAACCCAGGAATCAAGCTTAGCGGTCGAGTTACGTCCACTAGTAGCCTAGTGGACGTAACTCGACTGAGTGGCTGAATGAGACAGTAAACAAAAAGTAATAATATTACTTACTACCTTGCATTTAAATGAATAGTAAATAACGCAATTAAATAATAAATGAATTAAATAATGTCAGAATCATTCATTTTCTTGAATGTGAAGGCCGTAGTATGTGTAAATGTTATCATTGTTAGACAGAGATGTCGCTTTACAGGTTAAATTGCGCCATCCCATTCTCTCACAACTTAAAATTTATTGCGTACCTGCGGACCTGTACTTGAAGCCTCACAAACGCAGCTTCTTCCGGAGACTGCGCTCGGATGTGGCCTGTCGTTTTTTTATTTATAAAATCTTTCCGAACTGTCTTTAATACTGTTGGTGAAGTAATTTTTATTATAACATGTACCTACTCTTATTCAAGGATCTTATAGGATTCATACATTTTTATTTTAAAGAACAAAGAAGAAGTTTCCCTACACATAAAGTTCCGTGCACACTGTGACTATTTATAACCCTTTAGAAAGATCATAGATCTAGAAGTTTCTATTAGTCCTTGAATTGCCACGAAGAAGTTGCCAATGGAAAAGCCTAAGTAGAAAAATTACATGTGGTATTCATTATAATTTCAAGAAAACTCTTAAATGTAGGGCATTCACATTTTGAAAAAGTTCTACTGGGTCTCATGAAGAGATGAATTCTATTAATTTTTTAGTGACCATGACTTGTTTGCGCCGATACAAACCTGCTGGAATCTATACTTACAACTACTAGCCAATATGTAGATAATGATGAGCCAGATAGCATTATAATTAAATTCATTATAATTCCTATCCCCACTAATTCCCTATTAATACTAAAAATGCGAAGTAACACTATCCATTTCTGTCTGTTATACTTTCATGTCTAAACCACTAATCGATTTTGATGAAATTTGGTACAAAGATAGATTAGATTATGGCAAAGGACGTATGCTACCTTTTGTCTCAAAAAGCTCTTTAGGATGCCGATGAAACCACCTCTAACCACGGGCAAAATCTAGAAAGTTATACATTTTATGTTTGAATTCACGAACACTCAGAAGAATATACATTCTCTTCTTGAAAAAACAAATGCTGTATCATAAAATAAACTTAAATAATGTTACAAAATATAACAGTTAAAAAGTCATAATCATTCTTCGAGCGTATATGATCACTACCATAAAAACTAACATACACCTATTATTATGACCGTTGCCCACAAGTCATGACCTGCCTCCCTTTCTTTCTGCATTATTTAACACAAGCAACGCGGGTAAGGCACGCGACTAAGACATGTGTTCACGGTCTGCTGGCCCACACTTAAGGACAAAGGTGTTGATTATAAAAAACAGGATGCCCGCTCGTGTGCACACGCTATTTTTTGTGTAAACGCGAAGATGTTGGAAGACACTGGCAAATTTATTCTAGTTTTACAAAAATAGTTGTAAAAAGAGGTTTGATTTATGCTTTGACCGAAGTAAAAAGGTTGATTTCAAATATTATATTTCAAATAATGTTTAGTTGAATATTTAATATCAATGTTAAGATTTTATAACCTAAAAGTAAAAGGTTTACCGAACAGCACTCATCTAAGTACACAAAAAAATCACTGGCTACTTTGTTAATTATAAAAAAAACTTTCATATTATTGGTATCATCCTCCGAGCATTTTCCCAACTATGTTGGGGTCGGCTTCCAGTAACCAGATGCGGCTCAATATTATTATTTTACATGAAGCGACTGTCTGACCTCCACATTCCAATTTCTGTGCGATACCAATATCCTGATGATAGACTGGTACTCAAGCATTTTGGGCTGCGGGCTACCACTAACGATTATCATAGGTATTTGCATGACAATCGGGACCGATGGCTTTACGTGCTCTCCGAGACACGGAGGGTCAAGAATGGTCTCAGATTTGTTGATCACCTAGCCACGAGCCCCTTAAATCTTACCTTTCATAAGATTGTTATCTTTATTTATTTACGTAAAAGGCACTCCAACGACTTATCCACTATTAGATTACTGAAAGAAACATTAATGTTACATTATGTGGATATGTCACTTAGCTCACAGCACAAACATAAAATAGCTCACTTGTGTTATGTTCCGAATTACCATAATTACTTTATGATTTTGATTGACGATTGATACTAAATAGATTGAAGGAACATGACCATTTATTATTGTAAATGTTGGCCTCATAAAGATAACAAAATGAACAAAGTATCTTTTAGAAAAGTTGTCTTCTTGATTTCAAAATCGGTCTAGACATCCAAAAGACGTTAAAAATTCACAAGAAACTGTAGAATATTTTACGCAATGGTATCTATAAGCTTATGAGCATAACGCAGCTACTACAAAAAAATATCGTACTGAATCCAAATCGGGTCGAAAATGGAACATTAAGTAGACATCTATAAAATCTTCAGTATCAAATTCCAAAGAATAATATAAAGTTTTCCGATGTTCCACATCGTGAAAGTGACTTGCTTAATGTTAATAGGGGTGCGACACTCCAATGTCAGTTTCGCTTTTGAATTTTTAAAGCCACTCAGTTAAAACTTTCTCATACATTAGGGCGACCACTAATTTTAAGTTACTTTACGGATTCCGTTTGAGGACTTATTCTTGTATTAGAGGGCTAACTTACGGTACGCGTCTTTAACAATTCAGTGGAAAGCTTATTTCGAGAGAGCATAGAAGGATTTTTTCGTTTGGAATAATGTTAGTCGTAACTTTTGTCGGGCTTTCCAGTTACGATAATACTCAAGTCTTTTTCAAATAAACATATTTTAGGCAGCTTATTTTAGCTAAGTGATGTAGTACGGTTTATTTCATGTTCCAATAATTAATCCAGTCTTAAATAATTATGTACTAGTATTTTCTCTGTGTTGAGTATTTTACTAATAATATATGCTTAGATTCGTAAAAAGGAATATTTACGTAGATTTTTGTAAAATCTTTAGCTAATATACACTTTATACATTAAAAAAAACTAATAATTTATTAATGCACTGACTCTCACGTTAAAGAACCATTTTTTTTTTCATTCCAAATTCCTATGCATTAAAGTTTGGTCACACTACCAAAGTGAGTTCCAAAAGGAGCCGAGTGACGAACTTCTTATAACTTATCCGCCGTGATTTGCATAACACGTGACAATGTTCCACGTCAATCTCAGTTTGTACGGCGTCGTCAAAAGTTGCTTCTGCTTTGGTTTTAATAACTGATGAGGTAGTGAAGTGATATGAAACATGTATAAGACTTTGTTAATGAGGTTTTGAAAAAAGGATGGACTATATCCCAATCCTGGAGAGGAGACCAGAGCTCAGCAGTGGGACAGTATATGGGTTGATGATGATGCAAAGAGCACGAAACTGCTTCAATGGCTTGTATGTCGCAGCGGCTGAGCCATCAGATCCTCCTACAGAACAATTACTTGTATGACCTACAGGTAGTTGTTTGTGTAGTTGTTTGTGTATTTGAAAGTTTGTGTTTGTAAACGCACCCACGATACAGGAGAAAATCTTAGAGTTATAAAAAGGAAAGGTTTGGTCTTCAGGTCCTGCGCTTGAATCCCATGTCAAAAGCAAAGTTTTATTGGGTTATTCTATGAAATTCTCAGTAGCACCCCGAGATGCTTCAAGCTCTGAAGTATAGATTCCTACCCGACTAATTTTATAATAGGCTCGCTTCCATGTTCCATGGTATCTAAAACGTACCCGAAAACTGTGTGTATACATGTGTACCTCTACCTAAAGATGATCACCCATCCATAGATTGACAGCAGTAAACGCTGCATAACCCCACAGATTGATTGATTAACGTTAGTCAGCTACGAGCTGTTTAATATTCATATTTCAAAAAATATTTTAGGATTTCAGAATTGGCACTGGTTTTGCCAACAGCGTCACCCGATTTTTAAAAATCGAGGCTGTCATACGAGTTTTATTTAAATTGGAGACCAATCAAAAGTTAGTCCCGGCTTAACAATGCATCCCGTAATACAATCAAAAGTTTGTTCCAGTATGACAGTAGCTTTCAATAACATGTGGATTTAAAAAAAATATTTTCAAGAATATGACGAAGCTTCGATGTAGGAAGTGAAAAGAGAGTGACTGATGATGTGACGGCTGACAGAGATGATTGGAAGAAAAGGAAATACTCCACCGACCCCAAATAAATTGGGATAAGGGCAGGAAGATGATAATGATGATGACGAAGCTTCTATGTTAGAGGGTCTCACGAAACAAAATTAATTGATAAATTAAGGTAATTTATCAATTAATTTGGCAGGCCTAGACGAAGATGGCGGGATGAGCTTGACCTTTTCTGGAAGGATTGGCCCAAAATAGCCTTGAACCGCGAGGAATGGAAGGAGGGCAGGGAGGCCTTTGCCCTGCAGTGGGACGACAACGGCTAAATTATAATAATAAGGTAATTTGTCAGTTTGACACTGTATGCTGTTCAGTCTGTACTTTGCAAAACTATAGATACTACAATCAGATAAAGATTTGGCATAATATTTTATATTAAAAAAAAATATTAACTTGGTTAGTTCTGAAGATGTGTTCCGAAGTTTTAAAAACCGTTTTCTTTAGTAAATTTGTATTTGGGAAATTTGATGTTTTGACAAGCATTTTATAATCGTTCCCTCATTGCTCAGGATCAGTTATATTCGTTCGTGGTTTATACATCTTGGCAAAATACTTAGGTGTATTTACCATCACGCCATCATCAGTCTTACATCTATCTCCTTTGCCGACCTTATATTCTTTATGTTATTTGAAGTTTGACTTGTTGACACGGTATCGCATGTGGCTCCCTCATTGCTGAATATCAGATATGTGATCCTTCGTGGTCTATACTTCTTTGTACAGTCAACATCAAATTGCTATATCTACCATCAGGACATCCGTCAGTCCTATACCTGATTCTTTTGCCAACCGTATAATTATTATGCTGTCTCTGATAGCCTTCTTTATTGTATCGAATCTCTTGACAGTTCTTAAATTTGAGTGCGTTATAGGTAGGTTGCAAGCTATATTAAGGATATTAAGGAGGTTTTTTATTATAGATACTCTTATAGTTTTGATATCTTTTTAATAGAGTAATTTTGAAATATTAAATTAAATTCAAGGTTCCACCTTCCACAAGCAATCTAATGCTTTTTATGTTGGTCAATTTGTACAAGATATGTATGACTAGTTGTCGGATGTTCCACGTGACCTCCGTGATCCTTAGGGAAATCAGAATGTCTCATTATAACGTTAGGGGGACTGCTGTCCATCTAAGCGGTATCCCTTAGTCGCTTCTAACGACTCCCCCGAGGTGTGATGGGGTGAGTTTGTCTCATGTGGGTAATTCGTGGCTAAATTGATATCTGTGTCAGTCAATCCGCTATTTTATTGAAGGGTGCTAATTGTCTATGACAAATTTACTATTCCTTTAGTACTATCTGAAGTTAAATGAGCGTTAGACGCTTTTGTCTCTGATTTAAAATGTTTGTATCGTGATTTAGTTCTTTTTTTTTATTCACAATAGGCCTCCGCTTGACCACTAGTTTGCCTGATGTTAAGCGACACTGCGATCTACGGTGGAGCGCGCTTGCCTAGAAGAAACCGATTCACTCGAGCTTTAAATACACAGATTATAGTTATTGGGGAAGACCCACTCAGGAAGCTCATTCCAAATTTCAGCGGTACGCATGATGAAACTTGATTTAAAGCGTTTCGTCGGGTTTTTGGGATGTCTACCATGAATCAGGTGACTAAATAAAAGTCACTTGAGGAAATGGTCACTGACTGACAAATGGGAAATCTTTTTCGGATTTTGCGTACATAAAAATGCTTAAACAATTAATTTAAGCTCTTTTATTTAAATTACATTAAACTCTTCTTTAGGATACTTATTTTAAAACCACACAAATTCGTGTGCAAATGAAATTGATAATGAAAATTTTTTCATAAGAAAGTTGTACGGTACTGAAACTTAAACAAAAGAATCATCAAAATTGACATAATCATGAATTTATTATTGACGAGACTGGCTGCTGTTTTGATGGGGTGATGGTGAATGTTGCGAATACCATGGCTATGACTTGCAAGTGAAGGCAAGTACGGCTTTTAGTCAGAACGAGTCCCACATACCCTGCCGTCTCCTCAGCTAGCAGACGACGCGACAAATAGAGTGACTGCTGTAACATGACGTCTGTCTTTTATATTGTAAGGAAAATTACTATATGATTGATATGATACTCTATGATATGATGACGTCGATTCCTGCAATAATATTTTCATGTGTATCTAATTGGACCATTGGCTTACCTTACCTTTCTGCAAGAAAGATATTTCTAATTTAGTGTGGCAACATAATAATATTTTATTTCTTGTCTCATCATCTTCCTAGCCAATTCCCTACCTGTTTGGGGTCGGCTTCCAGTCAAACCAGATGAAGCTGGATATCAGTATTCTACACGAAGTGACTGCCATCAAACCTCCGCAACCCAATTCCTCAGCAATACCGATATCCCAAGAATAGACCGGTTGTCAGACGTTTTGGATTCTGACTACCACTAACAGGTGTTGTATGAAAACCGGGACCGACGGCTTTACGTGCCCTCCGAGGCATGGAAGAGTATTGATTTGTTAAAAATGGTCAACCATCCACAGATTGACCGCGACAAGTGCGGCTTAACCTTGTAGATTGTGTTCGTGTTATCAGCTTAGTTAAGACAGCCACGTTCTTCGCCCTATTATTATTTTATTGCCTCTATATTATGTATGTTTAATTTTGGTAGATGCTCAGCTCAGTAGAGTAACGTGTCTTCATGCTCTATTACCTATCAGAAGTAAGCCAAATTTTAAGTAGCGAATAACATTAGCTCCGCTTGGATGCTTAAACGTATTCATTAGTTTCTAAAGACAGTAAATAAAACCTCTTTGCCGTGCCATCTCATTCAAACATCAAATTTATTGAAAGAATCTATTGGAATTTTTATATAGTTTTTTGTCAGTCTTTGTATGAAGGGCGGGCGTTTCAGGGGCTGTCTTTAATGTATAGATGACTTTCAAAAAGTACTATCTAGTAGTATTTTGACTTTTGACTTTGACTTTCTACATTATGTTTCTGTATTTACTGATCTCATCTATGTGCTAGTTTGTACAATAGAAAATTTTAAAATTATAACATTAGGTATGTAAGATTCTCTTATTAGCCTAGAGGTAGTAAGCAAGCGCTTGAGGTCCTGGCCGAGCAAGGTGTTATTGGGTTTTTCTATGAAATTCTTAGTAGCGGTTCGGAGTTTTGATTTGTGCCCGGTTAAATGGCAATAGGCTCGCCCCCTATGCACGGGACCTAAACATTCTGAGAAACCAGGTGTACATTAGTACACCTCTCACTCAATCCGATGCAGGCGTGATAGTAATCTAATAGGAAACTTTACATTGTTTTTCTGCCCATCGTTCTATGTATCGCTGTCGATTATTTCAGCTGTCATACCATTGCTAGTATCTACAATGCAAAAATTAAAAAAAAAATTAGGGTAAAACGATATTAATTTCCCTGATGGAGTCCCTGACTTCACGTGTAATACGTGCCAAAAGTGCGTAAGTAATAATTTATATAATTTACTTGTCACTAACACGCTTAAACCTACTAACCTATTTCACGAAATCTTTTATATTTCATACTAAACGTGACGAAACATCACTTAACCCAACAAGGAAACATAAAGTAGACGTCATTTTATTCCGTACTAAACGACCTAGTACATTAATTAGCGGCGGTATTAACAGGCTAGGTGTACATTGTCCGTGTAAGCGGTGTCGCAGATTAAAGAACAATGGAAGACTCAATTATACGAATGCGTAAGATTTAAACATCGAATGCACGAACTATTGACGTATTGAAGACTACTTGGAGGTTACCAAAAACGCTATTCGATATTCGTTTCTCCGTTGAAAGTTTATAGAAGGATTAATCAAGGAGTGTTTCGTTGAAATTGCCTTTCAATTATGAACAATTCGGTAATACAACAACTACAGTATGAAAATATTCTTTTGTAGAACCTTTCAATTACAAACCATGTGAACATAACTGACATCGTTACTATAAAGGGAATGCTATATTATCTAGTATCCTAAATGTAGTCATAGTCTATTGGGAACATGGGGGCACAGTGGTCCATATTTGTTTTGTAGCACTAATTAGGCTGTCCGATCAAACCCAAAGTAGTCATGCAAACTAGTATGTTAACTCTCAGTAATTATAGGTACATGTCGTTTTCATTTTAAAAATTAGTTTTAATAAAGAAATTTTAATTCACTTCAACTTCCACAATCAAGCATTGCTTGTATTGTGATATACATACATTCACGGCTATATTCCGAGAAGGGTTAGACAGAGGTGTATTACTGTAAGCCCATAGGTTGCCGATATGTTTAGGTCCCATGTAATAGGAGGCGGGTTGTGACACATTTACTTAATATTGCCATCAAGTATTTCATGTACTGTTTCCAGCGCCGTTGTCATCTATTATTAAATAATTACTTGTAAAAGTGTATTTAAAATTCTATTTTCAGAAATAAAATTATTTATGGTTGCTTCTGTTGTTTTATAATCTGTGTCAGTATGCACTCCAGCAGACTGAGCTCGAGGCATCCGCCGCACGCGACATGACGTTAATGTAAAACTCCATTAATGTTCAAGTTTATTCCACTGTCGGAATGAAAACAATTCTGAAACAATTAGAATTGATGGTCGCCTTTGACTAACTGAGTTTCATTTGCGAATAAACGGGATTTTCTAGTCAGAATTGGACCAAAAAAGCCACTGTAGAAACTGGGGCCGTAAAAGAAATCCTTGAATTTTTTGGATTGAATCAAATTAAAAATACAGATAATAAAATTATGACTATGTGAGTCTTACCTTAATTTTGCTTTGTCCTACGTGCGTATGTATTCTAAATCCAAATAAACAACGTAAAAGGAAATACATTTATTCAGGAAACTACCTATTCATATTCACCTTGAAGATTTCAACGCAAATTCAAACTTATCGAATGAAACAATCAAACTTTATCACCATTGCCACCACCAAGCGTATTCATTTTAAGAACCTTTATTCATTCCTTCTTACCGTCCACATCCTCTCGCTGTAACGCATAGATAACGAGATATATCACGACTCCTTCCTTATTTCCAAATCATACGATAACACAAAATTCCATGCTCCAAATAGACGACAGTGATTTATCATTACAGGCACACTTACACGGTTCATAGATCGAAGCGCTCCCGGTATTCGGAATCCAATTATTTAGAATTCCACCTGTAGAAACACTTTCTTCGCTACTGAAATCGCGATATTCTGGTGTAAGTGAATTTTTCGGTAAGTCAACATCTTAATCGTGATTTAGCTTCGGCCACGCTTTCATTGCGGGGTGAAGGAATAAATTAATGCGAAACTCTCGCGGATTTGCCCGCGTTCTTGTTCAATATTGATAAAATGTTTTTGTTATTTACTGGATCCTATTTCGTGCCCTATTTAAATGTGACTAAGTTATAACTACGCTGATCAACCAATCTGCAAGGTGAAGCAGCGCCAGCCGCAGTTAATCTGTGAAAGCGTGGTGACCATTCTTAACACTGTCGGCCCCGGTTGTCATGCGAACATAACACACACACACACACACACACACACACACACACACACACACACACACACACACACACACACACACACACTCAAACACACGAACACATCATACAACACCGGTTGTAATATGACAATCGCTAGTGGTAATCAGCGGGCCAAAAACTCTAACCACCAGTTTATCCTCAGGATATCAATACTGCCCAGGAATTGGGTTGCTGTTGGGAGTTCTGACTGGACTGCCATCAGATCCCCGATCCCCTAAACTGACGAAACTGACCCCAATATGGTTGGAAAAATCTCGGAGGATGATGTAAATGTGATTAAATGTGATTTTCCATCATTACCGTCACTTTCGGGGAATACAGGCATGATAGTATGTCAAAATGTAGCAGTAATGTAGCAGTGATACCCTAGTAGTATCACCATTGGACTGCCAAGTCGAAGGTCTCAAGTTCGAACCCAAGGCATGCACCTGACTTTTCGAATTCATGTGCGTATTAATAAATAATTTATCACGATTTTTCTCAACGGTTTGTGAAGTCTGCCAACCCGCACTAGGCCAGCGTGGTGGAGTATAGCCTAACCTACTGTGGTGGACTAGCCTCTTTATATGAGAGGAGACCCGTGCCCAGCAGTGGGACAGTATATGGGTTGATGATGATAGTATGTCAAAATTAAAACTTGTGGTAGTTATAATAAAAGTTCAATGAATTATAAATGGGGGCCAATGACTCAACCTGAAAAGCTTATTGTTCGATAAATAAATAAAATTGGTTCTTTATCGGTCGGCTATTATGGATACTTTACCTTTCATTCAAACGTCACACTGAAGGCTGGGAGTATCCTTCAAAGAATTAATAGTTTTTTTTCTTTATAATGTCGATGTACAACACTATATAAATTGCATGAATATACGGCCTCATTGGTTTAGTAGTCGATAACAGATGCATAGAGAGGTCTTGGGATTGATTTTCAAAAAGGTACTGTGTTTTAGAAATTTTCTTAGCAGCTAGGAGCTTTCAATTACATAATTATGATCGCTAATGTCATTGAGTGATTTATTGGTATTGATGACGACACGTTTGGCGTTGCGGGTGAATGATCGGGTTCAGCGCCACGGTTCGTGGTTCGATCCTCGCAAAGAACAAATATCTATGTTACCTACTGGTCATTATTCCTAGGTCGATAAAAATACTAATATGGAAACATTTTGATTTAATGTTATAATAATGTAATAGGTTTACCCACTCTTATAGAGGACTTTACGAAAATCGCCTGCAAACTGAACTACCATGTACAAAAATGTACCTACTCTATTCTATGTTCTGCCTAACATAAAAAATAAACAACCATAATATTAAAATTCTCAACATCAACTCCCCATAATTCTTCGCGTTCCGTATTTGAAATTAAATAGTTGTCATATCATGACACGGTGCGGACGACACGACTACCGTTGCATTGGCAATGAATAATACATTCGATAATTGGCGCTTCCTATTTCGTTCCATATTTGAATTTTATATTGCTTCGATGGCACTGTGGATCAAAACACGAAGCATGGAACATCGTGTTTATTTTTGTAAGTATTTGTTGCAACATGTTTTGTTTTTCTATTTAATGATTTATTTCTGACGACCCTGGATACATGTCCTTTTAGCCAATAATACGTCTTGTTTATTGTGTAGGTACTTTATACGAGCTTATACGGTCATATTTGTTGATTTGTGGCATTTTTTTTCTATTTTCTCTATCATTTAGACGTAACAGAAGAAGGGATTAAGTCCAGTTGGTGCTGAAAATTGCTGCTATTTAAACCTTAGTAGTGAGTATTTCCATTTTGAGTAAATATTGCCTTTAATACAACTGACTACATCTAAACGTCATCAAAGAAACGAATTAGGCTTTTTTTTAAATGCTGTAAGTATTACAAACTAAAAGCAACGGTGAACTGTGTAGTATGTAGTAAGTACACGGTTTATATTGCCAACATAAGCTGACCAGGCGTTGTATAGGATCTCCTTGTAATGAGAGATCAGGTTATATTGGATATATATAGCTTGATATGCATACTCCTCTGCCTATCCTTCGGAGAACACAGGAGTGATGTTATGTTAGTTTTTACGTTACTATTTAACCACTGGATGTCGGTCACACAAATGTCGAAAATCGATAAAGTAGCGACAAGTTTAGTGATAGGTTAACCCTACCGCGTTCAACTGTTGTGGTTAACGCGTCCGTAGGCGGTTTAACGGCCATGTTTAATTTAGTAATGTGTGTTAATTCGCAACTACAACACTTGCAGTACCCAATTACCTACCTGTTTAAATTAGATAATTATATTTAATGAGTGATTTAGATTAAAGGGACTGAGACCAGGGTCTGCAAAGCGCTGTTCACGTGCCGCACGCGGCTCTTGGCGTTCACTGGGAGAGGCCTACGTCCAGCAGTGGACGAATCAAAGGGTCAGTTGCAGGTCTTCAAGTTACCCTCAAATAAAATACATAGATTCATTGAAATGTTTGCTATAAAATTCTTTGTTACCTAGATTTGGTTATGATAAGAGAGGTAGGGCATAGTGGCAGTAATTCCAATCAAATTGGAGCTGCCCGACTGGGGAAGTACCTCCGCCTTGCAGAAAATCGAAGTAAAATAACAATGCTTTGAGCGTTCGTGAGCGTTTTCCATCTTTGAGCGTAACACATTACACATACAGATTGTTTGTGTGAGTTATGTATCCTTCATGAATTGAAGACAAGGTCGATTGGAATGGCGTATTGTTAACTCAGCGTCTTCTTATTTGTCGAAACATACTTCACCTTAGGTAGTAATTATAGAAAACTAGCTTTTGCCCTCAGTTTCACCAAAGCCCTAAAGATATTTTGACACAAAAGCTTTTTCCTTCTCTAATGTCTAACTTAACATTGTATTAAATTTCATCAAAATCGATACAGTGGTACAGACAGTTACTTTCGCATTTATAATATTACTAGGGAAGCAGTTTATTTTTTATTTATTTGGTATACAATAAATTGCAAGTTTTAACTACTTTCTTAAATGAGTTGTTTTTTTTTCATAATTAAACTCATTTGATAACGTGTGTGATCGAGTGGTTCAAGTGCCTGCTGATCACGAGGTAGTGACTTTACTTCCCACAGGACACAAATATTTATGTGGTGAATATAAGTGTATGTGTTTTATTGAGTATTTGTTATTTATAATATCTATGTATTTACAAAAAAAGTATGTAAGTATCATATCCACTAAATAGTACAGACGCCAGAAGGTCAAGCTATCCAAAACTGTAAATTTTTCCCAATAGAATATGAACCTCACTGTTTTGTATTAAAGTTTAAAATCAATCATAGTCATTTGACAGATTATGGTAGCTTGATGTGCTGGCGTCTGTACAAGCTCTGCTTAGTTTGGGACTAGATGGTGCTGTGTAAAATGTCTTAAATATTTATTTATAATAATAGTACCTAAACTACCATGGACGTTGTAAAGTGTCTGAAACGTTGCTATTAATAATTTATCAATTTATCGCGATTAAATTCATAAAAAGTATTTCTATTCCAATATCTAAGTATTCGCGTAAATGTCAGAATTCAGTAAGTACCTACTCTCATCAAATCAAATCAAAATCATTTATTCATTACATTTTGGGCATTACATGATCATAGGGTTTTAATTTACCAAAATCTGCCTGTGAGGCGTATGAATTGTCATGTCACAGAAATCTATTTAATTAACAGCAAAAAAATGCTGTTAAAATAAATACAACACACTTCTGTCCATGGTAAGCAAAAGTACAGAAGACCAATTTAATCAATAACTTTACCATTTCATAAGTTGATAAGTACTTGTTGCGGTAGTTGATAATTTACAGACGTTATTTGCATGACAAAAATATTTTTTTTAGCTTTAAAGCTAGAACAGAATAATTGAGATAAACCTAACGGTTTCTTCTTTCTTCTAAAAGTAATGAAACAAAACATCTGTTGATGGTCATTGACAGGTGAATTATCTAGTATTAAATTTAATTATTTAGAATTTCGAAGAAATCTTTACGATAAAACCGTTTCTTTTTCCAGTCAATGCAATCAAAAAACACATTGGAACACACAATATAAAATGATAAATACAGTATCTGAGAAGTTTTCAAAATATATAAGAATATAGATTAAATCATTACTTACATTGTAGAACGATGGATAACTTGAACAGCCACCACATTATCCTGGCCAAAGCCCGCCAACGTTGGTCCAAACATCAACCAATATATCACTGCGTTTGCGCCTCGTATACGTGCGAAAACTAAAATAAAACCGATGCAAACTAGTGTAAACTGCTTATAAACTAGTATCTTTATATTCCGTATAGAGAATATATTACAAACTCCGGAACTCTCGAACTAAACGCGCGTAAAGTTTAAAACCGCGTTCCCAACGTGTGTGGGGTTCGAACCCGGCTTTGGAACTAACCGACGCAGCCAACTGACGTCCGGTAGCAAGCGGACCATATCGGAAGCACTTGGTATTGTGTAGTTATTGAGTAATTTATTCTAACACTTCACGTAAGTAATACTTACTAGCGATTATGTTTTATGACTTGAATTATTAGTTTTTGACTAATTAATTGTTTTTTTTTGTAATTGGTATTTTTTCTCCAGGCATTGCAATTAAAAAAAAATCCTAACCCGCATTGTATTGGTTGTAAATACATATAGCGGAAAAATATGGGTTTACATTAGTGTACATCTCTGCCTAACCCTTCAAAGTATACAGGCGTCATTACTATGTTCTTTTTCCAAATACAAAAATATTTTGCGTTTCGTTTATTTAGCATGCAAAAATAAATATTCCGATCAAAGAGCTAGCATTACTTTTTTACCAATATCTTTGTTCAGTGTATTCACTAACAAAACAATGGCAGAAATTGTCTATAAATTCAATGTTCGTATTCCTTAAATTTTCGAGATCTGTCACAACCGTGCGTCTAGAAGGCCCCTTCCGGCTTCTATCGCTACATTACCCATCGCCTAACGTTCATTTGCATCGCCGACTTAGTATGCGAATAACGTACGCCGGTTGTATAACATTTCTAAGTGAGTTAAGACCTCTGAGTTAATTTTATCTTCAGTCTACAGTCGCGATTTGAATTTCTAGTTCTATTATTTGGGGTATGTGTTTGGGCGAGGATTGTACCTAATGTAAGGAAAATAGGTTAGGATGCGGGGACGAACACAATAGACCGACTATGGTCTCAGTGATACTATGACGTTGACGACGTCTGTGGACACCAGGTCGTGGATTATATAATAATATAATAATAATAATAATATTTTTGGGACATTTTACACAACACCATCTAGTCCCAAACTAAGCAGAGCTTGTACTATGGGTACTAGACAATGGATATAATACTTATATACTTTTTTTTTTGTAAATATATACTTATAATACATAAGAAACACCATGATTCCCACAGGACACAAATATTTATGTGATGAATATAAGTGTTTGTGTTGTTCCAATTATTATGTATTTACAAAAAAGAGTACCTATTATGTATTTTATTCATTGTCTAGCACTCATAGTTCAGAGGTCAGCACATCAAGCTACTCCAATCTGTCAAATTTCATTGATAGATTTTCAACTTTTGCCAGTTGATCTTCTGGCGTCTGTACAATCTCTGCTTAGTTTGGGACTAGATAGTGCTGTGTCTGTGAATATGTCCTAAATATTTATTTATTTATTTTAAAGCTAAAATAAAAAATAGCATACAGGTGTTGATGTTACTCATGTCTCTTATTATATACACAATATTTTTTTATTGAGATAAGATGGCAAACAAGCCTACTGGCCGCCTGATGGTAAGCAGTCAATCAGAGCCTATAGATGCCAGCAACAACTAGCAGTATCACTTGCGTTGTCATCTTGAGATCTCAGTAAAGTTGTTAACTCTATGTCCAGTAATTTCACTTGCCTCGCGTTGCCGACCCTGTAAAACGAAAGAGGAATAGGTGGGTTGGCAGTATAAGGGTCAAAGTCCCCCCACTGCCAACCCAACGTTTCTTTGCGGAGCACTGGCAACCGTGCTCACTGTAAGGAACACAATGCAGCTCAAAGCAGTGTTATTTCACTTCGATTTTCTGCAAGGCAGAGTACTTTCCGAGTCGGGCAGCTCCAATTTGAGTAGAATTACTCCCACTATGCCCTACCTCTCTTCTCCAATCTTTTTATGATTATAATGTAACAAGTGGATGGAGACTAACATTGAGGCTTTAATTTATCTGTTATTTCTTTAGAAGTTCGGTTTGTTAAGGTGCCAAACAAATAATTCATCATATTAAATGTTGACTAATAGTGCTGCAATATAAATTGAGAAATAGTTCATTTGGAACTTAAGATATCCGGAACGGAACACAATTCCTGCAAATTACAGAAAACTCATTTCGACATCCTATAACAAACAACGGAGTTAACTAAAAGTTCTTTCAAAACAAGAGCTTATAAAACATTCAGTCTCGTCTATCTCGAAGTAAATTAAATATAAATGAGTCCCGGAGTTGCTCAGTTAAACAGGCCAAGAATTCTCATAGTTAAACTTGTATTAATTGTTGAGTGCTTAGTTCTTGCGAAATTCACCATCAAGGTACTGTTCCACTTTCTATTATCAAGCATTCTCGAAATACTTAATTGGAAGTTTTTGAAATCATTGGAGTCATGGAAACGATTAATGGTAGTCTATGGTGGCTTGTAAATTGAAATTTGTAGTCAATTTTCTTTAAGTTTCACACTCCTAATATTCTAGAAAGCATTATATTAGTTACCAAGCAGGAAGTTAGGAAGTTAGTACAGGTTATTAAACTGCAGTTGGAGGAGGAACAGTTCGTCTTAAAAGATCACCACAAAAGCCCCCCTGTGCAACGCCAGCAAATACTTCCCTGGGGAGTCCAAAGATGTCCCTCCTGGGCTACGGTGTGCACGCGAATTATTCCCGTGCGCTCCAAATCTATTGTTTATTAAAAATTTTTTTTCCATAAATGTATGGAAAAAAAGGGGTCCAATGAATTTTAATTTACAAAATAATTATATATTTAATTTTAGTTTTGGAGCGCTTGGGAACCAAATCGTGGAGCAATCGGGAATAGGCCATGCACACAGTACCTGACACTAAGCCATTGTCTATTCTGTAGTCACTCAATTGGCAGTCATTCTCCTCACCCAGAGCCAATTCACCCAGAGACTTTTTAGATGTGGGAGGTTTCCTGTAAATGCTTTTCAGTAAAAAATCGCTAGCATTCACAAAAAACATTCTCTTTACCGTCTTTCGTAACTCCATTATGTCGTACCACCATTATCAATCAGTATACCACCATCATTTAGATTGATACCACCAGAAATGCTGACATATAAAGACACATTAACCTTTATCGTCCTCGCAGACAATGATTTGATTCAATAATGTCGCACCGGACGCGGCGCTCCCATAAATATTAATTAAACGCCTTTTATGTTATTTATTGAACAGACTATTGAACACAGATTCCTTTATCTCGCCTTTTATTAGATTTGTTGAGCGATTAATGATTGAGACAAGATGTAGGGGAGTTTATTGATAATGAAACATAGTGCTGCAACTAGAGAGAGTGTTTTTATGGTTGTTTTTGAGGCTTGGGAATCTACCCGCATTCCAAAGGACTTTTTAAAACAATGTGTAGCCTGTGTAAGTATATAGGCTACCCACCTTGGAGAAGTCTCCAAGGTCTATAATCTATCCATATAGGTACCAAATTTCATCAAATTTGGTTCAGCGGCTTAGCGTGAAGGTGTAACAGACAGAGAAACAGAGTGACTTTCGCATTTATAATATTAAGTAGTAGGGATTATATTATGGACATTTCACGGATGAAAAGGCGCAGCGGCTAAGCGATTCTTTAATTCCTGTCTCGGTCTCGATTCATGTACAGAGTATAATATTTCCGTGGTCAACAAGAAGTTGATACAGGAGAAAATAATAGAGTGGGGCATGTCCGGGAATACAGACGCAGGGAGAGCATTCCATTCGAGTAAATTACTCATTAAGCTAAATAAGTGATTGATGACAACTATTAATGTTACGATAATTATTCAGAAAAGCCAGAAGTGCTTGAATACAAACACGAGACCTTTGATTTGGCAGTCAGTGGTATTACAATACTTGGCGCCTTCAGAATGCTAAACAACAAAAACGATAATACTCAAAATCATTATTCATGATTAGACAATAATCATGTGTATCATGTGTGTCGAAAAAGTTCGAAAGCTCCAGCCGTGGGTGACCGGTGTGACGTGGCGGAAGCCAGCCGTGTGCGGACTTCCGGTTCGCTCGGCCGGAACGCCCGTCGCATTCCGATAGGGGGGTTATAAACTTGTGATTATCGACTTCTGAGTTTGATACTGTTCTCCAATTAAAACTTTTTTTGTGAAACTTTTTGCAAGCAGTTAAAGCCTAGTGGTATGACCATTGGAGTACCAGTTTGCCAACTTGCAATAAGCCAGTGTGGTGTAGAAGCAGTGGGCCAGTATAGGGGTTGAAGAATACATTTTTTTTAAGAAGTGATAGCGCTCGCCTTTATTTCCAAATTCAAATACGAAATACGCACGTCTCTGTCTTTCGGGAATCATTCAGCAGATTAGAAATTATATTTAAAATAGAAACACTTATTCCACATACGTATCCCATGCAATGCAATAGGATATTTCGACTCTAAATTGTTTTATATGAAAAAATATAAGGTGTGTGAATATCTGGGGATGTTTACATATGTGTATATGTGATGTGTATATGGGTGTACATCAATAAGTAAGCTCCAGGTGTATTGACACCTGTATACGACACCCATCTACCATAATTATGTAAACTTTTTAATAAATTATAGAAAATTGATTCTTAGTAAGAATGTTACAAAATCATAATAATATGTTTTTTTCAGGAAAAATATATTGTATAAGTTGGATAATTGAACATGTCCTAGGAAACTAATAACTAAAATTCATGAACACGTGTTTTATTTACACAGTTTAACATACAAATTGATAACAAAACAGCAAAACAAATTGTTAGACTCAATTTAAACCGGTTTTGTTACGCTTTCTTTACAATACGTGGTCGTTGCACTGCCATACACTGTTACGTTGTACACTTGAGGCCAATATAAGTTAAAAGTTATATTGCTTTCAAACTATTTCGATACTACCAATACCCGCGTATCAGAATGCAATTTTATGAAAATTTGAATTGAAATGTTTTCTGTGTGTGAAATCGTGTAAAAGTGTTTAAATGTTGTGGTTTTGGTTGTGAATTGAAAATGTTAGTGGAATACGATAGTTATAAGTGTGAAATGTTTTTGTGAATATAATTGTTAACTAAGGATGAATAGGATCGTTTGTGGTTTTTATAAAAGAAACGTATTATTTTATTTCCAATTAATTATTTTTTATGAGTTTTTATAAAACATAATATATTAACAAATAAAAATCTTTATATAATAAATATGTATTTTGTCAGTGGACTTTGTTTACTAATCTAGAGTTTTGTTTTGCTACCGCGTAGAGTTTTTAGAGAATAATATAGTTCATATAAAAGTCCTAAAACAAAAGTTGTTGTTAATAATGTTAGTAATATAGTCCTAACCCTACACAGGATTTCTTATAATATTGTGTTTGCATTTTAACCACATGCATTGCGTAACCAACATTAGTATTTAAAAAGTATTTCCATTACCGACGAAAATACACAAAAATATTTTTAATAAAGACTAGCACCGCTAGCACAGTTTTTGCGCACATTTGCTTCAAAAAACAAAAACTTTGTGTTGCTTAGTTTTTGTGGCCTCATGTGTACAAAACAGTGCACAAACAGTGAGTATGTATAATGTTGGACACCGTAACTTATGTTCTGCACTGATTCGAGAATTTTGTTGTTCTTTAGCGTGCACTCTTATTTCATTTGTTTTGTCCTCATTCCGTATTTTGATACTGTAACCACAAACTTTCAGGTTCGGAATGTAAGTTTGGGTTTCTCAGAATCTTGTCATTGGGATTTATAATATGAGGTCGACAGAAAGTAGTAAAATAATTGTTTTTTTTTATTAAATTTGGCATTAACGTTAGCTAAGTTTTTTTAAGAATACAAGTCTTAACGAAAAAAAATTTCGATCTCAGGCAGTACCTAGTCGAATCTGCGTCTTACCGGTTAAGTACCTACACCGGAATCTTTAGTCACTATGCTACCAAAATCACTGCCTGTGATGTCGAATTTTTCTTCCACATTCTACACCTTATAGGTGACGTGAGCGACATCTATCGAATACCTATTACTGTTCTTCAACCGACATGACTTTCTAAAGTAAAGTTAAAGCTAGTTCAATATCAAATGTTATTTTACCTTTTTACTAGTTAATTTTTATGACATGTACAGACGCCAGCAGGTCAACCTATCCAAAACTGTAAAATTTTCACAATTGAAAATGAACCTTAATACTTTGTATTAAAGTTGAAAATCTATTAAATAAATTTGACATATTGGGGTAGCTTGATATGCTGGCCTCTGTACATTTGGCAGTAACGCGTGCTAAGTATAAAAAAAAAAAAATTCGAATTTAATTTCGATCTCAGGCAGGCTTCGTAAAGTAAAATAAATTAGCAAAGAGTTTTTCGTTACTATCAATAATTAAGTTAAGGATGACTTACTTACACAAAATACTTTAAAACTTCAGAAATTTAATGAGTAGGAAGATTGCCAAGTTCAACTTCTTTAAGTGTTAATATTTTTGAAACCGTTTGATTAAGGTATTTCAGTTAACTCAATAACTATTAAGATTAACTCAGAAAGTTGTTTTATTCTTTACAGATTACTTTTTAATAATTATATTAGGATTATTTACGAGTTCACTCAGAAACCTGAAGAAATCGCCGACCGCGATAAGGCCGCCCATTGTATATCTATTGTCTTCAAAATATATGTCTGTAAAATATTAATTACTTGGTGTACAATAAAGAATATATAAATAAATAAATAAACCTAAAAATCTTGATGATCAGTGTTTTCTCAGGATATCGGTATTACCCACAAAATTGGGTTGCGGACGTCTGATGACAGTCGCTTCATGTAAAATACTGTTAGTCAACCCCATCTAGTAAATTTGGAAGCCGACTCCAACATAGATGGAAAAAGGATCGGAGCGTGTTCTGCTTTGAGTTTCTCTGAAGGATAAAATCTGCAACAAAGGTATCCGACATAGAACCAAAGTAACCGACATAGCACACAACGTTAGCAAGCTGAAGTGGCAGTGGGCTGGCCTTATCTACAGAAGTACCGACAACCACTGGGGTAGACGTGCTCCAGTGAGACTGCGACTCAGCAAACGTAGTGTAGAACGACTTCCGGCAAGATGCAGCTATGCGAAAGACTGCTGGTAGAAGCTGGATGCTAAAAGGCGAGAACAGGGTGAAATAGCGCACCAATTAGGGGAAGCCTACGTCCAGCAGTGCACATATATAGGCTGATGATGAATGGCAATAGGCTTGCTCCTATTATATGCGAGTTGTGGGTGTACAATTAGTACACCTCTGCTTAACCCTTCGGGGAGCACAGGTGTGATGGTGATATGTTAAAAATTGATTCAAATATGCAAGCTAAAGTGAACTATATTGACATTGTGCTAGGTGAACGTCCGCACGACACAGTTTTACTGAGTCGATACATATTTACTAGCATACGGGTATTATCGGTACCGCTTTTTGTTTGATTGGTAACTACACTGTGATCTTTGGAAACATTGTGTTTGCTGTATTTTTTATGCCATTTGCTTTGAATTTGAATAAAAATAAGCAAGATAATAGCGTAAATCAAGCCACAAGCGACCGGTGCAATGTATGACAAGATGTATTGAATGTTGACGAAGCACTTTTGCTTCATGCAAGTACATACATATACCTACTCACACATTTTTCCCTCTGCTATGATTCTTGCATACTAAACAATACCTACTCAAAGAATGTTGCCAGTGGCGTTTTTAAGTTTCTGCCTATCCTCATAGGCAAAAACACGTGAGTGTGTATATGTATTTGTGAAGTATATTAAATATATTCTTAACTGGGACTGTAAGTGCTTATATCAGTTTGAAACGAACGTGTTACGTTTACATTTGAGTAATGTCTAATTTTAATACAAGTTTAAAAGGATTGTGTAAATGCCAACCCGCATTAGGCAACCGTGGTGAACTGTATAGCCTTATCTCTCCAATTCTTAGAGGAGACCCGTGCCCAGTTGGGAAAGTATATGGGTTGATGATGAAATGCACTGTTGGCCAAAAAAACCGTTAGGATTATAACGGTTTAAATACCTAAACATCTAATTATACCTTTTTCGATCATTGTAACTATGTACATCTTATTTCATTCCACGCGCTCCCTAAATTCTAACGTTATGCAGTACTTACCTTACTTAAATGCAAGAAAATTGAATTACCTGCTGTATATGAGAATGTCAAAATACAAGCATCGACTATGTCTAACCACGTAATAAGCGCAACTCTACAGCAATTAATTAACTAACATCATCCCTAATGCTTTCACTCATGTATGGAAATTTCATCTAGCGAATAATAAAATAAATTTGCACGAAGTACTATTTTCCTTTGAAAAATCCTGTATACACTATATTTCAATAAAAACCGAACTCCTTTGACCATTTTTAAATAGTGGATATCATCCGAGCACCATACGATGTAGTCCTATTATGTTCTTGGTGTATGTTACCGCAACAAAATGGACGTTTATTTTATTTTAGTGGTAGGTATATTTTTTGAGCCCCATGTGTACAGTGCGTTAGACAAATATTCGTGTTTCATTTCCAAAGCTTTATTTATTTGTACAGTTTTCCTATTATACGTGGAACACGTTAGTTTTTTTTTTGTGAAATTCAATTGTTTTGGTCAGCGGTGTGAGTATTTTTATTTACCTGTATTGGCATGCAGTAAACAATGCAACATGTTATGATTGTGTTTTGTTTATATATCAGCATAACATCGAATTTACCAGCTTTGAGAGAAGCTACCTTAAATTAATTTCATACAGTCTAATTTCTATTGAAACTGTAACACCTTATATTTCATACATACACACCATCAGGCCAGTATTCCCCGTCGGGTAAGGCAGAGGTGTACTTATGTATACCCACAGTTCGCAGCTAAGTTTAGGTCCTATTAGGGCGACCTATTTTTTCAGGGTAGAAAACCAGACTCCGGGAGTACTGTCCGGGAGACTGAGAACATCTTAGAAAAACCCAATAACACTGCTCAAAGTAAAATTCAAATGTTTTATTTCAATTAGACCATTAAAATAGCACTTTTGAAAAGTCAAAATAGTTGCACGGTTCCAAGAAGTGGGTCTTATGGAGAAGAACCGGCAAGAAACTCCATAGACACCCTTTTTAAAACCCTCAACCCTGGGATCGAACCCAAGACCTCTATCGCAGCAGTCGCGCTTACTACCACTAGACTAAATAAAGCAGTTGAAATAAAATATTCCAGTCAAAATATTACTGAGAATGATTAGGGCAAAACTATACATATTTTATTATGTCATAATAATTATCATATTTTCGTTTTAATTTGCGTTTCTGTCGATTCACAAGGAAACTCTTTCGTAGTAAGAGCTGTGACTACTGGGAACCGATCGTGGGACTCCACTAATGGAGTATGATTAGCTTACTTACTGTTTCATAGCTCATGAACACCATAATAACTGGCAATTTTGAAAAGCTTACGGAACTAACATGCTATTTGAATTTTGTACGTGGGTTTGTTCTATGGCCGTTGAAAAATAGTGTAAATTCTGACTGAGTTTAAAGGAGAGGTTTTTGCGACTTATTTGCCGATTATGAATCGATTGCGAATTTTTATCTCATAATATAATAATAATAAATATCACCTATAAGACGCAAAATGTGGAAGAAAAATTCGACATCACAGGTAGTGTTAACAAGAGAGACGCAGGTGCCAACCCTGCCGAAATCGAGTTTCTTTTTCTAAAATTTTTATCCTTAAAAATGTTTAATATCAAGTAAAATAAAAAAAAATACTAGGCATGTATGTAGATAAAAACTAAGTACTCGTATCATTACGGTATCGTTTTCCTGCCCAAGGCCACATCCTATCGGTGATATTAAAAAACCTTTATATCCGCTCACCACGGCTTCATATGAGAAAAGCGTTGACTTTTAACGTAATGCCTTTTAGCTGAGCGAACATAACGCGAAACAAGTGCAGAAAACCCAGTACTAGCAATTTCGAGTTTCCTGGCTATGTTAGAAAGAAAGAAAAACGTGAACACCCACACAGTTTGGTGTTGTTTACGTCATATGTGCACAAATCGAAACTCCAAGCTGAAACTTGGAATTTCATAATAAAACAAATGACACTGCTCAATCTAGGAAACAAATCCAGGTCGTCAAGCGTAGTAATCGCGCTTAAAATCACTAGGGTAATTATGCACTAATACCTATTAGAATGAAGAGGATTTTAATAAGATTTACACATGCAGTTGGTATTCAAACTAATATTGGTTTAAAAAAAAAATCAAATACTTAAATTAAAAATAAATAAATACTTATATTATAAGAAATCCGTTTTCTTTGTGGATGACACACACTATTTTTCGAATTATGCAATTTATGTTTTTGGTTAGTGTTAGTAATAGTTAATAAAAATAAAAAATCTTTCTTTCTAAAACCAAGCTAATTGAATTCACGTTAGAGTAACGACAGATAATTTATTTGGGATATTTTACACAGCACCATCTAGAAGATGAATATAATACAGTCTTAGAAATAAAGACCTCGAGTAACTTTTTATTTGGCCTACAGCCATATTGAATACCTATATTATGGCTGTATGCCAAAGTAATAATTTTAAGGATTACATTAAGATTAATAGACATAACAATTAACATGCAATGATCGGACAGAGGCTCGATTTTACTCTCAAATCCTCAAGAGGCAAAGTGGGAAGAGTGAAGTCTATGCCTTCCATGTATGCTGTCCAGTCATGCAGCCGGTGGGACACTGACATTATATAAAATCCGGATTACCTAATCTTAAAAAAATTATAATATCCTAACAACAGTACAGTAGCATATTATCTTTAGTAAACTAAGAAATCCTGACAATGAGTTGCCATATCGGCATCCTGACCTTCTACCTTTTTTTTATTATGGTACACATAGCAATTACGTCGCCGACTGAAAGCTTCGCTGTACTTACCTTATATTATTGATTTCTGCTCGTTAATGGAGTGAAGTGACCCAATTTTATTATTTTTCTCACGATATTCATGGATTTCGAGATTTTCTAATTTACTTAATGTGATTTGGATGTCAATGGTGCTTTGATAAATAGCTGTTAAAGGTATTTGAATAACGAATGTACCTGTGATGTTACGTAGGTGCCTTTCATTTCCTCCACAAAATTTTCTTTTACAACATTTTCGAATTCCTTGAAATTGGTTATACGAGTTTATCATCAAAACCTTAGTCCTTAAATGCTACATTTACACGTAATTATTCACCGAATGTAATAGTAGGTCCTGTTAAATTAGCCTCGTGGTCGTAAGCGACCGCTACGTTTGAGGTCTTGGGTTCTATTCCCAGTTCGAACAAAGTATTATTGGGTTTTTCTATGAGTTTCATTTGTGATTTCGCCCTCTATTACATGGGACCTATATCGGTGAATTACTGTAGGTGTACTTTTGTACAACTGAGCCTGACTCTTCAAGGACACCAGGCGTGATAGAATGTATATCAATGCTATGAGTTTGAGCAATAGCAATACGCTGCATAATACCAGACATAAGCATTTCGCTATAGGTACAAACTGAGCTTCATCCCTATGAAGCTCAGTTTGTACTTATAGCAGCGATAGCAGTGGTATGACCATTGGACTGACAGTCGAAGGTCTCGAGTTTGAACCCAGGGGACGCACCCCTGACTTTTCGAAATCATGTGCGTATTAATAATTAATTATCACTCACTTAAACGGTGAAGGAAAATATCGTGAGGAAACCTGCATGCCTTAGAGATTTTCTTGACGGCGTGTGAAGTCTGCCAACCCGCACTAGGTCAGCGCGGTGGACTATAACCCTCTCATTCTGTGAGAGGAGACCCGTGCCCAGCAGTGGGACAGTTTATGGGTTGATGATGATGAACTTCATATACAGGTGATTTTTATTCAGACAGATTTCAAAAAATATTATTTTCTGAGCTGAAAGTTACGAACAAACAAAAAAATTAATATCGGTAGAGCCGTTCTCAAGTGAGATATTTATTTATATAGATTACATTCTTCGAAATACGTCACATCCAAAATTGGGCAACAGACTAAAACAGTTTTCACCAATTCATTAAATGCATTTGAAATGTATACGCACATCCCCACTACAAATTTTGCAACCAAAACCGCAACCACAAAATTCATGTATATTTTTTGTAGTTGACCCTGTGGTGCCATATTAATTCGCCACAAATATTGAGGTATAAAGGAGAGGTATATGAGTATAAAATATTGAGGTAACAAGTAACGAAAGATGGAACGCTAAACAAAATACTACATACATTACATTGGAGTTTTCTGTAATGAAACCTTTCTGACAAAGGAATAATATTAAAAATGGACAGTTGCTGTATATATTTTTTTCGAATATGGCATACGTTGTAGCCATTTCATCAAAGTTACTGAATTAAAAATAACATCAATGAAATTTTATTTTCGTTTCGTTTATAAATTTTCGTTTCATTTTGAAACGTGTAGCATTTTTTTATTTTTTTATTCACGATAGGCCGACGCTTGAGCACTAGTTCGCCTGATGTAAAGCGACACTGCGATCTACGGTGGAGCGCGCTTGCCTAGAAGAAACCGATTCACTCGAGATATAAAGACAAACAGATTATTGTTATTGGAAAATTATTGTTATTGTTCGGGTTTTTGGGATGTAAAGTTCAAGATTTTTGTGTTTTGATTTAATATTACCTTTAGATAATATTATCTCAATGCCAGTTGCAAGTCACGTGCAAGTTTACCAAACTAAATACAATCGCTAAGTTGCAATTCCGCTAAGTTTCGCTGCATCTGTGATTGTACCACAATAGGCCACGGTCGCTCACCGCAGTACAATTCGGTAGCCGGATTGCTGTGCATCTTTACAACAGTTCTCTCCCAAGTTCTATTTGCAGGTTGTGTCTAGCATCCCTAATGTTGTACGTATTCTGGTGTGATACATTTGTCCACGAATAGATATTAAATTCGTACATAGATTTGTTTTTTATTGTGATTTACTCTATACTTGGAGCTTTTGACCCAAAATTGGCATGCTAATGGAAGTACCATTTTATAGAAGAGCTAGGAGAGCACCAATTGGTTTAATGTGGCTAAGAATATTTTGTAATTTTTTTAATTTAGTAGTCAGAAAATTCAAATATAGACCAAACTTAGAATTAAACTTTTAATGATAAATGATATTTATTTTGCAAATATATCTTTTAACATAATTTAGGGACATCAACTATGATCTCTAATATTAAAGACAATAAATATCAACACCTGTTAGGTTGAAAAGCCCAGGGACCGTACACAATTTGACAAAAATTCTAAGAGAGGAATTCCGCTATAATAGTTATATAGTGCTATCTCTCTTTCACAAACTAAACATAGTATAGTAACCTCAATTCATATATCAGTCTAACGATTCACGAAAAATAAAGGAGGTCATCAAAAGTCCATACAACTCAGCCCAAATTTGTATCTAAGGTACATGACAGCTGTCAAGTTGACAGTTTTTACTATAAAAACACTGTGAAACTGATACTAGTGTGTTAAAATGGCGTGCGTTTTTTCAAATTTAAAGTTATTTTATCTCATTCCATAATGAACATAAAAAAGTATGACTGCAGTTTTAACCAGCGTAATACAGGGTATTTTTCCCAATAAGTGTACCTCAGTACATCATTTGGGCAGATTTTGGTGACATGCCTTATCTTAAACGGAACATAAATATTTCAGCTTTATCATAATAGCTATAGTAAAAGCGCGATTTCTTATATTCTGCCACGATTATTCAGGCTGTGCATTTGCAAAGTCAGTGTTGAGTCTGAACGATAAATTATTTTTACTATACCAGTTGACATCATAAACCGGAGCCGTGCGTTTTATATGCGAACTTTTTTGTTTTTTTTTCGCCTCACTAACTAAAATATTTATGGAAATATATTTTGAAAGCTATTATGCACGAGCAGTAATTTTAAATATTTATATGTAGTTTATAAATGATGATTTGACTTTAAACCATAGGTGCAGTGCAAGTTATTAGAATAGACTATTTCGATCTTTAATCGAAAACGTTTATAAATAAAACCTACTTTTGAATAAAAAACAAACGAACTGCTCACGTAAAACTCTTTACGTAATTTGAAATCTATAAAAAAATATCTTTCCATCTAGTATTAGTAACTCGACTACGGCGGGGTGACATGCAACCATCCCAATGTTTACCTTTGACCGGGAAGTAAAAGGTACAATTTATTTAAAACGGTGTATGAACACGCAACCTCGTAACCGGTCTTGTTTGGCGTTCATGATTTTTTATGGTTTCAAATTTAATCAGCGCGGCGCACCATGTCGTTGACGCACGTGCTTCAAATTAAGGATATTACACATCAACATTTTTGCGTAAAGTAAGGGTAAAAAGTAATCACTTTACTTTTGCTCTTAGGTACCTTACACAGTACATAATTATACCTACATAAATAGGTACTTAGTATAAGTATTAGGGTCATATTAAGCTCTCAGTTATCATGGTCTGACGCAATGGTTTTAAGTGATGATATAGCTGACCGGGCACATGGAAAAAAGATCTACTGTGCCGACTTCAAGGGCAGGAGAATGAATGAATGAAGTTATCATAGTCGGGTACCTGACTCTGAGCCGTGAATAAGCGACTAATTACCGCGGAGCGTCATCAAGTTAGCGGCTAACTGTATTATAGCTAAGCAAACTGACGTATAAAAAAGCTGCAAAAATAACTAAGATCGATGACAAGCGCCCGTAAAGATGCTAAGATGTATATCGCCTGATCATTAATATGACATATAAGCTCTCCTGACCATTTGTACTACTTCAGCATAGAATATGCTGAAGTAGTACAAATGGTCAGGAGAGCTTATCATTTTTAGCATAAAAATACAAAAACACAGACAACAAAAGAACTCGGGTGGATTTTGTTGTAACTTTATAATTTCTAAGATATCGCGTAGTTTAGGATAAATAATTATGTTTCTAATAAGTAGCTCTAATGACTTCACATTTTTTTGGAGAAGTAAGAATATGGAGAAGTAAGCTCCCTCCACTAGAGAGTAAAAAATAACTAAATTTTTTTATAGGAAATTTTTAGCCTGTAGCAATTAATTCTAGTGTAAGTCTTACAATTTAATTGTAGGCATATACCTTCAACACAATACTTTCTGTAATCTATTCAACTAAGCGGTTTTCCGGCGTAGAGCTCGTTATGATAAAAAGAACCGGTGTGCACTCATTAGTAAATCTACAACAACTTCCGTAACATATTGATAACAATACTACGAGTATCTAGCTTAGTTTTTAACAGGAGGAATCTATGTAGTACTCTTTTAGCGGTAAAGATATAATAATAAATCGAATCAAGTAAAAATTATTGCTTACTTGAATGTATGTGCGGTGAATATTGTTGGCGGTTGACAAACCGACCATATACTACTAGTAAAAAGGGTGACAATTGATCAACCGTTAAGATTTTCGATTGGATACAAGGCTGCACTTCAAGCCATATACATTATCCAGTTTAAACTGAGCTCTCATCGAACGGCAAGATTATACAGTTCGAGGTCAGCTTTTAATGGATATTTACAGTGTTGTAAATTATACCTTATAGACATGTTCTCAAAAACCAAAAAATCTAGTGAAACGTGATTGTGTTTTATTGTAATATGTTTCAGTGCCATAAGCGCTGAAACTAGATCGGAACTATACCTATTTAGAAATATTTTCTAATAACCAGAATAATTGCCCTTCTCATTTTTAAAAGTAGAATTTTTAAAGATTATTATTCCTCTCCAGAAAAATAACATTCGTTTTTATAATTATATTTTGTATGTAGCCTCATGAATGTCGCACTGTTGGGCCTAGGCTATCAAAATTAAAAAGCAGTCAAAAGCGTTCGAAATTATTCCCACCACTCATCCTCATGATATGGCTTTTTATTCTATATTTGTTAAATAAAATACAATATACTCTATCCTTCATTAAACTCAAGTGTAAACACACCTTTAAAGTTACCATCTCGCGATTTTTAAACACATGTTGCGGAAGCGACATGGGCGTGACAGATTTCCGATATCATGTGATAATCGACACCGATTACTTGTCGAAGCCCTGCGATACGCCATACAACGTGTCGTCACCAGATATTTAATATTTTCCGCGTATAAAGAGATTTTGTTTTTAATTTCCCATGTGCTCTTTTTATATTTGATTTCCTTGTAGGGGGATATAAGGTGCTCCTAAAACCGATATGCGACAGGGACACGTCATCAATGTTTTTTTTTGTGTCACAAATAGACCTCCTAATATAAACATTTGTAGTTCACGCTAAACATTTTTAAATTTCTTTTTTTTTTGCGACGAAATAATTAGAGCTCAGGCAACATAAGAAGCTATGTCCTTTTTTTAGGCCTAGTTTAAGGCGTCTTTTGTAATAAGGGGGAATAGTTTAACTTCAGGTAGACTAAAAGCAGGGGTCCTTTCCTCGTTACACGATCCTTAACTACTGAGGATCGTGACCGAGGGGGTCTTCCTCTATATGTTACATTGACACCCTAATTTACTTACATAAAAACTGGCAATATCAGTTTCTGTAATACATCAAAATATGCCCCTCTACAAAGCAATGAAATTGCTATGTTTAAAAATTTGGAAGAAATCATTCTGTCCCAAACAAAGGTAATATCTTTTTTTTTTGCTAAGATATATAGAGTTATTATAGCGAAGGAAAAATTCGACTGCGGGCATAATTCGAACTTGCGCCTTCTGGTTAAATAAGCCAGACGCTATGCCTCACTAAACCACCGTGATTCCCACCCGCCAGGTCGAAATTTGCCTTCACATTCTGAATTTATTAGTTATAATAGTTTGAAATATTTTTTTATGAACTAACCTAACCTAACTGTCAAAACTGAGCTTACTATTTTCTTAATAACCTCATTCTACATACAATACACTCTAGACGTCTTGTAACTAGGTAATTACTAATACACGGAATACCATCCATTTATGCACCTAACCGCAATGACAAAACAGCTGGTTGTACCTACATAAACACATGAAACGTTCCTTGTTGACATAGCATATTGGCATATTGATGTGGCTCAAACCTTTGGTTTGAAGTCGTTCATTATGAACTAGGACTATAATAGTGACAGTCGATTAATAAAAGACTGAAAGTAAGCAGTTCTAACATAAAAAATCCACTAATACACACAAACACACACACACAAACACACACACTCATACATACTAGGACAGACACAAACACATCATATTATTATGTGAATTTAGCTTTATTTTATTTCTCTTTACAAATCTTGCTCAATATTTTTATTATTATCAACATATTAAATAATATATAATTTTAAGAGAAGATGATACCGGAATTATACTCACATTATATAACATAATGTCAATAAAACCTTATCTACTATAATAATACGTGAAGAGAAAACTTTGTAGCCCTTTTTAAGCATACTGCGCGCACGGGAATGCGATATTTGGCATAGTTAAAGTTTATATAGAAAATGAGATCAGAAAGCAAAAATTTATACATAATAGTAGAATTCAAGGATTAGAATGACGTAGGTATCTAAAATGAGAAGTCAAACAATTAGTATTAGCCACATTACTCCCCAAAGAATCGTGCATTCAAAAGAAACGATCATGAAGATATAGGCAGAAAGTTTCGGTTCTCCGACACTTAGTCCCAAACGATTCTATCCGACGACCCAACTTTAATACACAGTAGGGCCCTCCATTTTCATAATGAACGTTTATTTCTTACGCCTCAGGAAATCTTTAGTAATCCACTTGTATTACTATTTCGTTATTTTAGAGAAGGAATAATTCGACTGCGGGCAGTACACGAACCTGCGTCTTCTGGTTCTATACACCAAACGCTGTGATCAATTAAGGCACGGCGAGTCCCACCCAGATCGAAATTTGCCTTCACATTCTAAATTTACGTCTATAAGGTGACGTCAATATTAACATGGAAAATACAAAAAGATTACTATTTCGTCCCGATTTCCTGACACGTGTACGGTTCTATAATGAACGTGGCCAGGAATACAACCAGTTGCCTTGGGGCAGCTGTAAACAAGTTGGCTAATAGCCACTTAAACTTTGCAAAACCGCTACACTTGGAGGAAAATCTGTTTTTAGAAAAATATCTACGACGAATATTTATTTCTGTTTCAGAGACAAATTTGAAACACACCATTATGCCTGTATTCCACGAAAGATAAGGTAGAGATGTACCAATGTCAACACAATTCATCGATATGTTTGATATGTTTAGGTCCCATGTAATGTTCGTCCCCTAGAACTTATTGTTAATTGCTATTAACCGGGCTCAAATCCAATCTCCGCGTTGCTACTGAGAATTTCATAGAATCTTTAGGACTCTCAAGACATCTAGCGTAGCAGCCTAAGTGCGGTTGCTACGCTAGGCTATTTAGACAGTTAAGAAATAGTTTAAAGCCAGGGAAGAAAGAAGAAAATAATTTATTGCTTTAGGTTTTATTGATTTCCATTTTTGGGATAGTAAATTATAGAATATAAATATATATCATATATGTAATGTATATCATATAAATTACTGAATTTGTGTGGCATAGCATGGCAATCATTATATTTAGGCACAGTTAGCAAAAATATTTTATGATACTCAAGTACTCAAATGATACTTAATACTCAAAAGCTCAAAATTTGCTATGAAATATGTACAAACAAAAAACAGATGAACGGTAAAGAACCATTTTTTACCCAGAAAGACAATGTTTATAAATATTTTGTTTAAATATACAATATCAGCCTTATTCGTATAAACGTATGAAGAAGTTTCCTTTGATAGTCCATTTCACATCTCTAGTGCGCTGCTTGAGATCGGACGCAATCACACAAACTGTTTTGACTTTGATCGACATAGTTCTCTCGTTGAGAACTCAGGAAAAGACGTGAGAGTAAGTCGTTTGAGATGAAATAAAGTTTCAAATATAAAATTTTCTCGTGTAGTACCACAAATTGTAACGGGAACGACATAGTCGCAGTTCAACTGCCAAAATAGATGTTGAAACACACAAGCCTATATTTTTTCTATTGACTTTTTGCGTTGCGGGAAAATATTTTTAGTTTGTATGACGTAACTCGTTGTTTTTCGTGTGTTTCTGATAGTTGGCGATGCTTTGTTTGGAAAACTTCTGCAAAGTATTTTTTAAATTGTAGGTATTACAAAACTTTCTAAATTATTAGAAAGTTTATTCAGGAAGGTTTATAGGTATAATATAATATATACAGATTATAAGTACCTACATTGCACCTAAGGGAAGCCGGAGCGGATTGTTATTCTATACAATTTATTATTACATATACAATTTTCTACTGATCCCTAAATATATTTTATAATAAAATAAATGCTAAAATTAAGATTTTCCGTTAAAAATAAAGTTACAAAAAATCTGATCTTTTCTCTTTATAGTATTAGTTAGAAGTTAAAAGTGATGAAGACATCATAATAACGTAAAAAATAGTATTTAGTTTATTGAGTTCTTCACAAAATAATATTATAGAGCAGTGTTTCACAACATTTCTATAAGTTGTTTATCTTACTAGAACATTATTATTAATCTGTATACTCTGGTAGTGTTCACATGTATAAAATACCCCTTTAGTCGCTGCTTTGTTCTCAAGGGACGTGTGAATTATTTCTGAGACTTGAACGCCGAGGTAGGAACGGATTTAGAAATGGAACGAGGATTTAAATTAAGGTTCGCCTACATTCTAGGAAGAATACATACATATTACAATAGTGCATCTACCGTGATCGTCTTTGCACCACCTAAAGGTTGTCTGGTAGAGAATGCCTAAGGCATTAAGACCGCCTTTCAAATTCAAAATTTATTTATTCAGACAACAATAATCTTAATCTAATCTTTGTACACTGTTGTACATTAAGAATTGATAAATAAATAAATACATATGTAAATAAACTGATCAATAGATCTAATGGGTGACCATACTTAAACTCCATGTTTCAAAGAGCACGTAAATTTGTCGGTCCCGGTTGTCATGCGAACACCTATGATAATCGTTAGTGTTAGTCAGCAGCTCAAGAAATCTGACAAGCAGTCTATTCTGAGGATATCGGTGTCGCTCAGAAATTGGGATGCGGAGGTCGTACTTTGTGTAAAATACTGATATTTGCATCTGCGCCTGTAGACAAGTGGCAATCTGACAATCGAATCGACGAACGAATAGAAACAAAAAGTATGGAAATGACATAAGCTTTCGACAAATCGGGCGATCATAGATGTCATTCCCATACTTTTTGTTTCTATTCGTTCGTCGATTCGATTGTTAGATTGCCACTTGTCTAAGCCCCCTGGTTAGACTGGTTGCCGATCCCAACATATTTGGTAGAATGATGATAATATTAATTAAACTCGCTCTATAATTAGTGTTAGTAGCTCAATGTTCCTTGTACATTCAGGGCAGTCCTTTATACGAAACGACTTATATCTCTTTATTTATGCATAAACTGTGATAAGCTTTGTTAGCCGCGGATTTAGTAAATATTAACAACAATGGCGTCTCTAGTCACTGGTGGGTAGAAACTGGAACATTTGTGACATATATAAACATAGTGACATAATATATTTATCATCAAGCCTGTATTCCTCGAAGGAGGTAGAGATATTGCTGTCTGTTATGGTTCTGGTGATAAATAATATTTATTTCTGCTACTAAAGATCAATTTTAAAGACAATTTTACATGTCCATTAATTAAGACTATTTATTTATTTATTATTTTATTTTATATATTTTAGGAAAACTTACAGCTAAAAAGATACAGCAAGTATAAGTTCATACAAAATATGGCCACTTACAAGTTTCCACATGTAGTATACGTCTTATAAATCGAATGAAAATCTAGAACCGAATGAAAACTAGCCGAAACAAACGAGAATGTGAGTCTCTTTTAAAGTCCAGACAGTAATAATTCATGCTTATGAGATATGTTTTCAATATAGGCAAATATGAACTAGTCCTGACTGATGGTACGCATACAGCTAAACCAAATATTTAGAGAGCTCATTCCCATATCTGTGACTTTCGGACAAGGAGAGGCAATTGCGTTTCTTATTTGGTAAGAAGCCGACTACTCTGTGGGCAACAGGATGACAGACAGGGAACCTCCTCAAAAAAAGAGGTGTAGGTAATGTAAGCTGATAAGTTTCAGGTCCTATGTGACCCTATCTAAATCCGAAGTCCAGGATATTATAAACAAGTTATTTAGAAAAGGAAAAATTGGACCGCGGGCAGGATTCGAACCTGCGTCTTCTGGTTAGGTACACCAGACGCTATGACCACTAAGCCACCGCGATACCTACCGCGAATTTTTCCTTCACATACTGAATTTACGTCTTTATGGTGACGTCAGTAACACCTATTGAAATGCAAGTTTTTGCTTTTCAACCGACACAACTTACTTTACAGTTAGTTAAATGTCGAACGATGCCACCTTACCTTGTAACTATCTTTTTGTATATTTTTGGCATTTTCCATGCTAAGCAAAAACTTGCATTTCAGTAGGTGTTACTGACGTCACCATAAAGACGTAAATTCAGTATGTGAAGGAAAAATTCGACATGACGGGTAGGTATCGCGGTGGCTTAGTGGTCATAGCGTCTGGTGTACCTAACCAGAAGACGCAGGTTCGAATCCTGCCCGCGGTCCAATTTTTCCTTTTCTAAATAACTTTAAAATCTTAGCATGGAAAATGCCAAAAATATACAAAAAGATAGTTACAAGGTAAGGTGGCATCGTTCGACATTTAACTAACTGTAAAGTAAGTTGTGTCGGTTGAAAAGCAAAAACTTGCATTTCAATAGGTGTTACTGACGTCACCATAAAGACGTAAATTCAGTATGTGAAGGAAAAATTCGACATGACGGGTAGGTATCGCGTTGGCTTAGTGGTCATAGCGTCTGGTGTACCTAACCAGAAGACGCAGGTTCGAATCCTGCCCGCGGTCCAATTTTTCCTTTTCTAAATAACTTTAAAATCTTAGCATGGAAAATGCCAAAAATATACAAAAAGATAGTTACAAGGTAAGGTGGCATCGTTCGACATTTAACTAACTGTAAAGTAAGTTGTGTCGGTTGAAAAGCAAAAACTTGCATTTCAATAGGTGTTACTGACGTCACCATAAAGACGTAAATTCAGTATGTGAAGGAAAAATTCGACATGACGGGTAGGTATCGCGGTGGCTTAGTGGTCATAGCGTCTGGTGTACCTAACCAGAAGACGCAGGTTCGAATCCTGCCCGCGGTCCAATTGTTCCTTTTCTAAATAACTTTAAAATCTTAGCATGGAAAATGCCAAAAATATACAAAAAGATAGTATTATAAACAAGTAAATATCACTGCAATAAAAAAAAAATGAAACTCCAATTTCAATAAGACACTCCAAGTCGTCTCCGTTTGTAAGCTCTACCCTGAGAGGATTACTATGTGACGTCACTGCGACAGCCCATGTTGACTATTCGAAATGCATTTTCAGCAGAATCTTCTGCCTTACTCCTCAAATATAATTCCATGTTATTAAAATCTGAACATACTACGTCAGTAAAAATATTCCTAATTAGCACGTATTTGTTCGGCGACACCTAATTTAACTAAAGTCCTAAGTAATTAGGACGTGTGCACGACCCGGGCATAACTTATTCATACTTGAAAGCTATTCCCAGTCTCGCAATTAACTCCGGTAAGATTTTCTGAAAAATACTGGTACTAAAAAAAAACTCGGTCTAAATGGTAAACCTTGATTATTGAGCTTACGTTGCCCCGTTTCCTTAGTGCCACTCACTTTAGTGCCATTCGAAGACCATTCTGATGCAACTGAAATACAGATTGGGCCTGCGTTGCAGCTGGTTAGGCACTTGGTTTGACTGCTGAGAAGGTCATCAGTCGCCCATAGTACTTGGCCCTCCCAAAGGGTTCATCAATGGACGTTCGCGGTGGGATCGCGGATCATGCGAGAGCGATTCCCGTGATCCCACCAGTATGCGGATGGTAGTGGTTTTAGGCAGTATACTGGCCACCTGGTCGGAGAGTCCGACATGGTCGTCCCGCATCCCCGAGCGGGGCGGCATGCATAGAAGCATTTCCCCACCCGAAAAAAAAGTATGTTGAGATCAGGGTGGTATCAAAAAACTTTAAGAAAGTGTTTTTATTTTGCGTTTCAGCAAGCATCTTGGCTGACACGTTTAATTTATTAATAATCGACCAGAGTATGCCTTTCTTAAGTACGGGTAGAACAATAGAGAAGGGTTCCGCTATATATAAAATATTAAATGCGAACACAGCGCTATAAACATGGGAAATTCCCAGCGTTACGCCGACTGCGGAGCTCTCGAACTTTTCATTGGCATTTTATTTGCTTCAATACACTTTTAAGAGCTGTTTATTTCGTTTTATTACCGACGAGATTTAGATGTGACGTCACATTTTGTGTATGTGTGCGTGTCTACTTTGTTTTGAGTTTATTTAATTTGATTAGTGTTTTATTCATGTTTACCTTATTGAGATTTATTTGAAAATAAAATAATAATTGGCAGGATCAGTCGAACAACCCACCTTAAATTGTCTATTGTTTTTTAGTTAATTAGATAATTATGGTATTAATATTTTTAGTTATCGACGCCATCTGGTACTAAAATCTAAAACTAACTTAGAAATTGTCCTTAAAAGATCTATCGAGAAAAGGCTATGCCTTTTTGCACGACTTGGCAAGGGCACTGCCGTACCTCCAGAATACAGAAACAAATATAATTAATCAGGAAATTAACAAAACACTTGTACAACAATCTGACTTCAAGCTATAAAACAAAATATTGCAATCCTACAGGGATTTACCCAGTTTAAAATATGGGCAGTACTGCGTTAAATCTCTGACGTTGGTGCGTGCGTAAATCTCGCAGCGAGCCCGCTGGGCGTGGGGCAAATAAAACTGGGGCTAATGGCTCCTTAAAGTTTTCTTTATGCGCTCCCCCGGGGCGGGCCCCAGAAATCATATTTCTCGACCTAATAGTTGCTAGAAGTTGTTCGTGTATTATTAGCTGTTAACAGCCGCCCGTGGTTGATTGAATTGCGGTTATATTTTTTTGTGGAATTTAAAATGCTGTGACTGCGTCATTAGACTAGTGTCGTAAGCGACTGTTATACTAAAGATCCTGGTTTCGATTCCCAGGTCAGGTAGAGGTATTGGGTTTTTCTATGAAATTTTCAGTAGCAGCTCGGAGCTTGGAATTAGTTTGTGCTCATTCAATTACTCGCTAAATGTGGACATCCATTAGTGTAAACCTCTGCTTCACTCTTCGTAGAATATAGGCGTGATGGTATGGTAAAATGTTGTTAGTACAAAAGACAACACTTTGAGTTATAAATTTAAATAATTGTTTGCCCTTCAGACCGTCTGTATTTCAACGTAATAACGTAAATTTTTGTAGTGGAACTGTTTACCTTGACGTTTTATCGTGTGTACTTGTTGAGAATCATCTATTTTATAGGTCTTCGTGGCTGGGAATTGTTATAGATTCGATTCCCATATTAGGCAAAGTTTTAAGTGCTTTTGACCAGGTTGGCATAAATGGAGGTGAGTCCTACGAGTATGTCAGCAGTATGAAGTCAGCCTGTGTTTGATCATGATGAATGGCAGTATAAGCTCCATGGGCCTAAAAATATAGGCAAAAGTTTGATTTAATGTCTTGACCGAAATAAAAGAGGTTTCATGCAAAAATATTTTTTAATTTTTCGCCAAATTTGACTTCTGTAAACAATAATATTTATGTTTCCGTATCCTTCAAAGTCAGTTATTACAATATTAACAAAATCAAAGGCGAGTATTTACGGAAAACAGATTTCGGGGAACTTTGACCTCAAACGTATTTTTCTGGGCCGCGACCTTGTGGGTGACTTTTCGAAAGTCGTTTAATGTGTTTGTGAGCATTGCTTTCTTTTTCTTGAACGGGATTTTCACGGACCTAGGAATGAGTTTTCTCTAAAAAACAAAACAAAACCGAAATAAAAGGTTAAATACCAAATTAAACAAACTTTAGGAGATTATTTCATACTAGCTGAACTGACAGATATTGTCCTAACAAGAATTCACTAAATCATAAAAAAACCTATATATTATATATAGCATTTTCAGATTTTACCGAATTTTACAATTATCAAGGCAACTTTTCTATTTGTTCTTAACCTGCAAACCTTATTCAAACTATTACCAACATATTTAGAAATAAATATGTTCAGGGGCTCGTGGCTAAGTAATAACTTCTCTGATCAACAAATATGCAAGGTTAAGCTGCGCTAATCGCGGTCAGTCTGTGGATGGGTTCTACCATACTGTGTCAGTATGGGGAGCAGCTAGCAAGACTTATATGCTCAAGCTTGAAAGATCACAACGAGCGATATTAAAAATAGCTCACAAAAAACCTTGGCGCTACTCAACTGATACCCTGTACTCAGAGTGCAACCTTTTCCGTATGCGACAGCTGTCTGTTGCGTCAACGTTGCTGCGGTTTCACAAATATGCTAAGGACTTGGCTCGTCCTGCTCATAGGACCATGAAGTGGGATCGACCTAGAGTACGTTCCTCCTTTGCACGTAGTTCATTTCTGGAGCCTTATTTCTATTCAAAATTCTTTAATCAAAACAATAAAATACTCTATATAACTTACTTTTGCTGTAATCACGAAATTTTCAACCTAAAAACTACAGTGAAACTGAAGACCTATTGCATACTCGGATATAGGTAATAATGGATAGACTTATATTAGATGGATAGGACTTATACATTTAAAGTATTTAAATAAATACAACACCTTTAATATACAAGCATAATCAACAAAGCACGCGTAATCAATCAATACACAAACACAAAACACACATGCGCGCTTACACAACCGCACACATACACACACATGCACGCTCATATAAACTAATATTATGATCTATATCATTTTATTTATATATATAGAAAACATTAACTGTATTAATTTTTTATCACTTTGTAATAATTTGTATACATGGCACCTTGGGAAGAGACTGAACCCCACGACACAGGGAATCCTAGTGTGGGGTTCAGAGAAACTGTACAATTTACCATATTTTTTCTGTACAAGTGTTTATTACAAAATAAATAAATTTATTATACTTAACACATCGAGACCCTTCTGTGCCCAATTTTTTTTTTTTTTTATAGTACGGAAAATCCTCATGGATCCTAACGTACCGACTAAAAAACCGCACTTTCCTTAACTTGCCTTACAGTCATAGCCATGGGATCCGTGAAATTCACCACGACCATGACAGGCTGTGGTCCAGCACTCGCTGGACCCCATTGTATAGCGAGACCTTGCCCTGCATCCTATTATGCTGAAGGCACGCGTGTGATGAGCACGCCTGCCGCCTACTGAGGCCATTATCTGATTGGGCGGCGGAATCACCTATTCAGCCGCCCGCAGGCCACAGCTCATGGAGGCCGAAGGTCTGTCTGCGCCCTCCGGCGCCCGGTGCGTCTACTACGGATTGGGAGAGAGGTGGACAATTCTCTCTCCCTTTCCGCCGCCTCCTTTGCAAGCATAACTTGCTCGCAGTCAGAGGCGGACCCTTCTGTGCCTAGGAGATCACATAAAGCCGTCAGTTCCGGTAGTCATACGAACACCTATGAAAATCGTTAGTGGTAGTCAAGAGTTCAAAGTATCTGCAACCAGTCTATCCTCAAGATATTTGTATCACCCAAGTTGTCTGATGGCAGTCGCTTCGTGTAAAATACGCCACAATATAGTTGGGAAAAGGGTCGGAGGACGATGACAAACATATTTAGAAAAATAAAGCCACTCCAGCCGTTTTCAAGTGATGCTCTTATCAACAAGCATTTCATTTTTATTTAAATTGAAGATTTGTGCATATTATGTGACGCTCAAAGATCGAAAACGCTCAATTAGTGAAAATCAGCTCACAGCACGTTGTGGTCAATTATATTAGAAAGTAGAAGTAGCAGCCTAATAATCATTTGTTAGCTTTTTTTAATTTCGATCTTTGAACGTAATACATACACCATACATTTTTAATACAGAACGTGTTAGGTATGTGCATTGTCTAAAAGTATAAGTTACATTACATTCTCTTGGAAAAATGCCCATTACGGCTTACACCCAACAAATTTACAGCTAAACCTTAACTTTTAAAACTATAAAACATTTAGCACTAGGATCCTATTGCAATAATACTAATTTAAAGTCGGATGCGGCTTGCATTTCTACGTTAAAAGCTATTACGTGAATATTCGAATGAATGTGTTCGGTATTAACTGATGTGTTTACGACTTTACATATATTTTCTGACCAAAAAATGTAATGCGTTTAAAACCGGCCGTGTTTTTGTAAATCCTCGGCGAAATGCTGATTTAAGCGGTTTGCGAAGCCGTTTTTGGGTTTAGCCTTAATGTGCGGATATGTTTATTGTTGCGCTGTTGATGTGGTATACAGGAAGTATATATAACATAGTCTTGTTCTTTTTACACATAGTTATATGCTCACATTTGTCTCTTTTTCGTAGAAAGAAAGAAAGTCGATATTCATAGATCTTATAATACATTACATTATATTAATTACATGACAAACTTAAACGGCGTGTATGTATGGCAGGATGTATGAATGTGGTCGAAGCGAAAGAAGTATGCAAGAATCGTAGCAAGTGGCGTTCTTTAGTTTCTGCCTACCCCTATGGGAAAAAGGCGTGAGTGTATGTATGTATGTATGTATGACAAACTTAAATGTAATTTCATTCATTAAGATTCTCAAATTTTGCTCACATTATTGATTTCCGGCTTGAAGTGTAGTCACTGAATTGTAATCATTTCACTGGCTAGATTACCCTTCAAGTTTTCATTTGATAATGAGACGTAAAAACTGATCAATAATACCCCAGAGGTATTAATTACTCGCGCGTTGTCATCTTATTACAATATACCCAGATTAAATCAGGAGGGTACTTCGACGTTCAAATTGTTGATACGCAACATTTTAAAAAGTGTTCTAGATTTGAAATTATACTTCGGTCCACAGGGCTCGCTAGCCGAGCGGTCCGATTCGCGTCATGTGAGACACAACTGTCCACACCAACAATGCTCGAACACTCTGACTCTCCAATACTAAATTTTATTCATTCTCGAAGGTTACCCAATGAATTTATCCGTTAAAACTTTATAGATCTAGAGAGGAACCATCGTAAAAATATAATATGTGTACAGATCCATATTATGACTTTATCTATAGACTCTGCGACCGAACCAATGTCAAGCCATAAATTCTAAGGTTTGAAACACACTTTGAGTAATGTTTTTATTTTATTTGCAAGTATACGTATCCTCCGTAATCTTAGCCTCAAAAAGGCTTTTTTGAAAGTAGTGTTCTAAGCTTAAGACTTCGATTCATGCTAATATAGTAAAGTGAAAATCAGTCTGTCTGCTTCATGGCTGCATGGATAGTGAGTAAATGATGGAGTACAAAGTCACCATGTCTCAACGATTGAGATAGATGGAAGAACTAGATCTAGGAATCAGGGGGTCTACTCCCTAAGCACGAAATCCGTAGTTTCGACCTAAGTGACGGGCGTTTCCTACTCCGTATTACCTATGGATGGATGATTCGTTCGGGGCCCGAACTAAGAATGAATGACAACACAATTTGACAGTTGTCCCTATTCTCGTTGTGTTTTTTTTTACCTGTTCGAAAATTTGAATTTGACACTCGTTTTATCGGACTCCGAAGTTTCGGAGAACTTTCGAACGGCTCGTAACTTCGATGACGGAGATAGGGAGTAGACTCTCAGGCGTGGAGTCCACCACGGTGGTCTAGTTTAGCATATAAATGTAACTGTATTTTTATTTCACAAGCGGCTTGTGTATATATCCAAAATCAAAATTATTTATTCAAGATAGACTACTGGGTAGTACTTGTTTAACGTCATTTTTACATTATATATTATCGTATATGGGAAAAAAACATCTTTCTCTGTTTTATTATTATACTGGATTCATTATTATTGTACACATCAAACTGCATTGTTAACTATTCAGAATATAATTGTAAACCAAGAATAACACTAATCAAGTTTTTTATTAAAAGGTTCTTCTCCATAAGTCTTATGGAGAAGGACCTATTAATAAAAACTTTGGAACCTTGCAACTGTGTACCGTGTACCTGCTTTTGACTCAAAATACTCAAAACTGTTATTTTTATGTCTAATAAAAAAAAATTGACATGACTAAACAAAATCACTAGCTTCTGAAATCTGTGTCCCCAGCCTAATACTTTTATGACTTTGTTCCGCGTAAGGCACATTCAGCCCAAAGGCACGAAGCTAACAATTCTTGAAGGCACATTGTGTAAATCTGTATAATTCGAGCCGAGGTCCACTGTGGCTCTCTGATGGTCCATAAAACGCTTCAGTTTATGATACTGGAATCGTTCTTACATGGGAATTTATTGTGATGTTATTAGTATTAGTTCTTACGGCTTTTAGTTTGATAGAAAATAGTAGAAGGAAAATCATCATCAACCCATATACTGTCCTACTGCTGGACACGGGTCTCCTCTCAGACTGAGAAGTATTAGGCTATAAATATAGTCCACCACGCTGGCCTAGTGCTTGTTGGCAGACTTCACACACCGTCGAGAGAAACTCTAAGGCATGCAGGTTTCTTCACGATGTTCTCAGAAGGAAAATAATTGTACACAATATCAAAGTTGTACATTAATTTATGTGCAAGAAGTATCTTTACGAGACAGTACAATTGAAAAATTGGTCCGACCATCGCATCTGAAAATGCATCCCGAAATGATTGAAGTCAATTTCTTTTTATCAAAAGTTATGATCATTATATCATAACATACCATCAGGTCTATTTTCCCCGAAGGGTTAGGCAGATGCAAATGTACGCTCAAGTTTGCCGGTATGTTTAGACCCCATATAAAGGGGGCGAACCTAATGTATTGTCGGGGTTGTTATTTGAGAATTTCATCAAAAAATCCAATAACTCTACTCGATCTGGGAAAGGAACCCAGGCTCTAGCAAAGCAGTCACGCTTACGAACACAAGACTAATGAGTATTGAGACTAGACTAATGAATAAATAATCAATAGTTATTACGTAATAATTACTCAATTGTATTTACAATTACAGCTTCCATAATTATAAAAAGCTGACAACACTACACAAACTTCAAACTAACTTACTCCATATACTATTGTATGGAATAAATTGTTTGTGTGGGCAAACAATTTACAGCCGCAATAAAAAAACACATTGAAAAAACAGAGCATTTTTTCTCACTAGCCATACTTCAAAGTCATAGAAAGGAGGTAACATATATAAAATACGCCAACAAAAACCTGCCAGGAACCGACAAAAATCATAAATATTTTACGTGAAACTTCTCTCTCTGGAGACAGTTTCGGGACATCGAGGTCATTAGAAAAGTTTTAGTGGCTATTACAGCCCGTTTTATATTACCGTTGTGCGTTCCTCGTGTGGTTTTAGTGGCAACCCTAGGATTGTTACTCAGACTCATTGCTGTTGCTTACTCTGTTGCTCTCCCAACGTTCCTAATTTAAAATTACTTACTGCGACAATGACATAAATACGTAGGACGAGTCTGTGGTCTAGTGGTTCGAGTGTTGGAGTGCTGATCATGAGGGTTCGATTCCTAGGACACAAATATTTATGTGGTAAACATAAGTGTTTGTGTTGGTGTGAGTGTTTCTTATGTGTTTTAAGTATGTTTTTACAAAAAAATGTATATAGTATATGTCTATTGTCTAGTACCCATAGTACAGACGCCAGTAGGTCAAGTTATCCAAAACTGTCATATTTTCCCAATTGAAAATGAACATTATTATTAAGTGTTAAAGTTGAGAATCTATCAAAGAAATTTGACTGATTGTGGTAGCTTGATGTGCTGGCCTCTGTACAAGCTGTGCTTAGTTTGGGACTAGATGGTGCTGTGTAAAAACGTCCCAAAAATATCATTTTTATATTATCTATTCCAATTTTTTATTTTCTGCCTTTTACTTTGGTTTGCAATCCGCTGTATTCATTTTGGGAAACTTATAACTTAATCCATATACATTTTTACCGTGGGAGAGCCATGCTTCGGCACGAATGGGCCAGCTCGACCGGACTTGATATCGCGGCCTCACAGAAAACCGGCGTGAAATAACGTTTTCGTTGTGTTTCGTCGAGTGAGTGAGGATACCGGACGCCCAAACCCCTTAAAAGGGCGGCAACGCACCTGAAACTCCTCTGGTGTTGCGGGTGTCCATGGGCGGCGGTAATCGCTTACCATCAGGTGATCCGTCTGCTCGTTTGCCCACCCTAACACATAAAAAAAAAAAAATACATGTGGAAGCTTGTAATTAGCAAATGTCCCTACCTTTAAGATTAGATTTATTTTTATTATTAGTCTGTAAGCATTCTATAAAAGAAATTAAATAAATCGACGACGTCTGTGGTCTAGTGGTTCGAGTACCGGACTGCTGATCATGGGGTCGTGGGTTCGATTCCCACAGGACACAAATATTTGTGTGGTTAAAACATAAGTGTTTGTGTTTGTCTGGGTGTTTCTATGTATTATAAGTATGTATTTACAAAAAAAAAAGTATATAAGTATTATATCCATTATCTAGTACCCATAGTACAAGCTCTGCTTAGTTTGGGACTAGATGGTGCTGTGTGAAATTGTCCAAGAATATTTATTATTATTATTTATTAAATAAATAAAAATAAAATCTTAGTCTAGGATACAAAACCATACTTTCAATACTATGGCCGTCTTAATAGTACCTAAAATAGGTTTCGATAGGCTAAACGCCTTCCTGGACTAGTGATAATTATTAATTCATTCCGATAGTACTAAGATCGGGTTTGGTCGAGAATTCGTTCCTAGAATAGAATGCTTTCAACCTATCAAGCGTTAAACCACAGTAATAGGCATAGACAGATTTAACCTCGGTTCTTCTAGAGATAAATGTGGGTACTTTTATGAAAATGTAAAATACTTAATAAATATTCTCGGATAAATAAATATTCTCGGACAATTTTACACAGCACCATCTAGTCCCAAACTAAGCAGAGCTTGTACTATGGGTACTAGACAATGGATATAATACTTATATACTTTTTTTTGTGAATACATACTTATTACACATAAGAAACACCCAGACAAACACAAACACTTATGTTCATACATACCATCACGCCTGTATTCCCCGAAGGGTTAGGCAGAGGTGTACTAATTGTACACCCACATTTCGCCGGTATGTTTAGGTCCCATGTAATAGGGGGCGAGCCTATTGCCATTAACCGGGCACAATTAATCCAGACTCCGAGCTGCTACTGAGAATTTCATAGAAAAACCCAATAACACTTTGCTCGACCTGGGGATCGAACCCAGGACCTCTAGCGTAGCAGTCGCGCTTAGGACCACTAGACTAATGAGACATGTTCATCACATAAATATTTGTGATTTGTGGGAATCGAACCCACGACCTCGTGACCAGCAGTCCGACAAGCGAACCATTACACAACAGACGTCGTAAAAAAGAAAGATTTATTCAATTATTTTCTGGTTAAAGAATATTTATTTCCATAAAAGACACAGACTTACATGCGAATATAACGTATAAAGTACAGACGCCAGCAGGTCAACATATCCAAAACTGTCAAATTTTCCCAATTGAATATGAACCTTATTGTTTTGTATTAAAGTTGAAATTCAATCAAAGAAATTTGACAGATTGTGGTAGCTTGATGTGCTGGCCTCTGTACATATTATAACTAGTTCGATCGTCGTTCAAGCAGAAAAGGAAAAAAATGAGTGTGTTAATACCCACCCAACATATTAATTGTTAATAAATAATCTTAAATAAGATATTTGACTAATTAAGTTTTAAATAATATGTTAATAAATAAATAATAATTAATAATAAATAAATATTCTTGGACAATTTCACACAGCACCATCTAGTCCCAAACTAAGCAGAGCTTGTACTATGGGTACTAGACAATGGATATAATACTTATATACTTTTTTTTTTGTAAATACATACTTATAATACATAGGAAACACCCAGACAAACACAAACACTTATGTTCATCGCATAAATATTTGTGGTTTGTGGGAATCGAACCCACGACCTCGTGATCAGCAGTCCGACACGCGAACCGCTAGACCACAGACGTCGTCGTCGTCGTCGTTGTAATAAATAATATGGTTATTTATTACAACGCGAAACAAAATACCAAAATCAAAATAGTTTTATTTTCATATAAACCATACAGGTACAGGCGCTTATGAAAATTCGAGTCCAGGTACACGGTCCCAAATTAGTTCCAAATGTATGTGTGTGTATATATGTATGATATCTTCCAGCCTATCATCAGTATATGTTTTTGGTAAATAATCTAGACTAGATTATCCTGCCGAGATAAATATAGAAGAGATATTTAGGCACGAAGCAAATACCAAACAAAGTAAACCTACTTACATACCATCACGCCTGTATTCCCCAAAGGGTTAGGCAGAGGTGTACTAATGTACACCCACATTTCGCCGGTATGTTTAGGTCCCATGTAATAGGGGGCGAGCCTATTGCCATTAACCGGGCACAATTAATCCAGACTCCGAGCTGCTACTGAGAATTTCATAGAAAAACCCAATAACACTTTGCTCGACCTGGGGATCGAACCCAGGACCTCTAGCATAGCAGTCGCACTTAGGACCACTAGACTAATGAGAATAAACCTACTTATTTCAATTATATAGATAATCTTATCTGTATGGTTGTTACTAAACTATCGAACTGATTTTGGCGAATAATGTCTATCAGTTCGTCCATGAGTGCCTCCAGATGTTCCGTTTTCTCGGACTTCTGAGTATTTTGGTCCCAAATAGGTTAAGTCTGACCTTGTTTTCGAATTAATCGCCCTTCAGGGACATATTGTGGGTTTTTGTTAGGTGATAGTATTTTGTTTATGTAATTACAGGTAATATTTAAATATTACGCAAAATAAAACAAAAATACCCTCAGTTTTGTTTCTTTTAATAAAAAAAAAACATCTATAAAAGACAAGAGCAAGCTGGCAACGGTTAAAAGAAGGTATTTACCCGCAAATATTAAAAAAAAAATAACAGCAAGTGCTATCGGCTGCCTAGAGTTTCTTCGACTCACTATTTAATCGCACACCGTTATTGGAGAGGAGATACTTAATGATCTAAAAAGGGATAAATAAAATATTGCCATAAAGTCAGCGACAAGTACATATTACAACAGCCAAGTACTTACATGGAAAAAAGTTGATGATGAAATGCATTAAATCACTGCAGCACTATTTTTCAGTTAGCCTAAGACATGTCTTCACAGCGACTTATCAATGTTCAATATCGTCATGTCCATCATTTAATATTTAAATTCCAAATGATCGACAAGGAAACAAAATACGAGTATAAATATTAACAATGCTTGTTATTGACAACTATATAACGTCTAATAATACAACGGTATAAATATAGTAAAAACATAGTCACAGCTGACTTAAAAACAGTTAAGTATATAAATAAAATTAATGAAAGCAGAGAACAAAATTTGTATCTACCAACGAACCTAAATTAAAACAAGGAATTGTTCACAGTTTCATTACAAAACAACGTAACAGAAAGGCGCAAAAAACGCCCATTTTAAATCAGCGCTTCACAATTAACGTTGAAATAAATCTCGCCATTGACGGGTTTTCGAGTGTTATCAATTATAAGAGTGAGTTGGGCGTTTGAGCCGTCCTCTAACTATTTCTGCCCAACGACGTCCTCAACAGGAATTTTCCATTTAAAACAAAGGACTGTATTGGAAAGTAATTCCGATTCGATTCTTAAGAAGTCGTCCAAACCCATTTCTATTGTGAAAGGAATTGCGATACGGACAATTTTGATTTAAAACGACATAATTGATCGAGACTGAATTGAATAGGCTTCTAGTTATTTGGAAATAATATAGTCGTTTAGTAGAAGAGAGGTTACTCGAATTTCAACAGTCTCGTCTCTAAGTTTAGATCGAGCTTAGAATAGACTATTGTCAGACAATCTCGATAATTTCACTTTAACTTTAGCAGAAGTCGATAGGTCTGTACAGTAAATATACTTCAGTTGAAACGATAAAATTGGACCATGTATTAGACTCTATATAGATGAAATGAACAGCTGCGCCTGGTTGACATATAAGAAAAAGTCCGCCGCATTTCTTTAATTTTTCAGTATTATTTACAAAACGGATAAACTGTTCACAAAATGATAATAATGGATAATGTGGGGACACTCGTAGTCCTGTAAGTATATATACGTGGCTGAAAGGGATATTAATTAAGTACAATCGACAAAACAGTTAGATATAAAGGCAACTAATGAGTTCTGTATTTTGACAAAAAGCTGTGTAATGCTGTATCAAATTGCAGTACAAGTACAAAACTAGATGACACTTGTAATGGAGATCCTGAGAGCAATTTCAACAATAGATACAGAGTACTGATATTCCACAACTACGAAATTCCCCTTAACATTCTCTTCTTAGCTATATTTCATTTAAGGCCAGTCACTTTTGCAAACAATCAGTGGAATCCACAAATCACCCTTCATAGCCGGATCCGCGCTGCAATTGAACTGAAATCCATTCACTATTCAAACTAGTCCAAGTAAGGAATGTATCATTTCAGTATTACTGGATTCTATTTATTCATCGAGCTGTCTATGAAAGCATAGCATAAAGGAGGTTGGCATAAAAGAAAGAGGGATTAATCTCAGAACTCATTGCGAACCTGTAGGTTATTAGGAAATTTAGAATCGTGTTTAATGCTGTGTTACGCCGTGTTTTTTTTTTGTCATCTTACAGCCGAAAAGATATATTTCTACATAAATGATCAACAATTTCTTGTATGGGATCAACCATGAGAATGCGAAAATAAAAACAGCTACACCTTACATTTTGTCGAGACACCTGAACTTTTTTCTAAGAAACAGCTCTCTTTTATTTTCAAGATTTTAGATTTAGACCCATATTTAGTAGAAATAATAGTTTCCTTTCGGTTTTAAGACGGGATATGTATACATATAGGGGATCGATTTAACAAAGATCAATTACAGTTATGACAAATTTAAATATCACTTGACGGAACCAGAGCCACTGAAACATAATTTGGCCGAAGCAGAGAATTAAATTGCATCCAAGAAAAGAAACGGAGGATGATGATGACCTGCATCATCATTTGAGCCTTTTGCCAACTATGTTAGGGTCGGCTATTAGTTGTAACTAGATGCGGCTGAATATCAGTATTTTACACGAAGCTACCATTAAACCTCCGCAACGCAACTTTTGGGTTATACCGATACCCTGGGGATAGATTGACTGTCGGGCTTTTTGGGATTCTGACTACTACTAACGATTGTCATAGGTGTTCGTATGACAGCCGAGATCGCTTTACGTGCTCCCTAAGGCACAGAGGAGTCTGAGTGTGTTAAGAATGGTCACCCATCCACAGATTAGCCGCGGCTAGTGCAGCTCAAACTTAAAAAACAGAAAGAAACCAGGTACATACCTAGTTATAATTTAAAAATCATTTAATCAAAATGGACACCGATTTATTGAAGCAAAAGTAATTTGTTATCGAGTTTGTTCCTAGTTCAAAATGTGGTGTTGTTTTCGCCTTGTTGGTCGTTATCTCTGGACTTGTGGCGGATGCAGTGCCGCTTGACCGCTCTCATTTGTGATACTCCATCGGTTCGTGCAGCCCTAGTATATATAACGTTTACAGGAACTTCCATACGAATATCGGTTTGGCAATCATATAGTCTTAAAGGTTTTCTGACGTTCCGGTATTACTCACTGATTTGAAACGCTGGCATAAATCAATGTGACAATATCAAAATTAATCAATAGAGAGAATTTTCTAGTAAAGGTGTTGTTATGGTGAAAGGAAAATATCGTCAAACAGATCCTAAGAAACCTGATCGGCCTTAAATTGATTCAGCAAACATTGGTCAATACTTAGTGAGAGTCCAAGAGCCAAGTCTGCTATTTCCATTGGATATTTTACTAGTCTTTGATTTAATCAAAATAACAGGCTTAATGAAAAATATGATTAATTCTAATCTGTATACTGAACAAAAATATTTAAAAATAGTTTTGAGACATAAGGCTTAAAAGTTTTTGGTGGGGTTTCAGAGGGGATGCTCCATACCTACCCGCAAAACGAGTGTTGGTATTGAATATAGCTCACCGAATATTGAAGTCACATTTTTGTACAGTACGATCTCTGTCTCGCATAAAATTAAATTAAATCTCTTTATTTTTGGACCTATTTTAATTTTGTTTAAGATTGGCTTTATATGATGATTTTTTTCAGAATCATAAAAAAATATCAGTCTACTAACCAATCATATCAGAATGGACGTCCAATGTTACCAAATGATATAAGGACTGACAGATTACGCAACTGCCAAAAATTGACGATACTGAAGTCACAGAACATGAAGTCATTGACAGTATTTATTAATAGATTTCACTGACCTCTTCATTATAAGTGACAGACTTGTATCCCTTGCCACTATTTGCCTTTCATCGTGAAATATGTTTGAACTACTGACTTTAATATATGGCAGATATGTGGCCAACCCACTGCCACTTCAGCTTGCTTATCTGGTTTGCTATGTCGGTTACTTTGGTTATCTGTCGGATAACCTCGTTTAGGATTTTATCCTTCAGAGTAACTCCAAGCACAGCACGCTCAATAGCAAGCTGCGCGACTTTCAATTGGTGGACTAACCGCACTGTAAGTGTCCACGTCTCAGTACTGTAGGTCATCACAGGTAGGACGCACTGATTGAAAACTTTAGTTTTTAAACTTTGCGGTATGGGTGATGAAAAAGACTTGACGAAGTTTTCCAAATGCGGGCAGCATTTGGAAAACTTCGTCAAGCCCAACTGGATCCTCCTCTTGGCCTCCTTCTTGTTTTTACCCAACTGCAGGTGCAGTGTATTCTGAAACAATTTCAAGAAGATGACCATTTACACCAATAGGTCTCAGATCAATGTGGTCATTGAACATGACTTTAGTTTTATCCAAGTTCATGCTGAATAAAAACTGATAACACATAGTATCATAGTATCAAATAACAGTTTTTAATCTTTGCTACTGGTACAAGACTGTGAACCTATGTTTACCTCACATAAACCCGAGCATCCTCCGTTGATTAACTCGATACTCTGCTTTGTGTCTGCAACCAGATCGCTAATTTGATTCTGCAATAATCATATGATACTGTATCCTCTTCTGAAATCGCAAACAAGACAAAGACACTTGAGAGCTATTACTGCTTCGAATCATTGTTTGAGTAAAAAAGAGCAAATACACGTTTTGTAAAGAGAATCTCTTTTGATGCTTTCAATAAATGTGATAATATTCTATTTACATACCTAATTTGTTTTTATGTTCAATAAAACAATCCGACGATTAAAAAAATGATTGTTTCCCTAAAATACATTTTGCTTTTAGTTTTCGTGTTCTAATAAAGTTTCATTTGAATTTGAACCTTATTACAGAACTTATAAAGTTACGTAATCCACTTTCGATTGCTTCTTCTTTAAATTAAGAACTTAAGCTCAACTCTAGTCGAGTGGCGCAATCGACATTGTTCACTTGACTTCTTGATACGACTCCATTCCCATATTTTCATCCACTCGTTCTATAGAACATCTAAGCCATTCGCAATTTGCTACACAATGCATAATACTAACACTTAATGTCTAACAAGTTTAAAGGTATCAGCTTTAAAAAATGATGTAAAAACACTTCACCTAATTTCTACTTCATAAAAAGTTACACATTTCTCACTAAGAATACCAAGAGTCGAAAGAAACCCAAAGTTGGTTTTGCATTATGCGTGTTATGTAAATCGTGGCAAGTTACCGAGGAGGTTTTCTTCTGAGGAACTCGTTGAAAGCATCGGTGAACTGGGCTCCTTAAAAATTCAGAACGTTAAGAGTGATACCAAAGTGTGGTTCTTGGTGAGAAACTATTGGATATGGTATATTCATTATTAATATTATAAATGCGAAAATAACTATGGCTGTTTATTTGTTTGTCTGTTATCATTTCACGCATAAGCCTTTGAGGATCTAAAGAATGCCATTGATGCCAAACTTAACGTGGCCACCTACTGGGCTCAAGGAATATAAATAATGTATTTACCATCAAAACGAAAAGAAGAATAAGAAGACGCCTAAACCGCTGAACAGATTTCGACAAAATTAGGTAAGGATATAAATAGCAATTTTTCTTTTTGCTTCGCGTGTGGAAATATCCTCATGGACTTCCGCCGTCCGGTGCGGCGGTGGGGCGTGTCGGACTCCACCCAGAGTGGGTGACGTGCCGACTTAAAACCACACGGTGTTCCTTCTCTCACCTGCTGCGTTGGAGGCTACGGGAACAGAGCATTCTTCCGTAAATGTAAATTGCATCCTAAGGCCTGCCTTAGGATGATAGTATGAAAGGTTGCCCATATCCTGATATGGGCAACCTTTCGTACTTTTAGGACGCGAGTGAAACCATGAGAAAAAGCCAGTTTGATTATATTTCTCTATAGGCTTTTTATATTTTTTGTTAAGATAAAATTAAAAACAAGCTTACGGGCCACCTGATGGTAAAGAGGCCAGCAACACTAGCTGTCTGGGGCGGTACAGACGTCAGAAGGTCAAGCTATCCAAAACTGTCAATTTTTACAATTGAATATGTACCTTATCGTTTTGTTTTAAAGTTGAAAATCAATCAAAGAAATTTGACAGATTGTGGTAGCTTGATGTGCTGGCCTTCCATTCATTTCCAAATATTCTGTCGCTAAGCAATAATATGCTAACATTTCTGTGTTTCAGTTTTAAGAGCTGTGAAATACCGGGGTATATTATGAGACTCTTCGATTTCTTTCTTCTTTCAATAGGCTTGGATGGCACATCCAACGGTCGTGTACAATTCTGACTTCCACAACTTCAACTCACGTTCACTTTATCACGTGGAAACTTTTCACTTTCCACACGCGATTGACGCACACAGATAGATGGATACTCACTCAGCACTCGAGTTATCTCAACTCGCCAACAAAGTTTGGAGAGACGTTTACAGAATAAGTATTTTAAATTTCGAAGCGAATGGACGTCTTTTAGTTTTGTTTGAAGTGAGTTTGTCAATTTCGCTACGGAATCACAGTAAGTACTTACCACTGTGGTATATATAAAGGGGGGTATAGACTAGATCATTTGCTAGAGCATTACTTTGTAATGTAATTTTTTTACGAATGGTACAATACGGGCAAAAGCTCAATTTGCTAAAAAAAATGCATGCAACGTAACGTTCATCCGAATAGTCGACGTTATGTTCGACGTAATGCTTACGAAGTGAACATATACCTGTAGCATTTCTTAAACAAATATCAATTACTCCCCACCGTCTCCCGCGCTCGTGCGTTTTGTTCATATAAGTGTTCAACCAAAATGTTCGTTGTTTCTTTGATACAAAACATTACAAGCGCTACTCGCTGTTATACCTGTTGTTGGCGAGTATACTATGTTATGTTGTCATTGTAAAGCAAAAAATCAAAAAAAAAACAACAAGCGTCATGTTCGAAATCTGAACAGCGAATGCTCGATGTTCTGTTACAAGTAACTGCTCTAGTCTATACCCACCTTTAGTAACACATTTTTAACATAACATATACATACATACTGCTCAAACTCATAGCATTGGTATATATTCTATCACGTCTATATTCCCCGAAGGGTTAGGCAGAGGTGTACGAAAGTACATTCAATTCACTGGTATGTTTAGGTTCCGATAGGGGGCGAGCCTACTGGGAATGTTATTAAAAATCCCAATCACATTTTGCTTGACCTGGTCATCGAGCCCAATACCTCTAAAGGTGCAGTCGCGCTTATTTGGTAGATTAGTTCGCAGGTTTGAACCTGCGTTCTCTGGTTTAGTACAGTGGGCACGTTAGTCATTTAATCTATCGAGGTCTGCACCCTTGATATTGAAATTCTCTTCTACTCGGTCTGGTCTATCTTAAAGTGGCGACAATTTTTAACATTTCTAAAGGAGTATTTAATGTATGGTACTTAAGTATATACATATATAATAGAATAGAATAACTGCTCTTTATTGCATACCATAAACAAATGCCATATACAGGTTTATAAATCATAGAATAGTCAATGGACGGTCTTATCACTTTTAGATGCACTCAAGAGAACTTACGGAAGAACGGAAAGGCGTAAATTCAGTATGTGAAGACAAAATTCGATATGGCGGGTGGAAGTCCCGGTGGCTTAAGGGTCATAGCGTCTGGTAACCAGAAGACACAGGTTCAAATCCTGCCCACGCTCGAATTTTTCCTTTGCTAAATAAAATAATACTGTATATTATCAGATTACATTACACTGCGTATAGCCAACTGCGAAGTAGTACAGAGCTATATCTACCTCGGTTCCACTATTACGAACATTGGAGGATGTGAAGAAGACATCAAGCGCCGATCCGCTATCACAAGGTCAGTAGTAGAGCGACTGGGAAAAATCTGGAAAGACAGACGTATAACTAAAAATACTAAGGTGCGACTAATGAAATGTCTAGTTTTTCCAATTTTTATGTATGGGGCTGAAACTTGGTCGCTTAAGCTACAAGATCGCCGAAAAATCGATGCACTGGAAATGTGGTATTGGAGACGCATGCTCAAAATACCCTGAACAGCGTTCCGCACCAATAACTCCATCCTCAAAGAGCTCCGTACGAGACAGACTTTCGTCGATTGTGCAACTACTAATAATGAAGTTCTTTGGGCATATATCCAGAAATGAAGACTCGATGGAGCGACTTGTAGTACAAGCCCGCATAGAAGGCAGGAGACCTCGTGGTCGATCTCCAACTCGCTGAATTGACCTCATCACTAAAGCTACGCTACCCACTGCTGTACAGTGTGCTCGCAATGCTGAAAGTCGCCAGAAGTGGAGGGACATCGCGCGACGTGCAGCAGCCTATGAAGACAGCGGTGATGCCGGGACGCAACCTTGTCCATCGACTGTCACGACCACTCTGTTAAGAGTGCCCGACTAAGAAGATTATCAGATTAATTAACTACAATGACAGATATACCCCTGGTTGTCGTAAGAGGCGACTAAGGGATTCACCGGAGAATGGGCAGCAGCGTCCTCCAAGTATTACTTCCACCTACTGCGATCGCCAACCCGCCTGCCAAGCGTGGCGATTATTGGCAAAACCCCCCTCTGGGGAGACCTATGTCCAGCAGTGGACGTTAAAAAGGCTGATATGATGATGATGAATGGCAGATATTATTAATTACGGTACTCTTCCCAAAACATTCTTTGCAACAGTTTACCAACAAAAATGTTCTACCAAACTATCCCTACAAAAACTGAGCTGAAACCTAAAAGACAAGAGGTAACTACACAAAGTTGGCAGACAGTTCGTTGTTCCAAACTTGATGACGTCACAAACTGCTTCGAAAACGACGCTCAGTAAAATTAAACCAAAAACCGACCAATACATTGGGAACTTTCTAGTTTTTACGGTTTTCGGACGTATTTATTTCAGCGCATACATTAGGGAGATGCGAAAGATTTTAAACTTCAGTCCTTCATTCGATTATTTGATTGTTTTGGATATTAATTATTAACCGATATATTGGCCCACTGCTGGGCACGGGTCTCAGATTTGGAGGGATAAGGCTAGCGGGTTGGCAGACTTAACATGCCTTCAAGAAAATCTCTCAGGCATGCGGGTTTCCTCACGATGTTTTCTTTCACAGTTTAAGCGATTGATAATTAATTATTAATACGCACATGATTTTGAAAACTCGGAGGCCTTTGATTCGAACTCGAGATCTTTGATTCGAACTCGAGACCTTTGATTCGAACTCGAGACCGTGACAGTCCAGTGGTCTTATATAGTGATATGACCACTGGACTATCACTGCATTTTTGGCTATTCAATTTTTTTGAATATGCAATATATTCAGGGCTATATCTTTCCATTTACATGTAGGTAATAAATAAGGGCTCCCACAAACTAACGCTCACCGAAGGTCGTATTCAAGGATATTTGAAGAAAGCGCACGTTAAGTTATGGAAGTGTTAGTGTTGAGGACATCTTATTTAAGAACAGGTCAGGACACTTCTTGTACGTTTTCGATAAATTTAATACTTATATTATTAAATTACACATTGGCGCCAAATCAAGGTAAGCAGATTGTGTATTAAAAGATCTAGTTCTTGTTTACTTTTAACAAATAAGATTCAACATTTTATCCTAGTAGTAAACTTGACACTTGACAGCTTGTATTAAAGCTGTTGTACTTTTAAAATCTCAATATACACGATAAGAAACTTTTGCAGCACATTATGCTATCTCACAATTAGGGGATCTCTGGATATAATATTACTAACATTACAACTTCTATTGTTTTATTAAAAGTAACTAAGACTATATTTGCACAGAATTAGACAAGAACTTTGACCTTTATTGTTCAGAGGACATTGCTTTGTATAAGATTTTATAAGTGTGGGGTCCGGAGACTAATTATGAAATTAGTCTCCGGAGAGTCTAGTCGACCTAAAAGCTAAAAGAATATTAATACATACATACATACGTATGAGTATGAGTATTTGTGTTTGTCTGGGTGTTTCTTATGTATTATAAGTATGTATTCACAAAAAAAAAAGTATATTTAAGTATTATATCCATTGTCTAGTACCCATAGTACAAGCTCTGCTTAGTTTGGGACTAGATGGTGTTGTGTAAAATGTTCCAAAAATATTATATTATTATATTATATTACATACACTCACGCCTTTTTCCTATAGGGGTAGGCAAAAACTAAAGAACGCCACTTGCTACGATTCTTGCATACTTCTTTCGCTTCGACCACATTCATACATCTTGTCATACATACACGCCGGTTGCGAGTACTACGCACCTGACCTTTTTGAAGAACCTCACCAATAAGGTTGGTATAAGTTTTTCTAGGGCGTCCCCTCTCGGCGGTTCCACTGACATTCGCCATATAAATCCTTTTTGTTAGTCGCCTTTCATCCATTCTCTCGACATGCCCAAACCATCTCAGCATATTCTTCTCAATTCTCGTCACTACATCGTCTTTTAAGCCGCAACGTTCTCTTATCACACTATTTCTCAATCTGTCATTCCGAGTTATACCGCACATACTTCGCAGGGAACGCATTTCTACAGCATTTATTCTACTTTCATGTTTCTTCTGCTATACCCAACTTTCACTTCCATACATAAATGTAGGTACCAACACACCGTTGTGGATAGCCATCCGTGCCTTTTTTGACACCGACTGGTTAGCCACAACCGCATGTATAGCACCATTCACTTCATTTCCCGCATTTACTCTTCTTTCCACATCCGGATAAATCTTACCATCCCTTGTAAACATACGTGTAAATAAACAAATAAGAATATTAATTTTGATGCCTTTCGAATGTGTTCATCTTTTAATTATAATTTGACATTAAAGAAGTAATACGATTTGTTTAAAATTTATTACGGAACGATATACGTAACTAATTTTGTTTTTTTTTCGATGTGAGAATTCTCATGGATTATTTGCTACCTGGGGAGTGTGTCGGACTTGCACCGACTAAAAACCACACTAACTTACCTTCATGGCATGACTGAAACGATAATATGCCAAAATTATGCTATTTTGACACATTATATGATTGCTTACTTGCTTCAACATGTTCAGAGATGCTCTGATACTATTCTATATTAGTATATCGTTATTGGGAAGGGTTAAACATATATGTACTAATGTACACTAAATTTCACCGGTATGTCCCATGTATTAGCAGGCGAGCCTATTGCCATTAACCAATTCACTCCACCTCCACGGAATCAAAATATGTACCTATAAAATGCAAAAGTAGCTCTATAAAGTCCATTAACAATTTAAAACACTATCTGAATCATTTTCACATTCCAGATAAACTGCCTAAAGTTCGGTCATTTTCAACATTTTTGGAATTACGCAAAACGTTCCACATGAGTTACTGCCCTTTTGGGTATTTGTTTCATATACAAAACAGAGCCTATTAGCGAATACAGAGGCTTTTATTGAGCTATTACGAAAATTAACAGCACATATGACCTTTTTGTTACACGCCATTATTATAAATGGATATTCGTATCCTTAAATCTCAATTATATTATTCGTGTTGGCGAAATTGCTGGCGCTTTAAGATTAATAGCTAGGAAAGGTTTAATTGCGAAAATGGTCGAACTAAAATCAGTTGATGTCAACACGCATTGGTCCCTTTTAGACTAATGACCAAAAATGGATCAAACAAAATTAAAGCTTATCTATTAATAAATTAATGTTATAATAAAAAACATGGTCGAAACTTTAGTTTTAGTCTCAGAGTACTTTTGCGGACTTCGGAGCAGAAAAAATAAATGAAAAGGGATCCCAACCTCTGCGATCAAATTAACACGACTCCTCCAAAAGTTTGCGTAATTATAAAGCGTAAAATATAAAATATGTATATACTGAAAACTGTTCAATGAGGAGGATAAAGCTATCTATTTACTAGCCGACAAGAAATATTTTGTTATTGCTTAAGGATTTTTAAATCGTAACATTTTTTTTTTCATTCCGTCGTGTGTCACATGACACAACTGAGGGGATGACAGTTCTGCGAGTCTTCTTTAAATGCGATCAGATCTTTGCAATTTTTTTTATCTATCCTTGCAATGATTTGGCAAATATTCAAACCATACAGGAACCACAGAGGAGCTACTCGTTCGGACACTCAATGAATTGTTTCAATTCTCTCGATTTGACATTGGGACGCCACCTACTACTTACGACACAATTAATCAGTAACTCACTAATACCTAAAGATGTGTTCTGCTTACATTTGAGTCTCATGATCCTGCTTGCAAGATTGCATAGAAATGTAGCAATATAAATTATCTCCATTTGTCGCATAGTGAATAGACTGCTTTAGTTTAACGAAAAACAAGGGCAGGTAGATTTTTCTTTGACGACTTCTATTCAATCGTTGTTCCCTTGCTTTCTTTTTTTACAAAGTGGATCTGGGCAGTCATTAAAACTTTTGGCGGCCCTACTTTTTTTTAATTGTTACGGATATCTTGTTAATACTGAGTTGTAGATAATAAAGTATTTTTGGATGTTTTAGTACTTTACGTGTTAAAGATAAAGATATTTATTCGCCAAGATATGGCGTGGTACTTTACGTGTTTTGTTGGCGTGTAGATAAGACAGTCTCCCATATTGATATTATAAATTGCTGATCGGTTGATCAGCAAAGTTTTAGTTAGTCACGATTCCCTCCTTACGATATTAAACAGATCATCATCATCACCAACCCATATATTGTTCCACCTCTTCTCGGGATGTCATGGATTAGGCTGTAGTCCACCACGCTGGCCTAATGCCGATTGGCAGACTTCACACGCTTTCAAGAAAATCTCTCAAACATGTAGGTTTCCTCAAGATGTTTTCCTTCACCGTTTAAGCAAGTGATAATTAAATATTAATACGCACATGATTTTGAAAGTTCAGAGGTTTAATAGGCTAATAATCCAAGGCACTCAGCCTTAGATTATTAGAACTCGAAACCTTTCGCTTCCCAGTCCAATGGTCATGCCACTAGGCTATTTTTATTACACACACAACACTAGTTAAATATAATAATAATTTGATAATATCCAACCACAGAGCAGCATCAAGAGTTACACCAGCAATTCTCTTAAAAGCAAACTACGTAATAAAAAATGCGTTGACGCAGTGTGACAAAGTGCAAGCGCATCGTATGTCCTGAGACAAAGTGTCGCCATTACCGTGGCCTGCAACACTTGTGCTGCTCGTGTAAGAGGATTAGTTTTTATATAAATAGTTTATACAGGTATTGTTTTAAAGATTTTTTTTTTAAGAAAGTAGATAGGACAAAACATAATCGGCGTCAAGGAAAAAATAAAATTTGGGATATTTTACACCGCACCATCTAGTCTTAAACTAAGCAGAACTTGTACTGTGGGTACTGATATGGATAATATAATACATATACTTTTTTGTAAATAATACTGTTAGTACATAATTATTACGCAGACAACATAACATATTTTTTTTATAGTACAAAAAGAGTTAAGTATACAGATAGCAAACGAAAAAAAAATTCATTTTTATACAGATTTTGACATAATTAATTACGCGCCAAAGCGTTAGGTATTGTAGTACCCTGAAGGGGTACTCGGAGGCCTATTCAAAGAAACTCTCGGTTAAAAGGGATATTCACTATATTCCTTCGATTAATATAAATTCCTTCCTTGGGGGTTCATTCAATCGGTTGTCGCCTTATACTTAGTCGACGACTCGCTTGGCAAATTATTTTCACTCGCTCCACTAAAAATATAATATATTTATCAATAACTTTTCAATCCTACCCGGCGCCGCCGCCAATTTGTAGTACCCCTTCAGGGTACTACAGTATGTAGCTGCGTACAATACCTACGTTTTGACACATATTGCGTGACACATTATTACACTATCTTTATAAAAATACAGATTATTAATTAGCTGCCTGTATACCTAACTCTTTTGTTGACGGTACGTAAAATTCTCACGGATCATCCGCCACCTGATGTCGATGTCGAACTCGTCCTATAGTCATGGCCATGGGATCCGTGAAATTTGCTGCAACCATGACAGAAATAATTATTTGTGTCCTGTGGGAATCGAACCCACGACCTCGTCATCAGCAGTTCGACACTCGAATCACTGGACCACAAACATCATCATATATTTAAATCACTAAAAAAATTATCAGTTTTAAGTCAAAATGTAATTACACACGACGAGGACGACAGAACGTACCTCACGTTACAGTTGGATATGTACGGAGGTACAGACCAGTTGGTCAAGCTATTCAAAACTGTCATAATTTCCTAATTGAACAAGAACCTTATTACTTTAAATTAAAGTTGAAAATCTATCAAAGAACTTTGACTTGAGATTAGGGTAGCTTGCTGACCTCTTTACAATAAATATTGCCCTGATTTTTGCTAGCAAGTTTGTTAAGACTGACTGATTCAGGTTTATTTGTCAATTAATGGTGTATTTTATATTTTTCATATTGTTCAACTAAGTCTTCATACATTTTACAAATAAATAAACTGAATGAATTGTGTTTGTAAATTTCTTCTAACATTTACCTACGTTACTTGATTCAAGTCCAAATATTTGATCTGAAATAATACGTATCAAGATTTATTTTACTTTCAGTTATTCAACAGAAATTGAATTACAAATGAGACTGAACAATACTAAATATATTTTATCTGATATTTGAAAATAATCAATATTCTTCTGTCTTTAGTATCGATGAGGAATGTTGAAGGCTCAAGACGCGAACATAGTTTTGGCTGTAGCTTTAGGCTAAATTCTGCTAAGTTCGAGTTTAGCAGTTTAGTTAGAGACCAACTTACGAAGTGGAATTAATTCCAATGGAATTGGTAATAGTGCTATATTACTACAATATAATATTAATCTACATTAGATTCATAATTCGAAATCAGTTACTGTATTCTAACATAATTATACATCAAAGACATCGAAGTCAAAACAGACTTATTTAGGGTTGTCATTATCGGTCAAAAAATCTTATTAAGACCAACTTATTGAGTGGAATTAATTGCACTAAAATTAGTAATCGTGTTCTATTACTACAATATAATGTTAATGTACAGAGGCCAGCACATCAAGCTACCACAATCTGTCAAATTTCTTTGATTGATTTTCAACTTTAACACAAAACAATAAGGTTTAAATTCAATTGGGAAAATTTGACAGTTTTGGATAACTTGACCTGCTGTACGTCTGTACTTATACAAGATACAAAATTCGAAGTAAGTAGCTATATTTTAACTTGTACATCAATGTCATCGAAGTCAAAACAACTTGTTCAGGGATTCCATCGGTCAAAAAATATTTTTAAGACTAAAGTTATAAAGTGGATATAATTCGAATGGCATTGGTAGTCGTTTTCTTTTGCTAGAATATAATATTAATATCGACAAGATTGTTAATTTAAAGTATGTAGTTGCATTTTAAGTTATACATAAAGTTCATTGAACAGACTTTTAGGAATGCCATTGGTCAAACAATCTGTTTCACTCCGACAACTCCTTGCTTAAACTTAAACTGGATTGACTGCACGACTGATGTACTGGTTAAGATAATCGCCTCGCCACTGTGTGGTAGACAATAGCCTAATCCCTCATATTCTGAAAGGAGACCCGTGCCCAGCAGTGGGGTGTGATGTACATACAACAGTTAACACCAGCAGTCATCGTTATATCTTGCGGCTGCGATATCAATGGGGGTTATCCTCTTTCCTCATAAAAATTTATTTAATATGTTAACACTTAACAACGCATTAAAACCTTTTCAAAAATACGCAACGAACATTAGACTATTTTGTTTATCGTTTCCAGTCTTTATTTAACTCCACCATCTTGGAATAAGTAGTAACTGTTTCAGTCGGCAATACAGATGCAAATCGACTCGGCCCAAAAGGAATATTTAGCGAGACGTTGTTTGAATCCGGTATCGTCTTCAAACAACAAAATGCGTACGAAATAAGCTTTATAATAACAACGATAAGGAAACACGTTTCTCATATCGTATTTCTGAGCCAATATGTCTGAATAGCTAGGGATGGGACTGATATGGGATATCTCACCATGACAATCGTGACACGATCACTTCAGAAAAGTGCGTGAGTAAGAACTTTTTCATCACAATCTTCTTGTTATTAGATAGCTAGCAAATTCTTTTTGTTATTAAAAAAACTTGGTCTATCAGGAGACAGTGTTGTCTCCATGTGTAGGGAATCAAACTCGAGTCGCATATCTTCTCATTCGAAATTTTCATCAACTTACCAAGGAGGTTTTTTGTGCTGTCAATTTTGTCAAAAGTTCTCTTATTGCCCATAAGGTGAATTTGACGAAGTACGTCATGCATGGAACATGACGTATATCCATTGGATATTGGGTATCCCTTTGGATTTAAAACTGTTTAATTTTCAAATTATGTTCGTTGTTCAATCAGTCAACTCTCTGGTTCGGTAATAGTCTAACAGTGATAAATAAGATCAATAGAGAATTAATGTATAGGTACCACTACGCCTATATTTCACAGTTCGCTGGTATGTAATAGGGGATGAGCCTATTTCCATTACCAGGCACAAATCCAAACTTCGAGCTGTAACTGAGAATTTCATAGACAAAAAAAGCAATAAAGCTTTGATCGACCTGGGAATCAAATCCGGAACCTCAAGCATAGCAGTCGCACTTACGACCACTAGTAGACTGTAACTAATAAGGCAGTTTAAATAAGTAGGTAATAATCTAACAATTAGCAAAAGTATAATAAAAAGTAGATTTTCAGATTAACTTGTTAAATTCCTAATACACATTCCTATTTGCTAATTTTACTTCTGAAGGTTGGTATGTTTGTATTCATTAAAAAGTCAGAATATAAAGGAATATCATGAAAACGAAAAAGAATTTACTTGCAGTACTGGTTTTCGTAATTACAATTAGCTTTTCAGGCATATAATTGTCTGTGTTAGGACTTCAGGAGACTCCGCTCTTCCATGATAATATGTATATACATATAAAGATATACACATAATTATTGCTAATTATCTGTCTTAGTACACAAAAGAAAATTTTCCATACTTGCATTTGTTGCAAACGCAAAGCAGGTAAGCTAAAATTGCAATTATTCATAATTAGCTTAGGAACCTAATTAGGAACTTGAATAAGTTCATAATGCGAGGTCTTAAGTGCTTTGCTAATTGTACAATTTGTGTGGCTAAAGAAGATACATTTTATTTGTTATTTTAAACTTTAGCGTTTAATATTTCTCTTTACGTTCTTTGAAACATTGAAAGTGAAACTCAAACGAAAGTAAAAAGCTTATCAGTACGAATGATGTAGCATCAATTTCATTGAATCTAATGAATTCCAGTTACATTATTTCAAATAACAACATAACCTTTGCTTTCTGACATTTACGCGAATATTGTACATTGAAATAAAACTACTTTTTACAGATTTTATCGCGTTATATTGATATTATTAATCAGTCTACCCTTGACCATGGACGTTGTAAAGGGTCCGAAACGTCGGGATTAAAAATATCAATATAACGCGATAAAATCCGTAAAAAGTAGTTTTATTTCAACAAAATCTTTGTTTGCTATAACAGCTAAATTTCACCTAGCGCATCATGAAATGCGTAATACAGGCTAATTTTCAATGTGCCCGCAAACTATTTGCATTATTAATTCCCACACAGCTATGCTAAAGTGAAATATTAAAATTACTGGTTAGACCCTTAATTTAAATTTCTAAATCCTTCCCGTATTTCAATAATGGTACGCGCTGTCGGATGTATTCCACTGCGCATGTTGTTTTTATTTAAGTGTTGTGTTGTTTTATGGCGTTATACAACACAACACTTAAATAAAAACAATTTTATTTAAGTGTTGTGTTGTTGTTGGGCTTTCAGCAAAGCCTTATTGTCGGTCTCACGGATGGCCTCATTAGGTTTGGTAAGACTTCGATCCCTACCAACCTTACAGTTTATCGTTTCATTTCATCGAAAGAATAAAAAACGCAATAAACTTGATAAACATACTATTTTAAATAAAAAAACATGAAGAGAGAAGTAAAACCTTACTTTTCAATAAATGATACTGACGTCATCATAAAGACGTAAGTTCTGAAATCAAATTTCGACATGGCGGGTGGGACTCGCGGTGGTCATAGCGTCTGGTGTACTTAACCAGAAGATGCAGGTTCGTATCCTGCCCACGGTCGAATTTTTGCTTTGCTAAAAAACTAAAAAAAACGATACAATCTAAGAAAAATATAAACGTTAATTTCTAAGGCTAGAATGATTACTTAAGAGGCTTCGTACGTCAAAGTAATTAAAAGTGTTTAGTAAAAATCTTGAATTAATAAGCTTTGAAGGAAACTGCCAGCAACTTATTTGACGCTGCACTAATTAAATTTCTCCTTGCGAGCATCAGAATGCAATTAAAATGTAATTAAGTCATTTGCAAGGACGTGAGTATGTCGTATGTGTTAATAGTTTGACTGGTGGGCTGGTCTTCAGTGTCCTTAAAAACGGCGGTAGATAATATTTTTTCGTCATTCAAATTTAGAATTACACTATGCGTGAAGCTGAATTTTCAATTCTCAATTTAATTTAAAAAGTAATGAATGGTATCTTACAGTCGAAATCATCCTGCCAGCATTTCATCGACCAACGAAGCCTTTGTAAATAATAGTTAGTTACCAGGTTTAACGCCATGATCATAACATTCTGTAATATTAGCCAATGATTTTAATATGTTAGTACGATTTTGGATAAAGTAAGCCTGACTTTGACCACTAATGAACCACAAACCTAGTTTAATGACAACGCTGTTGGTGTAATCTATCAAAATCAAATACAACATTAATTAGTTCGAAATACAGTGAACTGAAAATTTGTGATTAATGATATACTTGTACATTGATGAGAATTCTGGCTCATTATAATGAGTATATCTACTTATTAAAATCATATTATATTTGATCATAATATATAACATAACATATCATTGGTTAGACAGAGGTGTACTTACCTATGTACAGGCACAGTTCACCCGTCAGTATGTATTAGTAAAAAAAAAACACAAATTCAAACTTTGAGCTGATACTGAGAATTTCATAGAAAATCCCAATAACACTTTGCTCGACCTGGGAACGTAGCGTCGCGGTTGTAACCACTAGACTAACGACGCGAGGGGGTTAACAATATATTGCTTACAATATAATATATAGTTCAAAGTTCTCCATACTTTGCTGTCACATGAGCATGCAAATTTTTTGTATGCATAAAAATATTATCATCATATCAACCTATTGTCGTCCACTGTTGAACGTAGGCCTCCCCCAAAGAGCGCCAACCATCCCGGTCTTGGGCAGTCCGCACCCATCCACTGCCAGCCACCTTTTTCAAAATTATATTCATAATTAATTTCTTCATAATTATAATATATTTATAAAAAAATTATAGAAAAAAATTACACTTTCTGCTATTTAAGAATAGGGTAACCTAAACGTTGCCGAGTTTATAATTTGTGTAAACTGAAATCGTATTTTATTTATGAAGAGCTGAAGATTTTTCTGTTTTAAATAATTAAACCTTTCAGATAAAATCTATACCAAAGTCCAAGAAATGGACGTACATAAGATTATGAAAAAAAAAATTACTAGTACCTACCACATTCAAAATTAATTCTTTCAACTTCCCGTGGCGTTCAGCTCACGGCAAAAATAAAAAAATACAAATAAAAAAAATCAACTCGACTCAGTCTGACTGGCGTCTAATTTAGTGAGAAGGGCCTTTCAGCTCGTCAGACGGTTTAAATAGAGAAAATTACTAGGTGGATACAGTGCAGCAAGATTAGCAGTAATTAAGAAACTATTAAATAAGCTGTGCTCGGAGTAGGAAGACTATGATACAGGGTAAGAAGAATTTGTACTGGAAATTTCATTATTTTCAAGCACGAGAGCAAGGCAGACCTCTTTGAAAGTTCCAGTAATTGTGCTAGACTACATCGTGCTGTATGCGGGGCGTGGGGAATGTAATTACTAGTACCATAGTCAAAGAAGTCCAATGGGAGTTCGACATATCCTGATGCCTTCCCAGATAGCAGTCGATCTGTTAACCTTTTGACCATCACAGATGAATTAAAACTTGGTCACTTTTTATAGTGCTTGGTGTAAAGAACACAGTTTTTCGTTATTGACGTGGTGGTCGTAAGGTTAATAATTGTCGCATTAAAAAAAAATACAAAACATGTTCACTCTCTTAAATTTGACCTTAAACATCGGAACAGTGAACTGTGTGTGCACATTTCACATATACCTCTGCCTAAACCATACAGGCGTGACAAAGATGAATTTAATGATCTGCGTTTTTTATGTGATCCTAATACCGTAGTACTACTAACTCAATGACTACGCGTAGCCGATGCTACGAAATTACTGACGTAGCACACAGTGTAGAACTGGAGAATGCGTAGGCCTACGGTGAGTTTGATTTAAATGTACATTTATTATACCTACACAATCTCAATAAACAAAGTCCTTGTCACATATCACAAAGAATGTTCTGAATTGGATCCGTATTTCCAGAGATTACCTCCTACAAACAAACGTAGCTACAAACAATTTTAACTTTTTTTATTATAGTACCTATAGATGGTACAGAAATAGGTAGGCAGGTTGTAGATCGACGAATTTCCTATAATAATAATAATAATATTTTTGGGACATTTTACACAACACCATCTAGTCCCAAACTAAGCAGAACTTGTACTATGGGTACTAGACAATGGATATAATACTTATATACTTTTTTTTGTAAATACATACTTATAATACATAAGAAACACCCAGACAAACACAAATACACATGTTTTATCCACACAAATATTTGTGTCCTGTGGGAATCGAACCCACGACCCCATGATTAGCAGTCCAGTACTCGAACCGCTAGACCATAGAGGTCATCTATGAAGGTGCTCCAGGATATTTTCTTAGATCTATTCTATGTTTGGATAGATAAAGATCTATCCATACAAAGAAAGTAATCTACTAACGAATAAGTTATTTAGATTATTAGTTATTGCTATCTATAGTATTAGACTAGGCTTTATTATAATCCACTGAGTATTTTCTTTATTTACGATCTTATCTCCATAAAAAAAATTTAAATAGTTTTAAAATAATTAAATCAGAGTTTATTAACTCGTATTCGAACCCAAAACTTAATTGGAAACCGATTAAATAAAAAAACAAACATTCAATTATTCTACTGCAAATTAGTATGGCCACAAATTCTAGTCTACAATTCAAGACTTCTAATATAAGTTTTGAAATATGATTTCGGCAAAGCAAGTAAATAGTCTCAAACTTTCCACATGGCTACCCTATTCCGAGTGCACAAAGGCGGGGAACTGCAAACGGAATTGCAGGCGCTTTGTGCTTTCCCGTAATGGGTATGTACAGACTTGTATGTATAATTTGTTAGTTACTCTTTGAACGTTCTTACGAATCCATAGTTAATGGGGAGCAAGGTATTTTGTGATGTAGAAAAATCTGTGAAATTTCTCTCAAAATTACACATTTGGGACATCTTACATAATACCATCTTTTTCTTATACCACTAAGGTGGCAAACAAGCATACGGCACACCTGATGGTAAGCGGTTACCGTAACCTACCTAGACCCTTCGTAAACATCTTAGAGTCCAATCTTACATAGAAATAAACACATTTCCCGTAACAATTTAAAAGCTTAACCGATAACAAGGAGCGATGCAAGTACTGACTCAGTATTCTACTTGACTAAGGACATAAAAGTACATGAGCCGTTCAGAACAAACGGCCCGAATATACGACACCGAGACGTTTTATCTTCTCCAAGAGTTATTGCTTTCTCTTTCTTTATCGTGGCTTTAGAGAAAGATAGCATGTGGTATGAAATCTTCAGGTGTTTGGTATAGGTATGTTTGTATCGGAGTGGAAGAAAGCATTTTTAGGTCGTTGCTGATGGTAATGCTCCAGTTATTTGTCAGTGTGTGAAGTTAGTGGAATGCATTACGCTTATATTTCTGCTGTAGAAGCAAAAATATAAAGTAAAGATATGTTAACAACTCCTTTATATATAAGTTATATTTCTTTATTTTTAGAAATACTTTATAAAAGATTAGAGCTTCACAAATGGACAAAAAGTCATATATATCCAGGCTCGAATCCAATGTCCGTGCAAACAAATAGTTGTCTAAGATGGGAATCGAACGCGCGACACGCGGCGCTATAATAGTGATGGGGAGGTGACATCTGGTATGCTAGCTATTGCCTGTGGCTTTACTCGCAAATGACATAAACTTTTTGGGACAAAAGGTATCTAATATCCTTCTTCAAAGTCCAATCTATCTCTATATCAAAATTCATCAAATTGGTTCAGCGGTTTAAGCGTGAAAACAAACAGACGGACAGAGTTACTTTCACATTTATAATATTAGTCATACTATCACGCCTGTATTCTCCGAAGGGTTAGGCAGAGGTGTACTAATGTACACCCACATTTCGCCGGTATGTTTAGGTCCCATGTAATAGGGGGCGAGCCTATTGCCATTAACCGGGCACAAATCCAGAATCCGAGCTGCTACTGAGAATTTCATAGAAAAACCCAATAAAACTTTGCTCGACCTGGGGATCGAACCCAGGACCTCTAGCGTAGCGGTCGCGCTTAGGACCACTAGCCTAATGAGGCAGTCTTTAGATTATATTAATTGCACTACTGATATAAAAACGATTAAGTTGATTACTCGCACGCTCTAGGGAATATGGCGAAGTAATTAATTACTGATAACCATTAACACTTGATCACCTCATTGGTAAAATGACTTCGAACATGATTGCAAATCTAATTGGTGCAGTGGTAATAGGGTCCTGAATTAGATTTAATTACGGGTCAAATATTTTTCTCTTTGCAAGTTTTTTTGAAGAACTCACTGTGGAAGCAGTGATGGCCTAGAGCTATGACCATTGGACTGCAAAGTTAAAGGTCTCGAGAAACCCAAGGCACGCACCTCTGACTTTTCAAAATCATGTGCGTATTAATAATTAATTATCACTCGCTTAAACGGTGAAGGAAAACATCGTGAGGAAACCTGCACGCCTTAGAGATTTTCTCGACGGCGTGTGAAGTCTGCCAACCCGCACTAGGCCAGCGTGGTTGACTATAGCTTAATCCCTCTTAATCTGTGAGAGGAGACCCGTGCCCAGCAGTGGGACAATATAATGAGTTGATGGGTTTTTTTTACTTTTTTTTGTGATTCTAAATCGTAAATAAAAAATAACGTAAACATAAGTCTACATATTTTTCCTTACTATATTGGGGTCGGCTCCCAGTCTAATCAGATGCGGCTGAGTATCTTTTAAAATGAAATCTGGGTAATACCGATACATTAAAGTTACTTGATGGGCAAGAAGATGAAGATGGGGAAGAATGGTCACTCAACTATAAATTGTCTGCAGTTTGCAGTCCGATCGATATAAGTTATTATACTGTGGCATCTTAATCCATCGTAATCTGTAGTGGCATCCACAGACTAAAGGTATAATAAAAGCTATTTGTCAATGCGACAGTCATACAAAGTTCGAGATTATTCTCGAATCATATTTAAAAGTATATTTCGAATTACGGATTTCTGACATTTTCGCGAATATAAATAAAACTACTTTTTTTCGGATTTTATGGCGTTATATTGATATTATTATTAAATTGTTTTCGAAATGTACTTTTAATACAATTGCCTAAATACTGATTCTGTTTGGACTTTAAAAGAGACCATAATTCTCTGAGTTTGTTTCGGCGTTTATTTTCAGAGATCTTCAGCTAGAAAATGCCAGTACCGTTTAGTATTAAATATTGACTAGTTATATTTTTAAAATATCTTTTTACAGAAATAAATAACATTTATAAATTCAACAGCAGCTAACTTCATAAACTAGCCATCAAATACTTAATTGGGACCGGAATGCAAAAAGTTGCAAGTTTTAATATTCATTTCAGTACCACTCAAAGGCTTTCAACGTTAGCTTTTTTGCATAAAAACATGTTACATACTATTTTAACCGGCCATTAGACTAGTGTTGGGATACTTATCGATATCGGACGGTAAATATTTTGCGGATAACTTGATACAACTTAGTAAGATCGGGTGGATAATATTTTGTTTATTTCGACACTTGTTTGCAAGATCTCAACCACTGGAATTTATTGTAGCGGTTTTATTATATATTATTGACAACAAAAATGTGATTCTTAAAAATAACGTCATAAGAAATCTTTATTATTATTAGTGGACGTTTTAAATTGATTACTATACATCAAATGTATTTAGATCTTTAATAACAATTTGATTATTAAAAATATAAATTTAAGTGAACGAAAAATTCTAACTAGTGTTCTTTTTTAATATTCCAATTAAATGCACCAGACATTTTAGCGTTTTAATGCTAAATACAATAAAAAAATAAGTATTTTAATTAAAAAACATTACTGATAAACAAAATTTAAGCTACTACCTTTAATGCTAATAACGAGCCAGTATATTTAGTTTTTCGGATACGGATATCCATATACCTAAAGCGTCCCCACTCTATCAGCCACCCTTATTAAAGTCACGCAAAATAACTTCATCGGTGTACTGAAAACAGTACACAAGCGTGTTGAAAAAAGCTAATTCCACATAATTACTGACGCGATATTATTGTATTCCTGTTGGAGTGTTTACGTATAATGACTTAAGCAAGCCGTGGTTAGGGCTGTCATCTTAAGACTAATCGTATCCGACACATACCGAGCATTATATCTATGTCGGCGTTAGTCTTCCCCAAGGTCTGATATTATAATCTGATAGTACAAGTTCAGAGTAAGGTGAGTCCTTGAAAGTATCTTGGAGATAAATCCATAATGTCACCATGTGATTCATAAAGCAGTTTTTTTTTTATCGAAGGTATAAAATCCGGACGTACTCCGTTATGTTTTCGATAGGAGGACATTTTTGTCCTCTGAATCCTACATTGAAATCCAGGTTGATAGCAGCCCTAGTTGTGGTTAACCTCGATAAGTATCAACTTCAACAATCATAAAAAATAATCTTCAGTATTACACGCGGCTTTGAGCAGTTGCACCTAACAAAACGTTGTGATAAAAATATGACTAACCATAAGACCAAGAGCTTTTTATTGTATTGGGCATTTATGTACGGTCAGCAACGAAAGTCGCTGAACACAGCTAAATTTTTAAAACGTGACAGCTCCAAAACTTGTCAACAGATTTTTTATTATGAAGGTAGGGTAAATATTTAATGGTCATCTATGCAATGATTTCGCACGACCTTCACTGCTCAGTAGATAACTTCATATTAAGAATCGTATTGAAGATTACAACATGTTTAGCTTTCGTTGCTGACTGTACGTAATTATGCTATTTCTAAAGTATTATAATATAATATAATAATAATAATATTTTTGGGACATTTTACGCAACACCATCTAGCCCCAAACTAAGCAGAGCTTGTACTATGGGTACTAGACAATGGATATAATACTATACTTACTTTTTTTACTTTACTTATTTTTTTGTAAATACATACTTATAATACATCAGAAACACCCAGACAAACACAAATACTCATGTTTTATCCACACAAATATTTGTGTCCTGTGGGAATCGAACCCACGACCTCATGATCAGCAGTCCGGTACTCGAACCGCTATACCACAGAGGTCGTCAAATAATTTATATTATAATTTCTTTTAATTGCACCGATTTGTACACAATTGAAATAACACATTTGACTTTGTAAGGAAAATCAACTAAAAAGTATATTTTTTATTATAATTAATCAATATCATCAACCCATATACTGTCACGACAAGGATCTCCTCTCATAATGAAAGAGATTAGGCTATAGGCTACCACGCTGGCCTTATGCAGGTTGGCAGACTTCACACGCCTTCGAGAAAATGTGTCAGGCATGCTGGTTTTACCTACGATGTTTACCTTCACCGTTGAAATCGTTAAAACGGTGAAGGAAAACATTCACACAAATTATTAATACGCACATGATTTTGAGAATTCAGAGGTTGGTTGATGGTTTAGATTCTCTCTAGATCTCTGACTTGGCAGTCCAGTCCAATGGTCATATCAGTAGGCTGTATATAAATGTGTGAATATTGAAATAAAACTACTTTTTACAGATATATATTACTGTTAACCCGTGACCATGGACGCTGTAAAGGGTCCGAAACGTCGGGATTAATAATATCAATATATCGCGATAAAATCCGTAAAATGTAGTTTTATTTCAATGTATAATATTCGCGTAAATGTCAGAAATCAATATGTGTGAATATCATCAAAATAATGACAAGTCCAAATATTAGCTGAAGCTGAAGCTAAAAACTCCAACAATTCCACAACAGAATTCTCAATACCACCCAAATTTTAGCATGCATGAATAAACAAAAATACAAAACATAAATACGATCGGTACAGGTGGGTCCTACTCAGCATCCAAGTACCCCGTCTGCCTATAAAAAGCACGCGCACACCAATTTTTGTGACATGCTGATACCGAACGTCGTATTTCACCGCAGCGAATTCGTAATGTGCGTCTCCCACGCGACCCTTGCGATCTATGTTTTATTGGTGCTGGAAGTGGCAGAGGCTTTTATTAATAAATAAATAATAAATGTTTTGCGACATTTTAAACAGTCCCAAACTAAGCGAGCGTGTACTATGGGTACTAGAAAATGGATATAATACTTATGTACTTATTTTGCAATAAATACTTTTAATACATAAGAAACACCCAGACAAACACAAACACGTAAATATTTGTATACTGTGGGACTCGAACCCGCGACCTCATGATCAGCAGTCTGACACTCGAACCACTAGACAATTTATTTAGTTGGATAGCCGTGAAAGAAATATGGTTTGTGACTCTCACGGTATCGACTATAGATTATATGTGACCGTGTACTACGGTAGGAGTCTGATATACCTCGAAATCTTTTCCGGGCGGTGGGTATCCAAGAGGACAAAAATCCAAAACGTACAAGTAAATTAATATTATCATATCGGGTGTATTAAATCTAAGATGTTTTATTTATACATTAGCATTATGTAAACTAGCACACTAACTAAACTAACACACGGATACCTGAAGTCAGAGGACTACAGGTTCCTTCCTGTTAGTAGGCTAGCCGCCTTCATGAATCACGTCTTTGAAGAGTAAGGAATGTACCATGCTGGTGACAACAGATTACATTTGGAGATTAATATATGTCATCGCTAGATTATTTGTTTACCTATGTCTAGTATCTGGGATGTGATCGATAGAAAGAGAAAATCGGAAAAAGAAGAAAGAGAGAAAGGAGCTTTCACAAAGTAGAATCCTTTTTGTTATTATTATATTTTAGTAAACCAAAATACGTAGCATTTTGGCCACTTCTAGCAGCTTTAAGTCCACAGTCCCATGTGAGCGGAAAAATTAATAAAATCGAATTGGTATCTGACATCGAATTAAGCTAATGCTCCTCGACGCCAGACGTTAACCGTTCGTAATTAATATGTGCGGAAAATATATGGAAATCCAGTAAAAGCTGCCTCGCTGTAAACGGGCGGTAGGCAAGCTTTTAAATTAATTAAAAACAATTTCATGACATGTTTTTGATGGTACAAATTATAGACTGACTTACGATTTAATGTAAAGTTTATATTTATATATATCTGAACTAGATATTTTCCGCAGCGGTACCTACATTATCTTCTTTTTAGCAAACCTAAGTGAATTTTCACAATACCTTTCTTAGCCAAATTTGAAGTTTTTAGGTTTTTTCGTTCGGTTCGAGATTCATCAGTGAATGAGTGGTGTTTCACTTTTAGGTATTTATTTAATACTTTAAGCCTCGTTAGTGTAATGGTCCTAAGCGTGAAAGTTACGCTAGAGATTTTGGGTTCGATTCCCAGTTGGAGCAAAGTGTTATTGGTTTTATGTATTAATTAAATTTTCAATAGCAGCTCCGAGCTTGGATTTGTGCCCGTTTAAATGACAATAGGCTCACCTCTATAACATGCGATCTAAACATACCGGCGCACTGTGCTTGTATATGGCTACACCTCTGCTTAATCCTTCTGAATATTCAGGCGTGGTGGTATGTTAAATATTGACCCAATAAAGCAAACCCTACATAATCACTTTTCGATCGCTATTAAAAGCCCTTATAAATTTGAAACGTTCAACACAAACAACAACATTATCTAAACAACCAGCTCTTAATTGCTTAACAAGCAATATCATTCTATTACAAGCCTCGAGATAGACTTACTCTCATAGATTTATACGATTAATTAACATCTGTTATCGGCGTTTTTCTCCAGTAACTCCTCTTAATGGACCCTTGTACAAAGGTCGGCTGGCGTAAAATTGAATTTGCTCATTTCCTTTTAGTTAATCTCCCAGAAATTTTAATTTGGAATAGTTGTGATACCAGTGCAAGTTGTTAATTTAATATCAAATTCCTAAGGGTTGATATGCGTTTATGCAGGCAGATATTATTTTTGCTGGTGTACTTATTGAATGTATTGTATTTATTAGGAAAAAATAATACGCTTTTTTCAAATGCAATTCAATGAGCAATGTTCGCCCTCTCTCCCTCTGTCCCAGACAAGGACAGAGTGAACTGAGACAGGGATGTCTCTTGATATTTTTATTATTTCTTGTGTATAATATAATATGTCCTATTTTCTGAGTAACGGATAACTCAAATTTATACATAATATATAGTGTGGTCAAATAAATATGATATTATAGTTATAGGAAAATATATGAATCGTTACAGGCATTATTTTATTTCAGGGAAGTTTTTGGCTCTACAGTTAATATATAAAGATAAAAAAAGATAAAAGATAAAGATAACTTTATTTGCAATAAATACGGGTACAGACAGTTCTTATTGCTAAGTCGCTAAGTCCAAATAGTTGCCACATATTATACCATACAATGGTGTGCAAAGGAAAAATAAACATTAAGAATAAGTACACATAAACTAAGTAGGTAAAAATCGATTACAATAATTATAATAGAGCATAGTACAGCCAGCAGGTCAAGCTATCCAAAACTGTCAAGTTTTTCCAATTGAATATGAACCTTATGGTTTTGTGTTAAAGTTGGAAATCAATCAAATAAATTTGACAGATTGTGGTAGCTTGATGTGCAGGCCTCTGTACTATAAATATCATCACATTATTTTATTTTACGTTCCGTTAGGTAGTCCTTAACAGAATAGTAACATTTATTTACCAGCCATGCATACAATTTACGCTTGAATATTTTTAGAGGGAGACTTGTCATATTTTCCGGTAGTTTATTATATAATTTGTTAATAATAATAATATCAATATACGCGATAAAATCCGTAAAAAGTAGTTTTATTTCAATGTATAATATTCGCGTAAATGTCAGAAATCAATAAGTTTATTATATATTTTTATAAGCATAGGATAGCAATTGTTGCGGAATATCTCCACATTTCTACGACTTTATATTTGTTGATTTATATTTAAAGCAACGATAAGTGTGCCATTCAAATCATTATTTTTATCAACTCTTCTATAGTTTGGCAGCGATTATAAAAAAGAAACAATATGCTTGTATTATGATAAAAGAGTCATTGGTTATGAAAACGGTTTCTGAAATGAAAAACGTTTTTGTATTAATATCGGACAAAAACGTTTTTCAAAAACGGTATTTAAGTAAATACCAAAACGACTATGAGTATAACAATTATAACCGTAAACAATGAATTTATGTCTCACGAAATATGTTATGGACTGGATAAACAACCAAACTCACATAACAACCTTTTCCCCAAATCAATCCACCAAATATGAAAATCCAAATCGATAAAAAAGCCACCAATAAAATTTCAATACGGGCCCACGAGTGCAGTAGAGAGTACGGAACGTCTAAATTTCCCATATTTTACGGGCTCATAAAGTCGGGTTGCGACGGGTCGAAAAGGCGTGCTCACTCCATCGCCACGATTCTAGAGAGCTGGCACAATTAGCCGGTTGCTTTGCATAAAACACACCCGTGTATGGTACGTGGACTAAACGGAAGAACAAGCGGTTAATTATAAAATTTTATTTTATTTTTACACGGTATTGTGTTAGGTCTAAGAGATAAAGGAAAGAATAAATGTGGTTCCACGCAAAAAGTTTAATCAAGTATTTCAAATTGTTTCGTTTATGGTTTAATTAATTAAAATTTACGGTCTATGGCATCTTTGGAACGTGAGTAAAGAAAGCCACTTATCATTTCATATTTTCACTTAATTTACATACTTCATTACTATTTCGCGTTCTCAATATTCGGTATTACATTTTCTAATCTTTCTAAAATCATCATCTTCCTGCCCTTGTCCCAATTTATTTGGGGTCGTCGCAGTATGTCCTTTTTTTCCATTCATCTCTGTCAGCCGTCACATCATCAGTCACTCTCTTTTCTATCATGTCCGCTTTAACACACTCCATCCACCTTTTCTTTGGCCTACCTCTACCCCTCTAATCTTTCTAAAATATGATGCATTTTTTTTTTCAGACAAACTATTTTGTGGTTATCTTTCATTAGAACAACATAATTTGTTAAATCATTGTCATCCTATAACAAAAGGAAATCTACTGCTAAACGAAGTATTTTTAGGAACGATCATGTTACATAAATCCAACTGTATATACACGGATACAACTATATAGACCAAAAATATTTTGAAGGTTCTTGAGAGTCACCCAGAGAGTTACAATTCAAAAGGTTCACCATTCTTCATTTCGTGATCTCCACTCTAGAAGTACAGAATTATACTTAATTATTATACAGAATTAGAGTTAACTAAACTAAAAACATCTACAAAAGAAGGATCGCTGTCATACTGATGTTTCTTGATCTCGAAAATGATTGATTTCTCGTATCAGGGGGTCTACTCCCTAAGCACGTCCGTAGTTTCGACCTTAGTTACGGGCGTTTCCTACTCCGTATCACCTACGGATGGATGATTCGTTCGGGGCCCGAACTAAGAATGAATGACTACACAATTTGACAGCTGTCCCTACTCTCGATGTGTTTTTACCCGTTCGAAAAATTGAATTTGACACTTGTTTTATCGGACTCCGAAGTTTCCAGCTTCCGAGCCTTTTTCCAACTAAATTGGGAGTTGGTTTCCAGTCTAACCAGGTGCGGCTGAAGATCAGTATTTTATACGAAGCGGCTGCCATCAGACTTGCACAACCTAATTTCTGGGTAATACCGATATCCTGATGATAGAGTGGTTGTAAGGCTTTTTGGGGTTCTTAGTACTAAACAAAGATTGTCATAAATATTCAAATGACAACCGATGTCGTGTTAAAAATGGTCACCCATCTACAGACTGACCGCGGCTAGCGCAGCTTAACCTTGCAGATCGGTTGATCAGCACAGTTATAACTTAGCTACAAGCCCCTGATAATATTGATAATTTCTCATAGAACTCGAAAATCTAAATATTCCCAATAAACTTGTACCAAACTTTCACGTGCACTGATTCACGTTGATTGTAGAGCCTTTGCCGTCACGCGATCTAACCGGGAATATAGAGTACTATCTCGAACAGTAGGTACAGTTAGAAATTTCATGTATAATAAATAGTACTGCTAGAATTCAAGTATATTTGAATATGTCACGTAGAAGTTATATGCCTAACTCCTTTACTAAAATGTTGAAGCTCAGAACGCCCAATTTCAAAAATAAAATTTATGAATCTCAAAGTCAGCATATAAGGATTTTAATAATAGGATTGTGTGATTAAGTTTTTTTATTTAGTAACTCATGCTTTATTTAAAGCTCTAGTACTTTTTTATAAACATGTTCAGGCATGATCGGATGACCATCATTTCTTGGTTAAAAGCTAGGAGGATGATTAAAGGCTAGGAAGCCTTTAACCAACTATATTGGGGTTGGCTTCTAATCTAACCAAATGCGGCTGAATATTAGTATTATAAACGAAACGACTGCTATCAGAACTGCGAAACCTATTTTCTGGGCTTTACCGATATGGCTGACCGGGTTAATTTTTGGGCATTTGACTCCTTCTAACGATTGTCGTAGGTAGGTAGGTGTTCGTATGACAACTGGAACCGACTGTTTTACGTGCTTTCGGAGGCACTGAGGAACATAAAGTCAGTAAACACTAATCTTAATATAGCAGTACCTAAACTAAAGCTACAATTATTATGTATGGAGTGAAAACTCTAAAATATCCAAAAGAGAATAGAAATTTACTCTAATTTTTAGGTAATGGCACCAACGATAATCGTAAATATCTATGAGATGGAATATCAAATAAAATACGCATAATATTGGTATATATGTTTAACTATAACATTATTATATTCATTCTCCATATTATTATAACATTGCTTTTTCGGTGGAGGCCAGGAAATGGAGAGATCAATCTATAAAACCAATAATATTAAGAAGCAAGTAAGACTAGTACATCAAATGCTTCCGAAAATGTTATTTACTCCTACTTGAGTGGAACTTGACAGAAAGCCAACGCTAGACGTAGAAGAAAATTAAGATCGTAGACTTCTGAATTTAATACAAGATACGTATTGATTTCTTAGCTCTCACCAAGTACACTCCAGTGGAAATGGCAATAAAACCAACTCAGTCGTTTTAAGTGATTTCATCTTGACATAAATCAACTGCTTACGGTCGTAAAATATTGGAAAGCCTTAAGACGTTTGCTTGATATTGTTATGTGCATTTTACATTATCATCTACATGTACGACGTTCCATGCTACATTATCATTATTTAAGTTCTATTTTGCGTGACAATTTCGATCGAAACTAATATATATTTGCAAATCGCCAAGGATACCCATTATTATCGGTAATACATTACGTACCACATTAAAATTGAGACCCAGTAACATCATGTTCTAAACGCAAACAATAATCAAAAAGTTGTTAAGCAAATCGGAAATCACGACATTGAAGACTGGAACATTGAGAACAGAAGGCAGCGAAACTAAACGGCATCTAAACATGCAAATATTATCAATACGAGTGTACAGTCGATAACAATCAAAAATTTTATGACCCGTAAAATAAGCCAATGCAATAATAAAACGTGGTGGTTGAAGACTTTACGGTCCTTCTGCGGTATCTAATTTTGTTACAGCGTACATGCACCTTTTCTTTGGATATGTGGGGTTGAAATATTCGGAAGGAGCCCCGGCCGTGAATGGAACGACTGCTCGTAAAGTGTTCCGAACGATTAAACGCCTCTGACCCGATGCTTGCAGTAAAAGCGATTCTGTTACAAACTCCGCTTTGAAGAATGTCATGTTACGCTGTTGGATTTTAAGAAAGTATTAAACTACTTCCTTTACCCTTTTGTGAAAAATACCAATATTAAAAGCTTTCAGTTGAAATTTGATTTATCGGAAGGTGAATTAAAAGGATCGATGTCTGATGTTATTTACATAATATACCATGATGCCTATATTCCCCGAAGGGTTATGCAGAGGTGTACTAATTGCACACCCACAAGTCGCCGATATGTTTAGGTCTCATGTAATAGGGGCGAGCCAATAACATCTACATGATAGAAGAAGCTGGAGAAGCTGAAAGGATTGATGATTAAAAGAAGATTGGACATAAACAAAACACGGGACAGACTGGCACGTTGGATAAAAAAGCCGTGAATTATGATGATGAGGAATCAAAGTTAGTTAGGACAATGTAAATTAACATGTTGCAGATGTAACAACGAAGGTACCTAAGTTTGAAAGACAACTCCATAAATCCAAAGGTCGAGCCCAAGATATACGAGTATGTAATACTCGTACAGTAAATCAACTTGCAGATAGTGTGTGACATTTGAATGTCTGGGCTGCTTATGGTATGTAACGAAAGGGAAAATAACACCTATTTTGATTTAACGAGCTTACAGCAAATAAAGATAAAATAACTGGGCCCCATACTAAGATTTTCTCCTGTATCTTGGGAGCGTTAACACACACAAATTTTCAGATCTACAAACACCCAGACCCAGAGACCCTGTAAAACTACCTGTAGGTTAAACTTTAACCTGTAACTTAAAACCGAACTCTGTGAACGCTAGTAAACCTATAAATTCTCACCCTGAGATGTCAGTTGTTTAGTTTTCCATAATTATTTTCGACTGCCTTATTGATCTCGTAGCCACAAGTGAAACTGCTGATCATGCGATCCTGAGATCAATATAAAAAAAGATACCTTTAACCAGATTATCCTGAAAATTTGAAAGTGGAAGGAGAGGATGCCTTTGCCCTGCAGTGGGATTACAAAACTGGAATAAAAAAAATAAACGTGCTTCTAGATGTCTAAAAACAGGTTTTATTCAAACTCGTAACTCCAATACGAATATCCTTTTTCTCTCGCACGGGACTATTCTTTCGCCACGTGTGAAATTTTAATGACTACGAAGAAAATGGACACCCCTTTTAGTGGCACTTTGTACTAGAAAGTGTTCCTTTTGTAAGTGCATCGTAGCACCACCTCGGTATACCGCAATGTTCGCATATTGTTTTTAATACTGAAGTATATAATATGTGCAAGAGAAAGCAATGTTTGTTTTGAGTAGAAAAGACGCAGGGCTGTCGCAAATTTTTTTGGATCGAAACTCATCTATAAAACTGCAGTAAGATTAGCTAAGCGTTCTTGATCTAAATTAGAGTCGTTATTATTGAGACACTAAAGATTTGTACAAAGGCCAGCACATCCAGCTACCACAAGCTGTCTAATTTCTTTGGTTGATTTTCAACTTTAAAACAATTCTACAAGGTTCTTATTCAACTGGGAAAATTCGACAGTTTTGGGTAGCTTGACCTGCTAGCGTCTGTACAGTGTATGTACCAAAGTACATACATTAATATTTTGATTTCTAATGCTTATGCGTACAGGTGACCCGCAAACTACCTTTGTACAACGTTTGCTAATAGTACATGTAACTATTTATTTATTTATACACAAAATATTTAGAATCACGAATCATAAAGTCATCATTGCCTCGTTAGTCTAGTGGTTTTAATCGCAAGTGCTACGGTAGAGATCTTGAATTTGATTCCCGGGTCGATCAAACTGTCATTGTTTCTGTAAAGTTCTCAGTAGCAGCTCGGAGTTTGGATTAGTATCCGGTTAATGTCAATAGGCTCAGCCCCTATTAAATTAGTTCTCATTACACGGATGAACTGTGTGTGTACATTAGTGTACACCCCTGCTTAACCCGTCGGGAAATACAAGCGTGATGGTGTATATGTGTATGTAAAATATTTTTTAACTACGGTACCTAGAGAACATAAAGAATTAAACATCAAATTATTTAAGAAAAAATTGTATAGCTGGTTAAATGATAATAATTTTTATTCACTAAAACAATTCCTGGAAAATAAATGAACTGTTTTTGCATGCTATACTATATTTAGCAAAACATGATTGCTCAAACTTAACATTTGTAACAACTCTACATATATACCGTGTTTTATGCAAATAGAGAATTTGATTTGATAACGTCATAACTAAATGAATACAATATTATAATTGAATTTCCAGAGGTATCAAAACAATTTAGAAAATAAATATAAATACATTTTCTGCATAAATGATCAGAATTAGATCAGTTTAGCAGTATAGAACACAATTTTCCCAGAAACATTGGCGAAATGAATTTGGTTCCAAAGGTATCATTAGGCGAAAGGTTTACCTTTAACGATAAAGTTCGAAATCTTGACCGCTTAATCTAAAACACAGCGTAGAAATACAAACAACAACTCAATTTCGTTTTTATATCTTTTGCTTGTGACGTGGATGGTGCAGTAAATGAAAATTACCTTTCTAGGAATACTTTTTTGTTAAGTGATTTTTAACCCAATGCCAATAAGACCAGAACCAAGCTATAGGCTCAGGTTTTAATTATATTTGGTCACAATTTTTTACCGTTTTTCGTAGCCGGGTAAAAAGTGAATAAATATTTTGGGATGTAGTATTAGACTAGATCTGACACGAACCAATTTTATATAGAACTGTCTCGGAATTATACTCCACTGGATTTTGGCAGCGGTTTTTATTGCATCCCAAGGTCAAATCTATCTCTGTACCAAATGTTATCAAAGTCGGTTTTGCGGTTTAAGCGTGAAGGCGTAATAAACAGATAGACACAGGCAGAGATACTGTCTATCGTATCCCTACTAATTTAATAAATGCGGTCAGCAACTTGAAAGTTATGTACAAACAAAGCACAGTATAATTGAGTCAACGTGATTTTATATAAAATTCTCAATAGCAGCTTAAAGTTTGGATTCATCTTCAGTTAAAAGGCTCCATTAAACGATACCTAAAACATACCTTCAAAATAAGTTCAGAAAATTCTAAATGTCCAAAATGCAACGTACACCTTTAAATTTAATACACGTGATGCTTGACACAAATTTTCAATTTCATATTCTTGTGAAGTATCGTTAAGGCAATATAAGTAAAATGTATGTCAAATGTCCGTTGCTTCCCACTTCGCGTCGTTGCCACCAAGTCTTTTCTCTAAATATTAAATAAAATGGGTTGTTTCGAGGTGAGGCAAGATAGGAGCACCTGAAAGGATTTGGGGAAGCCCTTTATCCAGCGGTGGTATAGCAAGGCTAGAAAAAATCATACGAATATTTGCCCACTGCCTGTCAGAGGATGGATAGAAATACAAAGCTTCTTCTCCGCACGCTGGAAAGTAATGTTGTAAAAAGCTAACTAAGCTCTGCATGCTTGGTAGTAGGATCTAATGATCCGCCTAGCTGGCTACCACTGTAAGATTTAAGACCAGAACCAAGCCAGAGTTTTCGAGAGATTGAGAAATTTTAGTCATATGAGGGCTAGTACCCAAATGGATATTATTTACTTACTCTATATTGATTTTGCTTTTCTTGCAGGCTAGACAAGGGCATGAGTAAAAAAATCACGTACTGATCAACGCAACGCTAAGTTAAATCGATTTCTAGAAACTAAACTTGATGATATCATATTTTTTTAAACTAATATTTTTGTGTATGGACAGATTTCATCAAGTACATAATAATTATTGATTGTCAATTCACCTTAAGTACCTATGTAGTAGTGTAAGAATGTATCTGTAAACAATTATCGGAGGTAAATACATATCTAACCTTAACTTTAAAACTGTTTTGAGATCGTAAAAAAATAGACTCCTAATTCCATATGAACTATACATACATACCTACTTAATAATTTTCTTCGTCAGAATGAAATCACTGACAGATTTATCAGATAAATGATTCCCAAAATATTCAATTTTATAATTTGAGTTTCTTTTTAAGCTTTTATAACCAGACACATAAATGGACGGATCATAGAACGTTAGCCTCTGTTCCATTATAGTTTACTCATATTCCGTTAGATGGCGGGAATTTTAACGATTTTCGTCTTTATTGTTATAGAGATTGTTACATGGACATCTGAGGTTCCCGGAGTATGATGTGGCTGTGGATATAAACTGCTCATATCTTTAACTGGTGGTGCTAAAGTATATTGCGCTGTGTGTATTCGCTTGTCTGAACCAAAATGGCGTCTGAGATGTTATGTTGCCAGTGTTAAATAAGTTGATTACGTTTGTGATATTTATCTTCTTATTATTAAACTTTGTAGAAGCGTTGTAAAGTTTTACACTGTTAGGTGTTGTTTTGTTCAAATACTATATGACAGACGAACAAAGTAACAAAGCAGTGTATACAAGGAGAATCAACTCTATCCTGCAAGCCTTTTCCTATATTGGGGACAGGGAGTCTACAAACTCCCTAAGTACGAATTCCGTAGTTTCAACCTTTGTGATGCGGAATTACGGAGTAGGAAACGCCGGTACGTTTCCTACTCCGTATCACCTACGGCCGGATGATTCGTTCGGGGCCCGAACTAAGAATGAATGACAACACAATTTGACAGTTGTCCCTACTCCTGATGTTTTTACCCGTTCGAAAAATTGAATTTGACACTTGTTTTATCGGACACCGAAGTTTCGGAGAACTTTCGAACGGGTCGTAACTTCGTCGACGGAGATAGGGAGTAGACCCTCTGGAAACTGATTCCTGTCTAACCAGGTGCGACTGAATGAATATTAGTATTTTACACGATGTGACTGCAATCAAACCTTCGCAACCCAATTTCTGGGTAATACTGTTGTCCTAAAGATAGACCAGTTGCCAGACTTTTTGGCATTCTGACTTCTTTACTAACTGTCTGACAACTATCAGATGTTCGGAGGACAACCAGAATCGACGGCTTTACGTGCTCTTCGAGGCAGGGAAGATATTTTGAAGTGTTATGCGAATATGGACTAATGATGGCATTCAGATGGGCTTCAATCAGAAACAGATTCAATAATGCATCCGATTTGTTAGCCCCTGATTTACGGCTTAAAGTCAGCAGGTAGATAGTAAGCTGCTATGAGCTTAGTAGGAATGTAGCTTTATATGTAGTTTTAGAGTCAATGTCAGAAACAAATGCAGTTCAACCATCAGTATGCTTAATTGGCTTAACTACAGTCGGCCACTAACTCAGTTTGAATAAGCCGATATAATAATAATAATTTATTGCTTCATAAGTACAACAACAAAGAAACAAAAATGCAATATATTATAATGTTGAGCCTAGTGTGAATGTAGCCTTATAGATGGGTTTTGAGTCATTGTTAGTGAAAACCGCAGTTGAAACAAGCTAGTTGTGCACGAGACATTAATGGTTTTATAATTGCTGATGAGTACACTGTCATGTGGTTGATGTGTTTGTTGAATGAAAATGCAGGGTGTGGTTAAACTGGTTTAGCTTCCTAGATAATGGTGTTGTGTTTCACGAGATACCGTGAATCTGGGCAAAGGCCTCACTCATGCCTTATTCTGTCTTGATCTTGTACTAGCGGGATCCAAACTGGATTAAAAGTGTCAAGGTCATCGCCATCTCCTTTTTGTCCGAGTCGCCTATCGGTCTCAGGGTCAACTTAGTAGTGATTTTGGCCCACCAATTAGGACATGGATAGACATGGCCGGCCCAGCCAGTTCGTTTAAAGTTACGAACATGAGTTACGTAGTACGTAGAACGTGAATTATTCGAATCTAAGCTTTATGTCTGTGTTGTAAGAAGTCACGATACGTACTTCAGTAAAATGTAACAACTAAGAACACACTAAAACGTAGATATTTTGAACATTTGATGGAAACCAGCGAAGGTGAACTGATGTATAATATCCACAATTCCAATATGTTTGAGGTCCCAGGGTGGTAAATATAAATAACATTTACCTATTTTGTCAATAACTTTGCACAAAAATAATACCTGTGACCTGTACTAAGAATTTCATAAGAAAAATCGATAATAATGTGCTCGATTTCGAAATCATATTATAGACCCCATTCTCAGCAGTCGCGTTTGCGACAATACGGCAATTAGTTTAAGTTTATGCAAGTAAAATGAGTCAATTATTTCTATAACAAAGAGCAGCCGAGTGTTCCGGACTTGAAAGTGAAAGCCTTAATAATATTTTCAGCAAAGCGAAACTAAAACGAAATTTCACTTTGTTTTAAATCATATTTCATGGTTGTTTTGCTGAGGGAGACGTGAAGAGTTTTAATTACCTCGGCACGGACTTACTATTTAGCTGTATCAAAGAGTTTCCAAACAAAGTTAAGCGTTTTAATTTAACAATATTACTGAAGTAGGTAATCATTCTGGGAGATGAGGATTCTAGTAGTGCAAAAGTACGTTTGTATTATTCAACGAATCCTCGATAATCGCAATCTAATCGTATAATGAAAATCTACTTTTGAACAGGTTTTTTGGATCTAGATTTGGCTTTTAAAAAGCAACTATTTTAATGCTCTAATTGAAATAAAAAAGTGAAAGTTGACTTTGAACACGAATATTACACTTTTTAGTTAGATGGAGCAGTGAAAGCTTAGTGATATGATCATTGAACTGCCAAGGCAAAGGTCTCAATATATTAGGTATTATTAATCACTCGCGTAAACAGTGAAGGAAAACATCGTGAGGAAACCTGCATGCCTGAAAGATTTTCTCGGGGTGGGGGGGTGTAAAGCCTGCCAACCTAAATTAGGATAGCGTTGTAGATTATAGCCTAATCCCTCTCATTCTGTGAGGTGACCTGTACCAGCCGTGGATCAGTATATGGGTTTATTTTGAACAAAAGTTAACAATCCAAAGCTTAATGTAGGTATATTCCTTTGAGTTATCAGAATACCAGGAAGCTCTAAAATCGTAAGTAATCCGTCTCTATTTGCGTTTTTAATCCCCCAGCAGTCCTCTATTCTCGGTCCCGTAACAAAAGCAAGACAAAAATCACTATTATTCTTACTAATAATAAAATAGAGCCTCCACGAATGTAGCTATACTAGTACTGAAAGCATCAGATATATCTGGTCGTACAGTCTGCACAGAATTATCTGTACAATGCAGAAAATTAAAGTACATATATCTCAGTGATAGAAGATAAGTTTCAGAATAACCGCAGTAATCGACATTCTGACATGAATTTTAACCCACTGTGTTAATGGAAATAGGCTCGCTATAACTTGAGAACGACCTTACCATTCTTCTTTTTTTTAACCAACTTCAAACAAAAAAGATTTTCTTAGTTTCACCTCTATTTATGTATGTACTCGTATGTTTGTCAGTGATTATTTCGCGTTTGGCTGAACCGATTTTGATGCGGTTTTCAGAAAAGTATTTGTATATAGTATACATAGTATGTTCTGGGAAAGGTTTTGGTATACAATAAATGACTCCTGACGTCATCCGCGTAGATCCGTTATAAAGCGATATATTAGTTCAACTCAACCGATTTTTTTACACACAAAGCTTGTAGTAGGTTTTCTTTTTCTAAAAACTTATAAATTTTATACTTAGTACTTTGTAGAAGGTTCCTAAGGAAAGCAAAATTAAGAAAATTGTGCAGGACATTGGAAAATTTCAAAAAACTAAACGACTAGTAATACGTTTTATTTATGTTAAAGTCCACGCAGATGAAATTGCGGACGGAAGCTATAAAAATATACTGTTATAAGAAGTGTAAACAAAAACATTTGGTTGATGATTTTTTTCTGTCAAATTACCAAGATGGGTAGGGACCCCGTAGGTGCAGATACAGGAAAATGTAATCTTTTGACTACGTGTCAGTTCCAAACAAAATCAAATTACCTGAAACGTGACCCTTCAAACGACGTAGATAGTTTCAGCAGAACAACATGTTACTCAACAGCATTCGTGTTTATTTATTATTATTATTACAAGCTTGTAGTGTCCCACTGCAGGGTAAAGGCCTCCCCACTCTTCTTTTACTTCTCTCTATGCGTTGCTATCAAGGTCCAGTCTTTCTAGAACGAGTCCAGTTCATCCCACGCTAGTACCAACTTCTGCCTCTGGACCGCATCCAATGGAGAGCGATTTCAATTTGTCGACTGCCAAGATATTTCAAATCGGCTAGACCGATTATAATTTTTGTTGATTTGATGATTGTACTACACAATAAAATTATAAGAAATCTTTTCGCCGTATGTGTAGGAAAAGTGAGAATCGAGTCATAATATTATCAAGAGGTGCAAAAAAGTACAATGACAAATTTGTCAGAATATATAGTACAATTGTTGTGGTTCATGTTAGGAAACGTTTCTTATATTCTACCATTTCTGGTGTACAAATTCTTAACCTAACAATTATTTAATTACATTTTAGAGGATAGAAAACAAGCTGTCAGACCGAATGAGTATAACAGAAGTGTGTGTAGAAGAAGCATTGATAGCCTATGAGTGTGATTATTTACTGCCAAGTGCTAAGGCTAGAATTCGAATCCGTGGTGATCTCACAATCTCTCATGAAGTGTTACAAATGTATAAAATGAAAGAAAAGAAAATGTTAATAGTTAGCGATTGGGCTGTTAATGTCAAACAGAAACACATGAATGCGAATATTTTGTCAATTCCTTTTTATTAGACAAATGAAACTCTATAATCTTTTAAAACTTTGTAATCTTTTTAAGAGAGGTAGGTCCTAGTGAGAGTAATTCCACTCAAATTGAAGTTGCCCAACTGGGGAAGTACCTCAGCCTTGCAGAAAATCGTAGTGAAATAACACTGCTTTGAGCTGTGTTGTGTTCCTTACGGTGAGCAAGGTGCCAGTGCTCCGCGAGGAAATGTTGTGTTGGCAGTGGGGGGAACTTATACTACAAACCCAACTATTCCTCTTACGTTTTATAACATCGGCAAAGCGCAAGTGATACTCCTGGTGTTACAAGCGACTATGGGCTACGGTAACCGCTTACCATCAGGTCGCATGCTTGTTTAGCACCTCAGTGGTATAAAAAAATAATTAAACATTAAAACCACGAGACAAGTTTTATTAATAATAATAATTTTCACTCAAGATATTCCACTAATTTATAAATAGTAAACATACTAGTGAGTGGAGAGGGAGACGTCTAAAACATTTTGGTCCATTCCGGGTCATCGCTACTCGGGGCATGTATCAACATTTATCCCCCGCTCCCCTACTTCTTGCGCGCCCCACTCCCCGCGAGATAAAAGTTAATGGGCCAACTTACCGCGAATTATTCCCCAGACACGGCATATTTTTTTCGGTATCTCAACAGTGTAAATGTTTCAATAATTTAGGCTGTTCTCATTTTTAACGAGCGGTATTTATGGGGTTATGGTAATTTTGGTCGGCCCACAAGTTTGTGGTCTCAGATTTTTTTAATATTTAATTCAACCTAAAACAAGATACCATTACGCCTGTATTCCTTGTGGAATTATGCAGAATTATAGTCACAGTTATTTTTTTTTATGCTAAAACAAAATTACATAATTTTGACATAAATAGTGCCTCTACATAAATACTACTAACACTTTAATTACCATAATTAAAAATATGACAATTGTTATAACCTAAGTACGAGTTGGTTCTGTGCCTAATTAAGAAAATTATCCAAATTTCCAAGCAACAATATAAACAAACTTGGTTCTCATAGTTAGCGTTGGGAGTGGCAATCTGTCACGATATTGTTTCCAGTCAGTTCAACTAAATACTCTAGTACGTAATTAATTTAGTTAAAGAGATTCACAGAAATACTGCCGTATATAAATTATATCTATTTCTGTAAATAGATATTTTAAAGACACTTTTACAAGTCAGTATTTAATTAATACTACATGGCACCGGTATTTCTTGGTTGACGACCTCTGAGAAGCAACAGCGATACAAACTCATAGAATCATGGTCTGTTTTAAAATCCCGACGATACTTAACAGTATTCAATGTCTAACATCTATAAAATAAATCTGAACTGGCCTTTTGAAGAAAGAGCCACAGCAGCCAAGCAGCCAGTCCTTACTGACGGCACGCATACATCAGTGATCGTGTAGTTCAACCATTATTTAGGGAGGTCGACGTTATAACAAGTAAAATAACATTAAATTATTTAATAGGCTTGTATAATGCCATTGAAATAACGTTATAACGCTATCGTTATTTCCATATAAGCGTCTAATAAGTTCCGTTATCGCTACTAAAATTATTATAAATGTAAGTAGGTAAGAACATACACCCGAATTGAGAACCTCCTCTTTTGAAGTCGGTTAAAAAACAGAATAAAATAAATATTTAAGGGGGGCTCCCATACAAATTATGCTTGACCAAATGTTATCTCATTTTGAAATTAACGGAATATTGCATGATCACCAGTTTGGTTTCACGAAAGGCAGGTCGACTACAGATGCAGGAGTGAAACTAGTAACTCATATATTGGAGGCCTGGGAGAGCTCACAGGATGCTATTGGCATCTTCTGTGATCTCTCGAAAGCTTTTGACTGCGTTGACCACAACACGCTACTCTGTAAATTACATCATTACGGAATACGTGGACGAGCTGCTGATCTTGTACATAGTTATTTGTTTAATAGACAGCAAAAAGTAGGGGTAAACGGTGCAGTTTCTTCAGGCTCCGTAGTCAAGATGGGTGTGCCACAGGGCTCAATTCTTGGGCCCTTTCTCTTTTTGACCTACATAAATGATCTCCCTTATATGATGGCCTCCTTATCAGATATTATTCTGTTCGCCGATGACACCTCCCTTATTTTTAAAGTAAATAGAAAAGATGGAAAGGTTACACATGCCAACGAAAGCCTAGTCCTACTCTCAAAGTGGTTTGCAGCAAATAATCTTTTACTCAATGCCAACAAAACCAAATGCCTTAAATTTTCATTACCAAATGTCCCACAAGTAGAATTAAATTTAACGCTTGACGGCAATAAACTAAACACAGTTAAGGAAACAGTATTTTTAGGTATTACTATAGACAGTCAATTGCAATGGGGTGCTCACATTAAGGCCTTGTCGAGTAGGTTGAGCTCTGCTGCATATGCGGTTAGAAAAGTTAGGGAGCTTACCGATGTTGCTACAGCTAGGCTAGTATACTTTGCATATTTTCATAGCATCATGTCCTACGGCATCCTTCTATGGGGCACAGCAGCTGACAGAGACTCGATTTTTATTCTACAAAAGAGAGCTATCCGCGCGATCTATAATATGGGGCCTCGGGAGTCTCTTAAAAACATATTTAAGGATATCAATATACTTACAATGCCGTCACTTTATATCTTAGAAAATATTTTATATGTTCGCAAAAATCAGCAGAATTATAGTATTAGGAGTGATATCCACAGCTTAAACACACGTTACAAGTATAAATTAGTAATACCAAAATATAGGTTGTCTAAAACAAGTAAGTCATTTTTGGGTAATGGAATAAGATTCTATAACAAGTTGCCCAAATCTGTATTAGAACTTACCGATGGAAAGTTTAAGGCACATGTTAAACGCATCCTAATTAAGAAAGCTTATTATAAAGTACAAGATTATGTCGATGATAGGGACGTTTGGGGATAGTTGGACTGATACATCTGTACATGTGGCTTCCCTGGAACCTCTGTAACGACGAATGAGTATATCTATTAACTAATCCCAATTTAGTCATTTGTATTTTTTATTAAATATCATTGTTTTTGACTTGATACTTACATATATAATTCGTAAATCTTGGTGACAAGTTTTGTCAGTTGCTTTATATAATTTATTAGTTTCTACCGTTTGTAAATGGGAGAACTGTTTAGAACTTTCTTTTATGCCTAGCTGTATTTTATATAATTGTAATGTTCGAAACATTCCTAAATTGTTCTCTCATGTAAGTATCCAATCCAATTTATAATCCATCATTGTACAATACAAAACGATATTTTAAAAGAGTAACCATGGAGTTTCTTGCCGGTTCTTCTCCATAGGAAACGACTAATTTGGAACCGTGCACCTAGACTCGACATTTCATAAGTGCCTGTATATGGTTTATGTGAAAATAAAACTATTTTGATTTTGATTTGACAACAAACTTGATTTTATTGCCGTTTTTTGCACGCAATATTGGTACGGAACCCTTCGTGCGCGAGTCTGACTCGCACTTGGCCGGTTTTTTTTCTCTTCTTTATTTTTTACATAATTATATTCACTCCATGTTTACACAACAGTGAAAACTTTATTTTTTTGTGTCACAGTAATGTAACTTGTTTAAATGTTATTATGAATACTGTTTGTTTTCCCAATAATAAATAAATAAATAATTTCACATACAAGATTACCTATTCAAGCTTCTGATAATAAGTAATCGTTTTTATCTATAAGGTTCTATGCTACACTCACAACCAAGCAAAATATTACCACCCTATAAATAATCCAAACTCAAAAGCCATAACCATTACCTACCCTTTCCCTGACGCAACCGATGCAAAACAACACTATTAATAATTCACAAAAATAAACGCCACCCCACACACTATCCGACCAAACATTCCCACAGTAGAAGTCACCCAACTGTACGCTAAATGGCGAGTCCCTCACATAAAGGGCACGATACACCAGCATTTCCTCTACAATCAGTTGTTTCCCCTTATCTCCAGTTAATATCCTCTGCTGGGGTATAGTTCCGGGCGTCCAAGGCTTGATTATCCTGTGTCGTGTTTCGAGTCTATGTTGATTACGTAAGTACAGATAAACATTGTACTTATACATAGTGGCTTTACGGTCGTTTAAGGTTGAGAAATGCTGTTTTTGGTAAGATTAAATTGTTGTCATTAGTGAATGTTCTCTGTGTGATCTTTGATCGTCATATCTACTTATTTTAACTTACTTAGCATAGAGACATCAACATCGATACAATATCGTATTTTATCGATCGATTAAAGCACTTGACAGCTTATTGACATCTATATCATTGTACAGACGCCAGCAGGTCAACCTATCCAAAACTAATTTTCTCAATAGAAAATTAACCTTACTACTTTGTATTAAAGTTGAAAATCTATCAATGAAATTTACGTTAATGTACGTTATGACAAATTTATCGATTTTTATCGTAAATCTTAGAGATTATGCCATTGTTTAACATACAAAACTTAGATTTTACCGTGCTGACAAATTTATTGATCGATAAATTTCGAAGTTACATGTTCCTTCATACAATAATGGGAAATATTATTAATATGATGTTTACTTTTACCATACCATCACACCGAAACGTCAGATAAATGTGTACATTTGTGTAACGAAGAGTCATCAAAACAGATCTTCGTACGGTCGACAAAAGACTTAAGTATACAGACAGCTAATTAAACATCGTGTTTTTTTAAAGATTGTGTAATTATGTATCACGCAAGATGTGTCAAAACGCAGGTATTGTAAGCTGCTACACATCAAACCCTTTGACGGGTAATTATTTAAATCACAATCTGTGTAAAGATGCAGATTTCGTTCGCTACCTGTATTCCAAACTCTTTTGTTGACTGTACTAATAGTCCAATTATTTCAAGATGCCGTTTGGGACATACCATAGATACACACAATCACGTCTTTTCCTAAAGTGTATGTATGTGTTGGTTCGATCGCCAGTTTTGGCGATTTTTGTCCTGATAAGTCGATTATTCTATATTAAAATTGAAATCCTAAGTAAAAATACACGAATAAAAATATGTTTTTACTTCGCCTATCAGAACTAGTCATAAATTGCACTCGCACAGTGTTCTAATGGAATTTGAATGAAAACAGAACAATATATTTTACTTAATGCATATCATATTACATTTTCTTGCACCCATAAATACGTTGCGGGGAACTTAATGGATAATTCATTTTAGTTATGTTTCAAAAAGAACATTAAATTTGAGTTGTGCGTTTAAAATCCTCGCGACAACTGATTTTTTTTAATATGTATGCTGAAATATATTATGTTTTTTATCTGTGCAATTTTTATAAGCTAAATTGTTTCATAATAAGTAACGTATTTCATTTTTCCCCGTATTTTCCTAAAGATATTACGATAATTGTTTTCCTATTGTTGTTCTATTAAGCGATTTAAGAGCCCAAAAACCAAATTGAAATGGTGTTTATTGTGTAAAAGATTTACGGTTTTGATAAATTATTATGATTGTTTACCTGATAATTTTTCAAGTACCTAGCTATGTGAAGAGAATTTATTGATTGAAGTCTGTATTTGCAATAACAACAACTAAACTACAACTAACAATCGATCTGCAGGGCACCCGTGTAGGTACAGTCAGCAACAAACTTCCTTCAAGTCGCTGAACACAGCTAAATTTTTTTATTGTCACAGCTCCAGAACTTGGCAACAGGTCTTTTCTACTAAGGTAACCTAAATATTTAATGGTCATCTATGCAATTATTTCGCATAACCTTCGTAGGTCAGTAACTTCATACTTGTTAAAAATCATATTGAAGATTGCAACATGTTCAGCGACTTTCGTTGCTGACTGTACTTCGCTTGCCGATATCAATTACGGGGGATATTAATTAATTATATTTTAATAAATCATCATCAATATTTATATAATATTGTTCTACTGCTGGGCACAGGTCTCTTCTTAGAATTAGAAGGATTAGGCTATAGTCCACCACAGGTTGCCAAACTTCACATACCGTCAAGAAAATATTTCAGGGGCATGCCTGTGCAAACCTGCATAATGTTTCCTTACAATGTTACCATTCAACGTTTAAGCGAGTGATAATTAATATTATTAATAGGTACCTGTAAGATTTCGAAAAGTCAGAGGTGCGTGGCTTGGATTCGAACTGGAGACCATTGACTTGGCAGTCCAATGGCCATATCACAAGGCTATCACTGCTTTTTAATAAATATGTAAAAAAATGTGCACCTACCTACATGGAATTCTAATAAAAATCCACTTCAATAGATTATTATTATAAAAAAAAAACAAATTAGATTTTACTTTCAGCACACACTTTTGTTAAATTCGATGCTCGTGATTTATTAATCTAACCAAAACCAAACCAATTTAAATTTGTGAATGTACAAATGAGCGATAATTCCCTTCATTACCGAATGTCAGTTTATTATACCCCAAGTAAAAATCTGTTCCTAACAAAAAGGTGAAAGGCAGAAATACGGGGAAATTCGTATTTCGCCCCTAAATCATGGCGAGACAAGGTTAATGGGGTTGAAACCCCACGGCCTCGGGACGGTCACGTAGCTTAGGCGAAATTTAATAAATTCCGTCTCTATTACGATTCTTCGGGCACATTATCAACTAAGCTGTGTTTACTTATAAATTTAGTAGATTTAATTTAATTGAACTAACATTGGCAAGAACTCGTTTAAACAATTACAATATAATTAAACTTGGGTAGGCCCCAATTTTAAAATTAATTCTCGATCATAAACAGCAAAATAATATCAGAAAAAATAACATACTATTACGCCTATTCCCCGAAGGTTTAGGCAAAGATATAATAATTCGCCAGTATGTTTAGAACCCATATAATAGGGGGCAAGACAATTGTCATTAACCTGGCACAAATCCAAGCTCCAAGCTGCAACTTAAAATTTTAGGATAACCCAATTACAATGCTCGACCTGAGAATTGAATCTTGGACTTTTAGTGTAGCAGTCGCGTTTAGTCGTCTTACGCCATGCGCCACTAGACTAATAAGGTAGTCCCATGCAATCGCGAATCGGCGAACTTTTAATTAATTAGGAATACAAAAATCAACCTCATCATCAACCCATATACAGTCCCACTGCTGGGCACGGGTCTCCTCTCACAGAATGAGAGGGATTAGGCTATAGTCCACCACGCTGGCCTAGTGCGGGTTGGCAGACTTCACACACCGTCGAGAAAATCTCTAAGGCATGCAGGTTTCCTCACGATGCCTTCATGATTTCCTTCACCTTTTAAGCGAGTGATAATTAACTAATAATACACACAATGATTGCAGCAGCAGTGATAGCCTAGTGGTATGACCATTGGACTGCCAAGTCGAAGGTCTCGAGTTCGAACCCAAGGCACGCACCTCTGACTTTTCGAATTCATGTGTGTATTAATAATTAATTATCACTCGCTTAAACGGTGAAGGAAAACATCGTGAGGAAACCTGCATACCTTAGAGATTTTTCTCGACGGTTTGTGAAGTCTGCCAACCCGCACTAGGCCAGCGTGGTGGACTACAGCCTAATCCCTCTCAATAGGAGAGGAGACCCGTGCCCAGCAGTGGGACAGTATATGGGTTGATGATGACGCACAATGATTTCGAAAAGTCAGAGGTGGGAGCCTTGGGTTCAAAGCTACAAGAATTAAAAGTATTTATGTATTATATCCATTGTTTAGCACCCATAGCACAAGCACTGCTTAGTTTTGGTCTAAATGGTGCTTTGTAAAAATGTACTAAATATGTATTATTATTTTAATTACATAGACGAAGGGAGAGAATAATACTAATAACACTTTATTCGACCCATTAGATCCAGGGACTCATAGACAGCCGTGCTTGTATGTAATCACAAGAAAATTGAGGCAGTTTCATTGTTTACCTATATTTAGCATTGCCACACATAAATCTGATGCTAAAAGCCAGGCATTACTAAATATGATTTATTTTGTGATTAAACACAATGACTTCACTTTTATTTGCTTGTGTTTGGATACGTATTTGAAACATATTACTTATTGACCTCGTCTTAACACACATAACTTACGAGGTATACACCAACAGTAATCCAGTATCTTTTCATCATCATCACCATCAACCAATATATATTAAAGGTTGAGAGGGATTATCACCTTCTATATAAAGTTCGTGACCCAGCATAACGACAGCCTCCTCAAATCGAAGCTCTTAGAGTAAATACTAAGCTTCAACGATGTTTTTCTCAAGATAACCCAGGAAACTTTAAAAAATGCTGCAATAATTTGGACATTCCGTAATACTTGAAGAAATCTACAACGTATTTTTAAACTATCAACGTAGTGTTTCATTCCCCACAACCACCGATTTTTCTCGAAGTTAATTGAAGTGCAGTGTGACTTCGAAAAATGACCGCGCATTTAATGGAACCCTGCTCGCTCCCTGAATTGAGTTATTAAAATGCTCTTTGAAATGTAATAACGATTTGTGATACCCATTAATGGCTAGTTTACACGGAGGATTCCTGGAAAGCGATGTTCACCATTTAGATTTAAACGTTTCTTAATGGAAAATGGTAGAGTCGATTTTTTCCTGAAATTAGTTGTTATTGATATGAAAATGGTAATAAATGATAGACACTTAGACTGAACTCAATATTAACGTAAACATACCTGTTTTTGCTTATGGTTGAATTACTAAGAAGCTTTACAAAACGATAGTGGAAGTTGAAAGTAACTTTTATAGCATGAAAAATATAAATAAAACCGACAAATTATCTCTTAAGACATAAAGATAACGTATTGAAAAACCTGTTTTTAATTATGACTGTATTTTGAAATAAAACATCTTTTTACGGATTTTATCGCGTTATTTGATATTATTTATTATTGTTATATTTATTTAAATGTCAGAAATCAATATATGACAGTATGTTATTAAAAACTCTAAAAGAAACTGGATATATAAAATCTTACGGTACTATCATTCCTCAACATCGTACCCTCTTTGTAAAGGTACATTCAAATCTGTATGAATCGGGCCTCATAGTGCAAGTTCTCTCTCACTCGGGCACAGAAGACTTAAGTACACACGCTTTGAATACGAACCCCATACGTCCGTAAGGTGTAATCACTCTTCAATTAAAATCAAAGAGGCTGCTTAATGCTGGTTGGACTGTAGTCATTTTGCCTTTGTGCTGTTTGATCGGAACTCGGTTAATAAAGACCCTCTTCTACGATTTTACTCTGCACATTAGCATTATATTTCTGCAAATTTTGTACAATCGACCGGAGATACTCAATACTTGATAATTCTTTCTTTCTTCATACTCAATAATTCATGTGCGTATTAATAATTAATTATCACTCGCTTAAACGGTGAAGGAAAACATCGTGAGGAAACCTGCATACCTTACAGATTTTACTCGACGGTTTGTGAACTCTGCCAACCCGCACTAGGCCAGCGTGGTGGACTATAGCCTAATCCCTCTCAATCTGAGAGAAGACCCGTGCCCAGCAGTGGGACAGTATATGGGTTGATCATGACTCAATACTTATGTTTTCTTGACGACGTCTTGGGTTCGAGTGTCGAACTGCTAATTACAATATCGTGTGTTCGATTTCCACAGGACATTAATGTTTATATTGTAAACACAAGTGTTTGTGTTTGTCTGGGTATTTTTTAAGTATTTTACGTACGTATTTACAAAACATAATTATGTTTAAGTCCATTTTCTAGTTCCCATAGTACGAGTATACGCTCTGCTTAGTTGGGGACAAGCTCTGGTTACTGTGATTTATTACTTTTTCTCGAATAAATTATTAATCAAATTAGTTGTAGAATATGTAATTTATGTTATATAACTATATATTATTTACATAGAGTATTAAACCATTTGTTTGTCTAATGATCGTGGTTTGAATAAAAAATACCCCTCCGAAAATGTTTAACATTTTATTGAACATATCCTACTTCAGCCGATTAAAAAAATAAGATGGCTGCCATTAGCGGAGTGTTAGGTTAAGAGTATTTATAAAAGTGCATTTGTTGATAAAAATGAGTATATAACATGCCCTTAAAGTATCGGTAACCGTTTTCCAAGCACATTGTATAATTATGTAGTTCATATTTTCATTCAAAAATCTTCTTTTTTTGCCCTCGCCTCTTCCCGTTACGCGGTTAATCTTGAGGCGCCATTCACTTCACTGGTAAGCATCGTCATCAGTAAGGCCAAGTTTCTGCATATCCTTCCGGACATTGGTCATCCAGAAATGATTAAAATATCTTTTATTAAATATTTTCATCAAAAATGTATTTAATAATCCAGTTATGAAGACTGCAGAGAAGTCTCGTGGGATGCAGATCTAAATACATATACCTACTTAAGATTGATAACCAACCACATCGGCTAGAAATTGGGCGCCACTAATAAATGATTCACTCTCCATTGCCGTGTTCGGTTGCAGGTTAATTACAATTGCCGTAACGCGAATCTTAACGGATGATTAAGCAAGTGAGTTGGGTCGGAATGGACCGCCCGCCGCTTTTTACGAGCTACTCTGAATGAGTTAATAAATCGCAGTGTTTCGTGATTTTAAATAGCTCAGCTTATTTTTTTATGGCACGAATATTTGTTTTTATTTTTAGTTTGAACTTTTTTCGCTTTTAACTCGCTACCGTTTGTATATTGATTAAGAACTTTTTATATACAAAGACATATTTTAACTGCCTCGTTAGTTTAGTGTTCGTAAGTCCGGCTGTTACGCTAGAAGTCCTGGGTTAGATTCCTAGGTCGAACAGTGTTATTTGTTTTTTTTTATGAAATTCTCTATAGCAGCTCGGATTTTGAATTTGTGCTCGGTGAATGGCAATAGGCTTATATGTATATTACATTTTGACGAACTGTGGATGTAATACATTGATACAGTCAGCAACGAAAGTCGCTGCTCGAAGCTATTGCAATTTTCAATACGATTTTTAACTGACCTGACTGACTGACTGTGACAAGAGTTTACTCAGAATCTTTCCAACTCTGGAACAGCTTAGGAGAACTCACTACGGTCTTTCAAGCAGAAATGTATGCCATTATCGCATGCGCAAATGAAAACATAAACAGGAATGTAGAAAATAAAAATATCTACATTCTAAGCGACAGCCAAGCGTCACTCAAAGCCCTGACGTCCTACAAAGTCAACTCCAGACTGGTCCTAAATGCCAAAAAAACTCTTAATGAGCTAGGCCGCAGGAACAGATTACGACTGGTTTGGGTCCCAGGGCATGCAGGCATTAAAGGAAATGAGAAGGCCGATGAGTTAGCTAGAACCGGATCGGCAAATGCCATGATTGGACCAGAACCATGTATGGGACTACCAACATGCGCCATCAAGAAGGCCTTACAGGAACATGCCGATACAAAACACAAAGAGGAGTGGTGCAATAGCTTAGGGCTAGAGCACTCACGAAGATTTTTCGGCAGCAGCACCACACGCATCTCCAAATTCATACTTAACAATAGAAGGGACAAAGCTGCTGCTGTCATCGGAGCCCTCACAGGGCATTTTACAACCAATGACATGCTCCATAAAATGAAGCTGACCTTGAACAATGATTGTAGAGCTTGTGGTGAATTCAGGGAAACCATGCAGCACATCTTGTGTGATTGTAACGTCCTAGCGACGAAACGGATGAGTCATCTCGGCAACGGATACCCGAAGTCAGAGGACTACAGGTTCCTTCCTCTTAGTGGGCTAGCCGCCTTCATGAACCACGTCTTTGAAGAGTAAGGAATGCACCATGCTGGGGACAACACAACAGATCACATTTGGTCGAAGGTGTTGCTGGCCATGCCAGCCCCCACTGCTAAGATTAAGATTAAGACTGACTGTGAAGGTCGTGCGAAATCATTGCATTGATGACCATTAAATATTTACCTTACCTTCATAATAAAAAAACCTCTTCACAAGTTTTGGAGCTGTCATGTTTTTAAAATTTTGCTGTGTGCAGCGTCTTTCGTTGCTGACCGTACACCTATGTCTATCCCTTCGGCGTGGTGTTTAAGTAAGAACTGTTTTCGAATGGGTAAGGCATGAGAATGATGACAGCTTAGAAAATGTTGAATTCTCTCGAAAAATTACTATTAAAATGTATTTCGAAGTAAATGCAAACTTCAAAATAATTTAACAAAAAGCTTTATAAATCAGGTATGTTCAAAAGGAAATCGATATAATTCTGTTGTAGTTCATACACAAGAGTGTGAGCGGTATTGTGGGGCGCAAGACATTAAACTTGCATCTGTTTGTGGTTGTATAGACGTCAGCCCGCGAAACTTGCGCTACTGTGGCATGGAAACATACGGAAAATTGTTGTGAGCGGTACAGCACATACTGTTATGTTGTGCTAGAGTATTTGAAAAAAAAAAAACAGTATGTCGTTTTTTAATGTGGCTCCACTAAAGATTCTAAACAGAAATACTTGACACGAAAAAGCCTATGTTCTTCTTAAATGTCCAATCAATCCATATACCAAAAGTAGTAAAAATATAAACAGACATAGTTACGGATTTATAAATTTAATGCAAGTAGGGACGGACGTGGAAGAAGTAAAAAAAGTATGTAAGGTTTGTAACAAGCGGTTATGGAGACATCATTGATATCTCTACAATATTGTGTTTTATGTATTTATGTCTCAGTGCATTATCTAATTTAAAAAATAAAGTATTTTTTTCGTTCATTCTGTATTTAAAATTTATTTTATTAACAAGGTAATAAATCAGAGACACAATGACAAAAATCTATTGTATTTGGGCCCCGAGAATTTCTGAATTTAAGATAGGACTTTGTGCGCGACAGTGCGCAATACAACAAATTCTAGTTTTTCAACTGTTACGTCAAAGGCATCGCCATTTTATGAGTGATTTTCATAGAAAGGTGAAACTCATGAGTGTTTGCTATACTCTTAATAAGAATCAAAATTGTGCAAAGCTGTAGATTACTTGATAAAAATTCAGAAGTAGTTCATTTTTATTTACAGAAACTAATATTATTATTATAATTAGCTCCCGCCTCAAATATCAATTCGTGTGTTTATGTTAAGACGCGATGGGGCCGAAGTTTTGTTAGTGTCATCTAGAGAGAAATTTAGAAATTTAGTAGCACTCCCCTATTGCTTTGGGCTGTATTGTACACTGCAGTCTCTAGAGTCAAATTTGATATTTTATTTACGAGTCCTAACTTCTACTGTATTATTATAAAATTGTCTTTTAACAAGTGATAAACTTTATACATCTTATATTTATCGGAACGTATTTTGAATTTTCACATTGTATTTTAGATGTCGATTTTAGTTAAATTTGATTAAAATTATTTATTTCAAGCAAAATAAATGTTTAGGGCATGTAGAATATTTTTTTAACGAACACAATTATAATATTTAGTATACGCTGGCTATTTTTTTTTATTAGCTACATAATAACCATAGTATTAGTTAGAAATACTTATCGAGATTTATTATTTGATACTAAATTAATCGGTACCCATGTTGGGAAAATAATTTGATTAAAAAAGTTTGTCAAATATTCAAATATTTATTACATGTTACATTACATTTTAGTGAACTTATAACTTAAATGTAAATGAGTAAATAATAAGATTCCATTTTAAAACAATTAAAAAAAGAAGGAGATGTTGAATTCGATTGTTTTAATTTGTTTTTAATAACAGACATCATAACCGTATTCTTTTGTGGATTGTACGAGTACATTTCGGTTTCCAGTGGTCAAACATTTAAAGCGTGTCCTAAAATAATTTTGAGTTAGCTTCGTAATATGAAACATTATTTTATAAACAGATTAATTATGATTCGTTGAGCGTATTTGAACAAAAGCATTATCGTGGATTAATTTTGTTAGTATCCCGTACTTATTTGAATAAATAATATTGTAAATTCAGTAAGTCTTGTGGGCGTAAAACCGTGGTTTCACAATTTGTTTTGATATCATATTTCATGTTCTAATTAAATGTATGAATACTAATTTTAAATAATTTCCAGTATCGTTGAAAGGAAACGTACCTAAAGCCTTTTTGACTTTTGTCATGCATTTTTAGATTCAACTTATATAGGGCGAGTGTATTCCCGTTAACCAGAACTAATCCATACTCCATGCCAATGCTGAAAAGATTCTAATGAAATAATCAATAGCACTTTCTTCAACCTGGTAATTGAATCCAGGACCTGACCGATTTACTTTAAACTTATCTTGAATTAATAAAAAGACGTGAAATCCTTCTTTCTTTAAAGGGATTTATCTAGCTGTAGTTTTATTGTGCAGCGCAATTACTCTGTATTTTGTTGCATTTACCTGTTGATAAAGAAGTAAAATTTGTTAAGTTTTGAATACATCTTTGCAGACGTTTAAATATTATTATTTATTATGATATTTTCTCTTAACTCAAGATCTGGGAGAAGTAATGCTGTTACGAATACAGAGATCTTTTATAAATTGTATTTTTTTGAATTGCTAGTTCAGTGCAACGTTTAAAAATGATATTATTTTTGATTTATTATTTATTGTGATTTGATTATATATCTTGAAGAATCCAGAATTAATAATGATTTCAAATCACCAACAATTCATGAAATGTATGAAAAAAAAGTATGACGTTTCTTATAAGAAGTTTATTTTATCATGTGGCTAAATAATACAGGATCTTTGAATTCTTATAACATTCACAAATGTTTTTATTTTTTGTAAAAATAATGTCAAAATTTTTATTAGCAACAAGAAAATTTATTGCTTTCATTGTACAACCATTTCTCGTACTAGAATAAAAAAACATACCAACATACTACAAGAAATTGACATACTTCCCAGAACAAACAAGTAACCAATTCGAACATTATTTACTCGTGCCCAACAAAAATCACATAACGGAAGCTCTTATGAAATAATAAATAATGTAAGAAAACCAAATATAAACCTAACCACATACCCTGTCCCTAATATTCAGGGAGTATTGTTGTTTGCACATCACTGTGAACGAAATAAAAATGAATAATATAAAAATAAACAAAGCAAGGACTCACATTATGTGGAGTCGTCGCGCAGTACATTATATCTTTAGAGATGGGCCATAGGAATCGCGGCGACAGGATTACACGAGACAAAAATGATTTATCTTTGTGGAATGTTATAAAAAATTGTTATATTACTTAAGTGACTTAGTTATATGACAGTTGTCCAAAGATATTTTGAGCATAAGTGTTTAAATTTGTTTTATTGTAAGTGTTAAATCCATTGTCCAATAGAACAAGCTCTGCTTAGTTTGGGACTAGATCTGTGTAAAATCTATTATTATTGTCTGGGTGTTTCTTATGTATTATAAGTATGTATTTACAAAAAAAAAAAAGTATATAAGTATTATATCCATTGTCTAGTACCCATAGTACAAGCTCTGCTTAGTTTGGGACTAGATGGTGCTGTGTAAAATGTCCCAAAATATTATTATTATTATTGTAATGGGAAATCACGAAAGGAGTCATGATTCTGTACATGTTGGCAACTGGAAATAAATAACTTGAAGCGTCACAAGGCAGCTTTACAAAGAGAGAAATCAAATCGGGATACATACAGAATGTTCCTAATGTTGCTGTTGACCTAAAATTCTGGTAGGTATTACGGTTTTGATACTCTATAGAAAATTGACGATATCGATCAAAAAATAAAGACCTGCGTATTTTCACTAGATGACTATCGATAGAGAAAATGCTCACAAAATGATAAATGTCGTTTATTTCCAATGATCTCTGTGCAGCAGTGCAACTCCGCAATGTAAAAAGAAAATCACACAATGCCTAGACGTTTAGTAAGGCGGTTAAGTTAGTCACCTTGTCAAAACCGTTGGCCAGGTTTCGGAATTTCGACCCCAATACAAATCTTTGTGATCAACAGATATTTATAATACTCCTTAGTATCGGTATTTCCCAGAAATTGATTTAGAAGTTGAGGGTAAGGGTAAGAGCAACTTACATAGGAAAGGGTTAGGAGTATGTAGGGTATAAACATATAAATTCTTATATATATGCACATATAAGAACTTATATGTTTGTAAATCGACGAACACGAGAAAATTCTAATGGAGGGCATCGTTTAAAATAAAACAAACAACATCAAAGTTGTCAGATACAGTTGTGAAGTTTATGTGTATTTTTAAACCTACACAATATCTCTAAGTAGTATTAAATTAAGTCACTTTCCGTGTTTGTCTTATTGTTTCTCCACTTACTTCTTCTAAATCACGCAGCGGATTCTCATGAAAACCGTATCGAAATCCGTTGCGTGATAATTTCTAGAAGAAATTATTCTATGGTTAGATAAAATCATGGTTTACATTACCAGAAAGTTGTGCATATTATTAATGTCATCTATAATTTATTAAAATAAAAAATGGTATTCATAGAAGGCTATATGTAAGTGTAACTAGATTCTGCCCCATGTCCCAATATGTCAGTTTTACATGAAGCTTGCGATACGTAATTCGAGCATGTTAGTGCTTTGCGGAAAAGCCGCGGTTGTTCGCTAGTTAGAAACATTACATCGCGCATCTCCTGGCCCACATCTAACCAGAGAAAACACAAAGCAACAAACAAGCAGTACATTTTGCCCACCGTCAAAAGCAACTTTTATAAAATAAATTGTATTATTCCATTCAGTGTGAGACGCTATCTTCGAGATATTATGTGGTTGCAAATAATACACACATAGTAAAAAGCCAAGTTCTTCTATAACAAAAGGAGATATTATGTACTTAGACGAAAATAAATATATGTATTTATTTTTGTTGGAAAAAGGCACCAAAAGGTGCCATTAGGCACTAAAATGTGATTAGGTATCAAAGGAAAGCCGTATAGTTTCGTTATTATAATACACTAGCTTTTACCCGCGTTTCCACTTGTATGCCAAAGGACTTTTGTGGACAAAAGGTAACCTATGTCCTTCTGCAAGGTCCAACCTTTCTGTGTACAGACGCCAGCAGGTCAACCTATTCAAAACTGTCACATTTTCCCAATTGAATATGAACCTTATACTTTTGTATTAAAGTTGAAAATCTATCAAATAAATTTGACAGATTGTGGTAGCTTGATATGCTGGCCACTGTACGATTCATTGAAATTGATTCAGCAGTTTAGACCATTCAGGACGAGTAAGTTGTGGAAAGTACAGCATCCATCACCACACGACTATGTTCAACCCAAGGACTGTGATCTGTAGTGGGCTTTATGGAGAGCACTTAACCGGCTGCGTACTCAAATGGGCCGCTGCAAACACAAATTGGTGAAATGGCACACTTGCTGGAGTGCCCAAAATGCCCGTACACTTGCACCTTTGAGAACCTAAAGAACGCCACTGAGGCCGCAATTAATGTCACCACTTGCTGGGCTCTTATAATATAAACAATTAAACACAGTGTATTGATTTCTGACATTTACGCGAATATGACATTGAAATAAAACTACGGGTAGACGGGAAGCTGTCTACCCGTGACCATGGACGCTGTAAAGGGTCCGAAACGTCGGGATTAATAATATCAATATGTGGCGATAATATCCGTAAAAAATAGTTTTATTTCAATTAAACACAGTGTTTTTTTTTGTCGTCTTGTAGCTGAAGGCCAAATCTTGAAAAATAGACAGCTGTTTCTTAGAAAAAAGTTCAGGTCTCTCGACAAAATGTAGGATGTATGCAGCTGTTTCTTTTTTGGTTGATCCGGTAAAAGAAATTGTTGATCATGATGAGTAGAAGTATATCCTTTCGGCTGTAAGACGACAAAAGAAACGGAGTATTTACCATCGACATGAAAAAACAAGAAGCAGTTGAGACGCTAAGTTTACAAACCACTGTTTCTTAACACAGAAATTTCTTGCGTCATACCTTTCATCAATCGATTCGAAATCGTCACATGAGGGCGGAAGCCTATTTCCTGGTAACCTATATATACTCATTACGGGTAGAAAATTATAGGACGCTTAATGCTTTACTAGAAAAGGTTCATCAATTAATTTCATTTTTTTTTTATCTAGTGGTCCCAAGCATGAAATTCTCAGTAGCAGCTCGGAGTTTGGATTAAAAGCTTTTAGTAGTACAAAATAAATAAAAACAGTGTGGAGGGATTAAGTGTGTTGTACCCCTAACCAAAGCTGGGAGGATTCTACGATCAGCTGTTTGTACCAAACGGAAGATGTATATGTCTTTATATGCAACTTGCATTACCAATATTGCTTGCACGATTCAGGATTTGCTTTGTCAACTTCCAATAGCGTTATAGAAGTCGCTAAACTTGTACTCAGGCTAACTATTTCCAATGAATAGATTCTACTACCGCAAAATAATTAACAGTTACTTCTACACACAAGACAGCCACTCCCCTCTTACCTGACTGTAGATACTCTGCTGCTCTTCTTACTTTGTTGAAGTGTTCGTTGTCTGTAGAACAAGGATCAGTTTTTAAATGAACTCAAATTAAGATAAGAAACAAGAAGAACATTGAATGCGAAACATATACACAAAACCAAAGTTAGAAAACAGCGAATGCAGAATGTATTACGTATGGAAACAAAATCAAACCTACCTTTGTGTAATGTTGCTGCTGTTAACGACCTTCTGAATTATCTACACTAATTGTGTTATATTCAAACAAATATTTATAGACAACACGACAAAAAGCAGACAAAACAATAGCCTAATCTATCCAGACCGATGATTTATTATCTAAAAACGGCACACGATGCCGCGGGGCAGAGTGCTACTTCAAACTAATTAGATCCAGGGGCTGTATTGTATTACCAGTTTATAAACCTTTGTTATTTCGCTGCTGTGAGAGATGAATCGCCTCAATAGAAACAATAGCAAATTGCTACAAAACAAAGGACTTAAAATTAAATCTGCAGATGTCTTCCGTTGGAGGCAAAGACAGAATAGTTTAATAAAACACACATGCTCAGTACTTAACAATTAAGCTCGAAGTTGATATTAAGAAGAAAATGCGCTTGAGAGCTCTTAGACTATATTGTAGTATCTTTCTCACATTACCAAGCAACTCGACTCGATACGATTATTTTGTTACCACACGTCCATTGCTTTTTAAAATCTTAATCGGTACTTAATCTTCTGATTGATGCAATTATGTATATTAAATGGGATATCCATTATAATTTGAGATAATCAGAAGGTAAACCGTCAAGTTAGAATCTACATTTAGGTAGAGAATTCAGTGAGAAACTTGTCTGAATTCGGACAACATAAGTTTAAATTAATTTTAATTCAAAACTTCTTGTTAGTAGTTTAATGCAAGACGCATCTGCTTAGGCAAAGTTTAGACTCATTTGGAGAAACTGGAGCTATCTTCCAGTTTGTTATCCAAAGTATAAGCAAATAGGATTTCAGAACAGTCTAGACGATGGAGAGTTGATTATAATGGGTATGTTAAAGTTTAATGGAAAATTATCTTCTTGAAAAGATAATTTCGTTTCGTTGGTCCTAAAATCGACAGCTGCAGTATATGGTACTGTCATGACACAAGTCTTGGGTTCGATAGTAATAGTCTAGTTATATGAAGAAGTAATATGAACATCGGACTGCCAAGTCAAAGGTCTTGCTTCGTATGTACCTCGTACCTCGGACTTTTCGAATTCATGTGCGTATTAATAATAACGGTTAAGGAAAACATCGTAAGGAAACCTGCATGCCTTAGAGATTTTTCTCGACGGTGTGTAAAGTCTGATAGCCCGCACTAGACCAGCATGGTGGACTATGCCCTAATCCCTCTCTGACAGGAGACCCGTGCCCAGCAGTGGGACAATATATATTATGTTGATGCTGCATACTATTAGCCTCTTTTTAAAAATTTTACCTCTTAATAATATTAATAATTAATAAATTATTATAATATAGGTATTAATAATTCCACACTTATAGCCGTAATTGGTATTGAAAGTATCGATATTATGTAACTTTTCTTCTGTAACTTCTGGGTAGTAATGTTGGTAATTAAAAGTAAAAAAAAACAAATTATAGTTTATTTTTCTAGTATCATATTTCCATATCAGTTAAAAACATGACACGTTTTATTAAAAAAAAACAATGCTCATATAAAATGAACAAGCTAATAAACTCTATCCTCGTGTGAAAGTTACAAGCAGTGAGGCAGCATATGGACGATATGTGGAAATTAAAACGTGGGGGGACCCTAACGTCGGTTTCACATGCCACGGGTGAACTGGGGTTAAATGGAACACCGACCAATGTGCAAAGTGAAAAGTTAGAAAGTAACAGATTAGAAGGTGACATTTTATAAATAAATTAAGCAGATAAGCCTCTAAAAGTAACGCTATATACATTTTGTTTGGTGCAGCCTGAAGGGTATTCGTATGTACGTATAAAAAGATAAAATTTAATTCCGACTCTCAATTTCCTAAATATCATACTCATAACATACTGAATTTGCCGAAAAGTTAGGTAGAGGCATACCAATGTACAGACGCCAACACATCAAGCTACACAAATTTGTCAAATATCTTTGATTGATTTTCAACTTTAATACAAAACACTTAAGCCTCATTTCCAATTGGAAAAAAATTAAGTTTTGGCTAGCTTGTTCAGCTGGCATCTATACCTACTTCGCCGGTATTATACTTAAGTTCCATGTAATAGAGAGCGAGCCTATTGCTATTAACTAGGCACAAATTCGGACTCTAATCTGCTACTGAATTTCATAGAAAACCCCAATAATACTTTGCTCGACCTGGGAATCGAACCCAGGACCTCTAACATAGCAGTCATGCTTAAAACAAACGAGGCAGTTCAATAACGAGTACATCCTAAATATCATATTATTGTATTCTACAAAACGTCAAACTTGAACAAGTTACTTTGACATTAGATCAAAAACTTACCCAAAGGCGATTTGTTACGTTTATGACACTGAAACTAAACTCAAATTATATTTTGATATTATTTTTGGTAATAGTACTTTAAAAAAAAAACAACTCGCGTTTATTCCTCAAATGATTAGGCAGAGGTGCACTTATGATATTCACCTACATCATATACATACGTTTTGAATAAATATTTTGTACCGGGTGGTACAAAATATCCCATTTTCCTCAATCTGTGCAATCAAGTAGTTATGTTTTATTTAAAATTTCATAACAGTAAACAAAGCTGATAACTTAATTTTTTTAATTTCATTCATTTTTTATGCAGTGTTTTGATGAAAATATTATATTCTTTTTATGCCAATTTTATCGTTACTTTGTTTTTATCATTACGTTAATAACAATGTGTAGTTATTAATATAGGTAACGTAGGTAGGGTAACGCGGCGGTGATGAATGTTCGAAGAACAAAACCCGAATAAAATTGTGTTAAAATGCATGATTACGTGATAGTTGGGCAGGAGTCTGATTGTTACAATCGCACACGATCTACTCGTAAACACGTCTTTGCAATATTTTTACTGAGAGAGATGCCACTCTATGGATTAAATAGCGCTGTCCCTCTCTTACAACCCAAAAATGATTACGTTAACACATTGTATTTCAGGTCTAGATTGTATCAAAATTGGTCCTGATCGGTATTAAAATGAAGGGGTGTACAGGGGGCTGCCGATTATGGAGCTTACAAAATTATGGGAAACTATGTGGGGACTTTCACGGGAAGCGAGCAGGGAACTAGGGGTGGAATACCAGGGTGAACATAAAGTTTTCCCAGACCAGAGTGGACAGGACCATGATCGTTACTCATGGAGGTCTTTTAATGCATCCTATTGCAATAACATGAGAACTATCGAGAAAATTTACCGTAAAACTAACACACAAAATAATGATTGGTGATTTAGACACAGACAACATAAACGATATCATTATAATCATTTATTTTATTTAGTATGTGATGCTGTAATTGTGTTGTGCTGTTATTTTGTTTTTTTCTCTCTTCTGTATAATTATTGTAGTATTGAATTTTTTATATTCAGTTTTAGGAATGTCCAAAAAGGTCAGGCGTAGTACTCGCTACACCCCGGTAGCGAGTAGTACGTGTGTGTACATGACAAGATGTATGAATGTGGAAGAAGCAAAACAATGCAAGAATCGTAGCAAGTGGGAGTATGTAGTTTCCTGCTACCCCTACCGCGAGTGTATCTATGTATAATAATGCCCGTTTTTCAAGATTACCAATATACTGTAAATTATCACAAAACAAAAAAACAAAACCATTTAGTTTTGTTACGCCGCGTTTAGTTACCCCTTTGCAAAGCGACCTACTAAATATTTATTATTTATGATGTCGTTAACTTGTAAAAGTTGTAAATTACATCGATAATGATCTTTGGGCTAGAGGCTATAAAATTTTGGGTTATTTAATTAATGGTTGGTTAGTACTTAGGTATGTGCTTGGCTTAGCTGTATGATGTCTTGCATGTTGGTTAACCATTGCGCATGTATAGCATGCAAACAAGGGTATTTAAAATTAAGTAGACCTTACCCACACTTAGGTAACTAAACAGGTAGGTAAAATATACGTTTTATTTTAGTTTTTTATGCTGAGAAATGGGAGAAAGAATAACTGTGTATTTTTAGAAATAGAATTCTAATACATGAATCAATATAAATTATTGGCAGGCCCGTCATGTCGCACTGTTGTGCACTCCAAGTCACCTATAAGTACTACGGACATTGGCATTGATTTGTTTGGGGATGTATACAAGACTATCCTATCGGTATTGTATGAGGTATTGTTAAAAAAAAATCACACATATTTTACGTAAATAGTTTAAGTGGTCGGTTTAAACTAATATGTTTAAAATCTCAGAAAATATAAATAAATTGCTACTACTACAAGCCATAAGATTGTGTCAAATTTATTAACATCTACTTTCTGCTGACGACTAAACGACTGCTGACTTAGAAGTCATGGGTCGGATTCCGAAATTGAACACAGAGTTATTGGATTTTTTTATGAAATTCTCAGTAGAAGCTCGGAGGTTGGATTTGTTAATGGTAATAAAGTAGCCTCCTATTACATGGGACTTAAGCATACCGACGAACTGTGTGTATAGGAAAATACCTTTACGTAACCCATCGGGGAATGCAGGCGTATGTTGCTCGGAGTTTGGATTTGTGCCCAGTTAATGGCAATAGGCTCGTGGCTCCCTCTATTACATGGGACCTAAACATACCGGCGAATGTATAGAGGCCGGCACATCAAGCTACTACAATCTGTCAAATTTCTTTGATTGATTTTGAACTTTAATCCAAAGCAATAAGGTTCATATTAAATTAGGAAAACTTGACAATTTTGGATAGCTTGACCCGCAGGCTGATGTTTGTACAATTAGTACACCTCTGCTTAACCCTTCGGGGAATACAGACCTGATGGTACATTATGTTATATCTAATTCACAATAAACAAGGGTTTATGAAACGTTAAGGCTGGTTACACGGTTAAAAAAAGTTGATCCTAAGGAGGAGAATCTGGCAAGAAACTCCTTATAGACAATTCAGAGAAGCTCATTTCCATAAAATACATTCTTATTATTTTAAAATTATTAGAATTGCGGTTATCAGATTAATAATGGTGACGTCTAATTTTTATTCTCCAAAATTAAAAAAAAAATCTGCGAAGTCAAATCAAACACTGTTTTCAAACATACAAATTCTAGGTATACCTTTAAACAAAGTTAGTTTATAGGTGTGTCGAGGCTTTTACATTGAGAGAAAAAGCTGGGCTTCAATCAATGTTAACGAGATGTGAATTTTATACAGTACGGAAATAGGAACGGAAGCATGTTACTATACAGATTGGATTACTTGAAATAAAAGAAAAAACCTTTTCGCTGTTAAAAATTAAAAACTAACATCAATGTCAATTGTGTGAACATGATAATTAAGCAGGGTACTCACAGCATCATGTAGTATATCTGATACTGCACCTAAAACTAAACCAACTTATAAAACTGCCTCATACTTACGTACTTCACATGATATTTAGACAAATTACATGCTACAGTTATAATATATTTATATCTCTCATAAAGGCATAAAAACATAGTTACATAATAATGTCGTTACTGACAGGCTTAATCATTTCTTAATCAGTTCTAACTAAGTACCTTGCTTTATCGAAATTTAACTATTTGTAAAGATATCTGTCTTTGACCTACTATATTGAGGGTAATTTCCAGTCTAATTAACTGTAGCTGTGTACTAGCAACTGAGATGAAGCTACCATCAGAAGCAAGCACATGTTATAGGGCAAAGATTGTCAGCTCACGCGCTACCAAATTCCACTACGATAAATTATTATTGATATTGACATCTGGGAATGAAACTGATGGCAAAACGTGGTCACCCCGAGGCACGGAAAAATCTCGATAGGTTAATAAACGTCAACCTACAGGTAGATAACAGACCGATTACAATCATACCGTAAGACCATCGAGTTCCGAATGTTAAAATTTTAAGACGCACCATTTTTTGAATTTCGGAAATAAGTACAGGAATGTAAATGGCGGAACACCTGGTAAGGCTTAGATGAAGGAGTATGGCTATAATTAAGTGGTAACCAAGGAATTTAAGAAAATATTTTGGTGGTTCAGACGACATTGTTGCCACCGTGGGGTGAAATTTGATGAGACTAGCAAAACAGCTTAAAGGTTGGTAAAACAATAAACTAACTAGACCAAGATGGGGTAAAATCGGACAATGGGCGATACTGATGATGATCCAGTCCATAAAATTCTAATATCTGTCTCTTTAGCCCAGATCTCTTAAGTGCGACTACTAAGCTTGAGGTCTTGGATTTGACTGTTAAGTCGAGGAAACTTTTATTGGGTTTTCTATGAAATTTTTAGTAGCAGCTCGGAGTTTGGATTATGTACAGAGGCCAGCACATCAAGCTACCCCAATCTGTCAAATTTATTGGATAGATTTTCAAAATAATAAGGTTCATTTTCCTTTGGTAAAAATTGACATTTTAAGATAGCTTGACCTGCTGGCATCTCGTCCACCTCGGCCTAACCCTTTGGGGTATATAGGCATTGTCGTATCTAAGTTACAATTCCAAGTTCAAATAAAACTTCGCACAAGATGACGTTTAAAATATTCTGTTTCGTTGTATTGTTTCTTATTATATCTTGTGTTCTGACAGTTAAATACACATTCTTCATTTCTCTCTTAATTTTTCACACACATTTCGTCGGAAACCATACATTTCCAATTAAAATCTAGTTAAGTCAACGAAGTTTGTCGAAATCCTCCACAAAGTCCTAACACCTTGCCAAAGCCTTGTCAGTTCCGAACTTGCAATCTGTTTGTTTCTAGTCGAAGGATTTGATTGGTTGATTGTGACGTTCCATGGATGTTTTGTGACCAAATTACATTATACGGAAGAAGTAATGAAGTTAAGCGGAAGTTTGTTGTTTGTGTTCATACGAAAGTTTACAAAAAAAACAAAAAAGTTTATTGGCACATATGGACTCTTGACTTCCAAACTAAGTAACAACTTTGGAAGTCAAGGAATTTTGTCTCAAATTTCGAAAATTAACGAATGATGCACTAAAAAGTAAGTTACAAGCAGTACAATAGAAAATGTGTGTGTGTGTTTGTGTGTGTGTGAGCATGTATGGGTGCGGTTTCATCGTAGCTGAGACCCATTTTATTAGTCTTTTACTAGGCCTACTTCGATGACTAACATAGGTACGTATCATCATTGGTTGATTGGTATTGGTTGGATGATTTCACACGCCGTCGAGAAAATCTCTAAGGCTTGTAGGTTTCCTCACGATGTTTTCCTTCACCGTTTAAGCGAGTGATAATGAATTATTAATACGCACATGATTTCAAAAAGCAAGATCTTCGACTTGGCAGTCCTATGGGCCTACCACGAGGCTGTCACTGCACAAGGTTACAGCCCCGCCTTAAAAACTCAATTCGTTCAAGTATCCAATGCTTTAAACTTCACACTATCGCTAGTACTTAGATATAGTAGCAGCTTTCAAGCGATTGAATTTCAACGTCCGACACCGTGCTCCAGGCCATATGTTGCGACTTGTGACTTTCCTATTGAATTTTATTTATCCCTGAAGCTATATCGATAACGGTGAAGCGATATCGATACATAAGTGAAGCGATAAATAAGGCTATTTTATCAATTTGATTTGTATGAGGGAAATTGAGAGTAATGTACCTATTTGCTCCCCTTACGGATATTACTTCACATGGTGATATTAATTTTGGAGGTAAAGTATAGGTACAAAACATATAATGTGTGCAAGTGAACGTATTTGTTGTATATATTTCATAATATATAATTATGTTATGGAGACTGGAGCTAATACTATGTTTAGCCTGTGTTACAGGCCTCCGACTAGGATACCGGCGAACTGGGGGTGAACATTTCTGCATCTCTCTCTAACACTTCAGGAAATGTAGGCGTGATGTGTATAATTTAACCCAACCCATGACAGTATCTGTGATGTGTATAATTAACCCATCTGCATTTTCTAATACCTAACAATAATTTTACCACCTACAGTAAAAATAATGATGGCACATTCTCACTTTAATTAGTGGTAATGTAGGTAATACAATTAAAAAATATATTAATACCAGCATAAAGCTTCGCAGCACTATCAGGCTGAACATAAATTACCCCGCGACGTGGAAACATGGAGTGCCAAGCATTCGCCACCATGAGTAAGGATTGATTAAGTACCGCTTGCTTTTATACAACTAACATGTTTATTTTAAGTGCATTAAAACATTGTGTGTAATAATGCGTGCCTTTATGTTTACGACCCCTTTTTTCTATCAATTTGAAATTCTCTGAGTTTGTTTCGGCGTTTCTTCTCAAAGGTCGTCAGCTAAGAGCCAGCGCTATTTGGTAAAAAAATATTGATTGGAAAAGTGTCTTTAAAAAATCATTTATAAGTTTTATTAACAACACTAGACAATTTGCCGTAAGGTACACAGGATTGGCAATATCCCTGTATGATCCCTGCTTATGAATATTAAAATTATTAATGCGGAAATAAGTCTGTCTGTTGGTCACGCTCTCACGTCTAAACTGCTGACCCGATTTTGCTGAAATTTGACACAAAGATAGATTAGACCTTTTTTTTGGTAAGGAAAGTCTTTGTGGATCATCCGCCACCCAGGAAGGTGGCAGAGTATGTTGGAATCATACCGGCGTAAAACCGCACTTGCCCTCACTGGCCCTATAGTCATGGCCATCGAATCTGGGAAATTCGCCTCGACCATGACAGAAAATGGACATTTGAGACCGACATGCTACCTTTTGTCTCAAAAAGGTAGCATGTCTTTGGGATGCAGGTGAAACCGCGAGGAACAGGTAGTAAGTATTATCTAACCTACAATGTAGGATACAACCCTAATGTGAGGCAACGGTTTATTTAAAAAAAATTATCCCATACTTTCGTAAAAAGAGGATGTATATTAAAAGGTCTGAACCTCACATAATTATGTTATCCTGAAAAACGTATTCATGGAAAGTCTGATCATCTGAAATTCATTCCTTCAAAGCTCATTATGGAAAGTCTGATCATTATAAAATCTTAAAAAGCTATCGATGACACAAAGCGTCGTCTCGGCGGGTTACTGCCAACGACATTATGTCATGTAAGATGTTACGTCATAGCATAATGATCAGTTTTGTTTTGTATTTTGCTCACTACTGCTAAACAGGCGCTGCACGGGGGGCTTCTGGAGACTATTAAGAGGACACAGTGGCCTCCATGGCCTGATAGTGGCCACCGGGGTTGTTTTATTGGGTAAGAATCCCACACTTCTGCCACACTCTCCGATCTAATCCCTGCAGACTGGTGACTAGTTTGAAGGGTTTCGCCCGTAAAAAAATGGTTGATAGGTAACTTTTGATGAAGCGTAAAATGATTCATAGTAAAAATTGGGTGATGTTACGTGCATTGGCTTCGAGACCAATGAATTTCATACTAAATTTGAGAAATTGTAACTAGCTACACAACTGAATTCTAAGATACAGGTTATTACCTAGTTTAGAAGTCAGGGTCTTTTTACTTTGGACCGTATAGCCTAAGCAATAAATTATATAATACAATGTAATGTTTGTGCAATTATTGGAGAAATAAAGATTATTATTATAACTGATCAGCAATTCTATTAATATACCATCACGCCTGTATTCTCCGAAGAGTTAGACAGAGGTGTATTGTAATGTACAACCGTAGTTCGGCGGTATGTTTAGGTCCCATTTAATAGGTGGCGAGCCTATTGCCATTGGGCACAAATCTAAACTCCGAACTGCTATTCAGAATTTCATAGAAAAAACCAATAACACTAAGCTCGACCTGGCATCGAATTTTACTATCGTCACAAAAACAATACAAATGCTTTAAACTTGAAAATTTACAGAAAACGATTTTTTCATCCATAATCGCCATACTGATGTGAAGATGAAAATTATACACAAAGAAAAACTCAAGTCAATGACAAATACTCGAACATTAATATTGCGTATTATAACAAGCGTCCGCCAAAAAGCAATAAAGGTGAAAAAACAAATTTTGTTTAATTCGTTCGCCAAGTGCAATTTGAAGAGGAAACTGTGAAAAGTTTACGAAATAACGCCTTTGCTCCACCATTCGTCTCGCGCGCCACCGTCACGTTCTTTATTTTATTGTTCCCAGAAAAGTTCTCTAAATTTCTCTTCGTAAACAATGTGGACAGATAAATAGCATACAAAAATCAACCTTAAAGGAGCGATCTTTTGTTCTTTTTAATAGGTTCTTAACAAAACTTTTTGTCATAAATATGAGTTTTTATAACTCACGTATCTTCAAAATTTCATTATACTTTGCAACAAAAAGGAAACCTTTTATAAGTCATACTTTTTCCCGTAAAAATTCCCTCTGAGAACTGGAGAAAGACTTGCCAACTGAAACAACTGGATTTTCTTTTTATACCATCAGGTGGGCCGTATGCTTGTTTGCCATACAAGCATACGGCCCACCTGATGTTAAGTGTAAGCGTAGCCTATAGATGCTTGTAACACCGGGGGTATCACTTGCGCGTTGTCGACCTTGTAAAAAGAAAGAGGAATAGTTGGGTTAGCAGTATAAGGATCAAAGTCCTCCCACTGAGTATTTAGATTGTCGTTATTAGCGCGTAAGGACACATTTCAGGACTTATCATCATTCCTGATAGGTTGGGTAGAGGTGTACACCCACAGTTCAACAGTACGATATCCATATATTAGGGGGTGAGCTTATTGCCATTAACTGGGCACAAATCCAAACTCCACTTCACCGACAATTTCATACAATAACCACACAGTGCTTTGCTCGATATTGAAATCCAGAATCTCAGTAGCCACACATGGGACCACTAGACTAAAGCAGCATATAGAACTAACTTGAACAGTAAATTTACTTTGTAATTATCTTTTATAAATTACTGTTCGCTAGTTTCGCTAAAACTCAAAAACGGCTGGACCAATCTCGCTGTTTTACTGTGTGAGTTTGAGTGGGTCCTTTGATGGTTTAAATTCACAATTGGAGCTGGTGGTTCTGTAATTGGGTTGCAGGAGAATTTCTGCCGAGCGAGCTTCCATGAATATTTTCCTTCAAAAATGGCCAGCGAATGTAAAAATTATTTTCATATAAATAATAAAACATTTCTAAGCTTAATTCGTAATTAAGTTTAAATTCTTTAATGTGTAACTGCGCGCCATGATTGATTTACTTTCCACATTGGTTTCACCGAACTAAGCCAACAGTGAGGGCCCTTGAACCAATTAGAAAGGCTCGCTGTAGGGTTGTTTTCATGTTACCTACACTATATTTGCTCTAAAACGAAGACAGACTGGCGCAATTGCTGAGTAATACCTTCTTTGTCACGGGTTTGACTCCCATGTGTTCTGTTTGTCTGTGTAACTGACGTGCACTAGGAGAATAACGTAGTGGTAAAGCTTTTGGATAAAGAAAATACTGAATTTGCTTAAAAAAATATTAAAATCAAACTTCTTCCAACCCCCAAAAAATTTATAAAAATACTGCATCCATTATACCTACTTACAAAATCAAATAAAATTGATGTGACACGGTACAATATAAATATTAATTATGGGGCCCACTCAAACTCAAAAAATCACCTCAAGCAAACTTTTGTGCACATAATTAACTCTGTCACATGCTATTCAAACACTTATTTTAAACGCATTCTGGACTACGGACTTTAGATAGACATCACTAACGCACTAATTAATAAAAATAATAATATAAATATGATTTTCACCTCACTGTTTCACCATTTCTCTATCAAATACAACTTCAGAGATTATTCAGGTAAGTGTCGAATGCACTCACCATACCGTGAATACCCAAACCGCCACGCAAGCATGACGCGGTACAAAAAGCTATCAGAGCTAATTGTGTGCCAACCAAAGAAAATTTCGATGGAAAGAACCGATCGCCCCATCGATAAGGACCCATTATAGTAAAACTTGGAGTGTTCCAAAAGAAACTTGGTGCATACGCCCATATATTTAACAAGTCTTAACGAGTTCGTTTTTTTATTTTATTTTCGCGTGATTGTATTTAGGAATGGTTTCGACAACTTTACACCAATTTCGTTGGAGCAATAACCGTAATTTGTGAAAAAACAACGGTTCTGACTGTTAAAATTAGTTTTATTGGGTAATATTTTGGTCGTCGGAAAATGAGTTCGGATTAGGTGTTGTGGGTCCGCTTTATGATAATGTCTTATTTGCTAAAGGGAAGTGGTTTCGAAGGTCATTTCGTCAAGGTCAGTCAGCTGAAACATTGGAAAAGAGTTTAGAGAAAAAATAGGTATGGAATTAATTTTGTACCCCTATTTTGGGTTAATTATTCCAAGGATTTTCAATTCATTGGCAATTCATTCTAGCTTGTTCGCGCTTGACTTTTAGTAGAATACCATTTGACATTTACGAAACTGAAATTAGATCGATTATTTCGGAATTATATTTTACCCATTGTTAGAGTAGGCTAGTATTCTGTGGCATAAATTATGTGTAGTACCTATATTCAAAACACGAGAGAACCGTAATGATATGGTATGCATAAACAAACAAAAACTTTACAATTTTATCTAGATATAATACAGGATTTCAATCCAATAACGTTGAACAATGAACTATTCTGTAACTTACAACTTTATAAAATGAAGTAATATTAAAAATCATCGACTGCTACACTAGAGGTTCGATGCCCAGGTCAAGGAAAGTGGTTTTTTCTACTCAGAAGCAGCTTGGAGTTTGGGGCAATAGGCTTGTCTTCGATAACAAGAGGATGAGACCTACCTACACATAATGGCGAACAGTATTTTTAAATTAAATTGCTGCAGCTCTGCCAAACCCTTCAAGGACTACAGGCATGATGGTAGTGTTATATTATTGAAAGAAGAAAAATATTTATTGATACAGTCTTGGACAATGCACACAGCAATATTAAACACATGATAGAAGAACAAATAAAATAGGGATAAAAAATTTTGTGCCCCACGACTGGGTCAAATAGGCCCGAGTTCAGCTAATACCCAGACTGCTGGTGAGCTGCCTGACGCTGGTTTTCAACTGGACCTTAAAAAAATTATGTGTCACGGATGGAAACCAGTTTTCAATAACAGTAGATAAGTATATTATATAGATATACATATAGTTCATGAGCAGTGATAGCCCAGCGGCAGACCTTCGACTTGGCAGTCCAATGGTCATACCATTGGACTGCCAAGTCGAAGGTCTCGAGTTCGAACCCAAGACACGCACCTCTGACTTTTCGAATTCATGTGCGTATTAATAATTAATCCGCACTAGGCCAGCGTGGTGGACTATAGCCTAATCCCTCTCAATATGAGAGTGATTAGGCTATAGCAGAGGAACCGTGCCCAGCAGAGGAACAGTATATGGGTTGATGATGATGATGATGATAGTTCATGTAGGTATAATATGATTAAATGAAAATAATAATAGGTTCATAAGTTTAGTTGATAACAATAATATTCTAAGGTATGATAACTAAGTAGCTCGATTCATTTTGCTTCTCAATGAAACCTGTTTCCTAGCTTGATATCCACTGAATCCATGTGTTCAGTAACGGAATCAGTAATGATTGACATTTTAATAATTAAACGAAAGTGATTATCAAGAATGATGGTCGCGTGTCAGTTTGATGGATGACTCAGTATTATCTCTTGTCATCGCTCCGATATAATTTTGTTTTGAGTAAATAACCGAGTTTCGGTGACGTCATCACACGTTATTAGTTTTAGGAATATTATAGTATCCCATTAATAACATGATATATGGATACTAGACAATGGATATAATACTTATATACTTTTTTTGTAAATATGTACTTATAATACATAAGAAACACCCAAAAAAACACAAACACTTATATTCATCACATAAATATTTGTGCCCTGTGGGAATCGAACCCACGACCTCGTGATCAGCAGTCCGACGCGCGAACCACTACACCACAGACGTCGTCGGAAAAAAAAAGTCCAACACGATAGCCTAATGGCTAGCGTGGTATGGTATGGTACTATAACCTAATCCTCTCATACTGAGAGGAGACCCGTGCCAGCAGGGTTTTTGTTTCATGCGATAAACATCATAGTAGTTACAAAAATATAAATCACTCAAAAGTAGATACGTTTAGAAACCTATTTGCTGACCAAACAATTAGAAACTGCAACAAACAGACCAGTATATTCCCAGAAAATATTACGTTTCCACTCCAAAATAGATTTGCGCGAATTCATGAAGCCCTCTACAAACGGAAGAAGGCAAACAACAATAACAAACGATATTTCCTCTGTAGTCGCGTGCAATGGCGGCGCGAATCTGTTTTCTCTCAATGATTTGTCTCCAAAACGTACCGAATCTCTGCTGGGCACCAGCCAAATGTGCAATATGTACAAACATATCTACATCATTACCGACACCTTTATTTCTAAACATATAGAGCCCAAAATATTTATTTAAGTAAGCAAAAAATATCTTTGTAAGTATACAGCTTGAACTCCGCTGGGCTGTTAGGTTAGTGGCCGACGGGCCACTCGACTCTACCGTGATCCTTCCATGAAAATAATATTTTATTATTGTCATAATATCTGTTTTGATAGTGTTTACTTGCTTTTAGTTTGCAAAATTGTCAATAAATTATTGTATTGTTATTGCCTCATCTCTATACAGTTCAAGGATGTGGCTAAGGCGATTTTTATTTTTACTAAAATATGTCCAAAATTTAATAATTCACAATCATATATTTTTTATATTATAGTGTGTAAAATAATAATGGATCGACTCTAAATTGTATTCGCGGTCATGGAATTTGGGAATAAATTTACTAAAACACCAAGTGCCGAAGCGAACAGCTACGAACTAAGAACGCACGACCGTAAATGAGTGTTCACTTAACATTATAATTTTGCAATCATGATTACATTTATGTATACAAATTAAATATTATAAAGGTAAACCTTTTTTTAAAACATGTTTAGAATGTTTGCCATTCGCCATCTTTAGAAGTCCGCCATATTTGATTTCAAATGACTTCACTTTATTAAATTTATTAGTTATTTATTCTCAGCAAGCGCTTTCATTTGATATCCATATTGTAGGAGTGCATAAAAAGAACTAGTCCGCCATCTTGCATGTTATGTCATGTTGGATTTAGAATGACGTCACACAACTAACCATGAATTATCATCCAAATTAAGATGATATCTGCTTCAAAATTGAGTTGCAAGATTCCAACCGAACAAACAAAATGTAGTTAGGTACATACATTTCAAGTTGATTTCAATATATTAAAATTAAAAAATCTCTCTGCGCCCTACTAAGTTTTATTTCCTGTCTTTTAAAATAAACCTCCACTACCTCTCTGCCGTAATGAATATGCTATATAATCAAATTATTTCCATTAATTTATACTGGAATCGTATCTTTTTGTGCACTCAGGCTCTCAAAGCATTGGAAGTTATAATAATTTACTGTGCACCAGCTCTTGAGTGAGGTTTGTCTCATTGAGATATTAAGTATTGATAAAGGCACTATAGTTTATAATAAAAAAGTAGGTAGGTACCCCAAAAATTCTTTTTTCGGGACATACATAGGTACATATTATATTCTACCTTTTGAACGATTCTGGCACACTAATTTCACTTCGTTTACATTCATTAATCCGATTTAGGGTACTCTTAACCTATCTCTTCTTAGTGCTCTCTATCGGGACATGAATGTTTATTAGGTACTAACCGTACATAAGAAAACAATTAGGTACTTAAATACCTTAGTACATAATTAATGTCATTAGTTTTTATTTATGATCGTGTTGGACCACTGGTCACCGATTGGAACTACCTAACGACTTTGTGGACTAGAGTTAAATGTGCTACACATTCGATTTAGGACACAGTACCTAATGTAATTTACTCTGAACATGGGAAAAGTATTGAAGTATCCATTGTCTAGTATCCATAGTACAAGCTCTGCTTAGCTTAGGACTATATGGTGCTGTGTAAAATGTCCGCAATATATATGTATACAATATAAAGTTTACAATGAGGGGTCATCTTAGACTGAAAATGTACAACATAATAACTCAATGGTGCGTCTGCATAAAATTAAACTTGCGACCCGTCGGTTACACCGCGGAGGCTTTTTGCACTACTGCCTCGATGGCTGATGTCATTAATTATTGAAAAGAAAATTTGCTCTGAACTTCGCTTTTGTAATTGCTTTTTATTAGCTTATTATGCTTCCGGAGAAACTACGATAATTCTTATATTCTGAACGGTACAGAGACGTAGGTATAATATTTTTTTTAAAATAACAACATCTGAATACAGTGTCTGTCACACCTTGAAAAAAAATTTGGAAATAAGATCCCTTAGGATTGCTAAAGTCCGCTCAGTAAACTTTGCGGTATTTACCAGAGCATAACTTTGCAGCTTTTTAAAAATAAACAAATTATACCGATTAACTAACTAGCTGCATCAATAGCTAATTTAGGAATCAGTATCAGTACATATTGTAATAAATACCCAACTTTTGTGCCTATTTGTATACAAATGTCTGTAATGTTGACGACCTCTGTGGTCTAGCGGTTCGACTGCTGATCATGGGGTCGTGGGTTCGATTCCCACAGGACGCAAATATTTGTGTGGATAAAACATGAGTAATTGTGTTTGTCTGGGTGTTTCCTATGTATTATAAGTATGTATTTACAAAAAAAAAACGTATATATGTATTATATCCATTGTCTAGTATCCATAGTACAAGCTCTGCTTAGTTTGGGACTAGATAGATGGTGTTGGGTAAAATGTCCAAAATAAAAAATGTATGTGTCATTAAACAATTTTTTTTTATTTTAATAGTTTGGAGGTCTTAAACACAACTGCTACGCTTGAGGTCCTAGATTTGATTCCTAGGTCGAGCAGTGTAGATCAGTAGCAGCTCGAAATTTGGAATATTGTGCCCGTAATATGGGACGTAAACATACCGGCGAACTGTGATTATTAATAAACCTCTGCCCAACCTTTCGGGGAATATAGGCGTGATGGTATAAAGTCTATACTACAAAAGATCTCGTTCAAATAGAACATAAAATGCCACAGAGTATTTTCACACGTCATTTACAAAGTTGTTGTTTGTGAAGCTATTTACTATGTGTTCAACATGCAACTGGGAAAAAGTACTAATGAGCCTAGTCGAATTCTTCCATCGCATTACGTGGAAAAATGAAGTCATTTCAAAAGGAGGCAAATGAGGGTGGACGCCCCACCCTGCATTTTTGCACGATTATAAAATGTCTACAGGGTGAATTTGAATCCGTTAGCATCTAAATAACTGAACATAGTACTAACTTATAAAATCAAATATTTTTATGTTCGACTTTAAACTCTTGATAGTAAAGCTGAAAGAGAAAATTTCAGAGTTTTCAATGAATCGCAAAAAGATTCACGATTTTACAAATCTAGACTACCATGTACTTACATATAGTTAGGATTAAAAACTGCTAATGAATTCAAAGTCACCCTGTATTATTTCAAAACACCAGGTCTAATATAAAGTTGGCCATCATTTGACTGTACGAAGTTGCCTCTAAATGTTTGAAAGGGGAACCCATTTCAGTCGAAATGCAGCTTAATTAAAGTTTAGCCGTGCTGTTGAGAGGGAATGGCCCGCCCTCATAATTTATTCCTGCGGGATATAATTCGGCCGGATTTAGTAACAAACGCGCCAACGAAAACGTTTAGGGTTTATCCAGATTTCTATATAAACATGCTTCGGAAGGGCTGTGTTAAGAAAGCGATCGAAATTAAATTCAAAGTTGTAACGCTTAAAGTTGAAATTTCAATCGACGCTCTGTGCCTTTATTTTTGCTCGGAAACGATCCGCATTTTTCACAATTACTTGGACGTTTCCACGTAAATCTATCTTCTTTGTCTCGCGGTTGGATTTCATTTAAGGAACAAATCGCGGCATTGACTCCTTTTGTATTAAATTTAAAGCTATCGCTAACAATTATTCTTGTCTTTCACTCTTAAATTATTTAACCGATTGAAAATCTTAATTAATTTTAGTTCTTAGATTATTTTTAGTATAGTAATCAACTCATAAAAATCACACTGTATTTTATCGTTTTTTTTTAATAGAAAATGCTAGTTTTTATATTTATTTACTTTTACTTCCATAAAATATAGCTATGATAAAAGGCTATTTGCGACATAACCATTCTTCTGAATGAGTAAATTCTATAAAGTAATCATTATTCTGAGCATACATGCCTATGCATGATTAAGACAAATATTTATTTTATATGAAATAAATATACAACACTGACATAAATCATGATAAACCTTCGAAAAAATAATAGGCCAAATAGAAGAACAAATAAATTCTAAGATAAAGTAAATGGAGCGTAAAACTAACTGACTTGGAAGTATATCTCTTGTATGTTATTCAATAACAGCCAGATCAAATAAGTATTAGTAGGACCTAAGAAAATAAGGTAGGTTGTTTTGTAAATAACGGACTCTGGCGACTTTTTTGTTTCGTAAACAATACTGGTACTGTCAACAAAAGAGACAAATTTACTTTTGAGTTTAAACATAGATGGTGTAATAAATAATTATCCACAAAAGTGTTTTAGCCAGACAACAATACCTTCATTTAGATGCATAGATAGATAGAGTATTTTCTGTTGTGCACCAAATAGCAGTGAAAATAAATAAAAATATAATCGTTACATGAGACAATCGGGGTCTTATCGCTGAAAGCAATTTCTTACAGAAACCCATTGGATGGACAAGTCTTGTAGAAATAAAGATAATGGACACATATTATGTGATACATTATTACACAATGTTTGTCAAAACACAGATGTCGTTAGTTGACTGTATACCAAATTCTTTTGTCCACTGTACTATATGATGCTAATGACTTGCGGGTTGCTATGCTCTGTAAATTAATTTCGTACACATTTCTCCCTTATTTCAATACAAATATAATTGGACTTCATAAGATCTTTTTAAAGAAACTTTTACAAGTCAATGTTTTATATTTTTAGTACTAGTAGTCGTCATTTTCTAGTTGATGACTTCTGAGAAGAAACACCTAAACAAAGTTAGAGAATCATGGTATTTTTTAAAACGGATAGGTATGTCATAGTTTTTATATTGCCATCTCACGTTTTTGACATCAATTTGACAGAGATATTCTCATTGAAATAAAACTACTTTTTACGGATTTTATCGCGTATATTGATATTATTAATCCCGACGTTTCGGACCCTTTACAGCGTCCATGGTCACGGGTATTCTCGCTATTATAATGATAAACTTTTATTTAAAAAATGGGATTATTAAATCAAGGACGTAAATTGGTATACCAAATTCTGTATAATATGCAAGAACTTCTCAAATAACGATTAAGATAGAGAACTATCTCGGGCAAGGGCAAGCACAAAAGATAACTGGTTAAAACTTAGAAACGAAACTGATTCTATAACGAACTATCACCAGTAATAAAATAATAGAACAGTTTAAACTTTTGAAGATGATATTAATGCACAGATATTTTACTGAGAGAGAGAAAGAGAGAGTACAATTATTTGCATAAAATGTAAGATAACAACAAAATGGATGGGTCGTGATTACATTGTTACAGAACTTTAATTAGTGTTTATTATTAAATTTGGCATTAACGCCTGCTGAACATTTTTATCAGAAAGATGGAGCCTATATGACGTAAGAATGAGGAAGAGAAACTCGACATCATAGGTATCGGTAGCTTAGTTGACTAAAGTATCCGGTGTACTTAAATGGAGGAACGCAGGTTCAAACCCTGCCTGAGACCGAATTTAACTTTCTCTAAAATCCTTAAAAAAGCGCTTTAATTGATTTAATTCTTTTAATCAATAAAAATGTTTATTTAACCCTCTGTAGCATACTGTAGACTATAAGCAACAAACATATTTATTGATTACATTGTGCAAGCAAGCCTTAGTAACTGAGAGCTGGCTTATTGTTATGGCAATGTATGCATTTGCATCAGCAAAAATTTGGAGTTTGAACATCCTAAAAATGTTAAAAAAAATACTCTAAGAATATCGAGCAGTTGCTCATCATCGACAAACAAACATTATGCAAAAGGAAAATAAAATGAGTGATTTTTTCACTGTAAAAAGTATTTTTGGTAATTTATTTTTGTACGCTGAGCTGTCTCGGAGGCCTGCGCAGTACTTATTATCAATTACAAGCAAAATTTAGATTTTCAACACTTCGTGGATAAAACATGAGTATTTGTGTTTGTCTGGGTGTTTCTTATATATTATAAGTATGTATTTACAAAAAAAAAGTATATAAGTATTATATCCATTGTCTAGTACCCATAGTAGCCAAGCTCTGCTTAGTTTGGGACTAGATGGTGTTGTGTAAAATGTCCCAAAAATATTATTATTATTATATTAATATGTAATTAGTTTAATTAGTAAATGTAAGCGTAATTAGTAGTTAAAAAGCAGTGATAGCCTAGCGGTATGACCACTCGACTGCCAAGTCGAAGGTCTCGAGTTCGAACCCAAGGTACGCATCTCTGACTTTTCGAATTCATGTGCGTATTAATAATTAATTATCACTCGCTTAAACGGTGAAGGAAAACATCGTGAGGAAACCTGCATACCTTAGAGATTTTTCTCGACGGTTTGTGAAGTCTGCCAACCCGCACTAGGCCAGCGTGGTGGACTATAGCCTAATCCCTCTCAATATGAGAGGAGACCCGTGCCCAGCAGTGGGACAGTATATGGGTTGATGATGATGTAATTAGTATATATTGGTAGGTACCAGTAAATGACATAAATAGAAATGTGACCGTCGTTTAGTATACACAACACCTTCATCACCATACCCCATTCTCTACTCTCCAACTTAATAAAATAAAATAGTACATACAATGTTCAGTAAATAAAAGAAAACCTTGATTACAAAATTTTAACTAAAGATTTTTATAATTCTAGATAGAATTAATTCACTCGTCCAAGAAATCCAATCAAACTGAATCAGAACGTCCCATGAATTGTTAGATGGATTTTTTACTAGAAATGTACCAAAGACAGCAGACATCTTTAATTACTGAGTTAATTATAAAGTCTGACGTCATGAAATAGAAGAAAATTAAAGAAAATATAATCTTTAGTTTACGTACAGAACTGTCCGTCTCTTGATACAAATTTAGAATATTTAGATACATAAATCATATTACGCTTGTATCAACGACGTCTTTGGTCTAGTGGGTCACGTGTCAGACTGCCGATCACGAGGTCGTGGGTTCGATTCCCACAAATCACAAATATTTATGTGATGAACATAAGTGTTTGTGTTTGTCTGGTATTTATAATGTATTATAAGTATGTATATACGAAAAAAAGTATTAAGTATTATATCCATTGCCTTGTACCCAAGCTCTGCTTAGTTTAGGACAAAAAATGGTGCTGTGTAAAATTGTCCAAGAATATTTATTTATTTATTCTCTGAAGGGATAGAAATATCCGCCAATGTACTCCACACACCACAGTTTGCTCGTATCTTGAAGTCCCATGTAATAAAAGGCAAGCCTATTGCCATTAACGCACACAACGGACACAAATTCAAACAATGACACAAAGGATGTTTCCGAATGAGCTTATTATACAGCAACTATCATTCTGACATGAATTTTATCTCATTGGGTTAAAGTTTAACTTCTTTAATGGCTTTAGTCCTGGATACAAATCTAAACTCCCAGATGCTGACAAGAATTTCATAGAAAAAACAAACAACATTTTGCTCGTTCTGGGAAACAAACCCAGGACCTCTAGCGTAGCAGTCGCGCTTAGTACCTTTAGACTAACGAGGCAGTTATATTAATTAATATTTTTAGATACCTCACAGAAATAAATACGTAAAAACACGATACGCTCAAGAACGGGTACCGTTATGTAGAGAACAAGTCTGCAAGGTCAAAGTGGAAGTGGGCGGGACACGTGTATAGAATTCTTCCAGACAGGTAAGCCAAGATGGCCACAGAGTGGGTGTTACGAGAGGTAGGGCATAGTGGGAGTAATTCCACTCAAATTGGAGCTGCCCGACTGGAGAAGTACCTCCGCCTCGCAGAAAATCGAAGTGAAATAACACTGCTTTGAGCTGTGTTGTGTTTCTTATGGTGAGCAAGGTTGCCAGTGCTCCACGAGGAAATGTTGTGTTGGCAGTGGGGGGCTGTTGACCCTTATACTGCCAACCCAACTATTCCTCTTTCGTTTAACAGGGTCGGCAAGTGATGCCCCTGGTGTTACAAGCGTCTATAGGCTACGGTAACCACTTACCATCAGGTGCGTCGTATGCTTGTTTGCCGCCTTAGTAGTATATATAATAAAAACATCCTCCTAGGCTTTTCTCAACTGCGTGGGGGTCGACTTCCAGTCTAACCAGATACGGCTGAATATCAGTATTTTACACGAAGCGACTGCCATCAGACCTTGGCAAACTAAGTAATTTCTGGGTAATACAGATATCCAGAGGATACACTGGTTGTCAGGCTTTTTGAGCTTCTCATCATCAACCCATATACTGTCCCACTGCTGGCACGGCTCTCCTCTCATTTTGAGAGGGATTAAGCTATAGTCCACCACGCTGGCCTAGTGCGGGTTAGCAGGCTTCACAAACCGTTGAGAAAAATCTCTAAGGTATGCAGGTTTCCTCACGATGTTTTCCTTCACCGTTTAGGTGAGTGACAATTAATTATTAATACGCACATGAATTCGAAAAGTCAGAGGTGCGTGCCTTGGGTTCGAACTCGAGACATTCGACTTGGCAGTCCAATGGTCATACCACTAGGCTATCACTCTCCATTTGGGCTTCTGACTACCACTAACGATTATCATAGGTCCTCACTGAGGCGCGGAGGTGTCTCGGTGTGGCAATTGAGTTGCGTATTTATTACTTAACCACGAGCCCCCGTCCTGATGTCGTGCTTTGTTTCTGTAACCAATATTTATTAACTAAATACAGTAGAGTGCCCAGTTTTCCTAGTAATGGTTTAATTAGGGGTACTAGCGTCTGCCCACGATTTCGTCCGCGTCGAAAAACTACTTTTAATTATCGTTGCAATTTAGCTAATTAACTCAAAATAGTTATATATGTTATTCTGATGTATAAATAATAATACTGTAAAGTTTTATCAAAATCCGTTCAGTAGTTTTAGCGTGAAAGAGTAACAAACATCCATCGTCACAAACTTTCACATTTATAATATTAGTAGGATAGGATAGGATTTTCGTACATGCATGAACTTTCTTCCAGCATGATATAAAGCAATTTATTAATGTTTTTAAAGCTCATACCTACTCAGTAGACACCGCCATCAACTTTTGCACGAGCCATTTAATTTAGTATTCATTTCCCAGTTAAAAATTATGGTGCGGAACTCAAAAAACTATCGCCGACGAGGGACCGCACTAAATTTAGCGAGCGAAATTAAATTAGCCGCATATGTTGTATATCATATTAGGGGCCCGTCCGGAGCGCCCCTAATTTAACTGTTTATATTCATAGCGCCAAGTCCGTGTTGTATCGTTGGAGAGGCTTTGTTTATCTCATGAACGACAAATTTGTGGGTGAAAAGTTGGAACATGCGACTTTCCTACACACTCCCTGTTTATTTTTTGTTTCAAATGAGTGAGTGTTTTATTTCTGTTTCTGGATATTTATTGTGTGGAAAAGTTTACGGCTTTCTATATTTCATGAAGTTAGAAGAATTTGGATGGCGTTGTGTAACTGTAGTTGATTTATTAATGCAGTGGATTAGTTCATTCTTTTTTTTTTATATGTTTACGTGCGTAATGCCGTGCTTCGTCGGTAACTATAAATTCGTGCGAGATTTAAATTAGCACATATTTTTTTAGAAAGCGTAACACAATATCATCTCTCGTGTATTCCCGGTATAGGCAGAAGTGTACTAATATATACCCACACTTCACGGGTATATTTAGGTCCCACGTAAATTCCATGTGAACATGTCTATTCCCATAAAATTTCAATAACACTTTCGACGACACGCTTGGCGCAGCGGCTGAGAAATTGGCTTCTGTGCCAAGGGTTGTGGGTTCGATCCCTGCACGGAACCAATATTTGTATGACCTACACCTATGGTCCTGTAGGTCATACAAATATTGGTTCCGGGTCCGGGTTTTTGTGTATATGAAAGTTTGTGTTTATAAACGCATTCACGATACAGAGAAAAATCTAGTGGGCCAATTTTTTTTTTAAGAATAAAATAATTGCTTTAACTGTGAATCGAACCCAAGACTTTTAGTGTATCCGTCTCGCTTACGAGTACTAGACTAACGAGGCAAGTGTAGGCGAATAAAATGAACAGCAATTTTAAACAATGTTAATTTCTACCCTTTACAGTAGGTCAACCAAATAATTAAAATTCAGGCAGCGAAGGAAAACGCCGCAAGGAAAGCCGTGCATTAATAAAAAACGTCATGGATGAGGAGATGTATCTATGTGCCAAGTCCCTTGTGATACGTTATAATATTCTAAGTCCTGGAGCAGAACTCCCGGGTGACATTTTTTTATGATCGTTGAAAAAAAAGACCTCATCATCATTAACACGGATCTCCTCTCAGAATGAGAGGGATATGGCTATAGTCCACCACGCTGGCCTACTGCGGGTTAGCAGACTTCACACGCCATCAAGAAAATCTGTAAGGCATGCTGGCTTCCTCACGATGTTTTCCTTCACCGTTTAAGCGAGTGATAATTAATTATTACCTCAAAGTAGGTATATTAATTTTAGATGTCAAATAAATGTAAAAACTATTTGCTTCTCGAAAAAAAAAACATCTTTGATTGTCAACTAAGCTTAATGTTAATAAATATCTTTACAATACTTATAAAGATTCTTCTTCAAAAGAAGAAAGATTCTTCTTCTTTATAAAGATTCTTCTTCATTTCCTCACCGCTCCGTTCGTGGATAATCATAAATAATAATAATAATAATATATATCGTTTATTCACATATCATCATCACATATTATCATTATCTTGCTAAGTGGAAATTTGTCTATAAAATTTTCAGTAACACCTCGGAGTTTTTATCTGTGCTTGATGAATGGCAAAGGCTCCATCCACTCCACCCGTTTACATGGGATATATATACGTTCCGGCAAACTGTGGGTTACATAAGTATATAATAAGTCTGTTTAATTTGCGTGAGGGTAAGTTTAAGAATGTTTAAAAATGAATTCCAATTATAAAGACAATTCTAACAACGAAATAACAAAAGTTCGTTTTATATTGACTACTTAACGCTTTGCACTTTGTTAAAACAAAATTTTGACTTAAATTAAACAAGTTTCTTATGAATTGGTGTAAATCCTTTCATTAAAATTGTTCGGCCACAACGTTTTGTAAAGATCCGTAAGTCGGATTCGTGAAATAAAACTAATTAAAACGGACGGAAAGCGAAATCCTTTAGCGGATTCTCTCCGAATTTCGGAAGAACAGGACATTGTTGAGGTCGCTTTATGGTGAAAAGGAAACTGGGTTATGACCATTAAAATATCATTACGTACAGGCATTAATTAGGATTATTTTTTAGAAATGCCTCAATGAACTGCAATTAAAAGCGTATTATATGAGAGAGTTAAGCTATATAGCCTTTCTAAAGATATAACTCATAACTAAAAATTAACAATAAAGTTTGATTTACAAAGGTCAAGGTACAAATTTTTATTTACATATTACATATTTTTACAAGGTATAAATTTGATTTCAAGCTACCACAATCTGTCAAATTTCTTTGAGAGATTTTCAACTTTAATAAAACAGTATAAGGTTCGTTTTCAATTGGACAAAATTTGACAATTTTGGATACCTTGATGTGCTGGCCTCTGCACTTAATTTAATTATGTAATTTTGAAACTGTATGCAGATTTGGCAATAATATAATAATATATTAATCTGAAATAAATTGATAAATGATAATTAGTCTAGTGGTACATAAGCGCGACTGCTGAGTTAGAGGTCATGGGATCGAGCAAAGGGAATTTCTGTTAAATTCCCAGAAACAGCTCGGAGTTTGTATTTATATCCAGGTAATGGAAATCGGCACGCCTCTTATTACATGGGACCTAAATATACGACCGAACTATGGGTGCCTAATCCTCCTGCACTTCGGGGTTAGTTAAGATGTTAGGTTTTGATATATTTTTTTAAAAACAATTTTAATTATTAAACAATTTTAATGGCGTGTATTTTTATTTATTTTGCCGTACAATTTACGAGAGATGGGGCATAGTGGGAGTTATTCCACTCAAATTGGAGCTGCCCGACTGGGGAAGTCCCTCTGCCTTGCCGAAAATCGAAGTAAAATAACACTGCTTTGAGCTGTGTTGTGTTTCTTATGGTGAGCAAGGTTGCCAGTGCTCCACGAGGAAATGTTGTGTTGGCAGTGGGGGGCTGTTGACCAAAACTATTCCTCTTTCGTTTAACAGGGTCGGCAAGTGATGCCCCTGGTGTTACAAGCGTCTATAGGCTACGGTAACCACTTACCATCAGGTGCGTCGTATGCTTGTTTGCCGCCTTAGTAGTATATACAATAAAAACATCCTCCTAGCCTTTTCTCAACTGCGTAGGGGTCGACTTCCAGTCTAACCAGATGCGGCTGAATATCAGTATTTTACACGAAGCGACTGCCATCAGACCATGGCAAACTAAGTAATTTCTGGGTAATACAGATATCCAGACCCAACTATTCCTCTTTCAATACAGGGTCGGCAACTCGCAAGTGATACTCCTGGTTTTGCAAGCGTCTATAGGATACGGTAACCGCTTACTATCAGGTGGGCCGTATGCTGGTTTGCCATCTTAGTAGAATAAAAAAATGTTTTGACATAATGAATTCTTCATTGTGTTAGTGTGCCGCTAATGATTAAGACTTCACAAACATGTTATGACTAAAAATATGTCTAAAACAAAGGTCTAACGCTAAAATTCAAAAACATGCAGACCACAGCATTGCTCAGTAAAGTTTTGGTGGTTAGAGTGTGGTACAAGTGATGAGCTACAGCGACCTTAACCAGTACTGGTAGGACATAATACAATAATTTATCGACGACGTGTGAGGTGTGACACTGTGTCCATATATATTTATGATATGAACATATGTGTGTGTTTGCAAAAAAGTATATAAGTATTATATCCATAGTCTAGTACCCAATAGTACAAGCTCTGCTTTGGGACCAGATAGTGCTGTGTGAAATTGTCAAAAAAAAAATTATCATCATCACCAACCCATATGTAACCCACTATTTTTGCGGGTGATTGATAGAATTATAATATACCGTGACGCCTGTATTCCCCGAAGACTTAAGCAGAAGTGTACTAATGTAACCCACAGTTAGTGGGTATGTATAGGTCCCATATATTATAATAGAGGGGATCCTATTTTCACTTCATCATCATCATCAGCCTATATTAGTCCAGTGCTGGACGTAGGCCTCCTCTAATGTGCGCCATTTCACCTTGTCCTCGGCTCTTCGCATCCAGCTTCTACCAGCAGCCTTTCACAAATCATCACTACATCTTGCCGGAGGGCGTCCTACACTACGTTTGCCGAGTCGGGTCTCCACTCGAGAACACGTCTACCGCAGCGGTTGTCGGTTCTTCTTATTTTCACTTAACCGGGCACAAATCCGAATTCCGAGCTGCTACTGAGAATTTACTTATAAACGATGTATTTGATAGGTAGTAATCGTTTTTGGCAACGATGAGCTAACATCTCTCCACTTGAACTATACGATGTTACAAGATTCCAGTGGGCGAAACCAGTTTAAACCGACCTTCAACTATTTCGCAAGCCACCCCTGTGATCGGGCTTCCGACTTCAGCATTCCATTGGCTATAACTGTTGGCGATTCTGCGATAATAAGAAGAAACTTTCATTATAAGCTTCGACAACTGGAGTTCGGAATTCTGTATCTATTCATTTCTCAACATGAAAAGTTTTCTGTGATGCGGTTTAAGAGAATTATGTAAAGCATTTTATAGAAACAGCTGGTAGGATTTTCTAGTATTGCGTTTGTTCTATCAGACCCGACTACCCCAGCTTCTTGCTTGCAAAGTAAGGCAGGAGAATATTAGTTCGATAACAGAGCCCAACTCCAGTAATCAGTTGATGTTGCTGACTAAACGCCCCATCGTTCAAGATTATAATAGGTACTTCAATAAAAACCCTCATTTGCACCCGGTTAAGCAGTAAAAGCTAGAGAACATAGAAGGTTGTCCGTGATGTGCTTATAAGAATTGAAATATTATCTATTATTATTACAATAAGACCAATAAGGTAGGTCATACATAGACGTTCTTCCTAAACTCCTTTTTAATAAATTCAACCTTTTTAATGACCTTGTCAGTGTAGCTGATGTAATTTGTTCATCTTTCCTTTGGCAAAGCAATCTTTATTTGGCTCATGAGATCATCTATCTCCGTTTAATACTGTCTCTCTTTCATTAATGTTTTAATTAAACTATTATGTTATAAAATACGCCATACCAGTCAAGAAGCGCCATATCATAATTATCATCTTTCGTATGAGTAGACATTAAAATACAAAATTATGTAAATATGTTTGTGGTGTAACATACCTACCTTATTGTTTCTACTTTATAATCACACAAATACAAAATTAAACATTAATTTCTGGTTAACCAAAACAAAAAGAATCGGCACAGCTAGTAACTTAGTGTTACCAAGTAAAAATGCCAACAATTATTATTGGTTTAATTGAACCATCACAGTGCTACCACGTCAACCCCACGATAATTGCTTAAGTGGGCCAGTGTATTAGATCCCGCGTTTGCGGTCACGCCATCAAGTGGGGCTTATACCTTGTGTCATTGAGGTTTTTTGACTTAAGGGGCTCATGTCAGAGGGGTGCGTGTGTGTAGGAGCCTATCAAAGCCCGCGATTATCGGCAAAAAGATGAAGGGGAATTATTGGTGTGAAATACGATTCAGGGTGTAAGAAAGGCGAGATATTACTTTGGAGTGCCTTCTCTTTCTTGCAACTGTCTCGTTAGGCTAGTGGTTATAAGCACCACAGCTTCGCTCCTTGTTTCGACTGCCAAGTCGAGCACTGTAATGTTAATGGGTTATTTTAAGAAATACTCAGTGTATTTCTTGCAAACTGTTTCAGACCGACGTTGAATTTGTAGAAAAAAATAAGTTTTCTGAAATTCCCTCTATATTTGTATGCATCACTAAAACACATGTATAATGATTTGCCTACAGGAATTTAGAGTGGAACACTAACGCCAATATTATAATTATCACAGGTAAATTATTACCAGTTTTTAATCAAATTTATAAGATCAAGACCGAAAAATATTATTGATCGTCGTCAATATGGGCCCACATTTTATCTCTGCTAGACTTAGGACGGACAGACTACTCTAGCCTAATACGATTAAGATTATTGGAACGAAGTTCCTTATCGCGCGTTGTGAAAGGGGGCTAGACGGAAAAAATTCTTACGAAAAAGTTGTCACGACACTTTTTTCGAAATTCAAATATTGTTGACAAGCATTCAAATATTATTGAGTGAATGACAATATTTGAATTTCGCGCGTTGTGAATTGTTGAGTGTATACAGGTTTTTTTATTTTTAATTATTAAATTTTAATGAAAGAAACTTCGTTCCATCCGGGTGTCCCTTGACACCTCTAAATTTTTTTTTATGTAACTATTAGTAGTAATGACATTTATATATTTTAGTCTCATGTATAATAAATAAACAGTATTACCTACATTCAGTAGGTAGTGACTCAAAAAATATTTTCATGGATAAAGTGTTGTACTTATATTTCTGATCGCTGAATCAGAAATGCTACTAATACTGTGATTAAGTACCTAATATACAAGTGATTTTCGTTAAATTGATAGGTGTGAAAATGAGGCATCAATAAATTGGTCTAATAGACATATCAAATACCGTGTTAACTGTACAATAAGATCCGCTTCGTCACGGTATTGTGTTTCTGATTAGGGTGGTACTAGCTTGTGTCAATCACTTATACGATACCTTGAAGGGTAAAGGGCGTATGAGGCATTAAGTCTAGCCTCCTTTGCGTCCTTTTTATTATACACAAGTAGTGTTTTTTCTTCTGAAACTCAAGTACTTAAGATGTTATGGGACGCTTATAAATTGTTAAAAAATATTTAATGACCGGTACTCAGTTGAATGTTTTCATATCGTGACGTTAAAAATTTATACAAAATATAAACTTTACGATAAAAAAAATTGCTTCATAAGCCTAGTTGTCGTTGTAAAGAAAGAAAGAAAATACTTCTATTTGCGTCGACTTGACGCCCGTCGTGTGATGTTATTTGGTTCTTCTATTAGATTCTCAATAGCAGTTTGGAGTTTGGATTTTTACCCGGTTTAACAGCAATAGGTCTGTCCCCTATTACATGAGACCTAAACCTACGGGTGAACACACACATCGTAATATTATTAAAATACGTCTATTATAGTTACCCGTATTTTCTAAAAAAAAAAATTTTTATTATAAAAATAAAAGTGGGCTTCGTGGATTTGCGTGCTGCGGTGCCATGAATAAATTTTTACGTTGATGTTTAAAGAAAATTCTTATATAAAGCAAGAGTATTATGAAAGTGTAATAGTTAAGTACATTTTGGCTCTAAGCTTTGTTGGCCTGACTTGTATTGCAATGAATTCTATTTATTGTTTTTTTTTTGTCTTAATGAATACCTAGGTGCCATTAATCGAATATAAATCAAAGCTCTGGGCTAAGCTGAGGTTTTGAGTTCAATTCCCAGGTCAGTGTTTTTGGGTCTTTCTATAAAATTTTCAGTAAAAGCTCGGAGTTTGAATTTGTGTCTGTTTAATGACAATATGATCTCCCTTGCCTAGCCCAGTACACTCCCGTCTATGCCTTCGGGGAATACACACATGATGGTTTGAATTAAATATTTCATAAATGTAATAAAACTCAAAGCATTTATTGCTGAGTGTAGTCTTTGACTATTTAACCTTAATCCGTTAACAGTCCCGGAAGTTTACTGGAGCAGGCAAATATCCTTTTGATCGCAACGATGCACCGTCAAACAAAATCAGACTCAAAATCCATATTTTCATCAACACAAAAAGCTCTTTCAGTCACGAACCTACGGCCGAGTCAATACACCTTACCACTCAATTATGACGAAGTGAGAAGGTAACGAAACGTAATTTATTTACTACTCAACGGAGGGCGATTCTGAATATGTAAATTTATTGTGGCACGAATAATTTATTGTTAAATAATCGCTGAGCCTAAAGAAGCGGGCGGTTGCGTGACGGTTAAAGCTGTGTGCGGTGTCAGTGATGAGTGGCAGCGAGAGCGATTTTGGATAATCGGCGTATAACACCTACATATTATTTTTTCCCAGAAAAAGCCCAAGAGTAATAATTATTTATCTCTTTTAGGGTCTAATCTCTAGTATCATTCAATATCCTGTCTATATTTTTCTTTCTGATATAAAATATTTTTTTTTACATAGATAATATTTGAACTTATTTTATATTATTTATACATTGTTACACAACGTAACCCTGAATTGGTTAGATGTTGAATAAAGGTATGTCCCGCTAAATTGTCTGGAATTGATTTTTTAAAGACACTTTATAGATTGTTAGTACTACAATGGTGCCGCCATTTTCTTGCTAACAACATCTGAAAAGAAACGCCGAAACAAATATAGATTATCATAATCATTTTTAAAGTCTAGACGAGAGACTTTTATTAACATTAACCATATACAGGCACTTATGAAATATCGAGGTTAGGTGCACGGTTCCAAATTAGTCGTTTCCCATGGAGAAGAAACGGTAATAAACTCCATGGTTACTCTTTTAAATTCGTTCGTTTTGTATTACAATGATGTTCGATACAGTAATAATTATAAATTGGATTGGATACTTACATGAGAGAACAATTTAGAAATGTTGCGAAGATTACAAATAAATAAAATACAGCTAGGCATAAAAGTAAGTTCTAAAAGACTAGTATCAGATAATATATATGAGTTTTAAATTGTAGGTAAATATCTGAACTGTCATTTGTATAAAATGCAACCATTTCTCTGTCAATTAATACAAGCGTTAACGACACCATTTCATTCCGCTACCAATCCATCACTTAAACCCATCCAATCGCCACAGTTACCTTAAAACGGCCTATAAATGTACGCCAATTAATAAATAATTGCTGCTATAGATAACGTACTTTTATGGGTTGGATAAACGCATATTAAGGTATAGTAAAATTGTGATGCTGTCAAATTTTATTGATTGACAACAACTGGGTGAGACGTGCTATAATAGATTTAGAGCAGGACTAAAACAAATAGGCACGTGGAAAGTGTTCTACACTAGGATTATCTCTATATTTTTTTGTAACACGATGACAACATACAAGCTGCCTCATGCTAAATGGCAGCTCCAGCCTATAGACACCAGCCACATCAGTTCATCGCTCGAGCGTTTTCATTTTAAGACTTCAGTGTTGTTCAGAATCATATACCTAGTAATTTCAAAGCGTAACTAGCCCTTCAAATTGGAAAACTGTTAATAGTTACACCATTGTTTAGCGGTAGAATACCCCAGACAAACTCTACAGCATGAGTAGAGCCTTGAAATTTTTAACAACACAAACTCACAGACCCGGAAATACTTCTGTAAAACACATACGATAAGCACTGAATACTGTTACTGTCTGGACTTTAAAAGAGACCCTGATTTTCTGAGTTTATTTCGGCGTTTCTTGTCAGAGGTCGTCAGCTAGGAAATGCCGACCCCATTTAGTATTATTAATTCATAATTGACTTGTAAAAGTGTCTTTAAAAGATCTATTTCCAAAAATAAATTATCATTTATCCTTTAATTACCTGCAGGTCTTATAGATAACTGTTTCGTGCAAGGATCGAACCCACAAACCATGGCGCAGAACGCAGTCACTACGCCAGAACTTTCTTTCTTTCGGCAGGAAAGAATACCAGGTTTTCGACGAGTAGTTTTAGAAGGCATTCTATAAAAACAAATTGATTTTAAACGAACACATATCAGGTCTCTTTTCCCCAAAAGATTATTATTTGATATACAAACACTTTTTTAAGGTGGTGGCTCTGATCATACAACAACGTATTGTCAAATATTATTCTGCCACTAAGAAGACCATCACACCCATACTGTTTGACCTGAAAATCGATACCAGGACCTCTGGCGAAGCAGTTGTGATAACTAAACAAGATGATCCTAAAAGAATCAATTAAAACTCTTTAAAAAGGCTTACTTTCTACCATTAAACCACTCAAACAGTAAAAGCAAATTTATTTTTACTTCGCCTATTAAAACAAAACAATCGTTCTTAACAAATCGTAAAAGCCTTCATAAAAATCGCTCAAAGCGCGCCCTGTAAACTTTGAACCACTTACATCGGTTAATATCGGATTAAGTAACGAGTTAACAAGTTAATGGTGAACTTCCACCGCAAATAAAACTATTAGCTTTTTTTTATCGAACCGCGGTTGGAATTTTTTTTTGTGGAAGACCTTATCCAAATATTTAACCGTCTAACTCGCAGGATCAGTAGGATGACGTGACAGAATGGGCTAGAAATATCGAAAATGGCCTTGGATTAAGTGGAGATGTAGCTGGGGAATTCGTCCATATGGACAAAATATATCCATCACGCCTCTATTCCACGAAGGGTTACCCAGAGGTGTATTAGGGAATGTATCCACGATAGCCTTAGATCCCATGTTTTTCAACGTTGGGACGAGCCTATAGCCATTAAATGGGCACATAATCTAAACTCAAAGCTACGCTTGAGTTGCTAGGATTCTGAGGTCGAGCAAAGTATCATTGGGCATTTCTATGAAATTCTCAGTAGCAGCTCGGAATTTGGATTTGTGCTCTCTGCCTAAGCCTTCGGGGATAATGTTATGTTATTAAAATTCTATTGAGTAGTACTATCCAGTCCATTCTAGTACTAATATTCCATTTCAAATCCTGCTTTAATAGCGACAAACCCAATTATCGAACTACAGCAGTTTACCCGTACCATTTATTCATCGCGTGATGGCTGCCACGGAATTGTGTATATGCTCAAATTACTATGCAAGGCCAAATATAAATATTTACTAATTACACTAATGAGGGTAAAAAAGTAAACCTTTAATATAATCTTACAAATGAAATTGTTATGCAAAAAATACCACGCCAAGTAATGAGTTTGGGTTCAGATATAATTAAAGCGACCTTTTGTTGCGTATAAATGAATTCTGGACACGTCTCACAATAATAATACCGGTACGGGGTTTCATTGCAAAATATTTGAACTGAAAAGTTTGCTTCAACACACATCGGAAACAACAATTTGCATTAATTGCACCTTCATTGATTGTGCCGGTATTTTTAATAACTCAATTAGCCTACATTGTGAGAAGTCTCTTTAGAATACTTCTTAACCTATCAAGAATCAAATTGGTTACTGATATTATTTCTGATATCTTATTGATATAATAATATAAATGGACGCTGTATAGGGTCCGAAACGTCAGAATTAATAATATCAATATAACACGATAAAATCCGTCAAAAGTGGTTTTATTTCACTATCAAGGATCAATTAGCCAACACGAATAAATTAGAAAGAAATAATATAATTTTATTTACATGGAAAAGACACACACAACACATTTTGTATTTAAACAGAGAAGTAAACTAATTCCGATAGTATGCGTCACATCCACACAAAACGACCATCGCTCGTACCACGGTAATATTATCTGTAATATATAATAATATTAATAGATAATATTACTGTGCCACAGCGCTGGTTTTCGGCGCGGTTTTCAAGTTGTAGCGACATCTACCGCGCTACATAGAACTACGAAGGCCTGAATCGCGCAAGCAACATTCGCAACGAAAAGTTGCATATATACAACCGCCCGACATCAACCGTCGGGCCGTGGCCCGCCAGGCATAACACCTGCCTGGTTGGAGGATCCTCCCTTTTCGTCGGAGGGGCAACACACCTCGCCTCTCCACAGTGGTGACCCCGACGTGATCCCAGCCTCTCCACACTGGTGACCCGACGTGATCCCAGTATCTCCACACTGGTGACCCCGAGCAGAACATCAGCGCAGCCTTCCGGAGACCAACACCTTCGTCATCACCTTCCCCTCACAGCAGCTTTCAAAAGCATCGAGCAGCGAGTCACACAGCCAGCCAGCACTCTTCCGGCTTCAACGGGCAGCCTGACCACATGCCTGCAGCAGATATGCAGCCTGGTCAGAACCCTCAGCCGACATCAGCGATTTGGCACAGCACACTGCAGTTCGGCCGGTCAACAAGCAGAGGCCGTCTCTCCTGGTCGACGCAGCAGTCAGCCACTACGCTTCGCTACGATTGACTGCACTACCTCGACTCACTGAGGTCTACGCAGCATCGCCCCGACTCACTGGGGACTCATCGCGCTCACCGCTCACAGTCCCGACTCACTGCGGACTACGCGGCATCCGTTCCGACTCACTGGAACTCGCACTTCTGGCACTGGCAAGCTCTTCAGACGCACTGACCGCTGACTCATCTGGATCATCGACCTCCGGTCTCGGGGGGGAGTGATGTAGCGACATCTACCGCGCTACATAGAACTACGAAGGCCTGAATCGCGCAAGCAACATTCGCAACGAAAGTTGCATATATACAACCGCCCGACATCAACCGTGGGGCCGTGGCCCGCCAGGCACAACACCCGCCTGGTTGGAGGATCCTCCCTTTGGTTGTCCCTTCACACTGGTGACGCCGACGTGATGCCAGTTTCCACAAAGTTATTAAACAATAGCAATATAAAAATGCAAAATAGCAATTAAACGCCGGTAGAGTAAGGTAGAGTAAATAATAAATAAGAATTAAAACGTTTGTTATAAACTAAACACAAGTGCTCTCACAATAAAAAAGTAATATCGTAGTGCTGGAGTACTCTAGATTGGTGCCCCATTCTATTTAAGATCAATTCTCGCCGAGGGACCACTACACGTTGGATTTGTACCCTTGTGTAAACTTTCTAAAGAACCAGAATGTTTTCCTCATGGTATATACCATAAGGAATATGTACAAGGTACGCACAAGGTTATGAGAATAATAAAAAAATAAAAGTCTTTCTCGATAGAGGAGAACTGCATGCAGTTCTCCGCTGATGAAGAATGCTTTATGATCATGACACTAATGACATGACATGATACAAAACCTGATTGATATTAATAGACCAAAGGCAATAAATAGACCATATTAAAACAGTAAATATTTTTTTTTTTAATATTCATCAATGACTACATTCACAAAGGTTTGGCAAAAGTAGTAGGACACAGTGTTAGTTAATATAAGGGAGTGTTTCCCGATATTTAAAAAAAATGATATTTAGATAGGTATCTTAGTACATCGAGACCCCTCCGTGCCTCGGAGAGAATGTAAAGCCGTAGGTCCGGTTGTCATACGGACATCTATGACAATTGTTAATGGTAGACAGAAGCCTTAAAAATCTGTCTTGTCTATCCTCAGACTATAGATATTGTCTAAAAAATTGATATTGATTTCTGACATTTACGCGAATATTATACATTGAAATAAAATTACTTTTTACGGATTTTATCGCGTATATTGATATTATTAATCCCGACGTTTCGGACCCCTTACAGCGTCCATGACCGTGACCATGGACGCTGTAATTGGTCCGAAATCTTATTAAAAAAAACTTGAGAGGTGTCAAGGGACACCCGGATGGAACGAAGTTCCTTTCATTAAAATTTAATAATTAAAAATAAAAAAACCTGTATACACTCAACAATTCACAATGCGCGAAATTCAAATATTGTCATTCACTCAATAATTCGAAATCCAAATATTGTTGTCACACTAAGAATTTTTTCCGTCTAGCCCCCTTTCACAACGCGCGATAAGGAACTTCGTTCCAATATAAAAAAAAAATTGCGAAGATCTGATGGTAATCACTAGGATACTGATATTTAACTGTGTCTAGTTAGACTGGAAGCTGACCCAACATAGTTCGGAAAATAGCACGAGTAGTCTGTACTCGTTCTTCGATGGTATCATTCTAAATTAAATCTCTTTTTAAAAGATAAACCTTAAATGCCTTCAAAGATCAATGCGTATATTATATAATATGCCTTGGTACGAAAAAGAATTATAGGCCTGTTCGCACACATTCAAAACTGTTAGTATGAAATTTTGCCAATCTGTTGACGTTACCCTGAGTGACCAACCCGCTTGTTTTGTCAGTCCCCAAATTGAAGGAGATCAGGCGCACCCATTGTGTTAACAAACACTCATTTTTATTATTACCAGGGCGCCATTTAATTTTCCCCGCCCGTGTCGGGATGTTTTAAGTGTTCATACGACGCTTTTTTGCACGGATCGCAATAGACATCAGCGTTAACTTTTATTTGGGGGTTTGTTTGATGATTTCAAGGGAGGGTTCCGCTTTTAGGAAGTATTTTGCTGTTATGACAATTGAAGCACTGGGAGTATTCGGAAGCCCGTTTCGTTTTTGTGGGAGACCTCTCACAACATCAAGAGTTAAAAAAAAACTGAAAAGAGTTTTTGTCTTATGGTACTTTTGACGGAATAACATCGAAACGAAAGAGATAAAGAGATAATTTTGCTGCACCGATATTGTAACTACATCAAAAACTTTAACTTTATCAACTATCTTGAAATTGTTTTTTTTAGGTCACCCTTGTTACTTTTTTAGATACTTGTATTAGGTATAAACAGTGAAAGGATGGCGCAAAAATAGAAACGTTTGGTTTATGGACTCGAGCTAATAAATCAATATGCACCTACACTTAAGCTTAGTTTCTGTAAGTACAGCAAACATTTTTTCTACGTTTAAAACCGTCCTTCATTGCTCAGCAATATAAAACAACCCACCAATGTATACCACGCATTAACACTTAACGTGTGGGTTATAGTATTAATAGTAAGGTTGTCTGTAAAAGATTGCTTTTAGCGATAAAACCGCCCATTGCAGCATTCTATCATTTTTAAACATTTTATTTGGCATTTTTTTATGGTGTAAAATAAAGAATATTCTACTCTACTAAATTGCAAAAAAATCTGTTTCTTCCTCTCTCATACTAAATTGTGCTCTCCCCATGGGGTCTATAATTGCTTCTATTTATAAACCTACCCTGAATTAATATTATGGATTGCAATAAAGATTTTAGTATTGAGTACTACTGCAGAAAAGACTGGACGTCAAATTAAATATGCAGTATTAGCTGATCTCGTATTGTATGGGCCTATCGTATAATGAGAGATCCGCTTATAGGGGGTGATTGAAGCCGTGTCTACTGACTGATACACCTTGAATTTTGAAACACGTTTGTGTCAAGTCTCTATTCTTTTGAACTGCACAAACCTCACGTGCTTTAATTTAAATTAAATAATAAAATTGAATTTATTTTCAATTCTAGTTCATATTAATAATATTATTATATAATTATAAGCCCTAGATGGCACCGGAATTTTTACCTGACGACCATTGAGAAGTAAAGCTGAAATAAACTCGGAGAATTACGGTCGCTTTTAAAATTTATCATTACATTTTAGTTCTTGTGATGGAAAGTAAGAAAGAAAAAAAAAAGTACTCGTACCGAAATTAAGTAAAACCTAAGTACATTTTATTACAGAAAACGAGGCCGATAAGGACCATATCTTAGCGTAAGACTAACAAGCATACGTGCCATCTGATGGTAACGGGTAACCGGAGCCTATAGACCTGAGCAATACCAGATACCAGTTGTATCTAAGTTGTTATCATATATGCCCCCGGTTATTTCACATTGTCCTTCAAACTTGAATGTTAGCACATTATTACTTAGCGGCAGAATATTTGGCAGTGCGGTGGTACAGCCAGCAACGAAAGTAGTTGAACATGTTGCAATCTACAATACGATTTTTATTATGAAGTTACTGACCTATGAAGGTTGTGCGAAATCATTGCATAGAATGACTATTAAATATTTACTTTACAATCATAATAAAAAAATCTCTTGACAAGTTTTCGAGCTATCATGTTTTCATAATTTTGCTATGTTCAGAACTTTCTTTGCTGACCGTACCACACCAGGCAAACAGAGCATACAGAGACTACCTAACTTGCAGAAATTGTAGAAATGTTCATGTCAATTCAACTTTAATCTGTCACTTCAAAATTTCATTTCAATAAAATCATTATCCTCAATCAATTTCCTATTCGGTTCCCCAGATTAATCCACGCCAGGGCTTAAGAGGCCGTCAAACGGAGTGCACTAAGTGTCTCGGACATTCGGACGTGAAGTGCAAACGACGAACTTGGCAAGTAGGGCGGTACCACAATGAACCCACACGGTGACGTCACAGACAATGAGACGGTAGTTTGACTCCGTTGATCCTCCTTGAAAAATGAGGGTAGAAATAAACTCAAAACACAATAGCGTTCACTATGAAAAGAATTATTTCGCTAATACTATTCAGTTAAATGTTGCGCTTGGAGAAGTTAAGGCGATATTATGTCTTTGTGCGAGAAGTATACTTAGATTTTCTTTTCACAATGATGTTTTAATACGTCTGGCATAAGCCAAACCACAATGAACCCACACGGGTTAACCACCTAAATATAATACGCATATAGTTTTGAAGAAAGGAGAATTGAAGGTGTATAGGTATAATCTGATTTTGGGACAATAACTTAGCATTACAATGATCACAATTATAAAAGATGATAACTTTATTGATAATTGCTATCAGGAACTTAAATAAGAACATTATCATTTTAAAACAATCCCTAATTTAGTGATCGCTTTTCACCCACATCTCAAATGACAAAATCGGTTCAGCGGTTTAGGCGTGGAAGCGTAATAGACCGATAGAGTAACTTTCATATTTATAATATTAGTAAAAGTAATACTATATCAGTGTAATTCGCGATGATTAAGTTTTTCTACAGATTCTGCGATATCATTCGATGCTTCAGAACAAAACGTTTTTGCTAGCGTAACATGATCCTGATATATTTAACCCAAATAAATAATCCTCTAATAGGATCAAAGTACATTCATTACATGATCATAGAAAATAGACTCATAAACATTATATTTTATTAGAAGATCTCTGGACTGTCTTTCACTAACAGATTTGATTTCATAAAAGATATTTTCCCCATACGTTTCCTCTATTTTAGGCGCATCAGCAATAGCTATATCAATGGGAAGTGATGCTTTGGGAGTTAGCGTTTATTCATGCATATTTTTGCCATAGATTATGTACTATTTTCCTCCAGAATTATGCTGGCAATATGCCAGAATACTTCAGAAATCACGATCGGAATAATAATGATGTCGTATTGTCTGTTACGATTGGAGACATATTCTGGTTATGATGATATTTCATTTTCGTTATTTTATTAGATATTCTCTTGGATTAATGTAAAAATGAGTTTTTTTTATATCACATAGTACGAATTGATACTTTTGCATAACCGATAACAAAAACTTCCTGAAACAATTTTGAAAATTATTATGTTCGTTCCGAATTAATTATATTTAAATTCATTCAATTGGTATTTTATCGAAAGACTAATGTAGCGAAATCATCTTTAATAAAGAAGAGATTAGGTATCTAATGTACTTTACTATTACGTTCACTTACACGTGGAGCAACAAACATAATAGACCAATTTATTATTAAAGCCGAAACACGAAAAATCCACAACTATAGCAAATTAATTCACTTTCCCACGGTACCCTACCATATGGGGACTACGAAAACCAAGTATCAAAATAGATAAAATTACCTATAAAAATACTTATTTCACCCAAATGTCCCTAATCCCCAATTTTCGTGTGAACGCAGAGGTTGGCGAGGTGTCAACGTAACGGGATAATCCTATTGATTCACACTGGCCCCGACTACTCTACGGCTTCTGTATCAATTTCAATACTGCCTATTGACTACCTGGTGTATTGCTAGTGTTTTGGTTGGCGTTGTTTTGATTAATTAGTTTTCCTTGTTTGGTATTCCGGGTTTGGCCGGGTTTTTGGTGAGAATCAATCTGATATTTATTTATTTAAATAGTACAATAAAATTAATAGCGACAAATGCGTTAAACTTATGCTGAGTATAGCCTTAATAACTAGGACTGATGCTAACAACAATTAAGATTCGTTGGCTGGTAGTTGAACCAAGTAGACGTGTATTTTGTTGTCTCTCGAAATTGTAATTACTGTATTCCTCAATAATCAACTGTAAGCTGTAGAAAACAAACTCGACATTTCAATAAGTGTATTATTATACTTGTGACCCAATAATACGAAGTGTTAAGAATTTACACCGTGCAGAAGCGCCGCTCACCCCCGCGGGTAAAAGAGTCGTCCTCTGATTTTTTGTCTCTCTCACCTGTGACAGACGTTGCACTAGCGCTCACGTCAGGTACCGTCCTGTAGTGACGTCAGTTTGAGAGTGTGGTACAAATCATGAACGTTCAGCGATCACCGCCCCGCGCGAGTAGCTCGCTAACGAACTTACCATCATCAGTAAATGAATTTTCAATGGAGCAGCAAGTAACGCAAAGGAAGCGTAAGCAACCAGAACAAACCTGTAACTGTGCAGATATACTACAGGATTTCCGGAAGGATATAGCAGAAATGCTACAAAAATTTACTAGTCACCAAGAGGCCGCAATGAATTTCATGCGTGACAATATTGCTGAAATAAAAACACAGTTGAATGACATTAAAGCTTCTACCAAAAGTCTCGAAAGCGAACAAATATCTATGAAAGCCCAAATATCAAACCTTAATCTTAAAGCGACGACAGCGGATAGTAAAATTCAGACCCTTGAAACAAAATTTACTGAAATAAAAACAGGTACGGTAGCAAACGAGTCCGTGCCCCAGTTTGATGAGAGCATTATTCATGAGCTACAGGATCGGGCATTTAGGGAGAAAAACATTATCTTGGTGGGTTTACCAGAATGCAAGGGGCTGACCAACGATCAGGGTCACTCATATGATACTAATGAAGTGATTACTATTTTAAGCAATCTAACTCCAGACTGTCCAAAACCCTCAAAAATTTTTCGACTCGGCAAATATAACCCTGTCAAAGATCGTAATATTAAGGTTTGCTTCGATACTTCGGATACAACTAAGCTACTACTTCGGAACAGGAACAAACTTCAAAGCAATATAAAAATTTATTCCGACCAGACACCTGCACAACAGAATTATATGAAGGAACTGAGAAACTTGCTCGCACAGAGAATAGCAAATGGAGAAAATGGAATCTCAATAAAATATGTAAAAGGAATACCGAAAATTGTTGCAATCAGGGAAACAAAAAACTAAAAACTTCAAGCATTGCCTATATAGTAAACGAAACAAACAAACAGAGTAACGATACTTATCAGATACTTAATAATTACCAAAATATAACTACCACCAAATCAAGCCTTAATTTTTTCTACGCTAATGTCAGAAGCATATGCAGCCCAGGTAAGCTGGATGAACTAAATTGTATACTCCACTCTTTCAGAAAATGCATACACATTGTCCTATTAGCTGAAACATGGATACGATCAGAAGAACAGGCTAAACAACTTCATATAGAAAATTATACCCATTACTACAATATCCGACCTAACATTGTCGGTGGCGGTGTATCAATCTATGTACATAACAATCTGAAACATGAACTCTTAACGTCAACTTATATCTGTGGAAACAATTATCTATGTATACATTTACACAAGTACGCAACAAATATTGGGGTAGTTTATAGGCCAGGTCACTCAAATTTTAATGATTTTCTTTCCACCTATGAGAAACAACTTCTGCAAAAAAAGAGGACTATCATTTTCGGTGACACAAATATCGACCTTCTGAGTTCCGACAGTACTACTAAGCGATATAGTTCCGTGATAACTGAATCTGGCCATAAACTAATAAACAAAATAGACCCAGAATATTGTACCCGTGAATCAGCAGCCACGAGAACTATTATAGATCACGTTGCTACAAATTTAAAGCATAACAATTTCCACATGGCCATAATCGAGTCATCATTGTCAGATCACAAGAATATCTACCTGGAACTGAAAAGAGTAATACCTCCACAGAAACAAAAAATGCAGTACGAGGTCACAGATTATAAGAAACTGTATGAAATGATTGCATTGTCAAACATTGATGATAAAATCAGTGATTATTACAGCTTAGATGAGTGCATAAAAAAAGCCGTTGCCGAAACGAAATTAAAAAAGTACAAAGTATTAAATCAACCACAAAATGAATGGATTAACAGACAAATAATTACTGGGATAAATGAAAGGAACACATTATGGAGCGAACTAAAACAAGACCCCAAAAACAGCAACCTAGAAACAGAATTTAAAGCTAAAAGAGACAATGTAAAAAGCTTAATCAAAAATACAAAAGAGAAATATTTTTATGGAGAATTCAAGAAATGTGCAAAGAAACCCAAAAAAATGTGGACATTAATCAATACTCTCTCGAATAACAAAATTGTTCCTAGTTGTTCTCCCCCAAAACTAAAAACCAATAATGGTAATATGGCTACAGATCCTATTGAGATATGCGAAATTTTTAATAGTTTCTTTGCAAATATAGGGACTCAATTAGCAAGCCAAATAATATGTACACACATTCACAAAAAAAACGTATACACTTTACCAAAACGTAACCAGCACACTGAACATCGTGAACTATCCCAATTAAAACCATGCACACTTTCTGAGGTGTCTAAAATTATAGATGACTTGGATCCCCATACAAGCATAGGAATAGATGGTGTTAGTACCAAGGCACTGAAATGCATAAAAAATCTAATTGTTGAAAAACTAACAGACTGTTTAAACCAACTTTTAACGAACGGAATCTTTCCCGATAATTTAAAAATAGCCAAAGTGATTCCAATTTACAAAGCTGGTACCAAATCAAATCCTGGGAACTATCGACCAGTTTCAGTCCTGCCAATACTATCTAAAATATTAGAAAAGGTAATATATAAGCGGTTAGACGGATACTTGACTGAAATCAATTTTATATACGATCAACAATATGGCTTTCGACCCAAATCTAACACCCTAGGTGCAACTATTGACTTAATAACTACAATAAAAACAAGGATTGACCAAAAACAAGTAGCACTAGGAATCTTTGTTGATCTTAAGAAAGCGTTTGATACAGTCAGTCACACTCTTCTATTACAAAAATTGGAAAGTATTGGTATAACTGGAACTGCTTACAAGATGCTAAAGTCCTATTTGAATGGTCGACTTCAGGTTGTAAAAATTGGAACCTACCAAAGTAGCTCCAAGCCCTTGACATGCGGCGTACCACAAGGTTCTATTTTAGGTCCCCTATTGTTTCTAGTGTATATAAACAACATACATCAAGCAGGTTTACAAGGGCGCCTTGCCATTTATGCAGACGATACATGCCTATTCTATTTTGGAAACAACATTAATGATATTACAAAGAATGCGCAAGATGATTTAAATATACTACAAAATTGGTACCAGCACAATCTTTTAACTATTAACGCTTCCAAAAGTTCATATATAATTTTTAGTGCAAAAAATAAAAAGTTACCTAACTACCCTAATCTGAGCATAAACGGAGAAGTACTGCAAAGAACGAGTAATGAAAAATACCTCGGATTAACTCTTGACAACAACTTGAACTGGAAAGCTCACCTTCAACATATTAAAAACAAACTTTCTTCATTGCTGGGCTCATTGTATAAAATTGTTAGATGTATTCCAAAAAAAGTTCGGCTAGTAATATACAATTCCCTTGTAAAGCCTCATTTGTTATATCTCATCGAAATATGGGGCAATTCATCTAAAACCAATCTAAAACCAATCCAAATTTTACAAAACAAAATAATTAAAATACTACTCAATTACGACTTTCTAACACCGTCAAAAACTATCTACAAAGAGACCAAACTACTAAACATCAGACAACTTTATATATATCACACGTGTATACTTATATATAAAATTATTCACAAACTTATTTACTCACGCATTACATTCACAACCGAGGGTGAAACAAGCAAATACTCATCTCGTCGAGCTAGTCACCTAGTATTGTCTAGAATAAGAACCAATTACGGTAAACATAACTTAACCTATGGGGGAGCACAGCTTTTCAATAAACTTCCAAAAAATGTAAAAGAAGCGACTTCACTCAACATATTTAAAAAGAAATTATTTTCTCATATTTATAACGACGAAACACTTCATTAATTGTATTGTTTATGTGTTCGTTTAAAGCAGCAACATCTTTTAACTTGTGCCACCGCCTTATCTTAGGAATGCAGTGAACTCGCTTCCAATTTTGTTGACAACAATCATATTTTATTTTTATTTTGTTCTTCTACCCGCATTGATTAATTAATTAGTATTAAGATTTATTGTTCTCATGTAAGTGACGAATGTCTTAATGAGAAATAAAGATCTTTAAACCGAAGATACAATTAATACTATGTACATCTTACTGCATCATAGTGCAATAACAAAAAATACCTATAGTTGTTTATCTTTACTCATTATAAAATTTAAAAAAAAGTGTGTACCCCGTAAGTTTTTACTTGGAAGAGAATAGCATGTAAGATATAGCTTCGGCCTAGTTTAGACACTAGCAATAACATTGTTAACTAATGTACACTAAAACAATATTTTGTTTGTATTGTTAGGCGCACACTTATGAGAATCGTTAGAGGAACCCCAAAAGGCCTTAAAACCAGTCTATCCTCAGGATAATTGTATTGCCCAAATAATGGGTTGCGGAGGTTTGATTGCAGTCTTTTTGTGTAAAATACTGATATTCAGACGCATCTGGATAGACAGAAAGCCGACCCTAACATAGTTTGGAAAAGGTTCGGAGGATGATGAAAGAAAGAAACTAAATTTATTTGGAAAGGACACCAGAGTACACAAAAGACAATAAAATGCAATAGGTACTACTTACTAACTAATTTTGCGGAACCCTGGTGCATTTTACAAATCGGCCCCATCTCAGCAATATGCGCCGATAACGACTTATCATATCGGCGCTGGTCAGGACCAGTTCGAATAATTATGATGATGTTTTGAGGAAAATAGGATTGAAAAAACAATTATCCAGTACTACAACATTCATAAACTAAACAACATATTTATTATCTAGGTGTAGTTTAAAAAAATTAACGACAAATTATGATAAGCAACATTCACTAAGCGACGTTTTTTCATAGCAGAATAACTCGGAACAAAACCAACTCACACAAACACATTAATAAACATTTAGTCCCAACAAATTTACCATAGTGCGGAGCCATGAAGTTGTCTGACGCTGACGCGAGAAACTTCATTAAAGTTGGATGTGTGAGATGGAGTCTACGTCTCTGCAGTTTTGTTTGCATACTGATATGTCACCAGGCTATTTTCGTCAGTTTAAAGTTGTTGTTTCGTATTCTTGTGGTGCATATAAATAAGTTATCATAGAGGACACAACAGTATTATGTTAAGTAAGAGCACAAGGCAGAAGAAAAACTTTTGTTCATTTTTGTAGTTAATTAAATTGACAGTGGAGATTTAAAGATAACATAACATACGAACATACCATCATGCCTGTATTTCCCGAAGGGTTAGGCAGAGGTATACTAAACCAATTGTAAAAAAACATATAGACAGGCAGAGGTCCATTTATATACTAAATGTGGGTGTAAATAGTATACACACAGATTTCGTAAGAGTTACTGTCCGTTACAGCCACAAAACCCGCTTATCTCCTAGCCAAACGCGTCCAAGTTATAAATGATCACCGGTTGTCCAAACATTATGCGATGCCACGCGCCGGTCAAGCCGAGTAATTAATGCTTACGTAGACGCCGCTGCCGCTCAGCGTTCGCAAAAATCGACTTACAGAATAAACGAGTGTTTGTTCAGAAAAAAATATAAGCTAATTTTGGGGGCAAAATGTGAGGTTTTGTGAACCATACTTGTCTTAGAATGTGAGTTTCTAATAGGTAGCAGTGGACTATAGCCTAATCCCTTCTCATACTAAGAGGAAACCCGTGCACAGTATTGTGACATTCTCAGTTGCAGCTCGGAGTTTGGACTTACGCCCCTTTAATAGGCTCACCTTGGACCTAAATACACCAGCGAACTGTGGGTGTACACTAGTACACCCCTGCCTTTATAGAACCCTTTAGGCAAAACAGGCATTATGGTATTTACTAAAGTTTAATGTAATCAGAATTCCCAAACATCATCATTGCATGAGTCTACTTGTTCGCTACCATTATTATTGTAAAATCTACAATTTACAAAGGTAACTGATTTTCAGGTGAATGAATGGATAGTATAAAGGTTGATATGTTGGAAAAGAGATTGAATGATGAGGTAACGGCTGAAAGGGACGAATGGAAAAAAATATCATGCTGCGGTTGGTATTTGGGGTCACCCAAATAAATTGAGACAAGGAGAGGCGTATGATGATGATGACTGTATTTCAGGTGAACCAAGAATATTGTAAAAATCACACCGTGTACACACAGCAAATCGGTGACAGTTGTGTCCCTTATCTGAATCACTAACAATTAAATTAAAAGGTGCCTTGTAAAATCTTCTATGATAGAATAAGAAAAAAAACTTATCATCTAAGTATCGTGACCTTTTGGATTTAAGTGCTCGTGTTAGTGACCTCGAAGTGTTAACAAGCAAAGTTTTATTCTATTTATAAAAGGTCATCTTTTTTTTTAAATCCAAGTAGATCTGACATTTATAACATAATAATTTGGTCTTAAAATATACTGTACAAAGTACCTTAGTCCCTCGTCAAAAATTTATATACACGAAAAGCAGTTTAATGTGTGAAACTTAATCATTAATTCATTACCACATTTATAATTTACACTAGTATCGATAGGGCCTAATTACCTGTCTGTATGTTGTCCAATCTGTATTTCCTCTTACATATTAATCGAGCTATTTAAAGCTAAAACAACCATTTTGATTTGATTCCCGTTACAATGAGATTTAAATAATTAAGTGACTTCAATTTAATTGGAATAAAATGTATCTGATTGCTCCTTGTTTATTGAGTAACGTAAGTTTGATGTAATTTGTAGGTATTTTTATTTTTAAGTCAAATTCGAATAAAGTAAAAAAAAGGAAATTCTCTATCATAAAACAAAGTTAGACTGCCTCATTAGTCTAGTGGTCCTTGGCGCGACTGCTACGCTAGAGGTCCTGGGTTCGATCCCCAGGTCGAGCAAAGTGTTATTGGGTTTTTCTATGAAATTCTCAGTAGCAGCTCGGAGTCTGGATTTGTACCTGGTTAATGGCAATAGGCTCGCCCCCTATTACATAGGACCTAAACATACCGGCGAAATGTGGGTGTACATTAGTACACCTCTGCCTAACCCTTCGGGGAATACAGGCGTGATGGTATGTATGTAAAACAAAGTTATTCATCATAAAACAATACTGCTTATAGTGCATTTTTATCCAAAATGTACGCTGCAAAATGTATGCTGTATTTGTTGACCATCTAGTATAAGAAACCGATTTTTGATAAAATTTGATAGAATTCTATATTATGAATTAACTAGGTGTTGCCCATGGTTTCATGCGCATCCTGATTTTCGAAACAAAAACTATTCTTATCCAAGGTGTAATCAATCTTTGTACCAAATTTCATCAAAATGGATTCAGAGGTTTAGGTGAGAAAGCGTTACAGACAGACAGAATTACTAAGTTATTAAGTAGGAATTCTAGAGGAATTTTTCAAAATGACCACTTTAGACTGTTAGGCACATACTTATTTAGGTAATACCTACAGGTTTAACCGGCTCTACCGGCTGAATAAAAAAAAATACATTAAAATCTGCAAACTCTAGTGCAAGAATTCCATAAACCCAGAAAGCACAAATCTAAAATGGCAATAATACATAGCAATGAGTTATCGTCCAGTATCCGTTGCCGACAATCAGGCCAAAATGTGCGGACCAATTACGATCCCAGGTGTTGGCTGTGCCGTGCGTTGGCTATGTGCCAGGTTTTGGCACTGGATAAACAATTCTGTTTCCCAAAATTTAGTATTAAACCTCATGACGTGTACTAAGTATGCTTTGCTGATGTAAGCTGCTTGCTCAGGGGATACTCTGACGTGTACGTGGTGTAGGAGCCGACTTAAGAATTGCTTGTCAACAAGACATTCGGCTGCACTTTGGATTTACCATTAGATGGCTGAGTAATTAGAGATTACAGTGGAATGCGTATTACAATTTGCTATTGAAGTTCAGCTATCCATTGTGGTAATTTAGTTGTATGCAAGTTATTTGCCAGCGGAACGGCTAAGTATAAACCAGTGGCTATCGGTAACAACACGCTTATTGATCTATTTGCAAGATGCACTTGAGCCAGTTTATAGATTGGTAAATGGTAATCATTATTATCCCGATTATTACTAACATAAATAAGCAATATAAATTACATAAAATGCAACGTAACTGCATCTCATCTTCGCAACGAAATGGGGTGATTATGAACTGCGTAAACTTCATAGAAACTGTTCGATACTGATGCCAAGCAAAACTACAACATTCGCCTGAAGAAGCCTATTTTAGGGGTGACGAACACTATAACCAATTTCGGGAACTGATGGGGTATATAAAGTTAATAAAGAGCGGGCATTGGAGAGTAATTCTAATTCTGCGATAGAAGGATTTTATGTTCCGTAATTTAGTTTACATGGACATACATATACCTAATATCTTTACGAAAATTTCAATATATCTCGTATATCGTACACATACAGACTCGTGTTAGAAGTACTTCAATAAGTTCCTTTTGAAGCTGGTTTGTCAAAGGACAAAGGTAATCTGTGACGCAGTCTGTCGCTGGGCACTGTTTATTTCTAGAGCCGACACAAAGCTTCACTCGCTTACGATATTAACACCATCCAGAGGAACTTGTTCAGTTCTTAGTCCTCAAGTATATTATTTGTTGTGTATATTCTGAAACGTGGAAACTAGTAAACTAGTGGTAGATACTAATTGCAAAATCACACATTAATAGCCAGATGTGGAAGAACTTATTAGTCAGAAGTCCAAAAAGAATCTATATAACAATCAATATATCTAGATCGAAACTAACGTTCATTTATTTTGAGATTCCAATTACAACTAATTCAATTGAGCAAGTATTTTGTTAGATTTCCCTTTCATTGGACCAGCTCACCCTCTGCGTACTGCCCTCCTAACCCTCAAAGTCACAGGGTCATAGAGATAATGCACTGACTAATTCCATGTCCTCGAGTATAGGTTCAGGTCACATTGCATGGTTCTTAGTCACTAGTTTTTTAAATTAATCATGTAAAGTTATACAAAATTTATTAACAGTCATGGGAGTAAAAGAAATAATAATTTAGATGAAGAGCAAACGATAAAACGTATAACAAATTAGAATGTCAGCGTTCTAGAATGATTAATTTATTTAGATGATAATAAGTAAAAATCCCTACTTAATATTATATATGCGAAATCACTCTCTCTATTACGCTTTCACGCCTAAACCCCCGACCGATTTTGACGAAATTTGATACGAAGATAGATGGAAAAGCACATATGGAAGCCCTTTAGGATAAAGGTGAAACTACGAGCGAAAGCACTAGCATAATAGATATTTTCATATTATGAATTTAACTTTAGCATAGAGGTCGTAAGCACAACTGCAACGCTAGAGAGCCATTTTTCCGTATGAAAATCTCATGGATATTGTTCGTCTCTTGTAAGGAAATACAGAGGGTTAGCCTATCTGTAGCACATATAGCCTATTTCTTCCACTTTTCTTCATCGGACTACCAGACGCTGGGAGGGATTTCACCCATACATGGTCGAATTTCCACCTAGACGCACGAAGCGGTATGCATCTTTTCTTGTTCGCACCGCAAAGGAGTAAAATGCTCTCCCTGCGTCTGTATCCCGGACTCATATAACCTTGGTGTCTTTAAGGTGAGAGTGAACAGGTATTTTCTGAGTAAGCGTGTTCCACCTTCGACCTCGTCATTGCTTACCATCAGGTGAGATTCAAACGCAAACCCATCAACAATTAAAAAAAAATACACTGAGAAAGAGAGCTTCGATATCTCCAATGAGCGAACCACTCGCCTTCCCATGCATTGCCTTTAGCACGGATTCGATTACCAGCTTTAGCAGTGTTGTTGGGTTTTTTCCATGACATTCTTAATAGCAACTCGGGTTTGGATTTGTATGTACAGACGCCAGCAGGTTAAGCTATCCAAAACTGTTAAATTTTCTTAATTGAACATGAACCTTATGCCTTGTGTTAAAGTTGAAAATCAATCGTACCGTGGGAGAGCCATGCTTCGGCATGAATGGGCCGGCTCGACCGGACTTGATACCACGGCCTCACAGAAAACCGGCGTGAAATAACGTTTTCGTTGTGTTTCGTCGAGTGAGTGAGGATACCGGACGCCCAAACCCCTTAAAAGGGCGGCAACGCACCTGAAACTCCTCTGGTGTTGCGGGTGTCCATGGGCGGCGGTAATCGCTTACCATCAGGTGATCCGTCTGCTCGTTTGCCCACCCTATCTCATAAAAAAAAAAAAAAAAAAAATTGTCAGATTGTGGTAGCTTGATTTGCTGGCCTCTGTATCAGTTACCCGTAGAGTTGTTCACATGACTACGAATTAAAGCATACCGGCGAACTGTGTGGTTACACTGTACATTAGTACACCTCTGCTCTTCCCTTCGGAGAATACAGGCATTGTAACTGAATGCTATATTACAACCTAGGGTCTGCTTCTATTTAGCCACTATTCATTCGACTCTAAAATACCTGTCCATGCTTTAAGTCTGGCTTAACCTGATGACGTAGGCACTAGGCACCCGACCTATATTTAAACGTGTCGCGGCATGTTCGTTCACAAAACGGAAACTTACGTATCCTCACGAAGGTGCGGATGTTTGGCGTCGCGCCAGCCGCTCCGATTCCGGTCTGTCAGATTATTGCGTTTTAAACGGATCGCTTTGTATTAGGCTCACACTTGACCATTTTGTAATTTTTGAAACATATACATACCTCCTTTGGCCTTATTAACCTTGGCCTTGTTAAAACTTTTATTCTATTAAACTAATTGAATAAACATTATAACATTTTCATACGCAATTTTCGTATAAAGATATATTCTGGCCATATTTTAATAGAAACATAATCCCCCTGTTTCAACAAGCTTTTTTTTAGTTTAAAAAAAACTTTTAATGCGCTTAGAACTGTTTTTTTTTTAATGATTTGTGAGCATTGAACTAGAAGAGACCAGGAAATATTTAAAAAAATCGCAGGGTGGATAATTGTCTCCGAATTTGTTCGCCAGCTCTTTAAACATTATTGTAATTTATACGGAGTGTTACAAAACTACCCGTAAAGCCGAGAGGAGGTTAAATGGGGTCTTATAACGAGTCCATTCATAATATTTAAGAACCGTAGTAAGGCTGTATAACATACCCCAAAAAAAGAAAACAACAACTTTTATGAATGAAAAATAGAAAAACTATTAAAGTAGACAATTATTAGGTTAAATAGGTACGTAGGCCTTTCTGTTAAATAATCTGGTTCTCTGACATGATAGCTGACAAAATTGTTGGTTTTGATTATTAATTATATTTTTTACGGGGTATCTTGTAACACGATGTATTGACGAGTGATATAACTGCAAAACATACCTGCACAAATCCAAAGACACCACTAAACCGACGGTCCTCATCCAGTTTACAAAAGGTATTTCACGTGCAACTAGCAATAATTTCTGTTCACCTACCTTGAACGGTCGCCTAAAACCGGCAACGCGTTGTTAGCGCCTGCAACAACAAATTAATTGGCTATAACGAAGGAAATATCGTTATTGGTTTCGTAACTTTCTATACACAAAAAGCCGTAACTACCCTTTGAACAAAAAGTATGACAAAAATCTAAATTGAGGTGCAATATGGATTTCGGCCCAATATATTTACGATGATTTTATTTTTTATAATGTGGGTTTTAGTTAGGATATAAAGGCTGGACTAAATTGCCCGTTGCAGGTTATAAATGTCAGGCAATGGTCGTCCCGTAATGCCTTAGAGTACGACCTTTCCCTGACTTTTATTAATGCACTCAAATGATACTTTAATAATGCACCCAAACATCTCCGAACGTGCATTGTTAAAATATGGCCTAGTAGGAATGTTTAGTTATTTTAATTTATGTGAAATTCGATTGGATATTTATTCATATTTTTATTGTTTTATATTGCATAGGTTGGTGTTTGTCACTGATATGCAAAATCCAAATGTAGCTATCATTTATATTATCGAAATGAATAAATATCGAACTGAATAATACTTTTCTACTGACAATAATTACTTATAGTATTTTGTTACATTTTTTTTACGAAGAAGCAAGCAACATTAGGGAGGTTTAGATGGAAACTTGAAGCAATTCTTCTGAAATCCATTCATAAATAAATATTTTTTGTCAATTTTACACAGCACCCTACTTAGCAAACTAAGCAGAGCTTGTACTATGAGTACTAGACAATGGATATAATACGTATATACTTTTTTTTGTAACTACTCCGGACCACAGACGTCGTCAAATTATAATAATATAATAATTAGAACCCAATATGATTCATATTATAATATGGCCATGGATGAATTGATTCCAGAGGAATTCAAATCGACGAATCTAGCAAATTCTTATGTAAATCATACTATGATTAATTAAAATGGATAAATGCAGGGCCTTTAGCTCTGCATTTATCCATTTTATTAAAACAAGAAAGTTATTTAGAAAAGGAAAAATACGACCGCGGGCAGGATTCGAACATGCGTCTTCTGGTTAGGTACACCAGACGCTATGACCACTAAGCCACCGCGACACCTACCCGTCATGTCGAATTTTTCCTTCACATACTGAATTTACGTCTTTATGGTGACGTCAGTAACACCTATTGAAATGCAAGTTTTTGCTTTTCTTAGCATGGAAAATGCCAAAAATATACAAAAAGAAAGATCTAGAAATTTTCGGAAAACAATAGGATTAACAACATCTAAGCTAGATTTAATTTTGTGTGCTAAATGAGCCTAATTTCATACAAATGATTTTAGGAAGGCATTATACAAAATATTGGTGTAATTACCGGTCTAAACGTTTGGCAACAGTCGGCAAACGGAACGCTGGCATGATGCCAAGTACACACATAGGTACCTTTTAGCTACCTTACGTATTTTTGTTATTATTGATTTAACTTTATCATTTTATATTTTTATACTAGCTTGTGTCCGCGACTTCGTCCGCGTGGAAAAGTTACTTTTAATAATCATTGTAATTTGGCTAATAAACTCAAAATAGTTATAAATTATTATAGCTTAAGTATATTTTATTCTGATGTATAAATAATAACACTTTAAATTTTTAAAGTTATTTAGCGAAGGAAAAATTCGACCGCAGGCAGGATTCGGACCTGCGTTCTCTGGTGAGGTACACCAGACGCTATGACCACTAAGCCAACAGGCAGGCACCACGCAGGCTCGAATCCTACCAGCGGTCGAATTTTTCCTTCGTTAAATTACTTTAAAATCTTCAGATCAGTTTCATCAAAATCCGTTCAGTATTTTAACGTGAAAGAGTAACAAACATCTATCCACCCATCCTCATAAACTTTCACATTAATAATACTAGTAGGACAGTGGGATAGGGTAGGAAGTAGAATAGGATGAAAACCGATGTAAAACATGATCTAAGAATTATGTAAGGGCTTGTAGCAAAGTAATAACTATGCTGATAAACCGATCTTCAAGATTAAGCTGAGCTAGGCGTGGTGAAGCAGTAGATAGCCTAGTGATTTGATCATTGGACTGCCAAGTCGGAGGTCTCGGTTTCGAATCCAAGGCAGTCTAATAATACTGTTTTAAGCTGTGTTATGTTCCTTACGGTGAGCAAGGTTGCCAGTTCTCCACGGGGAAACGTTGTGTCGGTAGTGGGGGAACTTTGACCCTTATACTGCCAACCCAGCTATTCCTCTTTCGTTTTCCAGGATCGTTAACGTGCAAGTGATACCCCTGGTCTTCCAATCGTCTATAGGCTATGGTAACCCCTTACCATCAGGTGAGCCGTATGCTTGTTTGCTTGGCGTTGCGAGCATCTATAGGCTACTAGTAGGCTTGTTTGCCAACTGTGTTAAGTTAGGTATAAAAAAAGTGTAGCAAATGGTGGTCTTGACTTACTGCTTAACTTTATGGGAAAAAAATCGTCGTCATTATCCTATAGTACAGAGGCCAGCACAACAAGCTACCACAAACTGTCAAATTTCTTTGATTTATTTTCAATTTTAATGCAAATCAATATGGTTTATATTCAATTGCAAAAATTTGTCAGTATTGGATATCTTTACCTGCTGGCGTCTGTACCTACATGCTTTGCTTAGATTGAAACTTAAAAACTAGAAAAAACTTAGAAAAATATGTGAAAAATGCCCAAGTATTTATTTATTTCACTCTGCTGTAAATAAGTGCACTTCAAGTATACACGTGAACTCTAAGCATCATACTGCACAAGTTTAATAGTTACTAGTTCTTGGCTCTTAGACGTCATAACAATTCCCTTGTTATTCTAACTCTTATAACTTACTAGCATTTACGGCTTCGCCTGCGAGAAAAATGACTTACCTTATAGGATGCTTTGTATCCTTATTTCAGTATATTTTTGTCGTTAATCTAGCAGTTTAGCACGACTGCTATTCTACAGGGTTCGGTTCCTAGGTCGAGCAGTGTTATTAGATTTTTCTATGACATTCTCAGTAGTTCAGTGGAGCAGACGAGTGTTAGAGTGGAGACCACGTTTGGGCAAGCGTAGTGTGGGATCCCTGCGACACGATGGACAGACGATTTGAAGAAGGTGGATGGATGCGGGCTGCCCAAGACCGGGATGGTTGGCGCTCTTTGGGGGAAGCCTACGTTCAGCAGTGGACGGCAATAGGCTGATAAGATTCTCAGTAACGAGTTTTGATTTGTGCTCGATAAATGGCAATAGGCTCGACCATGGGGGTCATAAACATATCAGCAAATTGTGAGTGTACATAAGTACAACTCTGCCTAACCATTCGGGGAATAGAAGAGCGATGCTATGTTATGTTTTCTTTCGAACCTTTTCCCAACTACCTTGGGGTACGCTTCCAGTCTAACCAGATGCGGCTGAATATCAGTATTTTACACGCAGTGACTGCCACCGGACCTCCGCAGCCCAATTTCTGGGCAATACCGATATCCTGAAGATAGACTGGTTGCCAGGCTTTTTGGGCTTCAGATTACTACTAACGACTGTCATACGACAGCTTTACGTGCTCTCCGAGACACGAATGGTCACCCATCCACAGACTGACCGCGGCTAGCGCAGCTTAACCTTGCTGATCGGTTGATCAGCTTAGTTACAACTTAGCCTCGAGCCCCTCATGCTATGCTATGTAATACTTACATTAATCTCTCCATATGATGGAAAACAATGAAGCTTATTAGGATCTTAAACTATTAAACAAACATTACACAAATTAATATTAAAGTTAAACACAGCCAGTTTGTCCAGCGGAACAAATAACGTTAATTTTAAACCACACTACACGTTAATTGGTTTTGTTATATTTGATCTAAATTAACTTGAATATTGTTCATTGCATAGAATTAAACTTAGCGCCATAGACTAAATTTTGTTTTGGTACTTGAAGATAATAGATGAGTCACTTTTTACGTATTTTATGATCCAAAAATGCCTATTAATTTTAACTGTAGTGAAGAACCGCTTCACCAAACGTGTTGTCATTATTAATTATGCAATAAATCTATGACTGTACTAGCTTAATTTTCCTGAAACTTATCACGTTTAGGCCGATTAGAACCGACAAGTATCTCTTAGTTTTGGCATGTCAAAGGCTTTGAGGCGCTAAGTACTCTTAAGATGTAAAGCAGGTGAATCTGCAAATCTCCTATACTAATAACGGACTTTGGAATACGGCCAAGAAGCTATGTAGCTTAGATAAGTCGGACAAAAGAATATCTGGTGTATTTTATAATATTTTGTATGAATTTAGAAATTGGATTTTGGCGTTGAGATTTAAACGCATTATAATATTAAGAATATAGAAGATATGTTGCCTTACTAGCTAATGCAATAGTTATCTCTTAATAGCACATTATGTATTATTTGATAAAAATAAATCATACTGCAGATAAATAGACAAATAAATAAGCGAAAGTTTTAGTTAAAACTTTTTTTTTATTTTATACATAAAAAGCTAGTAATGCATAATTTTCTTTCTGAAATTAATTTTATAGTATATCTCTGCCAAGTTTAGTGAATAATGATTAAGGCAATATCTCTTCACAATCGTTCATTGTAGCAATCTATGCAAATGGCATAAGACACTTATGGCCCAGTAAAAATGATAATATTAATTTATGTATATTTCGTCCACGACTTCGAGATAATAAAATAATTATAACATTATCTTTCGCAAGATACGCGTGTCACTTATTCGTTTTATATTACTAGCTTTTATAAATATATTATATAATTATATATCCCTACACTATTTAAACCTAAAATTTTAATAGCACTAGATACTCGCCTGGATGAATTATTTTATAAAAATTTGTTTCCTATGAAATACTGGTCATCATCATCAACCCATATACTGTCCCACTGCTGGGCACGGGTCTCCTCTCATATTGAGAGGGATTAGGCTATAGTCCACCACGCTGGCCTAGTGCGGGTTGGCAGACTTCACAAACCGTCGAGAAAAATCTCTAAGGTATGCAGGTTTCCTCACGATGTTTTCTTTCACCGTTTAAGCGAGTGATAATTAATTATTAATACGCACATGAATTCGAAAAGTCAGAGGTGTGTGCCTTGGGTTCGAACTCGAGACCTTCGACTTGGCAGTCCAATGGTCATACCACTAGGCTATCACTGCTGAAATACTGGTCAACTATGGCAAAATTAAAGTATTTCATTACGGTTTCTTTTCTCTTTTTAAAAAAACTTTGCCCCACACTAGGATTTTCTCCTGTATCGTGCGTGCGTTTACAAACACAAACTTTTACATACACAAAACCCAAACCCGGAACAACAACCTGTAGGTCATCGCGTGAGGATTGAACCCACAACCCATGGCGCAGATCCCGCAGCCGCTGTGCCAAACGTGTCGTCAAAAATTATTGACCGTTCTTTTCAACAGCTTCACCTATCTGCACCAATATCGAATCTTAATCTATGACAGTGTTCCGAAATACATATATTGCGTGGCTCATTAAAACTTTAATTAAGTTCCGCGCGCAAAATTCGAACGTATAATCCTCGGGCGTGAACGGCTCAAGATATAACTGAGGGTGCCAAATATGGCACTACATTAACCGCGTGTAACCCTTAGTAGCCATTAAAAGTTACGTTAATGGTCTATTTGTATGGGATTTTTCCAAGTTCTCTTAATGTTTGGCATTTAATGAGATTTTCGGCAAATAGTGTTTCGGGTTATGGTACTTAATGATAAAAATGTGTTTGTTTAGGTCGCAGATTTTTTGCTAACAGTACATATTATGTGTGTTCGCGATAAAATTAATATGGTCAGATATGAACCTTTTAAAAATGTTTCATACTTGGGAGACGGCACGAATGGAAGTGTCTGAGCGAACAGTCTGCGCTATCAGTAGTGATTTCGATTCCTACACGGAACAAAATCAAAACAAATATGGAAAAGGACCAATATAAAATTCCTGTTCCAGATTGTATTTTTGGTATGTAAGAATTTCTGTTTTTATATAGCACTAGCTTTTACCCGCGTTTACGCGTAGGCTTAGTGACACAATTGTTGTCGGATTGATTTCATGGGATAAGAAGTACTCAATGTTAGGGAAATTCCCGCTTTTTTCCGAGATTTGAAGTATTTAATATGCCCGCGTTAGTCACAAACTATTAGTGTAGGAACCAATATTTTCATCATTCTAATCCTGTAAGTCCTATATCAGTTTTTCGAGATTTTCCTACATTTCTCTGGGATAAAAAGTACGAAATTTCATTCAAATCCCGTAATTATGTCTCCTACATAAGTTTTCTGGGAAATTCCCACATAATTTTGGGGTAAATGTATCCTATTTGTTATTCCCGGTCCCATACTATGTGTGTATGAAATTTCATTCAAATCCCGTAAGTAGTTCTCCTATATCTGTTTTTCGGGATTTCCGGGATGTTCCGACATTTTTCTGGGATAAAAAGTAGCCTATACTTTATTACCGGTCACATACTATATTATGTATGAAATTTCATTCAAATCCCGTAAGTAGTTCTCCTATATCCGTTTTTTGGGATTTCCGTGATATTCCCATATTTTTCTGGGATAAAAAGGAGCCTATACTTTATTCCCGATCACATACTATTAGTATACCAAATTTCATGCAAATCGGTTCAGCCGTTTTTGCGTGATTGAGTAACAAATAAACAAACAAACATCCAAACATTCACATTTATAATATTAGTATGATAAAATAGTTTGTGGGGTTCTTTTATTTGGAGTATTTTTTATTTTATAGAAACAATGTTGACCTACAGCTCGACATGGAAAAGGTTTTATATCTCCGTTTTTTTTTTCAAATTATTAATAAACAAGCACTTGATTCGTATTAAACTCCATCAAAACACTGTAATGAAGGTAATAGTCGTCAAAAAGTAAAAAAAAACGTGCCGTCAAACATTGGGAAAGGCTTAGGTATGGCCATAAAAATAAAGTTACATAAACAGTAATACAATTCTGATGTAACTAGTAAGCAGAAATATAAGTATCTACTAAATTTTTATGACGCATAAAAGCAGTCGACGACAGCGGAATAGAATAACAGTATCTAAGAATAATAAAAAAATAATCTTTTTTTTTTTCTTATTTTGGCAACTCCATTTATAACCAGTTTATTTTGACACGCGGTGAAATATGAAACAAAACTAAAATCTTCTTCATTTGACATATTTTTGACAGCTGTCATTGTTAGTAGCGCAGCAGTCAAGTACCAAGTTATACTGGATACTGCCTATGGTCTCATAACTAATATTGTAATGACACATAATGTAAGGAAATTATGGAGTATGTCAGTTTCATAGTACTTCGTACAAGTTATTGGAGAGAATCGGAAGATCTGTATTATTCCATCTCAGTATATCTCAGTTCATTCTTAAAGTTTTGTAGGCAGAGAGAGAATTTTTATGTAGAGAATACAGTTTAGTCGTTGAGTGTTTATTATACCTAATATGTGGTCGATTTTATGTTTTATTTCTGTCATATTTTTACAACTCACTGACACCATTACTTATAGGTATGAATGTATAATATGCTAATGTTTAAGGAGGTTTTGATTATAGTATCAGCTATGACATTCTTTTTTATTACAGTTATATACTTCGGAAAGACGTGGTGGAATTTGGTCAGTATGTTTTCATGTTTTCGGATACTAGGACCAATTTTTTTTCTTGGCATTACAGTTATACATTTAAATTAGCCACCTAAATTAACATTCATGGCATCTAAGAAAGCGAGACAATAGTAGGCTTTCGCACCGTATTATTTTAGGGTCCCGTAATAAATAAGGCTAGCGGCAATTTGCCTCAACCGTCTGTTTGTTTGTCCGGCCCCTAATTCAAAGTAACACAGTTTGCACAACAGTGGCGCGTGTATTTGTGTTTGCAATTTACTGTACACCGTAGGTAGATAATATCTAGCTATTCAGGTGTAAAGCTCTAGGAAAATGTAAAAGGACCCATTATTAAATTCATTTGTTGGTGTTCCGAGAATCATAATGAATAGGAATTCTCTCTCAGTGCTGATTCAATGTAAAATAAAGTGCCAAAATTTTAATATACCTCGGTACGACTATATTTATTAAACTTCATACTTATTTTTGTTTTATCTACGCTTTGCGCGTCACTATTATTGTTGCAGGTAGTGTTTCATACTGAAAATATGCTGTAGTTTTCATGTCATGCTGTAGAAAAAATAAACATTTTATTGGACTATGTATTTCGGTACGGTAAAGAGTTTGCTGACGCAAAAAGTGTAGTCATTTTGCGACCTCATCACGAAGGAGTAAACAAAAGTAGCATATTTGTGTGTCTCTACCATTTTTTTTTGTTTTCTTCCAATAATTTGTGTATTTTACCCCTAGCGTTTCTCCGTTGACCCAACTCACCCCATTTCATCTCCATCAATCAGCTCCGTTAAAAACCTATTGTTGGCTCAAACAAAATGAAGCATTCCTCGCGGTGGCGAGTTAAAAGCAACATTATATTGTAGCATTTTATGCAAATGAATGTTCGCTCAGCTTTCAGCCTTTCTAGGCACTTTGCGAGGAAATGTACAATAAAATGGAGTTGCCACAGCTTTGCAAGGATTATACAGAAGCGGCCTAGTACGCCATGTTTTTATCCATCGGCGTGCCGCTTTTATGCTCCCTGTCCGAGTCGTTAGCGATTTAATGGATCTAAGGCTATTGTAATGGCTTATTAATAATCTGAATTGACATTCGGGTCTTGAACTCAAATTTTGAATTAAAGTGACTGATATTAGTGGCATGAAGCTCTCACACTACTATTATTTCTGCCGATATCCGTACCAAATGCCTGCAATGATATTAGGCTGCGGACGGATACAGCTTCATATTTGTGGCTCAATGTGACCAAACATAATGTAGAATTAGCTAATGCAGAACGCGTTAGCATAAATGGCGGTTAAAACTTGTATTAATTGTACACACACAACCGGTATGTTTAGGTCTCATGTTAATATTTGTGTCCTGTGGGAAATGAACCAACGGTCTCGTGACTCCAACACTTGAACCATTAGACAACATACACATTTGATTTCTGATATTTATGCGAATATTATACATTGAAATAAAACTAGACTGGACAGTCTACCCGTGACCATGGACGCTGTAAAGGGTCAGAAACGTCGGGATTAATAATATCAATATAACGCGATAAAATCCGTAAATGGTAGTTTTATTTCAAACATACACATTGTCAAACACAATGTACTAGTAGTGTACATCACCATGATAGTAGAACATAAAAGTTAAAGACTATGTAGTGATCGAAGCAAACACAATTCTTAGAATTGTTTTTAAAATATAAAAGCCTGCTAACCTTAAATCTAGAAGCTTAACATACGTTCCACATTATACGTATAATTCTAGAATATCTACAAGTACGAGCAGCTTTAGTAGAGAATGTTTGTTACGCTGTTCTAAGCGGTCCTCGAATATCGAGCGTGTTTCTCATAATATTATAGCTACGGATGCTACCAGCAATTTAGAGGATGCGCCCTTAATACACAGTCGGAACACATCAGCACTTTACGGTAAGAAGCGACGTTGGCAAAACGGAAGCCACGAAGGTTCCGGGTTTCGTCGCCTTCAGAACTACTCGCAGTTTCAGCGATACAAATAAAACGCAAACTTTTCTCCAAAACATATTCTTTTCGTTCCAAAAACACACTTACAAAGTGTAATACTCGTACAACTCAAAAGTCGTCCTTATTATGATATCAAAATACACTAGCGAACTGAAATAAAAACATCCGCCGTCGGAAAGTTTAACTTCAGAAGCTCGACGAAAAGAACAAAGGATATCCAGTAATTGACACCCGTCATAAAATAAAAGGCGTAGGACGGGAAACTTTGGTTCCGAATCACGCAAAGTCCGAGTCGAATCGCTTCAAGTGGGGGGAACTTTTGACTCGGCGTGACAAACTGGCCCGCGAAGTTGGAGTGTTCTGAACACCCGTTAGGTAGACGTCGTTGTGATTGTTTTGTGGAATTTGCACCGAGTATGGAATACAAAACAAGTTTTAGTTTGTATACGTCATAAATGTCGCGGTTGTTCGTAATATCAGTATTGATAAAATGAGACGCCAATGTTGCATTGTATTGTAAAAACTTTTGAGTTAATACTGTTGAACTGCTTGTCCGCGTACATAAACTAAAGCTTAACTGCACGTTTGGTGCACTGGTTAAGGTAGTCAACTTGCTAACGTTGCGCCGGGTGTCATTCATTCAAATCCGTGAAAAATATTTCTGTGATCCACAGATATTTGTTTCGTGTCTGGGTGTACTTAATGTCTGTTAATGATACTCCTACAAAAACAGGAGATAAAGTAATTTTATTAAAGTATGATGACATGAAATTGACTGCTAATACATTTAGTAAATGAAAGATTCGACCGTGAGCCGAACTCGAACCTGTGCGGTTAAGCACACCGGACATCTTACCTAACTAAAGTACTGTAATTGTAATCGCTGGCCGTGATAAACTAAAATTGCCAGTTTCGACTCCAAGGCAAAGCGTTATTGGATTTTTCTGATGGAAAACTGTCAGTTTTATTACGAAGCTTAGATTTGTGCCCGGTATGGTAATAGGCTCGACCATATAATGAGATAAGAACACACCAGCAAAATGATTCGCTGTTATTGTTGGAATACATAATGCACTGCCTAAGCTTTCGGGAAATAAAGTATAAATATGTATGCATGATGAAAAAAAAACAGTAACGTAATTGTCTAAAATGGGTCAGAGCCCATTCGTCCCCTAAGATTCGCACCCTGTGCCCACTCGTCCCCTGGAACTTTTGAGGGGCCCATTCGTCCCCTGAAGAATATTTATTTTTATTCATTCTTCTAATATAAGTACATGTATATGTGAATACTGCAGCTTGGTAGTCCTGGTACAGTCGCGCAGAAAAGGGTAAAATAAAAATATAGTAATCGGCAGATATCATGTTTATTTCAAATAAGATTAAGTTTAATAAAATGCCTCTAGGCTCTAGGCATTAAGTCAGTCTTCAAAATAATTAATCAACTTTTGGTTTCTTGTACATTTGTAAATATTTAGCAAAATATATGATAACTATAATATCTTTATGCAGTAAAATAAAACTGTGTAACTATTTAATTAAAATCACAGTAATAACTGAATTTTAGATTAATTTACATCCAGTGTACATACAAATAACCAAATATCAATACCAATATAACAAAAATAACAATTAATTGTTAGTACTTTGTACAGTCAAAGAGATCTACAAAATAATGCAATATCACAATAACTTTGTATAAAAGAAATATAAAAAGTAAAATCAGTCTTTATCAACTATGTAAAACCAACATTTTTACTAACTACAAATACACATGCAAAATCACAATGTCCTAGAAACTAACAAAATACAACTCTTTTACAAAAATCAGCCTTGATTGACCATCATATAAATCAACATTAAATATAAAATATGCAAAAAAATAAAACACTTAACAACAGTAAATAATCACTTTTTATTTTTTTGTATATTTACCAACTACATACATGCAAAATCATAATAACTTAAATCTAAAAAAATATAAATATTATTATTATAATATTAACAGTATTGTTTATTTCGTTAGGCGAACTTCATTTAATAAAAGACCAAAGACACATTGAACAGTCTCGTATTCGCAGTCACTTTCAAGAACCAATATGTCACCGACGCAGTCATAACATACAAATAAAACAACTTATCTATTTTGTAACCCGTTTTTTTAACAAGCCATTCGTAGAGAGACAATATTACATCGTAAGCCTATCGACAGGTTATATTATTATCATGACGGATTATCATTCATCATAGCTCTTTTTTCAATGATCTGTTATGATTTATTAAATTAATTCCTTTAATAAACTGTTCACAAGTGTACTACGTTAACCGTTTCTTATGTAAAATATAGCTAATTTTATCTCAGGGGACCAATAGGCACCTGAATAGGTGCCGAATATTTAACTTATATTGTATATATATATATTAGAAGGGACGAATGGGTACCTTAAAAATAATATTTTTTATTAAAATATTAATTGGTCCCCTACCAGGAGACCAATGGGCACCTATATAGGGGCCGAATCCACAACTTTTATGCTGGGGGACGAATTTTAGGGGACGAATGGGCTCTGACCCTCTAAATTGTAGGCCAGTAAATTGGATCTACTTTACTTGTGTTGTCAAATTATAGGACCAGCACCTAGCACTGATTCTAGACGATAGATACGTCTTAAATAATAAAATTGTTTCCTCCAATTGATTCGTAAGTACGCGCAGGATGGTAGCCATTATGCTATTCATGGTCTATTTTACTCTTTCGTATTTCCCCGTGGAGAGTATGCAATCGTTCACGATGGACAAACGAACGAACATATTTCAATTGTAGGAGAAACAGTAAAACTGGAATAGGCAACAGTGGAATAGGCAATAGGTAGAACATAAGGACCAGAACTTAAATTATATTTTAGGACCAAAATATTTTAATCGCAAAAATATACTGTGTGTAACATTTGTGATAACTAAATCGGCCTTTTGTACCCAAACTCCTAATACACGAAAACTTACGCATCAGATACGCATGTGCCCCAAACTATTTGATTCGATTAGAGCAACATACGAACACATCAACGGCGTAAAATCCGCAAAATGGCATCGGACCTCAAAGTTTGAATCCTCCGCATTCCATTTGATCAGATTTCACTCCCGTCCGTGGCCTTTGCATACATCCGCAGGATTTACTAAGGCCGTGACCCAACATACGACATACGAGTTTGTGGTCGCTTTGTCAGTGAAAAAAAACCGTTTGGTCGCGAATTGAGGTCGTGAACTGCTCAAACTTGTAAATATATTCCGTGTAATGTGTCTTATCATTTGGAAAGGAGGACATTTGGCATAGTTCGGTGTTGAGCTTTCAATTTCTGTAATGACTGCAGTCCTTTATGCACTTGACGTACATTTGGCTAGATTTCATAAAGTTCTTTATTGCTCTGTCTTATAGAGTTCTCATGCAATTACTACGTAATACTAGATGTAGTAAGAACATTGCATTAAATATTTTCCAGTGCTCCTTACAATATTGTATGGGCACTTGCAGACATTTCTAGATCTAGATAGTTTAATTTTACGATTATTACCGAGAAACTAGTAACCGTATGCAGAAGTTGCTTTAAGTTGCTACAAGCATAACAATATACATTCTGTGCAATACCATAGTAACAGTAAATTCTATTAATTCGAAACTTCTTTGCCTACACAAGGAGACTGTCTGCTTACAAATTTAGTTATGAGACACAAAATGGTCCAAATGTAAATCGAGATGTTAATCTGTCGAGACATTGCCGACGCAGCAAATATTCAAGAGCGAAAACCAACAGCATTTTTATCATCTGATTTTTAAATAAATTCAACAAAATTTAGTTGGATCGTGACTTGGCATGCAAATCTTCTGTATAGCTATATTATTTTACCGCTGAACAATCAAGTTTTTTGCGGACCTAAGAGCAATAGAAAATAATGGTTTCGGCGGATTTTAACATAAATTTATTGGTCAGAATGGAAAACGATAAAAGGCTTTTAACGAACGCGATTTGGCGGTGGCAGCTTTATTAGTCATAGAAACTTTTTACTTTCAGCAGTCAGTAACAGTTTTGTTCACTTAAAAAGCATTTATTACTCATACAACTTTCCTTTCGGGAAAGGCAATTTAAAATATTCCAACAACTTTTTTAAAGTCATCAGGGAACCATTAACTTGTTTTACTGTAAGTACTTATAACCACTGGCTTCACCCCGGACACTGACAGCTGCAAAGAACAGTGTAACAGACGCTAAGGAAAAATATTGAGAGTTCAATTTATTTCTGCAATTCTTACGGTGTATAATCTAATATTACGTTGCGAAGTAGTGTATATTGCTCTTATCGAAGGAACGTCATAGGTTGAACCAGGATATTAAGTTACGGGGTGCGAAATGCCTCAGATAATTTTGGATATTCGAACTTAGCATGTATGTGGAGTTAAGACTGTCGGTTGGTTACGCAGAACTCTCTTGGCCATTCCGTGGCGAATTATGTAGACAAATAGCGAGCGAGCCTTCGGCGATGTCACGGCTTACCCGAAATACTACTGACCTGGCTGGTTTCCAATAGTTTTTAGCTTTAAGGTAGATCCGTTATATTTTTTCGAGAGTTCCGCAACGCGTAAATTATACTATGTATAACAAATTAACTCCCGAATTTGCTGGAGTTACAAAAGCCCTTAAAATATATTACGTTTATGAAAGTATTTCTTTGAACGTTGAACTCAAGGTTCTCAATTATTCTGGTAATAAAGAGCTTCTATAGATCATGCGCTTTCGTGATGCATAACGTGGTCCCATATTCTCTTGCATTTTCTCAGTTAATATATCTTTTAAACGACTTTCTTTGCTGCCGGCTACGGCAGGGTATAAATAGCATACCACTTTTTACATCGTCCCTCCGCTAGACTTAAAATACTCTATTAACAGTAGGTAATTGGCTTATAAAAAATGTGTAACATTTTCATAGGACACTTAATTTTTAAAACAAAAACTTTGTATGTTTTGCCTTATTTTTAAGGCAAACAAGGGTGATGTTAAACAATTTATTTTCTGTAATATGTTAGGTTACAAACGAGTATAATATTCTGGCGGTTAGTGATCACGATAACTGTGAATTATTAGCATTATTCTTTATAATATCAACATTTTATCGTAGGTACATATTTAGGGATGTGAAAATGGTTTAATAATAAATTGTACAGATGTACCTGCTTCATATAATATAGGTTTGTCAATTCAATCTAAATCGATACTATTAGAGCTGAAGCAATTTGGGTGAATTTTTATTTGGTCCTTTGTTACGAATGGTGCTTAGGATTTTATGACGTCTTAAAAACATCATGCATCATCATTGTCTACCACGCTTGTACAGTGAGGGTTGATGGAATTCACATACCTACTTTTATTAAAATTATCTTGGATATCAATGACAAAAACGTTTGTTTGAATTTAATTTGAATTGACGATGTCTATGGTCTAGTGGTTCGAGTATCCATTGCCTAGTATCCATAGTACAAGCTCTGCTTCTTTTTGAGACTAGACCGTGTTGTGTAAAAACGTCCCTTAAATTTAAATTTGTTTCGGTGTGTCGTCTCAGATGTTGTCAGTAAGAAAATGCCGGCGCCCTCTATTACTGAAAACTAAAACACTGACTTATACATGTCTTTAAAATATCTATTTAAAGAAATAAAGATAATTTATTATTATATTATATTATCATTAATATAAATAGGCTGGCCCCATATAACATGCGACCTATATCATATCGGCAAACTGTGGGTGTACTTAAATACACCTCTGCCTAGCCCTTCGGGGAATGCAGGCGTGGTATGTTTTCTAAAAAAGTATGTATACATAATGACGTAATATTTGGGCATTTCAAGAAACTATGTCGTGCACTAGAGCACCTCCGGATACTCGAGTATTGTCTGGATAATACCAAATTACTTTACATTATCACATTTTGTCGACTATAATTTTCAGATTACCGTAATGACTACCTTTTGTGAAGCTCATTTATTCACATGACTTGCGAAATGTGTCAACGTGCCCCCATTACAATATTCATGCTATTGATTATGCCAGATTCTCTACTTTTTTGCATTTTGGAACAAAGTTAATGCTTTTATTCAGGCCGAAAAATAGGGTGTCATCGACAGTTAAAACATATCTCGTATACTATATAAGGAAGAGGTGTGCTGCTGTGTTCATCCACAGTCCTGATCACCTTCGGTACACGAGTGCCTTCAATTAGGATCCGAGGAAAGGCCTCGATAATTGAAGGTGTCCACAGCCTATTATAGTCGTGGCGAGTTTCACAGATCCCATGGCTATAGGGCAAGTGAAGGTAAGTGTGGTTTTTAGTCGGTACGAGTCCGTCATACCATTCCTCCCCAGGCGGACGATGCATGAGGACTTTCCCTACTATAAGAAAAAAGCCATGGCCAAGGTACTTTTCTGATGAAATAATTAACTTTTTAAGCATTTTGTAGTTTGCAAAACCAGTTGACACCAATATGGGACCTAAGAAGTACAATATAGGACATAATTCTATCGGGTAACAAAATAAACATTACAAATTGGTTCTCAAAAATAAATTGAGAACCCTGTCCTTTTTTTAAGTTTAGGTAGTAGTCCTACCTAGAATACCTAGGCTTCAAAAAGGAGGGGGTATTCCAGTAGAATTTTGAAGGTATTTTAATTTCAATTTATAAATACTGCTATATTATGGTCACATTTACCGAAAACATACTGAACTCTATATTCGGCAGTAATTCTCGTCAATATACTGTTTATTTTCTAAAATTCTCTGTTAATCAAAGCTCGTTTTCAAATTAAATACTTTCGGTTAATGACGGTAGATTTAATTACCATTAAATACACGTTACCCGGGAACAAAGCAATATCGGTTACTGTAATGTATACACATTGTTAACAATTTGGCCGCGTATGGGATGAGTTTAAGCTGTATCGTGTACTGGGAAATAAATTCGTCCATTCTTCTATGAAGCCCTTGTATAATGTATACAGGGTATGATGGAGTTCATACATAGATTAGAGCTTCTGAAGAGGAATATATTTTATGCGCATTACGACTGTATTCCACGAAGGGTTAGGCAGAGGTGTACTAATGTACACCCAAAGTTTAATGGTATGTGTAGGTCCTAAGTAATAAGGGGCGAGCCTATTGATATTAACCGGTAAAATTCCAAACTTGGAGTTCGCTGGCTGCTACTGAGAATAGAAAGCAGAAAAACCCAATAATACTTTGCTCGACCTGAGAATCGTACCCAGGACTTTTAGCATAGCATTACGACTTACGATTATTAGGCTAATGAAGCAGTTTATAGAAAACTCTTCCTCCGAGACTTTTCCCAATGTTAGAGTCGGCTTCCAGTCTAACCAGACGAATGAATATCAGTATCTGCTCAACAAACTTGACCGTCTTCTGAATAACTGCATTCGATTCGTTTTCAACCTCCGTAAGTATGATCATGTTTCAGCGTATAGAATGCTTTTAAAATGGTTGCCCATCCGTCAGCGTAGAGTGCAAAGGGATTCTTCCACCTCCCCTACTTACCTTAGTTCGAAATTTCAATATATATGTTCAATTCATGACAGAAATCTTCGGTCTTCTTTTAATCGTCTCTTACGATGTCCATCTCATCATACTGACTTTATGCAATCTTCTTTCTTCGTACAATCTATAATCCTGTGGAATGCGCTACCTCGGGAGATCAGGATGGCTACCAGTCTGCTACTCCTTTAAAAGTAAACTTCGGAAACATCTCCTCCGTTCTTTGGCAGATTAATATTAACCTCTCCTTGTATAAATGTGTTTATATTTATATAATGTATTATATTATATTTATATTTATGTATACGTATGTACGTATAACTAAATAGTGTATGTAATATGTATATAAATTGCATAATTTTTTTTTACATTTATGTAATAAAAATATGTTTTTTTTTCTATATATCAACACTGTTAGTGCACCTACCAATTTCTGTCTCTGCATCACCCTAAGGTCGACTGGTAGAAAATGCCTTAGACATTAACTCCGCCTTTGTACTATGTTTGTGCATAAAGTATTAAAATAAATAAATAAATAAATATTTTACACAAAGCGACTGGATATTTTCGTTGTCAGGTTTTTTGAGTTTCTGACTACCACTGACGATTGTCATAGGTGTTCTATGACAACTGAAACTGACGGCTTCACGTGCTCTCCGAGCCACGGAGGGGTAAGTAAGTAATCATTTATTTGTATAGAATGTAGGTGTTTACAATTGGTGTTACAGATATATACAGAATCCTTGTACATTCTGCCTATTTAGGCATACAAACATTTATGAGCGACATTTGCTCACGATAACCTTAAAACTAATATAACGTTAGTAACATAAATTTTAATTAATAGAAGGATCATTTAAGAATTCTTGAATCGAATAATAACAATTATATAACAATAAGGTGGTGTGAGTGAAGTTTGATCCTTAATGCAATTAGGAATTTTATTAAAAATAACAGGGGCCATTCCCATAACACTTTTTTTAAACAAAGCTGTTTTACAGTTACCTTCATACAATAAGTTTTGGTACTGTGATCTCATAGAGACTGAGCGATATCGAGCTTCTTTTAAAGATTTAAATAATTGAGGATTGGTCTTAACAAATATTGCCATTTCTAAAATATAAATACATGGGAATGTTAATAATTTATGTTCTCTAAAAACAGGAACACAACTGTCTGTAACTTTAATATTGAACATTGAACGGATGCAGCGTTTTTGAGCACGAAAGATGTCTTCCCTATAAGTACAATTGCCCCAAAAAATAATCCCAAATCTTAGTATGGGTCTCGATGTGTTAAGAATGGCCCCATGCGTTAATGCTAAAGACAATAAAAAAATAGTAATTTAAGATTATTTTTTATAACATTTCGAATTCGTAAGTTCTAATTGTACAACAAAAAGAAACTTTTATTCAATACTTTTTATATCATGTCATAGCACTATAAAAGAATAATACCACACTTTATACCAAACGCGTATAAAAAATCTCTTACAAAATCTCATCCCACAAGCTCATGTGACCACAATTTACTTGGACATTAGGAACAGTCTATTAAGGTCAGGACATTATCCCTGTAAATCACAGGTCGGTCCAAACCTAATAACATTAAACTCTGGCGGCTAAAAAATGGTCATACTACTCACTAGTATTTGCTATGTTTGTTCTTAAATCTTGTCATTTTTTTTTGTAGAATAAACATTCAAGACGCAGCAGTAACGACTTAGTAAAACTTTTTGAAAAAAGAACTTGTCTACCAATATTTTGGAGGGCATCTTCAAACCCGATAGTCCGATATCGACCAAACTTTTGAGAATAATCAGCTGAGCTAAGAATATTTTAATGGGCGAATGACGAAATTAAGAAGCCCTTTACTATAAATATAATAATTTAACATAGAAACACCAGCCTGCAGTATTCCACAAAGGATTAAGCAGAGTTTTATTAAAGTATACCCACCGTTCGCTGGTATTTTAGATCCCATGTATAGAAAAGAAAAGAATATAATTTATTAGTACCTAAGCTAAAATATCTTCTTCCTTATTAAGAAATAAGAGGCACAATAGGCGCGTGGATTGAAGCCACACCAGAAGTCAAGTACATGGTAGTTTTATTTATATTTTTAACGAAATAAGCAGCATATTTTACGTGGCAACATTTAGAAATCAGACAGGCCTAGGAGGCAGCCGTCTAAACTGCAGGAAAGGCTTCCTGCTTGTAATGTTGTCAAGGCTAAAAAGTAGGGACAGAATATCTTCCCCATTGTGAACGTTTCTTTAAATATAAACACCGACAATGTATTCCTTCCTATATAAGTCCCCAAACTCGGAAAAGATAAATCCGTCAGGTCCTTAATGGACGTTCGAATGTGCACAAACAAAAGTCTAAAAATATAATGTCTGCCTGTTCAGGAACGAAGCTCTGTAAAATATATTTGTTCTTGTATATCTTATACTGGCTTTTGCCCGCGACTTCGTCCGCGTGGAAAAGTTACTTTTAATTAACATGTATGTTATTTTGATGTATAAATAATAATACTGTAAAGTTTCATCAAAATCCGTTCAGTAGTTTTCGCATGAAAGAGTAACAAACATCCATTCATTCTCACAAACATTGATATTTATATTATTAAGTCTGTAGAACTAGCTGTGTCCTCGTTTCATCCGCTTATTATTTTATTGCCTCCTAAAGATCATAGCGTGACATTAAATAGCCTATAATCTTCATTAAAAATGGGACTACCAAATGCAAAAAAAAAGATTCAAATCCAACTGGTATTTTCGGAGATTGGCCCAATGCGTTTAAAAAAACAACAATCTCTTCAGCTTTATCATAATTTTTAATTCCTTATTAAATAACACAGCATAGACCAAACAGCTTGAATTTTTCAGTCGTCACCAAATTAAAAAAACGACCTCTAAATTATTAATCTTCATAAAAGCTATGTAATAACCTGTTAATGTTTAGCACTTACCGCAATAGTACGTTACACAAGAATTATGACCATTTTTGGGAGGAGAATTGCCGTTGGTCACAGATGGCCTTTACAACATGGCCGAGTCCAAACTCTCGGCGTGTTGGCACTAAGGGCTTCTTATTGCAATTGTAAGCTATTTATTTATATTTGTGAATTATTGTTATCGTTATTTATTTATTTAATAGGTACTCCAACGACTTATCCACTAATACATTGCATACGTAAGAAAGTAAATGGAGTACACAGCACTGACATAAAATAGCTTGATTGTGATTATTAAAAGTTGAAGACGTTGCAACGTGAAAATTATGACAACGCGTTGACAATGAAAAAGTAACATTTCTCTTTCTATTGCGAGGTATTAGTGCGTACAATAATAATAGTTACATTTAACAGATAAGTACTAATTAATTTTATATAAACTATGAGCGAGTGCAATAAAATATTAAATCTGAACATAATAAAATCGAAAACGTTTAGTGATGTCACATTATCACCTTGATATTGTTTTAAAGGGTGTTGACTATGAAAAATGTATCATTTCACTTTTCTCCACCAAGCCAGCAAAAGCAAATCTATTTAGTAGGGCAGAATCCACTACGAACTTAAAGGTATTCGACTTTGCCCCATCAGTGGGGCGGCTTGGTGGGGCAAAGTGGAATAATTCTGAAAACGGTATTATTATAGGGATGTAGAAACACTTAAAAGTGAGTAAAGAACAATCGATGATCGATCTACTCTCAATTTATTACAAAGCCGCCTCTTACCTCAAAAACCAATAACAAAGAAAAAAATCTGTCTGCTACTTAGGTTCTTGAGAAGACAATATAATGACGCTACCAATGCTCTTGACATAATTCTTTCTATTTGCCTTTCACATCAATGGGAAGGAGGATAATCCAATCAAACTTTTACCTTATCTAGCGTTCAGGTTCACTGGCGATATAGTAAGAATCTATTGGATTTGTTATTGACAGGACACGCCATATGTGCCGTTATTGGGGGCACTTCAATATTGGGGTGGTCGCTAGCCAAGCGGAATGCGGTGGACAAATACTTCGTCGAAATAAATTGGGACAATGTTTATCTATGTGTATATTACATCGGTTTAATAAGTTTAATATTAATATTATAACTATATAATTTATAAGTTTTTTGATTTCTAGAAGAACACAAATTCTTCCTGTCTCTCTCTAGTCATTCTTTCTTCATCTATTTTAGAAGATCGCTGGGTTAAACCGACTTCTAACATTAGAACGTTGATCTTTAATTCCAGGACCTCAAATCTACTACTTCATTGTGTCAAAATTGTCATTCGATGAATTCAGTTGTTGATTTTTGCTAGTTTTGTTTACCACATATTTTTATACAAATCTTCGTATAGTCTAAGTAAGTCCAAATAGTTTTGTTGGCCGTTATGTTATTTTGGTACCATTGGACAACCATTTTGACACAATACAGACAGCAGAATTGGGCCCTAAGATGGATGGTTGAAATAATAACTTACAAAATTATTATTCACTAATTTCTTCATTCATTATACCTAATTCCTTCATGTGATTTCTTCCAGTGATTTATTCCTTCAGTAATAGCTTAGTGGTACATTAGACTGCCAAGTTAAAGGTCTCGAGTTCCGTAGTCCAAGGCACGTAGCTCTTTCTTTTCGAATTAATTTGCTTATTAATAAATTAATTGATCACTCGCTTAAACTGTTAACGAAAACATGGTGAGAAACCTGCATGTCTTAGAGATTTTTCTCGACAGTGTGTGAAGTCTGTCAACTCACACTAGACCAGCGTGGTGAACTATAGCCTAACCCCTCTCAAAACGATAAAAAAAACGAAAGATGAAAAACAAAGTAACGGAGCCGGAACCTCTTTTTATATTTCGAAAGGACACAGAAAAATATTGCCAGGATCACTGAATAAAATGTCACAGTATAAAAATATTCGAAAATATTTACAAAACTGTTTTTCATGTAAATAAAGCCACAAAGGCCTTAATACCTGCAACGAAAAACATATCAATAGTTATCCCTGCAAACAGTACACCGGTTTTTACAATAATATTCGAAATATATTATCTTTTCGGATAATATATCAGCGATATTACGCGGAAACATTTTACGGTCGCATTACGTAATGGGGTCCGACAATATTTTATTCTAATACATAAATGTCCGACAGTCGGTGCTGGCCAGTTAGTAATGGCTGTGTATGCGGTTTTTATTGAAAGTGTCTGCGCTGTCTCAGGTCTAGTGACATTGTTTTACAAGAGCATTGACTACGAAACCTTTTTATAAATTATTGAATAACTAATAATACAATAGAAATATTTTTTATTTAGTGCACCTACTAATTTCTATCTCTGCATCACCCTAAGGTCGACTGATAGAAAATGCGTTAGGCATTAAATCCGCCACTGTACTACATATTTTGTGCATTAAGCATTAAATAAATAAATGTATATATATATATATATAAATAATAATCTATTATCAATTTCAATTTATCACCGACCAGTCTCTTTCCTCAATTTAAATAATATATTTACCGCTTACTGAAATCAAGCCCAGATTCGAAGCATCGCGACATGTAAATGTATATACTAACACAGGTATAATTTGCTTAAAAGGAGGCTCCAAGCACTAAACCTATCGCATTTTAATCAATGAAAGTCAAATAAACGATTTAAAGTAGAAAAACTTCTATTAAAAAAGACACTACGATGTTCTACTGTATTGTGGTTGCATTTACAAAAGCAAATTTTCACTTATACAACATTATTATTAGTATATGCGAAACCTGAATATAGTTTGTTCAGAATCAGTAACTGAATCGATTCCAATAATTTTTACATCATGTTATATTTTGTCCCAAAAACATTTAAAAAATGTTACGAGTAGGACACCGAGCGACACTAAGTACCTATCCGCAATCATATGCGCGCAACACAGGTCACGCGGCATGCCACGTGACACATGCCACGGTCGAAGCAGGACTGGGCGGGCGCGGGCGCACGCGGGGCAGGGGCTAATCCACATCCCTTCAGTCGCCCGGGTGCTACAGGTCACTGTGCACGTATCGTGCTCCCGTTCAGTTAGGTACCTACATGTCGCGAGTGCCCGTCCGAGTAGTTGTGCTTCGGTTGATCGTGTGTAACTGTGTACAAAACATGAGTAAAAAGTGTCGTGTGTACAAAAAGTGAGTAAAAAGTGTCGTGTGTACAAAACGTGAGTAAAAAGTGTCGTGTAACAATGTATTTCTCATACACAAACATTGATAAGTACCTAAGATATTGTAAACATTGTTGAACACTATTTACAATCAAGTCAATTAGGATAGATTTTAAAGTTATTTCAACAACAACAAAATTTACGTCGTAATTTACTTAGTGGTCATAGCGTCTGGTGTACCTAAACAGAAGACGTCGGTTCGAATCCTGCCCGCGGTCGGATTTTTGCTTCGCTAAAATAACTTTAAAGTCAATCATTGTAAAAAGTGATGATTTAAATTATTAAACATGCCATGCCTAGCCAAAACGGTTAAATGTAGAAAGTTGTTATTTACACCTACAACCTGCTATGGTTAAGTAATGCGATGTTTAACACTTTTCATCCACTTTGAACTTTAAGTGGTTGGCATAAGGTGCACTAATCGCATTGACTAAATGTTATTACTTACGGCCGTATTTACGAATAAAGTACATAATAATATCTACCTACACAACCATTGCGGTAGTCCAAAGCCTGCAAGTATGATGAAAAATGTTATCACCAGTTAATTGCAATAAAATCGCCGTATGGTTAGGTACTACTGCCAAATTATTTCTTTCAATTTCGCACAAGACGAGGCGGGGCGGGTGGGTGCGGGCGGCGGCGCGTGGGCGCCTCGTGCCGCGCGGTGCGCATGTTTTTGCATGGACAACGACGTAACATAACATGCTTATAACTTTGTGATTTTGTCATGATACCGTTTAGAAATACTGTACATAGATTCTTTACATAAAAATACTAGACACGTGTTTCAGGTTTCGCCTATACTAATAATGATGTTGTATAAACACCCACACCACAGCGGTGGCGCAGAAGCCGTTCACTCCACTGCTGCGCAAAACGTGTTGTCAAAATTTAATTGGAAGTGTAGTTGTGTGTATTGTGTGTGGTGTGTATTTTGTGTGTGTGTTGCACATGTTTGCACGTTAGCCGTATCGGTGACCGTTCCACTACCATTTCGCTGGGTGGTAGTTTCGATTCACCCAAGACAAATCTTTGTATGACCCTCAGATATTTGTTTCGGATCTGGGTGTATTTTGCGTCGGTTCATTATATGTTTGTAAGGTCCCCCGCGACCCAAGGGCCGTGCTTTATTTTTTTTTAATTCTTTTTTTTATACCACTAAGTTGGCAAACAAGCATTCTGCCCACCTGATGATAAGTGGTTACCCTAGTCTGTAGATGCTTGTAAGTGTCAAAATACCCCCCACTACCAACAGAACGTTTCCTCGCAGAGCACAGGAAACCTTGCACACTGTAAGGAACACAACACAGCTCAAATCAATGTTAATTCACTTCGATTTGATCAGTAAATATGAATTAATGAATTACTCCTACTCTGCCGTACACTCTCTTAAAAGTTTTAACTTTTTAAAAAGCGTAAGTGCGAGGACAGTCTTGAAAAATACCTGTCAGAAATGGCTCATTGGTATACGTAGTGGTCGTAAGCCTATATTCAGCAGTCTTATTGGGTTTATCATCGAAATCCTCACAAACAGCTCGGAGACGATAATATGTATATGGTTAATAGCAATAAAAAAAGATAATAATATCGAATTTTCAATAAAACAAGTGCACCTATTTCTACATCAATTCGTGCAATGCATAATTTCCTTAAACAACTAATCACGATATCGCTTCCATCGATAAAAAAACAACAGGGAAGCGGGAATATAAATGAGTTGGAAAAACAAACAAAAAAATACCTGACCGACATACGATCCAATAAACATCAATATCCATATAAAAACAAATGTCAGCCATCAGAAATATTGCGATGAGCACATAAAACGATGCGCTGATAACACAAATGACAGGGTACACGACATATTATAGGACAGGGTACACACACAACACAGGTTACTTATAATAATATTTTTTTATATCACTAAGGTATCAAACAAACGACCCACCTAATGGTAAGCGGTTATTGTAGCCTATAGACGCAAAACCAGGGGTATCACTTGCGCGTTGCCGACACTGTAAAACGAAAGAGGAATAGCTGGGTTGGCAGTATAAGGGTCAAAGTCATCCCACTGCCAACACAACGTTTCCTCGCGGAGCACTGGCAACCTTGCTTTTAGGAACACAACACAGTTCAAAGCAGTGTTATTTCACTACAGTGTATATACAACAATCATCCTCCTAGGTTTTTCCTATGTTGATCGGGTTCCAGTCTAACCCGATGTGGCTGAATATCAGTATTTTACACGAATTTTGCGGAGGTCTGATGACAGAGACTCCGTAACACAAACAAACAAACCTGCCTGCGTAAGAGATTTTAACGATTGTGTGTGAAGTCTGCTAACCCGCTTTAGGCCAGCGTGGTGGATTATAGCTTAATCCATGTCATACTGAGAGGAGACCCGTGCCCAACAGCGGGAGAACAGATAGGTTAATATTATGAAAGTTTAGGACAATTTACATAAACATGTATACATACAAGTTTAAGACAATTTAGGCGCATTTTATTTTAATTCAGACTTCACGTGTTGTTGAAAAACCAAACCTTTATACACATAAGTACAAAGACATTATAATATATACATTCATTTTGAATTTGAAACGAGTATTACGATTGCACTTTCCTGTACGTTGAAATCGAGAAAATGGAGAACTGCGACGCAAGGTGTGAATTGGAAATAGTATTTTTACTTTAATTTAGAAGTAGAAATAGGAAGTAGGAGACATCAATTTATCCGTAGAAAATCTACGCGACAAATCCTACGACGACTTCCATTTAACCGACATCCACAATTTTTTGGATTATACGTTACATATTCATATGATAGTAGGTATCTTTAGGCTGCTTTTCCACCAGAGATGTGCTATGCAGCTATGCTGCGAGGATGTAATAGCTAAGCTGTGAAACTATGTGACCATTTTCACTGATACTAAGCTACGTAGCAGTGCGAGTAAGATGTGCTATGAATATGCGCCGCCGCAAAGTAGTTGCGTGAGGAAGATGCACAGCTCGAGCCTGTAGGTACTCTGCTCTGCACATAGCTACACCACTCGCGACGACCCATAGCAGACATCCATAACACACATCCATAGCACGCATCCATAGCACACATCCATAGCACGCATCCTTCCATATAAAAAACATATCTAGTGCTAAGCTATATGCACCAATGAATATGATTGGTGGATATCAAACGCATCCATAGCAACGTAGCATAGTACATCTCTGGTGGAAAAGCACCCTTATACCGTTGCTGTCGACTAACAAAATTTAATCGATCGGAATGGAAAATAAGAGCCCTTTAAAATGTGAACAATAGAGACGTGTTCAGGACAAATAAAAAGTAGATAATTATTCCAGAACTTCAGGTTTTTCTAAAGAAAAGTGGAAAAAGAAGTTCTCAACACGAACAATTATTCAGTTCACTCCCAAACAAATATCTTCGCACTTTTTCTTGGTTCATAAAGTTCCGGAATCGAGTATCAGCCCCAAAGTCGTGTATAAGTCTTCGCCCGGCTTGAAGTTAAAACTCCTTGTATCACGGCGGCCTAGCACCGAACCGCCGAAACTTTACCCATCTTCGGCGACTTTAATACGAGTTTCGTATTTTGGACGTTATCGTTATAAAATCGAAAACGTGCTTCCCCCTTCTCATTGCAACACCAAAACCTTACACAATGACTGTTCCGCTAGCAATTCAACCCTTTGGACATCAACCAATGAAACAAGATTGCCAAAAAAATATACCAGTAATTTATAATTAACAAGAACCGAACTGTTCAATTAAACTCGTTTGAACAGTGGCGGCCAATCAACAGAGTACGCCCGCACTAATTTTGTTACATTTAATGACAACAATAAAAATACAAATAGCCGTCGGGCCGTTCAGATGAAAATTTACTAAACACGGCACGTGGAGCTCGCACTTGGAGGGAAATAGCTGTGAGGATACAAAACATTTGATATCGTCCCTCCCCTCACCCTTGGAGCCTTTAACGGCATGTTTGGTTCAGTCGAACGGGACGCTCCGATGAGAGCGGCCGCCTCGTCAGAGACAAGGGACGATACGAACTTTCTGTTACGTCACACGTACGGCTCGAGGGTGAATTCTGATCGTAGATAATAGTGTCCCTCTGAGGGTGGTATATAAATTGGTTCTGTGGGATGGTGATTCTATAAGTGATGGTGCGTTGTCGAGGTGTAAAGCGAGTGACCATCATGCATGCCTGCACCACCCTGCTGTGGTTGGTCACCTGTTTCAACGGTAAGTTTTCGTACCCGGGGTCAAACTGTACAAAAAGGGGTTGTGGGGTAATTCGATGCGGTTCGGTGGTCTCGACCGTTATGAAGTTTTAACCTTATAATTCTATTTTGGAACGTAGTCACAGAGTTTTGAATAGTGTTCTCTTTTTAAACGTATGTAGTAATGTTTTTTATTCAGTGTAGCCGAGCGGGAATTCAAAACTCGGTCAGCATGTAATTCGATAAAAACGATTATCGTTGGAATATTTTCACTTGTGCAAATTCAATGATAGTCCAAAGCATGGAAATTAAATTTTGTTTGCAGTGTACCGTTAACATGAACAGTTTATATTCATTTATTTAATAATTGAAAATTTATGTATCGCGTAATTTCATTTCATAGGTTTAGGTATTAGTTAATTTGTCATGATTAATATAATTGTATGTGAAATATGTTATTGCTCCACCGATTAAGCGATTTTCACCAAGCTGCATTTAATTTTGGGTTTTGTTATTATCTCGAATAGGTAGATATTTTTTTCTTTATATACTAATGAATAGTTTATTTATTATAAATTAAAATAACAACTACATAATTATATCAACCCATCCCTAAAATTAAAACTCAAACTTAAAGTAAAATTCTTTTCATTACAAAAGATGATAATAAACGTTAAAGAATTTCAAAAAAAAATATCAGATGATAGCCTTTAATCATTAAATTTTTTTTCAAAAATTATTAAGTGAATATTTGCTTGTAACATATAATTTCGCCTATATTACCTGAAGGATAAGGCATAGGTGAACTAATGTATCCTCACAGTTCTCCGGTATATTAGAGTGACCCTTTAATCAGACCAGACCAACTCAGAGTTGCTAATATTATAATGTACTCTGTGGTTGCTGGTACTGAGAATTTCATAGAAAAAAAAAACATCACATTCAACCATAAAACAATGTTTAGTAAAATAAAAATACGAGGTAAATATTAAAATTTCATTTCAAGATGATTATAATCTTGTTAATACTATGTATTTTATTAAAATTGAAAGAAAATCAATAAAAGTAAAGTAAATTACGCGTTCAGTATTTTTATCTAGTGGCTATGATCTAAAATAGTGGAAGCACTCCAACGAAATTGGGTGCGTTGGAGTTCAAATAAAAATTATAGTAATGGATTAAATAAGTGTTAGGATATAATATTATGTGTACCAAAGAGTAAATTTTGATGTAGGTACTATTGAATTTGATATCGTATTGGAAGATGAAAGGGATCCAGAGCCTCAAGCGTAGCAATCACACTTACCACAATTAGATTAAGGTGCAGGAAGGCTAGTAAGGTTATTTTAAGATTATATAAATATTATGTTCTGTATTGAATCTCACCTACACATTGCATTTTATACAAAATTGAGGCAACCCTGTTAAGCACCTAATTTAGATACCTACTTACGTTAGGGTTGGCTATTATAATACGTCGTCTATAATAAAATATGCTCTGCTTAGTTTGGGACTAGATGGTGCTGTGTAAAATTCTCCAAAAATATTTATTATTCGACTTCCAGCTGTCGAATATTCAAAAAATAAATAATAGGTAAATATTCTTTGTCACAAAATAAATAAATATTGAACAGTATAAAAGTATATTAAAATTAAGAACTACTTTAAAAAAGTTTTTAATTTAACGAAATTTAAACTCTATTTACTCCAATATACCTGAGTTTTCACTTAAAATATTCATGTTATGACGATAAATATCCCCGATATTGAAATTGAGCACTCCAAAACTCTAAGAGCTCGGCCATTACCTTTTCTTTCGTTGTTCTCTTTGAAATTAGTTGCCAACTTTTTTTTCTACGAAATTGATAGGATCTTCAAAAGGAAAAAAAAAATACTCGATATGAATTCGGAGAAATATTGTGAATTGAGCTGTGAATATTTAAAGAACAGATGTATAAAAGATTTGGCGATCTGGTTTTGTATTCGATTCTATTGAGAACATCATTTCACTGGATCATATTTACTTTATATACCTATTTTAATATTAAATACACAGTACATAATTTGGGTTTTTGGTTTTGTTAAAAAATAGCTTTTGGTTCTAAGTTTTTTTATTAAAATAAGACAGAGAAAAGCAGTGATAGCGTAGTGATATGAATATTGGACTGCCAATAATTGAATTTCAATAATATGAACCTCAATGAAATTCAATTGCTGTTATACAGATAATATTAATTATATTCAAAATTGCTCGTATGGAGAAGAACTAAGAAGAAGTCATTCAATGACAGAATTCTACTCCTGAGTTCATTTGACTGGGTATGGTTATTCGTAAATGATAATACAGCTATTGAAATTACTGGTTAAAATTAAACTGACATCTCAAGATGGCAACTCGTGAGTAGTGCCTTTGTCCATGGTATTGCTCGCGTCCATTGGTTTTAGTTACCGCTTAACATCAGGCGGGCCAAATGCTTGTTCTTTTTCTTACTCTTAATAATATAAAAAATAAAAGAAACAGCTTGCACTATTTGATTTCTTATTAGTTTAAACATCAATATTTTTCTTCGGAGAAACTCATTAGACCAAAATGAAAAAAGAGGAAAATATCAGAATGCATGGTCAGCAAAAAAAGCAAAACAACACTAAACTCAAAAATAATTTTAATGTCACAAACGACATAAATCCTTACTCCAACAAAATAAATAACATGAAAATGCGTCTGTGTACTATCAAAAACATATGCCATAATAAATCCTTAAATTTTAACTCCGCCGTTTGAACAAGTGATTTATAGTATCGCGCACCGGACGTTCTTCGGCTACCGTCCCTCTTCGCCCCCAAACAAACATATCGAGCCTAGTTAATCGTACGTGCATTATGCTAGGACGGCGATCAGCTTACGACCCCCATAAAGATGTGACGACCCCCGATTACATCTGCTTCATTGACTCCTTGCTTAATTGATGTGTGTCGTCTTTACTAAGCTGGATTTCTTAGCTCACTACGTCGTCACATTTTGTGGTGTTATTTTTCTAAAATTTGACCACTGCTAAGAAAAATCTGCTAAATGAGCAGATTTCATTAAAATTAATGTTAAACTGACTGTACAGTCTATTTTTATAATAATTATTATCAGCCGTGATCATTCCACTGCAAGGCAAAGGCCTCCCTTTCCTTCTTCCACTCTTCGAGATTGACAGCTTTCAGCATCCAACCCTCGCAGTATGAGGCATGTTCATCCTGCCATCTCATTCGGGGTCTACCGCGACGTCTTTTGAAATGCTTTGGCATCCTCATTGTCGTTGTTTTTGCCCACAGTTCATCAGACATCTGGCAGATATGTCCAGCCCAGTTCCATTTAAGGCTAGTAGTGGCTTTTTGGCCAACGTCGGTGATTTGTGTTTTGGAACGCAGTGTGAAACTGTACAGTCTAAACTAGTAAAATTAATCTTCTTTCTGCTGTTCATACAACGACGCATAAAGTTATACAATTTGCAGATTGATTCGGCCGTATTGGGTTTCAATAGCGGTGATTTTTGTAGTATGACTGAATAGGTTGATTGTGCCCTAGTAATAACAGTGTGGCAGGAATTATTTTGTTGTAGAGTAAATTATTACTTATTTCTTAAATCTATTACATCAATCTTCATAAAATTGTGTATAAGTACTACTGTACTTTATTGTACATAATTTTATTGACCTATATGATTTAAGGTCCTATGTAGGACAAGCCTATTGCCGTCGTCAATAAAATATTCATAAATTCAAACTTCTAATTAAAATTAGCTTATATCTAATTAGTGTGATTAACTTGGGAAATGAACTAAGGACTTTACGCGTAGTAGCAGAGCGTTTACGACTTTATTATTTAAATTGTACTTATTACAGCTAATGCTAATTCTATTTAAGTTATCGGATAATTTAATGAAATATACGTAAAAGATTTCTCAGCCTAAAGACCTTTCTTAGCCTTTAATCTTGTTTGCCTGCCTAAAATATTTGAATGTTTACTATTTTTTGAGTAAATTACTCAACATCGTTTTCACGTAAATGGATTGAGGGAATTTAATTTCCAGATTCTGGAGAACGTTTTATCAAACTGTTAGCCTTACAGATTAAGATAAATCAAATGACGTCTCGTTAGCCTAAATTGATTTAGTAGGTACCTATATCTTTTAAGAAAATTTAATAAAAAATGGATTAGTTCAACGACTATTCAATAATAATACTAATATTTCACTACTTACAGTTGAATTGAAATTAAATTTTGTGATAATTGAAATTTTGATTCAATGAAAACGTATCCAATAAACTTATTCTATTTATAGCATTTTTTATGATAATACTGTATGAGTTCAAAATCATTAATACATTTTCGCGTAAATCCCCAACAATTTTCGTCTCAACGTCCACTTATCTGATCTCGTAAATCACTTCAGTGGGGTCTTAAAAAAAACTACACTTAGTTTCTTGAGTAGATATATCTCACTACTTTACAGAGATTTATGACTAATAAAATAACTTCGCTACTTCTTGATGTGACTTTTTATTATAATAATTCTTGAAGTGTTTTGCCATCAGTACTTTTTTGTTTTTTCAACAAATTATAATGGCGTTTTTGTTTGTAAACATCAATTTAGTATACTTACTAGTTGTGTAGTTTAGAGTATTTATAGTTGTGTAATTTAGAGATATGTAATTTACATCTATAAAAGTGACAAACTTACTCGTTACTAATAAGTACATTATTTCACTATAGTCAACGATATTCTACAATTTATTTTTTACTTAAACGACAATTAATGAATATGACACTTCCTGCCTAGTATTATTATCAACGAAGTCAATTTTTTTTAATGTTGGTATATTCCAATTTTGAAATGCCTATGGCAGTCTACTAGGTTTCCACGTATTTAAGTGAAGTAATAAAATGAATGAATAAATATTTTCAGATCAAAACTAATTTTGTTTACTTATATATGTTGATTTATGAAATAAAGGTCTATAGATAATTTTAGATTGTAAGCTAAGTCAACACAATATTTACAAGGTTAGTTTGTTTTATTAACAAAATATACGTCCTGTCTAAATATTTTGATATGCTCATACAAAATTGGAGCCATTTATTTTATGAATTTTTAAAATCTTAAGTGAGTTCAATTTATGTATAACATCACATCTATGACGTGCATCTTCATGTTTTTCATTTATTAGTTTTTATTTTTGTACCAGATTCAATAGTTTTACTTCGGCTGGTATTGTTGACGTTTTATACATATACTTATGTTATTGCTCATCTAGTGGCACCCTTTGAATTATTATTTATGTTAATCTGTGGATAATATCGTGGGCTGCAACATTACTTGTTCTTTGTTGTTAAATTCTAATTCATTTTATGTATTATGTTAAAGCTGTTTATTATCCCTTAATAAATTTAAAAAAAAATGTTAGTTTGTAAGTCGATGTTGTGGCAATAAACCTATTTTCTTTCTTTCTTTCTTTAATGGTAGGATTTATTTTGTGGATTATAATGTTCTTTAATATGACATACCATCAAGCCTGTATTCCCGAAAGGGTTAGGTAGAGGTGTATCAATGTCCACCCACAGTTTACCGGTATGTTTACATTCTATGTAATAGGGGGCGCGCCTAATGCAATTAACCGGGCACTACAACAAATTTCGAGTTGCTAGTGAGAATTTCGTAGAAAACCCCAATAACATTGGTCGAATTAGAAATCGAATTCAGGACCTTTAGCGTATCAGTAACGTTTAAAACCACTAGACTAATGAGACAGCGAACAGAAAAATGGTTAATCGTATTAATAATATTCAGCGACCATTGTACCAATCGTTATGTCAACCAATGGCCTAATAGCCAAGAGCCTCGACCAACATCTAAGGAACTAAAGAGCTCTCGTTGGGTGGCTAGAACAAGGGCTTGATATAGAAAGCGGTACACTTGGATACGGCCCGTATGGCTAGGGTTCTTTCTCTGGGGCCCTGACCACCGGTAGCTGGGATCCTGCTCCCGATTACAGTGGGTTTCTATGTTTTATATTTTAAAATGTTTTAGTATGTTTTTTATAGTTATGATAAAATATTTAAAACCCTGTCCGACACTCGAATAAACGTTTACGCCATTATGATTTATTTATACCTCTCATATAAATAACAATATAATTTTAATCATAACTTGTAAAATAGAGCCGGAAAAGACAATACCAGTATAACCCGTAACATGAATAATCGAAAATCCTATAAAATTGGGAGGTTAAGTATCTATCAGTCCGTACACATCACCATTTTGTGAATAAAATATTATTCGGCCAGGGTTCTAAACGAGCGTCGTCCAAATCGGGTCCTATCGATCAAAGAAATCACATCTCATCTATAATGTACCACAGACTACCGCGTAACAGTTAAATCATTCTGGAAACATACCGATGGGGCGGCAACGTTGGAAATGTAGATAAAATAAATCTTTGTTCGTATATTGATGCCTAATTTTTCAAAAATAGAATAACAAGTGAAATAGATAAAAAAATGTTTCGCAATTGACAATGAATTGCCATTGACTGGCTATTCTAGAGGTTAAAGTTATACTTACATAGAAGTTATTGGGTTTTACTATGAAATTCTCAATAGTAGTCGTTTATATTTGTGTCCATTTAATGGCAATAGGGTCGTCCTCTGTTACATGGGACCTAAACATACCGACGGCAGGAAACTGTACATATATGTACATTGGTAGTGACACACCTCTGCTATACAAGTGTGATGGTATATTTTAATGTATATGTTTTAGAAAAAAATCCTCAATGATCTAGTAATGTGTCAATTGCCTGTATAGGTATGTTTACATTAGCAGCTAAACAAAAGCTGCGCGGCCGTCCCCAAATAAATTGTGAAAAGGGCTGATAACCAGCTAAGAACATTAACGTGGAATAACAGATATATACAGGGTGGAGACAACAATAAAATAAATCACATCCTAGTCTAAAGAATCACTTTAAAATAGGTAATAATAATTTAAAATTTCATATTAAAAAATAAATAAAAATAATATTCTCAGACAATTTTTGGGTGTTTCTTCTGTATTATAAGTATGTATTTACAAAAAAATAGTATATAAGTATTATATCCATTGTCTAGTACCCATAGTACAAGCTCTGCTTAGTTTGGGACTAGATGGTGTTGTGTTAAAATGTCCCAAAAATATTATATTATTATTATTATTTTACACAGCACCATCTAATCCCAAACTAAGCAGAGCTTTTGTTATGGGTAGACAATGAATTTAAATGCTTTAAATATACTTTAATTTGTAAATATATACTTATAATACACAAGAAATACATACATAGAAAAAAATACATACAAAGTGCTGTACATATTGTATAAAATTTTTTTAGATTAGTACAGGCTGTGGATTCATTTATCGTCACATTGTTGTTTCCACAATGTATACAGATTTGATAGTTTTGACGGAAAAAAAATATTTTTTTTATTCAAAACATAATTGACATAACATAACCTATCAATATTTTATAAAAAAAATATTTAAAAAATGTATATTTTTATACCAATTCTTGAGTTCAAGAAGTTATTAAAGTGCATTTACAATAAATAAATACTCGTCTTACGGAAAAGAAATGCCACATCCGAAACCCTCACAAGTGTTATCAAACAAAAACGCGTCCGCTCACAGCACGCTCTCCGTATGTTTCCACTTTTTCTGATCTGTCGCCGTCAGTCTGTATTTTAGGTAATGACACGTTGTTTATAATAATAAATTCAATACGACAATACATTATAATTTTATGTGGCATATACACGCTATACGGCACTCTCGTCACGAATATACAACTTCATAATCAGTTTAATGGTTGCGTTAAATATGTACAAATTAGCATATCTATGTAATTTGCATATGAAAAGCGGTTTTTGATAAAATGTATTGTTTATATGGCTCATACTCTTAGCTTAACTTATAGTATATATTCTTCCGAGTATACGAAAGTGAAAAGTAACAGAAAAACGAGATATTTCATTTTTATAATTATATTAAAAACTTTGCTTATACTAAGAATTTCTTTATCATGGGAATAAGAATATAAAAATAACTAGCAATAACAGTAATTTATTTACCAAAAAACAATTATAAGGACAGGGTAAAGCCGAGGACATGGTAAAATGGCGCACATTAGAGGAGGCCTGCGTCCAGCAGTGGACTAATATAGGCTGATGATGATGGCATAGTTATAATATGTTATTCTTTAGAACTTATCAACTAAAATCCATGCATTAGTAGTGGAAACCCTGCCTCTTAAACTACAACTACCTGTCTCTTAAATAAAAAATAAATTTATGTTCGTGTACAAAAGGCAATCGCTAATTCATTACATATCGGTATTCAAGCCCTCCAATATTGGGTGAATATAAATTAAATTGATTTCCAGGTAGGGAAAATATATAAACGTAAACATTTTATCCGTATTCCGTTAATCCAGACTAATTATGATTTATCAGAAAGAGAAATTTATTTCGTGATTGTGTATTATAAATTTACGTAGTATTTGGTTGAATTCGTAATTACTTATTTCCACTGAATTAAGTTAACTAAAATGGCCGACCAAATACGTAACAGGATTCGGATTTGAATGGGACCAGCCTGTCAAACAAATCTAATTAAGTTGTGTCTTTATGTGTTTGTCACTCAATCACGGCAGAATATCACGCTCTGGTGCAAGGACAATATTTTTTTATTATTTTTGCGCTTGCTAACCCTTAGAGGGGACCATTAGCCAACTTAGCAATACATCAATAAAACGAGGGTAAAAATTCCAATATCAAGTCTTAATATTAAAATTTGTCTGAAAAGGAGTTCACTATGATGTAGGCTTAATGGCACTAAAACGGGATTATGGTTACCTCCCATGGGATTCTGTAAATTGAGATCATCTCGGGGAAATTTTCAGGTACACAGATAATAACACAATAAATCGAACCTGCATGGTCCGTTGTAATAAATTGATCCTGCATGGTCCGCCGGGATCTCACGGCTCTGGCCTAGGTAACCAAAGAACCCATTTTCTTCCAGTTACAATTCCCCTTTTTCAAAGTCTCAGAAAACATATTGAGTCTCAATGACTAGCGTAAAATTTGTGCCCATTATTTACACAGCTACCGTATACCTGCAAAACTTTTCTACTTCACCACATACAATTACTTCTCGCAGCAACGTCATGACACGGCATTACCTACTAACTGATGACCTCTAGGTACTTTTGAGGTCATTTAGGTAAAGTATTTTTATGTATGGAAAGACTATGTGGTTGAATACTGTTCTTGCATTTGCTACGAGTAGTTCGATCTGTTGCAAGAATTAATTACATTTTTATGTGTGTCTGAATCTGATTGTTGAACCAATCAACAACACCAATATGAAGTTTCTCGGCAGTTCTTCTCCATGAGACCCACTATTTGGAATCACGTACCTAGTTATTGACAATTCAAAAGTACCTAGCATTGGTCTAATTGAAATAAACACAAACAACACACACCACTATGCCAGTATTGCCCGAAGGGTTAGGTAGAGGTGTACTAATGTTTACCTACAGTTAGCTGGTATGTTTAGATCCCATGTTATTGGGGGCGAGCCTATTACCACTAACCGGGGAAAATTTCAAACTCCAAGCTGCTACTGAGAATTTCATAGAAAAACTGGACGTCTAGACAGTATAACAATTGAATAAAACATTTGAAATTGAAAATCCTTCAGTTTCCATGGGCAACGAGTCAACACATCCACATTATTCACTTACAGTAGTTTTTATTTCCCGATAAAGAAACTACCTACACCATTTAATAATCCAGTATTTGTCAGTACGTTACCTATCAATTACAGCAAAGCATTTTCAACGAAACAGGTGCTAATAACTGTTATTTCACATACATATACCTGAAGATTATTGTTAAGAATACTGGGTTTATTTCAGTACTGTGAATATCGTCAATTTCACTAAATAAATGAAATGCTAACGGTTTTTTTAATGCTTATTATTTTAGAATAATTAATAGGTAGGTATATTTTAATTCCGATTTAGGCAAAGCAGACTAGCAGGCCGTTGTTTAATTTAACTTTTGACAATTTCTGTCGTCTAGTAGTTCATGTTTTGGACTGCTCGAGGGTGTCCGGTGCGATTCCCACAGGAATATATTTGAAGAACGTAAGTGTTTGTGTATTATTAGTTTGTATTTACAATGAAAAGGACAAGTATCATATCCATTGTCTCGTACCCTTCTTATTATGGTGTTTGGTTTGCGCATTTAAGAAGGAAAATGTTAATGTAATATACATCAATAAGTAACACTTACATCCCGAAATTCATTACTATAAATTTTGTGTGGTTTTAAACAGCTAGGGAAACCACTATACAAAAAATGGGTATAAATCTCATAATTATAACGTCTTACTTTAATTAAACTTTCAGCCTAGTCCAGAATGAAAGCGATTACAAAATAATATCAACTGTATAACTGTTTTTCTTTAATTTCTAAAACCGACCGAAAAAAGTAGGTGTTATAAAGACGGTGGCCAAGCCCAAGGTCAACAGCCCTGTCGTCCCTACTCAATTGACCCTGACTACCACACGAGCTATCCAGAAGTAGTATTACATAACAAATACATTTACAGAAGCTTTATTTTTAACAAAGTAGTTACAAGCTAAATACTTAACTATGTCACTGTTTTTTCGTAATTTTCAATACGTACCTACTAGCGAACAAAGTGAGTGTTATAAAGACAATGGCCAAATCCAAGGTCAACAGCCCTGTTCAGTTGACCTTGAACACCATAAGAGCTGTCCAGAAGTAGTATGAAAAGATTTACAAGCTTATTAATTTTTAGCAGCCAAATAATTGGAATTAGATACTGACTGTTTTAGATAAACTATATGTATTTTATCCCTACATAGGGATAAACAGGGCTCAGATACATTTATTTACTTACCATTTGTTGTTGTTGTTTTATAATCCCGCATGAAATTCAGTGCCATATTGTGCGCAATAAAAAAGTAGTACCTATTTATGACATATGGACATAGCCGAAGTAATTTACTCCTTATTTGACCTCCCATAGTCAAAGTCAAATGTTTTATTTCAAGTAGACCATTAACATATATAAGCTATCCAAAACTGGCAATTTTTCCCAACTGAATGTGAACCTTATTGTTTAGTAAAAAAGTTGAAGATCAAACAAATAAATTTGACAAATTGTGGTAGCTTAATGTGCTGGCCTCTAGACTTTTGATAAGTTTAACACTTCAAATCTAAACATACCGACGAACTGTACGAACCTAACAAACGAACGAACTTAATATGCTGTCAGTCAATTCGAGAGCCTGATTCTTCGGTGTTTTCCTACTTTGTGGTTAAACTTAATTGTAATGTATCATTCTATAGTACCTATAGAATAGTAGGTGAAACGATTTGAACAAATGGTATTGGTTTCTGGATGTAAAGAATGTTCGTAGCTTTGAACTGATACTGTATAGGGAAAACGTTCATTTGTTAGATAGGAATTGTGTACAGGTTGTTGTTAATGGAAGATAATAAAAAAGTTTAACCCTGAACCTAATTTATAATACCTACCTATTAATTTATTGTATTTTGATTCAGCTATAATTCCTTTAAATACTCCACATAGCCTTGCTTAGTCATATATGTCTAGTCTATTCTGTTTTATTGCTTCTAGTACCTACTTAGTACTATTTAAAAAATTCCAACTAAGTACCCAATTCAAAACCCTCCGTTTTTTATTTGAATCTTTTCTGGTAAATAGTCCTAGAATTACTATGTATCATATGAAAAGCAAATACTTTAATAGCGACTTCCAAAATGTTAACTAACACATGTAATACTTTTTTTATCGTACATTTAATGGGATTCGTAAAATTCGCCAGTGACAAGCTATGGTCCACTAATCCAAAGAAGGCGCACGTGGATTAAACACATTCAAAACCCTTACTTTTCTTTTAATAATCGACAACAACTAATCTGCATTAAACCTCTTTAAAATAAATTGCACTGCAAATTAACCGCTCAAAAATTCTGTGTCAGATTTGAAAAGGCTCATATTTTCAGGCAGCCGTCATTAACGTCAGAAGCAAGATGGCCGGTCCATAAAATATGTTATTATAATGCCGTACAGGGCCCACTTATACCGAGTGGGGTCACTTTACATATCGCTGGGTATTTTAAGTTTAGTTAGAGTAAATGAGAAGGAAAATGGCAAATGAGGGGCTCGGGGCTAGGTAATGACTAAGCTGATCAACCTATCTGAAAGGTTAAGCTACGCAAGTCGCGATCAGTCTGTGGATGGGTGACCATTCTTAACACATCGCGACCCCTCCGTGCCTCAAAGAGCACGTAAAGCCGTCGGTCCTGGTTGTCATACGAACACCTATAACAATCGTTAGTGGTAGTCAGAAGCTCAAAAAGCCTGACAGTCTATCTTCAGGGTATCAGTACCTAAAATAGGGTTGCGAAGGTTTGATGGCAGTCGCTTCGTGTAAAATAATGATACTCAGCCGCGTCTAGTTAGACTGGAAGCTAAACCCAATATAGTTGGGAAAAGGCTCGGAGAACGAAGAAGAAGAAATGAGAAGGAAAATTTCGTAGTGAATCAGTTGGTTTTATACCGTTACTTATTAGTGAATTCTCAATCAATAGGTATATGTTTGACTGTAGAAAAGTACTCGTAAATATTTTTCGGTCCCTTTTGTCATGCGAACACCTAATGACACTCGTTAGTGGTAGTCAGAAGGCCAAAACGCTTGATATTCAGTCGTTCCCTAGGATATCGGTAGGTAATGCTTGGAATTGGATTTTGAAGGTCTGGTATGTAAAATTCTCATATTCAGTTGCATCTGGTTACACTGGAAGCCGAAGCCAACATAGAAACAAGCTCGGAGCTTGATTATGATGACCTTTGACCTTTGATGATCACCTTTGACCCGTAAACGACGAAGAATAAGAAATATCAATAAAGGTTATCATATTAGTCTGTTAACAATGTTCAACAATGAAGTTATAGGTACCAGCTGATGTCATTGTTGTAAAGCCACATCTACCGCAGAATGTGCACTTGCATTCTTTATTTATGTTCTAGAGTAACGTTCGACGGGAGTGTCGCATTTGGAATGGAGCACACACTGCAATGACACGCGAATTTTTATGTGTCGCCGACATCTGTGACACACAGTTCCTCTTGAATAATAGAACGCTCCTTCGATATGCCGAGTCATATTCCGGTTTGTGTAATGTATTTTGAATGTTTGAGTAATTATTTATTGAGGTTTCTGTGGGGATTAATCTATTAATCGGTAATATTTAAAAGTAATGACGATTAATGAATAGTATAAACATTGAATTTTAATTCTGATTTCGTCACTAAGCAAGCATTGAATCTCAAATAAGTAATACCAATTACTTAAAAAGCCCCATACAAGCCTGCCATTCTCCTTTATTATTGGTGAGCCTTTAAATAATATAAAAAATATATAATAATGTAATTAAAGTAGAAAATAGAATCGTATAATATGACATTCATTATACGATTCTATTTTCTACATTAATTTGGCTATGATTAAGTTTTTGTATTATTTTTTTCTAGCTTTAGATGACACTTTTTTAAAAGGCAATGTCTTTTTTATACAAAGAAATAACGTCGCCAAAATTGCTTAGTGGTTTTAAGACCCCAATGAGTTCTATATTTTCTCAGTTTACTAAGCAAAAAAAATAATATTTTAAAAATAAAATCTCCAGTTATGGAACTATTATTTGAATAACTTGTTTTTATAAAGAAAGGCCGCATATAAAGTGATTCAAACTAAATATTATTTTAAATCTCTGTGTAAATGCGGCTCTAAATTTGGTTTAAATACGCAAACAAGACGATATGCATCTGGTGCATACACTGCGGCTTTGTTGTGCTACCAATTTACATGGAAACGGCCCATGTCTGCCCGTAAATGGTGCTGAACTTGCTCCTATAGGGAGTGGTGCAACTAACGATATGTTACAACGTGACTAAACCCGAGATATGTAAGGCTAGCGGTACGAGTATTGAATCAAATCGATAAAAATGTCGATACGTCAAATTTCGATAATTTTATCGTAAATGGCAGCAGGTAAACTCGGAATTTAATGATCGATATAATTGACAGCTATCAAGTTAACAGTTTTGTCTATAAAATCACTATGAAACAGATACTAATGTGTTAAAATGGCGCGCGTTTTTGCAAATTTAAAGTATTTTTTTCTCATCCCCTAGTGAGCATAAAAAAAATATGACTAGATTTTTGACCAGCGTAATACAGGGTATTTTTTCTAATAAGTGTACCCTCAGTACATCATTTGGGAAGATTTTGGTGACATCCTTTCATGTAATAAAAGGTAAAATATCTGAATTTCTGTTATTAATGATTACTGAGTACACCTCAACCACCCCGTTACCCGTTTTCTTACACGACTCTTGTCCATCCCATGGTTGTGTAAGAAATTGCTTTTAGTGATAAGACCGCCAATTTGTACGCATGTGACGTTTTGTTTTTTCACTGTATCCTTACATACACTAAAGAATACTCTATCTATTCTATCTATAACAATTATCAAAATTATCTTGATGACAAGATGATATTTTTACAAGCTGTCAAAAACTTTATCGATTAATAATTTAAGATATCGATGTAGCGTCATACATGCGTACAATCCGAAATTGATAAATGATATAAAAGCACTGAACCTCACACTGATGGCCTCATGACCTCGTGACAAGAAGTACCTACAATCTCTTGTATCACGTCATTATTACCATATTTTTAAATTCGCTCCAATGATATTTAAAAATAAATATTGTTTTATAAGTACAGTATACCTTAGGGGTTATATTTATTATATTTCCAACGACTGCTGGCCACAGCCTGTCATGGTCATGACGAATTTCACGGATCCCATTGCCATGACTACAGGGTAAGTGGTTGCTTCCACTTACCCTACGGTTTTTAGTCAGTATAAGTCCGACATACTCTGCCACCTCCCCAAGTGGCGCATAGTCCATGAGGAAGGGTTCGAACCTCCATCTCTCCGTTAAGTTGGCTAAAACGTCTAAAGCGTCCTCGCTTTAGCCAACTAAGCTACCGAGTACACCGGAGTATTCTTAACTGGAAGGACACTGGATATTTCAGGTGGTTGTATAAGAACTTCATTTAGAACACTTGAGGTACATGCAAACATTTTTTGGGCACATATGTTGCAACTCCAACCCCTTTATAACAGACAGATAACAAACATAAAAAGGGGTTACTGTATCTCGCCGAAAAAAATCGCCGAGAGATAACGTGACCGCCGTTTTTTAATGTCGTACCGGACACTGGCATCCGGTATGTTGTGCCGGCGTTAACGCCTCGATAGACCCGGCTCCGACTCTGTTCCGGCCGTTGCCCGGTAAAAGTTTTATGTGTTCGCTTTGTTTCCGTTTTTTTTTCATTTTATTTGGCGCCGAAAGTACATTTTTACTATAGGGCGGTTTAGATTGTGTGATCGAACGTTCGACCTCGTGTTCCGTGTTTATGAATTTTGTATGACATTGACCACAGAGCTGGTGAAAATGGTGCTGCAATTTTATCGATGGATGGCAACTGTGGAACTAATGTTGCCACTTACGACTCGACGGTTATATCCTATTAGCTGAAACCTCTTCGATATTATTGGTAATGTCAAGATAGCATATTTTTATTGATTGTAACATAATTTACCCGGAAGGGTAAGGCAGAGATGTACTAAAGTATATCCACAGTCGGGTACAAATCCAAACTTCAAGCTGCTACTGAGAATTTCAAAACTGAGAAATCAAGCCTGGGTCCTCTAGCGAAGCAGTTCCGCTTATGATCACTAGGCCATTGATTCAGTCCTATGAATGGTTGTTAGAGGTGCTGAAATTTACTTTTTATTTGTACGTTCTCTTCCCTATTTATTTTAACAAATCCTAAATAAGACGCTGAAGGCATGCCAATGGCCAGATAGGTTAATGACTTAGTAAGGTACGTTGAAAAAAATTGGATAAGACAGGGATGAATGGCCTTATCCCAAGTATGTTGGGGTTGGCTTTCAGTCTAACCAGATGAGCCTAAATATCAGTATTTTGGCAAAGCGACTACCATTAGACCTCCGCAACCCAATTTTTGGGCAATACTAATATCCTGAAGATAGGCTGGTTATAGCTTCTGACCACTAATGGATTTACGTGCTCTTTGAGGCACAGAAGGGGCTCCTGTGTTAAGAATAATATTATATTAATAAATTAATATTCTTGGACAATTTTAACACAGCACCATCTAGTCCCAAACTAACCAGAGCTTGTACTATGGATACTGGACAATAGATATAATACTTATATACTTTTTTTTTTGTAAATACATACTTATAATACATAGAAATACCCAGACAAACACAAACATTTATGTTTTAACCACACAAATGTTTGTGTCCTGTGGGAATCGAACCCACGACCCCATGATCAGCAGTCCGACACTCGAACCAATAGACCACAAACGTCGTCAAAATAGTCACTACAGAGGACCGCTGCTAGCTCAGTTTAACCTCGCATATTAGTTGATCAGCATAGTTCTAACTTAGCCACGTAAAATAGTTAATAAGTCATTCTTCAAAATATTAAAAAATCATTCATCATCAACCCATTATACTGTCCCACTGCTGGGCACGGGTCTCCTCTCATATTGAGAGGGATTAGGCTATAGTCCACCACACTAGCCTAGTGCGGGTTGGCAGACTTCACAAACCGTCGAGAAAAATCTCTAAGGCATGCAGGTTTCCTCACGATGTTTTCCTTAATTCGTTTAAGCGAGTGATAATTAATTATTAATACGCACATGAATTCGAAAAGTCAGAGGTGCGGGCCTTGGGTTCGAACTCGAGACCTTCGACTTGGCAGTCCAATGGTCATACCACTAGGCTATCGCTGCGCTTTAAAAAATCATTAGAACTACTATATCTGTAATACAAACATAGGTAATGAATTTTACTCGAGTTCAGAAATGGTGCGTCATTCAAGTATTACCATCAATCAACTTTATTTACTTTTCTAGGCCGTATTTAGGTTATTGAATGTTAAATGGAATTATATTTCAGTTCATTTGTTTTTGCCTTTTTTATAAACTGGCTCGTAAAGCTGGGGAGAAGATCTTTACCCAACAGTGAGACGAACCTTCTTGTAATAAATAACTGTGTTTAAAAGCTACAAAACCTGTTGTTTATTTGTAAGAAACGTGAGCTTTGGAATACCGTACCATCAAAGTGGACTGTCTGTATATAGAAAAAAATTAAGAAAGAAACATTAATATTGGTCTAGTGGTTGCATCCGCGGCTTCTGTAGTAGTGTCCGGTCTAACTTTCGATTCTCAAATCGATCAATGAGTAACTATATTTTAAATTAAAGAGTAAACATAACTCTTTTCTAAAGTTTTTTTTTTGTATGTGACCATACAGTTTCATATTCTGTGCTGCCTTGTGTGAGGACCAGAGTCCAAAAGTAGTGGTGCGTACCATTAGGAAAAAATAGGGTAAAAACTAGGGCAACATAAACAAAACCACCGGAATATTTTTAAAGCAACAAAAATCATTTTGATGGTCATTTTTAAGCTACAGCTGTACTATTACTCATCTTCGCTTAAACCAATTTATCTACCCAAGACAAATTACAAACACACATCAAAATGGACAGGTGACAACCCTGATAACGAAACAAAAAAACAAACACCCATAAAAACACACATCTGTAAACAATAAAGTATACAAACATATATTTTGTGCCATTAGGGGTGCTAATCATCAAACATGGGCCCAACACGTCACACAGTGATAAATTACACAAAATGTAACTGCTGTTTATCGATTATCGATTACAGTGTCACGTTATTGCGATTGGCGTGTTGTCGATGTTTAAATATTTAAAAATGGAATACTGTTTTAAGGTCTTGAGTATTCGATTATCACCTTTTTCGATATAAAAAGGTTTAATATAGACTTTGTGGTGTATTCAATAGCGAACATGCGGAGTAGGTAATCAAGGGTGACTTTTCTGCTTATAAAATGCCAAAGTGATCCATAGAACATGAAGACAACAACGGCAAGAAGGATACCATGATAGTGAGTGAAAAGAGCTTGAACATTTGGGTGATAACAATATAATTGTTTACTTAAATCGAATTCTATATTAATACAATGACCCGAGAACCAATCATTCGTAACATGCGTACTTCGCACCCATCGCATCGCAAGTGGACGCATTTCTACGTCGTTAGTCCGTTGAGACATGGTTCAGATATTAAATTGGTTCAAATAGTGACAAATTGCTAAACCAAAGTGACATATATCACAGTTGCCTCCTACAAGTGTGGGAGTATCCGTTTTGGGACACCTATATTTTATTCTCACGTCATTAAAGAAGATAATGGCATTTAAGTGCGGAAACCCACGCGCTTTTAATCATATAAGTATTGCGCGTATTGCAGGATGAAAATACACCGAATGATATTATATTGTTTATTGTATTGTGAGAAGATGAGAAACAAGCATACAGGATGCCTGATGGTAAGCGGCATACACCAATGGTATCAATAGTGCGATGTCATATTGAGATCTCAGTTGTTAGGTCTCAAATAAAGTTTAAAGATTCTTTATTTATTCTAAAAGAACATACATTGTTCACTTAACGAATAAATACATAAATAAGGTAAAATGTAGTCCAGTAGCTAACAGTTCAGAGACAATAATATATATGTGGATTTGGTTTAATAACAACACCGCTTAATTACTATAAAGAAATATTCCTTAAGATGTAGGTATATGAAAAATATTTTGCTCGTAATTATTTGAGCCGTTAACATCTACCCGTAACTTGTAAGTGAGTATTGTTATGAGTATTGGGTCGCTCATTAGAAAACTGGTTTGAGTCAACATAACTATATACACAGATTCTTTTGTATATTGTTTTGTAAGTTGTCCAAGTATGATATTACACTTTGTAATCCTTTATTTTTAATTAATCAGTCATTACTAACACTAATTTGCAGCTTGCAATTCTATTAACAAAATATATAGATGTAATCTTGAATTAATTAATGAATGAACTTAATGAACCTTATAATGTTGTATATAGACTAAGCCCTCTCATTCTGTGAGAGGAGACCCGTGCCCAGCAGTGGGACAATATATGGGTTGTTGATGATGAATGAATGTTGTATTAAAGTTGAGAATCTATCAAAGAAATTTGACAGATTGTGGTAGCTTGATGTGGCTTTTGTAAATAATTTAACAACGAGTTTGAGCATATTGAGAAGGGATATCATTATTCTTCATAAGTTGAAAAAAGACCTTAGGTTTTATTTGATCGGTATGGTATTATCTAAACACATTCCAGTATATGCTGATCCTACTAAGTATAGAACTTTCCGTAAAATAGAAGCCAGTTTATACTGGTTATTTCCACCCGTGCGTACTCATATTTGACGTGTTGCCCAAAAATTGACCAATTTATATCACCACTACGTGGGACGTGGCATTCCCGTCGAGAAAAGATAGCAAAATGTATCAGCCATTTAGGCCATGGGATTCACAAGCTGTTCCATGACCTCAATAGTGTAAGAAAAGGTCTACACACTGCAATGGCACAGCTATAAGATAACAATACATACATTAGGGTAGGTTCAGACTATAGACTTCTGCTTAATATGATTCTGGCTCACCATTTTCGTTACATATACGTTCAATAACCTCCTCAAGCATGATCGTCGGTTTAGGTTACTCTTAACCTGTTTTTTTTAGAATTCCTGCAATTTGAATGTAGTAGGTACGATAACCAAGGTTGGTCTATTCCAAATTTTTCTACCTTACTTTCCAAGAATACCTCCTTGTTTAGTAAATCTTCATATACAATCTATCCATTCTCTCTACATGCCCAAACTGTGTGAAAATACCTTTCTCAATCCTAGTTACTATATCTTCTTTCACTCCATAACACTCTCCTATTACCGCGTATCGCATTCTCACTCTCTCAAAATTACGCTTTACATACTTCTTGTAAGCTTTCTTTCATCTCTCTATTCCTTCTACTTTCATGTTTCTTCTGTCACACCATAACATAATAATTATGTTCTTGAATCGATCTCTGTGAAAAGCGTACATACATATTCGAAATGGTCTTTAAAATCGACTTGAAGACATTTTAGTTACTTTCCTTTAATTAATTTAGGAACTCATCAAACATCAAAACTTTACAGTAATTAAAGCAATTAAAAGCGTGTAATTTCTGAAACAACTTGTCAACAGAATTGGTGAAATATATTTTTAATAACCGATCGTTTGTTTATTAAAGTTAAGTTGCCTAACTTTATTTGAGTAATTAAAAGTTATTTAATAGGTCACAGTGTTATAAAATTCGCGGTATTTATTAAGGCACATCATTATTTCTTTGACGAAGTTGTAATTTTGCTGACTTGTCTTCACTTTTTTGGGATCTGTGCCAAAATGGAAACAGAAGTTTTATAAAATGGCCTTTTCTTCGATAAAAACTCATGATGACGTAATAATGTGTAAAGAATATGGCAGAAACAACCTACGTTGGACCTACGTTGGGCTCTCTAACAAGTCAATTAACGTAGATGCATATTTCGGAAGTCTCTAACAAAATCCAATAAAATTCAACAGTATTACATAATCTCTTTCACAGTCCCAGATTACGAATCAAATCCTCACATAAAAACCCTTTACAAATATACACATAAGCCCAAAATAATTGAGTATCAAAAGCTATTAGAGTTTAAACAGAGTTACTCGAGTTATTGATGTTTGTATTCCATTGTTCCCTCTGTTATCATTTGTTGGAGTCGCTTTTTTGCACCGCAGTGTACACGGGGTGACGTGAACGGATGACGTCACGGGGTATAATGATTTGTAACGCCTGTTTGATACAATTTGTTTAACCTTTTACGACATTGGTGTGCAAGGGTAAAGTACTTTTTTGGTGTAAATATATTATGATTAATTATGTGGGTGACATTTTTATTGTGTACTTCAAGTGTTAATTAAGTAGTATTAATTGTAAGAACGGTTTTTGGCAGTAAGTAACATTATAGGGGTTATTCAGAACGTTTAATATAATTATATACAATATCTATATATTTATTTTTTTATAAAAAACATAAAACTTCGCATATCGTTTAAAGGTTTAATTTAGAACATATATACATTTTTTTAATGCAATTATAAGTATCTACTACACAAGGGAATTAAGTGTTACATTACATGACATACTTTTTCTGCATACAAAAACTTACTTGAGATTTAATATTTTTCAGTCGTGGAAATATTCAAGAAATACTTTGAAACATCCACACGTAAAATTGAATCATGCCAAATAATTTCTTATAATTATTTGTATCGGAATCCAACTCATGTATATAAAATGAGATAGTATCCAAAATAATGTATTAAGAAACTTATAACTTTTTTATTACTAAATAGTAGTAATTTAGTGGTAGTACTTTCTCGACACGAGAATATTGCAACTTTTTACCGACTTTATCTTCTTATATTTTTGACATTAATATTTCTTTTTCTTTTCTTAAGAAAAAAGACATCCCCGTTCTAGGAAAAAAACCACAGGAACTTTACAAAGATAAGATTCAGACTCAAAGTATGCCAGGACTTTAAAGTATGCCTGGACTAGAAACAAATATCTGTAGTGGAATACAGGGTGGAAGGAACATCGACGCGCAACGGCTTTCCATGACTTCAGTACATGATTCTGCACCCCCCTGCGTTGGAATTTTTCTTTGGCTTTTTCTTAAAGTTTACGTTTTTTTGCAGTTTTTTCAACTTTAAACTGTATAAAATCATTATTTCTATCTAACCCAATAAGAATTTTAATTAAAAAGTCATTAATTTACTTTTTTCACTAAAAACAGCATTGTAAATTAAACTCGAAAGATCTTCTGGTCAGCTGTTTCCTTAGAGTTCACTTGTGAGTTGTAAAATTTAAGAAAAAGCCGACGAAAAATTCCAACACAGGGGGATCCAGAATCATGTACTGGAGTCATGGTAAGCCGTTGCGCGTCGATGTCCCTTCCACCCTGTATATCTCGGACGGGAATAGAACCCACGACGCTAAACGTGCATTCTTGGTTGGAAAGTATAATATCCAACTTATATTTTACCAACAATCGATCCACAATATTCCATTTATAGCTAACTGTATAGAACATACATATAATTTCACTCATTCCGTTCAAGTGAACAAACCTAATTCAGTCACCATTCGCAACCTGCCAGTGTAACACGTATTCATTTCTTTATAGTATTTATCTAATATATAAAATTCTCGTGTCACAGTTTTCGTTGCCATACTCCTCCGAAACGGCTTGACCGATTTTGATGAAATTTTTTGTGCTTATCGGGGAGGTCTGAGAATAGGCCAACATCTATTTTTCATAGCCCTAAATTTTTTTTTTTATGGCAAAACAACGTTTGCGGGTTCATCTAGTGTATTATAGTATGTACTTACAAAAAAAAGTATATAAGTATTATCCATTGTCCAGCATTCATAGTACAAGCTCTGCTTGCAGTTTTGGGACTAGATGTGTGAAATGTCCCAAAAACATTATTATTATTATTGTTCTTTGTGCATAATATTTTATAAACTTATAATTTGTTTGATTTTATCACCAATAACCGCCACACTGACGAAATGAGATAATTGGAACACAATTTAGCTTCCCGAATATTTCAAAGCTGTTGAATTCTCGTGGTCAACCAATTTGTGGTAGAAACGCTTAGCTTGGTTCGCAGAGTGAGATATTATTAATGTATCCGGCTCTCTAGAATGAATGTTGTCTTTTCCCGAGCGACAGCACTCCAGCTGTGAGATACAGATGGTTTGGGAATCGTTGAAGCTAAATGGGGCATGTTAGTTTCTAAGATTGCAGGCACATTAGGTTACTCGATTTTTCCTTTCCGTTTCTATTTGGATATTCTAGTTTGTTTTATGCGGTTTTCCTTCAACGATTTCCAATCTAGCAAGCTTAATATCGAACATGGATGGCTAGGTCAAATAGAGGGGCTCGTGGCTAAGTAATAACTAACTGATCAACCGATCTGCAATGTTTCGTGTAAAATACTTATATTCAGCCGCAGTGTTTAATATTTTGCCGCTAATCAAGAGTTTTATCAGTATTGTGTTCTACTTTGAAGAGCATTATAATTAGTAAATTTAGGGGACATAATGATTAGAGCTGAAGTCTTAAAATGACAACGCGTTAGTGATACTGCTGGACTTGTTGGCAATTATAGGATACAAGGGGGTATAGGAGATCCATCTGCAAAGTTACGCAGCGGTTGCACAGGGAATCTTCTGTGCTTCGCAGAGCACATAAAGTCGTCGGTTCTGGTTCTCATACAAACACCAATTGTAAGCGGTATTGGTTGACAGAAAGCGGAAAAGCCTGACAACTAGTTTATCCTCTGTGTTGCTCAAAGTCAGACGGCTCTAGTATAATTAAAATGAATAGATTATATTACTTCTAAGTAGGTAGGTCCTTGTTCTGTACAACGTACCATTAGAGATGACGGGAGGGAATTTCGTATCGTAATTTGTCTCATAATTCTTTGTACATTTAGTTGATGTCAATTAGAAATTAAGTGTCCTATTATATTCTGAGAAGAGACGCATACTATCACGCCTATATACCCCGAGGGGTTAGGTAGAGGTGTACTTATGTGCACCCACAGTTCGCTGGTGTATTTAGGTCATTAATAGGGAGTGAGCCTAAGCTAACCGACTTAAATCCAAACTTTACCAGCTACTCAACATTCAAAGGAAAACCCAATAACACTTTACTCGACCAGAAGATCGAAACTAGAACCTCTAGCGTAGAAGTCAAGCTTACGACTACTAGGCGAATGAGACGGAGCACAGAAGTATGTGTGTTTATTACTTATTATTAAACAATTTATGCTATTTAAAAAAATCCTGTATTTGAGATAGCCCAATAATATATCCAAACTAAACATTCTGGACTGTTGTAATGCAGAAAGTTTAGTTTGCTTTCAGTGCAACCACTAAGTCACAAGCCTAAATGTGAGGCTGGTTCTGTTCCCTTAAAGTTTAGGTGATTATAAACTACCAATATGTACCTACCTACATAAGTAGAGTTCCATAAAATAATCAGTAATGCAGATATCTATATTCATTCTCATCATCAACAACCCACATACAGTCCCACTGTTGGGCACAGGTCTTCTCTCAGAATGAGAGATTTTAGTTATAGTCCAACACGCTGGCCCAGTGCGGGTTGGCAGACTTCACACGTCGTTGTATGAAAATATTATTATCTCAGACATGCAAGTTGCCTCACGATGTTTTCGTCCATCGTTTAAGCGAGTGGTAATTAATTTATTAATACGCTCATGATTTCGAAAAATCAGGTGCACCTTGATTCGAACTCGACACCTTTGAATTGACAGTCCAAAGGTCATATCACTAGGCTATCATTGCTTTTTCTATTATTTTTTTTTATAAGGAAGGTTTAATATACCGCCTACAGGTATCTACATTAGTGGAGTTTAATGTTTCGCTTATGAAAAGGCATTGTAGTCAGCTTAATTTAAAAATACAGCTCACTGTAAATGAATTGTACACAGCAGAAATGGGAAAAATGCACCAAAATTTTTAAAGACACAACTCCGGAATTAATGAAAATAGAACAGTAAATTTTTAATTAAAAAATCGCACACACGTGTATGTGTTTGAACATTGAATAAAAGGAAGTAAAACTGAGGGGTTTGTGGTAACACAATAATGCTGCTGAATGCATGCTGATGAAATGATTAGCATAAGAGGTGGCAGAGGGCCGTCTATGTATATAACAGTTAGTATAATTTTAAAAATAATGCAATAGCATAATGACTGATGCATGCGTGCCGTCGGTTGGGACTGGTCTACTCAAAGCCGCTATGGCTCTTTCTTCAAAAGGCCATTTTAGACTTTGTCCTACATTATAAGACACATATTTGTTACTATTTTATGTCTGGACTTTAAAAGAGACTATGATTCTCTGAGTTTCTTCTCAGAGGTTGTCATTTAGGAAATGCCGGAGCCAAAAAAAATATGTAAAATATTGACTTGTAAAAGTATCTTTAAAAGATCTATTTATAGAAATAAATATCGTTTATCGTTTATGGGGTTTAGATGTCAAAGTCAAAATAAATTATTCAAGTTAAACTACTAAGTAGTACTTTTTGAGCGTCATTTTGTTTTTTTTTAAGACAGCCCCTAAAACCCTCTCCTTCACCGCTTCCTAGTGTTTAGCTAGGAAGAAGAAGCGGCGCAACAAACTCCCCAGCAACACATTTCTGTCAGTTAATTTATGTGTAAACATTTTATATACTTAAAACATTTTTATTATTTGGCTTAGATTAAATAAATCTTAATTGAAATAAAACTACTTTTTACGGATTTTATCGCGTATATTGATATTATTAATCCCGACGTTTCGGACCCTTTACAGCGTCCATGGTCACGATGGGATTAATAATATCAATATACGCGATAAAATCCGTAAAAAGTAGTTTTATTTCAATGTATAATATTCGCGTAAATGTCAAAAATCTTAATTGCTATTGACATAATTATAGCAATTCTAAGCAAAATAAAAAAAAACTGCCAGTGCACACTCATTATGTTTTTGCATCGAAGTGCACATCAAGCTCCCACAATCTGTCAAATTTCTTTAATTGATTTTCAACTTTAATCCAAAGTGGTAAGGTTCATGAACCTTACCACTTTGGATTAAACTGTCAAATTTGACAGTTTTGGATAGCTTGACCTGCTGCCATATGTATGTACAACCACATGGTATGTTTTAAATCCTTTGAATAGAGGACGAGTTCGAGAGAGGGGCTTGTAGCAACATAATAACTGCGTAGATCAATAGATCTGCGAGGTTAAGTTGCGCAAGCCGCGGTCAGTTTGTGAATGAGACCCCTTCGTGCCTCAGAGAGCACGTAAAGCCATCTGTCTCGATTGTCATATAAACCTATGACGATCGTTAGTGGTTGTCAGAAGCCGAAAAAGCCTGACAACCGGTCTATCCTCACTGTATATATTATATATTGCCACAAAATTGGTTGGAGATTTGATACCAGTCACTTAGTAGAAAATACTGATATTAAGCCGCATCTAGTTAATCTGAATTGCTTCTAGAACTAGATTGTTGATATTTGAGGGAATAAAACGGAGGACGATGACGTTGATGTAATAGTGATTCTATTGCCAATTATTTGGCATGAATCCAAAGACCACTGACAGAGAATTTCATAGGGAAACTATGCTCAATCAATGCATGACCCAAGGTCATCAAGCTCAGCAGCATTACTTATGCAGCCGCAATACATTATTATCTTGATTTAACTTTATGAAAATCCCTGAGTTTTAGATAAAAATCAGTAAGCCAATCTCATATCGGTATCAAATAACATTAAACATAATAAGTCTACCAACTACAACGAAATAAGACTTGCCTCATAAAAATACCGAGAGCTTCATATTACCTTCTTTTATTATAAATCCTCTTTATACCAAAAGAAACCTCCGTTAGAACATATCACACATTTCCCTCTCAGCATATTAATCATTTTCCCGAAGTTATAATGTTATTTAGATGAAGCGCAAAAATGCTTCGCGAGATAAAAGTTCCATTCTGCAAAATCCAATTACTTGATTATTTAATCTGGCCGTTACGAAGTGAGCGCTTTTCATTACATTATTTATTTACAAGTCAGCTTCTTGCTTTCACAACCAATGAATAATGTGTGAAATAAAGTAGGTGTGACCATGAGTTTGAAGAACGGCGGATATTTTTACTGTTTTTAGAACGCAATGATTATTATTCTGGATGCGTTTTGAGAATAGTTGCGCGGAACATTATAATATGTCATCTATAAACAGATAATGTTGAAGGAAAATCCGGCAGCACAGGTGTGTGAGAGTGGGTGAGTGATCTCAGAAGAATAGTTACCTAAATTCTCATATTTCATAACTGTGCCAAATAATGCTTTTTTAACACAAAATAAGGTAAAATAAAACATAACTAGCAATTAGTGTGTTACTTTTTAAACTAATTGGTTTGTGTTGAGGTATTTTATCATTCCTTAAGTTGTATCTTAGAAACGAATCCCAAATTAGATCGGCAGTAGTTTTAGTTTAAGTCTCACGTTTACGATTATTTTCACTGCTCGTCGTAAATAAGATGTAATTCAATCCTAGACAAGTTTATTGTATAGTAAAACCTTTTTTTACCACTTGTCTGACATGCACGGTGGTACAAATCTGGATCTAATAAAATACCCGATTACCAGTCTCAAAGAGAAATCATTTTATTGTTTTACAAATTTTGAGACACATAACATCTTCAAAATTAATCCTATTTCGTCTCCCAAAATATTCAAACATGGCAACCCTACGTTAACGCTGAATATGCTTCGCTCTAACATATGACGTGTATGTAATTACTTAGTGAGTCGGAGCAGAGTCATGCCTTGTCATTTTAGCTCGCCCCGCTTTTCCGGAGAAAAGTGGACTCGTTTGTGCTATGAGTGTTGAATACTGATACGCTAAAGTGGTTTTTGTGCTATTTAATTTTATGTCCTTAAGTGTGCTTGGATATTGTGGTCACAGTAATTGTGTTCGTGACAGGTTTTTTTTCGTAGCGTTGGTATTTAGACTCATATTATAATTATTGGAGTTTTTATTTTAATGTGTTTAAATTAAGGTTCAAAACTACTGTTACTTACGGATGTTAGACGTACAAAACCCCTTACAGTGGACTATCGCCCGTGGCAGCCGAGAACTTCAATAATTATGTGGGTTATCATGTCTTTCATCTATATTCCGCTAGTTTAATGTCCGTTATTATACGGAGCTATGTTTCATAATGTATGAACTCACTGTATACCAAGATATGCGGCTTAGTTAGAGAAGTTAACTAGAAAATTATTAATGCAACCTATAAAGCAGTGCTCTTTTGAAGCCTCGGTTCACTTTGTAATTTTAATAAAAGAAAATTATTTCTGAATAAATTGCATTTCATACAACCCAACATGGGTTGGGAATAATATGATAATATGTAGTTATACGCAGTTAATGATAATTATGGAGTAGAAGAATCTTTTGGAAATTAAAATTTGACCTTTAATGTTAGCTTAAATAACTATCAATTATGGTTTTTTCAGCTGACATGGAAAAAAAATATTTTTTGAAATACTAAATATGAAACTGATGATGGTGAAATAAAGTTACTAGTCTCTCTCCTATTGAGGTATGCTTAATATTTCTACTTGCTCCAATCCTAGCTATCCACTTTTGCTCCGAAAAGGGTAAAGGGTCAGTATGTCGATGGTTGTTCTCTCAGAATGATAAACGTTAGGCTATAGTCCACCACACTGGCAGACTTCACACTCCATTGAGAACGTATCTAATAGTGATAATTAATATAATTTTGAAAAGTTAAAGTCGTTTTACATTAGTCATACATAATAAAAAAGAGTATTAAACTTATTTAAATCTAAAATGGTGCCAACATCGATTTAACTTTAAAATAGTAATAGTTTTTATGTGATCCAACATTCATTTAACCGTGCTACACTTTATAAAAATAAAACGAATAAAAGCAACACTAACATGAAATAATATTTTCATGTAAAGCCCAATTCTCGAACAGCAATGTGTTTGTATGTTTTTATAAATATTATCTTTGCAGCTTTACCTGAACAAACCGCGGTCATCCGATAGCTTGAAACGCTCAGCCTTTTAGCCTTTGAGCAAGGCGCTCAGCTTAACTTAAACTGCCCGGAGGCGAGCGAGCAAAACGTCTTTTATATAAGTTGACGTGCAACTATTGCTTGCTAGGTTCTCCGTAGCCGATCGAAATTGTATCTGAAAATCTTTGGTCATACGATCTTTTTATATGTATCTATAACTGATCGCCTAGCGGTCAGAATATTTAGGAAGGTTTTTTTATGGAACTTTAATTTATTATTAATTATTAAGTGCGTAACTACATATAAATACTTACTTAGAAGTACTTCTTTCTTTCTTTTTTGTTATTTTTGAGCACGAACATTTTAATTAAATATAATATAAATTTTAAACTACATGGTGATTTATTTCATTGTAATGTAACTTGTAATTCAGAATTAAAGATTATATTTCATATTATTTAAAAAAAATATATTATAAATTTTATATTATATTATTTAAAAAAAAAATGTTTTTTGTGGTAGACTCCACCCATGTTGCTGATTTGGTTTGTGCACTACTGGATTGCCAAAGCTGCTGCTAAGCAATAATATACTTTAGCATTATTGTGTTTCGATCTGAAAGGCAATGTAACCAGTAATATTACTGGACATTTGAAACTTTATAGATTCAAAGATTTATTGCTTACTAAGTGTACATAAATGGTGTTATATTACATTTTAGTGAACTTATAACTTAGCGGCCTTTTACAGCATTGCAATATAGAGGACAATACATATAACTGAGGTCTTAATACCTAAGTTAACCCGCTAATATAAGTTAACATATAGATGTTAACTTATATTAGCGGGTAAACGGACCGTTTACGATCACGTAGCACGTTACATCACAACATCACAAAAAAATATATTTTATCTTATTTCTAATTTTGTTGAATGAACTGGTATAATAATGATTGAGACTTCTATGAACACCCTTTTTTAATTCCTGCCTTAGTGGTCTAGCGGTTGGGAGTGCGGCTGCCGACTTTGAGGTTTTAGATGCGGTTCTTAGGACGAGCAAAATGTTATTAGGTTTTCATGTGTAACTTTTAAAAGTAACTGGGAGTTTGAATTTGTACTAAGTTAATAGTAATAGGTTCGCTCTCTATGATGTGGGACTTAAAATATAACAGTTATCTGACGGTGAAGTACAATACTTCTCTATGATATTAAAAAAAATTAAAGTTAAATATTGACTTGGATTGTATAATAAAAAAAGCAAATAACTAATCCAGGCTATTGGCCTTCATCAAATTATTACGCCATTAATGGAAAAACATGTAACTCCGTTATATTATTTATGTAAGATCATGCATGAAGTAAATTTTTTGTCTTGTCAAAGTCAAATGTTTTATTTCAATTTGACCATTAAAATAGCACTTAAAAAGTCAAAACTAGTTGCATGGTTCCAAGGAGTGGGTGTTATGGAGAAGAACCGGCAAGAAACTCCATAGACACTCTTTTTAAAAAACATGATTACAATGATATTCTTAGTTTACAATATTTGTTATGAATAGTTACTGAAAACAATGCAGTTTGATGTGTACCTACTAATAAATTAATCCAGTATAACACATAGAAAGAATAAATAAAAAAGATTGCCATTGACAATAAGAGCTGACCAGCAACGACAGACCTGTATTGTACTACTTATGTTTTGACATAATCTTATCTTTGAAACGACGCCTAAACCTTGAAGAATACTGGGATAATGATATTTTGGTAAAATACATTCAAATAAAATGCGTAGGATTCAAAGCTCTGTCGCCATCAAGAATCCAAAAATGTAATTAACACACTTTTTAGTTCTTCCTTTGCGTTCCTCTTTGTGAATATTCATGAATCCACCTAAAACAGGAATTCTAATTACTGAAACAATTGTTTCTGAATTCTACGAACTCACAAAAGGACTAAAAACTTATTTCATGTCAAATGCCCCATAAGTCTAGTAGTCTTAAGCGGGACAGCTGCGCTAGAGGCCATGGGTGTGATTTCCAGGTCGAATAAAGAGATCTTGGATTTTCCTATATTCTATTGTACACCCACCACTCGCTGGTATATTTAGGTTCCATAAACTCTGCTCGGCCTATAGCCATTAATCGGGTACAGATGCAAACTCCGAGCTGTTACTGAGAATTTCATAAAAAACATCCTAACGACCTGGGAACCGAACCTAGAACTTCAAGTTACAGTTACCACTGATAAACTGATGAAGCAGTCTTTATAAAACCATATTATCATTTTTTTTAGACTGCCTATTATTCTAGAGGTCCTAAGCGCGACTGCTACGCTAGAGGTCCTGGATTCAAACCCCAGGTCGAGCAAAGTGCGATTGGGATTTTTTATGAAATTGTCAGTAGCACCTCGGAGTCTGGATTTGTGCCCGGTTAATGGCAATAGGATCGCTCCCTATTGCATGGGACCTAAAACATACCGGCGAAATGTGGGTGTACATTAGTACACCTCTGCCTAACCCTTCGGGGAATACAGGCGTGATGGTATGTATCAATTCACTTACCAGGTTAGGAGAACCGGTAATATTACAAAAATATAAAATTCATTGTATGCAAACTTGAGCAGCTGTATATGAAATGTAATAACTTGTTATCTTAAAAGAAAAATCTAGAACCACCGCTTACGTCACGACCCTATTAAAACTTTCAAAATGGAGACATGAAAAATGAATTTGCTTTTCATTTCCTGTGGGATTTTGCGTCCTAATGTTGGCTATCCGATGTTAATAATTTAGGTTGTACGGGTAACGGATTGGGGTTGCTACTAACTGTGATTTCTGGCCGAAATTACGGCTATCTTTAGGAGTTTATTTTAGGTACTTATCAAGCCTACGCAGTTTACTGGAGTCAAGTTTCTGAATAGTAAATTATTGTTACATTATTTTCTATTCTAAATTTAGAAGTCTGAAGGATAATTTAAGTACGGTCAGCAACGAATTTTTAAAACATCACTGCACCAAAACTTTTTAAATTCTATTAAAAGTAAAGCTTGTAATGATCTAATAATACAAAGAACTCTTACTACCTTCTCAGGTCAATAACTTCTAGATAATAAAAAATAATAAAACGTTTAAAAAATTTCATCGTGTTCAGCGACTTTCGTTGCTGACTGTACAGACGCCAGCAGGACGACCTATCCAAAACTGTCAAATTTTCCCAATTAAATATGAACCTTATTACTTTGTGTAAAAGCTGAAAATCAATCAAAGAAATTTAACAGATTGTGGTAGCTTGATGTGCTGGCCTCTGTACTTAAATAATACTAATATTGTATGTATATATAGTATCATTATCCTCCAAGGCTTTTCCTAACTGTATTGTGGTCGGCTTGCAGTCTAACCAGATGCGGCTGAATATCAGTATTTAACACGGACCGACTGTCATTAGAACTCCCCAACCCAATTTCTGGGCAATACCGATATCCTGAGGATAGACTGGTTGTCAGGCTTTTTAGGCTTCTGACTACCACTAACGATTGTCATAGGTGTTAGTATGACAACCGGGATCGACGGCTTTACGTGCTCTCCAAAGCAGGGGTCTCTATATGTTAAGAATGGTCACCCATCCACAGACTGACCGCGACTAGCGCAGCTTAACCTCACAGATTGTTTGATCAGCGTAATTATTATTTAGTCACGACCCCTTCATATGCTTATATAGAGTTATGTATGTGTTATGTAATTTCCTATGGAAATTGTTATTTTATTTTGATCTTACCTATCATGGTTGAATTGCTTTTAACCGACGGTTGACTGATGAAAAATGCCTCATGACATTAAATTTGCCTTAAAGCACAAATAAATATTCAAGACAAGCTTCGTAAATGTCAAATAGTATTTTATAAACGTCAAACGCGAACAAGTTTGATATAATTATATTCCACGACGGGTTACCAATGTTCACCCACAGTTCGCCGATGTGTTTAGATCCCATGTAATAAGCGAGCTCATTGTCATTAATCGGTCATAAATCCAAACTCCGTAAAGTAAACCGAAACTTTCATAGAAAACCCATTAAACACTTCCCATTAAAAATATTTTTCTTTTTATAAAATTTATACCTTTAAAAATGTTTACCATGCTTTAATGCCAAATATTTAAAAAAATATATAAAAAATTGATCTTTCAATTCCTGAATATATAGGTTAAGTAATCTAATCATACCTGACCTAACTTTAGTCCCGACAAGTCTTACATTGCGACTGAAATCGATTGCCAACCCACTTCTTGCACTATAATGACCCATTTCTCGTCGTTCAATCTTAGGTTTCGATTCGACAACATCGTCTGAACACTTTGTGCTAATAGCGCAAAAGTCTTTTGTAAGATTCACAAAAAATGCTTTCCTTATAAGTTTATAAGTCTTGATAGAGAAATGTGGTAAATTTCTTATGGAATATAGACCAGATTTTGGACCTCGTGGACCATCGTGGCTCATAAAGTGTTACTTAAACACTCAAGATAGGTCAAAAAAACAACTTTCCTTAATTGTAAGTTTGTCAGCTTATTCATTTAATTTATAGGAAGTTGTTTTTTTCTTATTTTAGTGTTTATGTTTCGTCGTATTAATGTTGACACTTAGTGGATAGATATCTTGCATAGCTGATTGTATTCCAAATATAAATCATTAAGATTTATCAGCACCCGTATCAATGTATGTTGCTATTAATAATTGACTATGAATGTACTAAAAGTCTCGTTAAAGGCCATTTTATAGGGCGTGTTATTATACAACTTTTTTCATTTAATCATAAACACATTATGGACTGCACGTTTGGTGTAGCGGTTAAAGCGGCCACGTCGCCACTACCGTTGCGATAGTTCGATTCCCAGCTGAAGCAAATCTTTGTGTGATCCATAAATATTTGTTTTGAGTCTTGGTATACTTTAAGTCTGCTAATATGTTCGTAAAATGCTTAGACACAGCTATTTCCCTCGCGCGATAAATACCTTTAAAAATCTCCCACTTCTTAATTCGAAGATGAGAACGAAGAAGCCCCAGTTATGGTCTGTAAAAGTACCCGTCCACACACACCACATAAGAACTATTTAACCAGGTCGATACTTATCAAAGTGTAGTGGAGTGACCTCGTTTGTATCAAATGTCAAACGAGATACGTAGTGCTTTCAAGAAAATTGGCGAGGCAGTACGAACGCTATTTTTATACCGTCGCCGACGCGCTTGTAATGTGAAATGATGTATCTTTTGTTGATGTGTCGTGATACAATATGTATGAAGAGGGGCTACACAAGATTTTTAGTTGTTGTTTGACATTTGACATTAGTTTATAGAAGCCGAAAGTTTTGTATGAAGAATTGTCGTCCCTATGTACGCATGTTTTAGGATCATATGAATTTAAAATGTCTACAAGGTATGGGTTGTAAATGTTTTAAGGATTTTTGTGTAAAATCTTGACCAGTGATAGCCTAGTGATGACTGCCAAGTCAAAGGTTTCGTGTTCGAAACCTCTGACCTGGCAGAACCTCTTTTCGAGCTCATGTGCGTATTAATAAATTATTAATTATCACTCGCTTAAACGGCGAAGGAAAACATCGTAAGGAAACCTGCATGCCTAAGAGTTTTTCCTCGACGGTGTGAGAAGTCTGCCAACCCGGACTAGGCCAGCATGGTGGACTATAATAGCCTAATCTCTCTCAGTCTGAGAGGAGGCCCGTACCCAGCAGTGGGACAGAATATGGGTTGACGATGATGAAGTAAAATCAAGTAATCATAATTTATTTTTTAAAGGTTCCGTAAACACTGATCTTAGGATCCTGAAATGAAGGTCGAGCATAGAGATAAATATTGGGCTATTCTATGAAATTTTCAGTAGCAACTCGGAGATTAGATTTGTGGTAATAGGCTCGCTCCCTATGTAACGGGACCTAAACATACTGGTGAACTAAAACTAAACATGTGGGTGTACTAGTACGCCTATTATACGCCTGTATAATGTAGATATGTTTATTATAGATATAAGCGATTTAACCAAATCGCTTATATCTATAATAAACATATCTACTATCTAATCTTACAGTATATACAACCGTATATACTGTAAGATTATATTTCATGAATAAAATGAATTGAATAGGCGTGATGGATTTTAATGTCTGTAATGTAGTGGTTCGCGTGTCGGACTGCTGGTCGTGGGTTTGATTCCCACAGAACACAAGGTGGTTCTTACGTAATACAAGTATGTTTTAAAAAAAAAGTACCTAGTGTTATATCCTTTGTCTAGTACCCATAGTACAAGCTCTGCTTAGTTTGGGACTAGATGGTGCTGTGTGAAATTGTCCAAGAATAATTATTTATAATGATAGATATTTTTTATAGTAACAATCATAGATACTATGAATATTTAAAAGAAAAGTTCAATTATAGATACTTTCCCTTTAACCTTCTTTATCGGCCCATATGTACATTATCTCAATAAATTTGTTACATTCTAACAAATAAACTATTAATCATAGTTATTCTTATCTGTGGTAGACGTAATCATGAAAGCTTTGTACGTGACGTGAACTCTGTTTCCGATAAGAAGCTTGTTTACGGATGTTGATATAATTTATCTTTCTGTACTAATATTAACAAAACCACATGATTATAAATATAACTTTTCGATTATAAACACGTATGGCACAGCGGCTGAGAGATCGGCTTCTGCCACGGACCAAATATTTGTATGACCTATATCCACACGTAAATTAAATAAATAATATATTAATTAAATACCCAGACATGGAACAACCACTTGTTTCATGTCTGGGTATTTTTGTATATGAATTTGTATTTCTATACACACACATACAGAAGAACATCTTAATCTTGACCGCCACGTCAATATAGGTAAAAAAACTAAAAATGTTTTTTATAGGTTCAATTCAATTTCATTTATTTGCTTAAATATATTTATTTTGTACTAAAATCAAAGTGGTATTTCTGACGTGCCATGCAATCGTTGGAGTCGTGAACAAGTTTTAATTTGACGTCTACACGTCCGTGGGGGTCAAAAAGTTAATGTGGTGCAACGTTAAAAAAATGCAATTTTCAAGTAATATATTTATCCCATAATGGTACCTATTAGGATTGGCTTACTAAATGTACCTAGTAAAAATATATAAACAAATATACAGAAACCTTACTTTTTTTCTTAGCCATTTAGGGTAGTCTAAACAGTAAAGAAAAACATCGTGAGGAAACTTGCATGTGTAAATAAATCGAATATACTGTATATTCATTTTTAGTTTATCAATATATTATTTATTTTGAAACTGCAATGATAAACTATAGTGGACCTCGAGTTATCGGGGAGTGATGCAAAACAATTTATTTATAATTATTATCATAAATAAGGCATGGTTGGCAATGAAAGTCGCTTAAATCAATCAAATAAGCAAAAATATGCATTACATTATTATTGTGTTTCAGGCCAGAGAAATTACTGGACTGTTAAAAATGAATTGTTAAGTCTCATATAACTTAACAATTGAGGTCCCATGATGATAACCGCTAGTGAAACTAAAAGTGTTACTGGCGTCTAATAGGCTATGACTGCCGCTTACCATCACACTCCGATGCTTGTTTATCATCTTATAACAATAAATAAATTAAAACATTACAGCATCAAAACTATGAATTAGATTCTAATTCATTCACATAATAATCATTCGAACCTTATTGTTACATACCATACATACCATCACGCCTGTATTCCCCGAAGGGTTAGGCGGAGGTGTACTAATGTACACCCACATTTCACCGGTATGTTTACGTCCCATGTAATAGGGGGCGAGCCTATTGCCATTAACCGGGCACAATTAATCCAGACTCCGAGCTGCTACTGAGAATTTCATAGAAAAACCCAATAACACTTTGCTAGACCTGGGGATCGAACCCAGGACCTCTAGCGTAGCAGTCGCGCTTAGGACCACTAGACTAATGAGGCAGTCTAAGTCTAAGGTCAGAAACCTTATTGTTTTGTAATAAATTTGAAAATCTATCAAAGATATTTGATAGATTGGGATAGATTGATGTGCTGCCCTCTATACATGAGAGGCAGAAACTAGAAAACGTCACTTGCTACGATTCTACAATACTTCTTTTGCTTCCTCCACATTCATGTATCTTGTCACATTCAGATGTGTCAACTTTACATGTCTCTTTCATTTTATAGACATATATAACATTTTTATAAGACTTCTATAAAATATTTAATACCACCTCTAAACCGAGGCTATAAACATTCTATAAAAAGTCACCTCTGACATGTCACAGACGGCTATAAACACGGTGGTAAACTTTGATATTCTCCTGTTGCTGCCATAAGAGTACATACATATATTTACTCTGGTATTCAAGCAGATTTAGGCAGACATTTAGGGGTCTAAAATCTATGAATTGATGGTTTATAATGATCAATGATGAAAATTTATGATTCACTTTAAAGTAAATAAATAAATATTTGGAACATTTCACACAGTACGATCTAGTCTCAAACTAAGCAGACCTTGTACTATGAGTACTAGACAATGGATATAATACTTACATACTTATAATACCTTCATAAAAATTATATTGTGGTTCCTATTAAATTCTGATACTGACGCGAATATTAAACATTTAAATAAAACCGCAATTTCCTTTTCTTGCCCTAAAGTCATGGCCATACGGGCTCGTCACATTCATCACGGACATGACATAAGATCACTTAGTGCCTAACGCTGAGCTGCAACCAACTAATCTTATGACGAGTCCAGTTTGATATACATTAATAATAACTCAAAAGAAAAGGTTTCACTCGTCCCCACTCTGCAACCAACAAACCATTACAGTTTGACAAATTGACATACATTAGTGACAGTGATGAGAGGTGAAGTAAGTTTTGAAAAACTGATTGTGGTTGGGAACACCTAAAGCAAACGATCGCGCCGTTGTTCACCAACAAGATGGACCGATCAATTGAAAGACTCGTTGGCCACCAAATTTTGTACGGTTATGCGAGATGCGGTTCACAGAAACCGGTGGAGGCAGTTTATTCGCTCCAGATGGAACCCTGATGTTAACCACGATCCTCAGACATGAGGGACTGACCCCAGAGAGAAAGTGACAGTTCTAAGAAAAGTTATCTCTCCTAGCCACTGCAAGCAACGAGTCCCAACAGTTTGATGTACAACATTAGTGACAAAGGCCTAAAAACTAAAAGGTGTGACAGTTTTAGCACACTCTGGATTCATCATCATCATCATCATCATCATCATCATCAACCCATACACTGTCCCACTGCTGGGCACGGGTCTCCTCTCAGAATGAGAGGGATTAGGCTACAGTCCACCACGCTGGCCTAGTGCGGGTTGGCAGACTTCACAAACCGTCTAGAAAAATCTCTAAGGTATACAGGTTTTCTCACGATGTTTGCCTTCACCGTTTAAGCGAGTGATAATTAATTATTAATACGCACATGAATTCGAAAAGTCAGAGGCTTGGGTTCGAACTCGAGACCTTCGACTTGGCAGTCCAATGGTCATACCACTAGGCTCTGGATTAAATTGTATTAAATTGTTTATTGTAATTACCTCCTACCCCTTTGAGATCTTGAGGACCTTAATTTACACGTGTTATGGAAGCGTATCCTTGTTATTGGAGTTATATAAATAAGAATCTATGTAGATAACTGTTAATGTATTTACGATAATATAGCCTATAGATAATATAGTTTTTATGCCTATAGTAATTAGTAGATATATAATTATGTTGTATCTATGTTGAAGACATAATTATAAACATAACAAAAACACAAATTAATTGCAGCAATACCATTAAGAAAATTGTAGATACGTTTACTTAAAATTTATGTTTCATGTAGGAGGAAAATTACATCCACACACAAAGATAGATAATCATGTTACTTTTGTGTAAAACCTTCAAGCTAATGACATGACATATAGAACATCATGCCAATGTCCTGAGGGTTAGGAAGACGTGTAATGACGGAGTACATCACCCTCAGTTTGCCAGCATGTTTTCAGGCCTTTATAATAGGGATAACCCCTATTATTATTTTTTACGACCTCTGTGGTCTAGTGGTTCGAGCCGGACTGGTGATCATAAGGTCGTGGTTTCGATTCCAACTGGACACAAATATTTATGTGATGAACATAATGTCTGAGTGTTTCTTGTTTATTATAAGTATTTATTTACAAAAAAAAAGTATATAATTATCATATCCATTATCTAGTACCCATAGTACAGACGCCAGCACGTCAAGCTATCCAAAACTGTCAAATTTTCCCAATTGAATATGAACCTTATCGTTATGTATTAAAGTTAATAATATATTTTGGGACATTTTACACAACACCATCTAGTCCCAAACTAAACAGAGCTTGTACTATGGGTACTAGACAATGGATATAATACTTATATACTATTTTTTTTGTAAATACATACTTATAATACATAAGAAACACCCAGACAAACACAAATATTCATGTTTCATCCACACAGATATTTGTGTCCTGTGGGACTCGAACCCACGACCCCATGATCAGCAGTCCGACACTCGACCCGCTAGACCACAGAGGTCGTCAAGTTGAAAATGAATCAAAGAAATTTGACAGATTGTGGTAGCTTGTTCAGAGGCCAGCACATCAAGCTACCACAATCTCACGCTCTGCTTAGTTTGGAACTAGATGGTGCTGTGTAAAATAACCCAAAATATTTTTTTTTTTATTTATTTATTATATAGCCGTTATTCACATTACAATTTAAGAAAAAATAATAATAGAACTGAATAATAGTTATATGATCACAAATCAAACGAGATATGCTGAGATGGTTTGGGCATGTCGAGAGAATGGATGAGAGGAGACTAACAAAAGGGATTTATATGGCGGATGTCAGTGGAACCGAGAGGGGACGCCCTAGAAAAACTTACGCGCCGACCTTATTGGTGAGGTTCTTCAAAAAGGTCAGGTGCGTAGTACTCGCAACCGGCGTGTATGTATGACAAGATGTATGAATGTAGTCGAAGCAAAAGAAGTATGCAAGAATCGTAGCAAGTGGCGTTCTTTAGTTTCTGCCTACCCCCATGGGAAAAAGGCGTGAGTGTATGTATGTATGTAAATCAAACGATATTATTTTGTAGCGCACCTTAAACTTTAAATACTCGTAGTTCCGGTTATTGTTCCAGTTGGGTCGCTTTTCAAGTTCCAACTAAGTTTCCTCTTATATAACTGTGTAAGAGTATCAAAAACATAATATTAACAAAATAGGAGACAAACGGAATGGCGCGGGCCGCCCCTACGTTTCGAGATCACGTAAAATTACACGCCTTGCAACTTTAAAAGTTTGGCGCAAGTATTGAGAGAATTGCTAGAAGAATTAATTTAAACTTAACTACGAGAATATTAATTGTTGTTGGAGCAAAATAGATCTTAAATGGAAGTCTCATCGAAGCAAGTGTGGGACACCGGAAGGTCAGGTAGAGTGATGACTTATGGAAGGCAGCGGCCAAATAAGAAGAGCTAAAGGTTCGGGAATCGAACCCTTGATCAGCACACACGCTGTCAAATAATACCTTTTAAGGGCGTCACCCATGGCGAAGATTCTATAATATTTTATATTAAGATAAAATATCGCTCATACAGCTCAATACAGTTTGTGCACAAGCGGCTAAGACACTATATATTTTCATATTACACTATCTTACGCTATCGAGCGATATGGAAATTGTATGTTAAGATGTGAAATATATCTTAACATGCTAAAAATAAGAGAATGATTCGAGCGGATGTATTTTAGTAACAGTGTGTTACTCTAAGACACTTTGATATTTTATATCAAGGTATCTTAACATAAAACATTATAGTATCTTCGCCGTGTGTGACGCCCTTCACAGTCTACCCGTGACCATGGATGGACGCTGTCTGAAACTTCGGGATGTTGACTGTACGTTTGGCTTCGCGGGGAAGGTCAACTCACCACTACCGTTGCGCCGGGCTTCGTAGCTTCGATTACCACTCAAGACAAATCTTTGTTTGCTCGACAGATATTTATTTCTTGTCTGAGTGTAATTTTTGTTCGTTAATCGTATGTTTGAAAAGACCCCCGTAACACAGGGCTCGTTTACAGGGCGGAGCTGTTTTTGATAGACGTTGTCAAAGATGACGTTTATTATTGAGACGTAGTCAAACGGGGTGAATAGGAACGCAGGGGTGAATCGAGACAAAACATTGAAAGGGATTTTCAGCTTTAATTATTATATTTCGATGCCAAAAAGGTCTTCTAATGGCTTATTATAATTTACGAACAATATTAGAGTCCCTTTTTCCAACAAACTATAATAATCAAAGCTAAAAATCCCTTTCAAAGTTTTGTCTCGATTCACCCCTGCGTTCCTATTCACCCCGTTTGACTGTAATTAATAATAAATAATTTAATAAAAATATTATATATTGTGACGACGTCTGTGGTCTAGTGGTCCACGTTTCGGACTGCTGACGACGAGGTCGTGGTTCGATTCCCACAGTACACAAATATTTAAACATTAAGTTTTTGTGTTTGTCTGGGTGTTTGTTATATAATTTAAGTAATAATGTACAAAAAAAAAGTATATAAGTATTATATCCAATAACTGGTACCCATAGTACAAGCACTGATTAGTTTGGGACTAGATGGTGTTGTGTGAAATTGTCCAGGAATATTTATTTTTATTCTCTTGTCGCTTATAACTTGCGGGCAGTTTTACATCTTTGTAAGTTACTTCACGACGGTCTGACCTACATTTTGTGCTCGTTTCCATCTCACAGAAACAACGATATTTTTGTGTGGCAAAAGCTACTTTGTTCTGCATCCGCCGTTTGGGCTTTAATTAATTAAAACCGTGGCGTGTTTCATCTTTGTGTGAAAAATTTTTGAGGTGGCAATTTGGTGATGTTTTCTGTACCTTTTATCTTTTTCTTTTTACAAACAAATTGAGACTCTTTTGTGTAGACAGCTAGAAAAAAAAAGATAACAATAAAGGTTTCATCATTTTCATAATATAACATACCATCACACCTGTATTCTCTGAAGCGTTCTGAAGAGGTGTACACTAATGTAAATCAACAGTTCGCCAATGTGTTTAAGTCTATTAAGAGATTGTACTATGGGTACTAGACAATAGAGATAATACCTATTTTTTTTTTGTAAATACATACTTATAATACACAAGAAACACCAACCACATAAGAAACACAACACAGACTATATCAAATAATGATGTTTATCACATAAATATTTGTATCTTGTGCGAACTGAACCTACAACCATCGTCGTCGCTGGTAGGTTCGGTTCGCACAAGAGTCCGACACTCGATTGTCGTTGGCATGTTCGCCGGTATGTTTAGGTTCCATGTAATAGGGTGCCAACCCATTGTTTAAAGCAGGCAAAAATCCAAACTCGGAGCTGCTTCTGAGAATTTTATAGAAAAATCCAATAGCTCTGCTCGTCCTCGGAATCAAACTCCGGACCTCTAGCGTAGTCGCGTTGACGACCACTAGGCTAATGAGGCAGTATATTATTCATTACCTTGCGGTTACATACAGCGGTTACCGTAGTTATAGATGCTTGCAATACCAGGAGTATCACTTGCACGTTGTCGACACTGTAAAACCAAAGAGGAATAGTTGGGTGAGTAGTATAAGGGTCAGAGTCCCCCACTGTCAACACAACGCGGAGCACTGGCAACCTTGCTCAACACAATAAACACAACACAGCTCAAAGTTGTGTTATTTTACTTCGATTTTCTGCAAGGCGGAGGTTGATCCCTAATTTTGGCTGATCCAATTTGAGTGGAATCACCCCCACTATGGCCAATCTGTCTTACTTAATTTTTTATTCAAATACTCCGACCTAATCTGAGTTTCTTCATTCATGAAAGGTTCATTCAATTCAATGACTATTGTCAAAGCCGAATGGCTCGGCAAATTGTTGTTAATCGCAATTGAGAAACTCACTTATATAATAAAGTAAACCTTTGTGGAGTAATCGACGCTTTGAATAGAACCAACACAATGTTAGACGACAGTTAAGGCTAAGCACGTGAGTCTTAACGCGCACTAAATAAGTTGTATATTGCATTGATACAGCTCGTTCTGTTTTTAAAAATCATGCGTGGTTGTATATTTGATTTGATAAATTCATTTAAGGCCCAGATATCAATCATCAACCCATATACTGGTCGACTGCTAGGAACAGATCTCCTCTCAGATTGAGAGGGATTAGGCTATAGTTTAGGCTGGCCTAGTCCGGGTTGGCAGACACGTCGTGACAAATCTCTAAGGCTTTTCCACCAGGTTTCCTTACGATGTTTCATTTCACCGTTTAAGCGCTAATTAGTTATTAATACGCACATGAATTCGAAAAGTCAGAGGAACGTACCTTGGATTCAAACTCGAGGCCTTTCAATACAGTTCTATGGTCATATCACTAGACTATCACTGCTTTACCTATTGTCCTATTTAATATATTGTCAATTTGACCTATTGACATTTATTAATCGGGCATAAATCTAAACTCCGGGCTGTTACTGGAAATATTATAGCAAAACTCAATAACACTGCTCAACCTCGGAACAAGTTTGAGGAGTAAGTTGTGGAAAGTAGGTACAGAATCCACCACCACGCGACTATGTTCAACCCAAGGAACACCTGTCACCCGGACGTGATCTGCAGTGGATTGTATGGAGAGCACTCAACCGGATGCGCTCTCAAGTTGGCCGCTGCAAACACAACTTGGCGAAATCCCGGATCTATGATTCCCCATCATAGATCCGGGCGCCACAGAGTGCGAATGCGGTGCCCCTGTCCAGACCATGCTACACTTGCTGGAGTGCCCAAAATGCCTGTACACTTGCACCTTTGAAGATCAAAAGATGCCGCAATAAGCGTGGCCACCTACTGGGCTCAAGTAATATAAATAATGTATTTACCATCAACACGAGAAGAAGAAGAAGACCCCGGAACAGACCCAGAAACTAAGCAGCAGTCATGTCCATGCCTACACAGTACTGTTACTTATTACATGCAATACAATATACCGATGTATCGGAAATCGATATAAACACCAACCATTATTGTCATACATTGTTCTGATACTGTTTACTTCGGTAAAATACTCCCCAATTAATCATGAAATAATTCAGTTTGACATGCATATAAGCCATACCTTCCTTAATTGAACATAACAATTAAAACGACCAGCTGATACGACACTTGGTCTTAATTTACTTTGAAAGCTTGTACCCTGAATATGTAAATTAATGAACTAAATATTTCAGCCCGTAACGAAGGAGGTGAGTCGTAATATACCTAGAACTAAATCTTGTAAACTATTAAGATGTGTACGCACTATCGAATTTTGTTATGTTACTAACATCCAACATGTAATGTAATTTTGTAATGTAACGTTTCAACATTTTGTGTCATAGTAACTAATATAATTATGTATAAACTGTCAGCTGCTGGGCTACAAGGTCACTTTTAATGAATCATTAACTTAAGAAAATAGCTATGTAGAGTCTTCTATGGATTTTCAATATAATTCTGTGACGAATAGTTCTTCGCTAGCCAATGTGGCTTTTATAGTAAAATTAGGTATGTTTAACATGCTGAGTGCCTCTGTGTACGTTTCCCGGTAAAATTTTCTTTCTTTCATCATTTTTAACCACCTTGATCAAGGATGTCAGTTCTTGCCTAAAAGTCGGAATTCTTTGCTTGCGCATGCGAATATAACATTGTTTGCGTTCAATATATACGATGTTTATAATTAAAATTTATATCAATATTTTATTGCCATCGTTATGATTTTAATGATGAGTCAGAAAGATATCGTTAAATAAATTGGTTATTCATGAGTCAAACAAGTTCGCCGAACTACATGTTCGTTTGTATGAACATTGTAAAGATCTTGCGTAACGCGTAAATGTTACAAAATTCAATAATGTGGCCACAGCTTTAACAAACAGATTAGAAACGAATATATCACCCGAATACTTTCCCTAAATTGTGCTTTTAGTTACATAACTTCTAAAACCAATTAGATTCATAATACCGATATGGCATCGATAAAGTTCTGATGATTGATACACTGAAATCATTTAATCAATACTCGCCTGAAAACGTATGACTTACTATATTGTATAGTGGTAGTTAGGCTAAGGTGTCCTGCTGTCAACACACATGTCAGCGCTATGTATTTAAGGCCAATTAATTATGACGCCTAAATAATAACTATAGTTAGCTGAGCAGCTTGTGTAGAGGGCGTGAGTGTGTCTAGAGGGCGTAACTATCAGCAAAAAACTCTTTCGGTAGGTACTTTAATCAGCTTTAATATTTTAATATCTTCCTCCGAACTTTTTCCCAATGTTCAGGTTCCAGATGAAACAGATGCGGCTGAATATCAGTATTTTACAAGAAGCGACTGCCATCAAACTTTCGCAATCCAATTCCTGGACAATACCGATTTCGTAAGTATAAACTGGTGGACAGGCTTTTTGGGCTTCTGACTGCCACTAAAGACCATCATAGATGTTTGTATGACAACCGGGACCGACGGCTTTGCGTGCTCTCCGAGGCACGGAGGGGTCTCAACGTGTTAAGAATCGTCACCCATCCGCAGACTGACCGCTACAAGCGCAGCTTAACCTTGCAGATTGGTTTATCAGCGTAATTATTACTTAGCGACGAGCCACTCATATCTTTAACATTCTAATAATGGGTACAAAACAGTTAACATACAAAAAGTAACCGATAAAAATGTCATAGGTTCAAAGAAGATGCAGAGTTACCAACACATAAAAATAATTAACATAAAATGTGTTTTCTTGGTGTTGCCAATATTAACGAAAAAAAGTTAAACAGTATAACAATTGGAGGCGCGATGGTTTATATGTGTTATATCTATATGGTGTTCATGTGAAGAATAGTCACCCATCCACACACCAAAACCACACGCGAAAACACTGCGAAAAGTGCAGCTTCATCTTTCAGATCGGTTGATCTGATTAATTACTACTGTTCAGCGCCATCTGTTTGCAGGGGCGCGCGGTTGTTTAGCGGTGTTGCGCGCGTTCTGCAGACAGACGACGCCACGAACTTTAAATTATTATTGATTTGTATAAAATCATGCATCAGCTATCTATATTATCTGTGGCAAGAAAAGGAGGCTTTCTCTTTGCCCTACAACCACGACACGAACAACGTCTTTATAATTTTATATCGAACATTGTAACCTTTATTTATTTTACGATTATACCTTAAAGTATATCACGATCTTTAATTTACAAAAACGACGAAACGAAAACAACTACTTAACCAAACCCTCCTTACATACCAATTTAAAAATAATTAAAGAAAATGTTCACCAAAACTTCACTTCAATAAAATGTTTTATGAAGTAGGCACTAATTGTAGATACTCAAGCCTATAAAGGGAGTATTTCTCAAACGACCCTTCAATCGATAATAGTCTCGGGCTTTAAGTTCAATTTCACTAAGTGGTTCCGAGTGATTTATTCTAGGAACAACAGCGTATCTATTCATGAAAATAATGATTATATAATACTAAGATGTTGATTGAATTTCTGACACCTACGCATCATCATCATCAACCCATTTACTGTCCTACTGCTGGGCACGGGTCTCCTCTCACAGAATGAGAGGGATTAGGCTATAGTCCACCACGCTAGCATAGTGCGGGTTGGCAGTCTTCACACACCGTCGAGAAAAAGTCTAAGACATGCGGGTTTCCTCACGATGTTTTCTTTCACCGCATGATAATTAATTGTTAATACGCAGATGATTTCGAAAAGTCAGAGGTGCGTGCCCTGGATTCAAACTCGAGACCTTCGACTTGGCAGTCTAATCAACCAGCAATAATCAAACAAATACCTATGCCAAATAAACAACATAAAAGAAGAATTTAAATCCACAAAAAAAAAACCTCGACACGATAAATGACCCAGTAAAAGCATTGTCGTTACTGTCACATACATGTACCGTAGGCAAAGGAAACACATTATTAATAGCCACGGACTAGTCCAGAGGTTGCCGTTGGGAAATAATATATTGTGACCTTTTGAAGCCGGTTGGGACTCGAAAATATTGTCCTAATGTCTGTTTAGTTCAGCTTGATTCCAAATGTATTAACGTTAATATTGTAAGAGACGACTTGTAATCTTTGTTGGGTTGTTTCATTGATTTGTTTTGTTTGCTTTCATAATAAATGAACATTTTATTTCAATATTTACTTTAGAGGTTATACATTTACAAACATATACATACTTCTCTGATAATATCTCCAATTTTAACTAAAAGTGTGAGAGAGTGTTGCCGTACACATATCCGAACTCCGAACTGCTACTGAGAAATTCATAGAAACATAACACTTTACTTGGGAACTAAACAGTGGACTTACTCAGCAGCCGTATGTACGACCCGTGGACCAAGGAGATAGTCTTACAAATTTAAAATAAATGTTTTATCAATAAACTTCACCATACATAATAACCAAATTTGCCAATATTTAACAGTGAGATCGATTCTCTCTTAAGTATTTACTGAATACGGCTCAATATACAATAATAAACATCTTCAAATCGAAAATTTAAAGGTGAACAGTTGTATTGAACCATCAGCAAATACAATTCCAATTAATTTTTGGCTATAGTGTTGAAAATTGATAAAGTTGAGCGTTCTTAACGCCATTCGAAGCCCCAATTCGATTTCAGATACGATACCTACAGTGTTCACCGAAATTAAATATAAATAAGATCGGAGGGTCGACTAGGGATTCAGAATCGAATTAAAAAATAATAACGCCTTTCAATACTGGCAATGTTATTCTATCGATAAGACTTTTGGTGTATTTAGAACTCTTTTAAAAGAAACATTTGGGTGTCTCAATTTGTTTTAAAACTTTATTTGCATCGATCAAGTCTTGGAGTAATTCACATCGAAGTGAACAAAGATTTTCGAATGTTCCATGAAAAAAAGCGGGCTAGCAATATTAAGAACCAAAACATGTTTAGTAGGTACTTATGAACACGAACATAAAGATAAATGCATAAGACGACAATTAAGGTCTAAGTTTTTTTATTTAAATGATATTACTTACCAGAATAGGCCTATCTTAAAACTCCTTGCAATATGTGTTTACGTAAACACGTAATATATTACGAAGAGTATATGATTTGTCAAAGAATGCTTATATCATATTTCGTCAATATCTGGTGGTTCTGTTATGTACGCAATTGCCAATATTAGGCATACTCCTACTTCTATTGATGATTTGGTAAGCACTGCGGGTGACCATTCAACGTTTATGAGTGGGATAGAAATACAAGTAAACCCAATCATTTTCGACGAAGTCAATTAAAATAAATCAATTTCAATTACCTCTGTTACTGCTGAAGTAACATGATCAAACAATATCGAGATAATAGAACTAAGCATGTATAGCAATACGGAATATCGTTGACAAAGTTTCCCAATACTAATTTAACATTAGACTTCAATAGTAAACATTAATTTTCGAGAACGTGTTTTGCACAAAGACAAAACCCGGGCAAATGAGTTAACAAAGTTTAATTAGACAATCCATGTTACTAGATACAAGACACAGTCGGTTCGGTTTCCTCTTGTCCCAGTTATTGAAGATTTCCGTTCGTGTATTGAAACTTTGAAAGTTTAGTGGCATTACGATTTTCTCTGGGGTACTCTAATATATTCAAAAAAAATGGTGAAGAATTTTCTTAATAGATTAATGACATAATTAGTCTATAGAAGAAACCAATTATCCCACGCAAGCTGTAGGAGTATTTAATAATAGAGATAGTTGATACTGTAAGCTACCGTCTCTTTTACAGATGTCTAATAATAAAAATAGTATACACAATTCTAAGAGAAATAAACAACTTTTATTATTCTGATTCTCTTATTGTATATGATAAATACGACAAAGAAAAAGCGGCGGTCCCGGCTGTTGTCACATGATAACGGGGCTTTGCGTCACGACAGTGCGAACTTGGTCACAAAAACGTTGAAGAAGTTGAAGATACTAGCTGTATAATAATGCTGACCCAAAGTTGTTCCAGAAAGTTTTTAAGCAAAGCCACAAAAAATAAAACAGGAGTTGTAGTAGGCATTACAGACAAATGAACTAGGGATGATGAAATTTGAAACATTTAAATCATACGATAAATGATAAAGTGACTCATTTGAACGTGGGTCAGAATCCAGTAATATCACCAAATATTAGGTTTAGGTTAGGTTAGAACTGCGACCACAACAAGCCAGAGCCGAATTGTACCTGTTAGCCTATATTTATTGTGATCCAAAGAATTATTACATTTTCTATCAGTATTATTAGATATGTATTCATAAAATAGCTTCACTTTTCATTAAATAGATTATGCGTTTTGTACTTCAATTGTTGCCAAAGTTACAAAATTTCTAGTTCTTTGTTTCTATCCATCCATGTTTTTGATTAGGAAAGGGATTTAAAAAAATTAAAGAAGCAAATTTTTGATTTGCTGTAACATAATACACTTTTATTACATTTTAGATGGCCTTGATAATACGCTGAGCCTTATAGTAATGCCAATTAGGATTTATCAAATCATAATTTGCATACGTAATTGTATCTAAAATATGTCTCAATGGGTCAGTTTATCATGAAGCTTGCGAAATATCTTCCATCATCATCATAAAATATCACCTTTCAATCTGAAACATAAAAGGATTCTGAGGGCTTTAAGTTTAACAGTTAAGATACAGTTGAATTTTGTATATTATCGATTAGTTTATCTCTTTTAATTAACATCAGACTGACAAAGTCAGTCATACATTTTAATGGAACTGTTATTAGTTAATGGCTGCTTACTGTTTCGAAATAAGACCCTAACTCAAGACAACCATCATCAAACATTGATTTAATTGGAACTAAAATGGTCAAAAAACATTTTATATTTATAGTCTACGAAATCATGCGGTTTTCATGTCGAGTTGCTGACGTTATCGCTTCGCAACAATGGTCACTAGAAAGCCTCCCAACCGCAATACCGCCATCCAAACTACGACCAGCTGACCTCACGTAGCCTTCATTCAAATGTGACAACTAGGATAGTACCTCGTTAGTGTGGATTTTGAAGTTCTGTGGCAACCACAAGTGCTCTTGGACTACCAGGCGAATGCGAGTAACGATGTCACTTTTTGAGAAGAAATCAGACGTATTCTGAATTTTTTCCTCACTTTCTAACAGTCAAATTTAACACGCAATTATTTGAAAAAAAATAATTGTTTCTTTCCCAAGTATTTCTAATCAGAAAATAAATAGTACAATTAAATGAAGACACAAAATAAACAATGAGTAAAACAATTAAATTCAACTTAAAATCAATATAAATGACTTCTTGACAATAATTTAACCTGTTGTAGAAATTTTCAAATTAGAACTACATAATTAGTTTGAAAGTGGGACTCATAAATAAGGCAACTATTTTGTATTTCAACAGATTCGGTATTGTTGGAAGCTTTAGGTCAACTTGTTGACAGTAAGTGGTTATTACCTTATCCTCTCCGTCACCTCTACCTAACATAAACTTGTCGAGTTGTCTTTACACTTCAACATAACCTGTACAACCTTTAAAATATCCGTCTCCTTTACTTACTTATAGACTTTCTTTATGAATTTGTTATTTAACACTCGACTTTATTTACTCCGGAAGCATCCGCTAATAAAATTTTAAGTGCTACCGAATCAAATTTTTAGATCGTGCCTACTCTCGCTTTTAAGTAGGACCAAGGATGAATTTAAATGAGCTTTCAACAACGTTGACTTGGGAATTGCATAAATATTAATGGTTCACAGACTACAAGACTGATGGATATGGATTAGCTAGAGGGAGTTTTCTTTAAGCAACTTGAGGGGACAACGTGTCTTCAGCAAATTGTTTGTTGCTGTCCAATGAATATTAATCATTTACATTACCAAGAAAACGCTTCAATGCCCTTCTTCCGTCAATATTGCGTTCCGATTTATTATTGTTCCTGTCGTCGCTAATGCGACGTTGTCAGTCACTGAATTTACTGTTTAAGTTTATTATCTTTGAAGCGCCCTGTTTTAATACTAATAAATAAATCTGTAAACAGAACTTCTGATGCTTCTTGGATACCTATCCTGTCATTAATGAGAAACCGTTTGAGTATCGTTCCATTTACATTAAACTTGGGTCTGGTGTGAGGATTATGGCAGATTACTGAATATTAATGGCTACCCTATTAATATTCCAATGCATTATTACCATGAAATTATTGAAATTAAGCTATAAAAATACTGTTCTAACCAAAGTATTTCTCTTGTTTCAGGTTTACATGCAATACAAATAGTGAAGTTTGTAGTACCAGAGATCATTCAATATGGTGTTCAAGACTCTGTTATATTAGACTGCGATTATACGTATGGGAACAAAACTCCTGGTCTAATGGTGAAGTGGTTCTTCAGAAGCAAAACTAAACCAGTGTATCAGTGGATAGTGTCACAAAAACCTCAGGACATAGGCATTTTAAGGGGTCGAGTGGACTTAAATTATAGGGCATCTGATGATCCCTTAAAAATGTATAGAGCACTTCGAATAGTTAAATTAGATACAGACATATCTGGTGAATATATTTGTGTAGTGTCCACGTTTCTTGATGAGGATGTCAAGAGTAAACACATGACAGTTTTTGGTGAGTATTAAATATTGCATTTGAAAGGATATTACATAATAATATAATAATAATAATATTTATTTAAAGAAACTTATGACATAAGGCTAATTTAGGTCAAGTTAAGTGGTGTAGTCATCTGTAGCCAAACTAGACAGAGCCTGTATTTCGGCTGTCAGCGCCAAACCCCTCGACTTTTATACATATACTAGCCATGTTTCATGAAGAAATTTATAAAAAAATAAAAATAAAAAAACTTTGTGTAGTGATTATACCGGAAGCATCCTGTTGATTTAATCATTTAGTTACTCAATTTATATTATTCGTCTCAAATACTATTAGCTAGACAAATTGCAAATCATCATGCAATCATAAAAAAATCAGAACGTAAGTAAAAAATTATATCGTATTTATATCATCAGCTATAATATATCCAATCATTTTCACAATCTCTTAGTATTTCCCAATATTCTAACATGTGCTTAATTTCATGCTTCTACCTACCGGTTTTATTATAGCCAAGTGTAGTCCGTCAGTTAGTCAGTAAAATTGTTATATCAAATCCTTATCTAATACTTACTTCATACATACATATGGACACAGTGTCTACATTATTTATTTTTCCTCAATATTTACGCCATCTACAATTCAAGCATTACTTTTTATTTCCACACATTCTACTTCACACCCGTATACGTGCCGCGACTCGGTACTCGAAAATTCGTGTTAAACTTACATGAGGCTCAAACGCAAGACATCCAATCCATACTAAGAAAACATTGAATTTCATATTCGTAGGCTGCTTCCTCGTAAACCATTTACTTCCCCAAGTAACACGTAGCACAAGTCTTGTAACATAGTTATGAAAACTGAGTGGTGTAAGGGCCAAAAATAAGGTTTAAATGTTTTTTTCTAAAATTGTGTAATCAGTGTCTTGGTCAAGAAAGACTTAGAAAGGGCAACTTTTTAAATTTATAGGTACTAAAAACCTTTACTTAGCTTTAATTGATAATTATTCAGAAAAAGTCTCCTATAACGATGACAATGACGATGGATTATATTATATAATCAGTTCTTGTGAAAATCTATGGGGAAGGACTTTGTTCAGCAGTAGAGTAGAGTGAAAACAATAGTATGATGCCGTAATTTCTGCTTTTTTTTATTTGGTGTTTTTTAATCTTTATCATATTGTATTTTTAGAAATTTACACACAGCCAAACAACTGCTGTAAATGACAGTATTAGAACTTGACCCAATTCCTAAACTAATTTCCAATTGACATGCAGTTAGCCGATTCATTTATTAGTACGAGGAAGGAAAGAGAGGAAGGTATCACCTGCGTGTTCCGATAAAGTTTCGTAAGTTAACTGTGGGAGGAGGGAGGGAAGAATAATTTAATAGAGATCGTTAACAGTTAACAACCGTGTCTGGGTAACCGTTTGTTTTGTTGGAGTATTAGTATATTACGCTACTACAAACATGATATTAATATTAAGCTACGTCTGATTACAATAGCATTCATACATACAACAGCATTAGATAATGTTTATGCTACAGTAATGGCTGGTCACCTCGCTACTACCGTTTTACCGGGTGTCGTGGCATCGATTTCTTCCCGAGACAAATAAATAAATAAATATTCTTGGACAATTTTAAACAACACCATCGAGTCCCAAACTAAGCAAAGCTTGTATTATGGATACTAGACAATGGATATAATACTTATATTTTATCTTATATAACACAAGCAATCACCACAGATTGCGTCAGAAAAATATAAATCTCAGCATACTAAATGTATGAAACCCATACCGTTCTGACGCATCACACCACGAAACGTCAGACAAAATATTATTATTAATAAATCCGGCCTCATATTGCAATTTTTTTTTAAATTCTAAGATGATTTTAGAAAGCAATCGATGTTTTCCCATGACCTACAAATATTAATTATGAAAATAGCTTAATCATTCAAAGTTTCACTGGCACCTCTGAATTACATCTATGTGAATATAGGTATTTAGAAAGATTGGATGCGTTCGTTATGTAGTAACTAGAGTGTTGTATAATAAGAATTACTTAATTACTCAATACACACACACTCTACACAAACAAACCTATTGCAAGTATTTTACCAAAGTATCAAATTCCAGTGCCGGAGACGAGTTTCCGCCTGATCCAGAATAAGACGGATGACGACACGGTGAACGTCATCTGCGCGGCGGACGGCGCATTCCCTTCGCCAAACCTTACCATAGCAACGCCCGAGAAGTAAGTACTGTTTTTTATTTTCGTTAACATTAGCCAGTAAGTAAATGTAACCTCGGCTGGAGTAGAAGAAACATTTTCTTGCTTTAATAGCTGGAGCAGAATAACTCCAGCTCGAATGCTTGCTAACACTAAACCTTACCCGAATGCTGTCACAACGAAATCATTCGCCATAAACTTATAACCATAATGTCCAATTGAAGGAGCAGTAGTTCTTTGCCTGCCACTAAGTTTAGGCATAACAACACTTACAAAAACTTCGATTTCAGAGATCGTACAATGTATCCATAATAATTCTAGGTCAAAAATGTCCTGAATGGCTTTGGGAAAAGCAATAGGTTCTATATTTTGTGCTTAGGTTTTGCTCGATTTGGCGGGAGCACTGCCGTGCCCGCAGATAACGTTAGGCAATGCGTAATAAAGGGCGAGTCTATTGTCTTTTTGCATAAACTGAAACATTGGGTTGCTCAGTAGCAACCAAAATACATCAATATGTAGGCCTTAAGACACTACTCGACTTAGGAGTCTTTACCAGGAGCTCACTCTCCACAGTCCAGATATTGCTTATAAAAAATATTGTAATTTATTGATATACATGTGGGAAGATTTACGACAGCGAAATAGAGTTAGTAAAATTACAAACATAAGTAATCCTGTGCCATTTACAGATATCAAATATAAGTATTACTAATATCAGAGCAAATTAGGTTAAGTTCACAGATTATAGAGCTTGTGTTCCAATTAGCATGAACAGAAATGTAGATCTATGCTAGCATCGTCTGTTAGGGCCTGCAAAGAATTTATCAGTTAAGTGTTTTAGCCAAAGAAATGTTAGAGTAGAATAGGTCTATATCCAATGGTGGTATATCATCACAGCGAAAAACGTTTTTCATAGTTATCAAAGTTACAAATTGAATTGTTTGCTTCAAAAACGTTGAAAGTTATTGAAACTACTTTTTTACTGTTTCTGGTGTAAATATAAATTGCATCGATGCTTTTGGTGCAAATATTTTTTTAATTTTTGTAGTCTAAAAATAGCTAGGCTACCACTTTAGTTTCATACTATAGCGTTTTCAATGTTTCGACACGGTTTTGAATTGGTCGGTCACATACTTCGATCTTTGATAACCGTCCTATTGCTCTATTTTTTTGGGTTGTCAGGATTTTTATTTCCCGCACCTCAAAGGGAAAAATAAATATGGGATCATTTCGTTGTCCTGTTTTTATTTTAGATAGTTCAGATAAAATTAAACAGAGTTAGTTCAGATTAATGACAAAACTAAATATACTTGAAAGTTTTACGGGAATCAAGAAGACATAAGTTGGGCTAGTTGGTCTTATAAATGACTCTACAATTCGCCGATTTGATCTTTATTCATGGTACCATATAAGTTTACGTGATGAAATAGTGTTTTGAAACTAATCATCATTACCACCAATACATAATATCGTTTGCTTTGAATAGATAGAGAGATAGCAAATCATTTAAATTTCTCTTGTAAAGACTTTATAATACTCTAGTTGATGTTGCAAGAAATTTCGCGGCATTTGTATGACTTATAAATTATAATAAGATTTTGATCTCTAGTATTAGTTAGGGATGATGACAAAGAAAAGGTTTCAGTTATCATAGGTAGTTGTTATTTCATATGAAGATATTGCTAAGATTTTACATTTAGGGTTTGGAATGGAAGTATCAGGAATTGCACGAGATATAATCTATAAAAATAGTGTAGAACAAAGTCACCCTGATAGCAAAATTAGAATCTACAAAGCTATATTGAAACCAATATGAACCTACGGCATTCAACTCAACTGTGGGGTACTGCCAGCAATAGATATGACAGCAAAACATACTAGAGATTCTCAACCAAAACAATGAGAGCAATCTTTAGTATCTTTAATATAGCTAATATAATATAATTACTTAAAAATGAACACCGTTAAGGAAGAAATTACTAACCACAGTATTAAATTACAAGAAAGACTATCTGGACATAACAATGCATGATAAAATTCTACCAAAGGAAGTGAAAGCCTACCAGTAAACTGGGAAGGCTCACTGTGACTAAAATCACTACTGATAATTTTATCAGAGAAAAGCAAGGCTTATTGTTCATTGAACAGATTGTCATAGTTGCAGAATGCGAGAACAAAAATAAAAAGAACAAAGTCGCTCTTTGCGTCTGTCGTGATATTTCTCCGCTTACTTCTTCTCAACCGCTCAACAGATTTTGATACGGTTTTCACTATCATTTAGGTATTTTTTTCCGGAGGGGTTATATAATGTCTTGTCATGCTTATGCAATATAAAGGATTCAGTTTCGGCATATATAACATTAAACAAGAATCATTAAGACGGGTGCTCAGTCTGGATTTCTTCGTAAACTATGAGTTACGTAATTGCAGTGATTTTTCTTGTTTAGTTTAGTTAACCTTCTCTGTCCACGTGTTTTCTTTTGTTTATATATCCTAACATCTATTCGTGATGATTTATAATTGGCTGTCTGTTTTCTTTATATAATGCTTATTTTGTTTTGTTCATGACTGTTGGTTTACCAAACATTTAAATTAATAAACAAATACACATGCGTCTTTTTGTATTTTTTGGCATTTCACATGCTAAGATATTTAAGTTATTTAGCAAAGGAAAATATATGCGTGTTATAAGTACATCGCAACCGTGCGAAGTAGGGGCGCAGGGGAGCAGCAGATAAAAATTGACAGTCAACTGATTTTTAGTATTTTCTTCAACACAAATAAAACAGTATCCATAATTCCGGCAAAACGATTTACAAGGTAAAAATGATTGTACCATTTTCATGTTCACAGTAAATTTTAAGTAGGCTACCCTCAAGGCAATCAGAACATAAGAAGTTTAATATTATACAGTTTAATAAATTAGTACAACCAAGTCTAAGCTTTGTAATAAGACAACATTGTTGCCAAGTATTGGTTCGCCAATTTACTCAATAAATTCTACTGGTTCTGTACACCATATGTTTGAGCTAATTTCAATTCTAAGGCCTCAATCCACGATGTTGAATTTGTCTTCTATATTATCTATCTTATACTGTAGGTATACCCTATGCAGTTCATTTTGTATTTTTTCTGATGATCATATTTTTGCTGTCGATTTGAATGCGTTTACTCTCCATTGCAGACCCTGTATTCGATTTTCATAAAGTCTAATCTTGCCTAAAATAAGGTCTAAGATGGAGTACACGGGCTCTCGTCTACTTTTATAGATACACGATGTAGTACCTTTAAATTGTTTGGCACTGGTGTAACATGTGAGAGTGGTTATAGCTATCTAGGAGGATCATAACATACTACCACAAGCGTGTTAAATTTTGTTGACATTTAAAATACTTTCTATCTTGTTCTGAAAAAAAAAAAAAAACAAATTGCCATTCCATCCTCGCCCCGGAGAAAATATTATGTCAAAGGACACACAATAACGATAATTAATTGAATTGGGACGAGTACTTAATTTGTTCCGTTTCCTCCAAGGTGAATTCGCAACCTTGCCACAAACTACCTCTGATTTACCTCTAATTTTCACCGAATATCTTGATACGTAGTGGAGGCGTCAATTTAAGACAGACCTTCCACTTCGACCTTTGTCGATCAGATTACGTACGTCAGAAGGGTTTGTGAGAGGAATATCTGGTATCAAAATAAGGTGGTCGAACACTGATGTATGAAGTTACCCGAAGCACATAGTAACCGCATTGCGGGAAGTGTCCATGTAATGTGTTGGGTGCAATTTGATATGGAATGTCCCGAACTTGTTGTACGGGATTTGAGGTGTTTCACGGTTCATGATATTTGGTATTGTTTCCTTGTTCTACTGTTAGAACTTTAACGATTATTATCTTGTAGGTAATGTTTTTATTGGGTGGTTATGGAGAATATTTACAATGGATTTCAGAAAAATTTTGAGGATAGCACTTAAAAAATATAATTGCAATACTGTACATTCAACAGCCTCCACACGTGTCAAAAGTTTTCAAATCTCTGCCCAACTCTTATGAGAATACAGGCGTGATGGTATGTTATAGGTATTTTAGTATCAGTACGGAATTTAACGTAACTCAACCCAAGGCAATTGAGTCTGTCAGAAATTTGGCAAGGCTTATGAATAAATATTGGCGAATATTGTAACGATGTGTCCAATTCACTTGATATATTAGCATTCTGTTTTAGCGCCCCAACTAGGTTAATTTATTTTCCTATAATTAACAGATTTCCATTGATTAATAGTAGGTATACTAGGAGGTTGTACATCTTATGTAATTTAACGTCTCTTAAACAATATGAATATTAATAAAGTGTGATAAGGACGTTGCGGTTTGAAAAAAGATATAGTGACACGAATTGAAAGAATAGGCTGAGATGGTTTGGGCATGTTGAAAGAATGAATTAAAGGTGGTTATAAAAAGGAATTTATAAAGTGAACCTAAGCGGCAACGTCAAGAGAGAACGTCTTAGAAGGACACACTTACACTGATTTTACTCTTTTAAAGGTCAGGTGCGTAGTACCTGCAACCGACACGGGTGTATGACGATTTCTGGATGTGGAAGAAGCAAAAGATGACGTGAACAAACAAAAAAACAAACAAAACTTTTTTGGTAACTTCATTTTACCTCGGAATTATTTCACTTAGTTTAAATAAAATGATACCCTACCAGGCCAGAAAAACTAGAAGGTTTAAAAAATATTTAAAAATAGTTTAAAATAATATCACATTTCGAACAATTGATTATAGGAGAATAAAGCAGACTTGGCAACATTTGAAGCTAAGATTAAACTTGGTCGGCCTGTGCCACCACCTGGCTCCCCTGCCAACTACCTGGCCATAAAATATGCTTTGCTAGAAATTTTCAATTCGGACACCGAGTATTTTTATTTGCAACTTACGTTCCTTTTTGAAAGTGTTGAAAAAAATTGCATTTGTATTCTACAAAGATATTGTAAAAATCATTTCGTTGGACAGTCGACCAGGTAAAGGTTGCTGGAAGTCGTTGGTTGCAGATGGTATATAACTAGTCCTTGTTTGAAGTCTATGGGGGATGCTTTTGTTCAGCAGTGGACCTCTTGTGGCTGATATGATGTTGTTATTACAATCACCATAATTGTAATAACAACATAGAACGCAACAGGCATGCATGGTGGACTATTTCCCAATTCCTCTCATTTTGAGCAAACACCGGTGCTCAAAAATGATACAGTTATTGGAATGATGGAGATAATAGGTGCCATTATAGTGGTAGTACGTGCAATGGGACCCATAAATCTAGCATACGTTATCTAAGCTTAATCGATTGTTGGATTTCATAACTAAACACTGCCTTATTCCAAACACTCGTTGTGGGAATATTTAAACTACACTATTAATTTACTCCAATATTCAAATGAAGAAGATTCACATGACTGTAACTATAGTCAGATGAAACTATATATAATATAGCCCACTCAGCGAAAATGTCGTAGAGAAACAACGCACAAATATTTTTATAATGAATGTACAAACTAGAACGATCTGAACTTTCTAATTTAACTTTGTGTAACCAACATTACAAGCGGCGACCACATATTTGCTAGGAACAATGAAGTTTTACCTCCTAGGGGAAATATGTCTTGAACTAACAACAAAATTTAATCAAAAGAGAATGTTTCAAAAACTACCAACATAAACTCAGCTTTGAATTATTTGCGGTGATTTTTTACTGCGTACGTCCTTATCTCTGAGGAAGATCGCATGACTTGAAGAAAAACTCCGTAAATGCATTCCTCTTTTGTTATCCTAGGAATAATGAATAGGGAACGCGGAAAAATATTTGTGCTAGGAAATTTAATTATAGCTATCTGCATTCAGAGCCTCAAGCAATGTTTTTTTTTAAATTAAATTTAATAGAACAGTGACTCTTCTTGATCGTTTTTCTTAAGTCATTTTGGAATTCACATTTCTAATTCTTTGTGTACATTTTGTAGACAAAAATTATGACTTTATTTCGAAGGAATATTGTTCAGAATCCGAGTGGTTACATTTGTTATAAATTGGATTTCCACTGTCTTTGACAAAACTATATTTCAGAAACTACTTTTTGTTTCCAAATAGGATTTGCGCAGATATGGTAGATTCCTATTCATACACATGCTTCATAATATTTTCCACGAAATAGTGTAAGAAAAACCATTTCATGGTTTATAATAATTATGTAATATGAGATACAAACCTTGGACATGAAAGAGAAATGTTTAAATAGAATACCTATATATTTTAGGGATTTATTTATAAAAACATTATTGTATTCGTCGTAAATTTATAGATAATTATGTGGAAACTGTTTTTGGATCATGTACTATTAATATTGTAAATTTTCTTGTTATATTGCAATCTGTTTGTTTCCCAAATAAAATATACTTAGAAGAACATTTTAACAAGGAGACTTAGAGAGATTACTGTAATAATCGCAGACACCCTATTAATAATAATTAGTAATGCGAGTAGTAATGCGAAATAATCTACTTTCGTTTTCTTACCAAAACTTAATTATCTTTAACAGAGATGACTGTATAACTCAAATACTTAGTAAAAAGTTAAGTAATAATTAGCTTTTTTGATAAAGAAAAAATTTCAAGCATTTTGGGTCGTATCATAACAGCGATAGTCAAACACAGCACAAAAATAAATTAACTAAAAAATTATACATAGAAAAGTATAAATGAAGTGAGAACCTCGCATATTTTAAAGTTGATTAGAAAAGCTGTTCTAAAAACTCGGATTGCTCCTACAATACTTACAAATAGTGCTGTAAAATATAAAATCAAAATGGCTTCGAATGGTGCTGATATACTTAAATATTAGTCCCAGTTGGGCGGCATTAACCCAAAATTTATAGTCGTAGCCGAGTAAAGTATGGATAATAATATATCAGGATTAAATATAAAAGGGCCGTTATATTGTTGTAAAAGGCCTCTATAAGTATTAGTAGCGTGACAAGTTGCTGATAAAGTAAAAAGTATCGCATGGTACATAATTTTACGAGACTTTTACTAACTTTTACTTTTTGCCGGGGTCGGAAGATTCACACGTTTTCTGATCTTTCCTTCTAATTTTTTTTTTTACTATAATTTTGGTAAAAGATATTTTGACACCTCTGGTTGCTCCTAAAAACCACTTAGGATCTACGCGTGGTACAGCATGTATCAAACTCAGTGACACACCAGTTAAAATAGTGAATGAACTAAAACCTCTCGTCGTAGCAAATCAAATTAAAAAAATTAAATGCCTTCTTCAACTAAATCTTTTTCTCTTTTATCCAGGCATCTTCAAGGAGTTAACCATAGAGTTCAACTGGTCAATGGAAGGTACTCAGCGGTTGCTTCCGTAACCCTCAATGATGCTGACCTACCTTCACCAGCAGAATTCATTTGCACGCTGAGAATACCACAGGCGAAATACGCCGTGAGAAAAGAAGCCATTTATTATCCAGGTAAAACTCCAACAAAATATTTCTAGGTATCATAGTCAAGGCCAATGTTATTTTTAGCATCATCCAATATTCTACCAGCAATCCACTATTTACTGGATACAATACAATATTTACTTTTTTTTGGATCATCATTAACCCATATACTGTCCCCACTGCTGGGCATAGGTCTCCTCTCACAGAATGAGAGGGGACCTAAATGATAATAATGAGAGGGGGCTATACTGCGGGTTGGCAGACTTCACACGCCGTCGAGAAAGTCTCTGAGGCATGCAGGTTTCCTCACGATGTTTTCCTTAACCATTTAAGCGATTGATAATTAATTATTAATACGCATTATGATTCTGAAAAGTCAAAAAACCTTGGATTCGAACTCGAGACCTTCGACGTGGTAGCCCAATGGTCATACCACTAGGCTGTCACTGCTTAATTATTATTTTTTCGTAATATATGGGCAACTAATAATATATTTAATAATCTACTAATTTTAGATTGACCGAAACTTTCAATTTCGTGGCGTGACGACAAACTTTTGATATGTTTGTATCAGTTTTATTGCTAAATTACAAGGATGGATCTTTAAGAATCTTGGTGAGAACCATAGACGACAACAGTACTTACTCCGTGCTTACAAAGGAGTTCTTACAGTAGATAAATCTTACAGCATACTATACATAGTCATTTATAACAACTGAGTCCGTTACACTATATATATTCACCCAAGAACTTTTAGTAACACCGTAAATAAAACTACGTGACAAAATATCTAAAACGTCCATCTAAAATATTGTGTTGCTTAAACCACTGCCAGATATGAATCTATTATAGACATAAATGGGAAAAATATTTTAGCACTCAACTGTGAACGAGGGAATTCCAAATGTTTTTAATTTGCATAGTAGTGCTTGAATGGAATAATCAATGCTCGTATAAAATTTCAAGAAAAATCTTTTATATAAGTACTCCTATTGAATGGAGGACATCTGTGGATGCCCTCTGCCCCATCTAGGGGTTTATAGGACATTAAGCCAAGTCACTCCTATTGAATCACTTTTCCATCGGCAATAGTTTCGTTTGACTATAATTAACCTTTTATCTGTGACAGAACTGACAAATTGAATTTTCATTCAATTCTTCATACTTGCAGTTAGTGTGCGAATAACAAAATTAGTTGTGATAACGCTTTAAAGTACGAAAGTATTGAGTTCAGTTTTTTATGATATTTTAGCTTCAAAAAAATATACTTATTAGTAATATTTAACATAAATCTCTTATGTGGGAGACATAAGAGATTTGTCATCATCAATTCTTGACTAATTATTTTATTTGATATCGTCTATTCGAAATATTTTTCGATGTTGGTGGCAGATGTTATTCGCCTCACTTTGTCCCGCCATCTCTCTCTATTGGCTGTGATCCTGGTACATTCACTTATGGGGCCACCCACTGCGTTCTTGTATATTTTTCTTAGGCTGAATGAATTGTTTCCAATATACTTAATTTAAATGACAGATCAATATGCACTATATATATATTATAATCAGAATTGCTATAAAAATAAACGACTGTATGTAAAACAATTAAAAAAAGGCTAGATAAAGAAATATGAAAAAACTAATTGACCACGTAGCGGCATTAAATCTGTTAACTTATTTTTTAAAAGCATCTAAACCGCTTTATTTGACTTAAGTCGCCGTTGTGTCCTTATAAAAGCGAAAAGAATAAGGAATGGTACCTATATTTTTTAACGGGAGCCATGAAAATAACAATTTTGCGGAATAATTTTCGAGTGGGCCATTTAAGCTTTTTATCAGTGGAAAGTTTGTGTATACAGCTATCTAAAGTACATGAGATGAACGTTTCCTACAGTCCTCGTGAATAATTTTATGCTTCGTTAAGTCCATTGTGGAGGGTAAATGCGCTTAATAGAATATCGGTGGGCGCTCAAACATTTTTTCCTAGCGTTTGTTCCTTATGATCCGTAATGAAAAGTCAACAAACCCAAGTTCCGGAGTTTTACCTCCGAAAAATCTTTTTAGATTGGACATTGAAAGATGGATATTATGATGGATAGAGTTTTTTAGTTACATCAGTAGTGACGTCCCGAGGGTACGGGACCAATTTACTGTTGACAAACTATTGGATGTCGTTTGGACCGATTTTTCATATTATATTGGTACTTTTTTATTTTACCTTTGGCGGTAACGTGACCGGAATTACAATGAAGCGTTATGTTTATGTGAATATAACTCCTGGGATATTAGGTACATAAATTGATGATGCGCGTGCTGTTTTAAATATGATTACATGCTTTCATATCGTGATTTCGATTTAGCTTAGTATATTCAAAATCGATTCTAGTAAATCGTAAATATGGTTAAATACTTTCAACTTTTATGTTTACTAGAAGGCATTATAATAGTAGGCATAAATCTTATATTTTGTACGAAACTATCATTTAACAAATCTTCAAAGTGATTTAAGATGCAGTACAATACAAAGAAAACTTCACCATCTACATAAAAAGCTGTATTCTAATCAACATTCTATTCTCGAATAAAACCTAGATAATATGACGAACATTAACTAAATTACCAGTTTGTAATGCAATGTGCGATAAACTTAGTCTCAATTTCACCCTAATGAACTCAGAAGCTCACAGTCTAGGTACGTAGTCGAAATTGATGCTAAGCGTTTCAGCAATCTACACGAAATAGGGCTACAGTTGGAATGTTTAACTGATGCAAACATCTTTTCTACCAGTAATTATTTTGCCAGTTAAAGTGTATGTATATTATGTGGCATATAACAGGTTCTTATGGAAGTTTATGGGGGAGGCCTTTTGTTTAGTAGTGGATCTCCTGTGGTTGATATGATGATGATGATATTATGCGGAATGATTCAATTTAAGTACTTGATTGTCTAGTCGTATGCGGAACCGATTCCTATATAGATGGTAATATTAAAATTATATTCATATCTTCTATTACAGGTATCTTCATACTTAAATGAAGAACTCTACAATATTATTTTGTAAAAACCTATTTTTGTACATTATACATCTTTGCATGGACCAAATTGTCAGCCAATGTGTTAGAAAGTATTACTATCGTTTATTACAATGTGATAAAGTATTAAACTAAGAAATAATATTCACTCAAACTCTTAAGGTAACCTAGTATATATCCCTTTATATGTTGTTTGTAGCGAACGATGATTGATATTCGTTTTTCTTCCGTTTATGTACATAAAAAAACGTGTATTTATATTGATTATTGTTTTATTATTTTTTCTCTTGTCTCCAGGACCTATAAGCACGACTCCTGAGATGCCCACTGCGGCAGATATGCAGCTTGCAGCAGCAGTTAGTTCTAGAGGTAATTTATTATTTTTAATTTTACTTTTACGCGACTGCTACGCTAGAGGTCCTGGGTTCGATCCCCAGGTCGAGCAAAGTGTTATTGGGTTTTTCTATGAAATTCTCAGTAGCAGCTCGGAGTCTGGATATGTGCCCGGTTAATGGCAATAGGCTCGACCCCTATTACATGGGACCTAAACATACCGGCGAAATGTGGGTGTACATTAGTACACCTCTGCCTAACCGTTCGGGGAATACAGGCGTGATGGTATGTTAAATTTTACTTTTAACACTATATAATATTATGACTAGCTTATATCTTTTTCTTTCTTCGTGTTTAACCATTCGTACAGAAATCATAGAAAAGTACTTCTAAACTTTCCGTTTTCTGTTATTTTGTTTAGGATTTATTTACCTTTAACCTTTGAGCGATTAGTGACAGTAATAACGCCAGTTTGGGCTTTTCATATTTGACTTTGAAATTGATGTAAAACTAAATTGATCATTATTATTAAGATAAGTTAATGGAGTATTATAATATTAGAATTCAATTCATTGTTGACATTAACGATAAATATTGAGAATGCAAGTCAAAAATCTATTTTGTTCAGAGTAAACATTGATATTATAATAACGGAAATTTCACAAAGCAATTTACCCAATATTTGTTATCCGATTCAATAATTAAGCATAATATTATTTACCATTATCAAAACCAAGTGCAGGTTTTATTTATACTTCAAAATAAAAAATGTTAGCCTGTTATTGTTTCACTACTTCATCACAGTACTATACATGTACAATCAGCAACAAAAGTCGCTGAACATAACAAAATTTTTAAAACATCACAGCTCCAAAACTTGTCCAGAGGTTTTTTCTATTAAGGTAACCTGAATATTGAATGGTCATCTATGCAATTATTTCGCATAACCTTCACAGGTCAGTAAAGTAACCTAGTACCTACAGTAACTTCACACTTATTAAAAATCATATTGAAAATTGCAACATGTTCAGCGACTTTCGTTGCTGACTGTACATCACAGTACGGTGCAATAAGTGTCACAATATTAATTGTAGTGAGGTGGCTACAACGCTATGTTGTAACTCCTTAAAAAGTTGTAAATTTAGATCATAATGAATATTTATTTTACAATTTTGACGACGTCTGTGGTCTAGTGGTTCGAGTGTCGGACTGTAGATCCGGTTCGATTGGGTTCGATTCCCACAAGACACAAATATTTATGCGATGGACTTCAGTGTTTGTGTTTTCCTGGGCGTTTCTTATGTATTGACAAAAAAAGTAAATATTATCCATTATCTAGTACCCATAGTACAAGCTCTGCTTAGTTTGGGACTAGATGGTGTTATGTAAAAATGTCCGAAATATTTATTATTATTATTAATTTACAAAATAATGTTACAATTTATTACTGGTCATACAAAATAAATAAATATATTTTTTCTTATTACAGAGGCAAACTTCTTCACAGCAATTATGATGACTTCGTTATCAGTAATAGCCGGGATCCTCGTCACATAAATAGGTCATGAAGAAAATTTCATACAGCTAAATATATCAAATACAACTTTCTTACTTTATCATTCGAATAATGTTTCACGAAGCCATTTTACTTGACGAACATAATATGACGTTTGATAGTCGTACTCAAAACTTTTTTTCTCCATATGATAATTGACAGGTCGCAGCATAATTTCCCGAAATAGAATAAGGCTTAATATACTGACACATTCCATATTATTATAGTTCTAGTCTTACCCAAAGTAAAACCAAACCAAATAGGTTAAATGGAGGAACAAACTTTAGCTACACGATTTTGTAATTGTCATGCAGAAAAAAATTGCTTTACGTGTACACTAAATTATGTGCGAGTTTAAAAGCAACAAATAAAAAAGAATATTATAAAATAGGTAAAGGTCTGTGTATGAATTTCGTATTAAGAAAACAGTTTTTGTCAAACCGATGTTTGGTCCTCTTATTCATAAACGCTTTGATTTAATATGTTTTTTTTTTAAATTGGGTAATCTCTATTTTAAACACAAAAATACAGATTTAACATGTATAATGTTAGACTAATTACAGATTTCAATACAAGATTTTATGAATAAGGGGATTCGTGTATATAAATATAATATTTCTTTCAAAGAAAATGTACAGACTATGTTGGTAGTTAGCAGTATGGTCATGGGCCTAAACGGAACGTGTCAAGATATGAATGGATACACCGTGGAATGTGTGGTTGAGTCTGTTAAGACAATTGTTTCAGTTATCGTAGAAGTAAAATTAACAATTTGTTATGATATTGATTTCTGACATTTACGCGAATATTATACATTGAAATAAAACTACTTTTTACGGATTTTATCGCGTATATTGATATTATTAATCCCGACGTTTCGGACCCTTTACAGCGTCCATGGTCACGAGTAGACTGAGGTGGTGGGCGTCTTGATGATATAAGGTCGCCAGCTAGGAAATGCCGGCTCTATCTAGTTTAAATTAAGAATTAGTAATAAATGTCATTGATCATGTAACAATAAAAAATGTAGGGTAGCTGTCAGTAATTATATCATCCAGACGTCCACCACCTCAGTCTACCTGTGACCATGGACGCTGTAAAGGGTCCGAAACGTCGGGATTAATAATTTCAATATACGCGATAAAATCCGTAAAAAGTAGTTTTATTTCAATTAGTTATGAATTAAACACGTTATAGATCTGAATGTTGAAATTTACGCTGCATTTTTAATTGCATAATTTAAAATTATATAAAGTTACATTTAAATGTGAATAATAATGGAAATTGTTATGAAGCAAATGACAGAAATAATTTTCCTTTTATTTTACAAAAGTAATAGAAAATTGAATAAAAAACTGTAATACTCATTTAGTAACTTTGACGGAGTATTCCTCTTTCGGCACCAATTTTTTCAGCACATATGGTTTGAACACCTAAGCTATTCCACTTCATAGGTTTTGGTGCTGAAAAAATTGGGGACGAAAGAGGAATACTACACTTTTACATATTAATTGTTTCATATGATTATTATAAAATACGTATGCTTATTTATTTAGATAAACAAGGGACTTATGTCTACGTATGCCAAAAATATATATGAATAAAATTGCAGTTATATGAATCTTCAATCAGTTTTAGTTAATTTATTTTTAACATTCAAAATTTGAGTTTTATATAAGCTGACTAATCAAAGTAAGCGTTAATTATAAAGCGATTATTTTATAAGTAGAATTATGTTAAATTAATAAATAGCTCTTCGTGTTTATAAGCATCGAATCTTCGTCATATGCTTCATTACATTAGAAACAAGCCATGAATGGAAAATATTATCTAAGCTAAACATAGCTTGTTTGTTTAATAAATAGTAATAGCTTAATTTTTTCCAATGCAATATCTATTTATTTATATTAAATATTCCCAAAGACGATATACGTATAACCTGTACAAAGACAAAAAATATTTATTCATAAGAATTAAAAAAATAAAAGATATGACACTCAAATAAACCAATACAAACTTTATGCTAGTGTAAAAATCCATTAATCTTTCTATTTTATTTTTGTCAAAAGAATATCCAACCACCACCAATGAGTAAGCTACAAAATAGGTTTTGTTTATAAAATATTAAAAAAAAGTCGGGTGTCCTATCGGTATTTTTTTTAATCTTATGCTTACTTCGTGTTTCAAGAAGGGATGCAAAGGTCCCTTCGTAAACAGGGTATCGAATTTAGTTCATTTTAATTTTCAATTTTAGCCACGGTTCGGTATGAATTTTGGACAATATTGTAAAAAAGTTCGCCCTTATTCGTAAACTCATTTTTTCGGCTTCAATATCAATCTGTTCGATCCTAAACTGACAAAGCACAAAAATTTCAAGATTCTTAATAAAATTGTAATACATAGTTACCGCCATTCAGTACTCAATAGGTTAAGTTAAGCTTTCACGAAAATTTGTTCATGAATGAGGGCCTTTGTAAATATTTGTATGGATTTAAAAATCATAAGTTTTTTTAGTTCAATAGGGTAAGGTTCTAGTTATAATATTTGCTGTGCATATTGCCGTTTATGGATAAGATCCAATCAAGACTTTTATTGTGAAATTTCCTAAAATAAAAAGGATCGTTGTGTATTTGTTGTTTTATTCAACCAAACATAATTATGTATTCCACGTAATACTGTTAATAAATAATTAATTATCACTCACTTAAACGGTGAAGGAAAACATCGTGACGATACCTGCATGCCTAGAGATTTTTCTCAACGGTGTGTGAAGTCTGCCAACCCGCACTAGGCCAGCGCGGTGGAGTATAGTCTAATCCCTCTCATTCTGTGAGATCAGACCCATGCTCAGCAGTGGGACAGTAAGTATTTTCTGCCGCCCATGGACACCCGCAACACCAGAGAAGTCAGAAGCGCGTTGCCGGCCTTTAAAAGGGAGTACGCTCTTTTCTTGAAGGTTTGAAGGTCATATCTTACCTACAACAAAAATTACCAGTCCAGGGTTGACTAATTTTTACGCTTTTTAGGCTTCTGACTACCACTAACGATTGTCATAGGTACGAGAATGACAACCGGGAATTATGACTTTACTTGCTCTCCGAAGCACGGCCCCTTCGTGCGACGGAAAGCACGTAAAGTATCTCTATCTCATATTCTAAGAATGGTCTGCCAACGTCCACTTTATAACCCTATAGTCCCTGTAATTAGTGCGGAAATATACCTAGTTCAATGTCAAAGCTCACTTTTTTTCTCCGAGCCTTTTCCTAACTATATTGGGGTCGGCTTCCAGCCTAACAAGATGCGGCTGAATATCAGTATTTTACACGAAGCGACTGCCATCAGTCCTCCGCAACACAATTTTTGGGTAATACCGATACCCTGATGATAAGCTGGTTGTCAGGCTTTTTAGGCTTTTGACTACCACTAACGATTGTCATAGGTGTTCGTATGACAACCGGGACAACCGGCTTTACGTGCTGTCGAAGCACGGAGGGGTCTCGATGTGTTAAGAATTGTCACCCATCCACAGACCGATTGCGACTAGCGCAGCTTAACCCTGCAGATCGATTGATCAGCTTAGTTATTAGCCACGAGTCCTACACTCAAAGTCAAAGAGTGAGTCAAATCTCACTTTAATTACACTAAATATCTTTATGATATGATACCACGGTAATGACTGTTGGTTATATAATACGTATTTATTGAATTTCAAACATCACAGCGTCCCTTGTAATCCCTTTGGGGTTCTTCCTTGATAGAAGTAACAAGTTATTGGTGCAAATAATAGTCAGTTTGATGAGAAGATTTAACTGCCAAATATAATACGTATAACGTATGTTATATAATCCTCAACCCATAATACTGTCTTACGACTGGGCACGAATCTCCTCTTAGAATAATAATAATAATAATTTAATTATTATAATTCAACAGAAAGCGTATCTACTAGAATGAAAGGGATTAGGCTATAATAGTCCACCACGCTGACCTAATGCGGGTTGGCAGACTTCTCACGCCGTCGATACAATCTCATAGGCATTCAGGTTTCCTCACAATGTTTTACGTCACCGTTTATGCGAGTAATGCCATGCGATGTCAGTTATATCATCAAGACGCCCACCACCTCAGTCTACCCTTGACCATGGACGCTGTAAAGGGTCCGAAAAATCCGTAAGAAAATAGTTTTATTTCAATATTTAATGTTCGCGTAAGTGTCAGAAATCTAAGCATTATAATTATTATAAGTTGGTACTCAAGCTTTCTCGAAACAGTGGAAATTTTTTGCTTATCATAATTATTGAGAGGAAAATCGCTTCTTCCTTTAACTTAAATACCTATCCAAAGCGGGGTCCAACCTCATTACCATTAATACCTTTGTCTTTGTGAAATTTGAACCTAAAAGGGTTTACGGTTGCCTTGTGAAGATGTCAAACATACTTTTTATCATTCCTTTCCTCATTTACAAGTAAAGTTTGGACTACCAAACATAACATTTTAATATGAGTCTTTTGGGAATGGCATTTACGTACAATCGAGAAATTTGGCAATTGACCAGTATGAGGACATAGTCGAAAAGTGGTCAACTCCCAACCATCTTCATCGTACGTAGAAATAACACATATTGACATAACCAAACAACCGACAACTGTTCAAAGACTTTTAAAAAATACTTTTACAGACAGTTATAGACGGGACATTACGAAAAAATCGTAATCAATTACTGTTTTGTAATTGAGAACAAATTACTCTGTCTAAGTCGCTCCATCTCTGTCATAAGTCAGCCTGGCAAACAGAGAAAACAAATTAAATCGGGATCAACATTTAGTGTTCACTCTATAACGTCTGTGGTCTAGTGGTTCGAGTATCGGACTGCTAATCAAGAGGTCGTGGGTTCGATTCTCACATAACACATATAATGTTTTTGTTTGTCTGGGTGTTTCGTATGTATTTAATATAATTATATATTTACAAAAAAAAGTACCCATAATACAAGGTCTGCTAGTTTGGGGCTAAGATGGTGTTATTTATTTTCAAATTTCTTCTACCTAATTTTCCAATCAATTTGTTCAAATTCCGAAGCTGTTAATCTGAAGCAAATTCCGGATTGCGCTATCAACATTTGCAACGCAAAATACAAATCAAATAATTTTTTTTAATTTGTGATACATGGGTTACATACAGATGTTCATTATATAATTATATAGTTCATACCATGATCAACCACTTGGGCACATAAATTATTAATTAATAAATATATTAGTCATGCGGGACAGACACAAGACAATCAAAATCAGTAAATCGTCTTCAAACGTTACAAAAAAAAAATCTAGACGATAAAAAAACATCCACAGAGTAATAACAGTTGTCGATAAGAAGTTGGAACAATTTATTTTTAAAGACATTATTATTGCTACATTATTTTATGTTATTGGGAATCTTATTGCACATCTTTGTGCTCATAACAAACACAATTTGCCCAAAAAGAGTAGTTCTGTACTGTCTGGTAAGGTTATTATGTAAGTGGCTTCTGTTTCGTGATTTAAGCTCTAATTTAAATAGTGATGGATGATATCTAATAAACAAAGCCATTTCAAAAATATATATAAAGATGACACGGTAAGTATTTTTAGTTTTTTAAAATAATCTTAGCAGCTGTCAGTTCTTTTGAGACCACACATAGCTCGCACGCACCTTTTTTGACATTTAAAAACTTTAACCCAGTTGGTAGCATTTCAATATTACTATGATAAGCTACCAATAATGTGTTAAGATTGGCCTTGTTCGCCAGCTTATATAAACTATATGATGACTGTGACACTTCTTTGCAAACAAACTTAATATGACTTTGCCATTTACAGATGCCTAAAATCAATCGTCCGACCGTAGCGCACCAAGTAAAATACGCGCCAAGTTGGATTATCCTCTTTGATTGGAGAGATATCTCACCTCATGCTTCCACAGTTGTTTTCAACAGCTTACACTATTTTTATAACTCTCCTATTGGATGTTAGCGCGACTTCTAGGCTTGACGCCCTAGATTCGATTTAAGGTCGAGCAATGTGTGAAATTTGTACCTACCCATTTGTTATTGAGTTTGAATGAAATTCTCAGTAGCAGCTCGGAGTTTGGAATTGTGCCTAGTTATTAGTAATGGCACCTAAATATACCAGCAAAATCGTCGGCCATTTAAGCCTTCGGGGAATACTGTATTTGTATGTATTATGAAGACAGTTTTCAAATTCTTTAAGCAAAATATTCTGCCGCTAAATAATAATATGAACAGTTGCGATTACCGACAAGAGCTGAGCTCATAAATTAAAGAAAATAATGCAAGCATTATTTTGTGTCCTGGGTCAAGGGTAATAAATAGCCAACGAAATTACCGAATTAATGAAGCTTAACAACTGAGGGCTCAAAATGAAGTTGCGTAAGACACTATCAGTGTTGTTGGCGTTTATAGACCTTACACCATCTGTACCGCATGCTTGTTTGTTGCCTTTTTAATGATATGATGCAGTGCTTTGGAGTCTTTTAATATTGGCATACCTATAACTGTTCCTCCTAAGAAACCTATGGGGAGAGACCTTTGTTCAACAATGGACGTCCTTCGGCTGATATAATGATGATGATGCTTGGAGATGGCTGTTACAGTAAGTATTACTTCAATATTTTCCTGAACAGTAGGTACCTAAATTTAGATTAGTTCGTAAAAACGTAATTTTATAATGTATTTTATTTAATCCACCTCGGAATAACCCCCAATAAAAAACTTTTGAACAAAATTATTCAGAATTCTTTTCCCCGTAGAAATCAAGCGACACATCAATCTTTTGGCGCGTCCAAACAACGATTCAATCCGAGATTTTTTTCATACAAAATTAAATCATAACAAAATCCGTATGAGTGATCCATCAAATGGTAACTGGGTCAGAAATAGAAAACATTTTGGGATGCATTAGACCATTCCCGCGAGTTTCAGACTTTCCATTGAATAATATATTCGTTTGCCTCTCTCCCAAACGAATTATCCGACTAAATTATTGAGCACGCCACCTCTGACCGACACCGTACGTATAAATCGACTTCGTTACCTATTTGGGCTATAGTTCAGGTGGAGTCAAAATGGAGGATTCTTGCGCGATGTTTGACGCCTAGAAGTAATTTGGGCTTGAATGATTGATCATACGATGTGGGGGTAAACAGATAGTCTTTTATGTTCTACTGAATTAAAGATAAGCTCGGTTTACATTGTACTAAAATTTTTTTTCGTGTTAAACGAAGAACTGAATTCGGTACTCATTTGGTACATTTATTATTTAGAAAGAAAGAAAAACACATTTATTCACAACAAGTCCGTAAAACAGACAGATAAAAATTAAGAAGGAGTAAACATACAAAAAACAGCAAAGATCACCACTATATGTTGTCGGCATGCTTATCCCGAATGGGTCGAAATTTAAAAGTTGCCCTATAAATTGTACACAATAACCGTGGTTTGATCTTTTACAAAAGTATAAAATTTTGTGATTTTTCTTGGATTATATTTATTTTAGACATAATACTGCCTCATTGGTCTTGTTGTAAAAAGTGTCGCTGCTATCCAAGATGTCCCCCGTTTTGATTCCTAGGTCATGCAAGGTACTTTTAGTTTTTTTTTCTATAAAAAATTTCAGAAGTAGCTCGAAGTTTGAATTTGTGCTCTTTAGCAATTCTGCCTTTCCAATCACTTTTAGAGGATATAAGGTCGTAACGCAGTTTCAGCATAATGCTGAGCACCACCTCTTCTTGCCGGGATGAGACGCACTACATATTTCAAATTACGTAATTATATTTTTTTTGTGTGTTAGCGATAGTCTTTCTTTTTTTATAAATTGTCTTTCTTTCTCTCTTATACACCGTGACTTTATAGTCGTTTTGGAACCGAAACGTGGTAACTTAGGATAATAAGTAGTACAAAAAAAAATATTAAGTTGACTGTACAGTTAATAATAAAAAAGTTGGCATTTCTAAAAAAAAAATTCACTTGTTCGAGTTTGTTCATAGTAGTGCACGAATATTTCATTCTAAAACCGCCGCAGTCTCAAGCTTGCCATTTATCAATGATGCGCGGCAGGCGGCGCGGGCGCGGGTCGCGAGGGGCGCGGTGGCGCGATCGCGCGGTACGAGTCAGCTCATCAGCTGGTTACCTACCTACAGCAACGCGAGCGTGGGACGACGGTCGGATGATCCGTCCGAGTACCTACTACGCGTGATTTAATAGCTAGTAGCTAGACAAATACATTGTATTATTAAAATAAATTGCATTACGATGCAGATAGCGACGTAATTTGATGTTAGGTTAGTACCTAGATCGCAGTTCAAATACTACAAGTATGGCGCCCAGCGAATCAGCTGATGATACGGGACACGAACGTAATACCTACATTCTTACTAAAAAAATTAGAATAAGACTGTGTGTAGGTAGGTTTTATCGTAGTTTTTATTTAAGAAAAAAACCTTGCCTCACACTAGGATTTTCTCCTGTGTCATGGGTGCATTTACAAACATAAATTTTTACATACACAAACACGCAAGCCCAGAACAATCACCTACAGATCATACAAATTGGTTCCGAGCGAGGATCGAACCCGCGATGGCGCAGCAGTCGCTCGCACAGCCGCTGCGCATTGTTGACGATACGATTGCGTGTCGTCAACATTTTCACGCCAACTACGTAAATTGTACCTACTCCAATTTCTCGTTCATACTTTACACGGGATTAGGACCTGCAGAAATACTTTATTTGAATTGAACTTATCTTTATTTACTGTAGGTATCAATAATTAAAAACAGAGAGCCAATGAACTGAGTAGGTACTTAAGGCGTTTGGATTTTTGGAATTTGAGCTATTTACAAAATAAAAAACTTATGTAGGTACATAGCTAAGTACTTACCTATTAACAGTTTATTTACAAATTGTTTACACTTCCCTGTACTGCAACTGCTCGAAAGAAGTCTGCCGCGTTCAATACACAAACGTGCCCGTTTTATGCTAGGTATTGTCTTTTAGCCTATCACTTTTCACTTTATCAAAGACGTCCACTATCGCACTGCGTAACTCGTTAAGACTTTCATGTTCACGGGTATAAACGAGTCTTTTTATTTCCGACCACAAGAAAAAATCCAGGGGCGTTAAGTCCGGGATCGGTGGTGGGCAAGCCACGGGACCGCCGCGCGCCGTGGCATATCCATCGATCACGGAACTGATTGTTTGTGTAAGCACGCACAACACTTGCATAATGAGCCGGGCAGCTGACATAGGGCAATTCTTGCCGGTGCATCATTGTTGTTGATGACGTGAGCTCGACGGAACTTATAGGGATGTTAAGCCATTATTACCGCCATTATAATCGCATTGCTTCGCCGCGGAGCCCGCTCGAAGTACCTACTCCAGAATAGCGTCTTCGTTCTACTGCGAGTCATTGAGGCGCCCTCGACCTTGCGCGTGAGCCGGCACACGGAATTGTCCATGATCGAGAAGGCGCTGGGTTGCAGCCAAGTTGGTAGGGGTTGAAGGTACTTGAGGACTTTCAATCCCTCGTAGCCGTACGCCTTTAAATGTTCTGGCCGGGAATACAACCGCCTGGCCTCTTCCAAATTGTAACTGGCAACAGCGTACAGCTGAACCATTGTCAAGTACCTACTCCGCGTTCAAGTATTTATACTGAAGACTCATTTTCGTGGGTTTGTTTCGCGTGGCTACGTAAAACGTAAAAAATGCAACCTTTATCGCGCGCGAGTTGCAACAGAACTGGATGGCGGGTGCGGCCGTGCGGGGTGGTTAACGGGGAGCGGCGCGGGCGACGCGACGACGCGAGAGCGCTCGCCGCGCCGGCGCCGCGCAGCCTGCTACTAGGGGTAGGTACGTAATACATTACAGCTGTGTGCGTGGATTGTAGGCAGCGGGCGCCGCGCTGCATCCAATGGGCGGATAACGTGTCTAGGCATGTTTTACCGCTTAGTGTTGTGTGTGTAACATTGAATGACATCGATCGTAGTGATCGTAGTACGTAACATTGAGTGGAGCTATCATGAGTTCTCATTTTTTGTTCGAATATGACATTATTTTTCATAATCAATAAAATAATATATTTTTATTTAAATTAAATTATATTTTGATAGGTTCCATTACTGATATAGAGTCTAAAATTTTCGGTTCCAAAACGACTACAAAATCATCGTGTATAATTTCAAATATACCTAGATTCCAAAAAAAAAAAATCAACCAACATAACACAATTAAACAAGCTAGGCTTTTAGTTACTTCTTATAAGAAATATCCAATTTGATATAGGTATACCACAAGGTATTTTCGATTACTACAAATTCTGAGAAGCTCGTGTGGTATTTGAATAAACGATTTTAAGTGGTCTTTAATGGTTTTTCAAATCTAATCGCACTCGTTCCAATTCTACAAAATGTGTTCCTTCACACTGTGACCTAGATTTATTTAAAATTACTGAAGTAAGACTGTTAAAGTAATTGCAATGACTAAATGATAGGTGGTATAAGGTAATAAATAAAAAAAAATATAAAAAAATATTTTTGGATCATTTTAAACACCACCATCTAGTCCTAAACTAAGCAGAGCTTGTATTATGGGTACTAGACAATGGATAATTATAATAGGTACTCATGTACAGTTGCTATGAGATAATATTGTAGCAGACCAAATACTGACCATATACTTCTGAACATTTCAAAATGTCAATAAGTTCTATAACACTATAAGTGACCATTAACATCTGAGCAAATGCTTGTCAATAATTTCTATACATATAATTAACCAAAAATATCTGAACACTTATACCACCATCATACGACTAGGCTATCACTGTTTTTTTTATTAATAATTAATTTATCACTCGCTTAAACGGTGAAGGAAAACATCGTGAGTAACGCATGCTTGAGAGATTTTCTTGAAGAAGTGTGAAGTCTGCCAACCCGCATTAGGCCAGCGTGGTGGACTACAACTTAATTCTTCTCATCCTGAGAGGAGATTTAAGCTCAGCAGTACATAATTTTATTAATGATATCCAATATTGGGTATTAGAGTCGAGTTCTGGCAAACTTGGACCAAACTTGGAGAATAATCCATCGTTGATTTAGTTCAAACAGTCATAGTTCAACTGTATACAAACGCAGCGATGGACGTATTTCATTAGCCAACACCCAATTCGTATGATAACAATGAATCATTTATGTGTGATGTATGAGGATCACCCGAAATACATTAGGTTTATAAATCGTTTGGATGCGTTGGTAACTGCGATTACAGCCACGTCAGCATAATAAAGTGATTTTATACGGTACATAAATTTATATATTCGAGTATTTGATTCTAGAATAGTCGATGGTAATGATATTGTGTTTTTAATAATGCATAATTATGTGTGCCTCACTAGACCAATAGTTGTAATATTGCCCTGGCTTACGCTACTGAAAATTGTATACAAAATCCCAATAAAATTTGGCTCGACTTAGGAATCGAATTCAGAACTTTCAAGGGTAACAGTCGAAAAAAACTTTAAACATGTTAATTCTTTATTTATAATATTATGTTTGTTTTTTTTTTAAATATTATTTAAGTATACATAAACATAATATAAGCTACGTCCAGTAGTGCACTAATGAAAATATATATTATTATTTTATATTAAATAATTATTAGCTTTTGTTTATAATGCCTACTATTGACTATGTTTGTTGAATTCTTTAATAAATAATTGTTGTATAATACACCTAACATGATATTATAATTAGGACCAAAAATTTGTATGCCAGATGAGATATAGATAGAGAAAAGTTAAATATAAGACCATTAATGTACCATGTTTAATACAAATAAATAAATGATTATCTATAGGAATAAGTATTAACTTACCCAAACGAAGTTTCATGTAAAATGAAAATACTTTTCAGAAAATACCCCGAAATATCTTCACATCTTTTCCATATCCGATAACAGAGTAGTTTATGAATGAAAAATATTTCATATCTAAGTGCGATACGTCTCACACTTGTGATTCAAAGCGAGGCAGTCAGCTCTACGTGAGCTGAGTCTACGCACTCACCTGTAACGCAGATATAAAGAATATAGAACGAGTAAGCTATGGAGAATGGAGATCACTGTTTGCCTATATTGATCCGGTTTAGTGTGCGACGTGTGTAATCAAGGCCAAAAATGGTTTAATATCGTTGTATGTTGTATGTTTAATAAATGCGCATAAAAAAATAGGTATAGTGCAAAATTACTATTACGAGGAGTGGATTGGAATGCAAGGGGCTTTTCACAATAATTAACTGACAAACAACATTATACCATAAAGTTTAAGATAAATCAAAGGAAATAATGGATAAATATAAAAATTTTGGCGTAAAGGTTCCACATAAAAAAAAATTATCAAAATTTATCGAAAAGACACCGTTACCATTATCTTTAAAAAAACAAGCACTCAGTGTCATCTTTGGAGTCTTGAGCACCTTTCAAAATTAATATGGCCGATCCCAAAAACTCTTTCAAGCAAAAAATACATCAAAATTGTTTCACATATTACAGATACCCCCATATATACCTATAAATACCTTCTTTTTTTTTAAATACAAATAAGCAGTGCATCATCATCATCAACCCATTACTGTCCCACTGCTGGGCACGGGTCTCCTCTCATATTGAGAGGGATTAGGCTATAGTGCATACGATTAAATAAATAAATATGATTGTAAACTATTGCTTTCCACATTCTAATTAAATTTGCTGGACGTAGCTGCATCTGACTTTGGTCTTAATAATATCAGCTAAGTATAAACATGTCGTTCAGCAGTGAAGTTATAATTAATGTAAAAGACACTGCTCGACGTGGGAGTCAATCAAAGGTTCTCTAGCGAAGTCGCGCTTCCAACCACTAGACTAATGAGGCAGTTGGATAAAAACCTCAAAACATAAATAAAGTTAATATTATAAAAACAATCATTCTTTGAAGAAAATAGAGGATGCCAATGTTAAACCTAAAAACAAAATAAAACAACCAAAAAATAATAAATAAGTAAATAAATATTCTTGGACAATTTCACACAGCACCATCTAGTCCCAAACTAAGCAGAGTTTGTACTATGGGTACTAGACAATGGATATAATACTTACATACTTTTTTTTTGTAAATATATACATATAATACATAAGAAACACCCAGACAAACACAAACACTTATGTTCATTACATAAATATTTGTGAATTGTGGAAATCAATCCTCATGATCAGCAGTTCGACTCGCGAATCACTAGACCATAGACGTCATCAAAATATATGGCGTATCCAGAAAATTAACTCCTGGTATGGCGTCTCATTTGTTTTGCACGACGCACGTAATAACGCGATCAAAACGTATGAGAATTTTGACAGGGATGCGTGATGTGAAAGCTTAAAGTGTAAGCGAGAATGTATTTTCTGGAACGGAATCGTCAATGTTGGAACACTTCTATTGATGTTTGAATAACTTTTGACCTTGGAGGGAGTGTCAACGACTGTAGAGAAATATTGAGTATTGAGGAAGCTTCATGTAAAGTTGATATTTCATTTATGCCCATTTATTATGTTAAAGAGACCATGATTCTCTGAGTTTGTTTCAGCGTTCTTCTCAGTCGTCAGGTAAGAAAGCCGGCGCTACATAGTATTAAATATTCGCTTGTAAATGTGACTTATTTATAGGAATAAAATAGCATTTATCATATTATGAATACGCTACGGTACGGTATTTATAGTAATATACCCCAAATTTGAGTTTCACAATTCTTTCATATTTTTATAGTCGAATGGTCCTAAGCGCAACTGCTATGCTAAAGGTCTCTCAGGTCGAGCAGTGTTATTGGATTTTCTATGAAATCCTCAATAGTAGCTCGGAGTTTGGATTTGTGCCCAGTTAATGGCAATAAGTTCGCCCCTATTACATGGGACCTAAACATACTGGCGAGCTGTGGGTGCACATTGGTACACCTCTGCCAAACCCTTCGGAGAATACAGGCGTGTATGTTAAATACCAGGCGAGCATGTGAGTGAAGGGTACTCGATATAAATCTATCAGCTTAAAATGATGCGCTTTCAACGAAAACACCGAATAAAAGGTGGTTCTATTGACATTTGCAGTGACACAGTCGGATTAGCACCCAGTGACATCACTAACCCCTTTCTAAAGGTCGCCGTGAATAGGTAGCGAGTTTATGAGCCTAGTCCTTATTTATGACAAGTATTAAGCAGATTATTGAGACAAGCGAATAGATGGGCTTATATTTTGGTGGATTACGCTAATAGCTGTCATATTTATTCATTATTACGAAGAATATCTGACAGAGTTCTTTCATGATATTAATAAGGTATTTTTAGATCATTATAATATTATTTTTACCAGGCAGCGTTTCATCATCTTCCGAGCGTTTTCCCAACTATGTTGGGATTAGCTTTCAGCCTAACCAGATGCGTCTAAATATCAGCATTCTACACGAAGTGACTCATATCAAACCTAACCTTTTAAGACAGGTAGGGCATAGTGGGAGTAATTCGACTCAAATTGGAGCTGCCTGACTGGGGACGTACTTCCACCTTGCAGAAAATCGAAGTGAAATAACACTGCTTTGAGCTGTGTTGTGTTCCTTACGGCTAGCTAGGTTCGGCCAGTGCTCTGGGCGGAAACGTTGAGTTGGCAGTGGGGGGACTTTGACCCTTATACTGCCAACCCAACTATTCCTCTTTCGTTTTATAAGGTCGGCAACATGCAAGTGATACCCCTGGTGTTACAAGCGTCTATAGGCTACGGTAACCGCTTACCATCAGTTGGGCCGTATGCTTGTTTGCTACCTTAGTGGTATAAAAATTAAATTAGAAAAAAAAACCTTCGCAACCCAATTTCTGAGTAATACCGGTATCCAAAGGTTAGACTGGTTGTCACTTTGGGCTTCTGACTACCACTAACAACTGTCATAGATGTTCTTAAGTCAACCGGGACCGACGGCTTTACGTGGTCTCCGAGGCACGGAAGGGTCTCATTGTACTGAGAATGGTCATACATCCTCAGATTGCCCGCGCCTAGTGCAGCTTTCCCTTGCAGATCGGTTGAACAACGTAGTTAAACTTAGCTCCAGCGTTTGTGTTTTATAATAATTAATTAATCCGTCTATTTCTATACCTTCTTCCTCATCAAACTATTATAGGCAAAACTCATATACGAGTATACGGTGCGAGCGAGAAATCATTTTAATAAATTATGTAAAGAGTTCTCATTTGACCCATTCAGTACTAATTTCTCTGCGTTACGTAATCGGCTGAACCTTCACTTCTTCCAGTGATTGTTTATAGTATGATTAGTTGTTAGGATTCCGTACCCCTGGTGATAAGTGATACTCCTGGTGTTGCAAGCGTCTATAGGCTACGGTAACCGCTTACCATCAGGTGGGCCGTATGCTTGTTTGCCAACTTAGTAGAATAAAAAAAAACCCAAGCGGTAAAAACGGGACCCTATTATTAAGACTCCGCTGTCCATCCGTCCGTCTATCACCAGGGTATATCTCATGAACCGTGATAGCTAGACAGCAGAAATTTTCACAAAATAATTATGTAAGTACCTATTTCTGTTGCCCACTAAAAACATCGGTCATGTAGCTGTACCTGGTAGAAAGATAATTAAAACATATTAAGCGTAAAACATAATATCTCTGACCTGGTGCAAAAAGGGCCAAAGTCCATTTTTGTAAGAATCACTTTTTGTATAATGGAGTGAAAACTAGAACGATCTAAGTTAACTTAAGCCCATTTTGTATTACAACGTTAGCCCTAACTGCACAGTTTGTAATAAAGCAAAATTTCTGGACTGCCTGCAACCTTCTAGCAGTCCGATTGTTCATTGCTATAATGTTATTTACGGGAAATAGAATTTTTAGACTTTGGTCGTTTTAGCACCAGGCCACAGATATGTTTTTCTGGTTCAATTGGAAGTGGTTCTTGTGCTATTTCGTTTTTTTGGAATTTGTGAAATATTGAATATAATATCGTTACGTCGTTTTGGCATTTCATAAAGGACAACATTGTAACCCGTTTTATGAAAAAAAAAAAACGATATTCGTTTTTTTCTGTAGATACGTTTATCTGACTCTTATTTGTTTATTTTATTTTAATTATTTAAAATATTTTATGTACAGTTGGTACAAAGGCGGTCTTAATGCCATAAGGCATTTTCTGGCAGATAACCTTGGGGTGATGCAGAGACAATAAAAACAGTAGACGAATATTAGAAACTCTTACATGGCGATGTAACATAAGCTAGTTGTTTATTCGCTATGCATAGCCGTTGGTTTTAAATAAATATAGGTTTTTTCAATAAATAAATTTGTCGTATAAACTTTGTGATGGCTCAATTTGTTGTGTTTTTCTGAGGAAAGGTCAGTTTATAACATTTTTCCCTGGGCGGTACAAGTTACCTCCGCTACTTGAAAGAGATTATAAAATTCTATTCATTTGAAAAAAAAAAGTGTAAGTGTATTAAATAAAATCGACACGGACTTTTTACTGAGAGCATGTTTTTATTTTATTTTTTGTCTTAAAAATCTTTTTATGTTAAGCAACATCATTTTCTAGGCCAATATACATACTTTTTTTGAATTACTTATTTATAACAGACAAACACGAATACTTAAGTTCATCATCTATACTATTATAAAACTGTAAAAAAGCCGTGTCTGTACATTGAAGATATTTTTAAAAAATCATGTAGGTTAAACTATATAAAGGTCCCGGAACCCAAAAATTACATTTTTAAAAATTATGTCTGTTTGTCTGTTTGGTAGGGGCTGGCGCTAAAACTACTGAATAGATCTCAATTTTGTTGCTAATATTAGAAAGCATATTTTTTATAGGTATATACTTTATAGAACTTTAAAAATAGCTATTTGTGTTCTGTGTGAATCAAAATCACGACCTCAATGACTGACTCTGACATTCGAACCACTGGACTTTGCTCAATGGATGGATTACTTCGTAACCTTTTAACCGTACACCCATCGCATTAGATTAAATTAATTAAAGTTTGAGAAATGATACTTTTCTATTTAATCAAGAAGTGTATAAATAAACCCAGTTTGTTTAGGCAATGTAATAGAGGGCGAGCTTATTGTCATTAACCAGGCACAAATCCACACTGCTACTTCTTTCTATGCTTGAATTTCATAGAATATATTATTTATTTGCAACTAGATACCTGTTTAACTTAGTATCGTGTATGATAAATTAATAGCCTAAAACCTTACTCAAGAATTTGACTATGAAATACAGACTATCAGATATTTTTCTTCAAATCCAATTGATAGTTTCAAAGATTAGCGCATTCAAACAAATAACATGAATCAGAGAAGTAGTGTTTTGTAAAAGACGTAAATGTAATGTAATCGTGTATGAAATCAAATAAATCAAATTCCAACCTTGCACAGACAACAACATAAACGTCTCCGCCAAAGGAAAAAGAACTGCTGCACAAACAAGGGAAAATATTAAAAAAAGACACAATAAAAACTTATTCCGCTTGCATTACCGACTTACTCAAACAAAAAAGAAACGAGTTAAGTGTGAGCCTGTCTCGCGCACCGAGAGTACCGTATGTTCCCTCCCTCTCAAACACAAATTAAACTTTGCTGTTGTTTGTGACTTTTGAAAGTCACGTTCTCCCATTCTCAATGAATTCAACTCAGTGGACGATGATGAGTATGTGTTAATATAATTTTTGGATTTATCTCTTTATGCCGTAATAACTTGCTATTGCAAAATTTCATTATTCTAGAGATTAAGTGGGTACATTATATTTTTTTGTTTGAGTACATATTAAATTGTCCTATATTTTAATTGCGTTCACTTAGAAGCTTGTATTTTTTACACCTCTAAGAGATCGTAGACCCTCAGTGTTTGACATAAATTTCAGCTTGATACCTTCATTTGTTCTCCAGATAAAGGGTCTTGACTGGTAAAATAGACGGACATAATGAAACTCACACATGGACAACCCTGTAAGAGTTTCGTTTTTTCTTTTGAGGTACGGAGCCCTAAAAAAGTAAAGTAACAATCGATGGGTGAGTCTCCATACGTTCAAAGCTGCGTAATGCTCACAGTCAACGAACTGTGTAAACTTATTTGATCTGCGATGCTATATTTGGTAACTTTTAGTGTTCTTTAATATTTGTTTTTGCCTCTATATTTTGAGGATCAAACGATTTTGTAGATGAGAGAAATTGGAAGGCCTGTATTTTATTTGTGACTTGTTTTTATACGTAAATCTAAATGTTTAGTAAAACTTGGAATATATAAATATAAGTAGTAGAAGTTTTGGGTTTCATACTTTTCTTGGATGCGAACAATCCTAATGGATTTTCATGGAGGTGGAAGGGTATGTTGGATTTGTCGTTAGTCCCCCATTGCACTTGACCGTTCGGAAGGGTCAAGATCCCTAAGCAATTATTGGGTTCTTATACTTAATAAATAATGTCTTAAGATGACAACGCGCTAATGATACTACTGGTATTGCTGGAGTCTATAAGTTGCGGTTATCTCTTGCCATCGGGCCGCATCCTATTACAATAAAAAAAAAAACAAAAGAACACAAGACATTATACAATATTTTCATTAACTTTGTAGGTACAGTTGGGGTATTTGTTCAAAAAACCTCCAAAATTCTAAGCCTTAAATTACCATAAATCTCACAGAATAATTAAATTTATGCTTTAAAAATGTAATTTACATGGCACAGGTGACAGGGTACGCAACAAAACCCCGTCAACGCAACACTCGTACACAAAATTATTCACTCCACTCACTTCATTCGTTCATTCGTTCCCCCTGACGTACAAATTGTATTCGTAAGCTTAAATTATTACGTTAGGGCGTCCCGAATACGAAATTATAATTGTGTGCTTACCGGCGCCACTCACACGGGCTGGATAGTTCAGAACATGTTGTGTATTCCAAATTTAAAACCCAATTTCTTTTTAAAAATGTCTTTATCCGCAGCGCACTGATATTTTCATATTGTGTTGTCGAAATGAAAATTATAATTTGTGTTTACTGGACTTTATTCACACTGGTTGAAAAAAGTATTAGATAAATTTTATTTGATTATTTTTTGGGTAAATTAAAATATTTTTTCGCAAGCTCACAATAATGATTCTTACTAAAACTTCTTAGAAAATCTATTTAAACAAAATAAGAACAACTTAATTTTTTTTTCTAATATTAAATTATTCACTAGGATGTCAATACGACGTAAAATTGTACTAGGTAAAAATATTTTTAGCAGTTCAGGACCCATCGGCGGTAAATTACCTTTTTTCTTTTGTATCTATAATTTATTGTTTAGCGAGTTAAACAATGCATATTTTTTTCCCGTATAAATAAAAATACTGTGTTGACTTTTCTATCCGGTATTCTTTGAACAGCACAAATTGAAACTTTTGACTTAGTCACTTTAAAATATTTGTTTTTTTGACAGCATGTTTGATGTAGTGGCTAAACAATCAGCTTTTAAGCCGATCTCCGCATGGAAAAAAATATTAAAAGTTCTATGATTATTGACATTCATTTATTTATTCTTGACAGTTCAGAAATTTGTATTTTGACCGCACCCACGATATTTATAGATATTAGAGATAGATAGATTATTTATAGAAAATTATTTGAAAAAAGCAATATTTTAAAACTAATATACACGCAAAGTGTAATTTCAAATAGAAATATATTTTCTACTAAATATTTGTTTCACAAAATTTCCGCCTGTGTGAGACAGCCGTGCTCAGTGGCTTATTTGTGTGTAGCAGAAAATTGTCGAGTCTTTAAGCTCCTATTTCTGTTTCTTATTGTAAACGAGAATATTTTCTTACATATATTTTATGCTTGAAATTAACTACGAGGAAAATAATTTGCGTTTAGTTCTGTAGTTCAGTTCTTATTTGAAAAAATGTTTTACATTTTGAAAATATTTTGGTATAAATAAGTCGTTTTTGCTACGAAATTGAGGAAAGAGTTCACTACTGTAAATCCATAATTTCCCGGAAAATTTTCAGCTAATCGAGAATCAAACCTTTTCTTTAATTTTTTTTTGTGTGCGAAAATTTCTAATCATCGCCATCCCTATCGATCGTCTACCACCTCAAAAGTCTGATTCCTACCGACTAAAAACCACTCACGCCCTATAGCCATGCGATTTGTGAAACTCACCACGACTATGATGGGCAACAAAAACCAACGGTTTCAATCAAAGGGCGACTTCTCCTCGTTTACTTGTGGATGGCGTGTGCTTATAGCAACTATATAAGACCGCCAACTGTACTTAAGTATGCGACGTTTATTTTTTATTTTTTCACCATATCCTTTGGTTTACAATAATTAATAGTCTATCTCTCTATCTACGATCCTTACGCTCAGAGCCACACTACCAATGACTAGACTATTGAAGCAGTTTGAAAAAACCAGTTCAAACAACACAGTGTTGGGTTCATAACGGTGAGCAGGGTTGCCAGTGCTTCGAGATGAAACCTTGTGTTGGCAGAGGGGGTCTTTAACCCTTATACTGACAACCTAACTATACACCTCTTTCATTTTACAGATTTGGTAACACACAAGTGCTACTCCTGGTGTTGCAAGCTTCTATAGGCTACGGTAACCGCTTACCATCAGGTGGGCCGTATTATTGTTTGCCACCTTAGTGGTATAAAAAAATACATTTCAAAAATGAAATGTCAAAGGGCATTTTAACATTCAATAGATATGAAATATTAATATTAAATACGCAAATATTTGTGTGGATAAAACATGAGTATTTGTGTTTGTCTGGGTGTTTCTTATGTATTATAAGTATGTATTTACAAAAAAAAGTGTATAAGTATTATATCCATTGTCTAGTACCCATAGTACAAGCTCTGCTTAGTTTGGGACTAGATGGTGTTGTGTAAAATGTCCCAAATATATTAAAATAATAAAATATTATTAAATATTAAAATATATTATAGTAAACATAAAACATTTATTTAGGTATTTATTAACTGATATTATAACAATATAACATTTCAAACATGACATAAATCACGCCTGTATACTTATTTAATTATCAATATTGTGATCATTGAAGAAAACTTGTAAGACTTCCAATGATATCCTACATCCAAATCTGATAAAGCATTTTAATATTAATGTTGGAATAAAGAATAATAATAATATATATTTTTTGGACAATTTTACACAACACCATCTAGTCCCAAACTATGCAGAGCTTGAACTACGGGTACTAGACAGTGGAAATAATAATTTTTTTAAAATACTGACTTATAATTCATTAATTAAGCAGTGATAGCCTAGTTGTATGACCATTCGACTGCCAAGTGGAAGGTCTCAAGTTCGAATCCGAGGCACGCACCTCTGACTTTTCGAATTCATGTGCGTATTAATAATTTATAATTAATGATCACTCGCTAGGAAACCTGCATACCTTAGAGATTTTTTTCGACGGTTTGTGAAGTCTGCCAACCCGCAGTAGGCCAGCGTGGTGGACTATAGCCTAATCCCTCTCAATATGAGAGGAGACCCGTGCCCAGCAGTGGGTTATATACCCAGTATATGGGTTGATGATGATGACTTATAAATTTCAATCCAGACGAAACAAATATTTATGATATATGACTTACGTGTAGTTGTTCCGGGTCTGGGTGTTTGTGTATGTGAAAGTTTTTATTTGTAAACCACACCTACGATACAGGAGATAATTCTAGCGTGGGAGTTTAAAAAAATACTCAAACTCTCGAAATATTTTACTCCTTTATTGGGCAGTCGTGTAAAAAGGGGGCCATTTTAAAACCAAGCACCACAGTGCGAACTCATACAAGTGTTTCACGTAATATAAAGGCGTCGTGAGTGTTGAATACACGCGCGTAAATCGTTTCAAATGAGAGCTTCATGAGTGCAGATAAATTACATTAAATCTGGGAGTTACGTGCCGGAAAATTTACCAATGTTTTACCCAGGACAAGGGTGACAATGAAGTTTGGAAGATTTAGTGTATTTCAATGACCAAATTTGTTACGTGTTTTATTTAACGCTTAACTCAAAGGAAGTATAAGTTAATTTTAAACTTAATTTTTGTGCAAAATTGTAAAAAATATTTGGTAAACTTAGGATAAGACTTTTCTAGATGTAACAATGCAACTCATACACAGTTATTTTGGATGATATTTAGAAAAATATCATGAAAAAGTAAGACTACTTTTTTATAGTACGGAAGTTTCTCATGATGCTTTTCTGCCACTTGGGGCGGCGGCACGGTATGCTAGACTCGTACCGATTTAAAACCATACTTGCTTACACTCGCCTTTTAGTCATGGCCATGGAAACCATTAAATTCGCCACGACAAGAATTGTGTAACTAGAAAATTCATAACTTTATGATAAAATTATTTTCTATCATAGGGTAGAAAATATCCGTACTTTATAAATAAAATTATATCATACTAACAATTTCCGCGGGAAGCGAGAACAGAAAACGTAATTACAATTTAGAAGCTACGAAAGAAAAAAAATAGGAAAGTTTCGAGAACGTCCGCGTCCGTAATAAAAGTAAGTACACCGTACATAACAAGTACTTGCTTTCTGAAGTTACTTTAAGTATCTACTCAACAAGAATTATGAGGGGGTACGTGTTTCTTAGACTTTTTATTGAATTAAATTTGCGTACTAATGAGTTTAGTCTGTGTGTATGTATTGTTAATGTGTTCGCGCCTCTAGGAGCGGCTTGATAAAACAGTTTTGTAACAATTTTGCCTTGTTTAATAGTAGGTAAGTCACGCATATTTTACACACCAAAAAATGTCCTAACATTATTTGAATACTAAATTCAATTAATAAATGAACATTTCGTAATTAGTATAGGTACCATTTTTATTTTTTAAATAATTTATTATCTGTTGTAAAAAGTTAAGGCCCAGAATATACTCATACGAATTGTTTTAATAAAATAACTGCAACAAAATCAACTTTAATATTAAATTTCATTTTGTTTTATATCACACCTGTATTTCCCGAAGGGTCAGGCAGAAGTGTACCAGTGTACACCCACAATTTGCTGGCATGTTTAGGTCTAATATAATCGGGGGAGAGCCTATTGCCATTAACCGGACACAATTCAAAACTCCGAGCTCCTACTGAGAATTTCGCAAAAAACCCAATAACATTTTACTCGATTTGAGAATCGAACCCAAGACCTCTAGTGTAGCATTCGAATCTTTAATTTATCTGGAAAAATAAGTAGACTAACAATATAGTTTCACGTTCACCAATAAAAAATTCTTCAATCATTTTATGGCTGGTTGGCTTATATTTCGGCCTATAAAGCTTATTACCTAAGTACACGGTTTAAAAGCCTTGTTCTCCTAGACGAGATGTATGTTACGCTCCACAATAGGATACAAGACAAGAACATGCCACAATAACGTTGTTGTCGTAATTTCTGTCTTATATACCTTAGCCATAAAAGACATATTGATACTAATGTTTACTGGCGGTTTCATTTATTTATTTGGATTGCCAAATAAATGATATGTATAACCTAACACAGGAAATACCACATGTAATAAGATTCATTATCTGCCTCATAAGCCTAGTGGTTGAAAGCGCGAGTGCTGCGTTAGAGGTCCTGGGTTCAATTCCCAGGTCGAGCCAAGTGTTATTCTATGAAATTTTCAGTAGCAGTACCTAAACATGACGCCGAACTGTGTGTACATTAATACACCTCTGCCTAATTCTTCGAAGAATATCATCAACAACCCATATACTGTCCCATTGCTGGGCACGGGTCTCCTCTCAGATTGAGAGTAGGTTCACGATGTTTTTCTTCACCGTTTAAGCGAGTGATAATTAATTATTAATACGCACATGAATTCGTAAAGCCTTGGATTTGAACTCGAGACCTTTGACTTAGCAGTCCAATAGTCAAATTACTATCACTGCTTAGACTAGGCTATCACTTCTTCGAGGAATATAGGCGTTATGTATGTAATGTTATGTTAGATTAAATTGGCAAGCGTAGTTCAATTGTTCAACGCGAACTTATTACTTAGCTATAACCTATTTATAGTATAAACCATTTATTAGCCACACATATCACAATATGATAGTATATTATATAATATGAAGGTATAACTTCATATAGATAGAACATATATACACCAAAGGACAAGTCAGAACAAAAAATATACAGACGTTACAAGAGTGCAATTGGCGGTCTTATCGCTATTCGCAATTTCCTACAGACAAACCATTGATTGGATGGGCAGGAATTTAGAAGAGAAGCAGATAACAAGTGGTTGACGGTGTACTCAATAATTAAGTCTACTATGATATAATTAAATATATCACAAGCACCATTAATAACAAATGACAACACACGTATTAATTAGTGGAACTCCATCTAGATCAAACGATGAGTAGCTTAATTATTTTTTTTATATTATTTCGGTCCACTTTCAGATTAATAAACGTCACAAATGTCACCTTTGTGTAAATTTCCGATCTGAACTCCAATATTATGACTTGTTTTTTTAGTTTACCATTTGACATTTACTGGATCGAATTTCTATGTTGAAGATTTTGTACGTACCAGAATTTCTATTCTGATTGAGATAAACATTCAGACATACCCAGCTCAATCTTTATTACAATCCGTGTACATAGTAACAGGTGTTCTTATATCAAACGTCTCAGGAGAACGGGAGAGCGTCGATAGACTAATTCAATCGGATGATATCTATTCACAGATCCAATCTACGTGAGAGTCTCCCCATAATCGAGATCGGTTACTAATACTGTGATATTTGGAACAGAGTACCCGAAGTAAATGAGTATATTATTTTGTAGATCTTTTTGCCTGAGTGACAATAAGCAGTACCTAATTATCTTTTCCTGTTGTTAACGCCATTGTTTGGTGGAAATAATCATATAGAAAGGATCGTTATGTGATAAGAAACGGTTGTTAATACATGAAGTATTATATTTATAAAAATAAACATTCATTTTTATTGTCACGAATTATTGACGTTTTTTATAGTAAGATTTTGAGAAATGCTGAAAATATGTAAGTTGATCATTTTCCCACGAGCCAAGAAGGTGCAGCAGATTACCTATGCTAAAATCAAAACCGTTTCTTTTTCTCCATGGGGGCGCAGTTAACCGCTAATTTCTTTGCTGTTGGTACACAACAGTACAGTTTTTAATGGAACATACTTTCCCAGCAAAAACCTGTTCACTCGAGCCTTAAAAATTGCCAGAAAGTAACTACATACGCCGGAAATAGATTCCACTCTTTGGCGGTACGTATAATAAAAATATTAGCAAAACGCTTCGCCAGTTAACACAATTATAATTAAGGTCATGCAAAGACTCACAAAATGCAGCGGCCTTGAAGTATTTATTAACGCTGACTAGTTGCTGGTATCTTCATTCACACACACACTAACAAGTTCGCGGATATATTTTGAGATCAAACACACAGAAGATAGCGAAATTCCTCTATCGCAAATTCATATTATCACAGACACTTGACTAACGAAAACGTTCAACATTGTATCAAAACTGACAACAGTAACTCGCGACATTTGTCACTAATTTTAGTAACTACCCTCAAACTATTGGTTAGTTAGTGCGTTCGGAAATGCCAACAATTTACAACAAAGTATTCAAATATCAAATGAATGTTACTGTTTTTATTGGATAACGAGTTAATTAATTCTATTATTACTTATATAATATACATCTGAAATAGTAAATACTTTTGTTACCACAAATGGACTTAGCGGAATACACCGGCACACATTAAAATATTACTGATTTGTGATTATACAAACTGGCTTCATTATTGTATTTTGTATTTAATTAATCATATAATATTGTAAGCAGCGATGCTTACAATATTATATGATTAATGTCATTAATGTCATTAATGACATTAATCATATAATATTAAATTTCATTAATGTCATTAATGTTTATAAATAATCCAGGCAGATTGTAAACTAACGAAACTGATGGGAACAGATATTGAAATTAGAATATGACAATAAGATTTTGTGGTGATTACAATTATATGGAGACCAGCGAGTTATCCAGTGATTGTAGGAGATAGTTGATATTTGCAACGACATTGCAACTGTCACATTTTTTTACGTAATAATGTTGCAATGTTTAAAATCATAATAATTAAACTAGATGCATACTTAAAATCTTTTTGACAGGCCTCTTCCATTTATATTTATTTCCACTACGGAATAGCATTTTGCTTTAGTTATTGTATAAATTTTATGGGAGATCAAATCTCGTAACATCAGGTGATTCAGTAGTGCATCGGTAAAACCTGTTCCTGTTCTAAAAAAAGAACACATATGTACTCACTCGCTGTCATAGCTCTAACACAAGTGAAGGTGCGAACTCAATGTCGTAGAATTGCATATTTGCGTTGTTTCCGAGCCCATGTCGATGCGCACAACTAAACGAATCCCAAGCATGAGCTGATAGGATTGTCCGCACAATTGCACTTCAATTTTACACAGCAACCGGGCTTAAATGTCTTTACGCTTATGATCATTATTGTGTAACATGCCTAAGCTCTGAATTTCATGTCATGAGTGGAAATGTGTTTGTTTTAGGGTTAACAGAAAGATAATAAATTTGTCTGATACTTTGAGCCACATTGTGATTTTCTTTTTTTTATTATAATAAGATGGCTAAGGCCTGCTTGATGGCAACCGGCATTCGCTATCAACACCAGTGGTATGAGTAGTGTGTTGTCATCTTGAGACGTCAGCTGTAACCCTTATTTGCCCTATAATTACATTGGCTACATTAACCCTTAAAAATGGAACACATTAATTAATGTTAAGTAAAATATTACTTATTTGCATCATATTAAAGGTGTATGTATGAAGATACTTGCTAATATTTGTAAATGAAAAAGTTTTAAACACGTACCTATTGCTTGAAGTAATGTTTCTGACACAAAAATACATAGTTTACGGTTTTACAAACTTCTCATACCACCACGCCAGTGCAGTACTCCTAGAAGCTTAGCTTAGCTTAAGCAGAGGTGTACAAAATTCCTGGGATGTGTAGGTCTCCTGTAATAAGGGGCGAAATTATTGCCATTAACCGGGCAAATTAATTATTTGCTCGACCTGGGAATCAAAGCCGTTACTAACTTTATAGGAGTAAAGTATAATTATAATTCCTTCAACAAATAAATAATAATACATGTTGTTGGTCACCAAATTTTTATTTTAGAAAAGAACAGAGCCCTGACCGAAGCCGATAAAAGGACCTATCACACAGAACGTGTAGGTACTACCTCTAGCGTCCAACGTATCAAGTGCCAAACACTTACCACATAGCCGCCGCTCGATTTAAACCTCGCACCAAGAGCATACACGATGTTTGCCCGTAAACGCGAGAATATTTATACTTTAAAATATATTTTTTATATTTTTCTTTTTTGTATTCTATATTTCTATATAGCTATCAAAGTTTTTTATTTCAGTATACCTGGCTAATTGATCCATCGAACTTAATATTTTTGAAAATAACTGAATACGGTTATTAGAAAATAAACTGTATCCTCATGAATTTTGGGGTGTGGTTTGCAAAAAGGCCAGCACATCATCAAGCTACCCGAGTCTGTAAATTTTTTGATAGATTTTCAACTTAAATACAAAGTAATAACGTTCATTTTCAATTTGGAAAATTTGACAGTTGTGTACTTATTTGTTTTGCAAGGTTAAGGTACACTAGCCGCGGTCAGTCTGTGGATTTGTGATCATTGTTAACACGTTGAGACTCATTCGTGCTTCGGAAAGCGTAAAGCCGTCGGTCCCGGTATGAACATAACATCTATAACAATCTTTATTAGTATATCGTTGAGGGAGCTCATCGTGTAGCTCTCTTTTAAACTCTCTCTTAAACCTGTTTAATGCTTTTTTTGATAACTAATTTTCTTTGAACAAATTCATCATCTTCAAAGCCTTTTCCCAACTATATTGGGGTCGGCTTCCAGTCTAATCAGATGCGGTACAATGTCAGTATTTTACAAATAGCGACTGCCATCAGACCACTGGAACCCAAGTTCTGAGCACCGACATCCTGATGATAAACTGGTTTCAGGCTTATTAAGCTTCTGACTACTGATAAATTATATTTAATTTTGCAGATCTTTTAAAGACACTTACATGTCAATGTATAATTAATACTAGATTGCGCCGGCATTTTCTAGCTGACGACCTCTGAGAAGAATCGCCGAAGCAAACTCAGAGAATCATGGTCTCTTTTAAAGTCCAGACGGTAACAGTATTCAATGCTTATTAGATGTGTTTTACAATGTAGGCAAATCTGAACTAGACCTTTTGAAGAAAAAGCCATAGCAGTTTTGAGTTGACCAGTACTTACTGACGGCACGCATACATCAGTCATCGTGTAGCTCAACCATTATTTAGCTCCCTAAATAATGGTTGAGCTACACGATGAGCTCCCTCAACGATATACTAATAAAGATTGTTATAGATGTTATGTTCATACCGGGACCGACGGCTTTACGCTTTCCGAAGCACGAATGAGTCTCAACGTGTTAACAATGATCACAAATCCACAGACTGACCGCGGCTAGTGTACCTTAACCTTGCAAAACAAATAAGTACACAAATTCTGCAATCAATTTGTTAAAACACTTTCAAATAAATGAAAAACATACGGCCAAAACCAAGGGCTTTACCGAGTGAATAAATTATAACGATACATGGAATGGTAATACTGACTCCCAGATTCCAGTAGAGATACGGATATGCTCGGCCTATGGTAAATCGATAACCATTAGGATGCACTGCAACCCCACCTAACGGCATTAACTGGAATGATATCATTCGGTTTTACGTTATTGTAACTGTCATTGTTTGTGACTCTAATGTTTGTTATAAGAGTTGTTAATAAGCAATTAGTTAAACTCGCGGTAATCCACGAGGATTTTCCACGCAATATGCAAAAAAAATCAACAAAAAAAAAAGGAATCGCATCCCGGGACCTCTAGCGTAGTAGTCACACTTACGACCACTAGGATTATATAACTGCCCAAAATCATGGTTTTAATGTATTTCATGTGCAAAACTGCTCGTCATTATTTTTTTAATAAAAAAGACAACAATAAACCGACTTCCAGTATTTTGTGGTGTATCTTCAGAACCGGTTTTTAGACGAAAACGATATCTTTGATCAGTGAAAGTTTCTATTTCAAAACGCACCCACGATACAGGTGAATATCCTAGTGTGGGAAATATAAAAAGGAAAAAGTTTGAATCAACAATAATATTTACTAAACTGTCCTGACGATCAATATCCCAGGATCATTATTATATTTCACAGAAAAACAATAAGTCCATAAAATACAATAATATTCCAAAAAGTAATAATAATAAATCCAAAAAGCAGCCTCAACATATCATCCAACAAATAAACTATAAGTACAGGGGACAAATGACATATTTTATCCACACGTCATTAACCCCTGATATATAGAGTCCTGGAATAACTGCAGACACGGTTAGACAGAATGTGTTTGTGTAACAAAATTATTTAATAATATTGAGTGTTTTATGTGTTTTCGATGTTTTTATTTGGATCATTCTAACTTCTGTCTCAATGGTTTAATATAAACGCAACTATTGAGCGTGAGGAGTTTTATTTCCACATCGAGGAATGTAATTCTTTCTAGAAATTCTCTTTAAATTACGGAAAGTCTTATCCTGATGGATGAAATTATAGCAATGGAAAAGTAAATCTAAGCAACATTAAAATTTTATTTTATATAATTTTACCGCTATTGAAACAAGTAAATTAAGGTTTTGGAGGCTGTCTTAAAATGTAAAAATACCTAGTAGTCGTATTTTGAATTTTTTTTTAAGTCTGCTACCTGGTGTGGTATCAGGGCATGTCGAGCTCTTACTGATTAAAAACCGCACTTGCCTTCCCCTGCCCTGTAGGTATTTCACCGCCATGGGATTCTTGATAATCTCTACGACCATGACAGGCTGTGGTCCAGTGCTCGCTGGCCCCCTCAAAGGACTGGTGATAGTCTGTTTACGTTTTCTCCATTTAACTTTGTATGCAGCCATTTTAGTACTAAAAAAAAGCATATAAGTATTATATTATCCATTGTCTAGTACCCATAGTACAAGCTCTGCTTAATTTGGGACTAGAGGGTCCTTTGTAAAATGTCCCAAAACATTTATTATTAGTATCAACTATATTTTTTTCAGGGAATGTCGTAGTTGAGGCAAAAATTATTGACATACCGGAAGCAGCAAAATCAATTAGGTATATTATATTATATTCAGAGAAACTCAGAGCTACAGCTAACGCTGGTACTCGACATTGAAACTATACATGACCTTCCTTCATTCTAAACACCATATGCCACTGATGATATATATGTAAAACAGTTAAACAAATTTACCATATTCATGCAAAATTCGACGTCTGTGATTTAGTGGTTCGCATCTTGGATTATTGATCACGAAGTTGCGGGTTCGATTCCCACGGGACAGTCATATTTATGTGATGAACATAACTGTTTGTGTATGAATTTACAAAAAAACGTGTATAAGTATTATATTATCCATTGTCTAGTACCCATTAGACAAGCTCTGCTTCTGGACACCTCTGCAAAGATAATAAAAATTATGTAACAGATAAAAAAATCAGTATTAGTTGAGAAATTTATCTTACTTTTATAGGTAAATGAAATTAATGCCAAGAAATACTACAAAAAACCTTCTTCAACAAACAATAAAAGAAAATTGTTCCAAATAGCCAAAGCTAAACTAAAATAATGAGAACTCAACATTTGAAAAATGGGAGTTAAAGGAAGGAAAAATTCGCCATTAATTTTCTGTGGATGGCGTTTGGTACCCAAGAAACTTTTCCGAATGTAAGAAAAGAGTTAGGTAACAAACTTTTTGGAAACTTCTAAATGTTAGCAAAGAAAAACAATTATCGAATTGGATTTTAACTAATTTTCGGGTGCCCGTTGTTTTTTGTACCCAAAAGGTTTGAAATTCACGGTTTGGTTCGATTTATTTAAGCCAAACGTGGGAAGTTTTGATTTCAGAATTAAATTATATTTAAAACTCATAGAACTGATGGCCACTGGGGCAAAAAGGTTCTGCAGCACAACACAGCTGAAAGCAGTGTTATTTCACTTCGATTTTCTGAAAGCTGGAAGTACTTCCCTAGTCGGACAGCTCCACTATAGTGAGTGGAATTACTCTCACTATGCCCTCTCTTAAGTTTTCGATGAGAGTCGCCATATAAAAATCTTATTATTATACCAAAAATACAAAATTAGAGTGAAGAGTTAATTGGTAGTACTTCATTTCCGACATATAAATAGCAGCTTCTGCGAGTTTTACAGTACTGTGTATTTAAAAGAATCCCGGGAAGAATTTGTCTATTAAAAGATAAAACATAAAATCCAATCGAATACTTCCAGATCGTTTCCCGATTAAATAAAAATAGATAGTTCGAAAGAGTATTTTGGGATCCGCAATCTGACTCAATTACTTAAATGCCCAGCTCAATTTGACTAACGAACCAATGGGAATATATGCTGTAAAAGCGCAAAGTTTTTTGGCATGGATAAAAATTCCGCACGATGCTACTTGGAGTATTGTTCGAGCGAGGAATGCCGCATTTCCTTTCAGCTTAGCTTGAAAATATTAAAACTATTCTCAACTCAGGTGGCAATGGGCCAGTTAACTGTAAACTATGAAGACAATAGGTGCAACGATTTGTTGACTGGCGACATGATAATGGCTGACGCCATCTTTTTTTATGTAATCTCTCTGTTACACTTTCACGCTTAAACGTCTTAACCGATTTTTATGAAAGGATATCACCAAAATCTGCCCAAATCGTGTACAGAGTGTACACTTATTAGAAAAAATACCCTTTAGTACGCTGGTTAAAACTCTAGTCATACTTTTTTTATGCTCACTAAGGGATGAGAAAAAAATACTATAAATTTGAATAGTATAAACTGTCAACTTGACAGCTGTCATGTACCTCAGGTACAAATTTGGGCTGAGTTGTATGGACTTTTGTTGACCTCCATTGGTACAGAGATAGATCAGATCTTGGAAAAGGACAGTGTCTACCTTTTCTCTTAAAAACCCTATGGGATGTGAATAAAACCGCGGAAAAAAGCTATTAAGTATGAATTAATATAAATTCATCATCATATTGATTTCTGACATTTACGCGAATATTATACATTGAAATAAAACTACTTTTTACGGATTTTATCGCGTATATTGATATTATTAATCCCGACGTTTCGGACCCTTTACAGCGTCGTAAATCTTTGTTTCAGAGAGCACATGGGATCTGTGATGAGCAACACCTGGCTGCTGAGCTTCAACATGTCAAGCAAGTCCTGCACGACAACAAGCTCCGAATACCGCGCCCTTGCCACAGAAACCGTGTGAAACGTGCCACAGTTGAGCTCTTACCTGCCGTACTACCATATGTTAGAGGAGTCACCGACAAAATTGGCTACATCTTGAAGCGTGCTTCAATTAAAACATACTTCAAACCGCTGAAGAAGATCAGTCAGTTCTTACCGTCTGTCAAGTGCCATATACCTCTACAAGATGCGGGCGTAAACAAGCTTGATTGTGATTGCGGTCTCTCATATATAGGCCAAACTAAAAGAAGCATAGGGACCCGCGTAAAAGAACACATCGCCGATGTCAAACACCGCCGTTCCAAGAAGTCAGCAGTTTGTGAACATACTCTTGACAAGGCCCAGGATTATATCAGATTTGATAAACCACAAATACTTGCGAAGGAAAGTCGATACCTACCCAGGATGATTCGTGAGGCTATTGAAATTAAAAAACATCCAAATTTCAATAGAGAAGATGGCTGGGTCTGCGTGAATCGGATCGCCAATAATTAACAACTAAAACATGATCATTGAATATTGTTACTTTAAAAGAGACCATGATTCTCTGAGTTTGTTTCGGCGTTTCTTCTCAGAGGTCGTCAGCTAGGAAATGCCGGCTCCATCTAGTTTTAATTAATAATTAGTAATAAATGTCATTGATCATGTAACAATAAAAAATGTAGGGTAGCTGTCAGTAATTATATCATCAAGACGCCCACCACCTCAGTCTACCCTTGACCATGGACGCTGTAAAGGGTCCGAAACGTCGGGATTAATAATATCAATATACGCGATAAAATCCGTAAAAAGTAGTTTTATTTCATCATCATAGATTATTGAAAAAAAAAAGTGATAGCAACTCTACAGATAAACACGAACATACATGTGGAAGGTAAATTATGAGTCCCTGAAAACCAAGTATCAAGGCACTATAAACTTTACTGACTAAGGTAGATTGAAACCAGAGAAATCTAAAATCCAAGTCTAGAAACACGAAGTAAGTTTGTGAAGGTTTATGTCTGCGACTGGACAATGGAAACTGATGGACGTAGCCAACTATTCTGGCAAGCCAGCGAATTGTTACAGGCTCGAAGTACTGTCTCTTTTATTTATTATCTTCATCTGCAGTGGAAAACAATTTCCTCAAAATGCCGTGAATTGTTCCGTTAGTTGAAACTGAAGCGTAAATTAAATTTTGCTCAATAGCATGATAATTACGAACAGTATTTTTAATTAATGGACAAACTTATTGCCATGGTTATGTTCGGAATTATTATTTTCCTGTTATTAGAAATTGTTGAGATAGTTTTTCGTAATTGTAGGTAGGTAGTTGTTAAAGTTCAGCTATTTATTGTAGGAATTTTATGGAGGAAAATGTTAGGAAATTTTTGAAGAGTAATAAATATTATTTTTTGGGATATTTAACACACCATCTAGTCTCAAACTAAGTAGAGTTTGTACTATGGGTACTAGACAATGGATATACTCGTAATAATTATAATACTTTTTTCGTAAACCGATACGAACCACTACTAGACCACAGGCGTCGACATATATTTTCGTGTCAGTACCTACATACATTTTGGTTTTAATAGCAATGTAAGATAGTATCTTGCACTTGGTTTTGTGAGTCGACGATAATCGATTCGCGAGATTAATAAGCAATATTAATCTCGCGAATCGATTATCGCAACTAAACTCAAGTTGCACTATTATTTTGTCCTCGGATAGTTAAACGGGTAATGTCGTAATAGTTCATAAAACGTCAATCAATATGTTTTGACTGTTCCAATTTTTTATACTGTTTGATAAGACATTTCATTTTTTGAAAAATAAAAATCCTGACACAAAAAATTATTTTAAGTAGGTAATTATTTTATATTTGTTACACTATTAATATTTTTGATTATATTTAATTAATTTTTATTTTATTATGATATCCTTTTGTCAGTAGCCATATAATATTTTTTTTTCTGATAAGCGGTAACATAGCATAAAATCTGATGATATAATCATCTAGTGTTTTTAAATCTCTTAAATAGCAATTCGAATATTGGGAAATATTATTTAATTGAAACAAAAATCTGATATCCGTCATTATTCTAAAGAAATGACATCACACACATACACGGCTTAAACCGTGACGTTTCTGAACCCATAAATATTCAACAAGGCAGGTTGGAGTAACAGTTTCAGTGGTTCTGCGCCAGAAGGTCATATTTTATTCCTGCTACCAGTACTTGTTAGTCAAGCTGACGCTTACCGTATATTCATATTTTAAACAAACAGACAATTTTTAAAAAATCAATATTGTCTAACCCACTTTTAGACAGAGCTTTTTTACAGTTGTATAATTTCTAGTATAGATAAATTCGAAAGTATATCGGAATAATTTTGGATTTATAAATCTTGGTATTAAATATTCTATAATTACATAGTATAAATTCCGTAGTATGTTATGTATTGATTACTAAATCTAATAAATAAATAAATGTAATGTTAATAAATAATAATGTACTGTAATTAGTTGGGTTAATAACGTAACAACATAACAAAACATACCATCGTTTTTAAACATACCACAAACATACCATTATTTCCCGAAAGGTTAATCAGAGATGTATAAATATGTAGCCACAGTATGCACTTATATCTAGGAGAACAATAAAATGCAGGATGTAATAACAAAAAAAAAATGTAAAAGTTAAAAATATATCAAAATTAAAATTAAAGAAACACTTCGCCATTGCAGATAATGGTTTTTTGTTCATGTTTTTTTTTTATAATTACTTGTTAATATTAAATGTATTTATTACTAAATTTATTTTATTTCTTTCTTTTTCTTTAATCATTGTAATAAAATTTGTCTTCTTGATATAAAAATAGATTTATTTAAAATTCTGAGATGGAAACTTTTATATAATTATGTATATTTTATTGAAAGTAACGAGTTTACTTTATACCGAAATAATTCTCCTCTTCATACTCTTACTGAATTCACGGAAAAGGAAGACTAAAAAAAGTATTCATAACATCAAACTAGACTAAGATATTATTGATTTTGCCTTGAAAAGTTTACTAAAATGTCTTAAAGCATAGGGAAGTAATCCAACCATTTGTACATAGATATGTACTATCCAGAGACGCCTCATTTCAGTTTGGCAGTTGCAACGGTAATTTAGGTGGACGATTCGCACGGGTCTACGTAACCCTATTAATTGGTTTCACTGAATCGGGAACTGTGTAAAGACAGAGCCTTGTCAGCAATGGTACATTAATGGTACAGATGAGATAAGATTAGATGTACAGATGCTATAATGGACTTCGATTGTATACCAGTTCTAGGAGTATATCGATAAACTAAGAAAGGTGCTCATGTTTTGTAGTCTACGCAAATGTATCGAGTAATAATAACTACGCTCCAACTAATCTGCTAGGTTAATCTGTGCTTGTCGCGGTCAGTCTGTGTATGGGTGACCATGACATCGAGACACATCCGCACTTTTAAAACCACCTATCCAGGATGTCATACGAACACCTATGACGATCATTAGTGGTAGTTAGAAGCCCAAAAAGCCTGACAGCCAGTCTATCCTAAGGATATCGGTGTTACACAAAAGTTGGGTTGCGGAGGTCTGATGGCAGTCGCTTCGTGTAAAATACTGATATTCAGCCGCATCTGGATGGACTGGAAGACGACCCTAAAATATTCAAGTCTCGGAGGAAGATCAATCAAAAAAAGAACGAACTCGTTCCACCAGGTGCGCATTGAGATATTTTTGATTTCTAAATTTAAAATCGTCACCGTCGGCCGGCGAGCGGCTCAGTCGCTACAATAATATGAATATAAGATCCTCTATACCGCATTGCGACGGCTCAGTTATTCGCCCGCACCTGTTCACGTTATGCTAATGTTGTGATGCATGTGGGGAGCTGCAGCGAACGACATGAAAGTATTCCAGGGTACCTAAGTTCAACTTGAAGGGACTCTGTTAACAATTCTTTCGTCTGGCTGGATGCCAATGGTTTATGTTAGAACTGCCATAACTGTCCGTGTTTTATCTTTGGTGGGGCTTCAATTTCCCGATGATAAAAGTCTCCTGATATATGCATCTCAACGCCATTTTTCTGACTAAAATTCCAGTCATTTGTATTTGTGTAGGCTATGTACAGGTCAAGTACGATCTACTCCCTCTCATTGAGTGAAAAGGGTTGCAGTTGGTAGTATTAAATATGGTTTAATGTTTTCAAGCCAAATAAGTCAAGGCGGAAGATTTAAAATGCTTATAGCTGTATAGAGGAAGGTCAAAAATATATTGAATTCAAGTAGTTGTAGTCAGAAGCCCCAGTTGGCGGCACGCTTGCGGCATACATGCGTACCTTCAATCAGTATGCGAGGAAAGGCTTCGCTAATTGAAGGGTTCCGATGGCGACTGCTGGACCACACCCTGTAATGGTCGTGGCGAATTTCGCGGATCCCATGGCCATGACTATAGGGCAGGTGAAGGCAAGTGCGGTTTTTATTCGGTACGAGTCCGACATACCCTACCAACTCCCCAGGTGGCGGAGGATCCAAAAAAAAAAGTAGTCAGAGGCCACGGAACTTTGCATTGAAATAGTTTAATCCTTTATTGGTCTATCTGCTTCATTAGTCTATTAGTTGTAAGCACTACTGCTACCCTAGGTCCGGGATATGATTGCTAAGTTGAGCAAACTGATTTTTTATAAACCCAGATCCAGCCGTCCCTAGCTGCCCCCCAGCAACGCCCTAAGCCGAGGTCCGAGTCCCGCAGGGCACGCCCTTAGCTGTGTTGCTTAGTTTGTAAGTGGCCCCTGGCTGAAGGTATTCAGTGCCTCGCCACCTAGTCCGGTTAAGTTTTTAAAGCTCCTTCAAGGTAAAAACTATGTCCGACCTAAAAATTTTTTTATGAATTTCTCAGTAGTATTTCGGAGTTTAGATTTATACTCAGTTCCCCCGCGGTCTTGCGCGCGACAGCATGTACTCTCTGTGAGCTCATATTTAAAAATTCAATAAAGTTAATTATAGCGATCATCAGCTTTGAAAATATATACTGTTGTATAGCCCAGTACATAAGCTATAAAGTGCATCAATCAGTATACTCATACTTCAAGAAATCACTAAATAATCTCATTACTAAACTGCAGCAGTTTTATAATTTTAAATATCACTGTGAAGTGCGTTAGTCATCGTGTCAGCGAACTGCATAGCGACGTGCCGTGGCCCGACCGGCCTTCGTACGCATTGCATCTTCAAGGACAAAGCGGTCACCTGTGCCGAGCGTCACCGCTCGCCGATAGTTCGGGATAACGAAGATTACGACGATTAGTGTAATACACAACATAGGCGCGTGCTTCGTACGACGCAGTGTCGCACGCACACAACTTAATTTCGCTGCGGAATAAGGATTGCTGTCTGCTTCTCCGATTATATCTTCCGAACCGCGAAACGGACTTTGATGCAGTTTTATTTAATAGAAGGTGTGACAAACGAAGAAAGTTTATTGTATTAATTAATAAATATAATATATTTTGCACCCGTGTGAATCTGGAGAATTCTTACTTTCATATAAAGTAAGAAAATGTCTTTTACACTTAAGCGCACGCCTCCACAAAGATCTCTAAGCAATGAACCCGCAGTGCTTCGTAGCTCGGAACCTGATTTGACTACACCCTCAACGGAGCAAACAGAGGATAGAATAACCTACCGCTATAAGCGTAAACACAACACGGAATACGTTACAGATTTAAACTCACTTCGCGATGAAATTATGACATCATTCGCTATATTGAGCCAGGAACAGAGTGAGAAGTTTGGTCAATTACAAACTAATATAGACCAAATTAAAATCCAAAATACAGAACTACAGTCTTCGGTTGAATATATTAGTAATAAGTATGATGAGCTGCTGGAAAAAGTGGACCGTATGGAAAAAGAACGCAAAAGTAGTTTAGAGTACATAAAAGTGTTAGAAGACAAAGTTGAGAATCTAGAAAAAGGTGTAAGGTCCTCCAGTGTAGAGATAAGAAATGTGCCCAAAAAGGTTGGAGAAACTAAGGAAGACTTGATAAACATAGTCAAAAATATTGGAGAGTCTATGAACACCCCTATTGAACCACAGGAATTAAGAGATGTCTATAGGATTAGCAGTAAGAACTCTCACACTAGTGGGCCCATTGCGGCCGAGTTCACAAGTGTTATTAAAAAGACCGAGTTACTTGCAAACGTCAAGAAATATAACCGGGAAAATAAGTCCAATCGACTGAACAGTTCTCACATTCATATGGATGGGAATACGCCTATATATATCTCCGAAAATCTTACTACTAAAGCAAAAAAGCTGTATTATCAGGCGCGGGAGTTTGCAAAGACAAACAAATATACTTTTTGCTGGATTTCACATGGTAATGTTTATGTGAAGGAGAAGGAAGGAGCATCAGCAAAAAGAATATACAATGAAACGGATTTACAAGCAATGTGACTAGCCAGACCTGTAACTACGTACGCATGTTTTATTTTTATTTTTCTTAAACGAATTATACTTACTACTTTTCTACTACTGCGCATAAATATATACACACACTTTTGTACATACTTATTACATAAATTGTTACATATTCCAACATATACAACATACATATACACTATTTACAAACGTATAACACTATATAACAATTTGCATTATGTGCTAATAACTAATCGCTATTTAGTAAACCGATACGATTCCCAATTATTAAAACTTAATATATTAAGCACTACGTATAACACATTCATAAACTTAAACTATCAACACGATACAATAAAAATATCTATTATGCTAGCTGTAAAGAAGGGTCAATGTTATGTTTACATTGATGTGGATGTTGGAAATAATATATTATTGTGTAACTTAATTTATAATAAAATTTATAACAAATATAATAAAACAGCATCATCTTATCTAAGAAGTAGGAACTCGTATATATATCTAGTAATAATAAAAATTGTGTCACCCCACTATACAACCATAATTCGATCGTAATAACAACTACATTGTAGAGGAGTTGGATAAAACTGGACAAGTTGAGTGTTTGACACTAAGTGACACTAAACTATGCTCGCAATTAATAAACTACAACGCCAACAGCGGGCCTTTTACAGTTATTAGTATAAACATAAGAAGCGTAAATCGCAATTTCGACCTTTTATTAGCTTTTATTTCTGCACTGAGTATCCCGCTAGATGTCATTGTTTTAACGGAATGTTGGACTAATTTGAATAATCCACCACCAGAAATCGACAACTATAATAAGTTCTGGACTAAAATTTGTCGTAATCAAAATGACGGGGTTGTTGTTTATGTTCGCAGTGTGATACAGGTCTCTGTTTGCGAGCCTGATTGTTTCTTGGATGGAAATTGCTTGACTGTTACTCTAAAACCAGACTACACGATAATCTGTTCCTATCGGTCTCCAAGCCATCGAAACACAAGCTCTTATCTGGAATCGCTCGATAAAGTTCTTTGTAAAATACGTACAAAGAACATTATTTTGACCGGCGACATAAACATTGATATTTTGCCAGATGACTTACCTTTATCAGCACAGAGTTACCTAAATTTAATGGCTGTTTACGGACTTAAACAAGGTATTACTAAACCTACGCGCGTTACCACATGTATAGACCACTTCATGGTAAAATGTCAAACAGCTTGGAAAACGGTTGTATTTGAACAACGACTAACTGACCATTCACCAATACTACTGTATGTTAATAAATCTAGAATAATAAAAAGGAGTCTAGAGTATAACAAAGTTAAAATCGATTACACAAAAGTCAAAGAAATACTCACTAATTTACAATGGGGTAAACTTTACGGTACAAATGACACCAACGCTGCATCTGTAATAATAACAACTGAATTGCTAAATATAATAAATAGTAATACCAAAATACTAAGAATTTCCAATCGCTTTAGGCCACTAAAACCATGGATAACAAAAGGAATAGTTCAATGCATAAGAAAAAGAGACAACCTACACAAAAAAGCAAAAAATTCTATAAACGACACACAACAACAGCAACAATATATTAAATACAGAAATTTATGTAATTCTATCATTAAAAATCTTAAAAATAAATACTACCAAGAAAAATTACTCATAAATAAAGGAAATATAAAAGAAACTTGGAAAATTGTGAAAGAAGTCTGTGACATAAAACTTAAAAACGAACCTTCAGACGAGCTGCTCAAAATCGATGTTACTCCTAAATCATCCCTGAATAAAGTGAACGACTACTTTACAACTATAGGGGGTACCCTCGCAAACGAACTTTTACATAAAATGAGTCTAAGTGAACAGGATCTGGCACGCAGAACAAAAATTATTAACACGCCTTTGAAATCTATTTCCCTTTCACCAACAGATCCACATGAAATACGAGGCATTGTTTTAGGACTCAGAACGCACAGTGCACCAGGTTGGGACAAAATCACTGCTACAATCCTTAAGCAGAATATTATATCACTTGCCCCACCTATATCGTATTTGTGCAACCTGAGTCTTGAAACAGGTATTTTCCCGGCCACTTTTAAAAAAGCTGTAGTTTGTCCGATATTTAAATCAGGTGACAAGAGTGAACCAATGAACTACAGACCCATTTCCCTTTTGTCAACGCTGTCAAAAATATTAGAAAAAATTGTAAATAAAAGACTAATGAATTACATAGAAAAAAATGATGGGCTCAGTAAATTCCAATTTGGCTTTCGGGAAAAAAAATCAACAGAGGATGCAGTTTTAAGTTTGATATCAAACATAGTTACACAATTGGACAAAGGTAATAAGTGCCTAGGAGTCTTTTTGGATCTCCAAAAAGCATTTGATACAATATCTGTTCCGATTTTATTAACAAGACTTGAGAGTGTTGGCATTAGGGGAGTGGCTCTGGAGTGGTTCACAGATTACTTGTCGGGTAGAACACAAAGTGTACGTGTGGCGGGCATTGAAAGCGACAGTGCAAACTGTAGTTTTGGAGTACCGCAGGGCAGCACGTTGGGGCCCACTTTGTTTATTATCTATGTCAATGAGTTATGTAATATTGCTGCCCTATCTAGCATAGACATCATTATGTTTGCTGACGACACCGTGTTGGTCTTCCAGGAAAAAACATGGGACGCAGTTTTTAAAAAAGCGGAAACCGGGCTTACTAAAATTACAGCATGGCTAGAGGACAGTCTATTATCTTTAAATACTAAAAAGACTAAATACATCTGCTTTAGTAAATCAGCCCCTGGACAACCACCTGCAAAATATAGTCTTAAAATGCATATGTATCCTTGCAATAGAAGACCAAACCCTTGTAGCTGTAACTGTGCAACCCTATCCCGGGAGGTTTCTATAAAGTATCTAGGTGTAATAGTTGATAGTCAACTTACCTGGTACCCACACTTAACAACTATGACAGCCAGAATTAGAAAAATGATATATTTATTTAAAAACTTACGTTCTGTGGGTTGCATTGATCTTTTAATAGGAACGTACCGAGCTCTGTGTGAATGTATTACTAGATACTGCATTTGTGCTTGGGGAGGAACGGGTAAAACCTATCTTATATCTGTAGAAAGGGCACAGCGCGCGGTGCTTAAAGTAATGTTGTACTTACCGTTTCGATACGCCACGACAGCAGTCTACGAAATGGCGGGAGTTTTATCTGTAAGAAAACTGTACGTTTATGAATTGTTAAGACGGTACCACCAAAAACATATACCTAACTTACCAGTGTCAGCCAAGAGAGTAATGCGCTGCCCTGTGCCTCGAGTAAAAAGTAGTTTAGGACAAAAGCATTTTAATTATTTAGCACCATATATATACAATAAATACAATAAAGTACACAAAACCAAAAAACTTAATAATAACAAATTTAAAAATGCTGTACGCGCCTGGTTGAAGACCATGGACTACGATGATGTGGAAAACCTACTGACTATTATTGCTTGACGTGTTCGTATATATTATAGATATTTCCATTATACATTACACACACACACACACCATACTCACACACACACACACACACACACACGCACGCACGCACGCACGCACGCACGCGCGCGCGCAGTTTGGTCATCTTTATGATTGTTTTACTGATTTATGTTAATTTTACTGCTCTTTTTTTTTTACCAATTTATGTTAATTTTACTGCACTTTTATTTTGTTTTTTGTTTTTATGTATCAAATGAGTCTTCAAAAAGCGGGAGGACACTGGCTCCTGCAACACAGTTTTTACTAGCGTAGGAGTCAGGGTATTCTAACTGTAATGTAAATACATTATGTCAATAAAGAATATTATTATTATTATTATTATACCCGGTTTACAGTAATAGCCGGACCCTTATAACATGTATCCTTAACATACCGTCTAACTGTGGGTGTACATTATTACACCGCTGCCTGAACCTTTCTTATCTGCCTGAATCCTTCGAAGAATACAGGTGTGATGGTGTCTTGTTTTGTCATTTATTAGTCGTCAGGAAAGAAAAATATATTTAAGTTGCTTGACTAGAATCGGTCTCTTTTAACTTATGGCACATAACAGATGCAACGCGGTGACGTAAGAAAATATTCTTATTCAAAAGTCGACGTCAGCCCGTGACCAGTATATAATAAGATTCAATTTTCACTTTGGGCAAGGGGATAAAGCAAAATTGAATTATATTTTCTTATAGAGTTACATAAGGTGTCAACGAACTACCGTCGAAATTCATATTTATGCGAGCAAGTGGATAGTTCAACATGATTTGCAAAAAACATGACTTAGATCCGTACACAATAAAGGTTACAGCACAAAAGGAGTATTTAAGCTTAGACTTTTTTTCATGAATAAACAATATTGTAACAAAAATAATAGTTTTTTTATTTAAAGATGTTATGATTATTTTAAACACATGTGACTGTTTTGTTTCAAGTGATCCACAATATTTAATTTAAACAATAGCTATAAAGTGAAAACCTTTAATTAGCTTGCGGTCTTTATTATAAAATGTTATATTTGTTTTTTTTTTAGCTGTAAGTTTTCCTAGAATTATTTAATAAATAAATAATTGTGGGCCACATTTTTCAGTCACAGCAATATAATAATTATTAGCTGTGTTTCCCAGTTTCACGCGTCCTGACTTCGTCCTTTTTGCTAAGCTCCAAAGGGTCGTAGCATAATGTCAAAAATTACAATATTTATTGATTTCTGACATTTAGTTTCATTAATTAATTTTCAGTTTATCCGTGACCATGGACGCTGTAAAGGATCCGAAACGTCGGGATTAATAAAATCAATATAACGCGATAAAATCCGTAAAAAGTAGTTTTATTTCAATTTACAATATTTATTTTTCAAAATCATTGTTTTTTTAGCACGCACAAGAAAAAATATCATGATAAGCAATACATATGAAATAAAAATATTTTTTTCTACGTCATATTACGGTGTACAATAAAGTATAAAATAGCTTCCCATAAAGTGTACGATTAATTGAAATAAAACTAAATTTTACGAAATTCATGGCCATTTTTATATTATAATGGAAGGGATTAAAAAAATTAATATAACGCGATAAAATCCCTAAAAAGTAGTTCTATTTCAATGTCTAATAAATAAATAAAAAACACGTAAATAACAAAAATAATTAATCATCATTTAATTTTGTTCGCTCTTCACAAATAAAATCAAATAAATCATTTTATTCGTGTTAAACATGTGTGATAATACAATGTTACATAGTATTTTTGGTGTTCAATAAGTAACAACAAAAAAGGTTCCTTATTTCTGATACTTAAGTACTTATTAACTAAAAAAACAGTGCAAACCTGTTGTGTGTGAGCCAGGTGCCTGAGATGGAGTAAACGTCAGAAATAAATATAAACTATTAACTTGTCGAGTTTATATGGCAAGATTAATATTTTTAGTTGCATGTAATCGCCTTACATATTGATTTAACCTTTTCAACTAACCTTGTATAAATATCATATCTTTATCCTAAAAAATATCTCACATACTCCAAAAATTTTCATACTCATCAATTCCATCTGTCAAATGCATAAAAACAGAATTGAATATATTCCATCCATATTGTAGCGCAACGGGACAAAACAAAGGGGTCCCAGGGAGACAAATTACTGTCACAGAGAGATAGGATTTGCGTAAACCTCAGAATCTATCAGCCGATGGTCTGGAATACCCAATATTCTGGATCCATATAAAAATGGGTAAATCTGGGCACGGGGAAAATTTATATCCGTTTCTTATACAGTGACGTACCTGAGCTATGGGTTACAAAGATTTGTGTGTATTGGGATATGAGGTAAGTAAGAAAGAAATCCAAGCCAAAACATTCGTAAAAGGAATATGTTTTAAACTTGGTATTAAAAATGGTATGGAAATAAAACTTGTTTTTACAGATTTTATCGCTTTATATTGATATTATAAAAGCAGTGCTAAGCTAAGCAGTGATAGCCTAGCGGTATGACCATTGGACTGCCAAGTCGAAGGTCTCGAGTTCGAACCCAAGACACGCACCTCTGAATTTTCGAATTCATGTGCGTATTAATAATTAATTAGCACTCGCTTAAACGGTGAAGGAAAACATCGTGAGGAAACCTGCATACCTTACAGATTTTTCTCGATGGTTTGTGAAGTCTTCCAACCCGCACTAGGCCAGCGTGGTGGACTACAGCCTAATCCCCATCCTCCCTCTCAATTTGAGAGGAGACCCGTGCCCAGCAGTGGGACAGTATATGGGTTGATGATGATATTGATATTATTAATCCTGACATTTTGGACCCTATACACCGTCCATGGTTACGGGTATCTACCCCTACAGCAAAACAAAATAAAACTGATAGACCTATAAACAAAAATCAATAAACTTAACTACAAGTAAACTGCAAGTCCTCAGTGTAACAATTTATCTATACTTAACCCCAGTTTACAGCATTACCGGATTAATCCTTACATTAATGACAAACAGTCCTCCAGAGATAAGGTTAATATGCTCCAGCTCTTTCAGCTTTATAGCGAAGAAATAAAATCCCCAGGGTAATCTTGTAGTAGTTAGTTAATCTTAATCTTAGCTCGTTGTTTAGTTATTTTGTTGGATAACATTTTTAAAAAGATAGTTGTTTAAAAAATGCTTTTCAGCAACTAACCCTTTGGGACTCAATGTATTTTGTATTAATGACTTTTATATGGATTTATTTTACTTAACCCGCCGTGCCTCTCGTCGACAGTCAACGACAGTCGTTATTGGTAGTCAGAAGCCTGACTACCAGTCCATCCTTTAGGATAACGGTTTTGCCCAGTAGTAATTCCACTCAAATTGGAATTGTCCGACTAGTACTCCGCCTCGCAGAAAAGTGATAAAACACTGCTTCGAGCTCTGTTGTGGTCTTAACGGTGAGCAAGGTTGCCAGTGCTACGCGAGGGAACGTTGTTGGCAGTGGGGATACTTTGACCCTTATACTGCCAACCCAACTATTCTTATTTCAGGGTCGACAAGTGATACACCTGGTGTTGCAAGCATCTATAGGCTACGGTAACCGCTTACCATCAGGTGGACCGTACGCTTGTTTGTAGCCTTAGTGATATAAAAAAATAATTATAAAATACTGATATTCAACCGCATCTGTTAATTGTTTACACATTTTAATCGAATTTGGCGATGTCTGTCGTCTAGTGGTTCGAGTATCGAGTTGCTGATCACGAGGTTGTGGATTCGATTTATTTATGTATATTTTAATTGTACACAGATAAAAATACAGTATATAAGTACACAACCGAATTATTTAAAACATACAATGGGCGACCTTATCGCGGACAGCGATTTCTTCCAGGCAACATTTGGATGAACATAATCGGAACAGAACTAGAAATGGGATTGACTATCGATTCTCACAGGCCACAATTATTTATACGATGAACAAAAGAGTGTTTTTTGTCTTGGTGTTTCTTAAGTATTATAAATAATTATGAAGTTACAAAAGTCTATGATTATCATAGTACAAGCTCTGCTTAGGACTTAATGCGTAAAATTTTCCCAAATATATTATAAACAAAAAAACAATTTAAGATATAAAATAAGTAAAAACGTTTACATGCATTTAACAACTACAACAATACCCATACTACACCGCAATACCTGTTAGCAAGTTGTTCTATATTTTAAACGTGAAGCAAAAACCGGGAGATTAAAACTCTTGTCTCGCAGCACGGTTCATTAAAATACCTTCTCGTATAGAAAATTAAACCGCTGCGTTAAAATTTTAATGAAGCATTATTTCCTTGTGGAAATCTTAATAGCTGGTTGTGATTAAAGTTGCTACTAACGATGTTTACTTTCTCAAGTTAATATATAATACTGCCTGACTAGTTTAGTGTTCAAGCAGGCCTGTTAAAAGAGAAGTCCGAAATGTCGGGATTAATAATATCAATATACGCGTAAAAGTAGTTTTATTTCAATATACTTATGATACTTATGAAACAACAAACTCTTCTGTTCATCACATAAATATTTGTATTCTGTAGAAAACTAACCTACGGCCTATGATCAGCAGTCCGTCACTAAAACTACTAGATCACAGCCGTCGTTAATATACAATACTTTGCAAGTTTCTGGCGTCTACTTTGAGGCTAATGTATCGCTGGATTTTTATTGTTTGTGACTTACTCCCATTTCTTTGAGTGCATTTTACTTTAGTCTAAAAGAATATTAAACTAAGTGCTAGTGTTTCGTAATATACTGTAGGGTTCAAAAAGCAAAACCTAAAGCAAGTCTAAAGATATATGGCCATGGGCTGCCAAATTTAAGTTTTGAAATAAAATATTAACTGACTGACTGTATTGACTGTATTGACTGTTTTGCCAGTATTCGCAAGAGGTCGACCACGATAGCGAGTAGAGTGCGGGGCAGCGGCAACGATCTCCTTTCCGTTATGGCTCACAGGTTGGACGGGCCAGCACTGGCAGGCCTAACGTGCACCCATATATCGGGCAGGTAGCTAATCTAAATGCTGACTAATTTAAACTAAATGTAAAATATATATTCTGATATGAATTTCATTCTGTATTTTAAAAACGGACTATGAATTGTATGAAATAAATGATTATTATTATTATAATGGTTGAGCTACACGATGACTGATGTACGCGTGCCGTCAGTATGGACTGGTCAACCAAAGCTGCTATGGCTCTTTCTTCAAAAGGCCAGTACAGATTGGTATTGTAAAACACATATTGATAAGCATTGAATACTGTCTGGACTTTAAAAGAGACCATGATTCTCTGAGTTTTGGCGTTTCTTCACAAACGTCGTCAGCTGGGAAATGGCGGAGTCATCTACTATAAATTAACATGTATAAGTGTCTTTATAAGATCGATTCACTGAAGAAAATATAATTTATCATTTAGGTATCAGGCATAGATATAGAAAAACCCTATAACACTTTGCTCGACTTGGGAATCGAACCTAGAATACACCAGACTAATGAGGCAGTTTTTTAATGCGATATCAACGCAAATTAGATAAAAACGCCAGTATATAAAAAAAGCATTTATTTTCACATGCAATCCCATTAGATTAAGCGCGAAAATCTGAAATACACAGACAGACTACAAAATAGCTAGTCCAAAAATAATCCCCATTTAATTTTATCGTATCAAGCATGCACACAACATAAGTACCCGTATCTCAGTTGATTTATTGCAGTGGCCCATTAAGCGCGATTTAACTGAAAAAGCCAGCTTTTAAAACTGAGCTGATACGGATTGCAATCAATTGGGGCAATGGAAATATTTGCAGGCACCGGTACAGTGTAGACTGTGTACAACCTACTTTATTGTGTATCGATATTTCTCTTCAGTAAGTTGTAGGAGGGGCTCGTGGCTAAGTGATAACTACGCTCAACTGATATACAGAAGTCAAGCTATCTAAAACTGTCAAACTTTCCCAATAGAAAATGAACCTTATTCAGTTGTATTAAAGTAGAAAATATATTTTAAAAAATTGACAGATTGGCGTAGCTCGATGTGTTGGTCTTTGTACAAGGTAAAGCTGAGCTAGCCGCGGTCAGTCTGTGGCAGGGTGACCATTCTCCGCCTCCGAGTCTCGGAGAACACGTAAAACAATTGGTTTTCATACGAACGTCTATGGTAGTCGTTAGTAGGTAGTCAGAACCCCAAAAAGTCTGATAACCTATCTTCAGGAAATCGGTATTTTCCAGAAATTGGGTTGCGGTGGTAAGATGGTAGTCGCTTCGTGTAAAATACTGATATTCGCATATATTTAGAATGGAAGTCGACCCCAACATAGTTTGGAAAAGGCTTTGAGGTTGATGACACTATATAACGAGTAACATTTTAACAACAAAACTGTAATTATTTTCAACCGACGAAAAACAAAAAACAGAGGAGGTTCTCAATTCGACGTGTATATATATATATTTTTTTATGATTGGTGATGTTCTTCAAAAAGGTCAGGTGCGTAGTACCCGCAACCGGCGTGTATGTATGACAAGATGTATGAATGTGGTCGAAGCGAAAGAAGTATGCAAGAATCGTAGCAAGTGGCGTTCTTTAGTTTCTGCCTACCCCTATGGGAAAAAGGCGTAAGTGTATGAGTATGAGTATTTTTTTATGTATGACCACGCATAACTTTTTACTCTGTAGTCCGATTTTGATAATTCTTTTTTTATTAACAATGAAACTTGAAATCTTCAGCAATGAACATTAACATTCCAAAAAAATTGGCGCCGACTTAAAATTTCTTAGGTTTACTTACATTAGTATAAGAACTTAGTTATTATGGTTAATTAAGAAACGTTTATTATTTTTTGCTTTTCAGTTTTTCGGCGGTTAATTTTTTTTGTTAAAAAGTTTTATTACATAATTTTAACTTTTAATCATTGTTGTGATTTAGGTATTGAATAATTACCGCAATGATACCAAGATGAAGTACAATAATTATTATTAAAATATAGGAGTGAAATGTACACCTTAAGAGACCGGATAATTTTCAGGCCCGCCCCCTGTTATATGGGACACAAAACATACCGGCAGAGTGTGGGTGCACATTTTAGTAAACCTCTATCTCCTCTCACTTAACTCCTTGGCGACAAATACCATCATGGTATATTAAAGTCATCATCAAAGTCCTAGCTAAAACACTAGGAGGCGGTGAAGGGTAGCTATAGACTCAATTAGATCAATATACAGGGCTGCAACTGCAAGACCAAAGAATAGCGTGCTCATTCTGCGTAAATCGGATTGCCAATAATTAACAAAAATGAAGGGTAGCAGTTATAACATTAAGATACCCACCACCTCAGTCTACCCGTGTCCATGGAAGCTGTCTGGTGGCTTTGAGCTTTTTTTTATGTGACCTACGCAAATGTTCTTCTGATCTGGTATCGTCGTGCGACGGGTTGTTGAGCTCCCTAAATTATGGTTGAGCTACACAATGACTGATGCATGCGTGCCGTCAGTTGGGACTGGTCTACTCAAAGCCGCTATGGCTCTTTCTTCAAAAGGCCATTTCAGACTTTGTCCTACATTGTAAGACACATATTTTGTTACTATACATTGTCTGGACTTTAAAAGAGACTATGATTCTCTGAGTTTGTTCCGGCGTTTCTTCTCAGAGGTCGTCAGCTAGGAAATGCCGGCGCCATCTAGCTTCAAAAAAATGTAATATATTGACTTGTAAAAGTGTCTTTAAAAGATCTATTTACAGAAATAAATATCATTATCATTATCATTGTAAACGGCCCGAAACGTCGATTTCAATAATATCAATATAACGCGATAAAATCCGTAAAAATCAGTATTATTTAATTGATAAAATATTCGAATGAATAAATTATTTGACTCAATATAAAAAAGGACTACAAATGAATATACCAACAATATTCAAATTAATGTTATCCTAAATTCTCAAAGCATGTCTACCGTACAATTTCACACTTCACTTGACTATACGCTAATATCACACAAGCCGAGTACGTATACCAATGTTAATTAAGTGGAGCCTCACAATATACCCTATTAGGCAGCGCTTTTATGCGATCTAAGGGCTTTACCGTGTATGCCTCGAACTTGTCGCGACACAATTGTAGTCATGACGGTGTTACTATGTAGGTACTGGATTATCAAAATAGAACATGGAAATATATAATTTCATGTTCTGTGTACGTTCGTAAGGTAAGGCTCAAAGGGCTGGCTTAGTTATAACTACGCTGACCATCGATCTGTAAGGTTATGTTATGTAGGATGAATGATATTTATTTTTGTAAATAGATCTTTTAAAGACACTTTTACAATTGAAATAAAACTACTTTTTACGGATTTTATCGCGTTATATTGATATTATTAATCCCAATATATACATTATATAAATTAAAACAAGTAATTATATTAGGGTAGCTGTCAGTAATTATATTATCAAGACGCCCACCACCTCAGTCTACCCGTTACCATGGACGCTGTAAAGGGTCCCAAACGTCGGGATTAATAATATCAATATAACGCGATAAAATCCGTAAAAAGTAGTTTTATTTCAATGTATAATATTCACGTAAATATCAGAAATCAATACACTTTTACAAGTCAATAAATAATACTAGATGGCGCTGGCATTTCCTAGCTGACGACCTCTGAGAAGAAACGCCGAAACAAACTCAGAGAATCATGGTGTCTTTTAAAGTCCAGACAGTAACAGTATTCAGTGCTTATCATATGTATTCTACAATGTAGGCAAATCTGAACTGGCCTTTTGAAGAAAGAGCCATCGTATCTAAAACTCGAGGAAGGCAAAGGTATAGGTATCTAATGCCTGCTATTAAAACTAGAAACTTATGATAGGTATCACTACATAAACTAAGTCTTCTGGTAAAACTCAAATAACCTGTAAACCAGTCTATCCTTGGATATTGGTATTTTCCCAGAGGTCTAATGGCAATTGCAAAATTAAAAATGCTAATATTTGGACGCATTTGGTTAGATCATAAACCCACTCCAACATAGTTGGGAAAAGTCTTGGAGGATATAAACAAAATTACACAAATCCTAACTCCGAGTTAGTATTGAGTATTTCTTTGAAATACCCCATTACACTGCTTAACCTGGGAATAAGACCCAGAATCTCTAGCGTAGCAGTCGTGTTTGGGACCACTAGATTAACGAACCAGTCCTAATTATTTTATAACTAATTAAATGATATTTAAAACTCATAGAAATGATGACCGCTGTGCCAAAAACGTTGGATAAACCAATCATCAACAACATAAATACTGTCCCACAGCTTGGCACAGGTCTTCTCTCAGCTTGAGAGGGATTAGGCTATAATCACTTTAAAAAGACAATTTCACATAATATATTTATGTGCGCAATTACTATGTAAGTTATGTTCTCTCTTTTTTATTTTTTGTATTATTTAATTTCTGTGTGTATGGATACTTGTGTGACCTGAAATAAATATATTATTATTATTATTAAACCAATACTAAGACTAAAGCATTTCGAAAGAATTTTATTAAGAATAAGCCAAAACAAAATTCTTCTTCGCCACAAAACCTAAACCACATAATATTCTTCCACTGTCACGGTTTTCAAAACAAAACACGGTTTACTCCATGTTAGCATACAAAAGCATACACGCAACAAACTTCGGCATTGTTTATGCATATCGTGAAGCAAGTCTGTCAAACTCCTGTGGCCTTGTAACTTCTATGATAAACTGCAGGGTAATGTTTCTAAACTATGGAGTGATGAATGAATGTAATTTAATCAAATAGTTTAAGTTAGAAGTTAGTTAGGTTAACATAAAAGTTTACCAATTAGAATATGTGGCGGTATTGGAAACGTATCTATCTATCCAATAATATGGTCAAGCTACACAATGACTGATGCATGCGTGCCGTCAGCTGGGACTGGTCTACCCAAAGCCGCTGTGGCTCTTTCCTCAAAAGGCCATTTCAGACGTTATTTTGCATTGTAACACTCACATATCACATCACATAATTATATCACTCATATATACTCATATCTGGATTTGAAACAGACAATGATTCTGTGAGTTTGTTTCTGTCTTTTTTCTCAGAAGTCATACGTTAGGAAATGCCGGCGCCATCTAGCATTAAAAATACAATACATTGACCGTTAAAGGTGTCTTAGAGGAATATATCATTATCATATTTAATTTTTTCGGTATTTATAACGATGACGCTGGTCTAGTGGTTCAAGTGTTAGACTGCTGATCACGAGGTCTTGGTTTACATACTATCAACGTCTGTACTTCCCGAAGAGTTAGGTAGAAGTGTATTTAGTATAATATAACATACTGTAATTTTCCCAATTGAAAATGAACCTTATTATTTTGCATTGAAGTTGAAAATCTATCAAAGTTATTTGATAGATTGGGGTAGCTTGGTGATACATTCACAGTTTGCAGGTTTGTTTGAGTCCTACGTAATAGGACTATTGCCATTAACCGGGTCAACTCCGAGCTCAGTTCCTTAGGTTGAACAGTAGCTCCCAGGGACGTGCCTTAATAGGCGTTGCACAGGAGGGTTCTGGGGTGGTTTATTAAGAGAACACAGTGCTCCCCTGTACTTTGAGTAGACTAGTCCCAACCGACGGCACGCATGCATCAGTCATTGTGTAGCTCAATCATAATAATTTAGTGTCCCACACTCCCCGGTCTAACCCCCGTAGACCGGCAGCCTTTTGAAGGTTTCCCCCCGTAAACAAAAAAAAAACAAAAAAAAACGTTGAACAGTAACTCGCTCTCAGTAAAAAAATATAAAAAAAACAGCTATACCTGGAAATAAAACCCAGAAAGCGTAGCAGTTGCGCTTATAAATACCCACCAGGTTAATAAGATACTCTGAGAATACTACAAAATAAATTTCGCAAAGTATTCACCATTTCAACAACACACAAAATCCTACTCAATCAGAAAAATTCCACTGTAACTTTCCAGTTCACTTTCCTAGTACTATCGAGACGAATTCAAGGGTATTGTGCTTACAATATTGCTGAAAACTTTGACGGTAAGCGAGTTGGAAGCGAGATTATCCTTTGTACGCTTGAGTACATGTCATATCGATTTGTAATGAGAGATACACGGATCGGGGTATATATCGGGTATGTAAAGAAAAGCGTCCTTGATACCTCTTCAAATATTTATATAACTTTCTCATTGGTGTGTTGGTTGCAAACGTGCAAATGAAAACTACCGAAGGATTCGATTTCCAGGCCGAACCGTGTGTTTTGTCGTGGCCGTGGCGAATTTCACGGATCCCATGGCCATGACTATAGTGAAAGTTAAGGTAAGTGCGGTTTTTTGTCGGTATGATTCCGACAAACCCTGCCACCTCCCCGGGCGGCGGATGGTCTATGAGGATTATCCATAGATACCATAAAAAAGCAGTGATAGCCTAGTGGTATGACCATTGGACTGCCAAGTCGAAGGTCTCGAGTTCGAATCCAAGGCACGCACCACTGACTTTTCGAATTCATGTGCGTATTAATAATTCATTATCACTCGCTTAAACGGTTAAGGAAAACATCGTGAGGAAACCTGCATACCTTAGAGATTTTTCTCGACGGTTTGTGAAGTCTGCCAACCCGCACTAGGCCAGCGTGGTGGACTATAGCCTAATCCCTCTCAATCTGAGAGGAGACCCGTGCCCAGCAGTGGGACAGTATATGGGTTGATGATGATGTACTATAAAAAAGGCCGAGTGAGGTGTTAGGTTCTTCCATAAAATTCTTAGTAGCATCTCGAAGATTGGATTCACCTCTGTGAATAGCAATTGGCTCGCCCCTTATGACGGGGAAATTAGTAACTAATTTTCCTGTCCTAAAACCTAAAAAGTAAGCTAAGTAACAACTAAGTAAGTAGTAGTAGGAAGTAGGCTAAGAAATAAATAAGCTGATCAACCGATCTGCAAGGTCTGTGGATGGGTGACCATTGTTAACACATCGAGACCCCTCCGTGCCTCGGAGAGCACGTAAAGCCGTCGGTCCCGGTTGTCATACGAACACCTATGACACTCGTTAGTACATACCTAGTAGTCAGAAGAACAGAAGCCCAAAAAGCCTGACAGCCAGTCTATCCTCCTAATTAAGTTTCTGAGGTCTGATGGCAGTCGTTTCGTGTAAAATACTGATATTCAGTCGCATCTGGTTAGACTGGAAGCCGACCACAATATTGCTGGGAAAAGGCTCGGAGAAAGAATTGAAATCATTACAATGTAGGTTATGTAAAATAATAATACTCGTAGTAAAATGAAATTTGTTTTGAGTTTAATCTTCTTGAAACGAATAAACTGATTTTCATGAAACGTTGCTAACAACTATTCTGATTTAATCAGCTTTGAACCTAAGAAAACCGCAATATAATCTGTTGATCCGATAACGAGTTTTACCGCAGACAGACGGATCTAACTTTAAATTCATAAAACCGCTTTTTGCGATGAAGGTATATTAGCTATTATTTCTCAATTGGTGCAGTGGTCAAGCAGTTTTCCCAGTTTCTGCAATGCATTGTTGCAATACCAGCACGAAAAATAAAATATAGTTATAGAGATAATCTTAGTGGGACTACTAGGCAGAATTCGATTCTAATCCTATCTTGGCAGCGCTTTGTTTCTTTTGTAACGACATCTATTGCGCTACGTGGAACTACGAACAAAATTCTGAATCGCGCAATCAACATTCGCAACGCAAGCATAATATATAGACATCGATTCCGACCGTCAGGCCGTGGCCCGTCAGGCAATACACCCGCTTGGTTGTAGGATCCTCCCTTTGGTTGGAGGGACAATACATCTCGCCTCTCCACACTGGTGACCCCGTCGTGATACCTCTGTCTCAACACTTTCTTTATTAAAAAAGACAACTCGTAAGCCTTTTGCCGCAGGGGAATTTAGAAAAATACAATTAACGAACACCCACAGTTGAAATGTCTATGGATTATTATGGACACAAAGATTTATCTCGGGTGGGAATCGAACCCACGACACCCAGCGCAATGGTAGTGGATGGCCATCTGAATCACAACGACAGTCAAGCACTTGGATAGTAGACTGACGACGTGAAAGATGTCGCCCATATTTATACCCTATTTCTTAAGTAACAACGTTTAAAGTCGTGTAAGTCATACAACCGCCGCGCGAATTCATTCGCGTCGTCAGTCGGGGGCGCACTTTGCCTTGCCACAGAAACAAAAGATTACCTATTTTATCTGTAAAGTTCTTGCTTGACGGGTTACAAAAGGAAATTAACTTTAAAGTTGTGGTTTACTATCTGAGTCGATGTGCAAACATTACCATAATTAACCATTTAAAACAATTTTCAACATAATTACCCATTTAGAACCATTACCATAATGAAATTAAGTTAAATTAAATTAAAGATTTGGAAGCTTGTTATTAGCATTTTTTGTAATATGATTGTTCTTTGCCAATAATTGGTATTAGTCTGTAAGCTTTCATAAAATAAAATAATAAATAAATAGATTACATGTAAGTACGCCACCATTTCGGGAGGGGTTACTCAACCGATTACCTACCTCCAAAATAGTTACGAATTTTGCTTTTATAAACATATTGTAAATCGCTTACCTACTTATACAGACTTTGTTTATTGTAATTTTATTCATACCATATAGATTTAGATTTTAGGGTTCCATAGTTGCAATTGTTTTACATTCTACTATTAACTTTGTAGTGGACGCTCTTGAGGGACCATCTCCATCCGAGATATTTAAGAAAAGTCTTACCAACCTTATCTTCTATTGTTTTTGGTTTCTTTTTTTTTTCAAATTTTACTAAGTATATAAGAACTATGTAGTGATAGAAATAAAGACTTCGAGTAACTTTAAAAAAATATTAAATTTGGTTGTAGGCCAAAAGTAACAATTATTTACAGTCAAGATTACATTAGAATTAACACACATAACAATAAGTACGTAATGATTGGACAGAGATTCGATATTACTCTCACAACGACAAGCGGCAAAATGTGTCGAGTGACGTCTGTGCCTTCCTTTTATACACTCAGTGACACCGACATGATAAAATAGATGATAAAATGTCTTCAAAAAATAATCAATATCCTAACAATCTCTAACAGTAGTTTCATTATTACATTATATATTACACCTGTTACTGTAGTCCCCGAAAGGTAAGGCACAGGTGTACTAAAATACACTGACAGTAAGTCTATTGTCAATCGGGCCCAAATCCAAACCCCGCTTCTGAGAATTTTATAGAAAAATCCAATAACACTGCTGGATCTGGATATCGCATCGAAGATATACTGGCGCCATCTATTTAAAAAAATACTATTCTATTAAGCATTTTCATTTCAATGGCATAAAGTCAAATACCCTAATGGCCAGTAATATTTATATGACTTTAACCACGCTGCGGAACCCAAGCTAAAATATACGCTCACCATTTTCGTGTATCTTTTTTTACAACACATTCAAATTATATAGCCTAAACACAATATAAAAAGCTGAATCTAATTTATTGGTATTTATTAAGACAGATTTTTCTGTAGCACGTAGATTTATGAAGGCACTCAAATACCTACTTCTTGACTTTTCTTTGCACGGTCGTAAATTCACTTTTAGACGCAAATAGCACTCGACTGGCTGAAGCTACGGTGTTAATATAATCTGTGCTGAGTCTACAGCATCCAGGTCACCTCCATCAGTAAATAAAATCGGAAATGTATTTTTAATTGACTTAGTGATTTTTAATTAATGCAGGCGTGAATCGAGCTGTATTAAGTTAGCCGCTATATCTTTTAAGTGTTAATTAACAGGAGTTTATTTTAATTTGTGGGCTGTTCGTGTGATTTCTACTTGCCATTTCATTGTGTGTGTGTACACGAACACGATTACAAGGTGTGAAGATGGGAAAACATATAATTATACTTCTCCCTCCAAGCCTTTTCCCAACTATGTTAGGGCTAGTTTCCAATTTACCCAGATGCGGTTGAACGTCATTATTTTACACGAAGCGACTGCTATCAGACCTCCACAACCCAATTTTTGGCTAATACCGATATCCGGAGGATAGACTGGTCTTCAGGATTTTTGGGCTTCTGACTACCAATTAATTAACTAATTAACGATTGTCATAGGTGTTCATATATTATGACAATAAAAGGAGGGGTCTCGATGTGTAAAGAATGGTCACCCATCCACAGACCGACCGCGGTTAGCGCAGCTTAACCTTGCAGATCAGTTGTACAGCTTATTTATTACATAGCCACGAGCCCCACACGGGAAAAAGCATATTGCATGTTACTCGTATATTAAGTATACTTATTTTATTAATTTTAAATATGTTGGAACAGTGTTACATAACACTATTTACTCCCAAACTAAGCAGAGCTCGTACAATGGGTAGTAGACAATGGATATAATAATTATATCCTCTTTTATATAAATACATACCTACATATTAGGATAGATAAGAAACACCCAGATAAACGCAAACACCAATGTTAGTCACATAAATATTTGTATCCTGTAGGAATCGAACCCACGACCTCGTGATTATAGTACCTAGTTTGACACAAATCCTGTGAACTCATTTTAACTTTAAGTCGGTCAAACTGACCGAGTCGACTGATTCTCGCAGTTATAGTCAAAATGTTGGTTAAGTATATGTTTTGGCTATAACATTATAAAAAAAAACAAAATGTAGTGTAGTGACGTCAATATAGACCAATGCATTGTATCCCCGAGACCCGACTTCTCGATATATCAAATGCGTAGTATATTTTCATGGGTCTACGGATCGCATTTGTCACGTAAAACCAATATTTCTCTCGGGACCATCCGCCAAATAAAGCTACTAAATTTTTTATCAAAGACAACATATACATATATACGGTTTTTTATCGAATACTTTTAAGATATCGAATGTTGGACGTAGTATGTATAAATATATAAGTAGGCAAAACCTCGTATAAAGTTTGCATCAGTGATCCAGTTGTCAAAATCGCAAATGCTTAATTTGAGGGCCACGATTCGATTGCCAGGTTCAGCAGTGTTTTGTTTTTATTTTATTATGGTCATAGGTCAAATTCCAGTTGTTACTGAATATTTCTTAAGGAAAGTGCCGAATACCACTTTGCCCTGAAACCAAACCTGCTACTTCATAATCGGCAGCTGCAACTAATGCAGGTAGAGATTAAAGTTTACTTGCAAATATTGGTCGTAGTTGTGGGTAGATTGACTCTTGATTGGCCTTTTTGTGCCCGGACTATCGTATACAAAAAAAAACAAAGATTGAAGACTTTTATAGTTTAAATAAATCTAATCTTATTTTGAAGAACCGATTCAAGAAGTGAAAATCAAATCAAAATAATACAACCACTACCTGATGATATGTTTTTACCGAAGAAAATCAACCCCCACGCTTAACCCCAGTCACTTGATTTCACACCGTATAGAAGCTTTTGTGCAAATCACTATGAGTACAGTTTGATAATTAAGCAAAAAAAAAATAGTTCACCGAAATATCAATAAGTACACTTGAAAAGGCCCAGCTTTACATCAGATTTTATAAACCACAAAACCTCGCAAAAGAAAGCCGATACCTACTCAAGATTTGTGACGCTATTGAAATTAAAAAAAAAACATCTGAAATACTGCTGGATGCTTACCGCCTGCTTGAAATCCTGGTATCGTTCTGCGTGAAGCGAATTGCCAATCATTAACAAGTACTATGTGGGGTAGCTGTCAGTAATTATAACATCCAAGACGCTCACCCTTCACAGCGTCCACGTCAGCGTGATCATGGACGTTGTAAAGGGTCTGAAACTTTGGGATTAATAATATCAATATAACGGGATAAAATCCGTAAAAAGTAGTTTTATTTCATGTCTAATATTTGTATGTGTCAGAAAATAATGTGAAATATATTTCTAAGCTGACTGCAAAGGAGGATACCTAATGTGTTTATCAGTCTGTGTATGTATTTAAAAAAAGCCGTTTAAATGAACTTTAAATAAAAATTAAACAAAAAACAAGACGTCAGGAACACAGCTACTTTAACAGTCGGGACCCATTATTGGGAAAATTTGAATAAAGTCGCCATGTTCCTGTCGTATTGTTTTTTTCTCTTAAATTTTTACTTACAGCTCATTTTGATTTGACACTTATTATGTAGGTATACCGCCAAAACAACATTCATTTTTCTCGAACGGCCATCAAAACTGATTGTCACTTTATTGAGTTATCAGCGATGAAATCTAAAATGTAATACTGAATCAATATAAAAGCAAACATATTGAGGTAAATATTTAGTCTAGACACGTTCAAATAATATTATATTGTAAAATGACACTTATTCCGAGCGAATTGCGTTAAAAATATACGATAAAATTTCTGGAAATGTTTTGACTAAAATGATAGATGTGTTTATTTTGTTTTTCTATTCGATAATGGAATATGATATACTGAATATCAATTTCAAAATTATATAGAAACATGCAAGCAAAAATATTAACCTATTTCGAGTCTATTTCCCACAAAACTTACGTACACTACGTGCAGCATAAACTGGCCGGACTGAAGTTAGCCGTTTGAATGCGCAAGGGATTGTTTATGTTGAAAAATTTTATAGTGCGCAACCAAATAGCCAACTTCAGTCCGGCCAGGTTATGCCACGCGTACTGTAACTATGTTCTCCATCCAAGCAGTAATTAGGTAATCTCAACTTTGATGTGAAGTCAATGTTTCCAGGTCCTTTTTCCTCAAACGAAAAAAATACAAAGCGTAAGCTACTAATAATTATTTTTTTGGAATAAACCGACTTCAACCTTTGACATAATATATAACCTCCAAAATAATCATTAGAATCGATTTCTTCTTTCCTTTCTTTGAAGTTTACAAAAAGTGGTGATTGAGGAAAGAAATTATACGTACATTGTCATCTTCCTGCCCTTGCTCCAATTTTTTTGGGGATTTTCTCAGTATGTTCTTTTCTTCCACTCACCCCTGTCAGCCGGCACATCATCATTCAAAAGTGTGTTACTTTTCATACGGTAAATTAACTCTTATAAGTATCCAATGAAATAACCAATAAACAAAAATAATGTATTTCACAAGTCTTCTCCTAAATAAAAAAACAGAACTTTGCGATAAATCCCATGCGACTTTAATAGCTCTATTAAAACTGTCATGAAGGTCTTAAAATATGTTCTTAATATGAGCATAATAAGCGACATTTAAAATAAAAATTTCAAAGCCACCACCCACATTGTCACATGGGTATGACGTAACTGAAACCACGGGTGGGAACGGCTTCCAGGGGGGTTATGTATGACCCCCATTAAGAGCCTAATCTTGAAGCCTTTCTCATAAATTATCGCGGCCGTCGAGAATTTAACACGATATATTTCAAATATAAACAGCGGGCGTTCTTTTAATAAAATTTCTGAATTACAGTTTAGTTTTAGTAAATGAATATTTTTAGAACGTTCGGTGTCTTGGTGTTCTTTGGAAATGTTTATGTTTTGAGAGTTTATTTTAAAATTTGAGAAGTAGTTATTTCAATGGTGCCGCTAACAATCTGTGCTCCATATAATATAATAACCCAATATAATAGAATGGTCATGTTATACATAATTATATTGATTGTCAGGGGTGGGGCTCATATAGCAAATTTAATGTTTAGTAATTTATATAACACACATACCTGAAAGCCGAATATTGGGCTCTGTGGCGTTCACTAGGAGAAATAATTATTGTTTTTTTACCTGTGAATTATATTATGTATTAGTATTTGTACGCCTTTTAGGCAAAACATGTTGAAATTTTGTTTCTTGTAATCGTTCCAACTGTTTGTGAAACCTATACGTGTTTTTGACAAATAAATATAATAAATTTTATCCATTGTCCAGCAGTGGACGAATATGGGCTGATGATGATGATGACATACCATCACGCATAATTATGTTCCCCGATGGTTCTTCCACTCCATTCTAGACCATGCATGAGATCAGAGGAACATGAACATTACTTTCTAATTCATAATATAGATATTAAAAATAACGGTCTCCACATTAAAATTATTAAAAGATCAAAGATACAGATAGGTACCAAATTAATATTTAAAAACCTTTATTTATTTTACGTGTGATCCTACTCGAAAAGGATAGGTTTAATACATTACCTATATGCTTAAAAAGAAACCCTTATTGAAATTTGTCCGTAAAAAGAATTACTGGGATGTAATGGAAAACTTTGTAGTAAATGGATGTTTGAATGAGGGAAGGGATTCGGTTTTTTTTTATAAAATTTGAATAGAGAACTGATAAAATTTGAATGTGGAATATAACAAGCAATTACGTAAGTGCCATCTGATCCCCTGCCAAGGATATGGTATTCATGGTGTACGTCGTAATAGAAGTTAGGGACGATAGCTTATGGCTTTTGAAACCGACTGGCTAGTAGTACCTTTATTGGAATTCAATTGTATTCCTTTTCGTGTTCGAAAAAATATGATAACAATTTACATAATTATGGTAATTGGCATGTTAGTTTTGTGGTTCTAAGCGAGACACATTCCCAGGTCGAGCATTGTGTTATTGAATGCTTCTATGAAATTTTCAGTAGCAGCTCGAGTATGCACATTTAAACATTTTTAATTATCAATATTGGTGCCTAATACCCCGAATCTCTAGGGTATCAGTCACGCTTATGACCAGTACGCTAATTAGGGAGTTTACAACACTACTTTCTGCCCGCGACTTCGTCCGTGTGGAAAAGTTACTTTTAATTATAGTTGTAATATGGCTAATTAACTCAAAATCGTAATAAATTATAGCCTATATTATGTTATTCTGATGTATAAATAATGATACTGTAAAGTTTCATCAAACATCCATCCATCCATCCTCACAAACTTTCACATTTATAATATTAGTAGGACACGGGCCATGCTTTCGGAGTCCAAGTCATTTCTCCAACATTGAAAAACTGAAAAGATGAAACTATTTTCACTGCTCGAAAGCCCACAAAATTCCATTGGAGAATCAAAAGGTTTCGCGAGTATGTTAAAATAAATAAGGGTTTACGAGTAAGGTAATCACACATAAACACAAGAGTAAAATACGACCGTAAATACATCGGATGCGATGTATCGAATATCGAAATTGATTCACGATCATACGAGTTACTGGAAGAGCTTTGAGCTTAACATAATTTAAAAAAAAAATTTAAGTACAGAGGCCAGCACATCACGCTACCACAATCTGTCAAATTCCTTTGATTGATTTTCAACTTTAATTCAAAACGATAAGGCTCATATTCAATTGGAAAAAATTGACAGTTTTGGATAGCTTGACCTGCTGTGAACAGAATGTGGTCACATAAAAACCCAATAACATAAGTATAATGCGATAAAACCCGTATAAAATAGTTTTAATTCAAAATGCAATATATATAGAATACCAATGACTATCTGAGAGAGAGGGATGTCCAGGAACGCTGAGTATGACGTCAAAATTCATAATAATATGGTAATTATTTTCTAACTACGTAAACCAAATTACAATAGTACAGTTTACATAATATTCATGCTAGTATTAGCACGGTATACGTCAAAATTTGCTTGATTAGGTTCAATGCTCGTGTGAGCTCCACTGAACTAATTTAACTCGGGCATGTAGACACATCTAGATTGCATTACATATGTATATAACACTGTATGTAATGTGTAACACAAACATACCAATATACTTGTATTCCCCGAAGGGTTTAGCAGAAGTGATCCTTTATTAATTTAATAAAAGTACATTAACAATTATACACATAGTACTTTTTTAGGTTCTCATATGTATATCAATTACAAATGTACAGATGCAAGCAGGTCAAGCTATCCAAAACTGTTAAATTTTCCCAATTGAAAATTAACCTTATCGTTTTGTTTTAAAGTTGAAAATCTATCAGAGAAATTTGACAGATTGAGGTAGCTTGATGTTCTGGCCTCTGTACACAACGTTTACTGCAGATGATACTGTTAGGTGTTTTTCTCTCATTTACCTTCCATAAAAATAAAAATATCTCAAATAAACAAATAGTAATCAATGTACGAATCCAAGGCACCTCTGACTTTTCTAAATTATGAGCGTATTAATAAATTAATTGTCACTCGCTTAAACGGTGAAGGAAAACATCGTGAGGAAACCTGCATGCCTGAGAGATTTTCTCGAAGGTGTGTGAAGTCTGCCAACCCGCATTAGGCCAGCGTGGTAGACTATAGCCTAATCCCTCTCATGCTGAGAGGAGACCCGCGCCCAGCAGTGGGACAGTATATGGGTTAATGATGATGATGATGAATCAATGTACACTAACAGTTTATCAGTATGTTTATTTGCTATGTAATAGGCGGTGAGCCTATTGCCATTAATCAGTAGGCCACAATTCTAAAGTCCGAGCTACTACTGAGAATTTTATAGAAAAACCCTATGATTTGATTACACTATAATAATTCATACATGTGGAAGCTTGTAATTAGCAAATGCCCCTACCTATATGATTTGATTTATTGTTTGTTATTTAGACAGTACAAGTTTTTTAGTAGAAGCTTTCTGTAAAACTAATTAAATAAATAAATAAATAATATAATTAACTCGTTGCTTGAGTGGGAATCGAACACAGGATATCTAGCGTAGCAGTCGCGCTTAGGATCATTAGAGCGGTTTCGCACTACGTTCGATACGAATCCGATCCGAATCCGATCCGATTCTGATCAGAATCCATGAAAATACGGCCCGGAGTAGTCGTAGAACTATTTATATGGTATTTTACACACTAGATCCGATTCCTCTACGTCATCCGTTGATTCTCAATCTCTCACTGTATTTTACAGATTCGAATTGGATTCTGATCGGACTTGAGTGAAACGAAACCGAGCGAAACTGAAACTTCCTGAGCGAAACCGCTTTTAGACTAAGGTGGCAGCAGGCAGTTAAATATGTCGATTCCATAATACTTAACTCCGGAGTTCCTTACGACACAGCATTCGTCAGATAGCGCGGTCATATCCTCAGGGAGTAAGGCGATGGGAGACGTTCCTAAATTTTCATACACACATCGCCCCATTCCGTACGCGTCATGACCCAAAGTGAAAATAACAAATTGGCAAATAGAATTTTATGCGCGCTCATAAGTTCGCGCTGCGACGTCATCAGTTACGCGTGATACCAACTATGGTGTCAGAAGTAATTTCAGATGATATATATGTTTATATAGTCTCTTTCATGTTACGGTATAAGGATCCGTACTTCAAAAAATAACTCAGAATGATGAAATCAGGATGGCAAACAGTCGCCTTTCTTTTAAAGTAAAGCTACGTAAATATCTTTAAGATAATACCTTGGCAGATTCATCATCTCGACGCTGATATATATATATTTATTTGTATGTATATAATTATATATATAATATGTATTCTTTTTGTATTTATTATGTATTCTATGTAGTTTCATGTGTATATTTATTTTTATGAATCGTGGTCTATTATTATCATGTTTACAATTTTCTAGTGCATCTACTGTTTTTATCGTCTCTGCATTACCCCAAGGTTGTCTGGCAGAAAATGCCTAATAGCATTAAGACCGCCTTTGTACCAACTGTGCATAAAGAATTTAAAATAAATAAATAAATAAAAGATAAAAGAAGTGTTACTTACATTGCGGTATAAGAGTATGGGAGTTGACTTTGAGCTGCAAAGTTAAGTTTGTTTTATTGGAGGGTACGGAATCCCCAGTGCCCGAGTCTGACTCCCTCTTGACCGGTTTTTTATTGGAAGGCCAATTATTGTAATAATTAAAACTTTTTAAATTTAGTTTCCATCTAGCAACAAATAAAATTAAAAGTAAAATTGTATAAAATTTAAAGTTTAAATTTTATACAAATATCAAATATCGTAATTTAGTCGAAAAATCCTATACGTCAAAATACTCTTTTGTTTGTGCTTTTCATTAAACAATTATATTGTCAAACGCATATATGCAAAACAAAAGAACATTATCATTCAAAACACGACATATTTCACCTGTATTGCTTCTTGCACTAGTTACGTGTTCTATTTAAAGATTAAATTGAATTACACACGAAGATTGATTGCACGCCCAGTGGTCTGAACAATGACATACAGTATTACATTTCGTCCAGTTGGCTCCTGCAAATTGCGTTAGCTAACAAGCCGATGTAGTTGACTTAAAGGCAGCAGTAATTCGATAGTTTAATGTCGTGCATTCGATCTTGTATGTGTTTGATTTACTCAATTCCATGTCACTGTGCACTGTTTGTCTTGTAAATAATAGTATTTTTCTATAAAAATAATGAAACAATATGACTTTTGTAGCTGATTTTGGTCATAAATTTAGGCTATTTTAATTACTAGCTGTTTGCCCGCGGTTTCTTCCGCATCTTATAGGGACTTTTTGAGACAAAATTCAAAGTCTAATCTATCTCTGAACCAAATTTCATCAAAATCGGTTTAGATGTTTACATGTAAAAGCATAACAGACAGATTGATAGACAGGCAGAGTTACATACGCATTTATAATTAGCAGGGAACTAAGTAGGGATATTTTCGTTTGCGGTTATACACCGTGGACGGTTTATGTTTTTTTTTTTAATATGGCAACATTAATATTCCTCGAATAGTGAGGCAGATGTATACTTATGGATATCACAATTTCCCGGAATGTTTTAGGACCATGTAATAATTTCATAGTGGCTAGGAACAACACACCGGACTTATTCATTAAGCCGCATTTGGGTCCTGGCACTCGAAAACAATATTATTATATTTCTGATCGTGTCTGTTATTTGTTTTATGACGTGTAAACTAAGAAAAACATCAGTTATAATACTGATATTATCATATATACTATCAGTTATAATACTACTGAGCTTAAATAATAAATATTTATGAGAGGTAGTAAAATAATATAAATAATAAGAGGATAAAATATAAAATATTCAATATTTAAGAGAGTTTGGGCATAGTGGGAGTAATTCCACTCAAATTAAAGTGAAATAACGCAGCTTTGAGCTGTGTTGCGTTTTTTACAGTGCAAAAGGTTGCCAGGAGCAGTGATAGCCTAGTGGTATGACCATTGGACTGCCAAGTCGAAGGTCTCGAGTTCAAATCCAAGGCACGCACCTCTGACTTTTCGAATTCATGTGCGTATTAATAATTAATTATCACTTGCTTAAACGGTGAAGGAAAAACATCGTGAGGAAACCTGCATACCTTAGAGATTTTTCTCGACGGTTTGTGAAGTCTGCCAACCCGCACTAGGCCAGCGTGGTGGACTATAGCCTAATCCCTCTCAATATGAGAGGAGACCCGTGCCCAGCAATGGGACAGTATATGGGTTGATGATGATGATGAAGGTTGCCAGTGCTCCGAGAGGAAACGCTGTGTTGGCAGTGGGGTGTCAAAGTCCACCCCACTGCCAACACAGCCCTTATACCGAAGCCTACCCCCTTATACTGAAGCCCTTACCCTTAAACGAAAGAAAAATACTTGGGGTATTCTTCTTTCGTTTTACAGAGTCGGAAACGCGCAAGTGATATGCCTAGTGTTGCAAGCGCTATAGGCTACGGGATCCGCTTACCATCAGGTGGGCCGTGTGCTTTTTTGCCACCTTAGTCTAAAATAAAAAAGAAAATCTTAAAGTAGTTTTCTTGTATTATGTTATGCGTAGTAATTTATGTATCGTTTGTCTAGTATGTTAAGAAAAGCCAAAATATTGTTTGCCATTTTTTATGTACCATTCATATTTGTCCCCACTAATCTAGCATCAAAAGTGGGTACAGTCCAAGGGTAAACCTTTGCTTCGTCACTGTATTCAACCCTTCGCCGCTGAGCTGTATTTATGCATAGAATGGTTTATGGCGCCTTTCTCGCTCATTAAGTTTTGAGAATAGCCGCTTTCAAGATAAACCGCGCCGGTACCACTCGCATGTAGGTCGTAAATCGATCGCTGTTGAAAAACGAAGGCTTTATGTACTCGTGCCAGAAATAAATTACTAATGAACAGTTTGAGTTCAATTTGAAAACCTTTTAGTCTGTCAGATAATTCAAATTTCGAAGGCACGATTGACGTAGCGGCAGTTTACTTTGACATTTAATTTCGTTGCTGGTCATTTAAAAAATTTAACAACAAATAATAGTTGGTCAAGGAGATCATATATGTGAGTTTCACCTACGATTGACTAGGATACAGAATAAGACTTGATTGTTAGTGGTCGAGGGTAGGGGTCATAAGTTCGACTCCAACATGAAAAATAAAATTGTTCGGCCTGCAGGTAGTTGTTCCGGGTCAATTTATTGACATGGCATGAGAGATTTTTGTATGTAAACGCAAAAATTTCTAAATCTATTTAAAATAGACTAGGTGGGTAGGTACTCCAGCACTAGAGAACAAGCCAGAAATCAATGGACAGAAAGTACACCCACTCGAATAAATATCTGTGCATCGTACAAACATGTGTCCCAGGCGGGAATTGAACCCAAAAGACTCAGCAGTACACCAAGCAGGCTTCATCCAGAAATGATCCAACTATTTCGAAAATTGAAAATAAAAGCCATTTTGGAGGCTGTTGAGAGAGAGTTGACATATTATAAGCAACTAGCTATTCCCTGCGGCTTAATTCGCATCTCTAAGAAGTTTTCGAGACCAAAGGTAATCTATGTTCTTCTCCAAGATCTAATCTGTCTCTGTTCCAAATTTCAACAAAATCTGTTTAGCGGTTTAGGCGTAAAAACGTAAAAGACAGACAGCGTTAATTATAATAATTGTTTATAAATTAAGTAGGGATTAAAAAAGGATTAGTAGGCATAATTTACTCCATGATCAAGTGTTGTAAAGTAAAGTATTGATGAGAATATTGATCAAAAACAGCAGTAGAAGCAGAAGTAATTTTGAGTTAATTACTGCTTACTTAATTCTTACCACTTGAGTTCTTCAAGCGAACTTACCCCATTCTCAAATGTTTAAATCACAAAATGGCAACACCAACTTTAAAATACAATTAGCGCTTAATGTCGTACATTACTGAGAAGTTCCAGTTATTTTCTGGTTAAAAAATTCCGAACGACATCTTCAAAGGAATTATTGAAGAGATTATTCCATAATACCTTAACATAATTACTCAAATTTTATTAGAAGGACCGCAGCCTAATGTTCTTTGAACAGTCCCTCATTGGCGTCTTTTGTCGCCTTAATGGAGTCTAAATTGACGTAATTAAGATATTTAGCTTGAGAATATTACGTTTCTGTGGTATAATTGAATGACATCAACGTCCCATGGAAAGTTAATTTGGTTATATTAACCTTCAAGTTGTCCGAGAAATGTAAATAAAAATAATAATATTCTTTCCGTAATCGGTCTTTCATTCTGTTGGTATTCTATTCACCGCTGTAAACTTAAGTCAAGTTGTCGAGGTGCTTCTTATATTTTATAAATATTATACAAAAAAAGCAAATAAGTCTTATATCTGTTGTCTAGTACCCATAGTATAAACTCTGCTTATTTTGGTACTGGATAGTGCTGTGTAAAATATATTTAGGTATTAACTTATTTCTTTATTGGTAGACGAGATTATCATGATTCACCGGGAACTCCGGGTTGCCATAGGGAATTTCTTTACAGAAAAGACTAATAAGACTGCCTAACCTAGGAATCGATTGTAGTACTATATCTAAACCGATGATATAATGAAATAATAGGGTAGGTATTATAAATGACACAAATCTTAAATTTCAAGGGAAAGCCATACAATTTAGACTTACTAAATGTGTGGCATTTGGAACTCCGATGCGCCCCTAGCGGGGGCGGTCAATTAACAAAAGATCAAAGTTGAAATTGGTTAGTGGAAATAATAATAAAATTCTATGTTCGAATAATAAAAGAATTTATCTGTTAGTGCTAGTGTTTGTACAAAAGGTAAAAAAAATATCTGTAGGTACAGCACCTAGTTTTAAGGCTAAGAAAAAAAAATGAGGAGATTTTATATAGCACGATCTAGTCCCAAACTAAGCTGAAATGTAGTATGGTTACTAGATAAAGGATCTAACACTTTTTTAAATAAATAGTTATAACTACTTAAGAAACACCCAGACAAACACAAACTGTGGGAATTGAACCCGCAACCTCGTGAAAAGCAGTCCGCCGCTCTAATATTAGACCATAGACATCGTCGTAAATTCACCACGACGGTATGCCATCTAGATAAAACAATGGGTACGTTAGAATCACGACGGTTAAAAAACACTCACTGAACTTAGTTCTTTTGGTTATCGCTACAGGCGCTATTCAAGTTTTCCGTACAAAATATTTCACAAATTCGATAACTTAGTGAGTGAGAGTGCTCACTCACCAAGCTAATGCTAAACTGACATGGACGCCACGAAATAATTTTGTCATCTCATAATCTCGTACTAAAAGTACGGCTAAATTCGAGATAATCCTACGATATAATTATGTCATGGTATGCATGTTAGTCCCTTTGGTTAGACTATTGAAGCTGTGGTCAGGGGCATGGGATGCACGAACATATTTTTGAGAACGACTAAAAATACAAAACTGCCTCGCCATAAGCTAAGTGGTGTAAAGGCCTACAAAACCCAGAATGTTGTAATTTCATTTTATCCATTATCCTACCGTTCATTACTAATGCGCTGGAGCTCTAAGGTATTTTGTATTCTCTAGGCATTTCCAAGAACCTAAAACTCTTCGGTCAAAGGGCTATTGTAGTAACAAAGTTTATAAATAGCATTAAACTATTATTACGAACCGTGTTCCACCGAATGCCTTTTTCCCAATTATTTTGAGGTCACCTTCCAGTCTAACCAGATGAATATCAATATTTTACACGAAGCGACAACCATCAGACCTCCGCAACCCAAAATCTGGGTAATACCGATATCCTGTGGATAGACTAGTTGTCAGGCTTTTTTAGGCTTCTGTCTACCACTAATGATTGTCATAGGTGTATTTGGTGTTTGCATGATAACCGGGACCAGCTTTACGTGCTCTCCGAGGCACGGCCCCTCCGTCTCTTGATGTATTAAAAATGGTCTCGCAACCTAAGACAGACCGTAGCTAGTACAGCTTGACCTTGCAGATTGGTTGAGCAGTGTTGTTTTGTAGTTACGGTACAATACCCTGCGGCCTCCCTTGGAGGCTTATGAGCTATGAGAACTTTTTGCACTATTAAAAAATAAGTATTATTAAAATATGTCACAGCCCCAAAATAGCCTGAGTGAATTGTAGTATATACGTTTCAGTTTTACCAAAAAAAAAAACAGAGGTAAAAAAATACTCCCAAAATCGATATAACGACCCACAAAACGTTTTACAAAGAAAAATATCATGTAAAAGTAAAAGAAAAAACAGACAACGCCATGCGGCCGAACGTAAGGCTTATTAATATTCATGAAACACAAATTGGAACAGTGTACCAAATGACCGGACTTTCCTAGGGATTAGTTATCGGAATTCCTTAATTTCACTCTGTGATTAGATTTTGCTAACTTAACGATACCATTTACTAAGTTGTTTGATTTGATGGGCGTTTTAAATTATAGGGTCAGTTTAATGGCTGAAACTGTTGTGGATTTTCAGTCAACATAGGCTAAATTACATATTTTTTTACACGAAGCAACTGCCTAGCCTATTGAGCTGTTATTAGCTTTCTGAGCCTCTGACTGCTACTGCTAATATATAACAACCGGGACTAACGTGTTAACGTGCTCCCTGAGGCAAAAACAGGTCTCAATGTTCTTTGAAATTAATTGTCATCATCATGTCAGACAGGAGCTCCACTACGGAACAAAGTCCTCCGATGAACTTAATACGCCGCCTGTATCCAACTTCTCATACTTTTCACACACGTTTACCGAGTGTTCTGTCAATCTCGGAGGCCATTCTACGCGCGGTTTCTGGTGGGCGGTATCTCCTCGAAAACCATTTTGCCTCAGCAGCCATCAGTTCTATGAGCTACGTGTTCCAATCAAAGGCACCTATATTGACTAATAATTTAAGCTACGTCAGCTAGTTTAGTTCTTCTATTTTTATTTCTAGATTATTCCGCTAGTATTTTTAGCCCACTTGTTTGAATTGTTTCAGATGTCATTGTCATGTATTATTTTTAGTGATAATGTGATGCAGAAAATAGAATCGAGACTAATTACCTATTGTGATTCAAAATACGTGTACCTACGTTACTTTCCAGTCATAATTTAAAGTGACATGCAAAAAGCTGTAGACAAATACAAGTGTCTGTAAATTTAAAACAATAGATTCATTTCTCAGCTGATTGTCGCGTCTTTTCTATTATCTACTATGTTCTATCCTTAACTAAAGGCTCTGTTTATGTTTTAGGATCCTGAGGTAGGGGGTTCTTATATATTTATTTTTAATAACATTATATTTTTAAATAGGTATCTCTACAAAAAAACACTAACATAAAAACATTTAAAAATATTTAGACCACTAGATCGGGAACTGGATCCAAGCTCTCGGGCAGAATTTTTATTTCTTTATGTTTATTTATATATAAACAGTGCAAAACGAAGGCGTTTTGCACTGTTTTACCTAGACGCTATCACCACCAAGATTGTTTGAGCCACATTGTGCGTCTTAAAGTGACTCTATAGCGTCTTTTGATTGTACAATAGCACAGTTAGATCAATGATGAACATTGCGGCCATACCTTCTTTCTAGTTATTTAAAAAACAATCGGAGTATGTAGTTAACTTCAAATTCTACCTCATTTTGCACTCCTTACTTCGCAAGTTAGAACTTATCTTTATATTATGGTAATTATGAGACGGAACAACGGACTAGCAGTTGGTACAATATTTATATAAATAGTGCAACATACGAAATATGCAGTTTACTTCGTGTTGTGCACGTGGTGAAGAATGCCATCAAATACACAATGTATTTTTAAACTTAACTATTTGCTTCGGTTATGCTACCTACTCTCGTAATCTATTTAGGTATATAATTTTTCGTATAATTTTTCTTGAAGTCATAATTGATAATGGTTTGGAGTGAAGTGGAAATTGGCAGAATTGAAAAACCTCCACAAAAAGAGATTGCAGAAGTTAAAGTATATGAATATGAAGAAGTGATTGAATTGACAGGTAACACATTTGATTTATATTTATATATTAACATATTAAAAAGTATTGTGTCAGTTGGCACGAAGACTTTGTTAATGCAATTAGGCATTAGTTACTCATTATTAGCAAAGGATATTTTGCAGCACAGTCACTTTGGCGAAGATACTGGCCACTACCAGGATTTATAAAACCAGGAACCCTCTGGATGTATACTGCCCACATGGAAATCAATTTATTGCAAATTTCACCTGCAGGACCCTGCAATCCGAAATTGCAAATGGGATATCAATAACAGAACCAAAAACCAGTAGTGTTCCTTTATGATTATATGTAGTTGAATCAGAGTGTTCCTTGTGGTACTAACCTGCACCATGGAGGTTCTCAGTCAGCCACTGAGGTAACCATCTATGGGGCGTATTAAATTCTAGAAAACCATTCATACTTTGACAGGCAATGGCTGGTACAACCGTGGTCTTCTCACTGCTCTTAGCATAGGACTGTTGGGAATGGGTATAGACATCTTCGGATTCTCAGTTATAGTTACTGGATGCACATGTGACTTCAAGCTGGAGCGATGGCAGCAGAGTATATTACTGTCAATGCCGTTTATTGGTAAGTCGATATGATATAGTGATCAGGTCAATTCAGGAATTTTAAATAAAATAATTTTCTCTAAAATTTCTCAGAAAATTAGGAGACTAAAATTTACTAGTTTTTATAGTAGTTATTTCAGAAGTATATAATTAGCTAAGTAAACACAATACAACACTGTTTACTGTAAGAAGTGTCCATGTAGTTTCTTGCCGAATTCTTCTATAAAGCATCAACTTATTAGAACCATACAACTAGAGTTCTAACTTTTTATAAACACTTGTAAAAGCTTATTTGAAATTAAAAAGAAATAAACAAAATTAAATTAACTTCTGCATGTTTCTTTGAGACTGATTTTTTAATCAGTCTCATTTTTATTAGATCAGCTTGATTAAGCTGCAACTATATTATGCGACTCGCTCACTATGAGTCTCTTCACAATGCTCAAGGTTACACAGCAAGCTATGGAAAGAGTTTAGCATATTTCTATGCTACTAAATCAGAAATGAGGAGATCCGTAGAAGAACCATAGTTGTCAACATAGCTCAGTGGGTGAGTGAGGCTTATAGCTTGAAAAACGCTGCCACTGGACAGGCAAAAAGGTTTTCGAGTGGAGAGCATACAATGGAAAATGCAGTGTAGGATAGATAGGCTTTAACAGATAGGCAAACGACCTAGTAAAATTCATTAAGAGTTGTTGGATGTAGGTAGCATATATAACCGGACCTCGTGTAAGTCCGTGGGGGAGGTCTTTGTTCAACAGTACCAGTTCTGCTGTTTTGGCTGAGATGATAATTATTTAGAAATAATTATGAGTTATAGATAATATACTTAAAGAGTATAAATACATTTCTTGCTTTAATTTTTTTGTTATTATGATTTCAGGACCAATTTTAATGTCAATACTGTGGGGCTATATATCAGACACTAAAGGCCGAAGACAAACTTTACTTATCGCTTTATGGGGCAGTTTCTTGTCTTCGTTTATAAGTGCCTTCTCTATTAACTGGATAATGTTGGCTGTACTCAAAGTTTTCAGCACAAGCTTGTAAGCATATTATGTTTCCTACCTATTAAGTTAATATTTATTATAAATATATTTAATCATTTCTTTTATTATTTATTTAGTTAAAATTTCTTTCGAATAATCATTATGTTCCTTCGAAGTTTTTCAATATGGTCAGATTCCAACCGAACTTATATTTGACTATCTCGGGAGTATACTGCCTCTTTGGTCCAGTGATCATAAACGACTGGTACTCTGGCAGGCTCTTAAGAGTACCAGTCGTTCGATCGATCGGTTCCATTCCCAGATCGAGCAAAGATATATTAGGTATTTCAAAATTTCTCAGTAGCAGCTGGGAGTTTGAATCTGTGCCCAGCTAATGGCAATAGGGTCGCCGCCTATTACATTGGACCTGAAATATATCAGAGTTTTGTGAGTGTACACAGTAAAAGCCTTCGGGGATTATAACCTGATGGTATTGTATATTAAGTTATTTTGGTAGTATATTTACACTGTCAAATGTGCGGCCTACCAAAAGGAGGTTCACTAGTGAACAAAGGCTTCCACAAGGATCGATTATAGGTCCTGTCGTGATCATGGCGAATTTCAGATCCCATGGCCATGAATATAGGGCAAGTGAAGGTTAGTGCGGTCTTTAGTCGGTACGAGTCAAATATACCCTGCCGCCTCCCCAGGTGACTGATGATCCATGAGGATTTTCCGTACTATAAAAAAGGACAAATCCAATGTGTTTGATTAAAATGTATGAATAATCTTTTTTTACAGCTGCAGTGCTGTCCAGTCTAGTTCATACACACTTCTCGGTGAATCTTGTATAAGTAGCGTCAAAGGTTGCTACATGCTTATAATGACTAGTGCACTTATGATTTTCGTATTATCTTATGTCGGTAAGTTGGTGATATTTGTTTTATTTTATTATTAGCTGTTGCCCGGAGTTTCATCCCAATGGTTTTTGAGACAAAAAGTAACCTCTATTATTTTAAAAGGCCTAATCTATCGCTGTATCAAATTTCATCTAAATTGGTTAAGCGGTTTAGGCGTGAAGGCGTAACAGACAGACAGAGTTACTTTCGCATTTATAATATTAATTATTAGGGAGTAGGGCTAGTAGGAATTGACTTGAATGCGTTAGACCTTAGTGTTGATGGAAAGCATAAACAGTATCTAAAATATGGATTACAAAATTCAAAGTAAATATTGTTTTTTTGCCAATGCCAGGTTATCCAGGAGCATCACTTGATATTGCACCCGATCCTGCTGGGTTTTGTTCCTAGAATGTGGAGAGAAAGTTTTCCTTCACCATCATCCCCAGCCAAAAGTTATTTAGAAATAACATACCATCACGGCCGTGTTAGTCGAAGGGTTAGATAGAGGCATACTAATGTACATCCACAGTTCGCTGGTGTGTTTAGGTTTCATGTAATAGCCTATTGCCATTAATTGGATACAAATCCAAACTACGAGCTGCTACTGAAAATTTAATAGAAAAACCCAACGCTTTGTTTGACCTGAGAATCCAATCTAGGACCTCAAGAGCAGCAGTCCTGTTTGCTTATCGCGAGGTCTGCTAGGCTAATGAAGTAGTTACATTTTTGACTAATCTTTAATTTACTATGTTGGCATACAAAAAACTCCGTAAATTTAAGTCCATACTTTAAATAATTACTTTCTGTTGAACACGCCGATGAAATTTTGGTTGCACGTGGTCTATTCATGTTTCAATGCATTGCATATTTACATAATATTTCTTTACAAATATACTACATTAGCATAACACAAACAGTCGTGATCCACAAAATAAATTAAGTTAACAAGTAGTCGATACTTCATTTTCATTACTAAATTACAGTTAAAAAATAGCTGTTTGTTATCTTGTCCGCTACCCAAACTGATTGCTACTTATATTACGTTGTAATAGTTGTTTTACTTCCAAAATATTAATGTGGTATGCTGGTTTAAATACAGCTTTATATAAACTTTTTTTTTTCAGTTCCTGGTTTCTTCATACTTAACCTGAGCTTTGCGGCTGATCTGATCTTCATTCAGTTCACACCATGGAGGCTCTTAACCATTGTTATGGCGGCACCAATGGGAATCAGCGCCTGTTTTTTGCACTACTTCTATGAGAGTCCAAAGTTTCTCGTAAATGTTGGTCGTGAACAACAAGCATTAGAGCATCTTCAAATGATGTGGGTGATGAATGGGAAGAACAAGCTAGATTTTCCTGTATGTAGTATGAAATACATACATAAAATAATGTGTATGTCGATTGGATACAAAAGGCTGATCAAGAAAGATGGAAAATCGAAAATGCAGCAGCAGGACGAATTCAGAAGCCTAAAAATTCTGATAATCAGAACTGACTGGTTATCAGAATCAGAGTTGTCGGTATTGCCTAGAAAATGTGTTACGGAGGTTTGATGGCAGTCGCTTTGTGTAAAATACTGATATTCATCCGCATCTGGTTAGACTGGAAGCCGACCCCTACAGTTGGAAAAAGGTTGGGGGATGATGTGTTAATCTCCACAAAAACTTATATACGATCCGTAGTTGTTTGTATGAAATGAACATAATTTTGTCAACATTGTTTTTTTTTATTTTGCATTTATTATCATATTGGTTTATTGCGAGCATTTTTCATAATAATTATACTTAAACAATAAACTGATTCAGTTTGTTATTATTTTACAGGTACGTAGAGTGATCTTAAAGGAAGGAACTACCATAACAAAAGACAGTAAAATTAATATAATCAAGTCGCTCTGGCAGCAGACAGTACCTTTGTTCAAACCGCCGCTTCTTTGGAGAACCCTTCAACTTTTCTATTTGACTACCGTCATTTATACCATGTTAGTATTACTATAAGTTATTTCTTTACAATTTTGCTGTTCATTTATATGTAATTATAAACTTAATTAATTCGTAATATGTCGCAGAAATAACCACAAACTCGCCCATAGGAAAATAACAAATTAGTTTCATTAATAACGAGAGTAAATGTAATATAATCTTAGCTCATTCCTAACAAGATACTTTGGTTTATTTCTTTGACAAATAGTATAAATTATAATGATGTTTTACATACGTTAACCTTTAACTTTGGTGGTAACAAAACTTGGTTTTCGGCACTATAAGTTTCAGGTTCGCCACAGGTTGCCAGTGTCTTTTTTGCTTAGCCATTACTGTCCTACTGCGTAGACCTGCGGAACCAATATTTGCGGTACATCTAAGTTGTCCCGCTACCTCTTTCTGGAGCGCACTCGACGAGTGTATTAAAAAAAATACATTTCAGATTTTCGCTATAAATTGATAATAATTCCGTTCGTTTTAATTTTTTTTAATAGTAACACCAGTCTGATAATGTGGATGCCCTACGTTGTGGAGGCGTTTACAGCTGGGGTTAATTCGGAAGACAGTGAATCAAGGAGCCTATGCAGTATTATCATGAATATATCTTCATCGAATACAAACTCTTTTGATGATGATCTGGTAAGTATTATTTTGTATACAACATTATTATTAGTATATGCGAAACCTGAATATAGTTTGTTCAGAATCAGTAACTGAATCGATTTTCCAATAATTTTTACATCATGTTATATTTTGTCCCAAAAACATTTAAAAAATGTTACGAGTAGGACACCGAGCGACACTAAGTACCTATCCGCAATCATATGCGCGCAACACAGGTCACTGACACTGAGCGGTCAGCGCGGGCGCAGTGGGGCGTCGGGGCCCGGGGGTGAACCAACCAGGCAACCACTTCAGTCGCCCGGCAGCTATAGGGAAGTGTGCACGTATGTCGCTCCCGTTCAGATAAGTAGGTACAAAACGAGAGCGCGACCGCGAGCGCAAGCATTTCGGTTGATCTGTACCTATCGTATGTAAAAAGCATAGGTAGTGTTCGTTTAAGAAATGGTACGTACAGTAGCGGTTTGTGGTGATAACGCGAGCGCGCGGCAGTTGTGTTTCGGTTGACGTGTGCCTATCGTATGTAAAAAGCATAGTGTTCGTGTAAGAAATGGTACGGATACTAGCGGTTTGTGGTGATAAGTGATAACGTATTCCTGGCAGTGCGGCACGAGGAGCTATCTGACATTAAGGTATCGTCACACACATGAACACACGTTTTTATTTGTACCTACAGCCTGTTGTGGTTAAGTAGTGCGATGTTTAACACTTTTCATCCATTTTGAACTTACAGTGTTTGGTATAAGGTGCAACATATCGCATTGACTACATTTAATCACTTACGGCTGCATTTACAAATAAAGTACTTATTAATGTCTACCTACACTTGACGGAAAATGTGGAACGTGTGTGAAATGTGAAACATCAGTTAAATACAATGCAATCGGAAATCGCCGTACGGTTAGGTACCTACTGCCATATTATTATCAATGAGCGCCGCGACAACGCGGGCGCGGGGCGGCGCCCGCGCGTGATGAGCATGTTTTGGTACGGACAACCAGGTAACTTAGCAAGCTTATAACTTTGTGATTTTTCATGATACAAGTTTTGAAATTTTGTACATAGATTATTTACATAAAAATACTAGACACGTGTTTCAGGTTTCGCATATACTAATAATAATGTTGTATATTAAGGGGTGAATTGTTAGTATAAGCCCCCACCCCAATATAGTTGGAAAAAAGCGCGAAGTATGATGACGATGTGGTGTGTGAAAAAAAAGTATCAATTTTTTTTTTTTTTAGAGAACCTGCTCATCAGGAATTCATATGCAAACCTTACTATCTGGAATCACGCATGGGTTAATTTCCGCTGGTATTACCCTTGGGGTATCTAAATTTGCCAATAGAATGAAAATCATACTGATAGCATTTCTTCTGATACCCTTAGTGTGTAGTTTAGGAGCAGTTTTCAACGACAATAACATTGCAAGTCTTGTCCTCTTTATTGGAACGACGATGACCAACTTGTGTATGGGAACACTATTTGCCTACTACGTCGAGCTGTATCCAACATCATACCGGTGAGTATTTAGAGTTGAATCATCATCGTCATCATTAACCACCCGTAGATTGTCCCACTGCTGGGTACGGGTCTAGATTCACGGGATTAGGCTATAATCCACCACGCTGGTCTAGTGCGGGTTGGCAGAATTTACACATCATCGAGAAAAATCTCTAGGTTTCCTCACGATATTTTCCTTCACCTTATAGCGAGTGATAATTAATTATTAATACGCACATGAATTTAGAGTGGAATAGTGGGTAAAATTTAAATGTCGTAGAAGATCCAGAGTTACCGACATTGCTGAAAGGATTAGCAAGCTGAAGTGGCAGTGGCGAGGCACATAGCTTATAGTAGTGATGGCCGCTAGTGCAAAAAAGTTCTCGAGTGGAGATCACGCACCGGAAACGAGATGGACAGGCGACACATAACCGGTCCTTGTGTAAGTCTATGGGGAGGCCTTTGTTTGTGCAATGGACCTCCTGTGGCTGATGATGATGATGATGACAACAAAAGGAGGATTCTATTTCCATTCTTTTAAAACTCATTGGTACTTTTCAATACATGATCTCCACAAAACGAATAACCTGACATCAAAAACTCTTGAATATTACAAATAATAGATCAGAGTACTAAAATGACGTGTACAGTATAATGTAATACAGTACCGTATAATGACGCCCCTACTAATCCCTTCTTCCCTACTAATATTATAAATGCAAAAATAACTGCCTATCTGTTACGCTTTTACCGCTTAACCGATTTTGAAGAAATTTAGAACAGAGACAGGATAATATTCAAAATTGCTGCTCCGATTAATAATACATAACTATAACTATTACAACATATTAAAAATTAGAGTCCCGCACTGATAATATTTACGTTCAGGCTAAACTCGGAAACTGCCATATGGATTTTCATATGAGTTTCACCATTAGATAGAGAGTTTATCTAGGAAGATTACGGTTTATTTATGATTAGGGTTATTTATGAACTTAATATTAGTCCACATTATCCTGGCTATAAAATTGTTCCACATTTTTTATGTCAATTTTCCAGAGGCATGGCAGCCTGCTTAGGTGTGATGGTATCCCGTCTCAGCGGCCTAAGCGGGGTCAACTTCCTCGGACAGTTTCTTACAACAAACTGCATAATGACTTTCTACGCTTTCAGTGCTTACCTATTGAGTAAATTAATCAGTTGGTACATTTATTTCTATTGTTGGTTATCAGCAAAAAGGTACAGAAGCTAGGACATCAAGCTACCACAATCTGTCAAATTTCTGTGATAGATTTTCAACTTTAACACAATGTAATAAGGTTCATTTTCAATTGGAAAAATTTGAGAGTTTTGGATGGCTTGATGAGCCTGCTGGCGTGTGTATTATAAAATCGGAAAGGACCTAGGGAGATATTAAAAAAAAAACAAGTGAGTTAGGCTATGAGTGACTAAGCCCCAAAAAGTGATTTTGGAAATTCTTGTGTGTTTGTTTGAGGTTGATGCAAAAAATATTTATAGATTTTAATTTGGTATTTACTGTTGGAAAGCCTGTACTTCAACTTAAACACTAAAGTGTGTATATATATCTTATTGGGTTATTCTATAAAGCAAAGCCGCGGGCAAAACCTAGAGCATTGCATTATCGGGAATTTCCCGGGAATATCCCGAGGATTAAAAATTTGAGTATCGCGGGTACATAGCTATTTAGCTGGTAACAGCTATTACTAAGTGAAAGCCTCTTCTCTATTCTGCTACTGTTTCCCATCTTGTACAGAGGCCAGCACATCAAGCTACCCCAATTGGTCAAATTTCTTTGATAGATTTTCAACTTTCATACGATGTAATAAGGTTCATGTTCAATTGGGAAATTTTGACAGTTTTGGATAACTTGACGTGCTAGCGTCTGCACAAGTCACACCCATGATTTCTCACTGTCACAGTATCATCTGACTACCGGGCTGGTGGTCTACGCTGCGATCGTCTTATACACAACTTGTACCATATTTTTTTAAATTAAAATCTGCTACATAATGTGTTTTGTTTCTCATTCACAGGCGGCATTGCTGTGGCAGCATTCTTTTTACCACCGGACAAAGCCAAAAAAGATAAATAAAAATATTATTAAGCTTATTTTGGTATGGGTACCTAAGACTATTATAGTTGTTTATTAAAACTGACTTACAACAAGTTGTTTTATTTTTCTTAAAAGTTGTCCACTTTACTATATTTTTAATAGATGCTGTTTTAGTGTCAGATCAGGTATAATAGTGAAAAAACATAATTATAATTACTGATACTTTTTTGCCAATTAGCAACATTTATTGTGATGATAAAATCCATTCTTCTTACGCGGTGAATAAAGCAATCTACTCTGAAATTATCTATTATAGATATGGCCGACATTTATTCAAATAATTTTCAGAGTATATTTTTTATAATACGAAAACACACTGTAATTTCTCTTCGTGTGTTTGCAGACTGAAAAACCAGACATCGGAAAAATATTATCTTTAGCTCATATCAAAATTGTTCTATTTAGGTATTATACCTATCGATCTGTAGGTAACAGAGATTTAGGTACTCATTGACCCATTCACTGCATTATTCAAGCGACCAAAAAACTTTTAAATCACTCAGCTCAAGTACAAATAGTTATTAACAGAGTTGTCGTATTATTTTTTTAAAACAAATCTCTACACGGCATTTTAGTGTATTCGCAGATTGAAAAATCTGATAACAGAAACATATTATAAATAGTTCATATCAAAAACAGCAACCAGTGATAGCCTAGTAGTATGACATTGGACTGCCAAGTCAAAGGTCTCGAGGCAAACCAAACCCAAGGCAAGCACCTCTGACTTTTTAAATTCATGTGCGTATTAATAATTAATTATCACTCGCTTAAACGGTGAAGAAAACCTTAGAGATTTTTCTCAACGGTTTGTGAAGTCTGCCAACCCGCACTAGGCCAGCGTGGTGGTCTATAGCCTAATCCCACTGTTTCTCTTAGATATTATATCTATCGATCTGTAGGTTAACAGTGATTTAGGTACTCCTTGACCCATTCACTGCATTAATCTGATGTACAAACAACTTCTGAGTCACTCAGCTCAAGTATAAATAACTTAATTAACACTGTTGACAAGTGACTCAAAACTAATCACGGAGTGAAATTAAGAAATGCCGATAACTGGTCCTTGGGAATACGCAGTGATTTGGTGCACTGTTCCAATTAGTATTTCATGAATATTAATAAAGCTTACGCTTCGGACTCGCCTGGGTTTTTCTTATACTTTACGTGAGTTTTTCTATGTAAATCGCTTTGTAATTTATTTTTCGCCTCTTCGTCTTCTTGTTGAATTTTACTTTCACCACACGAAAACGAAACAGAAGTGATGGGATTGTTTCGACTGGATTCAAATAGGTACAAAAGCCAGCAGGTCAAGTTGAAAATCTATGAAATATATTTGACGGACCAATGCCATCTGTACACATAGGACGATATAGGTATCTAACATAAAAAAAAAACATTAAGTTAACTATTATTTTCCTATTTATTTAGTTTCTCATTTACATTGTATTTTAAAAAATAACAAAAATATTTACATGAAAACATTAAAAAGAAAATAGTCATGTAACAGTCAGACCACTATCAGGAACAGGGCCCAAGCTACCGGCGGCTAGGACTCCAGAAAAGGAACCTCCTCACAATGCGTGCCTCGTCAAGGAGTACCGCTTTACCGTAGTACTAGCTTACCGTACCAGTACCGGAGAGCCTCTTAAAATGTCAATCGAGGCTCTTGGCTATTAAACCATTGGCTGTAATAACTATTGGTAAAATAATAAATCTCATGAGCTAGATCAATTAGTTGAGATATTATTATTAATTGCCTCATTAGCCTGGTGGACTCAAACGCAACTACTACACTTGAGGTCTAGAGTTTGATTTCTAGCTCGAAAATGTTGTTATTGAGTTTTTCTTTAAATTCTCAGTAGCAGCTCGGAGTTTGGATTTGTGCCGGGTTAATGAAAATAGGCTCGCCCGCTATTATTTTGGACCTAAACATACCGGCGAACTTGTGGGTTTTACATTAGTACCTAACCTTTCGAGGAATACATGCTATTATGTTACATTTATTATTATTATTGCCCTTAAAGAAACGGACCACGTACCCTGTCAAACGTACAATATTATGTATTTAACGAGACCAGAAAAAATATTTTGATATTGGACCAAAGCTATTGACATACTTGTAGAAGCCGCCAAAGCTATCGATTTTAAAATGTTGTTTGGAAACTAACAAGGCTATAATAACATCGTGACCTCAAAAATATTAAAAAATACATTTACTAACACAGGAAAATGAGGTAAACAAGACCCCTAGTTATTTAAAAAAATCTGGCATTAATATTTTTTATTTAAATTTTTATTTGCTTTCTCTCCATGTTAAATGTTTTGTAATGTTACCAGTACTTCATAAATCACTCGGAACAAAAGAAAACGGGAGGGTAGCGCGAAACAAAATGCAAAAGGAAAAATTTATCTTTGCGTACCTTTTTTTCTTTCACTGAATTGCCGCTATTGCTTCTTTACCGGGAAGTCAATGTCTATTTTATATTTCCTTTTTTTTATTAGTTGATGCCATTCGTTTTTACTGGTTAACTCTTTTACATTTCTTAAAATGTAAACTAACTGGACTGCCTCATTAGTCCTAGTGGTCCTAAGCGCGACTGCCACGCTAGAGGTCCTGGGTTCAATACCCAGGTCGAGCAAAGTGTTATTGGGTTTTTCTATACAATTCTCAGTCTCGGAGTCTGGATTTGTGCCCGGTAATGGCAATAGGCTCGCCCCTATTATATGGGACCTAAAACATACCGGCGAAATGTGGGTGTACATTAGTACACCACTGCCAAACCCTTCGGGGAATACAGGCGTGATGGTATGTATGTATGTAAATATAAATTAACTTATTAGCCTAGTGGTTCTAAACGCGACTGGTTGAAATCCTGAGTTGGTTTCCTAAGTCGAGGAAAGTGCTATTTGGTTTTACAGTAGCAGCTCGGAGTTGGGATTTGTGCTCGGTTAATGGCTATAGGATTGCTCTATGCGAGCATATACATGGGACCTAATCATACCGGCGAACTATGAGTGTACATTATTACACCTTTGCCTTCAGGGATATCAGGCGCGGCGATACCATAATATGTTAAATGTAATATTTATTTTATAATACGGAGCGACGTCATCAGGTAATATACAATATTGAAAAAAAAAACAAATGAAAGTGTAGTCCAGTACACATAAAAGAATAAAACTTTTAGTGATAAATTAGAATTGAGAAATTTACTAGTTATAAGACAAGTTCATTATTGCTTTCTCCATTTACAACTGCATTATTGTAGACTCATTGAAGGTAAAATTGAGCTTTTTATTCTTTTATGTGTACTGGACTACACTTTCATTTGTTTTTTTTTTCAATATTGTATATTACCTGATGACGTCGATCCGTATTATAAAATAAATATTACAGTTAAGGGAATAGCATGTAAATATTTTTGACTCCGAGGCATATCTCAACATGTTAAAGAAAACACAAATATTTTAATGTTGTATTCCGGGTTTCTATTTTTGAAACCGCCTTTGGCCTTTTTAAAGTTGAGCCACGCAGAATGCGTATGCGGACTGTGTACGGCATTATGCAAGACTAGGCGCAATTGTATTTAAATCAGCCCAGAAGTTAAACAAAAAATTTAATGCAAGAAACAGTATTAGCAAAGGCACGAGCGCATCAAATACAGTGAGATATATCGTTCCGTATTGATCCCTCACACACTCACTGTATACGCAGTTTTTATGGCCTGCCTTTTTAACGAAAAAGGGCGAAAATATTACCGTGTCCGAGAACATATGGATATTACCCAAAATTTTTACATGCAACACAAAATGTCGTTAAAGAAACAAGACAATAATTAGGCCTCTTGTCTGTCCCAAGCCCCGGGAGCCGTAAAATTTTCTTGCCTCGTTGCCTACATTGTTCGAAATGTTGGCAAAAAACATTTGTTTTGTAAAACGCCTTTTATTATTCATCATCAGTCCGTCTATGTTTTATTTCAACCGGAGCTATGAATATTTTTGTATGAATTTATAATTTTAAGCACAGCTTCCTCTATTTCTTGGACTGTAATAATTATGCTCTTTATTCAAAAGTAGTCAGATGAATTATTTTGATTCTAATAATGCCTTTTTTATGGCAATAATATTAATTATTTTTTTAAGGTTGTTTTTAATTTTTTCAATAATGTATGATATTATAACGTATCTTAAGTGCTAAGTCTCTTAGTGAACTAGACATTATAATGAAAATTTGAATAAGTAATAACAACCGGAAGCGATGTAAAATCACAAATTATGATTACAACTTTGTCGTAATAAATACCTATTTAGTCTCATTTGAATAAATATCAAAGAGCTTAAAATTAATTGAATAAGCTCGAGCAGTATTTACTTATAAAATTAATTAATAATTTTGTATAATTAATAATTTACAAAAAGAAAGACTTACAAACAGACCTTATTGGTGGCGTTCTTCAAAAAGGTTGGATGCGTAGTTCTCGCAACCGGCGTGTGGGTATGATAAGATGTATGAATGTGGACGAAGTGAAAGAATCATGCAAGAATCGTAGCAAGTGGCGTTCTTTAAGTTCTGTCTACCCCTAGGAGAAAAATGCGTGAGGGTATATAAATAATAATTGCATAAGATGATTATTATTGATTATTTTTTATTTTTGTAGCTATGTTTTTATTTTTTAGCGAAAAATGATTTCTTTTGTACTTGCTGCAATTAAAAACTTAATGGAATTGATATAGATTATCAGCAAGGCACGTAAGGTAATCAGAAACTGATATAATCTAAACAAAACACAAACAAACCACAAGACTCCCTTATGTCTACGAAACTGATATATATCTTAAATTTAATTAAGGATATGCTGGAATCCCCCCTTTTCAATGGACACTAAATCCACGATCGCAATCCATAGAATAAATTAGACTTGTCAGCCTTAGTGCATCGTCCCTTATTTATAACATACAAAACTATAAAAATAGTAATAAATGTTGCAATATTTCACAAATTTCAAAACTTTACCCACAAAGAAAGCTATTGCATCCTTCATTATAATAAAATGGGGGAGAAGAATTATGACTTGCCTGGAAATATTCGCCGGAAAGCAGGAAACAATAATAGACTTGTGGGTATGTACGAGTAAGTCGAAGAATATTTATATTAAGTCGCAAAATTTGCTTGTAAGGATGTAGGAAAGGAAATAGGGAAGGGTTGTTCTCATATATCTGCACTGACATACAGTCACGGGCATAAAAATGTATACAGCTATTAAAATTCCAAGACGATTTTTTCGCAAAACGACGATGGCAACTTTGAATTAGTTTGAAAAATACTACAGAAAATTTCAGCCTATTGGATTAGGTATTCCTTAAGAAAAAATCGCTTTCTAATTTTGCTAAGTGTATACATATTAATGCTCTTGATTGTACAGATGCCAGCCGGTCAAGCTATCCAAAACTGTCATATTTTCCCAATCGAATATGAACCTTATAGTTTTGCCTTTAAGTTGAAAATCTATCAAAGAAATTTCACAGATTGGGGTAGCTTGATGTGCTGGCTTTTGTACATGTTATACAGTATCGATAGTTATTGCTTAGCTATGAAGGTAATTTACTGACTTATGTAACATTCTTATGTACATTGTATGTTAAGTAAGTAGATATAGGTAGACTAAATAACATGTTCAAATCTAAAGCACCCAACATTGAGTTTTCTCACCCACTATTAATTTAAACATAACATAATTATCATCAGATCTGTATTCCCTAAAGGGTTAGGTAGAAATGTATTCCTGTCATTGTCGTGGCGAATTTCACCTTACCTTATATCATGTACTTTTTTTGTGAACAAGCTTTGTCTGTCCCTATATCCATATGTATGCTTAAATATTTAAAACTACGCAACGGATTTTGATGCGGTTTTTTTAATTGATAGAGTAATTGAACAGGAAGGTTTATATGTAAAATACATGTATGTTGCATCCGTGCGAAGCGGAGGCGGGTCGCTAGTAAATTATAAAAGACATTGAGAATGCCTATTTATTTGTGCATAAAGACTCGGGTACTACTTTACCCGTATGAATAGTGATTCTCATCATCAACCCATATAATGTTCTACTGCTGGGCACGGGTCTCCTCTCATATTGAAAGGGATTAGGCTATAGTCCACCACGCTGGCCTAGTACGGGTTAGCAGATTTCACAAACCTTAAAGAAAAATCTCTAAAGTATGCAGGTTTCCTCGCGATGTTTTCCTTCACCGTTTAAGCGAGTCATAATTTTATTAATTATTAATACGCACATGAATATTCGAAAATTCAGAGGAGCATGCCTTGAATTCGAATATGAGACCATCGACTTGGCAGTCCAATGGTCATACCACTAGGCTATCACTGCTTTTACCTTCAAATTAATTATGATTCTATTAATTATGATAATAGTGATTCTACCTTCAAATTATTTTACCTCAGTTAATGTAAAAATTCTAAATTCCTCTAAACAACAAACTGCATCTTAACAGCACATACATTTACCAACTACATTCAATGTAGCGAAATTAAAAGACTATCTAAAAAGACAAGTACCTTGTGAGCGTAATCCCCCTGTACTTCAAGAGTATCAGAACAAATGTAGTGTGCTAGGATCAAGCCCGCTGTTCACGGAGTTTACCGACTGTGTAATCGTATATCCTCGCGGGGCAAATATTTTGATACTAAGATACTTAGGATACTTAAAGGCTCTTTTATAGTGTCGGTATGAGAGATATAGCAGAAATAACTCATTCCATGTTAAAAGGGGGTAAAATCGTGGTGGCCCTGGTTGCGTCCAGCAATAGTTTATCGTCAATAGTTACTATAGATACTGTAAGTGGGTTGCATAAATGTTATAATGATTTTTTTTACAGATTGTGTACCTACGCATCACAAACAAAGAATTAAATGGTTAGATTTTGATGCAATTTAGCACAGCCTCATAATGTGTAGTAGACTTTAAGGTACAATTTTCCATGGTCAAAATGAGATTAACAATATGACATATCTTTCAATTGTATTGCGTATTTATGCTTGCTAAGCATTTTTTTTTTGGCGGAAAATATTGAAGAATTTTACATGTAGGGCAAATACCTTGGTAGCGTAGATGACTAAAGCGTCCAGTGTACTAAACCGGACGAAGTGAGATTGGAGCCTTGCCGTTCTTTTTTTTTCATTTACAAAATTTAAAACTTAAGAAAATGCATAGATAATATTTCCAACTAGAAAATTTGTTTAGTATAAAGGATTGTAGATTAGAGATAATGATTTTAGTTTCAACAGGTTTCTTTTCTTTGTTTATTTTAACTAAGAGAAGTATTACCGCTAATGACTCCTGTAGAATGGACGTTGCAGCATTAACGTTCGTCCTTTCATTCATCCTCCGTTGCTTCTAATTGTTCGCAATTTGCTGTAACATTGCATTGACTTTTGAAAACAATAATCGATGAATTAGTGACAAGTAGTGATTACTCGTCGCTGAATTGTAAAAAATAAAGACAAGTCTTTCTTTATAAGGCATTTGAAAGCGAAAGCACTAAAGAGGACGCCATAGACGTCATAAAATTTATACCTACTTACCTATTGCTGAGATCCGCCAAAAAGGCCTGTTGCTTGAATTTCGCAACCGCGTATGTGTTCGACAAGATGTACAAACGCCGAGGTCAATATAAGCAACGAGGGATTTACGGTTTAAGATCTTTATTTCCTCATAAGAATTTATAATGATTCACTTACTGAGAAAACAATATTTACGAGATAAACTTAATAACTTAAAAGAGTGTACAGAAAAACATAATTAATTACATCTTACTTAAAATTAAAACATCAAAAGAACTTAACATGTAAGGTAATAGCTAAATGCTACAGAGTGGATATATTGCAAACAGGTTATTATCGAGCGCTCGAACGTTGTCAACAATACATGGATATTGAGACTACTCCGCTACTGGATGTGGCACGCACGGCTACGCACTGCTTTTATCAACCTATAATTATTATTTTTATTTTTTCTGATAAATTTCAGTAAGTTCGCGACTGCTACGCTAGAGGTCCTGGGTTCGATCCCCAGGTCGAGCAAAGTGTTATTGGGTTTTTCTATGAAATTCTCAGTAGCAGCTCGGAGTATGGATTTGTGCCCGGTTAATGGCAATAGGCTCGCCCCCTATTACATGGGACCTAAACATACCGGCGAAATGTGGGTGTACATTAGTACACCTCTGCCTAACCTTTCGGGGAATACAGGCGTGATGGTATGTTAAATTTCAGTAAGTATTTATAGTGTTAACAATTTTGTTAGGTTTTTTTTTATGTTTTGTCAAGGATGATTTAAGCCTTTTTTTAAAAACAGGCATGCTAGTAGATTGTTTTATTCCGAAGGGCAGTCCATTGTACATTTTAACCCCTTCGTATTCTATGCTTTTTTTTCCCGTAATTAGTTCTGGGTGGACGTGTTACGAGGTAGGTAGAATTACGAACGATTAGTTATAACGATTTAGTTCATACTTTCTCAATCAACACTAATACTACACTTGTGTTTTAGTAATAAAAATGGAATCCTATGATTATTATTAACTAGGTTCAATTTTGTCTCTTTCATTTAGAGACACAAAATAATAAACACCGTTAACGGTAATTTAATCAAATACTAAGTAATTGTGATCTGACAAGTCCTTCGTCTTAATATTGTCGAAGACATTTAATGAAAAAGGATGTTCTCCAATTCCATTTGATACCAATCTGCCTTCTAATTTCTCATAGGAATTACGTTCAATGGATCGTGAGAATTAGACTCAGAATTTTATTACTCGTCAATGAGAGAATATATTATTATTTTACCTAGATTTTTAATATTACGTGACGGTATTTGTGGTGACTTTTGTAATAAAGTTATTCAGGAAAATGTTTCGTTATGGTGTACCACACTCATTCGTAGTTCCCCTCAATACTTGGTCAACGAGTCTACTCACAAACTTTGTGTGACTAATTTATCTATGTTTTTACTATACTTCAGTCAGGATGGCTAGCTAGTGTGGCTACATATACCATCGTATCAGTTCATAAGCTAAAGCTGCATTAAGAAAACCTACTTGAATGATAATAAATAAATGATCATTCGGTATTCACTGATTATCTTCTTCAATTGCTGACTGGTTAATAAAGATTAACCAGTCGGCAATTGCAAAAATACCATAGCATGTATAAATTGTGTAAGCTGTTTACAATATAAAACACCATGCAACATTGCAAAGACATAAAATATTATGTTGTCTACCCCTGGAGACAAAGACACCACATTTTACATTGCTTCCCTGAAGAAAAGATAGATAAGGTGTGCACAGATTGGATCGTACCAAATACAGCTTAAACCTCAATCTATCATTGCGCACCACAATCTACTTTGATTGACCTTCCCCTAGCTAAGACACACCATCGGATCAAGAGCTTTATATCCAAGATCAAAGATACAATTAACAGTAGAAAACATTATTGAACGGTAGACAAAACTCGACTCAACTCGAACGTGATCGATTTCCAAAGAAGAATGTCATCCCCTTGAAGAGTCGAGGTAGTGGTAAAACGTAAGCCTAATTATTCAAGATAAAAAAATACGATACAAAAATCATGGTAACAATAATCGTAAAAATTTACGTTATATATTTTCTTATGCATGTGTAGCACAAGTCATGTCAATGAGTAGAACACTTATTAAATAATAACCGTTATTAATATTCCTTCCGTTCTACAATTAAAAATATACCCCCGCCTTACCTTTCAAGGAATACAGGTGTAGGTGCTAATGTACACCCACAGTTCGCCAGACAAACTCCTAGGTGCTACTAATAATTTTATAAATTGGATATGAATAATAATATGATTTAAATAAGGGATTTAAATAAATGATATTTGATTTGAATTTGAATTGAAAAACCCAATAACACTGCTCGATTTGGGAATCAAACCCAGAACTTCTAGCGTAGCAGTTACGCTTAAGATCACTAGATGAGGCATTTATGTATGTATATATCAGAAAAACAATACCAGTGTAAGTTCTCAAAAAGCTTTATAAAATTAGCGGCTCATAATACATTTACGAAAACATACGAATCTTATCTTGGTACTCTTTGAGATAAACCAGAGTCCGTACAAGCGGATCTAGCGACATGGCCACCAGTTATCCGTCTTGCATCTACTAAGTGGGATTTCAGTGTAATCTGTGCAACGAACCGATCTCCAAGATTTATATGTACAAGGAAAAATAAAGATTTAGTTCTGTACCGTCTAAGACTTGTTTCTTGAGCGTAGTCAGAATTTGTCGGGGCGTAAACCGCGTGTCTATTTTACTTGAATTACAACTCTGTTTGCGCTAGCTTTAGTGCTTTAAAATTTCTGCTTAAATAATTTGGAATTAATTCTTGCAAATGTTTTTCAGAATTTGGAATCACACTAACTATCATCAGTTTATCGTTCATCTGTTCACCCTATCTGACGGCAACTAAAAATACAATTCATTTATTTTGTCCAAATATAATTACATAAATACTTTTAAAAGTACATATTAGATTTATTTTAAAAAATGCTGAAAACTACTTCCATAAAAATACTTACTTACCAGAAAAACAAAAAATAATCCGACATTTAAAAGGTCGTTTTCTAACAAAGAATTTAAATGGAAACCCCTTAATAGATTTCAAAAAAGTTCACGTCCGAAAAGGTCTTGGAACATTCAAAGGGCTCGTTGAAACAAAAGATCACTATAAAGAGCCCGTTCAAAACTTGATTACAAGATTGTACCCTAACACAGAAGTTAAAGAAAGTAAAGAAGCAGCAAAATCGATAGAAAGTACAAATAACCCGTCTTCGAACATTACTAGACGCGTGTTAAGAATCTAAACGAACCGTTTGGCAGACAGTGAGATGCTACCTTACAGTTTGTACAGACACGGAATAGAATTTTAGTTCAATTACTCAAGACACTTATTTTCAGTGCCGAAAATTTGTAATTTGAGTGTTCTAGAACGCTCTGCCTTTCATGTTTGAATTTAACGTGAATGTGGGTATTGAACAAGGTTTTTCACTTAGGCTGTTGGTAAAGTGATATCTTGGTGAAGTTTATGAGGGTGAGATCAGACGAATAGTAGTGTTATCACTTGTTGAGAAAATTCTTTAAGAATATCAAGTTCTTCCGGTATATCTACTTAGGCTTCGTGTCATGAGAATATATTAACTTGTTCGAACTATTATTTTTAACAAAATATTTTCATCTTTTTCTTTTATATCGTAATCATTCAATCAATTTCTAATGGACATTTGCTGGTGACCTCCCAACTACGATTGTGCCGGGCGTCGTGGATTCGATTCCCATCCGAGACAAATATTTATGTGATCCATAAATATTTGTTTCGAGTGTCTTTGTACTTTGTGTCTGTTAATTTTGGGTTTGTAAAGTCCCCCGTGATAGAGGGCTTGTTCCCTAGTGATGGCGTTGTCTTTTAAAAAAAACTAAACTAATTGAAATTAATGTTCAGATTGATGTTATTATCTAGCCTGGGTTTTTCTATGAAATTCTCAGTAGCAGCTCGGAGTCTGGATTTCTGCCCGGTTAATGGCAATAGGCTCACCCCCTATTACATGGGACCTAAAACATACAGGCAAAATGTGGGTGTACAGTCAACAAAAGAGTTTGGTATACAGGTAGCGAACGAAGTCTGCATCTTTACACAGATTGTGATTTAAATAATTACCCGTCAAAGGGTTTGATGTATAGCAGCTTACAATACCTGCGTTTTGACACATATTGCGTGATACATAATTACACAATCTTTCAAAAAACACGATGTGTAATTAGCTGCCTGTATACTTAACTCTTTTGTCGACCGTACATTAGTACACCTCTGCCTAACCCTTCGGGGAATACAGGCGTGATGGTATGTTAAATGTTTTATTAAGTAGTATTAAAAAAAAAAACATAGATAGCCTTGTGATACAAAGGCCTTGAGTTCGAATCCAAGGCCTATGACTTTTCGAAATAATAATTATTGTCACACGCTCAAACGGTGAAGGAGAACATCGTGAGGAAACCTGCCTGCCTTGGCATGTGCTGCCAACCCGCATTAGGCCAGCGTGGTAGATTATAGCCTAATCCCGCACGATGACCTTTTAGAATGAGAGATTCTAAGAGTACACTCGTGCCCAGCTGTGGCACAGAATATGGGTTGATGATGACGAAGAAGTATATTGATAATATGCAAGGAAATGGCGTTTATTCTATAGATATCTCCTCATGAAAAAGCAATCTATAGGTAATACAATATTTGTTCTGTGTAGGGATCGAAACTGTGACTCATAGTGCAGTTGTCGACGGCTCAACTAATCTTTATAATGTATTCTTTTGTCAATAACTTTTCAAGTTTGGAAACTGTTAAGAGAACTATTTGATAAATTTTAAGTGCACTGTCTACTACGCCAATGGAACGAATAATTGAAATAGTAAACGAACGAACGAATATTGCTAAGTGAAGAATGAATTAGTTTCCTGTTAATGAAGATGTAATTGAACAATTCTTATTTTATTCTTTAAAAAACACGAATGATTTTAATCACTGTAATTATTTTTGCCGGTATATAGTTGTATTTCTCCATCTTTCTTTTCGTCGATAATTACTATTTATTTATACCTCGTTACTATAAAAAGATAGAGTCTGAATTGTCCAAAATTTCCTTTAATGTATTACTTACGGTGTAAATAACACTGAATATTTTGAAAAATAGTCACCAATTCATTCAAATCTAGTCAAGTTTATGTTCGTCATAGAAAACCCAACACAAATGGAGGCAAATCACTTCCAATAGAGCTGCATTTACCAACCACTATACCATTCACAGCCACATCATAGAAATCCAGAGCGTCTAACTCATCAACAATAACGGGACTGAGCATCGAATTGACTACGTTCGATCTTCCCATTTGCATTCAGAAAGCGCTGTTTGAAAGCATTGGCTATCCGAAGGACGAAACAGCCGGTTTCAATTTTGCATTAATATCGCATCTGAACATGTTGTGTTTTGTTTGGATTGTATGAATAATGTTTGTTATTTATTCGACTAATATATTTAGGGGTTACAGTTATAGGTAATTTAACTTGGCTCTTGGTATCTGCGTTACAAGTTTCAGATGATAGAAATTATCTCTTTCTTTGTTTCAAATCGTCCTCAAAGTGTTAATAATACGCAAGTAGATAGCTTCTGTAGGCAAACACATCGGTGCGTTACATAAAACATCATATCCAACATTGTCTTGATGTAGATTTGGCTATTCAAAGTCTTACGTAATTCGCGAAATTGATTTTACCTACTGATGTATGATTGAAAATATACTAATTAAAAGGTATTTTGTTGATTGTTAACTCAAGTTTTTTAACAGTTCAAATTCAAATGTTTTATTACAATTAAACCATTAAAACAGGTACGTTTCCAAGAAACTCCATTATCATGTAAGTAATTGTATATTGTATAGTTCCATCTTCTCATTGAAGTATAAAATTTTGTCGTTTTTATTGCAACGTATTTGTTACGTTGTCCTCCCCGCTCTAGAATTTCTGTGCGGGCATTGAACTCGAGTCCTGTAAAGTGTAGCCAATTTAGGAATCGATAAAATAAAAATATAGGGACAGTTATTTAGAAAAATAGTTTTATTTTGGTCCAGAACACACAATAGTGGTAGAAATAGCAAATACGTAGAGTAAGAGATATATTATGATGACATCATTAGTCTAGTGGTCCTAAGCGTAACTGTGACACTGGAGATCCTAGTTTCGATTCCTAAGTCGAGTAAAGAGATATTGAATTTTTCTATGAAATCTCAGATTGTATGTAGCAGTTCGGAGTTTGGATGCTCGCCCCCAATTACATGGGACCTAAACAAACAGTGAGTGTAAAATTAGTAGACCTCTGCCTAACCCTTTAAGGAACACAGGCGTATTGTATGTATGTATGTATATATAAAAAAATAAGTTTTTAATTAAATTTTGGCAAATGTAAAGTGTTTCTTTTTCTGGCTTGGTTTCAAAAACTGTATAGCGAGGTCTGCTGTTAGATTTTTTCTAAAAATAGTTTTTGCTGTTTGGGTTATATCTCTAACGTCATAATAGTATTTTATTTTAATTGTATACACATGGGACTGCTCCCAAATTATTTCGCTTAATAGTAATTGTGTGTAAGCCATTACTACTAACTTTAACTGAAAGACAGTGGATTTAGATGACTACTTAGACTGATAAACTTAGCTAACTGTAAACCTAGCGAACAGATTGCTATCAAATCAGAAATAACTACGATAAAATTTCAACTGGGACCATCATAATCGTTTTACACCTCTCGGCTAAACAACTGCACCTATTTTTTGGTCTGCGGTCAATTCTCATGGATAAACTGCCGCCTGGGGAGCATGGCCATGGTTGCCATGGCCAGGCCAGACTATTAGGGCAAGTAAAGGTAAGTGCAGATTTTAGTCGGTACGAGTACGACTTTTAAAGAACAATTTTAAGAGAGGTAGGGCATAATGGGAGTAATTGCGCTCAAGTTGGAGCTGCCTGACTGGAGAAGTACCTCCGTCAAAATCGAAGTCAAAGACCTCAGCTTTGAGCTGTGTTGTGTTTCTAACGGTGAGTACCTAAGGATGTCAATACTCCGCGGGAAAACGTTGTGTTGGCAGTGGGAGGGGGACTTTTACCCTTATATTGCCAACCCAAGTATTCCTCTTTCATTTTACAAAGTCGGCAACGCGCAAGTGATACCGATAGTGTAGGCCTAAGCTTCTATAGGCTGCGGTAACCGCTTACCATCTTGTGGACCGTATGCTTGTTTGCCACCTTATTGAAATAAAAAAGAGACAGAGGTACCCTGTCTCCTCATAGCGGATGACCCATGAGGAGTTTCTACACTATGAAAAAAAGAGCATGTGATCTTTTACCTACAATAACTACACTTGCCTTCCTTTTCCCTTTAGTCATGGCCATATGATTCGGGTATATTCACCACGACAGTGAGCTGCACCTATATTCATAGATAGTTATCCATATAATAAAAACATTTTTACTTATCTGCAACTTATTGCAACTATATTCTAATTTAATTCTCATTTTGACCAGTCTCTTTGTTCGTAATTGTACTGTAAAACTTTCGTGCTAAATAAGCATGCAATGTGAAGCGCTGGAGTTGGAGTCACGCGAAGGCCCGATGGGCGTTTAATGGCCGATCGGCTGCTAGACGCTGTCAAAGTAACCGTAATGAGTGCAATGCATTGCACGTTCTGTTCTATTGTCGGTAAAGTTTGTCAGTTTAACATATCAAGAGTCCTCCGTGCCTCATAGAGCACGTCGGTCGTTCCGTCGGTCTTGGCTATCATACGAACTTCCTATGACAATCGTTAATTATAGTCAGAAGCCCAAAAAGCCTGACAACTAGTCTATCCTTAGGATTATTATATTGCCCAGAAATTGGTTTGTAGAATGCAGAGATTTTGTTGGCAGTTGCTGTGAAAAAAATGATATTCAGCCACATCTGGTTAAACTGTAAATTAACAAAATATTTAATAAAAAACTCGGGAGATGAGAATGACATGTTTGCAAGCTTAAATACGTAGCATACAATGAATAATTGAATAGAGAAATTTGATAGGTACCGGTTTCAGAAAATCACGGAAAGTATATACATTCAAAGAAAAAACTATTTTTAACGGATTTTATAGCATTAGGTATATTAATATTATTAAGTTCGCACATTTCTGATCCTTTACACATGGCGTAAGTCATAAATAAAGCTGTAAAGTTTACATCATCCACGACTTAATTATTATTTATATCACTTGATAAAATCAGGTAAAAGTAGGATTCTATATAAGGAGTAATTTAAATTGTTATAGAATTTAAACACAACTGTAACGGTTCTAACTGAACTGCTACCGGGAATAATGGAAAAGTAGGACTCAAGATGATGAATGGAAATATGAAGGGAAGAGGCATGATAGCCTATTGATATGACCAATAAACCGCCAAGTCAAAGGTTTTGAGTTCGAATTATATTCTTATAAAAAAATATCACTGTCTTAAACGGTGAAGGAAAAACATCGCGAGGAAACCTGCAAGCCTTAGAGATTTTCTCGATGGTTTGTGAAGTCTGCCAACACGTGAACTAATTAGTAGTAGTAGTAGTAGTCTAATCTCTCTTATTCTGATAGGAGACCCGTGCTCAGCAGTGGGACAGTATATGGGTTGATGATGATGACGATGACCCAAAAACACTTTGTTCAACTTGAGAATCAAAACCTAAATCTCACGGTCGGAAATCGCATGCAACCAGGAATGAAGCAATTTTATCATAAATACGTTGAAATTTAAAATAATTTTGCCTTGCATGATTATGGTGTTCGTGACGTAAGTACTCAATACAGTGTTATTTTTTATTGGGTCACTGCTTCTGAATGAATATTTACAAAATTGGAACGGTGTGTTGAAAATAATAATCGAATTAATACACAACACATTCTGTATCTTTAACTAGCTTACGCGACAGACGCTGTACCGTCAAAAATTTGACCCGCTCTAACTTTTTCCTTTTTATTCGGCTTCTAAGGATTGTCCAGACGCCAGCAGGTCAAGCTATCCAAAACTGTCAAATATTCCCAAATGAATATGAACCTTATTGCTTTTTTATTAAAGTTGAAAATCGATCAAAGAAATTTCACAGATTGTGGTATTTAGCAAAGGAAAAAAATATGGAATTTTCATGGACAATGCCAAAAAAATACAAATTTTAATGAAATAGTAGGTCCTTACTGGCACGATTAGCAAAAACTATGAAATCTTGCTCCACATTTCAGTATTATTTTTTTAATACAAAATCACGTTATTCAGAACAAAACTTTCCATATTCTATGTATCTCTAATTTAACGGAAACAAAGACTTAGTAAATAGCCCAGAATATTTTATTTTTAATTTACTAAGCCAGTGCACACAAATAATGTAAACCAACTACCGCAGTGATACAAGTATTTTGTTTTCATGTACCGGACGTAATGCAACAGTGTAAAAATAACAGTATAACAACGAGAGGCGTGCATGTTATGATGGTACTCTATAGGATTTTTTGTGAAATACCCCGCGTTGGTTAGATTTGTAACATTTTACTAAAAAGCAGAAAAAAGTTTTTTATTTTGAAATAAAACTACTTTTTACGGATTTTATCGCGTATATTGATATTATTAATCCCGACGTTTCGGACCCTTTACAGCGTCCATGGTCACGGGTAGACTGAGGTGGTGGGCGTCTTGATGATATAATTACGTTATTAAGTTTTTTATTTGTTTATACAGAGTTTTTATTTTATATCACAGAATAAATTATAGCATAACACATAACCATTGATTATGTAATAATGGCCTCATTAAAAAGCAAGCACAGCTGCTGGGTGTGAGATTCTGGATGATTTCCGAGTCAAACAAAGTTTACTTTCATTTTCAAATATCTGGGTAGCAGCCGGAGTATGGATTTGTACTTGCTTAATTGGGATAGGCTAGCGCTCAATTATGAATATAGAACCAAAAATTATACCGGTACTGCGTCTACATCAATACAACTCTGCCCTTTGGGTAATACACGATTACGTTTTGTCAGATTTGAAACCAGTAAAACCAATTGAAATAAAACTCCTTTTTACTGAATTTATCGCGTTATATTGATATTATTAATCCCGACGTTTCGGACCCTTTACAGCGTCCATGGTCACGGGTAGACTGAGGTGGTGGACGTCTGGATGAAATAATTGATGTCTAGTAAAACCAAATTACTAGTATCAGATTCGAAGAATTTCGCAAAGTAATTTTACAATATACTTCAATTCTGATAGTACGGCTACACTTCAACAGACTAATGAAACATGTACAAACTTTTTCTTTGTTCCAATAACCGTTTTTCCACTGACTTTAGTTACACTGTGTCAGAGTTTAATTAGATTCCGCCTTTCAGACTGATTAAGAGTGAATGTGAATCGATGGCCCACATTTGTGAGGGATAAACGAAGCGATACCTTTGTTACTATTTAAATTAACTAGATGATGTACTAGTAAACGTCTGTTGGAATACCGACAACCTATTTGTCTAATTTTATATAAGTATTTTTTTGTTTTAAGTTCAAATGATGTACCAACTTTTCGAGTAACAAAACAAAATGAACTTTAAAGCTCCGATATAAAGACGGTTATCAACAATACGGGGACAGAAATTTGTAAGCTTTCCCTATCGTTAAAACATTACCCTATTGATTTCTAACATTTACGCGAATATTATACATTGAAATAAAACTGTCTAATGACTGTGAAATCAATAACCTTATCCCTTTCTTAAAGTCGGTTAAACTGTTTTTTCCTCATTCCCCTTAATGCAAAAGGTGGTACGTCATGTCCTCGTGTTTGAGCCTATAAAAACATTTTATGTTATGCCCTAGTTGATTTTGTCAAAGTTCTGTAACAGGCTACTGACGGACATCGGCTTTACTCGTTAAAATGAAACGGGGCCGTTAAAATTGACGACTGTTAAAAGGTTTAAGGGTGGCTTTAAAATAAAATAATCCGTAAACGTAGTAGGGGCCGGATCATTGTTATTTGTAGGTCGGACTTTATAAGGGCGTACCAAGCAATTGTGAAGAAAAAAAAATGAGACTGCATTTAAATTTTTTTTATGACTAAAAATGATCATAATATATAGTGATACTCAATTCATTTAGGTATTGCAATCCACAATGTTAACATTCGCGGTGGCTTAGCGGTCATAGCGTCTGGTGTACCTAACCAGAAGACGCAGATTCGAATCCTGCCCGCGGTCGAATAAACTAAATAACTTAATGCCAAAAAATACAAAAAAAATATGTTACCATTGTTGGTAGCAGTCGCTTTGTGTAAAATACTGATATTCAGCCGCAGCTGGCTTTTTTTTTTTATGTAGCCTGTTTTGTTTCCCACTGCAGGGCAAAGGTCTCCCCTATCTTAGTCCAGGACTATCCTGAGCTTCTTCACACCACGTTGGCAAAAAGTGATCAAAATCATCTCGCCAACGTCTCCTCGGCCGACCTCGTCCACGAATAGCATTGCAAGGGACCCACTCTGTAGCTACTCTCGCCCACCTGTCCGGTTGCACACGACTGACGTGTCCAGCCCATCGCCACTTTAACCTTGCAGTTTGGACACCCACATCTATTATGCGCGTTTTGGAACGGAGGGTGGTATTTTGGACGTGGTCCGTCCTCTTTACACCCAAAATACTGCGCTCCATTGCTCGCTGACAAACCTTAAGTTTGGTATTCTGCTGTTCTGTCAGTGACCAGGTCTGCGAGCCGTAGGTGAGAACGGGCAGGATACACATGTCAACTAGTTTCCGCTTTAATTTTTATTTTATTTTCTGAAAATTGACCATGAGACTACACGACTGCTAATAATAAGTACGAGTATTAACAGCAGTAAACAACAAACGACTACTAACAATTACAAGTCTAACGAGCCCTCGTTAATTCAGAACACGAATCAAAAGGCCCGACGCCTAAGTTCCATAACTCAGACGTAATTAAAGAGTTCATAAATAACATTCTTATCTCATATGGAAAGAAGAGTAATTTGAAAAAATGCCAGTACACCTTAACGGGGAAACATGGCCGTGGAATAATGGCCACAAACATCCATTATGGTGAAAGCAGCGGTGTTAGAAATAGTGACTACTGTTGTACCAGCTCCGCCTCATTTTTCTTGGCCGGCCATTCAAGAACTAAAGTTTATGTGGATATTCCGCAATAAAATAACATAACATACTACCATGCCTGTTTTCTCCGAAGTATAAGCAGAGTTGTATTAATATAAACAGTTTGCTACTGGTGGCAAACAAGCATACGACCCCTCTGATCGTAAGTGGTTACCGTAACCTATAGACGCTTGCAACATCAACCAGAGGTATCACTCTCGCAATGCCAACCCTGTAAAATGCAAGAGGAATAGTTGGGTTGGCGGTATAAGGGTCAAAATCGGGGGATTTTGACCCTTATACTGCTTAGGAGAAAACGTTGTGTTGGCAGTGCCCCACACAACGTTTCCTCCTCGTGGAGCACTGGCAACCTTGCTCACTGTAAGAAACACAACACAGCTCAAAACAGTATTATTTCACTTCGCTTTTCTGTAAGGCGGAGGTACTTCCCCAGTTGGGCAGCTCCAATTTAAGTGGAATTACATCCACTGTGCCCAACCTCTCTTAATGTTTAAGTCCGATTTAATAGGTGCCGAACTTACTGACCCGTATTGAAAAGTCGTCAATTCGCTTTTTTTTATATCATAACGTATATATATATATGACAGCTGTGTCAACAGATTGAATAATAGTGTTGTTTACAAAGGATTTCAATCTGCTAATTGGCGAGTTGAAAAATATCTCGATTGAATTCCTGTTTTCATTAGCAATGCGTTTTACAGATCAACAATGCAAATTTAAAATGTTGTTGGTTGTTTGTTGTTGATGATAGCAAAACATGATATCTCCTCTGCTTAACCTTTCGAGAAATGATGGCGAGATGGTATAGGTATTTTATGTTATGATAAAATGTTAAAATTGATATTGTATGAGCACTATGATTTATTTCCTTATTAGTAAAATCTCTCTTCAAAAAAAAAGCAATAAATATCTGTTATGTTTAGAAACTGCTGGTTTCTCATTTAAAAAAGAAATTGGAAGAATAATTTATTAAAGTATTTTTATTTTATTTGGTTTTTCATCTGTTCTGAAAATACAAGAGAAATTCCTACAGTTGATTCTCCTAAATTGTTTTTTTTTGTCAGTTCCGTCGGTTAAGCTATATCTGTGTCGAGTGTACACGTTGAGTATCCGTGTGCTGTACTGCTGTGTCGTTACAAATTACACTTTTAGCAAATTGTGTCCACTGCTGTGACGTCAGTAGTGTGGCACTATTATGACGCTGACAAAAAAATGAAGAGAAACGTCGCAATAAGATACCTGGTAATTCTCATTCAGAAGATAATTGACTTGAAGTTAGGCTAAAGTTAAAGAACAAATATAACCTCCTAAATCTCAATGGTCAAGTGCGACTGTTAAGCGTTATCTCCTGGGGTCAATTTAAATAAAATATTACTATTGTTAAATGCTCGCCTCATATAACGTGGGGGCCTCGAAATTCAGTGAGGCGATAATACAATAATCCAAAAAAATCGGAGTGTGTTACTTCGATTTTTTTGGATAATTGTATGATCGCCGATATCCGAATTTCATAGAAAAACTCAGTAATACTGCTCGCTTATGCGGCAACTAGACCTAATTATTATAATAAATATTATTAAAGTATTCGAAAAAGGAAACATTAAAATAACAACCTCTTTACACATCGAAATAAATTCATAGATATTGGCGACATTCGTTACAGCTCCACTCCACATTTTTTTAAAATTAGCAACGGATAAAAGTGATCGGAAAGTGTATTCCCAGATCAACATGAAATTTAATTGGAACTTGAATTTGTAATTGAAAGATTACAGGTTCGCTTCCCCGGTTCGAGTGTCGAGCATTGGCAAGATTGGTTTGTAGATGTTGGTGAAAAAAAAAATGATGTTTTGACGAGGTACCGGAATGACTTAAGCCGATTAGAATAAATGAATATTTTTGCTTTGTGGATTCCATTTTTTATAATGCACCTTTTTTATTATAATGCAGTAATTTCTTTGACAATTTAGTTTATTATTCTTTTCGTGTCGATAGAAGCCGTGATAGCCTAGTGGCATGACCATTGGACTGCCAAGTCGAAGGTCTTGAGTTCGAATCCAAGGCACGCACCTCTGACTTTTTGAATTCATGTGCGTATTAATAATTAAATCAAATCAAATCAAATCAAATCATTTATTTCTTTGCAAACATGGGTAAGTATATAAATAGATGTTGACAGAGTTAAAGTTCTCCATATTTTGCTGTAATATGAGCATGCAAATTATACAGTAAAAAAAAATAAGTAAGTATCTAATGATCTAATATTCTGAATTAATTAATCAGTTATTACATTAACAATACAGACATCGTGCATCGTCGTTACAGTCCATTAAAAATAAAATAACAATTTAAAAATAAACAGTAATTATTTAAAATGTCATAATTCTAAATTTAATGCCGAGAAAAATTAGTAATTCATGTCAGATCAAACAAATTAATGTCTAAGTATAGTCAAGAGGGTCAGAAAAGGTACATTTATTTAATATTATGAATTTGTGCATACAAATTATTGTCCGTAAGGATTTCCTTCCAAGTATTGCTTCACGCTATAGTAAACCTTTTCTATTAAAAATTCCTTTAGCTTATGCTTAAATAAATTCAAGTTTTCAATATCTGTAATACACCAGGGTAATTTATTATATATTTTGGCAGTCATGCAATATACACTTGTATTCATTAATGACGATCTGCTAGGTATATTACAAATTTTGTGTTTATATCTAGTACTTCTCAATGTGTCATAAATTTGAATATTACTCCTAACAAAGATCGCTATCTCGTAAATATACAAACTTGGAAGCGTAAGAATATTTAGTTTCTTAAAGTACTGTTGGCAGCTATCAGTTGTTTTAAGCCTACATATTGCCCGTATACATTTTTTTTGAGCTTTAAAAACTGACGTCCAGTCAGTCGAGTTACCCCAAAAAATTACACCATACCTTAGTGCAGATGCTACATATGCATGGTATGCTGTCACAACGGTGGATATACAAACAATTTTTGTGAGCATGTAGAGCATATATGAAAATTTATTTAGTTGCATGCAGACAGTCTCCACGTGTGCTTTCCAATTTAAATTACAATCAACACTTAAACCTAAAAATTTTGTTACTTCTACTTCTTTAATTTTTATTCCAGAATAAGTTATATTTAAATCTACAGGTGGTTTAGTTCTATTTCTAAATATCATATAATTTGTTTTCTCTAAATTTATTAATAGATTATTAGCTCTTAGCCAGTTAACTATGTCTATTAGAGTAAAGTTGATATCTCTCTCTAAGGAGAGATTAAATGGTAAAGGAAAACATCGTGAGGAAACCTGCATGTCTTAGAGACTTTTCTCGACGGTTTGTGAAGTCTGCCAACCCGCAATAGGCCAGCGTGGTGGACTTAGCCTAATCTCTCTCAATATGAGAGGAGACCCGTACCCAGCAGTGGAACAGTATATGGGTTGATGATGATGATCATAATGTGTCGATGGTGAATACATTATTTATATTACTTGAGCCTAAGGTGACCTCGTTAATTGCGATATCAGTGGCATTCTTTAGGTCCTCAAAGGTGCAGGTGTACGTGCATTATGGGCACTCCAGCAATTGTACCACGGTCTGGTCAGGGACACTGCACTCATACTCTGGGATGAGCGGATCTATGAGCCCCCATTTCACCAAGATGTGTTTGTAGCAACACACTTGAGTGCATAGCTTAGTTTAATATAATTAAAGTAATAATATATATTTTTGGGACATTTTACACAACACACAACTCCACCTAGTCCCAAACTAAGCAGAGCTTGTACTAGGTGTACTAGACAATATATATAATACTTATATACTTTTTTTTTGTAAATACATACTTCTATTACATAAGAAACACTCAGACAAACACAAATACTCATGTTTTATTCACACAAATATTTGTGTTCTGTGGGAATCGAACCCACGACCCCATGATCAGCAGTCCGGCACTCGAATCGAGGTCATTTCATAATACCAAGAATTTTGTGTCTTACAAATCAGTTTAAGCTTTAATTTGTCTGTCAGTTAATTTTCTTCGCCCTTACGTATAACCAGCACAGTGTTGAGAATCTATTTTTTTATATTATTCATTTGAGTGCATTTGCAAGTAACTCACCTGACCTCACCTTCCATCCTTTCCTTCCTTAGTTTATTAGGTGAAAAACAAAAAAATCCAGTACTTACAATTCAAGCTACATACCTACGTATGTAGTACATACCCTGTGTATCAAAACCCGAAGTGTTCGGGAAACAGATACGGCTACAGCTCAAAGCAAAAACGGGCTTTGATGTTAAAAAAGCCACTTGAATGGTGTCTCGTGGCGTACAACGTGATATCGTCACCGTCCCCATGGCAAAGTAGGTAAAGTGTTCCCATTTTGTACTCACAGAGATTTTTTGTTCCTATATTCTGTATTGTTCTGGCTTTAATGGCTGGATTTTGTATTGTTGCTTAATGGAGACTTTGTACCTGGTATTACAGTTGTAGTGGTGTTTTAGGTCCAGTTATTGACTGGGGACTATCGAACTGACTTCGAATCAAAGGCAAGCACTCAAGTGCGATCGCAGTCAAAAACTTGAGAGGGAGAGGTCATATTCCCTATGGGGACGCCTTTAATAATAATCATTTATTAAAGGCATTTTCAGTTTTTCATTTTGTTTGTCCTTTATTTATAAGAAACGTGATAAATAAAGGACATAATAATCATTTATTTCAGACAATTCATAGTCCACTGTTTTACATTAAATAATTTTAAATATTACTATTTTTAAATTTTAAAACACAAAACCCTAATAAAATGTTGATAGAAAAAGCTACATTATTTATAATTTAAAACTGTATTCTCTGAAGGGGCTAGGCAAAGGTACGATGTATGTTGTATGAACAACATACAACTATGTATAACCATGTCTTTGTTCTATCTATATGTTTACGTTTTATATATTATCTACCTCATTAGTTGTTGGATATTCTGCAAAATTCCCAGTAGCAGCTTCGAGTTTGGTTTTGTGCCCGGTTTCATGGCAATAGTCTTGCTTTCTGTTACATGGAAGTAAAACATACCAGTGAACTGTGGGCTGCCTGAGTCTGTATTTGCTGACGCGTACAATTTGGGGATCTTCAAGTCACGGGTGAATAGGTATCTTCTAGGTAAGCGTGCTACATCTTAGACCACATCGTCACTTACCATCAGATGAGATTGTGGTCAAACGCTAACCTATATCTTATAAAAAAAAACTGTTAGCAATTTAGTTCATTTCTCTTATTTCCCTCTCAATTGGTGTCGTGCCTGTCGGCATTTTTATTTAGTCTGAACATTAGTGCATTTTAGAATTGAGTGAACCCACTCAAAAACTAACCAATTGTGCTCTATGTCGAGGGGCTCGTGAAAAAGTTATAAAAATACGCTAATCAACCGATCTGCAACGTTAGGCTGCGCTAGCCACGGTCACTCTTTGGGTGGGTGACCATTTTTAACAGATCGAGGTCCCTTCGTGCGATGGAGAGCATGTAAAGCTGTTGATTCCAGTTGTCATACGAATACCTATGGTAATGGTAGTCAGAAGCCCAAAACGCTTGACCAACCACTCTATCCTACCAAGTTATCGGTGCTGGCCAGAAATTGGATTGCGGTAGTCTGATAGCAGTCGCTTCGTGTAAAATACAAATATTCAGTCGCATATGGTTAGACTGGAAGCCGACCCCACATAGTTTGGAAAAAGGCTCGGATAATGACGTGTATATGTCAAGTTTCTTAAAAAAAACATTCATTCATTAATTTGTATTTTAATGCCTATTCTGTTAGTGTTTGTTCTATGTTTACCTTCATTACATGTTTGCTTTAAATAAAATTACACCTCAGTTTTATCCGACAACATAACAACACCACGACACAAGATAAAAAAGTTGCTGTCAAACATTAAAAATAAGTTACAAGTTTGTATACTGGATGAGACAGTAATCCATCTTGAAAAATTGCAAGTGTAGCGTTTGTTTAAACTTTTCCATCAGAAGTTAGCCAGCTAAGTTCTTTGTAATTTGATTTTAAAATGAGAAGAGAAAATCTTTTTTAACTAGAAGCTATCGTATGGACAAAAACATATTGTTCCAAGTCTTATACGTAGAGGTGTTCGTTTTTATCTTGCAACTAAACTTTTTGGTACACTGTGTTAAATCTTGAAATACTAAATGATATTTATTGATTTCTGACATTGATACAATAAAAAACATGATAAAACCCGATGTAAAAAGTAGTTTTATTTCAATCTAAATGATATTTATTTTCTGTAAATATGTATTTTTAAAGACACTTTCACAAGTGAATGTTTTGAATGTTTTTGTGATAGATGGCGCGGGAATTTCTTAGCTGACAATCTCCGAGAAGAAAATATGCTGAAACAAACTCGGAAAATCATGATCTCTTTTAACGTCTTGACATAATAGTATCAAAAATATGTGTCATAAATACTGCAGGATGCCTTTTGAAGAAAGAGCTACGGCGGCTTTTAGCAGACCAGCCCCAGCCGGCGGCACGCATGCATCAGTCACTGTGTAGTCTGACCATATTATAGGGAGCTCAATATATAAATGAATTAACCTATAAGTTAATTAATTTATAAATAGTAATCAACTCACAACTCTAGTTATTTTATATATAAAATAACTAAAGTTGTGAGTTGATTACTATTTATAATACAACAATGGATACTCTTTTCGGACTGCAAAATAGTCTCGGGTCTAACGTAAAAAACAACGGTAAAATTTAAGTCATCAATATTTTTGAGAAGTCCCAAAAGACCGTAGTAAAAATTTGTATTTTTTTTTTTGATATTATTTAGAGGTATTTAGAAGTACTATTGTTAACACAATGCGTCAATGTCGTCATTATTCATTCTGCCACTTTGCAGATCAGCGGTAAAGCAGTACAAATCCTTGTCGAATTTATAATACAAAACAATTTCCCGGTAATCGTGTGATGAGATTACTCCATTATTCCACAGGCTTAGGGTTCATTTTCCAAAATATCAACTGAAAAAGTAATATGGTTAAAAACTCCCAGTGATGTATTGATGAAACAAGAATTTGTTTCAGATATACTTTTTTTGCGAATGTGAAGGTAATCCAAATTGAATTTGGTGCCGCAATTCAATTTACATTCGTCGGGAGTGAGTGTTTTATATTTTGTTTCTAATTTGGAACGTTGAAAATTCTTTATTTTTTTTAGCTGCTGATATGGGTGTTAAGTGCCTCCACGATTTGGTGTCTTATTCCTTTTTTATTTGGGTTGAAAACTTAATTTCGCTAGCTCAATCTAAATCTTCCAATAATATCTAAAACAGACGAATCAGTAATCTAAATTATAGACCAATAATACATACATACATACATACACTCACGTCTTTTTCCCATAGGGGTAGGAAGAAACTAAAGAACTCCACTTGCTACGATTCTTGCATACTTCTTTCGCTTCGACCACATTCATACATCTTGGCATACATACACGCCGGTTGCGAGTACTACGCACCTGACCTTTTTGAAGAACCTCACCAATAAGGTCGGTATAAGTTTTTCTAGGGCGTCCCCTCTCGGCGGTTCCACTGACATTCGCCATATAAATCCTTTTTGTTAGTCGCCTTTCATCCATTCTCTCGACATGCCCAAACCATCTCAGCATATTCTTCTCAATTCTCGTCACTACATCGTCTTTTAACCAATAATACTTTCTTTATTATGAACTTTACTTATCTACTCAAGCTTTTAATTATTATTTGACAGTGAAGTTTCATTACTGTTTTCCTTAAAAAATCGTAATGTGTTACCATCATAACATTTTCTTGTTTCTTATCCGTAAATGTTAAATGTCGTTCTGCATTTCTAAATATTTCTGCCCACAAACAACGCAAGAGCAAGAAAACTAAGATAGTGTAACAAAACATGATATCTTGAATGTAATTTATAATACAGTAATATGTTTCCACAACTTTAAACTTTTTATGGGTCGAACAATAATTCTCTATGTAATAACATTCTGTAGCCAAGGATAAGATAAACTGCTACTATAGTTATGAGCGCCTAGTATCTTATTTTGAGTTGGAGCCAATTTTCTTGTATTTTGCTAAATAACATTTATTACAATATAATGTGTTTTGGTAAATTAAGTGTCATAATTATGAAATAAGTGGCTGATCGCTAGCCCAGATACAGATAATTTCTTGGGTTCGACTCCCAGATGGAGCAATGTTATTGGGTTTTTCTGTGCAGTTCTCAGTGCGTCTCCGAATTCATTTGGATTTGTGAATTAATTGGATAATCCTTCTTCTAAGGGACATAATACTGGAAAACTGTTGGTGTCCATTAGTACACATCTATCTTACTATTTAGACCTATAGTCGTTTAATATGTTAATACAATATATGTTTCCTTAAGAAAAATAGCACATTTCCCATCCCGTTCCCATAATATCGTTCCCTTGTCTATTTTTCATTCATCCGGTACGGCTCAGCGCTTCATTGCTGATGTACCTATACATACGTTCATTACGTAAGTATACATTTAATTATGTCGCTCGTTTACTGTCAGAAACACAAAGAAAGGATTACACGTCTGACGTATCCTACATGGTATCGAGACAATAGAATAGAAGATGTACTTAATTTTAATCATTTAATTAAGATGAGGTTAAAGTCTACATATCCACAGCGGAAATGAATTACGGACGGTTTTTCGCGCCAATTGAGCGTGAAAATAGGTCGCGCGTTTATGAATTATGGTATGACATGTTCTTCTAAATGTTTTTAAGCATGGAGTTTGTTTGAAATAAGGTTTTAACAATATGTTCAGCGCGTTCATGCGGTAAGTTTTATGAGAGTATCTTGTCTTCTTATGGCTACACTCGGTAAACTTTAAGGAATGTTTTTTCTGCATTTTAAGAACCAAATTCCGATGTTTTGTAACTAATGTGTATGATGGTATGATTGGCATAGTGTCTAAGTGATTGCCTCCTGCAATAATACTTGTTTAAGCCTTTTTTTTTATTGTACGCAAATTCTCATGGATCCTCCGCCACCCAGGGAGGTGGCAGGTTATGTCGAACTCGTACCGACTAAAAACTGCACTTGCCTTCACCTGCCCTATTGTCATGACCAGCGAAATTCGCCACAACCATGATAGGATACTCGTTTAAGCTTGAATGTTTGTGTATAATTGTAAACGTAAATAATTTTGCGTTTATGGTAAGCTGCAAAAACGTGGATGTGTTTACTGAATATTTAAGTTGAATCTGCGACGTAGTGGATCCATTACATCCACGGAACAGGTGAATATCGTAGTCTAGGTGCTTTTTTTTAATACAGCCTGCCTTTTTTACTATAATAAAGCAGACGTTAATAAATACTTTTGACTTTTTAGATATGTTTAAAAATACTAGAAAGGCTACAATATAAAAAAACAAAAAGGGAGGTAGGCACTAGCTAAATCACAAAGCACCTGTCAAGATTGCATTGTATTCATGAAAAACAAAATGTTGATTTAAAAAATACAATTTCTCTATGCATTCACTACACATTCGTGTTTAAGTAAACAATGTTACAATTGTTTTATTTAGGTTAAAACCCACTTAAGGCTAATTGCCAAAGTTTACGCCACAACAAAACACACGGCTGCTTTTAAAACTTATTAAGTAACAGACGGTTATGTTCTAGTTCAGAGTGGACGTTATGTTGGAGAATAATGTTCTTTATATTTACAAAATTTTCGGGTGCACCAACGATGTTTAATGCGTAGATTCTTGGTTATAAGGTTAAGAGAAAGCCGTATATCCAAATTAGCGGCGAGGGAAAGAATAATTTGTTTTTGCACAACAAAATTACGAGTAAGTATATTTGGAAAAAATATTGCCTAAGCTTGAATAAATGTAAATTATCAAATTAAGATACCACTGTCTCATACGTATTCATCATCAGGATTTATTTCTCCTCCGACGTAGGCCTCTCCTAGTGAACGCTATATAACAAACAATTAACATTAAGGAAATTATCTTTTTGTATTTATTGGAATTTCCCATGCTAAGATTATAAACTTATTTGATGACGTCACCATAAAGACGTAAATTCAAAATATGAAGGCGAAATTTGACATGATGGGTGGGAGTCATGGTGGCTTAGTTGCAATAGCGTCTGGTGTAGGTACACCAGGCTCTTCTTTTCTGTCTTCTGGTTAGGTAACCAAAAGACGCAAGTTCGAATCCTGCCCGCGGTCGAATTAAGGAATTTTCATAGAAACTACTGTAAAATGTGCAATGTAACTCTACCCAAGCTTCTGAGGAAAATATTGTAGTCGTGATGATTTACCGAAATAGAACTTCAAAAGTTTCTATAAAATGTATCGATTTACAAAGAATACTGATAGAAAGCATACAATGAAACGACAATGATATTGAAGCAATTTATTTGTAAGGACACTAACTCCTTTCGAAACTAAGTTCGAACTTTCTCGGTAAATGATTCTAGTGCCACACGTTATAGAAAGTTCGCAATAAGTGTTGAGTTTGTAGCTAAACTGTGCAATAATAAATGACAAATTGTGGATGTGACGCATAGTTTCACAATTATTTTACTTCTCTGTTTAAATAAAAAATATGCTGTGGGCGACTTGTCTATGGAAATAAATTTATTTTATTTCTTTTTCTTTCTTCTTTCTTTCTGATGGTAACCGGTTACCGTAAGCTATAGACGCTTGCTACACCAGAGGTATCATTGCGCGTTGCCGACCCTGTAAAACGAAAGAGGAATAGTCTGTTTGGCAGTATAAGGGTCAAAGTCCTTCTACTACCGACACAACGTTTCCTCGTGGAGCACTGGCAACCTTGCTCACCGTAAGAAACACAACATAGCGCAAAGCAGTGTTATTTCACTTCGATTTTCTGCAAGACGGAGGTACTTGCCCAGTCGGGCAAATCCAATTTGAGTGGAATTACTCCTAGTATGCCCTACCTCTTTTAATTGTGTTTGTCGGAGTATTTCTTATATGTATTATAAGTATGTATTTACAAAAAAAAACTTTAAAAGTATTATTTACATTGTCTAGTGTGCCTAGTTTGGGACTAGATCGTACTGTGTGAAATTTCCCAAATATTTATTTATTGTAATTGCTTATCGGCAAAATATTTGTCAAATCGATGGTACCACCTTACAGTCGTTGTACAGTCCTGATCATCATCATCATATCAGCGACAAGAGGTCCACTGCTGAACAAAGGCCTCCACAATAGACTTCGACATAGACCGGTTATAAGCCGCCTGCATCCAACGACTCCCAGCTACCTTTACCAGCCCTGATCGATCCATCGATACTAAAGTAATGTTAGCATTTCTAATTCCATTACAGTTTTCATTACAGTATATTAATTAATATTATGTTCAATTTACATATTAATAAATTTTTATTTTATTCAGTTATACTGACTGTCCCTGGCCTCACGAGCGCGCCCTGTCAGAATATCAGCACAGCAGTTTGATTTTCTTGCTGCAACATATTGCTGGGATAGGGAACTATCCTGACATTGCACAGGATAACATATTTTCTTAGTTTACGACTTGAATCTATTGTTTTCTTGTGTTCATTTTCATTCTTTCTTCTCTTCTTTCTTTCAGTGCTAATGTAGATACGAGTAGCTTAATATTCCACCCCGTATTGCATCAAAAGAGAAACTACATAAAAGCAAGTAGTAGAGGCACTTTATTTCACTTAAAATTCTCCAGAATATCACGTTCTAGCATTTACAAGTCAGTGTTGGGTGTGAAGCAACTATTTAATAATTGTTCTAGACAGACTAAATTCTAGGAACGCACTACAATCCAACAAAATTAAGGCGAGCTTTCTTGTGTAAGATATCACTGTTATATGAGAAAACTTTTGTGCTAACATGTAAATGGCATTCACATAGTTTAGTACTTTCGGGTTGAACATAATTCTGAACGAAACTTGTTCCTTTGTAATATGTGAAGATTGCTTGAGTAATTCAACCATGTTTTATTAGAAATATGTACATACATTATTGTATTCCCCGAAGGGTTAGGCAGAGGTGTACATGACATGACAGCACATATAAAATACACCCACATGATAGTTTGCTGGTCCCATGTAACAGGGAGCGAATCTAAACTCCGAGCTCCTACTGAGAATTTCATAAAAATGCCCAATAATGCTGCTCGACCCAGGACTACAAGCACAGCAATCGTGTTTACGACCACAAAGCTATATGAAGAAGTTTATAAGAAACTAGCTGTTGCCTGTTTCACTAGCATTCCAAAGGGATTTTTGAAATAAAAATAATTAGGTAAGTAACTGATATCCTTCTCCAAGGTTCAATCTATCTCTATACCAAATTTTATCAAAATCGGTCCTGTGGTTTAGGCGTACATAACAAACAGATAGAAAGAGTTACTTTCGCATTTATAATATTAAAGTAGGGAATGTGAGATTAAAATTACATAGAATTTTAAGTTGTATATATGCTAAGTGATTCTAGAATGATAAAAGTATTGCCTTACGGATTCTATTTGTAATTATTAGCCAAGACAGCCAACCGAAAGTCACCTCTGATAAATTCTAAAAAAATATGGATAATCTTATCTATTTTTTTATTTGCAAATGCCGGTAAATTTCTGCACATTAAAACCACCCTTTTTACTTAAATTAAACCAAAAAATGCTTTGTTAGTATTTGAATAAGACTTATAAAAACGACCTCAAACAAACAGATTTTAATCAAATCGCGCTCACCATCATCTTTGAAATATTTTTGAAGACACCGAAATTGCAAATTAAAAGAAACTTATCAAACAACTGGTCGACGCTTTTCTTCAATGCAAACTAAAACCAAAAAAAAAAAGAAAATCAAAGCATTTTAATTAGGGGCTTTAAAATATCCATTGTCCGTAGAAATCTGAGCCTGGATCTCGACTTAACTGCCTACTCCAAGGTGTAAAAGCGAATCAGAACGTTTGAAGTCTTAGAGTCACAAGGGGAGTGCTGTTGACTCCCCCAGACGCACTTGGGAAGGGCCACTCAAGAACATCAAAGGTAGGATTTCATACGCGCAAAGATAGTCTGTGGTACAGTTTTTATGTGACGAGTAATGATGGCGTTTTATACTTTTTGACTTTTATAGGTATTGGTAAAGGCTATTTTTAGTTTTGCCTTAGAATTTTTAAGTACAATTTACAAGCCAGCAGTTTAAGCTATACAAAACTGTCAAATTTTCCCAATTGAATATGAACTTTATTGTTTTTTATTAAAGTTGAAAAGAAATTTGACAGATTGTGGTAGTTTATTGTGCTGGATTCGTTTAAATACACGAATGTTTTGTTTTTTAGGGCTGGAAAGAGAAGTATCTAGAAAGAAAAGTTTCATTATTATTTAGCCGTTCTCATCACACTGAAGACCTTCCTTTTCCTCCTTCCATTCTTCGTGATTTAAGGAAGTAGAGGTAAATAGGGACCGCCTGCAGAATATCCTACTGATATTATAAATGTGACAGTTTGTGGGAATGGATGGATATTTTTGTTACTCTTTCACGCACAAACTACTAAGCAGATTTTGATAAAACTTTAAATTATTATTATTTATACATCAGAATAACATATAGGCTATAATTTATAATGATTTTGAGTTAATTAGCCAAAGTACAACGATAATTAAAAGTAACTTTTCTACGTGAACTAAGTCGTGGGCAGAAGCTCGTATTAGAAAAACATGTAAAAATAGTCTCTAGCATCGTCATTTACGGGATGGATACAGATGTAATGTTAAACACCCAACAAAGCAGTGATAGCCTAGTGATATGATCACTGGACTGCCAAGTCAAAGGCCTCGAGTTCAAATACAAGGCACGCACTCTGAATTTTAGAAATCATATGCGTAGTAATCTATACATACATATAAATAAAATTGAAGTCTGTTTGTAATATTGAAATAACCGCTTTTTACTACATGCATAATTATGAATATATATATACGGTACATACACCAAAATAACATTTTTTTTTTCTGTCTATTCCGGCTAATTGCCAAAAGCGCTATTTCGATTTGGCCCCCCTTCACCCTAATCCCCTAGTGGTCAGTAGCGTAGACTACAAACCCTCTCAGATAAGTAGAGTGCGCCGCCCAAGGCACGCACTCACTTACCCTGACGACCAAATCACCCTAGCGCAGGAGTCAAACAGAGTGACTAGCACTCTCAAAACACACGCACAAAAACGCCGCCCGATATACCGTCCTCGCCGGCGAGGCCCGTCGCGAAGACCCCTTAACGGTAATCCTCCCCGTCCCTTGCTCGAGCCGGCCCGTGCCGAGCCAGTAGCTTTAAATTCGCCCCTAAATAATTTAAACCCAGATCCAGCCGTCCCTAGCTGCCCCCCCAGCAACGCCCTAAGCCGAGGTCCGAGTCCCGCAGGGGACACCCTTAGCTGTGTTGCTTAGTTTATAAGTTGCCCCTGGCTGGAGGCATTTGGTGCCTCGCCACCTAGTCCGGTTAAGTTTTTAAAGCTCCCTCGAGCTAAAAACTATGTCCGACCTAAAAAAAAAAAAAATTCTCAATAGCAGCTCCGATTTTGAAAATGTGATCTCGATTAGTGACACGATTAGTCCTCTTATTTGAACCTAAACATACCGGCGAACTGTGGGTGTACATTGGTACACCTCTGTCTAACCTTTCAGGGAATACAAGCGTGATGGTATGCATGTAACATGATTAAAAAATAATCAATTTTCATTTTATGTTGTGTATCGAGTAATTTATTTCATGAGTTCTATGAGCTGTAAAATATTAAAAGTATATAATTGCCTACGTACATGACAAACATCCTGTATCTGTCGAAAAAAGTCTTGATCCACAGTCTTAAGGAACGTCTTACGTTTGCTGTGAGTTTTTTGGGCTCAAGTACCTTACTGAGTGGTACTTGGCAGCATCAAAGAAAGTATACCGGTTGTAGAAGCAACAAAAATGTATAGTCGTATCATCCAAGCAGAAGGGCCAATCGTTGAGATGAACTGATAGAATTGTTCTATATAATTATATATAAAATAATGCATTTCTATCCCTATTAATATATACATACAATCACGCCTGTATTCCCCAAAGTGTTAGACAGAGGTGTACCAATATACAATCATACTTTGCTGCGATAATTAACCGGGCACAAATCCAAAATCCGAGCCACTACTAAATTGGATAGAAAAATTATATTTAATATTATTAAAAATCCGTAAAAAAAATATTTGTTTTAAGACTCAATAAAACTTTGCTTGACCTGGAAAATGTACCTTGTAACAGTATCTTGCTGTACAAAATGTCCTTAGTATTTAATTGTTAGTTTATTTAAAGTAAATATAAAGTAATTCACAAAAAGGTCAGAGAGGAAGATTTGAATTAATTGGACTGCACGTTTGGTCTTATAGTTGAGCCCCTTTGCCACCAATTGTGGATTAAATTCCCACCAGAGATAAATATTTGTGAGATCGAAAGATATTTGTTTTGTATCTGGGTGTGTTTTTACTAGGAGATTGTTCCCTTGTGCGGGCGTTGTCTTTAAAACATTATAAATGTGATAATAATCAAAAACACGCAAATACTTTAGTAACAACTATATAACAACAAAAATAACTACTATTGCCAAGAAATACGGGTGATACAAAGGCAAGTATTGCAATAGAAATTTTAACTAATTTCTGTACTCCTACTTTCAAAACACTTAATAAGTTTAACTATAATTTTAAATCCATATTCTAGCATTGAAAACGGTGGAATAATATTAGCACCTAAGACAACCCTACCATTCCGTCGCCCCTTCCAAGTGTGGAATTTACCGGCAATCCCCAATTATCATTCCAAACATTGGAGGATTAATTAAATTTCGCGTTTCTATGAATTAATTGCTATGCAGGGTGTCTAATACACCGAGTGAGGCTTCACAAGCGTCAAATTGGTTTTTACACGCTGACACACATTTTAGAATCTGATACGCTTGTTCCCTCGTTAACGAGTCAGTTACTTTAATTAAAAACTGTTTCAATTACGTTCTGATGTAATGATGATAGAATTTTCCTTTGTTAGTATGATAACGTTGACAAATGGTTTCGTTATTATCTGGATTTTGATTAAGATTTCATTATTGATATTGTAATTCTTTGTGAATATTATTTACATTTCTACACAATTTTCACCATTTTTATAGCGTCTCCCACTACTGGGCCTCCCGTCTCTCCCTCCCAGCTACTCTGTCTATTATTTTAGCAATTTAAACTTTTTCTTATCTTATTTTTCCAGGTCACCTTCAAAGCTATATTTTCTTCGTATGGGACTCAATTTTTTGTGGATCTACATATTTTTTTATAATATTAACTGTCTGGGAACAATAGAACCATAACAATAGAACCACTGGACTGCCAAGTCGAAGGTCTCCGAAGCACGCACCTCTGACTTTTCGAAATCATGTGTGTATTAATAAATTAATTATCACTCGCTTAAACGATAAAGGAAAACGTCGTAAGGAAACCTGCATGCCTAGTTAGATTTTCTAAACGACGTGTGAAGTCTGCCAACCCGCACCAGGCCAGCGTGGTGGAATATAGTCTAATCCCTCTCATTCTGCGAAAGGAGATCCCTGCCCAGAAGTGGGACAGTATATGGGTTGATGATGATGATTCATCAGAGAGAGAGACACACTTACCGTAGGTAAAGCTATCCTATGCATGTGTGATTCTAATCCGTACAATTTCATAATAAAATGTAGAGTCCTGATGTCATAGTGCGTTGCATACGTTGCGTATGTGGGATCAGTCTGTTTCTACCTGAAGTCACTGTTCTTTAATTAATACTATAGCCACGTATCTATACATAATGCTTGATATCAGCTACAACCTATATCAACAGGTTTTGGCAAAGCGAGGTTCCATTGATGCGATACCACAATTATAATTTCAAAGCCATTTCAATTTCATACACCATTTACTGCGAAGAAATGTCTTTTTTTTAGTTTTAAGCATTAACTCTGTAAAATGCATAAAGTAGGTAAATTATAATTTTCACCGTCACTGTTTATTTTTTTTTAATCATTACAGTTCAATTACAAAAATTTTCATTCATAATGTAACTATTTCCATTTCTCCATTTGTTGTATGTTTATTAAGGAACCGAGACACACAAAGCCGTCATCGAGATCACCCTAGATCAACGCCATGACGTCATAAGCCCGGGCTGTATTGAGTTTCCGTAGCTGCGCAAGTGTGATGTCATAATGATATTTAACTCGTCGGCTTCGAATTCACAATTTGCTGTCAGTTTAACTTCCGGTTTTTATTTTATTATATTATTTACTCCTTATGTACTCCTTATGTACCCCTTATGTACTCCTTATGTACCCCTTATGTACCCCTTATGTACCCCTTATGTACTCCTTATGTACTCCTTATGTACTCCTTATGTACTCCTTATGTACTCCTTTTGTACTCCTTATGTACTCTTTATGTACTCTTCATGTACTCCTTATGTACTCCTTATGTACTGCTTATGTACTCTTTATATACTCTTTATGTACTCCTTATGTACTCCTTATGTACTCCTTATGTACTCCTTATGTACTCCTTATGTACTCCTTATGTACTCCTTATGTACTCCTTATGTACTCCTTATGTACTCCTTATGTACTCCTTATGTACTCCTTATGTACTCCTTATGTACTCCTTATGTACTCCTTATGTACTCCTTATGTACTCCTTATGTACTCCTTATGTACTCCTTATGTACTCCTTATGTACTCCTTATGTACTCCTTATGTACTCCTTATGTACTCCTTATGTACTCCTTATGTACTCCTTATGTACTCCTTATGTACTCCTTATGTACTCCTTATGTACTCCTTATGTACTCCTTATGTACTCCTTATGTACTCCTTATGTACTCCTTATGTACTCCTTATGTACTCCTTATGTACTCCTTATGTACTCCTTATGTACTCCTTATGTACTCCTTATGTACTCCTTATGTACTCCTTATGTACTCCTTATGTACTCCTTATGTACTCCTTATGTACTCCTTATGTACTCCTTATGTACTCCTTATGTACTCCTTATGTACTCCTTATGTACTCCTTATGTACTCCTTATGTACTCCTTATGTACTCCTTATGTACTCCTTATGTACTCCTTATGTACTCCTTATGTACTCCTTATGTACTCCTTATGTACTCCTTATGTACTCCTTATGTACTCCTTATGTACTCCTTATGTACTCCTTATGTACTCCTTATGCACTCCTTATGTACTCCTTATGTACTCCTTATGCACTCCTTATGTACTCCTTATGTACTCCTTATGCACTCCTTATGTACTCCTTATGTACTCGTTAAGTACTTATTTAACTGTAAGTCTTCCATAGATATTAAATAAATAAATCTGTGTCGCCTACTGGGGAAAATGTAAAACATCATGATATAAGTTACACACACAAGCGCACTCATAATCTTAGATTCCAAAAACTTATCATAATAGTGAAAGTCCTTTCCTCGCGGAGCACTGGCGACTATGCTCAACGTTAGGAACACAACACAGCTCCAAAGCAGCTAGTTATTTCACTTCGATTTTGTGTAGAGGTACTTCCCCAGGCGGGTAGCTCCAACTATCTCTACTCTTCCTCTTAAAAAACTGTATACTAATATTATAATGACGGACATGGGATCGAGAATTTGTATATCACAATAGGTATTTTCCTTAAGGAAATTTATGATGACATTATTATTGAAGAACATGGTTATTATATTGCTTGGTTATAATAAATGTTAAAAAACTTACCTTATCAGACTAAGAAAATAATATCATAATATCCACTATAAAGTCTTCTTCCTTCGAGCCTTTTAACGACTATGTTGGGGTCAGCTTCCAGTCTAACCAGATGTGGCTGTATTTTACACGAAGCGATTGCACGACTCTGAGGATAGACTGATTGTCAAGATTTTTGGGCAGTTGAGCTTCCTGAGTGGGTCTTCCCCAATAACTATAATCTGTGTGTCTTTAAATCTCGAGTGAATCGGTTTCTTCTAGGCAAGCGCGCTCCACCGTAGATCGCAGTGTCGCTTAACATCAGGCGAACTAGTGGTCAAGCGTAGGCCTATCGTGAATAAAAAAAAAATACAATTAGCAGTGATAGCCTAGGGGTATGACCATTGGACTGCCAAATCGAAGTCTCAAGTTCGAACCCAAGGCACGCACCTCTGACTTTTCGAATTCATGTGCGTATTAATAACTAATTATCACTCGCTTAAACGGTGAAGGAAAACATCGTGAGGAAACCTGCATGCCTTAGAGAATTTTCTCTACGGTTTGTGAAGTCTGCCAACCCGCACTAGGCCCTCCCAAATTGAGAGGAGACCCGTGCCCAGCAGTGGGATAGTATATGGGTTGATGTTATATGTGTTCATAATGACAACCGGTACCGACGGCTTTACTTGCTCGCGATGGGATAAGAATACCCATAATCCACTATAAAGCTTGTAAGTAAAACGAAGCGCACTTAAAGCCAAACCTGTCTCGCACATGAACCAAAAATTTCAAAGCAAAATTGCCGGCAATTTCAGGGGGCGTGCTATAGCCAGAAATTAATACAAACATAGTGGTTTGGCTCGACCGTTTTATGGACAACGTAAATCAAATGTGATTCCTTAAATTATTTATAACAAAACCTCTTTGGTGCAATAACTTTTGGGGCAAATTGAGTGGATGGGGTTTATAGCGGTCTTGTGCCGTGATTAACTAATTGAGTACCTAATATGGAAAATTATTGTTTTTGTTTACTGGGAAATGTTTATTTATATTTTTTTAAGGATAGCATATAGGTAGTTGTACCTAAAGCTTAATGTTACCTTATCACTGACTATTACTGTATATGTTGACTTCAATGGAAAGGGTCTAAAATGGACTACACAATTCAAGTAAATATGACTCTCAACTCTCTCTGACAAAACCATTTTCTGTGTTCCGTCATCACATTTAGTAATGACGGAACACAGAAAATGGTTTTCCACAAATGGTGTTCTTAAATATCTTATTTATTATCTATTTACATAATGTACAAAAAAAAAGGAAAATGAAAAGAACTAATAAAAAATTATCACGTCCAAGCGTCAAAGTATTCCTCCACATCGCTGTCATCTGGTAACGTTCCCAGAAGACTGGCCGCATTGCCACGTTGAATGGCAATGCTAATTCGTTGACCCAAGAATAAACCAGCCCTCTGGTCGCGCGAAGCGTCGATAAGTTTTTTGGTAATTTCTTTAAAAAGGAGTCGCGCACTCGGGCCCCACGTGTGTGTGTTTGTGTTGTTAAATATGAGGCCAGGTAGAAAATTGGATCTTCCTATGGATATATGTTTTTTTTTAAGTTTCCTCATCGACCCAATTGCTACTAACCGGACAATATTTAATCATTTTGGGTAACTGATAAGTCGGTCTAATAGAAAACCCACCAACTATACTGAATTAGAAATCAAAACCAGGATCTCATCTCAGTAATCATGCATCCGATAACTGGATCAATGAAGCAGTAACCATTTATTAATAAAGTATGAAAATTATCGTTTTGACGTGCAATCGACAATATTGGCGGTATGCCATTTGTCGCCCTTATTATTATGAGTATAAGGTCCATCTACGCGCATCACTGTAATACGAAATATTTTTGTTTGTTCAAGGGTTCTGCTTATACAACAAAATTATGGATAAGAGGCATTGTTTTGCAAATGAAGTAGGCTCATGAACAGAATATGGAAATGGGGTGCTGATCGTGTTATTGGGCGATACTAAAGGAGAAGGCGAAAATAAGGCCGTATTATGAATGAATTCTACAACCATTATTATCTATATCATCTTCAGACGACCTGCTACAGACGTACGACGTAGAGACGCCACATCCTATGTACAGACGCCAGCAGGTCAAGTTATCTAAAACTGTCAAATTTTCCCAACTGAACATGAACCTTATTACTTTGTATTAAAGTTAAAAATCTATCAAAGGAATTTGACAGATTGGGGTAGCTTGATGTGCTCTGTACATGAATTTCCAATCTTAGATTTTTTTAGAAACCTGTTTTGACCCGTGACAAGACTAAGGCCAACCTTTCTTTAAACCTAACCTCTAGATTTTTTGCAAACAGTCATTTATGGGGTTGCTTCTCATTTGATATAAAGCAATTTGGTATATTTTCATTTCAATAAAGTTCATAAGATTTAATAAAGGTAATATATACCTAGTGTTGCTATAATTTTAGTATATAAAACATTTGTACAAACGCCAGCAGGTCAAGCTATCCAAAACTGTCAAAATTTCTCAATTGAATATGAACCTTATTATATTGTATTAAAGTTGAAAATCTATCAAAGATATTTGACAGATTTTGGTAGCTTGATGTGCTGGCCTCTGTACTTATTACTCGAAAATGTATTTCGTCTAAGTAATAATAATAATTGAATATAACGTTCATTTGATCAAAAAGTATTTCATTCAATAATATTGATAAATACCATAATTAAAATTAATACTCTGACTTAGGTCAGTCTGATACCGTAAGGGGGCCGCTTGGGCGGCCCGCCACTGCCGGGTTTGCGGACCAAAGCTACAGCGCTCCCATAGTCCCGGCACTAAGGTGGTGACGTGAAACACCAAGGTTTTAGTCAGTAGCTCGCTCTTTTCAGAGCGGAGTCCGACACACCCCACCGCTCTCGCTCTACCGGAGCGGTGGGTAGTGCAGAAAGCATTTCCAAACCCGTCAATAAAAAAAAAAGAGTTAGGTTAGGTTATAATGTCCGTTTTAGCCAGATTGTAGATTATAATTGGGCACGTAGTAGAAGGCGGCATTTTGTGAATTAATTATTATTATTAAAGAACAATTATGTTCTTCTTATTTCTTTGGTAACTCTTCTACTTACTTCGAATCCGTTACAGAGTAGGATCAAAAACTAAGTGGAACAATACCAGCACAACTGAAAGGGTTGCCCAATCCTCTTTAATGCATGCAACACTAAAACAAACACAGCCTCTCTATAAATATTTATTCGGCTTATAGTGGAACATGTTCATGTAACTAAAGAACGGTCTCATTAAAATGGAAAAGGTGGACCCCGGATTTTGGTTCAATAAAGAACTAATTGGGCCAGGATGGTTTTTAAAACTTTTGTGATTCATGAGCTCAGTAAAGGATGCAATGCAGTGAATATAGAAGATCTATTAAATAAGCATTATTTTTTATCTATCAAGACATTAAAGACATTTAGACATTTATTTGCCAAACCAAGTGTACAGACGCCAACAGATCAAGCTATCCAAAACTGACAAATTTTCCCAATTGAATATGAACCTTATTGTTTTATGTTAAAGTTGAAAATACATTAAAGAACTTTGACAGATTGTGGTAGCTGAATGTGCTGGCCTCTGTACATTATAGATTTTATATAATTATCTTAAACTTAGTCGCCTTTTTCAAGCATTGCAAAATTTGAGGGCTTTATAATTAGTCTCGTAATCGAGACTCATTATGAGTGAATTTTGAACAGTGAAAGTATTTGGATATTCAGACGGTGAATGAAGATGAATTTACTGATATTTCTAGTAATATTTTTTTGGTTTTTGAGTATTTTAACTAGTAATCAAGTTATAACAAAACGGTTACTAGTCAGACTGATTTTAGGGTTTAAAAATTAACCGTCTTATTCATAAAAATATAAAACGGTATAAAATATAAATTTCCTTTTACTAAAATGTGTTCAGTCTTCTTTTCTCTGTAATGAAATATTACAGGTCACAACAAGACAAAACACATTTCAACAGAGTTCTAAAAGACGTTTTATATTTTTTATGAATAAGACGGTTAATTTTTAAATAATTTCGTAAATAAAACTTTTTGAAAATTACAAATGACTACTAGACCATAAATAATTTACTGACTAAATGAGCATTTATCAATTATTATTAAATTATGTAAGGCAATGTAATTACATCCAAAAGGTTCATTCATATTACGTATTCAAGTAAAATTCTCAGTAGAAAAAGACCGAGGTTATTTTTTATGAAAAAGAAAACGAAAGCATTAATTTAAAGCGATTGTATCAGCGTTTCTATTTACCGCCACCAAGTTATTATCACAAATGCCTTATCAAAAAATACCAGGTACTGTGATTTTTGCGCTAAAATTACAAATAATTTTGCTCCATTTTTTTAAGGAACCATCACAGAAGCTGTAAAGTAATTTAAAATTATAACGAAGTGCGTCGGGCAGGTTAATTATTCAATTAAACAACCTGCGTACTCCTGAGCGAATTTGAAATTTGCATAAAGGTCAATCAAAGCCCGATCAGAGCTGTGATTACGGCGAGCGGCTCCCGAGCTCACCCTACCCATTTGAATAGATTTTGTTCGACAATACATCCGCGTGTATGCAATAAAGAAAGGGCCTTATTAGTTTTGGTCTAAATTCGCATTTTCCTTTGACTATTTGATCCTCTTTTTGTGTTGGCATGATAAAGTAGATTGTATTTCTTTGTTGTGTTATACCATTTCCAAGTTTTACCATATTTTTGTGGATGTCGACTGTGGGATATATTTGGATATTTTGTAAAGGATGTACGAGTGGCTTGATGTTGTATCAGTAATAATCCTTCAATACATGTTAATTGTTTTTTTTTATGTATTCCAGTCACTTTTTGGGCTCTTAATGTAGGTATTCAGAGTTCAAAAAGTGACTGTGATTTTAAAAAAGTATTATTTTTATTAAATATAGACTCTATTACTAGTTTCTAACATACCCCATCAAACCATCCCTGCTGGCGGACGGTCCATGAGAGTGTTCCACTCTATAAAACAACGTCCCTAAAATATTAAATACAGGTATCTCAAGTTACCCCTAAAAACTCTCGTTATAACAACAATCGATTCTCATATCTGAAGCTTCAGAAACAGAAAGTCGTACTGAAATTACAGACGAACAGTTGTCGTTATGTAGGTTGTTAAAAAAATAATTTCGCCGTCAAAATCTATTGCCATATTCGAGTCGACGGAGTCGTAATGGAATTTTAATGAGAATTTCAGCTGCTCGGTGTAATTTCTTTTTTGCCTCCGCCTGAAATAAAAGAACGGCATTTATTGGAATCGATAACAGAGCCATTCGGTCTCGGAAGATAATATCGACAATCGTGACCCTATTTTAATCGATTAGTTCTTTTCCCCTCGTCTGATGATAATAGACTTTTATGATTGTAATCCTCTTGCAAATTATTGGCATGACGTGGATTTGAATTTCATTCGGTTTCTATAGGTTCTGGGCCAGTACCTTTTTATAACATTCGTAGATGGATTGAGATCGTTTGCAATTTTATCGTTCTTGTCATGATTATCTTCTTCTTGTTATTTTACTTTTATACGAAGAAATTAAATCCTCAATTTACCTATACATATGTATTTTGTTATAGGTCCTATAACCTATGGTTGTTTATTAGTCAATTTCACTCTTTTTATCTAATGGAATATACGGAAGAATGGTTGTTCAACAACATTCAAAAGGCAACTAAACTTATATGAAAATCGGGTTGCTGTTGCGATCAAATAATTTTACATTTAAATTGATGTTCAGATTTTTTTTTTAATTTACATAAATGTTGCGAAAATGTTTTTATGGTCTTTTAAATTAGTTTTGGAGATGAGGAATAGTTGTTATAGTTTTATATCTATAGATAATTATAATATAAAAAAGGTAGACAGACAAACACAATATAAAATCTGGGATAGTCTGTTTAATTTCTTCAACAAATTTTCTATAGATAATTTTAATATAAAAAGACAGATAGACAAACACAATATAAAATCTGGGATAGTCTGTTTAACTTCTTCAACAGATTTACTACGCGTTGTATTTTTTTGCCACGAATCTCATATACTTATTTAGAGAAAACATATTGTTTAGATTTTTCTGTATAAGGAAAAAGATTCAACTTGTATGTAGGGGCTCCCAAAAATCCGGATCAAGCCCATAGACGGGCTTCAATGTTGACGAAAAGTAGGGAAAGTAAAGCGATAAAAATTCTCAACAATGGGTTCCGTAGAGAGCTGAATACACAAAAGTGTTAAAATAAACTCTGGGTAAGCAAGTCTTATCTGAACGCCGCAGACGACAGAATTGGTGATTCTTTTCTCTTTGGTGTTCATAATCCCTACTAATATCATAAATGTTAAAGTGTCTGTCTGTCTGTTACGCTTTCACTCCTAACCCGCTGAATCGATTTTGATGATATTTGGTACAGAGATAGATTAGACGTTTTTTATTAATTATTCTCTATGAGTAGCGTTATAGCCATAGCTGTAATAGCCTAGTAATATGATCATTGGACTGCCAAGTTGTAAGTCTCGAGTTCGAATCAAAGGTGGCGCACCTATGACTTTTTGCAATCATGAGCGTATTATTAATCAATTATCCCTGGCTTAAAACGGTGACGGAAAACATCGTGAATACTGCTGGTGGATAAATACTCTGTATTGTTTAAATATTTAATAATTATATTTTATGTATGATAATTAATAATTGTATATTTTTTTAAATAAACTATTCACTAGAAGATTTATTTCATTGTTGTGCCTATTTTACTATTGGCCTACTGCTAATCCTTCCCAGTTTTAGTATTAATGTATGCGAAAATTCGTCTTCATCAATCTAGGATAACGCTATTTAAAACAAGTTACGTAATTAAAATAACTAAAAAACCCGACTGCATAAAAACACTTTAAAAAAAACTAAAAAGACAAAAACAAGTCTAGCAGTCGGGACCCATTACTGGGAATTTTAGAGATGGTCACGATTTTGAATGGGTCCCGACGGCAAGATTGACTTTATTCTACGTTATAATTTATTATTTTATGTATTTATCGATCATGAAAACATTTAAATGTTGTAGTTATTCAATATTACTTTACATAGGTCTGGACTACTAGACTTGTTTTTGTCTTTTTAGTTTTTTTTAAAGTGTTTTTATGCAGTCGGGTTTTTTAGTTATTTTAATTACGTAACTTGTTTCCGGATTTTTAGTGCAACACTACGAAAAATCTGCAGACGCTTAATTTAAAACTAAGGTGTGTTATTTACTTGTGCAAGATTTCGCAAACTTTCGCTAATTGCTACCGAAAATTTGAGAATACATGATACGGAATGCTCAAAACATATTTTTCAGCCCACGCATTAAAGCGCATAAAATCCGCCATTTTGTTTTTTTTTTTAATTTCATGTACCCAGTGACACTCGTGCCATCAAGACAAATCTAATGAGGTATCATTTATCTAAATCGGTTGCACCGTTGAATAGTTACGAGCGGACATAGGAACGGACATACATACATACATACATACATACATACATACACGTCAAACACATAACCCTCCTCCTTCGGCAGTCTGGTTAAAAAGCTGAACATAAAAGATGTTCACTTTTACGCAACGTAATAAAAACGTTAAGTAGGAATAAAAAATCTATTCAGGAGGTTATTGGAATTCATAATTACTTCTAGTAACTTCAAAGCTAATAACTTAAAAGAAAAGTAATTTGAAGTCCGCGCAAAGTTCTTAAGGAAACATAAAAGTCGCCTGAACAAAAGTTAAGAGCAAGTAAACGATGGAAAACTTGTCATGATTTTGTTTTCTGATTTTAAAAACTGTCCTTATATTATCTTAGCAGTGGGGGCTGGCATGGCCTTATATTAGTTCCAATTAATTGCATGTCTTTGAAATTTTCTGGACGGCTGTGAAGTCTTCCAACCCGCATTAGGCCAGCGTAGTTGACTATAGCCTAATCCTTCCCATTCTGAGAGGAGACCCGTGCCGAGCACTGGGACAGTATGCAGGTTCACGATGATGTTCCTTTTCCGAAGTGGGGTAAAAATTGAATTCCACAAATTGAATATATTAAAACATTGGCAACATCAAAAACAAATGAACGGCCGCAACAAGTGTTGGGCTCGCAAAAGAAAGTTTTTATCTCGATGACAAATAATAATTATATATGAGTATCTCAATGACACTTCATAAAGTAAAATACCACAATACGGTACTTCTTTATAAAACAGATAAAATACTCTCACGTATTCTATTTGAATGAAAATTTTCGATAACGAAATTTTACTGGGAGTCCAGAGTGAGATGGGCAATTTCGGAATTCCCGGTACATAAGTATTGGACCACTTGTCACGCGTATACCGTCACCCAGGGGAGAGCATCCCCAAATTCGAGCTGGGACCATGGGAATCCATTTGCCTATCCCCTAAAAATTTCAACCGAAAACAATTTTAATATAACATGAAAAGTTACGTGGCGTGTATAATGTTTATATGAAATAAGGAATCAAATTGTTTTTTTGCTTATTTAAACTAGCTACTTCCTTCAATTGAATTCAGATAGTGTTTTCGGTATTCTTCTCTGAGTTCTCCAAGATTTGAATTCCGTCGAAATTGTTATTAAAACTCATTTAGAATTTGATGACTTGTGGTTTATGAATATTATGCTGATAATTTAGGCTTTTTGAATTATTCTTTCATATCAGCCACAACACGTCCATAGCTGAACAAAGATCTCCCTTTATACTTCCATAACGACTGGTTATATGCCGACTATATATAACTACATATAACGACTTCCGATTCCGATTATATATAACTTTATAGCGACCTTTATCAAGTCATCCGTCCATCTCGCTGGAGGCCATCCTGTTCTACGTTTTCTGTTGCATGCGCCTCCACTAGAGAAACTTTTTGTCCCAGTGGCCATCAGGTCTACGAGCTATGTGCCCCCCCCCCCCCTATTGTCACTTATGTTTTTTAAGTATTTACCCTTTATAATGAATAATATTATTTTCTTGATCATTGTGACAAAACTCATGTTACTATACAAAAATGATGTCATGTAATAATCTGAATAATATATTTCTTTTGGACCAAGTTTAATTACATATCTCAGACCTAACACATACCGGCGAACTGATGATGTACAAAGGCCAGCACATCAAACTACCCCAATCTGTCAAATTTCTTTGATTGATTTTCAACTTTTACACAAAGTGATAAGGTTCCTCTTCGATTGGGAAAATTTGACAGTTTTTGATAACTTGACCTGCTGGCGTCTGTACATCAATGAGTACACCTCTGCCTTAAACACCGAAAATTCAGGAGTGATTGTAATTTATGCAACACAGGGTATTACAAAACTACCCGTAAAGCCGAGAGGAGGTTAAATGGAGCCTTATAACGAGTCCATTCACAATATTTAAGAACCGTAGTTACACTGTATAACATACCTCAAAAAAAGGAAAACAACAACATTTATGAATGAAAAATAGAAAAACTATTAGATAACTGATCTAACCAGATTATTTAACAGAAAGTCCTACGTACCTTACGTAGGACTTTCTGTTAAATAATCTGGTTCCCAGACCTGACGGCTGACCAAATTTTTGGCTTTGATAATTAATTATATTTTTTACGGGGTATTTTATAACACGTTGGATATTCCCGGCAGGCAAACATTGCAAGTACACATACTTGGAACTATCATAATAGTCACATTACATTTCGCTCCATATTATTCATGAATTACGCATTAATCCGCGTTTATTTCAGTGACATAATTCAAAAGATGCGTTAGTATAATGTAAGTGTATACAATAAAAAGTAAATATACACATAAAATATTTCAGCTGCTCACAAATAACAGGTTTATCTTCGTCGTAAACATGAGCTAAAATTTAATGCAAATGGTTATACACTTCCGTATTTTAGGGATTTTATTTCTGCAAAGATTTCGCTTTGCATTTTGCTTTTGCGATATTTATGAAGTTTAGTGAGCGGAACTTTAAGTCGTTGAATATTTTCTAGCCACGTTTTGACACTATAATAGTCGAGGAAGGATTTAAAAATCCTGTTCAATAGTTCCACGCCAATGTAATGAAATTATAATTGTCAAAAATCTGCAAGGTTAAGCTGCGACAGCCGTGGTCAGTCTGTCGATGGGTGACCGTTCCTAACACATAGAGACCCCTCTGTCCCTTGGAGAACACGTAAAACCATCGGTTCCAGTTGTCATGCGAACACCTCGACAATCATTCGTGGTAGTCAGAAACCCAAAAAGCCTGACACAGGATACTGTTATCCTCCCGGCAATCCTTCATCAGATCTCCGCGACGTTATTGCTCAGAAATTGGATCACGGGGGACTGATGCCAGTCGCTGTGTGTAATGGTGATATTCAGCTACATCTGGTTAAGCAGAAAGTCAACCCTAACAAAGTTGGGAATCCTCAAACATAGGCACGAAGAATTATGACAATGTAGTAAAATTACAATAGCATATTATTGAATAGTAACTGACTTTGTGTGCTTATAAGTAATTGTTGAATTATCTACCCATTGTACGCTTTTGATATTCACTGTCAACTGTTAATATAATAACGATCAAATATATTACATTCCACTACAATAACATCAGTATGATAATTCCAGTTAATGATGTTTGTTGTATTGACGGCCGGCAACATCGCTTTGCGGAATTAAACATGATTCTGTTTATTTGAACAATGTGTATCGTAGAGCTGCTTCCACAATGAACCTTCCTGTAATCACAGGTATTGAAGTTATTTCTAGTAATTGTGATTTCATTCAATATTCTAGAATATAAAATGTCAATGAACCTAAGTTCATTGGCGTTTTGGTCTAGCTTATTCGTGTAATTTGAGTAGATTCGCAAAGATTCTCCGAAATGTTACGTATAAGTTAAATGTGTTCAATAAAGTTGTTCAATGAATTTATAAGACTTAAAAGCGATTTATAAGTTCGTGTTTGTATGGTATATACGATTTTTAACTGTAATAATATCGCATTAGGTTTAAGATAGGGTGGGATGGTAGCCAATGAACCGCGTGTACCGTATGAGCCAGTAGAGGTTGCGACAATACGCGACGTTGCCAGTCCGTGCAATAAACGTGTCTGCACTTCCTACCCGCGCCGTGTAGAATGCGCTAGTCGCCGGCCATTTGCCGCCATAAACGGACGTGCGTGCCGCATTTTTGTGTTTCGTTGAGTAAAAACGACGAAAAAAACGTAAGTTTATTTTTGTAATTACTTTATTATTATAACTACTACTAAACTATGAGTGTGTTCTATGCCTTTTATGGGTTATTGTGCTTGTTTGAGTATATAATTTGAATCGCTTCCATGCGCTTATTGGCAACAGCATTACGTAACCTTTTCTAAAGGGGGAGGTGTACCCAGATAACCAATAACTCTGGGTACGCAATGAACCATGGTTCATTGTGTACTACTATAACTAACTATAATATTACTTTTATATTAATATATATTATGTTTAATATTTTCTTAGATTATTTACATAGCTACAATTTATTATTGCAGGAAAATAGGTATTTAGATATACATTTATTCTATATTATTTATATCGGGCAACCTTTACGTATTAAAGTACCTAATTACTAATATTAATAGGATTTTTTTAGCATGGGTCGAAACACACTTGGAAGGGAACGTCGTAAAAAAGGTGCAATCCTTCCCGAAGCCATGCAAAAAGGTATCGAACTGCACTTAAATTCAGGGCTGAGTATCCGGAAATCAGCTGAAGCTTCTAACATTCCCTATCCGACACTACGAAGATATATCGTCGCTGCGCCTGCCAAATTCCATATGTGCATTTTTTTATTTTTTGTTTTTTGCACTAAATATAATCTCCGTTACATTCTCGATGTGTTGATAAAATACTTTTTGTAATTTTCGAACTAGAAACAAGCTCAACAAATTCTATATGTGTTTTGACCGTTACGAAAAATTCGTATGTGCCGAAATGCACATGAAGGATTTGTGTTCTGTCTTCAGTCGCCCGCCGACTGTGTTAGAGATGTGAGCGTTGTGGTGTAAATAACACTACAAAAAAGTTTGTAGGAGTAAAAACACAGTAAAAGTGGTAAGTTCATAGTTAATTTACTTCATAGCAGTTATTTCTCATTTATTCTCCTCAAGTTATTGATAATTTATCATTCATACCTGGCCAATTTAAATAAATAATTTTGTAACCTAACATTTGTGAATCGCGTCTTTATGATAATGTTAAAATACAAACATAGTAAATTATCTGTTGATTATTATTTGACTATTATCATAATAATAACGCTATAATATTAGTGTGTGATAAATGCGAAAGTTTCTGAGTATATGAGTGTATGACTGTGTATCTTTGTTTTAACTTCACGTTACTTTATCGCGTTGCAAAGCCAGCAAATCTAAGAAATGGTCTTTGATTTGCTGGCTTTGCAACGCAAAAAAGTAACGTGTAGAATAAACAAACTAATCACTTACACTTACACAAAATTAAAGTCAATATCTGAGTATATTTTACATTTTCGATGCTAAGATATAAAGTTATTTTAGCGAAGGAAAAATACGACTGCGGGCAGGATTCGAACCTGCGTCTTCTGGTTCGGTACACTAGACGCTATGACCACTAAGCCACCGCGGTCATAGCGAAGACGCAGCTAGGTTCGAATCCTGCCCGCAGTCGTATTTTTTCTTCACAAAAATAACTTAACAATATTTAAGTATTTTAAACTCAGGAATTATGTAGTTAATGCGTGTGTTTACGTTTGTTTGTATGATATTTATTATAATACATAACTGTAATTTTTTTATTATTTTTTTTATATAGAAGATTTGAGTGCGTTTGGCCGCAGCTCACCTGATGGTAAGTGACTGCTGCAAATTTACCTACACTCTTTGCCTACGTTTTTGCTTTTTGTTCAAAATTAAAATCAGCAACAGCAGGATACTTATGTTAACCAGAATCAGGAAAGCCCTAAAGTGTTTCAGGAAGGTGACCTAGTCTTCGTGATCGAGTACTCTCAGTCCCAGGGCAATCTCGATCCTGGCATGCGAGGGCCATATAGAGTTATTCGAGTGCTCCGCAATGGTCGATACGACCTAAGGTTTGTCACTGGAGCCTATGGAAAGACCACGTATGCGGCTGCACAGTTTATGGTGCCTTGGAGGGGAGAATGGACCCCTGAGACTGACTGACAGACTGACTGACTGACTGAGTAAGCCTGTCTGGTGTGTAGACTACGCGGCATGGTTAGCCTTGTAAGGCTTTTGCCGGTACTCTGTATTGACATCTACGCGGTATGATGGCCTCGAGAGGCATCTGCCGGTAGTGTCTGTGTGTGAAGTCTACGTGGCATGTTTGGCTTGAAGGGTCAACTGCCCGTAGCCACCGGGAGGTACACCTGCCACTCTGTGGAGGCCCCTGCCTACGGTGTGAAAGCTTTTCGGCTAGGGTATGGGTTCGGCCGGACCCATACCTAACCAACGAGTCTCCAAGTGTCCTGTGAGCGCTTGGGGTTGATTATTACGCTTTCGTGTGTGTTTGCATGTATTCTAATATGGCATGTGCTTAATTCACATCCTATTAACACAATTGGGGGTGTTATCTGTTTGTGGTTTTAAGAAAAAGTCGCAAATTTATGCATCTCCAATTATTCTGTCAATTGCTTTACGACGTTACACATGACACATACTTAGTCGGTTAACTCGTTGCAGACACAGATTATGCTGACGATGATTGCTCAGAGAACAGTAATCTACCTGTGCTTTCGAGGACAGAGGCAGATAATGAGCAACCAGGGCCGTATCAGACTCCAACTGAAACAAATGTTGCAGAACCGCGGCACGGGTCCCTTCCTGTGCCTAATCGAGTTCCCGAAGAACCTGACTGGGACGTCAGGATGTCAGGAGAGGCCGTGTTAGATGTGACTAATAAAGAGAGGGGGTAGAATGACGGAACGATATAAAAGCAGCGCGACTGGCGGCAACGGGTGCCCTAGTCCGGTTAAGTTTTTAACTCCCTCGAGCTAAAAACAATGTCCGACCGAAAAAAAAAAAGGCGACGGGTGATTGTTCGTTGAACTCTCGTACTGGGCGGACGTGCCTTCCATGTTGATTTTGTTAAAAATTGTTTTCTTGATAATTATATTTTTGTTAATATTTAGGTTAATAGATTTTTATTTTTTAAAAGGAATTTCACTTCTTATTTCCAATAATATTATAATAATAATTATTGTTAAGCACGACTGATTATTTTTTTAGTTTTAGTACTTCCTAATGATTTTATTATATTTTGTTATTATAAGAAAACTTAAGGATCACATAACGACAAACGTTAAAATAACAAAAAAATACATATTTTCAAATCCTTGATGTGCAATAATGCACATACATAATTTTTTTAGACAGTTTTAAAACAGATATGTGCAGTTTTTGGCTAAAAAAAATTATAACTCCCATAAATAACTAATATTAGTGGCAAATCTTGTATTCCTTATATGTCTCAAATAAATATCTTTGTTATTGCATTAACACTTTTGCAGTTTTTCCGTTTATTTATTCAATAACACGTTTTTTGTTGTTTCCCAAAACCTTACAAAAATCACATATGGAACTTGTCAGGCGCAGCGACGATATAATAAAATACATGAAGGTTCCGTCAGCTATATTGGAACCTCAGTATAACGCAAGTAAAGTATTTACCAATCAGCAAGAAGACAGTATTAAGGAATACTTATTGGATTGTGCACATAAATTTTGCGGTTTAAAGATGGTTGATTTTTATGATTATAATGATAAATTAGTATTTAGAAGATTGTTTTGTTTCTATTAGGTTTTTTGTTGTTGTTTTAAGGAAAATGTCATGACAGATGACGAGGAGGTGATAATAATTATTGTTCCTATTTAGTATAGACCTACGTACCTATAATTGTTATTAAAGCATAAAAAAATAAGGCTGATTAGGTAGGTTATTTTTGTACTTGAAACGTAATAAATATTAAAATTTATAACTGTTTTATTAATTGAAACGTAATAAATATTAAAATTTATAACTGTTTTATTAATCAAACCTAATGTATTTATTCCTATGATTCATTGTGTACCGCATGGTTCATTACGTCCCCCCTCCCCCGATTCATTGCGTACCGCATGGTTCATTAAGTCCCACCCCCCCGATTTATTGTGTACCCTACGGTGTACACTATGAACCATTTACCTTTTTTTAAAAAACTCGGTATTACTAAGACATTATTCAATATTACCGAAAATTTGGTATGCAATATGTTAGTTCATTAAGTAACCCAAGTGTAGCAAATAAAATATATTCTAAAACTGCAATAGTAACTGTGCTAGACCTTTTCAAACTTTTCATGGTTCAATGGCTACCATCCTACCCTACCTGTAAATATAGTTTTAAGGATTATTAAATAAATAAATACTTTTTCCAGAGATAATTGATTTTAAATGCAGTAGTAATTCAGTGTAATGATACGATATTGGATTACGGAGTTCATAGTATCGAGTTTAAGGACAATGTGATCCCTATTTATTCTGAAAGGAGACCCATTAAAGAGATTAGTGAGATTAATGTACTTATGGGTGTGTTACGTGTGTTCTCTTTGTGGACCTGTCTTTAAATAGTGTGAGTCCGACCATTCTTTTGACAGTAAAATAAATTAAAGGAGATAATGAATGTGAATATTCAGTTACTAAGGTAAAATAAAATTGCAAATATAATACAGCACTTAAATGCCTGATTTTGATTTGTCAGCGGTAAATAGCTCAAATAGTGATTTTGCATAATCCTTGCTAGTACTTAGAATTATTTTGGGGTTGAGGTGACCTCCATTAATGAATCCATAAGAAAAGTGACTCCTATCAAACTATTCTCTACAGATTTAGAATAAGGCCAAGCAATTTACGAAAAATTATATTCTGAGTAAGTGTTGACAGAATATTGTTTGCGCCTTCTAACTTATTGACTTATAACATAAATATACTGAGAATATATAAAATAGTAGTTGACGAAATAATCCAAGCTGGATGGCATACTTAGGTGAAAGTAAGATGTATGTCACATACAAAAGGAGGTCTATCAGTGTTAGAAGCCAAGCTGTGATAATGATGACGATAATTAAATAATGTTCTGCCTTATATTATAACAAAAAAAAAGAATACCTACAGAAGAAAAATATTAACAAAAAAAATATGTTCATTTTTCACCATGTGACAGACGCTTTAGTCTATTCTTAGAAGTTTAATGGAAACAGCTGTACAAAAATGCACTTCATTCAACGTCTTAGTAGACGAGCTGATGTACTGCGGGTATCAACATGTTAGCAGTAGCCTTATTCCTAACAATATTCGCTTTCATAATTCTAGAAGACAACAAAACAAATTCTTTTAAAACACTCACAGACCTTAAGAAACAGTTTCAAAAAGTTGAAAATGAAGGTTTTAGTACATCAGATCTTTGGGTCGGAAAAGCTATGGATTTCGTTTACTCCAACAAAACTATAATGAGTTTGATTGCGAGAGAGCTTTGGGACGTCGGTTCGAGAGCCATCGATAAAATTGTTGAAGTCAAGGACAAAAATAAGGGTAAGTGCTTTTTGATTCTAATAGTAAATCAGACTATAATGATAATCTAGAATGTATTAACATCATCATGATCACTAACAACCTGAGTCTATCCACTGCCTGTAATTGGTATTTTACGTGTCAACAAAACAGGTATAATTCTATAATGGTGTAAAAAAAAAGTCACTTTCTAGTTTTAAAATAGAACCTGATGACTGATTAAGAGACAATGTATAGCCAAAACAAGCTGACCTAGAGATTTGAATTTTACTGGAAATATTACTTGAGTATTTCGGAAAATCCCAACGGGATTGTGAAAAACGAAGCTTCGCAGAAAACACTGCAGGAGATAGATAATCATTATTTCAATATATATTATTACAGCCCATTTACTATCATCCCACTGCAGAGTACGGGCTAGAAAGGTTAGACGATAGTCCACTACTCTAGCCTATTGCGAGCTGGCAAACTTCATAATGCCGTCGAGAAAATGTCTCAGGAATTCAAATTTCCATATGATGAGTGATAATTACCTACTTATTAATTATTGAACAATGTTGGTTATAATTTTATTAATTTGTTGCAGATCCATCGTGAATGTAACGATCAAGAACCCTTCGGAATATATTATAGAAAACTGAAAACCAATTCGGGTAATATGAAAAGTCCAAAATGTATCCGATTTAGTGTGAATGTCCTTACTGTCAAATTATATTCGTTTAAATAAAGTATGTTGTATTAACATAATTATATTGTGATGTAATCGAAAGTTAGAGTAGTGCGATTATATCGGATAAATATTTTGAACATTTTTTAATTACCAGAATAGGCCTTCAGATTGCTAAGAGATATTTTATTTTTGTAAACGTGGTCAGCTATTGCTAAATAAAAACTTTTACAATTATTATCATTTTATCAATTTAGACTACCTTTAAAATGGGTTATTTGAGAACCATGAAGCTATTTTTGGAATAAAGACGTCAAATGTATTTCTATGACAACAAATTAATTTTTTTTGCTGTAATTAATTGTCATTACGTATACTGCAAAAATGTGTACTACTAGAATAATAGGTAGCCCTATGGGTTTCAAATGTTTACTTTTTTTATTGTATTGAGATTACAAACAAGCGACAGCTAATGATAAGTGGCCGCCATAATATAGAGACGCCAGCAATCACCAGTAGTACCTACCACTAGCATGTTGTCATCTTGATACCTCAGTTGTATGCCTAGTAATTATTGGTATTGGCTACATTATATACACACATACACTGGCTACATTATATGTCTTTAAAACTGGAAAACAGTAAAGTTACCACATTGTTACTTATTGGCAGAAAAGTTAATTGGCTCTGCGGGGGTATTACGTAGCTTACTTTATGTTACAGTCGAGTTTCACTCGAAACAAAAACACATCAGTCCATTACTGTCTTATAGCCAGCTATAAGACAGTAACAGTACTGTAACATAGGAGGGTGTCCACCATAACCGTCGATATATGAGGGTATGCATGAGGTATAGTATACATGAGGGTTTCCACACGGGACTGAAATAAATGTTTAAGACATGTCTTTCCAGATAGGTACGGCCAGCAACGAAAGTCACACAGCTAAATTTTGAAAAAATCATAGCTCCGAAACTTGTCCAGAAGCTTTTTCTATTAACATAACCTAAATATTTAATGGTCATCTATGCAATTATTTCGCATAACCTTCACAGGTCAGTACAAGTTACTGATCTGTGAAGTGTATGAAATAGAAGCTTCCTCAATCCTCAATATGTCTACAATTGATGACACTCCCTCCAAGGTCAAAAGCTATTCAAACATCAATAGAAGTGTTCCAAAAGTGACGATTCCGTTCCAGAAAATACATTATCGCTTTTTTTTTAAATCATAATGAAGATTGCAACGTGTTCAGTGACTTTCGTTGCTGACTGTACGTTAGAAGAAGACATCATATCCCCTTATTGTTTCATTACTGAACAAAAAAACAGCTATTCTGAACATAAATGAAAAAAAAGTATGAAACAGTTGATTTTACTTCGAGATAACATCTCGTTGCTCCTGTAGTAAAAGTTGTTCATAATGATAAGTACAATGAACCCTTCATTTTTTTTCGGTAACCACAATTATAAGGAAGGCCCTACTATGACCTGGTGGATGGATTAGGTTACATTTGATGAATCACTATAAGACGGACACACATAACAGCGGATCATTAAGAATCCAGTATAAGTTGATCTCGGAAATATTTCAAAAATTTTCAAAGCTATGCAATGCAAGGTCAGCTTATACTGGATAATATTTATAATGATCTAGGTGAAAATTCAAGTCAAAAACTAACTACTGCACCCACTGCAATTTCTACCTTTTTTATTGCAATTAGTAACACAACTTCGATCAAAACGACCACGAACATAAAGCGAAATATACAGCGTGGTCGGCGTAGAGGAAAGTGAAGCGACGAGCTCAACTGTTGCGAGAGATATTAGGCCCCTGAAATAGCGAACAGAGTGGCCTGGAAAATGAAAAGGGAGATTCTTCCCAGAAGTGGAAGGTATCGGACTTGAAGAACAATAGATATGTATAATATATTCTACTTAACTTATCGCCCAATCTCTGTGGTTTGTCAGGCACAAGGCTTGCATAACTAATGATAGCCACAGAATATCTATTACGCTTCAGTTCCTGTAGCCGTCTGTACCATCAAAGTTCAACAAAGCATGACAAACTCAAAGGTCTGTAGTCACCGCCCTAAATGTAACAGATTGCAGGCATACATTATTTATGAGGGGTGTTACACAACTAACATAGCAATTTAATAATGTATGCAAATTAAATTGTGTGTGGATCTTAGACTTGGTGATAGTGTTTTCTCTGAACGATCTGTTTTCATATTGAACAAGTACCATTCTACTTTAACAATTAGAAAGAAAGAAAGAAAATGTTAATTTAAAGTCTCGCACAGAACAGTATATACATAATTAGCACAACTACAAATTAACACAACCCTGCGCGAGGCTAAAAAAGGGTCCCCATCTCAGCATAAAGCTGTGAAATTCCAGCACATGCTCAGATGTCACAGCGTGGTTTTATGATAGGGCCAGAATAATGATGCCACGGACACCGACACGATTACCGCAATCAACTTAAAATAAAATAAAAATAGGAAAAAATAAAATTAAAATTAGTACTAATAGCTACAACATTCTAAAAGCACTTAATAAATAAATAAATGTGCGCCCACAGATACATATTATAAACAAGAACAAGGACAATTAGCAATTTTAGTGCAAGGTACAGAAAGAGGGACGTGGCTTAGTAATAAATACAGTAAGAGAGGGCATAGTGGGAGTAATTTCACTCAAATTGGAGCTGCCCGATTGGGAAGTACCTCGGCCTTGCAGAAAATCGAAGTAAAATAACACTGCTTTGAGTTGTGTTGTATTTCTTACGGTGAGCAAGGTTGCCAGTACTCCACGAGGAAACGTTTTGTTGGCAGTGGGGGGAATTTGATCCTTATAATGCCAAACAAACTATTCCTCTTTCATTTTACAGGGTCGGCAACGCGCAAGTGATACCCCTGGTACCTATTACAACCGCTTATCATCAGGTGGACCGTTCGCTTGTTTTCCACCTTAGTAGTATAAAAAAATAACCTAGTGGTTAGTCTGTGGATGGGTGACTGTTCTTTACACGTCGAGAACCCTCTGTGACTCGTAGAGCACGTAAAGCTATCGGTCCTGGTTGTCATACGAATACCTGTTATTTAGAAAAGGAAAAATACGACCACGGGCAGGATACGAACCTGCGTCTTCTGGTTCGGTACACCAGACGCTATGACCACTAAGCCACCGCGATACCTACCCGTCATGTCGAATTTTTCCTTCACATATTGAATTTACGTCTTTATGGTGACGTCAGTAACACCTATTGAAATGCAAGTTTTTTCCTTTTCCTTTTCTAAATAACTTTAAAATCTTAGCATGGAAAATGCCAAAAATATACAAAAAGATAATACGAATACCTATTACGTCGTTAGTGGTAGTCAGAAGCCTTAAAAATTTTCACAAGCAGTCTATCCTCAGGATATCGGTATATATCCAGAAATTGGATTGCTGAGGTTTATTGGCAGTCACATCGTGTAAAATATTGTTATTTAGCTGCATCTGGTTAGACTCACTATAGTTGGGAAAATACCAGGAGGATGACACTAGTGAAAGCTACACTTCACATAGAGATGGTTCAATCCATGCTACTCCATCATCATCATCAACCCATATACTGTCCCACTGCTGGGCACGGGTCTCCTCTCATATTTAGAGGGATTAGGCTATAGTCCACCACGCTGGCCTAGTGCGGGTTGGCAGACTTCACAAACCGTCGAGAAAAATCTCTAACGTATGCAGGTTTCCTCCCGATGTTTTCCTTCACCGTTTAAGCTAGTGATAATTAATTATTAATACGCACATGCTACTCCTTAAATTATTATTTTGGTGGGAGAGAAGGTCGCCAGACAGTAAAACACATGTTTCGAAGTCCAAAATGTGTATTGCTGGTATGGTAACGGTGGTGAAGGTGGTAAGGTAAAGTGTGCCACTACATTATAAATGCGAAAGTGTTTGTTACATTTTCACGCCTAAACTGTTTAACCAAATTTGATGAATTTTGATATAGAGATAGATTAAACCTTGGAGAAGGATATAGGCTACCTTTTGTCTCATAAAGTTCTTTGGGATGCAAGCGAAACCGAGGGCAACATCTAGGCTTTTAATGTTCCGCACGTGGTTTGGAATTAGTGATGGTTGGATTTGTTCCTTCAGTTAAGAATATTAAAAGTTCCTTTACGAAATCGTGGATCACCAGCTAATTTTGATGATTAGCTAGCGAGTGAGACTTTTAATTTAATACTACAATATAACTTAAATCCGCTGTTAACTTTCCATTACCCAAGACTAAGGTAAAATCCATTCATTACAGCTGTAAATAAATAAATTAAAACATACCATCGTGACTGTATTCTACAAAGGGTTAGGGAGAGGAGCATTAATGTACACCAACAGCTTTCCGTATGTTAAGGTCCTATTTAATAGGGGGCAAGCCTATTACCATTAACCATGCATAAATAATTTTCATAAAAAACTCAATAGATGGATTTATTCTTGTAATATAAATTATTAGATGGTAAATACAGGACTGAAATTGCTGACTGCTTGCGGCATGTTTCATATTAAAGGATATTAAATTTCACAATATTTAAACATACATACATACATACAAACACTGTTTCCCACGGGGAATGACAGGTTAGGCATGTCCTTCTTCAAACGAGGTCTAAAAAGAGCTCTCTACCACACAGTAGGCGATGGGGTCAGCTCTGTCTCCGGCGTTACTGATGTCGATTTGCGGCGGTTACCACTTACCATCAGATAGGCTGACTGCTCGTCTGCCACTGTTTTTTTTATTGCCTTCATAAAAGAAAAACAGGGGTAGCCAGGAACAAACAAACCCCAAGTGCTACAATTCTTGCTCCTTTTTAAAGGCCAGCAACGCGCTTGTGACTCCTCTGGTGTTGCGGGTGTCTATGCGCGGACATAATCGCTTACCATCAGGCTATCCGACTGCTTGTTTACCCCTATCCCCTAAAAATAAAAATCATGCATATTTTCTTTACTTCTTCCACGTTCATATATCCTGTTGTACAGAGACAATCTGTCAAATATCTGTGACAGATTTTCTACTTTAATGCAAACGTAATAAGTCATATTCAATTGGGAAAATTTTACAGTTTTGGCTAGCTTGACTTTTTGGCGTCTGTACCCACGTTATACAGAAAGATATAATAAGTATATTTTTTTGCTTTTTACCCCGTAATAGTCCTTGGAAACGTAGTCGATAAGACCATTGAGCTCTAAAGATTTATAAATAGGACCAAATTACATGTTTTCCCACTAATGTTTTTGAAACCCTACTGTGTCTACAAATGTCATAAGATTCACTTCCACACCAACAAGAGAACAATACTGGTAAACGACAATAATAATTGTTTACGCATAAAATGAGAAACATTACTTTTCTTGCATTTTGACCCACAATAGCACACAGTTTATCCTTATGCAATCAAGCATGTTCGTGTCTTTTGAAGCTAGAGCGATTTTAATTTTTACCTTTATAGTTTTAATTTTGGAAGGCGATTCAAAAAGGCCGAATTTGAAAGAAGGTATTATATCAGAGAAGAGAGACTATAGGCCGTCGAAGTGGGTGGCTAATAGTGCAATGGATATTTGGTATGGGAACAAAAGTATGATCGATGTCATATCTAGGGAGTTCGCTGATGTCATGTACAAATTGACGGCGCGACCAGGTAATTATATATTTTTTGTTGGTTTTCTCATTTTTCTTGTTCCTGTATCTTGTTGTTTACCTCATGAATCTAGTGGTCGTAAGCGCGGCTATTGTTTGATTTCCAGGTTGAGTAAAATGTTATTGGGTTTTTCTATGAGATTTGGATTTGTGCCCGGTTAATGACAATGGGCTCGCCCCTATTAAATGAAACGTAAGCATACCGCCTAATGTGGGTATACATTAGTACACCTCTTAGGTATACTAGGAAGAATGTTGTTATTAGTTTTAATAAAGGCGTTTAATAGCTGCTTCGTTGATTGATGTTTTAGGTAATGGATTAAATTCCTAGGTCAGCCAGTGTTCGTTAGTCGCCGTAGTTCGTCAATCAATGGACGTCCGCGGTGGGATCGCCGATCATGCGAGGGCGATTCCGATAAGCGTTTATGTTTGTATAGGTATTTCTTATGTATTCTAAGTATTTATTTAGTAAAATGAAAGTATATAAGTATTATATCTATTGTCAAGTAGCCATGATACAAGCTCTGTTTAATTTGGGGCTAGATGGTGCTGTGTAAAATGCTCCAAATATTTATTGATTTATTTATCTCGATATCTTGATGATGTAATGAAGGGCAAGCGTATATTAATCGGCTACAAATCCAATCTCCTAGCTGCTATTAAGAATTTTATAGAAAAGTAAGCAGTAGCATTCTCGACCTGGGAATCCAACCGAACCTCATGCTCAGAAACTACTCTAGCGACGACTACACACTAATAAGGCAGTCTAAAATTATTTGAATGTATCTTTAATTTGAAACTGCTTTTGAATAAAGTACTTTTTTATTTTTTTCAGTCCGCTCAGTCATACGAACGAAGAGAAGACAAGAAAGTATAGAAAAAACAGAAGTGCAATCTTCAACCCTTGTTTCGAGAGTCGAAATTAATTTTATCGATGCAGCCAATGAAACATTTCATACGATAAAATTACAACCACTAAAAAAATTACAAAATAATACAGTTTTTAAAGTACTAGAACCAATATTAGGGAACGATGATTATTACTAGTACTTAAAAGTAGTATATTTCTGTTAAAATCGAGTGGAGTGGAAGGAAGGTAGGGAAACCGTTGCTTTGTAGTAATAAGATAATGATCGAATTTAAAAAAACATAATTATAGCTAGTGATGTTGATAATCGATTAATCGATTATTGATAATCGATCGAAACAGGTAAAATTATCTTAATTATCTCAAAGGTATACATATCTCACTCAAATAATCAATAATCATGAATGAATGAAGCTAAAGATTTATTTACCTTTGCTTCCTGTCATCTCAATGTCTCGATGTTGATGATCGATTAATCGATTATTGATAATCGACTATCAACATCACTAATTATAGTTATAATTGGAGCAAAGTTCGTGTAAAATAATAATATTCATCCTTAGCTAGTTGAACTTTATACACCCCAAGATAATTGGGTAAACGCCAGGATAATGATGTAGGTTCCTATATATTTAAACTAAACGCAGTTTTTTTTTTTATATTGCATTAGTACAGACGCCAGCAAGTCAAGCTATCCAAAACTGAATACCAAAAATTTTACCAATTGAATATGTACCTTTTTGTTTTGTATTAAAGTTGATAATCTATCACAGAAATTTGACAGATTGCGGTAGCTTGATGGGCTGGCCTCTGTACATGTTAAGCCTTCACAAAATTTATAAATGTAGAAGAAACATTCAACCCCAGGCAGGATTTTCTTAACAAAATATCTAACTTCATCATCATTACCATCCTACTGGGACAGTTTCAGAAGTACGTATTACTTCAAATAAAATCTAAAATACTATCTTTTATGAAACGAAAATATTTACCTTTTTGTATGTTTGTTTGGAAAAAGACGTAGAGGAAGGCAGATAAAAAGATGGGAAGACGATCTGCCCCAAGGCTGGAAAAGGACAGCAATGGACAGGCAAAGATGGAGGGAATTTGAGGAGGCCTATGTCGCAAGACAAACTGACCTGGTGACTGATACTTAAAGTTAAGTTATAAACATATAGAAAAAACGGAAATAAGTTATAGTTAGTATAGTATAGTTGAGTATAGCTAATAGTTTTATGTTAAATTTTATTATATCACGAATTGTGCAAAGGTCAGAGGAAATAAAGGCTATTTTTTTTTTTTTTTATGTTTGTTTGTAATAGACCCGTTTCGGTGAGAGGAACACTCCTCACTACAGTCGTTAATTCATAGTGTATTAGAGTAACCTGACCAATGCCCAAGTCTGCTTTATAAATGTGTCAAAATCGTCATTCAATGACTTCAGAATTATTGATTTTTGACAGTTACGTCTAAAAAATCTGATAGTTTTTTATTCTCAGTGCATCCGCGTTTTACCGCTAATTTTCCTGTGAGCCTTGAAGACTGCCAGACTGTAATTATCCGGAAACATACAGCATTGAGTTCCACACCTTGGCGTTATCTACGTATAGTAAAAGTATTAGCAAAGAAATTATATAGCAAATTGACTTTGACGCTTCGTGCGTACCCTATGTCATTTATAGTCTCTGGATGCCCATTTTGGTACATATGAAATAGCAAACTTGGGCGCCTAAAAGGCTGCTTTTACCTACATAAGCACCCTGGAAAATGTTTATCATTTTCATTAAAATTCTATTCTTTTGTGACAAAAAACTTTATAATTAAGACATTACTTATTATGAGGATTATACTTTATTATGTAGTTATAAAATTTAATGTTAGTATAAAAATATTCTAATTATGACAATAATTATTTATTATACTGATAGTAAAGGCATTTTTTAAAGGGTACATATATGCAATTATGTAATATGATGATAAAAATAATTTAATAATTGTGGTCTTATTGGAAATTGTCACGGATAGCCGTTACAAAACGGAGGTTAAAAACGTTTGTGGGTGGCGACATGATGAGTTCGCCACCCAATCAGACACCCAGTAGACGGCACACGAGTTTGCCATACGCGTGCAGTCAATTATGATGCGATGCCAGGCCTCTCCAATTGAATGGGTCAGTGACTGTTGGACCACAGTCTGTCAGGGTCGTGGCGAGCTTCACGGATCACGGTCATGACTATAGATCAAGTGAAGGCAAGTGCAGCTGTATGGCTCTTGTATTATAGCTGCCTATGTGGTATATTTGTTTTATATAAAATAAAATAAATATTTTTGGATCAATTTTACTCAGCACCATACAGTCCCAAACTAAGCAGAGATCTGTTACTCTGGATATAAATACTTATACCTATACTCTTTTGTAAATACGTAACAAACACCCAGACAAACACTTATGTTTATCACATTAATATTGTGGCCCGTGGGAATCGGACCCAGGACTTTATGATCAGTACTCGAACCACTTGACCACGTTGTATCTTTGACATTTAAAAATAAAAACGACATGTATAGAACTTAAAAAATTGTGTATATTTAAATGTTTTCTTCTTTACTTAAATCAGTACCTGGTTCTCGTACTTCTAACATCGCCTACCCAGTTTTAATCAGCATTTAACTGAAGGTACAACGAATGATATAAATTCTTTTATGATGCTGCATCTGAAAAATAATAAAACAAAAGTATTTTTTTTTTATAATTCAGGTTGAAGAATATAAAAGAATTAAATTATTTTAAAGAATTAACATATCACGAATGTATTCTCTGTACGGTATGGCAGAGGTGTACTTAAAATATACCCAGAGTTCGCCGGTATGTTTAAGTCCCTTGTAATAGGGTGCAAGCCAATTGCCATTATTAAACAAGCATAAATTAAAATTTTGAATTGCTACTGAGAATTTCATAGAAAAACCCAGTAACACTTTGCTCGATATGGAAACCGAACTCATGATCAAGTATAGCAGTAGCGGTTATGACGGTGAAAGACTTGGACTTTCATGAAGATACTGGTGAACGGTGGGTGCACAGACGCCAGTAGGTCAAGCTATCCAAAACTGTCAAATTTTCCCAATTTAGAACCTTATATCATTTTATGTTAAAGTTGAAAATCATTCAAACAAATTTGACATGTTGTGGTAGCTTGATGTGCCTCTGTATATTTGTACATCTCTGCCTAACCCTTATTTATACAGGCATAATGTATGCTATGTTAGTGCTATTACTGAAAGTCTTTCCATTATATGAGTTATCTTTTTGTATATTTTTAATATACAAAAAGATAGTTAGAAGTTAAGGTGGCATCGTTCCACATTGAACTAACTGTAAAGTAAGTCGTGTCGGTTGAAAAGCAAAAACTTGCTTTTCAATAGGTTTCAATAGAAAAATTCGACATGACGGGTAGGTATCGCGGTGGCTTAGTGGTCATAGCGTCTGGTGTACCTAACCAGAAGACGCAGGTTCGAATCCTGCCCGCGGTCGAATTTTTCCTTTTCTAAATAACTTTATATGATTTGCTAAACAGTCCGTTACTATCATAGCTTTACATTAATTGTATTCTTTAATATTGTTTGTCAGTAGACCAATATTACTAGCTGTTTGCTGAGATTGAGATGGTAGGTACTGGTAGAATTTTTTAATCACTCGAGTTGGCACTTGTAAGTGTTGCCAGGGGCAGTTTAAGAAGATACTACCATAGTACAGAGGCCAAGCACATCAAGCTATCGAATTTCTTTGATTGATTTTCAACTTCAATACAAAATAACAGGGTTCATATTCAATTAGAAAAATTTGACAGATTTGACCTGCTGACGTCTGTACCTTTTTCTTTTATTTATTTTTACTATAATATTTTCTTTCTTCTCTTACTTTTAAATTATATTATTATTATTAATTTCCTTTTTAATACTTTTTTTTTTCTTACCTACTGCCGTTGTTGTCAGAATTGGCATCGGCTCCAATGGCAAAACTTCCGTCCCCGAATGTGGAACCTTCAGCTACTCCTAGACTAATGCTGCCACCTGACGAATGTGCGGTACCAATATTGCTACGATCTGAAATGTAATTGAATGGTTCTGTTTTGGTTTATAAATCAATGGAATGATTATTTTCTATCTATCTATCAGCCACGGATGTCCACTGTTGAACATAGGCCTCCCCTAATGATCGCCACAAAAATACGTGTACGAATAAACTAGGCACTATTTATCACGCACTCTCATAGCATCTTGAAGTCAAGGTCACTCTCTTCAGAGCCTACTGCACAAACTTTTATACATGCAACCTGTGGGCTGGATATACTCAAAGATCGTACAACGCTCTCTGTGTTCAATATAATAACGTTTTTAGGGTTCTGCCCCGCTACTGTAGCGCATTAAGGATGTTTGCAGAACAAGTGTGCATCGCTGGTGAGCAGAGTACGGGTCAGCTCCAACAGTATCCTGAGTATGATTGCAAGCAGACTAGACTACGTGTACATAGGTCGCTTTATTGCCATCTCCTAGGGATGTGACAGTAACACACCATTACAAAGCAATTACTAATATAGGAATAAGGCATATTAAAAAAAAATATGAGTCATGGTACTTGAAAATAAAATCATTATTACCTATTAATATAGCAAATTTACCACGTACCTGCATAAGGAAATTAAGTATTGATACGGTAAGGTTCAATCAATTATTCTTAATATGAATTGAGATAAATACTACAATTAGTGTTTTTGGATTTTCTATAAAATTCTCAGTACATCTTAATTTACGAAGAACGAAAACGAGTACGAATATTTTTACTGGCAAACTGTGGGTGTACATTCTTCTTTCTCCGAGCCTTTTCCCAACTATATTGGAGTCGGCTTCCAGTCAGATACGGCTGAATATCAGTATTTTACACGAAGCGACCAATCAGACATTCGATACCCAATTTTTTTTTCGATCGATATCTCCTATCGATAATCGATACCTTGAGGATCAACTGGTTGTCAGGCTTTTTGGGCTTCTGACTACCACTAACGATTGCCATAGGTGTTCGTATGACAACCGGGACCGACGGCTTTACGTGTTCTCCGAGGCACGAAGGAGTCTTGATGTGTCATATTTTGGCATTAAAACATGCTTAACACTTTTAATGAATAAACTATCTAACCATTCATAACCCTTGGTAGCGATGAAGAGACAATGTCGTAAGATCATAGTACCATTGATTTTGAGTGCCACGAATGTGAACATCTATTCAAACCATTGCAAATAAAATTCTGTTAAAACTTAAACTCACCCACATTTTGTTAATAAACATAATTATAGAAGTAACATAATCAGGAAAACATCGTTAAAAATTCACATGAGTTTACTTAACTCGAATACCGTAATAACCTGTTTTACCGAATTTGAATGTTGAATATGAGGAAAAACATGAATTAAAATCATTTAAAAAAACAGGTTAATTTTTGTATTCTTTATTATGATCAGTATATCAAGCTACTTTAACTTAAATTTGGATGAATTGCTAGTCGGATGATCGAGAATGCGAATTAATTATGAATAAGGTTTTAGAAATAGTTCATCATCAACTCATATACTATCCCACTACTGGGAACCAGAATGAGAGGCCACGCTGGCCTAATGCGAGTTGGCAGACTTAAGAAAATCTCTCAGGCATACAGGCAGAAATGTTTTTTACATTTTTACATCCTAATTCCCACTGCTGGGCAGATATTTCCCCTTTCTTCCCACACCTCTCTATCAAAAATTATTATTTTATTATGGTTGATGAGACCTATGAAGAATACAGGGTGTCCCGAAACTCAACATCAAGCGGATACGGGGCGATAAGTTAGGTTATACCAGTTCAGGAAAAAATAAAAATTAAATTGGTCAAAACAACAACTAATGTGGTCAGTTTATTAAAAAAAATAGTTTTATGAGTCATGTTTAAAAAAACAATTTGTAAGATAACTTTGATACTTTATCTGTTTATAGTAAAATCGGTAAAATAATAATATAATTCCGATCCGGTCTCATTTTCGTAAATGTCATGGTATTCTTCCAAACTAAAAAACAACGACAAACGCGAATAAGTTATAATGTACTAGCTTTTGCTCGCGGTATCACCCACATCCTACAAGGTTTTTTAAGACAAAAGGTAGCCCATGTCCTTTTCCAAGATCTAATCCGTTTAGCGGTGTAGGCCTGAAAGCTTAACACAGAACCTTCGCATTAAATATTAGTAGAGAAGTGGGTACTGAGATCTAAAATTGACCCAAAGGTGACACTTGTGACATTAATGACACACAATCAGATTCTGCTATTTCAATTATATCAATATAGTTAGAAGGTAAGGTGGCATCGTTCGGCATTTAACTAACTGTAAAGTAAGTTGTGTCGGTTGAAAAGCAAAAACTTGCATTTCAATAGGTGTTACTGACGTCACCATAAAGACGTAAATTCAGTATGTGAAGGAAAAATTCGACATGACGGGTAGGTATCGCGGTGGCTTAGTGGTCATAGCGTCTGGTGTACCGAACCAGAAGACGCAGGTTCGAATCCTGCCCGCGGTCGTATTTTTCCTTTTCTAAATAACTTTAAAATCTTAGCATGGAAAATGCCAAAAATATACAAAAAAGATATATCAAAATAGTCATCCAATGATACTAAATAACATGTCTGACAGCTTTCGTAGATGACACTGTCAAAAGTCAATCATTCTGAAGACATTGAATGACGATTATGACACAATACCTAACTTATAAAATTGCAGACCGAAATTATATTTTGAACATTTTTAAGTACCAAAATTGCTCTTCAAAGTCAGCCCATCTGTAGTGGAGGCATCGAGATCGCGAATAATACCAAGCAAATTCCAAAAAGTCCATTTCCCCATTTTCTTTACACATAAGAGAAGTCCAAGTTGGGTTTTTAATTCAAATTACTAACGGTTTGTAATATAATGGAATACAATCAGGTTAGATAACGCTAATACTGATATTCAGCCGCATCTGGTTAGACTGAAAGCCGACCCCAATATTGTTGGAAAAAGGGTTGGAGAAAGAAGAAGAATAGATAACGTTAATATTGTTCGTTATGTAAAGTAATCCAATGTTTGTCTAATGGATTGGATTTAAAATGAATTTACTGTAAGGCACACTTTCAGTCACTGACATTACTAACAGGGCATGAACCGAGTCCACAGAGAACACACACAGGGAAGCACTTCACTAAAACATTGAAATTCACACAACAATTGAAAGGTAACACAAATATATAAAAAATCATGAACTAATTCAACCGACCTGGAGCAGCGCATGCGTGAACAAGAAGCGCGAATGCCAAAAATACCGTCAAACCAGTCATCTTGCTTGACCAGTCTCACTAAACAAGGGTCAAAATATCAACGCATCTTTTATATAAAACAAGTTCGTTTTATTATTATGTTGGTAAAAAATGCTAACGTAATTTTCTGTTGTTGGTAGTAGTTGGAATTGTTTTATGCACAATAGATGGCGTTTGAATTTTTTTGTGGTAGATATTTATTTCCGTAGGTAAATAGATATTTTAAAGACTCGTTTACAAGTCTAGAGTTTATAGCACCGGCATTTCCAAGCTAAAGTCCAGACACTAGCAGTAGTATCAGATAAGTCATTTTTACAATTTAGTGCAATATCTGAACTGGTCTTGGAGAAAGAGTTGACCAGTCTGAACCGACAGCATGCATACAGCATTGTTTATATAGTTCATTGACCCGTCGCACGACGATACCAGATTAGCAAGACAGTTGTGTAAGTTACCACATCATAAATCTTGCACGAGTCTAAACTAACCTGCATGGTACTCTCATTTACATTTAAAAATAATGTATTCCCCAGTCGGGCAGCTCCAATTTGAGTGCAATTACTCCCACTATGCCTTTTACTTTTTAAGAGAGATGGATGCCCCACTTCTCTTAAAAAGTAATTCCACTCAAATTAGAGCTGCCCAACTGGGGAAGTATCTCCACCTTGCAGAAAATCTAAGTGAAATAACACAGCTTCGAGATGTGCTGTGTTCCTAGTGCTCCGCGAGGAACTGTGTCGGCAGTGGGAGGACTTTGACCCTTATACTGCCAACCACCACCAACTACTACGAATTCCTCTTTAATTTTACAGGGTCTGCAAAGCGCAAGTGATACCCCTGGTGTTGCAAGCGTCTATAGGTTACGGCAACAGGTGGGACGTATGCTTGTTTGGCATTTTAGTGGAATAAAAAAGAAGCAGACGATAAAGAAAGTGGCGATTGCTGCACCGAAAACAGCTGCAGGGCTAGCATGGCCGGAGACATTTTATCCACGGGGAGAGGACAAAATACTATTCCCCTCTGTCAATTTTCTCCACCCTCCGAGCATGGCGACATGGGTGGATAAACTATTCACGGTGGACTAAATAGGGGAAACGCTTGTCCCCGAAATTATTGTCATTATAAGAAAACTTTTATTCAATTACAAAATAGCCGAGAATATCGTCATAAACCAAAGTACTTTTTTCATTTTATTACATCTGTAGGTACTGGATATTTATTTTGCTGCTACTTATGATCAATAAACGATACGATTAAATAGGTGCTTACTTTGACGTGCACTGGCAGTCCATCTGCTGTATTCGATGGTTTCAAAGCCTGATAAAGTTCTTGGCACAAATAATGGACGCAATCCTTGTGCATTCGAAAAATCCGGCGGAATTCTGTGTCGGGTAACTCGAAGGGATTGCTCGAATCGCGAATTGAACGCCGGTGTATTTTTCGCTCAATTTTCTCCCTTTCTGATGACAACACTAAGCTCCAGTAAGCACGAGACATTTTTATATTACATCTTATTATATTTTTCTCCAAGAGATATACTTATACCCACCATCTAAAGATGAGGACAAATTTCTCCCTTTGTTATGTCAAAATATCTGTAATTTTTCTCTTCCACTAGTCGCCATGCTATAGGCGGGGGGTGAGTATCCACGTCTAATGTCAAAAGTGATATAATTCTCTTTCCCCCTGTTGCCGTGCTTTGGCAGGTGGATAAAAATAATTTTGTCCCTTGTCAGTGGAAATAACCGGTGGACAAAAGTTTTATCCCCAGCCCATGCTAGCCCTGCTGAGGTCTTAAATAAAAATAATAAAAAAAAAGTTTAAATTCCGCAAATAAAAACGCCGTAACATGAAATTGATTATATTTATTCTTTTTCGTCTATCCTTGTCTTAATTCTATTGTAGGGATTCGTGCTGTTATTGTTCAAACATCTTCTCTGCAGCTTTTATCAGCATTTAATGAAAGGTATAACATATAATGCAATTTCTTTTATCAATCCGCATCTGGGAAAATAAATTAAAAATTATACATTACATTTTGAACAAATAACAAGATCAGGGAAACATTTCTAAAAATTCACAAAGTGGAAAGAAATGTTTTAAGCAGGAACGTGAATAGAAGAAGGAAACCAAAGGAAAGATGGAAGAATTATATAAAAGATTATATGGTGAGAAGGTAGAAGTAAATTATGAGGTGAGGATAGAGATGCATGAAGCTGCAATAAATTTTTATTATATTTATTTGGGAAAATGGTGTAGCCTTATTAGACGCCATGAAGTACGCCACGGATTGAAAGACCAAATGAAACAAATGCCGTAACCACGGCTCTAAATATAGGAATTATCAGAAGTTTTAGTTGGTTACACAGAGAACAATTATTATGTTACAATGAAAAAGTTATATTTGGTTGAAAAGTTTAGGGCTTATCTTCTTAGCAAGAAGAAAGGAGAAGAAAAAAAGATTTGGTGAGGATAGAATAATTCAGGAGCTTTTTATATTATTATGAATTCAATTTTGGATTGGATTTAAATTCCGAAATGTCCTACTAACAACACAGCAGGAAAAAATAATAATTTAACATAAAATAATTAAATGACAAGTATCACTAATATATAAAAGCAAGTATTATAAAAAATCTACTGACTTGGGGCAGCATATGCGTGAACAAGCAGCACAAATACCGAAAATGTCGTTAAACCCTTCATCTTGCTTGACAGGTATCTTAACAAGTGTCGAAATTTGAATACATCTTTTATATACGAGGTTAAAACTTTTTTATCGATTTTTATTTATATTGTGTGTCATCGCATTGTGTTGTGGTTGGTCATTGATAGTGAGAGATGTACAAAAGCCAGCGTTTGAAATGTTGTTTTCTGCTTTTTTTTGGTCTTAAAACGATGATACTTTCGTAGCAATTAATAATCGACTTTTTGGTGAATCATAATTATGTAAAAACAAGGTTATCAAGTTGTTATATTTAAATATTCAAAACTTGAGATTAAATATTTGACAATTAATTTTTTTATGGAATTACATTAGATACATTTTAGAATTGAAGTTATTTATAAAATAGATTAATTTGTCAATTAATTTCATCAACCCATATACATAACCATATACCCGGTTTAATTCATTATGGTTCATTAAAGGTCCCAAACGTCGGGATTAATAATATCATAATAACGCGATGATAATAAGTATTTTTATTTCAATGTCTAATTCGCGAAGTGTGTGCGAAATGTTGTCAAAACTTTTTAGTATTCACTTCCCTATCAACAATACACGAACAATAGGCGTAAATTACAATTGACTTGATGCTACAAACAAAAATTGGGAAACGGTAAGTCTATAATTAGACTTTTGGCCTAAAACAATTCAGAGTTCAACTTAGCATAGTCCAATATGGTTGTGTTTTGCAATACCTGTGTAATTTTAACTTTTTTAATTACTGTTATAATATTAGAAGGTGACACAATAAGGCCGAATATAAGAGAAGGTGACCGAACTCCGAAAAGAGACTATAGGCCGTCGAAGTGGGTGGCTAATAGTGCAATGGATGTTTGGTATGGGAACAAAAGTATGATCGATGTCATATCTAGGGAATTCGCTGATGTCATGTACAAACTGACGGCGCGACCAGGTAAATATAAAATTATTATGACTAGTTTTTGACATTCTTTTTCTTTAATTTCAACTGTCATAACTGTTATTCTAATGGTCCTAAGTGCGATTGCTACGCTAGAAATTCTGTGTTTGATTTCCAGGTCGAGCAGTGTTATTGGGTTTTTCTATGAAATTGTCAGTAGCAGCTTGTTGGTGTGTATGTGCCCCGTTAATATTACATAGGGCCTACACATACCGACGAACTGTGAGTGTGCATTACTGTGCACCTCATAATAACCCTTCGGGGAATACAGGCGTAATTGAATGTTATGTATAGTACACTTCTTGTCGGTAGAACAATGGCCACTATTATCTATTCTCTTTATTCAGTTAGAGCTCTTGATACAACAAGTCAATAACTTCATCTAAGTTTTTCCCTTTCTCGGTTTCCTTCATTTTGACTTCTAAAACTGTCTTGAAGAAGTTGTAGTGACGTATCAAGTGTCAATCATCTTATCTCTCGTATTCTCTATGGCTCTTAAAAACTATCTTGTCTCGTTCACAATTTGTAATACTTCCTCATTTATTTTCTTTTCTGTCCAGCTGCTCTTCCCTTTCTTCCTAAAACTTCCTTCAGTACTGAAAATATAACATGTGTAAAGTCTACCAACCCACTCTAGGTCAGCATGGTCGACTATAGCTTAATCGGTCTCAATCTGAGAGGAAACGAACCCAACAGAGGGACAGTTTATGGGTTGATGATGTAAAAGATTTTTTAGTCCAGCAACTGGACTACAAAATAAGCTATAGCCTAGTGATATTTATGACCATTGGACTGCCAACTAAAAGATCTCGAGGTCGAATGCAAGGCATGCACCTCTGACTTTTCGACATTTAAATACAGTTACTGTCCTATTGCAGGCTACGGGCTCGTCACGACTCCTCTCAGATTGAGAGCGATTAGGCTATAGTTCACCACGGCCTTTTCTATACTAATACTCAATCTTAATTGTTTACAGCCCGCTCAACGTTAAAATACTTAAAGTTTGATCCAGAAGCAGAGATAAAATATAATGCAGAAAAAACACCCAATCTCATTTCCAGAGTGGAAATCAACTTTATTAACGAGAATAATGATACTGTTCACACGATTGAACTTAAACCAATGCTGCCACGACCTCCAAAGCGTCCATACAAACAATCACTCGTCACACTGCTTAGAAAGTAAAATAAAATAATGCTCATAATAAAATTGTAATTATAGGAAATACAACTCTGTCTGTATGAAAATAAAAATTGTTTTTGTTTATAATTCTATACCTTACACTGGTGCTTCTCGAACACTAGCTTACTGTGTAAATGACAATATAATAAATAAATTAATAAAAAACCACAGACCGAACACGGAGCCGTCATAATTCAGTTTTTAGACGAGAATAATATTATTAAATAGAATTCGTATTAATTAGCAACCATTCCTAATTAGATCTTACTTCCATACTGTCTATACACATACCTACCATGACTTTGAGTGATGTACTTACCACACACAGACCGCATCGTTCCCATATTTTTTTCAACCCGCGTGCGAACATCAAAGCGCCTCTCAAACCTTTAATTAAGGAAATCTCGAAGCCATTTTTATTTTAGACCTTCAAAGGGATTATGTTTCTGAAGATAGAATTTTCGAGAATAATGGTGTATCGGAAGCCAACAAATTCCCCTTTTGGCAACTAATAAATAATTTTCGTTCTCCCCATAGCCCGGGGTAAGTAGAGGCGTCGACTTTGATGTTGAAAGCCACTTGGTGCTCATACACTCAAACCACGTGATTAGATGGTAGTTAGGGGAAGCGTGGCGGGGTCCGGAAGGCAATGGCGAATGAATTTTAAACCGCGTTAGATTCTACTATGATATTGCTCCGTCAGAATAACATTTGGCGCTTCTAAAGAGTCCTGTAAGTTTAAGTGTAACAAGGTCCACTTCTTAAGCTTTGTTATTCAGATCTTTTTGTATTTTTTTTTTGCATTTTCCAAGTTAAGATTATAAAGTTATTTTAGCGAAGGAAATATTCGATGAGTCCCACCCGCTAGGTCGAAATTGGCATGGCACATTTTGAATTTATGTCTATAAGTGTATTTTGAATTTACGCGGTGGCTTAGTTCGTTGCAGGTGCGAATCCTGCCCAAAGTCAAATTTTTCGTTCACTAAAATATCTGTTAAGGCTTGTTCCCACTATGTCGTGACGATAGATTGTCGTATCGTTTAAAGCATCATGATCGATACGATTAACGGTCGCCTGTTTTGCCACGTTTTTTTTTTTGCAGTGACCACAGATTGTCTAGTCAATGGGAACAGCTGCTAGATACAACAGTCGTTCAACAATAAAATATTTCGACGACACAGTGACGATAAACAATCGGTTTAATGGGAACAGCTAGAGACGACAGTCGTCCAACGATAATTTAATCGTCATGACGTAGTGGTAACGTGCCCTTATTCAGAGTTCAGGGAAGTTGAATGAAAGATTTAAAAAAAAATGGGATTCTTTGGGTTATTTTGTTTATAGGCATACTGATTGCTAAGTGTACAGCGTTTGCTGCGCCAGAGTTCCTGGTTTGAAACCATGAACTTTCTTCGAGCAAAGAGTTATGGGTAAAAACCCATTTTCGAGCTGCTTATGAGAATTTGCGAGTTATTACCAGTTGTCACCACCGTCTTCGTCACCACTGGTGACAAATGGGAATAACTTCCCAAAAAATTCCCATTTATCACCAGTGGTGACGTCCCCAGTGGTGACAAATGGGAATGGCCACTCTTTTTGTTTCCAGTTACCACCAGTGGTGACAGATGGGAAATATAAATAGATACGTCCCCAGTAAGGCGGGGCTAGAGCTGAATATATAGTGATGTGAATTCAATTTTTTTTCACTAATTATTTTAATTAGATGATATTTACATTCTATTATAAAACAAGAGAAATAAAACTTTTACACGTCATTTCGAAGACATATATTTTTATACCTAAATCACAATATTTATAATGATCGAAATTACAATTGCACAGATAAATCAACGCTTTGTTCACAGTAATTTACTTATTCTCTACGAAAAATGTTAATAATTATACATAATTTGTAATCATTTACTTTTTGAATTTTCGAATTTACGTCCCGTAAATTCAATTCACATAAAAAAAATATGATTGTTACTTAGGTACCTAATCCTATTGTTTTAACTTGGTAATATGTTACTTAATCCTATACTTGTTAGGAATTATCACAGAGTAATCAATGTACTACAAGTTTCAATAATTAACCACTGGTGGCAACTGGGAACAAAAATAGTGGCCATTCCCATTTGTCACCACTGGGGACGTCACCACTGGGAATAACTCGAATTTGCTAGTTGTCTATTAAATCGTGTTTAGATTTGTACCTCATTTATGGCCATAGGCTCACCTGCTATTACATAGGACCTGAATACAACGGCAAATTGTAAGTGTACCTGTACTCATATGAGTACATAAATGTACTTATAAACAGTGGTACGATATGATGAGATATCCTTTTTCAATACTGACCACTCGGCATCTATAGTTACAGGGGACTCAAATAATGATGACATTAAAAACATAGCTAATATTGCATCTATTAAGTCAAAATTTTAATAGGTAAACTCAGAAGAAAAATAGACAGTAGACATTATTTTCAATTTCAATTTCATCATGAACCCATATACTGTCTCACTGCTGGGCACGGGTCTCCTCTCATAGAATAAGAGGGATTATGCTATAGTCCACCACGCTGGTCTAGTGCGGGTTGGCAGACTTCACACGCCGTCGAGAAAATCTGTAAGGCATGCAGGTTTCCTCAGGATGTTTTCCTTCACCGCTTAAGCGAGTGATAATTAATTATTTATTAACGAGTGGAGTTAAGTAAATAAACTGTTTTTTAACACAAGCAAGTGCTACGTCATGACATTCGGTCAGGGATTACAACCAATCTCTTATGTCTACAGCTTAGGTGGTGAAAAAATAACTCGAGTCACCAATGTAAGGGACTTGGGAGTGACCTTCGACCGTTGTCTAACATTCAGAGATCACATTTCCATTCTTGCGAAAGAGTCCTTCAGGCGCCTAGGATTTGTTTTACGAAACGCTCGTGATTTTCACAACCCGTATGTTATAACATTACTGTATACCACCTTAGTTCGTAGTAAGCTGGAGACTAGTAGCTGTGTCTGGCATCCCTATACCGCGGCTCAAACACTAATGCTCGAGAAAGTGCAGAGGACTTTTCTGAGGTTTCTGTTTAAAAGAACATACGGTTTCTACCCCTACATGTACCCTACCTACTACATCCTAGGGACTCTGGGTTTCAATTCATTGGAGGTAAGAAGAGGCCGCGATCAGCTCGCGGTAGCCTGTAAGACCTTTAACGGTCGTATCGACTGCTCCGAGCTCCATGACCTTTTCTGTCGACTATTTGTGCCCGACAAATACATCAGTCGCCGGCAAAGTCGTCGGCACAATCTGTTCGCGCTGCTGCCTTGTAGAACTGTCGCCAGATCTGAGTCGCCGATATGTCGCACTTTAAGGATGCTCAATGCCCTCTTGACGGCCAACTCTGAATGCGATGTGTTTGCGGACAAATGGAGTAAAATAATGAGAGTATGTTTGATGTTCTGTGAGAAACAGTACGCGAGGGTGTCCACTGTTCCATGTTAGTACGTAGCGAATAATTGTCTGTTATAGAAAATTGGCTACATTGTATAGTTTTTGTATATATTGTGTTTCTTTCTAAGTTAATTAATGTAATTGGTGTTGTACCGTGTTAATTAACTATAAATAAATATAAATATAAATAAATAAATTAATACACACATGATCTCGAAAAGTCAAAGGTGCGTGCCTTGAGCTCGAACTCGAGACCTTCGACTTGGCAGTCCAATGGTCTTACCACTAGGTTATCACTGTTATCAATTTCAATTTGGATATTTAAAATTAAGTTTCACAACTATGCCTGTGGTTTCCTTGGGAAGGCTCTAGCCGCATGCTATTCACTCAATAACATCGTCCGGGAGACCACAAATTCCGACGCCTTGTGATGTAAAAAGCATTCCTGTGTTTCACAAATGGCGGTTGAATATTCTTAACAAGTGCAAGAGAATATAATTTTAATTCCAATATAGAATTTAAACACGACGCTACTGCATACTTGATGGACTGGTGGGCAAAGGTCTCCCCCATAACCTTCCACATCTGCCTATTTGAGGTTTTCTCAGGCCAGTCACTCACAAACGCATCCAGACCGCCACCGTTTCCTCGGCCTGCCCCGGCAATGAATACTTTCGGTGGCAATCTTGGGCCACTAATCCGGATGCATTCTACATAGTGTCCCGCAAACTCCCATTTCACCCTTGTAGACTTGTTTCCCACATCCATGATACCCACTTAATGATTATAATCTATACAATGTGTTTGGAGAACGGTTACCGATATTTAAAAAAAAATAGTTTAAAAATATATTACATTTATTTCAGCATAAGCCTCAAATTTAAATAAAATGTACCTATGTAATGTTACGCTACTACCTCTCCACGTGTGTCTTGTCTTGTCTCCTTAATTAACGGAGATTCTCTCATTAAGTCTAGATTCGAAGTCAGGAGTATTATCAACGAAGTGCCTTTTGCTAAGTACTAATGACAGCACTCTTTTCATAGTAGGCTTTATTCGAACACGGCTCTAGTGGGTTGTCAGTACAAACTAGTTGCTTGGTAGTTGAGCAATCAAGTTTCCATCACAGCATATTATGCGTCCATGATATTCCCCGAAGAGTTAGGCAGAGGTGTACTAAGATACACTTATAGGTCGCCGGTATGTTAAGTCCAATCCAAACTCCGAATTTCATAGGAAAACCCAATAACACATTGCTGGTCCTGGGAATTGAATCCAGGATCTCTCTCTAGCATAGTCGTCATGTTTCCGACCACTACACTGTTGAGGCAGAATATTATACTATCCATATAAACAGCCTGCAGCACTCACTCCTCGAGAAAAAACTCAATCCAGCCACTATTCCCTATTTTGCAATCATACTTACGGCAAACACTTCGACATTATTACGCTTAAGCTGAGTGTAAGTTTTTAATTTAAAACAATGTTAGCTGAAACGTACAATCTCCCACCTGAATTTTTCACAAAATTATTCCGAGAACTTGTCCCCGTTTTTGCATTCATGTTTTTTGGATGGGATGGGATTTTTCGTGTAAAAAGTGTCCTTAATGAGCTCACTTGAAAACAAAACTTCAGGTATAGCGAGCACTTGGTTGACAGACATTGTCTTTGATATTTGAAGCGCAATATAATATGGACGGTCGTGAATTGTGGCTTTTGAATTGCTGGTTTGTATTATGTTTTTGTTTGTGAAGATATAATTATTTATATACGTATATGTCAATTTGTTTGTCCTGGAAAACAATGTAAATTTTTGTTAGATAGAAAATCTTTGTAAAGTGATTGGTAAGTATAATTGTAGCTATGCCTTTTATGTGAAAAAGGTATGTTCTCTATGTAGAATACATAATAATATGTACAATTATGTACATCATCCGAACTTTTCGTTAACCATGTTGAGGTCGGCTTCCAATCTCATCAGATACGGCTAAATATCAGTATTTTACACGATGTGACTGCCTCCAGAGCTCCGCTATATATATATATAAGGAAAGAAAGTATCATCATCAATCCATATACTGTCCCACTGCTGGGCACGGGTCTCCTCTCATATTGAGAGGGATTAGGCTATAGTCCACCATGCTGACCTAGTGCGGGTTGGCAGACTTCACAAACCGTCGAGAAAAATCTCTAAGGTATGCATGTTTCCTCACGATGTTTTCCTTCACCGTTTAAGCGAGTGATAATTAATTAAATATACGCACATGAATTCGAAAAGTCACAGGTGCGTGCCTTGGGTTCGAACTCGAGACCTTCGACTTAGCAGTCCAATGGTCATACCACTAGGCTATCACTCACAAAGAAAGTATGACAGTGTGTAATGTAGGATTCCGTAAATAAATAAAGATAAAAAGAATCCATATCACAGCTCAGTCATATTATTACCTACCTCTCTTCAATACAGAAAAAAAAGCGCAAGAGAGTGAGAGAGACCTATGTAATTAGCAAATAATATATTTATTGTCTATCTGAAATGCAAATATGAATAAAGATAAAGTTTTATAGAATGCTTTGTGTTACTTTTTCTATAGAACTGTACGATACAAGTAGCTATTGAAACATTACAATGAAAACCTGAAACGACACTGACAAAATTACGAATACAATAAAAAAACCTCAAAGTACCCGATTATTTCCTTCATAGGGCACGATAAAGGTTCTTATTTCAAAGGCCATAGAGGTCAGTGTACGGAAATCAGTGTCAGTTCAGGGGAATGCAATAGTTTACTTTTATTTTAGTGTTATTGCGGTATCATAGCGAGCTGCGGACCACCTGCGCTTGATACGACTTTGAAAACATACGTGGTAATAACTGGTCGATCTTACTTATAAAGTATGATGATTTTTGCAAAATTTTTGTATGAAGGAATATTACGCTTTCAGGCTTAAACCGTTAAACCGATTTTGGTGAAACTTGGTGCAGAGATAGATTAGATCTTTAAGAAGGACATAGGCTCTATCTCATTATCTAGATCTTTTGTATCAATAAGAGTGAAACCGCGTATTGTTTATTGGGTTAGAAGTAGATTGTATAATATTTTTCCCATTTTTTTTTTCATTAAGCAATCTTGGGGTGTATTGTACCTTTGCCTAACCCTTTGCGGAAGCATAATGCTATGTATATATGTATGTTGTATGTTCACGGTCCCCTTGCCCCGTCGTTATAAAGAATATTAGCGGGAGAAATTCGCATTCGCCGTTCCGTCAAAATTTTGTTTAATGCATAATACTCACCCATTTTTTGTTTTTGTTTTCTCACATCATTTCGTTCATTTCAAAATGCCGACATACCATAGCCCTGAAAGATTAAGCAGCATTATACGGTATTTTAGATAACCCAATGTAATTGGTGTGAGTCGAGATTATTGCAATTAACTGAACACAAATCCAAACTCCGTGCTGCTACTGAATTTCATAAAATAACCCAATAACACATTGCTTAACTTGGAAATTCTATCCTTGAGGCTAGCTCAGCAGTCGGATTTGACCAGTTTTACAATATTTCAGTATTGTTAAATAATGACATCATTCTCCGTGACTTTACCCAACTATATTTGGGTGGTCTTCCAGCTTAACCAGATGCGGCTGAATATCAATATTTTACACGAAGCGGATGCCCTCAGAACTCCGCAACCCAATTTCTTGGTAATACCCTATATTCTGAGGATAGAGTAATTGTCAGGTTTTTTAATGTTCTGACAACCACTAACGATTGTTATAATAGATTTTAGTATGAGAACGGGGACCGACAGCTATATGTACTCTTCGAGGCACGAAGGAGTCTCGATATGTTAAGAATGGTAATCTATCCACAGAGTGACCGCGGCTATCGCAGCTTAACCTTGCAGATCCGTTGATCAGCGTAGCTATTACTTAGCTACGAGTCCCCCTATTAATAAAAATGTGTGTATAATATTACATCACACAGTTTTGTCCCGTGTATTGTCACAATAAAGCCAACTCAGTACGTTCTACTGCAGCCAGGCTCCACGCACTACGGAACGTATACCAAGGATTTTGCACCATCATCTAACGTGGCTTTATACCACTTCATATTAGATAAATTCCGAGGTTTATTGGATGTGGGAAATACGTATTTTTTTAACATAAAAAGATTTAAAAAAAATATTGAAATTAAACTACTTTTTACGGATTTTATCGCGTTATATTGATATTATTAATTGATTAATAATATAAAGCGTGGTGTGAATATAACCCTTGAAGAAAATCGAAGTGAAATAAAACTGTTTTCAGCTGTGTTGTGTTCCTTACGGTGACCAAGGTTGCTAGTGCTCCGGGAAGAAACATTGTGTTGGCAGTGAGGGGGGACTTTGACCCTTACATTGCCAACCCAATTATTCCTCTTTCGTTTTACAGGGTCGACAACGCGCAAGTGTTACCCCTGGTGTTGCAAGCGTCTGTAGGCTACGGTAACCGCTTACCATCAGGTGGGCCGTATGCTTGTTTGCCACATATTAGTGGTATCAAAAAAAGCATGAACCATGCAAAAAATGGCTCACATTACCAAAACCATAATTTCATAAGATTGATTAATGTTTAGTTAAACAAGCCAACATTTCTTGAAACAGAACACAAAAGGGACACAAGACAATAAACTCTATCGTATTGTTAGACAAAATGTTTCACTGTTTACAATACAACTAGTGATGTTAATGGGCTTATGTCGATTTAAATATTAATTGTTGTACTGAATCATTAGACTCTTGGTCCTGAGCAATTTTTGTTTGTTTGGGACCATATAACCGGTCTTTGTGAAGGTTTATATGGGAGGCCTACATTCAGCAGTGGACCTATTGTATCTGATATAATGATGACGAATGTTTAAATATGTATTGGTTTTTTTAAGAGAGGTAGGGCATAGTGGGAGTAATGCCCCTCATATAGAAACTGCCCGACTGGGGAAGTACCTCCGCCTTGCTGAAAATTGAAGTGAAACAAAACTGCTTTAAGCTGTGTTGTGTTCGTAATGATGAGCAAGGTTGCCAGTGTTCCGCGAGAAAACACTGTGTTTGCAGTGGGGGAACTTTGCCAACCCAACTATTTCTCTTTTAAGGTCGGCGGCAATGCGCAAGTGATACCACTGGTGTTGTAAGTGTCTATAGGCTATGGTAACCGTTTACCATCAGGTAGGTCGTATGCCTGTGTGCCACCTTAGTGGTATAAAAAATATATACTTGACTGATTAAACTATTCAAAGATGTACATATTATGAGGAAACTTTGGTCTTCGTCCTGTTTATAAAGTTTTTTTTTTTAAATCATTCAAATCCACATATTTTTAAAAGAAAAATGTAAAAACAGATCAGATTTTTGCAAAATTTGGTGTTTGTTTTTTCACATCACTAACTCCAGTTTTCAACGACTCATATTTAATTTACTTCAACCATACCTTAGTTTAGGAAATTCTCCTGAATGTTAGAAAGGTCGTATTTGACAATAGCTTGGTTAAAACTTAAATATTTGGGGCCCGATAGCACAATGGGCGTTTAACTATGAACTACGTCTTTGCAATGTAAAACAATAGATGAATGGATGTCAAGTGTGACGCTAATATAATGTCCTTATGTGATGTAAACTTGGGGATCGATAATTAATTAATTTTGTTACATAACATAATATACCATCAAACTTGTATCCACAAGTGGTTAGGCAGTGGTGGACTGATGTACACCCAGTTTGCAGAATATTTTAGGTCCTATTCAATAGGGGGTGAGCCTATTGCCAGGTTAATCGCAATAGGCTTGCCCCGACCTGCTACTGAGAATTTCTGAGAAAAACCAGCAAGAAATTAATAATAAATAAATAATTAGGGCATTTTATACAGCACTATCCAGTTGAAAACTGACCAGAACTTGTATTTTAAGTAATACTAACAAACTTTTTTTTGTTAAATATATAATACAAAAGAAACCACCCAAACCAACACTTATGACCATCACATCAATATTCCTGCCTTCTGGGAATCGAACCCACAACATTGTGCAGGAGTCCGAAACTCGAACCTGTAGACTACAGACGTTGTTAAATTCAATGCACGTCATTGGTGTTTTTGAGCAAAAATTCGGTGCAGGACGCGATATTGCGACTCTAGTCGTGTTTTGGTATAACTGATGGGAAACGATCATTGCTTACCAGCTTCATCTCTGCATCCGGTATACTAAAAATCATCCTCTTACCCTTATCCCAAATTTCTTGTCACAGCATGTATTTTTCTTCCATACATATCTATCATCTATCTGCTCATTATTTGCTTCCTTTGTAGCCATAATATCACACAGTCCATCCATGTTTTTAGTCTGTCTTTCCTTACATCTATCGATATTCCATCCTGTATCCTAAAAATATGTTCAGTAAAGCAACTAGCTTACAGTAGTCTAGTCTCATTCTGTATTCTAAACGCTTGTCACTATTTAAGCCTTTTTAACAACTAAAAGTAAGTAATGAAATCTCTTTGTGCTACGGCGTAGTACTCGTAGCAACCGCTACGCCGGCGCCCCTGACAGATGCTACGTGGTCTACGAAACGAAATCGGATTGCACATCACGTGTAATCTTTTGGTGCGGAAGTACCTTCAGCATGTACGACAGCGTATTAAAGACAAACTAGCAGAAACAATGAAAATTTCAGATAAATTTAATCCCTCATTACAATTATACTAATAAAATAAAGCTGAAGAGGTTTTTGGTTTATTTGTTTAAACACGCTAATCTCTAACTATTAGTCGCATGAAAAAAATATTTTTTGCATTTGAAATTCTATTCTTTGAAGAAGGCTTTAATATTACCTGACCCTTACGAGCCGAGAAGAAATCAAACGGATGGTGAAACCGCGTGGCACACCCAGTATAATATATTTCAATGGAAAAAGTGATAATACTGTTTTTTTAAATAAATCTAGTGTTCAATCTGGTATCCACATTTCTTACTGATAAATAACTTTTAAATTACGAGTGTCTCCATTCCTCTTAGTTTACACTTTATCTTAGTACAATACTTCACTAAGAGCTTATAGAGTAGCCACACAAGTAACAGTGAGCGTGTTGAGAAAAATGGATAATCAAGAAATATTACGACTTGTACTCTTACTTACTTGACACTATATACGGAGAAAAATGGAGAAGTTAAAATCGAAAAAATAATTTGGAAATAATCTTTCTATGCGTGAGTTTTATATTTTTATTTAAAAAAAGAACAACTGTGTTAAAAGATGGGCTTTTGGCTAAGTATTAACTACTGATTTATCGGTCTGCCAGATGCAGTTAATCTAGTAATGGGTGACCACTATGGGCACGTCGATGCCATTCCGTACCACGGAGAGAACGTAAAAACGCAGGTTGTCATATGAACAGAAACGTTAGCTGTGGTACTCAGAAATCCAAAAAGCCTGACAACCAGTCTACCCTCAGAAAAACTTCGTAGTTATTGTAAAATATTGATTAACTTTTTGACCGCCATGTCAATAACGAAAAGCAACAAATTCTAGTATTTCATAATAAGTTTAAAAAAGCACTATAAAAACATTTTTGTACTTATATTTATTTTGAACAAAAAAATGATGTATTTTTGACGTGCTCGTTGGCATACTGACGTCTGTGGTCTAGTGGTTCGTGTGCCGGACTGCTGATCATGGGGTCGTGGGTTCGATTCCCACAAGACACAAATATTTGTGTGGATAAAACATGAGTATTTGTGTTTGTCTGGGTGTTTCTTATGTATCATAAGTATGTATTTACAAAAAAAAAGTATATAAGTATTATATCCATTGTCTAGTACCCATAGTACAAGCTCTGCTTAAATTGGGACTAGATGGTGTTGTGTAAAATGTCCCAAAAATATTTATATTTATTTATATCCGTGGCGGTCAAAAGGTTAATCAATATTTTGTTGAAAAATGGCTACTTCACCGTCATCATCAACCCATATTCTTCCACTGCTGGACTATCAATATAGATAGGCCTCTCCTAGAGAACGCCACAGAGCCCAATCTTCGGCTTTTCTCATTCAGTCAAAAAGGAAAAGACCATTGATGACCACGATGAAGATAAACTATTCCCTTTCAATTTTATTTCAATCTATAATTAATAGATTCACAAGTAATTGTTAGTCGTTAGTGTAAAAAAAAAATTCCTTCATTATTCAACTAAACTATGTTTAACTCTACAGATTTCTATTAACACCAATAAAGTTCACAGCAAACATATCACTGACCAGTTCAAACTGGTTTCGAAATAGCATGTTTGTTTCACTTGTTTACATTAAATCTAGTTTCGACGTGACAACGTTTTGAAGTACAACAAACATTAATCAGTGTATCGAAACCCTCTACTGGACATGGGCCTCTAATATGCGACAGCCTGTAGCCGGACTTAGGCTATTATTTAATAGAAATAAACTTTGGTAATAAATGATAAACGTCAAGCAAAACTATGGTCTTGCTATGCAAGACATTAAGTTCCCAATAACATTATGTTAAACATTAAAGTCATCATTAAAAACAAAAAGATTGTTATTAAAGAAACACATGACTGTGTCGTTAACCTAGTGATAGTCCTAGGTTTGATTACCAGTTCGAACAAAGTGTTTTTGGGTTTTTCTGTTTTTTTTTTGAGTTTTGATTTGTAGTATAGATTCGCCCCCTTTTACATGGGTTCTAATCATACCGGCCAACTATGGGGGCACATTTAGTACACATCTGCCTAACCCTTCGTGGAACACAGGCGTAAATAAATAATAAATTAATAATTATTTGGGACCTTTTACACATCACCATCTAGTCAAAAACTAAGCAGAGCTTGTACTATGGGTACTAGACAATGGATATAATATTTATACACTTTTTCTTGTAAATACATACTTATAATACATAAGAAACACCCAGACCATCACAAATAATTATGTTCAACAGGCGTGACAGTATGTAGGGTATGTGTGTGTTGTTTACCAAGATAGGAAACATGCTCACCACCTCATTCTATGTAACACACGAGTGATAGCTTTAATCAAACCTTTTACTGAACTATAACAAAAGGGTGTAGTACACCCACATAGAATGCTAAAATAACTTTGATAAAATATTCACATACACACCAAAAGGGACTTGTCGGCCGAATTCCTAGCAGGGGAATGTGGAATTTATTGGACACCTTCCGTTTCAATTTGCGAACGTGGAGTGAAGATCGTGTCATTCCGGACCGATCTCCCCTCTAGAGAGTTCCGAGGAGCAGAGACGATAGGAAACGAAGCTAGAAGAATAAGTTCATTCTGTATAGATTCAATTTATTTTTCTTGCAAATTAAATGAATTGACAAATGAATTGAAATAAACAAACAAGGTCTGGGATGGAACATACATTCTGAGATTCATTTTTTTCTTTTTTTCTTGCAAGCAAATGGATTTTACCCTAATCTTACCTAAGGGTAACCACAGCCAAAGCCTAAGATGGAAGATTTTTATTATATAAAAAATACAGCCTTTTCCCTGTGTCGCGGAGACTTCCCAAACCTACAAATAACGGACTCAAAATAGGGTGTACTTTGAGTCCGTTAATTGACCTGAAACCAATATCCGTGGAATATAAATTTTCGTCCTGGGTTACAATCAAACCCACAACACGTTGCAACAACAACGGCAGCGAAGTAACCACCTTAAGACATTGATTTCTGGTTTTTAGATATTTTAAATAGAAGATCACGTTCTTATGTACTCCTTATGCACTCCTTATGTACTCCTTATGTACTCCTTATGTACTCCTTATGTACTCCTTATGTACTCCTTATGTACTCCTTATGTACTCCTTATGTACTCCTTATGTACTCCTTATGTACTCCTTATGTACTCCTTATGTACTCCTTATGTACTCCTTATGTACTCCTTATGTACTCCTTATGTACTCCTTATGTACTCCTTATGTACTCCTTATGTACTCCTTATGTACTCCTTATGTACTCCTTATGTACTCCTTATGTACTCCTTATGTACTCCTTATGTACTCCTTATGTACTCCTTATGTACTCCTTATGTACTCCTTATGTACTCCTTATGTACTCCTTATGTACTCCTTATGTACTCCTTATGTACTCCTTATGTACTCCTTATGTACTCCTTATGTACTCCTTATGTACTCCTTATGTACTCCTTATGTACTCCTTATGTACTCCTTATGTACTCCTTATGTACTCCTTATGTACTCCTTATGTACTCCTTATGTACTCCTTATGTACTCCTTATGTACTCCTTATGTACTCCTTATGTACTCCTTATGTACTCCTTATGTACTCCTTATGTACTCCTTATGTACTCCTTATGTACTCCTTATGTACTCCTTATGTACTCCTTATGTACTCCTTATGTACCTTTAAATTTTTCACTAAACACACTAAATCCTCTTTGGAGCGACCGTCAAATAGATAAAATAATCAATATTCTTGCACTCACCGAAAATGGACTGAATTTCCTGAATCGGTAATAGAAGTTAATTGAACCCTTAACTTTAATAAGTAATTATTTTAACTCTAAATTATGTAAAACTAAAAACACTGACTTTTGGTAAATTAGAAAGTTTGTTAACCCTTCACTGCCAGTAAAGTGTTGGTCCCGATTCAATTATTTAAAATTAATGGATCCAGCATGAATTAGTTAGGATAGGGATGAAAACTGAATAAATGTGTCCTCTTCATTTTACCGGATTATAAACTTATATTGAAAATCAATCGTTACTGATTTTTTTATTTTTTACATAGGTACGATAAGGTATACTGTATGATCAGTTTCTGATCAATTATAAAATCATAATTTTCACTAGCCTAACGCCGCCTTAAAAAAAAACAATACATTTTATTTCTTTCATTCTTTTTTAATCCTCATTTTAACAGATAGTTTTTATAAAATCGTTGAAGTTTCTATTACTTGTAAAAATTTATTTTCTACGGCATCCTCTGTCAGGTACATTTGCTAGATACATGCGTACCTATCTGACCACCTTGAATAAATTCTATTTCAATTCCATCGGCCACTGTAGGCGGTCCATTAAGTGTAGTAATATTTCTACCTACACTAACATAGCTTCATCTTTTGACGACAATTTTAGCACAGCGGTTGAGCGATCGGCCCACACCGAACAAATATTTGTATGAATTACAGGTAGTTGTTCCGGAACTCGGTTTTTGTGTTTGTAAACGCACCCACGATACAGGAGAAGTTCCTAGTGTGGGCAACGTTTTAAAAATATAACATGAAAAAATTCGCTGCGGTGTAGGTAATTATTTGAACGCTTCTAAAACGAAAGAAAAATCTATCTCACTATGTTTTTTTGCATCGTTAAATTAATTAATTTATTTGTTTTTATTTATTTATCACCACGACTTACAACTATGTAATACAGGTATACAGGTATACAGGTACGCAAAATATTTATTATTAATTGAAAAAATATTATTAATACACACATGATTTAGAAAAATCAGAGGTCAGAAGCCTTGGATTCGAACTCGAGACCTTTGATTTGGGAGATCAATGGTCATTAGAAGCCCATGTTTCTATTTTCTTTTAATTTCAAAAGAAAATAGAAGCATGGGCTATTTTCAAGCCCATTTCAACCCAAACCCCGGTTCTCTTAGGCTCTATCTTTGTCTAATATACTTATATTTTAGCCACAACTGGTGAGACTGGAAGGTGACCCCAACAGAGTTGGGAAAAAGGCTCGGTGGATGAATATTTAACTTCACGAGAGCTCTGAAAAAAGGCCGGCTGTAATATATACATACAACGACTATGTCTAGTGATTCGAGAATCTGACTGCTGAATACACGAGGTCATGGGCTCCATTCCCACTGGACACAAATATATAAATCATCATCAACCCATATACTAACCCACTGCTGGACACGGGTCTCCTCTCATATTGAGAGGGATTAGGCTATAGTCCACCACGCTGGCCTAGTGCGCGTTGGCAGACTTCACAAACCGTCGAGAAAAATCTCCTAAGGTATGCAGGTTTCCTCACGATGTTTTCCTTCACCGTTTAATATATAAATAAATGTAGTAAATATATGTAGCAGTAGTATATGTTTACATAAAAAGTATATGAATATTGTATCTATTGTTGCTGAATACCGAACACAGATATTTATGTAATGAACATAAAGTGTTTCTGTTTGTGTAGGGTTTTCCTGTGTATTGTGTACATACATATATGTAGTAGTAGTATATACATAAAAAGTATATAAATATTGTATCTAATGTCTAGTATAAGCTATACTTAGTTTGGGGCTAGACGATGCTGTGTAAATGGTCTCAAATATTTATTATTGGGTGTTTGTTATGTAATTTAAGAATGTATTTACAAAAAAAGTATATAAGAATTATATCCATTGTCTAGAACCCAAAGTACAAGCTCTGCTTAGTTTGGGACTAGATGGTGTTGTGTGAAATTGTCTAGGAATATTTATTATTTATTTTAGTTTTAAAAAGAACGTTATTTTGCATCATTCTTCTGTCCCGTCCTTTTTTCTTGCAGTAAAAATAAATAAAAATGTTAGCTTCATTGTATTTTCCTCATTTACAATGTATGACGGAAAATCGTATAAAGCCATGGAAACAGAAATATTCATATGATATTATTTATATTCTGACCTGTTGATATCAATCAACAAGTAGCTCAACGGTATTAGAAATAGATGATTCATTTATTAACTAAATCTACTACCTGCTGCGGTTTTTCCCTTGCGTTATGACATGTCCTTCTTCTAACGAGGCCTAAAAAGAGCTCTCTACCACACACAGTAGGCGGCGGCACAGCTCTGTCCCCGACGTTGCTGATGTCCATGGGCGGCGGTGACCACTTACCATCAGGTGGGCTGCTTGCTCATCTGCCACTGTAGGCAATAAAAAAAAAATCGCCGAAGGGTTAGGCAGAGTACCACTTTATATCAGTTTGCAAGAATGTAATGGGGCCTGAAATATTTTATTTTTCTTTCAAAAGACAGCTGGGGACGCGGGGGACTTTTTCCTGTGGGAGGAGGAAAATCCTCATGGATACGAGTGATCCGTGCTGCTCGTATGCCCGACTCCATTGGAGATTTGTCCCAGTAACCTACAGACTAAAAACCTCCCCCCTGTCTTCTCTTTACCTCCAGAACCGCCAAAGTATTATTTCAGATGATACGTTGTCTAGTTTTCACCTCTTTGTCTGTCCCACTCATCCTTTTCTTTCTTCTGCATTCTCCTATGCAGCATATTTGCGCACTTCACATTCGACTCTATTTTCAGTTTTCCACGATTCTACTGCCATTAAGGATCTAACTAGAAAAGATTGTCGTAGGTGTTAGTGTGATAACAGAGACCGCTTTACGTGCTCTCCAAGGCAAGGTCTATTAAGGATATATTAAGAATGAATACCCATCCACAGACAGACCGCAGCTAGCGCAGCTTAACCTTGCAGATTGATCAACGTAGTTATATATATATCACATGGGACCTCAAACACACCAGTGACCTTTGGGTGTATAGCAGATATGAATCTATTGGCCTGTATTCCAATTTTCATTTCAGAAGTTTTAGCTGCAAATATATTCTTAACTCAGCAAGATGCCTAGACGCCTAGGAAAGCACGTAGATCCATCGATCCCGTTTGGTATACGTATCGCAGTGCTACCGATATTAAGATTTATATTTCTATTTCTAAAATAAATTGATCATCCCTATAATATCTAAGATTGCCACAGGGTGGTTGCCTTAGGAAAGTCTTCATTGCCGGGGTAGACCGAGGAAACGGTGGCGTGACGATCTGATTGCATTTATGGGTGACTGGCCGGAGAAAAGCTCATACAGGCAGTTGTGGAAGAATATGGGGAGATCTTTGCCCAGCAGTGGGACAGTAAAAATTAACAAAAAAAAATTTTTATCTCGATAGCATGTATTTCTAAATTGACCCAAAGAAGATAAAACATCACCACAGTCCATTTCAACCAAAAACTGTGTGCGTTTGGGGGTCACCGTTAAGAACAAACTCAAGTTCAGCTCAGCTCACATGATGTAAACAAGTATGGCGGTAGCTATACGCCAGCAGTTGACGACAATATCCGAACTTCGCCGGACGGAACCGAACGTCTCGAAAGGTGGCATAAACGCTTTTTTTTGTTATATGACGGTTTCTACCAATCATTTTAATCATAAACTTGGCACTAATATTTTCGTCAGTAAGTACTGATCAACTCAAAACTGCTATCGCTCTTTCTTCAAAAGGTCCAGTTCATATTTGTCTACGTTATTAAACACATCTAATAAGCATTGAATATTGTTACTGACTGGACTTTAAAAGAGACCATGATTTTCTGAGTTTGTTTCGGCGATTTTTCTCAGAGGTCGAGCTAGGAATTGCCGGCGCCATCTAGTATTAATTAAGTATGTACTTGTAAAAGATCTATTTGCAAAAATAAATATCATTATTTTATCATTTCAGTAATAATCAAGACAAAGTGTGAGAAAAATGAGCTTAAATTTCTTAGGATCTCCAATAAATTTAAAATTCTGTCTAAACTAAACTTTAAAGCGAGTTCCTTAAATCTCTTATCAGAACACCAGGCTTGTATGGTAAATGAGCTCGTAACAATGAATAGCGACCGATACGTTAGTGGGATCAGCGCGAGTGGACTGAGGCGATACCGACGTAAATTATGGCCGTTTTCCACATCGGCCGGCTATAGTGTAACAAAGAATGACGTCATTAGCTTCCACGGGTGAAGAATGAGACTGTTAATCATAGCTGGTGTGTGGATGGCTATTTGTAGTGTTAGTGAATTGTGTCTCTCTTAGACTTTGTTGGATTAATTTAATGTTATGTGGTAATAAATTATTTGTAAAGAATATTTATAATTATATTTGCATATAGAGAGTTCTTCACAAATAATTTAACTAAGTAAGTTATGTAATGAAACAAAATAATTTTTATTTATTTATTTATTCAGGATGGAGGAGAAACACGGAACTCTTGCATCAAATCAAATCAAAATAATTTGAGAAAAGATGACAAGATACCATCACGTCTGTATTCTCTGTAGGGTTAGGCAGTAGTTTACTAAAGTACACCCACAGTTCACCGGTCCTTTGTACTAAGGGACCAGCTTTTCGCCATTAATTGGGCACACATCCATACTGCTACTAATAATTTCAAAGAAAATTTCAGTAACAGTTTGCTCAACCTGGGAATCCAATTCAAGACCTCTAGCATACCAGTCACGCTTAGAACCACTAGACTGATGAAGCAGTTATATTATTACCTAAATAGTCATAGTGCAGACACATTACGCATTTTCAAAGTGGTGTTTTAAGCTTTACTTCAGATAATGGAACACAAAACGCGCGTAAACAATTCATGGGACGCAAACGACTAATCATTCGCTTTACCAGGATCGTTCCAAAGAGGTCAGGAGGAAATGAAACCGCGTGTTCCAGTGCCAAACCTGAGTGTGCTTGGACACGGTTCAACTGTTGACGTATTGAACGCCACATAAAATGGGTGCGTTAGCTCGTATGTCTATAGAATTTTGTTTGCGAGCGCCATATTTTCTGGCGTGCAAAACACTTTTGGAAATCACTTGGAGTTATCCAGGAAATAGGTAGTTTGTGAACCTCGAAAATGTCACATTCTGGGTTTGGTGATTTTACAAAAATAACAACTTGGAAATGTTCTTATTTTCGTTCAAATTTACGTTCACACAAATTTCAATTGATATAAAGATCTTGACTATTGAGGCTACTTTTATTTATTTTAATACTTTATGCACAAATATAGTACAAAGGCGGACTTAATACCTGGGGAATTTTCTACCAGTCGACCTTAGGGTGATGCAGAGTCAGAAATTGGTAGGTGCACTACAGTGTTGTTATATAAAAAAAACTTACTATAATTATAATGTCAATGAGCAATAAATGATATTTATTTTTGTAAATAGATCTTTTAAAGATACTTTAACAAATCAATATTTAATTAATACTAGATGGTGCAGGCATTTCCTAGCTGACGAGTACTGACGACCTCTGAGAAGAAATGCCGAAACAAACTAAGAGAATCACGGTCTCTTTTAAAGTGCAATTTTACACTGCTTCTTTATTAGATGTGTTTTACAATGTAGGCAAATCTGAACAGGACCTTTTGAAGAAAGAGCCATAGCTATAAAATGAAAAATAAAATACAGATAATTTTATTTTCGCAAAAAGTAGAACACTACCATTATGTATATTTGCAGTAGTTTTCTGAAAAATTCAAATAGTAGGTATCCCTATTTGAATTTCTCCTAAGACCTAAATATAAAAGGATTAATTGATAATAAATCATCGAATTTGTCATAATTATCATAAATTCATTTCATAACAAAATTAAGCATGAATCAACCACATTTTTTATATATATTCAGCATTGTATTGTTTCAGCAATATTCAAACGTCATATAATTGTGAATGATGACGTATTTCCGCTGTTTGTGTTCTGTACAGTGTTAATTTTGTTGAAAGTTATTTATAATTGATGTTCTTCTATTATTCAGTTTTACAATTTAATTAACTGAATTTTAATGGTAATGATATTTTTGGTATAATTTGTTTAGAATAATAATAATAAAAAATCTTTATTTACACCTTGCAACTTTTACAAAATAATGGTCGATTTTAAATTTAGAGCAGAAAGGTAGTTATAACACATTTAGAGTTGAAGCTGATACCTAAACTAAGATCAATTAATATCTTGTACTATAGGCATCAGCGCCCACCCCCAAAATTACGTTCATATTTTAATTAAAGAACTAGGATATAATTAAGGAAAGGGAAATTATTTTTAATTCTAATTTACTAGAGGGAACTTAAAGGTAAAGGTATTTAGATATTTCGAAGCATATGTGTGTGAGTGTGTATGTGTATGTGTGTGTATGTGTGTGTGTGTTTGTGTGTGTGTGTGTGTGTGTGTGTGTGTGTGTGTGTTTATAATTGTGGTGTACTATTTAATTTAATTTATGCAGGTACAATTAAAAACTTTTCGATTTCATCGTAAGTAAGGGACAGGAGCCATGTGATTAATTTCTGTTTGCAGTCTCGTTTCGTCAAGTACACAATTTCCTGTTGCTTGTTAGCTATATTAAATAATCTTGGTCCTAAAAACAGGTTAAATTTTAGAATAGAGAAAAAGGATAACAATTTACTACTCTGATTTATCAGATCAGTAGAGACAATCTCAAAGGTATGCAGGTTCCCTCACTATGTTTTCCTTCACCGTTTAAGTGAGTGATAATTAATTAAAAAGTCAGAGATGCGTGCCTTGGATATAAACTCAAAACCTTTGACTTGGCAGTCCAATGGTCGTATCACTAGGCTACCGCTGTTTTTTTACTACCCGAGCCTACTAGGCGAGCCTCAGATACACTTTGTACAGAAACATCTTTCGCAAAATTCGTGAACTAACTTAGTACGAGGGTGTGTAGTAGAGGGCGTGCTAGCTATCAATCCTGTTAGCAATCACACTTACGCGTGCTGCCGCTAGATGGCATGCCAAGTTTGCTACTTGCCAAGTGTGTGAGAAAAGTTCTGTGCCTGTAAGGTTCAAACAAAATCGTGAAGATGGCGCTTTATTATATTATGTAGTATGATGATTATCACTCGACGTTATTAGTAGTACAATTTCTACATGCAACAATATTAAAAAATCATAAGTAAAACGATTTTTTTTTTATACAGGAAGGAAAAATAGTAAGTATGAAATTGTCTAGTAAATATTATTTGCGAAATAATGAATATCTTATAAAGCAGATGTAAAATAAAAATATCTAAATTATACTTAAGCAAATATGCCAGCTCATCAACCACAATCTGTCAAATTTATTTGATTGTTTTTAAACTTTGATACACAGTAATAAGGTTCATATTCAATTGGGAAAATTTGATTGTTTTTGATAGCTGGACCTGCATATATTAGTAATTGTCCACAGAATTACAGAATACACAACTATTGATGTAGCGACATCTACCCAGCGATGCAGACACTGCTTGTGAAACTAAGGTTACATCTAAAATATTTCTATGTTGTTCATGAAACTTTCAGTAGATGTCGCTTTGTATATGAATCATGACTTCCAGCATTTTTTTAATATGAAGGGGCAATTGAGTTCACCCAAGTAACTACTACTGCCTAAAAAAAATCTCATGAAATATGTTTTAATGTTTTATTTATTATTTAATATATACTGTATAACTGCTTCGTTAGTCTAACTTGTCTTCGATTCCTAGGTCGAGCAAGTACTATTGGGTTTTTCTATGAATTTCTATTTTTTTTTTTAAGTAAGAATTTGCCCCACTAGGATTTTCTCCTGTATCGTGGGTGCGTTCACAAACACAAACTTTCACATACACAACACCCAGACCCGGAACAACTACATGTAGGTCATACAAATAGTTGTTCCGTGTGGGGATCGAACCCACAACCCGTGGTGCAGAAGCCGATCGCTCAGCCGCTACGCCAAACGCGTCGTCGATTTTTTGTAGCACCTCGAAATTGATAACATACATACTGGCGAAATGTGAATGTACAATGGTACACCTCCGCCCTATCTTTGGTGAAAACAGGCATGTTGGTATGTATGTATTATAATTATGATATTATAATCGAACCCAGGACCTCTAACTTAGCAATCACGCTTACGACCACTCTAGGTTACTAAGGCAACTTATGTAATCACGCAGTAAATGCTATGTATAGGGCTACCCTATACATAGAACCTAAAATATACCCGCCAAAATCTTCTGGGAATATAGGTTTGATGAAAATGGAGCTCTTAAGAACAGCACACCATCAAGACTGTTAATTATAACTCCAGTATTTTGAAGTTCTTTTTTAAACTACGCGCTAACCATATTTTATTCGCAAACTTTCTAGATTCATACAACAAACTGTTTTTAAGGGTTCCGTATCTCAAAAAGAATGAAATGAAACCCGCAGAGGATTAATTACATTTTGTAAAACAGCATGATACCGATGACAAAAGCTAAAAAAAGAACGGAGACACGTTAAAAAAATACTAAACTATCGCTAATAAAAGTATGAAATTGATGTTTTTTTTATTTAAAATATTATGTCAGATCTCCTGCAAGTCACATTATTATATTTATACCTACTTAATTATTGGTTTTCTTGTACATTAATGTAATCATTGATCTAGACTCGAAATAATCGTTTTCCGAACTTATTGTTATGAAAGTAAATAAATAAGAAATATTAGTAGATGAAAGGAGAGTGTAGAAGAACGATACAGAACCTTTGGTGAGCAAATTAGACTCGCACTTCACTTTTTTTTTCATCAATTAAAGGCACGTCCAACCACCTTGTAGGCAACAGTCTCAATTATTCGAAACCCTCTAATTTAATGCCGGCAACTTTTAATTTATTCACCGAAGGAAATTCTGATTGCAAATTGTTTTCTGTTTCGGTATTCCGCGGCGGAACCGAATTCACTTTTGAGCTGTGACATCTCGGATGAAAAACAACAATTCGTTTTGGTTTGTTGTATTCCACTCTTTGGCAGCGAACGGGAAATATCATAATTGATTAATTAGTGTTTTGTTCTTGAGTTCTAGGTAACTTTGGGGAGGCAAATCTTGTGGTATGGAAAGAATTAAGTTCACGCTTGATTTATTTACAAAATGATTAATCAATAAGACGTGCGTACGTGTTACAAAACTATCCGTAAAGCCGAGAGGAGGATAAATGGGGCCTTATAACGAGTCCATTAACAATATTTAATAACCGTAGTAACGCTGTATAAACCCCAAAAAAAGGAAAACAACAACATTTATGAATGAAAAATAGAAAAACTATTAAAGTAGACAATTATTAGGTAAAATAGGTACGTAGGCCTTTCTGTTAAAAAATCTGTTTCCCTGACATAACAGCTTTTTGGCTTTGATAATTAATTATATTTTTTACGGGGTATTTTGTAACACGTTGTTTAATTATAATGACTGTAATAACATGAGAGTGAGTGTATATTAGTATACCTTGTTACAAAATACTAACTGATAGTATTACCTCTGTGCTATTGTGCCTCCCTTTTTGATATCTAGCGGTTGCAAGTACGACTTTTAAGGAAGCGATTCCTCTGGAAAAATACCTAAAAATCATGTACCTAACTTTAGTAATTATTATTATTACATTAAAGGCCACAAGGTACGACTCTCCTAGTGAACTCAATTTATGCTTCAGTGGTCAGAGTTGAGGTCACTTTAATATTAGTGATTTTATGGCTACGAAACGCAGTGAAATTGAACACGAAGTGAAAAAAAAAAGTGGCTACGACAGATTAAAAACACACACAATTTAAAATTGACGCTCTAGCGAGTTTACGCTCCAAGTGTGGCGACGTGGTCGAGATACCTAGTTTTTATTTTATTTAAAGAACTAAGACCAACTTCAACATAATTATCTTCCCTTTACCTGATCACGGGTTTCCCTTGGCTAGCTTGGCTAGTGTGGCTTGGCAGACTTCACAACCCGTATTCTAAATCTCTCCGGTATATAAATACGTTCCTCAAGATATTTCCATAAATAATATTAGTCTATAACTCAATTGATTGGCTTCCAGGCTAACCAGAAGCGACTGAAATCTCACCGGCGCTATCCAATTACTCGACAAAGCCAATTCACATGTCTTGGATATAGGTTCATAATACATAAAGGTCGGGATACAGGTCTTACGCATAGAGGCCCCTTGGAAAGCTCTTTGATCTAATATGGAATTAAGCACGGACCTGGAACGCTTCACAGCTGCTCTATGAGAGCTCGCTTAGGGTAATTACATCACATCTCGTCAGATCTATCTTCTTCTTAAGACGTATCTTCCGTCATTATGATTGCTATCTATCAACTAATTTTTAATGAAATACATTGTATGATAAATGTTCTTCTTTTAAAAACAATTGCCTAATTTTTTTATAAAATATTTGCATTAGCTGACATACCTAAGGCAATAAATTAGTACCTAACCGACAAAATTAAAAAAAATATTTTATATAGTTATTACCGCTAAAATATATTAACATACAGAAATATGTAGCTGAAGAGTTGGTTGCCTCTCTTCTTCCCAGCTAAAACACTAACAGATGAAGGAGTTGGAGGATTGGGGGCTGTCCAAAATGTGCTGTCTAATAATAACGTTATTTTAGCGAAGAAAAAATTCTCTTGCGGGCAAGATTCGAACGAAAAAAGGACTCGCGGTAGCTTAGTTGTCATAGCGTCTGGTGTACCTAACCAGAACACGCAGTTTCCAATACTACCCGCTGTCGAATTTTTCCTGCGCTTACAAAAAGACGTAAAAATAACGTTCAAAAAGACTACTTAGTGTATCTTGAACAAATTATTTTGAGTTTAACTTTATTAATTTTTCTGTTCGAAAAAGCAGTGATAGCCTGACCACTGGACTGGCGAGTCCAGTGGTCATATCACTGGCAAGGTCTCGAGTTCGAATCCAAGGCGAGCTCCTTTGACTTTTGTGTGGTGGGTGGGTGTTTGAAGTCTGCCAACCCGCACTAGATCCGTGTGGTGGACTATGGCCTAATCCCTGTCAATCTGAGACGAGACCCGTGCCCAGCAGTGGGATAGTATATAAATGTCGAAAAGTCAGATGTGCATGCCTTGGATTCGAACTCGAGATCTTTGAGTTGGCAGTTAAATGGTAATAATGATCACTAGGCTATAGCTTCTTTTGTAGTTCAGTTGCTGGACTAAAAAAACTTTTACACCATTATCATCATCAACCCGTGACGCGTATTAGCCATAAGGACTTATTCTTCTATAATTATCACGCAGTCTCATAAACTTGCAATTCAAACATTAATATCCACTGATTTAACTGTACCGTATTAATATAATAGACAAATGCAATGGAACAATTATTTATTGGGTTCATAATAAAATCTGAATAATTAAAATTATTTGTCAGTTTAATTAACATTTGTTTAAAATACTGTTTTGGTTTCAATCGACTTCATTATCGGTAGTACAGGAAATCCTTTCATGATTACAAAATTTGCAGTATCAATTTAGTTTAATAATTTTACCCATAAAGTATTCATGCCTTAATGGTTCGACTTTAGAATTTGACATTTCGAAATCATGATTGTTCCAAACAGTTTTTAGGGTTCTGTACCCAAAGGGTAAAAACGGGATCCTATTCTAAGACTCCGCAGTCCGTCAGTCCGTCTGTCCGTCCGTCCGTCTGTCACCAGGCTGTATCTCATGAACCGTGATAGCTCGACAGTTGAAATTTTCACAAATGATGTATTTTTATTGCCCCTTTAACAACAAAAAACAGAAAAAAAAATTTTAGGGGGGCTCCCATACAACAAACGTGATTTATTTGCCGTTTTTTGCTTGCAAATATTGGTACGGAACCCTTTGTGCGCGAGTCCGGCTGTCACTTGGCCGGTTTTGAGTTTAACCAGATTCAGCCGAATAATAGTATTTTTTATCACAATGGTCACAAAAAGGTCATGAGGAATTGACCTTTATTTTTCGGATTCGATTGTTACTGGTTCTTCTATGATTTTTCAAGAGATTGAATTTGTGCCTGGTTAATATCAATAGTGCTGGCCCACGTAAAATAGGAACTAAAAAAATACCGGCGAAATGTGGGTATAATTTGGTAGAACAACATTGGCGTGCGAGACATAATGTACTCGTAACATACCATGTTACGTTACGTCTATAAACTTAATTCTGCCATTTTGCCTGATCAACTTGATCGACTTTAATAAATGAGGAGTCATTATACTCGTTTCCATTTTGAAATTGGGTACAGTTCGAAAAATATTACAAATACGGCTGCCACCAACAATTACCTTCTCAGTTGGGTTTTCTATTTGTAAGAGTTATTTTTCACACTATGCCGATGTCAGTATTTTAAACCTATTGATGTTTTTGAAATTATGTAAGTATATAATGTATAATATAGCAGTGCAATCTGTGAGCAAAAATGTCACCTTCACACACATCATTAATTTGTAGGGGAAGAAACAAAAAGAAGAAAGAAGAAACATTTTCATTGTGCTTTTTAATAACATAAATACTGTTTTTTTGGGTTCGTATACCTCAGCTTTTTTCAAACATTTTTATTTGGATGCACGTAAACACAAAAAAGGTTTTTAACTCCGATATTCAAGAAATAAAATCAAGAAAATAAAAATAGGAAAACTTTTTATTGGCGTCCGAATTATTCGAATAACTGGCAGAACTTTAGCGGGGAAGTTTATTCGGACTTGCATAGACAAATAAATATTCGATTCTGTTATCGATACTGTGAGGATACAATGATGTGTATCTACTGACAAAAAAAACCTTCGTGATGCATACAGGATCTGTAAGCCTTTTAGATACCTATAATTTGCAGATGCAAAGCAACTAGTACTAGGTCAACTAGTAGGAAGAAAAACCATGTATGAAGCAGCGCCTTTTATGGAGCGTCGCCTTGTATAGGCTGCGCCTTGTATAGAGCAGCGCCTTGTTATACAAAGTCGAAGGCAAATAAGCTTGCGTTTGATCGTCTACGCCTTGAAAGACGGACTAAATTAACCTTTTGACCGCCACGTCAATAACGAAAATCCGTGTTCTCTACGCCAAGCGACAAATTCTAGTATTTAATAATAGGTACAAAAACCAACAACAAATTTTTGTTTAGGTATTTAGTTTGAAGTAAAAAAAAGGGGTATTTTTTACGTGCCATGCCGTCGTTGGCGTCGTGAACAAGTTTTAATTTGACGTCTATACACGTCCGTGGCGGTCTAAAGGTTAAGGCTGCAATTATCAACCCTTTATGAATGCATTAGGGTAAGAATAATGGGTGAGAAATGGCAGTGGATTGTCAAACATAATCAAAAAGCTCTAGACACTGTAGGCAACAAGACAAGCAAAGTTGAAACTTTTCAGTGCGGACTTTTGTATTATAATATATTCTTTTTTTCACTTTGCTTTTGATGTTGCCGTTTTTTTCTTAAATTAAAGGATTTTTTATCGATAACCTTCATAACCAATACTGATTTTGGAGTACCCCTAACCGTATCTATAGTGCCAGAGAGGGTCAATATGAATATATGAAGCTCAATATAAAAGGGTGGTTGCAGAGATTGAAAAAGGTCCTACGATTGTCACATAAATTTCGTTCTCAAGTACACTCTGGATAAGTAGAGTTTATTTCCGAAGATTAGGGCCAAAGTTCTGTACGTACTAAACGGGTGAGATACATAGGTGGAAAAGTAGGGATGTGAACGTGGTCGATATGACACGAAAATATCGATGTTGCTAATTTTGATTACCTACATCCGATAGTGAAATTTCTCTAGAAACATAATATATTCTTTCGAGTGATCCTCAGAAAACTCTGACAGTTATATCGTCTGTAAGAGCAAATTTTTTAAATGTATTACAATTACCACTTTTGGTCTTAGTGATTTTAAACTTTAAAATGTATAAAATACAGTTGATATAGGTATTTTTACTATAAAACCAACCAATCGAAATTATTGCAAAGTAGTATTGACTCATTTTATTTGTTCTCTTCTATAATTGATTTGGTGGCAGAATGTAATTTAGTTTATAAACAAAATTGAAAGCAATAATTTAATGTACTGGCAATTAATTTGTTATATAAACAAACACCTTAATTAACATGCATATCATTAACTGAAATTATGACAACAAACTGCCAAGTCATACAAAACTAATTGAGATCATAATTTCCCAAACGATACAGGTAACACCAATAGGTGCTTTAGCCGTGTATTCATTCTATAAAATATCAAAGCAAAATTATATCGATATCGACTCCAGTATTTTCCCAACACTACTCCTCCCTAAGATAAGTTCGACAAGTTACCGTCTCCCACTAAAATATGTAGCGACACAGTATTGAAAAGTTTTGCTTTGTAGAACAGCTTCGCTTTTATCTAGAGAAATATTCGTTCATGTAGTTCATTAGTGTTTGTAGATGAACAGTAATTTACTGCGCGGGAAAATTATTTAGCGAACATTATTGTTTTATATTGCATCGTGCGGATTACTAATTAATTATCACTTGCATAAACGGTGAAGGAAAACATTAGGCTGGCGTGGTGGACTATAGCCTAATCCCACTCGTTCTGAGAGGGGACCCGTGCCCAGCAGTAGGATGGTATATGGGTTGATGATGATGATGATTATGATGATGATGATGATGATGATGATGATGATGATGATGATGATGATGATGATGATGATGATGATGATGATGATGATTGTATTAACATTCCCAGAACTATAGTAGGAGTAGAAAAAAATAAGAAGGTCTTGTAGCTAAATATTAACTACGCTGAAATTAACCAATCTATGAGCTAAAGCTACGCTTGCTGAATTACGAGTAGTATCGGGTTAGATGACCATTATCAGCGCATCGAGAACCCTCCGTGCCTTGGGAAGCCGTCGGTCCTACTTCGTATAAAACAATGACATTCAGCCGCATTCACTTAAACTGGAACTTTGCGTTAGGAAAACCCTAACGCAAAAGGCTAGGAGGACGATCTTTAGTAAAAAAGTTAGTAAAGCAGAATGAAATAAAAATGTTCACGAGTGTTTTTATAATATCTTTGTATAAATATTTTGACTCATTCTTCTTTGTAGCCCAAACGTCCTTTTCAAATGACAAAGTGGTTATAGTATCTAATATAGACCTAAGGTGTTAGCCACGTCATAATCCATCTTCACCATCATCTTCCTTATGTGAATTAGCGAATATTAGAAAATAAATCTTTATTATGTGCTCAAATGGTGTGCACAGACAAACGTTGCATGTTATAAACCCTCACGTAATTTGAATAAAATTTTGTACTGTATCAAAAATACATAGAAAGCAACTACAACCTTACTCATAATGTACAACAGATTAGAATTAAAGCAAACTTATTTACATATTCTGCAAACTCTCGGTCGAAAAACCACACAAGTGGAACCTCAAATGAAAACTAGACTGAAAATAAAAATAATATAAATCACAGAACAGCGCGCAGCCTTTAATAAAATGATTATTTCTCTAACTGCTTGCTTCAAACTGTTAGATAGCGGGAAAAAGCGAAAAATTGCGCCCGGGAACCGGATCTAACCAGTTCCATGCAGATATTACGGACGCCATCTTGTTTCAACCAGACAAAACACGTATAAATCAAGTCCATTTCAGTTTTATTAAAAAGAACTGCAACTGCATGACGCGCTGTGGTTCGAGATATTTCTGATATTTTACTGTTATTCTTATAAGACTCAAAGTTATTGCTGTTATGGAATATTTTTTTATTTGACATATCAAACCAATGGATTAGACAGAGGTGTACTTGTGTACCCACAGTTCGACGTAATAGAAAGCGAGCCTATTGCCATTATCCTGGTAAAATAAAAACTCCAAAATGTTGCTAAGAATTAAAAAAAAATGCATTTACACTGGTTGACTTAGAAATTGAACTCTCTAACGTAGCAGTAGCACTTCGCAGTTTTTTTATTCAGTGAGCAATACTTCATAAGAAATTATCTTTGATAAATTTTGTAGGTAGGGGTACATGAATACTCGTACATTGAAGTAAATAGTTTTTACGGATTCTATCACAGTAGAACGATTTCAAGTAGGTACAGGATCCGAAACGAAGGTATTAAAAAAAAACAATATAACGCGATAAAATCGTAAATAGTTTATTGTTGTTCTCTGCAATTACTTGTGTGGAGATACTGGGATCACGTCGGGGTCACCAGTGTGGAAACACTGGCATCACGTCGGGGTCACCAGTGTGGAGAGGCGAGGTGTATTGCCCCTCCAACCAAAGGGAGGATCCTCCAACCAGGCGGGTGTTGTGCCTGGCGGGCCACGGCCCGACGGTTGATGTCGGGCGGTTGTATATATGCAACTTTCGTTGCGAATGTTGCTTGCGCGATTCAGGCCTTCGTAGTTCTATGTAGCGCGGTAGATGTCGCTACACTTGCAATATGCAATAAAGAATATTATAAATCTAATAGTTTTTCAATTTCAAAGAGTTTATTTTATTTAAACACTTAATTAAAGTCTATCCAATGCTTATAGTTCTATGTTTTTTTATTTTGTAGAATTGGCAAGCTAAGTTCAAAAACTTACTAATTCTACATCTTATATTATTTTCTGTTTATTTAAAATACGAACATAAGAAACACCCAGTCTCTTACCAAAAATCTATGTAAATGTATCACATATTATATTATTCCCTGGTGGGAATCGAACTCACGGCACTCATGCAATTCGTAGCACATAATGCCTCTTAATAAACATCCACGTAACATGGTTATGAAGTATGCATTATACCTACAAGTTTTAAGACTATGCAAAGATTCGAACGCTAAAGCTGAAGTTATGCACTGCAATTATACAACAGGATGTGCTGATTACCATAAATGCGGATAACTTGCTTGTCCCTGTTTATGGACATTACATTGACTTATGTCCTGAGTTGTCTCCTGCAGTTAGCTGCAGAAGATAAGCAGCTTATGCTCTATAAATCTCCTTTATATTACAGAAAATTTAAGCTAGAGATGTAGACGACAATTCACACTTATGCGATAGTAATTTTGTCTGTGATTTTATCTGCGATTTCGAGAAAATTGGCAAGGAAGATAGACTGCATCCTGAGGAAGGCTACATTTTGTCCTAAAAAGGCCTTTTGGGATAAGTACATAAGAGCCGCGGCTAAGTTTTTGTGAGCTAAAAACAGTAATGTTTACAAGGAAACCCAACCGTTATCAAATACAGTATACGTATACACGAGCGTTTATAGCGGCACGAGTATTCCATCTAAAGGGAACGAAAAAAGAATTTTCACACAGTTTCTCTCACTCAAATGAGTGGGAGACCAAAGCAATCAGTTCGACACATTCCGGGAAAGGAATGAACGAGCAAATCGGCAGCCCGCATTCGATACCCCTTGAAATATTGATGACGGATCTGCCCAAGGGGACGATTATTCGAATCGGATCGTGTCTCGATGTATCGAGAACAATTTTGGTTCTGACGATATCGAGACTGACAATTTTACAAGTTTTTATTGCCGCTTACAAATGACGTTGAATGGAAATAGGGTGAATCTAGACACGGTTTTTAAGTCACCACAATAGGGTTCAGTTTTGTGTGATACCAGGCTTTTAAATATGCGGAAGGTGAACACGTATTGTACGATTTTCGACTATGTAAACGAGTATTCTCAACGTTTTTATGAGCCGTGACAGATTGGAATAAATGTGTCGAAGCGAAAAGCTGCTTTTTTTAGAACAGCTATAAAGCAGAACAAGAATTCAGTGACAATTTTAGGAGAAAATCGTAGCATCAAAGCAAGCAAAGAAAGTGAACGACTTTCTTTTGTTACAACGAGTATTCAAAATCCCAAGAGTGATGTATCGCATATTTTTAAACAGGTACGTTCTTCTGCATCGTAGACCAACATACCCTAGCCCTAGATGGAAAACGGACCATGAGAATATTCTGTACTTTAAAAAGGTTTGTTTATAAACAAATAAATATTGCATTCAACCCATACATATATTTGTTTCGTGTAGGAATCGAACCCTGTGGTACAGAAACTAAGCCACTACATTGCCATATTAAGATTCTGAAATGAGTAAAACATAGATTTTATATAACTGTGAAAGACTACAGAAAATAATTAATACTGACTTTTTGTCAAGCACTGGTTAGTGCTTGACAAAAATCATAAAACACGAAAAAGATAAACATTATTATACAGGAGACTATTGTGCAATGTACTAACACTGTGTGCAATGTACTACGAATGTGTATTTTAACTCAGTCGGTATAAACCATAACTCACTCCCACAACTAAGACGAATCTAGTGACACCTCATTATGTCGAAATCCGTCAAACGGTTTCTGTCAAGCGTGCCAAAGAATTACACATACATACACTCAAAATAATTATCCTCCTTCAGCAGTTGGGTATAAAAACTCGGTTTTGATTTTTCTAAATCCTCACTCTGTCTACTGAAACATGTCAAAAGTTTTAGTAGAGAGTGCAACAATATACTCGAGCTAATTGGCTCTGGCCCAGATTTCGGCCCCTCGAATAATTTATGGCGCTATCGCTCTTTCCCGCGGTTTCTCTCGCGCGGCGGACTTTCCTTTAGCTAAGATTTAATAAATAAGCAAGCAGCGTTCAGCTGCGCCATGTACTCCTTGTTAAAGAATAATCCAATATCATAGATGGTGGATACGCTACGGATAGCTTCATCCGTACTGCGTGTAAATGGTTTTGATGGTAGTACCCAGAAGCCCGACGGTAAAAAATCGTTCTATGAAATCTCAGCAGCAGCTCGGAGTTTAAATTTCGGCCCGGATTTGTTCCCTATTACATGGGACATAGCGGTGAACTGGGAATGTACATCTCTGACAATTTGAGTATTTCATGGGACCTACCCAAAAGTCTTGTAGAATCGTTGAACTACACGATGACTGACGTCAGTTAATGCAGGTCAATTTAAAGCAGCTATGGCTATTTCTTCAAAAGGCTAGTTCAGATTTTTTCTTGCATTGTAAAACTCACTGATAATATTCTTTCGACTTTAAAAAATCAAGATTATCTGAGTTTGTTTTGGCGTTTCTTCGTAGAGGTAGTCAGATAAAATTATGATAAAAAAATTAAAATATTAACTTGTTAAAGTGTCTTTGATAGATCGATTTACATAAATACAAATATATAATTTACCTGTCTTATCCCTCGGAGAATACAAGCACGGTGCTATCATCATTATCAATACATTTATTGTCCCACTGCTGGGCATAGGTTTCCTCTAAGATTGAGAGGTATTAGGCAATAGTCCAACACGCTGGCCTAGTAGTGGTTGGCAGACTGTGGTATATGTATGTAACAATCACCGCAAAAACTAAACGAATCGAAAATTTTGTTGTATAATTAACAAAATCTCCCGTACAGCAACAAAAATGTATTACCAGAAGCTACGATAAATACAAAGTATTTTTCTCTTATTATCATTTACGTCCCGACTTCACTCTTATAATAATTACTCTTCATTATCAAAGGTGCTATGTGAATCCATGACTGGGGATTTTCCTTTGTTAAATCCTGTGATAAATATAACAGTAAGACTATAAGATGAATGCGGCGGGAATTTTCTTTTGTAGGTGGTCGTAGTTGTTTTTTTTTTCGTGTTAGGTGATAAAACTATTTAAGCAATGTCGTCTTGCGTTATTGCTGTGTTCCATTTAAAGGATTTCGATTTTAATTCTCACCTATATTAGGTTAAAATCATTTAGCACATAGTTATTTAGCGAAGGAAAAATTCGACCGCGGGCAGGATTCGAACCTGCGTCTTCTGGTTAGGTACACCAGACTCTATGACCACTAAGCCACCGCGATTCCTACCAAGAAGACGCAGGTCCAAATGCTGCCCGCGGTCTAAGTTTTCTTTTGCTAAATAACTATGTGCTAAATGATTTTAACCTAATATAGGTGAGAATTAAAATCGAAATCCTTTAAATGGAACACAGCAATAACGCAAGACGACATTGCTTAAATCTTAGCATAGAAAATGCCAAAAAATACAAAAAGTCCATATAGTCGTTCAAAAAAACTATCTTGTCTTGAATTATCAGGTCAGAATACCTAATAAAAACTCTTTTGTCACGTCTATGACTGCACACGAGGGGGACGCAGGATGTTAACTTGTTTCAGCCATAAGGACCCCCCGGTATTACCCCCGGTAATATTACATCCAATATGAGCATCCCACCGGCGGGAAAAGCATGACAGATATTTTTCTAACGGACGAGTGGTTATGAGATCCTTCTAATGTTATTAGTTTTCCGTCAAGGGGCCAAAATTGAATCTTAAGCGCAAACTTTGGCGTATCGATTACAAACTACCCAAGTTGTCGACGTACTACTTTACATAAGTTGTTATAGTTTAGAATCTTTGTTGTTTTTAGTGGTATCAAGAATATTGCATTATTAATGAATACCTACTTAAAACACTTTAATCCAGTATAAGAGACGATAAATGATTGACTGAGTATTCGGCTTCTGCGCACGTGTTGGAGGTTCAAATCCTGCCCATGGTCGAATTTTTCCTTTTCTATATGACTATATGGACTGCCATTTCTTAAGTCACTGCCATGCTTGAGGTTCTAGCTTCGATTTCGGGTCGAATAAAGTGTTATTGGGTTTTGACAGTTCGTAGTGAAAAATATGTGTTTTTATTAAATATCCTTTGAAGAAAGAAAAAAATAATCTTAGGCAAGATTCGAACTTATGTCCCTCCGGTTGGCTAAAGCGTCCGATATAGCTTACACCGGCTGTATGACGATGTAGCTAACAACTAAGCCACAAAGACTAAGCTTGTGATGTCGAATTCTAAATCTTTTAAGCGACGTTTGTGATTTTATGTCATAAGAAAAATTACTATTATTTTTATCTTAATATAGGAATACTAACTAAATAAATTGAGATATATACGATCATTTTCAATACACAATTTCCTAAAACACCCTATAAACATTCAGGCGATTACTTACTAAGTCAGTCTTCCATCACCCTCCTTTCAATATATTTTCGGCGAAAAATTCAACACTGAAATTAAACGCGCACGGACCTTCACCGGGGCGTAAAATTCTTCATATTGGAAAAAGAGGCGTATAATAGATGTGCCATGGGCTTTCACAATAAATTGCGTCCGAACTGGTCGGGGTAATTGGCAGGTGACCGGTACGATTATTCAATCTGGGCATTGATGAATTTAACGGTGAACGTGTGCGTTTACGTAATGTCTCCCTATTGTGGTGCGGTGTAAAATTGTCTGTAACTATGTTATGTGTTTGACTGCTTTTATGACTTTGATTTAGTTAATTATAAGTGTTGGAAATTGATACATTCTTCTCATTGCTCCTTCAGGCCGTTATGTAACGTTTTACAAGTATTTTGATGTTGTTAATCAATTTATAGGAATTAGTAGTCCCACGATGGTCAAAACTAGATTGTTTTTAGTTTGAATGTTATAGAAGTTCTTTTGTCAAAATCTAATTTAAAAACCAATTGAAATATTCACATTTGTGTTTGATGTAGACAGGAAGAACATAAACAATGAAAGCTGTACTAAATTTATGAAAAAAGGTACAAAGTTTTCTCTTCTCGTATTAATATATGTATTAGAAGATTTGTTTTTAAGTTGATAGGCTCTGTAGGTGCTGCAGAATTCATTAGAACTGGTACATACCACCGAATTTCCAAATATTCTGTCAATAAGCAATTCTGTCAATATGGTAAAATTATTGTGCTCCGGTTTGAAGGGTAATGTATCCAAAGACATTACTGGTCCAATGAAATTTAAGATCATGAAGAGGAAGAGGTCTCAAGATGACATCGCACGAATGGTGTTGCTTGCCTGTTTGGTCTAGTTACAATAAAAAATAATCTTATACTTAAGTACAAGTTCAGAATTTGGTGACTGTTCTAAGACACATTTACCTACAATAATCAAAACAAACAACAAGTTTGGATGAATCTCTACAATGTATTGATTTTATGATGCTACTATTTTATTATTGCACAATACATACTTTAAAAATATACATTATCCCACAAAACCGGTTTAGCGGTTTGACGGTAGGTGTTGAGCCACATAATAATAATCTGTATCTACTAAAATCCACTGAAGAAACAACTCCTAAGCCTGCAAACATAGTTATTTACAGACTGAGGAGGTGCTCTTCTGTTTCTTTTTAAATTTAAATTTACTACTATATGCTTGATGATATTATCATACAAATTAATGCTCTGAAAAAATCTTCTGCTGTGTAAGTAGGTTTGTAATGTTTTTTTTGTTTGTTCATTTTGTTGGTTTTTAGTGTAGGTTGCTGGTGGCCTTAGATTTTGTCCTTCTTTAAACCGGTCACTCGTTTTGTATCGCAAATGGCTTACAGTCTGATAGACACAACACCATGGCCCACTCAAGCATTATCTCAATTCCTGAGCACACACACACCTGGATTCCAACACTCTATAAGATCGTTAGCTAGTCCATTTCCTAATAATAAAGCCTAAGTAACTCATTGTCTAAATGGCTTTGCATTATCAGTGATACTAATTACTATCTATTAATTACACTAAGATCCACATTTGTACAAGGTGTATGATCAATATTTTATTGTTGTTTGTTTTTTTGGATAATAGTTTTGCTAGAAAAATTATTTTGGAATGAAAATATCTTGGGTTTCCCATATAATAAGCGCATGCATAAGTAATTATGATGCAGTCCAGTTTATTAATATTTTCAATCAAGTTTGAAAAGGTAAACTGCCTTGTTATTCTAGCGCGACTGTAGCTCTAGAAGTTTTGGGTACAACTCCAAGGCCGTGAAGCGTTCTTACTACACTTACTGCACCTCGGAGATGTTATAGGAGCCTGTCATAACTCAGAGACCCTGCCCCTCTTTTAAATGAGACCTTTATATACTGAATTGTGGGGGTACATTGGTACACTACCAAACTCTTCAGGGAATACATGCATGATGGTATGTTATGTTTAAATAAATTATAGTTTTAAAAAACTAAAAAACACGCTTTCATAGAAAATCAAACTAAACAAAAATGATAGCTTCTACCTATAGGTAATAAAAATATACCTATATAAAATTAGACAACAAACACCCCAAGCTTTATTACAATAAAATTCCTTTTGTTGTTAATCACACTATCCTTAATTTAATGAAAATTATTGTTTACTTATTCTATCTTATAAGTGAGTTCTGTAAAACGTGTATCTTTAAAAAACAAACAAAATCAACCAAGTTCATAGTGCACTTTTCAGAAATCAACTCAATTTAAATAAAAAAAAGAAGCACCAACATTTTTCGATAATTCCATTTGAAACTTTTTCTTCTGAAATTGAATAATAATATCATTTCTTAGACGCCGAAGATCTGATATTGGGATTCTAGATGATAGGATTCGCACTTAACTTATTCAATATTTAAGTTTAATCTGTGAGAGACGAGGTTTTTTTTTTGAATCCTTCTTAGGCAAGATAGATTATTATTTGTTATTGAGTCTGTGTGCAAACTAGACACGTATTTTGAGAATAAATTCGTAAAATAATTTATGTAGAGGGTATGTGAAAAGTCGATATTACTGTTTGTTAGAATGTACTTTTTACGATACAAAAAAAAACCTAGTTAGAACCAATCGAAAACTAAAATGATCAATGCTGTATTGATTTTTTATTTATTAGGATATTTTGCGTAGTTTAGTCAATACCCAAGCAACAAGGGTATCAAACAAACAAAACTACTAATAAATCGATTCATCCATTTAAGAATTATGAAGCTCCAAATAAAAAAATAAACTTTGAGGGTGTCATGACTAAGTAATAACTAGGTTGATCAACCGATCTGCAAGGTTAAGCTGCACTAGCTACGGCCAGTTTGTGGACGGGTGCCCAAAATCTTCAAGACCCCTCCGTGCCTCAGAGAGCACGTAAAACCGGTCGGTCGGTCCTAGTTCACCTACCTACATCTATGACAGTCGTTAGTGGTAGTCAGAAAGCCTGACTATCAGACTATCCTCAGGATATTGGTATTACAAAGAAATTGGGATGCAGAACTTGCAGATGTCTGGTTGCAGTCACTTCATGCAAAATACTGATATACCTAGTACGGTCAACAAAAGAGTTAGGTTTACTGGCAGCTAATTAATAAACTGTATTTTGATAAAGACAGTGTCATAATGTATCACGCAATATGTGTCAAAACATAGGTTTTTTAAGCAGCTACATACCTAGCTCTTTGGCGCGTAATTATTTAAGTCGAAATCTGTATAAAAATGCATATTTCGTTTGCTATCTGTATACTTAACTCTTTTGTTGACTGTACCTACCATAAGTATTTATCTGAATTGTGCTGAATAAATGATTTTTCTTTCTTCTTTCTTTCATATATAGCCGCATCTGGTTGGACTGGAAGGTGACTCCAACGTAATTGGGAAAATGCTCGAAGGATGATGTAGTTACAAATAAACAGACAAAGACTTTTCAACACGAACACCTCTTTTTTCGTCTATAATTATAAAGAAAATTCTTAGCCACAATTTGTATTTAAAACCGCGAAATATATCCGAGGTTACATTAACGCTTAAAGCATCACTCGACCGCAGTTGCCACAAGACTTACGTGTAATCCTAAAAGGGTAATATTTTAAGTGAGAATAGCCTCCCCCGGCGGAGTGCACTCAAGTGTTTACCTCAGCTATTAACCCCATTAACTTGGTAGTGTTTTGACCACAAAGCTGAATAAAATCTAAATTCTGACAGCTGTTTAACTTTTTAAGAATGAATATGGAGTTTATAGACGTAAAAAGTATTTATGTGTTTCATGTATTTTAAAATATATTCTGTAATTTTTTTACATAGTGTAAACCTTTTGTTTTCGTATGTGGAAAATCGTTATCATCTACTACCAAGAAGGTGGCAGGGTATGTCGGAGACGTACAGTCAACAAAAGTGTTTGGTATACCGGTAGCGAACGAAATCTGCATCTTTACACAGATTGTGATTTAAATAATTACCCGCCAAAGGGTTTGATGTGTAGCAGCTTACAATACCTGCGTTTTGAGACATATTTCGTGTTACATAATTACACAATCTTTAAAAAAACACGATGTTTAATTAGCTGCCTGTATACTTAACTCTTTTGTCGACTGTATCACTAAAAATCGCCCTTGCCTTCTCTGGCCGTAGCCATGCGATACGTGACATTCAGAGATAGCATAATATCCTGCCCATCACCTGTAAGGTGTACAGATGTACAACTACAGTTTATACTAGCGTTTTAAGTCCCTTATGTCAGAGCCATTAACTTGACATAAAAAATTAACGAATAAATTCAAATTAAACTTAACGTTCAGGAGTTCAAATTATAATTATTTATTTCGTAAGTAGCTTGTCTTTATTCATATTATGCGGGAATTAAAAAAAATGCCCCTATTTATTACTTGGTCCATAACGAGTACCTATTGTAAAGCAAAGTATTATGTAATTTTCTATATAGATTGTTATTTTCTATTTCATTAATTTTTTCGTATGTAATTTGTTTGATTTAGGTACTTTTAACGCGAAAGTTGACTGATACAAAATACATCGCGGTATTAAGTTTTATGTATAAACAAAAATGTGCATTAAAATAAAAAAAAATAAAAAAAAAAAATATTAACGGGACATTTCTTCTAAATTCAAGCTCCTACTGAAATTTTACTTCTTGTCATGCTCCTTAACTGCATTCAAGACCATATAACCGCAAACAGTTGGGAAAAACATAAACTTTAATTTCATTTGTCTTCTAGAACATTGCAATGAAGATCATAAATAGAGTACCTACCTACCTAATTCTGCATTCAACTGGCTTATGTTCCATACTTGTTCACAAACACGACCTCACCTTCATTTCCCAAAAGCATTTCTCCAGATACATAGCTTTCATTCTGGAAACTGCAAGCGAGGTGGTTTGGCTTTTGTTATATTACATCTTATCAACTTTACTGAAGCACGTACATGATATCCAAACTGGCAAGTACCATCCCTAAGGATGTTGAAGTTTGTATGTAAAGTATGCATCATCCTTCAGAGTTGAGCCTCAAATTACTAATGCATTTCTTGCTAATACTTCATTAGTTTTCCCTTAAGGAAAGCCGGGGGATCTTTTGCCGCTCAGTCGTATGAACTTTATACTTGTTATCCGGTAGTGGCGTAGTATGTCAGATCATCAATATGAAACTTTGTCACGATACGTAAGCTAGGGTTGTACTTGATGTAAGCATTCATCTTCACACAAAGATACGGGTATTTAAAAATTATGAGGAAGGGACGTTTTTTTGACGGGATTTTCTATAAAATTCTCAGTAACAGCTCAGAGTTTGGATTCGTGCCCGGTTAAATGGTAATGGCCACGCTCTCTAATACGTGTGACCTAAACATACCGGTCAACCATGGGTTACATTAGTACACCTCTGCCTACCCCTTCCGGGAATACAAGCGAATATTTTTTTCTTCTTAAAATTTTACTATCTTTTCATCAACACATTAACGTCCCACGGGTGGACATGCTTCCTCAGAATTAAAAGGATTAACATTATAGTCCACCTGGCTGGCCGAGTTGGTATACCTAACTGCACACGCTGTCGAGCAGGGAGATAATGCAGATTTTTTTACTTTTCATACAAAACTATAATTACTTACAAAAAACAGACTCAGTAAAAATCATTTTAAATATGAGTACCAACTCTAAAGTTTAGATTCAATTTATTTTTAATGATTTTTATTTTACCCTGTTCTGAAATATTTCTTTACAATTTTTATCATTAGCTTCTTATGGACATAAAGACTAGATTTAAGCTTGCTAAGTTGGTGTTTCTAGTGCACTTTGAACACATTTCATATTTAACAATTTCCTACAAAACTTTTGGTTTTACCGCTTTACTTCACGGCACTCTGTGGCTGGTCCTGTACAGATTACAACTTCGCGCACTCCATTAGCAAGACAACTTATATTATGTATCCCAGTTTTAAGTTTATTGAGAAAATTTTATTATTTATTTATTATTCTTCTTCTGGCATTCGTGATGCATTTGAACGGTCCTGGATGAAAACTAGCGTCAAGCAGGTAGGTGCTCTTGATTGGCATAAGTGATCTGGGCTCCTATTAGGCCAGCCGTAAGACATAATCATTATGATTTTACAGACGCCAAGTCAAGCTGTCCAAAACTGTCAAATTTTCCCAATCGAATATGAACCTTATCGTTTGGTATTAAAGCCACTAACTCTATATAATAATTACGAGGTGTTGTACATAGATCATCTGCTTTTTTACACAAAAATAATTTTTTTTCCTATGTCCTTCTACAAAGTCTAATATATCTCTATACCAAACTTCATCAAAATCGGTTCAGTGGTTTAAACAGCCTAACAGACAGACAGACAGTTACTTTCGCATTTATAAGCGATTAATAGGGATTGAATGCTTTTGTTTTGTTCTTGGAAATTTTAATAACAAATTTACCTTCCGGATATTTTTTTTCCTCAAGTCAGTGGCGTATCTCACTCACATGAAGCGCGAGAAATATGACCCTCTCTTGTCTGTGCTCAGTCGAGTCAGTCAAGCGTAAGATTATTAAGGTTTCAACATCACAAAATAATTTATTTTCTCGATTTGATACTCAAAATAATCCTACCCACTGCTTTTGTTCCCAACATCCTTTGTAGTGATGATAAAATTCTTGTTCCATTCAAAAGTTTCATTCCTTCAAGACAGCTGTAAAACAATCGGACCGACAAGTTATTTCTTCTCGTTCCCTTAGAATAAATTCTATAGACTTTAAATAGCAAACTGTCTCATATTAAGTACTTAAATAATAAATAAATAATAAAATTTAATTATACACGAATATTGACTGCAAAAAAGGAATATTTTTGTTGTTTGACGAAGTGTCGTATGAATTTCGAAATCAGATTTGATTGTAAATGCATAAATATTTTAATGAGTTATTGCAATGCATTTATATCAGTATACTTTTATATATATTTTATGTATACCGTCCTAAAATTACGAAGATTTATGTTATGGTAGCTTTATGTATGTCTGGTAATAAAAAAATGGTACATCTAGGGGTCAAAGTACTCCTCCTTCATCATGATCATTTATTTTAATGTCCCACTGCTGGGTACGGGTCTCCTCTCAAAAAGTGAGGCATTAGGCTGTAGTTCACCACTTGGCAGACACACGCCGTCGATCTTTAAGATATGCAAGTTTCCTCACAATGTTTTCTTTCACCGTTTAAGCGAGTGATCGTGGTTTAGAAAAGAGTAGTGTGTCTTGGAGTTCTGTCGTAAGACTGGAACAGTGTTAGTCTAGTGAGGCTAACACTGCTCTACCTTCAACTTCTCATTTTTTTATTATTATCATTTTTGCGTGTAGTAAATTACTGCGATCGTATTTTGTCTATTGTGATCGCCACTAAGTCTTTATAACTACGAGGCAATTAAAATCACTTACAACTTAACCCTAAGAGCTAGAGTGCCGGAATCCTCTTGTTGGCACGTTGTCAACGATACACTCCGCGGTCAGTGCCGTCAGTTTGCGGTCAACGGTGTCGTGCGTATTCTGACCCTCCTTCCCTATGCATTGGGATTTCAACCGATTCGAATTCATAGTGAATTAATTTAAGAACATTGCAGAACCAATCCGCAGCAGTTGTTTAAGATTTTATTATCCTGATTATTCTGTTGTAATTTGACTGCTCGTCTAATGTGTGACCAAACCTTTGGAAAGTGAGGTGGGGTTTAAAAAATCGGGTATTATTTTTGGGCAATGTATTGAAACATTTTCATCAGTTACAGCTTGGAGTTTTAATTAAATATAAATATTAATAATATTATAATTAGCTGTGCCCTGCGATTCAACAGCCTTGATTTTTTCCTTTTTGTTATCAAATGCAAAAATATTGTTTCTAATCTGACTGGTAGTTAAAGATAAACGTGTATAAAAAAACTAAATAACTCTTCAGGTTTATTATATAATTAGTATAGATTGATTAAATTTTCTATGCATATGTTGATGGTCTGAAACACGTATCGTGTACATCTTTAGTTAAAGTCCTTAATGAAAAGCTTTAAGTCCACACTTTTCATGCGTACCGCTGCAATGTGGAATTAGCTTCCCAAGTGGGTCTTCCGCGATAGATATAATCTGGGTGTCTTTAAATCTCGTTTGAATCGGTTTCTTCTCGGGAAGCGCGATTAATCGTAAATCGCAGTTGCGCTTAACATCAAGCGAACTGGCGATCAAGCGTAGGCCTATCAAGAATAAGAAAAAATATTACCTTAATCAATAATTAAATAGCCACAGTTGTACAGCTTGGTACATGGTTGTTTCTTGGCTATTTCTAAAATGAAAATGAATGATAATGTTTGTTTAAAATATTAACTTGTTTGTATTTTGTAGTTAAGTTTTCTAATATAATAATAATAACCACAACAACGGATAACAAATCCCAAGAACAGAGGCCGACGGTTTCAAGTGTTGAGCTGCAAACAGATATTTGGCAAGTTACTAGACATTAAGGGATATAAGAGTTTTTAAAGAAGGAATAATAATCATCATCATCATCAACCCAACGGTCTAGTGTCCGTAACTGCAGTTGATGAGCATGAGGTTTTGGGTTTGAGTCCCAGGTCGAACAAAGTACTATTGAGTTTCTATATAAAATTCTCGTCAGCATCTGGATGTTTGATAAATGATATTTATATCTGCAAATAGATATTTTAAATACACTTTTACAATAAATATCTTACATACCATTTCCTAGGTAGACGACCTCTGAGAAGAAACGTCGAAACGAACTCAGAGAATCAGTCTCTCTTAAAGTCCAGACGTAGAATAGTAACAAATATGACAATGTGTATTACAATGTAGGGCAGTCTGAAATGGCCTTTTGAAGGCTTTTTTGGATTAGTAACCAGGACTAAAGCCATTTAAGAATTTAAACTTAAACCCAATGAGATAAAATTAATGTGAGAATGGTAGTTGCTGTCCACAATCCTCAATTTGAAACATCCCCTGTGTCATTGAGATATTACAGATGACAGGTCAAGCTATCCAAAACAGTCAAAAACTACCAATCGAAAATGAACCCTATTATTTTGTATTAAAGTTGAAAATCTATCAAAGAAATTTGACAGATTGTGGTAGCTTGATGTACAGCTGGCCTCCATTTTCTTAGTTGTTCAGATTATTTTAAAGATTTATTTCATCCAGATATGTCTATTACTTATTATTCATGAGTATATCTTTGTCTAACCTTTCGCTTATACAAGCGTGATACTGTTATGGTACAGTAAAGTTATCCGCTACTTCGGCCAACTTAAGCCAAGCCTTGAATTTAAGCTGTAGCAACCAAGCGCGAACGATCGTCACGTTTCGAACACTACGTGAGAGGGAAACTCCTCCGACATTATATCTTTGTATATCAGATACATAGAAAATGTATACTAGTAAAGTAGTTGATGGAAAAATTCAATTTCACACTTCATATTCTTATAAACTGTTCGGGTTTTAAGGGAAAATATTACTTTATCTTTTTTGTGGTGATAAAAAGGTTAGATAGTTATCAGGTTTATAACGAGGTGATCAGGTAAACTGAAGGTGTATATAACACAATATACACCTGTGCCTAAAAAATATGACTATCGAGGATGTTCCAAACGAATGTCTATTCATTGTCACCGATGCAGTATGTACTGATGTACAATGGTCCTAATGTACTCCTATAAGACCATTAAGATAGGGGAACTTTATTTTTCACCGTTCCACTTTTGAAGCCATAATGTGCATGAGAGCCGCAAATTCGCACCTTGGGTTACCATCAGGAATAACCTTCCATACGATTTTGTAAAAACTTACTTTGCCACATTTTCGTCCAATTTCTAATATTCTACATGGATTGGTCCTTATGCCATTTAAATAGAACATTGTTTTAGTGAAGCCTGAGGAGATGAGATGCCGGTAGTGAATGAGAGGCCTCTTCCTCTTGCCCTTATCCTAAAAGGACATACTGGGCACCGAAGACCTCTACCACAAATAAAATATCAATAGGTGTGTTCGAGTCTATTCTAAACTTGTAGAATGCAGTACTCACAATAGTTGGTCCTTCGAGCCGGATACAAAGGAATTCTGAATACGAATTCCTGCAGTATTCAGTTTGTAGGACCACTGGCAGTTTCCCTGTCTATTTCCGAATGTTAAGAATGCCGTCTGACGCCTTCGACGGTTTGCTGGATATTTCTGTTTCCAGTCCTACGACAGTCTGTGGTTTTTTGCTATTTTAAGGCTATGTCCACGTCTAGACATAAGATTCTCCGGCTATTATAAATTCTAGGTAGATATTATTTATTGATGTTTGTGTCGAGGAATAATATGTTTCTTGCAGATGATAATTACATTTAAATAAAGTGGTTCAGCGAACTGCCTCGTTAGTCTAGTGTTCTTAAGTGCGAATACCATGTTTTAGGTGCTGGATTTCCAGATCGAGCAGTGTTATTGTGTTTTTTTATGAATTTCACAGTAGTGTCTCAGAGTTTGGATTTGTGTCCGGTTAGTGGCAATCAGCTCGGCCCCTATTATGTATGGGACCGAACTTTGGATGTACATAGGTACACCCCTGTCAAACCCTTCGGGGAATACAGGCGTGATGGTATGTTATGTTTATTTATATGATTCAGAGATTGGTTTCTGCATTCCGGGCTATGATAGCCTTGTTGAACAAATATACTAAATTCCAGAATTGGATTTTTATTTGTAAATAGGTACGCTCGCAATATAGGAGTAATCTAAGTTTGGGGTAATATTTCGTAGACAACTTGTACAAATATAATGTAATTTATAATAATACATTATTATAAAGTCAAACGCATTCTATACTTAAATTTGAAACATTTTGTACAGAACCATCTAGTCCCAAACTAAACAGAGGTTGTACATACTATGGTTACTAGACAATGAATATAATACCGACTTGTATACTTTTTCGTAAATATAACTTATCATAAATAAGGAACACCCAGACAACCACAAACATTTATTTTAATCACATAAATAATTGTGTTCTGTGAGAATCAAACCCTTGTGAACACCAGTCAAACAATCGTTCGAGTGTTTGGCATTTGGCTCAGAATATTATATCAGACAGACTTCATCTAATATAATAGGTAGGTATACTGCCAAATGCCAACTACATTACCAACATACTGTATATAAATTATAAAAAAGATAACTTACTTTAAAATTCACGCCGTAACACAAAAGGGGCCATACTCATATCCGTACACCTTTGAATTACACCATTCATTTCCACCGCTGTTAAATATGTATGAGAATACGTCAAAAGTTTTGTATGAGAACCGAAGTGAGAACTTAAAGTATCACTTAGAAGTTGCTGGTATAAGTACTCTAGGTATAAGTTTAAGAGCGTTCGCTATTAAGATTCTGTGACACAGTATAGTCAAATACAATATTCAGGAAAAGCTATTGTGAATGAAAATGTCTCATTGTTCGCTAGTCTATTGTTGGTCGCGTTCGGTACTTGCTAATGGAGACTGCATTGTCTTAAACTGTCGTGAATACTGAGTCGGCGTCTGCCAACTTGATTTGGTTCTCGCTTAATTGTATTGCATTCGATTGTTTCGATAAAAGTGATTAGATTTTGCCCTGTCGATATTATTTTGACTTTGTTTTGCTAGAACTGTTTTCTTTAATTGTTACCCGACTTCCAAGGAAGGGCTATGCCTTTTTATACTACTGACCTTTACCTTCATCGCACAGATATATTCATAAATTATAGACTTTCCTGGTAAAGCTTAAACCAGTATGAAAAGCTGTAGGTAGATACAGGTATACAGTTTCTGAGATTAACTGAACACTTCTCAACGCGGCGGGGAAATTAAATTTAATCCCTACTTCCCTATATACTAATATTATAAATGCTAAAGTATGTAGCTCTATCTATGCGTACGCTTTATGCGTAAGCCACTGAACAAATTTTGATAAAATTTGGTACAAAGATAGATTAGATCTTGGAGAAGGAAATAGCCCTGTTGTCTCAAAAAGTCCGTGGGTTACGGATCAAACTGGCAACAGATAGTACTTAAATGAAAGATGAAACCTAAACTCAAATACGAAACTATTCACTTAGTAGGTACTTCAATTTACTTTAAATAATAAATAATGTCGGAAAACCACGTTTTACCAAATAATTAATGGGAGCTCTAGAGACGTGTGATCACTGCCTAATCATTCGTTGCTATAGGGCGAACCGCAGCTTGATCATGAAATATTGAATTTTCCCTACTAAACAAAAACTAAATGAGAATTTTATATAGATATTTTATTATAAATAAATAACTTTTCTTTCGGAAGGTATATATTACCTTCCGAAAGAAAAGTTTTCGGTTTGTTTAGTTCCCATGTATAGCTTACATGAAAATCTGTACAAGGTTTTTATCTCGAATAAAATCTTAAAAAGCATGAGGATTGTTACACTGCGCTATATATTTAGCAATCTCTTACAATTACCTAACCCTCCAGCCTACCTAGGTCATAAAAAGGTCTAGACTAAAACCACACTTCCATTATTTTCGTACTAACAAGAGGCTATTATTATTTCAACTTTATCTTAGACATATTTCAGACCTTTTCAAGGCGTTCCAACCTTACGAAGTCGCGTTATTTAACCGTCTGTTGAGTCGATAAGCAGGCTGCATTTTATAGCTCTCGGAGAACATTGTGAAGATAATTTGTGTTGGTATTTTTTCTGCAATTTATGTGTTGAATAGCTGTCTCTCCAGCGGCAGATTATCATAAAAGTACCTCTGAAGTTTATATGTATTGTTGCGTAAGATTTTTTCTTAGGGGGACGTAATTTTGTTTATTTTTGGTTTTTGCTACAGAAATTAAGGAATAATTTGTTTGGCTCATGGCTAGGTAATAACTTCGCTGATCAACCAATCTGCAAGGTTAAGCTGTGCTAGCCGCGGTCAGTCTGTGGATGGGTGACCATTCTTAATACATCGAGATCGCTCCGTGCCATAGACAGCAGATACTGACACCTGTGACAGTCGTTAGTGGTAGGTAGACAAAAAAGCCTGACAATCAGACTATCCTCAGGATATCGGTATTGCCTAGAAATTGGGTTACGACGATCTGATGGCTATCGCTTCATGTAAAATACTGATATCCAGCCGCATCTAGACTAAAAGCCGACCCCTACGCAGTTGGGAAAAGGCTCGCAGTAAGAAGAAAAGTCTGAAATACTTCCTTGCCACTGTTTCTAACAATATTGCTATTATAAAGTTTTTAAGAGGAAAACATTTCAATGTAACGTCTAGCGTTATAAGGATTCAATATGGCGGTATACCTGGTTGAGTCACAAGCCTTGTTCACACAAAGGTGTATGGACTTGAGATCCTGAGCATGCGGGCTCGGCATCCAAACTGCTTAATCAACTACAACAACAATATTCTGAAAGTCCGCGATACGTTGACGGTGATATTTTGTCGTTCAGTCGCAATGCAGTCATGAAATAACAGTATAACCATGTTATTTAAACGTATTTACTCGAAATATTATCCAATTCCGTCGACAGTCTTGAAATACTTTCTATAGCGAGTTTTAATGTACTACTAAATCGTCATGATATTATACGCCTCTTGATTTACCCCTTGATCCAACAAACTATCGGCAAGATAACTTTGTCTGGTGAGCAAGTAGGACTATAAACGTAATATTGCTGCGTTGCAGGCCGCATAAGCTGCCCGACACTGCTGGGTCTGCGGACGAATGCTACAGCGCTCCCGTGGTCCCGGCACTAAAGTGGTGACGCGAAACGCCGAGGTTGGTTTTATTCAATAGCTCGCTCTTTTCAGAGCGGAGTCCGATACACCCCACTGCTCTCCCCGGAGCGGTAGTTAGTGCATAAAGCATTTCAAACCCGTCAACAAAAAAAGGTGCTTTTTTTTCTAGAAGTATCAATTGACCTACCTAGTCTTTTTAATATCTATTCTTGTTTTGCTTTGTATTTCCGTATGACCCACTTAGGGTCTGATATTATAAATGAATACCTATCAGTATTACCTACCATTATCTATCTATCCATTATTACCTATAATTGGCTTTACTTTGCATAATATTTATTGAATTATTTAAATTGTATGATGTAGGTCTTCCAATAAATAAACATATTCGTGTCTGTATTCCCTAAAGAGTTAGGCAGAGGTAAATTGTTGTTCACCCACAGTTCACTTTTATGTTTGTAATAGGGGTAAGTCAATGGCTTTTAGGTGTGCACAAATCAATACTTAAAATCACTACTAATTCCTTACATTTGTCTGGACCTGAGAATCAAAGCCAGTAGCTAGACAGATGATTAATGTTATTTTAATCGTGCAATGAATACACACCATGATCATACTATGACGCTTGTATTCCCCGAAGGGTTAGGCATTGCTGTACAGGCACAGTTCGCTGGTATTTTTACCTCCTATGGGGGCGAGCCTATTACAATTATCCGGGCACAAATCCAAGCTCCAAGCTGAAATGAATAACGATGAGCATAAAGTTACCATTATTTAATTCCAATTTTCTACAAAGCTACTTGTGTTACAAAAACAAGTGATCAAAAGCTTTAATGTAATAGTACACTTTGTTTGTAACTACTAAAACAAATAGTATTATCTTACAAAACAATATTGGCGATAATTTACAAGCCGAAACCTAATTCTATATTTATCAGAGAAACTATGTAAATAGGTTAGAAACTCCTTTAAATTATCTTGTTTGTTTTGCATCCCAAGTAAATGATTGGCATAACGATAAAGCTGTTCATACGAACAACTATAGCATGCGTGCTGCCTACTTACTGCTCCGGCCATTATCTGGTCAGGCGGCGGAATCCCCCAATTCAACTGCCCGCAGACCAGAATTGTTAGACCCATGACGATTGGCATAGTTGTCAAATTGGTTGTCAGATCGCTTTGGATACCAAGCCAGAAGTACAAAACGCCTGACAACTAATTTATTCTTAAGATATCGAAGAAATTGGGTTGCTGACCGATATTCAGTCGCTTCTGGTTAGGTTGCACGATAAGGATAATGATGAACGACTGAAAAACAAATATGGCAAAATACTTCAGTATAACAATGCCAAAATGTCGAACGGGATGATGTCAAAGTGCTTAGAAAGTTATCCAAAATGTAAGATTTCTCTAGAGAAGGATGGAGCAATCCATCCCTAAAAACTTTCACATACAGAACACAGAGTAAGCGTCATGATATGATAAATATTATAAATTGATCTTATTTATGTTGTGGACTCCTAGAAAAACTATAAAAAACCTAATTTTGTTTCAATAATAAGTGCTGATTTTTAAAAAAAGTACAGAATAGACTTCAATTTTAAGTTCTCTGATGAAGTAAGTACATAAATTATTTAAATTCATAATCTAAATCTATAATTAAATAAAAATAAACTTATCTACACTACTTACTAACAAACTATAATAAAAAAGAAAAACAAAAAACTACAGGGTAAACTAAACTAAAACTAGACTAAAAAATTGCATCAAAAAACTCATCCGCATCGCCATCGTCTGGTAGTGTACCCAAGAGGCTGGCTGCATTACCACGTTGAATGGCAATGCTTAGTCTCTGGCCGAAGTAGAGGCCAGCCTTTGGGTCACGTGAAGTGTCGTTTAGACGTTTGGTAATATCTTTAAAGAGTGACAGGGCACTCGGACCCCATGGCCCCAGCGTTTCGACCCCAAACGGTTCGAAAATATAACTATTTATAAAATTGTTATATTTACGCCGTTTGTTGGTCTCCGCAGTCGCAGCAGCAGCGCCAGCACAGCCTGCCGAGCTAGGAAGATGGGATGGCGCAAGAGTGTCGACGCACGTTGCGTCCCACACTAAAGGCCTACCCATTTTCCAAGGCAGCAACGACATCCCGTCCGGTCTCTTGCCGTCGTCACGTGCCAAACCACTTGGTTCTAAAATGGCTGGAACGCCATGACAAGGGCACGGCGAATGATGTCGTTAATGCTGGCATGCCTTGCTATTCGACCTGTGCTCCTGCTGCAAGACAAACCATGGTGTCCGAGGCTATCGACAGCTTCACCACAGTGACAGCGATGCGGAGCACAACAAGGAGTGATTATTTAATAAACAATAAATAAATAATATAAAATACATTACACTGTTAAATCACACGATCTCTATTAGGGTTTATTACACCCACCTTAAGCTTTATCATTAACTTTTTAATATTCGAAGAATAAAAAAGACAAGTGGGATATAAGACACATAGTGTTCATTGTTCAGCTCTTCCTCTTTCGAAACTAGTGTCAGTGACATATAAACTGTCACATTTGCCTTTGACGCAGATAGATACGCTTTGAGTTATCAGAATAGGCCCCAATATTTTTGTCACGCACCTTCTTAAGCGATCCACGTTTGAAATTAAATAGCAAAGGAGGCCGTGATGTGGCTTTGTGTTCTGTTTGAGTATCCACTGAAAAAAACCCTTAAACGCTGCCGACATTGAAACTTGGCCCGCAAACTCATTCCTTATGGGACTTGATTCGAACGTGATGCGAATTTTCATCCGGTGATGTTTTGGGTCGGTTAATGTCGTTTTACTGCTCAATCTCCTATGGGGTTTTGAGAGAATTTGATACGAAAAGTCTATTTTTATTCATGTAATAAAATCTAGAGATTGAAGTGCCGTTTTCAAAGAGATTTGGAAATAGAAAGTCATCTTACGTTGTGTTTTGATGTTTAAAAATCGTCAGTTTGTGTTTTCGTGTTCAGTTTCCACTATTGCCTATCTGCTGTGTCCTTAGAACCCCTTAGAAGATAACGTATCCAGCTGGGAAAGTGGAACAAGTACCTATTATTATTATTGCCATTGATTGTTAAGTGGTGCCTAATGAAACCATCATGATATTTTTTAGCTTTGCCTTTAAACTACAATCGGAACCTTGAAGATACCTGTAGGTGGCGTTGAGTCTTGACTCTCGATTCAAATCGGTGGCTGAGTCTGTAGCATAGTAAAAACATAGCAAATCTTAGTTTCACTGACACTCTGAAACACCACATGCCATAAATACCTACACACGACGCTATCCAGCCAATGACAAAAGTGATTCAACTAAGAGCTTGGTCACAAACAATCTTCCAACTCCATACATGCAATAACTTTCACCTTTAATTTGCAACGCGTTGCTAAAATTCAGCCAAACACGATCGGACAAATCCGCTTGCGGCCGCTTCTGGGCGGATTATACCAGTTTCAACCGGATCCAACCGGGTGCTACAAGCATCGGCATTGTAACAAATACATATTAATTCTCTCCCACAATCCGCGCATAATTGAAACGACAATATCGGTTAACATGGGGCTAATTTAAACGGTTTTTGATTGTTAACCTATTTTAATGATGTCATTGATTTATGGATTGAGACAATTATTTTGGTTAGTTGCGCGAATGGGATTAGGGGGATTTTCTGAATACTGATGAAGCGAACATATTCTGTTGTCATGAAGTATTACAATGTTATTGTCTATTGTGCTTTGAATTTTGTGTTCCGGACACATTTGTTGTAATAAATGGGTAGAGAATTCATTTCTTTCTACGACACATTTGGCGTAGTGGCTGAGCTATCGGCTTCTGTGCCACGTGTCGCAGATCGATCGATCCTTAGAAAAGAATCCAAGGAACAAATATTTGTATAATCTACAGGTAGTAATTCCGGATAGTTGGTGTTTGTAAATGGCAAAAATTAAAAAAAACTGAATTTTAAAAATTGTCTCTAAAGACCAAATAATGGCTAACTAAATTTCATCTAAGTTTAAATTAATCATAGAAGCAATTTACCAAACTATTGTTCTAGGTAACGTTTAAGTATTCGACTGAGTGCCATATTCCTACTTAATTATATCTACACACAATAACGTACATATTCTATCATGTTATGCTTAATTAATAATATTAGTTCCCCGTTGTTCTGAGACATAACAGGTGAATAATTATCAATATTGGTCTTGGAAACAGAAGGCAATAATCTGAATCTAATATAACATCAGGTTCAGATTATTGCCTTCTGTCTCAGTTATCTATATTATAAATAAATACAAATATAATTAAGTTAAAGAGTTTTTAGAGCTGGGATATAGCTATTGGACTGCCACGTCAAAATTTCGAGTTCGAATCCAAGGCACGCAACTCTGACTTTTGGAATTCATGTGCGTATTAATAATTAATTATCACTCGCTTAAACGGTTAAGGAAAATATTGTGAGGAAACCTGCATGCCTTAAAGATTTTCTCGACGTCGTGTGAAGTTTGCCAACTTGCACTAGACCAGCGTGGTGGACTATAGTCTCATCCCTCTCAATCTGATTTTGATTCGACTCTCGGTGTTATTTGAATTTTCTATTTAATACAGTTTGGAATTTAGATTTGAGCTTGGTAAATTGTAATATCTTCTTTGTTTTAAAGCAACACTACTCCCATACCTACTCCTTCAGGGAATACAGGCATTCTTGTTGGTATAATATTGTTTTATACAATGGTAATCAGAATAGAGTCAAAAAGAAAAAATTAACTGTTGGAAAGATTAGTGAAAGGGATGAAAATCAGATACTAAGCTGAGTATTGAAAGATCGGCTGCATGATTGTGACACAGAGCGGAACAGAACCCACTTGATAAGGAACAATACATATTTGGTTAATGAAACAATATCGTCGTTATTATCAATGCCTATACCGTCCCATTACTGGGCACCGGTTTCCTATAAGCATGAGAGGGATGAGTGAAAAATTAGAAAATAATCGTCAAAGTCACAGGTGCGTGCCTTGGATTCAAACTTTGACTGGGCAATCCTATAACCAACCAACTATCACTGAATTAGTTGAACTATGGTACTGTTTCCATTATACTAATTTTATTGTTTGCCTTTGTATTATGCTGTTTGCCTTTAAGTGATTGTTACACTTTTTTTATTATTGAAGTATGAGAATATCATGATTTATGTGTAAGCAATTGTTAGTGTATCTTATTAAATAAATACAGTATTAATAGTAGAACCAGCATGGGGCCAGCGTGGTAGACAATAGTCTAATCCCTCTCACTCTTAGAGGAGACTCTTACCTAGCAATGGCAGTCGCTTCGTGTAAAATACTGATATTCAAACGCACTGGTTAGACTGAATGCCGATCCCAACATAGTTTGGAAAAAAGACTAGGAAGATGACGTCATAATAATATTGTCATTATGAATGTTATTACATACATCTAAGATTTAGTAAAGTTAGTTAGATGCGCCCGCGTCAAATAATGGTCACGTTTCCGTAAGTAAACTGGTTGGACATCGGAAGTATCGAATCTGTTATTGTCTCGTTCACTCATACTGAATATTGCACACTGTCGTTCTCTGTCTCTACATGGAATGTGTGCATGCACTCATCTCTATATGGACACGTTTTCGAGCAGTATAAGTACGGTGAGGGCAAATCTTACGATTTAAATTTTTGACATACATACACACTGATGCCTTTTTCCGATGGGGGTAGAAACGTCACTTGCTACGATTCTTGCATACTTCTTTCGCTTCGTCTTCTTGTCAAACACACGCCGGCTGCGAGTACTATGCACCTGATTTTTAAAGGACCCCACCAAAAAGGTTATAAATATTATTACGTGATATTTCATTAAAGCTGTGGTGACAATCCGGGGTAAGCATAATACATTATCCCGGTATTAACAACGTGTATAATTCATCGTCCCCAACAAGGGTTGTCCAATTAAAACTCAAATGTTCCCACTGCAACTCGCATAGTTGACGGGTTAAATAATGAACTCCCTGCTACTATGGACAACATACACACATTATATATGCGCATTCATTTTTAGCATGAACAAAACTAATATGAACTACATAGAGTTAAAAAGTATCTGAGTAGTTAAATTTAGTTTATAACTGCTACAAATTGTATGAGAGAACTTTTTAAATTGCACCGGTGACCGTTGAAGAACAAAATACAATAACGGGAAAGTAATTTGGTTTTGGATATTTTTGAGATATAGTGAGACATTATAATAAAATGTGATTTCTATCTATTAAATTAAATTCCAGGCCTACAATTGCAATACCAAAGGATACGGTAAGCTTAGTTTGCGTGAATCGGATTGGCAATAATTAGCAAAAATGTAAGGTAGCTGTCAGTAATTATATCATCAAGACGCCCACCACTTCAGTCTACCCGTGACCATGGACTTTGTAAAGGGTCAGAAACGTCGGGATTAATAATATTAATCTAACACGATAAAACCCATAAAAAGCAGTTTTGTTTCAGTGTCTAATATTCGCGTCATCATCATTATCATCACTTGGTGTTGTGAGTTTGATTCCCACCTGAGACAATTTTTTGTGAGATCCACAATTTGTGTCGAGTCTGGTTGTACTTTCGTCATCATCAACCCATATACTGCTTGGCATGGGTCTCCTCTCACACTGAGAGGGAGGGCTTAGTCCACCACGCTGGCCTAATGCAGTTTGGCAGACTTCACACATCGTCGAGAAAATCTCTATGCAGGTTTCCTCACGATGTTTTCCATTATTGTTTAAGTGAGTACGCACATAATAAAAAGGCAAAGCCTTTGATTCATACTCCAGATCTTTGACTTAGCAGACTTGGTGTACTTTGTCTTTTAATAAGAAGTTCTTGAAAGTAAAGCCTGAATACAGATGTTCCATTCTTCAAGTAGCATAATTATGTAAGAATTTTAAACACTCTTAAAACAATAAAATAATATAAACATGCCTAAATTATTATTCTTAGTGTAGGTATACAAAATTACCAAGGTGGATGAAGTAGAAATGATTATCAAGTACCGACTTAATTCTACCTCCACAGCCTGCTTCAGTATTCCAGATATTAAGGCGCTTTCATACTTACCTCTATAGCACGGTAGTTAACGTAGCTTGTAACACGGAAGGGGCGGACTCGAAGAGCGGTCCCTTTGTTACGGGTAAATTGAGTAACATGACGTTATTTAAAATGGACGGGTTAAGTGAAGAGGATAGGTATTCAGAATTTTCTTTATAAAACACTTAACAATACCTTTCATACTGTTCAAATAAATAAGAAAGAAAAATAACAATATATTAGAATAATGAATTATAATCTTACAAGCTTCAGACAATAAAGACGAATTAGATACACTTATAGATGACGACGTCACAAGGTCGTGGGTGCGATTCTCACAGAACACAAATATTTTTGTGATGAACAATAGTGTCTGTATATGTCTGGGTGTTTATTATGTTTTGTATGTATTTAAAAGACAAAGTATATAAATATTATATCTATTGTCTAGTAGGTACCCATAGTACAAGCTCTGCTTAATTTGGGACTAGATGGTGCTGATTTATATATTTATTTATTTAAAATTATTTTTCAGAGATTCTTGAAACTAAAGAAATGCCTATTATATACTTATACATAAAAAAGTACTATAATCCTCATTTACATCAGGTAAATGAGGATTATGTAATGTTAATTTTAATAACATTTTTATTTGTTTAGTTGTTTTTTATTACTACTTTTGTATAAAAAAAATTACACCATTATATGACTGAAACCAACAGCTTTTAAATATTTGCTTCCAAAGGTACGTATGTAAACGTGATACGTAGTACATATATAAACATTAACTAGTCACATAAATTAATATCAAACTTCGATACGAATAATACAATAAATAACGAAGTGCCATTATTCATTTAGGTATTTTAACTAATGCCATAAATAATCACTTGATCCGTAACATAGACACTGTCGCAACCTTCCGACCAGTGGTGTGTACTGGCTTTATTGTTGTGTATGCCAGTGTACAAGTACATAGTGTTTTAGTGGAGCTTGATATAAATGTATTGTATACAATTTGTATTGAATTATAGGTACCTCTTGGCTTAATTATGAAAATGGCGTAATGCTTTTAACAAGGTGCATGGTTGGAAAAATTATTTATACTATATATTTTGTGTACATATTTTGTGTTATTTCTTCGTCAATAATTGTATACAATAATTAAGTAAATAATATTCTATAAAAAAAATTGAATATACTTTGGAGTTCTTTAATGGATAAAATCCGCAATGAAATTATCCGGAAAAGAACTGGAGTCACAGACTTGCTTCCCAATTAACCAAACTGAAGTGGCAGTGGGCCGGCCATGTCTGTCGACGGGCCGATGGTCGTTGGAGCAGACAAGTCCTTGAGTGAAGATCGCGAATCGGCAAACGTAGTATGGGACGCTCCCCAGCCAGATGGACCGACGATCTCAAGACCAGTAAGTCCAGTCCGACCCAGTTCCTGCATCCATTCCAGCTTCCGCATCCAGTCTGACCCAGCTGGGTCAGACTGGATGCGGAAGCTGAAGAACCGGGTGTTGTGGCGCGATTTGGGAGAGGCCTATGTCCAGCAGGGGACTGCGATAGGCTGATTGGATTGATTGATACTTTAAAATATACATTTGGTTGGTATCTGATTGTTGGTTCTGAAGATATACCACCAAAAGCCTACAGTCGATTTATTTTTCCTATAAAGTTAATGATATCTACACAGGTATTGATTTTTTCTGTCATGGTGAAGGCAAGAGCGTTTAGTCTGTACAAGTCCGGCATAATAATATCTTTTTTTATGGGATAGGGGGCAAACGAGCCGACGAATTGCCTGATGGAAAACGATTCCCGCCGCCCATAGACAATCGCAACACCAGAGGAGACACAAGCGCGTTGCCGGCTTTTAAAAAGGAGTACGCTCTTTTCTTGAAGGTCATATTGGACAGGTGCAGGCGACAGTCAATAGTTTTTTTAATATTTCCAACCTGTCAGATGATCCAAGAGGATTTTCCATGCTTTAAAAAAAGGCAATCGATCTTTTGTGTGTGATCCATGGCTAACTAAAATAAAAAAAACTTAGCTATGGTTCTAAGACATAAAGTGTTTGTAAAATGGAACTTGTTTATCAAACTAGACGTCATCGTCGCCAGTTCGGGTCATTTCTGTGGTTGATCAAAAAGTAACAATGTTTAAATAGCACATTGAATGTAACGACATTAATACCTCATTGGTATAAAAATAAATTTCCGAAGTTCGTGAACCGGTAAATAAGGTCAAAAGAAAATTGTAACATTGCCGCAGCAAAATATTTTGATCAATCATCTTCACGAACTTTATATTTCACACAGTTCTGCAGCTGCATTCAAAAATTATCCTAACATTTTCATGAAATAACTTGGTATTATCAAGCGTGTTTTATCCACTCGACGTCAGAGAACTTAAGCCCGGTCTCCATTTGTGGGTTTAAAGCCAAACACAAGCTATTTTGTCAGCGACAGTGTGGTTCTGACAGGCTACAAGCTATACCGGTGTAACCACGGCTTCGCGTCACACCGGAGCGTAATGTTCGGACGGCTGAAAGCAATGAAGCGCGAGTTTAATAAGATTAGAAAACGATTAAGCTAAAACAGTTTGAATGAAAAATACAACTTGAGGCATGCTTGTTTTATTAGTAGCGTAATATAGGTATTTTATTTATTTACAATAATAAGAAATGTAACACTTAGATATATTTATCATCATCATCATGCCACACGAGGTCTACTGCTGAACAAAGGCTTCCCCCATAGACTTCCACAAGGACCGGTTATAAGCTGTCTTCCAATGACTTTCACAGCTGGAAGTACCTTTACCAGGTCGTTCGTCCATCTCGTTGGAGACCGTCTTACTTAGCAAACTTTAAATTTTTATTATGTAATTTCTACACAACAGTGTAAATGGCGCCCAGTCCTTTACTCCAAGTAGAACGAGTGAATTCTTTTCCCGACTACTATTATTTCATTTAAGCGAAAACTTTTCAGTATAATACATTGAAATGGTGATGATATTAAGGGATACAATGTCGTATAAGGTTTTATTACAAAAATGAGAAATAAAGCCCCCATCATAAGTGCGGTTCCCATTATGCGAGAAAGATTTATAAAAGGAAAAGGGTTTGATATACTTAATATTATTTCATATATATAATACTTTTCCTACACAATCGTCGTACTCAAGGATACTTTGGAATATTCTTTAATATTAAGATCAAATCTTCAAAGAGTAGTTTCCTCATACTAGTAACTTTGGAAGATAAAGGGAAAATATTAACACGTTAATACAATTGGCTTCATTTGTTTTGTTCTTCTATTTAGGCATTTTCTAGTTAATATTTATATTGCAAATGTTAACTAGAAGAGCGTTATTTATCTCACAAATTGATGTTAAATATAGATTTTAACTGCCACTCGTCTAACTAAAAAAGGAGAAAGTGTTAAGTCCAGAATCCACCGCGCTGGCCTAACACGGGTTGACAATCTCCATACGCAGCTGCCTTCAAGAAAATCTCTCAGGCTTCCTCACGATATTTTCCTTCATTGTTTCAAACTCTCAAAAGCCAAACAACATTCATTCTCTCAGTCGATTACTACTCTAAAAAAATATAAGATTGTTTACGTGTCAAGTCAGTGGTACAAGTTTCTTTTAATGGGACACGTATATGACAATCGAGCAGATGGATCGCCTGATGGTAAGCGATTACCGCTGCCCATGGACACTCGGAACACAAAAGGAGTCATGCGTTGCCAGCCTTTAAAAGTAATAACAATTGGATAACCTATAAATCGTGAGTATAATGTCTAACAATATATTCTCTGATTGTATTACAGCATTCCTTTAACAACATTAGCTCAGATTATTATTTAAATAAAGTGCTATCGCTGCTTTGTTATACTTCTACAGACTACATCCAATTCAGGCTAGTCACATCATAAAATTATGAATTCATATGCAGGTATCGAACCATGTAAATAATCAATCAAAATATATGAAAACTTCTTTACATAAAATGCAAATTCCACTGCATGACAATATGAAGGAGGGTAGCCGCTGGCTTCTATCCAAAAATTGCTTCATTCACCGACCGGTAAACCACGTTTCTGTTCCATTCATGTGTAAAGATACTATTTGAACTAGATCGGAGCAGTTTTATCTAGAAAATGCAGGTTCACCACGTGAAAAGAGCCATTGAACTGAATGAAGTTTAGTTAGGTGCGTATTTAGCTAGCTCTATTGATAGTTTCGTGTCCGCTAACTAATAAAACCTAGGTGTGTTATGCATCCATTCATGTTTATTCCACTGTAGGTATTGCAAGCAGTTCTTTTAATGTCATCTAGGAAAGAGTATATTTTATATTTCCTGAGTTTCAAATTGCATCTTGGCGATTAAATATCGTTAGGAAGAAATCAAAGAACACCAAAACTCTAAATAAATGTCACAAATAATCGTCTCTGGTTAGAGTCGAAACCACGGCATACGGCCCAACGGTAGTAGCGAGGTGATCACCTTAACCATTAAGCCAAACTTACAGTATCTTTCCATTATTATCATTGTTAGCATCTGGAACCCCAAGCAATTGTTAACTGTTAAAAAAGTGAGGAAACAAACTTGACGTTGAGTCAGCCAGCGCGATCTCCTAAACCGCAAAAGCAGACTAAAACAAACACTTAAAACTTTCGTCTAATGCTACAGCAATTCAAATTATCCAGGTCACATTCTGGGGAAACTAAGCCAAAATTCTAGACATAGCAACACAAGCCTAAAATAATGGACCTAGCGTCTGAATAGTTTGATTCCCGGGGGTTATAACCAAAATAACCATGGTCTTTCATCAAAATTGCTACACCCATTGGAGAATCTGCCGGCGCCTCAAAGGACCAAGTGAAATGGCAGGCTCAAGTGTTAATTGCTGATGCGTATCTACATTTTCGTGAAGCAGACATTGCTGAACGCCTCCAACGTCCTTTTGTTAACTCCCAAAGCCTTTCGTTTTGATGATATGAACGCTAAGAGGTGATTTAAAGAGAAACACTCCCGATTTTGTGTTGTGAAATTGGTTTTATCTACGAATTTTATGGCACAAAGAGATTAGATTATTCGTTTTTGATTAAATAGCACCGTGAAGGCGTAAAATGTGATTACAATCTTTGCAGATGCGAATTTTAAAAATTCGTTCTTACGTAATCTCAATATCCTTTTCTAGGGGAGAAAACTTCAGTTGGTAAAACTTGAAAACCACCAATGATGAGTTTGTAACTTTCGGAAACTTGTTCTTCGAGAAAATTTTAAAGAAACTGCACATTGTATGCTAAGGATGCCGATAGATATTCAGAAAGGCTAAGAGTAAGTTTATAATTTTATCATTTAGGGATGATTCGATAGCAATAAAAGGACCAAAATATTTCCTCGAAAAAAATCAATTTAAAACTGCTTATGAAATATACCATGGATGAAAAAAATTACCTCAAAAGTAACTTAAAAACAACATTAACTTGAATAAATAACATTTTGTTAAGTTAATGTTGTACCGAACCACCAATCTCGCTTTTAATACGATACATATGAACATCGTTAGTATTCAAATTGTAGGAAATACGAAATACACACAAAGTGATGTTACGTGATTAGCCCGTAAGTAGGATAGGTTTATTAACACGCACTCCGTATGGAGTACGAGAGGATTTCAAAATGATTTTAGTATTTGCTATTCCGGCGTCATATTGCTGCCTGTGATTACACGGTATTATGCTACTTTGCATTATATCACTGCTAATATTGGGCTGATATTCGAACGGCATTTCAAAAGACCAATCTAATCAAGGCACTTATTGAAGTGAAAATTATTATCGTTTTATGACACAGCTTTGATCTCTATATGATCATAATATATGTATAAGTATTTAAATACTTACCTCAGATTTGGGGAGAAATTTAAAATTATTTTGTTATTATGTGACACATTTTACACTGTGCGCGATTTTACACAACTTCGACAAATCACTCTATATCATATAACGGGAAATGTGTAAGATTTATTGAAGTACTAGCTTCTGCCCGCGAATTTGCCCGCGTGGAAAAGTTACTTTTAATTATCGTTGTAATTTGGCAAATTAACTCAAAATTGTTATAAATTATAGCCTATATGTTATTCTGATGTATAAATAATAATACTGTAAAGTTTCATCAAAATCCCTTCAGTAGTTTTAACGTGAAAGAGTAACAAACATCCATCCACAAACTTTCACATTTATAATATTAGTAGGATAAGATAGGAAGTAGGATTTTGTTGGCAAGTGGTCTGAGCTTGTCATGCTCACTTAAATTTCCTGCTGGTGAAGTTGTTTCGGGTCATTTCATTCTCACACAACATACAACATGGTTGAGTCGAACGGCAACACACACGTCATGCTCGTGAACGGATGCTGTCTGTCGGGGCTGGTTGTCTCTTACTAATGGCAGTCTTTTTCTGTATATTTATTACATTGGATTAATGATTGTATACATAATATATGGAACTACATTATTTTTAAGAACTCTTCACAACGAACAAACAATACTGTAATGTAATCATAATTATATTTTTTAAAACAGTGTCCATGGAGTTTTTTACTGTGGGAATGATCTTAATTAAATAATCATTTGAATTTGACTTTCATTTCCAGCCTAGAACAATTCTCAGAAAATTTGGCTATGTATAAAAAAATATTGTCCAGAAATAAACTAAACTGCCTCATTGGCCTTGAGACTACAAGCACGACTGTATAGTGTATTTGTGGTATTCTGGTTTACTTTTTTAATTCATTGGTCCTTTTTCTTCCAAGTACAGACGGCAGCAGGTCAAGCTATCCAAAACTGTCAAATTTTTCAATTGAGAATGAACCTTCATGTTTTGAAAATCTATCAAATAAATTTGACGGATTGGGGTAGCTGTGCGTTTTAAGTCCAAAGCAAAGTCCACTTATGGTTTCAATTACGATCTGCTGCAATAATCTAATCTTTATAATACATACTTAGTGCTACTCACGTAATATTACTTCATAAATATAGTCTTGCCCTCATGAATATATGGGAAGTGACTAAAGTTGTGATCAACCCTTAAGAGGTTTCCGCAAATGGAGGCCAAACGTGCAATCGTTTTGGCCGCACACTTATCACATAGATTGATGGCGTTCGTAGGTGATTGGACTCTTATACTGTTAGATGCTAGGCAATTTTGTGGCAATTCGTTGGCTATATTGAGATGTCTTTTTTATTTTAGTAAGTGAATATTGCTAGATCGTTCACTTGATATTAGGTGCTATTACCAAATCTTCTAGGCATGTTGTGTGACTGAATAACTCTATGACACTGCATAGCCTGGGTATCGAAATCAGCATCTCTCGCTTGAGCCAAATAATGAAACAATCATAGAGAAAAAGACTATGTAAATAGACTTTGGGAGAGATTTCATATATTTTGTAAAATTGTTAGAGCCTCCATAGTCTTTTCATTAATCGATAATCTGTATGTGTGGTGGTTTACCCCGGATATACATTTTTTGTATATCAAAAATACAAAAAGGGTTTGTAACCTACTTCAACCAACCAACCCTCAAATAAAAAATACCCTAATATGTTTCATACATAATTATTTATGCTCAAATAACTCGACAAAACGTTATTTAAACCAAAACTAAGGTTGTAAATAGCACCGATAAAGTGTAAAATGGATAAATTGGACCTTATCTGTTTGATAAGGTGTAGGTGATAATTGAGCTTGATGCGAAAAGCCGAAGACAGGGTGAAATGGCGCACATTAGGGGAGGCCTACGTCCAGCAGTGGACTAGTATAGGCTGATGATGATGATGAGGGGATAATAATAAAAATCATAAATACTTACATAATTATTATATCACATATTACAATTATGGAAGTATAGTCTGTTCTGACAGTACGATGGGATGGACTATAACTTACAAGGGCTCTTAGAGACGCAAGTTTACGAACTGCTTCCTTCCAAGCTCTTACAGAACACAAATAATATTCTACCTTGCAGAATATTTAAACAAAATAATTGCCTTCCGTCTGCACTACTAAAATAAATTAATGGCGATAATAAATTAAAGGCTTTGTCTGTATATATTTCGTTTATGTAATCTGCACGGTAAGAGAAACATGGTGGATGTATTTATTTAGTTTAAGATGTTATAATGTGATTGTAGAATGTAATGTCATTTTAAAATTGTAGTCCCTAACTTTAATTCAACGAGATGGATCGAGGACCTGCTAAAGGTTGCTGGGAGTAGTTGGATGCAGTCGGGCTGTGAGCAGTCCTTGTGGAAGTCTATTGAAACAAAAAACCCGACGGCGTTAAAACTATTAATTTAAAAGGGAAAAAAAACAGTAATTTAAAAGCGAAAATAATGTCTATAAAAATTAATGTTGAGGCGGCGACAAACTATTCGTTCAATTGGTGGTCTTGAAGTGAAAACGTTTAAATTACATATTTTTGTTAGACGTTGGTAAGTAAATGAAAATAAGTCTTGGAAAACGTAGGTATATTGTTTTAACACACAGATGATTATAATAAAACAAGTGCGTTGCAGTACCCTCTGTACTGCAGCACTCCAAGCTACCCCAATCTGTCAAATTTCTCTGATAGATTTTCAACTTTAATATAAAGGAATAAGGTGTCATGTTCAATAGGTAAAATTTGTTGATTTTGGATAGCTTGACCTGCTGGCGTCTATATATTGATAAAGGGTAGTGTAAAATTGCATAAAGAATAGAGAATAATATATGTTACAGAGGTACATAATGATGTAGGTATGTACACCACGCTCGACGCGACCGTTCCCCATTAGGATTTTTCAGACGAATAGGGAAATGGTGACGTCTGCGCGGGGCATCAGGACCTGTGCGGGGCGCGGATTATTTTAAAAAGCGCATAGGAATACGACCGCGGGGGCGGGTTCGATCCCATTATGGTATCAGTGGTTTTTCAGAATATAGGTTTGTAATAGCACCTACAATACAAGAGAAAATCCTATAACGGCAATGTTTAAAAAAATACCCATGTCTCTATGGTTTTTAGTTGGTATGAGTCTAACATACCACACCGTATCCTCTAGCGGCAATCGATTTATGAAAATATTCCACACTGTAGATATACATATATTTAATAAACACTTAAGCATATCAACAATTAACTTAAAAACATCACTTACTAACTTCTGGCTACTTTTATCAACAAAACCGTTCTCGATACTAATGGAAACCAGGAGAATAAACACAATGGCACCAAGTAAAACAAAGAGTCTTAAGTAAAGAGCAAACGAAGCGACTGTATGTACAAAACGGGAGAAAATATCCAAAGGACATTGTTAGAAGTTCTACCCAATGCGGTGAATAGGGAAGAAAATGAAAATACTTACTTAAAAATAAATAATTCAGACTGTTTCATTGGTATAGTGGCCGTAAGCGTGGTTGCTGCGGTCTTAAGTGCAATTTTTGACCCGGAAAAGGTGTATTTGAGTTATAAATAAAACTAGCTGACTCGATAGATGTTCTCCTGCCCAAATTTCAAAATACGCTCTTAAATATATCGTAATGAATGTCAGTACACCTCCATCTTACTTTTCTGGGATATAAGCGTCATGGTTTATTACGTAAATAATCTTTTAAAATGATACCAAAATATCAAATGCGGATTTAGAAAGACAGAAAAAAATCTTTGTATTTTAACCGCACTTAATGGTAAACACAAGCTTGCGTTTACCATTGCCTAACCTGATCTTAAATAATGATGCGGTCAACGATTCACACTTACATCATCAACCCATATACTGTCCCACTGCTGGGCACGGGTCTCCTCTCATATTGAGAGGGATTGGGCTATAGTCCACCGTACTGGCATAATGCAAGTTGGCAAACTTCACACACCATCGAGATAATCTCTCAGACAAGCAGTTTTCCTCAGAGTATTTACCTTCACCGTTCAAGCGAGTGATAATTATTTATTAATACGCAAAAATCTGAAAAGTCAGTATTTGTGACTTGACAGTCCAATGGTTATATCACTAGGCTATCACTGCTCATTATCAATCAGGATATATCAAGACAATATCTTGGACACGTGAAACATGAAAGCAGATATTGTTTTGTTTTTAAATCCATCATGTGTAACAATCCGAACATCAGACCAAAGAACGAACATGAAGTATTCATAACAAAGCGACACAAGCTCTTTCCAATCAGTAAATGGAAACCACAGTAAGTTCCGGCACTGTTAAGGTGCATATGTCACCTTTAGCGCAAAGTTCGGGCGTTCCAATGGATGGAGCGTCCGTGAAGCGGTGCTCCCACCCTCAGCTAAGGTAGCGCACAAAGTGATTGTGCTAGTGTTTTTAAAAACACAAAAAAAAAATATTTCGTGAAAGATTCACGCCTGCATCCCCGAAAGGCATGGCATGGATAGGCAGAGGTATGAGTGTAAGTTTATCGATAAGAATTACTGAGCATTTAGAAAATTCTACTATGGTACCATCAGACACTACCTGCAAACTCTGATAAGATTTTCAGAGGTTTTCCAAGCCAAAAAGGAAGCTTCTAAAAATGAGAAAATCCTTAATTCGCCTGTAGAATTTTCTTAAAAGTAAGTTTAAGGAAAAATAGCTAAGAGAATAAAAATGCTTGAATTTTAATGGCAATTGTCTTATTCCCAGAGCCCATGAGATCTTAGAACATAAGTTGCTGGTAATCTATGAGTGTAGAATAATGTACCAGGAGGTGTTTTATATTATTATTTAAAATATTTTTATTCTTCCTGATTTTATTTTATTTATATATAAATAGCAGCTGCATTGCAGCTCTTGGGTATCATAAAAAGTGAGTCACAGTTTATTATCAGAAGTTATGGAACGGCATTCTCTCGCGAACTATTTGTATCATTTTCAGTAGTTGCGACTGCTGACGATGCTACAGAAAAAATGAACTAGAAGTAGCAAAAACAAAAGCATTAATTAAAAATGAAACAACAAAACTTCTATGATATTTTTGAAGAATCTTTTTTAATTTTCGGCTATAGTATCACTGAGACTTTGGTCGGTCTATTGTGATTCTTCCATATAAGTTCTACTAGAATAATGACCACAACGTGCTGTTATCCTACCAAAAGTGTGTATTTTTAGTATCTTCCAAACAGCTACTAGTGATCTTCCATTCGTCCCAAAAAATAATTTAGGATCCCTACATTTTCTAAAGAAAACATTTGATCGGACAAATTTGATCCAAATCTTTCAATAGCTCCCAAAGTCCCAGATCAATCTAAAAATAGAATAAAATCGACATTTTAAAAATGGAACGTCGCCACTAAAACCTCACCTGAATCTAGCGGCTGTTCTCTTTTCCGCCTTTATTGGACCGTATTGAGCCTCTGTGAAATGTGTAAAATTGCCAACAGTGGGATTCCAGGGGAACTTTTGAAACGAGTTTGCTAAGAACGGCAGCTAAAGAAAACTAAACATCGGAATGGAAGTGCGCTCCTGTCGTAATGTTTGACGGCAAAACTTTTTGTGGTTATAACGTCGAGTTTGTGGGATTGTTGGAATCGTTGACATGCAGTTCAGTGCATGTATATAGTTTCCGTGCCGTTCAGTTCTGTTCGAAAAATTGGTTTTTGAATACATTGTTCGTGATTTATGTGTGCAATTTGCTGAAATATTGATTGCAATCAAGTTGTAGGGATATGAGTGAAATTGTATAAATAATATAGAATCTCACTGTAAGATATAACGGTCCAGGTAGGATCCAGTCCTGATCCTATCAGAAGGAGAAGACGTGCGTGGAGTATCCGATAGCCATCAGGAGTATACTGGTAGACAAAGAATGTAGACACTAGAAAAAGTATAAAAACCTTCACCCGCTAAGCAGAAGCCAGCACATCAAGCTACCCCAATCTGTCAAATTTCTTTGATAGATTTTCAACTTTAATACAAAAATATAAGGTTCATATTCAATTGGGAAAATTTGACAGTTATGGATAGCTTAACCTGCTGCCGTCTGTACTTATAATTTAACCGTACAGAGCTTACAGGAGATAACTGGAAGCGATTCGAATTATGAACAATATAGTTATAGTAATTATGTTTACATACACAATTTCATTTTTTTACGTATGTAAAAAGACGCACCTAAAATGCTTTAGTTTTCACTCATAGAACAATTAAAAGTAAATAGCACTAATTTTTGATTTGTGACATTTACGCGAATTATATATATGTACATTGAAATAAAACTACTTTTTACGGATTTTATCGTCTACCCGTGACCATGGACGCTATAAAGGGTCCGAAACGTCGGGATTAATAATATCAATATAACGCGATAAAATCCGTAAAAGTAGTTTTATTTCAATAAAATAGCATTTTGTATCAAGATCTCGTATTTCATCTTGGCCTACACTTCAAAAATCACATAACATACCGTCACGCTTATATTCCCCGAAAGGTTAGGCAAAGGTGTTCCGCTGTACACCTACAGTTTGCCAGTATGTTTAGGTACCATACAACAAGGGGCGAGCCTATTGACATTGACCGGGCACATATCCAAACTCCGAGCTGCTACTGAGAATTTTGTAGAAAAATTACACTTTGCTCGACCTGGGAACAGATATGTGTTTTTCAAATTCAATAATATTGAAACTTGATATATTTTACAAGCACTATTAAGTCTTTTCCAATGATGTATTACAACATCGGTATCCCATTCTTGTTGAGTCAGTGGTTACAAAATTCAAAATAAAACAAAGTCAAGTGCACAAAAAAGTCTTACTCAAAAAGAATTGCCTCTATAAACATCTGCTCCGATCCCACTAAGCTTTCTATCTCCAACTTTAACACAAAAATGCTCCTCACCTTCTATCATTGTTCCATTATAGTCGCCGAAATTCTTATTGACTATTCCAGTTCCATCCGAAATGCCTCCGCGAATTGTGTGCGACATAATATCACTCACCGACACACTTCCGGTTTGTCAAGGGTTTTGTGTATGCCGTATATCGAAAATATTTCGCCGGCTACGGTATCATCAAGCAGGTCGAATGGAGTGTGTTTGACAAAAATGAATTGTGCAGTTTGTGTGTATCTTTGAGAGTTGTTTATGAATGTTCAGATTCTGGATAATAATAATGGTGAGAATAGAGGTACTAGGTGTTTTATTTACGTATATTTTTATATTAGATTACGTATGGGATTTATCGAAAATATTCTGCTTCTAAACAATTATGTGCTAACATTATCGTGTAGCAGTTAAAAGTGTAAGCCAATGAAATTACTTTGCAAAGGAAGTTTAACAACTGAGACTTAACTACTGGTGTTGCTGGCTGCATTCTCTGCTTACCGTCAGGCGGGCAGTATATTTGTTAGTTTATTATCATTTCAATCCTTATTAGTTTAGTTATTGTAAGCATAACTGCTACGCTAGAGGTAATGAATCGGATTCCCAGTGCCAGCAACATAATCATTAGGGATTTCTATGAAATTCTCAGAATCAGCTTAAAGTTTGGATTTATACACTGGTTTGCCTCCTTTTACAAGGGATCTAAATATACCAGCTAACATTTGGATGTATATACGTACATCTTTACACACTTCAGGGAATACACGCGTCTAATGTCTGTCATGTCTAATAAATAAAATTCTCGTGTCACAGTGTTTGTAACAAAATTCCTCCAAAACGGCTTTAAACGATTTCAATGTTTTTTTTTTTGTGTATATTTGATAAGTCTGCCCCAAAATTTTCACCCTTCTATCACCAACCCAATTTTTTAATAGTAACATTAATATGGCACAACAACGTTGGTTGTGTCAGCTAGTAATTTTAATAAAAAAAATGTATTTTTTTAATTATCAAATAACGCTGAGAAAATAATATTTACCTAATCAATACAAATAGAGATACGATTTAAGACAATTTAGTGATTGCTAGTCCCATTCTTAGGAGATAGAATTTGTATAGCCCATTACTGACCAGCCAAACATTACACTGAAGTAAATTTCCTTACATACCGCCCGCGCCGCCCGGTTTGAAACTATGCGAGTTTATTAGCACTACGATGAAGATTAAAGCTGAACGGAGTTAGGGTCAAACCTTTAATTAAGAGACCTTGAATGTGGAAGCTGTAGTACTTTGGTCGGGATTTATAGCATCGTGTCAAAATTCACAGAATATTGTGAGTGAGGGCCGTGAATTTAACATTTTATTACCGTGAAATCTTAGGGGTGTCAGTTTATAGAAAAACAAAAGCATTCTGAAAAGAGTCTAGAATAGTTTCTGTCCTTTTTTCTGCACATGAATTCTCAGAAATGTAAAATTATTTTATTTTCTACTAAGATTTTAATAGTCACGTAAGTTAAAACTTTTTTAACACCTGTGGACATGATTTTATTACTATGAGCAATGAGAAAGTGAAAGCAAAATGTTGATAACATTATAATAATAATACATAAAATCTTCCATCACAAACGCCGTTACAACGTCTGATGTACTGGATTGGATTTCCAAGTTGGGCCCTTAAAATAAATATGTTATCAGGTTTTGGTCTCACAAAAATTCTCTGTTCTCATTAGCCTAGTGCTCCTAAGTGCGACTGCTACGCTAGAGGTCTTGTCCAATTTCCAGGTCAATCAAAGTGTTATTGGCAACACTGTGGCTAACAGCTGATTTTAACTGGTCCATAACTTTAAATTAGAATTTATTTAATTTCATCATTATAAAGCATTAAAAACCAATTTATCACTTAGAAATAGGCATAATAAAAGTGTTCTGTATAAAATTCTTCAGTAAATAGTAAAATTAAGTGCATAATATCGTTAAGTAAGTGCCTCTGTGACAGTTACCGGCACGAGGATTGTTAAATTGTCATCTCATTGTTTTCAGGTACAAAAGTATTCAAATAACTATTTTTTTGCGTTAAATATTGACGTTTTTATTACTTAAAGCCTATGCTGAGTACGTTTCTGAAACTTAGATAAACGTAAACAATAATATAACCTATCGTGTTGGTGACACAACTTCGTAATATTAGCACCTCCCTATTTAGATTATAACTTTTAATTTAGTTTCTTCTAATCATCTCTGTTTAACCTGTACTTCTTTGATTAATCTCCCTTTCACTTATTTACTAATCTCTTTGTATACCTACTTTAATTATGCTGACTCGTAAGGCTTCCGCTCGCCAGGAGGAGTCTAAACTCCAACTGGCTTTGAGCGAACTCAAGGCGTCCAAGGAGTTGTGTGACCAATTGAATAGGGAAAGAGATGACAATGAAAGGGAACTAGTAGCAATTTTAAATAAAAATAAAGACCTCAAACATGATATGTCAAAGTTGCATGAACAATGCATTGAGGCATTGGATGCCCGAGATAGGCTCCAACTTGTTGTTGATGGATTTGGTCAGTGTAGCTTAGAATATGAACGAGCGCTTGACCGTGCAAATTACTTTGAACAACAGTTACAAGAGGCCAACAGTAAAATTTTACAACTTGAGACGGAACAAGTTAATATCACAGCCTCACTGAATCAGAGCCTCTTCAATGAGTTGGTTGGTACTGCTCCCAGTTTAGTTTCTACTGCAGTTAATACAAAACCCATAATCACAATTGATTTAACATGTAATGACTCATCAAGTAACTCAGTCAGGGTAGTTAAATGCAGTAAGAACAAATTAAAAAAATATGTAAAAATTAATAAATACATTAGAAAGACACAGAAATTAGTAAAAAGACAAAAGTTCTTTATTAAAAATGTTAAATTAAATAGAGAAAGATTACAGTTATTAAACAAATTAGATATGTTTTCTGCAAAATTGCAAAATAATACAATGAAGTATAAAATAAATACACAAAATTTAGAATTAGAGATTGAAAGTCTACATAAAAAATTAGAGTCTATCACTAACAAATACAAAAGCTCTGAAATGCAAATGAAGGAGTATATGTTGGCTATGAATGAGCTAGTGGGTTCGGCTTGCACTTCCACCTCTGAGCCCTCACAAGATGTGATTAAAACCTGCTCTTTAAATCATGAGCCACCACCGGCTTGTTCATTGGTCAGTGACTCCTCCTTCCTATATAATAACATGCATGGCAACTTGAAAAGTGCTACTAGTACCCAAACCCAATCAATAACATATGTAAAGCCACAACATAATGTTGAAAGCAAGAGTAAGCCAAAAATTGTAATATTTAGTGATGAAATAGGTAAACAAATGGGCCAGTTACTATCAAACTCTTGTAAAGAATATTCTGTTTTGAACTTATGTATGCCTGGTCTAACTTACATTGAAATTTTAAAAAAAGTTATTAGTTACCATTTCACCCAGGATACAACCCTAATCATTTTAGCTGCGAATAGAGGAAATATGGACAAAAGTAACCTTCTGAGGTACTATGATTCGCTTTTGAAACTAAATATAAGTAAAATTATAATGTTTACACTGCCTTACAGCCACAGTTTGCCACAGGTAGAAAATGACACTAGATATAAGATAAACTTAACACTGCATAATTTGACATATAATATTGATAATTTTCATCTGATAGACACTAACAATTATGTTAGCAGATATTTTTACATGACAAAAGATAGGTACTATCTTTCATTATATTGTAAGAGACAGATAGCTATGTCGCTATCATATTATTTTGATATTTCAGCCAAGAACTTGGCTAACACAGATGTTGTCTCTATTGAGCAACCATCTTATATTTATATTGACCCAGCCAATAACTTGGCTATCCCTAATAATGACATTTTTAATAATTGAAATTAGATTTAAAGACAATAGAGGCAGCCTCTTGCACTGATTTATCATATATCAAGGTAAAATCTGTAAATAATAATAGCCCAGATCATTGTAACAGTGTGTATAAAAAATGTAAATTAATCAACCTGAACAACAGAAATTGAATTATTTATGAGCTGTAACAACATTGATGTTCTGTGTATTACCGAACACTGGTTAAAGTGTCACCAAATTATTTTTAACTACAGCAAGCACCAGGTTGGTAGTTCCTTTAGCAGAGAGAATGCCATTCATGGTGGCTCCTTAATCCTAGTTAGTAATCAACTTAAATTTAAAGAACGCAAGGACATAGTGAGCCTCTCTGTTGAGCGAACAATTGAGATAGCCTGTGTGGAATTAGAGCGGTTTATTGTATTAAGTGTATACAGACCTCCTTCAGGATTGTATGATTGCTTTGAAAGGATAATGGATGAAGCACTCCATAAAGCTTGTAAATGCAATAAATTTATTATAACATGTGGTGATTTTAATGTCAATTTATTAGAAAATTCAGGATTAAGTATTAAAATTAAAAACCTTTTCCTATCATACAATCTTACTAATTTATTCCTGGAGCCGACTAGAATAACGGTTTCTACTGCTACATGTTTGGACAATATATACACAGATGTTACACCTGACCACAGGGAAATTATCAATATGTTAGATTCTGACCACTCCGGACAGATGATTAGTATCCCAAATCCTATTAAACAAGTAGTTAAAACGGATATCACTATAAACCCAAAAACTGCAGGTCGCTTGGAAATGTTCAAAACCAAACTCAAGAATAAATTACCATTTTTGCCTTATGATCATAACCCTAATAAATTATACGAGGCCTATTTTAAAACATACTGTACAGAGTTTGATGCCTCATTTGTCCCCAAGACGATCACAGTTAGTGGAAACGCTTCTTTCAGTGAATGGGCAACCATAGGGATTCATAAAAGTAGAAGGCGGCTGTATGAGCTCTATAATGAGCGCATTTATGTAAACAATGCTGATTTCAATCTCTATGTAAGAAATTATTCAAAATTATTTAAAAAAGTTTGTTTTATAGCCAAGTCCCGTTATTTAAGTTCAAAAATAAAAAATAGTAATAATGTAATCAGAACAACTTGGAAAATTATTAATACTGAAACAGGAAGAACTAGCAGTCGAAATAGCGATTATAGTCTTAAAATTGGTGACAATGTAGTATCAGCAGACTCACAGGTTGCTTCAGCATTTGAACAGTTTTTTGCAGACATCCCTATTTCGACTACTAAATTACTGAACTCGTCCCCCGCTGTTGCTGAATCATTGCTTAAAGAAAATGTTGATTCATGTGATATTGAATTTCAATTTTGTCATGTCAATTACAGTGATATAATAAAAACTTTTAATACTTTAAATGTAAAGAAGACTACAGACTTGTGGGGTAATTCTGTTGACGTTGCCAAATCTATAATCAATATTGTAGCACCTACTTTAGCCCTTATTTTTAATGACTGCATCGACTGTGGTGAATTTCCTGATCTTATGAAAATTAGCAAGTTAATACCTTTGTTTAAATCAGGTAGCACATCTGACCCCACTAATTTTAGACCTATTTCAGTGTTACCTACGTTTAGTAAAATTTTCGAAAAAGTAATGTTGAATCAAATGCAAAGGTTTTTTCTTAACAATAAATTATTACACAGTAAACAGTTCGGATTTACAAGGGGTCGTTCGACAACCGATGCTGGTGTTGAACTTATAAGACACATATACAGTGCCTGGGAGGATTCATATGATGCTTTGGGTATATTTTGTGATCTGTCTAAGGCATTTGATTGCGTCCTTCATGAAACTTTAATCAGGAAATTGCACCACTACGGTGTTAGGAACGCTTCTCTGAATCTTCTTACTTCGTACCTGTGTAATAGGATTCAGAAAGTGGACGTCAATGGAAAAAGATCCCCCGGGTCAGTCGTTACTATGGGAGTTCCGCAGGGCTCAATTCTTGGCCCATTTTTATTTTTAATCTATATTAATGACTTGCCTTATCTTATAAGGGACAATCATGAGGTAGTGCTGTTTGCAGACGACACTTCTCTTTTATTTAAACTGAAACGCCAGCAACTGGCAACTGACGACGTAAACAGCGCTCTGTCCAAAGTAGTGCACTGGTTTAATGTTAATAATTTGTTATTAAATGAAAAAAAAACTAAATGTATTAAGTTCTCAACGCCTAATGTGAGACAGGTGAAAACCAGTGTACTCATAAATAGTGAAGAGTTGGACCTTGTAGACTCCACTGTGTTTCTAGGCATTACTTTGGATTGTAAGCTTCAGTGGGGCCCACATATAGATAAGTTATCAAAAAAGCTCAGTTCTGCAGCTTACGCCGTGAAAAAAATACGTAGCTTAACTGACGTCGAGACAGCTCGTTTAGTATATTTTGGTTACATCCATAGTGTGATGTCGTATGATATTCTGTTGTGGGGGAATGCCGCCGATATACAGAATATTTTTGTGCTGCAGAAGAGAGCTATTCGATCAATTTATAATCTAAGCCCCAGAAGTTCACTAAGAGAAAAATTTAAAGAGATTAATATTATGACTGTTTCTTCCCAATATATTTATGAAAACTTAATGTATGCGCATAAAAATATTAATCTCTTTTCTAAATATAGTGATATCCATAATATTAATACTAGGAATAAAGATAGGCTTGTTGTTCCTTCGACCAGGCTCCAGAAAATCAGTAATTCATTTAAATGTCAATGTATACGCTTTTACAATAAAATCCCAAGTCAAGTGCAAAAATTGAGTTGTAATAAATTTAAGACATTTATTAAACAAAGACTTTTTAAAAAGGGTTACTATAAAGTTAAGGACTACATACAAGATAAAAATGCTTGGGATTGAGCTGCCCTAATGAACCGGGTTATTAATGTATTACAATTATATTTTAGTCAGTTGCACATAGATTGATATACATACCTTAATTGACATCTTCTTTATATTGATATTGACATCTACCATCTATCTGCATTTGACATAGATGCAATTTCTATTATCTGACATTTTTTATAAATAATTTGTTTCATTTAAAGTATGAGTCGTGCAGCCATTGATGTTGCATATATTGATATGCATTATAATGACTTATAATTACATTGTGCCCTTCAGTTGCCTAGCGGTCTGAGCTTGTCATGCTCACTAGAATGTCCTGCTGATGGTGGCGTTGTGTGTCGGGGCGTTTTATTCCCTACAACATGGTTGAGTCAAACGACGTCGATACACACGTCATACTCGTGAACGGGAGCCGTCTGTCGGGGCTGGTCAGCTCTTACTGTCAATGGCAATCTCTTTAATTATTATTTTTCCTTTTCTGTTTAGTAGACTGTATTAATTTAATTAATTTAATACTACACATCAAACTGCATTGCTCTCATGTAAGTCTGACAATTATGTTTTTTTAATTTATTAGATATTACTGAAATCGTTACTGTGATTATATATATATATATTTTTTTTCTTATTATTTAATACTTTAACGCAATAAAATGTAAATGTGAGTACTTTGTAGGCTAAATATACATACTTAGCTTTGAACAGTCTGGTGGCTTTGAGCTTTTTTTTATGTGACCTACGCAAATGTTCTTCTGATCTGGTATCGTCGTGCGACGGGTTGTTGAGCTCCCTAAATTATGGTTGAGCTACACAATGACTGATGCATGCGTGCCGTCAGTTGGGACTGGTCTACTCAAAGCCGCTATGGCTCTTTCTTCAAAAGGCCATTTCAGACTTTGCCCTACATTGTAAGACACATATTTTGTTACTATACATTGTCTGGACTTTAAAAGAGACTATGATTCTCTGAGTTTGTTTCGGCGTTTCTTCTCAGAGGTCGTCAGCTAGGAAATGCCGGAGCCATCTAGCTTAAAAAAAATATGTAATATATTGACTTGTAAAAGTGTCTTTAAAAGATCTATTTACAGAAATAAATATCATTATCATTATCATTATCATTATCATTGGGTTTTTCGATGAACTCTCAGTAAGAGTTTGGAGTTTGGATTTGTTGTGTGCACGTTTAACAGCAATAGGCCCACTCATTACCTAAACATACCGGCAAACTGTGGGTGTACTATTACTACACTTCTGCCTAACCCTTCTAAGAGTACAGGCGTGATGGTATGTTATGTTATGTTAAATAAAGCTCTGAAAAACTCAAATATAGGTAATCCTCTGATTCTTAATTATTGAGACCGAAAGATATGTTATATCTAGCAAACTGAGAATATACTAGTGTGCCTTTTAACTCTTTAATAAAGGCACGTATGTGGTGTCATGTATTAACATGTACAGTCAGCAACGAAAGTCGCTGAACATATTGTAATCTTCAAAACGATTTTTAATATGAAGTTACTGTCCTGTGAAGGTTCCGCGAAATCATTAAAAATTTACCTTACCTTCATAATAAATATATCTCTTGACAAGTTTTGGAGCTGTCATGTTTTCAAAAAGAGGTCATCAGCTAGGAAATGCCGGCTCCATCTAGTTTTAATAAATAATTAGTAATAAATGTCATTGATCATGTAACAATAAAAAATGTAGGGTAGCTGTCAGTAATTATATCATCAAGACGCCCACCACCTCAGTCTACCCGTGACCATGGACGCTGTAAAGGGTCCGAAACGTCGGGATTAATAATATCAATATAACGCGATAAAATCCGTAAAAAGTAGTTTTATTTCAATGTATAATATTCGCGTAAATGTCAGAAATTAATATATTTAGCACACATTCAACGACTTTCGTTGCTGATCGTATAATCCTGACTAACGCACGATAGTAATTTGAAACATCGATAGTGATGTAATTTCAAATGAACACTCTATCATGATTGACATGCCCCGTTCTCAAATAACTAAATTCGCTCGCACGTCATTAAGGTCACACAGTCTATTGCTGATTTTAACAAAGTATTTCACCTGAAGCGATTGATTGACAGCTTTTATTGGGACATCATGTAGCCGTGTGTCCCTGCAGGGCCGGATTTAGGGCAGGGAAGCCGGGGTTCTGGCCCAGGGGGAAGGAAGAGGCTTCCACAATACGATTTAATTGCCACTTACCATCAGACGGCCCGTATGCTTGTTTGTCATCTTATTATAATAAAAAATAACTTAGCCGCAAGACCCAAACGGCTACAATGTAATTTAAAAAAAATATATAGAATATATAATGTGATTGGGGTAGGTTGGGTATGATTTCACGGAGGAATGAAACCTCGCTCCCATAACCCGCAAAAAGCGGCGAGGCGAAACACCCGTGTAGTTTCAGTCGGTAGGTCACCCCGTATGGGTGGAATCCGACACGCACGCGTCACTTTCCCCGGGCGGCGGCAGTCCACACGCTAAAAAATGCTCCAAAATACAATTATCGATTAACAAATAACATCGACCCTAGTGACGAGCCCAGTGGTATGACCATTGGACTGCCAAGTCGAAGGTCTCGAGTTCGAATCCAAGCACTCACCTCTGACTTTTCGAATTCATGTGCGTATTAATTAATAATTTATGATCACTCGCTTAAACGGTGCAGGAAAACATCGTGAAGAAACCTGCATACCTTAGAGATTTTTCTCGACGGTTTGTGAAGTCTGCCAACCCGCACTAGACCAGCATGGTGGACTACAGCCTAATCCCTCTCAATATGAGAGGAGACCTGTGCCCAGCAGTGGGACAGAATATGGGTTGATGATGAATAACATCGACTGCCTGCTGCAAGAGCAGATCGATTGATCAACGTAATTATTACTTAGCCACGAGCCCTTCAGCTAAACTTCTAACAATTACTGTACACGAAAAGAAAAATCTAATCTCGCCGAACGTATAAAAATTTTATAACAAACAATTTTTCATAACAACCAGTAGCAGTGTTCCACGCTGTCAGTTACAAAGCACTGACGAGGTGCGAGCTGTGGTCTCGGTTTAATCAAAGCTCTAACTTGTTCCGACAATGTCCCCGGGTAATTGTTTCAACGAAACTAGCTTTAGCAGTCGCCCGAGAATTAGCTGTTAAGGATTTGTAGACGACTTGACGGATTAGCACGACGGGACGGTTTAATTTGTGTGTATCAGTTTTTTGCGTTTTTCTTTCGGAAATTGCAGTGTTTTGAGGCAATAAATGCAGTGATATCGGAGTGTTAATTTTACGGTTGGGAATAGCTTCACCTACCCGAAAGAAACTATTGGTGTATGTACAGACGCCAGCAGGTCAAGCTATCCAAAACTGTCATATTTTCCCAACTGGAAATGAGCCTTATTATTTTGTATTAAAGTTGAAAATCTATCAAAGAAAATTGACAGATTGGGGTAGCTTGATGTGCTTGCCTCTGTACGTAGGTAGATATTTTAAGGAGGTATTCAAATAGTTTACGTGGCTACCTAGTCATCAGCTTAGTCAGCAGGTAAGCCCATATTTCCCACAGGAAAACCAGTTTTTAGTTTTCTGTGGAGTTGCTAATTTGCAGTCGATTTTTTTGAGTTTGTTCTCTAAAAACATACATCATCAGTAAGCTCTAGGTACTTGTCTAACCTATCTGGGAGTGCACGCGTGATAATATGCATAACATTAAGTTTCTGGCTCTAGTACAGTACGTGAATACAATGAATATGATTATCAAAACTGTTTCAAATTATGACCACGGTCAGCCATTGTGTACACGACCACAATTTCCACCATTCACAACTTACTGGGACGCACATTAAATTGTTTTAGTTCTCCCTCCATAGTTTGACATTTAATTACAACCGGATAGTCCTGTTTGTTGTTTTATGCAAATACTCTGTTCCTCTCTATGTCAATAGACACTGCGAGATTTGTTATCATAACCTTGGTATGTTCTGGGCTTATTTGGGAAATTAATATTTTGGTTCAATTATGAATTTACTCCGTATTTTCTGTATACAGAGCCAAGTGTTTGGAAAAGTTTGTTGCCAAATAATAACTACGGTGATCAATTATGAGCTGCAAGGTTAGTGACCTGATGGGTGACTATACCTACTTACTACATAGAGATTTGACGACGTCTGTGGTCTAGTGGTTCGATTCCCAAAGGACACAAATATTTGTGTGGGTAAAACATGAGTACTTGTGTTTGTCTGGGTGTTTCTTATGTATTACAATTATGTATTTACAAAAAAAAGTTAAGTATTATATCCATTGTCTAGTACCCATCTTATCTTATCTTAGCAGTGGGGGCTGACATGGCCAGCAACACTTCGACCAAATGTGATCTGTTGTGTTGTCCCCAGCATGGTACATTCCTTACTCTTCGAAGACGTGGTTCATGAAGGCGGTTAGCCCACTAAGAGAAAGGAACCTGTAATCCTCCGGCTTCGGGTATCCGTTGCCGAGATGACTCATCCGTTTCGTCGCTAGGACGTCACAGTCACACAAGATGTGCTGCATGGTTTCCCTGAATTCACCACAAGCTCTACAATCATTGTTCAGGGTCAGCTTCATTTTATGGAGCATGTCATTTGTAGTAAAATGCCCTGTGAGGGCTCCGATGACAGCTCGGGCTTTGTCCCTTCTATTGTTAAGTATGAATTTGGAGATGCGTGTGGTGCTGCTGCCGAAAAATCTTCGTTAGTGCTCTAGCCCTAAGCTATTGCACCACTCTTCTTTGTGTTTTGTATGGGCATATTCCTGTAAGGCCTTCTTGATGGCGCATGTTGGGAGTCCCATACATGGTTCTGGTCCAATCATGGCATTTGCCGATCCGGTTCTAGCTAACTCATCGGCCTTCTCATTTCCTTTAATGCCTGAATGCCCTGGGACCCAAACTAGTCGTAATCTGTTCCTGCGGCCTAGCTCATTAAGAGTTTTTATGGCATAGTACCCATAGTACAAGCTCTGCTTAGTTTGGGATTAGATGGTGTTGTGTAAACTGTCCCAAAAATATAATTTTTTAAATTTTTGATTTTTCTGTACCTCGGAGAGCAAGGTAAAAAATCTTTCCCGGTTGTTAAATGATAAATAATATTTATTTATCTAAATAGATCTTTTAAAGACACTTTTACAAGTCAATACTTGATTAATGATAATTAATGATGATTAATGACAACCTCTGAGAAGAAACTCCGAATCATGGTCTCTTAGCTCTGCAAATCCTACCGTACGGTCTCTCTAAACTCGGCACTGGTTTTGTCTGGGATACTGCCTCTAGACCTGCGCATACAAGAGGCAGCCGCCATGTATGAAGCAAGGAGAGGGTCATCCCAGTATATACCGGGAGATAGGGAGATCGAGAATATGGTGGGGTTTGCGGAAGCCCCTCACCCTGCTGCGCAAATGCCCCTTGAGTTCATGTGCTTGGTAGACCAACAGCTTGTGGACAGCCAGAACGTGCAGGCAATGCGAATATTCACTGACGGCAGCAAGATTGAGGGGAAGGTTGGAGCCGCATTGTCCTTATGGGACAATGAAGGCGAATTCCAGAACCTCAAGCTTAGCCTCGCCGCGTACTGCACAGTCTACCAGGCGGAACTCTTGGCCATTTGCGAGGCAACGGACGTGATCCTCAAGCGCAAAGTGCGGGTCTGCCAGGAAACGAGCGCGCAGACGTGCTGGCTAAGGAGGCAGCATTGTCGTCGCGGAGGAAACCGAACTACGACAGGTGTCCGATATCATTCATCAGAAGCCAGATCCGTATTGGATCGCTCGATGAATGGAATCGGAGATATGATGATAAGATGTTCCTTCCGGACGCCATAGCCGCCTTCCGTATTGTGAAACAGGTGAGGCCAGTAGGAGTGCTCACGCAGGTTTTGACGGGGCATGGTGGGTTCTCGGAGTACCTGAACCGCTTCAAGTGCAAAGAGAGCCCATCATGCGTCTGCCACGCTGCCGCGTATGCGAGAGATAGGTTTGATACAGAACAAAAAATTTATGAAAAAATAAATTGTGCAAACATAAAACACATAATGTCAAGCAGCGACAGATATATATTTTTAGCATACTGCGAGAAAGTAGCACGTAAAGTGATAAATAAAAATAAAAATAGCTAAAAATCACTATGCTAGATTCTTCATAGGAAACTCAGCATAAGAAATTTAACTAGAATAAGTAGTACCATAAAAATGTAAGCCTAGAACCAGATAGAATATGAATTATGTTTAGATTAAGCATAACGACTTAATAAAAATAATGTTTAAGAAATTAAGATTTAAGAAAGTAAATAAAATAAATAGACATGTGTAAATTGAAATAAAGATTAAAAATTGTAGACTCACTCACCCCGATAAGTTACACAAACAATGTAAGATAAGTAGAACAGATAGCTTAGGGACGGGTATCCCACTCGTAAAAAGAAAGAATGGTGATGAAAACTAGAAAGACACAGTATGAGGAATGAAAGTGCGAGAGGTAAAAAAGCGAGAACTGGTATGAATGAGAATAAGATAAACAAAGGCGCCAATTCCGTTGGCGGTAGTAGTCCAAAAAAAAAAAAACATGGTCTCTTTTAAAATCCAGACAGTAACAACAATCAGTGCTTATTAGTGCGTTTTACAATGTAGGCAAATCTGAACTGGATCTTTTGAAGAAAGAGCCACAGCAGTTCTGAGTTGACCAGTACTGACTGACGGCACGCATACATAATTATGTTATACGAACTCTAATGATAATTGTTGTGGTATTCAAAAGACCAAAAAGCTTGACAACTATTATTTAAGGAAACCGGTATTAACTAAATATATGGTGGTAGGACTCCTCTACTGGAGTATGTCTGCGGTGGTACCGGAATTGACCAATATTCCGCCGCAAAACATAAATGAGCTATCATCATTTTGTTCCAGTTTGAAGGACAATGTAGCCAATGAATTTACTGGGTAAACGAGACTTAATAACTGAGGGCTCAAGGTGACAACGCGCGATGATTGTCATCTTGAGACCTCAGTTGTGGTGGTGTCTGGTGTTGCTGTCGTCTATAGTCTATGGTATACTGCTTACCATCAGGTTCCTCCTCCTCTAAATAGAATTATATAAAGTACTAGCAGCCCGTCCCGGCTTCGCACGGGTGATAAATATAGCCTTTGTTACTCAGGGTGAATGTAGCTTTCCAATGGTGAAAGAATTTTTGAATTCGGCACAGTAGTTTTTGAGTGTATTCATTACAAACATACACACAAAAATACAAATCTTTCCTCTTTATAATAGTAGTGTAGAGTAATAAAAAGTTGCCTGGAACAAATCGCCGACCGCGACAAGGCCGCCCATTCTACAACTAATGTCTTCAAAATATTATATGTTTGTAAAATATTAATTACTTGGTGTATACAATAAAGAATATATAAATAAAAAATAGTAATAGTGTATTAAGTGCCACTCGTTGACAGTCGATTCATCTAAAATAAGTATTGATATATTTCAATCACGGCAAGATTGAAAGCAAAGCCTAATATTGTTAAGAAAAGGCCAGAAAGACTGTTTTTTTTTATTTTATAAATAAATGTTTATGTAATAAAATAAATACATTAAGTATAATATTATTTTGTTTAAGACTCAAATTTTGAGCCGACAGTAAATTTAGATTATTGGTGATTACTTGTAACTGTTATTTTTCTTTTTAAAAACCTCTACGTTGTAGTAAATATTAAGGTACTTAAAAGAAACTCTAAAATATAATCTTATTAATATTCATGCCATCGGCACCGTTGAAGATACAAATTGTATTTTTTAAGAATTCTCCTCTCAATTCCCTCCCACGTTCGCATTCCATTCCCTGAACTTAAAGTATCAAAAAAGCAGAAATGCTTAACCTTTCACGAAAAATTTAGGTACTATTATTTAATGTAAGCGTTCATTGTACCGTGCAACGTTGGAAATTGATGTTGTCTATCCAAGTTAAGCCACGTATAGTTCGTGCAGTAATTGGATGGGTCAACAACTTTATTCGATAACGCCCCAGTCGTCTAGTGCTTGGGTGAGCACTACAGGATTGAATTCAGTACGAACATTTTCTCAGATCGCTTTAATATTTGTGTTAAATAACTTTCAGCATATTGGTAAATATGTTCCGGGTTATCAAAGTCACATAAATACTATAATTATGTTTTTTTGCTAAGATTTTTAAGTTATTAAGCAAAGGAAAAAATCGACCGCGGGCAGGTTGAGGAGCAAAATCTTGCTTTCAATAGGTGTTACTGACGTCACCATAAAGACGTAAATTCAGAATGTGAAGGCAAAATTCGACATGGCGGGTAGGTATCGCGGTGGCTTAGTGGTCATAGCGTCTGGTGTACCTAACAAGAAGACGCAGGTTCGAATCCTGCCCGCAGTCGAATTTTTCCAAATTAACTTAAAAATTACTTAAAATCGAAATACTGGTTTATAAACATACATACCATCACGCCTGTATTCCCCGAAGGGTTAGGCAGAAGTCTACTAATGTACACCCACATTTCGCCGGTATGTTTAGGTCCCATGTAATAGGGGGCGAGCCTATTGCCATTACCTGGGCACAAATCCTGACTCCTAGCTGCCACTGAGAATTTCATTGAAAAACCCACCTCTAGCGTACAGCGGACCTCTAGCGTACCAGTCACGGTTAGGACCACTAGACTAATGAGACAGTCAATACTAGTTTTTATCGGTAGATTATAATCATGCTCTGATTGACTGGAAGCTGACCCCAATATAGTTGATAAAAGGCAAACCTTTTATCAACTATATTGGGGTCAGCTTCCAGTCTCATCAGATGCGTGTGAATATCAGTATTTTACATGAAACGAGTGCCATCCAACCTCCATGACCCAATTTCAGGGAAATACCGACATCCTGAGGATATACTGGTTGTCAGGCGCTTTGGGATTCTGTCTACCATTGAAGGTAGTCATACAAACACAAATGACAACCTGTTGTTATAACTTAGTCACAACTAAGTTATAACAACGCTGGTCAGCCGATCTGCAAGGTTAAGCTGTGCTAGTCGCGGTCAGTCTGTGGATAGGTCAACCAGGACCGACAGCGTTACGTGCTCTCCGAGTCACGGAGGGGTTTCTATGTGTTAAGTATGGTCACCTGTCCACAAACTGACCGCGGTTAGCGCAGCTTAACCTTGAAGCGTAGTTATAGTTGTTTTATCTAAATTACTTATAAAGTATCTAACTTTACAAGAAGTGGAATGCCGCGAAATATATAAAGGTCTTAATTCGTTATATTCTTTCTTAATTTGTTATAGGAATTAGTCGATTTAACAGTAACCTTCCATAATTTATAAAATACAAAAAAGGTTTTCATAATTATTATACTCGTAATCATGTTATTTTTATACATACCATCATATATATAGCATACACTCGCGCCTGTATTCCGCGAAGGTTTGGGTTAGGTGTAATATATACCCACAGTGTAGAACATACAGTGTTTTAGTTCATACAAGGTTATACTAAAGTCTAACAAAACTCTACCGCTTTAATCAAAAACCCGTCAATCCAAACGCGGTTGCCCAAACTATATATTTTTTTTATAAAACCGTGGAATGTTGCGAACTTCTTTGTCCCCGTCGATGTGATTTGAATTCAATAAACGGCACCGACTCAGATCGCTTTCCATGGAAATGAAGGGAGTCACTTTTATTTTGCAAGAGAAAGAATAATTCTATTGGCAGGTAATCGTTCCAGAGATTGGAGGTAGATATTAAAAATCCTCAGGGATGCTATTGGTAGCTTTGCCGTTTTCATTGTTGGAAAATTTATGCTCAACTTTTTTGTATTCCTTTTTTGAATTTACATTTTTCCGCTCTTTTCGTATTATAGGGATTTGAATTTTATTGAATGACGTCACTGAGGCCTTCAAGGAAAATGTCTATCTGAACTGATAGGTAAAGTATTAATTATTAGCTTTTCAAAGAAATCGCGACCCTCTCGAGGGTCGATAATATTTGTGTTTCTATTGTCTGTTACTATGTTATCCTTGATAGGTTAATTTAGTACTTCATGTTACAAAGAATAAAATAGGTATTGGCAGTCTCGAAACTTCCAATTTTTTAAATTGTGTGAGTGTACTGCAACGTCGGATCTAGCTTTCGAATTAATCATTTACCTAAGTCGACCTAGAAAGTTAGTAGCCATACTAACTTTCTAGCTCTAGATTAATGTGGTATTGCTTTTTTTATTGCAGCTAACACGATTACAGACAAGCATACGTTTTGGACGCTTTACAGCGTCCATGGTCACGGATAGACTGTGTGTACTCCTTATGTACTCCTTATGTAAGTACTCCTTATGTACTCCTTATGTACTCCTTATGTACTCCTAATGTACTCCTTATGTACTCCTTATGTACTTCTTATGTACTCCTTATGTACTCCTTATGTACTCCTTATGTACTCCTTATGTACTCTTTATGTACTCCTTATGTACTCCTTATGTACTCCTTATGTACTCCTTATGTACTCCTTATGTACTCCTTATGTACTCCTTATGTACTTCTTATGTACTCCTTATGTACTCCTTATGTACTCCTTATGTACTCCTTATGTACTCCTTATGTACTCCTTATGTACTCCTTAAGTACTCCTCATGTACTCCTCATGTACTCCTTATGTACTCCTTATGTACTCCTTATGTACTCCTTATGTACTCCTTATGTACTCCTTATGTACTCCTTATGTACTCCTTATGTACTCCGTATGTACTCCTTATGTACTCCTTATGTACTCCTTATGTACTTCTTATGTACTCCTTATGTACTCCTTATTTACTCCTTATGTACTCCTTATGTACTCCTTATGTACTCCTTATGTACTCCTTATGTACTCCTTATGTACTCCTTATGTACTCCTTATGTACTCCTTATGTACTCCTTATGTAGGTATAGGGTCCGAAACGTCGGGATTAATAATATCAATATAACGCGATAAAATCCGTAAAAAGTTATTTCAATATTATTTACATAATTGTCATCAATAAGTTGATGAAATAAACTTTTAGACTTCTACAACTTATGACTTAGACATTGAAATAAAACAGCTCTTTAGGGATTTTATCGCATAATACAATATTTTCTGTCCGTGACTATGAATACAGCAGACCCCTGTCTGGAACGTGGGTATTAATAACATCCCTATAAAGTCGATTTATTACAATGAAATAAACATTTTTACTTTGATTTAACAGCAAAATATGTCTCATCTCTTTGTACACTGATCATGCGTAAACAGTAAATATCACAAGCAAACAGAGAAACTGACTGTGCAAACAATGGCGACTGATTTAAACACGCCGAACTTACTGTATCAGAGCCGAATCAACATAATTCAAGCTTTCATGAAAATTCAATGGAATTTGTCCATTTTAATAAGTTTAATTAATAGACAGGGGTGAATTATGGCGGTTTTGACGCTATCATTCGCGTATTTCCCATATTGAACACGTATGATATATGCTTTGTGATTTAATTACATTGAGATTACGGTGTTTTTTGAATTAGTAGATTTGACAATGTGAATTTGCTATTTCTGTGAAGGTGCATATAGAATTTTATGTTGTGTGTTGGGACTTGTCATAAACAAAATTATATTAAAATTATGACCATATACCTATGTACCACGCTGGCATTCCCCAAAGGGATTGGTAGAGGTTTGTCATGTGTTGAGGGGTACATATACAAACACCCAGGATCCAGAACTATTTGCAGGTTATCAGCGAAAAATTTTCATTCCGTGCTGGGATCGAACCCTCAACCGTAATGCAAAAGCCGATAGCTCATCCATTATCCCAAAAAATGTGCCCACTTTACCAAATAAAAAAAACGAATATATTTTTGTATTTTTTGGCATTTTCCATGCTAAGATTCTAAAGTTATTTAGCGAAGGAAAAATGGAAATGTTTTTGTTTTATTGTTATGATATGGCAGACAAGCATAATAGGCCGCCTGATGGTTAGCTGGAGCCTGTAGACACCATCCACACCAGTAAGTATTATTACTACGGCGAGATCAGTAGTAGGCAGGTACCACTACCGCAACATTAGTAGTATCACTAGCACTGAAAAAAGAAAGAAAGAAAGGAACTTTTCTTTTATTTTTTTCTTTCTAGAATTGAAAATCCTATCAATGTAAACCAAAAAGTCACTGGAACATTGCGGTCTCTCTATCGATTAAAAAATCTACTTCCATCCAACGCGAAAGCAATGCTTGTGCAGGCCTTAATATTTCCCATTATCGACTATGGTGATGTGTGTTACTATGACCTGAATGCAGATCTGCTCAACAAACTTGACCGTCTTCTAAATAACTGCATTCGATTCGTTTTCAATCTCCGTAAGTATGATCATGTATCAGCCTACAGGTCGCTTTTAAAATGGTTACCCATCCGCCAGCGGAGAGTGCAAAGGGCATTAACCACTTTGTACTCCTTACTTGATTCACCTATTTCCCCCACTTATCTTTCTTCTTATTTTCAGTATGTATGCTCTAACCATAATAAAACGCTCCGTTCCTCATACAATCGTCTCCTGCAATGTCTTTCCAATCATTCGGAGTTCATGCATTCTTCTTTTTTTGTCCAATCTGTTGTTCTTTGGAATGCTCTACCTCGGGAAATCAGGATGGCTACTAGTCGCTACTCATTTAAAAGTAAAGTTCGGAAACATCTCCTCAGTTCTTTGGCAGATTCTTAGTATTATCCTCTCCTTCTTTGTTTATTAATATATATATATATATATATTCATATAATAATATGTATTAAGTATATATTTATATATGTATAGTTATGATAATTTATATTTATTTAAGTATAATTTTATGCTATCACTTTTATTCGTCTTTACAAACCTAAATACATTATGTTTTGGTTATTGATACAAACATTTTTTAATTTAATATTTTTTCATTTCTTTTTATACAAATGTGTTGCACCTACTAACTTCTATCTCTGCATCACCCTAAGGTCGACTGGTAGAAAATGCCTTAGGCATTAAGTCCGCCTTTGTACTATATTTGTGCATAAAGCATTAAATAAATAAATAAATAAAATCCTAATCACCCCCCCTAAATATGAGAGGAGACCCGTGCCCAGCAGTGGGACAGTATATGGGTTGATGATGATGAAAACTCTTTTTAGTAGTTAAAAATATACCTAAACTGAAATCAGTTTTCTTCTTCTGAAAGCTAATAAATTATAAATTTACGCAGTAACAGTTTAGCTAACAGTATGATTAAACAAACCAAACTAGCGGCCTTACTATTGACTATTTGTTATTCTGTTTACGTTTCTCAAACTCCTAAATATTCTCCAAACATCAATATGGAGTCGCTAATTCCAGTATTTGGCGAAATAGTTTAGGTAGTATTAACAGTCGTGGTGGAGACGTATTGTGTTTGACAAGCCAAGGGATTCGGGTAAATAGTTCTATTTATGTGGAATTGTTATTGGTTTTGTAAGTAAAAGCTGACGTGATAATTTGATATTAACATAGAAAGATTTTATATGGCACTAGCGACTCGACCCGGTTTTGCACGGATCCGTAAAATACGCGTTTGAACTTTACATAATACGTACAAACTTATTTTTACACCTGTCGCCTAATTGGGGAATTTTCCACTTGTTACGATATGAACACCACTTTTGCTTTTGCATCTACATTCATTAGATGATGACGTCTGTTGGCGTGGGTTCGATTCCCACAAGACAAAAATATTAATGTGATGAGTGTTTGTGTTTGTCTGGGTGTTTATTATGGTATTATAAGTATGTATTTACAAAAAAAGTATAATTATAAATTTATATCTATGTCACTAGACATTATGTATTTTTGATTTCTGATATTTACGCGAATATTGAAATTAAATACATTGAAATAAAACTACTTTTTACGGATTTTATCGTGTATATTGATATTATTAATCCCGACGTTTCTCCCCGTATCATGATGATAGTCTACCCGTCACCATGGACGCTGTAAAGGGTCCGAAACGACGGGATTAATAATATCAATATACGCGATAAAATCCGTAAAAAGTAGTTTTATTTCAATTATGTACTTTTTTTTTTGTACAATGGGTACTAACCCATAGTATAAGCTCTGCTTAATTTGTAACTAGATCGGGATGTGTAAAATGTCCTAAATATGTATTATTATTAACCTCCTTATGCATGATCGTCGGTTAAGGGAGCTGTTACCCTGGATTTTATTGAGAACATCTGCAATTTGGTTGTGGTACGTTCGCCGAGGTCGTTCCATCCGTACTCACATGTAAACTTGTTTCGTCAATCTCCGTTCATTTATTCTTTTTATATGTCCAAACCTTCTTAACATGCCTTTCTCAATACTTGTCACTTGCATACCTTCTTTCTTCTTGTGCCACAACTTTCACTATCATTTCTACATTCCTTTAAAATATTAGGACATTATCAACTAAAATGCGTGGTTCATTATTGTAAAGTAATTAACATTAACAGTCTCATTCTCTCATTAAAATTTAACAGCCAGGTTTTGCAAAAGCTTATTTCAATAGTGTCTGACATTAAAATTCAAGCTTTTATTCTCATTCTTTATTTCGTTCTATTTTTAAAGCAAAAACACGTTTTGACATTGCTTCATCATAAATTTCACTCAAACAATTTAAACTCGGCAATACTAAATTAAATGCAAAAGTTAGATAAGTGAAAATATTTTCACTCACTGCAATAAACTGGTAAAATGAACGTCAAAAATAAAAATTTGCAGCGTGTTCACACAAAATTATCTCTAGCTAAAAGAGGAACACTGCAAATGTAGCAAACTCTATTGTTCTACAGAATATCACAGTTGTTTTACACATTATTTATGCTTCCATTACAACAGGGAATGCCGATAGTTCTAGCAATAACCATCGTATCATTAGTTTAAATTGAATTATTAAGTTCGTTAGCGAAGCTGCCAATTTAAATTGAGCCCCTGATCGCTCCGATGTTACCCCGCAGATAACACGTGTGAGATTCTTTACAGGAACACGAACGTTAGACAGGGGGCAGGGTAGATCATTTTAAGCTGGCTGTAATTCATTAGATGGGTTCTTGGTTAGAGATTATGTCCCAGCTAAGGGCCTGATAACAAAATTGGAGCCTCTTGGGCCCGATTCGGTGATTAACAGCTACATGATAGGTGTACCCTAAAGACTGTGTTTGGAAACGTGTTAAGTTCTAACATAATGGGACTTCAGTTAATATCTGGCCCCAAGCCAATACCTTTGGGTAATTTTAAGGCTTAGAAAGCATAGAACGACGAGGCATAGGAAAACTTACCTATGTACTTACTTTAAAATGTTTTATCGTCTGGTTAGACTGGAAGCCCAAAATAGTTGGCAAAATGCTACGATTATAAAGTAATTTGTGTATAAAACACAAATTAGTGAACACTTCATTATACAAAAAACATTTCCCGTAAGCACATTCATTTTCAATAATAATTATTATTATTAATATTATTTATCCGTTGTCGTCCCACTGCAGGGCAAAGGCCTCCTTCTATTCCTCACGATTTAAGAGGAGATCCGTACCCAGCAGTGGGTAAATAAATAGTTTGATGATGATGATGCCCGCAGTTCATGGAACGGGGTAACCGATTGATTTCTGCACTACATGTCGAGGGTTGTAGGTTAGCAAATCGAGCTACCACAATCTATTATATCATTTCTTCTATATCATTTCTTTGATTGATTTTCAACTTTAATGCAAAACGATAAGGTTCATATTCAATTACGAAAATTTTACAGTTTTGGATAGCTTGACTTGCTGGCGTCTATACTTCTTGTATCATGCTGCATTCTTCGAAGCTCATTGCCTAACCAACATGTGCGTTAAGATAAGTTCAACTTGTTCATACCAGTTGCCTATGTTTGCGTATTTAGTGTCTCTGTTTATTTAAGTCAGACAGTTGTTACATGTGACATATTCTGCTGTTTAAAAGTTCAGGTAATTGCATACATACATAACATAACGTCTGTATTCCCCGAAGGGTGAGGCAGAGAAAAAAAAAGTGCACCCACAAACAAATCGATAATCGATCGTTATCGATAATAATCGAAAGTTAGCAAAATATTTTAACGCTTAAAATTATCTCATCTTTCGAGCCTTTTCCAGTCGGCTGGGATTCCAATCTAATCAGATATGACCGCATATCAGTTTTATACACGAAACGACTAAAGGACGCTTTGAGCAACTCAATTTCTGGGCAATACACATATCCTGTGGATAGACTGATTGTCAGGCTTTTTGGGCTTCTGACTTGGGTGTCATACGAACCCCTATGACAAACGTTGTGGTTTGAACGATTGTCATAGGTGTTCGTATGACAACCGGGACCAATGGCCTAACGTGCCCTGCGAAGTACGAAGGGTTGTCGATGTGTTAAGAATGATTATCCATCCACAGACTGACCACAGCTAGCGCAGCTTAACGTTGCCGATCGTTTGGCCAGCCTAGTTATAACGTAGCCACCAGCCCCTCCTATATAAGGCACGGGTCTCCTTTCAATAAAAGAAAATTGTGCAGACGTGAATGCTTACACACACGTCTCACACACTATATAGGTTCCCTCATAATACACAATTAACTTCCCTCTTGAGCGAATAGCCTCTTACCATGTTTCAAAATTTTCCATTGAAGAAAATCAACCCATTCTTCAACAAAATGTAGATCACCAACTTATTTTAGTAAACAAACTTCAACACCGCAACCCACCCTAGAAGCTATTTGTTTAAATATTTAAACTTTGTAAGTGGTTCGCTGGGAAGTGACATTGGCCGTTGTAAAACCAGTAAATCATCAAAGCACTTTTAAATTAAACCAAAAACGCCTCCAGTCCGCGCCTTGAAGTCGTTTGAAGACATTCTCAACCAAGCCTTGGGGGTAATTTGGCCCTTTGCAGAATTTCTCTCCGAAACTAACTTTACTAAAATTAATTTAGTGGGCCCCGTCGTTGTGTTGAATACAAAGTTAATTTTCTTGACGGCAAACCAAAGTACTGCATGAACAACCTCTTTGAACAGTTGAATACTGAACTATTTCAATTGCGGCTGGCCATTCTGATTCAGTATCCGATTTAAATCGATTATGAATCGATTATTAAGTTTCTGGACTTTCGAATTTATCATAATAATATACTAATGAGACAATATATCGATAGTCTAATGACTCGTTGAGAGGAGGAAATATAAATAACTCTTACAAGTTTAGAAGATGTAAGTAAAGAAGCGCCTTTACTAATATTGTGACACTTTACAGAGTTAAAGATTCCGAAACGTCGGGATTATAAAATTATAATGTCAATAAACGCGATACAGACATAGGCAGATACTAAGGAACGCCGCTTGCTACGATTCTTGCATACTTCTTTCGCTTCGTCCACATTCATACATCTTGTTTGGATTTCACACAAACGCCGGATGCGAGTACTACGCACCTGACGTTTTTGAAGAACCCCACCATTAAGGTCAGAGTGTCTTTCTATAATGTCCTCTTCCGACGGTTCCTCTGACATTCACCATATTATCATCCAACCAAAAAACATCAACAAACCATCTCAGCACATTCTTCTCAATTCTTGTCAGTACATCGTCTTTTAAACCGCAACGTTGCCTTATCACATAATCTGTCATTCGAAATAAAACGCTATAAAATCCGTAAATAGTTTCAGTAAAAAGTTCTTAGTTCACTGAAAACAAAAAAAATATTACTCATAACAAATAAACAGTTGAGGGTTAAATTGCATCGCCATATTTCAGTCACATTCAAAGATATTAATTTATGTTCGCCCTAGGCTCCGTCGAGACTGCGGTGTTAACTGAATGCACCAATAAATGAGCTGCCACTACGTCCATTAGTGTTCATACCAGTAGCCTTGTGGTTTCACTGCATTCAATTGTGAAATAACGTTTTTAAATGTTCATATAGATTGGCCTACTCAAAGCCACTGTGGCTCTTTCTTCAAAAGGCCATTTCAGTCAAATTTTGCCCTACAATTGTGACACTCACATATTATTTTGATATTATTATGTCTGGACATTATAAGAGACCAAAATTCTCTGAATTTGTGTTTCTTCTTAGAGGGCATCAGTTAATCAAAACACTAACTTGTAAAAGTGTCTTTAAAAGATCTATTTACAGAAAATAAATATCATTTCATCATTATCATTTCATTTCATGCAGTAATAGCCTAGCGGTATGACCATTGGACTGCCAAGTCGAAGGTCTCGAGTTCGAACCCAAGGCCAACCCAATAATTAATGATCACACGCTTAAACGGTGAAGGAAACATCGTGAGGAAACCTGCATACTTTAGAGATTTTTCTCGACGGTTTGTGAAGTCTGCCAACCCGCACTAGGCTAGCGTAGTGGACCATAGCCTAATCTCTCTTAATACGAGAGGAGACCCGTGCCCAGCAGTGGGACAGTGTATGGGTTGATGACGATTTCATTTCATAGATTTTTGCCTAACTACCGGGTAGGCAAGGCAGATAGTGGGACAGTATATGGTGAATGATATGGTGATGATGAATAAATAACTGTGCAAAATCCAAATTCCGAGCTGCTACTGAGAATTTCATAGGTAGATCATTTGGTTACTAAAAACACAACTTAAAAGCTAATGTTAGTAGGTACTTCTTTATATCTAGCAGCGAAATATTAATACATGAAGAGAAAACTTTGTAGCCCTTTTGAAGCTGAAGTTTGTTTTAGGTTAGGCAGTGAGATTTGGCATAGTTAAACTTTGAATAGAGAAGGAGTAATTGAAGGAGCAAAAATTAATTCATAATTTGTGTTACAAATAATGTACAGAGTCTAGCACATCAAGCTGCCCCAATCTGTCAAATTTCTTTAATAGACTTTTAACATCAATACAAAATTATTAGGTTCATTTTAAATGGGGAAATTTGATAGTTTTGGATATCTTGATTCGCTCTGTACTTGTAACACAAACTATGTATAAATTAAAATTATATTAAATAAAACAATAATTGAATATGTTCACGGGGTCTATATCAAAAACGTTTTCTAATACTTCACAAAAATGTTTTAATAACGTTCAAACCAAAAAAGGTCGAATTTCGATAATCGTGGGACCGCTAGTGTTATGTTAATGCTACAACAACACAAAATGCAACATGAAACACAAACATTTTCTCAAACAAATAAACGCATTGCCGTTGACTTTTTGTTCCTATCAACGTGCTAACTTGTTAAGGAAAAAACACAACACAACGCGGCGTTGGACAGTTTCCTTATTTCCCAAGTTGTGTGCATTAGCGGCCCCTTTTTAAATGTAAACTGTTTAGCGTCGCAATTAAAGGACGATTTATTTCGTCTGCTTCATGATTAAAGAGCTAGATGATGTTTGTTAGCCTGTTGCGTATGAGGTGAATGTGTATTAGGGTAGCAAATAATTTGATGGCTTATTTTTCACAAAATAAGACAGTTTTTAGGAAAGAAAACTGAAGAAACTTAAAGCATTTTATTGTGTACCTTTTTTTTATTCTACTAAGGTGGCAAACAAGGATACGGCCCACCTGATGGTAAGCGGTTACCGTAGCATATAGACGCTTGCTACACCAGGAGTATCACTTGCGCTTTACCGACCCTGTATTGAAAGAATAGTTGGGTTGACAGTATAAGGTTCAAAGTCCCCCCACTGCCCACACAACGTTTCCCGTGGAGCACTGCTCCACCTTGCTCACCGTAAGGAACACAACACAGCTCAAAGCAGTTTTATTTTACTTCGATTTTCTGCAAGGCGGAGGTACTTCCCCAGTCGGGCAGTTCCAATTTGAATGGACTTACTCCCACCATGCCCTACCTCTCTTGTAAACCAATGATCAGACAGCAACCAAATATATATAATGACCATCTAGGAAGTATATTAGGAAGTATGAGGGATTCGTGGTTAACAGCTTCGCTGCTGAACACGCACCGGTGCGGGGAAGCGAGTGTGGCGCGGGCTGCCGGCCACACACCGGTGCGGGCTAGCGTCTTGTAATTTCCTTTGTTGTCTTCGTTGTCGGCATCGGGCGAGAGACTTTGTTTTTATAGGGGCACTGTGCTTGAAATTCCGAACTTTCGTAACGTATTTTTGGTTTTTTGATAAGTTGGACGATTGTGTTTGTGTGGACTAAATACGTGTAAACTACTGATGTTCAGCCGCATCTGGTTAGACTGGACGCGGACCCCAACGTAGTAATGAAGAGGCTCGAAGGAACACCAAAAAATACTTTTGAGGTTTGTTGTGACAACATTTGAATTAAGTCTCTATTTCACAAATGTAAACATAAAACAAAGGAAGTTTTGTCCAAGGCCGGTAGCTATAATTTCAGTGAATAGTGTAGTGACCAGCTACTTACCCAACACCTGGCCATGTCACACCGTTCGTAGTGTGAACTTGTTAAAAGGGCCGGCATTCTGACATTAAATTTTAATTGAAAATGGTTTTAGCTGTGAAAATTGTTGTATCGCCGTGTTTATTTCAGTTTTGTTTTTGAAATGGAAAATTAATTCAGCTAAGTTATTCTTAAGTTGACATAAGCCGCCAGTGGTTAGTTTGGCAATACAGTTTTTGAAATGGGGAAACGGTGATGATTAAAATGATAATCATCAAACTATTTACTATGCCAGTGAGGGGCACAGCTCTCCTCCCAGAATCTGAGGGGTTAGAATTTAGTAAGGATCGTAGCGAATTTCTCGGATCTCATGGCCATGACATGGCAAGTTAAGGAAAGCGCAGTTTTTAGTCGCATTGTATTCGTACTCGATACCTCCGACTTGAGAGTGAAAGAAAATACACGTGAGCGTATTATTTATACCCTTCACTATGCTTTCATTGCTTCCCGTTACGTACGACAAAGCGCGGTTTTTAGCCGCATTGTATTCGAACTCAAGATCTCCGACTTGACAGTGAAAGAAAACACACGTGAGCGTATTATTTATACCCTTTACTATGCTTTTATTGCTTCCCATTTCGTACGATGAATTATGTAGCCTTCCCACTAAAGGTCAAAGCTCTTTAGCAGCCATTTACTGAATGGACCTTTAATGACGCATTCACTTCTACACTAACTCATATTTTACATTTCACACGTGCCGAGATAAGTGGCTTGGTCACAATGGTGCTGCTAATTGCCTGAAGAGGCAATGTGACGCCTAGAATTTGTTTTGTTGAATAGTCCCCACGAGACAAAGTGTCGGGCTTAATTGTGTGTCCTAAGGACTATTTTCGGGGTATAGTTTACTAAAGTCCAAATATCCCTGTCAGATAATACTAGAATAGGATTGTACTTAGTTTTGAAACACAGTATCGGGGTCAAATTGTAATCGAATTGAACAGTATTAATCCATTGAAATAAAACTACTTTTTATGGATTTCATCACGATATTTTGATATTATTAGGGGAGACCTACGTCCAGCAGTGGACGTAGATCGAGAGATGATTGATATTATTAATCCCAACGTTTCGGATCCTCTAAAGCGTCCATGGTCACGGGTAGACTGAGGTGGTTGGCGTCTTGATGATATAACTACTGACAGCTACCCTACATTTTTGTTAATTATTGGCAATCCAATTTTCGCAGAAAGAAATGAAATCATTTTATTTTAATGTCTAATATTTGCTTAATAAACAACCCATTTTTAGTAAGATAAAATAAAAACATACTAAAGGATAATGCTATCTACAATCATCTGTTATCTACAAATCAAAAACTCAGCTAAAAAAACACTTCACCTACTGAAGTGTTTTACTAGCAAGTTTTTTTTATACCACTAAGGTAGCAATATACGTCTGTGCGCACTTGTCTTACCACCCAATGCCTTCCAATCTTGTCCGCTAGTGAAGCTAGAATTCTGTATAATTATCTAAATAATATGTAACATAAAATAAATAAATACCTACTATTAAATATTAAGGACATTTTACACAGCACCTTCTAGTCCGAAACTAAGCAGAGCTTGTACTATGGGTACAAGACAATGGATATAATACTTATATATTTTTATTAAACACATATTTATAATACACGACACGCCCCGGCTTCGCACGGGTGCAATGTACTACCTAATAACATGCATATATTATATTGTTTTGTTGCTTTCTATTGTTAAAATAATTTTCAATATCGGTTTATTGTGGATCCAGAAATTACCCACTTCATTATATATGTAATATTAGTATGGATAAGACCTACACAAACACTTACGTTATTAACTACTTATATTCATTCCATAAATATTTTTCATTCCGTAAATCGAACCAGTGGACCACACACGTAGTCGACGCAAGACAAAAGTATCTGCTTGTAAATGCAGTAAAATATTCCGTTTCTTTTTATTTATATTACTAAGGTGGTAAGTAAGCATACGGCCCACCTGATGGTAAGCGGTTACCGTAGTCTATAGACGCTTGCAACACCATGGGTATCACGCGCGTTGCCGACCCTGTCAAACGAAAGAGGAATAGTTGGTTTGGTAGTATAAGGTTCAAAGTCACCCCACTACACAACGTTTTCTCGTAGAGCACTGGCACCGTAAGAAACACAACACAGCTCAAAGCACTATTATTTTACTCCTTTCTTAAGTCTACATTCTTACTTAGTTCTTAATGTAAGGTGTTAGGTGTAAACATACTATACAGCAGTAAGCAGTGTCGGACTTAAGTGCCAGGTCACCACTCCACGGCTCGTAGTGTAAATTTATTGCCCCGAGCGCTACACTAAGAGCACGTCTGGATTAGGTTTTGCTGAATAATTTCTGCGGAAGTTATATTTAAAACGGAACTATCTGAATTATTTAAAGAAACAAGGAAAAAAAGCCTTGGAAAAAAGAATAATTAGACTGTCACTTACACAACCAAAAAAATAATTAAACACACTATTACACTGTTATTAGAAAAAAGTAGCGATGGCCTAGTGATATGAGCATTGGACTACCAAGTCGAAGGTCTCGAGTTCGAATACAAGAAATGCACCTCTGACTTTTTGAAATCATGTACGTATAATTATCACTCGCTTATATGGTGAAGGGAAACATCGTGAGGAAACCTGCATGCCTTAGAGATTTTTTCGATGGCGTGTGAAGTCTGCCAACCCGTACTAGGACAGCGTGGTGGACAATAGCCTATTCCCTCTCATTCTGGGAGAGGAGATCCATGCCCAGCAGTGGGACAGTATATGGGTGAGTTGGCAGTGGGGTGAGTTTGACTCAAATATTGCCAACCAAACTATTCCTCTTTCGTTATATAGGCTCGGCAATGCGCAAGTGATACCCATGGTGTTGCATCTATAGGTTACGGTAACCGCTTACCATCAGGTGAGCGGTATGCTTGTTTGCCACCTGTGGTATAAAAAAAACCAAGCTGCTACTGAGAATTTCTTAGAAAAACAGCACGAACTTGAACTGAGAATCGCACCTCCAAGCATAGCAATCGCGTTGACAATGGAAATGGCTACAAAAATATTTTTATTGAAAAGTTTTATAACAAAACACTAGCGTATTTATTCTGTGCGAGCACTGGGGACACATAAAATTACGACTTCCCATACAAATGTTGAACTTCCGCGCAGTTAGCTTGCCATCATATATCATGCGGTGAATGCCATGTTGGGTGGCCGGCGACCGAATGTCCTGTCCAATAAACTAGTGGGTTCCTTAAAAATATGGTGGATTTTATTTTGTTATTTTTATCTTTTGAAGCGTTCTGTTCCTCGGAGAGCACGTTATATCTACGCTGTTCAACCGATATGCACGGTTAAGCTACGCTAGCCATTCTTAACACTATGATTTTCAAGTGAAGCTCGTGGCTATAACTGGTACGTGGCTATAACTATGCTGATCAATCGATTTTCAATGTTAAGCTACGTCAGGCGCGTCAAGTATATTGATGGGTAAGCATTCTTAACAATACAAGACCCGCATGCCTCGAAGAGCACGTAAAGCCGTCGGTCCCGGTTGTTATACGATCTATGACAGTCGTTAATGGTAGTCAGAATTTCAAAAAAACCTGACAGTCAGTCAATCCTCAGAATATTGGTATTACCTAGAAATACGGTTGCGGAGATTTGAAGACAGTCGCTTCGTGGAAAATAATGATATTCAGCCGTATCTGGTTAGACTGGTAATCGACCCCAACATAGTTGGGAAAAGACTCGGAAGATTGAACAGTTCAGAGTCTAAACTGGATGTGGTAATATCCTTGAAATGCTGCCTTAGTTTTATGAGACAAGCTTTATGTATTTATTTTGTCTATTATTTTAACCCGTCAAGAAAAAACCCTAATTCCAAATCAAAAACCCCGAGCTGCTACTGCGAATTTAATGACAACCTACCCAATGAATACCTAACCAAATAAAACTTTGCTCGACCCTGTAATGGAACCCACGACCGTGGCGTAGCAGCCGCGATTATCATCACTAGATTATCGAGAACCTCGGAATAAAGTAGAGAATTTTAATGTTTGAATAAAGAGAAAGTCTGATAATATTCATGCAATTTCAATATCTTTGGTCAACTACCTCTGACCGCAAGATCACGAACGCACACTTAATTCAAGTACTAGTGGCATTCTTCTAGATGTTCCGTTCCTTCTGATTGTACGTACGTGACTCGCTTCAAGCTTTTATTACTAGAAACTATGCTTCATAATATTATCAGTTGGTATTTATAAAAAAATCTTTAAATAAGTAATGCTATCTACAATCATAGGTGAAGTGTTTTTCTGGCTACGTTTTTTTTTATACCACTAAGGTAGCAAACAAACATACGGCCCACCTGATGGTAAGCGGTTATCGTAGCCTATAGGCGCTTGTAACACCAGGGGAAAAAAGAATAGTTGAGTTGGCAGTATAAGGGTCAAAGTCCCCCCACTGCCAACATAACGTTTCTTGCACTGGCAACCTTGCTCACCGTAAGGAACACAACTTAGCACAAAGCAGTGTGATTCCACTTCGATTTTCTGCAAGGCTGAGGTACTTCAATAGTCGGGCAGCTCCAATTTTAGTGGAATTACTCCCACTATTCCCTACCTCTCTACCTTAGGTTACGAAGTAACCTGTGTTAAGGTGAAACAGTATCGATACCTACTACTACCAATATACAAAAGTAATAGAACAATTTGATAAAGTACCTGTGCAATTACTGCTACAATTTTGTTAGTGTAGAGTTAGTGAGAATAGAAAATAGTAAAACTTGATATGTTTGGTAATTTAATGTAGAAACTTAATTTTAATGTGGATTATATAGATAAAACCAGCTAAAGCCTATTTAAACAATGATTTAAGTAAAACCGTACCTAACTAATTATAATGAAACCAACATTTACAGTGAGATTACTTAGATTTATATCCCAACATTATCCCAGCCTTATTTTTAGTGTTTGCGTTTTATTTACATTTTTATTGTTTCAGTAAGTACAGCTACAGTGTAAATTTAGCGAATAAAAGCAACAGTTCCAGTATAGACGTTCTATAAATTATTGAAATTTGAACTGTATATCAATGACATAGATTCCATCGCATAGGCTTTCGCAACTTAGAATTACTGTAAAATGTGTTCAATTTATCTTTGAAGGAAACTAGTTGCTTAATTGTGTATAGAGTTAGGTGTAATCTTATAATAGTACCTATTAATAGTATAATAATTACTTACTCTCATTGTAGGTGGTACACCATGACGCCTTCCTTTCCCGAAGGCTTAAGCAGAGATATAGTCTTGTACATTTACAGTTCAGCGGTAAGCTTATATTTAGGTCCCACTGTAATAGGGTCCAACCTATTTCCCAGATGTACTATCTCACAGCCACAGTTTGCCGGAATTTTTACCGTGGGAGAGCCATGCTTCGGCACGAATGGGCCGGCTCGACCGGACTTGATACCACTGCCTCACAGAAAACCGGCGTGAAATAACGTTTTCGTTGTGTTTCGTCGAGTGAGTGAGGATACCGGACGCCCAAACCCCTTAAAAGGGCGGCAACGCACCTGAAACTCCTCTGGTGTTGCGGGTGTCCATGGGCGGCGGTAATCGCTTACCATCAGGTGATCCGTCTGCTCGTTTGCCCACCCTATCACATAAAAAAAAAAATGCTTTAGTCCCATTTGATAGAGGCGGACCAATTGCCAAAAGCCTAGTCGTATGACCATTGGACTGCTACTTCAAAGGTCTCGAGTTCGAATCCAAGGCACGCACCTCTGACTTTTCAAATTCATGTGCGTATATATTATTAATTACCACTCGCTTAAACAGTGAAGGAAAACATCGTGAGGGAACCTGCCTTAGAGATGTTTCTCGATGGTTTGTGAAGTCTGCAAACCCGCACTAGGCAAGCATGGTGGACTATAGCCTAATCTCTCTCAATCTGAGAGGAGACCCGTGCCCAGCAGTAGGATAGTGTTGTTGATGATGATGATAACCTATTGCCATGTACCGGTCACAACTCAGTAATCTGAGTTGCTACTGAGCATTTAAAATAATATCGTAATAACACTGCTAAACCTGGGTATCGAACCCAGGCCTTCCAACTTAGCAAACACGCTTACGACCCTAGACTGTTATTATTTCTTTCAATATGTTTTAAATGGAGTTTAAACCAAATCTATAATTATATTCGATCAGAGGAGCCTATTCCAAGTGTCCAATGTCCAACTAAACAAATTATATAATTAAAAAATACCAAGGGCATCAACATTGCCAAAATAAATTAGACACAAAATATATCACAGACTATCTCTGAGAGAGCTTACCAGCCGTGTTTGGGCACCTAACATCCCAAGTCGACCAACAACAGCGCCCTGGAAGCTTTCCAACCACAAATCGCGGAATTTATTTGCCTTCAACCGTTGCTAGTGCATCTACGTGGCTAGTATACAAAATGCATTTGTACAGGGTCATAGAGTGACTGGATATGGTAAGGACTTTAGCTAGCCGGAGTTTGGACTTATAGTCACACCAATTACCGATTGTGGTGTTAAGATTTTCTACAATTATCTCATAGGAATCGGAAGTATATCACAATGGCGTGCTGTGAAATAAGATCTCTACCTTAATTGGTATTCTGATAATCAGCGATCTAGTGCTAATCTATAGGTATTATTATTATTTAAAGTACAGTACTATCCCATTTCTGCAAATGGATGGCTGGCTTATTGTTGGTTATTGAAAGCAGAATTAACACACTTATAAGAAAATGTGCATCCTTATAATGTTATTATTTTCCTTTACCGTTTTTGAAAGTGATAATTAATTAATTATAACGATGATTTTGAAAATAAATAAATAAATATGTTGGACAATTTTACACAACACCATCTAGTCCCAAACTAAGCAGAGCTTGTACTATGGGTACTAGACAATGGATATAATACTTATACACTTTTTTTATTGTAAATACTTACTTACAATACATAAGAAACACCCAGACAAACACAAATACTTAAATGTTCATCACATAAATATTTGTGTCCTGTGGGAATCGAACCCACGACCTTATGATCAGCAGTCCGGTACTCGAACCACTAGACCACAGAGGTCGTCTCAAAAGTCAGCGATTGAATTCGAGACCGCATTGTATCACCATATTACCAGTCTATCACTATTTTCTTTCAATTGTAGCAAACATACCATCAATACCAATTTATGACAGTAAACATATGAGTTACGAATGCAGTGCTATTTTAATTAGAAGATGCCTAATGTCAGAACGCAATTGAATGCACCACCTAGATATTTTATATCTTTGTCAGCAGACTTGTACTCGAGGCCGTATTTTACTCAGTTCAGTTATGGCGTTGCAACTCAAGTATTGAGCGATAAATAAAGCCACAATACGTATGAGTTTTATCTACTAACTGATCACTTAGTATGTAGTGTACACGCTTTTAGTGAAAATATATTTTCCTATGGTATGTATTTATACAGCTTAAGGTTTTGTTTCTGAATCCCTTAAGTATTTATGGAGACGCGGATTTACGTCCGTATTGTTTTAGTTTCGGTAGATTTTAACGCATATTTGTGCTAAATTTCGCGACGAAAGGAGTGAAGAAGGGCGCGATGAAGTGCTGTGGACTCCTTGAAAATTTATTTTGTAAAAGGTTTTTTCCTAGGACGTCCCAATACAAAGAAAGAAAGAAACATTTATTCAGCTGCAATTGAGACATGTAACACTAAGGTGACAAACAAGCATACGACCTGATGGTAAGCGGTTCATCATCAACCCATATACTGTCCCATTGCTGGGTACGGGTTTCCTCTCAGATTGAAAGGGATTAGGCTATAGTCCGGTGTAGTACGGTAAGCGGTTACCGTAGCCTACAGAAGCTTGTAACACCAGTGATATCACTTGCGCGCTGCCGACCCTGTAAAATTAAAGAGAAATAATTGGGTTGGCAGTATAAAAGTCAAAGTCGGGGGGACTTTGCCAACACAACGTTTCCCCGCAGCGCACTGGCAACCTTGCTCACCGTAAGGAATACAACACAGCTAAAACCAGTGTTATTTCACTTCGATTTTAAACTAAACTGTCCAATTTTCCCAATTGAACATGAACCTTATACTTTTGTTTTAAAGTTGAAAATCTATCAAAGATATTTGACAGACTGGGGTAGCTTGAAGTGTTGGCCTCTGTACTTCCCCAGTCGGGCAGCTCCAATTTGAGTGAAATTACTCTCACTATGCCCTACCACTCTTAACAAACTACATATACTTTCAATATAAATATAAAAAAGTTACGCAGAGAAGATTGTACAGTGCTTCACGGTTAAGCTGAGTTCAGCATATGCTAGACGGATTATCTGACAGTGGTTTTCAACCAGTCCCGGAATAACATTTGGACCGACCTTGGAATTGAACCTAGGAACTGTAGCACAGCAGTTGCGCTTACAATCAATAGGCTAATGATGCCAAGAATATAGCAGGAATGCCCATTAACTGTTTCCATATTGAATGATCATAAAATATACTTTTCATAAGATCGATATCAAATATCTTTATATTTTCAAGACTGCTATAGAACTAGAGATCCCCATGGGATACCCAAGTACTACCCCAAAACTAGATCAAGACACACAAACCCAAAGTATTCCCCAAGCCTGAAATATTAAACGCCCAATTACACACTACGCCGACTCCATTCAAACACATACTTAGCAAATATTAATATACTAATACATATATAGCCTCAAACATTGTAACACTCTAATAAACGTATGTAATTATAAACTGCGTAATTATGTGGCTGATATAATACCCACTCAAGCCATATAAGTTATAATTATATCCAATCAGAAGTCAATTTTCCCGTAGAATGGCTTCCTTGAGACAATTACGCGGAACCCTCCGTGTGGCGTATTATTGTGTGCTAGATAATATTAACTGTCTTTCATGATTGAAGCAGTAATAGCCTAGTAATATGACCATTGGACTGCCGACTCAAAGATCAAGATCAAGTTAGAATCCAAGGCACCTCTGATCGTCTCAAAAAGATCTTTAGAATACGGGTGAAAACGCAGGCAACAGCTAGCATAAAAATATATTTCGCCGAGGTCCAATCTCCAGCACTCCAATGTATTTCTGTACCAAAATTTATAAAAATTGGCTCAGCGGTTTACTTTATTACTAGCTACTTTCGCATTTTTAATATTAGGACGGATTAAAAACTATTTGTTACAACCAATGCGAAGGCTCTATTGGCGCCGTTCGGTTCGCCTCGATCGCTGTCGGCTGATGCGCTAAGAGTTGCGGGTTCGATCACCACACAGAAAAATAACTGTATGTATCCTAGGTAAATGTTCTGTTTTTTGTTTGTATATATGAAAACTAGTTTTCCGCCCGCGGCTTCGCCCGCGTCGAGTTCGGTTATATCGCGTTTCCAAGAGAACTCTTCAAAAGTCCGAGATAAAAACCATCCTATGTTCTTTCTCAAGGTCAACTCTATCTCTGTACCAAGTTTCATTAAAATCAGTTCAGTGATTTAGACGTGAAAGCGTAACAGACAGACAGACAGAGTTACTTTCGCATTTATAATATTAGTAGGGATAGTAGGGATTACAATGTTTGTAATTTTTCGATACAGTAAAATAAAAATCTACCTACGTAGGACAGTTTAAAAAAAAATTAAGTATTTTGTAAAAGGTTTAAATCTACGTTATTATTGAGGAACTCACCACCGCCTTACTAATGTCTATGTTGTATTTAGAATTGAAACATTGAGTCGAAAGTTGTCTCAAGTAAAACAAGAATAAAACTTTTTCACTTAAACAAGAAAAACTAAAAACACTGGAGCCAAGTTTCAGACGGTAGTCCACCTAAAATTCCGAACAAAAACTCTTTGTTCGCCTTTTTCCTACACCAACACAATTCTTTTTATTATCGCAAGCCGCCTACAAAGACCAAAATTCGCTCTTCCAAACACACCCGTTCTCACGATAGGCCTCGTCCTTTCCTCTTAATAATTATATTCCATACGAAGCTATCACACAAATCGACCTTTGACCTAAAGACTTAATTATCATCATAATTAACGTTGGTACAGTATAATTACCATTCCTTATTAGCGTTCATGGAACGAAGGGTGTATAAAAATAACAGGTTAACTTTTGCGGGCGTCCGACAAAAAAATACACTGCACGGGAACGAAACAACGGTTTAATTTACCTCGGAAATGTTTATTATCTTTAGGAAAATTTAACAGAATCGTGACTGGAATGTAGAATTGTTTTCATCAAACGTTCCCTCCCCAGCATTAGGAGTTGTTACAGCTTTTTTATTGTAATCATCAAATAAAATTTTGGAGTCGTTTTAAAATGTTCATGAGTAAACGGTTGGCTTAGAATATTTGTTACATGGTATTACTGAGATTCGAAAAAGAAAGCTTCAAGTATTTTAGTGTGTACATTTCAAACCGATAAATGATTATATTATTTCTGTAATCTTTTGAAAACACTTTTACAGGTCAATATTTTAGATTTTTAGTAATAGATGGTGCAGGCATACCAAAACAAACTCGGAGCATCATGGTCTTTCTTATAGTTCAGATTATAGTAAAACTCTTATGTGACTGAGATAATGTAGAGCAATCTCAGAAATGGCCTTTTATTGAAAGATAGCGTTTTTGAGTAGACCAGTTCAAAATGACAGCATGCATCAGTCATTGTGTGGCTCCAACCACAATTTAAAGAAATACAACAGTGCTAACCCTAGATAATAAATAACGGTCACTTATTTTATACGCTAAAGCGATATAAGTAAGCAAACATCGCCTAAACGCGTTTCAGTACCCCAAAATGTATACGCTCAAGGTTTTTACTTCGCCGTGTTGACGAGACGAATAGACGATCTTATTCAGCCTTGTCGATGTATGACGTGTGAATTATTCATAGAATATTTTATCTTTCCAGTGCGAACAGAGAATCATGTATGTTTTAGGGACTTGATATCCGGATCACGGTATTTTCTGTCTCAATGAAGGAACCCGGGAATTTCAATAACATTTTTCCGTTTTTCGAATCGATGGTTTTGATAGTGATGTTAGAAATGTGATTGAATATCGAACTTTGTATCTGTACTTCTTCGTCAACCCTTTTTCTGATGCCTTCCCTCTTCAAAATATCAGAGGCGTTGGGCCACTATAGTGAAGATTAGCAGACTTCATAGGCTGTCCAAATAAATCTAGAATCGGGATGTAGGATGTTCCTTTATCGCTTAAGTGATGATAATAATGAATACGCCTATGATTCTACAAAAATCGAGGTATCATTTCATGGTAAAACTATTGACTTTTATTTATTTATTTACTTCAGTTAAAACGGTACAGACCAATTATAATCATTGAAGATATATAAATAACTTATACTACAGTTTACTAAAATTACGTAATTAAAATAACTAAAAAACCCGACTGCATAAAAACACTTTAAAAAAAACTAAAAAGACAAAAACAAGTCTAGTAGTCCAGACCTATGTAAAGTAATATTGAATAACTACACCATTTAAATGTTGATTTAAATGGTGTAGTTCATTCACACCATTCAAAATCGTGACCGTCTCTAAAATTCCCAGTAATGGGTCCCGACTGCAAGATTGACTTTATTCTACGTTATAATTTATAATTTTATGTATTTATCGATCATGAAAACATTTAAATGGTGTAGTTATTCAATATTACTTTACATAGGTCTGGACTACTAGACTTGTTTTTGTCTTTTTAGTTTTTTTTAAAGTGTTTTTATGCAGTCGGGTTTTTTAGTTATTTTAATTACGTAACTTGTTTCCGGATTTTTAGTGCAAAACTACGAAAAATCTGCAGACGCTTAATTTAAAAATAAGGTGTGTTATTTACTTGTGCAAGATTTGATAAATGCATGAATTGATATATTTGATTATAATATATATTTAAGTAATCTGTTTGATATATTTGATTATAATATGTAATTAAGTCATTTATTTCAGTTATGTAATGGTTTACTATGTGTATGTATGTGTGTATGTGAGTCACCCACATATTACGTAAAGAAAACTAAATAAGTACAGACGCCAGCAATTCAAGCTATCCGAAACTGTCAAATTTTCCCAATTAAACATGAACCTTATATCTTTGTATTAAAGTCGAAAATCTATCAAAGAAATTTGACAGATTGGGGTAGCTTGATGTGCTGGCGTCTGTACATAAGGGCAGTAAAAATAATTCAGAATGCTTGATAAATAAATTATAACAAACAAATCGTATTTCCTAACCTCAATCTAAAACTACCTACGGACATTAACGAAGAAATTATTTATATGAAAAAGTAGATGATTTCCTACAAGTCCCTTAACAATAAAGTAATGTAATGCTTTCGCTAATTGCTACCGAAAATTTGAGAATACATGATACGGAATGCTCAAAACATATTTTTCAGCCCACGCATTAAAGCGCATAAAATCCGCCATTTTGTTTTTTTTTTTTTAATTTCATGTACCCAGTGACACTCGTGCCATCAAGACAAATCTAATGAGGTATCATTTATCTAAATCGGTTGCACCGTTGAATAGTTACGAGCGGACATAGGAACGGACATACATACATACATACATACATACATACATACACGTCAAACACATAACCCTCCTCCTTCGGCAGTCGGGTAATAAATAGAAACACACAATTTATACATCCTTCTCACAAAAACGCACACTCCGACAGTATAAACGGCTATACTACCTACTACTTACTTACATACATACACTCACGCCTTTTTCCCATAGGGGTAGGCAGAAACTAAAGAACGCCACTTGCTACGATTCTTGCATACTTCTTTCGCTTCGACCACATTCATACATCTTGTCATACATACACGCCGGTTGCGAGTACTACGCACCTGACCTTTTTGAAGAACCGCACCAATAAGGTCGGTTTAAGTTTTTCTAGGGCGTCCCCGCTCGGCGGTTCCACTGACATTCGCCATATAAATCCTTTTTGTTAGTCGCCTTTCATCCATTCTCTCGACATGCCCAAACCATCTCAGCATATTCTTCTCAATTCTCGTCACTACATCGTCTTTTAAGCCGCAACGTTCTCTTATCACACTATTTCTCAATCTGTCATTCCAAATTACACCGCACATGCTTCGCAGGGAACGCATTTACTACTTACTTATTTTTTTTATTACTACTGATCTGAAGATCTGAAATAAATAATATTTTTTTGCATATTATGCAGTCCTTCTAAAGAATAGAAGCTACGTATATACCTACTTTCACAAATGCTATGCAAATACTTGCTGTGTCATTTTGCGTTCTACACAATCAAACCTTTTATGCCAAGTAAAACGCACCGAAGATTCCAAATGGGGCCTCAAGAGTCTTTATCATCATGTAGCATCGCTAGGACATAAGGTTTAGGATCAAGGTATAAATTGTTTTTTCCAATAGAAAAATTCGTTCATGATTCTCTCTAAGAGGAATGTTTTCGCTGTTACTTAAATACTTGATCGTATTTTTCTTATCGTAGCCTAAGTGGTGTATTCTACTTTGCCCCACCAAGTCGCCCCACTGTTAGGGCAAAGTGGAATGCCTTAAAGTTCGTAGTAGAATCTTCCCTACTAAATAGATTTCCACCAAATTTTAAGCTAGTGGAAACTACCCCACTAAAATCTGTAGGGATAATTCCACAGCGAACTTTAAGGCATTCACTTTTTGGAATAAAACACTCCAAAGAGCTATAAAAGACAAAAAGCAGGTTTTTTGTCTTTTTATAGCTCTTTGGAGTGTCCGGAAGTCTAATCTATCTCTATACCAAATTTCATCAAAATCAGTTCAGCGGCTTAGGCGATAAAGCGTGATAGATGGACATACAGTTACTTTCACATTTATAATATTATGTAGGGAGTAGGGATTATAATTTGTATAAAAAAAATTAAGTGATACTCAGAACAACCTAAAAGCAGAGTTAGAAATTCACAGCTTCCTATACCGTAAGTGACCCACTCCAGACAAGCTTTATTAATTCAGATCAAACTATTGCAGTTTATTACGGAACGAGTAGTGTATACTTTGTGTATGCAGATAGTAATGTTATTTAAACGATAATTTACGTGAAACCACTACTTAAACGAGGGTGAATTAATAGCTTTGAAATTGGAAGCAGCCTCTTGGGTGCAATGCTACAATTAGCGAAGACTAGCTGACTTGTTTGTTTGAACTCATCTCACGTAAAGCTACTTATTTGATGGACTTTAATATATAATAAAACATACTGTAACGCCTGTATTCCCTAAAGGGGTAGGCAGAGGTATAATAATTAATTATCACTCGCTTGAACGGTGAAGGAAAACCTGCATACCTTAGACATTTTTCTCAACAGTTTGTGAAGTCTGCCAACCCGTACTAGGCCATCGTGGTGGACTATACCCTAATCCCTCTCAATATGAGAGGAGACCCGTGCCCAGCAGTGGGACAGTATGGTTATGATAGGTTGATGGCTAAGTAGGTGTTTCGGCCGCTTAGTTTCGTCCGATCCGGTAAAACAGGAATTACATTAATATTAATATTTTTGATTGGTGTTTCGGACTATACTTTTTTTAGAGGCAAAGTAACGTTAGAAACATAATTAAATAATACCTGTTTTACTTTGTAGTCATGGATAAATTATTAATTATAAGTAAAATAAACATTAATTAGTTATTCTCTGATAATAAATATTAATTATTCTCACGGGTCGATTTGTTTTCCCATCCACAGACTGACCGCGGTTAGCGCAGCTTAACCTTTGAGATTGGATGATCAGAGTAGTTATTACTTAGCCACGAGCCCCTTATATTTCCATACGTAGGTACGTTATTAAAAGGAAAAACAGTGTTCTTTATTCGTTCCAAGCTTCCAAAATTCAAGGGAAAAGACCTAGTTTTAAGCAGAAACTGGGTTTCAAACAGTTTTGGGCCTATTAGCCAACAAGTGCGAAAGGCTCCGCTCTGGAGTTAAGCGCCTTAGACCGTTAAATATTTGATAGTTCGAGCCGTCGGAGCTTCGTGCTCCCCTGTTGTAGGCGGAGATTTAGCTGTATTTTTCGTACACTATTTGCATCATCTGCTACCTATACTTTTTATAAGTAAAGTGATGTTCTAGTTTATATTTACAAATGTAAAACATGGGTTGTATGAAAAATGTGAATGTGCTTTTTATTTTGCACGAGACTGAAATAGCCGCCTCCTCTAAACACAAAAATAAAACGACGTGCGAGCTTTTTACAAACTTTATTCAACAAAAAATTAAATAAATAACTTTTCTCCAATATAGTTATAGTTGTAATAAGGTGTTTTAACATGGAAGTCACAATAAAGTTTTTCTTTAAAAAACATTGGCAATCTACCTGCGCACTACTTAAGGCTCTGTCACACAATGCAAATGCATAACGTATGGCTATCGCGGGACAACTGCAGTTGGTCGTAGAGGAATTACAAAACTCCCGCGACCAAGTGGCGAAACACTAGTGGTTTTAGTCGGTATGTCACTCAATATGAGTGGAGTCTAACACGCTCCTTCATCTTTCCCGGGCCGCGGCCAGGCTGCACTATCCTTACGATAGACTAGTTTTCAGGCTTTTTAGGCTTCTGACTACATAATAACGATTCTCATAGGTGTTCGTATGACAGCCAGGGTAGACGGCTTTACGTTCTTTCCGAAGCTCGGAGGGGGCAGTTGTACCTACAACCGGTGAGACTATACAGCTTCATATATTATTACCTAATATTATAAAAATGTATGGTACTCACCAATTTAATACCCCGTATACAGTTTTTATATTACTACAGTCAGTACATTACTACACTGTTTTTATTTTACATAATTCGGTTTGCACATGCATTCTGTGTGGCTCAGCCTTAACTGTTCCAGGGTTGCCTCTTTCTCATTTTCTTTAAAACAATTCATTATTTTCCAGCGCCAATAAATTTTAGTCAATAAACATCCCCGGCCTTCAACGTCTCGCTCGTTATCCCGATCGGAAATTGCAACACAACCCTGGAAGCAGTCCAAACGCATCATGAACATCATATTTTCTGCTGGCAACAATATCGCTTTTTAGGCTCACTGACAATTATTGCTCTATTTTGGAACTCGGCTTAACGACTCAATAGACAAGCTGTTTGGCATAGTAAACATCTATGTGATTATACCTATTGATCTACTATGGAAAAGTAGATAGGTATTTAAAACAAGTCTTCTTCCTCCAAGCGTCTTCTTAACTATGTTGGATTCTGCTTCCAATCTAACCAGATGCGACTAATTAACAGTATTTTATACAAAGTGACTGCCGACTGCAACCCAATTTCTGGATAATACCGATATCCTGAGGATAGACTGATTGTCAGGATTTTTGAGCTTCTGTCCGAAAATCAGTCTATCCTCAGGATAAACAGAAGTTTATCACTAACGGTTTCATAGGTATGACAACCGGGATCGATGGATTTACGTGCTCTCCGAGACAGAGGGATCTCGATGTGTCAAGAATGGACACCCATCCACAAACTGACCATGGACAGCGCAGCTTCTGGCTCTTGCAGTTCGGTTGATCAGCTGAGTTATTACTTAGCCATGATCCCTATATAAGGCACGAGTCTCCTTTCAAAAAGGAAAAAATAGCAGACGTCACTGCTCACGCACACGCTCGCTGGGATTAAATCTTTCGGGTACGCAGATTTCCTTATGATATATTCTCTCCTTAGGCGTACTCTCCTAAAAAAAACATTCATAAAAACATGAATAGGCCCAATTTTGAAAAAAAAAAAACAGAGTTAAAACCTATTATAGTATCAGATTACGGAGCAGCACCAATGGAATCCTGAAACATAAATCAGCGTATCCAGGTTGTCCTATTCAAAGTCACTGGGCTAAACTTCTGAAAAGTCAGTTTACATATTTATGTATGTATGCAAATAGTATGTATGTTAAGTTCATTTTTATGTTAAAATAAAGATATTATTATGTCCTGTATTAATTTACGCCCATATTTTTAAAGGACATTTTAAAATATTAAACAATAGTAGTCCACCGGTATCGGGTTCAGTAAAGCTAATAGTGAGTAAAGCAATGGCTCATTTATAAATGTCCTTATACTTCACAGGGAATAGAAACCTGATGATAGTCCAAAGGTACTTCACAGTTATATTTTAATTTAAATAGTTATTTAAACAGAATTAATTGTAAACAAAGCAATCAATACTTCAGATTCGTTATTGATTAAATCTAAAACAAGGCTTACCAAATCTCTGTTAGGGACCAAGTAGCCAATGTTCCCGAAACTGTATTGATTGCTACTGACACCGTACGTAGGAGTGAGAATGGTATAAGTCACAACATTTAGCGTTTTTTTTTTTGGTAATTTTGTTGTTTTTTTTTAACTCGCACTACTGCAGAAGCCGTATCCCGTGAGGAATACGTAACTTTATAAACATACAATTATAGTACACCTAGACTCGAAACAAGAAGAGAAGTAGGAGAAGTAAGAGAGGTAGGGCATAGTGGGAGTAATTCCACTCAAGTTGGAGCTCCCCGACTGGGGAAGTATGTACCGCCACCTTGCAGAAAATCAAACTGAAACAACAACATTGAGCTGTGTTGTGTTCCTTGCAGTGAAACTACGCCGATCAACCAATTTGCAAGGTTAAGCTGCACTAGCCGCGGTCAGTCTGTGACCTTTTTAACACATCGAATGCTTGGGAAGCACGTAAAGCCGTCGTGCCTGTATGTCATAAATAAATCATCATAAAAAATCTGATATCTAGTCTATCCTCAAGATATCGGTTTTGCCCAGAAATTGTGTTGCAGAAGTCTAATGGCAAGTAGTCATATGTAAAATACTGACACTGATATTCAGCAGCATCTGGTTAGACTCGAAGCCGATACCAAAATAGTTGCGAAAAGGCTCGGAGGAAGGAAACCCGATTTTAATAACTACCAACATTAAAATAGATATCTACTATGTAAGACAGCAAACAGATCAATAATTTTCAGTAAGCCTAAAAAGCGACATTGTTGCCATCAGAAAATATTATTTTCATGGTGCGTTTGGACAGCTTCCAGGGTTGTGTTGCAGTTTTGATCGGGTTATCGAGCGAGACGTTAAAAACCGGGGATATTAATTACTGAATAAAATTTATTGGCGTTCGGAAAAAGATGATTTATCGCTTATAACTTGCACCCTTCACCTAAAGTTTCTCAGCATCGTCCGACGGCGGCTAAGTTGACATCACGCGCAACAAATATGTCGGGACAACACACAAACTTCACTAACTTTGTTTGGATTTCTTGTCACTCTGTAGCAACTTTTTAATTGGCTTTTGTTAGGACGTATACTCGCTCCGTTTTGGCTTTGAATTTTGTCAATAAATAAGTAATTGTGTCATATGGGTAAATTAAATTACAGTGACGTGTGAAATTATTTAATTTTTGTTTGAACGGTATTAATATTTTAAGGTGACTGGTCGAGGAAAGCCAAATTTCGGAGTCTGTGGCGTTACTAAGAGAATACTTGGACGAATATGGGCCAGCAGTGGACGAATATAGGCTGATGATGATGATGACGAATATTTTAAGGTTGACTGATAGAAAATGCCATATGGAATTATGTCCGCCTAATATGCAAATTTTATAAAGAAGTAAAGGTAAGTAATTTTTACACGAAATGGAGAAATAATGTTGTTTTTGATTCACACAAATAATAATAAATAATTGGGACCATATTACACAGCACCATTTAGTCCCAAACTAAGCAGATCTTGTACTGTGGGTATAAAAATCATGATATAAAACTGGCTATAAAATATGGATAAAAAAATATCTGTTTACATCATATTTTTTTTGTAAAAACTTGTAATATATAAGAACTACCCAGACAAACACAAACACTTATGTTCATCACATAAATATTTGTGCCATATCGGATTCAAATCCACAACCTCGTGATCAGCAATCCAATATTTTAGCCACTAGACCAAGAGTCAGCAGTCGGCAAAAAATTAAATCATAAAGTTTAACTTTTATTTTTTAATCGCGTACCTCGGCCTACACCATAATTATCTTTGCCGGAAAGATAAAATACAATAAGAAAAAAAAATCTGAGATAAAAACAGTTTATATGAAATAAAACCAGCTTATCTTTAACTAACTTTTCTTTGTACAGAAACATGAAACGGTGTCACAAGGTATAATTATCCTTTTATCTATTTCAAAGATTTAAATAAAATGCCTCATTAGCCTAGAAGCCGTAAACACGACTGCTACGCTACAGGTCCTGGGTTCGATTCCAAGGGCGAGCAGAGTTATAAAATTGTCAGTTGAACCTTGGAGTTACATTAATTACTATTGGTCAAATAGTAATAAACATTATTTATTTTATTTATTTATTTAACACAATCACAACTATCATTACAGGATCATATTGTTGACATTGGATTATGTATTAAGTAACTACGAGTACTTCGTGCCTGTAATTTTTAAATATGTCCAGGCCACACTTGGCAGAATATGTTGTAAATAAATACAGTAACACTTGCATGTCATGTCACCGTATTCTTGAAAACAAATGATATTCTATTCTATTCTTTCTACATTTGTTTTGTCTTTTTTTTTCATTTGTTTTGGAACAGAGACAAGCAAAGGACATCCGGTCTACGTCAAACGTGAGTCAAAACCCAAAACCTATTGGTTAATTGTTGATGTACATTAGAACAAGAAAGAAAGAAAGAAAGAAAAATATTTATTTATACAGTCTTGGACAATGCACACAAAATATTAAAAAACATGATGGCAAAACAAATAAAATAAGGATAAAAATAAAATGTGTGCCCCACGACTGCGTCAAATAGGCTCCAGTTCAGCTAAATGCCAGACTGCTGGTGAGCTGCCTGGCGCTGGTTTTCAACTGGACCTTCACTTCTACTTATCTCTTCATACGCATTATGTTGTATGTAAAATTGCATTTTATATGGCGTTTTATATTGCGTTTAAAAAGCCAAGCTACAATCAGATTTAGCTGCAGCAAGTTATATGAACGTTTTTTTGGCCGCGGCACCCATATGCTGTGAACAAAAAGTTATACAAGAGATACTTCTCACCATACAAGTTAGTTTGGAGTTCGTTTATGGAATTATTTTCTTGTTTTCAAGTTTTTTATGAAAAAGTTTAGCAGGATATGTAAGACGGTAGAATAAAATTGCATAAAAGGGATTGTCAACCAAAAATTCAGTTTGATAGTGCCCCTTATCTTTATGGTATAATAATAATATATTTTCATGGATTAATTCCATTCACATCACACATTCAGCATCAACAAGACTCTCAAAAATTTACAACGAACACCAAAAATAGTGAGAAATACTCTTTAGTTTTTAACCGTGCAACCGCTGACAATGTTGTTCAAATACTGTCGTTCCGAAACTCTTGGTTCGTTAGCGACCACGTCCTGAATCACAGTGCACCCGCGAAATAAAGTTGCCAAAGCAAAAATAAGAATATACATTTTTATATTTACACTGTATAAGTTGGCTGCATAATGCTTTGTCTGAATCTACCTGATACGCTTTTATTATATGGTTGGATGTTATTAACTTGCTGTAGCTACTGTAGTGACCTACAAACACACAGCGCAGCCCACATCCAGCCGCCGTCAGAGCGCGCTGCGCACTGAGGCACCTGAACGGAGCGCGCAGTATTTACGGCTGCGCGGGCTGAGGTGCATCGAGAAGCGACAACATCCCTGCGTCGATTACCATCGTTCACTGACTGCGAAATCTCTGCCGCTTGTATTTATATGACGCGCGTTTCTAAGATCAGACGGTACAAAACTTACTTGCACCCTATTCGTCTAAATAATATTTAAAGATGTTTGTCGTTACGTTACTTGTAAGGTTTAATATTGTAATATAACTAAGATGTTTTAATGCCAATATATATTCCAACTAATTTTTATACCAACTCGACTTTTACTTAAACGAACCACTAAATTGGTGACCCCGACGTGATTTTTCGTGATAGATATGGAGAACAAAAATCAAGAGCCGCGAACCTTGCTGTCTGAGGAAGCTATTGAGATGATCTCCATCAAGTCTCGGATACCTCCATTCTGGCGAGACAAGCCCAGATTGTGGTTCGCACAATTTGAAACCATGGTGTCTAACCAAAAACTTAGTGAAGAAGCGAAGTTTGGACTTGCTGTGGCACAACTCGACAAGGCGGATGTGGAACAAATCAGCGACATCATACTATCATCGGTCAGGACGGGTAGATTCGAATCCCTAAAAACCCGATTATTATCCGTCTACGAGGAGTCAGAGAATAAGCAACTACAAAAATTGCTAAACGAAATCGAACTAGGCGACCAGCGTCCTTCCCAGCTGCTGCGTCGTATGCGCGAACTGGCCCGTGACAAGATGCCCGATGAAACCCTCCGAATGTTGTGGATGAGCCACTTACCCTCTTCGACGAGAGCTGTATTAGCGGTCAGCGAAGAAGCAAAATTAGACTCGCTAGCAGCAATGGCGGACCAGATGGGGGAGCAGATGAAAGAGGCCAGCTCAGTGTGTTCCTGCAGTCATGCTGGCACCGCGTCGCAATCGCCGACATCTTCGTCTAATGACAAAATGTTGCATATGATCGAGGAACTTACGAAAGAGGTTGCTGCTTTGAAAATGGACAGATCGCGTAGCTACTACCGTGGACCGCAGCGAGGCAGATACCGTTCAAGATCTCGTTCGCAATCCACGAATCGCGCCCCATCGATTTGCTATTTTCATCGCAAGTTCGGCAAGGAAGCGTATCGCTGTCAAGGGCCCTGCAACTTTACGAGCAAGATGAATACGAGTCAGGAAAACTAGTTTCGACTTTAGCTGCGACGGGAGCCGAAGTCAGTGACATAACCCAGCACCGTCTGTTCATAAAAGAGTTGGTAACTGGTTTGCATTTCCTCATCGACACCGGCGCGAACGTGTCAGTATTACCTGTCAAGAGGGTAAGCAAAGAAAAAATGACGCCAACCGAATACCTGTACGCCGCTAACGGTTCACGAATACCGTCCTATGGTGAACGTACTATGACGTTGAATATCGGATTACGTCGACCGTATATGTGCAATTTCGTCGTCGCCGAAGTAACAAGACCGATATTGGGAGCCGATTTTTTACATAAACATCAACTAACGGTTGATATACATGGACGAAGGCTAATTGACAAAAAAACAGGCCTTTCCATTGTCGGCTACGTAACGTCTACCTCAGACCCCAGCATCAACACTATAGATGACCAGCAACCATACCACGACTTGCTCGCGGAATACCCAGATATCACCCGACCAACCTTGAAGCTCTGTCACAGCGAAGTAGAACACCACATTCAGACTACTGGACCGCCATTATATGCGAAAGCGCGACCACTGCCACCACACAAATATAAGGCAGCTAAAGCAGAATTCGACGCTATGATTGAGCAAGGTATTTGTCGGCCGTCGAAGAGCCCTTGGGCCAGTCCATTGCATCTGGTCCTCAAGAAAGATGGCAAATACAGAGCCTGTGGTGATTATCGTCGTCTCAATGCGGTGACTGTGCCAGACCGGTACCCTATACCAAGGCTACATGATTTCACCTACAATTTGCTGGGGAAGAAATACTTCTCTATAATTGACATGAAAAAGGCCTACTATCAGGTCAGAACTCGTGAGGAGGATATTCAGAAGACTGCCGTTATCACACCATTCGGGTTATTCGAATTCCCGAGGATGTGTTTCGGGTTGCGCAATGCTGGGCAAACCTTTCAACGACATGTTGACAACGTTCTACGGGGCCTCCCTGTTTTCCCATTCGTCGATGACATTTTATTGGCTTCTGAAACTAAAGACCAGCACAGAAGAGAGCTAGCAGAAGTGTTCAAGAGGCTTAACGACCATGGGCTACAACTAAATGTAGCTAAGTGTATATTTGGCCAACAATCACTCAACTTCTTGGGCTACACTATATCCGCTGACGGAATCAAGCCAACTGATGAGAAGATCGAAGCCATAAAATCATACCCTCGCCCAGAAACAGTTCAACAATTACGTCGATTCCTGGGAATGATAAATTTTTATCGGGAAAATATCCCAAACGCCGCTGAGTATCAAAAAGAGCTTAATGTTTACCTCCGAGATTCAAAGAAAAATGATAAAACGAAAATTATGTGGAGCGATGCAGCGATACAAGCCTTTCAAAAATGCAAGGACGATATCACCAGCGCCGTATTGTTGTCATATCCATCGTCAACACTGCCCTTCACGATTATGACCGACGCATCAGACACCTGTGCAGGAGCGGTATTGCAACAAAGAATTCAAGGCCGGTGGAGACCACTCGGATTTTTTTCTAAGAAGTTAAACGACGCCCAGAGGAAATACAGCGCGTATGACAGGGAGCTTCTGTCTATATACATGGCTGTACGTCATTTTCGCCGGATGATAGAAGGTCGTGACGTCACCATATTGACAGACCACAAACCCCTCACCACTGCACTGCGAGCGAACTGTAAAGATGAAACCCCGAGGCGCACAAGATATTTAGAATATATTAGCCAGTTCGTCACCGATATAAAGCACGTATCGGGCAAGGATAACTGTGTTGCCGACGCCATGTCTCGTGTAGACACAATTTCATGTCCAACGCCGATGGATTACGACGAGTTAGCAAAGTCTCAAAACCAAGATGAAGAACTTAAGCAACTCATGAAAAACGACCGTTATGTATTTAAGAAAATAATACTGCTTGGTTCTGCCACCGAAGTCATATGCGAGATGTCAACAAAATATCCACGCCCGTTCCTACCGCCACAGTACAGAAAGCAAGCTTATCAAGCTATACATGACCTTAATCACCCCGGTATAAGAGCCACAAGACGATTAATTACTTCACGCTATTTTTGGATGACTATGAAGAAAGATGTCACAGACTGGGCTCGAACCTGCGACCAATGCCAGCGAGTAAAAGTTCAACGCCACACCAAAGCACCAGTATCAAGTTTCGCACCAGTAGACCGCCTATGTCATCTACACATCGACATAGTCGGGCCCTTACCAACATCAAACAACTATCGTTATATTCTTACCATGATCGACAGAGCAACGAAGTGGCCAGAAGCTCAGCCAATCGAGGACATAACGGCAGAAAAAGTCGCAAATACGTTGTATGAAACATGGATTGCAAGATTCGGTTGCCCCGTGACCATAACAACAGACCGCGGCAGACAATTTGAATCCGAACTATTCACTAAGTTGATGCATCGCATGGGGATTCAGCGCATACGAACTACAGCATACCACCCCCAATCGAACGGTTTGGTAGAACGTTGGCACCGCACACTCAAAGCATCACTCGCCGCAAGATTGAATACAACGAATTGGACGCACGAGCTACCCACTGTATTACTCGGTCTACGCGCCGCATACAAGTCAGACATCGGCGCCAGTACTGCGGAATTATTATATGGAAGAACACTACGCCTGCCCGGTGAATTCTACGGCGAAGCAGTCACCACATGGAACACGACATCGCACCTTATGAATAAACTTAGCGAGGCATTGAAAAAAGCACAGGTGCAGCGCGAAGCAAACAAAAGGACAGCTGTTTTCATTCACGGCGATCTATATAAATGTACACACGTGTACGTACGCAATGACGCAGTGTGCAAACCGTTGACACCTACCTATAACGGTCCGTATCGTGTCATCGATCGCAGAGATAAGCATTTCACCGTGCAGTTAGAGAATAGAAGTTCTAACATATCTATAGATCGGTTGAAGCCTGCATACAAATACAGCGAGGAGCAAGCAGATGAAGCACCTGTCACCTACAGCTACATAACCAAATCTGGAAGAACATCAAAACCTCCGGTACGCTTCGCTGAGGGGGGAATAATGTAGTGACCTACAAACACACAGCGCAGCCCACATCCAGCCGCCGTCAGAGCGCGCTGCGCACTGAGGCACCTGAACGGAGCGCGCAGTATTTACGGCTGCGCGGGCTGAGGTGCATCGAGAAGCGACAACATCCCTGCGTCGATTACCATCGTTCACTGACTGCGAAATCTCTGCCGCTTGTATTTATATGACGCGCGTTTCTAAGATCAGACGGTACAAAACTTACTTGCACCCTATTCGTCTAAATAATATTTAAAGATGTTTGTCGTTACGTTACTTGTAAGGTTTAATATTGTAATATAACTAAGATGTTTTAATGCCAATATATATTCCAACTAATTTTTATACCAACTCGACTTTTACTTAAACGAACCACTAAACTACAAAATTCTTAAATTTTGTTGGATGTTTTTCAGCCATTTTGTTTTTGTTCGGTTTATGGACACGTGTATAGAACGTGACTTGATTATAAAGATGGTGAAATATGCAGGTGTATTAGTTTGCCGAATCAAATAACATAATATACTTACCATCACGCTTGTATCCCCTGAAAAATAAGAGAGGTGTACTAAAGGGGTTTGAATCTTTTTATTTTGATTTCTCATGTTGATTTTTTTTTTCGAAATCGCGGCGCATGATGAACTTGATATGTATGGGTGCGAACATAAACGAACAAAAAATTTCAGTAACATGGTACCCTATCATCATCAACCCATATACTGTCCCACTGCTGGGCACGGGTCTCCTCTGATATTGAGAGGGATTAGGCTATGGTTATGGTAAAGATGACTAATGATTGTCGTTGTACTCATAATAATAATGTCGATCCTTACCTCTCCAAATATCTCGGTAACGGTCTTCGTTTTCGTGTCCTCTACCCATACATATCACAATCATAGTGATATGACGACCTCTGTGGTCTAGCGGTTCGAGTGCCGGACTGCTGATCATGGGGTCGTGGGTTCGATTCCCACAGGACACAAATATTTGTGTGGATAAAACATGAGTATTTGTGTTTGTCTGGGTGTTTCTTATGTATTATATGTATGTATTTAAAAAAAAAAGTATATATGTATTATATCCATTGTCTAGTACCCATAGTACAAGCTCTGCTTAGTTTGGGACTAGATGGTGCTGTGTAAAATGTCCCAAAAATATTATTATTATTATTTATTATTATTATAGTGCGCCGTGATTTCGAAAAAAAAATACAAAATGGCAGATGGGTCGATATGCCAGACAGGTTATATCCCCTTTATACCTACAGTTTGCCAATATTTTCAGGTCCCATGTAATATGAGGCGAAATGCTACTAAGAATTTCATTAAAATAGACATACTTGAACAATTTTACACAGCACCATCTATTCCGAAATTAAGCACAGCTTGTACTATGAGTACTAGACAATGGATATAATACTCATTTTTTTTGTAAATACATACTTATAATACATAAGAAACACCCAGACAAACACAAACACTTATGATAATCACAAATAAATATTTGTGTTCTGTAGGAATCGAACCCACGACTTCGTGATCAGCACTAGAACACATGACAGAGGTCGTCAACAAAAAGCTAATAACACTTTGCTTAACCTAGGAACCTAACCTAGGACCTTTACCGTAGCAGTCGCGCTTAGGACCACTAGGGAAATGAGCCGAATGCAACATAGTTGCAAATTCAACTTTACGCGGTTACTATACTTAATGCAACTACACAACTTTACGCAGTTACGTAACTTTACGTTCTGATAAGTACTATTAAGTTTAGTTGTGCCCATTATCGACATTCGCAAGCATACATTTTATTCCTGTAAATGCAGTCCTAATTTATAATAAGTTTTACATACTCTTTGTTCTAGTTAAAGATTTTTACAACGTCTCAATTTCTTACCACCAGTAAATATTATAGTACCTATTCCATTTATGGTAGGCAACAAGGCTCATATAAAAAAATATAATAATACAATATAAAACATAAAATACATACACCTAACAGTAATAAATATATCACTATTTCACAAGTAAAGTCGTGTGTCGAGCAGTGGTAGGAATCCATATATTATTTTTTATTTTCCCCAGATCCGCAACTTTACGCAGTTTCGCAACTTTACGATACGATACGTCAAGAGTTGCGCCCATTAGCGGCATTCACAAACGCCGTCCATATTCTACGTGCTTCCAGAGAACGTCACGTTGGCTCGATTATCGCGTCGTAACGCAATATTCCCAATCCAGCCTAAATGCCGCTTAGAAGGCGATTATCTTTGTTTTTGTTTTAATGGTCGTCAGAGGCTTGTGGACAAGTTATAACTACGCTGATCAACTGATCTGCAAGTTAAGCTGCGTTAGCCGCGGTCAGTATGTGGATGGGTGACCATTTTTAACACATCGAATCCCCTCCATGTCTCTGGACATGTAAAGCCGTCGTCCCGGTTGTATTGCGAGCACCTGTAACAATCGGTTGTGGTAGTCAAAAGCCCAAAAAGCTTAACAACCTTAAAAAATAAAGTCAATAATAAAATATTTTAAAGTTATTTAGAAAAGGAAAAATTTCGACCCGCGGGCAGGATTCGCCGCTTAGGTCGAATATTTCCTTTTCTAATTAACTTTTAAATCTTAGCATGGAAAATGCCAGAACTATACAAAAAGACAAATATTTTATTTCAAATAGACCATTAAAATAGCACTTTTGAAAAGTCCAATCTTATTGCACGGTTCCTAAAATTGGGTCTTATGGAGAAGAACTGGCAAGAAACTCCATACACTCTCTTTAAAAGAAAAAAAAGATTATAGTGTTAATCTTGGTTTACAATTTTTGTTCTGAATCGTTCATGAGAACAATGCAGTTTGATATGTACTAATAAATTAATCCAGTCTAATAAAGATTGCCATTGACAGTAAGAGCTGACATTAATAGTGCCCAGAAATTGGTAGGGTAGCTGTCAGTAATTATATCATCAAGACGCCCTCCACCTCAGTCTACCCGTGACTAATAATATCAATATACGCGATAAAATCCGTAAAAAGTAGTTTTATTTCAATACTCCTTATGTACTCCTTATGTACTCCTTATGTACTCCTTATGTACTCCTTATGTACTCCTTATGTACTCCTTATGTACTCCTTATGTACTCCTTATGTACTCCTTATGTACTCCTTATGTACTCCTTATGTACTCCTTATGTACTCCTTGTGTACTCCTTATGTACTCCTTGTGTACTCCTTATGTACTCCTTATGTACTCCTTGTGTACTCCTTATGTACTCCTTGTGTACTCCTTATGTACTCCTTATGTACTCCTTATGTACTCCTTATGTACTCCTTATGTACTTCTTATGTACTCCTTATGTACTCCTTATGTACTCCTTATGTACTCCTTATGTAATTACCTTGTTCTATTTATGAACTTACCTATATTATTCTGTTTAGATAATGGTCAAGTTAGCGACTTTAACAAGTTAAAGCGGGCCACGAATCCAAATTTAAAGCTACTACTAAGAATTTCCAGATATGATAAACTTAATAAAAGCTTGGTCGACATGGGAATTAAATGAAGGACACAAATGGTTATCTTCAGTACTTAATACAGATTAAACCGCCTACAATCCGAAGAACAAATTCTGTTACCATCCCTAAATTTTTAATCGCAATCCACTGATTACGCGGTCGTACCATATTAAACCATTTTCACGATGACCGCAACGCAATAGGACTGAAATGGGAACAACACTGAACAAGGAAAATTACAGGAACAAAACACCCGAACTGTGAATAGAGGCTGCGGAGCGCAAAATTGATTGAATTTTAAACTTTTGCTACCAACTCGTCGAGTTTGGCTTTGAAATCAGCGGGCGAAGGGAATGGGTTAGGTATTTGAATTCAATACAAATCAATTCAAGTCAATATAAATTATGTGTACTTAATGTTGATTTGCCCATCCGTAGTTTGGTCGCAAGCACGACTGCTCAACGCTTTGCTGGACCTGAATCCAGTACTTAGGCTTCAAAGCTTAAACATTCTCAATAGAAGCTTTGGGTTTGGGTTTTGGTTGGATTAATTCCATTAAATTTAAAAAAAAGCAGTAAAAGCCTAATGATATGACCGTTGGACAATTTTCAAAGGTCTGTAGTTTTAATCCAAGTTTAAACGAGTGATACTTAATCAAAATCAGAAAAAAACATCGTAAGGAAACCGGCCTGAGAGATTTCCATTAGGCCACCGTGGTGGACTATAGCCTAATCCATCTCATTCTGAGAGTAGACCCGTTCCCTGCAGTGGGACTGTATGGGTTGATGATGAATGTTATTAGGCTTATCCCCTTTTACATGAGGCCTTGAAAACATATCGGTGTACTGATGTCAGTATACCCATATCTATCATTCTTCGCTTTAGCCATGGGACAAAATCTATCATCGTCCTAGTCTTTTCATTTTAGTCATTTGTTCGTATGACAACCGGAACCGACAACTTCACGTGCTTTCCAAGGCACGGAGGGTTCTCGATGTGTTAAGAATGGTCACCCATCCACAGACTGACCGCGACTAGCGCAGCTTAACCTTACAGAACGGTTGATCAGCGTAGTTAGAATATAGCCACGAGCCCCTCACTCCATAAAATCTAATATTCATTAAGTCATCAGCTTCGATCGATTTAAAGGCCGTACTCTTAGACCTGTTGGCTTCCGCCACCAACAGTGGAGTTAATTACCTAACTCCCGCTTTGAAGCCCGATAGATAGCTTGTAGTATGGGATGTACTTTAAAATCTTAAATGTAGTTGTTTAACTTTCGAATTCTCGTACGTACCTACATGGAAAATTTGTGAATTTTGTATATGCAATCTTTAATTTAAAGTGGAGGTTATAAGCGTAACAACTTCATTTAAGGTCCTGGTTTTCCCAAGTCGAGCAGTCGTTTTGGATTTTCTATGAGATTCTTAGTCGTACTCGGACCTTGGATCTGTGCTGTATTAGTGGTAATAGGCTTGCCATCTGGTACATGGGACCTAAACACACCGGCAAGGTGTTGGTGCCTGTCTAACCCTGCGGGGAAGACAGACGTGATGGTTTCTTTATATAAGTTTGTGGGTAAATAATATATGTGATAGTATTCTGTTAATTCAATAAAGATCCGTAGCACTACAGGTCCCAATAATTTTTGTATTATGTCTGCAAATTGATAAGCAAAAGTCCAGAAACCAGTTTATCCTTATTATAATTATTATCGGTATAGCCTAGAAATTGGGTTGAGGAATCTAAAGGCAGTCATTCGATCCAGATACAGACCTGGAATACTGGAAGTTGACCCCTGGGAATGCACTTGGGAAAAGTTTAGGATTAGGGCTCAAAACTTATTTGCAGTTATGTAACTTGTATTGATAATAATAATAATACATATTTTGAGACATTTTTACACAACACCGATCTAGTCCCAAACTAAGCAGAGCTTATACTATGGGTACTAGATAGTGGATACTTTTTTTTGTAAATACATACTTATGAAACACAGGTTCTTCCACAAAAAGACCGGTAACCAGATCTCAGAATAAGATGAAATTTTCAAAGACTCCATTAATTGTAAAAGAAACAGAAAATCTCGTACAGTGATTTTCTTTTAAGTACAAATCAGAAACATTTTGTAATTAAACTAAAAAGGATTGAACGGACCGGACTGGCACTATCCATTAGTCATGAAAGATCGAGATTGTCTTTGTTTCTTAGTCTAAGACAAAGTGCTGGGAAACACAAATGGTGAGCGATAGTGATTTTGTGTAAAGATTGGCGATATGTGGAGTTATTGTCCTGTTGATGTATTGTCTATTTGTATTAGATAGTTATTTATTAGCTCCATACAGAAATATGCTTGCATGCATGCATGCTTACAGACACATCTATCTGTTTACATATGCATGCATGCAGATGATATCTGCCGGTCCTTGTTGAAGTCTATGGGGGAAGATACACACGTCATACTCGTAAACGGGTGCCGTCTGTTGGGGCTGGTCAGCTCTTCCTTTATTAGTACACATCAAACTGCATTGTTCTCATTAACTGTTAATGAGGACCAAAGACATGATTAATATTGTAATCATGTCTTTTAAAAAAAAAAAACTCCATAGACACTTCTATGGAGTTTTTTGCCGGTACTTCTCCATAAGACCCACTTTTAGGAACCGTGCAACTAGTTTGAGTTTTCAAAAGTGCTATTTTAATGGTATAATTGAAATAAAATATTTGACTTGACTTTACTTGAAGCCTCTGTTCAACAGTGGACATCCTGTGGCTGATATGATGATGGTGATGATCCTAGTAAACTGTATGTGTTAACACACATTACACATCACTATATGCCGCCTGCGTACAATGACATCCAGCGACCTTAATAACACTAAAGCTAGGCTCTTTGGTCCCATAATTATAATGGGATAAAATAGCCAATCCAAATTCCTACTACTACAAATTTCCTGCTGCTTTACCTGGGGATTGAACCCAAGATCTTATAGTCAGCGGCCGGACTTACCACCACTAGTCTAATTAGGCAGTTTAAATAATAGCACTACCTGGGACCAAAAATATTAGTATTGAATAAGCATCTGATCATATCCTCTCTCCTACTTATGCCCGACACCCCATAATAGTTTATATTTATGTATTATACAAACCACCAATATCTGTACATTATGGATGCAATAAATATATTTTATCACTATGTCACTATTATTACGTAGGTATTATTGTTTTACCTTTTCCTAAAGCATGAATACAACAAAGCTTTATAATAAATATTTCGTAAATATAAAACTGCACAAATGGATGGCACAGCTGAATCAACCGTCCCCAAGGAGGCGACATCGCGAAGAAATTATTCACAATTTGCCAGCGGTCCCAGGCTAGTTGTCCCACGCTGATTTTATTTGAGAAGTCTAAGAATTATTCGCCTTTGTCTACAATGAGTACTATGCAGCTAAGTAGTTAGTACGCTTGCTGAAGAGATGTGAATGTTTTAGTAATGATTTTGAGAGGATAACATTTGCTGAATTAAATTCTTCCATTTTATCTTCGTTCAGTTTTGAAATGAAAATTCAATGAAAATGAATGCAGCGGCAACATTAATTAAATCATTAATGTCACTCTTGTTAGTTAACAAAATTATTTATTACAATGAAAGCTTAACTAGTTTTGACTTTTCAAAAGAACCTATTTTATTTAATGGTATAATTGAAATAAATTAATTGTTTTTGAATTTGATCTGAAAGATTAGGCTTTTTTTTATATGTACCACTAAGGTGACAAACAAGCATACGGCCCACCTATACCACTAAACGATGGTAATCGGTTACCATAGCCTATAGACGCAACACCAGGGGTATCACTTGCCGACCCTGTAAAACGAAAGAGGATAGTCGGGTTGGTAGTATAGGGGTCGAAGTCCACTGCAAAGACAACGTTTCCTGGCACGCACTAACATACTTGCTCACCGTTAGGAACACAATGCTTAAAGCAGTGTTATTTCACTTCGATTTTCTGCAAGGCGGAAGTACTTCCCCAGCAGCTCCAATTTTAGTGGAATTACTCTCACTATGCCCTACTTCTTTGATAAGACTGCCCTTATTACTATCAGTTACCAGAACAACTTTAGTTGTACGCACGTGTGTATATCTACGAGGAAAATTCTTCCAACTCAGCTATGAAAAAAAATATTAAATAGTTTTTGAAATACATTCAGCAGAAAAGTGTAAGCATGAAAAACAACAATAGCTCTAGTGATGTCGGAAAGCAATTAAAAGTTAGCCCATTTATCTGGTATCGACACTATGCGTATACTCAACTGTAGTTTTTGTTAATCGCGTTCTCCATACAAGTTTTAATTGCCAAGTGACCACGTGTAAATTTATGTACCGTGGTTTTGTTACAAAATAGTTGGTTATACGCATGAATTGTTTTAAATTGATACGGTTAGCGATGCAAAGTTATATGGTGAAAGTTTCTGCAATTGATTTTGCTGTTTGTTGTGTTTTCGTCGTTCTAATTGAATAGTTTTAAATTAATGTAGTTCGGTTGCTAATACTAGCCCAATGTAGGAAGCCTAAGTAACACTTTGTAGGTACTAATATTGTGTCATGTAGTATTTGAATTAATGATCATTATTAAAACAATGAGTAACTGCATTATACGGAGCGATGGCCGTTTTGTGTGAAGCATGTCTGCCATGGTTTTTTTTTATATTATTTTAATTATCCCCGCGTCATGTCGACGAGATTAATAATATTTTCTTTCTTTCTTATATTAGCCTTATCTTAGTTTGAAACTTACACAACCTAAACTCTGTGCACGACATAATTACATTACCTTTAAATACTGTTCATATTCGTCATAAAATAAATATATAACCAAGTAATTGTTTTTATATTCTATGTTTGTTCTATGAAAATTGAATAATACAAATATTATATTATTAGTCCATATTTTCTTTAAAATCGATTTCATTATTTTACAAAATGGGTTATATTTTTTCAGAATAACATTTTCGCGATATTTTCTAACTATATTATTCTGAAAGTCTAGTAAAAGTAGGCCATCGTGTCGTATTCGACACGATGGACGGGTCTATGAGAGTAGTACCGTACCAAGACAAGGGATAGTAAAATGGGTTGACAATGATGAATCATTCTAATGTTATAATTAAATATTTTTGGTCAATTTTACACCGCACCATCCATAATTATTGAGTGTTTACATGCGAGTACTCGCGGATGAATGCGAGTTGCCCAAAACCAGGATGGTTGTCGCTCTTTAGGGGAGACCTACGTTAAGCTATGGACAGCAATACGCTGATGATGCGAAAACTTGTAAATAGCCTATAATCTTGTATTTTAACGTGTGCTATAATTATTATACAAGCTCCAAGTTTTCCGAATACAATATAATATCAAATAACAATACAATGTTTTTGCAGAATCAATTCAAAAATATATGAACGCCCATCATCGTAATTATAATGTAAGGTCATTGTTCTAGCGAGCTTTAACCCCTACGTTTTGCTACACTAGGTACAGCTTTTTAATAATCCATCAAAACAATTCTAGAGAGCTTCTACGAAATGAATAAAAAAGTTCATAACTTTTTGGCATTTAAAAATATTTTACTAAAAATCCGTTAAAATAGATTGAAAAATGAAAGTAACTGGTGTCTTTTTTTTATTTTCTACGCCGACACCGCTGACATAAATTTTATGAATTTTGATATGGACATTTTGGAACATGGAGAAGAAACATAGGGTGCCTTTTTTACCCGATTGCGCAACCCAAAGGAGATTAATACGTTTATCAGCCTAGTATGTATGTACGTTTCTATGTATGAGTGTAGTTATGTATGTTTTCCTTTGTGGCACTCTAGAGACTAAACGCGTAAGCCGATTTTAATAATTCTTATGTCAAACGATTTGTTTTAATCTTGCGAGTGTCACTGAAGACAGTAATCATAAATTCAATATGGCGACTTTCAGACGCCATAAAGAGAAAAAGAAAAAAAAAGGTGACAAACTGTATCATTGAATAGATATTGGAAAATCATCTTTAGGTTTCTCTCATCATTTTTCATTTAAAATTGATTAGCAACTTTTCGCATCGACATTATCAAAACTTATAATAAAGCCGTGATAAAGTTCTTATATAGTCGGTGAAAAATATATAATACCAAAAAGTGTAAAATAAGTTAATAATCAAAAAATAAGTAATCAAAAATCGCCGGTAGCGTAGTACTCGCAACCGGCATGTATGTATGACAAGATGTATGAATGTGGTCGAAGCAAAAGAAGTGTGCAAGAATTGTTCTTTAGTTTCTGCCTACCCTTATGGGAAAAAAGCGTGAGTGTATGTATGTATGTAAGTAATCAAAAAGTTTTACGAGAATATTGTGCACCAGCTAATATGTAATTTATATACATCGTACGGATGTCTACACTCGTTATTTTTTCACATTTTTTTTGTAAATTCTCATTTATATACTTGCGCTGTTTAGGTCTGTGTTTGTCCCGGGAGCGATTTGACATTCCTTTGTAGCATACTGTGCTGTCCTACACCAGTTTGACCCTGGTTGAAATTATCCAATGTCGAAAACCCTGACTGGAACAGACTCATTAAATCGGGAAGCGAATTGAAAATAAAAATGAAGAATAACAATTAAAACTTTTATTTAGAATGGTATTGAATGTAAACAGGTTGAACGTGTTAGAGCATTGAATCAAACAAAAAAGACTAGTTTTACAATGAATTAAAACAAACAACAACGCTGCAACGTGTTTAATAAATAAATCCACTGATTACATTGTGAATTCATTTATACTTGTATTCAATAATTCAGTCAAACATCAAGCATTCACCGACGATTAATACTTGATTAACAAACTTTACTTAATCCAAAAGAGGGTAGGTATATTTTTAGGTACGTCACCTTTTCAAGGTAAGACACCTTATTAAAAAAAATTTTTTTATTCCGCTACCGAAAACTGTGTCGTATTTGTTTGAAGTCTAACATAACAAAGTATAAAAAACTTTTCGAAATATACATTTAGGTATGTATTTATTAATTGAATAGATGGATTAACAAATTACTTCGCACATCAATCGATATGCAAGGTTAATCTGCGCTTGCCGCGAGCAGTCTATGGATGGGTATCTCTGTGTGCCTCTAACACACAGTCGAGGCATGATGGCATAACAAACTGAAAAGCGTCACCGTTTCATGGTGGAAATTCCCGAAACCTGCACTAAGCGTTTTGCCTCGACATTCCTTATCCGTTACAGCGAGGGAATGGAATCAGCTGCCTGAGTCTGTATTTCTTGACGTGCACAGTTTGGAGGTCTTCAAGTCACAAGTGAAAAGGTATATTTTAGGTAAGCGTGCTACATCGTAGACCACAACGTCACTTACCATCAGGTGAGATTGTGGCCAAACGCTAACCTATCTCTTATAAAAAAAAATAACAGGGAGATGGCACATCCAGGGAGTCCGCAAGGTATGTCAGACTGGTACCAACTAAACATCGCTCTTGCCCTATAGTCATGATTATGTTATCCGTGAAATTCGCCACAACCATGACTGATCAGTGAGGGTATCAAACTCACCACAAGTTGCGCAGAATTCGATCTTCAAGATAAACATCTCATCTTACAAAATCATATATATATTTTCACTTAGAAAGAAACTAGCTTCTGACCACGACTTAGTCCGCGTGGAAAAGTTACTTTTAATTATCGTTGTAATTTGGTTAACGTTATAAATTATAGTCTATATGTTATTCTGATATATAAATAATAATACTGTAAAGCTTCATTAAAATCCATTCAATAGTTTTAGCTTGAAAATATGAAAGTGTTTGTTACTGTAAACACTTTCATATTTATACCTATATAATTATGTCGCAGCCAACTAACTTAATTAGCCGTTGAATCAACAGCCTAGCCTCTTTACTAAACAGCGCGGTTCAACTAGCTTCCTGAATGACATTCAGCCGTAGCGTCTGTTACAACATTTAATAAACTGGCTGGCTAAGCTTAGGCCACTCGTACGATAGGGTGACAAATATTATATATCTAAATATATATAGTAGGATAGGATAAATAGGCCGCAATAGTTATCACACGGTAAGAGGATTGAATACACTCGAGACGTCTAGACTGCAATAATTATACAGAAATATGCTTTATATTTAATAGTTCAAAGTTTAAAATAGATAAAGGTGTCTGGAAGTACCGAAGTGTAGTTATTTTGGGATCTTCAACCAAATATAAACGACGATAATCTTTCGCGGACCAAAATACCGCAGACTCCACTTGCCCGTTGACAGCGACATGTCAAAGTGAAAGTCAAATAATTTATTTCAATTAGACCATTACAGCACTTTTGAAAAGTCAAAACTAGTTAGTTGCACGGTTCCAAAAAGTGGGTTTTATAGAGAAGAAACGACAAGAAACTCCGTAAACACTCTTTTAAAAAAGTCGCGATTATAGTGTTCATCTTGTTTACAATCTAAATCTGAATAGTTCATGAGATCAATGCAATTTGATGTGTACTATTAAATTAATCCAGTATGATAAAGAGAAAAAAGAGATTGCCATTGACAGTAAGAGCTGACCAGCCCCGACAGACGGCACCCGTTTACGAGTATGACGTGCGTATGTGACGTCACGTTCACTTTAACCGACCGTGGAATTGTATCACCCGGCTTATTAGGGATGACGAGCTTGAAGTTTTATTTTTAAATAACATAACATACCCGCCTTTTGCTGTGTTGTACACCCACAGTTCGCCGGTATGTTTAAGTCCCATGTAACATGCAGCTAGTTTTGACTTTTCATAAGTGCTATTTTAATGGTCTAATTGAAATAAACCATTTGACATTAACTTTGACAGAGGGCGATCCTATTACCATTAACCGGCACATTAATAATGGCAAATTCATAAACTATTCAAAAATTGTTAATGACATACCTAATTTCAATCTCATCTTAATTTTTATTAACTTTTTGTTGCTACTTTGTTATTTCTATTTTATTCTATTCGTACAACTTTGTTTAATCCCAATAATCGCTTAATTTAATCTTAATAATTGAATTGTAATTATCGAACTTATGAATCTTGGTTGGACAGTAAATGGCTTCTGTATAAGACGGAGGCCCACCATGTTGGCGTTGTATGCATAAGCTGTTGGAAAACCTTATTAAACAAAATAAAAAACATTATATCTAAACTCGACGTTATTTACAAACAAAATATAGGTATACGTATTATGTCCGTATACCTAGGTATTACCAGACTTACTAACGGGGATTTCCCAGAAAAACTCAATAACACATCCACCCGGGAATCAAACCCAGGACAAGCGTAGTCGCGCTTAGAGCTACTAGTCCAATGAGGCAGTCAGTCACCAGACGATTTAGCCAACAAAGCTCCCAAGATCACTGCCAGGGATGTCGAATTTATCTTCCACATTGACGCCTTTAAGTGACGTCAGCGATATCGGTTGACTGATTTATATAAATACTACGCGAATTATAATGGTGGAAGCTCATAATATGTAGTTTCGGAATAAGCATTAACCGGGCCCAAATTAAACTGCACTGCGTTTGGCGAAGAAAAACTTATCAGACTTGGGAATCGAACGCAGACTGACGCTACGCTGTCTCGTACTTTCTGAATCAGTTTTTAGATTAACAACCTCTGTAGGTACATAGTTGTTCCGAGTGTTTGCATCTGTGAGAATTAGTGCTTGTAAATTCACCCACAATCCCTACTCACATCATATATGTGAAAGAATATAAAATGAAATGATATAAATGCGCTGAAGCGATTTTCATGAAATTTGGTACAGAGTAAGATAAGACCGTAGCTTTTGACTTGGCAGTCCCATGGTCACTAGGCTATCACTGCGTTTTATAAAAAAAAAACTGTCGTGGGTTCGATTCCCAGGTCGAGAAATTTGCCGACGTTTGTGGTCTAGTGGTTCGATTGTTAGATTACTGATCACTAGGGTTCTGGTCTCACAGGACACAAATATTTACTTGACGAACACAGTGTTTGTTTGCTGAATAAAAAAGTACTATAGGTATCCATTGTTTAGTACCCATAGTACAAGCTCTGCATAATTTGGGACTAGATGGTGCTGTGTAAAATGTCCCAAATAATATATATTTATAAAATTCATGAAAGGTAGGTAAACAAAAACTTTAGCATGCGCAGCCCGTCTGAAAAATACGATTTTTTTATTCAGCATACTCGTTTTTGTTTACGAATATCGTTAGTGATTACACCTCCAATTAAAAATTTATTTCCATTTAACCCGTGGTTTTATTCGTTGAAAATGTGATCTATCAATTGCATTTTAATTTTGGTCATCGTTTTCAATCAATATATTCGCTAACAATTTAATATAATATCTTGAAATAAAACTACTTTTTACGGATTTAATCGCGTATATTGATATTATTAATCGCGACGTTTCGGACCCTTTACAGCGTCCATGGTCATAGGTAGACTGAGGTCAGTAATTATTCATCAAGATGCCCTCATCTTGATGAATAATTACTGACCCTACATTCAATCGGATTGCCAATAATTAAAAAACAAAAACATGATCATTGAATATTCTTATTTTAAAAGAGACCATGATTCTCTGAGTTTGTTTCGACGTTTCTTCTCAGAGGTCGTCAGCTAGGAAATGCCGGCTCCATCTAGTATTAATTAATAATTAGTAATAAATATCATTGTAACAATAAAAATGTAGGGTAGCTGTCAGTTATTATTTCATCAAGACGCCCACCACCTCAGGCTACCCGTGACCATGGACGCTGTAAAGGGTCCGAAACGTCGGGATTAATAATATCAATATACGCGATAAAATCCGTAAAAAGTAGTTTTATTTCAATGTATAAATATTCGCGTAAATGTCAGAAATCAATTTAATATATCGTTATAATATTTTAAATAATATCGTTATCAATTTAATAGTTTTCAATACATAGAACAAAACAAATTCTCCGCATTCTGTCCCTCTGTACGCTGAGATCATTTATAAACTACGCAACGGATTTTGATACAGTTTTCACTATTATTTAAATAATTACTTTCGGAAAGTTTGTACACGCATGATATATGCGAGTTAAAAGTATATTGGACCAGCCGTCGAACCAGGGGCAATTCGCTAGTGTAAAATATATCAATGAATAACACTATTTCTTTTGCAATTATTTGAAGTTGAACCTTTTTTCTGTACATAATATTATATCTGTATCATGTTTGCACATAGGATCTACTACTGAATTTTGAATACATATAATAAAATTACATTATGTCTGAATATTTTATTCCCACTATAATATTTCATGCAGTCTCATTTTCGAACAGTCTCGAATCTATACTGTCCCACTGCTGGGCACGGGTCTCCTCTCAGAAGAGGGATTAGGCTATAGTCCACCACGCTGGCCTAGTGCGGGTTGGCAGACTTCACACGATAAATTCTCTTAGACATGCAGGTTTTCTCACGATGTTTGCCTTCACCGTTTAAACGAGTGATAATTAATTTTTAATACGCACATCACTTCGCAAAGTCAGAGGTGTGCCTTGGATTTGAACTCGATACCTTCGACTTGGCAGTCTATTGGACATACCACTCGGCTATCACTGCTCAAAATAGTTTGACTATTTTATTTCAAACACAGCCCATTGACAAACAGTTTTTGAATGGACGAGTGTAAATACTAAACAGAGGCAGTCACACACCGCGGAATCTGTTGTGCCTCAGGCTTTATTCAATCGCTAGTGCAGTGGTTAACCGGGTTTTGTGACCCCAGTCGCTCGATTTTGCTGATATTTTTCTAGATAGCAGTTGAATGGAAATCGTTCAAATACAGGCAAACGTGAAAAGCGTGAATTATGAAAATATTCCTGCTACCTTTATAATTTTACCGCTATCTATACTAATGTAATAAAGCTGAAGATGTTCTATGATTGTTTTTTTTGACCACGCCAATGTCCCCAACTACACGTCGGATTAAAAAAAATCCTTTGTTTTGCATTTGATAGCTCAATTTTTGAAGAAAAATCACGCTACGACCCTTATGTGCCGAGCAAAAAAGGAAAAATCAGGCCAGTTGCACGAAGTGCGGTATTTATTAGCATTTGGATGGGACAACGTCTGCCAGATCAGTTTATAAAATACAAATCAATTCATGTAGGTACATGGACCTGCTGGCGAGCAGGTCAAGCTATCCAAAACTGTCATTTTTTTCCCAATTGAATATGAACCTTACCACTTTGTTTTAAAGATGAAAATTAATCAAAGAAATTTGACAGATTGTGGTAGCTTGATGTGCTGACCTCTGTACAGTGGTGCCTCGTACTAATATATAGCTGTGGTTGCATGCCTCTACAACACGGGGTACCCTTCCTTTTGGGTCGGGTAAAAGTAGGCAATAGTAAGTAGCAAGTGGCGTTCTATGATTTCTGTCTCACTCTACGATGTGTGTAAAAAGTCATGGTTTCAACCAGCCACGACTCAAAAGTAGCCGTGTCATCATCATCATCAACCCATATACTGTCCCACTGCTGGACACGGGTCTCCTCTCACAGAATGAGAACAGTTTAAGGCTATAGTTCACCACGCTGGCCCTAATCCAGTTTGGCAGACTTCACACGCCGTCGAGAAAATCTCTAAGGCATGCAGGTTTCCTCACGATCTTTTCCTTCACCATTTTAAACGAGTGATAATTAATTATTAATACACACATGATTTAGAAAAGTCAGAGGTGCGTGCCCTGGGTTTGTGCGTACGAGACCTTCAACTTGGCAGTGGCTCCAATGGTCATATGAGTAGGCTGTCATTGCAACCTCTCTTATCGACGGGGTCCAGCAACTGCTGGACCACAGCCTGTCATGGTCGTGGCGAATTTCGCGGATCCCATGGCCATGACAATAGGGCAGGGGAAGGCAAGTGCGGTTTTTAGTCGGTATGAGTCCGACATACCCTGCCACCTCCCCGGGTGGATGAGGATCCATGAGGATTTTCCGTACTATCTATATATCCATTTTATTATTCAATCAATCAATCATTATTTAAGTAATAATTAATTAAAATTAATAATTTGGGGCGGGTTTGCTGCTATACTTTTATGGTTACACAACGACATGCTATGCATGGTAGTATGGTGGCAGACCTACTTTACTACCTCCTTCTGAAGTAGTAAGGAGGCGAGGTCTTGGGGGAGAGTGCAACAGTCATGTAGATCCCTAAGGCAAGTCTGGTGGTTCTAGCCTTCCCGAGGTTGCCGCCCTGTTTTAAGTCTAATTCCGTCAGAACTAGACACAACAGAAAACACCAGGCGCCTTTTCTAATATATATATAATAATTATATCTATGTATTTATGTACTCATATGATTATACTTATGTATGTACTTATATATGTATGTATGAATAATATAACAACAGGGACGACGTGGTCACGTTTCTGTAGCCCGTCACCGCATACAGGCCTTACGGTGATGGGGGGTGGGATGGGGATGACCACCTGGGTGTTCTTGCCGTGCCCGGTGACCCGTATGGTAGGATGACGGGATCCTGGTGGTTGAGCGGTGTCCGACGCGGCGGTTGACGTCGCACACTCGCAACACACCTCTTTGGCCCTGAGTTCAACCGAAACGGGAGGTCGTGAACTAGCCACTCACGATCAATCGGCTCCGGCGACCGGTCAGACGGCCGCCAGGCGAGTGCTCTAGGGAGGAGGGGTCCGCAGGCGGCGGTGCGCGTTTCCCGATGCCTAGGTTTGGGCGTCGAAATCTCGTGCCGTGCGGTCTCGTGGGCACTCCTCCCTGGAACGCTATACTGGGCCGATAGCCCTGATGCCTGCATTGGCAGGCATCCCCAACGTTGCGGGCTCCATGGAGGGTGGGGAGTTGGTCCAGTGAAATAAATAATCAATGGTTATATGGATACTTTAATAACCAAACCGAAAAAGGATGACCGCAAGGGCGTCCAAAAAGATATTGCATCAGTGGGCGGGGCAGCAATGCACCGCGGAAATACCAGGGAACCTCAGGGTAGTCATACCATGCAGGGAACCATTGGGCAATCGGGATCTGGTGCGATTCGAACCGCAGCTCAGAATATGAGCAACCAGCCCGGTAAACCCGGTGGGGCGAATGCACTGGCAGACAACCCCAGGGGAGCCCCCAACAAAAAGAGGATGAGTGGAGCCGCCAGGCGTAGACACGCCCTACAGAGGCAGGCACACGAGGCCTCCAAGCAAGGTGGGCCAGCAATGGCACCAACTCCAGGGACTTCGTCTAGTCGTCCAACAGGTAGCAACGCTACTAAACGAGCCAGGGAGTTGAGCGGGGACCAAGCAGACAGCACTGCCAAGAGGCCCAACCTGAACGAGACGTTCAGGGAGGCCCTTACAGGTTGCAAGATGGCAATAATTCCCGAAAACTTCCCGGCTACTCAGGTGACAAACACAGAGGTCGAGCCAATTGCAACCTTTTTATGGCAAATGATGGCTGACCAGGAGGATCCCCTGCCCCGATTCAGCATCGGGACAGTTATCACAGGTGCCCTTCACATTTTCTGTGAGGACACAAAATCGGCGGACTGGCTTCGTGGGCTCACGGGGAAGAGCGTTGGCAGCATTCAGCTGAAAGTTGTCAATGCTAAGGACCTACCAAAGCCAGTTAAAATGGCATGGAAGTCGAAAAACGTGTGGATCACCGACACGTCCAGCGTACTCAACATGCTGCAACGACTCAATCCGGAGTTGAGGACAGGGGACTGGAAGGTTGTGGATACCCTGAAAGAGGATGCGTATGTCAGGAGGATTGTCCTCATGGACAAAATCTCGGCAGACCATATAAAGGCAAAGGGCTACAGCCTCTACGCTGGCATCGACAGATCTATTTTTAAGCTCCTCGAAGACGCTGAGGGGAGAGCGGAGGGCAAAGTCAATGCCAGCGTGGAGGCTGTGGCTCTGCCACTTGCTCCACAGGTGCAGGTTGCAGACGAGAGCGGCCCACGGGAAGAGGCCCACTTACATGTCGACGGGGACTACCAAGCTCCGTCACCGGCCACATCCCAACGGACCGACGACATCTTAGGCGACATAGAGGGGCTGTATCTGGCGTCCTCTCCCCTAGATGGGGGGAAGACCGAAGATGCAGCGCACTCCAGCAGCAGTCACTAATCTGACTGACAACCTCCAGCCATATTTAAAAAAAATCACAATGGAGGGATTAAGGTGTGTACAAATAAACTTACATCACTGTAAGGCAGCTATGGCACTCTTAGGACGCCAGCTGACAGAGCATAATTTTAACATCGCCTTGATACAAGACCCGTACACGAGTACAAAAGGTGTTGTAACAGGCTTAGGTAAGGCTGGAACTATTTTCCACGGTACAAATGAAGGTGTTAGGACTTGCATATATGTTAGGAATGGTATATTTGCAATGCCCCTACACAATTTTTGTTGCAGGGACCTTACAGCCATTAAGGTCTTTCTGGGAGGGCGAGAACGGAGGACAATTGTACTGGCCTCGGCCTACCTCGCCTATCCAAACGACGAACGGCGCCTTAGTATGAGGGCGCTAAGCGAACTCGTCGAGTTTTGCAGCCGGGAGAACCTGGAACTCATAATAGGGTGTGATGCCAACGCCCATCATGCAGTCTGGGGAAGCTCGGACACAAATGGTAGGGGAGAAGAACTTCTGGAATATCTGGTAAGCTCTTCACTTCACTTACTCAATAAAGGTAACGCGCCCACCTTTGTGGACGCGAAAAGATCGGAAGTTATTGATATAACAATGGCCACTAATGGGGCGTATAGGGGAATCACTAATTGGCGTGTACTTGACGAAATAAGTGGTTCTGATCACAGATATATTTATCTCAGGTATGAAACGGAAGATTCCCTTCCGAGTGTACGTAGAAGGAATCCCAGGTGTACAAACTGGGAAAACTACACGAAAGATCTAAGGATCGAAATAGGCACGGCGAAGGGTAAATTGAACTCTACGCTGGACATTGAATTCGAAGCAGAGCGGATTGACCAAGCCATCAAAAACGCCTGGTACATAAGCTGCCCTGAAAAAGAATCTAAAGGAAAGAAAGTTCCCTGGTGGACTCCAGAGCTGGAGAAACGCAGACAGGCGACTCGCCAAATTTTCAATGAGGCGAAGTCTAAGAAATGCTTTAAGGAATACTCACAGGCGCTTACTAGCTATAACCTGGCAGTACGTAAAGCAAGGAGGAAATCATGGCAATCTCACTGTCAGGACATCAAAACTTTACCTGAAACTGCGAGATTGATTAAGGCTATGTCAGTTACCAAAAGTCATACGCTAAATGCTGTGAAGACTAGGGATGGGAAGCTGACAGAATCTGGCAAAGAGACTTTGCAGATAATGATGGAAACCCACTTTCCAGACTGCGAGGTGCATGAGTCACTCGCTAACGATGGTCCCATGACTATAGAAGAGCTTAATCTGCACACTACGAAGGCAGATTGGGACATCGCAAAAAAGGTAGTAAATGAAAGGAAACTTAATTGGGTAACACATAGCTTCCAGCCCTACAAATCACCTGGGCCGGACGGTATATACCCAATATTACTACAAAAAGGTGAATCAATACTGAGCCCACATTTGACAAGGCTCTTTAAGGCCTGCATAGCCTTCGGATATATTCCGAGGATATGGAGAGATGTAAAGGTAACATACATTCCAAAGCCAGGGAAAGACTGTTATGAAGAGGCAAAATCGTTTCGGCCGATCAGTCTCTCATCCTTTCTGCTTAAAACCCTGGAGAAACTGGTAGATCTATACATAAGGGACGGACCTCTAAAGAAAAACCCATTTCACAAGCTACAATGTGCATACCAATCGGGGAAATCAACCGAAACTGCGTTGCACCATGTAGTTACAAAAGCAGAAAATGCAATTGATAATAAAGAGGTATGTGCAGCTGCCTTTCTAGATATAGAAGGCGCCTTCGATCGCACGACCTTTGAATCCATCAAACAAGCCGCCACAGAACACGGCATTGAAGGCACTCTATGTAGATGGATAGAGTTTATGCTGAAAGGCAGGAGACTAAGGTCGTCACTGCTAGGAGATGAAATCCGTGCAACGACCACGAAAGGGTGTCCACAGGGTGGAGTACTGTCGCCAATACTATGGTGCCTCGTAGTGGACTCCCTATTACACGGACTAAATAGAGGGGCATATTTTTCTGTGGGATATGCAGATGACATAGTCATAATGGTAAATGGCAAATTCCCGGAAATTGTGTCGGAAATACTGCAACAAGCTTTGGCTGTGGTAGAGGATTGGTGCAGAGAAAACCACCTCTCCATTAATCCAAAGAAAACCACGGTTCTCCCTTTTACAAAGAAGAGAAATTTGGGCAAGTTGAAAAACCTGCTACTGTTCGGAACAGAATTAGAATGGTCCACCAATGTCAATTACCTTGGCATGACTCTGGACAAGGAGCTCACATGGAATCAGCACGCCAGGAAGGCGTCAGAAAAAGCAATGAGAGCTTTCAATATGTGTAGATCAGCGTATGGAAAAGTTTGGGGACTAAAACCCAAAATACTATACTTTATTTACACCACTATGGTTCGCCCCATTTTGTCTTATGGCAGTATCGTTTGGTGGCCTAGGACAAAACTATCCACATGCGCCACAGAACTGGGAAAACTGCAAAGGATGGCCACTATGGCAATCACAGGAGCGTTTAAGACTACGCCAACCAAGGCGTTAGATATGCTACTTAACTTAAACCCTCTTCACATCTTCATTAAAACTGAAGCAATGAAGGCCCTACATAGACTAAATGTAGCAGGCACATGGCATAGCAATATGCCGATCACCAAACACACAAGAATGGAGCTACCAGAAGAGCTCTCAAGGAAGATTAATATGATAAATGACGCAATGACGTCAATAAAAGTCTTCAAAAGGAACTTCAAAACATATGTCCCCACAAGGGATGAATGGAAGCAAGGGCTCTCATCGAACACTGATAGCTTAATATGGTACACAGATGGTTCAAAAACTGGATCTGGTACTGGAGCAGGAGTTTACTCAGAATCTTTCCAACTCTGGAACAGCTTAGGAGAACTCACTACGGTCTTTCAAGCAGAAATGTATGCCATCATCGCATGCGCAAATGAAAACATAAACAGGAATGTAGAAAATAAAAATATCTACATTCTAAGCGACAGCCAAGCGTCACTCAAGGCCCTGACGTCCTGCAAAGTCAACTCCAGGCTGGTTCTAAATGCCATAAAAACTCTAAATGAGCTAGGCCGCAGGAACCGATTGCGACTAGTTTGGGTCCCAGGGCATGCAGGCATTAAAGGAAATGAGAAGGCCGATGAGTTAGCTAGAACTGGATCGGCAAATGCCATGATTGGACCAGAACCATGTATGGGGCTACCAACATGCGCCATCAAGAAGGCCTTACAGGTATATGCCGATATGAAACACAAAGAGGAGTGGTGCAATAGCGTAGGGCTAGAGCACTCACGAAAGTTTATCGGCAGCAGCACCACACGCATCTCCAAATTCATCCTCAATAGTAGAAGGGACAAAGCCCGAGCTGTCATCGGAGCCCTTACAGGGCATTTTACAACAAGTGACATGCTCCATAAAATGAGGTTGGCCCTGAACAATGATTGTAGAGCTTGTGGTGAATACAGGGAAACCATGCAGCACATTTTGTGTGATTGTGACGTCCTAGCGACGAAACGGATGAGTCATCTCGGCAACGGATACCCGAAGCCAGAGGACTACAGGTTCCTTCCTCTTAGTGGGCTGGCCGCCTTCATGAACCACGTCTTTGAAGAGTAAGGAATGTACCATGCTGGGGACAACACAACAGATCACATTTGGTCGAAGTGTTGCTGGCTATGCCGGCCCCCACTGCTAAGATAAGATAAGATAAGTAATAATAATCAATTATTATTGTTATCATCATTTATTTATTTTTAATACCATTATAATACTATCCTTTTTACGCACATAATAAACTCATACCTACATCACTTTGAAACCTGTTTGAATCCGGGACGCCTCAGATAAGGCTCAGTTGAAAATCAGCGCCAGGCACTTGCTGCCTTGCATTATGCTTAACTGGGCCCATTTGCCACAGCCGTGAGGCACAATAATTTTGCTAATTATGTATTTTTTATTTTATTTAGTTTGTCATATTCTTTTTTGTGCCTTAACTGTGACAAATAAATCTTATTTCTTTCTTTCTTTACTATAAAAAAGGCTATCACTGCAAAATAGCCGTGTAAAAACACATAATTGAAACTCACATAATCAAGAACTGAGAATAGAACGGGCTACAAGTTTGCAGTCTGCGAATAGCTAACAGTTACTGTCCATTACCTGTCTCATTTGCGGTGATTCTGTAACCGTCAGTTACAATCCTGATCCGAGAGGTCTGCGATATTATAATACTTTGTAGATTAACAGTAACAGAAAGTGGTCCTAAGCGGTAAGGTAGAGGTGTAGAGGTCAGAGGCCAGCATATGAAGCTACCCCAATCTGTCAAGTTTCTTTAATACAAAATAACAAGGTTCATGTTCAATTTGGAAAATATTACAGTTTTGGAAAGCTTGACCTGCTGGTACTAGAGTTGTGACTCAGGTCGAGCAGTGTTACTGGGTTTTTCATTGAAATTCTCAAAAACAGCTTGAAGTATGTTTTCGCTCTCTATTATGTTGGACATAAACATTTTGGCAAACTGTGGGTCATACATTTGGTACAGTTCTACATTGGTATACTAACTTAACTTAATTGGTATACTAACTTAGCTTAACCCTTGCTGAATACAGGCGAGATGATAATGTTCTACAAAAAGAGCAAATAAGTTAAGCTTTAGAATAAACTTATTGTCAATACATAAATAAATATTAAAAACTTATGTTGAATCCATCAATCCATTTTCTATCCCACTGCTGGGCACGTAGAAATATATATGATGAATGCCTACCCCAATGAGAGACAACATTATTTTTATCGAACTAAAATTTTGTCTTTCTAGGCTTCTTGAGTCAATAGGTTTACCTTATCGGATGCTTTGGGCGATGTCGTTTCTATCGGCTTAAGCGGATTTGACGGATTCGTCTGTGAAGCTGAGATAAAATTAGAATGTCTGTGTGCTTTAGATTAGTGGATTTTTTTACATCAGAGTTTTGTTTTATTGTTTAAGAACTGCGGCTCCCGATACTAAGACTGAGACTAAGGTGACAAACTAGCATAATTATGGCCCACCTGATGGTAAGTGGTTACCGTAGCCATAGAGGCTCGTAACACCAGGTGTCACTTTTGCGTTGCCGACCCTGTAATACGAAAGAGAAATAGTTGTGTTGGCAGTGGGGACTGCCAACACAACGTTTGCTCGCGGAGCACTGGCAACCCTGTTCATCATAAGGAACACAACACAAACCAGTATTATTTCACTGCACTTCTCTGCAAGGCAGAGGTACTACCCCAGTCGGGCAGCTCCAATTTTAGTAAAATTACTCCCACTATCTACCGCTCTTTATTTTTCAAATCAAAATTCATGTAACATTTGATTCAAATCTTACCTGTACCCCAAAATAGCTTCGATTATGACTCAAGATTTCCAATTTTAGGTACCTACTTACGTCTTGTTTCAAGAAGAAAAATTTATCATATAATAATATTAGTAGTACAGTAAATTCACGGTCGCTGGGATGTTCCAAAACCAACTTATAATCAAAATCTTCATAAGTATGCCATTATACACCAAATCACGCTACAAAATCCAATTCAAAATTCAAGCGTATGTTCAAAAGGGTCGTGAAGATATATATACGTTTCTGAATCAAACCATTTGAACGATTCGAGGCCCCTTTACTATTATATTAATATAATAATTTAATCTTAAACGTATTGCATGCGTTCAGACAAGGACTTAGTAATTATTGTAATACCGTTTTAAATCCTGCTCTAAAGGTCGGTCAAAACAGCAACTCATTCAATGATGGGTACAAAAAAAAAACAGGAAAACTTAATAGCATATTGCTCGACCTGGGAATCCAACATCCGCTGTAACAGTTTCGCTTAGAACCACTAGATTAACGAGGTAGTTCATTTAATCTACTACAAGGTTTATAAAACAACCATCGATCGCTAGTTAAATTCTTAGTAAAAAAGTCTGTCTTCGCCTAAAAATTTACACGAAAATGTAATAAAGTTTCTTTATCTTTCTAGTTTGAGAAAACCTCTTTGTTATAACACAATATTATTACAACTTTTGTAGAATGTACAAGAACTTACTAAGGCCCCAAATTCCCAGACGGCAGGTGATATATTATGAGATATGTATGAAGGATTGTTTCTGATACAGTAAGCACAGTCCACTGAATTATAGAAACAGATTTTCAAGAACAGATATAATTATGATACATTTTTTTTTTTTGTAAAAGACTTTAACTAGTCAATGTTTTATTATTTTACTTTGCAGAATTTATATTTAGCAAGGCGTTGGTACCTACCACACAAACTCAGCAGCATTTGGTTATTTTAACTTACCGTGCGTCTTGTCGACATTTTAAGATAAGAGTGAGGATATGAATTCAGATCACCGCAAGAGAATACAGTTCTGTTATTAGTTGTGGCGAATGTGAATCTCATGGCCATGACTATAATGCAAGGGAAGATAAGTGCGCTTTTCAGCCGGTACGAATCCGACATACTCTGCCTCCTCAGAGGATCCATGAGGATTTTCCGTGCCTTAAACCCTAGGTTAATGTACACACGATGATATATATCAAGTTATAAATAGGTACAGCCCTTTGGAACTCCCGTATTCTGTAACAATACCGAAGATTTTTGTAGTGAAACTGTATAGCTTTTTGTTGTGTATACACATAGTATATTTCATCTTAGCATTTCACGGCGCTAATATAAAGACGACATCACAGTCACGTAGTTCCCAGGTCTGTGACGTTTCCCCCTTTATTAAATTCTGTTCACGTCCTGGAATACTAAATGTTCCATAAAAAATAAAAGTTATGATATGATAGTAAAGTATGGTATGAAATGGTTGGACCGTTTGCGCGTTTTTAATGAGATTCTGTGTTGACTTCGGTATATTAATTTTTGATGTCATAAGGCGGCGTCGAGGCCGGCCCGGTTAGAAGTGGGGGAGGGCTTGGATATGTGCCATGAAGGTTGGTTTAAGGTGATCTAGAGGATCTGGGAGAATTCTTTCCAGCAGTGCGAAAAAATGGTAAAAAGAATGTAGTTTTTGTTTGTAATAATTTCAAAGAAGAATATTTTTAAACATACTTGAAAAGTTTAGGAAATTCTGCGTATCGTACCTATATTTATGTTCAAGAACTATTTTGATGTTTATTAAACTATTTGGATCATCCTGTTATCTGTCAACGCATACTTCTGGTATAGTTTCATAGGTATAAAAATTGATGCTTTGCTAAGGAGACTTAACTTATTAAATTCACAAAATGCTTCTCAAATTCTGTCGCCGTCATTATTATCGCTAGTGATATTCCGACTTAAAATTTAAATGAAAATTTTCAAATTAATTGAAATTCGCCTTAGGCTCGGGTCATTGTCTTTATCAGGGAGTATAATAGATATTATTCTCGAAGTACTTCACAAATACAAATTAATATGAAAATATGAACTGCGTAGGGCGTTATATGAAATCCTTATAAATAAAGCTTTTAATATAGAGATTACAAAAGAAGCTTAGGTACATTTAAGAAACAGGAAGATTTAATTTAACAATAGATTTACTGCCTTATGGGTCCTGGATTTGATTCGCAGGTCAAGCAAACTGTATTGGTTTCTCGATAAGGGAATTAACAGTAGGAGCCCGAAGTTTTGATTTGTATTCAATTAATAGCAATAGGCTGATGGCTTGCTGATAATAACTTACAAATAAATCGTTATTGATATTCAAAATCATAATTATCCAAAGGACATGTTATGAAATGGGCTTTGTTTTTGAACCAGTATCATGTGCGGTTTTTCTGATAGGGAAAATTATCAAGAATATGATTAAAAAAACAACAAAAAATATTAAAGGCACCCATAATTAATAAATTAATATTTTAAATTCAATTTTTTTTTTGCGTCATAATAATTTTACACAATGAAACAAAGAGAAAACTATTGTGTATGATTTCTTAAAGCTTAAATATACCCCATAATGTTATTTAAAATAATATTGATAATAAAATAATAATAATATAATTTGGATGTATATCATAGATTCCTTTGCTTCAATAGAATTTATGAAAACATTACCTTTCTGTCAGTATGGTGTCTTGTCATTTTTGTCAAAACATTATTTACCTAAATGTCAAACGCAATAATTATTTTCAATTTTTCAGTAGACATTTCTTCAACGCTATTAGAGAGGGCCCTATTGACAAGGAACCCTACGCCACCCTGGGATGTTTTATCACCCTCGCGGAAGTACAGAAGGTGGCCCGAGTTTAGGGTAATGGTGTCCTCTCCCTCTCTTCGGACTTCACTCAACCCCAAAACGTGCCACCTTATGTTCTCCAGCTCCACTTCCAACTGCGCTAGGTGTGCGTCTAGCCTCAGACTGCGTCCGTTGTACGTATCCAGGGTCAGGTAGGATGGACGGCCTTCCGTAGCCCGGGGATTCTTAGCACCCCCCGCCCTGCCGTTGTTATGACCGCCGCCTTGGTCGAGAATAAATAAAATTTCTACAAAGAGAACATTCCACGCGCTGCCCATGTCCAAGAAAAGCCCAGTGTGGAGAGGCGAGGTGTATTGCCCCTCCATCCAAAGGGAGGATCCTCCAACCAGGCGGGTGTTATGCCTGGCGGGCCACGGCCCGACGGTTGATGTCGGGCGGTTGTATATATGCAACTTGTCGTTGCGAATGTTGCTTGCGCGATTCAGGCCTTCGTAGTTCTATGTAGCGCGGTAGATGTCGCTACATCACTCCCCCCCGAGACCGGAGGTCGATGATCCAGATGAGTCAGCGGTCAGTGCATCTGAAGAGCTTGCCAGTGCCAGGAGTGCGAGTTCCAGTGAGTCGGAACGGATGCCGCGTAGTCCGCAGTGAGTCGGGACTGTGAGCGGTGAGTGCGATGAGTCCCCAGTGAGTCGCGGCGATGCTTGTTGCTGCGTAGCGAAGCGTAGTGGCTGGCTGCTGCGTCGACCAGGAGAGATAGCCTCTGCTTGTTGACCGGCCGAAGTGCAGTGTGCTGTGCCAAGTCGCTGATGTCGGCTGAGGGTTCTGACCAGGCTGCATGTCTGCTGCAGGCATGTGGTCAGGCTGCCCGTTGAAGCCGGAAGAGTGCTGGCTGGCTGTGTGACTCGCTGCTCGATCCGTTGAAGGCTGCTGTGAGGGGAAGGTGATGACGAAGGTGCTGGTCTCCGGAAGGCTGCGCTGATGTTCTACTCGGGGTCACCAGTGTGGAAACACTGGCATCACGTCGGGGTCACCAATTTACCAGCTAGTCAGGAGGTGTAAATGAAACAGCTACATTTGGATTGAATAAATGGTATAAGCTAGCGTTTATTATATTAATAACTTCAGTAGTACATGAAACATAGGACATAAACTCTGTGGTTACTTAAATTGACCAATCACAGTGCAGACGCAGCGCATGGAGTATTTATTAAAATCTGAGACGAATTCTCGCCATATAAATACTCGCGTAAATAGCACGGCGTCAGTCCAGGTCCGATCAAGAGTCTACCATGCCCCCTCTGAACCGTCCTAATCAAAGGCCCGCCTTTGACGACGACGAAAAAGCCGAATGCCTAGCCGACAGTCTAGAGGCACAATGCTCGCCTAGCACTCTACCAGTAGACAAGGCCCACCTCAATGAGGTGAATGCCGAAGTCGAACGTAGAGTCGCCCTCTCGCTGTCCCCTGATAACCCTACGGCCCCCGTAAGTTCCACACCCTCCCCCGCCCCCGACCCAGACGACCCCGTCCCCCCCGTTACTGCGGACGAAGTCCGGTCGATCGTACAGAACCTACGACCCAGGAAAGCCCCCGGCTCAGACGGCATCACTAACAAGGTGGTTAAGCTCTTCCCCGCCTCCCTGATCATTCTGATGACCGCCATCTTCAATGCGGCATTAAATAATAACATCTTCCCACAAGTGTGGAAAGAAGCTACCGCCATCGGTATCCCTAAACCCGGTAAACCCAGGTCTGAGCCCTCCAGTTATCGCCCCATAAGTCTCCTCAAAGTCCTTGGGAAGATCTATGAACGGCTTATCTATGCCCGATTAAAGAAATTTGCCGAATCCCACAATCTCATTCCCGACGAGCAGTTTGGTTTTCGAACCAAACACTCTTGTATCCACCAAGTGCATCGCATAGTCGAACATATCAGCGCTGGATTCCAGCGCGGTATGACGACTGGCATGCTCTTCTTCGACGTGGCGAAAGCCTTCGACAAGGTCTGGCACAATGGCTTGATTTACAAGCTATATTCATTCAACGTGCCAGACCGTCTCGTGCTCATCATTCGAGATTTTCTGTCGAATCGCACCTTTCGCTATCGTATAGAGGGCGGCACACTCTCGTCCCCCCATCCTATCCGAGCCGGGGTCCCTCAGGGCTCCGTGCTCTCCCCTCTCCTATTCACGCTGTACATCAGCGATATTCCAAAAAGATCCAAGTCGCAGTTGGCTCTATTCGCTGACGACACGGCTATATATTATTCCGGCATCAGCCTAACAAACATCACCAAATTTCTCCAATCCTCGGTCAATGCCCTAGGGAATTGGTTCAGGAAATGGAGAATAGAGGTGAATCCCTCCAAGAGCGCGGCGGTTCTCTTTCACAAGAGTTCCGACCTCTCCGCTCAAGCCCAACCCATCTCCCTCTTCGGCCAACAGATCCCTTGGGAAAAGAAAGCCAAATACCTGGGCGTGGTTCTAGATTACCGACTTACATTCCGAGAGCACATAAAAACGGTGCGTTCGCGCGCCGCTTTTGCTCTAGGACGTCTACATGGCATGCTCAATGCACGCAGTAAACTCTCCCTTAAATACAAGGTGAGAATTTACGTGATGTGTATTCGCCCCATCATGACCTATGCGAGTGTCGTATTCGCTCACATAGAAAGTCCCGCTATCCATAGGATGCAGACCCTCCAAAACCGATTCATGCGCAAAGCCACGGGCGCCCCTTGGTACGTGCGCAATAGGGACCTTCACTTAGACCTAAAACTGCCTACCATCAAGCAGTTTATGAAACGCGCCTCTAAGCGCTATTTCGATTTGGCCCCCCTTCACCCTAATCCCCTGGTCAGTAGCGTAGACTACAAACCCTCTCAGATAAGTAGAGTGCGCCGCCCAAGGCACGCACTCACTTACCCTGACGACCAAATCACCCTAGCGCAGGAGTCAAACAGAGTGACTAGCACTCTCAAAACACACGCACAAAAACGCCGCCCGATATACCGTCCTCGCCGGCGAGGCCCGTCGCGAAGACCCCTTAACGGTAATCCTCCCCGTCCCTTGCTCGAGCCGGCCCGTGCCGAGCCAGTAGCTTTAAATTCGCCCCTAAATAATTTAAACCCAGATCCAGCCGTCCCTAGCTGCCCCCCCAGCAACGCCCTAAGCCGAGGTCCGTGTCCCGCAGGGGACGCCCTTAGCTGTGTTGCTTAGTTTATAAGTTGCCCCTGGCTGGAGGCATTTGGTGCCTCGCCACCTAGTCCGGTTAAGTTTTTAAAGCTCCCTCGAGCTAAAAACTATGTCCGACAAAAAAAAAAAAAAAAAAACACGGCGTCAGTCGTATGCCCGTACGCGCGACGCGCGCACGTTGATGCTAGCTGCCACAAGGGCTACCGGGAACTGGGGGCCGTTTTTTATGTGCTCTGCTCATGGGGGGGATATGCCCATAATCGCCACGCGGGGCAAGCGGATTGGCGATCGCAGGGACACAGCTTTTCGTACCGTTGACACTGCTGCCTGTCAACGGCCAAATATTTTAAGCTGTGTCCAAAGAAGCTGCGTTATACCGCAATCAGCCGGTCGCCAGAGCCCGTCCGTTGTTCAGCAGGATGACCGCGGGCAGGTGGCTTGGAGCATTAAGGTGATAGGCGACTCCCATACATCCCTACGACAATAACAATAATGACATCGAATAGAACAGTGTTGCCAGAATCAATAATTACTGCGAGTTGCAATTAAAAAAATATATATATATATATATATATATACAAGGGCTCCTCAATTTATGTACTTTCATAAAAACAAAACCTCATTACGGTTCATAATATTTTGGAATAAAAGCCCAGCCCCCATACAAAAATATAACATGTCCAAACAAGAATTCGAACTCATGACTTTGCAGTCCAATGGTCATATCACCAGGCTATCACTGCTTTTCCATACAATACACAGTTGGATATAAATATGAAATACCCTTACATCGAACTGGCAATTATGCAAAATATCGATATCGATATGGAAATAAAAGTATCCGCTATCGAGTATCGTATAAAATTGCTTTCTGCTTCGTAAGTGCAATATGCTGTACCATGTCTTACGTCTTGATAGCGCTACTTAAGTGCATTCGAGAGGGATTTTATTCCAACATATGTTTCTGCATTTAAACATCCGGCATGATATGAAGTGCATTTGATGTTTTACAAATTATGTTCGTTGCTCTACTTTGAAAACTAGTTGGAGGATTGTGTACATGTTTTTATACTCGTATGCAATACAGACTGTACATATACTGCTTCGACGGTCCTTCGCTGCCGACAGGCATTTTTGTCTTGACATACATTGCTTTAGAAAGGCAAAGGATTTAGGAAGCTAGCAAAACCTTTTTTTTTTCATGGATTTGTCTGCCACCTTGGAAGGTGGCAGGGTATGTCGGACTCGTACCGATTAGAAATTGCCTTCCTTTGCCTTTTAGTTATAGCCTGTGATTCGTGGCATTCGCTACGATCATGACGGTTGCCAACAAAACCTGTGTTTTGACATTGAATTTAACTTTGTCTAATCAAAAAATTACATACAATTTGTCAAAACAGATTATAGCTGTATGTACATTTTCGTCAACTGTACCTACATACAAATACATAAAATATTAAAGGACATATAAATATATTATTTTGTAAATATATTTATATTTACAAAATAAAACTAATTTCGATGACTGAATAATTTATTTTTAGGAATTTGAAGTAAAGAAATTGATAGGCCGTATCTTGAAGTAACATTTAATCTTTATTTAATCAAACTTTATCAAAACTCATTACAATTTAAAGTCTGCAAGATAGAAGTAACTTACCTTTAAAATATTACTAGGTCAGAAGAGTGATATTTTGTGTAGTAAATAATGAATATCTTAGGTGATCCCTAAGACGAGACGAGATTTTGAGCATACGGCCCACCTAACGGTAAGCAGTTGTCCCAGCCTATGGATACTTACAACACCAGGGACTCCTTGCAGCCTGTCGACCTTGTAAAACGAAAGAGGAAGAGTTGGGTTGGCAGTATAAGGGTCAAAGTCCCCCCACTGCCAACACATCGTTTCCTCGCGGAGCACTGGCAACCATGCTCACCCGTTAAGAACACAACACAGCTCCAAGCTGTGTAATTTTACTACGATTTTGTTTTATGGGATAGGGGGCAAATGAACAGACAGATCGCCTGATGGTAAGCGATTATCACCGCCAATGGACACCCGCAACACCAGATTTTCTGCAAGGCGAAGGTACTTCTCCAGTAAAGTCCAATTTGAGTGGGATAACTCCCATCATGCCACCTCTCTTGAAATAATCCCATGGGATTGGGAAAAAACATGCGGGTAAGTACATAATGTAATTCTCCATTAGACCCTCTTTTTAGCTACCAAAGACCAACGTAAAAGTCGAACAGCTGTGTTCAGGAGTACCTCATTGGTAAAACTATCGAGTTTTCGGGAGATGATTCAATTTCCAGATCGGGCAAGTGTTTTTCGGTTTATCTGTTAAAAAAATGGATTATTGCCAGTTTGATACAATTTGTTATGATAAAAATTCATAAACCGCGGGATTTAAACATAACAATATTATGTAAATCACGTATATTATCACGCCACGATGCAGAAATAATCATTCAATTATACACTTAACGAAAATACTGTTTATTGAAATTTAAATGGTTTACCAAGGCATGCATAGCCTTGGTAACTCTAGCTTGTTATTTATAGCAATAACACAAACATTTTGCGTTTTTAAACCATAAAAAGCTTCATAAAGCCACCTACTGAAAATTCCATTACGACCCATTAAAACAGTTGTTAGCAGCTCTTAAATATTACGAGTTAACCAGCACGGGATCAAAATAATGCATTTTATGACGTATAAATAACAGGAAACGCTATAGTTCCCGTAAATTGAAAAATAAAACAAATTGCAAGCATTTATTAAGGTACCTATAAATTTTATTTCTCGAGCAATTGTAGCGAAATCGTGACCACGAGCACTTAAGAAGAAAATAAAATTTTAACAATAAACATGCTATATTCTTGCCCTCGAAGTATTCTTGTAACAAGAATAAAAGAAAATTGAATAGTCTGTCTTTTATTTTGGTTATCATGGCTCTCATGGCTAATAATTACGCTGATCAACTCATCTGCAAGATTAAGGTGGGCTAGTCTCGGTCAGTCTGTGAATGGTGACCAATTTTAACACATCCAGACCCCTCCGTGGCTCGGAGAGCACATAAAGCGACAGCTTTATGTGCGCTTCATAGCCGGGACCGACAGGTCCCGGCTATCATTCGATCACCTATGATAATTTATTAGTGGTAGTCAGAAGCCTAAAAAGCCTGACCACCAGTCTATCCGCAGAGTTTTGGTAAAGCCCAGAAATTGGGTTGCAGAGGTCTGATAACAGTCACTGCGTTTAAAATACTGATATTTGGCTGCATCTGGATAGACTAGAACCCGACCCCAATATAGTTGGGAAAAAGCTCGGAGGATGGTAGTCAACACTTTCACTGCCAAGCTATCTATTTATTTATCTATCAATATCGATCTTGCGCAGACCGCATCCACCGACTCCCTGCGACCCTCACAAGGTCGTCCGTCCACCTAGTTGGGGGCCATCCTACGCTGCGCTTTCCTATGCGTGGGTCGCCACTCCAGGACTTTATTTCCCCAGCGGCCATCCGTTCTTCTGGCCACATGGCCCGCCCATTGCCACTTCAACCGTGCAATCCTGCGAGCTATGTCGGTTACTTTGGTTCTTCTACGGATATCCTCATTTCTGACTCTATCACGCAGAGAAACTCCGAGCAACGACGCGTGACTCTGAGCCTCCTAATAAGTCCCATCGTTCGCCAAGCTAATTAAAAACAATGTTGAATCGACCCGGGAGCCGGGAGCGGGGAATTGAATGTGTTCATAAGCTGACAAGTAAATATATACAAGTTCTTTTGCAACTCCAAAGTGAGGAGAACTACAAAACATTAAGTTCCAAAGTTTATAGCAAGTGACAAACAGTTCTTCAAGCCATTTAAGTTGCTAACACACATCCTGATGCCTAATAAAAAGGAACTGAGAAATGAGAAACTTTGTTGAGTTGCTCTATAGTGCTATTATACGCAGTTTTATGGCGCAATAACTTTATAATAATTTCGTTTCTGCAAGAACTCACGTCGCCTTTTCGAGCGGTAGTTTGTGCTGCAATCCGCCACGCGCGCTGAGGCGCTTTGGTAGATGTTATGAATGATTGAATGAATAAATCTTTTGCCTTTTAGCATTGGGTTCTACGAAAGAGCGTTCGATTGCAATTCAAAAACGTGCGATTTAGCGTCCATATCAATGTTGCATCGCGTTTTGTGCTCTTTGAATCCGATCATGAAATCGTGATTCTTTCATTATGGTTTTAACAGCACAGTACAAGCCACATTAGTATGATATAGAGCAACAGGTGAAAGACAACTAAGTAATATAGAGAACTAGATCTTGTAACCCGAGGAATTAAAAAAAAAACAATTCATGAACAGACACAATTTACAGACGTCAGAAGTTCAAGCTGTCCAAAAATTTCAAATTTTCCGATTTGAATATGAACCTTATAGATATATTTATTTGTATTAAAGTTGAAAATCTATCAAAGAAATTTGACAGATTAGGGAACCTCAATGTGCTTATCTGTACTTGAAACCAAATTAAATATAAAATGACATAACATACCATCACGCCTGTATTCTCCGAAGCGTTAGCCAAAGGTATAGGTAGGTAAGTAATGTAAAATCATAGTTCGCCAGTATGTTTAAGTCTCATGTAATAGGGGGCGAGCCTATTGCTATTAACTATCTTAAGAGGTAGAGCATAGTGGGAGTAATTTCACTGAAAATTGGAGCTGTCCGACTGGGGAACTGGGGACTACCTCCGGCTTAGAGAAAATCGAAGTGAAATAACACTGCTTTAAGCTGTGTTGTGTTCCTTACGTTGAGCAAGGTTGCAAGGTTGCAAGTGCTCCGCGAGGAAACGTTGTGTTGGCAGTTGGCAGTGGGGAGACTTTGACCGTTATACTGCCAGCCCAACTACTCCTCTTTGACAGGGTCGACAACGCGCAAGTGATACCCCTGGTGTTACAAGCGTCTATAGGTTACGTTAACCACTTACCATCAGGTGGGCCGTATGCTTGTTTGCCAACTTAGTGGTATAAAAAAACTATAATATAGTTTCAGGTTTTCAATAATAAATATTATTATTCCTGAGAATTTCATATAGAAATTCAATAACACTGTTTTTGTTACTTGACCTGGGGATTGAACCTAGAGCCTCCAGCGCAACAGTCACACTATTTTACAGTTACTAGCACTGAGCTAATGAGGTGGTTTCCCTGTACAATCAATCAAAATATATTCAAGATATAACCATTTAGGTTTCGCTACAGATATAATTGACGACAACGCGTTGTGAGCTGTTTTTTCACTCAATGAGCATTTTCAATCTTTGAGCGTAACATATACATAGTACAGACCTACAAGTCACCATTGTCATGCAAGTGTCATCGACAAAGGAGAGGAACCAAACCGAAAATAAAACTCACAATACTGCATTATTTCCAAAGATATCTTACAGAGAATGCATCTAAGTCTTACAAGTTCACATTGGAAGGATCCGAGGACTTTATTTATTCTGAACATCGCAACTACAATATATTTGCAAATTTTTCGATATGTGCTGTCATTTGAGAGCTATGAATAAAATATCGTAGTTTAAGGCACCGCACGGTAATTTTGTAATGCATACATGGGAATGCATACAAAATTATCATCTTCCTAGCTTTGTCCACACTCTGTTGAGGTCAGTACACCACACAGTCTAACCAGATGCCGCTGAATATCAGTATTTTACATGACGCGACTACCTTCAGACCTCCTCAGCTCAATTTCTGGGCAATATCATTATCCTAAGGATAGGTTGATTGTAAGGGTTTTTGGTCTTCCGACTACTGGTAATGTTTAGTGTCTATCCACAGAATACAAAAGTGTTTGTGTTTAGGTCATCATTATCAGCTTATATTAGTCTACTGCTGGACGTAGGCCTCCCCTAATGTGCGCCATTTCACCCTGTCCTCGGCTTTTCGCATCCAGCTTCTACCAGCAGCCTTTCGCAAATCATCACTCCATCTTGCCGGAGGGCGTCCTACACTACGTTTGCTGAGTCGCGGTCTCCACTCGAGAACACTGTTTGGGTATTTCTTATGTATTTTAAGAACGTATATATTATACGTATTTACAAAAAAAGTAGGTATATGATATATCCATTGTCATCCAAGTTCTATTTAGTTTGTATTAGTAACCTGCTATTAAATACTATTAATGTCGTAAGTATTCATTCAAGATAATAGTAAAAATTAAATACCTTATTTACAAACAAAAAAGAAACTATTAAACAGAATTCCATCGTAGTCCATTAAATGCGGTAACATGGGCCATTGTGTAGAAGCCTATAAACCATGTAAGCTTTGCACCCCACAATAAAGCGCTCACAGCTCGCAACGATACACATAACCTAAGTAATACACACATAAAACACACAAGATAGAAAACAACACACAAAATTCACGGCATAATTCTAAGTTTTAAGACTCGCCATGTTTCCATCTTGCCAAGTTTCACCGACAAAATGTAAAGTAAGCATAAACGAGACTTAAATTTTGCCAAACTGCCACATATAACGTTCGGAGCTCGTAAACAAAATGATAAAGCAGTCGTACTTAGGTTGTGTTTGGTCGGTCCACGAAATTCCCTTTTAAACTGATACGAGGGATGTCGACGTTACGTTTATAAGCGTAGGTTAATTTTGTTCGCACATCTTTATTGCGAATCTGGTGTTCACAGGATGTTGTTCTGTTAAAGACGATGTGATTTTTTATTTAATTAACACTTTTTTTTATAATTTCTTTTTTGTTATAGCCAAAGAGATCACACCTTTTTTTTTGTTATGTATTTTCTACTATCCGATCGGTCTGATGACAATTAGCAGATTTCACCGATGAAATTGAATTAAACAGGAAGATTACTATTACATACTTTAATGATGCTTGAGTATTAACTTGGATGTCAAAACATAATGCACTGGCTGACATATAGCAATGAAGATTTATTTAATCTAAGCAAAGTAAAGATTTTGTTTTATATAAAAAAAAATATTTCGTAAATTAACAAACAGAAACGTTTTGCTGGGGAGTTTGTTACGCCGTTTCTTCTTCCCAGCGAAAACACTAGGAAGCGGTGACGGGCCGTTTTGGGGGCTGTCTTAATGTAAAAATGACGTTCAAATAGTACTAACTAGTAGTCAATCTTGAATAAATTATTTTAACTTTGACTTAAATGTCTAGAAAAAATAGAGTTTGTTTGACACGTCCACTGTGCGGGACTGGCTTCAGTTTTATTATCTATCCCAGTTGTATGATCCATAGCCGAATGTATGTACGAGTATGTATGTAGCTGCACATGTCATCATAAGGTTGGGGTCCTATCAGAATACCAGCGCTATGGAATTATGTTTTTTTTTTAATGTCGCAGAATTATGCTGAGACAGAAACCTTCATGGCGTCGTACAGGGATACTATGGACTGTAGTATTTAATTAATTTCTGTACTAAAAAGTGTTCTTTCTTTTCTGTAAATGCATTCTGTAAATCGTTTAATATGCAATTGGTCACTCAAGACTTTTGCAAGTTTGTTTTTAAAATTTAAAATCAGCAGTAGTGCTATTGTATTTAACTTTATGATACAGTTCATATATTCAGTCAGTTTTACTTCATATAATCTTCCTGAGGAGTAATACTTATCTCAAAACTACATAGAATAAATATAATATTCGGATAACTTTTAGATAGCTATAATTTAATTATGAAGGCAATAAAATTTGTTCAAAGAAAGCAGTCAATTGTAGACACAGTTCAAGATTATTGGGAACGTTTTGAAAAGTATTTATACTTAGTTGCGTTTATAAAATGCTGCTTTAAGATTACGCTATATTCTTAAAAATCTTATTTGTTACTGTTAATTATGGCATAATTTAAAATCATTCCTTATTCTTTGTTAATGTTCAGAGTAATGTGCATCTCTTTTGAATCCTTTGTCGATGGAATATTTTTTATGTCGAACAAATCGTTACTGGGTTTTTCTACGATATTCCCGGTTAGATGGTAATAGGCTCGCCTCCTATTTATATGGTCCTAATATACCGGTAATCTGTGGGAATAGGTACATTAGGACACCTCTGTTACGTTATATTAAAATTATAGTTTTTATTAATTTAGAATATCTCGGACCTTACAATACCTACTATCTTAATATTACATAACATTTCAGCTGTAGCTTTAACATGCAAACCCAACATTTTTATTCTCACTATAGCGCCATTTTAGCACACAGCTGTTACCATTAGATAATATCAGTGAGTATTAAAATATGTACACTATTCCTTAAAAGATTAAGTCCAAAATTGTATGCACAGATCTCATAATAAGTACTTATAAATCACTCGAACAGCAATACAGTAAAATTTTCTGAAATTGGAAATGTTTTTATAGACACTCTATCCAATCAAGTCCGCTAAATTATTGAAATTTGATCTTTATATCAGTGATATAAAATTCATTGTACAGGTCTACGTAAAATAGATCGATACATTTTTTAGATAATTAGTATATCGACTCTATTAACCCTTTCAGACCTGATTTTTTGCTTTTTGGAATTTGTAAGAACCGATTTTATTCATGATATATTAGTTATTATTGAGTATGGAAATATTGAAAAAACTGAATTTTTTTCAGTATTTTCCGAGAAAATTGTTTTTTTATTTATGTCCTCAAAAGTGAACATTCGTCCTAAGTGATTATAACAACTAATATAGGTGCTATATGTAAATAAATAATAGATGATCATTTTATAACGTTTTTATTAGAAAAAATATAAAAAAGTTTTACAAAATTAAATTCAACTTCTTCAAAACAAAAAATAAATCTTCTAAAACAATGAAAAACTTAAAAATAAAATAAACTGTAGGAACTTTAGGTATGGAAACTTAGGAAACAATTTTTGTCTTTGGTTAGACACAAGTGCACTTTGCATTTTATGCACTTGATGCGGGATTTTCCTTTGCATCCCGGTAATTTGCAGCGTATTCCTGACCCGACGTCATGAGCTGGAAAGTGACCAACACCATCTCGAGCTATTTCAGTTGACGGACGCAGTTCTCCCGGTCTTATTGGAACAATTACCGGGTAAGGACTGCTGCAACTACTTGGTCGACCCCTTTTTGAAGCTGAAATCTTGTTTCGGAGAACTAAACTTTGAGCTAGGTGTTGGCGAAAGTGAAGAAGTGTAAGCCGTTTTGCTTTAGGTATTCCGAGCAAGTCGTTATCAATATCATATTCACGATAGGCTTGAACGACGGCCAGATCTGAAGCATGAAAAAACATCCGCAAAGGCCACTTCTTCGACTTTATGAAAGTCCTATAACTATCTGTATAATAAGCTGTTTAGGAACATATTTATAATAATAATCAAGAGGGTCTTGCACAACTGGATCAAATGCTATTGGTGGCTGGAAATCTGTCGGTATAGTTTTATTTATTTGTCTGTGCCTCCACTTGATGCTCGGTTTTGGTGTAAGATAATCGAAATTCCCACCATTCGATGCAGCTAGCTCTTGCACGTCCTCTTCAATAGCCAGCTCCTCTGACTCATCGGTCTCAAGCTCAAAATCGAAAGCTAACATACCTTCGTCTTCATTTTCGTCTTGATGTTCATCGATGGGGTCAGGTGGGGTGTACTCTCTTTGGTTCTGTGTTATCACATCAGCACCCAATCGAACATGTCTCGTACATGGGATATTACTATTATTTCCTACTTCCTCATCATCCGAAGACAACTCCAAGCCGACAGGTGTCCATGTCCCAAAAGTTTCAAAGCGTCCCTCGAGAACATGATTTTTGATCATAAATACATCTATAAAAAAACATTATAAGATGCTAATGCTAACATTATAGATTATAATTTAGGTACTTATATGAATATATTAAATGTTTATCAAATACCTAATACGCTTTTTGAAAATTTAACTTTAGGTAGGTATTCACTAAATGTCTATGAATGTTTGTAAAAATATATCCAAACAAAACCTATTGTCCGCATTTGTAGACATAACGTATATTCGCAATTTATTATATAAAACACTAAATAATTGTTTGTAAAATACGATGTTCTTTGCCTTTATAACATAACTTATCGATATATATTTATTTCAAGGCCTACCTTACTAAATAACTTGAAATTATAAAGCAAATAAATCACTTACCTACACACTTCAAACTTTCGCCGGCGACTGATAGAAACAGACTAATTATTTCATAAACGTACTAATAGATGGCGTTGGGGGTATGTTTTTTAGAGATTTATAATGTTCGCGAACGATAACAACAGTTTTTATTTAAGTAAAATTTTATTTTATTAGGATAGTTTTACAAAAAATGTTATGTCCTCAATTGCGCACGGTAGGTCTGAAAGGGTTAAGCAAAGTTTGGCGAAATTGAAAGTCAGAAATAACCATCTGACGATCAACTGTATTTCTTAAAAACGTGCGTTTTACGAGTACGTACTCCGGTGAAGAACATTACATATGTCTTATGTCACTGACGTCACGTCTTATAAGATGTAGAATGATGAAGATAAATTCTACATCACAAGTCGGTATCGGTAGCTTAGCGGCTAAAGCGTCCGGTATAATCTGCGGAACCTACGTTCGGTTTTTCATTTCATTCTGACTAATATTATAAATGCGAAAGGATATCTGTCTGACTGTTAGTTTAGTTTTCACTCCTAAGCAGCTGAACTAATCTTCATGAATTTTGGTATACACATAGATTGGACCTTGGAGAAGGATACCTTTATTAATTACCTTTAGTCGCAAAAAGTTTTGCAGATTCAAGTGGAGCTGCGAGAAACAGCTAGTATTGATATAAATTATGAATTACAAGAAAAGTGAAACTATGTTATCGCATTACAAAGAACTTTGCAGTTGCTTATAGCGAGCCAAGCCGTTAGTTAAGAAAAATGGACTATCTTACAATTTGTAGGCGTGGAGAAAGACTACTTAGATTTATTAGATAAAAAATATACTTCAACATAGTTTTGACTTAGGGCGTGACAGAACAAGCGTAGCGTACATACGAAGAATAAGCTGGAAGGCATATATTCTACATGCCTTTTTTCTACAGTGAGATTTATGCATTTTATGTTTATATTTGATAAGAACGTGGGGCGTTCGGTGTCTAGATGAATCGATGATATCAAGAAATAAGCGCAGAAATGGCAAGCAATGGAATAAGCGTAGAAAGGCGTCCACTCAGCAGTATCATTAGCGTAATGAGGCCTCTACTCAGCAGTGGCATAAGCGTAGAGGGGCCTCTACTCAGCAGTGGCATAAGCGTAGAAAGGCCTCAACTCAGCAGTATCATGAGCGTAAATAGGCCTCTACTCAAAAGTGGCTAGATTCTGTGGATGATGATTACATATTTTTTTTATACCAATAAGGTGACAAACAATACGGTCCACCTGATGGTAAGCAGCATAGCCTATAGACACATGCAACACCAGGTATATTTTTTACTATTTGGTAAATTGTGGACACTAAGGATATGTGGATAGGTATGTACAGTAAGCTAAAATAATCATCAGAAATTATTTAAAAAGGAGAAAAAAAATAGCAATTACTCTCTAAAGTCTACTTTATAAATACATAAGTTAGATTATATTATCTTTATGCAAAATACCCTCCATTTTATGTGTCGTTACGATCTCATGTTACAGTTTTCGCTTCCCCTTTCAAGGGTTGGGGTGAAGATATAAGGGACGGAGGGGCAACGCGGTGTGTGAAAAAACTCGGTCAAGTGAGTTAAATGTGTTCACTGAATAGATTCCGTGCTGATATTTGCGTGAGCTACCCTTAGTCACATCTTAGATGTTTTGCAAATATGTTTGCGATACCTCATATATAAACATACATATTTTATTATACGCATGTTTTCCATTGAGGTAAATTATATATTTCCACGACGTGCTATAATCCTGGCACTTTTGCTTCATCTACATTCATTGATCTCTTCATGTGAGGAAACCAGCATACCTGAGAAATTTTCTTGAAGCCGTGTGAAGTCTGCCAACCCGCACTAGGCCAGTGTGGGTGGACTATAGCCTAATCCTTCTAATCCTGACAGGAGACCCGTGCCCAGCAGTGGGACAGTATATGGGTTGATGATGATTGTCGTCGGTTTTAGGTATTCTGTACCTGGAATTTCTTGAGAACATCTGCAATTTTTGTATGCGTTCTTCCAGCCGTACTTGCCATGTATATTTGTTTCTTCAAATATGTGATGGTTACAAAAATTCTGCAGCTGATTTTGTCTGGGTCGATACAACTGTATTGCTAAATATTTTAGGAATAATGAGCTAATAATATAAATACAAATTAAGGCAAATGAGGTTTAATAACAGTCGCCTCAAGATTGCACGCTAAATGATTAAATTAGTGTTGCTAGTGTCTATTGCTGTTTTGATTTATATCGAGTAAATAGAAACATTACTGGCCCCTGCCGATATTTTTAGGGCCCATGTAATAGGGTTAATATAACTGTTACAGAGAAATTTCTACCGTGAAATTAAATTAAAATCTTTATTACAATTCAATTAGATCTTCTCTTAGACAAATGAACTATATTTTTTTATTTTTTCTCACAAATCATGATAGCACAAGAATATGGAAAATGTGAAGTAAACCTGTTTTATCAATAATACATCGCCTCTCATATCCTATAACATGGGACTTAAAACATACCAACGAACTGTGGGTTTACGTAATATAGCTCTACTTGCTTGTTGTTATTTTTTTTTATTCAAATCCAAAAACATAAATAATAAGTCATCAAACTGTAGTATCACACACTCGATACATGTCATACGTCACAAATATAGTGGATATTACAGACTAAACTGTACTCAAATACGTGCCACAATGGTTTTATATCGGCTGTTACATACACTCGGCTTTCGAGCTTAAGGCTTTTATGGGTAGCTCATAAAAATGATAGATCACTGTGGTACCTCTTTACATAGTAGGTACGGTTAGTATTCCCCTTTATCGTATTTCGCTTACTGGTATATTGAGAAGTGCTCACGTACTCAAGCGTTCGGAAGAAGAAAATAATGTTCGTATTTTGTGACGTTATTTTGTTTCTGCAGTACCGAGGGGCTTGTGGATAAAATATAACTACGCTGATCAACCGATCTGCATGGTTAAGATACGCTATCTGCGGTCAATCTTTGGATGGGTGACCATTTTTAATACAACGAGACTCCTCTGTGACCCGGAGAGCTCGTAAAGCCGTCGATCCCGGGTGTCATTCGAACACCTACGACAATTATTTTTTTAGTGGTAGTCAGAAGGCCAAAAAGCCTGATAATCATGACAGTCTATCCTCAGGATATCGGTATTGCTGTGCCATGTAAAATTAAATATACTGCTTCGTGTAAAATACTGATTATTCATCCGCATTTAGGTTAGACTGGATGATATGGCTCGCCCCCCATTACATGGGACTTAAAACACTGATGAACTCTTACTGTAGGTGTATGTACTTCTTAATATTATCTCTGCCCAAACTTTCGCTGATACATGATGATGATTCTGATTTTATTGTGAAATTAACGTTAATAAAATGAGAACTTTTTTCATTATAACGGTCTTATTTTAGCCAGTTAATAATAAAAAAGCAACAATTCAACAATTCATTTATTTGTTTGATATTTATAGCGTTTATAGAATCTAGTTTTAACAATTAACAAAGAATTGAAACACGATCAAATAAAAGTTAAAATGTACCGATGTGCCAACGAAACCGCTGCTGCGTCCGTTCTGTTTACATTTAATTAACAAACATTTGGCGCCAAACAAGGTACAGTTAGCATCAGATGTATCTATCGGGACGAACCTATTCAAAATTATTTGAAAGAAAATTACATTATATCTCAATGCTATAAGAAATATTTCAGAATGAACATGGCTACTGAAAATTACCATCACGCCTATCCCCGAAGGGTTAAGGAGATATTTATTTAATTATTTATTACTGGTGTACTAATGTACACCCAGAGTTCGTTATATGTAGGTTCTGCGTAATAGGGGCGAGTTTACCATCAGCCGGGTAAAGCAAGCTCCGTGTTCTTCAATGAAATTCTCTTATATTTCAAATTCGAAAAAAAAAATTGATCACTATATCAATATAGCGATTAAAGCAAGTTATGTCCATGGTTTTTATGACGGATACATTCTTTAGTAAGCGATTACAATTGAGTGGTAAAAGTATACATTTTATCTACCTACTCTGTTCTTAAAACCGCTAGAATAATGGGATAATTTCTATGTAAAGTGATTTGAAAACCTATAAAAATGAAATTATTTTATTCCATTGAGATAAAGTTGTTTTTTTTTTAGTATTTTAGTTCATTATTAATAGTCAGTTTGACCCGCTGTAAGATGTATGATGCTGACTGTACCTACTAATTATTTTAGTTTTTTTGGTTAAGTTTACGTACAAAGCCTCAACAGCGTTGAGGGTTATAAATAAATAAATATTCTTGGTCAATTTTACACAGCACTATCTAGTCCCAAACTAAGCGGAGCTTGTACTATGGGTACAAGATAATTATGTATTTACAAAAAAAGTATATATATTACATAATACATAAGAAACACCCAGACAACACACAAACACATAAGTTCATCATATGAATATTGGTGACTTACATGAGTATCAAATAATTTGTTTGACAACGCGCTTGATACTCGTACCACTGGTGTTGTTGACGTTTAAGTATTATTATTTATTTATGTATATAAGCATGTTTATAAGTTGCAGATGCCGCATTAACTAATATAATATAATAATTATCATTACGCAGCCCAAAGATAATAATATGGGTATTAACCATATATTTTTTATCTAATCTATATGATTCCACTTCTGAGCAAAGGTCTCCCCCATCTCCTTCCACTGATCTTCTGTTCAGTGCTATCTGAGGCCAGCCTGTCTGGAAAGCGTTCAAATCATCCCGCCAGCGTTTTCTCGGCCTTCCTCGGCCGTCTCCAGGCAACCATTGGGTTACGATGTTTGATGATGATTGGGGCTGATGATCGAAAGTTTGAGCCCTATGTAATTGATACATCCATACACTCACGCCTTTTTCTCATGGGCGTAGGCAAAAACTAAAGAACGCCACTCTACTATTCTTGCATACTTCTTTCGCTTCATCCATGCATATATCTTGTTACATGCACACGCCGGTTGCGAGTACCTACTCCCCCCCCATGAAGAACCCCACCATGTCATTCATATGTTACTTATATCGTAGATCATTCATTAATTACTTATAGACACTATTCCGCCTGTACTCTTCGAAAGGTATCTACGAAAGTATGTTTCAGGTTCAATATAATAAGGGGCGAGCCTATTACTATTAACTGGGTACAAACTCAAACTATGAACCGCAACGAAATCTCCTATAACACTTGGTCGACCTGGAAATCGAACTTCAGGCTCTGCAACCGCTTGTAGATGTAGTTGTTATAATTAATTTATTACTTGTTATTACATATAACACAAATTTAATACAACACCTAAAGCCTATAAATTATATTAAATAAGTCCGTGAACAGCAATTTATACTGGTATGTATAGTCGTATGTATACACCGACATACCTCGCGCGGAGTAATGTGAAAACTTTTGTTACTGTACCGCCATAACCAAGGAAAGCAATAGGTTATCATACAAGTTTACTAATTTAATGTTAAACAACTATGTACTGGACATGTTTGGTATGTATCTTTGGCACAATTTGGAGGTTACAAGTCATATTACAAGTATATCTATATATTAATACGTGACGCAAAAACATGGTAACTCTTTAAAAAATATTACGCACATGTAAGAGTGTGATATTTGGTATAGTTAAAGATTGGAGAAGGAATGTAGAAAGCTAAAATTTATGTATAATAAAAACTGTATCATTTTTTGATGATTAAAATATTGCAAGGAACCTTTCTACACGTCTGAAAGCTTTTCACAACAGTGGACTATAGTCTAATCCTTCTCATTTTGAGATGATGATGATACCTATTGATGGTTTAATAGCTTTCAAACTACAACAAAAAAGAAATTCGATCCTCTGGAGTCATGGTTTCTTCAATCATTGCATTCAAAGGACACAAAACTAAGGCAATTATAAACGGTCTTTTTTCATATATTAGTAACAAATAGGTTCACTAAATCCACAATTCTTCCCAGAAAACAAAAGAAAACAGTATAAAAGTTTTAATAAAACAGTACAGGGTACTCTGGAAATTCCCAGGGAGACCATGAAACGTTATAAGTTGAAAGCATCGTAGTGTTTTAGTGTTCTTACAAGCGGCATACACGGGCAACTTTGAGCACTGTAGCTAGCAACTCCGTGACAACTCGATGTATCTTGCTGATGTTTGTTATCGTTGAGATAGAAAGAGTTTTTTATTAAAATTTTCATTTTATAAAATTCCATCGTGACCTGAAAATACCAATGGTCAATCAGGAGATACGTACAAAGCTTAAGACCTACGCAAAACGTATTGAGGTTCACCCCAACGCTCTAGCCCGCAACCTGATGGATAAAAGCACCAGCACTTTTAACAGATTAAAGAGGAAAGCCCCCCAAGACCTTATATAACGTCTGGGCATTAACAAAATGGAATAGTCGCTGGACTGATGGCATTCAAGACTCTTCCAACTTTATAACCTCTAGCTAAATGCCTCCTACTCTGGTAGATTGCAAGATTCCTATACATTAAAAAATAAATTAAATTTAATAAAACCAACATTGTAAACCAAGATTAACATTGTAATCATGCTTTTTTTTTTTCAAAAGAGTCTCAATGGAGTTTCTTGCCGGTTCTTCTCCATAAGACCCACTTTTTGGAACCGTGCAACTGGTTTTGACTTTTCAAAAGTGCTATTTTAATGGTCTAATTGTAATAAAACATTTGACTCTGACTTTAAAACTATTTCTCTCTCGTATCGTGGATGAGTTTACAGAAATAAATCTTCTATGCACAAATACCTGGACTAGGAATAATCTGTAGGTCATACAAATATCACCCAACTCGATACAAAACTTGCGCAATCCGATGCAAAAATTATTACGCGATCCGATGCAAGAAGTGTCGCGTGTGCAAAGGCCACATACACGCTGCGCTTATAGAATCAGGCAAACTGGATAAGATACTTTCTACCTGCATTATATGCTGTTAAGTGGAATTGAATACTTTATATGGACCTATACACGAGTAAGTTTGGCTTAAAGAATAGACAGCTGAAAATTTAGTGAGCTTCCAAATACTTCTAAGTACACTCTCAAAAAAATAAACGAGTACATTACGTTATTTATTTATACTTCACTAGATATTTAGCTCAATCATCGCAACGCATGAATCTCCTCCGCCACGCCAATGACGTCACATCATGACGTAGAGTCGCATCTAAGGCTTGTTTATCACGATTATCCGGCACATTACTCGCAACGATCTCTTCTACGTAAAAAGGAATGAGGTGATATCTCTTTCCTTAACGGTATGTAGTCTCATGGCTGTTTTAAGAAGGCACTTTGACATTTTTATGATGCTTTTCTCATCGAGGTTTGTTGCGGGGGCTTAAAATTTTATAGTAGATACTTGCAGTAGGATAATTTACTGTCCAATGATTTTATTTTATGCACTAGCCTTTCTGTGATTAAGACTTCATCGTTATTGCATATAATAATATGGAATGTATAGAGAGAAATGAATAAATTCAGAAAATATTTCTTTTTATAAATAAAATTAGTAATCGTGTAAAAAATTTGCAATGAAACGTAGCTTAATAAGTATCAATAGGGTAGTTTCTCTATTTCTATCATGTCCCTTTCTCACCATCAAATATAACATTATACCCTTATTGACAAACCATGAGCGTATCTCTGCCTAAATCCGTATGGATTACAAGCGAGACGTGACGGTTTATTTTGTGACATATGTGGCATATGTTCGGCTGTTGTTTAGAACACGAAAAATATTGTTTGGAAACACAGCATAATCGATTCATTCATACAAAAACCTATCGATCATCATTGAAGTATTAAAGATTATTGTACTAGCCAACATGTCAAAAATCTTGGACCAGAAAAATATTACATGCAATCACGTCACAGTTTTCCTATCCACTGTCACTCTTTTTACTTCTGGTTTGAAAATACTCGTACATTTTGACTGGGAACGGGATGATGGATTATGTTGCACTCATACTCACTTAAACCATACCGTGGTCTAAATCTAACCTGTGCTTGGAGTCATAACTTTGTTTCTTACTGCTAATTTGATCCACAAATAACATTTTTACCATCTTCTTTAATACTTTATCGTGGTCAGCGTTTGCAACTCACTGATATGCTTTACAATTTTTGACATAATTCATGCAGTAGCTCTTGTGTATATAACCTCAATGTCGATCATCCATTTGTGCTATCAAACCCGCAACATACTGAATGCAATAAACTCGCCGAACGTCATCCAATCTCGACTACTTTTAAATGTATGGCCAACTATATGTTCGGTTTTTCCATTGCTCGAATACATATTGTTAAGCAAAAATATCGGTTTGTTTGGAGAAATAGCTTTCCTTATAACCTTTGCATGGATATTCGCTTGACCAATAAGTCAGTCCGTGCGACATCTCAGCGGAAATTTGATATATCTTTGGCTTTCGTGGAGGGATTTCCTTTGAATTTTTGATTGAGTGGACTACAGTATATTATATATATACTTGCTTGGCAATAAAAGATAAATATCTATGAGTTATTTATGAAATGGTAAGTTAAAGTAACTCTAGCAAAAATCATCCTCCTGATCTTTTCCCAACAGTTTAGAGGTTGGTTTCCAGTTTAATCAGATCAGATATGAGTATTTTACACGAAGCGAACTTTTTTTAAAACAACAATTTTATTTTGTTTTAGTTTGATTTATAGACATAAATGACCTTTGTTTGTATGCATTGTGTGCACGTAAATCAAAACCGCTGGACAAATTCCATTGGGATCAATTCATAAATATTAAGTTACACTAGGACATTTTGCAAATAGTATTTATGACAAAATAACGAGTAAATAAATAGTAAAATAAACGAGTGCTGTTAAATAAATGTATTTAATGATGGAATTAACATAGTAGAAATAGACATGATATTTTATTTTTATTGACTATATTACTTCTATTAACTAATATTAGTGATATTAGAAAGATAATTAATATAAGAGATTGAATTTTTAAAAAAATCTTTCACGATTTGAAAGGCACTTTATTCCACATGGACGTCTTTTGCAACAAAAGCGAAACTTCGGTCATGAACAAATTAGTTTTAAAAAAGAAAGAGTACAACTTAATGAACGACCAATGAAAGACTCATGACGTATTACTTAAATAAACATATAAAATACGTCACTGTAATGTAATGAAGTGGCCAGCAGTTTAAGTTGACATAAGCCGGACAAAGGTTTAGCTTACGCTGAACAAATTCTTGGAACGCTAGTAGGGACAGCGATCATATTTTAGCTGTGGACGTAAGAAATACGGTGGTGGCTATGCAAATTGGGCCACGAAAGTTGAGTGTATTATAACATAACATAATATCATCACGCCAGTATTATTATTTTATTTTTACGAGCGTATAATTATCGTATTTTTTAAATACTTTAATAATAATAAACGGCCATTGTACTCATAATTATGATGGGATTGATACTGAAATTGCAAAAGGAAAGGACCTCCACAATACGAAAAAATACATCCCTTGTTTCCATTTTTAATTTTCTTTTCATGTCCTGCACCGATGTTCCTATACGTCAACTTGGCTTAATATTGACTGTCATTTTGTATTTTTTACATTTTCCATGCTAAGTATTTAAAGTTATTTTTGCTACGTCACCATAAAGACTAAATTCAGAATGCGAAGGCAAATTTCGACCTGGCGGGTGGGACCCGCAGTGGCTTAGTGGTAATAACATCTGGTGTATTTAAAAAGAAGACAGATTCTGCCCACAGTAGTCTTTGCTAAAATAACCTTGACTTTCAATTGATTTGAGTATCTACGCTGCCACTTTTGGCTTATACGGATTCAAACACGCTAATTTTATAGCTCAACGTAAAGTCGCGTCCCCCAAAACAAAAGCAGGCCAAGCAAACGTTTGACAAGTTACATCCAAGACAACTTAATCGTACTATATACTAGTGGCTACACAATGTCCAAAGCATACGATACATTCACATAAGGCTTTCAATTATTCGAAAGTCAAATGTTTATTATTATTAATACATTTGATTTTCATAATGATTTCTGACATTTACGCGAATATTATACATTGAAATAAAACTACTTTTTACGGATTTTATCGCGTATATTGATATTATTAATCCCGACGTTTCGGACCCTTTACAGCGTCCATGGTCACGGGTAGACTGAGCTGGTGGGCGTCTTGATGATATAATTATTGACAGCTACCCTTGTGGCTGTCAAAATACATTTTCTTTCTTTTTTAAAGATACTGAGAGAATCATAGTATCTTTAATAGTATCTTCTAGTAACAAATTATGTGAGTGTTACAATGTCTGAAATGGCATAAAACCCTATTCACTACTTCTCACTTTTGATATTACAGTGTAATTTACTACTTCACATACTGTACAACTGTTTAACCTTTGCAAAGGTATTTTTCATCAATTTCCCGCTACGAAACTTGGAGCTGGAATATAAACACGATTTATTATAGCATTTATGGTGAATAAAAAGTAAATATTCACATGAACGGGAGCAACGTTTGTATGAGACAAACGTGACTTGAATGACGGTAACGAAGCGAAACACGATTGGGTACAACCACTAGTTTATTTACAAAAAACGTACCTAAAGCCCTGTTCAGATTATCTTGGCTTTGGTAAAGTTAAAACAAATATTTATGTTAAGGAATAACCATAGTTGTTGTTACTGACGTCACCATAAAAGACGTAAATTCTAAATGTGAAGGCAAATTTCAACATGACGGGTGGGACTCGCGGTGGCTTAGTGGTCATAGCGTCTGGTGTAACTAATCAGAAGACGCAGGTTCGAATACTGCCTGCGGTTTAATTTTTCCTTCGCTGAATAAAGCAAGCTTTAAAATCATAGCATGGAAAATGCCAAAAAATTTAAAAATGTACCATAGCATTGAATTCCCTCGTTAGTCTAGTAGACCTAAGCGCGACTGCTAACCTAGAGGTCCTGTGTTCGATTCCCAGGTCGAGTAAAGTGTGATTAGGTGTTTCTTCTCGAATGAAAAAGTAAGTCTGGCTGTCTGGCTTACGCTTTCACGCCTAAACCAATTTTGATGAAATTTGGTACAGCGATAGTTTAGATCTTGGACAAGGACATAAGCTACCTTTTGTCTTGAAAAACCACAGCTAAAAGCAACAGCTTATAGGTAATAAATCTACTTTTTACGGATTTTATCCGACCGTATCGTCCATGGTCACGGGTAGTTTACCCGTGACCATGGACGCTGTAAAGGGTCCGAAACGTCGGGATTAATAATATCAATATAATGCGATAAAATCTGTAAAAAGAAATTTTATTTCATTCGGGTAAATGTCAGAAATCAATAAATAACTTAATAAATTAATAAATGATATTTATTTCTGTAAATATATTTTTTAAAGAAACTTTTACAAGTCATTATTTAACAAATTTTTTTAAGCTAGATGGCTCCGATAATAAATAAGTATACATTGTTTATCGTGTTACTTACTAAATAACGAAAAAGAAACACATTCATTACTCTGTCAAAGAACACACTTCAGTTGATAAGCCCGGAAAAGGAGCCACTTTGTGTGCTCACAGCCATTATTGTGAGCACCACTACTTTTTTCCATTCAGTAGGATGACTTGTTTTATCCGGATAATTCCAAAGAACCCCTTTGATGGTTTAATGGTAGATAGATATATACATAGAATATTCTTTATTGCATCACAATACAGAGAAAATGATAAAAAGAAAACAAACGTCACATAGTGTATATACAATTGGCGGTCTTATCGCTTAAAGCAATTTCTCACAGACAACCATGGGATGGACTAGTCATGTAAGAAACGGGTAACGGGCGGTTGTGTGCTTAGTAGTCATAGATAGATAGATAGATATATAATAGGTATAGAAAATAAAATAAATATTATTAATCTAATATATAAAATTCTCGTGTCACAGTTTTCGTTGCCATACTCCTCCGAAACGGCTTGACCGATTTTGATGAAATTTTTTGTGCTTATCGGGGAGGTCTGAGAATAGGCCAACATCTATTTTTCATACCCCTAATTTTTTTTTTATGGCAAAAAAACGTTTGCGGGGGCAGCTTGTAATGTATATAAATACTATACATACAATATATTATTTTGCAGAAAGAGAATACTAAAACAATTCACGTACAAGTAGCCAAGTAATGTTCCTTTACCATTTTTTTAAAAGATGCCTGTGTTTGGACACGTCTCACGTAAACCGGCAGAGCATTCTATAGACGAGTGGCCTGAACAGTAAAAGAATGATCAACAAAATTTGTGGCGTGCATAGGCATCTTTAGTTTTAAGTTCTCTGATGATCGTAAGGATCGCAAATGTGTATCATAGACGAACTCAAATCGTGTTTTATGGTAAGCGGCTGTTGCAGAATTGATTGAATGGTATTATTGTTTGTTGGCATATGGATGAGAGATTTAGAGAATTACTTTGAAATGACAACAATAATATCGACACGTTTGGCGCAGTTGCAGAGCGATCGGCTTTTCCCCACACGAAACAAAAAATTGTATGATCTACAGGTAGGTTCCGGGTCTGGATGCTTTTGTATGTGAAAGATTGTGTTTGTAGACGCGCCCAAGATACAGGAGAAAATCCTAGTGTGGCGCAACGTATTAATAAAAAAAACATTAAATATATATATATATGTATATATAAAACACAATACACAATCCTGTATACCCGACGGGCTAGGCAGAGATGTACTAAAGTTCGCCAATATGTTTTAGGTCACGTGTAATACGGAGCGAGTCTATTGAAGCGGGCACTAATCCAATCTTCGAGCTGTTACTGAGAATATCATAAAAACCCACTAACACTTTTTTAGATCTGGGAATCAAACGAAGGACCCCTATTGTAGCAGTCGCGTTTACAATCACTACACTACTGATGTAAGTAAGTGACTTTATATCAGATATTGAATATCCATAATACATATTAGTTGTTCACGAAAATTTCCCCACAAATACGAAAGGACGTATCAATGTATCGTGTAGAGACTAGTCTCCACGACAGGGAATTCTAGTGTGGAGGCTAGTGACCTACCTTTTTAAAGAATATCTTTTGAACAATAAAGTATTATTATTATTCTCGCATTTATTTAATTTCTTATTTAAATTATATTTTTACAAAAACTAAACACAAAAACATTTAAAAATAAAAAAAAATAGTTATTATTATTATTATTAATTATAGATGGCGGTGACTTCACATTAAGTTGAAAAAAAAAACACCAGAGGTAACTTTACTAAACCGGAGGACGTAGGTTTGAATCCTGCTTGAAGTCGATTTTTTCCGTTCTATAAATTTACATTAACGCTAATTCACACACACAAACAAGGCTTCCGTGTAGTTTACATAAACATAATTTCACAGTTTTTAATCTTCATAAAAAACAAGTTTTTATACAGGCTGTTTTATCATTTTTACCGAACATCAAAAGTTTGGAGTTGCAAGCAAAATTTTCTGGAATATTTGATATTGTGTTCATTATTTTCACCGTTTTCCGTTGAAACTGCTAATGGGACTACCATGAGAAAATAATAGGTTTATCCGTTTTTACTTTAATGATCATGTCTGCCGTTCAGTTAGCTGAAAAGTTTTTGTAGCTGAATTGTTTGAGAGTTGCGTCTTTTAAATTAATACGGGTACTCCCACGGTGGTTAAGGTTTTGAAGTTTTTATGTTGGATTGTTATATAGCTCTTTTGACAATATATTTAAAAAAGCAATTGACATATTCACGTATGTCTTTGATATAGACTGCTTGAACGTAAACATTCAATATTTAACTGTACTATGCCAAATACGCCATCACCGCTCTTATCTCATAAGATAACCAATTTTAATAAGACTAACCATAGTTAATCTTATTAGAATTGGTTATTTATCGATAATTACTTAATTATTCACAATCATTCATCCCCATAATTTATTTAAAAACATTATTTAAAAAAGTTACGGTGATAATATGAAATTAGTTAAATGATCAAAACTCTATTCATGATGAGAAAAATACAGATGAAACATACAAATCCTAACTAATATAAAACTGAAAGTCTGTTTATTTGTTTGTTACTCAAACATCCCTCGACGAAGCGGTGGATCGTAATGAAATTTTGGGTGCGGGAATGTTAGACTAGGAAAAAGGTCTGTTACCCAAATATCCAACCTGCGTCCCGCCGGGCTATTTCTATTCGACTTCGTTTATATGAGGTCGGAGACACGGAGGTATTAATACAAGAAGAATTTACTACACCTGCCCAGTGACGTTTTTGGTTCAGCCTTTTTTTATAAAGTTTTTATACGCTATTGGGAGGCCTTATTTACTTGCAAATTGTTTAACCATTGATACGATAAGAGAATGAATTGAGAAAATTAGCCTAGTCGTCTGCTACGTTTCAGGTACTGGGTTAGACTCCCAGGTCGAGCAGAATGTTGTTGAGTTTTTCTATGAAATTCTCAGTAGCAGTTCGGAGTTTTGAGTTGCGCCCCGTTAATGGCAATTAAATAGGGTCACCTATGTTACATGGGGACCAAACAAACCAATTAGCTGTAAGTGTACTTTACACCTCTGCATCTGCCTTTTTGGGCCCTACCACTAATGATTGTCATAGGTGTTCGTATCACAACCGAGACCGACGGCTTTATGTGCTCTCTAAGCCACGGAGGGATCTCGAATTGATAATAATGGTCACCTATCCACAGACTGACCGCAGTTTGCGCAGCTTAACCTTGCAGATCGGTTGATCAGCGTAGCTGTAAATTAGCCACGTCCTATCTATGTATTACCATATTTTATCTGTGATAACACGATCATACTGTCCCACTGCTGGGCACGGGTCTCCTCTCATATTGAGAGGGATTAGGCTATAGTACACCATGCTGGCCTACTGCGGGTTGGCAGACTTCACAAACCGTCGAGAAAAATCTCTAAGGCATGCAGGTTTCCTCACGATGTTTTCCTTCACCGTTTAAGCGAGTGATAATTAATTATTAATACGCACATGAATTCGAAAAGTCAGAGGCCTTGGGTTCGAACTCGAGACCTTCGACTTGGCAGTCCAATGGCCATACCACTGGGCTATCACTGCTTTATCTAATACGATCTTGCCAAGTTGATATTCGTTCGTCAAGCAGTAGTAGGCAGGCTTTATAGTATTCTAAAAGGACAATGTATCCAGTAAAATTACTTTTAATATACTTATTATTATTCGCTAAAGTTTGACGTCTAGGGTACCTGCACACTGCAGTGACTCACAGATTTCTTTTCCATAGGCTGACGTCTCTGTCATCCACTGCCGGCCATGAAAATATCAACTAACTAGTTCCAATTTGTCCAGCACATGCTGAACCAAATATTCCAAATTCTTTAATTTTTGGTAAATGGATTAATAATTATTTCGTACTCAAACATTTTATGTTAGGACTGTAGTTTTAAACAATGTTATGTTCTTGTTAGGATTCCGCGGCCATCTTACCTTCTATTTTATTCTCCAGATTTAGCCGATGACGAAGTGTGACCTGTTGGCATATATTTCAAAGAAATTACGCTGGCAGGAAAGGCATATGGCTTAATGAACAAAAATGTTCTTTCAAATGATAATCCGTCCCTCTGGTCATGTGGCACGGGTCTCCTTAAATGATGATGAATAAAAATATTTTATTGGGTTCGACAAATTATTAAAATGCATAGAAATGAGTTTTGAGTAGTAGAGGAGAGTAAAGCCATTCCTCTTCATCTCTTTCTCTCATTCATCACCCTTGAAAGGCCATAATTATGTAAATGGATAAATTCAAATAATACCAATAAATTGGTTTCTTTCTTTCTTTATTCGTTACTTTTGATTCTACCCCTCAATATAATCTGACATCAATAAGTGAATTCACACCGCGTAACCATGTCCTGTCAAATTACGGCAGTATTTGAAAGAGGGTGTTGACACTGGCGCGATATTAAAAGTCCCAACTCAAGGTCCACCCTTGTGGTTACGTCAGCTGTCTCTCGACCCATGTTAGGAACTTAGATATGCGTTGCCGTACGAATTAAGCCGGAGCAACAAGTGTTATGGTAAGGTTTTTACGTTTACTTTTTAATGTATGGTGGTCATTCTAAACGACCTGTAGATCCTACATGTGTGTTCCTTAAGGTGAGCCAGGTTGTCAGTGCTCCGCGAGGAAACGTTGTATTGGCAGATGGGGCACTTTCACCCTTGTACTGCCAACCCAACTATTTCTCTTTCGTTTTACAGGGTTGGCAACGTGCAAATGATACCCCTGGTGTTGCAAGCGTCTATATACTACGGTAACCGCTTACTATCAGGTGGACCGTATGCTTGTTAAACACCTTAGTGGTATAAAAAAAAATATACCTGCAGGTCCTTTAGATTGACAAAAGCATGTTTGGTTGCGGTTAACATATTATTTTTTCTTTTAAATCAGTGAGACTTTGTTTTTCAATTTTGTATTTTGGTCTCATTTCCGTTAATTATTTATATTGGTAACGTGCACACAGTACGTTAGTATTTAAATAATTGAAAAAAAAAATAAGGTCGAAATCGTCAATGAACTAACAAATTGATTTTAAACGTCCGCCTTAATTTAATTTTAATTGGTTATTTATACGCTTTAAGTTCAGGAAATGAAATATTAAGTTCTCTGTCCAATATATCGACACATACGTTATACATAATTATGTATGTTCAACCCATTACACGGCAGTAAGGAATGGACATTATGAAAAGGATTTTTGAATGGTGCTTCATTCATTGGACATGGATGGCAGCTGGGAGCAGCTGGCTCGTTTTTGTATATCAAGGATCAGGCCATAGTTTAGAACTAGCACCATCTAGTGTTTGGCAGAATGTGAAAATATTCAAGAACAAAGTAAGATATAGGACTCACTTGTGTAAGTTACGTCATGATGTTTCGATGCATTTTGAGAATTGAGTGATAGAATTAGAAAAGTCACGTTACATTTATGATACGGTATACTGTGTAGAGTCCTTAAATATGTCCAAGTGGATGAAATCCACGTGTAAGCCAAAATTCTCGGAAGAGGAAAATTCATTGATAATATCTTCCTTATCTTGGGCAAGTTCAAAACTTAAACAAGTGCTTTGGTAACACTTGAAGTCGTTTCAGTACAATAATTGTGATTCCTTCCTCCTAAATTTCCGCATAAAAAGGTCAAAATGATACTAACTCCAAACATACGAGTAGCTAACCACTAGGTGATATAATATTGCTTTGTCGTGGGTTTGATTGCCACAGGAGATAAATACTTATGCGTTAAACATTAGTGTTTATTTTTGGCTGAGTGTATTTTCTTGGTTAATAAAAGTATGCATCTATAAAGTGTGGTCTAGTGGTCCGCGTGTCGGACTGCTAATCACGAGGTCGTGTGTTCAATTCCCACAGGATACAAATATTTATGTGATGAACATTTAGTGTTTGTGTTTGTCTGGGTGTTTGTTATAATATAATTTCAGTATGTATTTACAAAAAAAAGTATAATATATGTATTATATCCATTGTCTAGTACCCATAGTACAAGCTCTGCTTACTTTGGGAATAGGATGGTGTTGTGTGAAATAATTGTCCAGGGATATTATTTATTTATTTATTATTGTAGATTGTAGGTTTTTATCATCCAAATAATTGTCAGTAGATAATATTTTATTCTGCATCGTCCAGCTCGATTAATAACATATATATGTAGATAAAACTTTTTTAGATGCGTTTAAAGACAGCACTCAAAAATGCAAAGAATCTATGAATAATTTCGTATAGCCTGGGTCATAAACTGCGCAGATTGTAAACACTCTAATATATTACCCTACATTATTCATGACAAGTTCAACAAAGCTAATACCTGACTCTTCTTTTGGGTGAATGTGGATAAATTTTAATAAACTTTCACCATAAAGAACAAAAACTGTGCTGGCGTGAAATTTAAAAATCTCAGCCTTACAATTTACATGAAGGAAATATGCAAAGAGTATGTATTATAAGAAAATTTTAAAAGCTAGCTCGACTGAACCGTTTAGTGCTGAGGATTAAACGACATACGACACTGAAAGCTCTTTGACACTCAACGAACGAGTAATTGAATGTACGCCCAAAGTAAGTCCCGCGTTTATACACGAGAGGAAATGTCGCCCAGCCGCTGAGTTGGGAGGAATGTTCGATGTACCAATCGTTTTAGGATTTTGGGTTTGAAAATTCCATTTTACTTCATCTGAAATTCAAACGTTATTTTAGATATTTCTGTTTTGTGGATAGCGAAACATTAACCGCATGGATATCAAGAATTACATAATAATGTTACTAGGTATCATATCAGCCTATTGCCATCCACTACTGTCTCCCCCAAAGAGCGCCAACCATCCCGGTCTTGGGCAGCTCGCATCCATCCGCTGCCAGCCACCATCTTCCGTGTCGCAGCGTCTCACACTGCATTTGCCCAAACGTGGTCTCCACTCTAACACTAGTCTGCTCCATCGAACGTCTGTGCGCCTGCAGATAATATAAATAGGTAGCAATAATAAGCGTAACTTAATAATAATAATATACTAAATAATGGTATATAGAATACCTACGATACATAATAACGAAATTAATGGGATCCATTTTAAGAGCCTCATATATTCAAAATATTTTGAATATAATGAGGCTCCAATGAAAGATCAATTACCAGATGCAAGGAGTCACGGTTTCATTGATGAATTAAAGAATCATTAAGGCAATATAAAAAAAGGGCACTCACTGAAAAGGCAAAGAAATAGCACAATCAGTAATTGGTTTTATCTTACTAATATTTATAAATGTGAGTTTGTGAGGATGTATGCATGTTTGTTACTCTTTCACACAAAATCTACCGAATAGATTTGAATAAAATTTAATCCACAGATGGATTGCAACCTGGATTAATACAAAGGATACTTTTCATCCAGGTAAACTCAACGCAAACGAAATCAAGTGCAGAAGCTAACTATTAATAAAATAACGAAATAAGTTATATTGAATTACACCTAACTAAAGTTTTAATCCTAAAAAAATAATAAAATTCAAGACCCGAATTCAAATCAAACTATCTAATTCAGTTAGCTTGTGTAATCTATTTAGTTAGCTCATGACCAGCTGTGTGAAGGACGAATGTCGAAAGAGTGAAAATTTAATTAAAACAATAAACTCTGAATTACTAGTGAAGTTAGTTTTATTACAGGGTAACAGTTTTTACGTATTTTGACATTTAATTAAGTAGAAAATAGAGAAAATTTAAATGATTTTAGATGCGAAATAGAAGTGAATGTGTTGTTTTAATTAATAATTTGCATTAGGTATAGGGTTATTAAAATTTTAAATAAATTTGGAGTGTTATATTTGTTTAATGATTAAACAAAAGTAGAGCAGAACTAATTTGAATTATTTTTACAAATTATTGTTAAATTAATTTGTTATCTTGAAAATCAAGCATGTTTTTTTACCCCTCGCAAATATGTGGTCCCTTTTACTTAAAAAAAATATATTTTAACAGATGTCTAACAAACCAGAGTTCAGTATTAACTTTAAAATAAAAAAAAACTATTTACGTACGATGAACTTTAATTTGCTCTTTGACAAAAACGAAAAGTTGCGAAAAAGTTAGTAAAACTAAAGTAGGTGCAGAATTTAGGACGATATGTTTTTCTGGCTCAAAGAATAAGGACTGCCGCCAACATAGACGCGTTATGTCGAAGCTGAAATAAAAGAGACTTTTTACGTCCGCCATTTTAGGTAGCTTGCAGACGAACAACGGATCGGTGCGGTGGAATTTGAATTTCGAATTTTTGAAAGTTGATCAACATTCTTCTGTCGTTTTCATCATGTTTCGGTCAGTTAACGGTGAAATCTCTGGATTTTTTGAGACTAGACTTAAGTATATTTATTGTAGGTTACCTCATGCTCAGTGGCCGTATTTGAAAGCAATGAGACAGTCATAAAATCTCTCACACAGAAAAAGAAAAACGAACAATTAGACCCTGATTGTCGATCGTTTGAAAGCTTCCTTAATCGTACTCAACGTAATACTAACTACCCTTTGTTAATACCTTTACCTGTGTGTGGCATATTGTCTCTTCATTTTCTATTTTTGCTAATGAATAAAAAAATATTAACATCCTATTCCTATTATATAATATTATTGTCTACGCCTGAACGCAGACTTTCTTCATATTTTACAAATTATTACGAACGCACCGTAACAACATCGCTCGCTGCGTGCTTCACGGCGGAGGAACTGCACTAACTTCACTACGCACGACACGGAGCTTGGACGCACCGCCATTTTGTCTCTCTCGACACAAAAATTGTATTATCTGAATTACTGAACATTTGAACAATAAAGTTTTTTTATCTATCAAATTATCGAAGTGTGATCTTACTGTATCGCCCCCAATTATAAATGTGAAAGTTTGTGAGGATGTTTGGATGTTTGTAACTCTTTAAAGCTAAAACTACTGAATGGATTTTGATGAAAATTTGCAGTATTATTTATACATCAGAATAACATATAGGCGAAATTTAATAATAATAAAAATAGAATAATATAAAATTATAACGATTTTGAGTTAATTAGCCAAATTAACGACAGTTAAAAGTAACTTTTTGTTGTGCAAGAAATCGCGGGCAGAAGGTAGTAAATAATATTTTTTAATATAATACAATGATCTTTATTTCGGATGAGTTGCATCCATAGTGGGTTAGTAAATAAAATAATCTTATAACTATGTTAGTTAAACTTAATATTTAGTAAAAAGATTATAATACGAGATACATCTACGAACAATATCCTATAACAGCGGAGAGTCGGACCTCCCTTCTATAGTCTTCAGGATGGAGTTGGAGCTGGTTCACACTCTGCAGAGCAACGAGGCAGATTTCTGAATGGGAATTCGATCCAATTAGTTCAGGGTCGAGGTACATGGAGGAGAAGCCTAGCCCAGCCGTGGGATACACCAGACTTTTCATATTCGGTATCGTGAATATGATTATTATTTGTTTTCAATTAGGATTGGTTTATATTTCCGACACTGCTACAATATTTTTGAATTATGCTTCCTTCAAGACCTATAACAAAATCCTATAGTTGTTCTACTAAGCAAGTTCTACTAAGAAACAGTGATACTGTTTCAAGCGCAAAACAAAAATTTTTTGTTACATTATCATACATCAAAACATGAGATTCCATCATACACTTGTCTATCATAGCAAGATTCGTTTATTATCGCTATAAAACCTAATGTAGGTATATTATACATTTTTAAATTTCCTGAACATTCCAGATACTTCCTTCTAAAGTTTCATATGAATCTAGCGCGAATATATTATGGCTGTTACGTGGTTTGAATAATTTTGTAATCCACGTTTTAAAAGCACTAAAACCTTACATGCTCATACTGCATGAAAATGTAAAGTGTATTGCAATATGTTTTTTAATAGTGTGGGAATGATTAAGGTCCAGCGAGGTTATTCAAATAAGAAAAATCTGACATACATTTATTAGGTGAAACACGTGGTCACACACAATGACAGTAAAATTTAAACTTTGAGCTACTAATGATAATTATAATTATAGAATAACCCAATAAGTCTCGGCCTTTTTTTGGATTGCGTTAGATCCTTAAGGATCGTCTGCTATCTAGAAAAATAGCAGGGTGTGTCAGACTCGTACCGACTAAAAACCGCACTTGTCTTGCCTTACTCTATAGTCTTCACCATTGGTTTCACGACATTCGCCACACACTTGTCACTACCATAACAGGCTGTGGTCCAGCGATCGCAGAACACTTTCAAAAGCGTGTGATAAATACGCGTACCGCCTACTAGGGATCTTTCTCAGTGGATTCTCAAAATAGCCAGGTCATCCGCCCGCAAGCCACAGCTCATGGATCAGCCGTAGCGCTGTCTACGCCATCCAGCCCCCAGTTCGTCTACTTCAGATCAGGAGAGAACTGGATGCTTTTTTGTCAAAGTCAAAGTCAAATATTTTGTTTCAATTAGACCATTACAGCACTTTTGAAAAGTCAAAACTAGTTGCACTATTCCAAAAAGTGGGTCTTATGGAGAAGTCCAGACTCGACATTTTATAAGTGCCTGTTGTTACATTTGTGATTTTGTCCCTCTTATTGCCAAGTGACAAAATCCCAGATGCAAGGTGGTTCGGTATTGATAAAAAGAAAACAACAAATTGTCTCAACTAACATATATTTTATTATATAACTATAAACCTCATTTAGAGTGACTGTAATGGTCTACTTAAATAAAACCGTTAAACGCTTATCAATACTACAAACCTTTTGATTTAAAAGTTAAATATAACCTAGTTAGGAATCTCATTCCTAATAATGCCAGCCAGCTTAAATTTCAGTGGAAAGAGCTATGGGCGTGGGGGGTTGGAGATAAAGCCAGTACCGTTGAAAATAAAACTTGAAATTAATTATTACTAGTGAAGATATCTAAGTAAATCCTTCCAATTATAAATTATTTAATTATACAATAAATGGGCGCCAGGAACTTTACAGTTCCGGATCCTAGAGCCGACGAGGTAGTCTAAGACACTCCTTGATGAACATAGATGTCGAACCCGAAGATCTTTAATTTCTTATAGGTTTAATACCAGTACAATATTGAAATCCGATCCGATCCGCACTAAGAATCGGTATTACCAAAGATAACCTTAACTACACCATGGTAGTAGGGTAATAAGATAAGAAACGTTATCTGAATAACAATTTATCCATATTAAAAATATGGTTTTAAATTTTGAAGTAAAATAAAAACAATAAAGAAGAAAAAAAAAAAAAAACCGTCAGCGCCTGCGTGACCGCTAGGCGGACTCGGCCAGCCGAGCAGTCAACTCCCAGGAGGCTTGAAGCGGACTCGAGGACGGGTCTCGCGTCCAGGCTTCGGACGCTCCTCCGAATCCTGGCGGCGAGACGAATCTCTCGAGATGCCTCTCCTGGAATCGACAATACGGAGACCTAATAAAACTAATTTACTTTCTTAGAGGTGACCGAGCCTGGCAATCAAAACTACAAAGTCAGCCGGACACAAAGTCCATTAACAAAGATATCACTTCATGAATTCAGGTGACCTAATCCTGCTTGACAGGATTAGAAGGATGAGGATGACCATTGCGACCTACGGGGCGTCTATCAACGCCACATGTGCCTTTGCTAAACAAGTAAACTTGTGGTCAACCCCGAGGGATTACTAACGGCATCCCTATCGTAAACAGACAACAAGGGAATACTCACAATAAGTTGGAAGAAGGAACACTCGTGACTGCTGGCGGCGTGGTCTGCCTTTGACGCAGTGAATCCTGCAAGAAATATCCACTTAACACGACAAATCCTTTCAACCACCAGAGAAGGGCTTACAGACCACTTCTTCACACTATTTCAACCAGATCCTTACCTTTAAATCACATGGAAATAAACTTGAGGAGATGCAACGCGTGTGCTGCGCGAGTTCTCAGCCGTCAGAGAGAAGAAAGAAAATTGACAACTCCCGATGAACTATGGATTTACTTGACATCGAACCTTCGAGAATGCAAGTCTATGATAAACTAATGAATTCATTTCCGCTTTTGATTATTACAATCTATTTTTTCAAAAACTGAAGATTATTAAGGATTAATTTTTTATGATATTATTTAGAAGGTTTACAATCAATATTCCAAAAATTAAATATTATCGATTAAAACTACGATCTGTGAATAGATGCCACCAGATGCCGCTCGCCAACTGAAATTGACGTTTCTCATTGACAATCGACAAGTGACATCTGAGTGCCATTTATAATGTAAACAATCGTAACTTACTTTCCTTGTTTGATCTAATTAATTTCACAAACCTAACAGTATTTTGGATTAAATAGTGGTTCACTGTTATAAAGTGTAAGATAAAGAGTCCAGTAACGAATGGCAGCTGAAGGAACGATTCAATTGCACAAATTACAAATAAATACCAAACTCGGAAACTTCGTATTGTCCAACTTATGTTTTCAGGTTAAAGTCACTCGATTTATTAAAACGAAACTGTGTACTACCAACGAGTGGTAGGTACAAAAAATACAACGTAACAGTACCTCCCCAACCACCAGAGATTTGACCCCTTTGGGCAAATCTCGACGCTGGCCCTCCAGCGTCAAGGCCAACTCCAGACGAACAAACACGCCTACAACCTTCATGGCTGTCACTTTACAGACTTTATAAAAAAAATCAAAAAGTACCGAAAGTTGTGTAAGCAGATCTATCCAAAGGAAGAATTCCTATAGCGATCAATCCATAAATGATAGAACCGAAAGGACTAGAACCGAAACAATGTGAAGGCCGGTGTACGACTATTATTACCGAAAACCCCATACATAATACAAACGTAAATGATTCAATACCGCTAGATAAACATAAACAATATACAGAATTATGGTTACACTTCAAGTATAGAGTAACAAACCGCTCTATTAGGCGACATTGTAGTAGGCTTTGGTTGTCGGGTCTACAATTCCGCCCGTGTTTTATGGCTTATTTTTAATTATCCATGTGACCTGTGTAATGATGATATTTAATCCTAGGGCGAGTCTAATCCATTTACAAACATGTAAAAGACAAGCTCCGATGAGAAAAAATAATGTGTAGACATCTCCTGGAGTGAGTCTAATCCATTTACAAACATGCAAAAGACAAACTCCAAAGAGTGAAAATAATGTGTAGACATCTCCTGGAGTGAGTCTAATCCATTTACAAACATGTAAAAGACAAACCCCAAAGAGTGAAAAATGTGTAAATACCCCAAAGTACTAGTCTTAATCTGACCTATTTTATTTATAAACAGGAGAGACTACCCTGCTTTATCGTACACCACTCCTCACATCCCTCAACCAAAGATGTTGACCACCGAATACAATGCTGAACTGGTTCAAAAAAAAATACTAAATACCACAAGAAAATAGAAATTGGCTAACCGATGTGACGGTTATTCGCCCCTTTTAAAAAAAAACAATCAAAAACGTTTTCCATCAATGCAGCCTACACGCCCGCCATAATGGCCTCCAACCTCAGGACTATCATTATGCTGCCTCACCAGCAAACCGGAGTTTACTACCTTTTTTAAAGGTGCTCAACCTAACACAACAAATAATACAGCTCTTTATTGTGTACACAGTAGTGACCTGTGTATCACGACGAACTGTACGGAAAGAGGAAAATTAACCCTCAGCTTTCTAGCACTTCGACCCCCACAACAACAGTGATTTACGTTAGTAAAAAAAAATTCAATCCAATGATGGATAGAATATTACCAAAAAACTAATTTTCGCCACCTGAAGATTTGAAATCTTTTATATGCCAGGTGCCGAGGTTTTTTCCGGAACTACAGCCTTCCAATTCATAAACTAAGGGTGAAAGTTTTTTCCTAATTATACATTTTTCATATTTAGGAGCTAATTTGGCCATAAAGAATTTGGAGGCGTCACTCTGAGGATATGTTTTCTTCCACACAGTGTCGCCTACTTCAAACTCAGCGTGCCTCCTATGATTATTATAATAACGAGCACTACGCTGATGAGATTTAATGAGCGCGTCCTTTACTTTAATGAAGATACTATCCAAGCCCCCTAACTGATTGGCATATGAACTGCGGGAAGCGCAAGCTAGAGTGGGCTGTCCAACGATATCTTTGACGAAGACATCTCCACTACTAACTGCTTCTCTGCCATGTATTAGGAAGAACGGGGTAAAACGAGTAACTTCATTTGTGGCGGTGTTCATAGCAAATTGGATCTTAGAGATATTAACATCCCAGGATCGATGATCATCCTCTACGAGAATAGATACTGCGGTCATAATAGTACGGTTATAGCGTTCCACGGTGTTCACGCTTGGGCAATAACGAGGTGTGAAGTGAACTTGAGGTACTTTGTACTTCTCTAGTAGTGAACGTATCTCATTACCCGTGAATTGCGTCCCGTTGTCTGCTATCACCGTACGGGGTATACCGTGTACCAAGAAAACGCCGTCTTCTAGTTTCTGGGCTATAGCCTTACCAACAGCTCTACGCAAAGGAAAAAGTAAGCAGTACTTTGAAAAACAGCACACGACCACCAAAAGGTATGTGAATCCCGCTCTAGACCGTGGCAACGGACCTACCAAGTCAATACTTATGGTTTGGAACGGCTTGGAGCACTCTTTCGCGTCACCTAAGAGACCAGGGGTAGGTAATTGAGAGTGTTTATATGCGGCGCATGTATCACATTTTCCAACGTAGCTAATAACATCCTTATACATGTTAGGCCAGTAGTATCTGAGTGCAAGTCTTTTATAAGTTTTAAATACTCCGAAATGTGGAGATAGTTCACCAGTATGGTGACTCTTTAATAACTCTAGTCGATTGCCCTCCGGCACCACCTGCTTCCAGTCATATTCACTAGCCACACCGAATTTATTTTTAGAATAACGGAAGAGTTTATTCTCTTTAATAATAAAGTTAGGGCACGATCTGGGCGTACTGACACATTTATCCCACAACCTTTTAAACCACGTGTCAGTAACGGACACTTTAATTTCCAGCACCGGAACGTTACGAGAAAGGGCATCTGGTACCACATTGTCCTTGCCTTTGCGGTGTTCAATGGTAAAGTTATAAGGTGATAACCGACATCCCCAACGTGCTAATCGACCAGAGGGATTGGATAGGTTAAAGAACCATTTTAAGCTTGAGTGGTCGGTTACCACCTTAAACGCAGGACCACCTTCCACGTAAGGACGAAAGTGTTCCACGGCGAAGACCACAGCGAGGGCCTCACGCTCCGTTGCTGAATAATTGCGTTCCGCCGGATTAAGCGAACGACTGCAATAAGCTATTGGGTGCTCCTCCCCATTTATAACCTGAGTCAGAGTGCCCGCTATCCCAAAACTGGATGCGTCACAATGAATCTCAAAAGGTTGGGAAAAATCTGGACAAGCCAATACCGGAGCAGACACCAATGCTTCTTTTAAGGTTGAGAACGCGGTTTCCGTCTCAACCGTCCACTCAAAGGGCGGCGCCTTTTTACTTGTACTAGTTAGTTTATTTAATGGTGCCGCGATCGAGCTAAAGTTTTTAATAAAACGTCTATAGTATGAGGCTGTTCCAAGAAACATTTTCACTTCTTTTCGGGTTGTAGGGGTTGGAAAGTCAATTATTGACTGAACTTTCGACGGATCGGTGTGTAGGCCATGTTCGTCCACTCTGTAACCTAGATATTTTAGTTCTCGTCGAAAGAAACAGGACTTAGGTAAATTAATTGTTAAGTTAGCCTGCTTTAATTTTTCTAAAACCCGTTTGAGAAGCGAAATATGCTCCTCGAAGGTTGATGAACAAATTATTATGTCATCTAAGTATACGAACACCTTATTATTGAATTCCGGACCAAAAAGTCTGTCCATTAAACGCTGTTGGGTGGCTGGTGCTCCAGTCAATCCAAAGCACATAACTTTAAAATGAAATAAACCACGACCGGGAACCGTGAACGCGGTTTTTTCTTTTGATGAAACGGAATCTAGTTCAATTTGCCAAAATGCAGATTTTAAATCAATTGAAGACAGATATCGCGCGTCCCGCAACTGATCTAAGATGTGAGAGACGTAGGGTAGTGGGTACGCATCTTGCTTGCTGACCGCATTCAGCTTTCGGCTGTCCAGGCAAAATCGCCATTCCCCATTTGCTTTAGGAGCCAGTAGAACCGGGTTATTCCACGCGCTATTGCTAGGTTCCACCACTCCCATCTCCAACATCTCATCCAGCTGACGGTTTAGTTCCTTGAGGCGTTCGGGTGAAAGAGGATAATAACGCTGTTTAATAGGGGGAACATCCCCTGTATCTATTTTATGACGCAAAAGATGGGTGCGGCCTAATCCCTTAGTCTCAAAGGAAACCTTTTCAAAATCTTTGATTAATGACTCTGCTTTAATCTTTTGATCCGGTGTTAATTCGTCAAACGGCTGTAGGTGCCTAACCTCCGAGATGCATGTATTGCCTCTATAGTTTTTCACATATTTTAAAGGTAATTTATTAAAAATTTTTGGTGCCAAATTAAAGGCCTTCCAAAAATTAACTCCAAAAATCAACGGTGTGGTAATATCTGGAATGATATAGAATTTAATTACCTTAGTTACTCCCATGAGAGTCACTGGTAAAAATAAATAACCCTCCACGGATGCCCGCGAATCATTGGCAGTTACGATGCTGCCCAACTGGGTATCCGCGTGTAAAGTCGCACCAGCCCTTACAAATTGTTGGCCAACATCGGAACCCAACACCGAAATGCAAGAACCCGAGTCGAGTAAACCGTAATAATACTCATCGTAAATGGTAACGGTTAAATGTGGACGACTATCGTCCGTAGTTTTATAATGTACTGTTTCAACCCTTATTGATTTAAAAAAATATTTAAAAATTTAAGATAACTGTCCCAATCGGACTTATTGAAATTTCGGCTGTAGTTCCGTAAATTTAGTTTTTTGAATTGCAGTTTGAACAGGACTGAATATTCTGCTTTTTAGTACACGTAGGGCACGTGGGTGTCCGTACGCCCTTCTTGCCGCAACGATAGCACACAATTGCTGTAGACTTGCATTGCGCTAACAAATGCCCCTTAACCCTACAACGAACACAGAACAACGACCTTGTTTCAGTCTGCATGGCTTCGATCCTTTTAGACTCTTTCGGGGCTTGGTATGCCAAGTCAGCTGCAACAAAAGAAGTAGTAGGTTTGGGCGGCTCATGGAACTGAGCTTTGCTATGGAAACCTAGCTCTAGTTGTCTACACCTAACCTTTAGTTCGGCAAGCGTGTTGACAGTCACAGTTGACAACCCCAACGTGTATTCCGGTCTCATATTAAATTTAATCCGTGCTAAACGGTCATGTTCCGGAACTTTAAAAGATAGCCTATTGTACATGTTCTCCATAACTGCTATATATATACAGGACAGCTCAGTTAATCCCTGCGTTCTATTTGTTATCTCTGACATGAGACGCATATCATAGTCTGGCAGAACGAAATCTTTAAGTAACTGTTTCTTCAGTTCCGCCCAATCCTCAACCGATGCTTTGACACCACGATACCACAATAAGGCTCCGTCCGAGAAAAGATCCAGAGCTGATTTATATAAGGAGGCTACGCTAATACCTCTGGCCTCACAAAGCTCTTCGACACGCTCAAGGAATGCTTTGACGCAACCCGTACCGTTAAATTTACAGCCCAAGGTTTTTACAGTTTCATCCTTCTTACATGAAACGACGACGCCCTTTGCCTGTAAGTCCGACTGAACAGTTGGTGTCTCCTCGGCGGAAGCAAATGATTGATGGAAGCTTTTATTAACTTTATCAATTCTTGACAAATAATTAGAAAGCTGCTTGTCAATAGCTGCATAATCGGCGCTTAGTTTGGTTGGGGGTGTAATCCTACTCAAGCGATGAAATAGGTGGAAGCCCAAAGCCCTAGCACGGTTAATTTTTTTAAAATTGGAAGGATATTTATCCAATATTTCATCAATCTCCGCTAGTTTGCCCTTAATTACCTGTAATTCACTTCCAGGATCATTATCAGTGTCTACGATATCGTCGGAACTAATCAATTTACTAAGGTCCCTAATTTGAACACGTAGTTCTTCTACGGTTGATGTGGGTTTCGCGTCTCGTATCTGAACCTCATATATGAGCTCATCCTTGCGGAGTAAATTGAATTTAATGGGTCGTTCCATTATTGTATATCTAAAAAAAACTGAAACCGTAGGTACTGAAGTAAAAACTGGCTGTCACAATTTACAATGTCAAAACTTCGTAAATAATATTACAGAGTAAACGCAGTTACATTAATATCAATAAAAACAAGGCTTTTATTTCCCAAGGACAATAGTCCTGGTTTTGTTGGGACACAGTTTAAAAATAAATTGTGTAATTCCGCAGCAAGAAGTGTAAAAATTAAATAAAATTTATAAAAGTGTAAAAAATAAATACAAATTTATAAAAGTGTAAAAAACAACACAAATATACAGAACTCGCTTAACAAAAAGGATTCTGCGCGACGGTTTTTTTTCTTAAAACTAAAATAATTGGAAGGCTACAAAATCAGTACTTTGGCTTGTAAGGAACAGCAATTGACGTAACCTCTATCTCCAACCAAACACACGTTGAGTGCGCCACTGTTACATTTGTGATTTTGTCCCTCTTATTGCCAAGTGACAAAATCCCAGATGCAAGGTGGTTCGGTATTGATAAAAAGAAAACAACAAATTGTCTCAACTAACATATATTTTATTATATAACTATAAACCTCATTTAGAGTGACTGTAATGGTCTACTTAAATAAAACCGTTAAACGCTTATCAATACTACAAACCTTTTGATTTAAAAGTTAAATATAACCTAGTTAGGAATCTCATTCCTAATAATGCCAGCCAGCTTAAATTTCAGTGGAAAGAGCTATGGGCGTGGGGGGTTGGAGATAAAGCCAGTACCGTTGAAAATAAAACTTGAAATTAATTATTACTAGTGAAGATATCTAAGTAAATCCTTCCAATTATAAATTATTTAATTATACAATAAATGGGCGCCAGGAACTTTACAGTTCCGGATCCTAGAGCCGACGAGGTAGTCTAAGACACTCCTTGATGAACATAGATGTCGAACCCGAAGATCTTTAATTTCTTATAGGTTTAATACCAGTACAATATTGAAATCCGATCCGATCCGCACTAAGAATCGGTATTACCAAAGATAACCTTAACTACACCATGGTAGTAGGGTAATAAGATAAGAAACGTTATCTGAATAACAATTTATCCATATTAAAAATATGGTTTTAAATTTTGAAGTAAAATAAAAACAATAAAGAAGAAAAAAAAAAAAAAACCGTCAGCGCCTGCGGGACCGCTAGGCGGACTCGGCCAGCCGAGCAGTCAACTCCCAGGAGGCTTGAAGCGGACTCGAGGACGGGTCTCGCGTCCAGGCTTCGGACGCTCCTCCGAATCCTGGCGGCGAGACGAATCTCTCGAGATGCCTCTCCTGGAATCGACAATACGGAGACCTAATAAAACTAATTTACTTTCTTAGAGGTGACCGAGCCTGGCAATCAAAACTACAAAGTCAGCCGGACACAAAGTCCATTAACAAAGATATCACTTCATGAATTCAGGTGACCTAATCCTGCTTGACAGGATTAGAAGGATGAGGATGACCATTGCGACCTACGGGGCGTCTATCAACGCCACATGTGCCTTTGCTAAACAAGTAAACTTGTGGTCAACCCCGAGGGATTACTAACGGCATCCCTATCGTAAACAGACAACAAGGGAATACTCACAATAAGTTGGAAGAAGGAACACTCGTGACTGCTGGCGGCGTGGTCTGCCTTTGACGCAGTGAATCCTGCAAGAAATATCCACTTAACACGACAAATCCTTTCAACCACCAGAGAAGGGCTTACAGACCACTTCTTCACACTATTTCAACCAGATCCTTACCTTTAAATCACATGGAAATAAACTTGAGGAGATGCAACGCGTGTGCTGCGCGAGTTCTCAGCCGTCAGAGAGAAGAAAGAAAATTGACAACTCCCGATGAACTATGGATTTACTTGACATCGAACCTTCGAGAATGCAAGTCTATGATAAACTAATGAATTCATTTCCGCTTTTGATTATTACAATCTATTTTTTCAAAAACTGAAGATTATTAAGGATTAATTTTTTATGATATTATTTAGAAGGTTTACAATCAATATTCCAAAAATTAAATATTATCGATTAAAACTACGATCTGTGAATAGATGCCACCAGGTGCCGCTCGCCAACTGAAATTGACGTTTCTCATTGACAATCGACAAGTGACATCTGAGTGCCATTTATAATGTAAACAATCGTAACTTACTTTCCTTGTTTGATCTAATTAATTTCACAAACCTAACAGTATTTTGGATTAAATAGTGGTTCACTGTTATAAAGTGTAAGATAAAGAGTCCAGTAACGAATGGCAGCTGAAGGAACGATTCAATTGCACAAATTACAAATAAATACCAAACTCGGAAACTTCGTATTGTCCAACTTATGTTTTCAGGTTAAAGTCACTCGATTTATTAAAACGAAACTGTGTACTACCAACGAGTGGTAGGTACAAAAAATACAACGTAACACTGTATATGGTTTATATGAAAATAAAACTATTTTGATTTTTTTTTTGAAGAACCGGCATGAAACTCCATTGACTTTCTTTTAAAAAACAGTGTTCAGTATTACAGTCTAAATCTGAATAGTTCATGAGAACAATGCAGTTTGATGTGTACTATTAAATTAATCTAGTATAATAAACAGAAAAAAAAGAGAGAGTGCCATTGACAGTAAGAGCTGACCAGCCCCGACAGACGGCACCCGTTCACGACTATGACGTGCGCATCTCTTTCCGCTGCTTCTTTTGCAAGCATACTTTGCTGACAGGAAGAGGCTGTTGCTTCCCACGCACTTTCGCTTCTGACCTTTAACACTTTCCTCGGCCTTGGAAGCACGTTACACCCAGCAGCCGTTCTAGTGAATACTACACCAATGAAACGGTTCACCTAAAATACAAACCGTAAACAAACAGTCCGTACTTTGTCCCTATAATAATGAAGGTGTAGCTACGGGGGCCGCGTCCCGGCCCTTTGACCCATTTGGACGGCCCAACGGATATTCAATTGGAAACTTCTCAATATCTTTGATGAAGCAAAGCGGATCATTTCGATGGTCAATTTGTAAACATCCTTGTGAGCATTTTTTTTCTTGTATAGGTATTGCTGTTTTTGCTTCCGGGTCGGGTTTTTATGACGTATATTTTTCGTAATCGGCTTTAGTTATAATGTTGGGTAGTTTAAGAAAATTTGATTCGGGCAGAAACGTTGTCTTTTATTTTTTACATCTGACTTGAGTACGTATAGCCATAGTCTTGCCTGATGATAAGTACAAACTTAATAGCGTACGCAGTTCAAGTAACACTCATACAATTGCACACCATATCCCAACACCGATATACATAAACAATTCCATTTGTCTTAATTTATAGTCTAAATTCAGGTACTTTATTTTATTAGCTATACATACAAGTAAATAAATGTCTGGAATAACGTACCTTCTTACTAGAAATGAGGAGCTATAGCTAGACTAAGGTACGTTTCATCAAATAGTTCCTATGCCCTTATGTAGTACTGTTGCCTTAATACATGAAATTTCTAATAATATGAGAAAGAAAGGTCAAGGTCAGCGGACTCTGGAGAGAGCTATGCTTGGTATCTTCGTGACCGAATCAGAAATGAGGAGATCCATTGTAGAAGAACCGATAATGTTAAAAGACAAAGGAGCCATAGAAACTATTTTATAAAAGCGCTCTAAAATTTTTAACTATTGTAGCTACTCGTATATGTATTATCGTTTCATTTATTGTGGGCGTAATGGGCTCTGGCTCTCATATACATACGACCAAACACAGTAGAAGTGTTTGAAGCTGACAGCTACTCGGGTGAATCATTAGCCCCTTCAAGTGGTCTGGCTGATTACAAAAATAGTTATTGAAATAGTTCCCTGGGTACTATGTATAAAAATCAAGACTGAGCTTATAAGTAAAGTTAAATTATGTTGTCGGGAGCTTTAAAGCGTCTGATAAGAATAAGCGTCGATAGATAATATCTGGTAGTATTGATTATTCATTTTTAACAATATTCTCTAAAATATCCGTAAAATTCAGCATTGAGACTTTAAGAAAAATGAGTACTGTGTGAGTAATTGGCCGTCGACCAAAGCTAGCAAGTATAGATACACTCATAGTACGTACTAACACGACTTTATGCTATACATAAATTATTTGTGAGAAAATAAGTAACGTCTGGCGGCCCTAGGATCTTGGACTATAAGTTTCATTACTGTCAAATAGTACCCCACTAAACGTCAAATGCAAATAAGTTGGATTCAATTGACATCGAATCGAAATTGAACCAACTTGACATTTGCGACGTTTTTAAATATTGCAATGAACTAAACCTGGATCGAAATTACATTTTCTATTTATTCATATACTAGAATTAGAGTTTTGAATGTAACGTACACACTACGATGATTGTGATTCAACGTAAAAATGAAAACGTTAACTCAAATGTCACGTATTGACAACAGACTGACTACGAATGAATAATTCAATATCAATTTTACAGTAGTAACAAGGAAATTGTTAGCCTATTGTAAATCAGTAAAGTGATCGATATTCAGTTGACTTTTACAATCGTGGGAGCCGGCAGGTGATCGTATTGTGCCTATGGTTCCGAGATTAGGTACCATTAGGTATACTTTTATTATTCGTTACATTGAATTAATGTGATTCATCATCACGCATCTATAAAAAAAAATTAATGACACAAATTTGCAACATAACCAGTTTGTAACCTATAAACTGTTTTTTTTTCATTGTAATTGGACCTGTTTCTGCTTATCATCCAGGTTTTATTAGTGTACACCTCGACTTAATCCTTCGGGGAATACAGTCGTGATGGTATGTATGTTTATTTCTATAGTATAGTATGTATATTTTACGCTCAAAGATCGAAAACGATTGAGCGAAAAATCAGCTCACAACGCGTTGTGGTCAATTATATTAGATGAGCTTCAAAATGTAAAGAATGATAAAAACTAAATAATAAAAAAATCCTACTTAGGCTAGGTTAGGTTTTTCTTTAATAAATACAAAAACTCGATGCCAGTTTAAATTAAAACAAAGCTAACAACTGATTACTAAGCTGCTAGGTACTTCTACTTGCTAATATCAATCATTGACCACAACGCGTTGTGAGCTGATTTTTTGAGCGTTTTCAATCTTTGAGCGTAACAAATGCACTACTATTATTATTACTATTCTTGCTGTTTTATTTTGTATTTTCAAATGTCAGCCGTATTGATAATGTAACTTTCAACTCGATGATCGTAAGAGTTCTGTAGAATATTAGAATACTTTTCGTAAGTCTATAAGAATAATTATAAAAAAAGCTTAAAGTCTGAATCAAAAATTCTACAAAGCCAGTGTTGACCAGACTGAAAATCACGTGAAAGACTAGAAACATACCAGCGATCTAATAGAAAAAGTAGTGCTGGTAAACTATTTGCACTGGGTATTTGCTGCCACATTTCTCTTAGATATTTCTTGGCTGTGTACCCGTATTTAATATGGCCACTGGGTTTTCTTGGATTTTTCCTTCTAGGTTTTTTTTATGTTGCAGGAATGTTTAAACAACTCGGAAGTCGTGGGCGTTGCTTGCCTTCCTCGTGACCCTTTGATAATATTTTGCTTAGCGAATTTTTTATCAGCATTGGGTTTTCGCATTCCAATAAAAAATACTTTTCCAATGGCTTTGCCCTAATCATAATTTGATACTTTGATGTCTCTGTTGGCGTAATGTATTAATAAATTATGAGCTTCTTCGCTCCGCTGCGAGTTTGAATGCCGTACATTACAGTATTCTAGTTTATTTTATGTATCAGGAAAGAAAGTATCAAATTAAGGAATCTACTACGCTTGCGACTCCAATGATTCGGTTCACCATACATGAGCATGATAGTTATAGGTTGAAATTATCCATCGACAATACTTCAATATGTAATGGAGATACAGGCGACTCATCTCACCTCGCTCATTTCTCGCTCGCAGTTAAACTTTATCAGCTAAGCCGGGTAAATGTTCACGCGAGCGATTTATTTCCCAAGCCCCCACGGATATCGAGCGAGCGGCCAATTTCGTCACGTACACTGCTGTGCGCTTTGTCAACGCCACGGCTACGAAATAAACGTATTTACCGTGGCTTGAATTAATCATAAACCATTGCTGTCGTACGATGGTTTTGTTTTTGAGCTGGGGAGTAGCTGATCCCTAAGCTTTGGTGTTTTTGTGGAAATGTAAAAAAATATCTGGGGGTATTTTTTCTGTTTACTTAATGTTGTTTTTGCAGGTGGATAGCAATCGGCCTTTTGACTTCTACCGAAGGTAGGTCATTTGGTATTAATAGTCACGTTTTGTTAAACTGGTAGACGATGCTAACATAGTTGGATCTTTTTGGATGATTTTTTAAGGTGGGGAAGTTCTGGTCCTGCTGCAGAGTTCGTCTTCTTCGCCCTAAGTAATAATGTGCTAACATTATTGTGTTCCGGTTTGAAGGGCAATATAGCTAGTAAAATTACTAGGCAACCAGTGATACCATTGCTGTTGCTAGTCTATTGGCTGCGGTTGCCGCTTACCATCAAGCGGCCTTTGTCATCTTATCACAATAAAAATATGATCAGAAGTATTAACTACATCGAAATAAATTGAAAATAGTTGAAAATAGACAAATAATAAATATAATGTGCGTTCTTATCGTTAAGAGCTATATCTTAAAGATAAACTGAATGGACTCAAGAGAAAAGGAAAGCCGAAACTTAACTAGTCTAATGAGAAAGCCGATGAGTTAGCCAGAACCGGATCGGCGAATGCCATAATTGGGCCAGAACCATGTATGGGACTACTATCCTAGGGCTACAGCACTCACGACAATTTTTCGGCAACAGCACTACACGAGTCTCTAAATTCATTCTTAATAATAGAAGGGACAAAGCCCTACCTGTAGTAATCGGAGCGCTCGCAGGGCATTATCCGACCAATGACATGCTCTATAAAATGAAACTGGCTTTGAATAATATTATAGAATTTGTATACCTATATATATAGTGAATCCAACTAAACATGCAGCACATCTTGTGTGATTGTAACAAAACGGAAGAGCCAGAAGATTACAGGTTCCTTCCTCTTAGTGGTCTATCCGATTTTATGAACCACGTATTTGAAGAGTAAGGAATGCAAAAAGCTGGGAACAACACAAAAGATCACATTTGGTTAAAGTGTTTGGTTAATAGTTAGCTCATCATAATTATCTTACTTCGGGTGCTGACTTAGCCTTGCTGGCTAAGTCAGCACCCGAAGTAAGATAATTATGATAAGCTAACTATTCTAACGTACAAAAAGTTTATTTTTCAGTTACATTGATAGCATTCCATTCGTTATTCCGGTCCACTAATTCAACCCTACACAATTGTCATCGAGTTGATTCCAGATAAATTGAATCTCACCGACTTGCATTTCTCGATAGCAGAATTGAAACCTGTTCAAACATAGTACAAGTTTCCAGCGACGCAGTGGATTTGTGAAAATTCACACGAGTATTCACTATTCATAAGCGGGTTTAAACTTGTAGAACTAGATTTGAAAACTTTGGTCCTGGTGCGTCAGTTTTTCGGCGTTCACATATCGCATCACGGTAGAGAAGAAGATGTGTTGGTTCCTTTGTTTAGTAGAATCATTGTTATTTTTATGCACATTGTAAGATGATTTCATTGTGCTGTTTGATTTGCATGTGTTTTAAGTTTTTTATAAGCGTGACTGGGCTTGTTCCTGATTCATACCATAATATTAATACCATTTTTTAAATTCCGGATGTTATATTCTTGACTGATGACAGTTTAAATAAAAATGGGAAGAGATTATTTTGGACAAAAGAATTTTCTGTATAAATTTTGTACAGTCAGCGAATCATAGGATAGGTATATATATATAAATGTATGTATTCTGTAAATTGTAAATTCAAGTAACACACTAGTAAAATAAAACTATTTCACAATATCAAATGCTACAATGGCAATTACCTACACAAGCAAACAGAGATGCATTAACAACACCTGCTCAAACTACTGTACTGACATGATATGACGGTTATCTAAATTTTTTTAAAGCACCAATTTAAGCAAATGACCTATTGTAAATCACATAACAACAACAACATATTAGTCCGCAAATATTAATATTTGGGACATTTTAAACATCACTGCTAGTCCTAAACTGAGCTCGTGCTATGGGTATTAGACGATGGATATAATACTTAAGTATATACTTTTTGTAATATATACTTATAATTCATATTGAAATGTATTACAAGTATCTATTTACAAAAAAAAAGTATTTAAGTATTATATCCATTGTCTAGTACAAGCTCTGCTTAGTTTGGGACTAGATGGTGTTGTGTAAAGATGTCCCAAAAATATTATTAAATATTATTATTATTATTGAAATACCCAGCCACTGGTGATGTCGTTATTTTTAAAGCACCAAATTATTGAACTGTCAAGTTAATGAGATATTGTAAATCAATCCCTAGTATTACAGTCCGCAAAATGGAAATCAAAACCGCTGTCATTCGTGATTGGTAATGCCGTTACGTTTAGCATGAACTGTGAATTGCACGCAAAGAAACATTACACAATGGCCCCTTTTTATACCACTAAGCAAAAAAGCATACGGCCCACCTAATGTTAAGCGGTTACCGTAGCCTATAGACGCTTGCAACAACCAGAGGTATCTTGCTGGAGTACTTGCGAGTTGCTCACTAATAAAAACGTAAGAGGAATAGTTGGGTTGGCAGTATAAGGGTCAAAGTCCCCCCTCTGTCGACACAACGTTTCCTCGCGGAGCACTGGCAGCATTTCTCACCGGAGGAACACAGCTCAAAGCAGTGTATTGTCACTTCGATTTTAAATTCTATTACTGTAGTGATAAATATAATGATGAATAGAGTGACGGATATGATATGTGATATGGATATGTGGAGGGATGGAGGGGTAAAGAGAGACCAAAGAAAAGATAGATGGAAGCGGATACGATACAAAAGAGAGTGAATGATGGTATGACGGCTGACAGGGATAAATGGAAGAAAAGGACATGCAGGGTCAACCCCAAATAAATTGGGACAGGAGCAGGAGGATCATGATGATTATTACTCTAACACTGAGTGATAGAGTAATATGAAAAACATATTTTACAACAAAGCACAGCTTAAACCATCATCAACCCATATACTGTCCGACTGCTGGGCACGGGTCTCCTCTCAAATTGAGAGGGTATAGCCTATAGTCCTAGTAGTAGTATGAATCTCTAAGAAATACAGGTTTACTCATGATGTTTTCCTTCATGGTTTAAGCGAGTGATAATTAATTATTAATAAGCACATGAATTTGAAAAGTCAGAGGATTGTTTTTGATTCGAACTCGAAACATTTGACTTGGCAGTCTAATGGTCATATTACTAGGCTATCACAGCTTTTTTTTTGTTTAAATCGTTTTGACAAAAAAGAAGCGAATAAACTGACTTTAGACGTAACACTGTTACTAATAGACAGGTCGAGTACAACACTACTGCAATAAATAGTGTTGAAATTTGAACTTTATGTCAATTATCTAAAGGTCATAAAAGATAAACTTATAAGAGAGAGCAGGAAACTGTTATCCTAAATAAATAAAACTTTCGTCCCTTTTTAAGACGTATTACATTTATATATTTGTTCTCAGAGCTTCTTAAGCTTCTAGATTAAAAATTCATTTTGTTGAGTTACAAGCCCATCTTCTCTTGTTACGTGACTAGATGATGTATTAATTTAATCGAGTGATATTTCATTTTAAATATGCTACGTTTTATATAAGACAAGTTGACTGGCAAACTGTCTTGCAACCCGATTAGAACGCCACGTACCGTAACCAATTGTGAAGTCTAAAGCATCAAGGAACCCACCCACTAAATCGAAATCAGTCGAACCGTTTTTGAGTGTAACAAGACTTACGAACAAAATTATGCATTTTGTCCGATATCTTGGTACAACATTTGATCCAATTTATTTGACAATTGCCTTAACAGCAGCCAATAACTGAATACTAGATAGCTGATTGGCTGATTACAATATTCAGATATCAACGTTTGATATAAATATATAATGTGGGTCGTAAATATATTTGATGATGAAGTAAGTATTCAAATTCGTCATTCAATTTCTTTGACCAAAGTGATATTGGACTAAGAAATTTTTCGAGTGGCATACAACTTTCTTCTTCCTCCGTGCCTTTTCCAGTATAATGATGTCAGTAACGGGTCAGCTTCCAGTATAATGATGATGATGAGATGCGGCTGAATTTTGTATTTTACACGAAGCGACTGCTATCAGACCGCAACCTAATTTCTCAATAATACCGGTATCCTGAGGATATAATTGTCAGGCTTATGACTACTACTAACGATTTTTAGGTGTTCGTATGACAATCAGGGCACGAAGGCGTATCGATGTGTCTGTGGATGTATGGTCACACATCCACAGACTGACCGCGACTAGCGCTGAACCTTGCAGATCGTTTGATTAGTTTAATAATTGTTACTTAGTGGCATTACACATTAAATATGTCAAATATTATTTTAGGTCAAGGTCAGATGTATAGTACTTGTAACTGGCGTGAGTGTTTGCAAGAATCGTAGAGTGTGGCGTTCTATAGTTTCTGCCTACCCCCGGGAAAAAGGCGTGAGTATATATATGCATGTATTATTTTAGGTTAAGATATCATCACCGCAACTGTCACAACGTGTCTGCTAATTGAGATTACTTGGCTTCGATTAGCAAGTCAAGCAATATTTTAGTTAATGGGTGTTCCTATGAAATTGTCAACACGCTTGCTCCCGTAAAATTGGGATCTAAAAACATAACAGTGACATGTTGGTGTACTTAAGTACACCTTGGCTTAAGCAAGGAAAGAAAGAAAGAAGAAAATTTATTCTGACACACAAGATAAAAGTGACAAGGATATCAGAAAATAGTAGTGCAATGTTTTATAATCCATGTTTCATATTTTTCAACAGTGGGTGTACAGTAATAGTACACTAAGAGTAAACTTCTGCCTAACCCTTCGGGGATTAAAAACGTAATTCGTATGTTATTTATGTTTCACTTTATGTCTGCACAAAAAACTGAAAACAAAATTTAAAATAATGTTTTTACATAAAATGGTTTACTTTAACACTCACCTCATGTTTTCTAAATGTTCACTATTTAAAAACATTTTACAAAAAAAAACTTTCAACCTAAAAGTAATCCATTAGTCGTGAATAAATTGTGAAAAATAAAACAAAGGTAAGTTAAAAAGGTATTTAAGGCTTACTCCGAACGCCAGATTACGATGTCCTCTAAATTAAGTCGGAGAGTTGCAGGTGATGAATATTTAAAACAGAGAAAAGAATAGGTCCCGCTTAGATGGTACGTACTTTTAAAGGTCCGTTCTACTAAATGTAACAAAGCATTTTAATATTCTTGATTGCTAGCACGATTTTGAGCTCTTTAATTATTCCTGGTTAAATTGGTGTTGCCAATCAATCAAAGTTCAACCTTTGACTTTTGTAATTATGGAGAACGTTGCTAAGTTTGTGCCTTTTTATTTTAGTTTATACTTTTTTTTAAGTGAGATCTCCTTTATTGAACAAGCCCTGCATTAAGGGAGAGAGGGCAAAATACACACAATTTAAGACAAAGAATAAAGAATACACCAATATTTTTCTGAAACCCCTGGCACTCGGCGTAACAGTAATGGCGAAGTAACTTACCTATTCTATCTCAGGAATACCTATGTGATGACCTCTATAGCATTAACATAAAGTTCAAATTTCAGTAATTTATTTTTTTCGTGAGATAAAACGTCTATACCTTAATCATTAGGTACCTACACTAAAGTGTAGTCAAACTTTTACATTTATTTCACGTATATTTCTACTGTCAATTTTTTACTGGACGTTACAAGTAGTCCTTCATTCTTCTTCGTTGATGCATAAATACATGTATTTGTGCTAAATTGTGACATAAAAGTACAGCTGCTGACTGAGAGTACCTGAATTCAGTGCTCAGGTCAAGTTACACGCGATCTAAAACACACCGGTAATGTACTAATAATGATATTATACTTATACACGGAGAAGAAGGTCTAGACCTTCGAGAAAAATATTTCTTAATGCTAGTGAAAACCGTATTAAAATCCGTTGCGTAGTTTAGAAGAAGTAATTCTGTTACCCCGGAACATACTTAAAGACGTAACGTAACACAGCGACTTCCTTTTACACTTTAGAAATTAGAATTGACGTTAAATGACCTGCATGCCTAGAGAATTATTTCAACGGTGTGTGAAGTCTGCCAACCCGCACTAGGCCAGCGTGGTGGACTATAGCCTAATCCCTCTCATTCTGAAGAGACCCGTGCCCAGCATGATAATTAAATAATAATATGAGAAGTCTAAAAATAAACACGTTCTTTTAAATTTCTTGAATATTATCATAAACCATAACATCGTACCTTAATAGAAGTTTTAAATTTCCGAGCACGTTATCGAAGCAGACTGGCTTGTTGTACTAATTCGAATTTTTGGTCACAGCCGCTTCGGGAGATTAAGTGGCTGTGGATCGGTGAGTTCCCAATGATGTCTGCTACAAAATGAATCAAACGCTTAAGACGATAATCAGATAAAAGGAAATGACCTTCTTTCGTAATACGGGAGATGTATTGATATAGAGTAAAGTAGCTTTAAATAAAGAAACGAAACTTTTTATATATTTTTGTGTTAATTTTAGATTGGACATGTCTACAGTTGCATGTTATAATACAATCATACATAATCGTGCCTGTACTTTCTGAAGGGTTAGGCACAGATGTACTGTATATCGTTGGTTAAATAGAAAAGTGTCATTACTCCAATGTTTCTATATAAGAAAATGAATTTTCTAACGACTGGTGGTTTTGCAGTTGCTACATCTAGAAAATATGACGTATTATCTTAATGTTAACCTAGCAGATAAAATAATCAGCATAGTTACTACTTAGCTATGAGCCCGTCTCTCTCTCCCATAATGGTAATACTTAAATCATCCACTAAAAATTACTTAAAAACGAGTCGATACCAAAATGGAACGCAATTACGTTCCATAGTTATTCGTCATAATTTCCAGGATAATTATTTCGGGGAATATTTTCGTATGAAGTAGGTACAGTTAAGCAATTAACCCGTCGCTTAATTAACAAAGTTTTAGCTCTTAACCTAGATCCAGCAGTCTAAAATGGAGGTCAGGCGTTATAATATGCAATGTGTAAATAAGCTAGCACTCTAAATTGTAACCTAGTTTTTGTTCTAATGAACCAAATGTACAATCAAATTGCAAACGAATTTGTTATGCAAATGTGTTTTCTTAACCATTCCTAACACTGTGACGGACATACACTAATAATGTTTGTCGAACTGACTATAAGGCTCTATGGTGTTCACTGGAAGAGGTATTTATTTGAAAAAAGACAAATTATAACAGTACATAAACAAAACATAGTCTTGAATATAGTTCCAAGAAGTTCCCTGTTTCAGAAAAAAACTGTTATTATATGTGTGGACTTATTTGGATATAACAAAACACCAAAATATATATTATGAAGGACTAAAGGTATGGTTGCTGGAAAAACTTTTTTTTTCTGTAAATGACTATTTAAAAATACTAATATTATATAATTGTTAAATTTATACATAGTTAAAATATGTTGTTTTAAGATTATATTTTGTATGTCAAATTTATGACGAAGTGTTTAGCGCCATCTGGTACCTATTAAAAATTTAAAACTTTTGACTTCATGACATTTAAACTTGAAAAGGTCACATTTAGACTACTGCGGGACCTCTAGTAAATAATATAATGTGTAATTTGTTGCAATAATCATGCCCGTTTGAGAATGGATAGTTACTTTGTGTTTGAAGCGTGTCTCTCGCGATGTTGACTCGCATTCGAGACGAAAGAAACGTTTTCTTTTAAAAGAATAACAAGAAATACTCATTTGTTTCAAACAATTTTTATATCGTCCTTTTTAACACCTACATACATAACTCCCAATTACGTGTAGGTACCATGTAACAATATTTCTTTATGATTATAATTTTTGTTCCATTCATGTTTCTTTGTATTAAATAAACACAATATCACGTTGCTCAAGATGTACGTTCTAATAAATTATGTGTTTGTTTTTAATATGAACAGGAGAGGAGCTCGTGGCTTAGTAATAACTACACTGATCTACCAATCTGCAAGGTTGAGCTGCACTACCCACGGTCAGTCTGACCTGAAACTTGCTTTTCAATAGGTATTACTGACTTCGGAGGTAAGGTGGTATCATTGGACATTGAACTAACTGTAAAGTAACTAAGTAAGTCATGTCGGTAGAGAAGCAAATACTTGCTTTTGCTTGAAATTCTGAATGTGAAGGCAAACGACAAGGCGGGTGGGACTCGCGGTGGATTAGTGGTCATAGCGTCAGGTGTATTTAACCAGACGACACAGCTTAGAATTCTGCCAATACTCAATTTTTTCCTGCGCTAAATAACTTTAAAATCTTAAAAAAAAAAAAAAAACATTATTTTGGTGTTCAATTAAATTAAAAACCTACTGACGGCAGTATGGTCACTGGCCCACTGTTCTTTGCGAAAATATATGTCTTGACTGAAAGTAATATACCTAGGTAGAAAAAAAAAAATTACGCACGAAAATTATGGACAAGCTGTATCATAATACAATTACATAATTATTAACAAAATTATTTTTGCCTTGGTTTGATTTATTTTCTCTTTTTCAGAGCATTTAAATAAAGAATTGTTTTTTTATTTTATTTTTTACTTTTTGTGTATTGTCCCTAAACATGACGCTTGAAAAATTTCAAAGTCGTAAGACGAGCGAGTGATTCAAATTTGGCTTGCAAGATTCGACCTAAACAAACATGAATATGTATATACAATGCAAATTAAATAAAAAGCTAAAAAGAAGCTCTGAAATTCTTTCAAAATATATATAACCATAAATAAATTATTATTCTACCCGAAAAAATTTAAACCTAGTATTTTATTTATTCTAAACTGTCTTTATCTCGTCGTAGGCGAAAAAAAAACAAACAAGAGACTTTATAAATTGCCAGATTATTATACGAAAAAAATAACATCAAGGAGATTATTCACAAAGTTAATACAACTAAAATAAGTTACAGTGTGCGCCTTTCCTATCATTTATCAGCGTTATTATAAAACTTATGGAATGATCGATGATATCTTACTTGGCAACTTTTCGGATCGCGCTTTCGTTTAAATAATTTTATAATATCAACAGTGATAAATTGTTACATTAAGAATAAAGCTATTTTTAAATTTAGAAACACAACTTCGTTTGAAAGTTCGATTTTGTTTTGCTATTTGAAATTCAGAATTTCAATTTGGAGTTCAAAAAAACAAAATATTCTTATCAGTTGTAATAACATAATAATAAATAAACAAAGTGCTCTTGTTGCTATTTAACAATTTTAATTATGATTTTTAACTGAATCTTAATTAATTAAAATCATTCTAATTCCAAAATAACTAGTCTGGATTCCACGTAATATGTGGACAAATGACAGTGAAATTATTTCAATCACACTATGGCCATTTTTCCACATTTGGATTATCTCGATTATCGTAAAATTGTATCGCGCATTATACCAACTTTACAAGTATTCCTTGCATGGCTCAGTCTAATGTGACACATTACACTTGCTAACAAGATCAGCCCTCTCCCAACCCTGATCTGCTGCCTCCATCTGGGGCAGATAAGTAACTGGTTTGCCCCTATCCCATGAAAAAAAACTGTACCACCGTTCGGTATCCAAAAAAAAGGTTCAATCTAATAGCCGAAAAACACAAAATAAAATTGAATACTTACATACAGATACGAGCTTGAAGTACTCCTAATACGCACAGAAATAGCTAAATCCCTTGCAAATATCAGAGACAACACAATCGCATTAAAATATTGCCCCTACCGTTCGTTCTCGTGTAAAGTTCGATATGTGACGTAATCTATTTTTCTTAAGAGTGCTTTGGTTATCAGCACGACACAGTCACCAGTCTTCTGTAAAAAAACATTCCAACAACAATTAGGTAACAAATAGTAGGAGATTGATTGGACTTTGCACTTAGTCCCTTTTATTTTATGAGACTTAATTCTACAAACTGCCAATTCTGTCATCGTTCTAGAAAATAGGATTTGCTGACAAATAAGATAATTATCATAAATGTACAGAGGAGAGCACATCAAGCTACTCCAATCTCTCAAATTTCTTTGATAGATTTTCAACTTTAATATAAGAGAAATAAGGTTTATTTTTAATTGGGAAAATTTGACAGTTATGGATAGCTTGACTTTTGCGGGCTGGTTAAGTAATAACTATATTTAAACTAGTACCATAATATTTTAGAAGTAAATAAATAAATAGCCGTTTTGAATCTCTTTGGATGAAACCAAACAAAATCCTACTTGACATTTTTAGCTTAGTTTAATAGCATGACATAAATATTACTGATTGGTAATCCAATTCTAAATATTCATCATACATTACATATTTTACCCCTTTGATCTCTAGCTAAAATATTATCTACCTACATAATAATTATTTTCATCTCATTTTTTTAATGGTCTCGACGAACATATTAACCTAGACTTCAATGTTGATAATAAAAAAATAAAAATTTAGCTCAGAATTCTATGACGGATTTTTAGTTTTGATGTTTTATACCCATATTAAAATTTGATATTATTTTTATAATATTTTACTCCTACACAAAATCCCTTCATTAACTTTTTTAGCTTTCGGCATCAAACTGTGATCGTTAAAAGAGTCTTTATGAAAAAAAAAACATACCTAATTTATTTTTGTGTAACAAATAAATTGGTATTATTAGAATGAATCTAGAGTTTCTAAGACTATGTCTAGTCTCGTTCGACTTAACATTTTTAAGCACTCATAGTAGGGGATTAAAAGGAAGTTTGGCAATCGTTTAGGATATGTAGAAAAGCGACATGAGAAGACTCTTTGATTTTATTGAGTGTAAGGAAAAAGATTGGAATTCGTCGTCTTGTGCCGACTTGTGTGGCGTTTGACGGAATGTGACGTCACGTGAAGGTATTTCAGTAACCTATTTTGGGAACAAAAATGACATCAAATACCATCACTCCTGTATTCCTCGTAGATTTAGGCGAAAATGTACACCTACACTTCTCTGGTATGTTTAAGCCTCAAGTATCCAGTGCTTCGCGAAAAAAGGTTGTGTTGACAGTGGGAAGACTTTGACCTTTATACTGACAACCCAACTATTTCTCTTTCTTTTTACAGGTTCGGAAACGCGTTAGTGATACCCCTGGTGTTACAAGCGTCTATAGGCTACGGTAACCGCTTACCATCAGGTGCGCCGTATACTTGTTTGCCACCATTTTGGTAAAAAAAAATATAGGGCCCGAGCCTATTGCCATTGATCCGGGCACAAATCCAAACTTCGAGCTGCTGCTGAAAATTTAATATAAAAACCCATTAACAGTGGTATGACCATTGGACTGCCAAGTCAAAGGTCTCGAGTTCGAATCCAAAGCACGTACCTCTAACTTTTCGCATAGCACATACCTCTAACTAGCACTCGTTTAAACGGTGAAGGAAAACATCGTGAGGAAACCTGCATGCCTTAGAGATTTTCTCGACGGTGTATGAAATCTATGGGGGAGGCCTTTGTTCAGCAGTGTTGTACCTCATGTGGCTGATATGATGATGATGATTATGTATGAAGTCTGCCAACTAGGCCAGCATGGTGGACTATAGTCCTCTGATTCTGTGCGAGGAGACCCTTTGTTCAGCAGTGGGACTGTATATGTATAAATGTTGGTGATGATTATTATTAGTTCAATCAATATTACTATTGTACCAAAATATTACAACAAAATCATATACCAACATAGTCTCCAGTTAATAATTCTGTGAATCACTATGCACGTGAAACACGGTTCTGATATCTCATCGAGATATCGTCCTTATCTATAGCAATAACGTATTGCGTTATTGCTTGTAACAGTGCATGCGACAACCCTATTGATTACTATCAGGAATTAATAATGTATTATTTTACTGGAATAGTATATTGAACTGGAAGTTTACATGCTGATGGTGTTAAATTGCATAAATATTTTATGTAACATTTTAATTTATCATACCTGCCAACCGTAAATGTATCGATAGGTTTAGCAGATGTCTTGCTATAGGTACAAAGGCCAGTGCTGGCATCAAGCTACCCCAATCTGTCAAATTTCTTTGATAGATTTTCAACTTTAATACAAATAATAGGGTTAATAATCAATTGGCAAAATTTGACAGTTTTAGATAGCTTGACCTGCTGGCGTCTGTACATCTGCTGTTTGATTGTTTGTGTGTAATAGGGGGAGAAGGGGGTGAAGTAGACTGTTTTCTATAGGTTATAAACACGCTAGCGAAATGGTACAAAAACATCGTGTAAATTTTATTAAATCCTGCTACAGTTTTGCTTCCCTCCGGCGCTTTTTGACAAGACCTTTGTAAATCCTTTCATTACTTTGTATGTTTGAACTTGATGATTTTTTTTCCAAATTAAGGAAATGTTCTGGTTGAGTGAAAATCAGGAAACATTAACATACATATCATCACGCCTATATTCCCTGTATTAAAGGATAAGCAGAAATATACTAATTTACACAAGCAGTTCGCCGTTATATTAATAGCCCATGTAATAGGAGGTGAAATTAAAGTTCCGAGCAGCTACTGATAATTTCATAGAAAAACCCAATAACCACCCAATAAACCCAATGACCTGGTAGCTAATCGAACCAAGGATATATAGCAGTTGCGCTTCGGCCAACTAGACCAAGGAGGAAGGTAAATAAGCATGATGTGTTCTCTAGATAAGTACTGTGCTGTATTAGCCATCCGAATTCCTCCAAGAGGTGAAGTAGTGTTTCATCAGGTACCTCACAACGCTGGCAGGTTCCCGTGTCACTCGGTCTTTAGTTGACCATGTGTTTATTTAGGTAGCAGTGTCCAGGCCCTTTCGCACAACCTAAAAATAATCGTGTTATCACATTGTGGTAAGGCCTCAGGACACTTGTCACAGGCCCATGTTTTCCATGTTCCTATTCAGTGCTACTATGCGCAAAGATTACTAGTAGCGCTATAAACCAACACTTAGCTCCATGTATCATCCATAATTTTACACAGCGAACACACAAACATGTAAACACTCTAATATTCATTTCCTTAGCCGTCTAAAGAGCCGCCATTCTTGTCTTAAGGGGCACGAGAGCGTAAACAATTTGAGATTGTGCCGTCTACCTAAACGGAAGCTTTCACTGAGTGGACTTTTCAATTTTGCCGAGTGCTAAGAATTTATGCTGGGAAACATCGTAGTGTTTTCTTTTCATTTCAAAAAGAGCATTCGTATTCGTCTGTAGACTTCGTGCTGTTAAAGGAGTCTTTTGATATTGTTCGACTGACGTCATTATTGAGCTCTTCTGATTTCAAATAGACACATCACTGATACCGCAATTTTATAAATATTCCTTATTTAAGCGTTGATCCCGTTTTTCGTATCAAAATTTCCCTAAATTATTTCTTATTGGATTCTACCATATAAGATACCAGCTATATAAGTTTGTAGACCTTACAGTTTCTGAGATATTTTGTTTAGCAAATGAGTGGTATTTTGCTTTTATACCCTATTGGTGCAAGTCTCATTATTTCCAAGTGGGATAAAATACGTGCACCGATACTTTGACATTTTCTTCCACCATCAGTATAACTAACTAAGAATTTAGTAGAAGCGGGCGTATAAACATGAGAAATATCAGTAGGTAAGATATTACCTAGTGATAACTATCGTGTTGTCATCTTAAGGCCCAGTTGTAAATTCTGATGTGCCTAGTAATTTCACTGGCTACATTGCCCTTCAGACCAAAACACAATAATGTTAGCACAGTAATGCTTAGTGGCAAACGATTTGGCAATATCGTGGTTTGGTAATAACACTCCAGACTACTTCTGCAGAATGAGTAGAGCCTAAAAACTTTTCCTTTGCGAAGCCCAAAGGAATGTTACCAAGAATAATGACAAAACGTAAAGAAGTATTTTCAAATTCAGCATTCAGAACAGACTTTCGTTGCAATTTCACTGTGGTTATAAAACCGCATCATTCACTACGAATGGTCGCCTCAACTTGAACTATGTCGCGTGTATGCCTATGCTCGTCTGCTTCTACATTTATTTATAAGCTTCTGGGTTTAGAAATGAGATCTCTACAAAAAAGTTTGGTCGAAACAATTTCATTTTAGCTCAATTGCTGCTTTTAGCTACGGTTTTAAAATGTTGCCTAACATTTAAACACAAGTACTGACAGATTTTTCCGATTGATGTACTTGTACGCTTTGCTACAAATGTTCGTGATTAGTTGTATACCACTAAGGTGACAAATAAGTATTTTATAGACGGTTGCAAACACCAGGGGTATTACTTACGCGTTGCTGACCCTGTAAAAGGAAAGAGGAATAGAAGTGTTGACAGTATAAGGGTCAAAGTCTCCCCACTGCCAACACAACGTTTCCTCACGGAGCACTAGGAATCTTGCTCACCATTAGGGACACAACACAGCTTAAAGCAGTGTTATTTCATTTCGATTTTCTGCAATTACTGGAATTAATATGCCCTATGGCATAAAGGGTATGTCATCAATATATTGGGGATGTAAGTAAATGATAACTTATCGCTAAGAAAATGGTAAGTATCATCATATTCATTTCACCAATACAGGAAAATAATTGAAAATATATTTTATTCAACGCTTTATTTACATTAAATTATCAATTTCAAAGGAATTACTACATAGAATTTCATGTGGTTTAGTGGAATTAGGGAATTTTCAGTATTGGCCTGGAGTTTACTCGGACAGTAGGCTCACCACTACATGAAACCAAATTTATCAGCGAATTGTACATAATCATCATTACAAGCATAATCAGTGCTAATTACCTCGTAAACTAACTGCAAAAACAAGACTAAATATTGCCTCAAGCCCTCTAAATGTGCACAAAAATCGGTGCGTTTTTCCGTGCTGCACGGAGCAAGATTGCCTACGATTATGCGAACGATGCAAGAAAGCCGACGTCCAAGTGGAGTGTACAATTTGAATGAGTGCGTCTTGGAATGTTTGAACAACGACGCAATGCACTAGGCACACTCTATTTCGAGCTGATATGAAACGGTTCCTAGCCCATGAAAAGAGCTTTTCGAAAGATCTTGAGCTCTTTTTTTAGTTGAAAGCAACGGGATTGAATAACAAAAAGTGCCTTTGATTGGCCTTACAGTGCTCCGTTGGTTTTGATTTATAAAACTTTCCGTGAAACGTGTGTTTATTTGAAGCGAACGATGCTGCCTTCTTGCAATTTAAACAGAGAATTTCACTTTAATTTATTGCGAATGAAATGGTGTGTGAATAGCGTGTGTATATTTGATTAAATAGACTTTTGCCTGATAAAGCGCGTAATAATTAAAGAGGCAAAATTGGTCAAAAGACTTTTTTTACTCATACTGGCACATAGTTCAGAATCCAGATATACTTCACAGCCTTCTATAGCAGTTCTATAGCGGAAGGCTGTACATAGACGCCAGCACATCAAGCTACCAGAATCTGTCAAATTTCTTCGATTGATTTTCAACTTCAATGCAAAGTAATAAGGTTCATATTCAATCGGGGAAAATTTGACAGTTTTGGATAGTTTGACCTGCTGGCGTCTGTACAGTACAAATACTGCATTTTTTTTTATTTATACATATTTTTATTGTACTGCATACATTGTACTGCTGTACATTGTAAAATTTGCCGGAATGTTTAGGTCGAGCCTATTGTCATTAACCAGGTGCAAATCCAAACCCTGTGCTACTGAATTTCATAGAAAAACCAAATAACACTTTGTTCGATCTGGGACGTGAACCCATGATTAGTTTAGTGATCCTAAACGCGAGGTCCTGTGTTTCATTCCTAGGTCAAGCAACGTCTGTGGTTTTTTCTCGTGTTGGGTCTATGAAATTCTCAGTAGTAGCTCGGAGTTCAGATTTTTATCCATTTAATGGCACTGAGCTTGCCCCCTACTACATGGAAAATAAACCAGCGAACTTTGAGTATACATTACTACACCTATGCCTTACCCTTTGGGGAATACAGGTGTGATGATATTTTACGAAGATTCACGTGTTTCTAAGCACTATGACAATATCATTCAGCCAAAAGAAACAAATCAACAAGTCACTGAAATATTTAACTAATAAGAAGAACTACATAGAAAAGTAAAACCAATGATATTGTTTTGCCAACCCTACGCACCAGAAAAAAAAGCAGCAACATGCAAAGCAAACATTATTTTTATCCGCCACCGATATCCGAACAACGTGCGAGTACAATTGGATCTGTTAACGAGACACGACACGGTATATCCGCAAAGTACACATTCCACTCATTTCCAAGGGATTGAATAAACATTGTTGACATAAGGAATCGAATGTACGTATACCCTCCAAAATGGCGCCAAATTGGAGATATATCCGACTAAAGCTGCTTTTGCGCGTGCGTGTAATTTTCGTGGATATCGGTTTGTTTCTTTTTAATTTAGGTTGCTAAAACAGTTTAGGAGACATAATTACGATTTTCATGGTGAAGTACCAAAAATAACATTTTAATCAACATAATTTTTTAATGAAAATCTTTGGCTTTTCATTAAATAAAGGAAGGAAATTAAGAAAATTTTGAAGAAATTAAAGGAAGGAAATTTAGTAAAAGAAAAATTTTTCGATTTCCTCACGATGTTTTACTTTATCGTTAAAGAGAGTGATAATTAATTACTTAATACGCACATGACTTTATAAACTATAAAAAAGCCTTGGAATTCAACTCGAATTCGGTATTTACTACTTGACTTTCCAATAGTTTTAGCTCACACTGAAAAAAAATATATATCACGTAATTCGCAAAAAGCGCTATTAACGTTAAAAGTTCACAATTGTGGGAAATCGTTGGCACTCATAAATTTTGCTGGTGGAATCAAGCGGCAAGAGTGGTAATTTTTAATTGGCTCCAATTAACAGGTATCGGAAATATTGTATATTATCTGCTGCGGTAGTGGGACTCAACCAAATTAACCGCAGCGGTCACAGTGACCATATTATTAATATGAGTAAATATAATAAGTTTTTACACAATATGCATAATTTTTTTTTTTTTTTTTTTTTAGGTCGGACATAGTTTTTAGCTCGAGGGAGCTTTAAAAACTTAACCGGACTAGGTGGCGAGGCACCAAATGCCTCCAGCCAGGGGCAACTTATAAACTAAGCAACACAGCTAAGGGCGTCCCCTGCGGGACTCGAACCTCGGCTTAGGGCGTTGCTGGGGGGGCAGCTAGGGACGGCTGGATCTGGGTTTAAATTATTTATGGGCGAATTTAAAGCTACTGGCTCGGCACGGGCCGGCTCGAGCAAGGGACGGGGAGGATTACCGTTAAGGGGTCTTCGCGACGGGCCTCGCCGGCGAGGACGGTATATCGGGCGGCGTTTTTGTGCGTGTGATTTGAGAGTGCTAGTCACTCTGTTTGACTCTTGCGCTAGGGTGATTTGGTCGTCAGGGTAAGTGAGTGCGTGCCTTGGGCGGCGCACTCTACTTATCTGAGAGGGTTTGTAGTCTACGCTACTGACCACAAGGGGATTAGGGTGAAGGGGGGCTAGATCGAAATAGCGCTCAGAGGCGCGTTTCATAAACTGCTTGATGGTAGGCAGTTTTAGGTCTAAGTGAAGGTCCCTATTGCGCACGTACCAAGGGGCGCCCGTGGCTTTGCGCATGAATCGGTTTTGGAGGGTCTGCATCCTATGGATAGCGGGACTTTCTATGTGAGCGAATACGACACTCGCATAGGTCATGATGGGGCGAATACACATCACGTAAATTCTCACCTTGTATTTAAGGGAGAGTTTACTGCGTGCATTGAGCATGCCATGTAGACGTCCTAGAGCAAAAGCGGCGCGCGAACGCACCGTTTTTATGTGCTCTCGGAACGTGAGTCGGTAATCTAGAACCACGCCCAGGTATTTGGCTTTCTTTTCCCAAGGGATCTGTTGGCCGAAGAGGGAGATGGGTTGGGCTTGAGCGGAGAGGTCGGAACTCTTGTGAAAGAGAACCGCCGCGCTCTTGGAGGGATTCACCTCTATTCTCCATTTCCTGAACCAATTCCCTAGGGCATTGACCGAGGATTGGAGAATTTTGGTGATGTTTGTTAGGCTGATGCCGGAATAATATATAGCCGTGTCGTCAGCGAATAGAGCCAACTGCGACTTGGATCTTTTTGGAATATCGCTGGTGTACAGCGTGAAAAGGAGAGGGGAGAGCACGGAGCCCTGAGGGACTCCGGCTCGGATAGGATGGGGGGACGAGAGTGTGCCGCCCTCTATACGATAGCGAAATGTGCGATTCGACAGAAAATCTCGAATGATGAGCACGAGACGGTCTGGCACGTTGAATGAATATAGCTTGTAAATCAAGCCATTGTGCCAGACCTTGTCGAAGGCTTTCGCCACGTCGAAGAAGAGCATGCCAGTCGTCATACCACGCTGGAATCCAGCGCTGATATGTTCGACTATGCGATGCACTTGGTGGATACAAGAGTGTTTGGTTCGAAAACCAAACTGCTCGTCGGGAATGAGATTATGGGATTCGGCAAATTTCTTTAATCGGGCATAGATAAGCCGCTCATAGATCTTCCCAAGGACTTTGAGGAGACTTATGGGGCGATAACTGGAGGGCTCAGACCTGGGTTTACCGGGTTTAGGGATACCGATGACGGTAGCTTCTTTCCACACTTGTGGGAAGATGTTATTATTTAATGCCGCATTGAAGATGGCGGTCATCAGAATGACCAGGGAGGCAGGGAAGAGCTTAACCACCTTGTTGGTGATGCCGTCTGAGCCGGGGGCTTTCCTGGGTCGTAGGTTTTGTACGATCGACCGGACTTCGTCCGCAGTGACGGGGGGGACTGGATCGTCTGGGTCGGGGGCGGGGGAGAGAGTGGAACTTACGGGGGCCGTAGGGTTTTCGGGGGACAGCGAGAGGGCGACTCTACGTTCGACTTCGGCGTTCACCTCATTGAGGTGGGCCTTGTCTACTGGTAGAGTGCTAGGCGAGCATTGTGCCTCTAGACTGTCGGCTAGGCATTCGGCTTTTTCGTCGTCGTCAAAGGCGGGCCTTTGATTAGGACGGTTCAGAGGGGGCATTGTAGACTCTTGATCGGACTTGAGCTTCCGGGTCAGCTGCCAGAAGGCCTGATGGGTGGGCTCCAGGTCCTTCAGCCAATTGTCCCAGCGGGCCTCGCGCAGCTCATTTATGCGTTTCTTTACAGCACGCTGTAAATTGCGCATGTGAGCGCGGTTCGGCTCGCAAGGAAAACTGTCGTACGCTCTGATGGCCGCGTTCTTCTCCGTCACCAAGCCACGCACATCCTCCGGCAGATTCCAGCGGTTATCAAACTCCTCTGGAATCTGTCGTGAACATTCGTTCAACAGGGATTGTACATGGTCGGTGAGGGAGTCGATCGCGCCCGTCGCGTCGGCAACTGACACTATAGAGTCGGGGATGGCATCCAGGTGAACGGATGAAGTCAACTTGAGGCGTTCCTCGAGTTTCCTCCAATCCGTTATCACCTTTGTTGGAGCGGGCTGACCTGGATCTGAGGGGGCAAGTCTGGGGCCTAATACTAGGATCACAGGTCGGTGGTCAGAGTCTAACTCTTGTAGCGTCTCTAGAGAGCGTAAACCTAAGTTTACGTTCTTTAAGAGGGCTATGTCGAGTACGTCAGGTCTGTGGTTTACGTCAGCGGGATAGTGGGTGGGCATCATTGGGGCGATGATATCGTAATTCAGTAAGGTGCTCAGGTTATCAAGCTCTCTGCCTCTCTGGTTGTTCGAGTGGCAATTCCAGGCGACATTTTTCGCGTTAAGGTCACCTGCTATGATAACTGAGTCACCTAAGCCTAAGAGGGCTTCTAAGTCGGGACGTATGTGAAGCCTAGCGCTGCTAGGGGGGATATAAGCCGATACGATAGTTATCGGTTGGTGACCGGTCATGCCTACTCGACATATCGAGGTCTCAATATGCTCGAGGGAAGGATTATCCATAGGAGTGCAGTACAGGGACCTTTTATAGTATATGAGGGTACCACCTCCTTGAGAACGAGTCCTGTCGTTGCGCACTATATGATAGTTTGCAATTCCAGGATTCCTCTTGGATGGTTTGAGGAAGGTCTCCTGTATAAGGAAAATGTCAATTTGATGGTCGCGGAGGAAAGTAGCGATCTCATCGCGTTGACCATTCATGCTATTCGCATTGAAAAAACCTATTTTAAGGGACCGGGGTTTGGTTCTACCTACGTGCACCGCCATTTAGAACCTAAGCTGGGAGAATGCATCAATTAAGTCAGCATTCTCAGATATGATTTTGAGAATGCTGAGGCCGTTTCCCTCATTAGCTATGAGGGCGTGGCCAATGGTAGTGATGCGTTCAATGGGGGCGACACTGAACGCTTTTAAAGTAGCACCCAAGGACCTACCTGTTGCCGGGGTGACAGAGGCAGGAACGTGGGGTTGCGTGGGTGCTGGCGCAAACACAGGCTGAGAGGCCTGTGCGGGCCTTGAAGGGGCAACCGCGAGAGCGGCCGGGGAAGCCGGCGCGCAGTGAGCGGGGGTGGGGGTACCCATTAAGGGTGGGATGTTAGCCACATGCTGTGGCGTTTTAAGTGGGGGAAACGCTTGCTGGTGGTTCAGCGCGCTCCAGGGAGAGGGCCTTTGAGGGCTAAGACGGTCAGGGAGGGCGGCCGAGGGGCTTTCCCTCTGAGTCTTATCGGCTGCACGTTTAGCGTGCTTGGGTGAAATTTTGGGGGCCTTAGCGCAGCCTCGGTAGTTAGCCGGGTGGCCTTGCTCCCCGCACAGAACACAGCTGGGAGGTTCCGTGCATAGTGTCCTATCTTTAGGACGACTACAGTCTGCGGTAGCGTGATCGCCTAGGCATTTTACACACCTTGATCTGGCGTGACAATTGCGGGATGCGTGGCCGTATAGTTGGCAATTGTGGCATTGCCCTATGGGACCTCCCTTGTGGGGTTTTTCGATCCGAATACCAGATAAGTGGCAAACGGATCGGATGTTAAATATGGCCTTTGCGCCCTCCGATTGCTCGATAATGGCGAGTACCATATTGTACTGAATGCCACCGCGGCCGCGGTGCATGCGATGGATTTCCAAGGCGGGGATATTTTGCGACTTAAGGTCGCTGAGTACGTCCTCCGTGTCAATCTCCTTGGGAATCCCGCGGATTATGACGCGTAGGGGTTTCTCGGACGCGAGCGTAAAAGTATGGTAATTAATCTTACGCTCCGTAAGAAGGCTAGTAAAACCTCTAAAATCGGTGGAGGTTGAGAGGGTAACTTTGATACCCTCTTGGATTGGACGGGCAGAGGTGTAGTTGATCTTGCGATCAACACACATCTTGGAGATAGGGACCCACGACTCTTTGTCGTGGACAATGACGGGGGGTGGGGCTTTGCCCTTCTTGGGTGCGTTCTCAGTAGGCTGAGAACGAGGGCGAGGGGCAGGGGTGGAAGCAACCTGGGAGGAGGTTGATGGAATAGGAGAGGCTGGGGAGTCGGTGACCTCAGCGGTCCTGGGGGCCTTAGCGGGGGCATCAGAGTTGGCCTTAGCTTTACGCGGCCTTTTCTTCCCTGTTACGGGAGTGAATCCGTCGGAGGATTCCGAACTAGAGCTAGAGTCCGAGAGGGATGACTCGGACTCTGAGTCAAGCGGTGCCGATGTGTCCATCGGCACCGTTTGGGTCGGGGGCGGGGCTACAGAAGTTGACGCACGTGCGTCGACATTCTCAGAATCGGCGGACAATAGGCTTGAGAACCTATTGTTCGCGATGGGGATCGGGGAACCGGACAATAAAGCGGGGTCGTAAAAGTGAGCCTCCGGGCTTTCCGGAGAATCTCGTTGTTTACGCAGGTGTTCCATTGAAGGAACATCTGCGTCCGGTGAGGCCGGGCTATCGGGGATAGGGGCGCGGGCGGGGCGAGGGGCTAGCTCACGCGGGAGCTTGGAGCCATATTTGGCCAAAAATTCGGGGTCCTTTAAAAGGACCTCCCTGAGGAAGGTGATGAGGGTGGCGTCGGACATCTTGACGAGATGTCCGAGAGAGGCAAAGGGGAAAGGGGAATTTCGAGTCAATCCTAACTCTACCGTCCCCGGGTTGGATGGGCCCGGGGTTGTGTGGGTGAATGAACCCTCCCTGCCGGGTGTAGGCAGGGAGGCGTGTGTACCTGTAGTGTACCCTAGCTTGTCTCCCGTCGCCAGTCTTATTGTGCGAACGGGTTCCTATGCTCTAGTACCGTACTAGTACGATACTAGAGGAGCTGAAAGAGAACGGGGTTAGAGCTAGGGTCGACTAGGAGACCCCCCAAGGCCGGTGGTCCTAGCTCCTTCCGATTTTTGCTTTACCCAGAAGGGGCTTAGCGGGTGTATCGGGTCCACACCTCACTCGGTTTCGTTGGCACCGTACGGTTTCCACCGAGGACCACGAAACTGTGGTTTTTCCCTGAAGGGGCTAGAGCGCGAGCGTACCGAAGTCCGCAAGAGACAGAAAATCAGCCACCGCCTTGAAAAAGGCAGCTTTTGATCAAATATGTGGGTGCAGTCGGGACGACTGCGGAGCGCTGTGGCGGGGCACAGCGAGACGAGCTTAGAGAGAGCGCAGCGCAAGCGATACGTCCTCTCGCGGCGAGCGTCAGCGGGCGAGTGACAATATGCATAATAAATTGATCCTTTTTTTATTGCGATGGGCTGACAAACAAGCATACGGGCTGCCTGAGACTAACCGGTGGCAACAGCATCCTATAACACCAGGGGAATCACTCGCGCGTTGTTATCTTGAGAACCTCAGTTGTTAAGTCTCATGTCTCCAATAATTTCAATGGCTACATTACCCTTCAGAATACCATAATGTTAGCACATTATTACTTGGCGCCACAATATTTGGCAATAGGTACGGTGGGAGCACCCAAACGAACTTTGCATCAACATACTACCATCTTAAAAGTCTAGTTCTTTTATTCAACAGTGGACCTCTTTTGGTTGACATGTTATAGATCTTAGTCTATCTTAGTCTCTCTAATAAACCTACAGATAGTCAAGAATCTTTTTTTGACATCATGATCCACTGTAGTGGCTCACAAAAAAAAAAACAAATAGAATATCTAATGAGTATCTAAACAACTGAAATGTGTTCATGAACAAAGGAAAATGGAGGATGGAAAAACATGGAAAGACATGGAAAGACGTGGAAAGACATGGAAGACATGGAAGACATGGAAAGACATGGAAGGACATGGAAGACATGGAAAAGAAAATAACAAAGGAGTTGCACAATTTTTTTTTACAAGGAAAATTGCCTAAATAGGGCTTTTTTTGAGCATCTTTCTCTCACTCGACCTCTTTTTTTAATCGGTAAAAAGAAAAAAGTCAGAACATAAGGACATTAAACACCGCACATCGCACCAAAATTCATCACACGAGCGCGCAAAATCTGCCTTTATTAACTTAACCTACTTAGATAATTCCACACGAATCTCCGTTGATAACTCCTTAAGATTCCACCTCGTTGACGTCATAATATAATGATATTCAGCTGACAACGAACAATTCACACGTAATATCACGTTGGGTTATACAAAATTTACTGAACACATCCCATCTCAACACTCGAGCGAAGACGTTACAATAAATATTTCACAGTTTATTGCCACGCTTATTTGACGACGGGGAGGTCTAATGACCAATTTAAAGCTTATGAAGTGCAAATTCTCTGTCATACTGTGAAACGAGACATTATAATACCCAATTTCACCTTCAGAAAGAATATAAATGGGTAACGCACCTGTGTGCGCTTTTGCTTCCATTATCATTTTTTTCTACCCGATATTTTTTAATTTTATCTCCCCAAATAGCTGTCGCACTTGGCGAGGGGTTTATTAAATTTAATGAAAAGTTGACAATGAGTTCGGTTTTCAATTTTTATTATTAAAAAAGTATTTTTGGATTGTAATTGTTGGGAATCTAGGGAAAGAATATTGGACAAGCTGGATTCGATGAGGGATTCTGAAACGCTTTCGCGATGAAGAAATCTTTTTAAGGTTATTAGAGAGGGTAAGGTTAAAGTTATTAAAGAGTGTACTCCCTTTTAAAGGCCGGCAACGCGCTTGTGACTCCTCTGGTGTTGCGATCCGTCTGCTCGTTTGCCCCCTATCCCATAAAAAAAGAGGGATACCGCTCTATAGGCTAACTATCTCCTTCTCCCTCTTACAACATTTTGACACGACATGTCTTTAATGATGTATGTTTATGTCTATTAACCAAATCAAAACTGAAGATTGTTTCTTACACATTTTTTTTTACTAAGTGCCTACATTATTTTGTATTTTATTATTTTTATAATTTTATATAGTTTATAAGTTACTATGATTTCTAAATGGGCCTTTAAAGGCTGTTATATATTAAAGGCCCATGTCCAACATAAGGTTCGATACACTGATGTTTGTTGTACTTCATAATGTTGTCAATTTGTCATGTCGAAACTAAACACAAACTGAGACAAACATGCTTGTTCGAAACCCAAGTTAGTCCAATAGTAGTCTAAATATTGCAAAACGTTCCAATTTTTTTTTTAATCTTTATTTTATTTGGGATTTTTATTCACATGGATACGTCAATCCCATCGTATCTTATACTAGTACAGCTTTCAAACGTGATAGGTAATGTAATAATATTATAAACTTAGTCAAATCCCAAATATTTAAAAAATATCTAATGTGGTTATGTGGTCGGTGGTATATGCCCTGACAGACGTTGCACTTGGGGTTCTAGGGTGGTCTACTAAGGGAACATAGTGCCCCCTACATATTGTGCTGATGGTGACCCCCGGGGAGTTTTAGTCTGTGAGAATCCTAAACTCCGCGGTCTAATGCCGGTTGAAGGTCTCCCCGCGTACACAAAAAGGCATTGGTATCTAAAGAGTTTGTTATGGAGTGACCCGGTTCTGACATCGCTTCGTTTTAGGTATCTAAGGAACGATAGAGAACCAATCACATTTTCTCATCTATTCCCCAAAGTAATTACTTCGGATTGGCCCCTAATAATTTACTTTGAAATTACTCACCAAATGGTGTTTTCATGAATTTTACATCTTTATTGGCAACATTGAGGCTTATTATTCTCACGCTTCACCGATTGCCAAACATTACTAATTCATGTAACTTTACCATCTAAAACGAAAGTATTTTGTACAATATTAAACTGAGTTCCTAGAAACTGGCTCTTGCAAGTTTTCCTTGCTCAGCGCTTACTTTTTTGAATTTTTCTGTGCTTCGGAGAGCACGTAAAGCCGTCGGTCCCACATCTATGGAATGATAATCGTTAGTGCTAATCAGAAGCCCAAAATAGTATCCAGAAATTCGATTGAGGAGGTCTGATAGCAGTCGTTTCGTGTAAAATACTTATATTCAGCCGCATCTGGTTAGACTCGAAGTCGACCCGAACATACTTGGTAAATGCTTCGGAGGATGACCTATTTTTATTTCTAGCCCAGTTCGTTCCACTGCTGGCACAAGTGGCTCTGTCTGTTGTTTTAGCAGCCCAATCTTTCAATCTCGTGGGAGTCGAACTCGTCATACTCGAATTTCTATAAAGGCAGCATATACATAACATAGTATACCATCACACCTGTATACCCTAAAGGTTTAGGCAGAGGTGGTGGGTCCACCGCTACCACGTTTGTAACTCACCGTTTGCTGATGTTTGGGTCTCATGTACGAGTAATTAGGGGTGAGGCTATTGCCACTGAGAATTTCATAGAAAAACTGAATAACTCTGCTCGACCTAGGAATCGAATTTTCGAGCATAGCAGTTGCGCTTAATGAGGCAGGTATGTATTTTAAGGACAGACTTACATACACCTTTTAAATTCGATTTTCAATAGTAGACATTCACATGCATACACTAACGCGCTGTTACACACACACAAATACAACACTTTTGTCGATGACATTCATAATAATCTGTCAGATCACCTCCACGGATCTCCATAGTTTAAAGCCCCACAAGCCAACGCAATTATTCTTTTGATCGTTATCGCAAGCCGAGAGTAAAGGCCGTATGTTAGTTTAGGCTTCGTTATTTCAGATTTGTGATTTTTGGTTCGAAATCTAAAAACTAACATTGTTTGGAAAAGGTTGTTATAGATACGTATTTTTCTTTCTTTTTTTGTTGGGTCTTATTTCACTAGATTCCACCTCACACCGACTTACCTTCATTTGGTATTCGATTGGGTAGTGTTTTTGTAGTGTCGGGTATGTGATGAATGTGTGAGGTGGTTACTAAAAATAAATGAGTGTCACATTTCTATAATTATATAATTTATTGGTGATGTGCTAATTATTTATTAAGTGCCTCTTAAGTCTAGAGGTCCTAAGCACGACTACGACGCTAGAAGTACTGGGCAGGATTCCTGGGCAAAGTGTTATTGTGTTTTTTATGAAATTCTCAGTAGCAGCTCGGAGTTAGGATTCGGTGTAAAGAACTTTAAGTATTTCTCATTCAAACAATCGTCACTTACCTAAATGAGAACAATAAATCTTATTATTTGTGGTCCGCCTCCTGTTACATAGGACCTAAAGATCACAGACTACAGACTACAGACTACAGACTACAGACTAGAGACTACAGACAAAAGACACTGTGGGTGTACATTGGTGTACGTCTGCCTAACCCATCGAGGAATCCAAACTCCGAGGTGCAACTGAGAATTTCTTTGAAAACCCAAACCTTCTTCGACCTGTTAATCGAACCCAGGACCTCTAGGGTAGCAGTCGCGCATAGGACCACTCTGTCTATCTGTCTGTTACGCTTTCACGTCTAAACCACTAAACCGATTTTGATAAAAATTGGTACAGAGATAAATTAGACCTTGGAGAAGGATATAGGCCTATTGTCACACAAAGCCTTTTGAGATGGGGGTGAGATATATAGAAAGAAAGAAAGAAAGTTTATTCTGACAGTCACAACACAGGACAAAATACAAAACAATATATTCAAGTCGTAAAATAAGGAAGTACGTTATCCTGTGCGATGTCAGAATAGGTCCCTATCTCAGCACTTTGCTGCAGAAAAAAGCAGCGCTGATATTCTGATAGAGCCCGTTAATGAAGCCATGGACAGTCTGTATAATTTATTTAAACTTGACACTGGAAAAATAGTTGCCATTGACTCAATTGCCTCTGGCACATCGTTAATTGCGGTCAACTATACAATAAACAATATAGCAAAACCATAAAAACACCGCAGTGAACCATATTTACCATCTCAGTGACCCCCTAATTACAACTCGACCGAAATCTTTTTTTATATAACTCCAGCTGGTAAAGTCGTTTATAAATTCAAGAGAATAAACTGGGAACGTAACATCATTTCCTCCGCCGGGTCGGACACGAGTCCACGCCGACGGAAATGAGATCCCTCCACCCTTTTATCAGGGACTAATCGCGATAGACCATAGTCGTGTACTTGGAATAAGATTTCTTACTGCGCTGCAAAACGGTTGTACTTAAATTTGGCCTCTACTGTTTTCTTTTTCTGCTCCATAATGTGTGTTTAAATCACCTTTATTTTTGTTTTTAAACGACTTCTCTATTTCTAACACATACACGAATATTAGACATTACAGTAAAACTACTATTTACCGTGGTCGTGAGCATGGACTTAAAGGGTCCGAAACGTCACGATTGTAAAGTTATTAAGCAAAGGAAAAATTAAACAGCGGGCAGGATTCGAACTTGCGACTTCTGGTTAGGTACACCAGACGCTACGACGATTTCAAACCATGGCAAATGCCAAAAAATACAAAAATATAGTCACAATTATAATGTTAATAAGCCCGATAAAATCCGAATTAAAATCATAACAATACAAAACCTCACTATCAACAAGCTCGAAAAAGGACTTCACAGCTTTAATAAAAGCTGCCACTGCTTCCATTAAATTTTATGTAGCAGATAAGTTTACACAAAATTTCGACCTATTTACCAATATATATTAGCGCTAGTTTTCTAATAACCGTAGCCAAAGTTACACAGCACTATTTTTAGGTATTAGAACGGTCGTTGGATCGTAAAACTCAGTGTTTGTCGACTAAGCTGATTACCGCATGTAATCTGGCTTAAGGCTGACACATAACCCCTCTCGGTGCCTTCAATTAGCTTTTCTGTATCACTACTCTATTTCACCTCATTAGTCTAGTGGTCCTAAGCACAACTGCTTCGCTACAGGTCCAGGGTTCGATCCCCAGCTCGAGCAAAGTGTTATTGGGTTTTTTTATGAAATTCTAAGTAGCAGCTCGGAGTCTGGATTTGTGCCCGGTTAATGGCAATAGGCTCGCCCTCTATTACATGGGACCTAAACATACCGGCGAAATGTGGGTGTATTTTTTATTTATTTATTTATTTAGGTTGACCAACAGTTGTTTACACTATAACATTTCTGATTTAGTGACTAGGGTAACATTTACAAGTGCAACAATTAATAACAGGTCAACACCACATGCACAGAAAGCGGCTTTACATAACATATTTATAAATTATTGAAATTAGAACTTTAAATACATGAATAAGTAATTTAACACTATATTATAGGAAAATTAACATCTGATTAAATTTTAAATTTTAATTGATTACGTACATTACAGAGGTGTACATTAGTACACCTCTGCTTAACCCTTATGGGAATACAGGCGTGATGGTATGTTACTCTATTTCAACTGCAAACTGCCTCCTTTGTCTTGTGATACTAAGTGTGACTGCTACGCTAATTGGGTTTAATTCCCAGGTGGAGTATTATTATTGGATTTAAATACCTAAGTATTTCAAAAAAACCAATAACACTTTGATCGACCTAGGAATCGAACCTGGAGCCTCAAACGTAGCTCGCGTTTATGACTACTAGGCTGATGATGCAGTTTAAATATAAAACGTAAATAAATGTGTTTATCTAACCCTCGGTCATGTTTACCCACGGCCATATGTACCCGTGACTTAGATGCTGTAAACGATCAAAATTTAATGATATCAATATAAATAAATAAATAAAGCGATAAAATCGCCCAAAAATAATTTAATATAAATGTCTAATATCAGTGTACATACCACCACGCCTATCCCCGAAGGGTTAAACCAATAATGACAGATGAGATGTACCAATGTAGAGGCCCTCACTTCAAGCTACTACAATCTGTCAAATTTCTTTGGTAGATTTTCAACTTTAAAACAAACGTAATAAGGTTCATGTTCAATTGGGAAAAATTGACAGTTTTGGATAACTTGCTGCTGGCGTCTGTACTATAAGTATGTATTTGCAAAAAAAAATTATAAAATTTATGTTTTAGTAATAAAATGAAGCTATTTATTAATATTGATTGTGTACCTACCTAGATTTTTTTTTAAATTAAATACAATAACGTCAATATATTTTTCGTCAATGCCGTATTAAAATAATATGTAACTATGTATGTATATATGTCACTTCCACAATTGATACAAACGATACCTCATACATTGAAATCCGTCAAACGGTTTAGGCTGTAGAGAGAGCTAAATATTTAGACATAGACCATTTGGTAATAATATATAACCATGCCGAGCAATTGATTTTGACCTCATTAGGAATTTCCAAAGATCACGTTACTGAAAATATAATTAATGTAAATTTCCTTACGTTCAACATTGTTGCAAAAATGTGAATAAGGAAAAGAGAAAGCAATTTATTAACCAGTAAATCAGTGTCATTATATCGCTTTTTAATGAAGGAATCTTATTTCAGTTAGGAGAAGGAGGAAAATTTCTTTTTTTTAAATATTGCTCTTCATGTAATTAATCATAAATATATAAAACAAAAAACAACTACATAGTGAACATAAGGTCCTGTTTTCGATTCCCAAGTTAAACAAGTGCACTTGGATTATTTTTTATGACATTTTCAGTAGCAGCTGGCATTCGCAATAAAATTCATATATATTTATATGTATAATTGATACACTGTCTAAACATGGTCAAAACATAGCTTATCTTAAAGTTACAGTTTTTAAACATATTGAACTTAATAATTATTAATTTATTACTTCAGTCATCGATTTGTTTTTGGGTTTATTTCTAATTGTAACGGAATTTAATTTAATTTTAATTTAATATAATTTTAAATTTAATTTTTCTTAACATTAAACATGTCTATGATGTCTACGAAGTCCACAATACAACAATGTTAAAATAGTAATTGTTAAACTATGTTGATATATGCGATACAAGCCCCGAGCTTAGTACAGTAACCACCGCAAAATCATCATTGTATTTTTATTTGAAATAAATTTTGATTTGATTTGATTTGATTTGTGTTCTGCCATTACGCCTATCTGAAGAGTTAGGCAGAGGTGTGCTTAAGTACACCCAAATTTCGCCAGTATGTGTAGGTCCCATGTAATAAGGGGCGAGCCTATTGCCATTAAACCCGGCACAATCTAAGCTGCTACTGCGTATTTCTTTTTATTTTACACCACACCAACTAGTTGCGAACTAAGCAGAACTTACTGTAGGTACAAGTCAACGGACGTAATACTTGTATACTTTTTTGTAAATACATACTCATAATACTTAAGGAACACCCAGCCAAACACAAACACTTACATAAATATTTGTAGACCACAGACGTTGTTATTTCATAGAAAAACCCAATAACACTTTGTGACACCTGTGAATCGAATCTAAAACCTCTAGTGCAGCAGAGACAATTACAACCTCTAGACTAGTCAGTTACGCGGTGAAATTTTTATTCGATAAAAATATTTTTATTTTCCAACGACATCAATTACAATTTTTCACAAACACAAATATCGACTGAATCTTCACTTGACTGTGATGATTTCAACACTAGAGGCTGAAGGACCTTGGAGAGATACTTCTTACGCAAATTAATGGTTACAAGCGGAAATTGCGTAATTCTTTTCTTCAGGCTTATTGAAGCCCTTAAAAAACTTAGGTAGATGGATTTCAAGAACACGCCTTCGTATCTTTAATGGGGAAGTTGTATGAGAACTCAGACAAGAAACTCGCTCATCATTCTCCAAGCCTTTTGCCCAACTATGGTGGACTTCCAGTCTAACCTGATGCGGCTGAATATCAGTATTTTACACGAAGCGACTGTCTTCAGACTGGCTTCGATTGCCTGCCATCAGACCTCCGCAATCCAATTTCTAGGCGATCCCTGAGGTCAACTGGTTGTCAACCTTTTTGGGCTTGCCTACCACTAACAATTGACAACCGGGACCGACAGCTTTACGTGCGAGGCACTGGGGGGTCTCGATGTGTTAAAAATGGTCACCCATTCAAAGACTGACCGCGGCTAACACAGCTTAACCTTGCAGATCGGTCTATTAGCGTAGTTATAACTTGCCACAAGAAAGTTGCTATTTTTATTTTAAATTCAGAATCATTTTTAGCGCAATAAAAAGAAAGATGAAAGAAAAAAGTATTTATATTCAAATTCAAATCTTTATTGCTTTCATATGTAATAAGGATGTTACAATAATTTGTGGTATCAATATGAAACCCTGCAAGGGCGCTGCAAAATTAATATCCTAGTGTAATTTGGTACGATACAATAACAATATTATCATTTATATTTAATTAGGTATTAAAACAGTTATCACAATAAAAATTAAATTAAATTACATAAAAAAAAAATCTATATCTAATTTATACTCATACAATTATTACTATTTGTGTGCAACTATTACTATTTAATTATTGTTATTATTTTATATATGTATTATATTTTATTTTATTTGTATTTGTATGCATGTCATTACTATTAGTGTGCAATTATTATTATTATTTTATAATGTATTATATTATATTTGTATATATGTCACCTAGCATGTTATGGTAGTAGTCGGTTGGACATATTTGTCCATGTCCTCAAAAAACTCTTTTAGACTATAGTAGCATTTTTGCATAAGGAGTTTATATAATGTTGTTCTAAATATATTATAATTTAGTATGTCTTTTATTTCCTTTGGTATTTTCATGTCTATTTTTATCGACATTACATACGGTCCAGTGTGAAATAATGCTAAATTTGAGGTAGTAGGGAGCGATAGATAATTTTGGTGTCTTAAGTTTCGGGGTTGTGAGTAATGATCTATCCTGTGCGAGTATAATAAAATTGTGTGTGTTTTTTCACAAATAGGCAGATTTCGAGGATGTAAAGTGACGTTAATGTAAAAATGCCTAGTTTATTAAAATGAGGCCTACAACTGTCCGTTTGTTCAATATTTGCGAGAATTCTTACGCATATACAAAGACGCACGACAATTGGACCAAAAGCCAATGTGTCAAAAAAAAAACATTTTTAATATATAAAAATAAAATATAACAATGACAATGGTACCTGTTCACGTGACCACAGCAAAGTAAGGTCTGTCAAGTGCCAATGCCAACATAAAGTCCGTCTCACAAAAGAAGTCACTGTCATACGACGGAATATTACTATTTTGCTAAACTCTATTGTTTTAGACCCTCCAAAAATTCAATATTTAATCCCTGTAGGATGAATCTGATTTTATTGTTTCAGTAATTTATTGAAATTGATATAATGTAAAGTTCAAAATTAGTTTCAGTCATTTCCGTGGGACTTCTTTCGTGAGACGGACTTTAACAAAAATAACAAACATTGTACATTGTAAGTAAACATGAAACAAAATCGTGAGAAATGAGAAGTTCTATATATAAACAGTGCCTGAAAATATTTGTGGAAACTATTAACTATAACTATTAATAATATGGATGCACTTATAACTTATCTGCTCAAGTTCATAATTTCAAAGTATTAGCTGAGAACACGCTCAGCTTTTGTTCAACATTAGCTTGTTTCATTGGCTTAAAACTCCTCATCTTCTAGACGACGTATATGAAGCGTTAATTAGTATGTTCGTAATAAACTACTCAATGAATAGTCTATGGTAAGGAAATCTCCATTTCCTCTTACATTTTTTATTATATATAATTATTAACTAAGACTGCCTCATTAGTCTAGTGGTCCTAAGCGCGACTGCTACGCTAGAGGTCCTGGGTATGATCCCCAGGTCGAGCAAAGTATTACTGGGTTTTTCTATGAAATTCTCCGTAGCAGCTCAGAGTCTGGATTCGTGCCCGGTTACTGGCAATAGGCTCGCCCTCTATTACATGGGACATAAACATACCGGCGAAATGTGGGTGTACATTAGTACACCTCTGCCTAACCCTTCGGGGAATACAGGCGTGATGGTATGTTATTATTAACTCATGGTAGGTAAGGGTAAGGGATTAGACAGTTAACCCACCACGCTTGTCTAATGGTGTAACTATGGGTAAGACTCACCACGAAGAGGAAATCACACAGCGTTAGACGACGTCGCGGCAGGCCCAAAAGTAGATGGCGGGACGAGCTAGACTGGTATTGGAAGGATTGGCCACAGAATTTTTTTCATACTACTAAGGTGTCAAACAAGCATACGATTCACCTGATGGTAAGCGGTTACCGTAGCCTATGCTCGCTTTATACCAGGGGTATCATTTGCGCGTTGCCGGCCCTGTAAAACAAAATGTAAAACGAATAGTTGTCACCGTAAAAAACACAACACAACTCAAAGCAGTGTTATTTTACTTCGATTTTTTCAAGGCGGAGGTACTTCCCCAGTCGGGCAGCTCCAATTTGAGTGGAGTTACTCCCACTATGCCCTACCTCTCTTGCCTTGCAGTGGAACGATAATGACTGAATAAAAATAAAAAAAAATAAGCATTAGGTTTTATTGTTAAAGCCTTGTGATATGACATCATTGGACTGCCAAGTCAAAAGTCTCGAGTTCGGATCCTCTGACCTTTTGTTCAAGGTTTACTGCTCGTCTGTGATTGAGAAGGATAAAGTCCAGCACGCTGGCCTAGTCCGGGTTGAAAGACTTCACACACCATCGAGAATTTTTTCTAAGTACACCTGCATGGTTTCCTCACAATGTTTTCCTTCACGGTATAAGCGAGTGATAACTATATATTAATACGCAAATTAAAAAAAAAATCAGAGGTACGTGCTTTTTCTTCTAGACCTTGATTCTTTGACTTGGTAGTCCAGTGGTCATACCACTAGGCCATCACTGCTTGTTGTTAAACAATTAAATTCCAATAATAAAAATAAATGTACCTTTACTCCCACAAAAATGTGATGCATTCCAAAACAATTTAACCCATTTGCGTCATCTGTTAGTTGTAACGCTTAAAAAAACATCTAACAACGATATAAAACATCGCAACAGAATCAATAGGCAACAAAAGCGTCGATCCGCAGTCGTAAACATTGTAACCCCCCAAAAGAGCTGGCAGGGATCACACGGAGCGGGCCAAATGTTCAACATTCATACGCAACAAACGGATTGTTTGGTTGTAATCTAAATCTGCACAGGTGTATCGTGCATTTGAATAAAACAACGTTTTTCTAACCCACATTTTAGGGTTTGCGTAGCGTAATACCGTGTAGAATTCAGTGTATTGTTTTTGTTTGTTTCTATAAATGTTTTTAGGTATTTGTCTGATTTAAATTATAATAAACCATTACGCCTGTATCTTTGAGGAGTCAGACAGACTTTATTCTGCTGTACACCCACTGTTATAGAAATGTTTATTTGCAAGAAACGTGGTTATATGTTCAAGAGAATGTTTAGGTTCCACGTAAAAAAAGTATCCCCAGAGACAAATCCAAACTCAAAGCCCCTTTTTTACCTCTATTAAATTAATATCTATAAAATAATAATTTGTAGTAGTTTAGCTTTGACTAATTCATAAAGTATTATTTTATTTTATTTTAATTTTGTATGTACGGAGGCCAGCATATCAAGTCACAGTCACAATCTGTCAAATTTCTTTGATTGATTTTCAACATTAATCCAAAACCATAAGGTTCATATTCAATCTGGAAAATATGACAGTTTTGGATAACTTGACCTGCTGGCGTCTGTACATACATGGATGAAACGGTATTGGTGTTCAAGAAGTGCATTTATGAAATTTTTGAAGTTGTCAAGTGTTACCTACATAGGTAGCGAAAACCATCTTATATAATAATATGTTTGTTAGTACTTTACAATTTTACATTCATTATTATAACTACTCAGTTATAAATACATTACTGTATTCAGGGTATTATTATATGAATAGAAAACAGATTAGACTTTAAAAAAATAAAAACTGATGACGAGTCGGGACAAAGTTAAAAATATATTTAAAGCAATTACGAATAGGGATATTGATTTAACAGTGTAATATATTATTAATCCCGACTTTTCGGACCCTTTACTATAATATAACGCAATAAAATCCGTAAAAAGTAAATATACTAATGACTAATATTCGCGTAAGTGTAATCGATATAAATCGATCATATCGCTCTACTTTTTACGGATGTTTGTTTATGACGTATCGATACCGTGTCAACTTTTAAATACCAAGATCGATATTCAGCACAATTAATTGTTAGGTAGGCAGACAGTAGGCAAATACCTAGGCGAAATTTAATAGGCACTGGTACAGTTAGCTCGCAGACTAAAGCAATTATATTGTTCTGTACCTATAACTATGCTGAGGTGAGACACATTCCAGGCGAGTTTGAGGCTCTCACCACGAACCGCATACCTATATATTGCTACTAGTTAGTTCCAAATAATAATATAATTATTTTTTATTTATTTATTTACATGTACAGGAAAACCAACAGCTATAAATTATATGGACAAACAGAATTAAAATTAGTAAGCCGATTATAGGTTTCCACGAATAGAGGTAGAAATTACAAACGAAGTTCTTGAACATTCAACAGCAGACTACTTACGACGAACACAATTAATTAACGAATTAACTATAATATCTAATTTCTTAACCATTTAAAACTTAAGGTTTAGCACCCTTCTCACAAAATAATTACAACAATTAGATTTCATACTGTGTGAGACTGTTGCCTAAGCTAGGCTTGGCTGGCCTGTATTTCAGATCACCAGGTCTTCCCCTCTTTAAGTAGATGTGATTGCAATATGTGTGATTTTTAGGGCATGTTCTGTAAAGTTCTTCGAATTCTTGTTCTGCGAGTTTTGTAAAGTTGTATAATAAAGATAAAGATGGTTTTATTTGTTGAAACATGAGTATACATACATATGCATGCAAGATGTTATAGAGAAAAAATACAAATGATAGTCATGTTTAGCCTCTATGGCGTACAAATTATTAAAGAAAATAGAGAAAAAAAAATTGATGTTTTCTTTCTTTTTTCACAATACTAACTGGCCTTTGCCTTATTATTAAATTATTTATTTATTTATTTATTTATTATACAATATACATGATGTATTATATCCATTTTCTATTACCCATGGTACAAGCTCTGCTTAGTTTGGGACTAGATGGTGCTGTGTATAAATGTCCCAAATATGTATTATATAAAAGTAGTGATATGACCGACCTACCTGGACGAGCAAGGTCAAAGGACTCGAGTTCGAATCTAAGGCACGTATCTCTGACTTTTCAAAATCATGTGCGTAATAATAATTTAAATTATGATTTTGACGGTGTGTGAAGTCTGCCAACCCGCACTAAGCCAGCGTGGTGGACTAAAGGAGACACGTGCCCAGCAGTGGGACAGTATATGGGTTGATGATGATATATCATGTACCCAACGCTTATACGATAACTCTACTAGTAGTTTCAAATTGATGGCCGTCTCTCATTCTTTATTCAGTATCAGAGCATGTTCAATTAATGCTACATCCCTCCACACTACGCTACCCTTGTCAATCAACGTCTACTTTGTAAGTCCTCACAACACATTTTGAATCGATTCCCATTTTGTTTCTGTCTCCATATTACTATGTAATTCTTATCTAAACGTACCTAGGTCCCCTGGGATGTCTTTCAATCAGTTTTGATGGACCTCTGTGAACCTTAATTTCGTATTCAGTTTCTTTTGGACAAGTTTTTAAAATAAAAAGGTTCGTTTTGAGTGGAAAGTTAAAAGAAAGGTAGAAAAACCTGATAACACTTTACTCCTGTTGTCTGCTGTCCTGCTGTCCTGGGAATCAAACCAGGAAGTCTAGCGTACCAGTTGCACTAAGAGCCACTAGACTAACGAACCAGTAACTAATGTACATACGGCAGCAGGTCAAGCTATCCAAAACTGTCAAATTTTCCCAATTGAATATGAACTTTATTGCGTTTGCATTAAAGTAGAAAATCTATCAAAGAAATTTGACAGATTGTGGTAGCTTGATGTGCTGGCCTCAGTACCTACCTTTTGTGATATTGCAATATCTAACACGATTATGGAGTGCAATGTATTTATTTCTTCATCAATTCCTTAGCATTTATATCGAATTGCAGATCCTTTACTTATATCAGTCCCTGTGCCTTTATCGACGATTTAATGACAACGTGCGAGCAGTTTATTGTCATCATCATCAACAACCCATATACTGTCCCACTGCTGGGCACGGGTCTCCTCTCATATTGAGAGGGATTAGGCTATAGTCCACCACGCTTGGGTTGGCAGACTTCACAAACCATCGAGAAAAATCTCTAAGGCATGCAGGTTTCCTCACGATGTTTTCCTTCACCGTTTAAGCGAGTGATGATTAATTATTAATACGCACATGAATTCGAAAAGTCAGAGGTGCGTGCCTTGGATTCGAACTCGAGACCTTCGACTTGGCAGTCCAATGGTCATACCACTAGGCTATCACTGCTGAGTATTTTATTATGATACATAAAATCATTTATTTACGCAACGAGGTATAAAAATCAAAGGCTTTCTTCAAAGTGATCCCTCGGAACATATTATAGTGACAAAAAGTAAACAGCACAGTAAATAAGAGGATGGCTCTAAAGGGATGAATCTTCTCATACAAAGCCGGAGGTCAGTTAGAGGTCACATTTAATATACTCCCCAAAATGTTGTATTACCCTCCAAGGGATGCTACTTGGGTAGCATCGCAGAATTCGCAGGTAACTACACTATATACTTTGTGTAGTGTTGGCCAAAATAATAGATGCTTACGTACTAAAAATATTTTCATTTAATTTCATTATTAATCTTTTTTTCATAGTTGAGCAGCTTGAGGTTGATAATAATAATAGAGCTGAAATACTTTTGAATTTTTGCTTACTGAAATATTTATATTTTGTTCGCAATCTTTAGATTTTTTATTAAAAAGTTAAATTTTCTACTATAATAAATTTAGTGTAGATGTTTTTCTTTTATAATTATCACTAAGCATACGGCCCACCTGATGGTAAGCGGTTACCGTAGCCTATAGACGCTTGCCACACCAGGGGTACCACTTGCGCATTGCCGACCCTGTAAAACTAATGTGGAATAGTTCGGTTGACAATAGAAATAGAAATATTTATTTGTCAATGTAGGTAAAATTTACAGTAGATGTTACATTTATACTTAGACTAGTTCGCTACATTGTACCCATAGGCATACAAATTGTAACAATTAAAAAAAAAAATACTTATTTTAACTAAATTATTTCAAAGTAACAAGCCCAATAACCAATTTAACACAACAGCAAATAGACTAATCAGACTTGTAATCTATAAAATCAGTTGTAGAATAAAAACATTTTTCAATGAGGAACTCCTTAAAAGCTTTTTTAAAGATATTTAATTTTAAATCCCTAATGTTTTTCGGAATTTTATTATATATTATTGGAGCCATTTCATATATGCTTTTCCTAAAAAGAGCTGTATTACTGTGTCCAGTGCAGAGAATATTTGAATCCCTTTTCCTTAATCTGACATCCACTGGTTCTCTTTTATTAAATAAGTGCGGATTGTTCCTGACAAATACTGCTATCTCGTATATATAAAGACAAGGAAAGGTAAGTAATTTTAACTGTTGGAAATATGGCTGACAACTATCCCTGGAACGTAAATTACATATTGCACGGATACATTTTTTTTGTGCTAGGAAAACTAAATTTTTGTCAGTGGAATTCCCCCAGAACACTATGCCGTATCTTACAATAGATTCCACATAACTATGATAGGCTATAAGTACAGTTTCACGATTTACGTGCTTAGAAAGCTTGTGAAGAGCATAGGCAAAACTGTTAATTTTCTTACATAATTCCTCTATGTGCTGTTTCCATGTTAGTTTATGATCTATGATTAATCCTAAGAATTTTGTGTTATCTTTTTTAGCAATTGGTACTCCTTCATAATTAATGTTTAATGGGTTTTGGTGTTTTCGTTGGCTGAATTGCATAATGTGAGTTTTATCTAGATTTATTCTTAAATTATTGTGTTGTAGCCATTCTATTATTTGTTTTAGGGTGTTGTTTACTTCTTGTTCGTGATCATAGGATTTATCAGACTTTACGACTATTGTGCTGTCATCAGCGAACAGTATAGTTGGGTGAATCACATTTTTCGGCAGGTCATTAATGTAAATTAAAAATAATAACGGTCCAAGTACACTCCCTTGGGGTACGCCGTACTTCACTATTCTATGTTTGGATCTATATTTAATTTCATGTTTGGTTTTAATATTAATATTTGCAATTTCTGTGTATTGTTGTCGGTTACTTAAATAAGATGATAATAGATCAAGACATTTACCACGTATTCCATATCTAGAAAGTTTCTCAATTAAAGTTTTATGATCCACGTAATCAAACGCCTTGGTCATATCCATATACAAGGCACATATGGGAACTCTATTGTCCACACTATTCACAATTTGTTTAAGAAAATCGAAGATGGCAGCATTAATTGATTTATTCTTCCTGAAGCCTTTTTGCTCCGGGACTAATATATTTTTATTTTCAACAAAATTGTATATTCGATTGTAAATTACTTTCTCTATAACTTTAGAAAATATGGGAATCAATGCAACCGGTCTATAATTTGTTATTAGTGTATTATCTCCTTTTTTATACAATGGCTTAATAATGGCTACCTTTAATTGATTTGGGTATGTACCTGTTTCGAAACATAGATTTACAATGAAACAAAGCGGATAACAAATAATATTATGTACTTTTTTTATTATGTTTGTCGTTAGATCATCATTACCCGTACTTTTAGTGTTCTTTAGTGAGCATATTGTTTTTGAAACTTTTTCTGGTGTTGTCGGACTTAGATAGAGAGTGTCGATAACTCTATCTATTTTTGGTGGTTTTATATGATTACTCGGAGTAATTTGATCTACATAAAAGTTATTGAAAGCATTACATATATCTTCAATATTAGTAATTTCTTTGCTATTATAATTAATTCTCGTTAATGGTTCACGAGGCAATTGGACCCTATTATTATTTATTATTTGCCAAGTAGCTCTGCTTTTATTGTTAGACGTTTTGATGTAATGGTTATTTTGTGCATATTTTGTCAGTCTTATGATTTTCTTGTATCGCTTTGTGTATGAGATATACTTGTATTTATCGTCTTCATTTTTGGTTTTACGATACTGCCATAGTAGATTACGTTTAATTTTGCTGCATTGTATTGACAATGTACGGGTCAAAGGCCCCCACTGCCAACACAACGTTTCCGCGGAGCACTGGCAACCTTTCTCACCATTAGAAACAAAATACAGCTATAAGCTTTGTTATTTTATTTCAATTTTCTGTTAGGCGGAGGTACAGACGCCAGCAGGTCAAGCTATCCAAAACTGACAAATTTTCCCAATTGAATATGAACCATATTACTTTGCATTAAAGTTGAAAATCTATCAAAGAAATTTGACAGATTGTGGTAGCTTTATGTGCTGGCCTCTGTACTTCCCCGGTCGGGCAGCTCCAATTTGAGTGGAATTACTCCCACTATGCCCACCTCTATTAAAAAATGGACAAAAAAACATCTATAACAATCTATGTTTTACAATATCATTAAAATTTCTTTTCAATAACTATTTTCGAAATAACGAACGTTCCTTGTTAATATACCATTAGGCTGCTATCAATATAATAGGCAAAATTATGACGCTAAATATACACGTGCCGATCGAGCTAAAGTTCAGCCGTAACCATGTCTGACATCAAGCCTTTGTCAGATTTTCAGGCATTCTCTACTAATTCTTATTCATGACCGGTTGGTATTATTGTGTTCACAGTGATGGCGTAACGAACTGTGTTATTGCATTAAATCCTCGTGTCGGTTCCGGTTGGAATTCTAATTAGCGATGTGCGCATACATAATAATCTGTTCTCACGATTTGAATTTCTATGCTAAGCGTTTGAATTACAACCTGTGAAATCCTGCCAAATATTGTTCAGGAGTAATGCTTTGCACGTGGGAGGGATAATGGTAGATTATTACCAGGAAGAAAAATAATTAATATTTTGTTTTGTTATTTTTTAGGCGATAACAGTAACCTTAATCGGTAGTAGAGCATATTTCGAGCATTGCCATCAGCTATTATATGCCAGCGCACAGCTTAGTGGAAGAACAACGTATTTAAGGAAAATGAGGAGCTGCGGCTTCCACCCAGAACAACAGCTGTCTATTTATTATAGCTAGATATCTGTTAAAAGCATTCCTTTTGTTTATTTATTAATCTAATTGCAACTGAATCCATTCTCTCTTTTCAGATACTGAAATCCCTATAATACGCTTTGCTTTTATGACGGAATAAATAATTGTTACTATTACTTATTCTGTGATAAAAGCAAACAGTACTATTTTAATCGTCTACAAACTTAGTTAAAACTAAGTTTGTAGACGATTAAATACTGTTTAAAGTAAGTAAAATCACAAGCAGCAAATCTAAACTTCACCAACATAAAATTTCTACGCATTAAAAATGGTTCCGCGCGAACATTTTCCGTAACATTATTTCACATGGCCTCAAGTGTAAAGAGATGGTGAAATGAATGTCGCCAGTGGGACCATAAATCCTTAAATATTAAAACTGGCGTGGCAGTGACCATAGCTAGGAGGTAGAATAATGAAGACATTCAACATGTTTGTGTGTGGAAAGGGGTGTACTTTGTTTCAGATTTTTATGACAGTAAAACGGGCACTTGTTTTGTGTTTTATTTTTTATTGTTTCATGTTTTTCTTTTGTTTTGTGGCCTTAGGTTATGAATGATTATTATCATGTTTATGATTATGAGTTACATAAAACGAAAATATAATCTAAAATACTCGTTAGCTAAGATACAGCTAAAGTGGATTTTATCTCTAGTGCCATCTACGTTATTGACATCAAAATGATGAATACTGGCATAATTATATTAGTGTCATTAGGTATTAGAGGCTCACTTAAGATTTTAGAATAAGGTCTCGGGTCATTATAGATTAATTTCATTGAAGTTGATATGGAAACATGGGAATGGTAATTTAAGAAAACTACACGGCTCATTATATTTTAATAACTGTAATTTGGTATAGGCTACAGCATTTTTCCCATTGGTAAGGTCAACAATGAAAGTCGCTAACACAAAAATAAAAATTGAAATCATCAGTGCTCCAAAGCTTGTCAAGAGGTTTTTTTAATAAGGTGAACTAAATATTTAAGGAATATAATAAACCGCGCATCAAAATTACTGATTAAGCAGCAAAATACAGATATCGGTTAGGTTAGGTTAGAACTGTGACCACACAACTGTGGCCAGAACCAAATCAGAATGATACCGAATCTGAAAACCAAGAAAGTGTATATAATAACACTTTGATGAGCAAATTTAGTGTGCAATTCAGTATTTTTGGTGCTAATTTCGAATATTTTGATTGAAAAAAGGGGGGATTTACAGTTAAAGTATTAAATACCACCCAATATTTAATGGTCATCTATGCAATGATTTCGCACAATCTTCACAGGTCAGCAACTTCATACTTAAAATCGTATTGAAGATTGCAACATGTTCAACGACATTCGTTGCTGACTGTACACACTTTAAAATTCATAAAAAATATTTGAACAAATAGACGAGATTTCCAAATACTTGAGATTGCGTTATTCTTATTTCATTGAGCTTCTCAAGCATTGAAATTGCGTTGAATTGTTTTGAAACAAATAAATTAAGTAATATTGCAGTACTTTATAATTTAAATGTTGTCCCTCTCAAATCCTTATTACAGACTTAAAAAGAAAATTCAAGTGTTGTTGTTTTGTTGGTACAAAATAACCGAAACAATAATGTGGGTAAGTCACTAATATATCAAAGAAACCTTTATTACCTTTTGAATTAAGCAACAGTCATATTCTTTCTTTAACAAACACAAAGTAAAGCACTTCCCTGATTTGAACTGCTCTCGAAATATAATTTTGTCCGTATGAAAGTTGAGAATCAAAGAGGGCTCTTAGTGAATTAATTTTATTGCCTCCAAATCTCATCGTAAATGACTTTTGAAAGAAAAAAGACGAAGCAATTTTCATTTTCGTTTGCAAGTCCATCACTACGGTGGAGATGAGAAACGAAATTAAATTAGTAGATACTTTTGCATTGAGTTTTTTTGTCAGTTGGAGTTAGTTGAAAGTTTGTTCGCCATAGTAAAGAGTTGATATAATTTTTCAGACAGTTTGTCGCCGTTTGAGTTGTGATCTTTATCATTCTCTACTGAAGGTCTTATATACCTTGAAGGGTAGCTACTCCATTTCTCTATATGTTCAGGAGCTAGACTTTTGTTATCATTAATAACATCACATCTCAAATTCCCTGAAGGCAAAGGTGTACCTGCTGTACACCTTGGTTTGCCGGTATGTTTCATCATCATCATCATCAGTCTATATTAGTCCACTGCTGGATGTAGGCCTGTATTTCACCCTGTCCTCGGCTTTTTGCATCCAGCTTCTACCGGTATGTTTAGGTCCCATGAAATAGTGCCTTTCTTTCATCTCTCTGTATGATCGAGAAGGTGATTTAGCAGTACGATTTCATTTTCTTTCAGGAGTAATGAATATTCTATAAGTTATGTAAATAAAGTAGCAGTGTACTGGTTACAGATCATAAACATTGTATAGTATGCAACTTTTTTGCGCGTGGAAATTCACGTCAATATTTCGATCATCCTTACGAATAATTTTAAAACTTCAAATGATTTTACAGGAGAGCGTTTTAAGATTCTAACACTTATAGTGGGTTCAACTTAAGAAATGTCGTGTATGGATATATATAGTTCAATTTGACATCTTGGATTTTTTTTAACTTTAGTTTAGGGAAGCCTGAACGTCACTTGTAGCAAAACATGCAAATCACATATTACCACTTCGAGGATTGTCGACCGTCGATTTGATGGCCGTGGGAGGTGTTTTTACGCAGAAATGTCTTTTCTTAAAAGATTATACCATCTATAGTCACAGGCAGCACATTTTCTGGAACCATTTTCTATAGCCAACGGATTTTGTTATGTAATATGAAATACTTCATAATAGTACTTTACAGAGAGATCAGAGCAGAGCTTGTATTATGAGTACTAGACATACTTACATGCTTTTATTTGTAAGTACATACTTATAATGCAGAAGAAATATCCAGACAACTACAAATCTATCACAAATATTTGTTTCCTATGCGAATCAAACCGACGACCTCGTGATCACCAAGTCAGACACGTGAACCACTATACTACAAACGACGTCGGCAAAATTATATTATATATCTTAATTAAAATTTTAAATATTTAAATGAATTATCCCAGTCCTTTTTCTCTCTTATGATATAGCTTTCTGTAGATGTCATTATTTTACATTAATTAATTAACATAATATAATAAAATAAAAGAATAATACATTTCGAACCCTAGGCACGCACCTCTGACTTTTCCAATTCATGTGCGTATTAATAATTAATTATCACTCGCTTAAACGGTGAAGGAAAACATCGTGAGGAAACCTGCACACCTTAGAGATTTTTCTCGATGGTTTGTGAAGTCTGCCAACCCGCACTAGGCCAGCGTGGTGGACTATAGCCTAATCCCTCTCAATATGAGAAGAGACCCGTGCCCAGCAGTGGGACAGTATATGGGATGAATGAATGAATAACATTTTGGTACTTAAAAAATGAGCAAAACATTACTAAGATTAAATTTGTGTCATAAACGTCACAAATGACACTTGAATTCATTTTCGAACTCAATTTATTGTAACTTTGACGTTTGGTAGAATTCCATTTGACATTTGAGAATCGGAGACCAGAATCGTGAACTTTGACAGTCCAGCGTCTCAGTTTAGGTTTAATTAAGAGGTTATGGTACCGATTAAACGAATGAAATGAGCATTAGCGACGCAACTTGACACTGAAACGCTGTCAAAGATTTGGGCGTAAAATAAATCGCAATTATGACCTAGTGGTACGAATAAGCAAAACAATTCAATTTAGGTCCTAAATTGAATCGCGATAAGAGGTCGTGGTAAGCCTCCAGATGGTTATTATATTTTGAATACTTTTACATACCAGAATTATCCTCCTTACCACGACGATCCAATTACTGTCCAATTTCGTGTAAAATACTGATAATTATGTTGGATGTCAAAACACTTAGAGTTAGACTTATCTTATAAAACATTCATCCCCCAGTCTAACCAGATTTGGTGGAATATCACAGTATACAATAATACAATCAGTATTTTACACGAAGCGACCATCAAACCTTCATAATCATTTCTGGGCATTAGCGATATCCTAAGGGTAGACTAGAGAAGAGAGATGGTTGTCAGGTTTTTTGAGCTTCTCACTACCACTATAACTATTCTCACTACTGCCACTGTTATGAAGCTCGGTATACATTTTTTTTCTTTTCTTTTTTCAGCTTAATTTGTAGATCGATTGATCAACGTAGTTATTATTTAACTACGAGCCCTTTTAATATTTACTTTACTTTTAATAATACTTAGCATTTCTGATACCAAACAAACTTAAAGTAACGGCATCCATCAAATTTAATTTTAACCCTAAAATGCGAAGGCAGGTAAAACAGCCGTATATCTACCAAACAATATTTTTACGTCATGAGTTACGCGTGTTGGTTAGCAGGAAAGCAATAAAGGTATATTAGAGTTGCGCATAATAGGTAACGTGTGGCATCAGTCATTCTGTCGTGCCGAACAGCGGATATTTTCAATCTGCTGAATTTGTTTGAGCGTCGCGTCATCATTACGCTTTATTAAAGCGTTACAAGCGCTGACTTCCAACGAGACGTGAACGTACCGCACTGTCAGAGGTCATGGATTGGTGCGTTCGGATATTTCGGGAGCAGTAACATTTTTTAATGAATTTGCAGCACTTGAACCAGGTTTTTGATATTGTTTCCAATGATTCTATCATAGTCGTTTCTTAGACTACACATGTCATTGAGAAAATCTCTGAGGCATGCAGATTGTCAGATGCTTTTATTCACCGTGCACGTGATTTTGAAATTCCAGTGGTACCTTAGATCCGAACTATCACTGCTATTCCTGTTGTCACTGCAAACCTTGTACAGAGGCCAGCACATCAAGCTACCCCAATCTTTCAAATTGATAGATTTTCAACTTTAAAACAAAGTCATAAGGTTCATTTTCAATTGGGACAAGTTTTGGATAGCTTGGCCTGCTGGCATTAATATCTTTAGAATCACCCTACCTAAGGAGACACACGAAGATTCCCTGTAATGTAATCCCTGTATGTATTTATTTACGTCACGTCAAAAGTTTTTAAGGCTAAGTACTCAATCAATCATTCTAACCGGTCCCACAGGTACTCGCCGTGTTATTCCATAAAATTACTAACATTTTCGTTTTTCTGCCTTCAATAAATAGCTATATAGTTTTGTTAAAATCTGTGAAATGTATTGTATGAAAAACTTGAATAACACCTCTAGCGGTCATGTGAGATACTAGGTTTTAGCATCGTTATTATATGTCGTAAATATTAGAATTAATGCATCAAAACTAATATTATTTGAGATGATGCCAACGGCTACTTTCTACCACCGGACCTCTCGCCATCGGCGTGGAGATCATCCACATCCCCTCGAACCACTGTGGTCTCATACCGTTCGATTCCAGAGGCTTTTCTCCCACGCACGCTAAAGTTGTGGAATCAGCTCCAGGTCCAGGTTTTCCCGAGAGACTATAGGATAGGGTTCTTCAAGAAGGGTGTGAAAAGATTTTTTACAGGGTCGGCAACGTGCAAGTGATACTTCTGGTGTTGCAAGCGTCTTTAGGCTACGGTAACCGCTTACCGTAAGGTGGGCCGTATGCTTGTTTGCCACCTTAGTGGTATAAAAAAGAAAAAAAAAACATTATCATTATATTATATATCACCATAGAACATTCACAGACCTCATCATCAACCCATATACTGCCCCACAGCTGGGCCAGGGTCTCCTGTAATATTGAGAGGGATTAGGCTATAGCCTAATCCCTCTCAATATTACAGGTCCACCACGCTGGCCTAGTACGGATTGGCAGACTTCACAAACCGTCGAGAAAAATCTCTAAGTTATGCAGGTTTCCTCACGATGTTTTCCTTCACCGTTTAAGCAAGTGATAATAAATTATATTAATACGCACAGTCATGAATTCGAAAAGTCAGAAGTGGTGTGCCTTGAGTTCGAACTCGAGACGTTCGACTTGACAGTCCAATGGACATACTACTAGGCTATCACTGCTTTTTCATAGACCTGCGCGTGGTATATTGGTATATTTCAGGTCATCATCCTTCGAGCCTTTTTCCAACTTTATTGTGGTCGGCTTCCAGTCTAACAAGGTTGGGCTTTGCATGATATTTAATGGTTCCTTTTTTTTTTCTATATTTCACACGGAAACATTATTTTGCTACAAAATTAGTTGCAACATATTCTCTACTCTACTCAAATAATTATAAAATTTGGTTGGTAACGAAATTCAATAAAAAACTTTTTGTTAGCTTAAGCACTGGAATCTCTGAAGTTAAATCCATTTATTTCTTTAACTTGAAACGGTTAAGTAACACAAATACTGGTCGCTTGTTTAAGTAGAACGCAAACTTCCTTTAGGTCGGGAGCAAAATACTTGTGCCAATCTTGACGCTTGTTACCGGCTGCTATTTTGGAGATTTTGTTTACATTTTTTTGTGTATTTTACATTGCATTTCAACTTCGAGCCAACTGCAAGATTTATCTGCTGCAGAGAATTTGGCACAGCTGGGTTTTAATTATACAGCAATTTGGTCACTTGTTTTGTTTTGATAAAAACCAAAACTGGATTTTCTCCTGTATCGCGGGTGCGTTTACAAGCACATTTTTTTACTACACATACACTTAGATTGTCTCCTTAGTCTAGTAGTCCTGAGCGCTACTGCTACGCTGGAGGTTTCGATTCCCTTGGGTTCGATGTTAAACAGCGTTACTACGTTTCTTAAATATTGTGAATGGGCTCGTTATAAGGCCCCATTTAACCTCCTTTCGGCTTTAGGGGTAGTTTTGTGTATGTTTGCCTGTATAATTAACTATGCCTGTATTGTAATAATATGACAAACAAGATAATAACTACCAGACGGTAAGCGGCAATCCGACAGTTGAACCACTAGACTACAGACGTTTTCATAACCAAGACACCACATACCATAATGTTAACACATTATAGTACATGCTTCTTAGCAGAATATTTAAATATTAACCCAGACGAACTCAGCAGGAGAGATTTACCTCAAAACCTCGTAGATACAATAAAAAAATTATTAAAAGAAAATTATTGAAATATACGTAGTTCTGCACAACAGCTACTAAAAGCGAATGTATACAAAAACCATTGAATTCTCTACATTCAAACACGGGTTTGAAAGCATGAAAGAACGTTATATTTTTCAACTTGCAGTATTAATATTTGCGAAGCTGTATTTGCACTCATATTCTCTAACTTTTGTTGAAATTTTCATTAATTTGAAATTGAGGTGAGGACCAATATCAGCTTAGTAGTTATCTGAGGGAATTAAAGGGCTAATATTATTAGTATACGAGAGACATGGTCGCTAACTATGGGTCTCGTAAAGAAGCTCAAGGTCACTCAGCGAGTTATGGTGAGAGCTCTGCTTGGTATTTCTCTACGTGATCAAATTAGAAATGAGGAGATCCGTAGGAGAACGAAAGTTACCGACATAGCTGAAAGACTTAGCAAGCTTAAGTGGCAATGGGTGGGGCGGAAAGCGCAGCGTGGAACGGCCTCCAACGAGAAGGACGGACGACCTAGTAAAGGTCGCTGGAAGTCGTTGGATGCAGACGGCTTGTAACCGGTCCTTGTGGAAGTCTATGGGGAGGCCTTTGTTCAGCAGTGGACTTCCTGTGGCTGATATGATGATGATGAGTATTAGTATCGCATTTCTAATAGATTTTAATAGGACGTAGGCTTGGTTCATGCTGCTGAGTCTGCCTAGAATTGTACCACTGGACTGCCAAATATTATGCAGGTAAGCAATTAGGTGTTCCAATTTGAAGAGAAATATAGCCAGTGAAATTACTGGCCTTAAGAGACTTTTTCTTATTTTAGGGGCTGGCTTAGCCAGCAACACTTCGACCAAATGTGATCTTTTGTGTTATCCCCAGCATTGTGCATTCCTTACTCTTCAAATATGTGGTTCACGAAGACGGCCACTAAGAGGAAGAACGACCGACAGAAAGAAGACCTGTAGACCTGCTTCGGGTATCCGTTGCCAAGATGGCTCATCCGTTTCGTCGCCAGGACGTCACAATCACACAAGATGTGCTGCATTGTTTCAAAGCTAGCTTCATTTTATAGAGCATGTCATTAGTTGCATAATGTCCTGTGTGGACTCAAAAAGAGACTTATCAAATGAAGTCTCTAAAGATAAGCGCTACTGATACTTCTGATGTTCCTAGCATATTGGCTACAGCTGCCGATTACTACCAGGCAGCCCGTATATTTCTGTATCACCTTCCTCTCTATCTCTTCTTATATCTGTATGTTTGCGTATCATCTTCTACTCTCACCTATATTGGGGTCGTATAACCAGATGCGGCTGAATATCAGTATTTTACACGAAGCGACTGCTATCAGACCTCCGCAACCCTGTCCCGATTGCTGAGTAATACCTAAAATTAGATCCTGAAATTAGACTGGTTGTCTGGCTTGTTTATCATCTTATGATAATAAAAAGGGTTAATGTTATTTCATCAGATACCTACATGTTAGCTGTTTGTTTCTAAAAAAGTGTGTGAGAGGAGTGGCTCAATTTTTTTGGTCCCACTTATCCAATGTTGACTATTTTGCGTGGGTGCGTTTAGAAACACAAATTCTGACATACGCTAACGCCCACGACTATGGTCATAGGCGAACTTATAACCATTACGTAACCTAAAAATATACTGTCGAACTGTGGGCAAGTCCAAATCCAAAATACTATTTTTGTAACAACAAAAAATTTCCATCAATACTTTAAAAGAAAATCGCTTTATCGAAATTGTCAAATGATTATATGTTTATGCTCGTGACTATAAAGCATTGTCCATATTCTAACCTAACCTTTCTAGGAATACGGGTCATGGGTTTGATATCTACATGGAGCAAATATAATACATAAATCAATAAATATTCTTCTACAATTTAACACAGCACCATCTAGTCCCAAACTAAGCAGAGCTTGTACTATGGGTACTAGACAATGGATATAATACTTACATACAGACAATATATTACTGAAAATGTGAGATTTCTGAATGTGCGAAACTCCAAGAAACCCTCAAGTGAGGCAATGTTATTTTAAAAGAGTTGTTTAAATTCATTGTTATTGAAGGAGACTGTGAAAATGTTAAGTAGCTTAAATAGAATATATCATACCAAGAGAATATACGTTGTTTGACGAAGCTTTCAATTTCAAGAACATTTTAAAATATTCATATTAATTTGAAGTCAGTGAAACTTTTTGACTGTATCATTTATGTTGAATTCTTACACTTATGCAAATATTATGCATTGTATTTATATGATCATGGAAATTACTCTTTTAATTGAAGGTGCTAGATTTGTTTTATTTTACGTTAATTAAAATTAAATTATGTTACAATGTCTTCGTAAAGTGTTATAGGCGAGACTGTATTGTATGTTACTTTATGGGCTTCTGAATACCACTAACGATTATCATATTTTACTTGCTCTCCGAGGGTCTCGATGTCATAAAGATAGTCACCTCCTATCCAAAGAGTGACCGCGACTAGTGCAGTTTAACCTTGCAGATTGGTTGATCAGTTTAATTATTCCTTAGCCACAAGCCCCACTATTATATTTAGCTTATGTTCTATTAGAAACACATCGTATGTATTACCATTAATAAAAACTCAGGTGCGTCTCAAAGTTTTAATATTCGAAATACAGAGCGAATTGCCCCATCCATCACTGCCTCGATAGCGGAACGGTCAAATGCACTCACTACAAAACTGATTGATTATATTTTCTAGTATAAAACATAATATATAGAGAAATATGGCAACACTGGATAGGTTATTCTCTCAGACTTTTCAGTGACTTCAAAAATGGAGTACCTAGTCTCATTTTGCATCAATATCGTTTTCGCTGCAGTCAGTCTGTGGATGGGTGACCCTTCTAAATACATCGGGATTCCTCCGTGCCTCAGCATGTACAGCTGTTGGACCTGGTTGTTATACTAACACCCATGATAGTCGTTAGTAGTAGTAAGAAGTCTAAAAAGCCTGACAACCAATCTCAGGATATCGGTATTTCTCTGAAATTGGGTTGTCAGAAAGGTTGGTTGAGGTCTGATGGCAGACACTTCGAGCAATATTCAGACGCAACTGGTTGGACTGGAAGCCGACCCCAACATACTTAGACAAAGGCTTGGAGAATGATAATGAAAAATTGTGATGTGTGAATTATTTTTGACAAACTTTGAATTTGTTTTTTTTTATTGCCCACAGTGGCAGACGAGCAAGCGGCCCACCTGATGGTAAGTAGTCACCGCTGCCCATGGACATCAGCAACGTCCGGGACAGAGCTGTGCTGCCGCCTACTGTGTGTGGTAGACAGCTCTTTTTAGGCCTCGTTTGAAGAAGGAGACGTCATAACGCACGGGGAATTTAAAGGTTAGGTTTTAAGGTTTTGATCTTTAAAAAATAGATTGTTAACGCAATCTATTCCTGATGACGCCTTGCGGATATAGTACGAGCTTTGACTACAATCGTCGCAGGCTCACCTCGTTCTTCGTTGACGATGTGACGAAGAGCTACAGCAACACACCGCAAGAGGGTGCTTATCCAGGAGTATATAACCGTACGAGCTCGCGCCCCTTAGTCTCATTCGCATATTATTCGTTTATCACTCGCCTTAACTAACCGTATATTTGCCATAATATTGATTTTTTTTATTAATCAAATATGCCGTTTGTAACAGTTTCAATAAAACGCCATCATTTTACAAACCCCGAAAATCATTTCACCTGAGGAAGAGTGGGAACTTATACACACACCAAAACCCAAACACAGTGGTATTTTTAGTCATCACCATCATATCAGCCACAGGAAGTCTACTGCTGAACAAAGGCCTCTCCCATAGACTTCCACAATCACAATTTGCATCCAGCGACCTTTACCAGGTAGTCCGTCCATCTCGTTGGAGGCTGTCCCACGCTGCGCTTTCCAATGCGTGGTCTCCACTCAAAATTGCCACATAAGATTGCTAAATGTTTCAACTATGTCGCTAACTTTCGTTCTTCTACGTTTCTCCTCATTCCTGATTTGATCGCGTAGAGAAATACGAAGCATAGCTCTCTGCGTAGCTTGTATTTTTAGTACTTATTTTCAAATAAGTGTTTCACATGGTATGACAATGTCTGAAATGGCTTTAAGAAATATAATATTACTTACTTTCTTCAATCTTACTTTAATCTATAACTGTAAAGGGTTCGATTTCCGGGCCAAAAAAAGTGTTATTGGGGTTTTCTATGAAATTCTCAGTAGCAGCTCGGAGTTTAGAATTGTACCTAGTTAGTGGCAATAGGCTCGCCGCCTATTACTGTGAACTGTGGGTGTACTTTGGTACACCTCTGTCGAACTCTACGAGGAATACAGGCGTGTTGATAATTATGTTTATCAAATCCATACCCACTTCAATACTAATATTCAGTATTTATATTTCATTGGTCAAGTAGTCTCAAGGCTGAGCGTGAGTTAGGTACTGGGTTAAATTCCCGAGCAAGCTTCTTCGATTTCTATTAAGTTTAATTAATGGCAATAGGCTTGCTCCCATCTCCATTATAGGGCCTGAAACATACAAGCTAAGCTGTGGCTGTATATTCGCTACAACATTTGCATAATACATGCCATATTAAAACTTCCTATTCCGAAAAATAAAATCATATAAAAAAAAAACAATCTCAAGTAGGCTTTCGTCAAATTCCGCATCTGTAAGTTCCTTTAACATCCAATGTCTTTCCTTCGCAAACGTCCAACTTTTGATAGATGTATATTTCAACAAATTTCCGAGTTTCTCAAGAACCTCTTAAAACAGATTTAAAGATGGACTCATCGGTTCTTACTGTGATCGTTAAATTACTTATCGTGGAAATAGGTCTTAAGAGTATTATTGTTCTAAAGTACTTATTATTTTACGGTTTATAATAATATTTCGAGGGGTTTCTAATAACTACGCTGATCAATAGACCCAGGTTAAGCTGCCCTGTTCAATTTATTGATGGGTTGAATACCTACTGTTATTATGCACAGCGAAATCGCTCCGTGCCTCGTGGAGCAGTGATTGTAAGACTAATGTTTATGTGTCAAATTTGTATAAGAGAGGTAGGACATATTGGAAGTAATTACACGCCCGCCCGCCTGGCCGCCTGGGGAAGTACATCCACTTTCCGAAAAATCTAAATGAAATAACACAGCTTTGAGCTGTGTTGTGTTCCTAACGGTGAGCAAGGATGCCAGTGCTCCACGAGGAAACGTTGTGTTAGCAGTGGGGGGACTTTGACCCTAATAGTGCCAACCCAACAATTCTTCTTTCGTTTTACAATCGGCCACGCGCATGTGATACCGTGATTTTTACCGTGGGAGAGCCATGCTTCGGCACGAATGGGCCGGCTCGACCGGACTTGATACCACGGCCTCACAGAAAACCGGCGTGAAATAATGTTTTCGTTGTGTTTCGTCGAGTGAGTGAGGATACCGGAGGCCCAAACCCCTTAAAAGGGCGGCAACGCACCTGAAACTCCTCTGGTGTTGCGGGTGTCCATGGGCGGCGGTAATCGCTTACCATCAGGCGATCCGTCTGCTCGTTTGCCCACCCTATCATATAAAAAAAAAAATAATAATACCTCTGGTGTTCAAGCGTCTATTGGCTACGGTAACCGCTTACCATCAGGTGAGCCGTACGCTTGTTTGCCACCTTAGTGGAACAAAAATCAAAGATTTCACAATTAAAGTACTATTCAAAATCATAGTCAATTACTCTTTACAATTGCTTGATGATAACCCTTCATACATTAAATGAAGAGCGGAGTACCTATTTACGTCGAGCAAACAAAACATCCCGCGTAAGCTTGAATAAATTTGTATAAGATATTTTGTAGAGGGTTGCGCTCGTGCTAAGCGGCTGAAAAATGGCTTCTGAACAAAGTAATAAAGCCCCAACCAATCGATTGAAAGAAAATACGAGTTCCCGCATCGCATCGAGAGGATTCGACGCAAATCCCGCGGAGACGAACTTAGTAACTCGCGAATCGACGGGACCGATTGAAAAAACAAATAGGGAAAAGATATTTTTAAATGCTACAGTCTCTGTTGAAGTCTGCCTGAGTTTGTTTTGTGTTTATTTGAGCTACTTTCTATTAAAAAATTTATTGGTTAGCTTATACTGACACTTTACTGTTTATCGATGTTTTCACAATGCGGTTGTGTCACTTCACCTCAAGCTGCACAATTCTCACATTGATAGAACATTGATTTTTAAAAGGGTATTTTGAATTTTTTGGCGGCTCTGATACAGCATTATTTGGAACCGTGCTACTTGTTTTTGACATTTCAAAAGTACTTCTAATTATGTTCTATTGAAATAAAACATTTAACTTTGACTTTTGAATCACTCCAAACAAACTCGGCAACAGAATTTAAAAAATAACACATATAAAAATGATAAACATTTAGACTATCGATAATGTTCCCTAGTGCGGGAGCTGTCTTTTAAAAAAAACTTCGTTGTAACATAAAAAAATAACATTTAATACTATTACAAGACATACGGCGCGTATTGAGCCTTATCGAGCTACACAATGATGCATGCGTGCCGTCAGCTGGGACTGGTCTACTCAGAGCTATGGTTCTTTCCTCAAAAGGCCACGTCAGAGCAATCTCTGAAGTGGCCTTTTGAATCTTTATTCAAAAGGCCACTCGGCTTCACTTCAGAGATTGCCGTGCATTATAACACAAATATTTGCTACTAGTACTATGTCTGGACTTCAAGAGTCGGATTCTCTGAGTTTGTTTGGGTGTCTCTTCTCAGAGTTTGTCAGGTAGAAAATGCCGGAGCCATCTAGCTTAAAAAAAAAAACATTGACTTGTACAAGTGTCTCTATAAGTATCAACACATTAAAACATTCCCCACACCCTATTTTTAGAGATGGAGCTAAAACCTATTTGGTAACATAAATTTTTGACACAAATCCATTAAAAATCGTTAAGTTCTATGAAAAAAAAGTTGTAAAAAAGGACATTACACCGTTAATGGATGCAAAGCGGTCTTTCAATTAAAAGATTATTGCTTCTTTGTGCTCTACAATGGTGACGAAATTAGGCCACCGTGATACGTCGGAAAACGATGGTATTTTTTTGTTGGGGATTTCGATTACGTTCAACTTTCAATTTAAAGCATTATTTACTATGTGGAAATACATGCACCTCTAACTTTAGAAGTCATGTTCATCCTCCGACCCTTATCCAAATTTGTTGGAATTGTCAGTCTAACCAGATGCGGCTGAATATCAGTATTTTACACGAAATGACTACCATCAAACCTCCACAACCCAATTTCTGGACAATACCGATATCCTGAGGATAGACTGGTAATCAGGCTTTTTGGGTTTCTGACTAGGTACCACTAATTATTATTTACGTACTCTCTGAGGCCCATAGATTGATCGCGGCTAGCGCACCTTAACCTTGCAGATGGAGAACTTAAGGTCATGTGCGTATCAATAATTGACGACCTCTGTGGTCTAGCGGTTCGAGTCGGACTGCTGATGGGGTCGTTGGTTCGATTCCCACAGGACACAAATATTTGTGTGGATGAAACATGAGTATTTGTGTTTATCTGAGTGCTTTTTAAGTATTATAAGTATATATTGACAAAAAAAAAAGTATATAAGTATTATATCCATTGTCAAACAAGCTCTGCTTAGTTTGGGACTAGATGGTGTTGTGTAAAATGTCCCAAAATATTATGATTATTATTATCACTTACATACAATGGTGAAGGGAAGCATCAAGAGGGAAACACCTGATGAAACCTGTATGGCTTTTCGATGGCGTCTGCCACTCAACTACCATTTCATTCATATAGTTCACTCTCATTCTGTGAGGACACCCGTAGTAGTCATAGGAGTAGGAGCATATCTAATCTAATAGGTGATAATAACGTGATGATTGTTCAATGTACCTACTTACTTAATTATTACATTGTATACGCTGTTCATTGTAGATGGCATTCTTTCGTAGAATATAAACCTATCGCCGGTCAATAGATGGCACGGTATATTGACTAGGTACCTTTTTTATAGTACGGATAGTATATAATCCTCATGGATCCACCACCATCCTGGGGAGGTTGAAAGCTATGTTGGACTCGTACCTATTAAGAACCGATCATACCTCCACTTGCCCTATAGTCATGGCCATGGGATCCGTGAAATGACGCGAAAAGACCATGACAGTCGCTGAAACCCGTCAATTAGCGAGGCCTTTCCTCGCATACTGATTGTAGTGCGTTTTCGCCACAAGCTTACCGCATACTTGGGCCATTTTCTAGTCGGGCGATGGAATCCCCTATTCAACCCACAGCTCACGGAGGCCGAAGGTCTGTCTGCGTCCTCTGGCGCACTGTATTGGATACTTAGTTGTTAGCAAAGAAAGCAATATACCCAAACAGACTGATCCTTATACAAACATTTTCTTTATTTTTCACACGGAGTTAAGTTTCTGCTCTATTTGCATCTCAAGTTCAGTGACCCATTTTTCTAAGTTCCCTCGGGAATTCGTATAAATCCCGTCTTGATAGTGTTGCCTTTCAATATTATAAAGGGAACGTATTCTCTCAATATTACTTTTTAAGGTTCAGTTGTATTTGTTATTCTTAGTTTATTTCGATTCGCATTTTTCCGAGGTAAAAAAGATATACACTATTTAGCGTTCTTTTGGGTGTGTCTCTCTTTATTTTATTGATAGTTGAAGCTTTATGGGATGGCAATTCTTGGCGAACAAGATCGATTTTTAAATCGATTCGAATCGTAAAGTGATGAATCGATACAAAAAAAAATCGAGGTCTAAAAGATTGATTTCTTAAAATCTATATTTTTCCAAGTTTGCAGTTATAATGAAAATAAATATACTCCTTATGTACTCCTTATGTACTCCTTATGTACTCCTTATGTACTCCTTATGTACTCCTTATGTACTCCTTATGTACTCCTTTTATTATCGACGAGACGATATTAACGAGACGATGGGAAGAGACCAGATGGTATGTCGCTTTTGCCCTGGAAGATGGGTAGGCCTCTGGTATGGGATGTAACTTGTGTTGACACCCTTGCTCCATTTTATCTTCCAAGCTTAGCTGGCTACACTGGCGCTGCTGCTGCTACAGCAGAGACTCTCAATCGGCGCAAATATAGTAATCTATCTGGTAACTATGTTTTCGAGCCGTTTGGAGTCGAAACGCTCGGGTCGTGGGGTCTCCTTTTCAAGGAAATATCAAGGAGACTGGCCGACTCTTCGCGTGACCACATTGCTGGCTTTTTTCTAGCGGAACGCATAAGCATTGTCATTCGACGTAACAATGCAGCCAGTCTTCTGGGCACGTTGCCGGACGACAACGATGCTAAGGAATAATTTGACGCCTACTAGCGTTTATACTTTTATTTTATTCTTTTGTTTTGGTATAGGTAATTAAGTATATTTTGTAAATATGTAATTATTATTTATTGATTTCTGACATTTACGCGAATATTATACATTAAAATTATAAACCTCAGTCTACCCGTGACCATGGATGCTGTAAAGGGTCCGAAACGTCGGGATTAATAATATCAATATACACGATAAAATCCGTAAAAAGTAGTTTTATTTAAATAATTATTATTTGGTAAGTCTATTATAAATACAGAGAAGCAATATATGTACAATAACAGTAACTAAAAAAAAAATATTTTATGAAAAACAAGAAGCATACGATGAAAATAATCTCATCAGTAAAATCAGTTTTTTTTTAGTTCATGGAATGGAATGGATAATAATAGTTAAAGATAAAGATAAAGATAAAGATATTTATTTCTGTAAATAGATCTTTTAAAGACACTTTTACAAGTCAATATTTAACATTTTTTTAAGCTAGATGGCTCCGGCATTTTCTAACTGACGACCTCTGAGAAGAAACGCCGAAACAAACTCAGAGAATCATAGTCTCTTTTAAAGTCCAGACATAGTAGGTATAATAACAAATATGTGTCTTACAATGTAGGGCAAAGTCTGAAATGGCCTTTTGAAGAAAGAGCCATAGCGGCTTTGAGTAGACCAGTCCCAACCGACGGCTCGCATGCATCAGTCATTGTGTAGCTCAACCATAATTTAGGGAGCTCAACAACCCGTCACACGACGATACCAGATCAGAGGAAAATTTGCGTAGGCCACTAAAAAGGCTCAAAGCCGCCAGACTGACTGAGTTAATTTTATTACCAAACCAAAGTTAGATCTGGTATGAAAGAAGATTTTTATTTTTATAATGTATTTATTTTATTAGCTGGCAATTGGCGCTCACAAGGAACAGATGATCCCACGATACTCATATAAAAAAAACTCCACTCAATAGCCAGATGTATATACATCTGGCTATTGAGTGGAGTTTTTTTTAATTTATTTTGAAGTTTTTTATCGAAAGGCAATTTTTAAGGGTGAAATATCGATTTCCTGGATCGATTCAGTACTGCATATTGATACTAGTATATAAGTTTCCATCTTCAGACTTCGTCGAGAAAATCTCTCAGGCATGTAGATTTCTTCACGATATTTTCTATCGCCACTTAAGCAATTGAAAAGTCTAAATTTTGGATTCAGTATGGGTCAAGCTCGTCCAATCTCATCCTGGGTCTGTCACGACGTGACGTCTTATGTTCTGTGAGTAACCACAATGTCATAGTTTTTAATTCAATGCATAATTTCTACAAAATTCCGCAGTCTCTTTTTTTAGATATTCTTATAAAGAATAAATCTACCAACTTTGTTCAATTTTCTATCCACCAAACCTGTACCGTCAATTTATTTTATGCATCTAATTACTTAGTCGATCCGCTTACCGTACCTACTCTCGAAGTAGCAGCGATTAAAAAAAAAACTACTTAATTAATTAACCAACGATCAGTGATGGAGCATTTTTATTTAGCGTTATGTTTAATGGAGTTCAGTTTGAACCTTAGTTAAGTTAAAAGTATTTTTTTTTTCTTGATAGTAAAATATTGCTGTATAAGATAGCAAAGTATAATATTTATATTTTGAGCCCTTGATTGGAGTAATCGTAGAGCAATAGGTGGTTGCTCTACAGGTAGTGGAAATACTGGCCTAGTACTACTGGGATGACGTCAGGTCATCAGTCTAAAGGGACGAGGTGTGTTGAGCCTCCAACCAAAGGGATGATCATTCAACCAGGCAGGTGTTTGTGCCTGATGGACTATGGCCCGACGGTTGATACGGGGCGTCTGTATAATATTATGAAACTTGCGTTACAAATGTTGCTTGCGCGATTCAGAATTTTGCTCCTCCAAGTTCTTATATTGCGCGATAGATGTCGCTTTAACTGATTCGATTCCAAATATTTTAGAGCCTACAGAGTTGTTCCGTGTATGGACTGTGTTTTGAGGTCGTGTATTTTACTTCATAAACATACTCAAAATAGGATAAAATCACATGTCATGGGGATCTGCGGCGGATATTTTTACTGGGTTCCACTGCGTGTAAAAGCCCGAAATATTATCTAATTGAATATCATAGAGATTGGTTCTGTTTGTTTCGGATATGGAGCTGTGTTGCAGACTATGTCACACATTCTGTGCTATTCCTTGTGCCCCAAATATTGCACTCCAAGCGACCTCTGACTATAGCATCTGGACTATAATAGCCTAATCACATATTATAAGGTACATCAACAATATACATGCGATACATTATTTTTTTAAACTCATGACTGAGACAGAGATCTTGTATGTATATCTCAAACAGATGTACACAAAATTCAAACAAGAAAAAGTAAAGAAATGGACGGAATTAAATGGGTACAAATCAACATATTATCGGATGAGGTACAAAATAAACATGAAATCATAAAAACACAAATCACAATCGAGAACAAAAGATACAATTAATCCTAATTTAGTTTAAATATATTATTATTATTGTGAAATCAATTTAATGTTTCATTCTACATTGCGCTTAAACTTATTTATTGTAGGGATCGTGAAAAATGACAAAATTGTCCGAGCTCCCGCACAAAGAGTTGTATTCACTGCAAATTCCTGCCTGGGGTGAGCGTTTACCTACATACCTACTCTTAATATGAGAGAAGTCCCATGGCCAGCAGTGGGACAGTATATGGGTTGATGATAATGATGAAGCGACCTCTGCGCAGTTACACGACGCTATGGAAGTGGCAAAGTTCTGGGGGAATAACATTTAATATTCGTACCATCGACACGAATAAAAAGTTCTGTTTAAGATAGAAAAGATGGGTCAATGCAAGGAAATATCAAAAAGGTATCGGTAGATGGCGATGATATACTTACTAATCTATAATAATATTATAAAGAGGTAAAGTTTGTGAGGTTGTATGGGGTAATCATTGGATCTACTGAACCGATTTTGAAAATTCTTTTACCAATAGAAAGCCACATTATTTGTGAGTGTCTTAGGCAATTAATGTCAAAAAATATGCATGTTATTAGGTAGTACATAGCACCCGTGCGAAGCCGCGAAAGACGCCTTTAATATAAACGCGAAAGTAACTCAGTCTGTTTATTACGTTTTCACGTCTATGCTGTTGAACCGATTTTGATGAAATTTGTTACAGAGATAGACTAAACCTTGAAAAGGACAGGCCTTTTTCCTCTAAAAACCCTTTGGAATGCGGGCAAAACAACTATCACCTCTCAAATTATAAAGACGAACATAAGCGACAAGATAATCGATAATCAAGTCGAGCTGCAAACAAAGCTAGTTATAACGATACAAAAAATGTTCTTTAGAAACAATCAAAATATAGCGTAATTTACATTAACTTTGGTACTAAAATCCTATAATTAAACTTCTCCAAAGATAAGCCAAATCTCACGAACGGTTTTAAACGAAGCATTACTTTAATTTGAAACGTCTAATCTTATTCAAATAACGTATTATTACGTCATTCAGAATTTGCGTGTAAAGAGACGATAAGCCAAAATCAACATTTTCCCGCCATCTTGGATGCAAAAGCGACAACAATTACAAAAGTTAAGTATATACTGTACTTATGTTCGTTTTAAGGTGGTGTTCCAACGTATACGGATAATCGCTGCGACTGAACGCACGGATTTAAAAACGTTTTAATACTAAAGGAATTATTAAGTAAGAGTTAGTTCTTTATTTTTTTATTATTTGTGTCGTCTTTGCTGCTCGCTAAATGCATTGTGGTTTGTTCTGAGTAGCGAACGAGTGTAAATAAATGCTTTTGACTTAAACTCAGCTATTTACATTACATAATCTCTGCTCATGCTTTCTACTGAAATAAATTTAATATGAAGAATATCGTAACGATAATATAAGCGGCGAATTTATTAAATTTGACAAGATTCATCATCTGGCTTATTTTTGGAATGAAATCAAACAACAATAATGTTGTAATTCGCATAGTTTATAAAGAGCTTTTAGAAAGCACTTAACTTAATTCAATAGCATCACTACAAAGCTTGCCCGTGTCTTATTGACTTAAAAGTGAAACACCACTATAAAGTCTACAAACATATTTTTTAAGCTCATAGCTTCACTACATAGTATTTAAAGTTCAAAGTCGCTTCCCACTGTCTGTTTGTCCCTATGTATGCTTAGATCTTTAAAACTACGCAACGGATTTTGATGCAGTTTTTTTTATACATAGAGTGATTCGAGAGGAAGGTTTATATGTATAATACATGTATGTTATTAGTACACTACACCCGTGCGAAGCAGGGGCGGGTCGCTAGTACCTATGCTTAAAAAATGAAGACACCCGTTAAGAAAGGAATTTTGAAAATTTTCAAGGGATTGGCTAAAACTGGATGACTATCAGTATTTTACACGAAGCGACTGCCATCAGGCCGAGATAGGGCAGACATTGTTTTAATCTTCTTCTTCGTGTTGATTGTACGAATTTGAAATACTGTTTTTCCAGAACTTCATCACTTCCACAGCATTCTAAGTAGCAGCAACAGTTTTAATAAAATCACACCTTAAAATTTAAATTGCATCAATTAGAAGTTTACTCACGGGGGATATTTAACCTCATTACGGAAACAGTAGATCAGAAAATTAAGTTTATTTGGAAATTTATTACAATAAAGGCTCTAAGGTCAGAACATTTATATGTTAACTTTTTTTTATTTAAAAAAATTTATATGTACTTAACATACTGGCGAAAATTGGGGCTGTACATTAGGACACCTCTACCTAACCCTTCGGGGAATTCAGATGCCAATGAAGCATTATAATATTACATTACATTCTTGAATATGCTGAGATGGTTTGGGCATGTCGAGAGAATGGATGAAAGGCGACTAACAAAAAGGATTTATATGGCGAATGTCAGTGGAACCGCCGAGAGGGGACAACCTAGAAAAACTTATACCGACCTTATTGGTGAGGTTCTTCAAAAAGGTCAGGTGCGTAGTACTCGCAACCGGCGTGTTTGTATGTCAATATGTATGAATGTGGTCGAAGCGAAAGAAGTATGCAAGAATCGTAAGCAAGTGGCGTTCTTTAGTTTCTGCCTACCACCATGGGAAAAAGGCGTGAGTGTATGTATGTATGTATTACATTCTTAGAGTTTCAGAATGAAAGGGGTTACTGAAGGTACACTTTCTTTGAACAGTTTTATTTTAAAAGGATTAGTACAAATAAAAAAATGCTAGGGGGCAAGCATATAGCCATTAACTAGGTACAAATCTAAGCTTCAAGTTATTACTGAGCAAACTCAATAACGCTTTGCTTGACCTGAGAATTGAACCAAGGACCTCACACTCAGCAGATCTTGTAACCAGTACACCATTAAGGCATTTCAACTATCCGAACATAACATATTACGTATGAAAACAAATACACAAAAATGTTTAGTTCGCGTGACGTTTATAATCAGTTTCTACATTTAATTACGTCAACTGTTGTTGAATGTACCTTGCAATCAATCATCTTGTATGGGCGTGCCCTTCCATACAAATTGTTAAAAATTGTATTATCATTATGGCGAGTCTATGGGGAATTACACGGGTAATCGCTTTATGGGGTGAAAAGGGGAAAACGAAAAAGGAGAATGGATTCCATTTGGTAGGGAAGGAATGAGAACGACTGTGACACATTCACATTAAACGAGAGATGACCGATTATAGGGGCTTGTTAGATTTTTTTTTCATCTAGTACGGTCAAACCAAATAATTTTCATTTTTCTTTTAATAAGACCGCACCTCACAAGAACAGAATTTTCGAAATCATGTGCGTATTAATAATTTAATTATCACTCGCGTAAATGCTAAAGGAAAATACAAACAACACCTAAACCTTTCCCTAACAGAAGGGTTAGACAAAGGTGGTGGTTATTACCTATTTGTAAAATAGGCGTGATGATAATCGTACGTTTATGTACATGAATTGGTTACACTTTTTTTTTTATAGCACAAAGGTGGCATACATCTCTAAAACCTTTTGATTGACGTATTAAATAAGTACACATCTGTATAAATAGAGATGTGTATCATAATATGTATTTATACACATCTGTATAAATACATAATTGTGTATAAATACAGATATGTAGGTACTTATTTAACAGTCAATCTAATGCCTATCATAATGCAGAAATCCCTGAAAAACTAACTCCACGCGACTTCATACGTCATAATTTCCTAAAAACCTTGATTAACTCATTAAAAATTGAATTCAGCAAAATATCTATCTCATAGCGTTACCCGTTTTAGCCGGTAATGCCCAAAAACTCACAGATTGCTAGGTACAGCTCAACCCACCTGAAGTCAGCTCCATAAATCTTTCTTAACGTAATTTAAATCCACTTATATCAGTAACATTACTTGCAGTATAACTTTAGGAGTGCACGCCCATTCCGTGTCGGCCAACCTATAACGACCCACAGAAACCTAACGTGACCCTATAAAAGTACCACCACAAATTGATATTCTACTAACCCGCAACTATTAGCAAATTCAAGCTTTAAAACCAAGTGAATAAGATATAAAATTTCTTAAACGACGTCGTAATTTCAATCGTCAAATTTTATTGTAAGCCTGTAAAATACTTCATTAAAAGTCGAGTGTTTAAGCATTGAAATTGAATATTTTATGAGTGAATATAAATTTATAATTGTTTTAAAATTAGAGTAATAGGTAGGTAATATTAGAGTAATATATTAATTCCGTTTAAATACCTACAAACATAATTATTTTTATCAGCCCCTAAACGTTCATTACTGTGCAAACCTACTAAGAAAGGAAGACTTTGATAGTTGAACGTATATATTAAATTTAAGAATGATTTTAATTTTACTGCTACTAATTCTGTAAATTATTCAAACCAATAATATCATACTTTTAAAACCGACTTCTGGACTTTAAAAGAGAAGAGTTGGTTTTTCTTCTCAGAGGTTGTCAGTCAGGAAATTCAGTTGCCATCTAGTTAAAAAAAATACTAATACTGACTTGTAAGTAAGACTGATAAAAGATCTGTTTGCAGAAATAAAATATCGTTGCTGTTTTGATAACTTAAAAAAAATATATATTAAAACTTCCATGAAAAATTGCACTTAAAATTAAAAAAGATCAGTGGCAAACATTATTTTTCTAAACTTTATTGAAACCCTCGCGCACGACATGACGAGTCCCAAAAACCTAACAACTTTGTGTAGGTAGGTATTTTTACAAAGCAAAGCCTAATAAAAAGTCCATAACTTAAACATCAAGTTTTCTCGTTAAAAGTTTATAAGTGAATAATAAAATAGACCTTTTTATTGGTGATGCGTCAAATTTACGTTTGATTGAGGAGCAGACATGACTTTTTCCATTTGGATTATTTTAGGTCGCCGTGTCCCCAGTGTTCCCACTCTGGGAATCAATTTGCATAATTATCGAGTTTTAATTAGACGCAGCGTTAATTATATGCGCTTATACAGTGTTTATTTAATTCGGTGAAAATTCTGGTCCATGTCATTGCAAATATGTATATTAAGGATGGCACTCAATTGAAAATGATTCAAATAGATAAATCCTTTGTGGCGTGATGTAATTTAAAGTTATTTTAATGATAACAATCAAATAAAGGTATAATAGTAATAATTAATATAAGGTATTAGTATTATATAAGGTTGATAACGTGAAGAGGCAACATCAGTAGTTGAATATAATATATGTGTAGTGTAATAGCCCGCCACTTTGGCAGGCTTAGTCTGACGTCATAGTCTATCACAAATCGCAAACACTCCTACAATAAAATAAATAACACTCCTACAAATACTCTTATTATAGAAACGTAAAGTTTTTATTAATATTGATTTAAATTTAGAATGTTCCCTTGTTTATATTTTTGTAATATCCTCCTCGTGTAGACTTGTAATTAGCAGTATTTTCTGTACTGTTAAACTATTTTAGTTTGTTAAGCTGTAAGTCTACCATAGTAAACAAATATATAAATAATCGATGTGTAGGCCAACGGTCTAATAGCCAAGAGCGTCGACCAACATCTTAAGAGGCTCTCGTTGGATGGCTGGATCAAGGGCTTGATACAGAAAGCACAAGTACTCTTGGACACGGCCCGTATTGTTAGGAGCTTTATTTCTCTGGGACCCTGACTTGGCTGAGATCCTGCTCACGATGCCAGTGGATTATTACTATTTTTAAATATCTTTTTTACTTACCAGTGATAAAATAAAAAAAAATGTAAATAAAAGGAATAATAATAATTATTTGGGTTTATTTAAACAACTCTAAGAACTTGTACTAATCGATAAAATCTGCGTCTTGTCATATATACTATCCTAGTTGAAGAGCCAAGGCTACTTTCCAAAATTAAAAGGTGCTGCCTTTAGTCTATCAAGCTAACCTTGCATGGGTTAGCAGAGTTGAAGCTATTAAAATCTCTCCGGGTTCTCACGAAGTTTTCCTTCACTCTTTAAGCGAGTGACTATACATAGTATAAAATAAAATCGCTTCCCGCTATATTATTGTGTGCATTATCCAAGATTGTGTCAATAAATATTTTTCTTTCTTTCCAAGATCTTTTAAATTACGCAACGGATTTTAATGCGGCTTTCACTACCGTTTAGATATTTTTTCCGGAAGGTTTATATGTATAAAATATGCACATTGTACCTGAGCGAAGCCCCCGGTTCGCTATTTATTAGGCACATGATTTCAAAAAAGTCAACAGGTGTGTTGAAAGATAAAAGCCATTTCTAACAAACACTATTTTTTTTTATTATTAGTTAAGGGATTTATTGTTTATACTATTAAGAGATGTAGGGCACAGTGGGAGTAATTCCATTCAAATTGGAGCTGCTCGACTGGGGAAGTACAATATTCGAAAATAATAATATAAAATTCGAAGTAAAATAACACTGCTTTGAGCTGTGTTGTGTTTCTTACGGTGAGCAAGGTTGCCAGTGCTCTCCTCTTTCAATATAGGGTAGGTAACGCGCAAATGATACTCCTGGTGTTGCAAGCATATATAGGCTACGGTAACCGTTTACCATCAGGTGGGCCGTATGCTTGTTTACCACCTGACGTATAAGAAAATATGAAACCACCACCATATTAGTATAAAAAAAAAAATTAGCTTAAAATCATCTTCCAAAAAAAACCGGTATGGTCTTGGTTTAACAGTTACGATGCGATATACAGATGGACGATGAAAAGTTTTACACTATATACCTCTTATTTGCGAAGGGGGTTAAAAAGAATATGGCGATGTGCACTAAAAGGGTATAATGTACGGCCCGGAAGTTTTAGGGAATCGCGTGACGAAAGTTCAGTGACCGATGATAAGGCGCGTGCGCTGTCATAGCCTTTTTTGTTCTTATTTTGTTTTATACTAGCAGCCCATCCCGGTTTTGCACGGTTGGAAAAAAATATAGAACTTTTCCTGATTTTAGTTTACGGACTTTTATATTCCATCTTTTCATCCCTTATTTTAACCCCTTAAAAGTGAATTTTCCAAAAATCTTTTCTTAGCAGGAACATAAAAGAATAAGATTGATGATACAAGCGTGATAGTAGTTTTTGTTTAGTTAGAAAAGGTGGACCTTGCCACTTCTGTTGCGCCGGATGTCTAGGGTTCGATTCCTACCGACAATTTTTCAGTTTTTGAGTCTAGATGTACAGACGCCAGCAGGTCAAGCTATACGAATCTGTCAAATTTTCCCAATTGAATATGAACCTTATCGCTTTGTGTTAAAGTTGAAAATCAATCAAATAAATTTGACAGATTGTGTTAGCTTCATCTGCTGGTTTCTGTACTAATAAATAATAAATAAATGAATATTTAGGGATTTTTACACATCACCATCTAGTCCCAAACTAAGCAGAGCTTGTACTATGGGTACTAGACAATGGATATAATACTTATACATATACTTTTTTTTTGTAAATACATACTTATAATACATAAGAAACACCCAGACAAACACAAATACTCATGTTTTATCCACACAAATATTTTGTGTCCTGTGGGAATCGAACCCACGACCCCATCGAACCACTAGACCGCAGACGTCAACGTACTTTATGTCTGTTAATTATGTTTGTAAAGTCACGAGCGATACAGGGCTTGGTAACAACCTAAGTGCGAGACCTGTCCAAACAGCATTATATACAAAATTCATATTTTGAATCATCAACATCAACCCATATACTTTCCCACTGCTGGGCACGGGTCTCCTCTCAAATTGAGAGGGATTAGGCTATAGTCCACCACGCTGGCCTAGTGCGGGTTGGCAGACTTCACAAACCGTCGAGAAAAATCTCTAAGGTACGCAGGTTTCCTCACGATGTTTTCCTTCACCCTTTAAGCGAGTGATAATTAATTATTAATACGCACATGAATTCGAAAAATCAGAGGTGCGTGCCTTGGGTTCGAACTCGAGACCTTCGACTTGGCAGTCCAATGGTCACACCACTAGGATATCACTGCTTTTGAATTTAAAAAACCGAATTCATATCATACGTTACAACCTTTTAATTACTTCCCGAAAAGTATTCTCAGAAATGTCGTAAGCGAATATGAGTAAATATCTTGTAGGCTTCAGCAATATAGGTAACGTTATAATGAGAAAGAATTCCGCGTATTACTATAATAGAAAACAGCTACATAAAAAGCCAAAATGAAATAATATTTACCACAATTTCTACCAACTAATAAATGATTGTAATTCAGGATTGATGTGAGGCAAACGAGTATATTACTCAGCTCACCCAATTACTAACATGAGACGGATACATTAATACGATAGCATAACACACTATCACGCCTGTATTCCTCTAAGAGTGTGGTAGAGGACTACTAATAGAAAAAAAAAGAAGGAAAAATAGTTTATTCGCTAATGTACAGGAAACACTAAAAGTAATTACAGAAGAGGTACATTCTCTAAAAGCTAAATTTTATACTCTAGGACAAAATAACTTCAGTGTTTTGAGTGTGTCCTGGCTGTAGCAAAAGGCACAGACCGCGCATGCTTTCGGTTTGAACGTAATTAGGCTATTAATTGTGCTTATAATCAAACTCCATTTTTTTATACCACTAAGGTGGCAAACAAGCATACGGCCCACCTGATGATAAGTGGTTACCGTAGCCTATAGACGCATGCAACACCAGTGGGGGGCCCACCCTGTAAAAAAAAAAGAAATAGCTGGGTCGGCAGTATAAGGGTCAAAGTCCCTGCCAAAGTTCGCGGAGCACTGGCAACCTTGCTCACCGTTAGGAACATGACAAAGCTGAGAGCAGTGTTATTTCACTTCGATTTTCGTACTTCCCCAGTCTGGTAGCTCCAATTTTAGTGGAATTACTCCCACTGTGCCCTACCTCTCTTAAGATTCTATTGTTTCCATATAACATACGAACATTAGAATATAACAGATGCTAGCCTAGATCTCAGCGCTCACAGACAATATTTCTCGAGCGAAAATGTCGGAAATCTTGAAAGCTTCCGATCGCTACACGAAAGCCCTGAGAATGCCTCCAATCTGACTGAGTGCTCCAACGGGTCCATATTGCCTCCCAATGACTGGCTCTTTCTATATATAATTTTGAATGTGAATTTCTCCGAGGATATTCAAGCTTATTTTACGGAGAAAAGTGGAGAACCTTATTGACTTACGTGGTTCGCGGGGTCGGCTTTACATTTCATAATGCTCAGTGAAGTGAAATGTTCTACCTCTGTTCGTATCTCGTTAGAGGTAATGTGTGTAAATTTGAAGGTTTTAAAAATAGAATCAAGGTTGAATGAGTTAATGAGAAACTCGTATAGACATTTTAAGTGAATGCGGAAACCACACCATAAATTCCGACTGCCCTGAAATACCGATTGTAGCTAGATAATAATATTATCATTAAATGTCTAATGAGGTCTGATGGAAGTCGCTTTGTGTAAAATACTGATATTCAGCCGCATCTAATTAGACTGGAATTCCTACATCGCTGGGAAAAGGCTCGGACAAAGTAAGAAAAACTCTAATATATAGGAAAAACAAACACTTTTTCTACATAAATATTTGTGTGCTGCTCATGAGCAGCAGTCCGACACTCGAACCACTAGACTACAGACGTCGTTAAAAATATCAATGACAAAATTAACTGTATTCTGTATTTAATCACAAGGTTATAAAAATGTTTTTTCCTGATACTCAATAACATTCTAACAATTCGAACAAGGAAAATCTATTTCCGTTATATTGTTCTTTGATCGTCAACATTGTCTTGTTTCCTCGTGTCATTTAAAGAAATCTGTAAACACAGGTACATGTAAGTAACATTTTTAATAAAAATAAGGAAGCCAAAAAATATCTCTGGCATCATTTTACTTTGAGTGGTACGTTTGGTTTTTTTTAATAAAAAAAAAATGCTTGTCAAATTTTTCTTCGTTTCTTTTTGTGAATGATAAACACCATGTCTTATTTTGTGTGTATTGTCTTGTGTTGTCTATAATGTAGGTGCACGTAGACCTCCGCTAAGCTGTGTCGCACTACTGTAATGTCCGATCATATATCCTTAATGTCCATGTACCTATTCAGTTGAAAGGGCCCAGTTGAAAATCAGCATCAGGTACTAGCTGCCCGGCACATGCTAAACTGCAATCCTGTTTGATGATAAAAAACAAACATTGTTAGTGGGATATTATCTATTTAATTTAAGTGCCTATTTGTGTCTTTTTGTACTGTCAAATATTTTTTTTTCATTTTTCTTCTTCTTCATATTCAGCTCTTTAATTTTCTACGTCGCGTCGGTCTGAAAAGCGTAATAGTTTAGAAATCTTCCAAATCTCAAATTTATATTTGTTGCTTACTAATTAATGAAAAATGTAAAAAAAATTGAAAGAAAGCAGTAATTACGTACGGCCTTGTTATATTGAGCTTTTTTACCAATCTATTAAGACGTTTCAATAAAAAAATCAAGCAAGCAAGAACTTCTGGTATTTATCTCGTCTCTTTTCTTTCAGAAATGTTGGCCCTTTTTACAGGATTATTAACATAACATACCATAACATAACCCGAAGAGGAAACCTGCATACCTTAGAGATTTTTCTCGACGGTTTGTGAAGTCTGCCGACCCGCACTAGGTCAGCGTGGTGGACTGTAGCCTAATCCTTCTCAATATGAGAGGAGACCCGTGCCCGTAGTGGGCAATATATGGGTTGATGATGATACCTTCCCACCTGTATTCCTAGAAGGATTAGGCAGAGATTTACCTATATTACTTTCATGTCGATGGTTTAGGTATATTTAGATCCCATGTAATAGGGGACGAGCCTATTGCCACTTAACCAGATTATTCCATTTTATTATTAAGACATTTATTTTATACCAGCGTACATATAATTTCCCTTCTCAAATAATATAATACCGTAAGAACTTCTACAGACAGTTTGACAATGGTTATATTTGGGATTCAAATTAAATACTACCCTACCAATATATCATGCCCGTTGGGAGGGATTTACGATTTCATTTGGTCGCCTTATTGACTGCGTCGGGTTATTAAATAAGGCCACTGGACCTTAATCCGACTCTGTACTACTGTAACGAGTATTTGCTAATAGAGGCAATGCTGAAAGAAGATGAAGCGAATTTCCCGGACTAAGGATTTTCATTTAGGTGAAAGGCAGAGTGAATGATATAAAATGGTATTAGGTTTCTAGACCAAAATTAGAGAAAACTAAGATTTATTTAAAGCGACATTAAACAACTAGCATTTAGGTGTCATCATAGATGACATTTATTTTGTAAATAAATCTTTTAAAGACACTTTTAGAAGTAAATATTTAATTAATAATACTAAATGGCGCCGGCATTGCCTATTTATTTAGCTAGCACTATTAAAAAAAACGTTGCCTAACAATAGAATTTTATGCTCTATCATGGGTTCCTTGTATTGTGGTAGACTCTGCTTGTGCTGTAAGGTTCGTCTGAAGTAACAACTACCATGTTGCCAAATTCTGCCTTAAGCAATAACGTGCTTAAATTACTGTGTTCCTAGTGAAAGGCATTGAAGCCAGCAAAATTACTGGGTATATGAGACTTAACTGAGGTCTCAAGACACGCCAGAGCTGTATTCATGTACAGAAGTCAGCACATTCTCAGCAGCAGCTCGGAGTCTAGATTTGTGCCCGGTTAATGTCAATAGCCTAGCCCCCTATTACATGGGACCTAAACATACCGGCAAAATGTGGGTGTACATTAGTACACCTCTGCATAACCCTTCGGGGAATACAGGCGTGATGGTATGTTATGTTTAAGTCAGCACATCAAGCTACCACAATCTGTAAAATTTATTTGATAGATCATGTTGAATAGGGAAAATTTGCAGTTTTAGATAGCTTGACCTGCTGGCGTTTGTACAACCACAGTTTGTCGGAATGATTAGGTAGTCCAGCTTATTGCTATTAACCGTGCCAAAATACAAATTCCGAGCTACTGCTGAGAAAGAAAAACCCAATAACATTGCTTGACTTGGGAATCGAAGTCAGGGAACTCTAGCGTAGCAGTAGTGCTTATGAACATTAAGCTAATGAGCGACATTTTGAGATTAAGTCAAGTCAAAATATTTTATCCAATCATAACATTGAAAGAAAAAAATATAAAATTGAAGGAAAACGAGGAAGGCGAAGACCAAGATGAAGTTTTGTGGAACAAATGAAAGAAAGGGTGGAGATCAAGTTTTATCAAGAGGTGAAACAGAAAGCAAAAGATAGAGAACATTGGCGATTGCTCCACCGACAAGAGCTGAACTCTTAAATTGAAGAAGAAAAACTCATTTCTCTATAATATTTATTTATTTATTTACTTCAGTTAAAACGGCACAGACCAATTGCAAATAATTGAAGACACAATATGATACAATATTCTTGGAAAACTTTATTCAGCACCAACTAGTTCCAAACTACGATTAAGTAGAGCTTGTACTATGGATACTATACAGTGGATATATTATAAGATTTTCATCACATCAATATTTGTGTCTTGCGAGAATCAAACCATCGACCTCGTGATCAGCACTCCGATACTCGAACAACTAGACCACAGACGTTGTAATTAAAATTACCTAAGTAAATAAATAAAATAAATAAATTATTTATTGACAAAATATACATAGTACACATTAAAGGAACTCTTGACTTCCAAACTAAGTAAACACTTGTAATATGGAAGCCAAGGAGTGCAGGCATTGACACTTACAAATAAACTATGTGAACACGGTGTAAATAGACTTTTTACAAAAAAAGATAATAAAAAATATTGTTATACTTGAGGTTGGGACTTGTGTGAGTGAAGAGTTGATGTGTGTTGTGAGAGTGGAGAGTAAATGTGTATTGTGAGAGTGAAGAGTTTATGTGTACTGGGTAGGTGTAATTATTTGTAAGATTTATGAGTGTGTGAAGTGGATCGGTTTGAGTGAGGGAGAGTGACGTATTTGGTATGTGTAAGTGAAATTTCATAGGAAGTACTTAAAGTTTGAATCTAGTCGCACGGTTCCATTATCTACCATCAGCGCAATAGGTATCAAATAAATACATACTTACATTTATTCCCTCGGCGCCATTACGAGAGTAGTGTAACAAACTATAAAAAAAATAAGTTGTTACGAAAAGCGATGCTCTCCGCGGCATGTTATTGGGAATATCGTCAGTTTCGTCACGAAGCCATTACTGATTCCGTTGAGGTCTCGACTTAAGTACCCCTGAGAAAGACTTTACTACTTGATCCCGAGTTTAAGTTTCAGCATGCCGTGTTTTCTACGTACCTTTTTATATGAACGTTACATAAATTTTTGATCATAGTTTTAGTTATTTTATTTGCGTGCATCGAATAAACTAATCGTCTAATTGTGTTGGTTTTTGAAAGATAATTCTTTAAAAAAACAACACAATTAGCATCAATCAAAAGCACTGATAGCCTAGTGATATAATCATCGGACTGCTAAGTCAAAGGTCTAGTTCGAATCCAAGGCACGCACCTCTGACTTTTTCGCTTATCGAGTGTGCTATTAAGATTAATACCTGTGTAATTAAGTTTGGGCTTTTGAGTCGTACATTATTGTTTATTTTTATTGTTTCCGTCATGTCAGTTTTGAATTTGGAAGGAAACATCGTGAGGAAACCTGCACGCCTTAGAGCTTTTTCTTGACGGTGTATGAAGTCTGCCAACCCGCACTAGGCCAGCGTGGTGGACTATAGCCTAATCCCTCTCAATCTGAGAGGAGACGCGTGCCCAGCAGTGGGACAGTAAAGTAAAGTTAGGCTGGAATGTGCATATGCACATCTACAGTTTACCGGTTTGATAAATCCCATGCAATAGCGAGCAAGACTGATGCTATTAACCGAGCATAAATTATGATAGAATAACTTTTTAGGAAAATAAAACCGACTTTAAGCACAAATTTACTTAAACCATTTTAAAGGAAGATCTAAAATAATCAAAATTGACAATATATTTTTTTAAATCTGGAAGAAATTTCAAGTTTCAGGCATTAGCACACAGCAACGGTCTAGTCACGTCGGTTGGAAGCCCAATGGCTCATGTAGGAGACGTGTCCTAAAGTGGAAACTGCATACTAGCATATGAAGGATAGCACGTTCTCCAGCTAGATGGATGGGCGACCTGAAATTTAAGCTAGCTCCAAAGTGCTGTTGAAAGGCTATTGTGGCTCATTTTACGAGAGTCCTATATCCAGCAATGGATAGGCTGATTGGTAGATTATTCAGCCGTAAGTAACAAAATAATAGTTTTATGTTGCAATATGATCAGGCCTTTTGACAACTATAGTATGACCAAAAAAAAGGAAATTACAAAGGAATTATATCTAAATTCCTATTCAGCAGCAGCCGACAGACAGGCGGATAATATTGCTTCATATCATTCAATCTTCCTGCATTATTTTCTCAACATATTTAGCTCGGTTCACCCCAAACTTTACGAACTTAGCCGACGACTTACCCGGAAATCTACGAACGTTAGCCGTAGATAAAAAAAGAACTTCTGCCCGTGTTAAAATATTAAATACGTCCAGTAACAAAACTCGACAAAAGTTACAAGATTTATACCCCCCATTAATTATTTGCCTGCCCGGAGACATAGCGTAATTATATTGTTGAGGCAAAGTGAAATCCAACGCCCGAGGCAAGTAGCAATTGTAAAATTCTAAGAGATTTTGTTTTAATCCGATCCAATATAATGGTAATGAATGTATTTTTAAGTGAACTGTACACTGTATGGACTGTATTTTACAACAATTTTGAGACTGTCCCACCCATGTGTGGTTTATATTGTCGCATGAATATATCTGATTAAATATTATTTGGATGTTTGGTCAACCTATGAGACTGAAAAAATAAATTAGTTTAATATACCGATTTATTTTCTTTTTTTTAAATAGATAATGAAAAAGGTTTTAAGGAAGGTTAGGTTAGATTAGATGGATAGTGATTAGTAAAGTTAATACAGGATAATGTATTACCTACTTATTCAGTTTAAGTCTTGAATCTATTGTTTTGTTGTTGGGTATTTCGTCTAAATTTTCTTTCTGTCTATTTTTCTTTCTTACCACCTTATGGACGGTATCTGCCGGTAAGCAATAATGTGCTAACAATATTGGCTGTGAAGGTCAATGTAGCCAGTGAAAGTATTGGGCATACAACTAAGGTCTCGTTGACAATTCGCGATTGATACTACTGGTATTGCTGACGATTATTGAAGAGGCTTCGGTTGCCGCTTACCATCAGGTGGAACGTATACTTGTTCACATTGTCGCCAAAAAAAAATTGAACGGATAACAACAAGTTCTTGAATCCAGAATATATCATAATTGAATGCTGAACACTACTATTTCTCCAGCTCTGTGTTTTATTATGTCTAATAAATTGATAAAAAATAACCTAACTGTTATAATACAAAAGTTTGCCAGTATGTACAGTCAGCAACGAAAGTTGTTGAACAAGTTGCCATCTTCAATATGATTTTTAATAAGTATGAAGTTACTGACCTGTACAGGTTATTCAAAATAATTGCATAGATGACCATTAAATATTAAGGTTACCTCAATAGAAAAAACTCTTGACAAGTTTTAGAGCTGTGATGTTTTTAAAATTTAGCTGTGTTCAGCGACTTTCGTTGCTGACTGTACCTATTTGTAACTAAGTTTAAGATGACAATTACTAAATTCTAGTATGTTTTGAGACTATTAATATGATTACATATACATTCAGTCTTGTGAATATGCTTGCTGCTTGTATCAAAATAAAAATTATATATTTATTGCCGTGTCTTTAATCTCGAATCCAGCTCTAGAAATCGAGCCGGTTGCTCTCGAAATGTATCGCAATTCAAATAAAAACGTCATTATAAAACATTCAGGCCGACACTTCGGAAGCCTCATACTTTAAAAGCAAATGAGGTTAATTAATCGAGGGATTATCCCGGGTTCCATTAAAATATATTTTGTGAAATTTCTATAACACATCGCCATTATACAGGGTGAACAACGTGCGGTGAAATAATGAAAATTGTTTAATTACTGAGGCCCCCAGCGGCCCACGTTTCGCGTGTCCCGTTGAGTAGTTTTGGTACATTCAAGAGTTTTCGGGTCGAGTGCTTTTGCATGTTGCACGTGAGTAGGTTTTAACAAAATGGATGCCGCTGTGTCGGTCGTAAATCTTAAAATGCCGGTTCCCTGGACGCGCGGCCCTATGTCTGGGGTTGCCAAAAAGGTCACATTGAAGCGGTCGAATGTTAACAAGTTGTCATTGGCGGCAATTTTTTTTTTTTGGGTGATTGATGTTGCCGGATGTTTGTTTGATAATATTGGAAGTTCAATTTGAGTTTATTGTACAGTTGACAAAAAGGTTAGGTAGACAGGCAGCTGATTATGTTTGTATTTTGACAAAGTTTGTGTGTGAAAACGTTGTTAGATACCTACATACCAAAACCCTTTGGCAGATAATTATTATTTGTAACGTATTTTTGTCAAGACAGCAAAAAACATCTGCCGTTTGTCGTCTGTATATCTATTTTGTCAACTGTATCTGACTTTAACAGCGCTTCGTCCTTTATATATATCATAACATACCATCACGTCTAATATTCCCCAAAGGTTATGCAGAGGTGTACCATGTTCTGAGAGGAGACCTGTGCCCAGCAGTTCACTTTGATTCAGAAATAATTTATATCTTACTGAAAACTGTGTAACAACTCATTCATTGTCAGATAAATATTTAAATAGTATTTTCAGAATATTGATATAAACACATGTAAATGCACAATCCGATTAACTAAAAATTTATAATATTATTTAAATGAAATTCCAGGAAAAAACAGCACAAAGTAATTAATTTAAGATTAAAACGTGTTAACACAGGTATTACGTTGAATATATAAGTAATATGAGTACAGAAGTAATGTTATATTCCCACGTGAATTTTGTATGAAATAATTATTAATTTTATATCTGGATAAAATAATACATTATTTCCAAATTTACATAATTTACAAAAGCGAGCAAAAGCTAGTTGTAGTTATACTTGCCTTTGCTCGTGGCTTCGCTCACGTGAATGTAAAATCAATATTAGGATTAGAAATTAAATTCTAAAGAAAAGAAAAACACAAATTCACTTTCATTATGCTCCTGTATTCAGAATCTCCTTCGTCTCTTCTAGAAGGAAAAGCGGAGGGTTCTGTCGGACACCTAAACATACAAGGCCTTTTAGTGGCCTTGGCTGTTGCCGATATTGTACAAACCTCACCTACTGATTCCCCACTGCCCTCACACTGTCATCCGACCATCGGGCTGCTTTAGTCCACCTAAACTTTTAGTCTTGAATACAATCACACCTTTTTCCCATGGGTAGGCAGAAACTAAAGAACGCCACTTGCTATGATTTTTGCCTACCTACTTCTTTCGCTTCATCAGCATTCATACATCTTGTCATACACACACGCCGCGTTGCAAGTAGTGACTTGACGCACCTGAATTTTTTGAAGAATCCCACCAATAAGGTTGGTGTAAATCTTTCTAGTGCGTCCCCTCTCAGCGGTTCCAGTGACATTCGCCATATAAATCCCTTTTGTTAGTCGTCTAGCTAACTAAAAAAATCTCATCCAAATAAATAATAAAATAGCCCAATACCAAATCCAGATTAGTCTCAATCTAGTTCTGTAGTGACGACACAACAAGTTTTAAGTCCACACTACGAGAATAGACTCAAATAAAATCGCACAGCGTAAAATTGTGTTTTAAAATTCTCCCAAACGAATACCACGCTTCAGTTGCTACGAATCTGTTGGTGCACTGACCAATATATCATACTGTTTTGACAAACTGCATTGTTTTTGTCCTATGGACACGGTTCGTTAACCTCTGTAGGATTGTGTCCGCGTGAAATTGGTTAACTTGGTCCACACATTGTGATGTTTTACTGCATAAGCTTATCTAACGTGTTTGCGTTGTTTGCTGTTTCAGCTCTCAACTTTTTTATACATACTGATATTGAGCTACTAAGCTTGATTTTCTTTTGCTTCTGGTCATCCTTTCAGACGAATTTTTTTTAAGATATCTTCCTGTAAAACATAATATGTGTCTGGACTTTAAAAGAGACTAAGATTCTCTGAGTTTGTTTCGGTGTTTCTTCTGTGAGGTCGTCAGTTACGAAATGCCGGATTTTTCCAGCTTAAAACAAAATTAATACATTGACTTGTAAAAGAGTCTTTAAAAGATCTGTTTGCAGAAATAAATATCATATATTATTTGTCAATATTCTATAAAATATAATTCAGTATAAAAAATGTTTGTTTATTAATGATCATAGCAGAAATGCAAACAGTGATGTTGTCTCCGTGTACCAATCGAAGAATGTACAAAGAGAAGTAGCTTAACAAGTATTTTATTTTTATTATTCTCAATTACTTCCATCTCGACTCTTCTAAATGCATTAATAATAATATTATATTTACAACCTTTCATCTTACAATGGCAATGAATAACTACGAACTAATAAGTAAACCAAGAGGCAGCTATAATCATTACTTAGATATTACTAGCTTCTGCACGCGACTTCATTTGCGTGGGTTTTACCTAGAGAAAAAGTATGTAGTCGAAATATTCTGAAATTTTCCAATTTTCTGCGCATTTTTTTTATTTTTTCCTTAAGAACCTTTTACAAAGTATTAGAAATCTTGAAAAAAAGATGAATGAAATCAATTTCATTCATCTATAACATAGATGAATGAAATCAATTTCATTCATCTATGTTATATGTGTATTAAGTTATGCCCAGACCAAGGGAATAGGCATTCATTTATATATATATATAACTGGCTTCTGCCCGCAACTACGTCTGCGTGGACTTTACCTGAAAGCATCTAGTTGTTATGTTTTTCAGATTTTCTAATTTCCTGCACAATGCAAGGTTCGTGCAATTGCTGGCATTTTTGTTCCTGACTCATGCAAACCATATTTTAAAAAGTTCAAAATATTAACTTTTCCGTGTACCTACATTTATGAGGTTGTGGTTTTTGTGAAAGTTAATAAAAATCTTTTCGGTGAACTAAAATCGAAAAGACATATACAAGAAATTCCTTTCATACCACGGAGGCCGTCTTTTAGGCAAAAGCGTTTTTGGTAAGGCATCAAGAATTTACAACAAGATACCTATTGACATTCTAGACACTAAGGAACTGCCACTGTTCAACTTAAGCTGCGAAATTTTTTGATTGAAAAAGTCTATTACACGATCCAAGATTTCCTAAATAACCAGACTAAGTACCTAATTATAATTATTTATTGTAAGTACCTATTATTAAGCACACTTGTAGCAAAATTCTTTTGACATATTTATGATTTTAGACTAAATTATAACCAACAATCTGGGGGAGGAGACCTGGTGACCTGAAATACAGGCTTTCGCCTAGTTTGGGCACCAGTCTCCCACGATATTATGTACGCAATAATGTAAGCTATTTTATTGTCCATTGATTGTATTATTAGGATCAGAAGTGGAAAATACTTAAAAAAAAAACAACGGCTCGAACACAACAATTTATAATGATTTGCAACAATAACCTCAAAACGCTTATTTATTATTTTACACGAAATGGTGACCAATTATGCACAGTAATACACACAAGAATTAACAAGGTAAGAACACACAAGTAACAAGCAACTAAAATAAATGGCTCACGCAGCTTGATTATAAAACTGGGACCTCCGAACTCCACGACGGTTGACACGCAAAGAAGGGGCGTCGCATAGTGACGCGGCCTTTTATAGAGAAATGATAGGCGTGGAGGTGGAACTGCTTATACGGCCTCTCCTGACAGGGTGGCGTCCTCGGCACCGGTGCTATCAGTGACGTCAGTTACGTCAATGAGTGTCGGGGCGTCTTCTGTTGAGGGTCCAGCTTCCATCTCCAAGTCTAACACGGGCATAGACATCCCAGCTGCTCCAGTTGGCGATGTCCCAGTTGCTCTGGTTGGTGGTGTTGTAGCAGTTTCAGGGTTTGAGTTTTCATCTGAAATAATATTTTCGTTAGTGCTTATAAAAAATAAAGTGATTAAATTCATCTTCAAAACCTTTCACAATTCGTCTTTTATTTAATTCAATCCTCCACAGTCAAATATCTCAAGCGTCACTCATAATCCTTACATTCATCATTCTTAAAAAAAATAAACAGAGACGTCTCTCTAATAAGCCAAGGCCTGGGGGCTCTTCCTTTGAGCTCACTGTCGGATTGATCTTCGTAGAGCTTATTGCAGCTAGCACTGCCTCTGAAACCAGACCCGACAAACAGGTCTTGCCCGACAAACAGGCTACAGATTAATCATTCTCTGATCAATCTGTGTTGCAACTTGGGGCCCACCAAGTGCCTACGGCGACGAACGCCAGGGTGATGCGACAAACGCAGGTAAGTGTTAACTTCCTTCACCCAACCACAAAGCATGAGCATACTTTCAAAGAAGGCTGCGCACGTCTCTGGGCACCATTCGCCTCGCCATGGCACCATGTACTGTGCCGCAGCTTGAGTGGTCTTGCCGTAACCACCACTCAGCAAGCGGAGAGTATAGCGTCCACTCGGCAAGGCTTTGACCACCTTGTATGGGCCACGCATGCCGGGGTCGAGCTTTCCTGTTGACTGAGAAAACTTTATAACGAAAACACAATCACCAATGTTAAACTGATGCGGCGGATGCCTTAGTCGGTTTGTATGCTCATCTTGTTTAGATTGGTTATCCTTTAGTAGGCGGCGTGCTCTATCTCTGGTGATCTCACGCAGCGCCTCGCGGTTAGGTGATGACCCTTCTACAGTCACATCCCGTACCAGTCCATTGATGACCGGAGTGGTGCCTTCGATTCCTATCAGAAGGTTTAGTGGAGATGCTTGTGTAGTCTTCTGCTTGGTGATGTTGAGCACCAGCTGAAGCTTCCACAGGGTGTCCGGCCATGATGAGCTCTTGTGGTTGACTTGGATGCGCAGCATATTAAGAACGGTTCTTACATACCTTTCAACTTGTCCGTTGGCATGGTGCATCTCTGGGGTTATATGGTGTAGGTCACAGCCCAACTCGTGAATCCACTTTACAAATTGGGTAGCTTCGAACATACGGCCTTTGTCGGCTATCATTAATTTGGGTACACCAAACAGTGATATAGTTTGCGTAATAACTCGCTTGAGTTCCAACTCGTCTTGTCTATAAATGGGGTATAGGAGGGTATATTTACTAAAAGCGTCTACGATAAGTAATACAAATTTATAGCCTTCCGACGGCGGTAAGGGACCCAGAGCGTCTACATGTATAGTGTGAAATGGTAAGTCTGGTTTTTCCCAGGAAGTGATATATTGCAAAGGTGCGCGAGGAACTCGTTTTTGAGAGATGCATATAATGCAATGAGCTATGTACTTCGCGACGAACTGCCTTAGTCCAGGGAACCAGAAATGCCTCAAGATAAGGTCTTGATTCTTTTCTGCACCTATGTGTTCTTGTTCGTCGTGGAATACTCTCAAAAGGCTAAGTCGATGGCCCTTGGGAATGTAACAGAGTAAGCGTTGTTGTTCACCTACTGGCGTGAATTTGTAGTATAGGAGATCATTTCGTACTACGTATCGGCTAGGATCGAGATTACCATCATGAAGCTTTTGGATAAGCTCTTGAGTCTCGTTATCAGCTCCTTGAGCGATTTGAGCCCAATTCCGAGGTCTAGAGATTTGGTTTATAGTAGTGACGGGATTACGGCTCAAATAATCCGCGTGTGACATCAACGTACCTTTTCTATATTCAATTGAGAACTCGAAGTCTTGGAGATAAATCCACCATCGAGCGACACGGGGCAGTAAATCCTTCTTACGCTCTGTGGATTTTAGTGCGTTGCAATCTGTCACCACTTTAAACTTTAGTCCTACCAGATAATGCCTAAAAGCCTGAAGGGCTTTCACTACAGCCAGAGTCTCCAACTCGTAAGAGTGATATTTGCTCTCAGCTCCCTGAGTGACCTTACTGAAGTAGGCAATAACTTGTTTTTTTCCATCGGGATGTACTTGTAAAAGGACGGCTCCGTAGCCTGCACTACTCGCGTCCGTATGTACTTCAGTGGGGAGACTGGGGTTAAAGATAGTGAGAACGGGTTCGTTTGTCAATTTAGCGACTAAGTTCTGGCGAATAGACTCACATTCGGGTGTCCAGTTAAAGGTAACGCCTTTACGAGTTAGGTGCGCAATTGGGGCTGTCAAAGTGGCATAATCTTTTATGTACCGTCGAAAATATCCGGCCAGACCGAGTAACTGACGGATTTGCTTGACATTTTCCGGTGGTGTTGTATTGGCGAGAGCTTCTACCTTTCGCGGGCTCGGTCTTACCTGACCCTGACTTATCACCCTACCTAAATACTCCACTTCAGTCACCAGAAATGAACACTTGCGTAGATTGATTGAAAAGCCAGCTTGAGTGAGGGTCTCAAGTACTTTACGCAGCAGCTCAATGCCCTCAGATACTGTATTGGTCATAAGGAGGACATCATCTACGTATACTAGTACTTGGCCATTATTGATAAATTCACGCAAAGTATCATTGATTATACGCTGGTATACGATCGGGGAGTTCGCTAACCCATATGGCATTTTAACGTATTCGAAGTGGTCTTCAGGCGTTACGAATCCAGTCAAATGAATGCTTTCCTCCTTGAGGGGTATTTGGTGGAAGCCTGTGGCCATATCTAGGCTAGAAAAGTAGGTGTAGCTACCCAACCTATCAATGTGATCGTCAATTAACGGGAGCGGATAACGATCTTTGATGGTAATGCGGTTGAGGGCCCTAAAGTCTACGCAGAGTCTATCAGAACCGTCCCGCTTTTTAACTAATATGATAGGACTTGCATATTCGGACTTGGATCGCCGAATTACGCCCTTTTCTAAAAGATCGCTAGTAATTTCCCTTACCTTAAGCTTTTCTTGGTAGGAAAGCTTATACGGTCGGTAAACTACTGGAGTCTGGCTAGTGAGCTTGATCTCCATTTCACCCGTTTTTACCGTAGTTTGAGCGGTACCAGTAATAAGGAAACTAGAAAACTCAAGGATAACCGACATAAGGTTTTCCAATTCGCGACCCTTAAGTGGTGTATTAATCTTGGGATGATCCACTGATTGGATGGTATTAACACACGGAGTATCAGCGGAGTGAACGAGGTACTGGCTATCTTTCGTTCGTACGAAGGTTATTCCGTCGCGGTTTAGTACATCTGTGCCTACTATAATAGGTGTGTTCATAAAAACCGAAGGAACTACTACTAGATCGACTTCAATTGAGATATCGCTAAACTCTAGTGTGGTCGTTACGTAGGATGTGGTAACAATTTCCTTATCACTTATACCTTTCAGTACACAACGTTTTGGTTTTGGTTGGCACGAAAGATATTTTAAAACATCCGACGAAATAAGAGACACATCAAGAGCACCACTGTCAATTAACACGTCAACTGGTACCCCGTCCACCACTGCGCTGGTCACGTCATTGCTGTGAGCAGGGCTCGGACGACCAGTGCATAGGTTAACGTTTCGTGGGTTACGATGTTCAGAACGTGCTTTAGTAAAGCAAATGTCCTCGGTGTGTCCCTTCTTTTTACAAAAAGTGCATACTTTATCGGTACTCTGTTGCGTATTGCTAGACGTATTTGATCTAGGACGTTTGCATTCACGAATAAGGTGTCCGCGTCGGCCGCAATTATAACATTTGGAACCTTCACTAAAGCCGTGATTTTGTAAACCTGTTTTCTTAATAGATAGTGGGTCATTCTTAGTTTTACTAGGTTTCTTATAAATTGACAAGAAAGAAACAATATTCTCGGGCGTTAGGTCAGCATTAGCGGCAGCTGCGCGAACTTGAGGACTATCTATCCCGCGGATAACGATTAGGGTTCTTAAATCGTCACTAAGACCTTGAACTATTCTTAACCGCAGAAGAGTACGACGTGCGTATTCAGCATACGTAGGATATTTATCTGACGTTGCATTCATAGCTTCGAAAAGAATGTTAGCATAGTCTAGTTTGTTAGGGCAAAGAGACTTGAATTCTAGTTTGAAGTTGGTCCAAGTTCTGTCATTAGTGACCCATTCACCTAACCATACCTTAGCGTCGCCCTTTAAACATAAGGCTACTCGTGATAAGCACTCGTGGTCACCCCAGCCGTTTGCGTCCCTGGCGCGTTCCACTTCTTCACACCACACTTCGATATTATTTATTGAAGGATCGAAGTTTGAAACGAAGTAATGTTTTGATTTCACGGGTTGTACAGTTTTGATAGCATGCATCAAAGCTTGTGCGAGAGTGGACGCCTCAGAAATCGCAGAGCCATTTGGCTGTAACGCGTGGGGAGGCGTAGGACTTGGTGTCCTCGTGACGGGTGAGCGGACCCTGTGCGCAACCTGTGGGTTAGTAGTGCGGTGAGGCCGCGACCTGGCACGAGTGCAACTGTGAGAACGATCTCTCGAAACACGCGAATTGCTACGTGACCGTGGTCTCGCTTTATTACGCAAACGAAGCCTATTCCTATCGCTCGAGTCAGACCGTCGCAAGCCCCGCGAGCCACTACGCAGATCACGTAGTCGTTCCCGGCTACTAGGACTATTCGTATAACTACGGCAACGCGACCTACTCCGTGAAATACACCTAGTATGCGTTCGACGTTGCTGTCGACGACGTAACCTATCTTTAGGCAGCTGCCGTTCACGGCTACGTGATCGCACCATTTTAAAATTTAGAAGCAATTCAGTAAGCTAGTAGGTACTCACACAAAAAGTAAAAATATCACGTATGCAAATCAATCACCATTTGACGTTTGGAAAAAATAAAGAAAACAATTTCAAAATTCTAAGCTTTTAGTAAGTGGGCGCGACTGTCACTTATCCCACTTCTGATATTAGGATCAGAAGTGGAAAATACTTAAAAAAAAAAACAACGGCTCGAACACAACAATTTATAATGATTTGCAACAATAACCTCAAAACGCTTATTTATTATTTTACACGAAATGGTGACCAATTATGCACAGTAATACACACAAGAATTAACAAGGTAAGAACACACAAGTAACAAGCAACTAAAATAAATGGCTCACGCAGCTTGATTATAAAACTGGGACCTCCGAACTCCACGACGGTTGACACGCAAAGAAGGGGCGTCGCATAGTGACGCGGCCTTTTATAGAGAAATGATAGGCGTGGAGGTGGAACTGCTTATAGTATCATTTTGTGTATGATGTTGTGGAGAGAATAATAAATCCCTTATTGTTATTTAAGGTTTAAGAACTTTATTTTCTCAAAAAGAAATACATTTCACTTATATGAGAAAACAACATTTCTAAATAAGTTAAGTTAGGGCGACGAGACAGTTCATGTCGAAATTATAGAAAGAAAAAGTTTTACTATTTTAAATCCTCAAAAATGTGTTTTTTTTAAAGCTTTTTTAAAGGTATATATGGACTTCTGGTCTTTTACATGTTTAGGCAATTTATTTTAAAGCTGTGCTCCTTAATACAGTATAGTATAGTACTTTTCCCGTAGTTTGTCCGAGGGGCCTGAAGGGCTATATTATTTGCTTGTCTAGTTCTGTACCTTTTTTGAGTGCAAGATTTTTTGGAAAACGTGATTTGTGTATATATGTTTTTATTTAATATTTTGTGTACAAGTAAACATGTATTATATCTATATATTTGTGAAATATTCATTATCTTTGTGTCTTTGTAAACTTTTAGTGTAGGCGTGCGATACTTATATTTAAAAAGGACTTTAATAATTTTATTTTGAGCTCTTGGCAAGATGCTTAGGTTAGATTGTAAGTAGAACCATATATCTCTATAAGTTGTTGTTATTTTGTTTGACCGGGATACCTGCGCGCATGACATGAAAATATTATTGTATGCCTACTAGGCAGGACATAATGGAGCTTTAAAAATTTTTAAAGCTCCATTATGAGCTTTAAAAATTATGTAACATCTGTATAATCTATGCATACAATAAAAACATTTGATTTGATTTGACAATGTTTTTAATTTTTTCTAGGTACCTATTAAGAAACTTCTCCTGACCATATTAACATAACAAAAAAGAATTATCGAAAATGTTCCCTCTATTCACGCATGATGCGATGACTAAGGGAAATATATATTATTTTATATATATTGTATAATATTTATAGATAGATTATTATCATTACAAGCCTGGTAAGTATCCCACTGTAGGGCAAAGGTCTCTACACTCTTCTTCCTCTACTCTCTGTGCGTTGCTACCAAGGACCATATTTCTAGAACGAGTCCAGCTCATCCCGCCATCTCCGCCTGGGCCTGCCGCGTTGGCTTCTACCATTCAGTGGGACCCATTGGATTGTCAGTTCGGTCCATCGTCTGACATGCGTCTAGCCCAGTTCCATTTCAACGTGGCAGCTTTATTTTATACCCAGAATAGTCCGTTCAATTGCTCTCTGACAAACCTCGGGCGTAGACCTCAGCTGATGTGCATTCTCCCTATTCTTATATACGGTTCTCAAACTTGCGCCTTAATAAATATTTTAAAAAAATATCTTTCAATACTTAGAAGAAAATCACGTCATCAAATTCACAGCAACTGACACATGAATTTGCTTTTAGACAATGGCGAATAACATAAAAGTTAGCCTATTTAAAAATATATAAAAAAACTCTTTGATGTGAATCCTTAGACGCTAACAATACCAAATTTTTGAACAAAGTAGATGTAGAAATAATTTGGCAAATTACTAAATAAATAAATATTAAAATAATTATTTTGTGAAACATATTACTAAGTAGAGCTTGTACTATATAGGTAGTTGCTAATGGATACTTTAAAAAGTATAATAATAATTTAAAAAAAATGTGACATTTTACACAGCACCATCTAGTCCCTAACTAAGCAGAGCTTGTACAATGTTTACTAGACAATGGATATAATTATAATACTTACATTTTTTTTTTGTAAATGTATACTTATAATATATGTATGAGAAATACCCAGACAAACACAAACACTTTACGTTCATCACAATTATAATGCTTATATTATTTTATTTGTATACATACTTATAATACATAATTAATAGCCAGACAAACACAAATACATCACATAAATATTTGTGTCCTGTGGGAATCAAATCCCCGTCCACGAGATCAGCAGTCAGACGGTCGAACCACTATACCACAGATGTCTACTATCAGTAGATAGTAGACAATGTCTGTGGTACAGTGGTTCAGGTAATAATTACTAATAGTAATGAGTAATTATTACCTGGTTTCCATCTAAACTTAGCTGGTCTACTGCCAATATAGCCAGGGTATCGGAAAGTAGATCAATTTAATAACTTCATTTTAATGGCTTGTTCTTATCTTAATTTTTTCGTTGGAGCCAAGTTTTTAGTAGGTTTTTAAATTGTAATCGAATGAATAATGTTCGGAATATTTTTCTCCAACGCAAAAAATGGTAACTAGTATCTACTTCATTAAACTAGTTTTATACGCGACGGCTACGCTAAAGTTCCTGGGTTCGATTCCCACGTCGAGCAAAGTTTTATTGAGTTTTGATATGAAATCTCAGTGTGTGCCCGGTTAATGGCAATAAGCTCCCTATTACGTGGGATCCAAAAATCTCGACAGAATTGTCCACCTCTCTCCCTATCCGTAGTAAGCGAACCGGTTACCGGAGGGCGCAAGCAGACCTCCGGCCTCCATGAGGTGTGGCCTGCGTGCGGCTCACTTAGAGAGTCCACCGTACAAGAGCTCAAAGACCCGTCGCACGACGTTACCAGATCAGCAAGACATTTGCGTAGGTCACGTGGAATACTCAACACTGTAAAACGAAGTGATTCTCCAATTACATAAAAGTAATCGTTATATTAAAAATTTTATGATTTTTGTGATGATTTTATCACTAATAATATTTAAATGTCTTTTTTTTATAAAGGACTTTTATTCTACAAGAATATGTCAGTCCCATTAGGCCTTAACATGTATAAATCAACTTATAATTACTTACGAATTACGAAGACAAAGTGCTAGATCATATAGTCTCATAGCCCGTAGGCATAGCCAAAATACTTTGAATACTACCGACATCCCAACGGTTTATTCTTAACTGTTCCATAATTTCAGTTCTTTTATTTTGGTTTTTGACACATTCCATCAACAAATGTTGTACATCATCTACAATATTACATATTTCACAGTTTGGGGAGTTTGACCTCCGCATTAATATGAGGAGGCTCAGACTGTATGGCCTTATACCATATACCTTTTATTTTTGAATTTTCATCAAAATACTCTTTCCATTTACCATAACAATTAGCTTTAAACTTGTACATTATTTCCGAGTAATTTGGTTTAACATTGATATGTTCCCCTTCTGTAATTGCTAACTTGGCCAATCGGTCAGCTTCCTCGTTATTTAAATGTCTTTGTTTCAAACAAACTACAGTCAACCATTGTTTACCGTCGATCTTACAGGAATTCACACTCTAGTAAGCGTAAATACCAAACTAGCTTCGTGGGGCAATATTGCCGAACCACTTGAAGCGACACTCGTGCAGTTTGGCAATATCTCGTATTGCAGAACTCATGCATGAGGCTTTATACTAAACAAACGTTACAGGCAAAGCTGTGTTGTTTTAGTAGGTACAATACAGTTCAATATTTTGTGTACTTGCTCTTGCTCGTAGTTAAGTCAAAGTCAAACATTATTATTTCAATTAGACCATTACGGCACTTTTGAAAAGTCAAAACTATTTGCACGGTTCCAAAAAGTGGGTCTTATGGAGAAGAACCGGCAAGAAACTCCATAAACACTCTTTTAAAAAACATGATTACAGAACACGAACAAGAAATCTGAATAGTTCATGAGAACAATGCAGTTTGATGTGTACTATTACATCAATCCAGTAGGTACAATAAACAGAAATAAAAAGAAAATTGTAAATAATAACTACGTTGATCAACTGACCTACAAGGTGAAATATTAAAAAAAAAAAAAACTATTCTGAAGCTATTTAATGACCATTTTGATGCGACAATATTGCATTGATTAGCAACTGTTACGCTAGAGGACCTGGATTCCCAGGTCGAAAGAAGTACTATTGTCTTTTTCTATGAAATATCAGTTGCTGTTCGGAGTTTAGATTTGTGCCCGGTTGGTGGTAACGCTCGCCTCCTATTATATGGGACCTAAACATTATCGGCAAACTGTGGGTGTATAATAAGTAGACCTCTACCTATTCCTTCGGGGCTTACAAGCGTCAAGGTATGTTATGTTAAAAAAATAGTCGTGTCAATAAACGCAAAAAAATAAATTGCTGATAATATTATTGATTTCTAAGCCTCGAATAAAAAATACATTGTAAAGGATCCGAAACGTTGGCATTAATATAATCGCTATACAACCCGTAACCATTAGTTTTATTTAAATTTCTGATATTAATAAATACGTGTATGATCTCATGGGCTGTACCCCACCTCCGTTCATTCAAAATGCTTCCGTAAATAGATACTTTTCGAACAACTTCCTCAAAACGCCCAATGTAAACGTTGCATTATTATTGTTACCGAATACCCCTTCCCGGAATATTCCGATTTTCGGGCACAAATTCCGACTTCGGCCCCAACCACTTCGGAAAACAAACTCGATAGGATAATCAAAACTGATCCCAATGTAGTAAACGATGGAAATCACTTTCAAAATACGTAACTGCTATAATCGTGATTGCTACGTTTGAGCTCTTCGGTTTGATTCCCAGGTGGAGCAGTGTTATTGGGTTTTTCTATGAAATTCTCAGTAGCAGCTCCGAGTTTGGATTTGTGCTCCTTATTACACAAACGTAGTAGAGGACGCCATCCAGAAAGATGGAGTGATGATTTGCAAAAGGTTGCTGGCAGAAGCTGGATGCGAAAAGCCGAGGACAGGGTGAAATTGTGCATACTAGAAGAGGCCTACGTCCAGCAATAGACTAATATAGGCTGATGATGATTATGATTTCAAGGGACCTAAACATACTGACGAACTGTGTGTGTTAATTACTGTTCACCTCTTCCTAACCCTTCAGGGAATACATGCGTGATTATATGCTGTATTAAAAAACTTCTTAATTGAATGGTATTGGGTCTAAATGTAGCTGAAGCTGTAGAAAAGCTAGAAGAGATTAAATAACATAGCTGCTACAGAAAATACCACGCGCGTGACAGTGAAAGAAAAAACTGTTTTAATTGATCACAATAACTACGATTCTCGGACACAGGACTACAATAATGTACTACCAGTATAAGCTGAACTTTAAGTATACAAAAAGTCAATACAACGTGAGGCCACATTATACTGGCTATATATTATCCGTTGAGTAGCCTTGTAAGTACGGTAGTTCTGTTAAACTTGAGGGAGATTAAAATCAAAAAGATTCAAACGAAGACGGTAGCAGATTTCGTCTGGATGGGTACAACTGCATCGCCAAATATTGTACCGCTAAGCAATAATGTTTTAACCTTATTGTGCACTGGTTTGAAGGTCAATGCAGCCAGTGAATGTAGAGTGAAACAATTGAGCCTTAATAACAGAACTCTCAAGATGATAACGCGTGAGTGGGGACCAATTATGCTATTATATTGTGTCAAAATTGTCGTTTCTTTTTTGACAGTCTACGAAATCTGTCAGTCCGTATGTCATTTAGTTGCACTAAGCGATCATTTTGAAGGGTAACTCTAGTAAATATAAAATATTTCATTTCAATTTAATCTCAGTTTCGTAAATGTCAAATAATGTTTTACTTAACATCAAACATTAACAATTTAGCTAGTATTTAAGTCAGATAGATCAAAATTGGTTAGTTCAACGATGAACTAACCAATTCTAATCTACCTATATTATGTACCAATGCTGGGAATGGGTCTCCTCATAAACTGAGAGATATTGAGCCATAAGTCCACCACGCTGACCTAGTGCAAGTAAAAAATTAATACATATTATTTATTTTTGTTGCGCTTTTCTTCCCATCACGGGTAGAAGAAGTTTTGTATTCTTAGTTGCCCTTCGATGGCTAGAAATTAGACACAAAACAAAAACAAACTTCTACCAATGTCAATAACACTTATAATATAAAACACATTTAACCAAATAAAACCTTAAAATCTAGATCCAATTTCAAGTTTTATTTCATTAAATATATCTAGAAACAGCAATACATTTCTAGTGCAGACTTCACTTAATCATATAATAAGACCACTGGTAAAGCTCGAGTCACACTGGCGACCTGAATTATTGAACAGAACTCCCCTGAGACCTCGCTCGATCTAATGGCGTCTGATTTTTGTTCCTACAATATTCACAGAAAGAGATTAGCGAGCCCATTGAGACAAATGGACTCCACCGATGAAGGGTAATCTTATGGGATTAAGGGGCATTACAGAAAAGATTTCTTGCTTCAACCTTTGAGAAAAGGTAATAATTTAGAAGGTTGTTATACCATTTTTTAGACCTTTGCTCAGTGATATTTTGATAAAGCTTTAATGTATAAAAGTTGCTAGTATAAAGGGGATCAAATAATACCTATAAAGTATTTTTTTAACCAAAACCGGTTTTTGTGGAGTGTTTTCGATGTTTTCACATTCGTGTTTTGGAATTACCAAACTTGTTTCGGAACTAACCGATGATCACGCGGTTGCGGTTGGTATTTTAATTAGTAAAAATAGTAGTATTACGCCTCATAATAATTATGATGCTATTAATACTGTTCTGATTTCAAGATTAGTAACTATACTTAGTAAAATTACTGAACAAAATTATGATTTAACAACTGATGTTTCATTTTATGTGACCTACGCAAATGTTCTTCTGATCTGGTATCGTCGTGCGACGGGTTGTTGAGCTCCCTAAATTATGGTTGAGCTACACAATGACTGATGCATGCGTGCCGTCAGTTGGGACTGGTCTACTCAAAGTCGCTATGGCTCTTTCTTCAAAAGGCCATTTCAGACTTTGCCCTACATTGTAAGACACATATTTTGTTACTATGCATTGTCTGGACTTTAAAAGAGACTATGATTCTCTGAGTTTGTTTCGGCGTTTCTTCTCAGAGGTCGTCAGCTAGGAAATGCCGGAGCCATCTAGCTTAAAAAAAATATGTAAAATATTGACTTGTAAAAGTGTCTTAAAAAGATCTATTTCCAGAAATAAATATCTTTTATCATTTAGTGAAAATGAATGATGCAGGAGAAAATTCTAATAAATAAATAAATAAATAAATATTCTTGGACAATTTTACACAGCACCATCTAGTCCCAAACTAAGCAGAGCTTGTACTATGGGTACTAGACAATGGATATAATACTTATATACTTTTTTTTTGTAAATACATACTTATAATACATAGGAAACACCCAGACAAACACAAACACTTATGTTCATCACATAAATATTTGTGGTTTGTGGGAACCGAACCCACGACCTCGTGATCAGCAGTCCGACATTCGAACCACTAGACCACAGACGTTGTCTAATGTGGGTCAATATTAAAAAAAATGTTAATGAAACTAGGTTCGCCTCTTTATCGCCTCCTTATACATGGGACATAAAGATACCGGTGAACTGTACGCATACAATGTGCACTTAAGCATTTGTACAGGAATACACGCTTGTAATTTGTAACGAGAATCTGAATAGGTAACTTGTTCCAATTTCGATTCCTATTACATTTCATTATTTTAAATTTTAAATGCCTTTATAAAAAATATACTTAACTGTAATACAATTTAATCAGAACAAAAGTATATTTAAGGAAGAAAGAAGTAAATACAGAGTTACTGCTAACTCTGTATGTACTTCTTTCTTCTTTACGCCAAGGGATTGCAATATGTGGGTTGCGTTGTATAAAATTGCGTTAAGTTTAAAGTCAGTATTAGTAATTGTATTGCACTTTACCAGATTACTATACAATCAAGTAAGAGCACCGCTTATATGCGAGAAGTTTTATTCAATTGAATCTATCTTATATATAGCAAGCCAATCATTCATGTGCGCATTTATGTTTGTGGTGATATATCTAGCTATACCTAATAATCAAATATAATCCTTAATCAATCATGAATTGAGTTTGTTTTGGCTGATTAATTTTCAGAGATCAACTTAGGAAATGCAAATGCTTACAGCAAATCTTTTTTTTAAATTGTTTATGTAAGAAACATAATGTGAAATATTGAACCAATTTTTAAACAAGATAAACAACAAAAATAAACAAACAGTGAGCCAGCAAATTTTAATGAGTTTACTGAATAAATGTTATTTTTTATTTTTTCTCTACAATGTTCACTGATTATTAATTATTAGAGTAGGATTATGGACATTATTGTTTTTTCGAAATTGTTAAAATGGAAATATAATTATATTAATCGCACGTGATTATTATTTATAAAGTGATTAGGTAAAACATATTTGCTCACTTGAACATTTTTTTAAGCAAACCACTAACAAAAAATCCGCAGAATTCAATTCAGTTTCCAATTTCAAAATCAATGGCTCCCTGTGTTCAAAGCAAAAACAAAAATAAATGGAAAAATCTTTGGCTTCAATACTTTTTTTACAATTTTCTAAAATATCTACATCAAAACTACTGGCAACGGTCAATTTAAAAAAAATAACTTCAAATCCCAAATCGACATAAATCCAACGTGTAAAATCGCGTAGCTACAATGTCCAGGTAATCTCGTTAGCGGGCGCGACGCGAGATACGGATTGAGAGCACCCCACTGAATTATTGATGACGGAGTACTGTACTCTGTGCCTCTGATATAGTAATGACTTCGGAATTTTTATGTGCGCCAACGACACAGGTTATTTCATTTAATCTAAGCGTGTTTGGTTCACACACATGATTGTGTTTGGTTCATGCAATCTGTGACATGATTATTTCATACGATTTTAAATAGAATTATTAAAATGTAATATCATCGCTCCTTATACTTTTTTTTCAAGACTATATTCCATTACGTTTCCAACTATATTATTATATTATAATGTAAATGTAAATATAATAATATATTAATATATTATAATGATCTGATACATTTTTATTTGTGCCACCGACAGAGTCTGTTTCATTTAATTATTTTTTTATACGACATGTGGTAAACAGACATGCAGTCCACCTGATGGTAACCGGTTACCGTGGCCTATAGACGCTTGCAACACAAGGGATATCACTTGCGCGTTGCCGACCTTGTAAAATGAAAGAGGGTTGGCAGTATAAGGATCAAAGTCAAATATAAACGTGTTTGTTTCATGCAATTTGTGACATATTGTGACAAACAATTGTTAAGAAGGTGATAAAAAATTAGATAGCATCGATCTACGCTTCTCTAGCGTTCTCTTTGAGACTAGAATTATGTATTACGTTTTCTTCTTTTTATGATGACAACCAATGAAATACCGACAGGGGTTACTTCATTTAATCTAAGCATGTTTGGTTCATGCAATCTGATACCAAATATAGCGTCATACGTCTAATCCAGGCTATAAATTGTGATCGCAGAGTTTGATTATAACGACTCGGATTTTTTATGAATGTGAGCTACAATGGCATTGTGTTAATTCCTTCAAACCTTTGCTTCAGGAAATTTTTGGCGTAGTTCAGACGAATAAAACATAATTAATGAGACTATACTGATATATACATAATAATATGATCCACGAGAATTTTCTATAACTTTATATTGCAGTTTTATTGAAACCAATACTAACACAATCAATTTCACTGTATAAACCATTCAAAACTGTATGAAGTTAGCAAAGTGTGAACTAAGTCGTATTGAAACTTGCACTTGCTTGCTTTAACTTTGCCGGACGAAAGTTATGCCCATTGAATTGATATGATATCTTCTCCTGTATTGCAAGACCAGCTGCTATTTTTCAAATGTAATGTACAGAAGCCAGCTCATCAAGCTACCCCAATCTGTCAATTTTCTTTGATAGATTTTCAACTTTAGTACAAAATCAGTTAATTTTCAATTGAAAATGAACTAGATCACTGGCGATCACAATATACCGACTACGGTTGCATTGATACTTTAGCCGTAGTTGGTAAATGTACCACCTGTATTCCCCGAAAGTATTTTTTACATACATACCGTCACGCCTGTATTCCCCGAAGGGTTAGGCAGAGGTGTACTAATGTACACCCACATTTCGCCGGTATGTTTTAGGTCCCATGTAATAGGGGGCGAGCCTATTGCCATTAACCGGGCACAAATCCAGACTCCGAGCTGCTACTGAGAATTTCATAGAAAAACCCAATAACACTTTGCTCGACCTGGGGATCGAACCCAGGACCTCTAGCGTAGCAGTCGCGCTTAGGACCACTAGACTAATGAGGCAGTCAGTATTTTTTATTATTATTTATTTGCGGCTAAAGTATCAATGCAACCGTAGTCGGTATATTGTGATCGCCACTCGTACTCGAAGGGTTAAGCAGAGGCTTACTAAAGTAAACCAACAGTTCGCCGGTATGTTTAGGACGCCAGCTTATTGTCAATGACCGGGCACAAATCCATCATCATTATCAGCCCATATTCGTCCACTGCTGGACGTAGGCCTCTCCCAGTGAACGCCACAAAGCCCGATCTTCGGCTTTCCTCATCCAGTCAGTGCCAGCTGCCTTCCGCAAGTCGTCACTCCACCTGGCCGGCGGACGTCCTACACTACGCTTACCTAGACGCGGTCGCCACTCGAGAACTAATCTAACAAATCACAAATCCATACTCCGAACTAATCTGACAATTTCATTAAAAAACCCTTTTCTCGACCTGAGAATCGAACCTAGGATTTCTAGCGTACATTTACGACCATTCGACTAATGAGGAGACTAATTCTTGTAATAAGAATAGTCACCTATTCATATACCTACGTTCTGTTAAACGCAGCTTAACTTAACAGCATTACTGCGGTTGTTATTTATAAAATAAAACCTACTCCGAAACCTACCTATTTTGTTATAAACGAAATTTGAGGTACGTTTATTACTAGATTCCAACCGTTTGAAATTTCATAAATTCCAAAACTTTATTTACGAGAACTAATTCAGTATTCTATCAGGAGTGCGTACATTGAATGTGTTCACGTATAAATCAGAGATTGAACGAGATGGCGGCCGGCTGTTTGAATTATTGATGCCAATATGTCCAACACGAATTGTGACTGGTTCACCTTTTTATGGTTCAGTCTGGTTTCTGGTAGAGAATGGGGTGCATTTGTGCGAACCACCCTATAAATGTCTACTGATTTACAGGGAATAGCTATGGTTAGTAACAGAAGTTTTCAATTAATTTGTGGTACTACCTATGTACTAATTATTTTATGCCCAATCTGTCTCAATAAAATTACTTTTTTTTTCTATTTTTCTTTACTTTGTTAGTTTTATTTTATATCATCATCATCCCATCATCAAGTCCCAATCTACCCACTGCTTAGTATTTGACCTCTCTTTGCTCTCTTTTTACTTTATATACCATAAGGTTATTTTAAATGGTATACTATAGTCTAATTAAAATAATATTATTACATTTAAATACCATTTTAATGAGACTATAGTTTGCCATGCCAAGGGGCTCACTGCCGATTTCATGGGACCTAAACATACTGGTGAAAAATGGGTGTATCTACTTCGGGGAATGATACCTTGGTGGTGTGTATGAATGTTACTATAGTCTCACAAATATGTATACACAGAGGAAAATTTTAATTCATAGTAAAATGTGAGATCATTTTACATAATATATCATCACTCTTGACCAAGGAAGCAAGCCTATTACCATTAACCGGGCACAAATCTAAACTGCGCTGTTACTAAGAATTCCGTAGAAAAACCTAATAACACTTTGAACTCGACCTAGGAATCGTCCCAGGACTTTCTAACGTAGTAGTGGCAGTAAGGACCTTTAAGGCTGATGAGGCAGTTTGTGTTAACAGGATCAAATGAACATTGAACGAAATCTCAGTCAAGCTTTGTGCGTAACAATTACGTGATTGTATACAATATCGTATTCCACTGAAGCTGGCATTACGTTCTAATGCGATAAAGGGTCAGCTTATTCCTATTGAATTACTGTTATACATATTTCAACCCACTATCCTATCTAAAAGCAAGATTCCTCTTGTAGGAGGATCAAGACAATATATACTTAAGGATATAATACTGAATATATTAAATTAGGGAAGATACTGATGACGCAAAAGATCATGCGAATACCCGTATTTCTTAGGCAACAAAGTTTAAAATCTTGAAAACCAAGCAACCTTGCCGTGACTGTGTGAAAACTTCCGCGTCATTAGTATGCTACCTTAAGATTACGCATAGGATTCATGTACATGAACTTAAAGATTAAGTTAAAATAAGAACTATCTCATTCCTTGCACTTAAAATTTAACTTTAATTTATTTGTATTGCTTTGCTATGTAAGAGCGGGGCTTCCCAACATAGGCATTACTTGCTTAAAGGGAAGCTCTTATGAAGCAATAAACTATTTTGTATTTTTTTTTTGTATTTGTATTGCACGCATACTGAGAGTGTGGTCTTAAGTTTGAGCAAAGTGTTATTAGGTTCTCAATGAAGTTCTCAATAACAGCTCGAACATTGGAGCAAATGCTTCGGGATGTAGGTGTGATGTTTTGTACTATAGAGTAGATCTCACGTTGTGTCAAATACATATTATAATATAAAACTATATTGTACTACGCAATCACACTGTATATACAAACCGATTAAATCAAAATCAGAACACAATTTCGAAACTAAATCTAAAACACTAAATCCAACTATTGGATCACGAAAAACCGTCACAACGGATCTGTTGTAAAAGAAAATAGAATGTGGATTGAACGATAGAGAGGTACAATAACAATCATGGAAACAGATAGACCGAATGGAATGGGCCCCGCCCGTACATGCAAAGGTATCAACCTTTACAAGCAACCGATATTGAATTGTTTCAACGTTTCGTTTTGTTAAAATTCGACTCTACATGGTACCTACATTTTTTAAATAATGTTCAAGGGAAAACGAGCAATTTCACTCTTTTCTGCATACCTATTTGCGGTGCAGGAAATTAAAAAAAGCGACATTGATATTTCCATTGCATACAAAATATTGAATCACTTGAATATGTTATATCCAATCAAGGAATGATTGTACAGCAGGATACCGATCTATCTAATGTATAAAGTCAAAGTATTTTTTTATGTTATAATATATATAAAGGAAATAAAGAAATCTAGAATACCTCGCTATGCTCGGGATTCTACTCTAGAATCTTTCGCTGCTATGTATTAGACTATTAAAATTTCTAGATACATACTTGAGGAAAATCAAAAACTAATAAATCTAAAAAAGAACATGACATACATGATTAAGTTTCCTATTTGTTATGTTTGAAATAAAACTACTTTTTACAGATGTTATCGCGTTACATTGATACAAATTAATCCCGAAGTTTCCGATAGTCATGGATAGAGGTATTATGTAAGTATCACTCGCTCGTTGACATCTTGTGCCGCAGTTTTTGTCTCATATGACCAGTACTTTCAGCGGCCCTTCAAACCAGCCAGTCTCTATTCTTTCATCAGACTATTCTGCACGGTAAGACAATGTTCTAACCACAAAGCTATCAGTCCTTAACATTTTAAGAGTAACCAACCAAAAACTTAATAACCAACTTGCTTGCATTTCATCATATAATTATATTATTACGTAAGAGAAAACTTTGTACCTGTTTTTCAGCGTAATGCTCGCACGGAGGTTATTAGTGAGGTTCTTCAAAAAGGTGCATAGTACTCGCAACCAGCGTGTGTGTATGACAAAAAGCAAAAGAAGAATCAAGAATGTCCAAGAATCGTAGCAAGTGGCGTTCTTTATTATCTGCCTACTCGATGGCAAAAAGGTGTAAGTGTATGTTTGTATGCGCACACGGAAGAGTGTGAGATTTGGCAGAGTTAAAGTTTATAGAGAAGAAGTAAAATAACACTGCTTTGAGTTGTGTTGTGTTTCTATCGGTGAGCAAGGTTGCCAGTGCTCCACGAGGAAACGTTGTGTTGGCAGTGGGGGGACTTTTAACCTTATATTCCTCGTTTTACAGGGTCGGCAACGCGCAAGTGATACCCCTGGTATTACAAGCATCTATAGGCTACGGTAACCGCTTACCATCAGATGGGCCGTACGCTTGTTTGCCACCTTAGTAGTATAAAAAAGTGCAGAAAGCTACTTATTGGTGGTGCACACATATTTGTAACACAATTTATGTGTTATATAAAGTAGATAGTGCCGAGCTGATTCTACAGACGTTGTCCCAACAAAATTATAGTACATTTCAGTCACCCTGACTTTCCTTTTTTTACACGGCTTCTAAGAGTTGCCGTAAGATGTTAAAAATTTCGGGCAATACTAACAAAAAAATCTCTTCAGTGTTATAAATTAAGTATAGATTTATAATTACACTACACACAAGCAATAGGTGTATAGTTTATCATTATGAATGTCCTCATTGCGGCATTACACTACATTGTTGTTGTACGTATATTACCCTAAGCTACCACACTAGTAATTTATTAGATACACCAACAAACGTTATGGGGAATTACTGAAATTGTCGTATTGGAGTCAAGAATTCCATAATTTGAGACAGTTCGGATTATTAATTTATTGTATGGCACTTAAATGTAAGTTCACATTAAAACAGATGTGTATATAACTGACATTATATAGTTTAGTATTTTTATCCTTATATTAATACGTAAAACTTAGCATGCACGGAGGAGTGTGGGATTTGGGATAGTTTAAGTTTACATGGCGAACAAGTGCAGAAAGCTAAAATTTTTGTATAATAAATGTTACAAATTAATAAATTCAATAAATAAAATATTCATTGTTTACGTTCGAGCTGTCAATGTCAAACATCTACTTATTATGATTATTATACATCAATTGGTAAATACGATAAAAGAGCCTCTGTAGCATTAAAACAAAAAGGTCACATTTCAACCACCACTCATTGAGCTGAACTAATTAATAATTATACATTATAATTACGCCAGAATTCTCCGAAGTGTAAGGCCATTGTACAGCTGCTACAGTTCGTCGGTATGTTTTAAATCCCATGTAATAGGGGAGACCTTATTGCCTTGAACGGGACACACATTCAAATTCCGAACTGCTGAGACTAAGAATTTCATAGAAAAACCCAGTCGAGCAAAGTGTTGTTTGCTCGACTTCTGAATCAAACCCAGCACCTAATACTAGATAGGTACATTATCATCCACCCATATACAGTCCCACTGCTGGGCACGGGTCTCCTCTCACAGAATGAGAGAGATTAGGCTATAGTCCACCACGCTGCCCTAGTGCGGTTTGGCAGACTTCACACACCGTTGAGAAAATCAGGTATGCAGGTTTCTTAACGATGTTTTTCTTCACCGTTTAAGCGAGTTATAATTAAATTATTAATACGCACATGATTTCGAAAATTCAGAGATGCCTGCCTTAGGTTCGAACTCGAGACCTTCGACTTGGCAGTCCAATGGTCTTACCACTAGGGTATCACTGCTTTAAGTACAATAGATATGAACTAGTGAACCTAACTAAACCAAGTATCCTGCCATAAAATTTGCATAGAATACCCACAAATTCTCTTTAACGCACTGCGCAGAAAATCGAGTTGATTAAAAATCAATTAATTAAGACTTCCTTTATCGAACAGAATTAAGAATCAAATGGAATGAGTAACAAATTGGACGTGATCTACGGCAAGTTAACAGGCAATTAGCCAAACTTTTGCCTAATCGATCCGGAGTACCGGGACGAGGTTATTAATTAATTATTTTGGGCTCAGCTCCGGTTTTGATGACGCAATATTTTGATACTTCGAAGTAGATTAGATGCGGCTGGATTAATTTTTTATTTGGTTTTGGAAGGAAACACGACATACCTATAATGTGTATGTATACATTACAAAGATTTATATCAGTAGATTTGCCCTCACTGTACTTATACCGCTCGAAAACGTGTCCATATAGAGATGAGTGCATGCACACATTCCACGTAGAGACAGAGAACGACAGTGTGCAATATTCAGCATGAGTGAACGAGACAACAGATTCGATACTTCCGATGTCAACTAGTTTACTTATGGAAACGTGACCATTACTTGACGTTGGTCCCGATTGTAATACGAACATATTTATGACAATCTTTAGTGGTAGTCAGAAGTTCAAAAAGCCTAGTATAGACTAGTTGTCAGAATTTCTGGGCAGTACCGACGTCATGAGGATAGGCTCATGATACCGGTTTTCAGAATTCTTCATCGCTTCGTATAAAATACTAATACTCAGGCGGCTGAGTGGCAGATGCGGATCTGCTTAGACTGGTAGTGAACCCAAAATAGTTTGGAAGAGGCTCGGAGGATATTATGCAATCAAAGACACGAATATTTCTATCACCTCGATATCCGTACTTGTGACTTCTCCATCGAGTAATTAACTTCTTTAGCTTCTTTGATCCCGATTATAATTAAGGCCGTTAATCCAGGGACTTTATCGATTAACGTTCGAGTTCGTGTACTGATTTTGGCATATTATTATATATATATTTTTTTGATAAGTTCATGGTTTAAGTAGGGTAGATTATACTGTAGCGAGAGCAGGGCCCTAAGATAAAGATAAATATATTTTATTTTACTAATATGGGTACAGTACATGTTGATAAAAAAAATAAAACGAGCTCAGCCACCAGGGTGGCATGCAACAAAGATGATACACTAACTTATATAATTATACTTTCTTTTACATCTAACTTATCCATAGTCACAACACAATACATTTCATTATTTATTGTCATTATAGGCCCTTGAAATAAAACTACTTTTTACGGATTTTATCGCGTATATTGATATTATTAATCCCGACGTTTCGGACCCTTTACAGCGTCCATGGTCACGGGTAGACTAGCTAGAATATCAATATACGCGACAAAATCCGTAAAAACTAGTTTTATTTCAATGTATAATATTCGCGTAAATGTCAGAAATCAATATTATAGACACTTTCATTTTGAGAAGAGACCCGTGCCCAGCAGTGTGACTGTATATGGGTTATTGATGATGACTTAAGACGTTCGATTGATTGAAATAATATATTGTCTCAGTTATTATAGATTAGCTGTCCCGGCAGACCTTGACCTGCAACATTATTGCAGCGTAACTTTTTTTTTATAGTACGAATAATTCTAGTGGATCCTCCGCAACCCGGGGAGGTGGCAGGGTATGTCGAACTCATACCGACTAAAAACCGCACTTGCCTTCACCTGCCCTATAGTCATAGCCATAGTCCCCGAAATTCGCCACGAACATGACAGGCTAGCTGTACCCCATCAATTAGCGAGGACTTTCCTCGCATACTGATTGAAGGAGTGTTCATCACAAGCGTGCTGCCTACTGGGCCATTGTCTGTTCGGGCGGTGCACTAACGCCACCTACCTAATTATAAATCTAAACCATCAAGGGATCCACTAAAATACACATAAAATATGTCATCAAAATTATTGCCGTTTTTTTAGTTTTAGCGAACCTAACGAACAGCAATTGATTTTATATATACCTACTGATAGAAATAAATAATTCTAGTAATTTAAAAAAATATATTTAATGTTGTTGTAGGCTAAAGTAACAATTTCTAGTCTGGATTACATTAAGATTAACACACATAACAATAAATACGTAATGGTCGGACAGAGATTCGATGTTGCTCTTACAACAAGTCCGTTTGACGTCTGTGCCTTCCTTTTTATACACTCATTGAGACACTGACGTTATTAAATAGGTGGTAGTCTTAAAAAAAATAATCAATCTCATAGCAATCTGTAACAATACATATAGGTATATAGAATAGATTGTACGGTGTATATACCTCCTATCAAAACTGTTGGCAACGAGAATCGATTGACGATTTGTCCGATGCAGCTTCCAAGCCTGTAACAATCGCATCCTGAACTGAAATGGATTGATTGATTTGACCTAAATGGCAGTGGTGAAGTCCACTTTTTGTTTTCTCGATTTGTTCTTGGAACTGGTGGAACGAAGTTGTTTTTATGAGAAATCCTGAAAACCTTGGTTGTTTTTTTTTTTTAAGACAGCTCTATTCTGGGAAATAAGCTGTGTCACGGAGAACTTTACAAACATGATTAACGGACAAAAAGTACACCCAGATTCGAAACAAATATCTCTGGATCACACAAATATTTGTCTCGGATGGGAATTGAACCCTCGACACCGCGCCAACCGTGCTGCCAAATTATGTTATGCTATAATTATAATTTTTGACCAAAAAACTAAGGACAAAAGTAGACAACCCTAACACCCTGACGACAAATTTTGAAAATAGAAGAAAAAACAAATTGCATTCAAAGTCATGTCCAAATTCTATAATGAATTTCCCCAAAATTAATGAATACAACCTTATATTTAGATGTACCAAAATAAAAGAGTAAAATCGCAAATGTAAAAATCTTCACCATATTAAATCCTTCATTATAGTGTGGTATTAAAAAAAACTGATTCTTTTGTTTATCTATGGGAGAGTCCTTTGATCAACCATGAATGCCCTTTAGCTAATATGATCAAAAAAATTACAAATAATATATTCATTACGTTGTACAAAAAAAAAACTAAAATCGAACTGAAATCTGAAATGATAAATGTTAACGCATAATATCGTGATAAATTAGTCTACAAGAATAATTACTTAAAGCAAATCTACTAACGAGTTTTTCATACAACTTGTTAAGGTTGGTCGTCACTTAGATCAAGTACTATCATAGACAAACTATGCATTAACCTTTCCAAGGATTACAAGCCTAACGGTGCACACAATTAGACTTTGCCCGCTTAATAGAGAGGCAGTAGCTACACAACTTACAAGGCATGAAATATTTGATACACCCGCCCCCACCACAAGCGTATTTACTTTAATTGAAGGGACCAGGGTTCTGTATCTCAAACAAGGTATTAAATTTTTCATCTTGACGTACGGAACCAGTGTTTGCGCTCTGACAAATGAGTATTTGAGCGACCTTGTTGTTATTCTAGGGTTGCCAGGAAGGTTTCGATAAAGTACCGATTCTGGTAATTTAAAAATAGTCGTTTCAGAAATTACATTTTGGATCTATTTAAGACTGTCATCGTTTGGTGTAGTGGTTAAAGTAGTCACTATCTTTGTACAGAGGTCAGCACATCAAGCTACCACTATCTGTCAATTTTTTTTTATAGACTTTCAACTTTAATGCAAAAGAATGAGGTTCATATTCAATTGGGAAAATTTTACAGTTTTGGATAGCTTGACCTGCTGGCGTCTGTACCACGTGTCGTAGGTTCGATTCCCAATCGAGGCAAACATTTTCGAGTTCTACGAATATTTGTTTCGAGTCTGTGTGTATATCGTGTCCATTAATAATTGTTTATTAGATGATACAAATTACAAATTCAAATTCTTTATAGACAAAAAAGTAACATTCAATGGATACGAGTAACAGTGAGCCGCAAACTAAGCATAGCTTGTGTCTTGGGGCTCGGGAGTGCGATTATGTACAGAAATAAAGTTAAAATTGTTACTATTATGCTTAATAGGAATTGCTAGTGGATACAATAAAATTTAGAAGGGATTTGTGTGTAGTGTGTACATTATTATGAGGTGATCATTAATGAATAAATGATAGATCTGACTCCAATAATGATAAAAAGAAAGACATGATGATATACATTTTACAAAGGAATATAAAAAAAATAGTGCTTTCACTAGAATACATTAAAATTTACCACAGACTAAAATTGAGTGGTTGCGGCGCGCATCGTTCGACTAGTGTTGCGCCTGAACAATTATGTTTATGAAGTCTCCTACGACCCAGGGCTTGTTCTGCAGTGCGGAAGGCAGTGGCATTCCAATAGTCACATCACTAGGCTATCACTGCTTCTTGTCATGGTCGTGGCGAATTTAACAGATCTCATGGCCCTGACTATACGGCAAGTTAAGGCAAGTGCGGTTTTTAGACGGTACGAGTACAACATACCCCTGCTACCTCCCTAGATGGATGATCCATGAGGTTTTTCCGTAGCTACTTCTAACACCTCTCATCATCATCATCAACCCATATATTGTCCCACTGCTGGGCACGGGTCTCCTCTCAGATTGATAGGGATTAGGCTATAGTCCACCACCCCGGCCGAGTGCGGGTTGGCAGACTTCACACACCATTGAGAAAAATCTCTAAGGCATGCAGGTTTCTCCACGATGTTTTCCTTCACCGTTTAAGCGAGTGATAATTAATTATAAATACGCATATGAATTCGAAATGTCAGAAGTATGTGTCTTGGATTCGAACTCGAGACCTTTGACTTGCCAGTCCAAGAGTCATATCACTGGCTATTACTGCTTTAACCAAAATATACATCTAGCTTAATATAGGTCGAGTACTTTAACTTATTGGTCGAAATTACCTGGAAACTATACAACATGTACTTTAATCTATTAAATTGAATTGAATAATTTTGAGGGGTTGATGACTGATATAGACTACGTATAGAGAATTATATTTATTACGTTAACCTTGAAATGAACTGGTATTGATCTACACATAAGTCAATAACACCAAGGGTTTTATTCAAATAACGTACATACATAGTTTTTCTGAAACTGGGGAAACCGACATGTTTCATTATTTTTTATGTCATTAAATTTTGTTGTACCTAATCATCATCAACCAAATATAGATTTTGTCCTACTGCTGGATACGGGTCTCCTCTCACAGAATGAGAGGGCTTAGGCTATAGTTCACCACGGTGGTCTAATGCGGGTTGGCATACTTCACACGCCGTCGAGAAAATCTTCACTGTTTAAGCGATATTAATACGCACATGATTTCGAAAAGTTAGAGGTGCGTGCCCTGGGTTTGAACTCGAAACCTTGAACTTGGCAGTCTGATAGTCATACCACTAGGCTATCACTGCTTCTCAAATAATTTTATATATATGTTACCGGAAATGTATGAAATCAAGGAATTGTATACAAATCCTAGGAAATGTGAACAATTCCGATACTATTTAGGAAACGTATAAAATATTGTTTGAAAAACTATTTAATGCATAGATATCCTAGGAAATGTATAAATTTCCTCGGAATTGTATATAATTCCAATATCGTATTAGGAAATGTATAAAGTAAATGCTTTCTGTAATAAAACACGTTGTTAATATATTTTTTTTATAGCACTTATTGAGACAATCGGGTAACAGTCATACCGTAAAATAATAGTAATATGTTCATATTATCTTACTAATCAAAACATTCAGATTTGGTTCTGGCACTCGCCGGCCGCTGCCGCGGCACCGCTCGCTTCGCTCGCTCGGCTCGTGCGTTGTGTGGTCACAGTTCTAACCTAACCTAACCGATATCTGTATTTTGCTACTCAATCAGTAATTTTGTCGCTCAATCAGTATTTTCGATACGCGGTTTATTATATTCCATTGTCAATTAGCTATCGTAGGAAGAGTTGGAGGTGCTGAAATCTTTACATTGCCTTATAGTCAGTTTACGGGCAGTCTTGTAATCATATAATTATTTTTTAATGTTATAATTAACCCACCAAATTTAATTTAATCATATAATTAAAAACATTAACCCATCAATATCTTAAATTTTTTACATTTCCAATTGCTATTTAGGAAATGTATAGATTTCCTAGGAAATTTGTAATGTGTATAATATAATTTATTTCACACATTTCCGTGCGATTTTAGGAATTACATACATTTCCTAGGAATTGTATACTATTGTATATGTTAACATTTCCGTTAGCATATACAATAGGTAAACATGTATACAATAAAAGCTAACATTTTTTTTCGATGGAGATGCAACTTTAGATGGCTTGAATATTTATGCTGGTTGAAAATTGATACCAAGGCTTACTGCCATCCTGTCACGTTCGTGCGAATACCATGACCGTGTATATACCTAGAAAAAAAAAAGCAAGTGCAGTTTTTTAGTCGGTACAAGTCCAACATGCCGCCTCCCCACATGACAGACGATCCATGACGATATTCGCACTTAAAAAAAAAGGCACTTCCGATGATCAATGCAAAAGTAAAAAAATAATACCAATGACGACCTCTGTGGTCTAGCGGTTCGAGTGCCGGACTGCTGATCATGGGGTCGTGGGTTCGATTCCCACAGGACACAAATATTTGTGTGGATAAAACATGAGTATTTGTGTTTGTCTGGGTGTTTCTTATGTATTATACGTATGTATTTACAAAAAAAAAAGTATTATATCCATTGTCTAGTACCCATAGTACAAGCTCTGCGTAGTTTGGGACTAGATGGTGTTGTGTAAAATGTCCCAAATATTATTATTATTTATTGTTATAATACTTATGCTACTTCCCACTCGAATATTTTTTGGTTTACATTTTTTTCTGTATCACCTATTATTTCGGATGCCAGTTGCAAAAATATAACGAACGGTAGTACGCTCCACTCGTGTTTTAAATTCCATTTAAAAAAATATATTTATACGCCATGTGCCGTGTCAAAAAGCGATAGTAGGACTGTGACAAAAATGTGTAATCTTTTTTTTTGTGTATTTTTCGACGATTGACTATTTGCTCCTAAAATGATTGATTCTATTATACACACATCAAAAGTGTCTAGATCAGGTACTATTTAGAGTATCGCCGCAATTATACTGAGGATTTTTATTTAAACGTTTTTGGATAACGATCTAATCTCGATCCATTGGTTCATTTTAGTAAATTTTATTATTTGAATAAATAATTTTCTTTATATTTTTATTGAAAATATAAAATCAAGTGTCAATCAGGTTTCCTATAAAAGTGTGTAATAACCTACATACAAAACATTACAATTTCTTCATCGGAACTGAAAAATTGCCATATCCCAAAATGTCCAATTCTCAAAATGTCCAATTCCACAAAAAAACATATGGTTGAAATTAAATAATAATAACAATTAATTAATTAATTATTCCTAAACAGTTAAAGTTAACACATCAACATATAAAATGCATTAACACTGAAACGAAAACAATTAGCAAGTAATGAAAAGAGTGATTATTCTGCTGAATATGGCTTTCAATAATAGCACCGTGAATTGCCCGCTTGCGTTCACGAGCGTCGTTAGCAAAATCTAGGGCAAGCGGGACGTGTAATGTTGATGAAATGTCTAATGTGATATTATACTTGTTCTTCTGAAACTAAAGGTTGCGGAATAACCCATTTAGACGACGTATATGGATTAGTGGTTCGAGTGTCGGGCTGCTTATCACAAGGGTTTGATTTCAACAGGACCAAAATATTTATGTGATGAACATATAAAGTGTTTGTGTTTTTCTGGTTGTTGCGCATGTATAATAAGTATATATAAACAAAAAAAAGTAAATAAGTATTATATCCATTGAAATAAAACTACTTTTTACGGATTTTATCGCGTATATTGATATTATTAATCCCGACGTTTCGGACCCTTTACAGCGTCTATGGTCACGTACCATGGTCTATGGTACCCGTGACCATGAAGCTTACGATCGTGATTTTATAATATTCGCGTAAATGTCAGAAATCAATATATTATAACCATAGTCAATAGTACAAGCTCTGCTTAGTTTGAGACTAGATAGTGCTGTTTAAAATGTCCTAATAAAAAGAAAATACTGTCACACTGCTGGGCACGGATCTCTTCTGAAGAAAAGGGGGGGGGGGGGGGGGTTATAATCTACTACGCTGGCTAGTGTCGGTTGGTAGACTTCAGCCGCCCGCCATCGAGAAAATCTTTCTACGGTAAAGGAAAACCTCCCTTTACCGTTTCACTGTTTAAGTGCGTGATAATTATAGTGCCTTATTAATCTAATAGTTCTTAGCGTGGGAATCGAATTCAGAACTTTAAGGGTAGTGACCCTTAAAGTTCTGGGTTCGATTCTCAGGGCAAGCAGAGATATTTGGTTTTTCTAAGAAATTCTCAGTAGCAGCTCGGAGTTCGTATATGTGCCCGGTTACTGGCAATAGGTTCGCCGCCTATTACAAAGTATCTAAATATACTGGCAATTTGTGGGTGTAATTTAGTATTTCTGCCTAACCTTTCAAATTATAGTAATTTACAATTAAAACTATAATAAACTCCCTATTAACGCTACATTGAGCTTGCTTAACAGTACAAAGTGATTTACAACAACAATTAACAGATAACCTTAAATTAATGCATTCACTTTAACTTCGCAGAAACACAGTAAGCCGAAATGGTTCCATATAGCTTTGGTAAAACATCGTAGCGTTTCATTAATCGTTCGCCCACATTCGGAAGCACTTGCACGGCGGAACGACCGCTTAAACTCAATGTAAATGAGCCGTAAAGAGGTTTCTATGTTTTGAATGTTGACTGCAGGTCTATGATACGGAGGTTAAGAAAATAATGGGATAATCGAAGGTATTTTATTATGGTAACTTAATCTCATTGAAAAAAAAACTTACATGTTTTTTTCTGCACAGTAGATATGGTTACAAGCGGCTCCTCTCCTCACAGGTCTCCTCTCAAATGAGAGGGTTTAGGCCTAATACGGGCTGGCAGATTTCACACACTGTCGAAAAAAATCTCCAAGGCATGCAGGTTTCCTCACGATGTTTTTCCTTTACTGTTTTTTAAGAGAGTGATAATTAATTATTATAAGTCAGAGGTGCTTGCCTTGTTATTATTGTTGTTGCCTAGTTTCAATTATTTTATTTCAGCTGGTATTGTTGATGTTGTATACACTATACTTAATCCATGTTGTGACAATATTATAAATCTGTTTTCTTTCTTTCTTTCCTTGGATTCGAACTCGAGACTGACTTGGCAGTCTAATGGTCATACTACTTCATCATCAACCCATATACTGTCCCACTGTTGGGCACAGGTCTCCTCTCATATTGATAGGGATTAGGCTATAGTCCACCATGCTGGCCTAGTGCGGGTTGGCAGACTGCACAAACCGTCGAGAAAAATCTCTAAGGTAAGGTAAGTTTAAGCGAGTGATAATTAATTATTAATGCGCACATGAGTTCGAAAAGTCAGAGGTGCGTGCCTTGGGTTCGAACTCGAGACCTTCGACTTGGCAGTCCAATGGTCATACCACTAGATTATCACTGCTTCTTTACTACTTTATTTAACCAATACTCCTGAATATTGGAGACTACAGCAACATATAAGCCAATTTTATGTTACTACCAAACTTCTAAGGACTTATTTCTAAATTGCGCCCCGCCACATATGAAGAAAATTAAGTTTTGTAGTTTTCGTAATGTCAGGTGCGATCGTATCTCGCTGGGTACGCCGCGGCTATGCGAAGCTATATTAAACGATAAATTGTTCCCAAGACGACGGAAAGTTGAAAATTTTCGTCGGGAAACACGTTGGCGTGTTAATAAATGGTGGTGTATCTAAAATTTATAAGTTTTGATATATTATTATTGTATAGAAATATTTTCTTGTCTTGTGGGGGAAAATGAAATATAAACAAGTTTGGGGTATTGACTTTTGGACGTTTTGTACTGAAAATCTTCATATAAGTAGTCACGCTGATTCTATAGTAAATATTATTATCCCTTACTACTATTCCCTATTTTGTCTGTTACGCTTACGATGAAATTTGGTACATAATTTATAATGGTTAAATAGCTTAAAGTAGAACTCGAACTAGAAGTTCAGAAAAAAATACAAAATAAAATATATCCTAAATGTTACCTAAAATATATATTTTCTAATATAAAATAGTAAGTAAATATGTTGAAAAAAAAATATTTTGTTGGGTATATTAACATAGTATAAAGTAATAGGAGAACAAAAAACTGTTGAAATTCAATCATTTTTGGTCTTATTGTACAAGAATATGAGTGGTTTAAAAAAAAATATCATAATATATTTTTTCTGAATGGCCATACTTTCTCCTGTAAACCATTTCAAGGTTATTCATTGATTACCGGATACCCTCTATAAATTAGACCTTGGTCGGAAAGCGAAGGTGGGTGAAATCACGGGCGAATGCTAGAGGTTATAATAATTAACAATAGCTAGGGATGAAACACTGTTTGAAGTGAGTGACATTTTGTTTGATATTGATTTATATTAATTCAGATTCAGCGATTTTTCTTCCATTTTGCTTTCCACTACAAACACTATGCAATATCCCTTCAACCAATGTGCCGTCAGCCAAATTCAATAAGACATGTCGGTTCAACCCTTTTCGCTGCAACTGTTTTGCATTTTGTTTGGATCTTCAAATAATATTTGTTTCCTTATTGTTTTATATAATTTTGTGCTTCGTTAGTCTAGTGCTCCTAAGTGCGACTGATATGTTAGAGGTCCTGGGTTCGATTCCAAGGTAAAACAGTGTTCTTGGATTGTTTTAAGTTTTTCTTATTTATTCTAGCTTAAGAATTTAGCACCAATTAATCAGAATAAAAGATACAATTAATAAATAATCTAAATATCGAGAGGTGAAAGGTTATTTGTTCCAAACAACATTTTACGAACTTTACAGGAGAGCTATTTAAAGATTCTAAATTCAGAGTGCAAGCTAAGGTACTTTTTGATAAAATGTTGATACATTTATTTTATTACTGTAGTACTAATTATTGTGTCACTCGAGAATTTAGCAAAGGGAAGGTACGTTTAAACGAAATAGTATTAATTAAATTGTACATTATTAATAGTGGGCACAATATTTTAACAACTCCTACAATTATTTTTGTAGTGTTTCTATTCCCAAATGTGCTCACAGACAAATTAGGCTCTACACCATAGGACATGCAAGGTGACGCCACAAACAACAAATGACTTCATTCATAGAAACCCATTATGAAATCAGATATGCAAATAACCGCTTACAGTACACCGCAATTGTTATTTATGTACACAGCGACAGTTCACAGTACATGTTGTAGAAACTTGCGCGGCGAGTTGTCCGTACGAGTCATTTAATTACGTACCGTGACATACAGTCGACGGAACCACGGATGTAAAGAAAATGGACGCGTTTTGGTGTATATAAATCAGGGACCATACAACCCTCTTTATGAGTTAATTCAATTGAAAGGATAACCCGTTGATTCGGTTACCGTATGGATGATGTTACCTCTTCGTTCCTGCAACCTTTTCCTAACACCAATGAAAGGGTAGCCCTTTCAATATGTTAGCCAGTGGAAGGGGTTACCCTTTCCTTTAAGGTATCCAATTGAAGGGGTTATCCTCTTGATTGTTGGGGTTATCCTTTTTCAGGGTTACCGTATGGTTATCATCATAATTTACGTTGTTATGGATGAATAGAGATTGATAACCATAGTCCCGTATTTATCGTGTCACTGTGATCTATTTAGCTCAGAGCAAGTGGCAACTAACACCAATGCATACTATTTTGAACTTAATGCAAGGTTACTAGAGATCAAATTAGTGTTTGGACTGGGAAAGTGTTACCCTGTTACAGTGGTTAAAAGGGTAACCCGTTCGGAACGGCTTACCGTTTAATAGTATAACCCGGTAAGAATTTAAACAGGTAACCCAAATGAAAGGGTTTTGAAGAGGTAACCCATTGCAGCGGCTTACCGTTAAAAAGTGTAACCCCTATGAATCGGGTTTTCTAACAACACTTTGTAAAAACCCCACCGAAAACCCTTTCAACGTGTAACCAAAATGGTCCCTGATATAAAGCCTTCATTATATTCAAGGTTGTTTTTTAAGACCTATTTATTATTATATTTTTTTTTTATTAATGGTTCACTAAACTGGACAAAACACTATATAAGTACAATGTTATAAACGATTACATAAGGAAATATTAGTGTATGACCTTCTCGAAGTGAACACTGCATGCAATATTGAAAGAATTAAGTAGATTAGGTGCATCACGGTAGAATGCCTGATCAAAGAGTATTACAAAGTATTACCGTTTTTAAACAAGTAACATTTCAAAGAACGAACAGATACATTAAATATATCTATCTCGTTGCAAACGTTATTGTAGGCTGAACACATACGGTAAATAATAATAATAATAATAATAATAAATTTCTTTATTCGGACAACAATAAGATCCAATTTGTGTTAGTAATGACTTAAAAACTAGTGTTAGTAACAATGTTTATATAAGCTAGTTTAAGCTAATGTGCAGAAGCACTCCGTCCGAACTTAAGACACAAGTTTTACTTGATCATCACCCGGACGAGGTGCTTCAACACAGGCGCGCTCAGGTCCTCGGCTACCACTTTCAGAATACTGTTGTGACTTCCTCGCACTCTCCTCATCAACGACGCAACCTTTTTTCGTATGACGGCATGGAAGCCGTCAGTATGCGCCTGCGCGAACATTGAGGAAGCACTGCACCAGCGAGGAAGTCTCAACATCATCCTGAAAATGTTGTTATATTGGACGCGCAGGGTATCTAGCGACTTCTTGGCATACGCCGCCCACATACCGCCCGTGTACATTCCCTGACAGTACGCCTTAAAGAGCGTAACTTTGACTAGGTCCGTACAGCGGGCGAACCTACGGGCGAGCATATTACCACGAACTGCCAGAGCCCTACGCTCCCTTTCTATATCTACATCGTCTTTAAGGTCGTCGGTAAGATAATGCCCAAGATATTTAAATTGGTACACCCGATTGACATTCATACCATTTAGGGTAATGGGTGGAATAGTCTCAGGACTTCTACCGGCGGCCTTAAAGACCATGTACTCGCTCTTCTTAACATTATACACTAAACCATGTTTCGTGGCATAGGTATCGCAGAGCCTAAGCATCTCCCTCAGACCGCGTACTGACGGGCTCAGCAGCACCATGTCGTCCGCGTAGCTGATGTTATTGATACTAACACCCCCCACCCGGCATCCGACACGCATGCTGCTGAGACCGACAATAAGGTCATTGACATACAGATTGAAGAGCTTGGGAGAGGTTAACCCCCCCTGCCTCACCCCGCACTCCAGCCTGTATGCCTCTGAAAAAGAGTTAGACCATCTAACCAGGTTAGTCTGGTTTGCATACCAAAACTTAAAAATATTGGTTATTTCCCCCGGCACACCACTGTCCACTAGCTTTCTCCAAAGCACATCATATGATACGAGATCGAAGGCTTTGGAGAGGTCCAGGAAACAGGCGTATACCGGAGTCTTGCGGCTGGTGTAGTATTGGACAGCATACTTGAGACTCAAAATCGCGCTCTCAGTAGAAAGTCCGGGCCGAAACCCAAACTGCGCATCATGTATATTGAGATACTTTTGCAAGCATGAATCAAGTAAGCTGTCCAACACCTTGGCAACCGTTGTGGCAAGAGAGATAGGACGGTAATTTCCCACATCCGAGATGTCTCCTCTCCTGTTCTTCACTATAGGCACAACAGTGGTTTTCATAAGTTCAGCCGGTAAATAAGAGTGACTGATGCATAAGTTAAACAACAAGGACAGGACTCTCGGAAGGTGAAAACCAGCATATTTAAGATGTTCGATGCTGATCCCATCATGTCCAGGAGACTTGCCTCGACTCACTTCTTTAATGACAGCTTTGATCTGACTCGCTGTAAAACGCATCAGAGACACATCTCCCCGACCGATGGGCTCAGGATCGACCGTTACTGCTGACGGGCCCAAAGGAGATCGTACTTGAAACTGTTTCATAAACATATTAGCGATCTCTTCTGGGTCGCTAACACCGCCCACATTCGCTGGCAAGCCAGGCCTAACATCCAACTTTCCTGTGGCTTTCCAGAACTCACCAAAGTTTTTACCGGCTCGATGTTTGGCTATCAAATCCATTTTTATTTGATCTTGGTTCTTCTGACACCATTTAAGCCTACCCTTATAAACACGACGCGATTCACACATTAAATGGTAAACTTGGCCTGAAGAAGGCTTGTTATGTAGCAGCCATGTACTATATTTAAGCCTGGCGTCCCAGTGAGCTTCTCTCACATACTGATTCCAGCCACACACAACCCTAGGTTTCCCTCTATGCTTAGACTCGCGTTTTCCATTCGTTTGAGCGGCAGCGTCTTTTAAGACACGTATAATGTCGTCATATAGTCGGTCAATTACAATTTTGTGCTCACAAATGTTACAAGACCCACGGCTACAATCTGTGAGTTCAACAGGGAAGTCAATGACACGCAATCCTTCCTGACATATATCGTGAAATTTGCTTATTTGCGACTCATCCCTTACCCCCCATATGACGCCATTACTACTGTCAGCTTTCTTATACAAGTTAGGTCTAATAATATCCACGTTACATTCTACATAAATAGGTAGGTGATCCGATACATAAACGTCATCCATTATACCTACATTTGAGATAGCTTTCCAGGCTGAAAGTGAGACCACACAGTGGTCCAGCCAACTTCTACATCCGTGAAAATGGTCATAATACGTATAAGCACCCGAATCAACACCTAACCCACACACATCCGCACAAGTCCACTGTCTGTCCTCGCAAAACTTATTCAACTCATTGTAAAATAGTTCATTCGGATGGGAATTAAAATCACCCAAAACAAAAACCGATTCAGTATCACTACTTTCTTCTATGGCGCTTATCTCCCCCAACACGTCTGTAAAAATAGGTAGGTTGTCACTTGACTTAACTGGCATATATACTGAGAAAATTAAGAAGAATCTTCCGCCCATTTTAACTTTGACAGCTGCTAGCCGGGTGCTACTACATTGTATAACCGATACTGTATCAAATATACCTTTCCGATAAAGAATAGCCACCCCACCATATGGTCTCCCTCTCAATATCCCCGTAGATGTGTCTACAGCAGACTTTCCGGTATATTCAAAATCACTACTCACTGTGCCCAATAGTGGGATATCATGATTAAGAAGCCACGTCTCCTGTAGACACACCACGGCTGAAACTTTACATAAATTCCTTATATCATCAATTGAGTTCTTAAAAGAGTGACAATTAAAGCTAGTAAATCTGTATATTTGTTTGTTATGGTCCATAATTAGTCACTATTACTAACTTTAACTTTACGGTACCCTTCAGGTTTTGTGCCATACATAAAACGCACAAAACGTCTAAAAGTAATACCATCTGGCCAAAATTCATCATTAAGAAATAAATTTAACTTATCCTTAGAGACAAACAACTTATATGCATTGTATTTCCTATCAGATTTCATTTTAATTCTCTTCATTGACACAACCTCGTTTATTTTATCCTTAATATAATTTATAATATCTTGTTCGCTAGTTTCCTTGCTAACATTCGATATAAATAAAGGAATTTTGATATTTGCCGCCTTAAACTTAACATCGGGTGCCGTAGATGCACAACCTTTTTGACCTAGTAGTTTGTACTTTTTAGCAGACTTAGATTGGTAAAACGGCGAGTGCTGACTGTAATTAGTGTGGCAGAGGGGCAAACTAAAAGTCCTTCTATTATGAAGACGGGTGCCTGTTCGTGGAACAGCTAAATTTAATCTTTCTAGTAAGGAGGGACTGTCTAGTGTTCCATTTATTAGTTTGTGTAGATACACGATGTCTGCAATATTTCGTCTATGTTTCAGTGAGATTAATTTAAAATGTGCAAGTTTTGAATCATAGGACGTTAGGTTGCGACTGAGATTATGTGCATATGACAAGTGGTACAAAAACTGTTTCTGCAGCTTCTCTAATTGGGATATATGCACTACATAAGATGGACTCCATATCTGACAGCAATATTCAAGAATTGATCTTACATAGCAGTTGTAAAGGATAATAGGTATCTCATGGTCCTTAAAAACTTTGTTTGGCGTATGACAAAACCAGCTAAGCGTGCTCCTCTGCTTGTGATGCTATCAATATGTTGTCAAGTCTAACTTAGTATCAACCACAACACCCAGATCTGGTATGCTCGAGACTTCAGTAATTGAAGTGTTGGAAATGTAATAAATGTGGCTGACGTAGGGTCCTGTTTACGTGTGAATTTGATGTGAAAGCATTTAAGTGTATTAATGGTCATTCCATTTTTGGAACACCAATGGTTGATGTGTCAATGTCAGTTTGAAGGGATTTTATATCGTCGCGGTTAGAGACAACTCTGTAGAGCTTGAGATCGTCCGCAAACATTTGATATCTGGATGTTATAGCAGAAAATAAGTTATTCACATAGACTAAGAAAAAAATGGGTCCCAAATGAGAACCCTGGGGCATGCCTGATGGCACTATTCTAGTAACTGATTTATAACCTCTTATTTTTACGAGTTGCGACCTATTCATGAGATAAGATTCACACCATTAAGTAAGGAGCCACAGATCCCTGCATGACCCAGCCTCTGTATAAGAATGCTGTGATCAACCACATCAAAGGCCTTTGAGAAATCAGTATAGATAGCGTGTACTTCTTTCTTGTTTTCTATTGCTTCATAAATTTCTGTTACATAATCCAAAAGGTTTGACGTGGTCGACCTACCAGGCAGGAAACTGTGCTGATTGATGTCAAATATTGCCTTTAGGTGAAAATGAATTTTCACCTGAATCAGCCTCTCAAACACCTTTCCCATCGTGGACAAAATCAAAATTGGTCTATAATTCGAGATATCACTCTGATCTCCTTTTTTATGTATCGGAGTGATGTATATGAGATAAAGAGAAGGATATCAGTCTGTAGTACAAATATTATATTAACTCTGAACAGTGAACTATACTAAAATATTTGCAGATCAATATTATGTCAATATGTGTTATGTGGTGCATAATTTTACCGTCCGTTTTTGAATAGTATGATCTACACAAATGGGGACTTTGCAATTATTAATCACTTTTTATTGTGATATTTCGTTTCTCTTACACACACTGAAAGAGTCTGAAATTGGAATCTGATACGCAGATGCATAAATTGAAAGTTATATATTCACCTCATTCACACTTGTATATGTAGAAGAACACAAAAAGTGTTGCCACTAACACTTTTAGAGATGCAGAAAAATCAGTAAATTTTTATGTTCTTTATATTTTTATTGTGTTTTAGTTTTTATATTGCCATTACTCAATCTACGAGTTAGCTTGGCCTAAATCAGGCTAAAGAAAAGATTAACGATGTTTCAATCCTTATAATTACTACACGAACTAGTTGACATTTTAATGTACGCTAACCTCTTCCAGTTATACTTTAAATCTGTTCGCGCAACAGTTAAGGGCCTCACTTCATTGTGGACGCGGTGTCACCGACAACTTTCGACCTCATTTGCACACTCATTTTCATAGCTAAATGTAGCACCAGGTGGAATGTAATAAAGCGTTCCCAATTTTATTTGTGCTTTAAAGTTCGTTGTAAACGTGGAATAAACAAAAGCTAGGCTCCGTTTTTGCAGTGTTTTTTTAATATTTTTGCTATTTCTCGCAAGTACGGAGTAAAGAGGTTTTTTATCAGTTTATATGGCTTTTGTTTTTGAATTTGTTACTTTTTAAATATGATATGGCCATGAATTTTATACTTGACTCAAAAAAATTTATTGATTAATAATAATATGTGTTACACTAACCATCTAGTCCCAAACTAAGCAGAGCTTGTACTATGGGTACTAAACCATGAATCTGATTTTTACTTATTTTTTGTACATACTTAAGAACACACTCAAACACTTATGTTTATCACTTGGATTTATCTATGAAATCTTAGTGGCGCGGAGTTAGGAGTCTCGCCCCCTATTATATGGGACCTAAACATACCGACGAACTGTAGGTACCTACACAATAAGTACATCTCTACCTAACTCTTTGGGGATTATAAGCGTGATCTTATATAATAGTAGGCTAATGAGGCACAGTGAAAATCCTACTTCCTACTTAATATAAATGTGAAAGTTTGTGAGGATTCATGGATGGATGGATGTTTGTTACTCTGTCACGCTAAAACTACTGAACGGATTTTGATGAAACTTTACAGTATTATTATTTACACATCAGAATGCAAATAAGCTATAATTTATAACGATTTTGACTTAATTAGCCATATTACAACGATACTTAAAAGTAACTTTTCCACGTGGACGAAGTAGCAGGCAGAAGCAAGTATTCCTATAAAAAAACACTTCCATCAAAATAATAACAATTCTTAATGGGAACACTGACAATGACTCCATCTTGTAATCACAAGAAGATGGCATATTACATTAGGTACGCCACAATCATAGACGTTTCCGAATAGCATGCCGCTCTTGTATGCACAGTCTATTAGCATTCACCGCGCTAGGCGGCAATGTAATCAAAATCGTCGCGCGTCGCAATGTTGCATTATGGTAATTAGGCCCGCCGGCTAAATAGAGATGTGAAACGTTAGACGTGTTCATTGGTGCTCGAAATTTGGTGAAATTTTTGGTTAACAGCGATATGTTCGTTCTCGAATTGTCGATGGGAAATCAATGTTTGAAATTTGGCAAGACATTTGAGATATATCTTAGATTAGCTTTTGCCCGCAACTTCGTCCGCGTGGAAAAGTTACTTTTAATTGTCGTTGTAATTTGGCTAATTAACTCAAACTCGTTATAAATTATAGCCTATATAGTTTTCTGATTTATAAATAATAACACAGTAAAGTTTCATCAAAATCCGTTTGCTAGTTTTAGAAAGAAAAAGAAAATAAGTTTATTTGTGAAGACAAGACGCACACCAGAGAAGAACATAAGAACGAAATGAAAACGTGACATTTTTACGGAAGGTATGCGCCACATCTACACAAAACGGCCATCGCTCAGCTTAATGCCATGACTCATTGGCGGAGCTGAGCCACAGCGCTGGTTTTCAGCGACGGCCGAGTAGAGCTTTTAGCGTGAAAGAGTAACAAACATCCATACTTGAAAACTTTCATATATTATAATATTAAGTAGGATAGGAAGGATAGGATCTTTTTCAGTCAAGGAGTTTGATTTATCTATTGATTTCACGGTTGGACGACGACTACTGGTTGATTGACCAAGACTGTTCTTATTGAAGGCCCTAATTTTTGTATATTAATTAGAAGGCAAATAAACATTAGGACAGCCTGATCGTGAGCCAGTCACAGCCTCTAGATGCTAGCAACATCGGTAGTATCTGTAGTGCGTTGTCGGCTCGAGATCTCAGTTGTTTAGTCTCATATTATGCCTAGTAATTTCACTGGCTATGCCCTTCACATCGGTGCACAGTAATGTTATCACATTTAATAATAATAATAATATGTTTTTTTTTATGTTTTTGTCTTTTTTATTTTATAAAAATATTTAAAAATGTAATTAGTAAGTATAAAGACGAATAAAGGAGATAATATTATTATTATTATTAAACTGGACCCTATTCCCGATACCGGTGGGCCTCTATTTTTATATTTTTAAATGTTTTTGTTTTATAATTTATTTTATAAAAATATTTAAAAATGTAAATGATAAGAAAACTCATGAATAAAGGAAATAATAATAATATTTTGGGACATTTTTACACAACACCATCTAGTCCCAAACTAAGGAGAGCTTGTACTATGGGTACTAGACAATGGATATAATACTTATATACTTTTTTTTTGTAAATACATACTTATAATACATAAGAAACACCCAGACAAACACAAATACTCATTTTTGCTTGACGGCATAATGTTTGGCAATGAAGTGGTATTATTCTAAATGAAGTGAGCAGCATCAGCAGAGCCGCACCTAACCTAACTAAACATTGCTTAATAACTGCCTAACATTATGAGCCAAAATAGGTACACGAAGTGTAGGAAGACCGACGGCCAGGTGGTGTAGTGAAGTGTGCTGGTAGGACCTGAATGTGATTGGCGCAAGATAGGTGCAGTGGGTCAATAAAAGCTGAGAATGATGACGATGATGATAACGATGTGCCAAAAATCATAATGTTATTATATTATTATTTTTAAGAAAAATTAAAAAGTTTATTACTGCTGCTAAGGTTCATCTAGAACTTGTGACTGTCATCTAAAGAACCGATATTTTTGTTTCCTTTTCTTAGCTAGGTAAATGTAGCATATAATGCAAATAAAATAACATAAAAATACTTAAACATTTCTGGTCTTAATAAATATTTTTTTTTACTTTATATCGATAAAAGATAAAAAATTATGTTTAAATATAAATAGTAGTAATAACAATAACTACTTATAAGATTTATTGACATAAATATGTTACATTATTTGTTTATAACTTGGGCTCCTGAGCGAGTAGGTATGAGCTGTATTACCAGTATAAGCTGTGTTACTGGAGCCAGTGCCATCTCCTTAAAATAGTATAAATATTATATCGAAAATAATTAATATGCGCTACATAATATATAATATAATCACTTCACTGCTATTTCTATTTAGTACTTTTTACCGTGCTATCGCGATAAAAACCATCACCAAGGCGCTTTTAGGCAAAAGTATACTGATAAATGTACATCCAAAATTTATCGGTATTTTTTTATATTATAACCCACAGGAGTTAGGACCACATACAAAGTACAAAGACATAAGTCTAAACTCCAAACTGCTACATTAAAGCGAATAGAAAAACTCTTTAACAATCTGTTCGTCCTTGGAAGAAGACCAGTCCCACTATTACTATACGGAATAGTTTATTTTTTATTTATTTATTTATTTCAGGCAACAAGGCCCATATAAAAATATAATAATACAATATAATATTGAACACAACATTAAATATGTACAACAATGACATTACTACACCATTTTTTCAAATGTTCCTGTCCATCCAAAGGTTGTCTGGTAGATATCGCTATTAGCGATAAGACCGCCATTGTAACCTTAGTTTTATAAATTCCAGAAAGTTTGCTTCTTGTCTTGGTGTACAATAAAATTTTATTTTATTCTATTCTATTACTATTTCACATTTAGCACCCTATCGACAAAAAAGACCAAATTGGGCCTTATTTCCGTACATAAACCAAAAAATCTTTTGGCAATGCGCCAAAATTGCCGCAAAAATAAGAGCTATACAATAAATCTGGTGACTTTAACCCTAACTCATCCACATGAAATTAACATCACATACACGTGCTGAAGGTCAAATCAGGTCGAACTACACTCGTTAACGTCAGGGCGGATAAAACTTTCATGCGAACATGTAACTTATGGAATCAGGATATGAATTAATCCCGTAAGACCCGATATTGCGAAAGTTAGAGGGGGATTATTTACCCCGCTATTGGTTTTTCATATGGCATATATATGAGTTTGTCTGGTTCTTGTGTATGAGTGTTTGTTTTTAATAGATTCATTGTTCTGTCATTTTGTTATGAGTTTCAATTTGTTACGATATAATATACAGTCTCGCGACCACGCTGACACGGCTAAAGTATTGTTTGGATTTCCTATGATATTCTCAGTGGTAATTTAGAGTTTGGAATTTGGCGATAGACTTACCCGCTACGTTACGATACGAGTGATAGCCTAGTGATGTGACAAGGCACATCTCTGAATTTTCGAATTCATGTGCGTATAAAGAATTAATATTATCACTCGCTTAAATGGTGAAGGAAAATGTCGTGAGGAAACCTGCATGCCTTAGAGATTTTTCGCGATGGAGTGTGAAGTCTATAAGCATGGTATAGCCCGCTCTCAATCTGAGAGGAGACTTGTACCCAGCAGTGGGACAGTATATGGGTTGATAATATAATTACCCGCTACGTTCTTCTACGACCTGGCAAACTGTGCGTATACACTTCTGCCCAACCCTTCGTGGAATGATGGTATAATTATGTTATAATACAAAATAAGTTTTGTTAAAAATATTATTGAACCAAGCATTATTTGGACTGTATAAACTGTGGGTGTACATTGGTACAACTCTGCCTAACCCTTTAGAATATACAGGCATGATGGTATCTATGTTATGGTTTAGCCTAGCATTTCAATTTATCGAAAAAATCGTGATAACATTATCGTTAAAATATTAGCAGTACTAATTGAATTATCTTTTTGGAAACATTATGGAACCGTTCAGAACGTTATACAACGTTAGCAAAACCTGCGTAAAAAGGGTCCACAATTTAATTTTCATCGAAATTCGGATCTGTGTAAAAGCCACTTTTATACGGTTCCCGGAAAAATCACGTAAAAATACATCCACCCACAATGGAGGGGACGCATCGAACCTAAAATGGATTATTACAGGTTTTCTAAAAAAAGGAAAATAGATTTTTCAGGACGGAAAATTGTAGAAGGATACAGTAAATTGAAATAAAACTACTTTTTACGGATTTTATCGCGTATATTGATATTATTAATCCCGACGTTTCGGACCCTTTACCGCGTCCATGGTCACGGGTAGACTACTTTCACGTCACGGGTAGATTGATTTCAAATCCGTAAAAAGTAGTTTTATTTCAATGTATAATATTCGCGTAAATTTCAGAAATCAATAGGATACAGTAAAGTTAGTAAGTTACAGAGGAGCTTGAACCTATGTAATAACTACACCGATCAATAAGTTTACAAAGTTAAGCTGCGCTAGCCGCGGTCAGTTTGTGGATGGGTTACCATTCTTAACACATCGAGGCCTCGCCATGCCTCGGAGAGCACTAAAGCCGTCGGTTTCGGTTGTCACGCGAACACCTGTGACAATAGTTGAATAGTAATAAAAAGTTATTTAGCGAAGGAAAAATTCGACCACGGGCAGGATTCGAACCTGCGTCTTCTGGTTAGGTACACCAGACGCTATGAACACTAAGCCACCGCGAGTCCCACCTGCCATGGCGAATTTAGCCTTCAGATTTAGAATTTATGTCTTTATGGTGACGTCAGTAACACCTATTGAAAAGCAAGTTTATGCTTATCTTACCTTCTTTATAAGCTTAGCATAGAAAATGCCAAAAAATACAAAAAAGATAGTAGTAAGAAGCTTATACAGCCTAACAACCATCTGGTTGTTAGGCTGTATAAGCTTCTTACTATAATCTTTTCATCTGTCTCTCTCTCTTTTGATCTCCCCAGAAAATCTTTTCTGGGGAGATCGGATGGCAGTCGCTTCGTGTAAAATATTAATATTCAACCGCATCTGATAAGACTGAAAGCCGACCAAAAAAAGTTGTAAAACGGCTCGGAATATGATGATTATATTAATATTTTACTTGCAGATATTATTCAACAGAAAGTAATTTTATCGGAACAAAGTTGCACGTTCATTAGCAAATTAACATTTTGAATAATTCTCGTCAACATGCAACTGGCGAGCGTTAATTACAGAAAATTAACGCCGATATTTTTAACGTATAAAATCTGAATTACATAGCTTACATTGTTCAGAATTGTCCATGCTAGGGACGCTGCGGGTACCGTAATGCAGTATTATGCTAATAGCGCCTGCCTAAATAAACCCTGGCGGGAAATATGAGAGCCGGCATCCGGACAAATTACACAGAGTCTCGACTAATAAAGATGGTAATACTGGCCCAAACAATTTGTAGTTACAGCCGTTGTTGCGCCGTGTATGCGTTCCGTTTATGCATAGTTTGCTTGCAAATGAAACTGAAAAGGGTTTTCAAAGTAACTTAAACAATTCCTACTGAAAATTCTCTAACAATATAATTATAATATCAAAAAAACTATAGTGGAGTGCTTACCCTAATTCATGAAATATATGTATATTTTTTTATATCTGAAAAGAAAAAAGAATATTTTCTTTAAATAAAGTGCGTAATGGCTTCTTTACGCACTTTATTTAAAGAGCGTAAAGATTTCGCCTACTAAAAGTAGACGAAATGTAACCAAAACACTGCAGTGAATTAAGATCCACTGCTCTAAGGGGAAAAAGATCTTCAGTGTCGTTTTTTTTGTGCAGTTTTAATATTAATAATGAATTGTTTACAGTAAAACACTTTGATTTATTTATTTTTCTTATTATTTATTCATTTAGGTGCGTTTGGCAGCCCCTCACTTCATGGCACTCCAATTGATAGAATCTAAGGCATCAAGCTGATAGCGAGCCGATTCGTCCCATGAATAGGTGAGAGCAGTACTCCACACATGACCGGACTTGGGCTTGGTAAAGCGTCAGAAGCTGTCCCGATGTGAAGTAAGGTCTCTAATTTATATACAATTTTATGATACCGCAACGTGTATATAGAGAATAAATGGGACATTTTTACACTGTCTAGTCTCCAACTGACCAGAGCTTACATATGGGTTTAAGATAACTAATATAATACTTATATCATTTTATTGTAAATAAGTACTTATATATTAGAAACATCCAGTCAAACAGAAAGCAATTAAGTTCATTACATAAATATTTATGTCGTAGTATGATCACAAGATTAGCCATCTGACACTCGAAACATTAGACTGTAGACGTCGTCTAAAATAAACACTTTTAAAAAAAAAGTAAAACCGACCTCAATAAAAAAAACATCAGCACTAAAAAGCCAAAACTAAACTTAATGAAATATTAAATTCACAGGATAAAAATGTGTAACATTTCTCTTTTATAGATTTCCAATTTCGTTTAAAATAACTTACCTACGTAAATACTAAATTATACCTGCTAGGTATCTACTGATCTGTTTGGAGTCTGTGCATCAGATCCTGACATGGTTGCAATGGAACCACCTCAGGTGTATATTCTTTCAAATAAAAAAAAAGAATAATTTTGAGAATCGGTCCACAAATGAGGGAGAAATCGGTGTATATACAAAAAACATACAGTCGAACATATAACCTCCTCCTTGTTGAAGTCGTTTAAAAATAAGGTAGTATATCAGTAAAGATATACATGCATAGTTCTTTTAGATCTGAGCTTCACGGAGCTAGCCGGTGAGCGTGTAAGACCTTTTCCGTGCGATCTTTTCCAAAGAGGTTTCTTATGTTGTATGCACTGTTGCATTCGTTGAGCGAATTTTGTAGGAATTTTTCGTATTGGTATTTTTATTTATTGTAGTCCACAGTGAACAGGGAAATGTAAGTAGATTTACTGGGCTTCAGGAAGTCATTTCTTGTATCGAAATCGTCATTTAATAATCGTTATCGTCTACAAGTTTTTTGGATGATTTAGTTTGTTTTAATTGTTTTTTTTTTGTCAGATTTGCCTACTAAAATTGACTGGTACTGTGGTCTCTGACAGAACAGAGAAGCGTCATTTGATGACCATTGTAATATCATTAAAATAACAGACTTGGGCCCTTTGTCTATTAATTAATAATATTATAATTCATGTATACTTTAAGACATAAGTTTTAGGTACAGCTAATTCATGAGTTTTTTTTTAAAAGGACATTTTGCACTGATTTAATTCTTTTGAAATTCGTTCATATCAATACAATATATTTGTACAACAGTATAACAACTGCTGGGGTGCGAAAAAGAGCCTCCAAGTGTGATGGTATACAAATGACCATCCGGCGCACCCTGGGCAGTCAGCCACGTCAACATCCTGCTGACTGGCTAATCTTTTTACAACACGGCATTAACCACCAGCCGTTATAAGCCAGAGGGGTGGGCAGCAGCGCCCCTTGTGTATAAGCCACCTACTGCGCTCACCAACCCGCCTGCCAAGCGTGGTGAGTATTGGCATTTTCCCCCCAAATGGCGACACAAATAAATAACCGGCCCCCAGTACCCGGCAGCCCCGCTATTCCTGGTTATGGTAGCGGCCACGGTAACGGCGGGGCAGGGGGTGCTAAGAATCTCCGGCAGAGATCTTGCTACCACCCCAAACGAAAACTGGCCCTGGTAACATACAACGCACGCACACTGAGGGCAGACGAAAAAATCGTTGAGCTGGAAGAAGAAATAGAAAAGTTGCACTGGGATGTCATGGGTTTATCAGAAGTCCGAAGAGAGGGCGAGGACACGATAACTCTGAAATCTGGCAATCTTTTCTATTACCGGGAGGGCGACCATCTGTCCCAAGGTGGTGTCGGGTTCCTCGTCCACAGGTCCCTCATTAACAACATAATTACCATCGAAAGTGTGTCGAGCAGGGTAGCGTACCTTATACTCAGAATATCCAAGAGATATTCCCTGAAGGTCATACAGGTCTACGCACCGACCTCGACACACCCTGATGATGAAGTTGAGAGTATGTATGAGGACGTTAGTAGGGCCATACATACCTCCAAAACATACTTCACGGTTGTAATGGGGGACTTTAACGCGAAACTGGGCACACGATGCGATGGTGAGTTGAGAGTGGGGCAATTTGGTTATGGGCAACGGAACCCCAGGGGACAGAAGCTGGCTGACTTTCTGGAAAAGGAGGGACTCTTTATGATGAACTCCTTTTTCCAAAAGCCGCTTCACAGGAAATGGACCTGGATGAGTCCCAATGGTTCTACGAGAAATGAGATAGACTTCATTATGACTAATAAAAGACAAATATTCAATGATGTCTCTGTGATCCACAGGGTGAAAACCGGTAGTGATCACCGAATGGTGAGGGGCACATTGAATATAAATCTCAAAATTGAGAGGTCTCGTCTAATGAAGTCTACGCTCCGACCCTCTAGTGCTCATATCCATAACCCCGAGAGCTTTCAACTCGAACTTCAGAATCGCTTCGAGTGTTTAGAACATTGCGTTTCTGTGGACGACATAAATGGTAGATTTGTAGAAACTGTCCAAACGGTTGGGTCTAAGTTCTTTAAGACCCACCGTAAAGGTAGACCGAAAAAGTTCTCTGACTATACCCTCAATCTTATGGCAGAAAGACGCGCCATGACGCTTCAGTCCTCTGGTGATGCTGAAGAATACCGGCTACTCAATGGACGGATATGGAAGTCCTTGCGACACGATATTCGCACCTTTAACACGAATAGTGTTAAAGAGATCATTGAACGAAACAAGGGCTCCAAAGTGTTCGCAAGAGAAATGTCCATTGGGCAAAGCCGTATTATGAAGCTGAAGACCGAGGACGGCAGCGTAGCGTCGACTAAGCCTGAGGTTTTGAGGGAAGTCGAGAAGTTCTACCGACAGTTATATACCTCGGCAACTACACCTACCATGGGCTCTTTACAAGACCCAAGAGCCAAGTTAACCCGACACTATACCGAAGATATCCCGGACATCAGCCTGTACGAGATTAGGATGGCCTTGAAACAGCTGAAAAACAACAAGGCGCCGGGTAATGACGGAATTACTACTGAGCTTCTGAAAGCGGGTGGAACACCGGTACTTAAAGTCCTTCAGAAGCTCTTTAACTCCGTCTTACTCGAGGGCACAACGCCGGAAGTTTGGAACGGAAGCGTGGTGGTGCTTTTCTTCAAAAAGGGTGACAACACCCTATTGCAGAATTACAGGCCCATCTCGCTTCTGAGCCATGTTTATAAGCTGTTCTCAAGAGTCATCACGAATCGTCTCGAGCGCAGGTTTGATGACTTCCAGCCTCCCGAACAAGCCGGTTTCCGAAAAGGTTTTAGTACCATAGACCACATCCATACGCTTCGACAGGTTATACAGAAGACCGAGGAGTATAATCTGCCGCTTTGCTTAGCGTTTGTGGACTATGAAAAAGCCTTCGATTCGATCGAAACATGGGCGGTGCTGCAATCTTTGCAGCGGTGCCACATTGACTATCGGTACATCGAAGTTTTGAAGTGCTTATACAAAAACGCCACCATGTCGGTCCGAGTACAGGAACAGTGTACGGAGGCAATTCCATTGCAAAGAGGTGTCAGACAAGGGGATGTTATTTCCCCAAAACTGTTCACCACTGCAATGGAAGATGCCTTCAAGCTACTGAAGTGGAAAGGATTCGGCATTAACGTCAATGGCGAGTATATCACTCATCTTCGATTTGCCGACGACATCGTAGTCATGGCAGAATCGCTGCAGGATCTCAGCACAATGCTCAATGATCTCAACAGAGTTTCCCAACAGGTGGGTCTTAAAATGAACATGGGCAAGACAAAAGTCATGTCGAACACCCATGTCGTGCCCATCCCTATATCCGTTGGGAGCTCTGTTCTCGAAGTTGTAGACGAGTATGTCTATCTGGGACAAACCATCCAGTTAGGTAGGTCCAACTTCGAGAAAGAGATCACTCGACGAATCCGACTCGGCTGGGCAGCGTTCGGGAAACTTCGCAACGTTTTTTCGTCTACAATACCGCAGTGCCTGAAGACAAACGTCTTTAACCAGTGTGTGTTACCAGTGATGACATACGGCACAGAGACATGGTCGCTCACTATGGGTCTCGTAAAGAAGCTTAAGGTCACTCAGCGAGCTATGGAGAGAGCTATGCTTGGTATTTCTCTACGTGATCAAATCAGAAATGAGGAGATCCGTAGAAGAACGAAAGTTACCGACATAGCTGAAAGACTTAGCAAGCTTAAGTGGCAATGGGCGGGGCACATAGCTCGTAGAACTGATGGCCGCTGGGGCAAAAAGGTTCTCGAGTGGAGACCACGCACCGGAAAGCGTAGCGTGGGACGGCCTCCAACGAGATAGACGGACGACCTGGTAAAGGTCGCAGGAAGTCGTTGGATGCAGGCGGCTTGTAACCGGTCCTTGTGGAAGTCTATGGGGGAGGCCTTTGTTCAGCAGTGGACTTCCTGTGGCTGATATGATGATGATGATGATGATAACAACTGCTTAATATTCTAGAGGTCGTAAACGCGGCTGTTCATCGTGAAAACCCCACAGATCGATTCTCAAGTCAAGCAAAGTAGTTTTGGGGGCTTACTATAAATTATTGAAAATATGAAATTTGGTATAGGGGTGGATTTTCACATTGGAGAAGAATATAGGGTACCTCTTGCTTCAAAAAGTCCTTCATGGAGTGGAACCATGGGCAAAAGCTAAGTAGTAAGTAGTAAGATAGGACTAGCTATCCTACTGGATATATAGGAAGTATCCTATCCTATCCTACTAATATTATAAATGTATAAGTTTGAGTGATGATGAATGGATGTTTGTTACTCTTTCACGCAAAAATACTGAATGGATTTTGATGAAACCTTACAGTATTATTATTTATACAATAGAATAACATATAGGCTATAATTTATAACAATTTTGAGTTAATTAGCTAAATAACAACAATAATTAAAAGTAACCTTTCCACGCGGACTAAGTCGCAGGCAGAAGCTAGTACTTTATATAATCGTTTATACAATTTTAACAACAGAATTGCTAATAGAGATCTAGACAAACGACTAGATTAATGATATCATACAATTTGTTCTATAAAAAGGACTGAATAGACAAGGCCATTGTAACTCAGTGACATAACAGTGCGTGTGCGCATCGATGGGTGAAGGTTGTTACAGATGTGCACTAGTGGATATAATCATGCGTTTGTCCTGTTTCAGCTTGTATTCATGCAAATATGTTGTAAACACATACTGTTACAAAAACCGGCTGTTCCTGCAACGCGCTTGTGACTCCTGTGGTGTAGCGGGTGTCCATGGGCAGCGGAAATTGCTTACCATCAGGCGATCTGTCTGCTAGTTTGTCCCCTATCCCATAAAAAAAAACACGTGGCCAAATATTGGGCATACATATTAGCACCCTTAATATTACTATTTTTTTATAAATGACTCGATATGAATTGTTGTTGGTAGACCAATAAATAAATAAACAATAAAATATAAATAAAACTACGTGACGTCATAAATGCAACTTAATTAGATCCAAGGTTTTTCTTACGTTTTATATAAAAAATTGAATGACTTTTTTTTAACTTAAAAACACTGCAAACAATTTTTAAGAAGGATTTAAGATTCTTTTTTTTTGTAGTGTATAATATTCCTACTAATAAATTACAAATGAAAAAGTTACTTGTCTGTTTTTCTGTAATGCTTTCACGCGTAAACTGCTGAATCAATTTTGATGAAATTTAGTACAGAGATAGATAGACCTTGGAGGAGGGTATTGACCTTTTGTCTCAAAAAATCCTTTAGAATGCGAGTTGAACCAGTGCGAGTGAGCAAAAGCTATTATAAAATATTTTCTAAAGGCAGCCTGTGGGCCATCAAGCCAATAAAGACAAATTTGAAGAAAAATCATTGGCACAAAACAAAAAAAAAAACATTCAAAGAGCAGTAAGCTTCCCGCTCAATAGAATTTTACAATCCAATCGAGTCTGCTCTTCGCTACGCTACGGAATATTTTTCACACGATGTCGTGCACTGCGGACGAATACACAAGCTTGAAAAGAAATTCCAAATAACTATAACAAAATACTGAAAGGAATTTCTTGACGGAACTGCCTTGTTAGTATAGTGGTACAGCGGTCAGCACATCAAGCTACCCCAATCTGTCAAATTTGTTTGATAGATTTTCAGCTTTATTTCAACAGGATAAGGTTCATATTCAATTGGTAAAATTTTACAGTTTTGGATAGGTTGACCTGCTGGCTTCTGTACTAAGCACGACTGCTACGCTGGGGCTCTTGGTGGCTGGGTGATTCTCAAGTTAACCAGTGCAATTGGTTTTGCTATAAAATTTTCAGTAGGCGCTCGGAATTAGGATTTGTGCTCGGTTAATGGAAAGGTTCGCCTCTATTATATGGGAACTAAACATAACAGCGAACTGTCTTATGTATTTACATATTCCTTGGCGTCTTTTTTTTATTTTCTACTAATACTGTACTATTTAGAATACAAAACTGCCTCTCTGCACGCTCGGAGGAAAAGTGTATTGCATATCCTCGATTACGCTTCTATTTCCTTTTGTAAAAGCTAATAACTCCTGACTTTAATTAAAATCGATACTACATGATTGAATCTCGATTTTTAACTCGATCCTTTTTGTTGTAATTGGCACTGGCCACTACAGGATTACACGAACAAATCCTGTCTTAGCTACACTCCGTTCAACTACTCGGTTGAAACTAGTCGACTTAGTAATTAGACAGATAATTGCTTGAACAGATGCTATCTGGGACTGCACATACTCGTACAAGGTTGGATCCGAGTGTAATTACAGCTTCAGATTTAATTCCGACTTTAAAGAATATTCCTGTTCGAAATTCAAAGAATTTATTCCTGGTCCTAGAAAATTTCTTACAGACGTGGATCGTAAAATATGTATGGAAAAGTATTCATTGAATTTATACATATACTAATGTCAGTGCAAATTCCCTATGACTTTTTCAATTATAAAATAAATAGGAAATTTGCACTGACATGAGTATATGTATAAATAAAATGTGAATTTACGATAATTTAAAACCTCGTGACATTTTTAATAGACAGTTTGAATTTTTTTTTATTATTACTATTTGTACGTATTTATAATTTAGATTAACAGTTTTTATCCACATAGCCAATTTCAAATTATATTATATTTTCATGCTGAATAAAGTAGGCGAAATATGAAGAACAAATATTATTACTTTAAGATCTACCAATGTACCATATTTCAAGCAAATAAATAAATAAAATTATTATTATGAATTTTGTAAATGTTTTACTTGATCAGTTCAGCAATTTACCTTCCCTCTTTCGAGCCTTTTCCCAACTATATTGGGGTCGGCTTCCAGTCTAACCAGATGCGGCTGAATATCAGTATTTTAATCGAAGTGACTGCCGTGAAACCTTAGCAACTCAATTTATAGGTAATACCGATATCTTGAGGATTGGTTGTCAGACTTCTTTGGCTTCTGACTACCACTAACGTTTGTCATAGCTATTCGTATGACAACCGGAACTGACGGTTTTACGTTCTCTCCAAGAGACGGAGGGGTCTCGATGTGTTCAGAATGGCCATCCAAACACAGACTGACCTTGGCTAGCGCAGTTTTACATAGTCACGAGCGAGTGTGATATCTAATCAATGAAACCATAACCAAAAAGCATTCTTATACGAGTAGCTAGCTATGTATCATTAACACTGCTAATTGCTCAATGTGTAATTATTTAAGACATACGTTCCTTTTGTCCTAATCATAATCAGACTTTTGTTCTTTTTGATAAGATAAGACATCCCTACTAATATTATAAATGCGAAAGTAACTCTGTCTGTCTGTCTGTTACGCTTTGACATCTAAATCACTGAACTGATTTTAATGAAATTTGGTACAGAGATAGAGTTGACCTTGAGAAAGAACATAGGATAGTTTTTATCTCGGACTTTTGAATAGTTCTCTTGGAAACGCGATATAATCGAACTCGACGCGGGCGAAGCCGCGGGCGGAAAACTAGTAAATAATATTTTGTATAAACAAAACTTCTCTACTAATATTAAAGATGCGAAAGTAACTCTGTCTGTTACGCTTTCACGCCAAAACCACCGAACCGATTTTGATGAACTTTGGCAATGAGATAGATTAGACCTTGGAAAAGAATATAGGCTATCTTTTGTCCCAAATAGCCCTTTGAAATGAGGTGAAATCGTGGGCTACTAGTCAACAAATGAAGAAACAGTAGTTTTACGAAAAATATATCGTAAGTACAGACGCCAGACTGCAGGTCAAGCTATCTAAAACTGACAAATTTTCACAATTGAAAACGAACCTTATTTGTTTGTATTAAAGTTGAAAATATATCAAATAAAATTGACACATTGGGGTAGCTTGATGTGCTAGCCTCTGTACTACGCATTAAAGATAATTTTATCATTACTTTTATCTGATTTCGGCGAAAAGTAACTTCTAACATAATCTTATTTGCTCAACCAAATTCTTACAAATAAATACCATTCCAAAACTAAACTACCTTGAACTGAACTAACATTAAAACTGATTGAAAGTTTAGGGCTACATCGAACTAAGATAATATCATTACGTTATCAACTCCAGAATCTGGAGAACAAAATCATTAACTACCAACCAACGAATCGGGGAAAGTAACATAAACAAAAACATGCGTGTACGACTGAATTACATTAAAGAACTTTCTGAAGGAGTCAATAGCGATACTTATCGTTTTCTTTGTAACCAGTCCATTTCATTAGCCGCAAAATGATCTGTCAAAGGGAGGCCGCCGAAAGCTATTGGGGGCATAAATAAACCTCCTACCCGAAAGTACGAAACGCAAATGTTTTCCGAGCGTAAACTATTTGATTATCCTTTGAATTGAACTGAAGGTCTTTTGTCCCATTTCCACGTCAATACACATTGAGAAAAAAGAAACTCGTGTATTTGCCGAGGTCAGGAACTGAGTAGACTGCGCTGGTGGTGATTTTTTGATCGAAGTTTCTTTTTGTGATCCTATTTTTTGGAAATGGAATGGAACTCATTCCTGGCATACGTCTTTCTCCGAGCCTTTTCCTATGTTTGGTTTGGCGTCTAGTCTTACCAGATGTGGCTGAATACCAGTATTTTACACGAAGCGACTGCTATCCAAACTCCGCAACCCAATTTCTCGTAATACCGATATCCTGAGGATAGACTGCTTGTCAGGCTTTTAGGGATTCTGACTACCACTAACGAATTTCATAGGTGTTCGTGTGACAAATGGGACCGACGGCTTTACGTACTCTCCAAGGCACGGAGGGGTCTGGTTCTGTTAAGGAGGTCACCCATCCACAGACTGACCGTGACTTAAGCTCAGCGCAGCTTAACCTTGCAGATCGGTTGATCAGTTTAGTTATTAGTTATCCACGAGCACTTAGTCTTAATAATTTTGAGTTTTGTCCGCTACTTTGCTTATTGATAAGCAACAGTGCAGTCTACGATGGAACACGCTTATCCAGCAATAATCTGTTGATTCTCTTGAAGCCTGCCAAATTGTAATTATCTGGAAACACATACGCCTGGACTGTAACCTAATCCACCTCAATATGAGAGGAGACCCGTGCCCAGCAGTGGGACAGTATATGGGTTGATGATGATGACACACGCCTGGAGAGGCTCCTGGCTAAGTAATAACTAAGTTGATCTGAACCGATCTGCAAGGTTAAGCTGCGCTAGTCACGGTCATTCTGCTGATGGGTGATCATTCTTAACACATAGAGATCCCTCCGTGCCTCCGAAAGCACGTAAAGCTACGTGATATCACAAAAAGATCTATTAACGTAATTCTTATAACATCTCTCCAAACAACCCGGATCCTTTAATACCGCTTCGAATGTGAAAAGTCAAATTACCTTTTCATTTCCATCGATACACGAAAAGATAAAATCTGAAAAAGAATTTTAATTCTTGGCCCGTAAAGTTATAATCTGCTTTGACTTTGAACGAGATTGGTTCCATTAATTCGTATAAGGCAGAAGGATAAGCTTTTAATGCCAACATTCCGAAATATGGCCGATTGGGGTGAAGTTTTGAGGGGTAATATAGTGAATGTAACCAAGTTTTTATATAGCTTATTTTTTTATATTATACCTATAACACAACATACTATAACGCCTGTACTCTTCAGTTAAGCAAAGGTATACCAATTGTACACCCACAGTTATGCTCGCTTTAGTCAACCTGGGAATCGAACAGGACATCCAGCGAAGCAGTCGCGCCAGGACCACTACGCTACTGAAGCAGTTTGAAAAACTACATAAACTATATTATTACTATAAAAAACCCAAAAAAAAAACAAATTTTAAATATTCAAATAAACAATTAAAATAGGTTGTTGACATATCAGCTGATTTTTTTCCAAAAAAATAATTATACATTATAACCTATAATAGGTTACAACCAACAATAGATCTATCATAGTTATGTTATAATTATTTATATCTGCATAATTTAAGGAAACGGGTTGCGCGTGAAACGGTATTGTGGCTGCATAGTAGGTAGGTACATCATACAAAATGTTTGTGCGATAATAATTACTGTTTTAATAAGAAGAAATTATCACAATTTTTTCAATTAAAATCTACAAATCTGTATGTTGGTTGCTTAGGGTGTAGATTTCCACTAAGAATGGTTCTAATTAGAAATTCATTCTGAATTTGGTAAAACTGGGCCTTGGGACCAAACCCAATACTGCAGCCGCACTTGCGACAACGAGACTGATGAGGTAGTTCATTTAAGTAACACGATAAAAAACACACACCAATCAAGAAATTTCGAACATAATATACCTTCGTAGTACGTTATGTAAAGACCCAGTATTTTGAAAGATCCAACGGTACACGTTGAAGTAATTACTTTAAGCTCTTTTGGGTTCGTCTTTTATGGCAAAGTTGTAAGAACTGCTTTCCTTAAAAGGTCCGTTGGATCGCAGTGAAGGAATATGATGAATCGGGAGACAATCTGTATGTGTGGAAGGACGTTTCTTTGTTACTGTGATAATCTGACATACAAGCATACGCCTCATGGTAAGTGGCAACTGCAGCGTATAGACGTCACCAACTCCAGTGGTATCACTGGCACATTGTCATCTGGAGACCTCAGCTTTCACAGTAATTTTACTGGCTACTTTGCCCTTTAAACTGGAACATAATAATGTATATTGATTTCTGTCATTTACGCGAATATTATGCATTGAAATAAAACTACTTTTTACGGATTTTATCGCGTTATATTGATATTATTAATCCCGACGTTTCGGACCCTTTACAGCGTCCATGGTCACGGGTAGACTGAGGTGGTGGGCGTCTTGATGATATAATTACTGACAGCTACCCTACATATTTTTATTGTTACATGATCAATGACATTTATTACTAATTATTAATTAAAACTAGATGGAGCCGGCATTTCCTAGCTGACGACCTCTGAGAAGAAACGCCGAAACAAACTCAGAGAATCATGGTCTCTTTTAAAGTAACAATATTCAATGATCATGTTTTAGTTGTTAATTATTGGCAATCCGATTCACGCAGAACGCTCTCACAGTATCCTTTGAAACGTCGGGATTAATAATATCAATACACGCGATAAAATCCGTAAAAAGTAGTTTTATTTCAATAATAATGTATGTTTCATATTGGTTGGCTGCAGAATACTTGGCAATGTCGTGGTACAGTCGACAAAAGTGTTAGGTATACAGGCACCTAAATAAACATCTGTGTTTTCTTAAAAAAATTGTCAAAACGCAGGTATTGTAAGCTGCTACACATCAAACCCATTGACGGGTAATTATTTAAATCGCAATCTGTGTAAAGATGCAAATTTCGGTCGCTACCTGTATACCAATCTTTTTTGTTGACTGTGCCATCCCTGACTAACTCAGCAGCATGAGAAGACCCTACCACCTTAAAATACGTTTTGAATCTCATTAATTAATAATGATTATTAATATACTTAGAAACGATCCGTGTCTGAAGTTAGCCGTTCCGTTCCGTTGGCTCCGCAGGTAATCACATAAAAACTGAGAACAGCTTCATTAGCCCGGTGGCTGTTAGAGCGACTGTAACGTTTGAGACCCTGGGTTCGATTAAGATTGAGAAAAGTGTTACTAGGTTTTTTTAGAAATCAAAGTCTCGCTCCCTATTATTGGGACCTAAATATGCTGATGATGATGAAAATATCGATATCCTAAGAAAATGTTGATACGACGTAAAACTGGTTTATGTTACCAACGATTATCATAGTTAAATGATAACCGATCCGACGGTTTGAAGGAGCTTTACGAAGCACGGAGGGTTCCCAATATAATAATAGAATTTATCGGTGTTGATATTACTTAGGTATTTGTAAATACCTAAGTAATATCAATACCGATAAATTCATTCATCACCGCCCATTAACTATTTTACAATGAATAACTTTATCGATAGGCAACCCTGTCATGCAATAATAACAAAATAAAATACAAAATAATATTTTAAAAAAGCATACATTTTACCTATATGAATTTTAAAATTTTAATTTAGTTAGGTATTCCCAAATATTGTAAAACAAAAAATGTTTTAACGAAAATAGGTTTTTTAATTATAAATTCACTTTGATAAAAATTTTATCCTCTACAATATGCATTTTATGAAAAAGATAAGCCTCAATAAATATCTGGCCATGTATCAAACTTCCATTAATAAAATATTCTCAAAAAAATATTTTTAAAAAACACAGGTGAGTTGTATAAATCCACGTATTATTAATCTACTGAAAATGGGCCTCATCTATTATTACGATAAAATTCACTTATCTAAGCATTTCACAAAATGGAGCGACAGATAACTAATTAAATGCTTATCCTAGAGGTCACTAAAGTCAACTTGAGGCTAGGTTACATTTAATACTTTGCAGAAGAGTTATAAATTTTTGTGAACCAAAAATTCAACCATAATAGGCAAGATTCGAACTTACGTTGGTGTTCGGTACGAACACTTATATTGTCTTGTAAGCAATTACTACAATGCGCGATGCGGTAATTAGGCCATTGAGCGCCGCCGTATTGCACTTTTATCATATCAGTAATAAGTAACATCAATGCATATTTCGCCGTTGCCGGGTGCGCTCATTAACATTCAACATTCATCTAGGATAACATTTAACAGTTAAGGACAATTTGTAGAAAGTGAAATACAGACTCTGAGTTACCGTAAACCTTCTATCATTAAAACAAACATCCCCACGGTCAGGCACCAACAGTTGGTATACGACCTTAAGCCAATTGAACTACTTAGGTGTCTGCCCCATGAGTTCGAATTTGTCTTAAACTTATTCTGTCTTAAAGTGACGTCAGTGTGACAGCGTGGCTTAGTTAGTAATTATGCCTTATCTCTATAAATTTTTAATGGTATGACGCATTCTTTATAAAAAAAATATTTCATATAAAACATACCATCACGCCTGTATTCCGCGTAGGGTTGGGCAGATGTACACCCACAATTCTTAAGTATGTTTAAGGTCCCATGTAACGAGCCTATCGTCAATAATGGCTTACATATCCAAACTTCGATCTGCTACTAAAAATTTCTGAAAAAAAAAAACCAATAACACTGCTTTACCTGGGAATACCAGGACCGCAGCTTAGCTCCCTAACGAGGCAGTCAGCTTAATAGTGCTAAGCCTAATTCAACTACAAGTTGTGGGTATATACAACTAATATAACAAACACCGATAGCTTAGCCACTGTGCCAGATATTTTTTTTTATTACTTTTCTGTCCGTTCACATTCTCTGTCTCATCTTTGACCATTCAATTTAAACAATTAATACGGTTTACGAACACGCTCCTTAGAAATATTGTGTTTTTCTTTTTCTGTTTACTTTTTCTCGTCTAAAAATCTACATAAATTGTTCTTAAGGCAATGTGAAACTTAATTGTGGTGCAGTTCAATAAATTTTAAGTGTATTTATATAAGAATTTTAATTTAAAATGTGTGTAGCTTGATTGAGTGAGTAAAGAGTGCGTGCCATTGCAATTTATCTACTGTAAGTGAATTTAGATCGTGTGTGGTTGTGATTAGTGACAATTTAGCGTGCTGTGGAATGGTTTGTGTCATCATTGATATTAAATGACTAGTGGACAAAGAATATCTGGTGCTGACAGAACTGTAAGTCTTTTGAATTATTAAAGTAAGGAGTATTTTCTACACAATTTTTCAGTGTACATATTGCTATGATTTTGTAGTAAGAGATTACAACTTGATGTAACCACACCATATTTCGGTTTAAAAAAATATTTCTCAAAGTACTTTACAATGTTCGCTTACAAAAGAAACAAATATAAGAATAATAAGCTTAAAGTACGTACAATATCAGGAAGAGTTTTACATAAGTAGGTACATGGTTACTATGATAATGATATAGGTACAGTTATTATAAAACAGTTTGCATTAAATAGTTTTTTAGTTTAAATATATTTAAGGATTTTGACATTACTAAAAAATTTGGTAAAGTATTATGCGATTTTGCTCCCTCAAACCTTATGTTACTTTTCCCATAGTTTGTTCTGGGATATTATATACTAAGTACGTTAATCCAACTTAATCACTACTGTAAAATATTATTGAAACCGTGTCTAAAGGAAACTAACGTCTACAATAATTATATGGGACGAACCAGGTTTTTTTTATGTGGGACGAATATCAGTGGGCCGAACGAAGAATAAATCAAATTACTTTCTAATTTCAATTGTTTTTTTTTTAATACACGTCTGAAAGAAACATGAATTTTATTGAAAAAAAAAATGATGGCAAAAGTATTGCATTGGAAATGAATAGAAGAAAGACATAGAATACGTAAAAAGAGAAACAGAATTAAAAAAGTTCTCCCACATTCAACTGTCGCCAAAAATGCCCCAATTTTAATTAGCTCCAACGAGAAGCACACATTCACTGCCAACGCAATCTCTTAAAGGGCTGTTAAAAAGATTAATAGAAGGGTCGATGAGGTCATTGGTTCCTATTTAGTACCCTCCAGGGTTGCATATAGTACGCCCTTTTGTCTGGCCTCCTCAAGTTAACAGTTTCGCACTGTTATAGGCTACCCTTGTTCCCCAGATTACAACCCTCAGCACCTATTCTGCTAACTCAGCATTTCTCTCCTTAGACCCACGCATACGTCATTCCGATCATCCCATTCTTCCTCAGTCCGATTCCATCCTTCACGGTGCACGGTTGCCAATTTCGATCTAATTAATACTAATTAAATAAATCATTTAATTATTCTTAAAAAGTGTTTTTTAAAAAGTCCTTGACGGTATCCCGTATAACATTGGTGGCAGCTGTAAAGGGATCATAAAAGGTCCTCGGTATCCTCCGAAAGTTCGTAACCAAGTGAACTCGATTCCCAAACAGTGAAAGTGTGAATTAAAGTAAATCCTGTGTGTTAAAGAACTATAATACAAATTACGCACAATTACCTACACACATGATTCCTGTATCATCACCGTTCTTAAAATAACGAGTGCAAGTAGATATCCTAAGATATGTGTTATGTGAAGTGAAAACCTACCAATTCCCGTTCGAGTTAAAATCGAGAAACGACACAGTCGTACCGTGTCACAACATTTGTGCATCTGTTCTACATCCAAGTTAAATCGGGCTCATCTTCTATATCCCCAAATAACTATCATTCTATATCTAGAGGTCACGTTGACCCAAAAATCGTAAATCCTACAAGTGAAAGTGTACAAACCAAAAAACGCCTAATATGTTCCTGTCGAGTATCCTGCTCTGCGGATTATCAATGTGAGTGATTCTACTTATATAAATCCTGAGTGAAAAAGCTTATAAAATCAAAATCATAGTGATCCAGTGTTCTAGTGTCGTGTTTTAAACGAAATTCAAGTGTTAGAAATATCTTATAATTAAACATTGTTTTTATTATCCCCGAATTGTCTAGACGTAATCGTATACTTTGTTATTGCATTACATCCGTTACCGAGTAGCTCCGTCAGTTCCCTCATAACGATAACGTCCTCGCCCACATAATTTCTTAGAACAGTCTTATCTTACTTAGACTTTCTAGTTAATCCCGTGTGAATAAATTCATAACAATGTCTCAAGATAAGACTAGTGTTTTGCAGTCAGACGTTGTAGATTTAAATGTCCTAATTAAGTTTATAAAACCATTCGATGGATCCAGAAATTTACTAACCCCTTTTATTACTAATTGCTCTAATGCATACAACTTCGCCTCAGCCAATCAGAAAAATATAATATTTAAATTTATTATAAGTCAACTTCAAGGCCGAGCAGAAGCTGCATGCTCAATTAAAGAATTTAATAATTGGGAACAACTCAAAGAATTCTTAAATACTCAATTCGGTGAAAAGAAATATTATTCACATTTATTAACTGACCTTCAAGAATGCCGACAGATGTCTAACGAATCTGTAACGCAATACTCACTTCGATTAGAAACATGCTTATCCCAATTATTAACCGAAATAACGCTTTCTAACACTAAGAAAACCGAGCTTGCTGGTAAAACAAGCTCAATGGAAGAAATGGCGCTGCATACTTTTATCCTTGGGCTACATCCTAAAATATCAAATAATGTCCGGGTTCGATCCCCGAAAACATTAAACGAGGCCATTAATGCAGCTGTCTCTGAGGAAAAAATCTTACATTTTATTAACAGGAAACATCACTCTACGAATGATTCCAGTTCTTCAAAACCACGACCTTTTTATAAACCCGAAAATAAAGTGCGTGAATTTAGACCCAATACAGAATTCCAAAACAAACCGCGATCATACCCTCTCTATTGTCGTTATTGTAAAAACTCAGGTCACGTCCTGGAAAACTGCCGGAAGAGGGAATATAACAACAAACGTTTCGGTGTTTCTCAAAATCCTCAAGGTCCTAATCGCGTCAATTCAGTAGAGCAAGGCGAAGATGTTGTTGACAATGTAGGTGAAGATACCTACCAAGATTTAAACTAAGCCGAGGCCCGCGTTGGTGTCGGTCGGGCCACCGTAATCCAAAATCCGACATATTTTCTACGCAGTATCCTTATCTAAACTATCCAAATAATAAATACTTACCTAAATCCTCAAGGTCAAGGGCATCCGTTACAAGGCACTGCTACTATGAACCTGAAATAAAAAATCATGTAAATAAACAAAATAATATTAATTCTAAATCCCTACTAACCATGACTCCCGCTACAAGGTCAAGTCATAATTCTAAATCCTTAACATACACGACTGCCACTACAAGGTTAAGTCGCAATTCTAGATCCTTATTATCCAGCCGCAATCCTGAAAAAGAAATAACATTCAATTCCCAAAATACAAAGTACTTACCCAAAATCCCGGTTCAAGAAGAAACCGCCCCAGAATCGATACATGATTCTGAAATTTATAATTGTACGCCAAATATATCTCATAAGTACTTACCATATATTAAAGTACATACCTCTGTATCCTCGAAGCCATTATCCTTATTAATTGACACAGGCGCATCCTTTAGCCTTATTATGAAGTCTGCCGTCACAAAGATGCCTGAAATTACAAAAGATATCATAAAGTTCAGAGGCATCGATTCCGCTGGTACAAAATCCACTCTAGGTCACATTCCCATCCAATTCGAATCCTTAGAACACCATTTCCACATAGTCGAAGGAGTAGAATTTCCTTACGATGGCATAATCGGCAACGATATATTCAACAAAATGAATGGCAATATAGATTATCCTAAACAACTACTCACATTAAATAAACGAGCCTTTAAACTTAATTTCAATGAACCAATTTTCGTCATCCCTGCAAGAACTGAAACAGTAATAGAATGTACTGTATTAAATCCTGAGCTTCGCGAAGGACTCATCTTAGATCAACACCCCATAGAAAACCTCCTCATTGCAAATTGTATAGTAAAAGTGAAAACTAATTCGCGAATTAATTTAACTGTTGTGAATACTTCTGAACATCCTATTTCCTTTAGTTCCGACCTGAAATTAAAAATTACTCCTTTCGATGACTCTGAAACGGTTCAAAATATATGCAATTTAAGAACTAATAAAGAGCATCATTTTGATAACGCCTTTACTCGATCCAAACGAGTAATTGACCAAATCCGTATATCCCATTTAAATCACGAGGAAAGCAAAAGTCTTCTCGAAGTCTGTTCTGATTTTTCCGACATTTTCCATCTCCCTGGTGATCAATTGACACATACAGATAAAATCCAACATGAGATAAAAACTTCAACTTCAGTTCCAATTCATGTAAAATCCTATCGATTCCCTGATTGCCATAAAAAAGAAGTAGCTTCCCAAATCGATAAAATGCTTGAACAAGGTATAATCAAACCATCTGCATCACCATGGTCATCACCCATTTGGGTAGTACCAAAAAAATTAGACGCTTCCGGTGAAAGGAAATGGAGAGTCGTAATAGACTATCGAAAACTCAATGACATCACCATTGGAGACTCTTATCCTATTCCAAATATTTCTGAAATCCTTGATCAACTTGGCAAAAGTAAATACTTCAGTACTCTTGACCTAGCTTCCGGTTTCCATCAGATTAAAATGAATCCTGAAGACTCCGCTAAAACAGCTTTCTCAGTTCCCCAAGGCCATTATGAATTCACTCGAATGCCATTTGGCTTAAAAAATGCTCCTTCCACATTTCAAAGATTAATGAATTCGGCCCTCTCTGGTTTACAAGGCTTACAATGCTTTGTATATCTTGATGATATTGTAATCTATTCATATGATCTTCCTTCCCACATTGAAAACCTATCCAATGTCTTCAAAAGACTTCGTAATTTCAACCTAAAACTACAGCCAGACAAATGCGAATTCCTACGTAAAGAAGTGTCTTACCTAGGACACATTATTACTGATCAAGGTGTCAAACCCAATCCAGAAAAGTTAAAAGCCGTTCATCAATTTCCTATTCCTAAATCCTCAAAAGATATAAAATCATTTTTGGGCTTTGTTTCATATTATCGTCGCTTCATCCCTGATTTCTCGAAACTAGCTAAACCCTTAACCAATCTCCTGAAAAAGGATGTCCCTTTTATCTGGGAAAACGAACACCAGCTTGCATTCGATACCCTGAAAGAAAAACTTACATCAGCTCCCTTGTTAGTATACCCTGATTTCTCTAAGCCCTTTATCTTAACCACAGATGCGTCCAATTACGCCATCAGTGCTATACTATCCCAAGGCGAATTAGGCAAAGATAGGCCTATTGCCTATGCATCTCGTACCTTAAATAAAAGTGAGTGTAACTATAGCACCACTGAAAAGGAGTTACTTGCTATCCTGTTCGGTTGTAAAACATTTCGCCCATACCTTTATGGTAGAACTTTCCAAATCGTAACTGATCATCGACCTCTTAAATGGCTATTTAATCACAAAGACCCAGGTAGTAAATTGCAAAGATGGCGACTTAAACTCGAAGAATACGAATACCAAATAATATATCGCAAAGGCAAACTTAACGCCGCTGATGCTCTCTCTAGATATCCCCCTGAAAACTCCGAGTTCGTAAATCCTGTAGCTCCTCAACCAGTTCCCGGACCTTCACATTCCAATGATGACAGTCCTCTATTCCCTGACACAGAAGACTCGTATGACTATGAAGACCTTCTAAACCCAGATGCTATTCCTCCTATTCCTCCAGATCAAGAAGGCTTACTGGAATTACCAGACGATTTGAGAGACTTAAACCTCGAAGACCTGGAAACCCCAAATCAACCGACAAATAATCAAAATAATGACTTACCTTTCTCCCGCGATGTTCCGCTTCAATCTCCTGATACAACTAATGTTCCTATTGATCCACTTGATAGTCCAATCACTAGACCTGAAACATACACGAAATTCCTTAAAGATATTTCTAGTAAAAGCTTTACTCCTAATGTCCAAATTGTTGAACACAATGAAAACCTGTTGAAAACTCCATATAAAAACATTATTATTCCCACATCCATAGACATGGATGACTCCATCCCTTACGTCGAAAACGTTTTATCTAACTTACCTAATAAAGATCAATTCTTGTCCTTAGAAAGGACCTTAAATTCATTCCTTATGCATAAAACTCAAAATAAAGACTTTTACTTCTTGTTTACCAAAGTTCATCACTTTGACTCGTCTTCTTATCCAGATATCTTTGAATCCCTGAAAAATCTTCGAAACGAACTACTTATATCTTTAGATGAAAACAACAAGATAATCGCAATCACTGATTTTAAAAACCCATTCGATAAACATTATTTCACTAAAATATATAATATTATTCTCTACTTATTTAATAATACGAATATAGAAATACATATTTACCATAATAATATTCAATATCCATCCTTAAGCGAAATCAAACAAATACTTAAAGATAATCATGATCTACCTATGGCTGGTCACGTAGGTTCTACTAGAATGTTCAACAGAATAGCTGAAAGATATTACTGGAAAGGAATGCGCTCAGATATAGAAAACTATGTTAAATCATGCCAACTATGTCAGACCAATAAAGCTCTACGTCAAACGAATAGGGCACCCATGCAGATCACTAGTACTGCTAGCGCGGCATTTGAAAAAATATTCTTGGACATCGTAGGTCCTTTACCAGAATCCGGCACTGCCAAATTAAAATATATCCTTACATTACAAGATGACCTTACAAAGTATTCTATAGCTTATCCCCTTAGAAATACTACCGCTGAGGAAACAAGCGAATGCCTCCTTCACTTTATCTCTATTTTCGGTATCCCCAAATTTATCGTCACCGATCAGGGTACTAATTTTACAGCAGAACTCTTCAAACAAACGTGTTCATTCCTGAAAATAAAACAAATCTGGTCAACACCCTATCATCCTCAAACACAAGGCGCCTTAGAACGGAGCCATTCTACATTAAAAGAATATCTCAAGTCCTTTGTAGATCAAGATCCCACTAAATGGTCTAGATATGTCTATACCGCTATGTTAGCATATAACACTAATATCCATTCGACTACAAATTTCACTCCTTATGAACTCGTATTCGGCAATAAACCTTACTTACCTGATTCTATATATGAAAGCAACCTTGACGCTACATATCCAGAATACGTGAGAATCCTGCAACAAAGACTAAAGTATTCACGTACTAAAGCCATTGAAAACATCCAGAAATCTAAAGAACGATCAAAAACCTATTATGATAATCATTCACGTCCTATTAGCTACAAAGTAGGTGATTACGTATATCTTAAAAATCATCTTCGTATGGGCAAAGCGTTGTCTCCAATATGGAAAGGCCCTTATAAAATCGTTAAGCTACACGGCAGTAATAACGCGTCCCTATTGATAAACCGGAGACACGTCAAACACCACTTTGACGAAATGAAACTAGCCCGTAGAGCCTTATAGATATTTTATCCTTAGTACTATAATATATATTATAAGTATTATCCTTCACTTTTAAAACCTAACTATTATTAATATTTTATACCTTTAAGTATCCTATTCAACTTCCACTACGCTTTTCTTACAGTACCACTGTCTGGAGTTTCCCGGATGTTATAAGTCCTATGGAGAGTGGTCCTGGAATCTATTTCGATCCGATTGGTTCTATAAAAGTAATTAACGGACATTTAAGTATAGTAATACCGGTAGATATAAGTTTTATTATTCCCCATTTAGATAATATTGATAAAGTTCTAAGTTCAACTCGCGATTTGTGCAACAAAAGCGAAGTCTTCCTAAGTTCAGAATGTGATAATATAATTCAACCACTTGAAGTTAGATTTTCCGACATGGTTAGAGATTTTGATTCAATTTCCCACCTTATCACACGAAAAACTAAGCGTTCAGCATGGTTCGGTGCTATCGGAACCTTATCTAAACATTTATTCGGAACAATGGACGAAGACGATGCTATTCGGTACGACAAGGCTGTTCAAGCTCTACAGAAAGACCAACGCGATCTAGCGTCCTTCATGAAAGAAAGTATCCTTGTTACCAAATCCACTCTTAATGCATTTAATAAAACTATTAATCAACTTATTGAAAATGAAAAATCCTTGAACAGCGCTGTCAATTCACTATCTGAAAATTTACAAAATCTTACAATAGTGTCCTCAACTTTAACTATCAAAACAAAGTTAATGGAAATTTTAAACATGTTAGAAAATAGTATACTCACCTTATCCTTTAAACTAGAAGATATTGCAAATGGTTTAATGTTCAGTAAAAATAATGTCCTTTATCCTGCTATTTGTTCACCTAAAGAACTTTATAATGACTTAGTTAGTAATTATAGATTCTTACCAAGTTCAAAGGAACTTCCTATTGTCTTAGATATAAATAATATCCATATGTTAATTGAGATATCTAGTATTAGTTGTTATTTTTCAGAAAACAAGATTGTTTTCGTTGTTAAAATACCACTCGTTAATCCTTTAGAATTTAACCTTTATCATGCATTGCCCTTGCCAATTCCATTCAATAATGATTCCTATACAATGATAATACCAACTGCAACATATATAGGTTTCTCTAGAGATAAAAACCAATATTGTTATATTAATGACTTAAAGGATTGTAAACCCATAGATGAAAATTACATTTGTGATAAAATTAATATTATGTCCAGTATTGCCTACCCGACCTGTGAAAGCGAAATTGTGTCTAAAACATTGTCAAAAATTCCTAATGAATGTTCAATCAAGTATGTAAATGGTCACATTGAAATATTTCAAGGACTCCATGACAATAATTGGATTTTCGTTATGTCCCAAAAATCTAAATTCACACTTGATTGTTTAAATAATAACGTTTATGAAACTAATATAATCGGGACAGGTATCATCGAAATTCCAATCAATTGTATTGGCTATTGTAATGGCCTTCAGCTAACTCCTAAACAAATTGTTAAAATCAATGTAACCCATGTAAATATAGATTACAATACTATCCAAAGCAACTTAAGTATACCAAAACTCTCACATACAAATACCTCAAATACCGTAAACATTAAACACACTAACCTTGAAGCTTTATCCAGTTATAAAGAGAGTTTTGATACACTAAATCATAAAATTGAGAAAATTATAGAAAAACCCAATGTTAACTTGTATTCAGAAAATTATTTTATTCCCATTATCATTTATTGTATTTTAGTTTTAATAAGCCTTTATATAAGTTATAAATTGTATAAATTTCGGCACCGTTGCATTCCTTCTTCTAATTCCAGTCATACCGATAATCCTAACCCCGACATTGAACTTACGTCTTCCATTGAAACTCCTAGAATCCGTATTCAAGCTTAAAATTTCCTACCTTACCTCATCCTTATAATTTTCAGACATAAACTTCACTTTCGGGTGTAAGTTTAGTCTTAACCGGGGGGCTGTTATAGGCTACCCTTGTTCCCCAGATTACAACCCTCAGCACCTATTCTGCTAACTCAGCATTTCTCTCCTTAGACCCACGCATACGTCATTCCGATCATCCCATTCTTCCTCAGTCCGATTCCATCCTTCACGGTGCACGGTTGCCAATTTCGATCTAATTAATACTAATTAAATAAATCATTTAATTATTCTTAAAAAGTGTTTTTTAAAAAGTCCTTGACGGTATCCCGTATAACAGCACGATTAGATATTGTGTTGCTAATGGCAATTGGTGATGCGGGCTAAGCCCTTTTAGGGGTAACAATAAACTGTCGATGGAGCCTAAACCTTTTTATCTAGAAGGCTTAATTTAGGTAAATGAAAAGTATCCTGGTCCAAGAACAAATTGTGTCCCCAGGAAACTTATACAATAAACAAGATAAGTGTTGAAATAAATCTACTTTTTACGGATTTTATCGCGTCATATTGATATTATTAATCCCGAAGTGAGTCTACCCGTGACCATGGATGCTGTAAAGGGTTTGAAACGTCGGGATTAATAATATCAATATAACGCGATAAGATCCTAAAAAGTAGTTTTGTTTCAATGTATAATATTCGCCTAAATGTCAGAAATCAATAAGACAAGTGTCACTGACTTGAAACGAACATTTATGAAACTATGCTACGCTGTGTTTCTGGATTCGCTTTCCAGGACAGGCAAATGGTTTTTCTATGAATTTCTCAGCATTAGCTCTGTGTGTGTTTTTGTTATATTTATTTCTATTACCTAAGCCTACCGGTGAACTGTGGGTGTACATTAGTACACATTTGTTTAACCCTTCGGGGAATAAAAGCGTGATAGTGTGTTATGTTATGTAATTGGAATCGAGCTCACAACACTCAGCCGAATGGCAGTAGTGCGTTGACCCTTCATTGCTACGAAGCTGAGGTGTGAAAAAAGTTAATCTTTTTACAAACTTTAAAGGAGTTGGTGCAAAATTTTCTGAGCCGCTTATTAAAGTCACAATAGCGAGGTCCTAACTGACTTACTTAACTTAAAAGGTATAAATATTTGTCCGAAAGAAAATATCCCTTGACTTCAATTTTGTGTATGAGGAAGTCTCTGTAAAAGCAACGACAATAGAGGAATTATTATTCTAGGGTTGTCAATTTTTGTCAAGACTTAGATATTTTTGGCTAATTAAAAGGGCGGTTTTCTTTACTAATTTCATACATAATAATATTTATGTTAAGGTAAAATGTACTTATGAAACGTAAGTGTCTATGGTCTAGTGGCCGAATCGAACCCACCATGACTTGATAAAATCGCCGCTTCTTTTTCCCAGCCAAAACACTAGGAGGCGTTGAAGAGCGGGTGTTTTAGGGGCTGTTTTAATAAAACTACTTTTTATGGATTTTATCGCGTATATTGATATTATTAATCCCGACGTTTCGGACCCTTTACAGCGTCCATGGTCACGGGTAAACGACTGGAAACGTCGGGATTAATAATATCAATATACGCGATAAAATCCGTAAAAAGTAGTTTTATTTCAATGTATAATATTCGCGTAAATGTCAGAAATCAATAGGCTGTTTTAATGTTAAAGTGACTTAACTTAGACTTTAAATAATTATTTTTTTAAAGTACACATACATAAAAAGAACCTGCCTAACACTTGTGTTCGTTTTTGGCATGTTACAAAAATAATTATTTCATTCATTGTCCTATAGTAAAAGCTTTTCTTAGTTTGGGACTAGTAATGCGATGTAAAATATCCCAAATATTATTATTAGTATATAAAGAATGCAGGTTGAACAAACTTTTGTTGTTAAGGTTTTAGTACATCGACACTCCACCGTGCCTTGGAGAGCACGTACTATTGTCAATCGAACACCATTCGTTAGTGGTAGACAGAAGCCCGGATAGAATAACAACCAGCTTATACTTAAGTATAGGTATTTAAAAAAAAATAGCGGAGGTGTGATGGACTGATGGTACTTTGTATAAAATACTGATATTCAGCCGCATTTAGATAGACTAGAAGCTGACCTCTACAAAATTGGGAAAAGGCAATGATGATGACTTTAATACCTACTATTCCCACTAATATTATAAATGCGAAAGTACGTCTGTCTGTTCGGCTTTCGCGCCTAAACCGCTAAACCGATTTTGATGAAATTTATATATAGATATAGATTAGACTTTGGAGATGGACAAAGGCTACTTTTTGTTTCAAAAGGCCCTTGAGGATGCTGTCGGAACCGCGGGCAACATCTAGTTTGTTAATAAATTATAGCAAAGAGGTTTTGCGTATTTCCTTTAAAGTTAATTCAAGGCGTTGCTCTATATTGTTACGGTCACATAACTTTACGATGACGTCTGGAGTTTAAAAGAGGCCATGCCCTCTGAGTTGGAATTAAATAATTATGCTAAAATGTGCTCTTTAATGCCGTTCGCAGTGCGAATTTATGCAAAGAAAAAGAGGTTGAACAAAAACGTCCCAAGTTTTGCCGGAAATTTCTGCGAAAACATGAAAAAGGGGGATATAATAAATAGCTTTTTTTTTAAACATTAACGTGACGTATGCTTTGTTTGTTAAAATTAGCATACTTATCTGTATCACCGACTGCTCGTCAGTGTTCCGAGTTTTGGGCGAGCATTATGCAAAGCTGGAATGAGATTATTTAATTTGGCCTGCCTGCGCTGTCTCTAAAATGAGTTTTTATATCCACGTTAAAGTTGATCTGAGTTAGACGTAGTGTGACTATAAATTAAAAAAAAATTTACAACCCAACTATTTCTCTTCGGTTTACAGGATCGACAACGCGCAAGTGATACCCGTGGTGTTCCAAGTGTCTATAGGCTACGGTAACAGATTACCATCAGATGGGCCGTAAATGTATTGGCCACCTTAGTGGTATAAAAAAAATAGCTGTATCCATTGATGACAGTGGAACGGTTCTTTGAGTAATACCGATATCCTGAGGATAGACTGTTTTTAGGCTGCCACTAAAAAATATTTTCAATGTCTTTTAAATTTTGATGACGTTGTTGGCATAGTGGCTGAGAGGCATGGCCTTCTGTGCCATGTGTTGAAAGTTCGATCGCCGCACAATTGCATGGATGAAATAATATTTGTATGACTTACAGTTCTTCCTAGTTTGGGTGCTTGTGTATGTGATATTTTATATTTGTAAATGGACCTTCGATACAGAAAAAAATCCTAGTGTAATCCTACTGGGCAAGGCTTTTAAATAAGAAAAAATAAAACTTTTTGGTAGGTACAAAATATGTTCATGAACATGGAGATATGCTTCTTCGGCGTTCTCATTAAAAAAGATGGGAGTTACCTTACGAGATTATTACAACAAGACTATTTACAAACCTGTCGCTAGTGACAACCCTATCTCGTACCGGAAAACGAAAAACCCATTCTGTGCGAGTATTAACTCCTTATTACTTTGTTAACACGAAAAAATAAAGGCATAAGAATATTCTCGGGAATAGGCACCTACAATATTCCATTTATTTGAACCAGCCACATGTAATCACAGCCAGTAATATGCTTTCAGTTCATATATAATATCTGCTTACATTATTATGTATATTGAATAAACATTTTCATTTAATACTTGAGACTGAATATCTCTGAGTATTTGAAGATACCTTGATTTTCATCCTTAGGCAGTTACATTAAACTTAGTTGTAAGATGTAGGTACCTCAGTAAAAGTAGCAGTGACTGCCTATTGATGTGACCATGATCTGCTAACCGACATCAAGGCACATAGAAAGAAAGAAGAAAGAATGAAATAATATTTATTTTTAGTGGGCCAAGGGCCAACATGTAAGTTTGGACATTAAGTTGGCAACCAAGTGCCAACATAATAGTTAGTAAAAGTCAATTACTTTATACTTCAAACTTTTTGAATTCATGTGCGTTTTAATATCGTTACTCTTGTTGGTCATACACATGACTACTACGCTAGAAGTCCTTCTTTACTTTGCAGGTGTTAAACTAGTTCAAACGACATAAAAGAAACCGGTTTGGTCTAGTACAAACTAGTTTGACCTTAGTCGCGCTAAAACTCAAAAAACTACTACCGATTATGAAATATTTTTTTGTGTGTGTTGAGTAGGTTCTTGACAGTTTAGTTTCACAGTGGGACTCGGTAGGTGGCGCTACAATTGAGTTGCAGAATAAAACGGAATTTGAGTAACCATCTCAATCCGTAAGTATCAAGATATTTTCCAAATATTAGGTATTAGAAAAAGTCTTTACCCTGCCGTGGAGATTTAGATATTTATCAGTCTGCTTCCAATAATCCGTATAGTAATAATAAATCCATAACCCAATTTTGTTATAGCTACCAAAATCCAAAGATTTTACTACGAATCTACTAAGCGTAAGTAACGTTTTATGTTACTCTATACTATCGCTCTTGATGCTTGCTCAAAACATTTTCTTGGGTATCTACTAATAACACAAGATTGGATGTTAGTCTGTGTAATCTTCGAAACGATACGTATTGTTACGGAAATCCTCAAAGTGCTCATTTAAATTAAGCTTATGGTTTAAGTTACTCTGATAATAAGATGATATTAATTGTCAAGATAGCGTTACAATTCTGCTTACAAAATTTTAGAAGTAATTTATTTATTTATTTCTAGATAAACCGACAGCAATACATATTGAGTACCTAATTAATATAAAATAGTCTTATTAAGGGTGCTGATACGTATGCTTTTTTTATACCACTTAGGTGGCAATCAAGCATACGGCCCACCTGATGATGAGCGGTTACCGTAGCCTATAGACGCTTGTAACACCAGGGATATCACTTGTTCATTACCGAATCTGTAAAACAAAGGAGGAATAGCTGGGTTGGCAGTATAAGTAAGTACCAAAGGAAGTAAGGAACACACAACACAGCTCAAAGCAATGTTATTTCACTTCGATTTTCTGTAAGGTGGAGGTACTTCCGATGGGTCTCAAGGTGTTAAAAGTGGTCACTCATCTGCAGACTAACCGCGGCTAGCGCAGCTTAACCCTGCCGATCGGTTTGTCCGTAGTTATAACAAAGCCACGAGCCGAGTGAGGAAAAAGGTAATAAACAATAATTTTAATTGGATACACTCAATATTAAGCACTTCCCCGGGCCGGTTAATCAAAACTCCGAGCTGCTACTGAGAATTTCATAAAAACACTGCTCGACCTGGAAATCGAACCCAAGACCACTAGCATAGAAGTCGCGCTTAGAATCACTAAACGGACGATATAGTTTCAATTCTAGATACAAGCTTTTAAAATCTTATTTCAGTGTAAATAAATTATACTGATAATTCTTTTTCTCAAGCACACGTAGGCAGTGCCGCGGGCGAAGCGTTGTATATAATAAATTTCTTTTTCGCAGATGTTCCTGTGGGCCATTATTGGATCCCTTGCAATATAATATGCGGGATTTCATTTTCACATATTGTCTGACTAATATTGGCATATGGTGATGCTTCTTGGTAATGAGATGAGCATAACGTTGCCATATTTTAACGTTCAGCGCTGAAATATTTATAGATGTATACATCCTTCGCAATTTTATGTCGGCAAATGATCCGTGTTTGCATATCTACCGTTTATTTTTCTTCTCATAAACTTCGGTAAATATAATTATTTTTGACTAAATAGCATGTTAATCAAGGCAGCTTCTCCCTATTAAATTATTTCATAAACAAAGATTGTTGTCGGAACAACAGCTAAAAATCGGTATCTTCCGGTAAAAAAATAAAAAAAATATTTACACAGAAAATATATTTTAGGAGGAAAATTTTCACCCCTAATTATCAAACGCTCACAGTCAGCTTGGAGGAGTACGCTTCCCATCCTTCATTTGCATTGAGAAAATAAAAATACTGCGTGAAAATAAACGCAGCTTTCTCTTGAAAATACCGGTTCGCATCAGTTCTAACTGGATATGTCTAGATATAAGCAGATTAGGGTTCCCGCGACCGCCTTCTATACATTTGTCATTTTAATAGCATTGCGGAACATTCAGCCCTAATAAAATTATACTACCGCAAACATCAAGGGAATTAAATATTAAATTCTCGCTTTTGCTTCTAATAGCACGCTTAATACGAAATCTGCAGCGAAAGTTTTCTGGATAAACAAAACTTTCTGGGGTGCGAAGTTAGTAATTTTAATTTAAATAGGTTACAGCCTACTTGTGCTGCCTACCTTAAGTGTTTGAATCACGAATGTGGTGTAAACGAACGTAACCCACTCCAAAGTAATGAACTTTGAGTATTAATCAGCTAAGGAGAATCTTCCGTATATTTTTTTTATAAATCTATTTCGTTAGTAGTGTAATAATACTAATAATAAATCAGTCATAGAATGAAATAAATATTATTATTAATATTTAAGTCTATATTACAAACATTGGGTCCAGGCGAGTGTCATTTTTCATAAAATATAGCATTGGTGTTTCGATTTTCATATAACTGCACACTACAAACATTCTACAGACTATCAAAGAATTTCACCTGCACATTCATTTAAATGCGCTTCCTTTTTTTTTAAATTTGGAACAACTCGCTCGTTTTTTTTTCTATAAAATACTCTGATAAAGAGACTGAATACTATGTATATTTTTTTTATCGTATATTTAGTTTTAATTACTAAGATATAAATATTTATATTTTAAGTATTAATATTATCTTTTTGTATTTTTTGGTATTTTCCATGCTAAGATTAAGTTATTAAGCAAAGGAAAAATTCGACCGCGGGCAGGGATTCGAACCCGCGTCTTCTGGTTAGATACCAGACGCTATGACCACTAAGCCACCGCGATACCTACCCGCTACTAATTTTAATATATACTAATTTTAAAGTTATTAAGCAAAGGAAAAATTCGACCTCGAGCAGGATTCGAACCTGCAGAAAGCGAAGGCAAAATTCAACACGGGCGGGCGAGTAGGTATCGCGGTGGCTTAGTGGTCATAGCGTCTGGTGTACCTAACCAGAAGACACAGGTTCGAATCCTGCCCGCGGTCGAACTTTTCCTTTCGCATGATAAAGGATGAAGCAAAACGCATGGTGTATAGGGACGCTCTATAGCTAATTTATACTCTAAGATGAGGGCTTAAGGATACTTTTGAGGTCGCGTGATGAAGCCGGAGCTACTCGCGATATCCATTTTCCATCCATTAAACACAAACTCAGCTGCGTACAACTATGTTGTGTAATGTACTACGTTAAACCGTTTGGTTAAATAATTGTTCTTCTAATGTTGCTTTGGCTGATGGGAATTTTGAAGGGGTTGAATCCTGTTTGAACTTTGTAAGAGGTGCTCGTGTCTTTTATGTTATCAGAGAAGAGGCTTGAGGATTTTTTTTTTATATTGTGCAATAATTTATGTTTTTTTAAAGGAAGTGAGGTTGATTTTTATTGTTTCGACGACGTCTGTGGTTTAGTGGTTAGAGTTTCTGACTGCTAATCATGGGGTCGTGGATTCGATTCCCACAGGACACAAATATTTGTGTGGTTAAAACATAAGTGTTTGTGCTGTTTTAAAAAAAGTATATAAGTATTATATTCATTGTACCCCTAGTACAAGCTATGACTAGATGGTGCTGTGTAAAAAAATGTTACAAAATATTTATTTATTGATTGTACCTAAAAACTACTTTATAAAAACATGTTCGTATTTGAACGCAATATTGTGTAAAATTTTCAGAGGAAATGGCATCAAGATTTTGGTGATTTAAGATTTTGAACAAACAAACGTTTATATCTTTATTTATATAGATAAAATAACCTCCTCCGTTTTTCGTCGGTGTTAAATAAAATTCCAGGTAATTAATAAAAATACAGGTGTTCATATGCCAACAATAACAGCTCCGAGGTAGGGAGAGGTCTAAATGTATTACGAATGATGACCCATCTATAGCCTGACCAGGGCAAGCTTAGCTTAACCTTGTAAAACTTAAAAACTCATCACTCATGTGCACATATTTATTTTATTCCCAAGGAAGTTCACTCGTTACAGCCTAATGCTTTGTACCATAAACAAATCAGTGAATAAACCAACATAAAAACACCATACATCCTAATCTGCAACAATAACACAAATAAAAAAACATACAACATCATAAAGCAAGAAATACCAAATAAAATGTCGTTTACGATTTTTCGAAAACCGTCGAAAATTTTTCTCATCAAAATGCGTCGGCGCGGAAAGTTTTGATTTCCAATAAAAAGGGGTTCTCTATATATTATTAGGGTTGGCCTCAGCGTGTTAGATGACAAAATATCGGTCCGGTTCGTTTTCATAACTGCCGGTTCCGTAATCAAAAGTTTTCGAATAAATATTTGTGCTGTGATCAGGAACGGGGTATCTGACTTAGGTAATATTGGATAATATTGGGATCTAAGGTGAGCTGTGTTGAATGATAGTGTTTAAACTCCAAATTGGGATACTGCCGTATTTCTCGTGATGTTTGTGAACGTAATTGCACGGTATCCCATGTACTCATATACTAGGTACTATCCCAGCAAACATCATTAGATTTCCGCATCAGGACCTGCAATATCCTCCAAAATACGCGTGGAATTCAAATAATGACTCAAAATGCTTTATTATATAACTACTTGCATTTTTTTGTGAGTCGGAAATTTAAAACTAAATTCTGTTTAGTATTGCGAAGACATTGCCATTCTAAATCAATATACTGTGATTGCAATTGAAGCCTGTTGAGTGGTCAGTGAATGTAAAAACTATTTTTTAAATTTATTATTTTTATTATTCACAGCAGGTATACATTGTTAAGTAGTCTCTACTAAATAATGTTAAGAAATTATATTATCAACTTCGTGGATGGCTTGCATAAAAGAGATAAAATAATATATTAATACTTTGGAAGCATACATCATCTATATTCCATTTGGTTAGGTAATTAACTAAAGGTAAACAAATCATAAAAAAGGTTCTTTTATATGGCCATTTTTCATTTCGAAATAAAACGTAACCAAAATAAATTAATAATAATTTAAAATCACATTTTCCTTTTAAATACCAGCATATTTATCTACTTTGTTTAATATTAAATGGTAAGTATTCATTGTTAAGCTTGCGAACAATGAATTAAATAAAAATTTACAATTATGTCATAAAGATTTACAATGTGCCTACTAAAAAGAACCCAAAAAGACAGGTATTCAAAACATTTTTCTACAAAAATTTAAGTACTTATTTATTTATTAACCAACTTATACTTACAGTTTACACTACACATACAAGTATCTGTCAATTTATTATAATACTGATACAATCCAATTCAATAAATTATAATTATCATGGAATATAAAATTAGGAAATAAGAAATTATTGAACTCGATTCTCAGGAATCTCAGTTCTGTGCTCGCAAGGCATCAAGTGACTTATCATAAACCAATATATTATTAATGTGGATAAGTGCTAGGTACAACGGACTGGTTTTAAGGGTTACGGTACAGGATTGAGGTATCGATAATAGAGGATGCTGACGAGGACGAAGTGTATGCCTGATAGGCAGTGGAATATTAAAGGAAATGTACCTACTTCAATAAAACGGAATTGAAATGGGTACTACGAATGAAGCGGTTAAAATATTTAACAAGCGTTATCTACATTTCTTCTGACTTCCAAGCTGTGGTAGGCAACCATACCTAGGACGAATGGTGTTTAAATTGAAAAGTAGTACCTACTGCGAGGAAGGGAATAGAAATATTTAACCGATATTACACTTAGTACACCCTATTCGTGACAATTTGTATTTACTTTACTTTCGTTCGTTTTTGTGTTTCTTTTGCCGTAAATTGTGTTTATTGGTTATATATTGTTATTGTTTGTTCGTTGTTCTTCATCTGACTCAGATTAAAACTTATAAAGTCAATTAAAAGGTATATGCATTTCACTCCCGATTCATAAGATACCATTGTGATAAAAGGTTGACCAGCCCTACGCCGCCATTTTTATTATTTACCTTTAGTTAAGTACCTAACCAAATGGAGTATAGAACGTTGCAAGATACAACGTTGTGAACTACAGCAACAAAAAAATCCGTAACGGGTCTATATACCCTCTTATTCCGACAAAACGCAATATAACCTCGTACATCGCCAGATGTCCACCGAACGACTTAGTTATTTGCCTTGTTATAGAGAGATCGCGTCATTGGTGGCTCGTATTTCGTTTTATTTTATTTTTGCTTAAAATAGTGATTGCTACAGTTAATCTGTAAAGACATAATACTTGTAATTCTGCTTCAGTCACAAATGTTTCAAAGCTCTTCATATTAGTCATTTTATCTGTGATGACTTCTATGTGATATAAAGTTAAAATATTATTATTTCAATAATTCGGACTTTATGAATAAGAACATTTAAATCAGTTTCTAATCCTCAGTCAGTGAATGGTCGGAATCTATTTTGATAAAAAAAGTTTAAAAAGAAATGAGCATAAAACATTCTACTATATTTTTTACAGTATGCCATAAAAAAACAACAAAGCCTGTTCACTTTCATTTCAAATCTCTCTGTTTTGTGCAGTTTTTGGCCATCCCTAAACCTGCAATAATATTTAAAAATATATATTATGTATATTATTTCTGAACTCTCCATTTAAATAAAACTCCCGTTGTGTTTTCCTTCGTAAATATAAAATGATAATAAAAAAAATAAAAGCTAATAAATAACTTTCTTTAGTAATATAAACTATAATGAACTAACTGTAAAGTAAGTTGTGTCGGTTGAAAAGCAAAAACTTGCATTTCAATAGGTGTTACTGACGTCACCATAAAGACGTAAATTCAGTATGTGAAAACAGTAAACACATTACGTTATCGACTACAAAATAACACATTAAACGTTCGCGTATCGTAACGTTTATTACAAAAATTCCTAAATTAATTCCCATTTTTAACGTAGAAATATTTCACCCTTTAGCTATCTAATTTTAGCCCGACCGCTTGAGCAGCAAAGGGGCAATTTCATAAGTATTTTTGACGTAAAACGCTCATATTGTGTTACTTTACCCGAATAGGAATTTGCAAAAATGGCTATATAGGAATATCCATTTACAATAATTATCATTATATCATATCAGCCTATTGCCGTCCACTGCTGAACGTGGCCTACATTCAGCAGTGGACGACAATTGCCCAAAGAGCGTCTTGGGCAGCCCGCATCCATCCACCTTATTCAAATCTGTTTATTCTGTCCATCGTGTCGCAGGACGTCACACACTACGCTTGCCCAAACGTAGTCTCCACTCTTACACTCGTCTGCTCCACCCATTGTCTGTGCGTCTGCAGACATGGCCGGTCCACTGGCCGTAAGTGGGACAATAATTATGAACAGTAACAAATATTAATATAAAAATAAATATATATATTTATTTATGTAAAAACAGATCTTATAAAGAAACTTTTACAAGTCAATATTTAATTAATACTAGACGGCGCCGGCATTTTCTAGTCAACAACTTCTGAGAAGAAACGCCAAAACAAACACAGACATATGGTCTCTTTTAAAGTACCCAGGAACAGTATTCAACCTTTTCAGATAAATCGGTTGTTACGCTTTTGGGCTTCGGACTACATATTGTCATAGGTTTTCGTGTCACAACCAGGCCCAACTGCTTCATGGTTTATCGGGAGTAGGTCTTGATGATTATCCATCCATAGACTGGCCGCAGCAAGCGCAGTTTAACCATTCAGATCGATAGATCAACGTAGCTATCCTCGGGATTCTTGTCTGTGAATTGTTCTCACAACTTTTTAAGGATAAGTAGGTCTCAAAGCAATATCAATCGCGTTGACACAATAACACATGGGAAACAAAGCCGTCGGTTTTCTTTTGTTTTTCATCCGCATTGACGTACAGTCAGCAACGAAAGTCGCTAAACACGATTCAATTTTAAAACGCTTTAACAATTTTTATTATCTAGAAGTTACTGACCCGAGGAGGTAGCACGACTTCTGTAACCGACTTCAAAAAAGGAGGAGGTTCTTCACCGACTTCAAACAGATCAGTAGATACCTAGCAGGTATAATTTAGTATTTACGTAGGTAAGTTATTTTAAACGAAATTGCAAATCTGTAAAAGATAATTGTTACACATTTCTGTCCAGTGAATTAAATGTTTCATTAAGTTTATTTTTCGCTTTTTATTTCTGATGTTTTTTTTCAGTCGGTTTTACTTTTTTTTAGTATTTATTGTGTATAAGTTAATTAAAAGCTTTTACCTTAACTAGAATTTAATTAAAAGTTTTGGTGTAGTGGTGTTTTCAAAATATTATTGTATTCAGCAACTTTCGTTGGTGACCGTACCATTCCGTATTCTACCTCTTTTATAATGCGTCCGTTGCATCGGACTGAGCTTTGTACACTTATTGTCAATATGAAGTGCCCGCCAATATTACTCTGAAAACATTCAATAGCCTTACAATGGAGGAAGATCACCAACGGCTTTGGTTGACGTAATATTAATTGATATTACGTAAGTTGCTAAAATATTTTTTTTATAACGAAAATTTTTAAGTTAAATGTATAATATATAATAAAATTTATATTCATACAGTAGTCAGGTCAGAAAAAAAATCTATTGAAGAGGTGATAATAAAATTAAAACAATACAAAATACTGTTCTTCCTAAATTATCGTGTCTTAAATTATTTTTTTTTCACTTTGGACCATTTTCATTTATTTCTCAAAGGGTTAGGCAGAGTCGTAAAATACATATTGAGGAATGTTTAGGTCTCATGTATTAGAGAGCGAGGCTATTTCCATTAACCGGGCACAAATCTTAACTCCGAACTGTGACTCAGAATTTAATAGAAATACCCAATAACAATTTTCTCGGTCTGGCAATCGAACCCTCTAGTGTTATAGCAGTCACGTTTACAATCAGCAGACCAATGAGGCTGTCTTAATATTATATATTTTATTTAAAAAAAATATTGTAGTTAATTATCGGCATCGTGTAAATATGAATACTGACCTAATTATTTCAGCGAATACCGACTTTGATGATGTAATAAACAGATAATTAATTTGATATGTTTTATTTGTTCCTGATTTTCCAATAGCAATAATGTGTGTATGAGTAGCATATTGGCTCCGTATATTCAGGGTAGAGCACACGGGTGACTTTTATACAGAAGTGAGAATATGATTAGTAGATCACTCGCCCGCTGACGCTCGCCGCGAGAGGACGTATCGCTTGCGCTGCGCTCTCTCTAAGCTCGTCTCGCTGTGCCCCGCCACAGCGCTCCGCAGTCGTCCCGACTGCACCCACATATTTGATCAAAAGCTGCCTTTTTCAAGGCGGTGGCTGATTTTCTGTCTCTTGCGGACTTCGGTACGCTCGCGCTCTAGCCCCTTCAGGGAAAAACCACAGTTTCGTGGTCCTCGGTGGAAACCGTACGGTGCCAACGAAACCGAGTGGGGTGTGGACCCGATACACCCGCTAAGCCCCTTCTGGGTAAAGCAAAAATCGGAAGGAGCTAGGACCACCGGCCTTGGGGGGTCTCCTAGTCGACCCTAGCTCTAACCCCGTTCTCTTACAGCTCCTCTAGTATCGTACTAGTACGGTACTAGAGCATAGGAACCCGTTCGCACATTAAGACTGGCGACGGGAGACAAGCTAGGGTACACTACAGGTACACACGCCTCCCTGCCTACACCCGGCAGGGAGGGTTCATTCACCTACACAACCCCGGGCCCATCCAACCCGGGGACGGTAGAGTTAGGATCCACTCGAAATTCCCCTTTCCCTTTTGCTTCTCTCGGACATCTCGTCAAGATGTCCGACGCCAGCCTCATCATTTTTCTCAGGGAGGTCCTCTTAAAGGACCCCGAATTTTTGGCCAAATATGGCTCCAAGCTCCCACGTGAGCTAGCCCCTCGTCCCGCCCGCGCCCCCATCCCCGACAGCCCGGCCTCACCGGACGCAGATGTTCCTTCAATGGAACACCTGCAAAAACAATTCGATTCCCCGGAAAGCCCGGAGGCTAATTTTTACGACCCCGCACTATTGTGCGATTCCCCGATCCCCATTGCGAACAATAGGTTCTCGAGCCTATTGTCCGCTGATTCGGAGAATGTTGGCGCACGTGCGCCAATTACTGTAGCCCCGCCCCCAACTCAAACGGTGCCAATGGACACGTCGGCACCGCGTGACTCCGAGTCCGAGTCATCCCTCTCGGACTCGAGCTCTAGCTCTGAATCCTCTGACGGATTCACCCCAGTAACAGGGAAAAAAAGGCCTCGTAAAAACAAGGCCAACTCTGTTGCCCCCGCTAAAGCCCCCAGGACCGCTGAGGTCATCGACTCCCCAGCTTCTCCCATCCCATCAACCTCTTCACAGGTTGCTCCCTCCCCCGCCCCTCGCCCTCGTTCTCAGCCTACTGAGAACGCACCCAAGAAAGGCAAAGCCCCGCCCCCCGTCATTGTCCACGACAAAGAGTCGTGGGTCCCCATCTCCAAGATGTGTGTTGATCGCAAGATCAACTACACCTCTGCCCGACCAATCCAAGAGGGTATCAAAGTTACCCTCTCGACCTCCACCGACTTTAGAGGCTTTACAAGCCTACTTACCGAGCGTAAAATTAATTACCACACTTTTACGCTCGCCTCAGAAAAGCCCCTCCGAGTCATTATCCGCGGTGTACCCAAGGAAATTGACACGGAGGACGTACTCAGCGACCTTAAGTCGCAAAATATTCCCGCCCTCGAAATCCATCGCATGCACCGCGGCCGCGGTGGCATGCTGTACAACATGGTACTCGCCATTATCGAGCAATCGGAGGGCGCTAAGGCCATATTTAACATCCGATCCGTTTGCCACTTATCCGGTATTCGGATCGAAAAACCCCACAAGGGAGGTCCCATAGGGCAATGTCACAATTGCCAACTATACGGCCACGCAGGCCGTAACTGCCATGCCAGATCCCGGTGCGTGAAATGCCTAGGCGATCACGCTACCGCGGACTGCAGCCGTCCTAAAGACAGGACACTTTGTACCGAACCTCCCAGTTGTGTTCTGTGCGGGGAGCAAGGTCACCCGGCTAATTACCGTGGTTGCCCCAAGGCCCCCAAAATCTCTCCCAAGCACGCTAAACGTGCTGCGGCGAAGACCCAGAGGGAAAGCCCCTCGGCCGCCCTCCCTGACCGCCTTAGCCCTCAAAGGCCCTCCCCTTGGAGCGCGCTGAATCACCAGCAAGCGTTTCCCCCTCTTAAAACGCCACATCATGTGGCAAACATCGCACCCCTAATGGGTGCCCCCACCCATGCTCCCTGCGCGCCGGCTTCCCCGGCCGCTCTAAGACCCGCACAGGCTTCTAAGCCTGCGCTTGCGCCAGCATCCACGCAACCCCACGTACCCGCCTCTGCCACCCCGGCAGCAGGAAGGTCCTTGGGTGCTGCTTTTAAAGCGTTCAGTGTCGCCCCCATTGAACGCATCACTACCATTGGCCACGCCCTCATAGCTAATGAGGGAAACGGCCTCAGCATTCTCAAAATCATATCCGAGAATGCTGATCTAATTGATGCATTCTCCCAGCTTAGGTTCTAAATGGCGGTGCACGTAGGTAGAACCAAACCCCGGTCCCTTAAAATAGGTTTTTTCAACGCGAATAGCATGAATGGTCAACGTGATGAGATCGCCACTTTCCTCCGCGACCATCAAATTGACATCTTCCTCATACAGGAGACCTTCCTCAAACCATCCAAGAGGAATCCTGGAATTGCAAACTATCATATAGTGCGCAATGACAGGACTCGTTCTCAAGGAGGTGGTACCCTCATTTACTATAAAAGGTCCTTGTACTGCACTCCTATGGATAATCCTTCCCTCGAGCATATTGAGACCTCGATATGTCGAGTAGGCATGACCGGTCATCAACCGATAACTATCGTATCGGCTTATATCCCCCCTAGCAGTGCTAGGCTTCACATACGTCCCGACTTAGAAGCCCTCTTAGGCTTAGGTGACTCAGTTATCATAGCAGGTGACCTTAACGCGAAAAATGTCGCCTGGAATTGCCACTCGAACAACCAGAGAGGCAGAGAGCTTGATAACCTGAGCACCTTGCTAAATTACGATATCATCGCCCCAATGATGCCCACCCACTATCCCGCTGACGTAAACCACAGACCTGACGTACTCGACATAGCCCTCTTAAAGAACGTAAACTTAGGTTTACGCTCTCTAGAGACGCTACAAGAGTTAGACTCTGACCACCGACCTGTGATCCTAGTATTAGGCCCCAGACTTGCCCCATCAGATCCAGGTCAGCCCGCTCCAACAAAGGTGATAACGGATTGGAGGAAACTCGAGGAACGCCTCAAGTCAACTTCATCCGTCCACCTGGATGCCATCCCCGACTCTATAGTGTCAGCTGCCGACGCGACGGGCGCGATCGACTCCCTCACCGACCATGTACAATCCCTGTTGAACGAATGTTCACGACAGATTCCAGAGGAGTTTGATAACCGCTGGAATCTGCCGGAGGATGTGCGTGGCTTGATGACGGAGAAGAACGCGGCCATCAGAGCGTACGACAGTTTTCCTTGCGAGCCGAACCGCGCTCACATGCGCAATTTACAGCGTGCTGTAAAGAAACGCATAAATGAGTTGCGCGAGGCCCGCTGGGACAATTGGTTGAAGGACCTGGAGCCCACCCATCAGGCCTTCTGGCAGCTGACCCGGAAGCTCAAGTCCGACCAAGAGTCTACAATGCCCCCTCTGAACCGTCCTAATCAAAGGCCCGCCTTTGACGATGACGAAAAAGCCGAATGCTTAGCCGACAGTCTAGAGGCACAATGCTCGCCTAGCACTCTACCAGTAGACAAGGCCCACCTCAATGAGGTGAACGCCGAAGTCGAACGTAGAGTCGCCCTCTCGCTGTCCCCTGAAAACCCTACGGCCCCCGTAAGTTCCACTCCCTCCCCCGCCCCCGACCCAGACGATCCCGTCCCCCCCGTCACTGTGGACGAAGTTCGGTCGATCGTACAGAACCTACGACCCAGGAAAGCCCCCGGTTCAGACGGCATCACCAACAAGGTGGTTAAGCTCTTCCCCGCCTCCCTGATCATTCTGATGACCGCCATCTTCAATGCGGCATTAAATAATAACATCTTCCCACAAGTGTGGAAAGAAGCTACCGTCATCGGTATCCCTAAACCCGGTAAACCCAGGTCTGAGCCCTCCAGTTATCGCCCCATAAGTCTCCTCAAAGTCCTTGGGAAGATCTATGAGCGGCTTATCTATGCCCGATTAAAGAACTTTGCCGAATCCCACAATCTCATTCCCGACGAGCAGTTTGGTTTTCGAACCAAACACTCTTGTATCCACCAAGTGCATCGCATAGTCGAACATATCAGCGCTGGATTCCAGCGCGGAATGACGACTGGCATGCTATTCTTCGACGTGGCGAAAGCCTTCGACAAGGTCTGGCACAATGGCTTGATTTACAAGCTATATTCATTCAACGTGCCAGACCGTCTCGTGCTCATCATACGAGATTTTCTGTCGAATCGCACCTTTCGCTATCGTATAGAGGGTGGCACACTCTCGTCCCCCCATCCTATCCGAGCCGGAGTCCCGCAGGGCTCCGTGCTCTCCCCTCTCCTTTTCACGCTGTACACCAGCGATATTCCAAAAAGATCCAAGTCGCAGTTGGCTCTATTCGCTGACGACACGGCTATATATTATTCCGGCATCAGCCTAACAAACATCACCAAAATTCTCCAATCCTCGGTCAATGCCCTAGGGAATTGGTTCAGGAAATGGAGAATAGAGGTGAATCCCTCCAAGAGCGCGGCGGTTCTCTTTCACAAGAGTTCCGACCTCTCCGCTCAAGCCCAACCCATCTCCCTCTTCGGCCAACAGATCCCTTGGGAAAAGAAAGCCAAATACTTGGGCGTGGTTCTAGATTACCGACTTACGTTCCGAGAGCACATAAAAACGGTGCGTTCGCGCGCCGCTTTTGCTCTAGGACGTCTACATGGCATGCTCAATGCACGCAGTAAACTCTCCCTCAAATACAAGGTGAGAATTTACGTGATGTGTATTCGCCCCATCATGACCTATGCGAGTGTCGTATTCGCTCACATAGAAAGTCCCGCTATCCATAGGATGCAGACCCTCCAAAACCGGTTCATGCGCAAAGCCACGGGCGCCCCTTGGTACGTGCGCAATAGGGACCTTCACTTAGACCTAAAACTGCCTACTATCAAGCAGTTTATGAAACGCGCCTCTAAGCGCTATTTCGATTTGGCCCCCCTTCACCCTAATCCCCTAGTGGTCAGTAGCGTAGACTACAAACCCTCTCAGATAAGTAGAGTGCGCCGCCCAAGGCACGCACTCACTTACCCTGACGACCAAATCACCCTAGCGCAGGAGTCAAACAGAGTGACTAGCACTCTCAAAACACACGCACAAAAACGCCGCCCGATATACCGTCCTCGCCGGCGAGGCCCGTCGCGAAGACCCCGTAACGGTAATCCTCCCCGTCCCTTGCTCGAGCCGGCCCGTGCCGAGCCAGTAGCTTTAAATTCGCCCCTAAATAATTTAAACCCAGATCCAGCCGTCCCTATCTGCCCCCCCAGCAACGCCCTAAGCCGAGGTCCGAGTCCCGCAGGGGACACCCTTAGCTGTGTTGCTTAGTTTATAAGTTGCCCCTGGCTGGAGGCATTTGGTGCCTCGCCACCTAGTCCGGTTAAGTTTTTAAAGCTCCCTCGAGCTAAAAACTATGTCCGACATAAAAAAAAAAAAAAAAAATGATTAGTAGAAGTATAGTGGGTGGGAAAAGTACGTTCAGCCGACAGCTTATAAAGCAAGTGAAAACTTCAACATGCTCTTGACTGTGTACAGAGGCCCGCACATCAAGCTACCACAATCTGTCAAATTTCTTTGATTGATTTTCAACTTTAATACAAATCAATAAGATTCATATTAAATTGGGAAAATTTGACAGATTATGGTAGCTTGATGCGCTGACGTCTGTACAATAAATAAAACTAGTTAACATAGTAATTAGTAAGATGTATATTAAACGAGTTTTTTTATCTGTGACAAGTTTACAAGTGGTATACGAATGTGACTACTACAGCTGGTTCTGTATTAAATCACGCGTCTATTGGTGTTTTTTTAATCATTTATTTCATTTATCCGTGGCCCATAGATAAATACCTTACAAACTAACATTATACAGTAAATACAAATATATAAATATATAGTGATCAACAACTGAGGTCTCAACAAGACGGTTTATGGCAATAGGCTGGCCCCCTATTATATGGGACCTAAAGATAAGGGAAACTCTGAATTACACCTCTGCCTAACACAGGCGGGATGGTATTTATGTAATTATTAAGTATTTTAGATACTCCGGTGACCGCTACAGGAATTTTCATACAGCAAAATGAACCACTTTTATTATTAGACAAAACTATTCATGCTAACTGTCAATCACTCACGATTCTCTACAACTACGACGAGGAATATATCCTCGTTGTGCAGAAGAATCTTTTTGATGGAATGTTACTTCTGAAAACGAACGTACCATCCATTGGATTTCAATTTCAAATGAAAATAAATATTGTATCCGAATCCTGATAGAAACAACATGTAGCAACCTTTTGTCTCGACTTTTGAACTGATATATTATGAATGTTATTTTTCGTTTTGTGTCTGATCAACCGATCTGCAAGGTTAAGCTGCGCTAGTCGCGGCTAGTCTGTGGATGGGTACCCATTCTTAACATAATATGAAGGCCTTTCCGAGCCTCGGAGAGAAGGTAAAGCCGACGGTCCCGATTGTCATACGAATAATATACATTAACGTATTTTCTCAGCGTCAGCAGTGATGTGACCGTTGGACTTCCAAGTCGAAGGTCTCGAGTTCGTATCCAAGGAACGCACTTCTTTTCGAATTAATATGCGTATTAATAATTAATTATTATCACTCGCTTAAAGGTGAAGGAATACATCGTGAGGAAACCTGCATGCCTAAGAGATTTTTCTCGACGGTGTGTGAAGTCTGCGAACCCGCACTAGGCCAGCGTAGTGGACGATAACCTAACCCCTTTCAATCTAAGACGAGACCCGTGCCCAGCAGTAGGACAGTATATGAAAGTTGATGAAAAAAAATATCTTTTGTAATGTGATTGGGATACATACGCCCCGGATCGGACAGTTTCTTTTTAACATAAATAATATACATTTCTAATTATTTGAGTCAGATTACGAGATCAGTTTCACATCTGTTTTCGATACTATTCCTTCCATATAACAGCGTGTGAATTGACTTTTATGTCTCTAAATGTATTTTGCCTGGCATCATTTTACACTGTTTATGGGTAGCTATTGAAATAAACGATACTACAATATTTACTACTCAATTTATTCATATTATATTATTTTAAATTTGTTTATAGAATGTAATGTTATTACTAAAGAATAATTTAAATACATCAAACTCAACCACTGCGTTAAGGGAGCGTGTTATAGGGTTGTCAACTTCTGAATTCCCTTTCGATCAAGTTAAATCTTCGCCTAACTTCCACACGACTTCATAAACACCTATATATACACGTAGTTATAATTCTCGCCTACGCAGTGAGTACAACAGCATCATATGAATAATATGAATATTCAGTAGTATATACTGTGACGTGGCATAAATTTAGCTGAGTATAAAATCCGTGGACTAAGCGGGATATTGTTATACAGACATGTCACAACACGTCTGAAATTATAAAAATTATGCTCCTAAATTGTTTGCCGCTGCTGTGAAGGGAAAATGCGGTGCAGTGTGGCTGACTGTTTTTGATACCGCTTTAGGAAAATAAGACTTATGATGTATGAAATACCAACTAAGCTATACAGCTTTGTCAAACATGTTAAGCGTACATTTTGTCTCGTATTTCAAATGGAAAGATTATGCTGTAGAAGTCTAGTAGGCTTTCTAGATATTTTTAGTACAAATTAAGAATGTTTTTGTTCAGTAACTGAATCGTAGCAAGTCTTTTGTCTCTACCTACCACTTGGGAGACAAGATTGATACATAATATGTGCCATGTAGGTAAGTAATACATACGTCATTGTTGAATTTTTGAGGTTATTCTATTTTCTAGTGTCTAGTTGACCGTTCTAACTAGCTGGCCCGGCAGACGTTGTTCAGTGTCACCTACCGGTTCCAATTTTGAATCTAAATCATCAAGGAATACTCCAACACACACAATCTGTTTAATCGAAATCGTTCCACCCGTTTTTGAGTTTCAGCGAAACTAACGAAGTGCAATCAATTATAATTTGTATTTATGTTACGCAAAAGATCGAAAACGCTCTTTGAGTAAAAAAACAGCTCACAATACGTTGTGGTCAATTATGTTAGATGAGCTTCAAAATACAAAGAATTATAAAAACCAAATAATTCCTTGCATTTTGAAGCTCATAGAAGTTACATTAGATTTTGGAACGAGGGTTTAATAATACAGGTACCTAGTTATTTTGGTTGAAATGTATGTGTGTAATGAATGTGTGTCTGTATGTATATAGTCAGAATTTGCAATTGTAAACTTACCTTAAAACCGCAATACGGGAGAAACTGCTAGCAAGGGGAAAAGGTTTCAAAAACAAATTAAAATACGATAAACAACACAAATAATTTTATTTGTACCACAGATAAAATGTAACCGAACCCCGACAGAAAATGGAAGTTTAATGAAGTTGATTAATTACTTGACGTTATCAGTGTGGGGGGTGGGGGCACCTCTTCAGGCCTAATTCATCATAATTACGAGATGCGATCGTGTTTCACTTCTATTTAATAGCGAACTATTAAAATTGTAAACAAACACAGGGCATTGAAATAAAACTACTTTTTACGGATTTTATCGCGTATATATTGATATTATTAATCCCGACGTTTCGGACCCTTTACAGCGTCCATGGTCACGGGTACACCACAAGGAATCTACTAGTTTTATTTCAATGTATAATATTCGCGTAAATGTCAGAAATCAATAAACACAGGGCATTTTATTGGTGTCCGTTTTCAGAACTGTTTCATGTTTATGCTTTTTTATTATTATTTTTAACTAGCTATTTCATTCGCATCCTAGAGAATTTTTTAGATAAGGATAAAAAAAAACCAACACATTTCTTTCCTCGAAATATCTTATAAACAGTAATAACTATCTACAATCATCCAATATGGGATTGTCAGGGCCTTTATGTACATATTCCCAGACACATAAATCATTGTGGTAACACAACCGTTCGGTATCAATCATCCTGCGGCCTTTACACTTAATACCGTGCGGGGAACGCACGAAAAACTCAACATTTACATAGAAAAAAGCCGGCCGGTCCCCTATTATGTAAATCCGATCACGTCGGGACCTTTAAGATATGGTATCCCGGCAGAGATTTCAACTCCTTGATCCTAAGTTACGTTGTTGTAAACACCGCTTATGGAAATCAACCGATATGGTACCCTTTCTCCTTCGTACGTATCATTCTGAACCATCTTTCCAGGGTAAATATGTTGAGGGCATGTAAATGTTTGTATTTAAATTCCGTTGTTGTTTTATTCGCATTCCCCTTGGGATGTACTTGGACGTCAGTTCTGAGATTGTTTTGGATTATGGAGCTTATGTTTTAACTTCGAAGAGTTGTATTGCTTTAATTAGTTAGGCAAAGGAATTCAATTAAAGATAGTTCAAGAGTGATGTTCGACCGGCGCAACCTATCTATCCATTTTTTAAATATAGGGCAGTCAGCTATATTGTACCGTTAGTTTTGATCGTACCACACAACACAACACTTTTTGCACAGCCACGCCACCCAACGCAACCCATTGGCTAAAATTATTTTAAATATCAATATTTTTTTTTATTTTAGTGCTTGCTTAGGCGGGTCAATATAGCCAACTCAATACCATACTTTAATAATTAATAAGGATATAATAATTATTATTATTTTATTTTATTTCGGTACATTATTACAATTTTTGCTCGTTTAAACTGTGAAGGAAAATATTGTGAGGAAACCTGCATGTCTTAGAATTTTTTTTGACGCCGTGTGAAGTCTTCCCCACACTAGGTCAACGTGGTGGATAATAGCCTAATCCCTCTCAATCTCAGAGGAGACCCATGTCCAACAGTGGGACAATATATGGGTTGATGACAATTTCATTTTTTAAATCAACAAATTATGGTACAGTAACAGCTGCAGTAGTATAAACTGTGTCACAACTCGCAACTGTTATCGCCCTCCTCCAAACATGAGACTGATTTACAATGTGACTTATGCATAATTCATTAAAGAACGAGGTCCCTCCAAAGGGTAACAACAATCATTTTGCGCTCTCTACTCTGTCTGTGCCTATTTGCGATAATTATAAAGAAAAAAAAAAAAGTTTTCCGTAAGATTCTAACAATTTATACCAACGTATATATGCTCAGTATATTAACATGCTACTATAAATATGCATTATCTAGTGTTTCTTTTGATGCTTATTTTAATCAGAATCAATGAAAATTGTGTAATTTAAAATTAACTAGACTGCCTCATTAGTCTAGTGGTTCTAAGCGCGACTGCTACGCTAGAGGTCCTGGGTTTGGTCGATCCCCAGGTCGATCAAAGTGTTATTGGGTTTTTCTATGAAATTCTCAGTAGCAGCTCGGAGTCTGGATTTGTGCCCGGTTAATGGCAATAGGCTCGCCCACTTTTACATGGGACCTAAACATACCGGCGAAATGTGGGTGTACATTAGTACACCTCTGCCTAACCCTTCCGGGAATACAGGCATGATGGTATGTTATGTTAATTTAAAACTGTCAAAACTAGTCCTAACATAGCCTGTATTATTTCTATACTTGGGTCCAATAAAGTAATAACGTCATTCATTTACGTTTGACATTAGGTTTGACATAAATTTTACAAGTCATGTCATATTTATGACAACGAATGCTCGGAATTACACTTTGAACAGTTCATTACTAAAATAAGTTTTCTGAACGTCAAGAAAGGGAAAATTAAAAAAAGGAAAAATAATTATACATCGATGCAAATATTTACTAGAAAGTCGAGCTTCGCTAGATTAGCGATTTTTATCTACAACTGAATGCAAAAACGACAAAGCTTATATTTCAACAAAACAATTAAGCTATTCAACCGTATAATAATTAACTCAGGTAATTTGAATAACTGCAATTTTAATACTATTACCTTATTTTTACTTCCCCAATCCTAAAAGTAATTACAAGGAAAAACGCTGTTTAAAAACAAATTATTTCATTTTATGAGATTCAACTTTTGTTAGTTAAGAAGTAAATTCAACTAATTTGTTGAAGAGACGAGATTTTCCCGGCGTTAAACACAGCTTTTAGATTAAACTCCGACTGTTTTAATTTCACGTCAATTAATCTTTCCCTATTTTATTTTCCATTAACAAACGGACGCAGCTTCTAACCTTTATGAATTGGTATTTTGTTTATAAGAAATACTCATTATATTTTTAAGGTAAATAAGGGATGAAAAGGCTTTGTAAAATGAAATGATTGCTTGAAGATGAATTTACATTGTAGACAGTTTTACTTCTAAAATTATAAACGATCATTTGGCGGATCCTGAGCTCCTAAGATTCACCATCGACCAACTAAATAAATAATAAATAAATATTGTTGGGCAATTTTACACAGCATCATCTAGTCCCAAACTAAGCAGAGCTTGTACTATGAGTACTAGACAACGGATATAATACTAACACACAAGTAGTAGTATAAGTCTTATACATATACTTTTTTTTAAAACATAACAATTACCAATACAAACACAAACACTTGTGTTTATTATATAAACATATTTTGTGTTCTGTGGGAATCGAACCCACGACCTCGTGAGCAGCAGTCCAACACGTGAACTATTAGACCAGAGACATCGTCGAAATAGTTTATCATTTTACTGCGTCACGAAGCTCATTACGGAAAGAGAGAGAGAGAAAGAGTGAGAGATAGAGAGCTGACTTTAAATTATCAGCATTATAACTATCTTCAGATTTTGAAATGAATATCAGTTCTGTTTGACCAAAAATGATATGATGATAGATTTCATTAAACAAATACAAAAATACTATATCTACGCCGATTAAGAAACTCTTACTTTTTGAGTCCATTACAATAACAGTCAAATAGGTATACAGTGACATTAACAGATGCCTTAAAGATAAAATGCAAACCAAATTCAAATATATGACAAGTTGTAAGCAGAGGGAACGACACCCGAATCCAAATCCAGATTACCGTCGCTTAAGATAAAACGCAGTCTCAAAGCCTTACAGAACACATCAAAAGACTAGAAAAAGTCTACCAAACGTCACATCGCACGGCAATTAACGGATCGCTGTGTGTTTTTCAATCCGATTCAATTTGCGACGACATAAAGTCCATCTGAAAACGTCATGTGTATAGCTAAGCGCGCTTTTAATCGTCGTTCGAGCGTTCTGTTCAAACGTCACATTCAGAGCGGTTCTGTAGCGAGCTCCATTCGAAAAGAGTTAGAAACGGGATGCGATGTGCCGGCGTTGCAGGGTTACCTAGATGTGGAACTAATGGATGGGAATTTGTAAGGAAGAGAGGAGGGAAATAGAAGTTACATTCGTTGTTAAACTGAAGCAAAATCTTTGTAGTTGTAAGTTAAAAATTACTAGTTTATTTTAGTATCAATTGTGTAGTTGATAAGGTTATTTGATTGTTTTTTAAGATTTTGAATAAGATAGATAATTCATATAGTTTATTTCAAACCAGATTGACAGTAAATGTTATGTTGTTCATACTGTCACAGTATGAACAGTATAATAACATCACATTGTACCATCCACAAAACTATCGGTTAGTAAAAAAAATAAGTCTGTTTTTAAATTAACTTTAAACCCACACATGAAACTATGTAGAAATCATTATACATGTGATTTTATCTTTAAAACGCTCTTCTATAAAATTTGTCATTTTTGTAGTTATGCGATTATTCATAGAGATATCGACAATTAGGTCAAAATTTATATTACTTACATTGATGACAATGAGCCTAGACCAGAATTATTTTGAACATCTTTTAATTACCAGAATTGGCCAACTGTACAAGTAATGTTATAAAAATATTATAAAAAAAAAACAAGAAAAACATGGTGTAAGAAATAAACAGCACCAAAACTTTTTCTTTATAGTTACGTAGCTAGTGATCGATTAGATAGGGAGTTTGGTGTCAATACCATCGATCATGTAGCGAAATAGTGAATGTGATGGTGAGAGGATTAATACTGTCACTACATACTCAGTCTTTGGAGGTTTTAGGGATTAGATTACTGTACACATAACTTTATATATAGATACATACATACTGCTGGGGCGACTATGAGATGCCTAAGCGTGACAAGAATAAAGATGTTTCTGCAGATCGTCAATTGTTTTATTATATAAACTGGATAATAAATTTAAATAATTTATTTGCTCACTAAGTGTTCAAAATTGGTCTTATTGAAATGGTAGTGGCGCTTAAAACTTAGCAGCTATTTACAGGCGTTGCAAATTTTAGGGATAGCACAATAATAATTGTAATTATCTAAATATGTATAATTAAATATATTTTTTAATTATTGATACTATCTATAATAATAAAAATAAAATAAAATAAATATTATAACAATAAAATAATATAATTATTATCATGTACAGCAGATCGAGCCATCCAAAACTGTCAAATTTTCCCAATTGAATATGAACCTTATTGTACTTTCTTAAAGTTGAAAATCTATAAAATAAAGTTGACAGATTCGGATAGCTTGATGTGCAGGCCTCTGTCTGATACACACACTTATGTTCATTACAAAAATTTGTGACCCTAAAATTACCCCAAAATAATATGCAACATAGAACTAATAATTGCGTTCTTAAAATGTGATGTAGTCATGAAGCTAATACAATACCGATGGGACTTATTAGGAGGCTCAGAGTCACGCAACGTGCAATGGAGAGGGCTATGCTCGGAATTTCTCTGCGTGATAGAATCAGAAATGAGGATATCCGCAGAAGAACCAAAGTAACTGACACAGCTCGCAGGATTGCACGGTTGAAGTGGCAATGGGCGGGCCATGTGGCCAGAAGAACGGATGGCCGCTGGGGAAATAAAGTCCTGGAGTGGCGACCACGCATAGGAAAGCGCAGCGTAGGACGGCCCCCAACTAGGTGGACGGACGACCTCGTGAGGGTCGCAGGGAGTCGGTGGATGCGGTCTGCGCAAGATCGATTTTTGTGGCGATCGTTAGGGGAGGCCTATGTTCAGCAGTGGACGTGCGTGGCTGATAGATAGATAATACAATACCAGGCAATGAAAATTTGACAGTTTTGGATGGCTTGATATGCTTGCGTCTGTACATGACAATATAGGCATTTGAGTTTTCTGTTTTGCAAAATATATTTTCTACCTCTTCCAGTATAATTTATACCATTGTCAGTAGATATTGCGACTGTGGCAGGGAAATGCAAAATGAGTTGCAAGTGACATGCCCGTTAGTTACGCGCCATGAGTGCTTCTAAAGAGAATTTTTAGATTGTAGGGTACTGACGAGAAATGGAGCTAGTGTGTAAAAAGTACGCCGCAATGTATTAAAACGATGAAAATTTTAATAAATGTGAAGTGTGGAATTAACGGCTGGAAATATCGCTGGAAAGATCATAATCCTCCTAGCTTTTCCACAACTATGTTGGGGTCGGCTTTCAGTTTAACCAGGTGTGGGTGAACATACCTACTTAATTTACTAGGTTCTGCCCGCGACTTATTCTGATATAATAATACGTAAAGTTTCATCAAAATACGTTCAGGAGTTTTAGCGTGAAAGAGTAACAAACATCTATCCGTCCGTGATTTATTAGTTTCACAGATTTTTCTTATCAACTTGTGATTGGAACCTCCTTTTAAGCTAAAACAGCCTGTCTTAGATGACTTCGCTCTTCCAAATCGTTTTACGATACGATATACGATAGTAGAATAATACATATAATTATAAGAAGCTATTTAATTGTTGTGCATCCATCCGTACATCCTCACAAACTTTCATATTTATAATATTAGTAGGATAGTATGAATCGGATTTTACAAGAAGCAACCAACCGCAGACCTCCACAACCTAATTTCTGGGCTATACCGATAACCTAAGGATTGGGTTGTAAACCTTTTTGGGCATCTGACTACCACTATCGATTGTCATAGGTACAACGAGAACCGACGGTTTTACGTGCTCTCCAAGGCACAAAAGGGCCTCGATGCAATGAACACCCATCCACAGACTGTCCGCGAAAAAGGTAGCATTACTTTGCTGATCGATTGGTCAGGATAGTTATTACTTAGCCACGAGCCCCTCAGTTAAGTACAGAGGCCAACGTATAAAGCTACCCCAATGTGTAAAATTTCTTTGATAGATTTTCAACTTTATTAAGAGAGGCATAGTGGGAGTAATTCCACTCAAATTGGAGCTGCCCGACTGGGAAAGTACCTCCGCCTTGCAGAAAATCGTAGTAAAATCACACTGCTTTGAGCTGTGTTGTGTTTCTTACGGTGAGCAAGGTTGCCAGTGCTCCACGAGAAAACGTTGTGTTGGCAGTGGAGGGACTTTGACCCTTATACTGCCGACCCAACTATTCCTCTTTCAATACAGGGTCGGCAACGCGCAAGTGATACTCCTGGTGTTGCAAGCGTGTATAGGCTACGGTAAACGCTTACCATCAGGTGGGCCGTATGCTAGTTTACCACCTTAGAAGAATAAAAAAAACTTTAATACAAAGCAATAAGGTTTATGTTCTATTGGAAATATTCGATCGTTTTAGCTAACTTGACCCGCAGACCTGGCGTCTATACCTAAGTACTTACTTAATTAATTCTTATAGCATTAATAACTTTTTGAAATCATGTGCGTATAATAATTAATTCACTAGCTTTATGGTGAAGGAAACATTGTGAGAAAACCTGATACAACACACCTTTCATGGTAAATAGAATTCTTGAACATAACAGTGAAAAATACCTCCATTCTAGTATAAAAGAAATCCCTTTTGTTTCACCCCAGCAGCGCGAGGATCTCGCCGTAAAACAAATATAAAATTGTCCTATTTTAAAACTTTACGAATGACATTTGTATGAAAGGAGGCGTGAATTTACTGTGCGGTTTTTTATAATCTACTTACAGGTGTAACATTATAAACGCAATAACACCTGAAAGAGTAAACGTAGTACCTACTTTAATGAATGATTAAAGAATGTCACTGGATTTGAAAATACAAAGCTTTTGGTTAGTGGAATGATTTTTTGGGTCTTGCGTGCCTAAAATAAACAGATTTGATTATTTATTTTATTGACGACCTCTGTGATCTAGTTGTTTGAGTCTGCTGATCATGAGCCGTGGGTTTGATTCCCACATTACATAAATATTTATAAACTTAAGTGTTTGTGTTTGTCAGGGCGTTTCCTATGTATTTTATATATGTATTTACAAAAAAAAAGTATAAATAAGAATATATATAAGTTCTGCTTAGTTTGGGACTATTTGGTGCTGTGCAAACCTATTTGGTGCAAGTATGTGCAATAGCACCATATTGGTTCCCTGTATTTATTATTATTTTATTATTACTAGCTTTTGTCCGCGTTTTCACCCGCATTCCAAAGGGATGCTACTTTCGCACTTATAATATTAGCAGGGATTAAGGCATTTAAAAAATGGATTGCGGAGGAGTGATTCCGTTTGCTTCGTGTAAAATACTGGTAATCAGCGGTGTTTGGTTAGAACTGAAGTCGAGCAAAAGGCGAGGATAATGATGTATTTATTCATTGTGTATCCATGAAATTTTTGTTAGCTCTAAAAAAATACAGTATTTTGCGAGTAAGACGCTACTAGCTGCGACTGACCACAAAAATATTAATGTCAGTTTTATTTTCTCTAAAAAGTCAAATCGTTATTATTTTACTTCAAGTAATAAAAGTCTAAGATCGACTCCAAAACGTTTCCTTGTCACAATTTCTGTCTCAGTGTAAAACAACTTCACAATTCAAATGACAAAGAGGTCTGTATCTTTCATTTTAAAACAACAAGAGCGGGAAAATAATTGCACTGCAAGTATCTCCTTGTCGCAATTCCTGTCGAAGTTTAAAAATATAACGACACAAAAACAACATTTCTATACTTGAATAAAACCTCAAGAAGAAAAAGTAAGCAGTTAATTAAGGAGAAGCGAAAAAACGCCAGATTCGAAAAAGATCCCTTTCAAACATTATTAGAAATGTCTTCATATGTTGGCAATACGAGATTTTCCGTCGAAAAAAGGGGTTTTATTTCAGACAGCTACCCGCTGGGGAGCTCTTTGTCACGTAAGGGTGTCGTGTGAATACGTGCCGCGAACGCGACCACCCCTAATGCGTCTACTCGACCGAACACCGTAGTTAGGGAATTTGACTGATAACGCATCACATATGGGGGAATTTGAGAATGATACATTGTGTTTTGTTTTAAACTAGGTACTTGAATTTCAGAGTTTGTTAGTAGTTCTGGTTTTATGGATGTTCGAATGTCATTGTGAAGTGTCTGATGAACACAACTCAACCTCACCGGCGAAGTGTCTGTTCTATGATTTAGTTGCGTATTTAACTATATATTTAAAGCCAGATTATTGTTGACTAACCAACAAAGAAGTGAGTTTGGTTGACAATAATTTACTGGCTTATACTTCGGTTGTAAGCGATGGTTTACACATACACCTTAAATTGTATTTATTGTGATAAATATTAAAAAAATACCTAACAAATATTTGGTTTATTTTACACAGAACTATCTAGTCCCAAACTAAGCAGAGCTTGTACTATGGATACTAGATAATTGGATATCATACTTATATACTTTTTTTTCCTGATATGTAACCTGAGTAAGCAGTGATATATATAAATTTTCTCTAAGGCGTGTGAAGTCTGTCAACCCGCACTAGGCCAGCGTGGTGGACTATAGCCTAATCCCTCTCATCCTGAGAGGAGACCCGTGCGCAGCAGTGGAACAGTATATGGGTTGATGATGATGTATCCTGAAAGATGTTTCAAGGCAGCCAAAAATTATACTTGCTACGATTCTTACTAATACATTTTAATTCATCTACGTTCACACTTTTATGCCTCTTGCGCTTCGGGTATCTTGCAGAATTTAATTTTGATTAATTTACTAGCAGAAGTTTGATTACTTGCATCGATTGCAATGGTGTCTGCAAATTATAGACAATAATATGATGACAACCCCTTTTCTGAAGTCGCACATAGTTACATACATGCCACGCCACGTCTATATTTTCCATAATACTGTACACCCATATTTCGCCGGTATGTATAGGTCCCATGTATAAAAAAATTCAAACTAAGAGCTTCTACTGAGGATTTCATAGAAAAATCAATCAAGTCATGTATATATTCTGAACTTCTTATTTAGATCATCATCTTTGGTTCCGGATACGTACAAGCTGGGAATCTTCAAATCACGAGAGACTCTTTAGCTTTACGTGCTCTCCGAGGGTCTGATGATGATGATGTGTTTACAATAGTCACCCATCCACAGACTGACCGCGCAACTTAACCTTCCAGAGCGGTTGATCAGCGTAGTTATCACATAGCCATGAGCCCCTCTCAGATGTTAACTCACGCCAACATAAAAAAGTAATAGGGCAGTCGTGAGAGAGAAAAAACATTGCCGTATCGGGCAACTTAAAAGTACGGACATAAACTGAGAAACGTATGTGGTATTCGTTGGCAATGGCTTGCAATAATTCACGCGGTGCCATTAAGCGCGGTATCTTATGGCAATAGGTGGATTTGGCGATACTGAAACAGCCCGCGTTGGTAGTGTTAAAATTCTGTTTCCTAGAAAGTTTTGAAAAATACTGATTTTCAGTTATTTCTTGGTGCATTTGGGAAATCTCAAGCATATTGTTCAAGTATCGTTAGCCTATTGTAATATTAAGGTAATACTGTAACATGTAGGTATTCTTTATGAATGTTGCGTGTACCTGTAATGGGCATTCATATTAACACCCTTATTATTACTATTTTTTATAAATGATTCAATATGAATTGCTGTTGGTAAATAAATAAATAAGTATCAATTTGAGTTGTCGAATGATGATTGATTAGACTTGTAATAAAGTAACTTAATTTTAACTAGTGTTCGTAAGCGCGAAATAAGGTCCTCAGATCGAGCAAAGTATTATTGGAGTTTTTCTATGAAATCTCGGTAGTACACCTTCCTAACTCTTTAATAATAATAATTATACAACCGTATACACAAAACAGGAATACAGACCGTGATGATATGTTATTTTTATTTCTATTTCATACTAGTGACCCGCCCCGGTTTCGCACGCAATGTATTAATATCATACATGTATTATACATATAATCCTTCCTCTATTAAAAAAAAACCGTTGCGTAGTTTTAAAGATCTAAGCATACATAGGGACAGACAGCGGCAAGCAACTTTGTTTTATACCATGTAGCGATTTATTATAGAATAAATATTGGTAGAAATAAAAATTATCGAACCCACAAACCCCATACGAACTGTCAATATTGCCATTAGAATTATTTTCGTCATGAATAAATGTTACTTATTTTAGTTAATAACAGTTTATAATATTTTAGCTTCTTCCACTTCAATGAATTTATTAATTTACCTACTGTCCCAATGATGGCTACGGATTTTCTCTTAGACTGAGAAAGCTTAACTTAAAACATCACCTTCCTAACTTTCGTCGAGTTGTTAGAAGCAGCTAAAGTGAATGGGTGGCTATTGTAAATTTCCATAAAGGACCATTTCCTTCGTGCCTGCAGTGTTGCAATCTTTAAGCTTGAAATTTATGTTTTCTTTATGTCGTAACGCCTTAAGCTGCACTCGTGTGCATATTTGGCGAAGAGGCCACGACGGGAATGTACTCTCAGAGAATAATTTAACCAAAAGGTTTTTTATTTAGTGTAGGAAATATCTCGACTGTATTTTCTGAAAGAATAAGCAGAAAAGCTGTAGTTTGTGTACACTACCGCATGCTTTGCGCTACAAAATAAATAGAATACCTATAAGGTGTTCAAAGTTACCGAGTAAAATACAGAAAATCTATCACGAGATATCGGGTAAGATTATAAAGTAAATCGATATCGTAAATAATCGAGAATAAGATGTCGAGTAAAATTATACAGTAAAACAATATAGTAAATCGTTAAAGAACTGATATGCTGCTGATTCTGATGAACTGATAAAACCGATATCGTAAATTAACAAAGGGCTAATATTCCTTAAAATTATAGGGTAAATCGATATCGATATCGTAAATCGATAAATAATATAGTAATATAACGGTAATTCAGATGCCAGTTAAACTATTAACGGGAATCGATTCGAATAGCTATATTAAGGGGAGGGGTTAATAGGGATCATAAAACGTTAAATAGGTAGGTATTCTAAAATTGTACGGATCATTATCTTTATAATATCTTATTAAGGTTAGAAGGACATTTGAATAGACTAAATTCAAATGTCCTTCTGACCTTGTAGTATCGGTATTATAATTTCCTTACTTAATAAACAGTATCACATACCAGCATGTAATAAATTTTCCATTAACTTAGTAATTATTATTATTAGTGATGGTAAACGCGTAAAATCTCCAGCATAGAAGTCCCAATCATTCCAAGAACCACCTGGCTCTAGATTCGATTCACAGGTCTAGCTTTTCTATGAAATTCTATGAATTTCTAGCAACTCGGAGTTTGGATTTGTGCCCATTAACGGCAATGCTCACCCTGTATTACTTGTGACTTAAGCGTACCAGCAAACTGTGGTTGTACAGACCACATCAACATCAAGCTACCACAATCTGTCAAAGTTCTTTGATTGATATCCAACTACAAAGCAATAAGGTTCATATTCAATTGAGAAAATTTGACAGTTTTGGATAGCTTGACCTGCTGGCGTCTGACACCTCTGCCTAACCCTTCGGGGAATACAAACCTGACAGTTTATTAATAAATTTCCTAAAATAAATGTAAAACTCAACAGAAACCGAAGCAAGTAATTTGTTAATGCAAATACACACAGGACATCGTTCACTGTGTTACCATCGCCATTAAAACTATCTGTAGAGTTACATGGCGTAATTGTTTTTGGGTCATGGCATAAGCCTCATGTGTTTGATACTAAAGAAAGAATGCAGAAAGCCAATTCTTTAACACACGTGACTAATGAAAAAAATTATATAAAGTGAAGAATAATTAGAAGACGTGTGCTTAGTTTATTGTGTTCTGGTTTGAAGAAACAGTGAAAGTATAGGAAAAATTAAACTTAAAATTTTGTGTTTTTAGAGCAACGTGTAAAAAAGAAAAAAGAAACTTAATCATTACCAATATTAAAAGAAAATGGTTCTACCAAGCTTCACTATACAATAAATTAATTTTGATTAATAAATAGACAAGTCTTAAAATATCGCTTCTCTATATTGGCATTCATACAGAACAAGACTTCCGATGATTCTATCTACTCTTTCTCTCTCTCTCTCTCTACTCGAATTAACCTATTCAATTTGTTTTAATTATTTAGATTTAGTCCATATTCAACCATTATAATTTCTAGCCCTGACCATAATAGTTATTCTTTAGTTTTTAATATCAGCTTTTATGTAAATTCATATCATTCATACCATCGTGCCTGTATTCACCGAAGCATAGGCAGACTTGTGCACCTACAGATCATTGGTATGTTTAAGTCTAGGAAGAGAGCCTATTGCCATTAACCGGGCACAAATATATCCAAAAGCTGCTACTAAGAACTTTAAAGAAAAATCTAGTAACACTTGGTTTGACCTAGGAATAGAACTTTGAATCCTCTCTCACCATTATATTAACAAGGCAACCCTTATTTAAATACTTCTCCTTTTTCATTTCATTTCATGCACAGTGACCAATGGATTTTCTGTGCCAATCAGTTTTGTGTGTTAGGTGACAAACTGGCAGTTCCAGTTACGACCCTCAAGAGACCAGCCGGTCACGTGACGATTATACGTCTGTTTACGAGCGACGCATTTGGTTCCTTTTTCGGTCAAATTATTATTATTTTGCCCCGAATGCGTGAGGTATAGGCGTGGTATTTTTTATCGCACATTACTCCTACACACCTAACTATAATACTTAAGCGTAGATATAGTACATAATAATAATTATGACAGCATTAAAATAAGGTATTTATTAAAAAACAGCTCTTTACGGGTTTTATCCTGTATGTACAGGGTCCATGGTCACAGTTTGCCCGTGACGACGCGTTGGACCATATTCCGAAACGTCAGGATTAAATGTAGCGGACTGAAGTTTTTAATTCTACGGCTTAAAATTCTAAATACAAAAAGAAAAAGAAAATTCCTAAGCCGGGCAAAAAAAAGAAAATTTCAGTCATAGAATAATTTTTATTTATTTGTTTTAATTTTTTTTTCCGCTTCCAGATTGAGAATTGGGGCGATTTTTCGTATTCTTAAATGAAAAAAAAAATATTTTAGATCATATTATCTCAACTTTTTACATTTGTGGCCCACAAATACCCGTCTCCTTTAATCATTATCTTATTATTCCCTAAAATTTTGTAATATTTCTCAATTACAAAAAACTAAAAGAAATACTATTGAAGTTGCATTATCTGAACAACACACAGACAGATCGCAAATACATATTCAAATCACAGTTTATCGATAAAAAGAAAACAAGAATCAACATAGATTGAAAACAATAAATGCCACTTCAATATAAAGCGAGCAATTCACGACCTTACGAGCGGTAACAGTTGCATTTTACAAGGAAACTATTCCTTTGACCTTTTGCGTGAAGCAAACTCGATTGAAACTTCACCGCGTCTGATGAAGCAAAGCGCTGGATTTTCTTACGCTTTCATTGCAATATTGTGGAGAGAATTTTGCGCTGCATCAATTTTTTTACCTTTGAGCTTGTTCCGCTTGAAGGTCAATTTAGCAATTGGATGGCCGTGGGGTATTATACTATTTTGATGGCATTACACTATTTTTTTTTTTAATCAAGTCCCGTATATTGACTTTATAATTAAAATGAGTAAGGTTGCCTGGCTTAGACAGCCTTTTACAAATAAAAAATACCTATCTCATATTTCAATGAATACAAGCGTGATGACATAATATAATATGGTACAGAAGTACCATCAGATGTCATTATTGTTTCTGAAAATCTATGAAAAGTGACATGGAAACACCTACTCTTATCGTTACATGATCATAAATTACATTGCTTGAACCTTTGTTGTGCTTCTATGTATAATTTTTCCATGCCTCAATATTTTCATTAAATAATTATCATTCATTATTTTAATTAAAAAAGTACGGTCATCAACGAAAGGTACCAGTGAATAGGATTCGCAGGATCTCAAAAACTTTTTAACATACATTATTATTACCCAGAAGTTACTGATATTGAATTAAAGCTCGAATTCTTTGCTTAAAGGACAATAAATAGTTTATAGTTTACCTAGTTTTTTTAAAGCGTTACCCGACACTAGGATTCTTTCCTGTATCGTTGGTGCGTTAAAAAAAATAACTTTTCCAATATAAGAATACACAGACCCAAAATAAACTTAACACACTTATCCCACGCGACCACAACACATCGCGCAGAAGCTAATAGATCAACCACTACCCCGAAGGTGTCGTCAATTAAAATCTAATTAAATATTTTGAAATTTGGCTGTATTCAGCGGCTTTCATTCCTGACCGTACAAACAAAAAGCACCATTATGACACTAAAGCAATTACTTTAAAAACTTTAATAATCCTAAGGCACGTAATTGTCTCCAAACAAACATACACTTTAATACGTTCACGGGGTTGATATAGATGTCATGTGGGACTCTATAAATTAGAATTTACGATAATGGACGGCCATGGCTGTAAACTCTTTACTAGTGTAAAGCAAGTGACGGAGGTAAAGAGAAAGAGACAGAGAGAGAAAGATTGTTTTACTTTTGTTTTAAGCTAAGTTTTAAGTAGCAACTTATGTTCTATGTGCCCGTGAGGCGTCAGATTAAATCTGTCAGTTACTTTAGGAGTCATATTAAAATTGTTAAGGCAGTGTAGTACTGGATAACAAAATAAAATAGAGGTGAAGGATTTAGTTGAAGATCCAAAATCTTATTATAATAAAGTAGTACTAGTATCATTAAAATTAATGTTAAATACATAAATATGTAAGGCTCATCAAAATGTTACACACCACAATTTTATTCTACTAAAGAGATTCATATTCGCTCATGATATAATAAATATATGTAATTTATACATTTATTTTTGAAATATTGAGCAAATAAGTTAATTATATTGTCTACCATACGGAATGAATAACATCTCTTATTTGCCTACTGCGTCAAAGTCAACATTCAAATATTTTGTTTCAATGATACCATTAAAATAGCACTTTTAAAAAGTCAACTACTTAATCCAATTCCGCAAATCTTGGTGACAAGTTTTGTCAGTTGATTTATATAGCTTATTAGTTTCTACTCTTTGTAAATAGGAGAACTATATTGACTTTTCTTTTATACCTAGCTGCATTTTATATATTTTTTATCTTCGAAACATTCCTAAATTGTTCTCTCATGTAAGTATCCAATTTATAATTATTATTGTATCGAATATCATTGTACAAAACGATAATTTAAAAGAGTAACCAGGAGTTTCTTGTCGGTTCGTCTCCATAGAAAACGACTAATTTGGAACCGTGCTCGACATATTTTCATAAGTGCCTGTATATGTTTTATATGAAAATAAAGCTAATTTGATTTTGATTTTGTTGCACGGTTCCAAAAAGTAGGCCATATCGAGAAGAAACGGCAAGAAACTCCATAGACACCTTTAAAAAATAAAATATTACAGTGTTATTCTTGGTTTCCAATTGTGTTCTCAATAATTCATAAGAACAATGCAGTTTAATAATAATAATAATATTATATTGATGATACAGGGACTGATGTCAGCCCCCGAGACTATATATCCCATGTCACAGAGCGCATCGACTTCCTGAAACAAAAAGTGTTTGCATGGGCAAATCGTATTCGTAGGTACAGGCGGAGAGTGGAGCGATACACCCAGAATCGTACATTCCAAAGTAATGAAAGGTGGGTTTATCGGGCTTGGGAGCGACCCCACCAAGGTGTGACTGATACGTGCCTGCCGGATGATGACGCTATGTATTCATTCTGGCGCAGCATCTGGTCGGTGCCTGTCAGTCACACCGAAGGTGAATGGACTCGGGAGGTCGAACGAGCGTGCGATCCAATACAAGAAATGGGGGCTATCACGATCACCCCCCAAGATGTAGCCCGTGCAGTCCGTCCGTTGCCAAACTGGAAATCTCCAGGGCCGGACGGGCTGCACAACTTCTGGATTAAGTGGCTACAAAGGTCGCACGCTCGTTTGGCATCTCAGTACCAGGCAGCCTTGGAGTCTGGTTTGCTACCCAAGTTCCTTACAACAGGAATAACCCACCTGCTCCACAAGTCTGGTAGCACCGCGGAACCCAAAAATTATAGACCTATTACATGTTTACCAACGGTCTATAAGGTTCTTACATCCATCTTGAGAGTTAAAATTAATAAACATATCGACAATAACTCTATCATGTCGGTCTCTCAGAATGGATGTAGGAACGGGTCCCGCGGTACTAAGGAGCTACTCCTTATAGATATGGCCATTAGCCAACAGGTTCGGCGTTCCCGAAAGGATCTGTCGACATGTTGGATAGATTATAAGAAGGCCTATGACTCGGTGCCTCATACATGGCTCATGAAGGTGCTAGAGTTGTATAAAATAGATATAACTCTACGCACCTTCCTGATGTCGTGTATGAGGCAATGGAGCACAGTCCTTCGCTATCCAGGATGTCGAAATATCCAGAGGAATAGCGAATCTGTGAGGATCGAGCGAGGTATATTTCAGGGCGATAGTTTGAGTCCACTTTGGTTTTGCTTAGCCCTGAATCCTCTAAGCATGCTGCTGGAGAATTCAGGGCTAGGCTATCGGTTGAAGAGAGGTGGTCAGGTTATATCTCACCTCCTTTACATGGATGACCTAAAGCTCTTTGCCCCCAACAATCTTCAGCTGATGGAGCTACTGAAGGTAACTGAAATTTTTAGTAGCGCCATCAGGATGGAGTTTGGTGTGGACAAATGTGCGGTCATGCATGTAAAGCGAGGGGAGATTGTGGAATCCGTAGGAGTTCAACTCGCGGATTCCATAAACCTGAGATCCCTCTCTCCAAACGAAACCTATAAGTATTTGGGTATGTCGGAAGCGTTAGGTATTAGCGCTACTGACATGAAGCAATCGTTGAGGGAACATTTCTTTGGCCGCCTGAAGAAGGTATTCAATAGCCTTCTTTCGGGCGGAAACAAGGTGCGCGCCTTCAACGGTTGGGTCATGCCGGTATTGACGTACTCTTTTGGCATACTCAAATGGACTCAAACGGAACTTGATGGCCTGGATAGGCGGGTCCGTACACTGCTGACTGCATATCGAATGCACCACCCACGTTCGTCGGTCATGAGATTGTATATCCCGCGGAAGTGTGGAGGCCGAGGCTTTTTAAATGCTAAAAACCTCCACAACCGTGAGATATGCAATCTCAGGGAATATTTTCTACACGCCGACGTGGGAATGCATCGAGATGTAGTAGCAGTGGACAAGGGACTCACCCCGCTCTCCTTGGCGAATGAGAACTGGCGCAAGCCTGTAGTGCTTGATACTAACGACCGCAGGAAGGTATGGCAGAGTAAGGAGCTCCACGGACGCTTTTTCGGGGCCCTACATGGGCCCGATGTAGACCAAGCAGCGTCCGTAGCCTGGCTGCGTTTCGGTGACCTTTTTGGGGAAACCGAAGGTTTTGTCTGTGCAATTATGGACGAAGTTATCATGACGAATAACTACCGGAGATTTATTGTGAAGGATGGCACGGTTGACATCTGTCGGGCATGTCACCGCCCGGGTGAATCGATCCGCCACATTATCTCTGGTTGTTCTCGTCTAGCTAACGAGGAGTACTTGCATAGGCACAACCTTGTAGCCAGAATTATCCATCAGCAACTTGCTCTGAAATACACTCTTGTGGCATCGGAGGTACCGTACTACAGGTATGTGCCCGACCCAGTTCTCGAAAATGGCAATATCACATTGTACTGGGATCGGTCCATCATCACTGATAGGACTATTGTAGCCAATAAGCCTGATATAGTGGTGGTGGACCGAATTGAGAGGCGTGCAATGATTGTTGACATTACCGTCCCGCATGACGGGAACCTCGTGAAAGCCGAGAAAGATAAGCAAATCAAGTATCTTGACTTGGCTCGCGAGGTTGTCGACATGTGGGATGTGGACACAGCGATCATTGTACCGATAGTCGTGTCAGCCAATGGCTTAATAGCCACGAGCCTCGACCAACACCTTAGGAGGCTCTCGTTAGGCGGCTGGGTCAAGGGCCTGATCCAGAAAGCAGTACTGCTGGACACGGCCCGTATTGTTAGGAGGTTCCTCTCTCTGGAGCCCTGACCGCCGGTAGCTTGGACCCTGTTCCCGATACCGGTGGGCCTCTATTTTTATATTTTTAAATGTTTTTGTTTTATAATTTATTTTATAAAAATATTTAAAAATGTAAATGATAAGAATACTAATGAATAAAGGAAAATAATAATATTAATTAATAATCCTCGGTAATGAGGCTGTATATATATGTATATTGACATTTTATAAGTGTATCTTTTTGTATTTTTTTGGTATTTGCCTATATGGTTTTTAAGAAAATATTTATTTGATTTGATTGCTTGATTGATTTTAATTCCGAAGTCTAACAAAGTGACATCAGGTTTCTTGTTAGGAATTCTCTATATCTTGGAGTCTAGATTTGTGCTCAGGGAATAGGGAATAGGGGAATAGCGAATAGGCTCGCCCCGTAGGTATTATCTACAAGGGAATTAAAAGATATTGGTGAACCTCTTACTTCGCCATAAATGAGGCGGCAAAGGCAGAGCTGGACACACTTTTTGCAGAAGTACAGCTCTGCTTCACCTTTCAATGAATACGTACGTGATGGTATATTTAAACTTTGAATAAGTACAGTCAGCAACGAAAGTCGCTGAACATATTGCAATCTTCAATATGATTTTTAACTTGAAGTTACTGACCTGTGAAGGTTGTGCGAAATTATTGCATAGATGACCATTAAATATTTACCTTACGTTCATAATAAAAAGATCTTTTGATAAGTTTTGGAGCTGTCATGTTTTCAAAATTTAGTTATGTTCAGTTGCTGACCGTACGAGTTTTCAAATAAAATTGAATAGTTTTAACTTGAAAAGTGCTCTTACAATACCAATATAGCCTTTCAAACTGATATATAAAAGTTTTAGCTTCAAAATATTTTTAATTATAGTTCGGCCATATTGTTTCGGAATCCTCGTAAAGGGTGCTATCAAGTTGAGTGCTTTCGTTCGGTTCAAACATTAAAATGATGTTTTACTTTTCTAGTTTATTATTGTAAACTGTAATACTCAAGCCTTAATACTGAGGGAGTACTTAATAATGTGGTAATTATAGAGTTGAAATGGACTGAAATAAAGTGCTGACTTAAAAAGTGTGACTTAAGAAGTGCGTTAAATAAATAAATATTTTTAAACAAGTTTATGCAGCACCATCTAGTCTCAAACTAAGCAGAGCTTGGACCATGGGTACTAGAATGCATATATCCAATATATCCATATATGTTATATATTATACGTATAAGAAACACCCAGCCAAACTCAAACACATATATTCCTAACATAAATATGTGTATCCTGGGAGAATCAAACCCGAATGACCTCGTAATCAGTAGTCGAATATTTGAGCCACTAGATCGCTCATAGTCATCGACAAGTTAGTCGGTTTTACATTAGAATAAGATGAAAAGTAAGCATACGGGCTACCTGACGAAAACCAACCACAGCCTATAGACGCCAGCAACTGTAGTATCAGTTGCACGTTGTCATCTTGAGACTGTGTGACGTATCACCTTGTGCCCTATAATTTCACTGGCTACATCACCCTTCAAACCGAATTTTACTGGGTTCATTACCCTTCAAACCGAAACAGAATGACGTTAGTACAACTATTGCTTAGAAGAAAGAAGAAAAAGTATTTATTTTCGCCCATTATGATGCATGACAATTATTAGTGGGCCAAAGGCCAATATGTCACTTAGACACTACTAAATTGGCAACCAGATACAATTCACTTGGCATAAAGGACTTAGCAACACAATATTAATATGTAGTAATGTCTAAATTAATAGTGGGTAGATTTTTATATATTTATGTAGCAATATTTGTGTATAGGCAGGGTTGACAAGAAAATTAGGCCCACGAATGCAAGTGTTTTACCTACGAATTAAGGTGAATCTTTCAAAAACTCTTTCATAACTCTTTTCTTTTCAAAACCTTAAGTTAGCTAAAACATAATGTAATTACATACAGTTGGAAGCAGACGTATTTTGCCAAGACATTCTAGCAAATAATTTGGATTAATGAATTTAACTGTGACTCGAGAAAGCTACTATAAATCATATTTATTTTTAGCGTTACATTTTTTTTTCATATTGGATGGAAAGGTTTTGAAATTGTGTTAATATTGTTGTCTTTAATTTTATTTATTGAACTATTGTATGCCCATAATATGGTAGAGTGGCAGTACTTTTGTATCTAATGAATAATAATTTTACTGTTATTTAGAAAAGGAAAAATTCGACCGCGGGCAGGATTCCAACCTGCGTCTTCTGGTTAGGTACACCAGTCTACTGGTTAGTGGTCATAGCGTCTGGTGTACCTAACCAGAAGACGCAGGTTCGAATCCTGCCCGCGGTCGAATTTTTCCTTTTCTAAATAACTTTAAAATCTTAGCATGGAAAATGCCAAAAATATACAAAAAGATAGTTAGAAGGTAAGGTGGCATCGTTCGACATTGAACTAACTGTAAAGTAAGTTGTGTCGGTTGAAAAGCAAAAACTTGCATTTCAATAGGTGTTACTGACGTCACCATAAAGACGTAAATTCAGTATGTGAAGGAAAAATTCGACATGACGGGTAGGTATCGCGGTGGCTTAGTGGTCATAGCGTCTGGTGTACCTAACCAGAAGACGCAGGTTCGAATCCTGCCCGCGGTCGAATTTTTCCTTTTCTAAATAACTTTAAAATCTTAGCACGGAAAATGCCAAAAATATACAAAAAGATAATAATTTTATTTATTACACAATTGTATGAATAAATAAAAAAGAAAATAAATGAAAGACGAAAGCAACAAGCCAAAGTGACGTACTCATAAACTTTTTAAATGTAATATTTGGTTCCGTACATATGAATAAAAATTATTCTACATGGTATAAAGAAATCCCGTGGGGATAGACAAGGTAACAATGTTGCCATACCATAAAAAACGATGCTCCTATATTTTTTTTATTATGACAGTACCCGTTTAGGCTGTTCCAAATTCAAATGTCGCACAATAATGGCTTTCCACACTCTAAAGTCAACGGCTTAAACATATTGTTATGATGTATGGCTTTAAATTAATATGGCAGAGCGTGGCTCTTTGTTCGTTTGATCGTATATCTTCGTGGACAAATGTATAGCGTTTAGTACAAGGGAATTAATATCCCTACGTGTTTTTGTACGTGTTTTTCGGTTGTTATACGGGTGATGAGTCTTTTGTTTAATTATGTATGTGTGGCTCAGCGAAAATGAAAATGATGTATTTCTGACAGTGTACTTCTATTATAACTAAATAATTATGGTGAACAGTTAGTAGAAGATTCCTCTTTTCTTAATTTTAAATACATACACTCAGCCTTTTTCCCATAGGGGTAGGCAGAAACTAAAGAACGCCACTTGCTACAATTGTTGCATATTCTTTCGCTTCGACCGCATTCATACATCTTGTCATACATACACGCCGGTTGCGAGTACTACGCACCTGACCTTTTTAAAGAATAAATATGGTTAATTTTATATTATAATTTTAAATATGGTTTGGAAATACTGCACGTCTTTGTGAATAGAATATACATTACCTCATATATTTTCATATTCATATTTTCACGGCTGTTTCCTATTGAGCTACTACTTGTTACGATTTCGGCACACAAATTTGGCTTCATTTACATTAATTAACCTCGCATTTATGATTGTCGATTTAGGGTGCTCTTAACCTGTAATTTTTTGAGAATGTCCGCAATGTCCACAATTGTGGTACGTTCGTCGATGTCGGCCTCTTGCGACTGTTCTCTTACCTACCTCATTATTGCATAACACTAAATACATAACATAATAACTAATTAACGTCTTGACATCCCCGTCCCTTGCTCGAGCCGGCCCGTGCCGAGCCAGTAGCTTTAAATTCGCCCCTAAATAATTTAAACCCAGATCCAGCCGTGCCTAGCTGCCCCCCCAGTAACGCCCTAAGCCGAGGTCCGAGTCCCGCAGGGGACGCCCTTAGCTGTGTTTATAAGTGGCCCCTGGCTGGAGGCATTTGGTGCTTCGCCACCTAGTCCGGTTAACTTTTTAAAGCTCGAGCTAAAAACTATGTCCGACATTAAAAAAAAAACGTCTTGACAATATTTGATTCCAAAATGCGACGACTTTCTTCCTTTAAATCGCAAGGATTTTCTTCTGTCATCGAATCCATAAACATAGTCTACCTACGCAATTCACGCAACGACAATTAGGTACTCCATTATTAAACATCACAATGTCATGTTTATTATGTAAGTAATATGGCGTATAATTGATTGCGTACAATTATTCTTGTTATCTCGAAAATGGTGCGGTAACAAAACATTAAAGACGAAATTACTTCGTTGTATGTCTTCAATTTGTATGAGCTGAGAAGTGTGAAATTTTTATAACATAGATTTTTACACATTTTTCAAATTTTTTTTTATACATTTATTTCAAGTACAGGTGAGTGTTGGTAACCCCTGACGCATACACAGGGGTCTATAAGCTTAACACCTATCAGTGGCAGCGTAGCTCCTAAACGGATAAACCGAATTTGATTAAGTTTATGTTTTGTTTGAAAGGTGACTTGATGACTGTTTCAACTATAAGCTATGATTGAATAAAATCTGTTCAGCCGTTTGAAAATCATCAGGTATTTTCTAGTCGAGGAGCTTCACACACCTGATCGTTAGGAAACTTGGTTTATTATATATTTACTGCAAAAACAGTAATATCATAGCAAGAACATAGTAAATGTCTAAATCTTGACCTGAAGCTGCAGGGTTTTTTAAATTTATACTATTAATATAATTGCTTGCATTCATTAATGCACCTATTTAAAATAAGACAATTAAACGTGCCTTAAATTAAAATCAATCTACATATAAAACTGTATTCTATAAATTCAACAGCGAACATTAAACATTGAAATAAAACTGCTTTTAATAATCTTAATAATCCTAACTTGTAAAATTTATGTCAATTACTGAATCCCAAAGTTTTTCACCATCGGGACCCCATATGGGGGACCCTATACGTGGCGTTGATGAAAAGGTAACGAAAACGTTGATATTAAAAAAAATCCAATAATTTCAACTACCTCGTTAATTTCGTGGTTTTAAGCGCGACTGCTCCACTAGAGGTCCTGGTTTCGATACCCAGGTTGAGCAAAGTGATAATGAGTTTTTCAATGAATTTCTTAGTAAGTATTTCAGTAGGTGATCAAAAAGTCAGAGCTCGCAAACTCGAGACCTCTGACTTGGCAGTCACATCACTAGGCTATTTTGATGTTTATTTAATTAACGTTTATTCCTCCTCGACATTAATTGTTTTCGAGTGTCTTTAAAGGATCGCAGAATTGATTCTGAAGTAAAACGTCTTTATTAGAGCCGAGATAGATATGATTTTGCAGATATCACGACTTACAGTATTGTTTACAAGGAATATTAAACTCTACTAGAATAGAATCTCTTTTGACGTTTGATTTCTGAGACTTGAAAGGGGAATGAGTTTCATGAATATGTTTATACTCTTTGATTTTAGATTTTTTTTAATATAAATATTTTGGACATTTTTACACAGCACCATCTAGTCCCAAACTAAGCAGAGCTTGTACTATGGGTACTAGACAATGGATATAATACTTATATACTTTTTTTTTGTAAATACATACTTATAATACATAAGAAACACCCAGACAAACACAAATACTCATGTTTTGTGGGAATCGAACCCACGACCCACGAACCATGATCAGCAGTCTGGCACTCGAACCACTAGACCACAGACGTCGTCTAAATGTAAGAAATAAGACACTTGTTTCTTCCACTACATTAAAAGAGCCTCCACGAGCGAATATGAAAAAAGAAGAGAAACTAGGTACAGAGGCCAGCACATCAAGCTACCACAATCTGTCAAATTTCTTTGATAGATTTTCAACTTTAATTCAACAAAATAAGGTTCATTTTCCAATTGGAAAAATTTGTCAGTTTTGGATAGCTTGACCCGCTGGCGTCTGTAGGCCTAATTGGTACAAAAGCTTAAAATTACTTAAAATACTGAGAAAAATATACACAGTCATTTACGTCAGTACATCTATTATATATATATATATATAATAGACGTATATGTATATATATATAATAGATGTACAGCTTACGTGAAAACAAGCTTTTCGGAATGGAATTTCATTTAGTACCACTCAGTCATCAGTGATGTTTTAGATTACAAATAGTATTAAAAAATGTTGTTTAAAACTTTATTAAAACTGTTGTTGGTTTGAGACTCGAAATACGGTTTCAATTTATTTTATTTTTATTCAAAAAAAACTTTTTTTTATTTCTGACATTTACGCGAATATTATACATTAAAATAAAACTACTTTTTACGGATTTTATCGCGTTATATTGATATTATTAATCCAGTCTACCCGTGACCATGGACGCTGTAAAGGGTCCGAAACGTCGGGATTAACTATATCAATAGGTAGGTATAACGCGATAAAATCTGTAAAAAGTAGTTTTATTTCAACTTTTTTTTATAACTATGGTTAATATAATCAAAAAGAATAAGTTAAGCAACTGGGATGAGTTCTATAAATTGTCAATGAAAATTTGTAACATAAATAAACACACATTTTTATCTATACAAATCAATGACAGTAAACGGAAAAGCACATACTACGACTAGTTTCCATTAGGTAAGCGCCTGTCTCCGAAGGAGTCTACTACGGAATACTTAATGGGGTGAAAAGGGGTAAAATTTATTTTATACGGACATAGCCTGGGGACAAGCTAGTATACTGTAATGACGCTTTCGTTGCAATTTGTAAAACCCTTTAGAGTCATTACATTTTCGACATGGTTTGGTTGTAAAGATAGAAATAGGTAATAAATAACAACGTATTAGGCAAACCTTGACTTTACCTGGGACGTAGGGTTGTCACGCTATTGAAAGTGCAGTATTATATTCTTAGCAATAAAAATGCCTCATTTGTCTAGGGTTCTAAGCTAGACTGCTACGCTGGAGGTCCTGAGTTCGATTCTCAGGTCCAGCACAGTGTACATTGATTTTTCTATGAATTTCTCAGTAGAAGCTCGGTGTTTGGATTCGTGCCCAGTTAATAACAATGGGCTCACCGCCTATTTTCAAAATGTTTATATACGACTTAAGTATAACGGCAAACTGTGGGTGTACATTGGTACACCTCTGCCTAACCCTTCGTGGAATATAGGCGTGGTGGTATGTTTTGTAGGAATAAAACACATATTATAACATGTCGCCGGTCGATCTGAGATCTCCTGCATTCTAGTAATTTTCATAGAAGTTAAGATAAAAGCTTAAACATGAGAAAAGATAAAAAAACACGAGCTTAACGATTTTTAATTTTCGACTAATAACTAACTTTATGAAAAGGAAATAACTTTTTTTTAAGTCTAAATATCTTATAACGTAATACTAATTTAAATAATGTGATTTATGATATAAAATCGAAACAAATAAGTATTTATGAACGAATAACATTTTACAAACAATATATTATAAAATCTTAATATAACAATTCTATCAAAAAGTTCACATGACAACCCTACGCACAAATATACTTCCACGTTAGCAGGTAACATGGATTTGGGAGCAAAATTAAGTGAGGTTTTGTGTTTCTAGCATTTTATTACTCAAGTATAGTGATGGGAATGACTTGTCTTGGTAGGTTATTTTCTAGTGTAACAATATTGTATAGTCAACCAGTCTATATATACAGGGTGGAAGGGACATCGACGCGCAACGGCTTACCATGACTTCAGTACATGATTCTGGACCCCCTGCGTTGGAATTTTTCGTCGGCTTTTTCTTACATTTTACAAGGTATTTTAAAAATACCTACATTTCTCCCACTAGGCACCGCCTTGAAAACTGCGTTAGCTAAAGCAAAAAACAAGCCCTATAAAATCTTTAAAAGTTTTCTTATATTTTGGAAAATGTACTACCGGCGGGTTTTTGTTTAATTAAGGAATAGGTCTGTTCTGTTATCCAATCACGATGACTATAAAAAGAAGGACTAAAATTAAAGTTTGTATTTGATTAAAATCTTGTATCTATTAGAGCTGTTATGGAGTCGTACAATTCTGAAAAAAAAAAACTATTTATTAATTGCTATGTGACCGAATAGATGTAGTCCTTTCTAAATTTCAATCAAGAAAATCTTAAAGAAAAAAGCACTTTTAATTTCTCCCGAATTTTATACATTTTTGGGCATTTTTTCTTTCATACAAAAATTATTCTGATACTATTGAATACAACAAAAAAAAAAAACATTATCAAAATGATGCTCTTAGATTATTTACTACGCAGATTTTTAAAAAATCGTTATAGATTTATTTTTCTTCCACTGAAGTAATTGTAATTAAACTAATTGGTTATCATATTAATATTATAGATTCAAAAGTAACTGTCTGTCTGTTTCGTTTTCACCATATTATTAACATTGAGGTTGTGTTGTAATTTTTTTTTTAGAAGAATCAATAAATTAATTGATAAATATTTTCTTACCTAAAAAAATCACAGGACCGATCCATTATACTACGATCAGATAAAATAGTGGCTCTAAAAACAAAACTACAAATCTAAAGAGTTTTAAATTAAAACACGAAAAAGAAACACCTACTTGTATAAACTTTTCTGGGCGTTAACTTATTACGTCACGGCCCTACTTAAAACAGGCCATTACTCCAGTGAGAAGTCTTTAAAATTTAATTTTCAAAATGTTTACTGTGAAATAATTATATTACCGCAGACGGCAGCTTTGGGTGATTAAAATGACAAATGTTTTACAAAGGCGGCTTGCTTTTCTCCAAGTAACAATTTTTGAATGAATAACTTCTGTAACGCTTCGTTTGCTCGATGAAATTCTTTACGCTCGCATAACAATAGATGGACTATTTGTAAAGGCTGTCATTTATCCTTATCTACAATTTTCCATGAACTGTGATTTTGCATTGCCAATGAATATAGCGAGCTGCAACGTTGGAAGTATTAGGGGAATTTTTATACAGCACCATCTATCCCAAACTAAGCAGAACTATTGATATAAAACATGTATACTCTTTTTTATGTAAATATACACAATATAAATAATAAACACCCAGACCAACACTTAGGTTCTTCATATAAATATTTGTGACGGAATCTGAGGAAAATATGTATGTTCACATTTTCTTAACAAAAATAGACAACGTAGTTATTGCTACGTTGTCTATTTTTGTTATTAATCATATTTTTGTCGACTAGTTCTACTACGTACTAGCCTACGCGTAATCGCGGAAACTGAACATAAGTTATTACATTAGATTTCCAGGTGGTATTCTCGACCTGGAAATGGAACGCAGAACCTCTAGCATAGCAGTCGCGTTAACTAATATAATACGAAAGCTTTTTTACTTGTCTTGGTGCAGCCTTTTTGTTCCTTGACGTTGCCTCAACAGAGTGCAATGGTCCTTTTTGTACCGCTTTGCTGCAGAGGAAAATAAAAACTTTCTAGTACTCTTTCTGTTTTCTTTGGACTTGGCTGTTTGTTCCGGATAATCTGGCTCCCAAAATATATAAGCAGTGTTTTGTTTTAGTAGTGGGATAACGTCGAGGGGTAGATATTAAATATAAAAGGTTTTTTTTTGTCTATGAGCATTAATAGGGCAAGTTGCAAAGAATATATTTACAGTGATTTGAAATTTATAAATATAATCATTAAATTTAGTGGTATATTCATATAAATGGTAGTGATTATGAAAATACGGTATTTCACCCCATTTTTGGCCTTGCTATAAAATATGTCATAACAATATTATAAAATAAATAAAGGAAAATATAATTGTTTTTTAACAATTTATTAAATAAAAGAAAATAGTAATATATAGTAGGTATTTACCATAAACACGTTAAAGTTGATGATTTCAATTCTTTGTTTATTTTAGGGGAAAATTTTATATTGATACAGAAAACAATACAACACAATATGTATTCAAATTCTTCTTCAAATATTTGTATGAGCAGGTCATGTTCCATCAAGGAAGGAATAAAAAAGAAAAAAGGGAAACTTAAACTCAAAACTAAAGCTAAGGTTAGCCTACGGGTATTAGCTCAACGAAGTATAAAGCTGCTTCACTTTCACTTTCTTTAGTGATTTTAAACTTTGTAATAGCTTTACTATTAATGTTAGAAATATTGCACTGCCTCGTTAGTCCAGTGGGCCTACGCGCGACTGTTACGATAGAGGTCCTGAGTTCGGTTATTCCAAGAAATTCTCAGTAGCAGCTCAGACATTGAGACTTTTCGAAATTATGTGGGTATTAAATTATTAGTTATTAGTTTATTAACAGAATTTTAGAGCTAGAGCAGGATAATATGCTAGTAGAATAGTGCTGAGATAGGGTTCTATTCTGACTTCGCGGAGGAATAACAACTGGTTCCCGCTTTCCAGACTATTGGTGGTGAGGCGAACACCACCTGTGGTTTAAGTCGGTAGGTCGCCAAGTTTGGGCGGAGTCCGACACACCCCGTCGTCTTCCCGGACTGCGGCAGTCCATGAGGATTTCCACAGAGGAAAAAAGAGAGGGTTCTGTTCTTACGTAACGTCTCATAACGTGCCTTCTTAATTTTAGTCCTAAATCTATCGTGTTATTTTGTCTTGTGTTGTGGATGTCAGGAACAAATTTCCTTCTTCTTTCTTTCTCTTCGAATTGCAGCATGATAATGAAATCGTCAATTAACGCTATCAAAGAAAATACCCAAGAATAATTCCAATTCCGTGCAACAAAAGACCGTTTTAAAATTTCTATATAACACTTAGTAGAATTAAGTGTGTCTACAAAATTCAATTTGGATGAATTTTACAGTCGTCTTAAATTCAGAGGGATGATAAAAGATCCCTTTACAATTATTTTTAAGGAGGCCTTTTGCCGTAATTACGGTCGTTCTGCTACTGTTTTCCGGCGAATATCTTTTTGGTATTCCTAATCTTTTTTACCCTGTTTTTATCTTCTCATCTAATCTATCTCATTTATCTGTGTAACAGATGAAAATTATCAAATTAATTGGCAAAATAGCTTATTTATTTTCGCTATAATTTTTAAGTTTTTTTTTCGGGTTGAAATCATCTTGTTACAAATGATCTTTGGTATTTTTTTTTATTGTTATAAATAGAAACCAGCATACGGCCCACCAGATTGTAAGCGGTTACCGTAGCTTAGACGCTTGGAACATCAGGGGTATCACTTGCGCTTTGCCGACCCTGTAAAACGAAAGAGGATTAGTTGGGTTGGCAGTATAAGAGTGAAAGTCACCAACACAACATTTCCTTGCTTACCGTTAGGAACACAACACAGCTCAAAGAAAATACACAAAAATACCAGTGAAAATATATGAGTAAATCTCTATCTAAAGTATTTTAGACCTTAACAAAGTCACAATAAGTGACACTATGTAATTATTCAGCTAAGTTTCAAACAGATAACATTTTGTCTTATCTGTAATTACTTTAAGTTTTTTTGTAGACGAAAGTCAGATAAGGATACCAGGAACAATAAAAATGTTAGCAAAATCATATTATGAGAATCAAATATATTTTTCTTAGACATTATTAATCTTTCTTAGAAAGTAAGTAGAAGCTATAAAGTCTCGTTCAAAGAGCTTTGTGCAAAACTTATCATAAACCTAGAGATTTGTTAAGAAAACTCGTTTCTAATATGAAAACTTGTTCTCGATGTATATCAAAACCCACGGCGCTAATATACTGAGAAAGGAAACTAATAAAATACTTGAGCAGCACGCTTTGAATATCTGACGGTATTATGCAACAAGAATGTATTCTGTGCGCACTACAATATACTGCATGTTTTGCATGCGGGGCATACATAAAAAGTGTTTGAAACTAGTGGGATGTTTAACAACTAGTAACAAGATCATATTATTTGATATTGAAAGTAGAAGCAATTCTTGTTTAATTCCATGTTTGATGTAGTGGTATACGTAGACTACCTCGCCACTACCGTTGCGCCGAGTGTTGTGGGTTCGATCACTAAAGATATAATATTAATATAATATTTTTGGGACATTTTACACAACACCATCTAGTCCCAAACTAAGCAGAGCTTGTACTATGGGTACTAGACAATGGATATAATACTTAAATACTTTTTTTTTTTAAATACATACTTATAATACATAAGAAACACCCAGACAAACACAAATACTCATGTTTTATCCACACAAATATTTGCGTCCTGTGGGAATCGAACCCACGACCTCATGATCAGCAGTCCGGTACTCGAACCGCTAGACCACAGAGGTCGTCAAAGATACAAATCTTTGGTGATCTCCGTGATCCACAGATATTTGTTTGTAGTGTTTTTTTATTGTACAGAGGTCAGCACATCAAGCTACCACGATCTGTCAAATTTCTTTGATAGATTATCAACTTTATGACAAGACGATAAGGATCATTTTCAATTGGGAAAATTTGACAGTTTTGGATAGGTTGACCTGCTGGCGTCTGTACTGCTAAGGTGGCAAACAAGCATACGGCCCACGTGATGGTAAGCAGTAACCGTAGCCTGTAGACCCTTGCAACACCTTGCGCGTTGTCGAACCTGTAAAACGAAAGAGATTGGGTTGAGTTGGCAGTATAAGGGTCAAAGTCTCTGGGCCAGAAGATCAACAACATAGCGAAGACTCCTCAAGTGTACCAGATGTTCAAGGGCAGCAGTGATCACTTATTCCCAAAAAAAAACAACGATTTAGGTATACTTTCATACATTTATATAACACAAATAGTGGCTTCAGGTCTTTATAATTAAAAATGATCAAAGAACTATTTACTAGTACATTACCTACTCCTATCTATTACGGTATTTTGCCTCCAGCTATTAATGGTTCTTGTTAATTGCCTTGGGAATCTAAGAAACACGTAGTCTAGACCAAAGAGTAAATAAATGGAATATTTTGACCTAGTTCCACAGTAAAATATTGAAGCATATCCAGGAATTTAGTGAGCACAGATGTTAGTTTCTCCAGATTTTTTTTTTGTATCGAAAACCCTATACAAGTATTTTTTGGGCTGACGAAAATTTTCATTGTTCATCTGCCACCTGGATAGATTATGTCGAAGTAAGAAGTCCGACCACTCTTGCTTGCCGACCACACTTGCCTGCCCTTATCCTATGGTTACGGTCATGAAATTCACGATATTGACCACAACCATGACGGGCTATGGTCCTTTACGAACTGAATTCCAGCCAAAGGCAAGGCTTGTCCACGCTTCCTACTTGAAAGCGCGCGTGTATCAAACTCGCGCGCCGCCCCTTGCTGCCATTGTACTTATTGTATAGACAACATCACAAAAAAATATACAAACAACGCTTATACATCGAAATCGATTCATAGTCAACAAAGATACCGCGTATGATACACACGAAAACAATCTACCAAATTGAGTGACTCTCCAATTTCAAAGACGCTTATAAACATAAAGATAAAATGTAATGGACCTTCTGTTCCATGTATTTAGTTTTTACAATATCTCTCGTAGTTGCTCATTGTATTTATAAGCTTGGTTTATTCTGCAGACATGGTAAACATTAGGTAATGTTTTCGTTGCTATATTAGAGAATGCAGTCTTGACGACGCTTCATTGTTTCGCCGAGAAATTTACGTGACTATGAATATAGTCAAAGCACAAACTATGTACGAAAACATGACTGCAGTGGAAGGGTTATCATGACTTCAGGAGAATTAAGTGTGCTAACCTTATTGTATTCTGGTTTAAATAGTAGTATAGCCAGTAAAATGAGACAAGATAAAATTGATGTCTCAAGGTGACAAAGTGTCAGTGGTGAAAATAGCATCCGTAGGCTCAATTACCACTTGCCATGCATGTTTCATCTTGCATGTTTTCATAATAATCAACTATTTGGAATATATATTTATTTCTGACATTTACGCCAATATTATACATTGAAATAAAACTACTTTTTACACCTTCGGATCAAGACGCCCACCACCTTAGTCTACCAGTGACCATGGACGCTGTAAAGGGTCCGAAACGTCGGGATTCATAATATAAATATAACGCGATAAAATCCGTAAAAAGTAGTTTTATTTCAATATTTTGAATATACATATTTTATTTTCATTGCAAAATCTACCTTTTTCTGTAAGGTGAATTTTATATTCATGTTCACATTTCATGAAAATTCAAAATTAATGAAAATTCTATATATATCACTACTTCATTAGTAATAGTGGCCGAAAGCGCGTGAGTTTTTTTTCTATTCGATCAGTGTTGTTGTGTTTTTCTATGAAATTCTCAGTAGCAGCTCAAAGTTTCAATTTGTGCCCCGATAAATGGACATTGGCTCACGCCCTATTACATGAAACTTAAACATACCGGTTTACCTAATCCTTCGCGGAACCCAGGACCTCTAGCGTTGCAGTCCTACTATACACTACTGTAATGTCAAAATTACGGCACGTTGTGGAACCGTGATCTTGAGTCTTACTGCAATTCATCATAAGGCCATATCAGCTCCCTTTTTCATCATCAGAAGCTCCCAACCTCTTTTCACCTTTACGAAAAATATTAACAAAATAGTCCAAAAATGAATATAGGCAGCAAAGATCCGTCTTCATACTACGTTCACGAAACGGAACGGGAATATAATGATAATGGATTATGTACCGAGTTTGCCGCCATCCCCTAAAATAGCTTCATAAGACAAAACTAAACAACGTGCCGCGTACTAGGGAATGAAGATAAATTAATTTAGCGCCCTTATTTACATAACGCCGTGAAGTAAGGGGGCTTGGAGTACGACTCGTTTATTTGACTCAAGACGTATTTATTTTGATAACGTAAGTTCTGCATATACAGACGTGCCTTAATTATATATACTATACTATTACTTTTGCATATTTGTGTTATCTAATATACATATACATTCTATTAGGTTTATATTTCCCGAACGTTTAAGCAGGGGTGCTAATGTATATCCACAGTTTACCGGTATGTTAAGGTTCCATGTGTGGCGAGCCTTCTTCCTTTTTTGGTCATTATTAAGGACCATTTATTGGGAGAAGCCCAACTTATCCGGCTATCTCTATCTCCATCATAATCAACAGTCCATATTCGTCCACTGCTGGGTGTAGGCTTCTTAGTAAACACCACAGAGCCCGATCTTCGGCTTTCCTCTTCCAGTCATTGCCAGCTGTCTTCCGCAAGTCGTCACTCCACCTGGTCTGCGGGCGTCAGTTCTCCGCGGTTGTGACTAGCTCATTACCACTTTAGCTCGCTAATTCTTTGAGCTATGTCTGCAACTTTGGTTCTCTGACGGATAACTTCATTGCGAATTTTATCTCTCGGAGACACTCCGAGCATAGCTCTTTCTTCTTTTTTAGAACCTTCTCCGTTGGTACTATACTTAAATGAATTAATTTGGCTCTGTTGTGGGGAAATAAATTGTCAAATCAGTGGTTCACGGAAAGATCCCAAGTTTACCCACCTCAACGATTACGTTCAAATTAATTTATTCAAAATTGGTAAATGCCAGATTCGGTGACAATAAGTGTGCTCTTTGGTGTAAACAAATTTATTACTCTTCTAGGGTTGTACCTTTTGGTTTCTCGGTTCCGTGGTTAAGCTTTGAATATGTGCCAATATTGCCACAAGCTGTTTGTTGATGATACCTATGATTTAGAATAGGAAAGGCAAGAAGAAAACAAATATATCCTTATGCTCATATCCCTGAAAGAATAGGCATAGGTTTACTGATGTGTTTTAGGTACTTTGTAAATGACACAAATCCAAAGTCTAACCTACTGAGAATTTCATAGAAAAATCCCATAACACAAATCGACCTGGGAATCGAACCCAGGACCTATAGCGCAAGACTAGCAGTTAATAATTATCCATATAAAGCGATAACGTCGATCTATTTACAGACTTTTGAAATTAGGAACGTGCACTTTACATATTATATCAATCTTACGTAACATCAGTGCAAGATGTCTGCCAAAATACAAGTAAAATGCATGTCACGTTGATCAACACACATGAATACTAAGCTGTGAAGCGGATACGTCATAGTTGGTTGGTTTGAGAGTACAGAATTTACTATGTACTTCATACTATATACCATACGTTTATACGTATGGTATATGTAGTAACCATACGTATAAAGTTATTACATTATTGTAATAAGGTAATGTAGGATTTGATTTACATTGCCTCACAAAAACAAAAATATACTTCATCCCTACAAATATAAATGCGAAAATCACTCTGTCTGTCTGTTATGCTTTCACACCAAATCTGCTGAAGCGATTGTGATCAAATTTGGTACAGAGATAGATTAGACCTTGTAGAAGGATATTGGCTATGTTTTATTTTAAAAAGTCGTTTGGAATGTGGGCGAAACCCCCAACATTTTTTTGATGTGGCATTTAAGTACACTGAACCCTTAAACTCTTTGACGGGTTGTAAAAGAGTGAAATAGGTTTTATTTTATTATAAAACTTAAATCTACCATTTTAATGCAAACAAATACATTTTTTTCAACATTGTGATTGAATCCAAGACCGTCAACAGACAGTCGAGTATTGCCGAAAAAAAAAACTACCTTCGTTTTGCTAAATCATTCAGTGAAATATTTGGAACAAGTGAAAATCGCCGGTTGTATCGTATTCGACCTTGACCCAAACGTACTATAAAGACCTGCTTGCGTATCACCGATGGCCTGAATGATAAGAGTTGAGTGCTGAAAGCAGTAGTTTGAAAAGATTTAATAGATTAGGTAACGAATTCTAAGGAGCCACACAAAACACCGCCGAAATATTTCGTTTCATTGAAAAGTTACGGCTTTGTTGATAAAAAAAGTATGTGTATAATATAGCCTAAATTGCCTAATTAGCCTAATAGTAATAAGCACGACTGCTATGCTAGAGGTCCAGGGTTGATTGTCGGGTAGTGTCATTATTGGGTTTTTCTAAGAAATTCTCTGCCTAATCCTTCGGGGAATGGTAGCAAGCGTGGTTCTGAGCATGAGGTCCTACGTTCGGTTCTGTTGTTGTTGTGAAATGTTATTGCATTTTTCTATTAATTTTATGGATACTGGATCTGAAATAAATGCATTTTATTTATTTATTTAAAAATATAACTGTTTCATTTATCTATTAATTTTATGGATACTGGGTCTGAAATAAATGTATTTTATTTATTTATTTAAAAACATAACTCAAACTATGTGTGTGTATCAGTCAAATCTGCTTAATCTTTTGGAGGTCGAAAAACTGTTTAATGAACTATGGCCTGCAGTATTTTCAAACCTTCAATCCTTCAAGAAAAAAGGGTACTTCCTCTTAAATATAATATTTTTACCTTTGTTCAGCGAACGTGAAGAAATTCTTTTTTTTAATTAGAGAGAAGAATTAGATAACAACATTTTGTAATGTATTATTTATGTGGCTCGTGGCTAAGTCATAATTAAGCTGATCAACCTATGCTAGTCTATGGATGAGTGACCATTCTGAACACATCGAGACCCCTCCGTGCCTTTGAGATCAAATTTTTCTTTCTTTCGTTATGATAAACATTTATTATAAAGGATGTCACCAAAATCTGCCCAACTGGTGTACTGAGGGTACACTTATTGGAAAAAATACCCTGTATTACGCTAGTTAAAACTCTACTCATATGTTTTTTATGCTCATTAGGGGATGAGAAAAAATAACTTTTAATTTTAAAAAACGCACGCTATTTTAACAACCTAGTGTCAGTTTCATAGTGTTTTTATAGTAAATACTGTCAATTTGATAGCTATCTGCTGTCAGTGTCAGTTTTGGAATATCAAACGCACGCCATTTTGGCACATTAATAACAGTTTTATTGTGATTTCATAGTAAAAACTGACAATTTGACAGCCGTCAAGTACCTCAGGTACAAATTTGGGCTGAGTTGTATGGAATTTTGGTGACTTCCTTTCAGAGCACATAAAACTGTTGGTGAGACCAACAGTTTTGTCATAATTATTTATTATAAACACATACGGCAATCGTTAGTGCGTGAGGTTTGTTTTGCGGCTGTAGTTCCACTGCAACCGTCCGTCGGTCTATTGTGATCTATCGCCATCAGTTACTGGTATTCAGTACCCCGAAACTCCCGAAACATCTAGTTTATAAGTACTTAGAATTCCCCAGTAATTGGATTGCCGAGGTCTGATGGCAGTCGCTTCGTGTAAATTATGCACTAGTGAAAATTGCCAGTTCACACGCTCGAGAAAATCTTTCAAGCATGCAATTCCTCACTATGTTTTTGTATCATCAATGTGCATATCTCTTAGCAGAACCAGGTCTGGTTCGAAGGGAGGAAGGTGCACTAGCCCTGGTCGCTGAAGATGGGGTAGCCAGCCACCAGCTAGTCAAGTTGTCTCTACTATGGTGGACCCGATTTCTGGACGGGTGACATATTGATACTGCGCGCTTCTTTTCATCATCATCATCAACCACTATATTGTCACTGGCATGGGTCTCACCTCAGATTGAGAGGGATTAGGCTATGAACCGGCCTAGGGTGGGTTGGCAGATTTCTTACGCCGTCGTGACGACGGTGTAAGAATGTATTTACAAAAAAAAAAAGTATTATATCCATTGTCTAGTATCCATAGTACAAGTTCTGCTTAATTTGGGACTAGATGGTGTTGTGTGAAATGGTTCAGGAATATTTATTTATGTATTTATTGAAGTTTCCTGCAAGTCTTAGAGATTTCTTCCAGGATGTTTTCCTTTACCGTATACCCAAGTGATAATTAATTATAAATACGCACATGATTTTGACAAGTCAGAGGTGCGTGCCTTGGATTAAAACTGAACACCTTTGAATTGGGTTCCTGCACCTCTCTTAAAAATGTAGAGTGTGCGGCCTGTACTATGCTGAATATTGGGACCAATTTTAAAAATGTAGACTAGGGCTGAGTATAACCGCTGTTTATCTGCAATCGTGTCGAGCATACATAAACATTTACAATGCGTAGGTACGTAAACACAGCGCAGGAAGTAACTGGAACACTTAATGACCCCTCCACGCGAACTTTAATAGACACTTCGTTACATTTGTAGGCATCACGCGAACCCGCAAATTGTGGAAACCCTTTAAAAAGCCGTTTTAATTTCCACTCAACTAAACTAGGTACTAGCAACAAGTTATTTGAGAAATCAATTAACAACTCTTTTGATTGTATAAATGTTGTAATTGAGACGGCTCGTGTAAAGAAATGTTGAAGTTATTGGTAGTTAATAATGTTTTTCGGCGGAAGGTACAGACGCCAGCAGGTAAAACTATCAAATTTTCCCAAATGAATATGAACCTTATAATTATTTATTAAAGTTGAAAATCAATCAAAGAAAAATTGACAGATTGTGGTAGCTTGGTGTGCTTGGTGTACTATCGCCATCAACTGACTACCCTTAAACTCAAACTCAAATCTTTATTGCCTTCATGTTGTGTATATAATGTAGGTGACAATATTAAAGTTAAAAGTTCCCTTTTTGACATTAATATAATACTACCCGTGGCAACTGCAAACTAACACACTATCGTAATTTACTACTTGAACTGGCTCGTAACATATCAGTAACTACATGATTTGTTTGTTGATTTGCAAGTTTAAACTGCACTAACCGCGGTCAGTCTGTGGATGGGTGACCATTTATAATAACATCAAGATCCCCCTGTGCCTTGGAGAGCACGTAAAGCCGTCGGTTGCAGTTGTTGTACGAACACCTATACCAATCGTTAATAGTAGTCAGAAGCCCAAAAAAGCGTGACGATCAATTCTGGGCTATATGTATATAGGTCACAGCTTTAAACTCCAATCTGTTACAGAAAAATTCATAGAAAATCCCAATAATACTTTGCTCGATCTGGGAATCAAACCTACGATCTTAAGATCAGCAGCCACGCTTGCAACAAGTTTTCTATGAAACCGTTACTAGCAGCTAGGAGTTTTAATTTGTCCCAGGAAAGAGGCAATAAGCTCTTCGCTTGTACTACCTATGTGAAATCTAAAATCACAACGGTGAACTTTAGGTATTTAGTACTCCTCTGCCTAACTCTTTTTAGATACAGACGTGACATGATAGTGCGCGAAATTCATAAGTTAGAATATACGTAATCAAAATCTCTGTGTTTTGTCCATTAATCTACAGTGTACAATCAAGCACAAACTCAAAAGTTAGCCGGAGAAATCCAGATTACTTCGGTAACGTAATTACACAGAGTCCTAGCACGCTTCCCATTTGCAACTAACGTGAATTGCTCTACAACTGTTTTGTCACCGAGTGTACAGCTTGAACAAAGCTTTGTGCAGCTGCAATTCATTTTTTCAAATTCATTAGCACGTTCAAACGACAAAGATTAACGACACGACTGTACAATGCAGAAGCGAATTAAACAATTCCAATTTATTTGGCTCGGATACCAGCTAGTTGGAAGAGCTAGCAAAACAGCTAATTGTTCAACTTTTCTAATTAAAATTAACTTTGTACCTGAGTGTCTTTGAGAGTTCGATAGTGTGCATCGGTATTTAAAAGCTTTACTTTATTTCCAGTTTACTTCTAATCAATATTAAATAGCAAAGATTTCCTGAAAGCAAAATTCGAGCCAACGTCTGTTTGAGATGTACTTTTGTGCGTCTTACTGAAACTATTAGAAATTGATGAATAATATAATTATTTTGTTTTTGTTGTTAGTTTACCGTGTCGTTGGTAGTGCAGTTTACAGAACAACTGAAATTAAAGCGCCATACATGATCACACTAGCCAAGACATATGCATCAGTATTGATACTAAATAGTCTACAGCAACTACATATAGGTCAAAATGTTAGGCTATGAAAGTAATGTATGAAAGGCAATTGCATGGAGCTGAGATGAGAATGTTACAGGGAATCTGAGGGGTTAATATAATGGAGAGGCTAACGAATAAGTATACATATAAAATATAGAAAGTGGCACCAATTACAGAAAACCGATTGTCGTAGTATAGACATGTGATACGTAGGAGTAAAGAAGTTGTTACCAGGACGATTTTGTATAACAGGAAATAATATATATTTCAAAGTTATTTAGAAAAGGAAAAATACGACCGCGGGCAGGATTCGAACCTGCGTCTTCTGGTTAGGTATACCAGACGCTATGACCACTAAGCCACCGCGATACCTACCCGTCATGTCGAATTTTTCCTTCACATACTGAATTTACGGTCGTATTTTTCCTTTTCTAAATAACTTTAAAATCTTAGCATGGAAAATGCCAAAAATATACAAAAAGATAGGGTATATTTCCTTAAAATTAGTTAATTAATTTAGGGAGCTAGATGTAACAAACAAATAAACAGACTAAATTTAACATTTATAAAAAAAAACAAGGTTTACTACCCCTATAAAAGGGGTAAAATTATGAGAATTAACGTAGGTGCGACTTTAATATAAACGTAACACAATTCTATTATCCGCCAGGGAAAATGATGCGTTTAAAACAAAGTTGTTTAGCGAACTATTACGAACTTTTACAGTGGAGTTTTAATGGAAGTTCGTAAGTTCTAAATAACAGGGCGAGCAATGATATTATCGTCTTTATTTGCTTACTTCGTAGTGGTAAATTATTAGTAATAGAAGTATAAAATTAATGTATTTTGCATTTATTTTGCATTTTCTTCAGATAAATCAATCCTTTTTCTATTTAACAAGGGGCATGGTAGTGCACCTATATAAGGCAATGAGCGGACATCATCATACCAGTTGCCAACTATTTTATATGTACAGTCGCCAGCAGATCAATCTATCCAAAACTGTAAAATTTTCCCAATTAAATATGAACCTTATGACTTTGCTTTAAAGTTGAAAATCTATCAAAGAAATTTGACAGATTGGAGTAGCTTGATGTGCTGCTCTGTACATTTATTTGTTCATATAACTTTTTAAGGAATAAACGACAGTGTTTTTGGTAAAGCATTCCAAGAAATTAGTGTCCGATCATAATTTCCGTAGTTACAACATGTATGAAGTTGGTTTGGATTTAAAAAAATAAAGATTTCCTTTTAAGTCACAAGACCTAGAATAAAAACACTAACTCTAAGAGCACAATGTATACAATTACACGTGTCCTCGGTTTGCAATGTTTGGATCCATTCTACGATACATACATAAAAACAATTGCGTCCTACATTGCAGACACAAACGATAACCCAATTGATAAGCATAGAAACCTTTTTTATATAGCAAATTTTTATGTCAAACAAATCCGATCAGATATTTTATTTATTTTTTATTAGTTTGGATTTTACATCCTAAAACAATCTTTTGGTCTAGTGGTTACAAGATTGGAAATCCCTTGACCGTTGGACGATAGGTAAGGTTGAATTAGTTTAAGTTTTATTCGGTAAGAGAAACGAGTCGTCGTGTACCATGTCGAGTACCGTGGCGGTTGTTCTGTTCCTCTCAGGATGAGACTGATATAGTCCGCCACGCTGGCCTAATGCGGGTTGGCAGACTTCACACACTTTCGAGAAAATCTCTCATGCATGTTTCCTCACGATGTTTTCCTTTACCGTTTAAGCAAGTGATAATTAATTATTAATACGCACATGATTTCGAAAAGTGAAGTGAGGCTGGTAAGTGCAAAGTCTAGAGTTTGAATCCCTGCCTAGTTTGGATAGGTTACCTAGGTTTACCCCTGTTACGTTTGTGAGGCATTGATGTACAGAAACCAGCACATCAAGCTACCCCAATCTGTCAAAGATCTTTGATAGATTTTCAACTTTAAATCAAAGTAATTAGACTCATAATCAATTGGGATTATTTGACAGTTTTGGATAGCTTGACCTGCTGGCGTATGTACAACATAAGCTGCTAAGGCTCACTTCGCCGCTTGATTGTGTCTAATGATTGTATGCACAGCATGTCAAGTCAAGTCACAAATCCCATGGACAATAATTACAGAGCTAAGGAAGTCATGCATGAAAAGGAAAAATTCGACCGCGGGCAGGATTCGAACCTGCGTCTCCTGGTTCCTTGGTACACCAGACGCTATGACCACTAAGCCACCGCGATACCTACCCGTTATGTCGTTTTTTTTTTTATTATTATGTTATGTAATTTTTCCTTCACATACTGAATTTACGTCTTTTATGGTGACGTCAATAAAAATCTTTAAAATCTGAAAAATGCCAAAAATATACAAAAAGCAAGTCATGCACGGTTATTTAATCGGTATGAGTCTAATATACCCTACTGCCTCCCAAGGTGACAGACTATCTAAGAAAATTTCCCGCACTGCACCTGACAAAAATAAACTAAAGCCATCCGAATACAAACGTGAAGCTTTGTACATAATTCTAAAAACAATTTTAAAGTTTTTCAGAAACCCTTTAATAATCTAGTTGAGCGAAAATGCAAAACGAAATTGTTCTGAATTTTTCAGTGTAATTAAAAGTGTCGGCGTCAAAGCCCGTATGATGCCCACGGTGAACGTCGAGCGAGTGTATTAATTATTATTGAACATAGTAGCGAACATAATTATTTATTAACAAACATAATTATTTATTAGCGAACATAATTATTTATTAACGAACATAATTATTTATTAACGAACATAATTATATTATCTAACATAATTTTATTATGGTTCTGACGAATGCATTGCTTTACATTTTTGCATTTATCGTCTACTCCGCTAGGCAAACCCGCACAGAAAAAAATGTTGAGTCTAGGGGTCGTAAGCTACTACTACGCTGGGTTCAGTTCTCAGGTCGAACAAAGCGTTACGAGGAATTTATATGAAAACCTCAGCAGCAGATCGGTGATTGGATTTATGTTTTTATACCACTAAGGTGGCAAACAAGCATATATCCCACCTGATGGTAAGCGGTTACCGTAGCCTACAGACGCTTGCAATACCAAGGCTATCACTTGCGGTTTGCTGACGCTGTAAAACGAAAGAAGAATAGTTGGGTTGGCAGTATAAGGGTCAAAGTACTGCAAAGACGTTTCCTCGCGGAGCACTGGCAATCTTGCTCACCGTAAGGAACGCAACACAGCTCAAAGCAGTATTTCTTCACTTCGATTTTCTACAAGGCCTATTGCCATTAACCGGGCACACAACCAAGCTGCTACTGAGAATAGATTAACCTTTTCATAGATTAACCTAACAACACTGCTCGGCCTGGGCATCGAACCCAGGACGTCAAGCGTAACAGTGGCACTTAGGACCACCAGACTAATAAGGCAAAGTGCTTTACTCTATTATATTCTAGTCTGTTCTATTTTCAAATAATCAATACATTAAGTTATAGTGTAGTGAAATAGGTGCACACGTGTACGACATACGTAATCGTTAATTTAACCAAAGACAATAGAAGCAGCGTGGCGACATGTGCCCGCGCAAGCTGACGCATGCTTTTATGGCGTCGTAACTTTGGACATTAGTGTCAATTACTTCAACATTATCCGTCTAGAGTTTTAAAACTGTATTTTAATGTCAAGTGAACTTAATTTACGAACCAAACACTATCACGCCTTTCCCCCAAGAGATTAGGCAGAGGTTTTATACTGATGTTACTCGGTTAAGTGGCATGTAATAATGAGCTTATTGCCATTAACCGATTTTTATTAAAAAAAAACCTATTGGATGAAGCATGTAAACTTCAGCGTCAGATAATGCTCCTCAACAATTTTTAGGGTTCCGTACCTCAAAAGGAAAAAACGGAACCCTTATAGGATCACTTTGTTGTCCGTCCCTCGGTCCATCCGTCCGTCTGTCAAGACCCTTTTTCTCAGGAACGCGTGGTATCAAGCTAAAATTTATATCAAATACTACTACTGTCCCTTGGAGCTGTGAAAAAATCAAACTTCTAAGCCAATGGAATTAAAAGCTACAGCCCTTTATGCCGCAAATTTTCAAAACTCGCATGGGAATCAAAACCTACAGGGTACTTCCAGTAAACTCAGAATCTTGAAATTTGGTACGAATCAACGTTTTATAGCATAGGTAAAGGAAAAATTGCGAAAACCGTAAATTTTTAGTTACATCAAATAATATAAAAATATTTTTAATAATTTTACAGTTACTACCCCTTTCCTCATGAACGCGTAGAGGTATTAAATTGAAATTCATATCAAATACTCAGGATCTATAATGCCTTTAAGCTGTAACAAAATCAAACTTCTATGTCAATGCAATCAAAAGTATACCTACAAGTTTGTACGGAACCCTCGGTGCGCGAGTCCGACTCGCACTTGGCCGGTTTTTTTTTTACTATTATCCCTAATCCCTTTCAATCTGAGAGAAGACTTGTGCCCAGCAGTGGGACAGTATATGGGTTGATGATGATGATAATGATGGCAGCGATGCATGAAGAATGAGACAGTTAAAATAGTCAAATCATTTCTAATCGTCATCAGAATATTCATGTGCAAGGTGTCTTTAATTAAGTAAGATTATTACTTCGACCTATGTCTTTACAAATTAACACCAATTGAAGTGTCAAATGGTTTTAACCGAACAATTTGTGGCATTGCTGAGACAGGTTGAGACAGGCCCGCTCGGTCGAATAAATAAATTCCAACCTCTTTTTGTGGAGCTGAAGTGGGCTCATGCTTTATCATGATGCATGAGGAATATGACGTGTAGTCGTAGTATATGTAATCTATGATATCTGTATACATATGAAAATCAATTGCTGTTCGTTGGTCACGATAAAACTAAAAAACGGATTGACCGATTTTTTGATGATGTTTTTTTGTGTATTTGAGTTGATCCCTTGCATTGTTTCATCAGTTTAGATTCACTGGACCCGGTAGATAGCGCTGCAATCTGGTTGTAGGAACGTTTACCGGTCCCGCTAGTATTATTATTATGATACTAGCTGTTCCTCTCTGTTTCTCCTCAAACACAAACACACCTCAATAAATAGCCTATGTACTTCAAGGTCTCATCTATCTCTGTACTAAATTTCATCAAAATCGATTCAGCGGTTTAGGCGTGAAAGCGAAACGGACAGACAGAGTAACTTTTACATTTGGAGTAATAGTAGAGATTTATAGAGATAGCAAACATTCTACATGTCTTGTTTCCTGTAGGTTTAGGTAGACAGTGTCGACGTCTGTAGTCTAGTGGTTCAGGTGTCGGACTTTTATATAAATATTATTTATTTAGTTAAAACATGGAAGACTTACAGCTAAGTAAACATAATAACAATATCATCTAGTCGATAGAAAGCCAATAACAAGTCTTTGCTAATAGAAAACAGTAAATTTGCTTGTGACAAAATTATGACTATGATGAACAACATAATTTTGATATAAAACTACATTTAACGGATTTTATCGCGTTATATTTATATTATTAATGCTGACGTTTCAGACCCTTTACAGCGTCCATGATCACGGGAACTCCATGGACGCTTTAAAGGATCTGAAACGTCGGGATTACGAAAAAATATAATATGTAAATTAGTGTTACTTATTTACTTACATAAATATTAAATTATTTTCAATAAGCTTACTAAAATAGTACATACATATTTTAAAAATTACATACCTATATCAAAACAACAAAAAAACGCTAGTAAGCGTCAAAAGAGGAAGGCGTGTTAATAAGGAGTTAATCCTCCTTATTAACTTGATCTTGTTATCCACAATTTTAAATGTAAACTTAGTTTAAAACTTACTCCTTAATTCCTAAGTTACTAATTATCCTTAAACTGCACCTGCATTTACTAAATATATAAAATATTAGGGTTAATATGACTAGAGATACGAACTTCATTCAAGATTTCAGATTTTTTACTAAAACACGAGAAACTTGACTAGGTATTTATTTTTACATGGAAATTCTTTGATTGAATTTTGTATTTCACGGACTGGTCAACTCAAAGCTGCTATGGTTCTTTTTTCAAACGGCCTTTTCAGATTTTGCTCTACATTGTAAAACTCCCTATTTTTTAAGCATGAATACTAGCAGTATTGTCTGGACTTTAAAAGAGACTATGATTCTCTGAGTTTCTTTCAGTTTTTCTTTTCAGAGGTCGTCGACTAGGAAATGCCAGCACCTTCAATTTTATTTTTGTTTTATCTAGTAACTTGCGTACAAATACCACAGTGTTTACAGATGGTTAGTATAATAATTAGAAAAATTATGGACCCTGTTAGGCCCAGAACAAAATCAAATAAGTATGTAGGAAAAAGAAGGAATGCTTTAATACTTTATCTGATTGCAGAATGTTTAAACTTATTAGGTACCACCACATTTTAGTATGAAATATTGACACGTAAGACTTTAATATATTTATTTACAGAAATAATAATAATATTCTTGGACGATTTTACACAGCTCCATCTAATTCCAAACTAAGCAGAGCTTGTACAGAGGGCAGAACACCAAGCTACCCCAATCTGTCAAATTTCTATGACAGATTTTCAACTTAAATTACTTTAACTTAAAGTTAAAATTTTCCCAATTAAAAAAAATAAAATAAAAAAAGTTTATTTCAATTACAACAGGCTTTTTGATGCATATTATTGGAGATCACCTTTTAAGCAAGGAATTGCTTGTATTAGGAGAAAAATGAAATTAAAAATGAACCTTATTACTAAGGTTAATTTTAAATTGAGAAAATTTGTCAGTTTTGGATAGCTTGACGTGCTGGTATCTGTACTATGGGTACTAGATAATTGATGATATAATACTTATGAAACACCCAAACAAACACAAAAACTTATGGGAATCGAACGCACGACCTCGTTATCAGCAGTCCGACACTCGAACTACTAGACAGAGGTCGTCAAATAAATATCATTTTGTCGTTGATCAAAACATTTATAATATTTCTGATATTTACGGGAATATTGAAACGTCGGGATTCAATATAACGCGATAAAATCCGTAAAAAGTAGTTTTTAATGTATAATTACACTACTTAACATTCCCATCTATCCCGGAAATTGAAGACGGCAACTTTAAATTCATTGTCATGTGGTAGCTTTATAAAGTTATAGGGTTGATTTTATACACAAGCTTAGAATTAGAACCCATCAACTATTCAAAGGTCGATTAGTTTGTTAGCGTCAGACACCGCGAGAACTTTCCCACTAAAAAGGTAACTAGTTGAGAAACATTGCAACTAGCTTAGCAACTTACCACTAGTTGGGAACTTCCGAATTCAGTATGCATTGTCGCCTTTTAACATATTTTCTCTTCAATATTTTTTAAGCAATATTTGTTAAAGAAGATATATTATTATAGTATTTTTAAGGAATCTATTGATATCTGACACTTAGTGAACATATTGATTTCTGACATTTACGCGAATATTATACATTGATATAAAACTACTTTTTTTATGGAAGATTTTGAGGAGATTTCCTTACAATCTGCTCCTGTAACACCTAGGTTCTATAAGCGATATGTAGATGATACTTTCACCATATTACCATCTAACAAAGTAACAGCATTTCTAGATCATCTCAACTCCTTAAATTCAAAAATTCAATTTACTATGGAGTCAGGGGCTAATAACTCTTTACCTTTCTTAGATGTTTTAGTAATTCGTAATCATAACAACACCTTGAATCATACTGTGTATCGAAAGAAAACCCCTACAGACAAATGCCTAAATGGTGAATCGCACCACCACCCAACACAGTTATCTACCGTCGGTAAATCTTTGTTTCATAGAGCACATGGGATCTGTGATGAGCAACACCTGGCTGCTGCGCTTCAACGTGTCAAGCAAGTCCTGCACGACAACAAGCTCCGAATACCACGCCCTTGTCACAGAAACCGTGTGTAACGTGCCACAGTTGAGCGCTTACCTGCCGTACTACCATATGTTAGAGGAGTCACCGACAAAATTGGCTACATCTTGAAGCGTGTGATAGATTATGTAGGTAGATATATCTCGGTTATTGTTTAATGTATTTCTGTAATAATTTACTTTGAAGCAGTTCTATATCATAGATTATGATTTCCGAACGAAAGTCATGATCTATGGTACTGTATAATTAATTTAAACTACATAGTTATTTTCGTATTAATGTATGATGAATATAAAGCAATTAATTATATTTAATTTAATGGAATAATCCTCAGGTTTTATTTTGTTATTTCAAATGATTATAGTAAAGTCAATTGATATATGTTTTATTGAGTTGAAGCTAAAGATAATAGTTTATTTGGTTTTAAATCATACTTAATTATCATACCATGTTTTAAGGCAGTTTTAATGAATTGAATCTAATTATTATCATCAATGTTTATAGTTATTTGGCTTCAATGTATGACGATCTGTGATTGGTAGAAAATGGCGCCTTATTACTACTATGTTGCTATTGTTTGGATAAAGTATAAAATGGGAGGTATTCCTCGAAATCAGTTAGTCAAGGATTGGTCGCTGGATGCTAAAGTTGAGTACTTTGATTGTCACTATGCTCTGTTACTATGCCATTGTTATTATGTGATTGTGATTTCAAATGTGTGATTTCTTATGTGTTGATATGTATTTCTCTTAATACTTTTATGCTGCTTTAATTAGATCGAAGTAATCATATTACTGTATAAGTTAGTGTAATTACATTATTGTAGTAGTAATAGTGAATATCAAATTTTAAAATAAAAATAACCATGGAGTTTCTTGCCGGTTCTTCTCCATAGGAAACGACTAATTGGAACCGTGCACCTAGACTCGACAGTGAGATATGGAATTTGTGGTTTTCTTAATATAGTATCCTTGGCAAATATTTGTAGTTGTTATTTTATTAGCATCAACTTATTTATAACTTAGTTATATCATTGTCCTGACCTAATTAATCCCCCCCATTCTGACACGTGCTTCAATTAAAACATACTTCAAGCCGCTGAAGAAGATCAGTCAGTTCTTACCATCTCTCAAGTGCCATATACCTCTACAAGATGCATGCGTATACAAGCTTGATTGTGATTACGGTCTCTCATATATAGGCCAAACTAAAAGAAGCATAGGGACCCGCGTAAAAGAACACATTGCCGATGTCAAACACCGCCGTTCCAAGAAGTCGGCAGTTTGTGAACATACTCTTGACAAAGCCCAGCATTATATCAGATTTGATAAACCACAAATCCTTGCGAAGGAAAGTCGATACCTACCCAGGATGATTCGTGAGGCTATTGAAATTAAAAAACATCTAAATTTCAATAGAGAAGATGGCTGGGTCTTACCACCTGCTTGGAATCCCGTTACAGATTCTATTAAACCAAAATCCAGGCCTACAACTGCAAGACCAAAGGTTACTGTGAGCTCGTTCTGCGTGAATCGGATTGCCAATAATTAACAACTAAAACATGATAATTGAATATTGTTACTTTAAAAGAGACCATGATTCTCTGAGTTTGTTTCGGCGTTTCTTCTCAGAGGTCGTCAGCTAGGAAATGCCGGCTCCATCTAGTTTTAATTAATAATTAGTAATAAATGTCATTGATCATGTCACAATAAAAAAAATGTAGAGTAGCTGTCAGTAATTATATCATCAAGACGCCCACCACCTCAGTCTACCCGTGACCATGGACGCTGTAAAGGGTCCAAAACGTCGGGATTAATAATATCAGTATACGCGATAAAATCCGTAAAAAGTAGTTTTACCTACTTGTGAACATTAAATATTGAAATAAAACAGTTTTTTACGGTATTTGCAGCGTTCATTACATTAATTACATTTATTACACACACATTATTACAGTGGCTGGCTGGCATTATTACAAACGCTGTAAAGGGTCCGAAACGTCGCGATTAACAAACTGCATTGTTCTCATGAAATATTCAGATTTAGATTGTAAACTAAGATGAACACTGTACACACACATAAGGAGTATATAAGGAGTACATAAGGAGTACATAAGGCGTACATAAGGAGTACATAAGGAGTACATAAGGAGTACATAAGGAGTACATAAGGAGTACATAAGGAGTACATAAGGAGTACATAAGGAGTACATAAGGAGTACATAAGGAGTACATAAGGAGTACATAAGGAGTACATAAGGAGTACATAAGGAGTACATAAGGAGTACATAAGGAGTACATAAGGAGTACATAAGGAGTACATAAGGAGTACATAAGGAGTACATAAGGAGTACATAAGGAGTACATAAGGAGTACATAAGGAGTACATAAGGAGTACATAAGGAGTACATAAGGAGTACATAAGGAGTACATAAGGAGTACATAAGGAGTACATAAGGAGTACATAAGGAGTACATAAGGAGTACATAAGGAGTACATAAGGAGTACATAAGGAGTACATAAGGAGTACATAAGGAGTACATAAGGAGTACATAAGGAGTACATAAGGAGTACATAAGGAGTACATAAGGAGTACATAAGGAGTACATAAGGAGTACATAAGGAGTACATAAGGAGTACATAAGGAGTACATAAGGAGTACATAAGGAGTACATAAGGAGTACATAAGGAGTACATAAGGAGTACGTAAGGAGTACATAAGGAGTACATATTAAGGAGTACTGGAGTACATAAGTTTCTCGCCGGTTCTTCTCCATAAAATCCACTTTTTGGAACCTTGAACCGGAACAACAAGAACTTATACTAAGTTCCTAGATCTCCTGAGTAGAGTTCAATGGGCATGTACGGGACCTAAAATAACTTAAATTATGTACAATCTGTCTTCCAGTCTAACCAGATGCGACTCTTTTTCACTTATATTAAGTTAAGACTGCCTCATTAGTCTAGTGGTCCTAAGCGCGACTGCTACGCTAGAGGTCCTGGGTTCGATCCCCAGGTCGAGCAAAGTGTTATTGGGTTTTTCTATGAAAATCTCAGTAGCAGCTCGGAGTCTGGATTTGTGCCCGGTTAATGGCAATAGGCTCGCCCCCTCGCCCCTAAAACAGGCGTGAAGGTATGTATGTATATTAAGTTATTTTTACAGTTATTAAATAAAAATGTAATTTTATTTAAGGCAACACACATACTACACGTACCTAAAAAAACTAAAATTTTAAATCACTGTATTTTTGATGCCGTTTAGGTGAAGATAATAATATTTGAAGTCTCAATTAACGACTCTTTTAAATCTAGCTAACATACACATGTACCTCACTAACCTGCTTTTGACATTTTACTTAAAATTACAAAGAAAACAAGATTATTTAACTAACAAGAGAACGCACTTCAAGCCTATAATGTAGGCTCACAGAACCTAGATACGCTACTTCGCTTTAGTAAATTCAATTTCCGTTACACGTAGCCACATAGCTCTATTTCATTGTGGATTACGCTAAACAACTACTGAATGGAGTTGCGACATCACTCCGAAAACTCCACGGCACTCTAGATGTTATTCTCAAAGTAACAAAGCTGATAGTCGTGTGTAATTTTGTGATAGGTTTACCGCGCTGTGTGGCCGACTGTGAAAGTAAATTCCGACAAATTTAGGGAATGCGTATAATGAATCTGCGAGATCGTCTTACTAACAATATGCATGAATATTTTGCGTTATGTGGAGCTGGTAGTAGCCAGTGTTTCTGACATAATAGTGGACCTAACACACTATACGACCATGGTTGCGGCTGATAGAATCGTGTCTGCAAACTTGATTATATACCCTTTGTACGGCTAACTACACGGATGGACAATTTTTTTTCAATAAAAAAATAATATGGGTGCCTGATAAAGTTCTCTAGATGGACCAGGCGAAGGAAAGACTTATATATAATATTTTTGGGACATTTTTATACGCAGCACCATCTAGTCCCAAACTAAGCAGACCTTGTACTTTGGGTACTAGACAATGGATATAATACTTATACAGGGTGGAAGGGACATCGACGCGCAACGGCTTTCCATGACTTCAGTACATGATTCTGGACCCCCTGCATTGGATAACGAAAAACCCGACGAAAAATTCTAACCATTCTAAAGGTCGATGTCCCTTCCACCCTGTATACTTTTTTTTATAAATATATACTTATTATACATAAGAAACACCCAGACAAACACAAATACTCATGTTTAAACCAAACAAATATTTGTGTCCTGTGGGAATCGAACCCACGACCCCATGGCCCAGCATGATGAGCAGTCCGGCACTCGAACCACTAGACCACAGACTTCAATTAAACAATCTGGATGCTATTTGGAATAGGCACAAGTAGGAAGTTCTAGAAAGTTATGGGAATACCTTTGCCAAGCAGTGAGAGGATAAGTTAAAAAAGGGTTTCCGCGTACAAATTCACACATGCAAAAACCCGGGCTCAGAATTATTATCTATAGTTCTTGTATCCGCAAATTGTAGGAGCGATCGATTGGGTTTTGCGTTTAGGATGTTCATCAAGTGCAGTAATCAAACTGTCAAAGTTTACATGCTAATAGCCGCAACGGTTAGTGGGCTTTATTGTTCAAGGAACGTGATATATTTTGGGTCAAATGATCTCATCTCTAGCCATAAATGTGACAACATAATTGATTTGTTCATTGCTATCCATTTTTTCAGGTTGGCAACTTAATGTGTAATGTTTTTAATTTGCTCAAACAGGTATGTTTGAGGGACAATGTTGATGCTTGGGCTTAAAATTAGAACTTGTAGATCGATGAAATTAAACTTATATTGTATCAAAATATGTGTACGTTGGTGGCTTGATGGTGGTTAGTTAGCGTAGAATTACAGAATTACACAGCATACAATTTTGAAAATAATCAAAGCGCAATGTTGCCACAACAAAAAAAACATTACACATGAAGTTGCCAACCCAAAAAATCGCTAGTAAATTTATTTACTTTATTTAATCACTTACAATTATTGTTTGTACAGACTAGTTAGATATTTTGATTTAACTTACATAATGTTGTATTACATATATTCAGCGAATACAGAATTATTAAAATAATAAAAAATATGCACCTTCAACTTCCGCCAAAGAAAAACAATATTCATGACATGCACAATCAACTAATCTAAAAATAGTTGGTCTGACTCTTAAGACTACTGCAGTTGCCTATTGTACAAGGTCCTTTAGACATTTACACATCAAAATGATGTAAAATTTGAATAAAATAAAATTCATTTAATTTAAATTTAATTATGAAGCCAACAAAGTTGTTGGTTTAAATCGTAATTTGTCTGCTAAGTGCGTAGCGCGTTATTAAAAAGTCTGTCGTGCGTGAAATTTTAAGTTTTCAGTGGAATATTAAAATAATACTCCTTTCATTAAAGCTTTTTTCAGATTATGATTTTACCTGGTTTAATCAAGACCCCTTCGGGCCTCGGAGAGCTTTCGGTCTCGGTTGCCATACGAACACCTATGACAATCGTTAGTGGTAGTCGGAAAGCCAAAAAGCCTGAAAATCAGTCTATACTAAACATATCAGTATTACACAGAAATTGGGTTGCGTAATGTTCGTGAAAAATCCTGATGCTCAGCCGCTTCTGGTACACAGTAGGGATAAGGATAAGAGAAAGAAGAAATACGAGCCAATAACGTTTTAATATAAAATTTCAACTTTCGTATAAATGTCTGCAAAACTCGAAATGTAATCGTTGGATTCACTTGAAATCTGTCAATATATTGCATTTTTCATAATAATAAGATGGTTTAAAAAAACATGAAAATAGACTAAGCCACAGCGAAACGCACTATTAGCATACTAACAAAATATATTGACAAAGACCCGACCGAGTTTAATCAGTACGATAAACGATTACGAATAGCGCAATAACTGAGCGATCAGTTATAGAGCTGATCGCTACAAGTCATGAGTTCAATAAATTATAGGTATTTGTTTCTATAATTATTGTATAAATTATAAGTCACTATTATGAGTCAATGCTTCTTTACATTTTTTAAGCTTGATGGTTCCGGCATTTCTTAAATGACGACCTCAGAGAAGAAACAATGAAACAAACTCAAAGAATCATAGTCTCTTTTAAAGTCCAGACTTAACACTAGCCTGTCTCTATATATTTGAAATTTGCAAATTTGTAAGGAAGTACCCACAATTCTACAGCAAAAGAGAAGACATTCAAACAAAAATCAAACTTAGACATGGAAATAGACAAAATTACCAACCGTGAAGGTTAAAAATGCACTCCTCTAGTGCATTTGTTACGTTCATTAAAATCTACAATAAATTACCTGAATACATAAAAAACACAGAATCAAATAATATATTTACCAATAAATTAAAACGATTTCTCTAAGATAAAAGTTACTACACAATTGACGAATACCTCAAAGATAAATTCCAACTAGGGAAATAGGGATAATTAGATTAAACAAGCAGTACTTAAATATATTTATGTACCTTACTCACCGTGCAATATCTTTAATTACTTACAATCTATTTGATTAAAATTACAGCAAATATATAAATATATATATATATAAAATAAATAATAACAATTAATACATAATCTAGAATATAACTATTAATAATAAATAAATATATGAATATTAATAAATAAAATGAATATAAATCTACACTTATTTACCTACTAAAATATCTAAATACCAGATCTTCCTTTATTTCAATATATTATGTTTTAAAAAGCGCTCTTCATCCTCTCCTCTAAAAAAACTAATTTGCTGTGCTCGACAGGGTCCATAATTGTTTCTCTTTAATTTTACCCACCAGCTTTTGTATACATTATGGGATGCAATAATGCAAGGTAAATGGTGTTAGTATTAACAACATTAGCTACGCAGATGACATGGTACTGCTGGGTCCTACGGCGGGGTCGATCAGAGAAATGTTGAAAGTCTGTGAGACCTATGCTACTGAGCATGGGTTAAGTTACAATGTAAAGAAATGTGAATACATGGTCTTTAAGGCTGACGGTAAATGTTTCGAAAACTCGCCTGAAATAACGCTATACGGGTTACCAATAAGCAGGGTCAACAAATTTAAATATCTGGGACATTTTCTTGTCGACAGCCTTAAAGACGATGTAGACATCGAGAGAGAGCGTAGGGCACTAGCGGTCAGGGGTAACATGCTGGCCCGTAGATTTGCGCAGTGTACCAACCAAGTTAAAATTACTCTGTTTAAAGCATACTGTCAGAGCTTCTACACTGCCAATCTATGGGTCAACTATACCAAAAGATCGCTAGATGTCCTGCGTATACAGTACAACAATGTTTTCAGGATGCTGTTGAGACTGTCCCGGTTTTGTAGTGCCTCGGAGATGTTTGCGACGGCTCGCACGGACGATTTCCATGCTATAATCCGCAAAAAAACCGCATCCATTTTAAGGAGAGTGAGAGACAGTGACAACAGCATATTGAGAACAGTTGCTGAGAACTACAGCTCACCAATTGTAGGCAAGTTTGTGCAGAGGGTAATAAAGTAAGGGTACTTTATTGCGTTCTGCACAGACAGATTGCCTACCTTATAGTACCAACTCACATATTTTGCTTACTAACATTAGTTCATAAGTCACTTTACTAACAAAATATGGATCTGTATTGTTGTCCGAAATAAAAAATAATTTAATTTAATTTAATAAAGTTATTGAGTATTGAGTAATATATTAGCAAGTATGTGAGGAAAGAATCATAGCCGCTTTGAGTAGACCAGTTCCAACCGATGGCACGCATGCATCGGTAATTGTGTAGCTCGACCATAATTATATTTAGGGAACTACTCTCGGTATCCGAACAAACAAAAAGATTTATATATCCGAGTCTGAGTATTTGTTTAAATTATCAAATCACTGCTATATCTTATAATGTAGAAACATTGCTCATAGATGACCACTATCTAAAAGGTCTCCTACGGAGTCTGGAACACTGTATCTAATAGCAATGGCCCTAAAGTTCAAAATCACATTTCACAACGTCTAGGTTGCTTTTCGTACCTAGACATCACTAATAATAAATTGTAAGGTGTTCGGTTTTAAATGCCTGTTTAAGCCAGACGAAACCACGGGCAGGTTGATGTATGGGTTGATCTCGTGTAGTGAAGTGAAATGTGCACGTGCTTTGCGGCCACTAAGTAATTATTACGTCAAGTTCTAAGGTCATAGAATAAAGAAATGCAGTAGGAAAATGTTGTGATTTCCAGATCGGTCTGTCTAATCGGGTTATTCTACGAATATCTCAGTCGTAGCCCAAAGTTACAGTTACAGAAGTAACCAAAAACAGTAGTTTTATACAGATTTACCATTATAGATGCGGTCATTACCGCATTGGTTGATGGCAGTCGTTGGATGCAGGCGGTCTATAACAGGTCCTTCTGGAAGTCTATGAGGGAGGCCTTTGTTCAGTAGTAGATCTCCTTTGTCTGATATGATGATAATGATGATGACATTTATTATAAATTGTTGTGTTATTGTGTGTTACTCTTGTGTTATGGTCGTTGAAATAATCTTCCTTTCTTTCTTATTCTTTATTCAGCAGATAAATCGTTTTAACGTTGACAAATCACGCTCCCGTTAACTAGACTATGAGGCGGTCTTTAAAGACACACTGCTATTTTCTAGTCTGTGGAAGTAAGGTTAAAGGAAACCAAATTATTTAGAACGAAAATCAAATTAATTATTTAAGTTGCACAACGCTATCCGTAAATAGTTTCAACCAAGAAGTTTTCTACTCAAAACAACTGACAGAAAGGTTATTGTATTCTAAGCTCATCCAAAAAACAACATATCAGAACTCAATCACATCACTGGTAACAACAATGTTGTCTTAAAAACAAACAATGTACCTACCGTCAGAATGGTCTCCAAATCCCAGGCGATGTATGCAAATTAGTGAACCAACTTCCTCCACCTCCCTCGAGACTGACCGGTCCGCTGAATTCATCTGTGCTTTATTTAAACGAACCCCATCAAGGTGAGTTTGGTACGACCAAAGTTTCAGCATTGAAATTTCAATTTTAATACTTTGAAACAGATTTCTATTTGCATTGGTTGTGCTTGAAGTAGTTTTATATATTTATATCAATAAACGCTATGGATCTATCTAGAGTTAGTTTCTGTGTTAGACCGTTTCGGTTATTTGAACATAACGTACCATCACAATATAAGAGGACCACTCTTTATTTTTTTTTACTTACCGATCTACGGTGTCACTTGTTGTCAACCCTGTAAAATATAAGAGGAATAGTTGAGTTGGCAGTATCAGGGTCAAAGTTTGCCAATGCCAGCACAACGTTTCCCCGTAGAGCACTAGCAACCTTGCTCACCGTAAGAAACACAACACAACTCAAAGCAGTGATAATTCACTTGGTTTTGTTGTAAGGTGGAGGTACTTCCCGAGTAAGTCAGTCAACACAGTTTTTTTCTCAGAGCACGGAGGAGAAAAAAACAACATCTGCTCATTATTTTAAAGGGCGAATTATTCGGCAAAAATATTTTTTTATGTCCAAGTATCCCTGATATCTGATTTCCTTACCTAATCTGATCTTCGGATTATATTGTATGTAGGTTAACGTTCCTGCTTATTTGCCCAATAATCTCTTAGTCGGCGGTAACGATACTCTAGGGTAGAGATGAGAGAATTCAGGTTTTGGTTTGTTGTGAGTATCAATAAGTATAGGGTGTATGTAGAAGGTAAATATAGCAAAAAGATAATTATTTATCTTTAACATTTTTTTTTATTGCATTTTCTATGCTATTTTAAAGTTATTTAGCAAAGGAAAAATTTTGCATGGAATATGCCAAAAAAAATACAAAAAGATAGTAGCTAAGGTGGCATCGTTCGACATTGAAGTAAGTCGTGTCGGTTGAAAAGCAAAAACTTGCTTTTTAATAGGTGTTACTGACGTCACCTTATAGACGTAAATTCAGAATGTGAAGGCAAAATTCGCCATGACGTGTAGGTATCGCGGTGGCTTAGTGGTCATAGCGTCTGGTGTACCTAACCAGAAGACGCAGGTTCGAATCCTGCCCGCGGTCGAATTTTTCCTTTGCTAAATAACTTTAAAAAGATATCGGTTCAATCGCAAAGCTCGAATGTGAACTTTTGAACGACCGACAAAGATCAAGTTTGTGCACCGTATGTCAGGATGGGGAGAATGCACATGTCCATGAGCTTACGTTTCAGACACAGAGGTAGTTTACCTTTCATTAACTCCTTCATGGCCCAATAGCTCCTCCCGGCGTGTTCTGTGCGTTTAGCAACTTTATCCATATCCGACTCTGCGCTGATATACCTAATAATATTAAAGAAATAAACAAAATAGAATCAAAACCAAAACACTACATTTAAAAAAAAAACATTTATTCCCTTTTATTAGAAAACCTATATTAAACAACAAAGGCTTTCCCCTTAATTTTTAGAACCTTAGCAAATGCGATACTATCTTAGTTATTATCACTGAGATAAGAGTAAATCGAGCCAGCACAATACGTTAGTCGACACAAAAGCAATTGTTTTTGGACAATGAATGGGATACCTAATTTTCGTTAATGAGAATAGAGCCTAGCCCAAGATCCCGCCTAAAATCGATCTGCCTTTATCTGTTATTTTAGTAAGAGATTTTGTAAGCGAAATATCTTAACATCACATATGTTCACGCCTGTATCCCGCAATGGTGTACTTATGTACACTCACAGTTCACTGGTATGTTTAGGCCCCATGACTCCGAGCTGAGAATTTTATAGAAAACCCAAATAATACTTTGCGCTAACGACAACTAGTTTAATAAGGTAGTGAAATCTTACCTTAAAAAATGCATATCCTCCTTAGGATTCAATGTCTTGTGCCCTTTATTGTTTTTTTTAAATAAACATACGAAGTAATAATAAAGTAATTGTTCCTACAGAAATGGAGTCCAAGCTATAAATTACAAATATTTGAGTCATTTTTTGACTCAATAAATTTAAATGTTATAATTTTTAAGTCAGAAAGAGGTATCTATAATTTATTCATTTATTTTTTACAAAAGAGTGGTACAGTGTTATTACAAATAAGGATAACAAGGTATATTTAACATTTAAGTGAGTAACAACAGAAATATATACTGTGTGACGGTGTCAACCTCGATGCCATCCGCAAGACGTCTGACTGTATAGGTATAATTATCAACACATGTATCGTCCCCCTGCTGGTTTCCAATCAGAATGAGAGAGATAAGAGAGAGATGTTTACAATCAGGAATTTATGCTCGCCAGTGTTTTTCAATGCCAATTCTGACAGTATACCGCCCGGCACACTAGCGTCTATACAATTCACATTTTCTGCCTTAGCGGTCGGGTTTGCTCAAAGCGTAGGTGACAAATATTTGAGTCAAACAGTGGGTACAAATATATGAGTCAGAGTTTGTCACATTTTTTTTTTAATCAGAGAGTGGGCGCGTCAAAATCAGGTTACACGTTTAAGAATAGAATAGTGTTAGGAGATTGATGATTTTTTTTTATAAAACTACCGCCTATTTTATACTGTCAGTGTCTCGCCGACCATATAAAAGAGAGGCACATACGTCACTCGCCGTACTTTTGGCCGCTTGTCGTTTTGTGAGTAACATCGAATCTCTGTCCGATCATTACGTATTTATATGTGTGTTAATCCTTATGTAAACCTTACTGTAAATTGTTACTTTGGCCTACAACCATACAAAATATTTTTTTAAAGTTACACGAAGTATTTATTTCTATCTATAATACAATATTCTTTGTTGTTTATTATTTCTACCAATAGAATATTCTTTGTTGTTTAACTCAATATTAAAGAGAAAGACATACTTAGGTACAAATAGTCTATCGCCGATAACAATTTTAGGCAAGCAACTAGGCGGGATCTCTTACTTATATCTTAGTCTGTCCGATAAGGCCTGGACGTCAAGGAGATTAAGATTTACGTTAAGATAATACTGAAATGAAATGAAAGCAATTTTACTTAATGTTTACCTGTTATGGGTATTTTAACGTTAATAAGATTCTTTGATATAAATATAATAATGCTTGAAAACAAGCTCACAATAGTGTTAGCCTATTGATATGACCATTTGACTGGCAAAGGTCTCGAGTTCAAATCCAAGGGTACGCACCAGTAGTCAGAGACAAGTCAGACTTTTCGAAATCACGTGTGTATCAATAATAAATGATCACTCCCTGAAACGGTGAAGGAAAACAACGTGAGAAAACCTGCATACTATACCTGAGAGATTTATTCGTCGGCCTGTGAAGTCTGCCAACCCGCATATCAAGAATAAAAACAAAACAATTTTGAAGCTAAAAATAAATAAAAGTTAAAGTTAAGTAATTAGACTCAATTCGTGAACAGCGGGTCGTAACAATTTTTTTTCAATTTTGTCTGCTAGAATCGAACCAAGGACCTCTAGCGTAGCAGTCGCGCATAGGATCACTAGACTAACGAGGCAGTTATATAAAATAACTGAAGAATATTAAAAAGATCAACCTCCGTGAAGGTTGCACGCTTCTTTAAAAGACTTGGGAATGTTTTTCTACGTAAAAGCCGGTCTGCTCTCATGAGTAGAAAGCTTTGCAAACACCATACTCAAACACAACATTCTATACACACAGAAAATTCCCAGAGGGCACTGGAGACTGACGTATTCTCAAATCACGAGCAAATTATAACATGCTTCCTCCCATAGTGTTACTTCTCATTAGATTAGATTATTTATTTTAAAGCGCCAGAGACTGGTCTCCACAAAGTCTCCTAGTGTATCCTAGTGTCGTATCCTAGTGTAGAGATCAGTGGTATTTAAATTTGTAAACCTCTTGATTTCTGACATTTACGCGAATATTATACATTGAAATGAAACTACTTTTTACGGATTTTATCTGGTATATTGATATTATTAATCCCGACGTTTCGGACCTTTTACAACGTCCATGGTCACGGGTAGACTCTCCGTCTCGTCGTCCGTCTCCGTCAGTCTACCCGTGACCATGGACGCTGTAAAGGGTCCGAAAAAAGTAACATCCGTAAAAAGTTGTTTTATTTCAATTCGTAAACCTCTATTTGTTGCTCAATAAAGTTTATTATTATTATTATCTCCTTTATTCATATTTTTTCTTATAAATTATATTTTATAATATTATTATAAAACAAATTAAAAAACAAAAACATTTAAAAATATAAAAAATAGTGGCCTACCGGTATCGGGAACAGGGTCCAAGCTACCGGCGTCAGGACTCCAGAGAGAGGAATCTCCTAACAATACGAGCCGTGTCCAGCAGTACTGCTTTCTGGATCAACCTCCTGACCCAGCCGCTTAACGAGAGCTTACTTAGGTGTTGGTCGAGACTCGTGGCTATTAAGCCATTGGCTGACACGACTATCAGTTATTGTTCGGTTTATTATTATAGATTAGTGGCTGCAAGCGTGGTTTCGGAAGGTGAGTGACTGCTTGACATGGAAAACGAACCCAAAGTCAGACAAGGCTCCATATCAAGCAAAGTTTTATTGGGCCTTAGCTATGAAATTCTTAATACCAACCTATCCATATTGTCTTTGAGCTGGAGTTGATTTATTTAATAAAAATTATATATAGGTAATTATGAAGTAGCAACTTGAAGTTTTTATACAATTGCACGGTTATTGCCAAGAAGTTAATTTAAAATGAGTCTTAAACACACAAACTGTGGTGGTGCGTACAAACCTCTGTGTAATTATTGAGGAAATACAGGTGTGACTGAATCTTGAATATAATAAAATATGTAAACAATTTTTAGTCATACCTATTTTAAATTAATATATGCACCAGCTGAAAAGCACCCATGTGAAAAGCAGCTTAGGAATTCCTAGTAACAACTTCCAATATTTTTGACGATTGCTCTTTAGGGAAAAAGAAAAATGTTAGTACATTTTATTCCTCGAATCACCTACGTTATATGTAGGTACTATCTAGAGATGTGTTTGTTTTATTATTCAGGTCATTCAGCATCAACCCATTATACTGTGCCAGTGCTAGGCACGAGTCTTCTTACAGAATGAGAGACATGCTGGTCTAGTGCAGGTTGGCAGACTTCACACGCGGCGTCGACAAAATCACTAACGCATGCAGGTTTCTTCACGCTATTTTCCCTCACCGTTTAAGCGAATGACAATAATTATTATAATAAGTGAGACAAAGAAGAGCGTGTCTTGGATTCTAACTTGAAACCTGTGTGTTGGCAGCAGATTCAAGTAGCAGTGGGCCTAACTGCTAAATAAACGAAGCAGTTAATAAGAAAAACCACATCTTAATCAGATAAAAACTTCAATGTTATTTATTCTGTGTTTATTAATTTTTGCACATGATGTCGAAGAGTCTAGACATAGAATTCGAGACCTTTAACTTGGCAGACCAATGGTCATATCACTAGGCTATAACCACTTTCAGTTAATTATTTATGTTTTTATACCACTAAGGTGGCAAATAAGCATACGGCCTACCTGATGGTAAGAGGTTACCGTAGCCTATAGACGCTTATAACAACAGGAGTATCACTTGCGCTTTGCCAACCCTGTAAAACGAAAGAGGAATAGTTGGGTTGGCAGTATTAGGGTCAAAATCCCCCCACTGCCAACACAACGTTTCTTCGCAGAGCACTGGGAATCTTGCTCACCCTAATGAACACAACACAGCTCAAAGCAGTGTTATTTCACTTCGATTTACTGCAACGGAGGTACTTCCCCAATCGAGCAGCTCTCTTATCAGATCATTAATGTAATCGTCATATATTATGATATAGATAAATAGGTGAGACGGAAATGGTTACTCATCCGATATACAATGTAAACTCCTACGTTTGTATATAACACGTTGCCAATGTGTGAAACCTACATAGCTTAGGTTCCTTGTTAGAAATTGTATTGTTGTGCGACGGGAACTCGCTGCTGTCGTCCTTTATTGGAATATAGAACGAAATAATCCATAAATGTATGTACATTTTGCTAGGAATATTGCAATGCTAGCAACAAAGTAAGAATTTTTAGTTGCTAGCAACACAGATTTTGAGAGCCGTGATAGCCTAGTGATATGGCCATTGGACTTTTCGAATTCATGTGCGTATTAATAATTAATGATCACTCGCTTAAACGGAAGAAAAACATCGTGAGGAATCCTGTATGCCTTAGAGATTTTTCTCGATGGTGTGTGAAGTTTACTAACCCCAGCCCTAGCTAGTCGGGTTAGTTAGTCAGTCAATGATATTAAAATACAGTTAACAAAAAATCTTTTATAAACAAATTGAACTCATGTGAAGTAGGTACTATAAATAATGATATGGCGACTAATATGAACAGTTAAAAACTTCTTGTAGGTTTTTACATGACAACCGGGACTTTATTATATCAATATTATAAAGATATTGGTGTTTCACTTATGCTAATAATATTTACCCATGCACAGACTGACCGCGCCTATCGCAGCTTGACCTTGCATCACCGTAGTTGCAGCATTACCACGACCCCAAAGAGGTACAAAAATTACATAAAACCTCTTTATGCCACCTGTATCCAATAACTCCCGAGCGGTTTGGTCAGGTCCTTTTTGCCATCATAATCATAATTTACAGCATTATCTACCCATTTACTGTAAGTACTGCTGGTGTCACGAGTCTCCTCTGATAATGAAAGGGGCTAACATTCTTTTTTTTTCTAGGTAATACTAGAAACATACTTTCTCAATGTTTTAGAAATATTTATATAGAAAATATCAAGTTCAGTAAGCAAAATAACAAAAATATTACTTAGAAATAATAAATTTTGGTGAATTGCGAGGGATTTGCTTATACACTTGAGTGAAATTCTTAGTAACATAATAATTATAATTGAACGCGGAGTATGTTAATTGTGGCTAATTTATTTTAATGATTAAAAATAGCTTCGCAGTTCTACAAACATTTATAAGACAAACAAGAAAAAATTACGTTCAAAATTTTTTGCAATGATTTTTTATTTTAATTTTTTTTATCGTCACGATCGAATTTCTAATAATAACATTTTAAAATTCATTTTCAACTTTTTACGTGAACAAACTCCATGGTACTTGACAGTTTGAAGTCGTCTTCGATTTTTAAAACTCCAAAGAAGATGAATTCGCAAAATGGAATACACTTGAAACTTTGTTCCTTCTAACAAAGTTTTAGTTAGTGTAACAGAGTTTGCCACTGCGAAACGGGTCCTTGGAGCTCGTTTACACAGGCGGTCTTCTCATAATTTTGAAATAAACCAATCAACTTGAAAAGACTGACGTGACTTAATTTGATTGTATGAGAGTCCTGAAAATTTAATATATTTGTTGTTACATAGAGCATTATAGAAACTTCCGAAAATTTTCATTTTTTGAGCAATTAAATCTTGGATCAATCAATCAACGGATGGTTCACATGTAGAAAATCCTTTGTAAAGAAAAATCTTAAAGACTCCATTTTTTAAGCTATTTCTGTCTCACTGCTGTACAAGGCTCCACACTAGGTCTTTTTATGTAACCATGTAAACAGTTACCAACAAAAAAATGTTAATGGGGATTTTTGACGATTTATCCTTCAATAAATAAAATAATATCATAAGATCCCTTCATAACAAATATGTAGGTATTCGAATTTCAAATATTTATTATTGGGTTTTTAAGGCTTTTGATTACCACTAACGATTGTTATAGGTTGTTTAGAAAAGGAAAAATTCGACCGCGGGCAGGATTCGAACCTGCGTCTTCTGGTTAGGTACGCCAGACGCTATGACCACTAAGCCACCGCGATTCCTACCCGTCATGTCGAATTTTTCCTTCACATACTGAATTTACGTCTTTATGGTGACGTCAGTAACACCTATTGAAAAGCAAGTTTTTGCTTTTCAACCGACACAACTTACTTTACAGTTAGTTCAATGTCGAACGATGCCACCTTACCTTCTAACTATCTTTTTGTATATTTTTGACATTTTCCATGCTAAGATTTTAAAGTTATTTAGAAAAGGAAAAATTCGACCGCGGGCAGGATTCGAACCTGCGTCTTCTGGTTAGGTACGCCAGACGCTATGACCACTAAGCCACCGCGATTCCTACCCGTCATGTCGAATTTTTCTTTCACATACTGAATTTATTTATTCATAATTACGACATCGGTGGCATCGTTCGACATTGAACCAACTGTAAAGTAAGTCGTGTCTGTTGAAAAGCAAAAACTTGCTATTCAATAGGTGTTACTGACGTCACCATAAAGACGTAAATTCAGTATGGGAAGGAAAAATTCGACATGACGGGTAGGAGTCGCGGTGGCTTAGTGGTCATAGCGTCTGGTGTACCTAACCAGAAGACGCAGGTTTGAATCCTGCCCGCGGTCGAATTTTTCCTTTTCTAAATAACTTTAAAATCTTGGCATGGAAAATGCCAAAAATATACAAAAAGATGATTGTTATAGGTATTCGTATGACAACCAGCATCGACGTCTTTACTTACTCTCCGAGGCACGGAGGGGTCTCGATGTGTTAAGAATGGTCACCCATCTACAAGTTGACCGCGCAATGCAGATTTTATTATCAGCGTAATAACTACGCTGGTACTAAACTACTCGTGGCTAAATAATAACTTAACTAAAAAGCACAATCACCAACATAATAATTATGTTGAAATTTATCTAAGTATAAGAATTTTACCACGTTATCAATATTTGATTCCTGATGTTCCAGATCCTTTACAGCATTGATCATGGGTGGATTTTGTTGGATGTCAATTTTAATATTAAGACATTTTATCGCGGTATATTTTAGTTTAAATTCACTATCTAATAATCGTGTAAGTGTCAGAAACTGGTACAAACTTACTATACCAAAAATAAAGGTAGGTGCATCTGCTTCCTGACCACTCAACACAATACAACCATTATTATGCCATTAACCCAGAAATAATCAATTCATAGATCAGTTTAATCCCGTACATTAGCCATAAGGCTGGGCATGCATCATGCGACGGAATTAGATCACCCGGGTTAGCTTAGGTCAATACAATTACATCTAATTGGTCGGAGGGGCGGGTGTTATTAAGCCCATTCTTAGTCGCAATGTGTCATTAAACATATTCGTGGTCAGTCTTAGTGTGGTGCGTGAATTTAAAAAGTGATCGTGTGTTGTGAAGCTGGATTTTTTAATCTGTGGCCTTTCTGTCATTGCTGACAGGTTAGTAATTGTTTTATTGTGAAGTTTGTTTTTTTTTAATACCCTAGTATTGGAATTAATTTCTTTATAATAATAATAATTTTATTTCAGACAGTAAATCAGTCCATATTTTTCTAAAGATACCTACAATTAAATTAAAATTAAATAATATAAATAACGAAATTAGCGAAATTAAGTAGTAAATGAATTAAATCATGTCAGAATCATTTAATTCATTTACTACCTGCCCCAAGCTTGATATATGGGTGCATGTAAGGCCTGCCAGTGCTGCATGAACGGCCCGTCCAACCTGCTGGCAATAACTGAAAGGAGACCGTTGCCGCTGCCCCGCACTCTACTCGCTATCGAGGTGGCCCTTTTGCGTATACTGGCATAAAAACAGTCAATGCGGACGCTCGCGAACATTCCCGATGCGCTGCAGAAGCGAGGCATCCGGAGCAGCGTCCTCAGCGCGTTGTTATACTGAACGCGGAGGGCGCTGTAGGATCTCTGCAAATATGATACCCACAGACTACTCGTATAAAAAGATGTGCAGTAGGCTCGAAACAAGGTAATTTTCACATCCCTGGAGCTACGAGCAAACCTGCGGGCAATCATATTCGCCCTCACCGACAGTGCTCTCCTTTCTCGCTCAATATCAGCGTCGTCCTTCAGGTCGGACGTTATAATATGGCCCAGATACTTGAAAGTATGTACCCGCTCCAAGGGCACTCCATATAGCCTTACTGGTGGAACCTCCGCCGGACATTTACAACCCGCATTGAAAACTATAAGCTCACTCTTTTTGACGTTATATTTTAGGCCATGTGTATGAGCGTACGCTTCGCAAATGCTTATAAGCTCTCTGAGTCCCCCTATTGACGCGCTCAGCAGCACTATATCATCAGCGTAGCTGATGTTGTTATAGCACACATCATCAACATGACATCCAACATGGCGGCTGCTGAGCTCGGCAACAAGTCCATCGATATACAGGTTGAAGAGCGTTGGAGAGCTCACACCTCCCTGCCTCACCCCGCACTCCAACCTGTAGGAGTCCGACAGAGCTCCCGACCATTTAACATTATTGACCTGGTTCCCGTACCAGTACTGGAAGATTCTAACAACTTCAGGCACTACTTGCCTATCAAGCAACTTCTTCCACAGCACTTTATACGAAACCAGGTCAAACGCTTTGGACAGATCTAGGAAGCAGGCGTAAACAGGCGTGCTCCGATCCGTGTAATATCTGACAGCATGCTTTAAACTCAGTATAGCACTATCTGTGGACAGTTTGGGCCTGAACCCAAACTGGTTATCGTGCAAAGTTATTGTATTGCTTAACTGAGCATTAAGCATGCTGTCAAAAACCTTCGCGATGACTGTCGCTAATGAGATCGGTCTGTAATTGTTTTTATCTGATATATCCCCAGTTTTATTTTTAACAATTGGTACTACGACCGTTCTCATAAGCTCATCTGGCAAGTACGAATGGCGAAGGCAGAACGTGAACAGCATGGCCAAAACACGTGGCAGGTGGGGACCTGCATGCTGTAGGTGCTCAATGCTAAGTCCGTCATGTCCCGGAGACTTACCACTGGTCATATACCCGATGGTTTTAGCTATGTCCGCAGCTGTGAACTTAACTCTTGCATCCAGGACAGTACACTGTGACTCAGCATCGGTCACATCAGAGGGTGGGATACTGCTTGGCTTGACACAAAACTGGGATTTAAAAACATTAGCAATATCCCCTTCAGTAGACACGCCATCGACGCTTACCGGCAAACCAGGCCTAAAGTTATGCTTTTTTGTAGACTTCCAGAATCCCCGAAAGTCTTTTTTACTGTGCAACTCGGCTAGGATGTCCATCTGGATTTGGTCTTGGTGATTCTGGCACCACCTTAGTTTGGATTTAAAGCTCTTACGTGTGCCACACATTTCCTCATAAATCACGCCATACTTGGGTTTGCCACAATCCAGCCACTCATTGAACTTACGCCTAGCGTACGCATGAGCCTCGCTGACGTGTTTATTCCAACCCACCACGCGCTTCGGCTTCCTACCCATGACTTGTGTCTCCCTGCTAACAATGGCAGCCTGCCTCAGAGCGGATACCACATCCCGATACAGGCAATCAATTATTAGATTGTGGTTCGAATCACTACATATGCGATCACAACAATTGGACAATACATTAGGGAAGTCAATATTTCGCAGTCGCCGATGGCACTCTTGCCTGTAGGTGTTGATAGCATCCGAGCTTTTTTCTCCCCACATAACTAAGTTGTCGTAGGACATACACTGATTTACTTTTGGCCTAATTATATTAATATCGCATTCGATCAACAATGGGTAGTGATCCGACCACATAACATCATACTTAACACTAACACTACGAACAGTTTTCAGAGACGATTCTGTACAGAGACAATGGTCAAGCCAGCGTCTAGCCCCGTTACAGTCACTGACATACGTGTACGTGTTTGACACTAGTCCCAGCCTATCTACATCAACGCATGAAAAGTGATTATCACTACAGTAGTTCAATAAGTCCGTAAAAAATAGTTCATGTGGATGTGCGTTAAAGTCACCAATACAATAAACCGCCTCCACATCATTACCGTCCACGATCGCACTTACCAGTCCTAAACAATGCGAGAATGTAGATGGGTTTTACTTCGATATATTTATTTATCGTTCAATTTCCTTACGATATTTACAATTCCTTTTCCAAAATTGTTTTGAAGAGGTTGTTATTGTCAAAAATTTATTTCTGAGAAAATAATTAGGTAGAAATAACAATAAGAAACATTTGGGATATTTTTTTTAGCACCATCTAGTCCCGACTAAGGAGAGCTTGTTTACTGGACTGGGTAAATACATAAAAGACACCCAGCCAAACTAAAACACTCATGTTTGTCACATAAACTATTGTGTGCTCTGGGAATCGAACCCAAGATTCACTTAGACTACAAGATGTCTTTAATAGTGTATCACATATATCATATATTATTAAGAATAATGTGACGTATATGTATATACATATAAACCAAGAGTCTATAAACACAAAATCCAGCAGTTAACGTCTCATTTTGTACTCCAATAGCTTATAATTTGAGTTCAAACTCCTAAAATTAACATGACTCAAATTTACTTCAAATGATATGTTGATGTAATTACCTTTCAGAAGTCAAAGCGATAAGTAGGTTACAAATATCAAAACGTTCACACACGTCATATAATTGGATGAATTGCGAAGCTTAATTTTGTGCCTACCAGATAATTTTACTTCCCTTCTATAAAAAAGATCAATAAAGAAGAGGCGCTGTACTTGCTGGCTTGGATCCGATGTATGAGTCTACTATTACTACTATACGTGTTGGTATATTTTTTAAGAGAAGTAATGGGAGTAATTCCACTCAAATTGGAGCTGCCCGACTAGGGAAGTTCCTCCGCCTTGCAGAAAATTGAAGTGAAATAACACTCCTTTGAGCTGTATTGTGTTACTTACGGTCAGCAAGGTTGCCAGTACTCCGCTAGGAGACGTTGTGTTGGCAGTAGTGCGGGACTTTGACCCTATACTGCCAACCGAACTATCGTTTTACAGGGTCGGCAATGCGCAAGTGATACTCCTGGTGTTACAAGCGTCTATAGGCTACTTTGTCACATTAGTAGTTTATAAAATAAATTATTATGTACTTCTATTTCATGATGGTAAGGTCCTTAAATTAAATTCTGCCAAAGTTTGCCAACATTTCCGTTCGGAAAGTACCTACAGAAATCCACAAAGGGATTACAAAGTACTGTCGCATCAATCAATGTAAGTAATTGCAAAAATTAAATTCCCTTAAGTGTGCAAAGTTCAAACGACGTATGTTTACTTTGTGAGTTTTCAATCACGAGATGAAAATGTTTGTTCACCTGTTTTTGTGGTTGGAAGAGCCACAACTTTACGTAGTCTGGTGGGGACGATGGAACTTAGAAGATGCAACTTTTTGGACGTTTTTTTGTGACTTTTATGAGTGGACTAGCTGTGCGCAGCGGTTTCATTGACATGAACGTTTTCCTTTTTGGTCGGCTCCTATTGGTCGTAGCGTGATGTTATATAGCGTATAACCTTCTTCGATAAACTGACTATCCAACACAACAATCGTTTTTATATTCGAACCAGAAATTTCTGAGATTAGCGCGCTCAACCAAATAGATAAACGAGTTCTTCAGTTTTATAATGTTAATATAGTTGTGAAATAAAGAAAACGTATTGTTATTACGTATAGATCAACATCAATCAGACCCTTTACATTATTTACTTTCTTGGAATAACTTTGCTTAACCTGGGAATCGAACCTAGCATCTCAAGCGTAGCAGTCGCGCTTACAACCCCTAGACTAATGAAGCCGAAGAGAAATAACGATAAAAATATGAATCCTGTGAAAATATAAGTGACAAGACATTCAACCTTTACATAACCTAAGAAATATTCTAAAAAGTAATACGAAGCAAAAAAAATATTCAACAAAAAAAAACCTTACTTCCTTACATTAAGGAGTGTTTTCTAACTTTATTAGCAACGTTCAACATTTTGAGTTCAGCGGGAGCCTTGAGCATTTTACAGAATGAACAGATATTTTAAACTTCACCCTGTGTAATCACCACAGAGTGGAAACATCTCGAACTCTCAAGAACTTATTTCTCGACGCATTTCTACGTGTTTGCTTTGGGCTCCATTTCTGAGGCGGCGTTTAAATGGGAAGTGTAGATCTTGGTAACTATAAGAACTCGTGGCGAGTGGCTAAGTTACAACTATGCTGATCAACCAATCGTTGCGCTTGTCGCTTGCAGAAAATTGAAGTGAAATAACACTGCTTTGAGCTGTGTTGTGTTCCTAACGGTGAGCAAGGTTGCCAGCGCTCCACTAGGAAACGTTGTTGGCAGTTGGAGGGGGACTTTGACCCTTATACTGTCAACCAAACTATTCCTCTTTCATTTTACAGGATAAGTAACGCGCAAGTGATACCCCCGGTGTTGCAAGTGTCTATAGGCTACGGTAACCGCTTATCAGGTGGGCGCTTGTTTGCCTTGACCTTAGTGGTTTAAAAAAAATATTTTTTTTAAATAAAGTCTAATGTATCTTGCGTGTTTAATTGGTGTGCAATATTAAATTTATTTAAATTCCAAAGCATTTCAACATTAAAAACTAATTTGTTAGAGTTCAAAAACATGTATTAAATATACCTAACATCAAAAGCCGAAATTCTACTTTACTGAAATCATAACTTTAACACAATGAAACGGTATAATGCTCGTAGTTTTGTTGGGATTTCAAGACATTGAGTTTGTGGTTAGCGTTCCACCGCTGTGTTGTTGTTAAGAAATTGTTGCAATAATTATTTACCAACTCAGAGCTACTACTGAAATGTCTTATTGATATTTTTTTCTTATTATTAAAAGAAAAAAAAAATCTATATCTTTTTTCTTCTTTCTATTATTAATACACTTTTGATTTTGTTTTAAATATTTATTTTAAATTTATCTTGTATGTTATATTGTGATCAATTTTCATAATGTAATGGTACTTAAAACCTGAAATAAATGATTTTATTTTTATTTTATTATTACTTTGCGCAACTTGTTTAAAGAACCCAGAACTAGCGATGGGTTGTGGATGGTTTTTTTATTAACGTAACGTTAACGTTAACTAGTTGATCAACTAGATAAATCAACGAGTTAGGCCCGGTATCCACCAAAGCGGAAAGGAAAGGAGACGCAAGGAGATGTGTTTGAATAAACCAATCCGATTATGTTATTTTCACATCTCTTCTCCGCTTAGCTTTGGTGGAAACGGATTAAGCGGAGAGGAGAGGAGATATCTCATTTTTCTATAGAATTTTGTGCGACAAGCGAGCAAGCAGCGTGGCAGAGCGGAGAAGTATCTAGTCGATCGGCCGGGCGGCGCACGCGCACCCCGCACCCCGCTGCCTTCTCCCCGCGCCTCGCACACCCTAAAGCGTCACAGCACATATCTCCGCTACGCGCAGCTCACATCTCCTCACCGCTAGGCATCTCTTCTCCGCTTTGGTGGAAATAACCTGCCAGCTTCGCATCACATCTCCTCTCGTCTCCCCTCCGCTTTCGTGGATACCGGGCCTCACCGTGCTAATAATGTAACCTGAACGGTTTTCGTTGCAAGTTGATATTATTTTCAAATTTTCCCAATTGAACATGAACCTTATCGCTTTATATTAAAGTTGAAAAACTATGATTGGGGTAGCTTGATGTGGTGGCCTCTGTACAACGCAGTTATTAATGATGATGATGCCGTATAAATGCCATTCACTAATTCTCTATGAACCAAAACAGTATCCAAATCGGTCAGGCCGTTTTGGAGAAATATGTGCACATTTGTTTCACACTTAAAAAAATTGCAGCGCCCCCTAGCGAGTTAGGATTTGGAGCCATCACCGTTTAATCACAAATATATAACACAGAACCGTATCTGAATCGGGGAATCAGTTTTGAAGGTAGCTGGGTACATTCGTTTGCACATACAAACAAACAGACATCCTCGCACACTGAACGCATACACCTGCTCCATTCCGTCGTGAGCAATAACATTTACATTAAAACAACGATAAAAATTCAACTATTCAAATCTCGAATCCCGTGAAACTTAATTACATCACACTAATATTTTAATTCCCTTTGAAACTTTCATCTTAGCAATTAGACAATTCGTGTTATTAAAATTTCAGTAGCGATTCGGTTTGGCGGCAAGCGGAATACATCTTTGCCTAACTTTCTTAAGGATGGGAGGTAATATATGCAAATGAGTATAACTTTATTCCCTCGGTACTATTAGAGAATTAGAGTGACTTTGACCATTTGATAAGTCGGGTTGAACCCAACTTTTCATTGGCTTTCAAAGAATATGCAGATGCTTGTAAAATAATCAAGTCTCCATTTTAAATTTTCATCTTCACAATGGAACTCGGCAAAAGACAGATACAGTTCATAACTGGGTTTAGCCTTTGTGCTAATTAATAAATGGTCGGCTCTTGATACGCCGTTCCCTGTTTGTGACAAGGGTCTAGATTCTTTGAAGATTACCGTCCTAAGCATTCACTGCTGACTACAAGATAGTCTTCAAATTTCGAGACTTGAGAAGCGTGTAGCTAAGCTGTACTTTACCTGGATTCCAATTCGACTAACGAAATTGTTTCTGAAACACTACCCAAACGGAAATTAATCACAGCCTTTGACCACTTTCTTAGGGTCTCTGCACAGTTATCGACGCGGAATTGCCTTAGGCTGGTCGGAAAAAGCTTTGTGTTGACGGCATAAGGATCTCTCAGCTCGGCTTGGCTCCGAAGACAGCCATCGGCAATACGGCAGATTAGCGGTTCAAACGCATTCCGCGTCAATAGATGTGCGGTGACCCTTATTATACTACGGACTATCGATTCATGGATTAATTTATTTATTTTTCGGACTTACTGAGTCCAGGTAGATTCCATTTCAGTAGAAAAATACATCTTTTGGACGGTTTTTTACTATAGAGTAAAAAATAAAATATTGAAAGGAGTATAATCTATTTCTTTCTTTGTTTTATGTTTGACAGCCGCTTAAGAATGTAACTGTTCAAAGATTCGTAGAAGTCAACTTTAAAATGTGTGGAACTCTCTAAGCTGCCTATTCATAATAATATATTTCTCTATATTGTATTTGTACTAAGAAAATATTCATCGTCTTTGTACCTATCAGAATGTATGTTACTGTAAAAGCTCGAACTGCAGTAAATCCTAAGATATTCCAGTAAAACCTAAGATCTACCAATTCCTAATGGTAAATGTCCCAAAAGGTTTGCGATTCGAACTTTTACCACCATTCCGTTGGTAAATCTTAGGATTTACATTAATGCACATTAAATGTTGAAAAAAAAAACATGTCATAACGTGCTCAGCGCATAGACTTGTAGCTTGCCGCCCAAAACATTCAGATTTGGTTCTGGATTCGTTGTGTGGTCACAGTTCTAACCTAACCGATATCTGTATTTTGCTGCTCAACCAATAATTTTGTCGCTCAATCAGTATTTTTGATACGCGGTTTATTATATTCCGTTTATTATTATAATAATTTATATTCAAACCATCATCAAATTTATATTCAAACCATCATCAAATTTATATTCAAACCAACATCTACCAGCTGACAGTGGTAAAACCTAGCATATACTGAATTCGAATGGTAAAAGCTCGAAAAAATCGTCGTATTTTCAGAAATACTTAGGTACATTTACCAACTCATGTCGGTAAATCCTAAGACTTACACTTAAATCTTAAGATTTACCGTAGTTCGAGCTTTTACAGTACCATATATAAGTAACATACCATCAGGCTTGTATTCCCCGAAGGGTAATGCAGAGGGGAACTAATTTTACCCCCATAGTTATGTTTAAGTGCCTCAGAGAGCACGTAAAGCCGTCGTCGGTCCCGGTTGTCATGAAGAAGCCCAATAAGCCTGATAATCAGTCTATCCTAATAAGGCAATAAAAGGCAATACTGATACGTATCAGTATTGCCCTATACAAATGGGGTTGCGGAGGTCTGGTGGCAGTCGCTTCGTGTAAAATACTGATATTTAGCCGCATCTGGTCAGGCTGGAAGCCAAGAAAGGCTCGGAGAAAAGGAAAAAGTTATGTTTAGGTCCCATGTAATAGAGGGCGAGCTTATTTCCATTAACCGGGCACAAATCTAAGCTCCGAGCTGTTACGAAGATTTCATTGAAAAACCCAATAACACTTAGCTCGACCTGAGAATCTAACCACTAGACTAACGAGACAGTTAGTAAATAATAAAAATAAATATTTCAGTGCATTAAAATGACTACCGAAAATTATAAAAATTTATTTATTTACACAAAAATAAATGTATTTCATATAAAACGTTTTATTTCCTTGTGTACACTTCATAAATAAAAAACAAACATTAAAAACATCGAGTGGAATAACTCATTATTCGGAAAGCATTTTCCAATGAATTCACCATTTCCGAGTGAGTAACATAAAATGTATCATGAAATTTACTAAATGGGTTTTAATTACTGACTTGGAATTAAAATGTCTATCTACCGAAAAAAAACAGTCATATTTTTATCATAACATAACATACCATCACGCCTGTATTTCCCGAAGGAATAGACAGAGGTGTACTGCTATACACCCTCATCTGGTATGTTTAAGTCTTATGTAATAACGGGCGGGCTTATTGAAACATTGTGTTGGCAGTGGCGGGATTTTGACACTTAAACTGCCAACCCAACTACTCCTCTGCCGTTTTACAGGGTCGGCAACGCGCAAGTACCCCTGGTGTTACAAGCGTCTATAGGCTACGGTAACCGCTTACCGTCAGGTGGGCCGTATGCTTTGTTCCTACCTTTGTGGTATAAAAAAGAATATTGATCCTTTACAGAAATGGACAGAGAGAAGTGGAAACAGATTGGGGAGGCTTTTGCTCTACAGTGGAACATTTCAGACTTTTAATAATTATAAATAACATTAAAATTTAAAGAAAGGTATTGATAGGTAATAGATAGCCAAAACTCATACAGTCAATACTTTTATAGTAGAAGCAGCTGCTAGCTACCTTATGATTAAATATTTGAAGCACTTACTGGTACTCCTGTGTCGAATGAATATTAAATGCTAATTTAATAACGACGCGATACGCAGCCAGGGTTTTAATTCAATTAATAATGTTTCTCTTAGAATAGTTAACGATAGTATCGATCATCATATCTTTTCACAGTTAGTAACCACTGGCCGTGGCTAAAAGTAAGTAATAATTACGCTTATCAACCGATATACAAGGTTAAGCTGTGCTTGTCGCAGTCAGTCCGCGGATGGGATACTATTCTTAACACATCAAGACCCCACCGTGCTTCGGAGAACACGTAAAGCCGTTGGTCCTGGTTGTCACACGAACACCTTTGACAATCAATCTTTTTTTTTGACATTTTCCATGCTAAGATTTTAAAGTTATTTAGAAAAGGAAAAATTCGACCGCGGGCAGGATTCGAACCTGCGTCTTCTGGTTAGGTACACCAGACGCTATGACCACTAAGCCACCGCGATACCTACCCGTCATGTAAATTCAGTATGTGAAGGAAAAATTCGACATGACGGATAGGTTCGAATCCTGCTCGCGGTCGAATTTTTCCTTTTCTAAATAACTTTAAAACCTTTGACAATCGTTAGTGGTAGTCAGAAACCCAAAAGTTTCTGACTGTAGATACCCTTAGAATATTGGTATTACCAAAGAATTTTCACATACACCTTAATCTGTCTCTCAATAACTGTCCCGGAACAAGTATTTCTAACCCATACGATTGATTGTTCTGTACCCATATAGAGTACACAGAGTGCAGTAGACTGCTCAGCCATTGTACCAATCGTGGTGTCTCACTTTATATACCATCACGATTGTATTCCTCGAAGGGTTAGGGAGAGGTGTACTAATGTACACCCACAGTTCGCCGATATGTTTAGGTCCCATGTAATAATATATTTTAAAGTATCATTAGTTAATAAAGGTTTACTAAGCATTTTGGAATAACATCCAAGACTTATAATATTCACAGAATTATTCTCGAGAGTTATATAAAATTGTATTTATGGTGGTATTGAGTTGAAATACTGAGCAGAGTGGTGTTGTAAAGTAAGGGTGAATAATAACGAAGAAGTCGCCTCGTCCTTAGGGATACGGCTGTGACGAAACACACCCGCATGACTAATAAATTATTAATACACTCATTTGACTCATACTCGGTAATAAATGACAGCGGTCAACTTTGTTTGTTATATTTCGAAATTATTATATTATAAAAGACGATGAAGTGACGAGGATTTAGAAGAATATGCTGAGATGGTTTGGGCATGTCGAGAGAATGGATGAAAGGCGACTAACAAAAGGGATTTATATGGCGAATATCAGTGGAACCGCGGAGAGGGGACGCCCTAGAAAAACTTACGCCGACCTTATTGGTGAGGTTCTTCAAAAAGGTCAGATGCATAGTACTCGCAACCGGCGTGTATGTATGACAAGATGTATGAATGTGGTCGAAGCAAAAAAAGTATGCAAGAATCGTAGCAAGTGGCGTTCTTTAATTTCTGCATGGGGGTGGGAAAAAGGCGTGAGTGTATGTAGGTATTTATATACTGACATTGCGCGAAGAATAAGCACGCTGAAGTGGAAGTGGGCTGGCCATGTCTGACGCAGAGACGATCGGTGGAGCAGACGAGTGTTAGAGTGGAGACCACGTTTGGGCAAGCGTAGTGTGGGACGCTCTGCGACACGATAGATAGACGATTTGAAGAAGGTGGCTGGGAGCGGATGTATGAAGGCTGCTAAAGACCGGGATGGTTGGCGCTCTTTGGGATCCCCCAAAGAGCGCCAACCATCCGGTTACGTTCAGCAGAAGACGGCAATAGGCTGAAATGATATTCTGCTTTGCATTAACATTTTCATCATCATCGTCAACCCATATACTGACGCACTGCTGGGAACGGTTCTCCTCTCAGAATGAGAGAGATTAGGCGCCGGCCTAGTGCAGCATAGCATATAAGGCATGCAGGTTTCCTGATGATGTTTTCCTTCATCGTTTAAGCGAGTGATAATATTAATTGACACATATTTCGAAATTTCAGAGGTGCGTGCCCTTGATTCAATCTCGAGAACTTTGATTTGGCAGTCCAATGATCATATTAATAAGCTCACACTGTTTTTAAACTGTTTAAGTTTTCTAGTACCGTGCTCATTTTACTTTCATCTTCCACACACAAAAAGCAATTATCTGTCTAAACAACTGACAGTCAAAAAATGCTATACACTAGGCGTAATTTTTTGTATTCACTTAATAAAATAATTCAAATGCATACAGCAATTTAAAAGAACAGTGTATTTATATAAGTATGTATGTATTGTGTAACTACAAAGAAGGAATTACATTACAGCCAAAAACAAAGATCTTGAGAAAAATAAAGCTTTTTCTTTTGATGCGTCAAAGAGCACGAATGACGGTGGAAAGAAAGGCATGAGAAAGATACAAGTGCCAGCCTACTTACAAACGGGACGGACGAGGACAGCCATAATGTAGGTGTTCAAGAGAATGTAGGCGTTATGAAATACAGAGCGACATTAAGTATAACAAAGTAAGCGTTGAAGATACTTTTGCAGGTATTTTTTGAGTAAAAAATGCACATTACATTGCATAGTATGCCTTAAGGATAGGGGAGGAAAGTTTTTAATCAGTATCAGTCTGATAACCTTTTGTCTTCCGTGGGATAAATATTTGGAGCAAATTGTTGGTGAGTTTTTCGATGAAACTCTTAGTATTAGCGGAGTCCGAGCGGAGTTAGTAGTAATTGGATTTCAATTTAAAAAACAGTGGATGCGTTAACAAACTCAATTTTTTCACATACGCTAACACTCAAACCAGGAATAACTACCAGTAGGATGATGGACTGTGCCACGGGTTGTGATTTCAACCCGTGAATCCACAACTCGTGGCGCAGAAGTCGATCGCACAGTCACTACGCCAAAACGTGCTGTCAAATTGTATTTATATGGTATTTATGTATTTAACATAAGTACAACTCTGCCTTACCATTCGGGAAACACAAGCGTGTTAGTATGCTACGATTATAAAATAAAAGTAAGTCAATAAAAAGAAATAAAAAAATATTATGCTGCATCGATAAAAACCTTATTTTCAGAATTTCATCGCTTAAAGTAAGAGGTTCGTACACACTACAGAACCGACATATTATGCGCTAAACGATAACATTGAAGCAGAAATGGCGACTACTATCTATAAAAATAGCTGGTCAATTGACTTTTATGACAATTGCAGGACAATAACCAATGCAGTTCCGTTTCGTTCACAGTTCTGTAAAAAGACTCAACGACCCAACAACGACTGAACAATTTTCTTTTTCTATTCCTTAATATTTTAGGGAGCCTTAACCACCAACCATCCATTGGTCAATTCAGGTAATTCAATATTATGATTAAAATACAGTTCTAGTTCCTATCTTGTCTCAGTGAATGTTGTAAAATGACAAATGGTATTCTCTAACTAAAAAAACAACGTCAAACATAAACAATGCAATAAGATGGAAAACTAAACTAAATCTATATAAACGCTCACGTCACTTAAAATACGTAGAATTTGGAAGATAATCTTTTACATGGGCAGTGGTCTCGGTAGCTTAGTTTGCTAAAGCGTCCGATGTACTTAATGGTAGGAGCACCGATTTGAATCCTGCCCGAGATCCTTTTTTTTTCCCTAAAATTATATCTTCGAAACAATGTTTAGAAGAAAATTAATTACTACAGTGTGGCCTTCCTTAGTTAAGTGGCGATGATTATATGCTTCCCGAGAACTTTTCCATCATATACTGTAGTCGTGGGTTCGTTTCCCAAACACAAATATGGGATAAACATAAGTGTTTGTGTTTGTCTGGGTGCTTCTTATATACGCATGTATTTACAAAAAAATATATATGTATTATATCCATTGTCTAGTACAAGCTCTGGTTAGTTTGGGACTACATAGTGCTGTGTTAAAATCTCCCAAAATATTTATTTCTTATTAACTATTGGTGTGAACTGGGAACAGTGGAAGAAGGAAAATGAGGACTTTGTCCTGCAGTGGGACGATCACGGCTGATAATAATTATTATAATAGTGGTGTTCCTACGATGATCTCATTTTTCAATTCCTTTGGATTTCCTATATATAATTATACATGTATATATATATACATATACATATATGTATATATATATATTTTTCTTGTTTTTTTTTTTTTTTGTTTTGACTGCCTCATTAGTGTAGTGGTCCTAAGCGCGACTGCTACGCTAGAGGTCCTGGGTTCGATCCCCAGGTCGATCAAAGTGTTATTGGGTTTTTCTAAGAAATTCTCAGTAGCAGCTCGGAGTCTGGATTTGTGCTCGGTTAATGGCAATAGGCTCGCCCCCTATTACATGGGACCTAAAACATACCGGCGAAATGTGGGTGTACATTAGTACACCTCTGTCTAACCCTTCGGGGAATACAGGCGTGATGGTGTGTGTGTGTGTTCCTATATTTTATGTTTCTCGATCTTCTTAGATTCATAAATTTACGCTGTGCGTTATCTGTTAGTCAGTAAGTAAGTGTAAGGTTTTCATAAAATATATTTTTATTATCATTCCAATACAGAGCAATAGGCCATTTCCTCCTTCCGTACCTCACGGCTGTAAGCTACCTATTGTTGAACCTTTTATTCGTGACCTGAACTTCGGACTTCGAATTCCGGATCGCAACGAGTTCGTCACAATTCATCACACGCAACAATGAAAATTGCATAGTTTCGTTAACAATTTTTGTTATTCAAAATAACTTGCTAGTCTTGCAATTTTATTAGTAGCTACTCTGATTTTTATTGAAAAATTGGGGGTTTTTGGGGTGTTCTTTTAAGAGGATATAGTAACCCTCTCCATGTGTTGATGTTGATTTTAGTGAGCAAAAAATTCACACTCACATAGGCAGGGAAATATAGGCCGTAGACTAAAATCTTGCAAACAATCATAAGTAAACATAAGAGAGAGAGAGAGGGAGAGGGAGATAGAGAAAATAAAGAAGAGACAATCTGCAACCCTAAGGAATTACTAGGAGGACTCATATAAATTTGGTCAAAGACCAGGAGAAAGAAGAACAATATACCGATTACGACCACGGAATTTTACGTAAAAAATATTCATGTTGGTAGCCATACTTACCCTTATTTATGTGTAATTGCTGGTAGATAAATTCATTAGTAGATTGATGGGCAGGGTAATAATAGCGTACTATTATTAGCGTACCTACTACCCATAATAGCTAATAATTTTTATGAGAGACAACACACACATTAATATTTGTTTACATTATTTTCAGCTAAAAAAATAATGTAAACAAATATTAATTGAAATAAAACTACTTTTTACGGATTTTATCGCGTTATATTGATATTATTAATCCCGACGTTTCGGACCCTTTACAGCGTCCATAGTCACGGGTAGACTGAGGTGATGGGCGTCTTGATAATATAATTACTGACAGCTAACCTACATTTAATGTAGGGTACCAATGTATAATATTCGCGTAAATGTCAGAAATCAACAAATATTATTTTTTAAATTAATTTTACCGAAGGAAAAAATCGACGAAGGATTTGAACCTGGTGTATCTAACCAGGTGATGCAAGTTCAAATCCTGCCAGTAATTTTTTTTAATTTTTTTAATAACTAAAAATCTTACCATAGAAAATAAAAAAAATACAAAAAGATAATTAATGTTTAATATAAAATGTAGCCTCATTAACCTATTAGTTGTAAGCGCGACTGTTACTCTGGAGGGATCGATTTCCAGGTCATGGAAAGTGATCCAGATTTTCTATGAAATTTTCAGGAGCAACTCGGAGTTTGGATAGCCTAACGCTTCGGGGAATAATGGTGCAATGGTACATAATCCCTGAAAAACGAGCTTCCTTTTTCGCATTACGCATTCAATATTCCTAAAAATCTTCATTTATCTATACTAATATTATAACCTAATTATATATATTTTTTTTTTTTTTATTTATTTATTTATTTATGTTAATACGGATTACACCAATTACATTAACACACAGATGAAAAATATTTATAACTATAGCCTATAATCCCTCTCAATATGAGAGGAGACCCGTGCCCAGCAATGGGACAGTATATGGGTTGTTGATTGATGAATATTATAAAGAGGTAAAGTTTGTGAGGTTTTAGGGGGTAATCACTGGATCTACTAAACCGATTTTGAAAATTCTTTTACCAATAGAAAGTCACAATATTTTTAAGGGTCAGGTCGCGAGTTCATTATAAATTGAATTCAATTAAATAGTGGCCTAGCAATAGGCTGGCTATCTGTATGAACTGTAGGTGTACTTTTGTTCACCTCTGCCTAACCCTTCGTAATACAGGTATGATAGTATGTAAACAAAAATTTTATTTCTAAGTAAGATCTCGAACGAAAGCAGACAGAAAAAATCTAGTCGCTAATCGAATTCTACAGAAGTACGGTACCGTACGACTGAGTGCTGGAGTAAAGAACTATTAATGTTTCTAGTCACGTCCCTCGCCGGATAGGCATAGTGAACAGCTACCAGACTTTAATTTGTTTATTTCATTAATGTAATCGATCATGCTCCTCTGTAATGGATACTCTTTAACGAAAACTTTATTTTAACAAACGAACAGATTAGCGAAATACGTAAGAAACTGTAATTAGCGGAGAAGTCTCAAGTGTCCCGTCAGACATCGGACACTGTAGATTAATTTATTAACCATTTAATTGGTTACTTTGCAGTACCAACCCTAATTTTATTTCCAAATTTCAACGGTCAAAGTTCACGCCAGCAGAAGGAAAAGATACTAAGCCGAAATATTTTATTAAAGGTGACAGTTAATATAGAGGGATGAAGAAAAGTTGATATATTAATTAACTCGTGAATAAGTCCGTCAGGGAGAAGAGTCACTCTGTTTCACGCAAGCGCACTGTGGATCCGTCAAGTTACGCCCTTACGTAGTGTGAACGCGGCATTCGGAGAGTGCACACGGGTATCATCTAAGCTGCTAGCAGACGATGTTTCATTAACCTAGAATCGAAATAAAATGTAGTCGATGACGTAAACGTTGATGAGTAAAAAAGTTTTTGTTAACATGAATTAATGATGAGCGAGGGATTCCGAGTCGGTAGTAACTTTGTGAGTGTACCGCAAACTATTAGGAAATTAAAAGAGTTTTTTCTTTTTACAGTTGTGTTTATAGTAGTGTTTGTGAGCGATGTGTTCAATTGTTACAGTGGGATGTTTGTTTCGCTTCATGGTGAGTAAAGTTACTTTACGTTGCTTAGTAGTAAAGTTAAGTTATAATAAACGATACTTTTGTACAATTTGTAACATATTTTGAACTTAAAGCCTTATTTAACTTATGACTTTTGAGCAGGATTATCGAAAATTTCATTGAAAATGTATTCAAAAACATGTTCAGTTGTATTTTTTAAAATAATTATCTTGGTTTTTAATGATTTGATAAGGTAAAACTGACTTGATTTTACATAAACTTAAAATGTCAACTATGTAAAAACATATATATATTATATTATGTATTAAAAAATTAAAATGGTATCTTTTATAAATATTTTTAGACGAAAAGATAACGTTTAAAATTATTTATGAAAATATTAAGTGTTTTAAATTTTTTTAGTTAACATTTTAAGTTTGTGTAACATCCAGTGAGTTTTATGTGGATTATTATTGAATTCGACTTTCAACTAAAACTATGAATATTATTAATTATAATAATATCCTGTGGTTTTTATATGTTTATTATTTTTGCTATTCAGTCGCATCTGATTAGTCTGAAATCTGCAAATTTAAAATGATGATAATAATTCTATGAGGAATGATATGTCTACTTTTTTATTTGTAGGGGTAGGTAGGAATCGTTTTTACAAATAAAAATATTGTTAACAAATCCTTCCATACTTGAGAATTATAAAGAGATCAAAGACTTTTTCTTTATGCTAATATTAAATATTGAGTTTCTTAATTACATTGCAATATTCCTTTGAAAATAAGCCAAAAGTGTAGGCCCGTTTTAATAAATTACAGAAAAAAATCCCGCCATATTTTATTAAAAACGAACAGAATTTATCGCTAAATGAACTGAAAACCATTTTTCTATATCATTTACACGTAGCAATTTTTCCAATTTCCTGATTAACTTTAGGATAAACGAGGGTGGATTTAATCAGAAACCCTCAGGATAAACTGAGAAGTTTTGAGTTTGAATTTTGACACCTTTTAATTAATCCCAGTGTCATTATAAAATGAAACGATAAACATTGTTAATGTAAATTTGATTTAAAAGATAAATAATTTATTTTAAAACAGACATTTTAATTGAATAGAGAAATAAATTCTTTAAACAAATTGATAAAATTGAATTGACAAAAGGGATGTTTGTTGTTTTTGTAGCGTTTATTTACAAAACTTACCATTTAATTGATAAACATTCATTTGTATCCTAATGTTTATTGAAGCAAAATGACAATGAATGAATCATGCTTATTTGTATAGTATGAAAGTTTAAGAGAGATAGTTTGTTCTTTTTCGTATTGGCAAAAAAATTGTTTAAAATAAGTTTTTATGATATTTTACAGATTCAACTTTCTACTAAAAGCGTCATATTATGAATTTATTTATTGAATTATTTTTATTTTATTGTTTCTTTTTTCTTCTTTGTAGTTAGTAACATTTAAATCAGTAGGTAGATTTAACACAACTCCAAGACTGCAAAATGTATTGGGCAAACTTTTTTCTTTCCTTATTTACTTTGCCGAATCCCCTGCGGTGAAACAGGGGAAAGGACCGCTAACGGCGAAAGTGTCCGCACTTTCTTTTTCAAATTTTCGCTTCACCCCCATCACTTTTACTGTTTTTTGCATGAATACTTTTTCGATTCAACTACTGAAACTTTTATCGATATTATAAAGAAATAGTAGTTGCTAAAAAACTTTTTTCTCCGAGCCTTTTCCCAACTATATTGGGGTTAGCTTCCAGTGTAACCAGATGCAGCTGAATATCAGTATTTTAGACGAAGCGACTGCCATGAGACCCTGGCAACCCAATTTTTGGGTAATACCGATACCCTGAGGATAGACTGTCAGGCTTTTTGGGCTTCTGACTACCACTAACGATTATCATAGGTGTTCGTGTGACAAAAGTTGCTAAAAAACATTTTTAGATTAGAGAATTTACCATGGTATTGGATTACTAGTACAAAATGGAAAATTTCAAATTAATAATAGATATTACGTATATCAATAGCTTTTACTTTAGACAGCCTAAATATTTGACAATTTGTAAGCGATAAAATTTTTAGAGAACGATGACTTATGATTGAATAGAAAATAATTGATATCGTGTCAAACGCACGCATTGTCATCGTTTTAGAAATTTATATTCTGCCTTCTATATTCAAGTTATTATGTTTGGGAGTTTGAATAAAAAAAAACATAACATACGTACCTACTATCAAGCCTGTATTATCTGAAGGGTTAACACACTGGAAGCTTTCTTCAACATTGATAGTAAAAGACTGAATGTTATATTATTATAATAATTAATAAATACTGCAATTAATCGCAAATTAAAATATGTCTACTATTCATGCATATAATCAAATCATTAAAATATCCATACATCAATATTCGGTAATTTTATCGTAAACTAGCTGACCCCGCAAACTTTGTTTTGCCATAAAAAAAAAAAAAATTCATCAAAATCGGTCAAGCCGTTTCGGAGGAGTATGGCAACGAAAACTGTGACACGAGAATTTTATATATTAGATGGCAGCATACACTTTCGAAATTTAACAATCGATAAATGAAGCGGCACGGATAAATCTAAGTTAGAAGTGCATGCTTTGCAATGGTATAAAATGTTTATTTGAAATTATGATAACAGTACATAATTATTATTCGAAGTATGTGCGGTGTAACTCGGAATGACAGATTGAGAAATAGTGTGATAAGAGAACGTTGCGGCTTAAAAGACGATGTAGTGACGAGAATTGAGAAGAATATGCTGAGATGGTTTGGGCATGTCGAGAGAATGGATGAAAGGCGACTAACAAAAGGGATTTATATGGCGAATATCAGTGGAACCGCGGAGAGGGGACGCCCTAGAAAAACTTACGCCGACCTTATTGGTGAGGTTCTTCAAAAAGGTCAGATGCATAGTACTCGCAACCGGCGTGTATGTATGACAAGATGTATGAATGTGGTCGAAGCGAAAGAAGTATGCAAGAATCGTAGCAAGTGGCGTTCTTTAGTTTCTGCCTACCCCTATGGGAAAAAGGCGTGAGTGTATGTATGTATGTATGTATGTACATAATTATTATATATTATTTATATACATACATCATCAACCCATATTATCCCACTGCTGGGCACGGGTCTCCTCTCTAGATGAGAGGGATTGCGCTGGCCTAGTGCGGGTTGGCAGACTTCACACCCCTTCAAGAAAATCTCTCAGGCGTGTAGTTTTCCTAACGTTGTTTTTTTTTTCCTTCATCGTTTATGCGAGTGATCATAATTTCGAAGTTAGAGATGCGTGCGTTGGTCGAGACCTTCGATTTGGCAGTCCAATGGTTTCAATGGTCCAATTCAAATTTCCTATAAAAAATCTTAACATAATCCCTAAGATACAGCAAGATTTATCGAATAAATCTCATATTAAAAGGTAAAATCATGTAAATTACATTTCGAAACTTTTTAAAAAAAGGAACGTTAACTCCGCCATTCCGTTCTTGCTTACTTGTAATGTAAAAAAGAACTTTTCGGCAACGTTATATTAATTTGTTCAACAAATAAAATCTTGTTTGAGAAATATTTTGATAATATATTTTTGGTAGGTAAGGTATGTAAAATGAAATAAGGTTATAAGAGTACATTGCGTAATTATAAATTACTTAGGTACAACAACAATTTTATTTGCTGGTACGTTTAAGACTTACTACCTTTTAATAGCATCACGTCTGTAACTCCCCGAAGGGTTAGGTAGAGGTGTACCAATGTACACCCACAGTTCGCCGGTATGTTTTGATCCAATGTAAGGGGGTGAGCTTATTGCCATTAAACATTAATTGAGATGGTATGTTTTTTTTTTCTGCGAAATAAGAAGACTGCCTTATTAGTCTAGTGGCCCTAAGCGCGTCTGCGACGCCAGAGGTCCTGGGTTCGATCCCCAAGTCGAGCAAAGTGTTATTGGGTTTTTCTATGAAATTCTCAGTAGCAGCTCGGAGTCTGGATTTGTGCCCGGTTAATGGCAATAGGCTCGCCCCTCTTACATGGGACCTAAAACATACCGGCGAAATGTGGGTGTACATTAGTACACCTCTGCCTAACCCTTCGGGGAATACAGGCGTGATGGTGTATGTATATGTACAAAATTAGATGACAAATAAGCATTCGGGTTACCTCGCATCTAAATATCAAATTTTGGTACCTAAATGGCAACCGCAACCTGTAGACGCCAGCAACACCACTCTCGCGTTTTCATTTTGAGACCTGAGTTGTTAAGTCTCATAATGCCCAGTTATTTCACTAGCCTTTCAACGGGAACATAAAAATGTTAGGACATTGTTACTTAGCAGCAGAATATTTGACTATGCTGTAGTACCACCCCTCCGTGCCTCTGAGAGCACGTAAAGCTGGTCCCAGTTGTCATACGAAAATCTATGACAGTCGTTAGTGGTACTCAGAAACTTAAAAAGCCTGATAACCAGTCTATTCTCAGGATATTAGTATTAACCAGGAAAGCGTGTTCTGATGGTAGTCGCTTCGTGTAAAATACTAACGTTTAGCCGCAACTGGTTAGATTGGAAATCGACATCAACATAGTTGGGAAAAGGCTCCGACGATGGTTGTGGTACCACACAAGAACTTGACAGCATAAGGATAACCTTAAATTTTTTTGCCATGCTAACATTTTTTTTTTTTAATTTTAACGAAAGAAACACTCAATTTCACTTTACATTCTGAATTTAAGTCTTCAAGGTGAGGTCACCTGTGACGTAAATTCAGAACGTGAAGGCAAATTTCGATCTGGCGGGTGGGACTCGCGGAGGCTTAGTGGTAATATCGTCTGGTGTACCTAACCAGAAGACGCAGGTTAGAATTCTGCCCGCAGTCGAATTTTTCCTTCTCTAAAAATAACTCAATTTTTAGTTCTATTCACGCTATGCTGTTTTATGAAAAAAGATGTAATAAAGGTAATTCAAATTATATTACCTTGAAGTAGATCGGCAACCCAGATATAGTACTTGTTATTCTAGTCATAAGGGAACGACGCATGATGTGCGATTTATCGGGATCTCATCTCGCCATTATCAAAGATTCACGTTGAAGAGCCGTACCCTTCCACATAAATGGGTCGACTCTATTTGCCTTCATTAACTTCAGCTCATATTTATTGAACGTTTCCATTAAATCTAAATGTCAGATTTTGGAAAATTATAATTCTGGCCTTTAATGTCGCTCTGTTGCCACTCGTGGCTAAGGACTCGTGGCTAATTAATAAATTTGCTAATCAATCTATAGGCAAGGTTAAGTTAATTTACCTTCATTAACTTCAGCTCATATTTATTGAACATTCCCATTAAATCTAAATGTCAGATTTGGAAAATCATAATGCAGGCGCATGCCTTCAATATCCCTCTGTTGCCAATCGTGGCTAAGTAAAGTGGCTCGTGGTTAATTAATAAATTTGCTAATCAATCTATCGGTAAGGTTAAGTTAATTTGCCTTCATTAACTTCAGCTCATATTTATTGAACGTTCCCATTAAATCTAAATGTCAATTATGGAAAATTATAGATAATTCTGGCCTTTAATATCCCTCTCTTGCCACTCGTGGCTGAGTGACTGGTGGCTAATAAATAAATTTACTAACCAATCTATCGGTAAGGTTAAGTTATGCTTGCCGCGGTAAAACTATTGGTGGGTGATAATTTTATTCATATCGAGACTTTCACAACATATATTTTGAAAAACAATCACGAAATTTTAAAGAAATCTAAAATTATCTGAAAATGTCTATCGGAGAACACGATGTTCATTCTAGTTTTAATATTAACGATATAGGAACAGTAAAATATTTCTGTTTCTTTTTTGCTAAGCCTAGAAGGGTTATTTAATTTGAGAACTTCATTTCAATTCAAAATGATAATTTGAATCAACAGTAGTAGTTATTTTTTATTGTATTTGGTATCAATTTTTGCATATCTCAGGAGGGGCTGAAGGGCTTATGGCTAAGGTATAACTACACTGATCAACCAATCTGCAAGGTTAAGCTGCGCTAACCTGGTCAGTTTGTGGATGGGTCAACAGTCTTAACAGATCTGGATCCCTCCATGCCTCGGAGAGCACGTAAAACCATCGGTCCCGGTTGTCATGCACACGTTTATGACAATCATTAGTGAATCTCAGAAGCCAAAAGGTGAAACAGAACCGTATAAAGGTTAATCTAACCATCGATTCTGAAGTTACACCCAAAGTACTTGAACTTGATTTTTTTTAAAGTTTACTTAATAAGAAATCATAGAACTTTAAAAGTTATAAATATTAAAGTTCTTTGTAAAAAAATTAATAGCAATATTTAATCTTTATATGTACTTTTTTAAATCAATTTTGTATCTATAGATTTACTGGCTGCGACGACTACTATTACTTGAGGTCTGATCGCTAGAGCTGGATTCCCAAGTCAAGAATTGTTATTGGATTTCTCTTTAAAATTTCGCAGTAACAGGTCAGACTTCGGATTTTGTATTCGGTTAAATGGCAATAGGCTCGCCCCCTATTACATGGGATCTAAACATATCGGCAAACTGTGTGTACACCTCTGCTTAACCCTTCAGGAATATAGGCGTGTTGGTATGTTGTGTGAATCTAGCTCGAGCTGACACAAAAAGGTGTAAATTTAGCTCAACTTAAATATAAATGGTTCCGAACGAGTTATACCAAGTGTCGGCTACACTAGGCCTGTCAGATAGCCGTTTAGTTCGTCCATTAATATTAATCCCTAACAGTGTCAGCCCCAGGTCTTAGGAAGTCTTGGAGGCTTACTCCGTTAATCTTAATCAAGTCCCTGTTGACTCCGGACTTTGTTGAAATTATCTTCGCATTTCATAAACATTTCAACTTGCTATTAATTTCGTTAGATAAATAGAATTTTCTAAGCTCTTACTGGGAAGTGCCTCTGAATTGTCACTGTGAATTCCACTCGACATTCTTATCATAATATTTGACAAATGACACAGCCGTCAAGTTGGCGCTTTTTTGAGCAAGGTCGGGGGTTTTGTCTCCTTTGGGAGGACCGGTATGGTCTGTGAATTTATTTTGAGTTTTAGGAAATTTTGTATAACGGACCTCCATATAATATAGGTCAGATATATTGTTTGACCTTTATTTATTTAAGTTTAAATATATTCTCATTAAAAACAAAACTTTAGAACAAAAAGGTATCTTTCACCTCTCTTGAAATTAAATGAGCCTATTTTAGGAAAAATCGAAATAATCTTCAGTTGGCAAACAAGCATACGGTCCGAAATTTTTTTTTCTTATTTTTGATATATTGCCTCATTAGGACTGGATCTGTACTAGAATTGACTCTTTAACTAACAAGGCAGTTTTATGGTTTCTGGTAACTTGAACTACCTATTTACGTTATTATAATAGTTAGAAAGTTAAAGTTTAAAATAATTTCATGCCTTGAACATGATTCAAGGATTCTCTAAGTCCCGTTATTGATTAATAACAAGATTGTAATCAAAACCAATTTGTAACTATGGAATGTGAAACTTAAGGAAACCATATATTTGAATTCATCTATTAATTAATTATGTACTGATTTGAACATACCGCTATTGTTTCTAAATTCAAGTGTACCTACTTGATTACAAATTGAATATTTTTATACGGATGTAGATGATAGTAGTTGTTCGTAGTACGTAATAGTTTACGTACTACGAAAAACTACTATCATTTACTAGTTCTTTCCTCAAATGACCATTTCAGATATTGCTCGGCATTTTGTAACTCACATATGCTTAAACTTTAAAAGATACGGTTTTCTGTGTTTCTTTCGATGTTTACCCAAAATTTACCCAAAAAATATTTAAACCAGTGACTTGTGTCTAAATATCCACTTACAGAAATAAATTAATATTACCAAAGATTATAGGTATTCTTACATACGTAACATATTATATTTCTTATTTTAATTTTTGATATTGGTTTTTTTTATGTTATAATTACATATTATAAATTGTTTGAATTTTTTATATTTGATTTCATTTTATATAATGCGTATCACAATCAATTATTACAGTTCGTTTATTTAATTAGAATTGAATAAACAGTTTTTATACTCTTTTTGCAGAAATAGATGTATTTTTTTACAATCCCTGGAGAAAGCGTGTGTTTACGTACCCTAATAGAAATTATGAAAATATTAATTATTGTACTACATACCTGCATATTTACATTGAGAACTTTTCATTAAGTAAAGTATTTCATAATTATAGTATAAGAAAATGATGACCTTCAAAGTCAAGGGCATGAGGCCGGTTGTATTTAGTAGCAATAAATACTTTAACCAAGTCAATAAATTACTATACTACATTATTTGATTCCAGTAATTTAACGAAGGGCCTGCGTTCAAACTCGACAATTTAATTAATGACATTGGTGAAAGCCTCATTTGCCAACCAAGTTTCCTTTCTGTGAATTTAATGAGGATTTACAAAAATACGCACGCGAAAATTCGAACCTGATTGAGTTTGACTTAAGATAATATAACATACCATCACGTCTATATCTCCGAGGGGTAAGCAGAGGTGTACTGATGTACTCCCACAGTTCACTAGCCTATTATGGTTCTATGTAATAGGAGTGAAAAGCAGTGATATGACCATTGGACTGCAAAGATGAAGGTCTCGAGTTCGAATCCAAGGCCTCTGACTTATAGAAATCATGTGAGTATTAATAATAAATTATCACTCGCTTAAACGGTGAATGAAAACATTGTGCTTCCTCACAATGTTGTGAGGTGTTCCTCAAATGTCCTTAGAGATTTTTCTCGTCGGTGTGTGAAGTCTGCCAACCCACACTAGTCCGTGGTGGACTATAGCTTAATCCCTCTTAATGTGAGACCCGTGCCCAGCAGGGGGACAGTATATGGGTTGATGATGATTTAATAGGAGGCCAGCCTAATTGTTATTAACCCGTCACAAATCCAAACACTGAGCCGCTACTGAGAATTTCATACGGACACATAATAACACTTCTCGATGTGGCAATCGAACCCAGAACTTATAGTGTACTTGATGCGCTTACAACCACTAGACTAACAAGATACTTTGGGCCTCCTGTGATACAGACCTAACTTAAACATATATGACGTCTTTTTGTTGTTTTTTTTTTGTGTGTTAACTCCTTATGGTACCTCTATAAAATTCGCTACGAATGACAGGCTATAGATGTCTGCTATTACTGGACCCTTTCAATCGACGAGGAGAAACGAAATGATGTCCTAGAAATAGAGATGAATAACGGATTACATTGAACGACCGCAAACCAATAGGAACGTAAACTGAAAAACCACAGAAATTTACATCATTGCGAACCGCACTACATGAACATGTAGATGTACTAAATTGATGAGTTTAAATTATAAATGAGCACCCCCACAGTGCTCATTTATAATTTAAACTGATCATCTCAGCAACTTTCTATCGATAAACGTGCTATTTACACACACCTATAAATAAGTATTATCACTCTAAACGATCTAGGAAAACATCATGAGAAAACCTGCATGCCTTAGAGATTTTCTCGACGGCGTCTGCCTACCTGCGTTGGGCCAGCGTGGTGGACTATAGCCTAATAAATCTCAGGTTTCCTTACGATGTTTTTCTAGACCGTTTAAGTCATCATCAACCCATATACGGTCCCACTGCTGGTCATGGGTCTCCTCTCACAGAATGAGAAGGATTAGGCTATAGTCCACCACGCTGACCTAGTGCGGGTTGGCAAACTTCACACGCCGTCGAGATAACCTCTAAGGCATGCAGGTTTCCTCACGATGTATTCTTTTACCGTTTTAGCAAGTGATAATTTAATTATTAATACGCACATGATTTCTAAAAGTCAGAGGTGCGTGCCTGGGATTTGAACTCGAGACCTTCGACTCGGCAGTCCAATGGTCATACCGCTAGGCTTCCACTGCTTATTAACTAACATAAACACTATCGTTCAAAAAAAATATTTTCAAATACACATTTCAAACGACAAAAAGGGACAAACTGTAGATTAATCATATATTTTTATGTGGTTGTCGTGACATATCGTCTGAAAGCGGGACTACGGGTCGCGTATCAGCGTGACGGCTGGTCACGTTGAGCAGGCGGCTATACGTGACGTGTTTGTATCAAGAGGAGATTATCCTCTCTCAGCTTCTATGGACTTAACACAATCATCCGTAATTGGAATTAAAAAGTGTAGGTTTTAATCTAACGTAATCTGTTTTAATTTCTAAAAATATATACAGAAATGCTATTAAAAAAAATCAATTTACATGTACTTCTTTCTCCGAGCCTTTTCCCAACTATATTGGGGTCGGCTTCCAGTCTAACCAAATGCGGCTGAATGTCAGTATTTTACACGTAGCGACTGCTATCAGACCTCCCCAATGGGTAATACCGGATACCCTGAGGATAGACTGGTTGTCAGGTTTTTGGGGTTCTGACTACCGGGACCGACGGCTTTACGTGCTCTCCGAGACACGGAGGGGTTTCGATGTACTAAGAATGATCACCCATCCACAGACTGACCGCGACTACCGCAGCTTAACCTTGCAGATCAGTTGATCAGCTTAGTCATTACTTAACCACGAGCCTTATTTACATGTACAAAAAAGTAAAATGAATAGAACAATGCATTTTCACCGGACGGACCAATAGGACGAACTACGTCGCGAACGAACGCCATTGGGCACAAATGCACATTCTAAGCTGCTACTGAAAATTTTAAAGAAGAATCCAAAAACACTGTTTGACCTGGGAATCGAACCGGGGATTATAAATGTTGTAGTCGCGCTTACAATCGTTATTCTAATGAGGCAGCGTTAAGTGTTATTAAATTTTTCTATGAAACTCTCTGTAGGAGTTTGCCTCGCCATTACATCGGACTTAAAAATACTGGCGAAGTATGGAAGTACACTAGTACTTCCATACTTCGCACGTATTTTTAAGTGAACTAGTGTTCACCTCTGCCTATGCCTTCGTGGAATACAGGAATACAGGCTTGATGATATGTTATGTTACCTTAACGGTATTGGGGAAATTCCTACAAAATCTGAAAAAACATACATGCGTAGTAATAACAGTACCTACGTCAATTTTATTTCACAACCTCTCATAAAATTCAATTCAATTCAAAACATTTATTTCAGACTTTTTGGTCCATATGGTGTTAGTATTACATCTGGATAACTTAAGGCTATGTTAGTAACTTACATACACTATAATATAAAAGAAAAAGCGAATGATCACCTACTTACTACACAGCATATGTAACCTGATCCAATGTCTCCAAATAGGACTATGGATGTATTTAGCAATTACTTCCAGGTAGCTGTTGGGACTGCCCCTCACCCTTCGCATCAGCGATGCTACTCTCTTGCGTATAAAATAAAGCCAGTAGGTATTCAAGTAATCCGGTGTAAAGGTAATATTAATGTAATTTGTAATAACGTTAACACGGATAAGTTGACCCAAAAGGATCCTAAGTATGACACGTTAGATTAAAATTTAATTAATTATTAATGGCCATTAAGAATCCTCGGTTCGAATTCCATCTTATAATGTTATATAATTACCAGTACCAAGGTTGGTCTTGCCCGTAATTGATTAGAAGTTACAGATGGACCCTTAAGGTGGATTTAGATCAGCCACGGACGTCCACTGCTGAGCATAGGCCTCCCCTAAAGATCGCGACAAAAATCTGTCTTACGCAGACTGCATTCACCGACTCCCGCGACCCTCACGAGGTCATCCGTCCACCTAGTCGGGGGCCGTTCTACACTGTGCTTTCCTACGTTTGATCGCCACTCCAGGACTTTATTTCCCCAGCGGCCATCTGTTCTCCTAGCTACATGGCCCGACCATTGCCATTTCAACTGTGCAATCCTGCGAGCTCTGTCGGTTACTTTGGTTCATTTGGGAATATACTTATTTCTCACTCTATCATGCAGAGAAACTCCGAGTTAAGCCCTCTCCATTGCACGTTGCGTGACTCTGAGCCTCCTTATATGTCACATTGTGAACTACCATGTCTCAGTTCCGTAGGTGATCACTGGCAACACGCACTGTTCGACACGTGACGCATCAGAACGGAATCGGTATCACACATTTATAAAAACTAGTAAGCATTGTGTTGTGGCTTATGATGTGTCGCATTAGAAGTGATACGGGTTTGCCTTAGAGCGGTGATGGGATGGAAGGACGGGGAAATGGTGCATCGTGCAATCATGCCATACCAATGTGCAAGTGCAAGCGCCGTTGCTCTGTTCAGAGTAATAATCATCATCATCATCATCTACCCATATCCTTTCCCACTGCTGGACACGAGTCTCTTCTAACAAAATGAGAGGGCTTAGGCTATGGTCCACCACGCTGGCCTAATGCGGGTTGGCAGACTTCACACGCCGTCGAGAAAATCTCTAAGGCATGCAGGTTTCCTCACGATAATTTCCGTCACCGTTTAATAATATAATTATTGATTTAATTTCGGTATATTATTACTTGTAGAAGTAGTGATAGCCTAGTGGTATGATCATTGGACTAACAATTCAAAGGTTTCAAGTTCGAATCCAAGGCACGTACCTCTGACTTTTCGAAATCATGCACTTAATCACTCGCTTGAACGGTAAAAGAAAAACAACGTGAGAATACCTGCATGCCTTAGAGGATATTCGGCGGCGTGTAAAGACTGCCAACCCGCACTAGGCAAGCGTGGTGGACTATAGCCTAATCCCTCTCATACTGAGAGGGGAGACATGTGCCCAGCAGTGGGACATGTGTATATGGGTTGTTGATGATTACATTTGTTTCATAAATAATAGTACGATAACAGCTGCAGTTTTATAAATGTTATCGCCCTTCGCAAGCGCAGTGATAGCCTAGTGGTATGACCATTGGACTGCCAAGTCGAAGGTCTCGAGTTCGAACCCAAGGCACGCACCTCTGACTTTTCGAATTCATGGGCGTATTAATAATTAATTATCACTCGCTTAAACGGTGAAGGAAAACATCGTGAGGAAACCTGCATGCCTTAGAGATTTTTCTCGACGGTTTGTGAAGTCTGCCAACCCGCACTAGGCTAGCGTGGTGGACTATAGCCTAATCCCTCTCAATATGAGAGGAGACCCGTGCCCAGCAGTGGGACAGTATATGGGTTGATGATGATCGCCCTTCAAAACTGAGACTGACTTACAAAGCAATAATATATCGAGTTATGTGTATAAGATAAATATTGACGACTTAAAGTAAGTTAAAACTGTGGGCTGTATTGATCCAAAATATCGTCAGAAGGGGTCGGGACACATCATATAAAATGTGAAAACTAGCCATCATGTCACAATACGACCGTTACATCAGCCAAAGGTAAATCCACCTTTATAGTAGGTACTTATGTATTATATTATTTCAAACTAAATCGGAGACAGTATTGATTGCTGCGAAGAAATAAGTGTCTTTATTTTCTCAGATTTGCTGGATTTGTATAAATGTTTACTTATGTAAAGGTTAGTAAATACATTGTTATATCTAATTTATTATGAACTGCTTCATTGTTTTATTCATTCTAGTGATTGCAAGCGCAGCTCTTGAGCGGGAGGTTCTGGATTAAATTCCTGGGTTGAGAAAATTGAAAGTGGTCAGGTTCTAGTAGTAGGTTGAAGATTTAAGCCTTATTTATTAATACTATTTTCCGTAAAATCATACGAGTACTATGTACCACTGGACCTCTCGCCATCGGCGTGGACATCATCTATATCCCCTGGAACCACTGTGGTCTCATACCGTGCGATTCCAGAAGTATTTTCTCCCACTCAGGCTTAGGTTGTGGAATCAGCTCCCAGTCAAGGTTTTCCTGAGAGACTGTAGCATAAGGTTCTTCAAGAAGGGTGTGAAAAGATTTTTACAGAGTTGGCAACGCGCAAGTGATACCTCTGGTGATGCAAGCGTCTATAGGCTACGATAACCGAGGTAACCGCTTACCATCAGGTGGGCCGTAAGCTTGTTTGCCACCTTAGTTAGTGTACATTTAGTAGACCTCTGCCTAACCCGAATAATAAAATTATATATTATTGTGCCTGTAATCCCCAAAAATACGAATGGAAAAAATACAGGCATAAAGATATATTGTTATCAACAAAAAAAAAAAAATCCTTTGAGTACTTTAAAAGCACAAACAATTTAAATTCAATGTAATTATGTAGATTAGGTAACGTAAAAAAGTAATGTAGTATATGATGTTTGCAAAATAATTCTTTACTCATTACTAATATTCATCTCAGTTGTAAAATTAAATATAAACAAGCGAGAAAATCCACGTCAGACGCATTTCGCCCCTGTTTCTATGTGAAAAGGGAACCAAATTATTGACTTGACTTAATGTCCTATAACCCCTAGATGGGGCAGAGGGCGTCCACAGATGTCCTCCATCGCGATCGGTCTTGAGCTTCACGCTTCACCTCGCTCCATGTCATTCCGATGCTCGTCGCTTCTGCCAACACGGTGCGACGCCAGGTTTGACGGGGACGGCCACGCTTTCTTTTCCCTTGGGGATTCCAGTCCAAAGCTTGCTTGGGTATGTGATCGGGACCCCTTCGGAGCGTGTGGCCAATCCACCTCCACTTACGACGCTTGATCTGGCGGTCGATCGGGCTCTCGTGGCATTTCTCCAACAGCTCTACATTGGAGATGGTCTCGGGCCAGTAAATTCCGAGAATGCGACGAAGACAGCGGTTGACGAAGACTTGCATTTGGCGTGAGATGTCCTTTGTGACCTTCCACGTTTCGCACCCGTAAAGCAGCACGGATTTGACATTGGACCCGAAGATTTTGAGTTTAATCCTTCGGGTCAGTTTCCGCGATTGCCAAACAGGTCTCAGCTGCGCGAAGGTTGCTCGGGCTTTGGCGATCCGTGATGCGATGTCCTCTTCACTACCCCCAGTCTCTGACACGACACTCCCGAGGTATGTAAATTTGTGGACGCGTTCCACTGCCTCTGTCCCAATCAGCAACGGTGAGTGGTTCTTCACACCAGTTCTCATTTCCTGGGTCTTCCGGATGTTTATTTTGAGCCCCGCTTTTTCCGCTTCCTGACGTAAATCATTCAGCTTTGCTTGCATATCGGCGTGGGTATGACTCAGCTGACTCAGTAATATTGTAATTTATCTGCGAATCAAACTCAAGACTCTACGCTCAGCAACCAATGAAGATTATTTTCAAATAGGTATCGAAAACGTCCTTCTTAATTTTGACTAATATTAATTTTATTCACAATCTGGCTAAAAAATCGAATAATTAAATTAAGTAAAGAGTATATAATACATACTTTACCCATTTCGTGTAGAATTGATGGTGATGAAGAAGTTTCTGACATTTTTACAAAAACTTTTGATTAATGATACTTCAATTTAATGCTGGCATAAAGCAAAAATAAAACACCAATGAAAAATACATTAAAGAGCTTTTGGAATAATGAATATAAAAACTACCGTTTTAAACACGTAACTTGAATAATTTTTAATGTTTTTCCATTAAATTCAATAAAAAATTGGTTAATGTTGGTAATGTTAATTTAAATGTTAAAATAAATATATTTCTTTCTTTCTTTCTTTAAATATTAATAATAATGGGAATTTCTTATAAAAATGTATCTTATGTATTTATAAAAAAAGGTTTCTAAGTAAGTATAATAATTATTCATCGTCTAGTACCCATAGTACAAGCTCCGCTTCCGTTTGTGACTAGGTTTGGTCCTAGTTAAGTCCTGCTTTATAAAATGTCCCTTTTTTATTTGGGACATTTTATGTACTTGTAGTTTGATGATTCCAAAGTGGTAACGGAACGGAACATAAGTCAACTTAAGAATTTATTTCTGACATTTACGCGAATATTATACATTGAAATAAAATTATTCTCAGAGGTCGTCAGCTAGGAAATGCCGGCTCCATCTAGTATTAATTAATAATTAGTAATAAATATCAATGAAAATGTAACAATAAAAATGTAGGATGACTGTCAGTAATTATATCATCAAGACGCCCACCACCTCAGTCTACCCGTGACCATGGACGCTGTAAAGGGTCCGAAACGTCGGGATTAATAATATCAATATAACGCGATAAAATCCGTAAAAAGTAGTTTTATTCTTAAGAATTGTCCGCCACCCGGGCAGGTGGCAGGGTTAGTACGTACTGACTAAAACCGCACTTGCCTTCACATGCCCTATAGTCATAGCCGTGGGATCCTCACGCTTGTATTCTTCGAAGGTTTAGGCAGAGGTACCCTATTATGCCAGTTCACTATTATGTTTAGCTCCCATGTAAAAAGGGGCGAGCAATTATCGAAAATTACACAAAAACGTTTTCAATAAAACATTAACGCCCAAACTATTTACCTATTCTATAAACGTAAACCTATGTTTACGTTCCGTATACAGTTTGTTTTACCGGGCATATTCCCGCTAGAGTTTTATCACGTATTTTTAGTTTTTGCACCACGAGTATGTGAGATATCGCGTCGGATCGTATTTATCGTAAGCATCCATCACTGCCGGCCGCCATGTATTATCCATCGCAACGCGAGTGTGACTAAGAACAGGATTTTTATCACAACAGTGAGAAAATTTACGCTTACAACACTTTATCATTCCAGTAGGGTAATTTGATAAAGGTTTGTGAATTCCGGACTAACTAGGTTGCGAACGAAATAGGTTTAATATTGCTTATTAGTTGATATATAAGCGAGAGAAGAGAGAGAGATTATTAAAATAGAATAAGAAGTATAATATGATAAATACATTGTAATGTTGACTATATTATTAATTTAAATTATCGACAATATTAGATATTGTGTTAATAATTGTAGTGTAATATCTAATATATAAAATTTCCATGTCACAATGTTAGTTACCGTACTCCTCCGAAACGGCTTTACCGATTTTTACCAAATTGTATATGCGTATTCAGTAGGTCTGAGAATCGGCTACTATCTATTTTCCATACCCCTAAGTGGTAAGGGTGGCTTGAAATAATTTATATGGCAAAACAACGTTTGCTGGGTTAGCTAGTTGGCTTTATAAATAAAATGTAACTAATTAGATAACATTTAATTTTTGACATACCTACATATTATGAGGATGTCAGAAATGGTAAATTATTATTTTATATATTTTTTTTAAGTTTCCCTACATTGGGATTTTCTTCTGTATCGTGGGTGCGTTTAGAAACACAAATTTTCCAATACACTAACATTTAGACCCGGAACAAATATGTAATCGTGTCGTCAATATAATAATAATATTTTTGGGAAATTTTACACAACACCATCTAGTCCTAAACTAAGCAGAGCTTGTACTATGGGTACTAGACAATGGATATAATACCTATATACTTTTTTTTTGTAAATACTTACTTTTAATACATAGAAACACCCAGACAAACACAAATACTCATGTTTTATCCACACAAATATTTGTGTCCTGTGAGAATCGAACCCACGACCAGCAGCGGACGATCAGCCGCTCGATATTCTGATCGACGATCAGATCGAACCGCTAGACCACAGAGGTCGTCAATCTATATATGTTGGTTTCTCAGCTTAATATTCATTACCATCTTTTAAAAATGAAAGGAAAAATATTTATTCGTCTCAAAACAGTTAACATGGATTATAAATTAGTCATCCATAGTACTATTTTAAATTATCTAGTTTTAGTACCATACAAAGTTACCTTGCAACTTGTTTATGACTATTCAAGTATGTACGGTAGTTTATATGTCTTAAGCGCTACTGTTAGGCACACTTGAGGTTTGATTCCCGGGTCAAGCAAAGTGTTGTAGGATTTTTCTGTAAAATTCAGTAGCTCGGAATTCGGCTTCGGAATGGTGCCCGGTTAATGGCAATAGAGTAACAACATGGGACCTAAACATACCGGTGAATTGTGTGGAGTAAATTAGCACACCGTTGCCTAACCTTAGGCAAATACAGGTATGTTAATTTTGACTTTGACTTTGGCATCTACGTAGACGTAAACATGACCTCTCGTCTCCCACTTTATATTTTACGAAAACAACTTAATATTAAATATGTAGTTCAATGTTATTCAGCTAACAAACAACCCTTATACCTCTCGCCAAATAGTTTAGATGACGTCAAAGCAAACACGTCACATGTCAAGTAAATACGTTTATTATAAGCATGGTATAACAATAAGCTTACTAGTATTCTCTTCCCGTGACAGTTACGTGATTGCCCCGCGATGACGTCATCGACGGTCTATTTATTTGATATGTTGCTATTCTGTGATAAATGATAAGTGATATTTATTTTGCAAATAGATCTAAGACACTCTTACAAGTTAATGATTTAGATATTTTTTTAAGCTAGATGGCTCCAGCATTTCCTGACGACCTCTGTAAAGAAACCCCGAAACAAACTTTTATTTGTCTCTTTTAAAGTGATATTATTTATTTTTTTAAGTAGATCTATTTAAGACACTTTTACATGTCTTTCATTTATTTTAAGCTAGATGGCTCCGGAATTTCCTGACGGCCTCTAAGAAGAAACGCCGAAACAAACTCAGAGAATCATAGTCTCTTTTAAAGTCCAGACATAGAATAGTAACAAATATGTGAGTCTTAGAATGTAGGGAAAAGTCTGAAATGGCCTTTTAAAGAAAGAGTCATAGCGGCTTTGAGTAGACCAGTTCCAGCTGACGGTACGCATGCATCAGTCATTGTGTAGGTCCACCATAATTTAGGGGTGTAAATAAATGACCCGAGCAAAATGCATTTTTCCCTTGCATGCTTCTAGTATGAAGCCATTTTGAATTAACAATTTTTGGTAGATTACTTTTTTTAACAAAATAGATGTATACGAGAAAAAATTGTTTGGCTACTTTTTTTAATGTAACGACATTTCCTTTCCAATGCAGGGCAAAGGCTTATTCCGGGAAATTCTATCTTGGGCTTCTTCATACCATATTGGGCTACTAAGCAGATTTACTTTAACTTCATCATGAAATAAAAATCTCCTCTCCTCTTGGGTGCCTGGGACCCATATACAAACCAACCCAACTATTCCTCTTTCATATGAAAAAAAGAAAATGCCTGGCGTAAACTTGTTATTATAACATTATAAACTAGCGTGACTTAAGAAATCCGAATAAAACCTAATTTGTAGAAACGGTACGAGTTATTCAGGTTTTAAAAAGCAATTTACAATCCAGACAGGTAGAAAAAACTATTAAATAGACCGTTAGCAGCACTATCCGTTATATATTTCTATGAAAATACGCTTTAAGATATCTTTTATTGGGCTTATTGAGATAAATAGGATTTTGCCTCAAATCTTTGAGCTATAATAGTTTTGTACTGAGTTATTAGAAAATATTGATTTAGGAAATCTATACTAAATAATAAATGATATTTATTTTTCTGAGCAGATCTTTTATAGACACTTTTACATGTCAATGTTTTAGATTTTTTAAGCTATATGACTCCGGCATTTCCTAACTGATGACCTCTGAGAAGAAACACCGAAACAAACCCAGAGAATCATAGTCTCTTTTAAAGTCTAGACATCGAATGGTAACATATATGTAAGTGTTACAATGTAGGGTAATGTCTGAAATGGCCTTATAAAAAAAGAGCCATAGTGGCTTTGAGTAGACAGGCATCAGTCATTGTATAGCTCAACCATAATTTAAGGAGCTCAACTAAGTATCTGCTTCAATGCTTTGATGGTCGCAAGCTCAACTGCTGATTGTAAAGTACTTGATTTGGTTCCCAGGTTAAACAGTGTTATTTTCTATGCAATCCTAGCAGATTTAAGTTTGGATATGTGCTCCGTTAATGTCAATCGGTCCCTGTCCCATTGACTGCGAAAAAATCAAAAATATGGGACTTAAATCGTATCGGCAAACTGTAGCTATACATCAGTACACGTCTGCCTAATACTTCGGGGAATACTAGCGTAATGATAAACGTCCAACTTACGAGAGAATAACCAAACTTTGAATTTTAAGACGTAACTAAATAAATTATTACTTTCATGAAATTCCGTGAAATCGTAACTCTACGCACGATATTTGGAAATAAAATTTTACTGTCTAGTCTGGGTTGTGCAAATTGCCAGATAGAATCTAAGTACCTATCTAAGGAATTGAGAAGTTGAACAATATTGAAACCAAGCTTTTCGTGTTATGCCATAAGTGTCGTCGTATTTGATAGAAAAATAATAAACCACTTTTATACCTAACAATAATAAAATTGAATAGTCTTTCCTGGAAAATAATAGAAATAAAATGTTGACGAAATCAAAACATAACTTAAAAAAAAACAAGAAACATGAAAGTATTATGCACATTATAAAAAATGCAAACCAGTTAATAGTGTAAGTCTGTATTTGACAAAAGTCGAAGGTAAATTTTGAGAAAACAGAGGTACACCCTCAGCGTAAGGCTATGTTATTTAAGACCAACATAAGCACAATATAGTACTGATTTTCAAATCTATATATATATAGAATTTTAATCAGTGGATCACTTGATTTTTGGAACGATCAATCGGAAAATTGGTAAATTTGGGAAATCTGAAAATGAATTTTTCTAACGAATTTTTTGAATAACTGAAATTTGGACTGTATTCAGTACATAATAAAATCTGTTAAGTAATTTCCACACACTGCATGTTAAATTAATGAATGAAAAATGTAAGGTACAGGTTTAATTAATTAATTTAACAAACACATTACCATGTCTTACTGGTTTCTGAATAAGTAATTAAGTCTAGAAAGACATTCAAGCATTTTCTCCGTAGTTTCTTCAGAGATAGCGTCGTTTCTATGCATATGCTATTCCTTTACACTAAATTTACTCTCATCCGACATGGGTTCTTAGTAAAATTCGTCTGAAAGGGGACCTATAAAAATTAAGTATCTTTTTAGCGAGAATTACTAGTTAAATAAAATATAAATACATAATTTACCATCACGCTTGTTTTCCCCGAAGGGTTAGGCAGAGGTATACACTAATATACAACCAAAGTTTTCCGGTATGTATAAGTCTCGTGTAATAGGGGGCGAGCCTATTGCCATTCTTAATCTTTTCATGTCAATGGCAAATCCATTATTCATATTATTTTTACCGCATCAGTGGCGTTAGTGCCACTAACCGAGCACAAATCCAAACTTCGAGCAGCTACTGAGAAGTTCATCGAAAATCCAATTAACACTGCTGGACCTAGGAATCCAATCCAGGACCACAAGCATAGCAATCTCGCTTACAAGCACTACACTATAGGCAATTTATTATGTATAATATCGATACCTGCAGGTTCAATTGTCGAATAAACCATTTTGGCCAAATTGAGTTATATATACCATTTTGATCAGAATTTTTTTCTCTATCGATCTGTGTATCCGAAATATTTAAATTCGCCAAAAAATGTTTATACACCCCAAAAAACTATTGCCTAAAAGATAAACAAATACCATAAAAACAGTGTAAAAGCCGAATGGTTGTTTTTAGTATTTTTGTTATGATGTAACGACCATACATATTTTTAAACTAGGACGTAAAACTTTATGGTAATTATAAATGGTTTTTACGTTAAAAGACATATGACGTTTTATGTCCAGATGATTTGGATTCGAGGTCGTAAGTCCACGTATTCAATATGATAAATTCGTATAAACCATGATCATTCGTATGTTGATCTCATGGATTGGCGTATAAAACGCGTTCATTATTATTTGATTTCATTATTGACATTTAAACATTATCTTTTAAGTTTAACAAAGTTGATTATTTCTACTTTTAATTATCATAACTACTTATGGCTGCTTTTCAGCTCCAGTGCCGCCGAAAATCGACCTCGACTAAAGAAAGAAAAAAATGTGATGAATTCAAGACTTTTATACACAGAAAACAAGCCACAGTGTGCTCACGAAAGTAGTTTATACCCTTTTGAGATGCTCTGTAATTAATTTCTGTCTTCATAAGTACCCAAACTTATAATTGTTGCGTCGTTGTCTTTCGCGTAATTATGTCAGAAATCAATTTGTTTTTTTTTTTTGTTAAGTAATGTTGATTATTTCTACTTAGAATTATTAAAAGTCCTTATTGTTTTGCCATAATTTTGCTGCAAAATTGTAAAATAAAAACAATAAAAATAGTTATTTTTCGTATACAAGCTGTTTTATTATAGCTAATACATTATTTACGTACATAATTTTAATTGGGATAAATCACTATATCAATGGTTATTAAAACCAAAAAATCTACATCTAAGGGTCTTTAAGTCATCAATATCATTCTTATGTTTACCAAAAATTCAAATACGACGTAAAGACGTAGGTATTTTTAGGTCCAATATAGTGGGTCTTGTAAACCACCGAGTGCCTTTTTTAAAGACGTAAATCCAAGCTAACTTTAAAACTACTGAAGATGTTTTTAAAATTTAGACTTTTTCATCGCAAAATTTTAAGAATGTTTCTTATTGAACATTTTTTAACTAATTCTCAAATAAAAAAAATTATGATTTTTTTATTAAAAAAAAAAAAACGTTTTTTGGCTCTCCTGAAAAGTAGGGTTTCGGTTTATACGACAATTCAATTGGACCTGCAGGTATCGATATGTTGTCTGAACTAAATTTACTGTTATCCCATGATAAATCTTATTTTAAGATGAGAAAAAAAGAAAAAAAAAGTAGTTTAAAGCTAAACTGAATGAAAATACTTTTTGAATGAATGACTGTGAATGGTAGAATCACCCAAGTCCAAAAACTCTTTTCTTAATAGTCATCTAGGCATCCTTATTATTTCATCCTAATTTAATTAAAATTGCTAATATTTCAAGACGATTCGCGTTTGTTATTAAAAAAACGACCTTAAACCTTAACGAGAATTTAATTTGTTTCTAAAAGGCAAAGTATTACTGTAAAATGTTAATATAAGAAAAATTAAAACCAGAAAATAATAATAACTGTCTCATTGGTTTGGTGATCGCAAGCACGTCTGCTGACAGTGAGGTCCCAGTTTGATTCTCAGACCAAGCAAAGTGTTATCTTCATCTCGGAAATCCTCTAGAACCTCGGTTTTTGGACCTGTACCTACTTAGTTAATACTCAGCTGTTAGACTCTTAAAACCCGATTTCTTGGCAATACTATTAATCTAAAACCTGACAATTGCCGTAGGTGTTGGTTTGAAACGTGCTCTCTGAGGCACGCATCCATATACGGAACGTGGTAAGCTCAGCTTTAAAAAAGCTGCCATTACGCCTGAAGTATTCTAAAGGTGTACCGACGCCAGTAGGTCAAGCTATCCAAAACTGTCCAATTTTTCCAATTGAATAATTATGAAACTTATTGTATTGTATTAAAATTGAAAATCAATCAAAGAAATTTGACAGATTGTGGCAGCTTGATGAGCTGGCGTCTGTACTAAGCTAGGCACAAGTCTAAATTCCGAACTGCTACTAAGAATTTCATAGAAAAACCTAATGGCACCATTGTTCGAACTAAGAATCGAACCCAAGACCTCTACCGTAGCAATTGCTCTTACAACCACGAGGTTAAGTAGGTGAAAGCTGGTATTAAAATAAAATAATAATTTTATTATTAAATTAAAACCTAAAAATGTATTTTTTTCCACTGAATACTGAACTCTCAAGTATTGGTAACAGCAAACCATGATTTTATATATTAGCTACATTGTAATCGCGTGAATAATCTCTGGGACGTTTCAAGGCCAGGCCTATAATAATAATGCTCTAGTGGACTGAATTATTACTAAATATTAAAAAGTTCGCCGAAAGCTTTTCCCTCGCAAATTAAATAGGCCGTCCGGTGACCGTTTTGGGATGAAAAAGTTGAGCAATATTACTTTTTGCCCAACCACGGTGGGACCCAGACGGGGTGTATTTTGCCACAAATGTGTTAGGGATTTTGATGGAAAATTACTATTTTATTACGAGTAGATATGAAGAGATACTCGTAGATTATGTATTGTAATGGAAAGGATTTCATAGAAAACGCTAGAATATAACAAAATAAAAAGAAAACCGCCTTCAAGCATTTTGTAGTTTACCTTCAGGATGAATAAAATTTTTAAAAGACTAGGAAGTATATTTAGGCACAAATCCAAACTCGATCAAGACCTAGGAATCGAACCCAGTACCTCTAGCGTAGTAGTCGCGCTTAAGCCCACTAGGCTTATGAAGCAGTTCAGTGAGGTATATTCTATCATATAAAAAATGAGCATTGTCAAAATTTCGCAATAGGCTCGCTCCTTATTACATGAGATTTTAACATATCAGCGAACTGTGGATGGATATTAAAAACAGTCGAATTGAGTAACTAATTTTTGGCTTTTAATAAGGTGGCATCGTTCGACATTGAACTAACTGTAAATGTCATGTCGGTTGAGAAGCAACAATTTATTTGCTTTTCAATAGATGTTACTGACGTCACCATAAAACATGTAATTTCTGAATGTGAAGGCAAAATACGTCATGGAGGGTGGGACGTCTGGTGTACCTAACCAGAAGACGCAGGTTCGAATCCTGCCCGCGGTTGAATTTTTCCTTTGTTAAATAACTTTAAAATCTTAGCATGGAAAATGCCAAAAAATACAAAAGAATAAAACGGCTTCTTTTTGTCTAGACCTGCATTTTTTCTATTGAAATTGTAAAGTCATAACAGAAAACGTTTAAATAAAATGTGTACTATGTACTCTATAGTACATAGTACACATTTTTGGAATATGAATAATCAATATAAATTTTGCTGAAACAGTATTTCTAGTATTTTCTAAAACTTATTTATGTCAAAACAAAAAATCTAGCAATGATTCCGAAGTTTCGACACCAAACAAAATCATCTATTTCGGTGATTCTAACCAAACACAAAATACATAAAGAAAAACATATTTATTTTCCTACGGTTTTCATTATGAAAGGAAAAATGAATTTAAATATTTCCTCTCAAATTTTGCGCAGAATGGTGAACTTCACAGCATGTCAATTACTTTTGACACATGAAGAATTATTCGATTCATCTCCGTTTATAGCAAGGATAGACCGTTGCCAGTCTCCAAACAAGAAAATAAATGGTAGTAAATAAGAATGTAATATATGAAAAACAGGCATCTTTAGCCTGGATTTTGATAGAGTATATAGCACCTATTCTTAGGGTAGATAGATAGATGGATGGATAGACGTTAGGTGTAGGTATACAATATAGGTTTCTTGGTAAATTAGCGTTGCGCTATTCTGCAAGCATTTGCAACGCAATTTCTGCATAATGCTGAGCGGCTTTTTTGTTGCGAGGATGAGTCATTTTTTTTATTATTTCGTTTTTCCTTTCAAATATATAGAGCACTAGGCTATTACTCGCGTCACAGAGGAATTTTTGAGACTAAAGCTTATGTCCTCTTCAAGGTCTAATCGATCTCTTTACTAAATTTCATCGAAATCGGTTCAGTCGTTTTGGCGTCAAAGCGTAACACACATACAGACAGAGTTACTTTAATATTTATAATATTAGTAGGCATTATTTACATTATTGTACACCAAAGGTATAGTAGGTAAATACAAAAAAAATCCTGACATGAGTACAATTGACAGTCTTCTCGCTAAAAGCAATTTCTTTCAGACAGTGGATGGACAAGTTTCATATTCTTACTGTTATGTAGAAACTTAATAAAACGCTTAGATTGACTGACAGATTATGGAATAAGAAGCGTGAAGTTTTGAACAGGGTTCATAGAAGAACCCAAACTAACATTCTGCTTGACCTAGGAATCGAATTTAAGATCATAAGCGCAGCAGCTGTGGGTACAATCATTAGCTCTGTACAAATATACCATCACGCTTCTATTCTCCAAAGGGTTAGGCAGAGGTGTACAAATGTATACCCACAGTTCGCCGGTATGTTTAGGTCCCATGAAATAGAGGACGAGCCTGTTAATCGTCCCATTAATCAGGCATAATTCCAGACTATGACCTGTTACTGAGAATTTCGTAGAGAAACCCAATAAAAGTCTGCTCTAACGGTGAATCTAACCCAGGAACTCTAGCGTAGCTGTCATGCTTTCTACCAGTATGCTAATGAGGCTACTAAAAAAATTGAGACTGCTTAGTTTCAAATTTTACCACATTCTATATTTAAACTTGTACCCTACCTACGAAAATAGATCAAATATTCTACTGTTACTACGAACAACGTATCAAAATTTTATCTGCGTACTACAGACGAAAATAGGTAGAGAACCAAATTCACAGCATATTGCGTACATAGGAACCTGCTGTATATTTCCCCAAAATATCGGATCTCAATGCAAAATTATTTAAATTTCATACAACGTAATCCCGGTATGGAATTCCAGATGACAATCTAATTGCCTATTTCGACGAAATATCCGATTATTGTACTAGCAAGCGATTCGTAAAATCATTTCGTCGTTAACCCAAATCTATGAAGAGACTGTTCAGACTTGGCATGTCTCGAGTCGTTTTGTACGTAATCTTTTGGTTTCGGTATTGGTATTAAATGTATCATTGGGTAGTATTAAGATAAGAATGATTTATACAAGGTGCGCGCAAATTGAGGTGGAAATTGGGAGACTAAAATGTTACATAACTTTGATTTAAATTTAATTCTTTTATTTTTTGTGTCATTTTTTACACAGCTCCATTTAGTCCAAACTAAGCAGAGGTTGAAATATGGGTACTGGACTCCAAAGTCTATAGTAAAAGTACCTATCTTTATTTAATCATACCTTTTTTTTATAAAGGTATGTACTGTAGCGTACTCCCTTTTAAAGGCCGGCAACGCGCTTGTGAGTCCTCTGGTGTTGCGGGTGTCCATGGGCGGCGGAATCGCTTACCATCAGTCGATCCGTCTGCTCGATTGCCCCCTATCCCATAAAAAAAATGTATATTCTGTAAATATGTAAGTATTATTTTGTAAGCTTGTTAAAAATAGTATTTAAAATAATTTTAACCATTTTCCATACAAAATAATGTTTATTTATTTAAAGACACAAGTCTTGTCGTTTTTTAAATACTTAAATGACGCCAGCATAATCTAACCGACAATCTCTCTAAATGTATCTTTTGTGAAATTGTAACACCTAACACGATTATGGAGTGCAATAACGATATTGAGTATTGAAAAGAAATGGCCAAAGATTTTACAAAATTATCGTTATAAGTATGTAGGTAGTAGCTGATCCAACAGGCGTTGTGCCTTCCAAATTATAATAAATCTCACCTGCCCTGACATTTTCGCTTCCGCTCGGCTCCAGGGTCACGCGAAAAAATTTCAAAGTTAGTCAAAACAGTACTATATAGTACTATAGTAGTACTATATAATTATGTAGACGTAAATCCATACAATAATAATCAGCGATACATTGTTACCTTGTTAACTCGAACGCTGTGCAAAATGTTCTCACATTTTTACAACCAATGCGTGTATAATCTTGCATGCATATGTAACTAAGGTCATTTTGAATAATTCCTTTTAAACGTGACAACACGAACAATACGTATGAGAAACATATAAATAACGTCGAGTTTGCGTCCTACAGCCTCGGCAGCATCGTCACTTACAACTAGGTGAAAAATGAATAATAATATTTAAAAAAATAAACTAAATGTTTGGAATAACCCTTTCATCTTCATCTACTACCTGGGGAGGTGCCAGGTTAGGTCTACAAATCACACTTCACTCTATCACTAACTTCTTTTGCCTTATAGTCACGACCAAGGGCCATACCACAACGTATTAATGCGATCATTTTTAGGTTGTGAGATAGGGATGGAGCTATTTAATTTACAGAGCGACATCCCTCTCTCTCAATCGGAAAACAATCGCAATAATAGGTTGTGGTACTTTTTTTTTTGTCGGACATAGTTTTTAGTTCGAGGGAGCTTTAAAAACTTAACCGGACTAGGTGGCGAGGCACCAAATGCCTCCAGCCAGGGGCAACTTATAAACTAAGCAACACTGCTAAGGGCCTCCCCTGCGGGACACGGACCTCGGCTTAGGGCGTTGCTGGGGGGGCAGCTAGGGACGGCTGGATCTGGGTTTAAATTATTTAGGGGCGAATTTAAAGCTACTGGCTCGGCACGGGCCGGCTCGAGCAAGGGACGGGGAGGATTACCGTTATGGGGTCTTCGCGACGGGCCTCGCCGGCGAGGACGGTATATCAGGCGGCAGGTTGTGGTACGGCCTCTGGAAGTAACATATAGACCAGGACAGGCTGTGGTCCATCAGTCGCTGGACTCCTTTAGTTGCAGAGCCTATGCCGCATACCCTAATCAAAGGTACGAGTGTGCGTCATCAGCGTAGTTAAAATTTCACCACGAGCATTTTAAAACCGAAATAATTCATACTAAAACTACGAATACAGCCAACCTAATGTTATTAAAATAATGTTATAAATTCACAAGCACGTTTAACTCAAACCCTCGTTCAGCTGCGAGGCACTCGAAATTCCTCCGTATTGACGTACGTCATTCGTATAGTGACAGAGGAATTGCGTAACAGGCGAAATTTCCTTTCGTGCGTTCCGGCGTTTTCGTCATGAATATTTTTGGAAGCAAAATAAACAACACTGGAGGCTAGTCACCATAAATTTGCATACCTCGGCAGCCTTCCAACCTTGGTGGTAGAGAATATTCGGATTTTTAAAAATTGCGGTGACATGTGAAGATTGATCAAAGAAGGATTTTATAACTTCTCCTAAAGCTATCTACTAAGTGCTTTCTTGTCTTAGAGGTAACATAACATTATAATATCTATCTACTAATCTATATCAGGGCTCATGTAATTAAATAATTAAATATTGCACATAATAAAGTAGTATTTATTCAAAAGGCCATTTCAGACTTGTAGCCCTACATTGTAAGACACATATTTGTTACTACTCTATATCTGGACTTTCACAGAGACTATGATTATCTGAGTTTGTTTCAGTGTTCCTTTTCAGAGCTCATCAGTTCGGAAATGCATGAGCCATCTAGCTTAAAAAATATGTAAAATATTGCCTTATAAAAGTGTCTTTAAAAGATCTATTTACAGAAATAAATATCATTATCATTTTACCGTGGGAGAGCCATGCTTCGGCACGAATGGGCCGTCTCGACCGGACTTGATACCACGGCCTCACAGAAAACCGGCGTGAAATAACGTTTTCGTTGTGTTTCGTCGAGTCAGTGAGGATACCGGACGCCCAAACCCCTTAAAAGGGCGGCAACGCAACTGAAACTCCTCTGGTGTTGCGGGTGTCCATAGGCGGCGGTAATCGCTTACCATCAGGTGATCCGTCTGCTCGTTTGCCCACCCTATCACATAAAAAAAAAAAAATCATTTATCATTTACCGACTAACATTTAATATCATCTACCGTGTTCCTTCTCGGACCTGCTCAGTACTGTGATCGACAGAATGCTTTATTTATAAGAGACTAACTTGCTGCTTGACTAACTGCCCGAGGTTTCAAATCCTGAAGGGTTATTTGAGATAAATGACCTATGTCCTGCACCGAGGTCTTAATCTATCTCTATGCCAAATTTCATCAAAATCGGTTCAGTAGTTTAGGTGTAAAAGCGTAACGGACCGAGTTATTCTTGCATTTAATATTAGTAGGGAAGTAGGGACCAACTGTAATAATACCGCTTGTTCGCGCGTAGGGATTTAAGTTACAACAACCGCAGCCAGTGACACGCTACGAACCGCTACACAAGCGCTACGCCGTGACGTAGTAATATCGTAGCAATAGCTGCATTGATAAATAAAATAAATATTTTTTAGAAATTTTTACACAGCACCGAGTTCCAAACTAAGAAGTTTGTAATATGGATAATGGATGTAATAATTACATACTTTTTTTTTGTAAACATATTTTATAATACATAAGAAAACAGACAAACACAAACAATTATAATTATTTTCAACACTTAAATATATGTGTCTTGTGGGGATCAAACCCACGACTTCCTGAGCAGCAGTCCGAAACTCGGACCACTAGACCACAGGCGTCGTTATAATTATCGAGATGACTAGTCAACTAATTAGTCACAAGAAACATAATAATAATATAATATTTTTTAAATGTACACTTTAAATGTTTATATATATTCAGTCCAAATTGCCTTAAGATACATGACGCTTATAAGACCATTTGTCTTTGTAATATAGAGTAAAATACAATAACATACCATCACGCCTGTATTCCTCAAAGAGTTAAGCTGAAGTGTTGCTTCTGGACCTTCAGTTCGCCAGGTATGTTTAGGTTCCTTGTGATAACGGGCGAGGAGCTGCTACTAATATTTTCATAGGAAAAGCAAATAACTCAAACAGGGAATCAAGCCAAGGATCTTGAGCGTAGGGCTCAGTGGCTTTTAGAACTACTAGACTAATGAGGCTAAATTAACAACTATATTGTATCTTTTTGTATTTTTTGGCATTTTTCATGCTAAGATTTTAAAGTTATTTAGCGAAGGGAAAATTCGACAGCGAACAGGATTCATACCTGCGTCTTCTGGTTAGGTAAACCAGATGCTATGACCGCTAAGCCACTGCGAGTCCCACCCGCCATGACGAACTTTGCCTTCACATTCAGAATTTACGTCTTTATGGTGACGTCAGGAACACCTATACCAAAGCAAATTTTTGCTTCTCAACCGACATGACTTACTTTACAGTTAGTTCAATGTGGAACAATGCCACCTTATTATTTTGTATTTACACCTAGTTATTAATCTTTGATGCTTTGATTGTCCATGAAAGAAATAACGTAGTATATAAACGGAGGTAGAAAGTTTTTTTAAGCTGTCAATCGCTGAAAACCTTTCTCGTTCTTAAATATCTTACAAAACGTAGATTTTTTCCCCCACTCACTTTATCCAGACGTCAAAACCACACATCCCTATCAATCTTCACTAAAGTTATCGAAAACTATATTTATCCCGAGCTCGCCACCATTCTGTGACGGTTCGATGTAAATAACATTCTAGAAACTTCGATAACGTCAAGAAGCATCTGCCAGAACCTTCTCGATCGAGTTAGGAGACTTATATTGACATTTTGACTATTAAACCTATATTATTTAAGTTGAAATACTACGCTCGTTCAGCCCTTAAGGGCGGTTTCACAAGTTTCATGAGTCAATATTCAAACTGAAAACTTTGCCACATTAACCGCATTGTGTAAGTTTGTCGAGTACCTAGTCCTGTGATTCAGTGTCACATAATATTGACGGTAAAATTTTGTTACAAATGACACTAAGCATTAAATCCGCATTTGTTTTATTATTATTGAATTTATTGTACATTTTATTTTATTAACTGCTTCTTTAGCTTAGTGGTCTTTCGTGCAACTGCTTTGGTAGAGGTCTTGGGTTTTAGTCACAAGTCAAAGTCTTGTTAGGTTTATCTATGAAATTCAAAGGTTGTCTGGTAGATATCACTATTAGCGATAAGACCGCCATTGTACCCTTAATTTAATGAATTCCAATTGTTGTTCCGTAACATGGTGTGCAATAAAGACTATTCTATTCTATTCTATTCTTCAACATTTTTGTTTATTTCGTTTTATAAAATCTGAACAACTGTAGTCTAACGCTTTTTAAATTGTGTCTATCTTACCGTTGACCTATCCGTCAGGGGTTAGCAACTGGCATCCTTAATACAAATTATTACGATAACTTAGCAAGGTTGCTGGTTACAACACAATCATGTATGCATTCGTGTAGGATAATAATGTGTAAAGTGTCGAGTGTATAAGTGTTTATTAGGTTGTATACAATTAAAGTTATTAAAAAAAAAAAATTAAATTCTCAGCAGCAACTCAGAGTTTGGATTTGTACCCAGTTAATGGCACAATTCCAAAGTTCGAGTAACTAATCAAAATATCTAAGTATTGGAGTAGTAACTCCGAGTAGATAATCTGTTTTATAGCAATTTAAGAGAGGTAGGGCACAGTGGGAGTAATTCCACTCAAATTGGAGCTGCCCGACTGGGAAAGTACTTCCGCCTTGCAGAAAATTGAAGTGAGATAATACTGCTTTGTACTGTGTTATGTTCCTTACGGTGAGCAAGGTTACCAGTGCTCCGCGAGGAAACGTTGTGTCGGCAGTGGGGGGACTTTGACCCTTATACTGCCAACTGCAACCCAACTATTCCTCTTTTGTTTTACAAGGTCGGCAAACCGCAAGTGATTCTGGTTTTTCAAGCGTCTATAGGCTACGGTAAGCGCTTACCATCAGGTGGGCCGTATGCTTGTTTGTGACCATAGAAATATAAAAGAAAAATATAATTAAATGGAATAAAAACATACTGGTGTACATTCTGCCTAACTCATAGTGGAATAAAGTTGTGATGGTATGATGTATGTACATCATACCATCACAACTTTATTCCACTGCTGGCGTTTGTACATACAAACGCCAGCAGGTCAAACTATTCAAAACTAACAAATTTTCCCAATTGAAAATGATCCTTATTATGTTGAGTTAAAGTTGAAAATCTATCAAAGAAATTTGACAAATTGTGGTAGCTTGATGTGCTGGCCTATGTACTTTTAACAAATTTACATATTTTCACGATTCGTTTATACTCCACAGTTTTCTTCATCAGCGATGTTTTTACACTTTATACAAGATATTTCATATACATACCAGATACACAACACTTAGAAATAATTAATCGTGTGTCAGTTGTGGCACCCGATATGTCTGTAGCGAGGGTAGATTATACTTTAAGTTGAGTCGCTGCGCCATCTATCATCATTTCCACTGAAACTCGCGTTAAGAATTCATATTTCATTTTTCTATATGATACTGATTTATTTATTTTATAGTGGGGTTTATTTTAAAACAGGTTCAAGTAGCCAAGTAATATATAACTACACTAACGTAACTCGCTTGGCTAATCTGGGGTTCACGGTAGTGGTGAATTCCACGGATCCCATAGCCATAACTATAGGGAAAGTGAAGGTAAATGCGGTTTTTAGTCGGTACGACTTCGACATACTCTGAGAACGATCCATGAGGTTTTCCGTACTATAATAAAAAAAGGTTAACCTGGCCAGCGAGAAACTGACTTGGGGTATCCGCTACCCGGCCAGACAAAGTCTCCGTAGGCGGTACGCGTGCTTTTGTTTTTATGACCAAAGTACACGTGTCTTTTAGTAGGATGCGAGACAAGGTTTCGCCAATTGAAGGAGTCCATCAGCTGCTGGACCATATCCAGTCATGTTCGTGGTGAATTTCAAGGATCCCATGTATTTGTATGGGCAACAATCAAACCAAATTATTTTTCTTAAGAGATTGCTATACAACATGTACTAACCAGAGTGTTTATTTGTTTCAGATCTTGCCTGCAACGAACGCTTCAACTAAACGAATAAAATATAGATAAAATATATTACTCAATATTACTAGCTGTAGTCCAAATTTAAATTTATTAATGTTAGTGTTACCATTAGCTAGAAAAAATATTATTAGCTACAAAATGTACAGTGAAGTGTGGTTACAAAGGACGCTGATCGCTTTCTTGCTGTTAACTGTGACCAGTTCGCCGTCAGCTACGCTAAACACAGTTATTTCAGGTATTTATTGCATATTATGACGTGATTTGTTGACGTGTGCGTTATTATGGCGTTTGGGGACACAGAAACCCGATTTAAGAAATTAGAAATATTTTTTAATTTACTTTCAAAACAGGCTAAACATGGTGGACCGAAATTTATGTTATTAACTTGAATGCTCTTGTATGTATACACATGTTTAACTAATAAAGTTATTTTATCTAGGGTACTTTATTAAGGTTACGTCAAAAAGGTTTTCGGGTGCAGATTACGCACCGGAAAATGCAGTGTAACGGCCTCTTAACGAGATGGACAGACAGACCTGGTAAAGTTCGCTGGGAATAATTGAAGTCTATGGGGGTCTTTGTTGACCTCTTGTGGCTGATATTATGATGATTTTGTGTTTTTTTTATTTGTGTAAGGTTGCGTGTTCAATGTTATGAGGTGCAGGACGGTAATTAAAATTGAAGGCTATATAATATTAAGATATTTGACTGAATAACTTTCCAAATCCATACTAAATACAACTCTAAAGCGTGTCGTTGATAGTGTGGTCTACAGAACAACTGAAGCTGAAGCGCAATACAAATTTTCACCTGCCTAAACATATGCGTTAAAATTGATATTACAATTTTCATTTCCATTTTTCAATTCATTATTTCGAACCGATAGCATTAGTGGACAATTTTTGAGGTAGTAGAACTATTATGAGTGATTTCATCTGGGCTGTTTCACCTCCGCATTACCGTAAAAAAAAGCAGTGATAGCCTAGTGGTATGACCATTTTACTGCCAAGTCGAAGGTCTCGAGTTCGAACCCAAGGCACGCACCTCTGACTTTTCGAATTCATGTACGTATTAATAATTAATTATCACTCGCTTAAACGGTGAAGGAAACATCGTGAGGAAACCTGAATACCTTAGAGATTTTTCTCGACGGTTTGTGAAGTCTGCCAACCCGCACTAGGCCAGCGCGGTGGACTGTAGCCTAATCCCTCTCAATATGAGAGGAGACCCGTGCCCAGCAGTGGGACAGTATATGGGTTGATGATGATTACCGTAAAGCAATAGTGGGTTGACATTATTGTGTTCCGGTTTGAAAGATAAGTAACTGCGAATACGACTTAAAGGCTTGATATCTCAATATGATAATGCGTCAGTGATTCCGTTGATATTGCTAGCGTCGATAAACTTGCGGTAGCTGCTTACCATCAGCCAGCCAAAATACACTGGCAGACAGACGAACGTAGTCTTCATTATAAGTTTTTTTTTATACGGAACCCTGTAAAGCGTGTGTATAATTCATAAAAAAAAGAAATAAAAAATATTCCGCGAAGGTAAGATAGAAGATAAGTATGTTTTTCTATAGAATGTTTTTATTTTGCTCAAGTTTAAGTGTCTTCCTATTAAATTTCCTTCTTTTGTTTATCTTTTAATCATTCACCAAGAAAAAGTCAAACAAAAGATTCCTTTCACACAAAAGAAAGCATCACATCTTTGAATTACGTCACTCTTTGAAATCCGCACTCACAATAGAGGAAACAATGCGATTTGTTAAGTATCTCACCCTTTATAAACGTTCTTTGGAAGATTAACAGCTGAAACGCTATATAATCCGACTTTTGTTACATTGAAAACGACTATGACAAGTATTATTATCTATATTATACTCATACTAACCGCCGCAACCTTTTTTTTTATAGTACGGAAAATCCTCATGGATCCTCCGCCACCCGGGGAGGTGGCAGGGTATGTCGGACTCATACCGACTAAAAACCACACTTGCCTTCACCTGCCCTATTGTCATGGCCATGGGATACGCAAAATTCGCCACGACCATGACAGAACCGCCGCAACCTGGCTGAAAACCTGAGATATAGACATTTGATCCATTCAGGACGACTGCCATACGAAATGATAATCTAATATATAAAATTCTCGTGTCACAGTTTTCGTTGCCATACTCCTCCGAAACGGCTTGACCGATTTTGATGAAACTTTTTGTGCTTATCGGGGAGGTCTGAGAATAGGTCAACATCTATTTTTCATACCCCAAAATTTTTTTTTATGGCAAAAAGACGTTTGCGGGGGCAGCTAGTAGTCTATATGAAGCGTAGTTGTAATTTTGACAACGTCTGTGGTCTAGTGGTTCGAGTACCGGACTGCTGATCATGGGGTTGTGGGTTCGATTCCCACAGGACACAAATATTTGTGTGGATAAAACATGAGTATTTGTGTTTGTCTGGGTGTTTCTTATGTATTATAAGTATATATTTACAAAAAAAAAGTATCTAAGTATTATATCCATTGTCTAGTACCCATAGTACAAGCTCTGCTTAGTTTGGGACTAGATGGTGCTGTGTAAAATGTCCCAAAAAATATTTATTTATTTAATTTAACTTCAGTAAAATACGTAATTCATTTATAAAGACATGCATATTAGTGAAAGAAAAATTTGGTCTTATATCAAGCGTCCGGAAATTGCAGTCTGTAGTCTCGTGGTTCGTATGTTGGACTGCTAACGAGGTCATTTCCACAGAACACAAATATAAATGTGATGAACATAAATATTTGTTCTATTTACAAAAAAAAGTATGTAAGTATTATAAATCAATTGCCTAGTACCCATAGTACAAGCCTTGCTTAGTTTGGGACTGTGTAAAATTGTCCAAGAATATTTATATTTATTTATTTAATTTAATCTAAGGCAGGATACAAAGCTACGTCAGTTCTTTCACTAAATTTTACGTGTTTAAAAATGTTGATATAAGTACTTTAATGCCAATCTAGTACTACTACTACTTCATCTATGATATGCCTCATTAGTCTAATGGACGCATCCGCGGCTACTGAGCAAGAGGATTTAATTCCCAGGTCAAGCAAATGTCAGGTCCAATGAAGTCAGTAGCAGGCTCACCGGTTACTGAGACCTACCAGTGCTTCGCGAGGAAACGTTGTGTTGGGGAGGACTTTGACATTTAATACTGCCAACCCAACTATTCCTCTTTCGTTTTACAGTGATACCCCTAGTGTTTTAAGCGTCTATAGGCTACGGTAACCGCTTACCATCAGGTGAGCCGTATGCTTGTTTGCTATCTTAGTGGTTTAAAAAAAGGTAAAAGCCTAATGTCCTAATTATACACGCTCCAAGATGTTAAACACGTAATATGACCGGCCAAAGATTTACTAAAACATCTTAATATCGTAAGATTTGCCTCATTGTGACGAAGGACACGCCGGAACATGTCCTGAATTGTAATGAAGTTTATGCGACTTGTGTACACACGTCCAACGAAAATCAGAGGGACGAAGAAGGTTCGTTCCGTTCAATGAGTTGTATAAACATTATAATATATGAGTACTATGTTAGTGTCGAAAATTTTGGTCCAAATAGTTTTAGTAAATGACCATCGATATATTTATATACCATCTCGCCTGTATTCCCCAGGCCAAGGCGGACAGAGGTGTACCAATTTACTATAATAATTTATAGTAAAACAGTATATTTAGGTCCTATGTGACAAAGGTCGAGCCTATTGTTATTAAATAAAATAAGCCTTTATTGTTGTTCTACAATCTTTTTGCCAATATTTTTTATTCTTAAGTAATATAAATGTGGTATTTAAATTAATTCCTTCACGTTCTTAGCTCTCGGTGATCCATTAGACTAATAAGACAGACTATTTTGATTAATTTTATCATCTCAACATAACCAAAACATTTCACACAATGGGCTAATATCGTATAATATAATCGAATTTCACACATAAATGACAACATTGCGGTTTAAATCATAATATTATGATACATCTTACAAAATTGCGAAGGAATTCTACAGATTGCAACCATGAATTGATTTAGTGGAATTTTAAAAATAAGCTTGGCTACATTTTCAACTATTTCTGTAAAACGCGTAGAATTTCTTAGCAATTTTGTAATATAGGTACATCAAACTATGATTCATTTACACTGATCATACTATGATTCTTATCTTTCAAACCTTAATGTCATATACGAGTGTACGAGATATATAATGCATTTTTCTACTCTACTCGTAATCCTAATATGCCAATTTCCCATATAAATGGAATATAATAAACCGCGCATCAACAATACTGATTGAGTGACAAAAATATGGATTGAGCAGCAAAATACAGATATCGGTTAGGTTAGAACTGTGACCACACAACCACACATAATAATATAATATAATATTTTTGGGACATTTGACACAACACCATCTAGTCCCAAACTAAGCAGAGCTTGTACTATGGGTACTAAACAATGGATATAATACTTATATATACTTTTTTTTTGTAAATACATACTTATAATACATAAGAAACACCCAGACAATCGAACCGATCGATCGCCAGAATCAAATCTGAATGTTTTGAGATCAAGATAGTGTATATACAATATTTTGCTGCGCAATAAGTATTTTTGCTGTGCAATAAGTATTTTTGCTTAGGAATAGGAATTATTTTGCAGTTCATACTGCATTTACAGTAAATACTAGCCATTTAAAACTATTTAACTTCTTGTTATTAGTGTATTTCTGTACATATTCTGTTATACGGGAGGGTGTGGACTTACGAAAACTTCGCAAGGCCTTGTCAATCTTTTTATGTCACAATATATATTTGCTGACCTATTTTTTATAGCATGTACGTGTATTTGTACAATTTTATATGTGTGTGGCTTGTTGAAACGATGCGAAGTACACACTGAGCTGTAGCATGTAATGTATCAGATACTGTAGCATGTAATATATCAGATACTGTAGCATGGCTTGTCTGCAACTTGGGAGGGTGACAGAGTATGTTGAACTCGAACCTTACTTATAGACATGGCTGTGGGATTAGGAACATTCAATACAATTATTAAAAGCTATGGTAAGCCTGGTACAGACGCCAATAGGTCAAGATGTCCAAAACTGTCAAATTCTCCCAAATGAAAATGAACTTTATTGTGTTCTATTAAAGTTGAAAATCTATCAAAGAAATTTGACAGATTGTGGTAGCTTGATGTGCTGACCTCTGTACAACCGCGACTGCATTAAAGATATAGACTCTATCAACGTACACATCATTAAATCGCACAAACAGACCTGCTTGATACAGAATTCGTTGCAGTACATGCTATACCTCTAAGAGAGTATTAAATTAAGTGAAAAGGACTTTTGTAGAGAAATATCTACTAAATAAAACTGTAACACTGAATTATGGACAACGCACCATAAACTTGCGGAATACCTAGAATCATGAACTCTTGAACTATACTGTTTTGACTGTGGGAGTTTGAATTATAATTATATATTTGATGCACAGAGATTGGATTCGAACTCGGAATCTCTGACTTAGCAGTCCAATGGTCATAATTATGATTAGGCTACCACTACTCGGGGGACTTTACAAACGTACAATTAACGGACTCAAAGTATACCCAGACTCAAACAAATAGGTATCTGTAGATCACACAAAGATTTCGGGTGGGAATCGAACGCACGACAGCTATTGACCACTACGCCAAACGTGCAGTCAATAACATTTGCAGCCAACTGTTACATTCCTCTTTGCAATCAAGAGCTAACCACTGACCTGTAGAAGGTCTTCCAGTATCTACGGTGAAACGTTCACGTTTAAACGATTTAGACCTTACGCGCAAAGTAATAAGGATGAGAAATGAACCAACCAAAATTGTACGCAACTACGAATGGTTATCTGACCGCAGCTTAATCTTTCAGTTCAATCGATTCGCGGTTGTTTTCATCGTCATTATTATTCGATTGCGATTCGATTCCGTCATATTCGATTGTTACAATAACTTCACAGTTGGATAGTTGGTCGACAATTTAAACGTTATTGGTTGGCGGTAGCCCGACAGCTGATTTAATTTTAGAACAGTGAATTCCAGATTCATATTAGAATTGCGGACGGTAGATACTGTGTATTCTGGTAGTACATTGTTACACGAAGATAATATTAATTTAACATACCTAACATCAAACCTGAAGGGAAATTCTGGTACCTAAAAATATGAAAATAGCCCAAGGTTGACATTTGTGACGTTTATGATACTGTAACTGGACCGAAATTATATTTTGAACATTTTTATTAAAATAGTCTTTCAACAACTTCATAATTATTGCTGATATTTGACAGTTATATCTACGAAACCTGTTAGTCTTTATGTCATATGCGACCATTCCCAATATAAATCAACCAGTAGGTTTGCTTACTAGAAGTAGGATTTTTACTTAAGGTCCATTATGTCAAAATCATATCTCTAGTAAGCAAATCTTACCGATTTAATTGTTATTGGCATCGGCTGCTAGTGCCATTAAACGACCATTCTAATACAATTGAAATAGCAACCTTGGGTTTTTTTATACCACTAAGGTGGCAAACAAGTAGACGGCCCATCTGATGGTAAGCGGTTACCATGGCCTATAGACGCTCGCAACACTATCCTTTGCGCGTTGCCGACCCTGTAAAATGAATTAGGAATGGTTTGGGTCAAAGTCCCCCCACTGCCAATACAAGGTTTCCTCGCGGAGCACTGGCAACCTTGCTCACCATAAGAAACACAAAACAATTCAAAGCAGTGTTATTTTACTTCAATTTTCTGCAAGGTGGAGGTACTTCCCCAGTCGGCAGCTCCAATTTCAGTGGAATTACTCCTACTGTGCCCTAGCTCTCTTAAACGTCGCCTTGGGTATCTTATTACTTCCCGAAAGGGTTAGGAAGAGATGTATTTGCACTTTTGTTTTAAGTAGATTCCATGTAGGAACTAAGGGGTAAGCTTATTGCCATTAACCGGCCACAAGTCCAAACTCAGAGCTGCTACTGAGAATTGTGTGTAAAAACCCAATAACATTTGGGAATTCAACACTCACGCCCTAGTCTCGCTTGCGACGTCTACTCCAATGAGACAGTTAAAATTAAACGGAAAAGCTTTTGTTTTTCTATTTCATTTAAACGGTTTATCCTCTTAATTGCACGTGTCCGCTATCTAATAGATAGTGGCTGGTTGTCATTAGCACTTACCTGGGGCGCCGGTGACTCATTAACGTATAGAATGAAGCTCAATTACTAGATGCCTATGTTTAATAAGCAGTTCAGTTAAAACCAATATGCGGTGAGTAGGGCAAACCTTGGTTAGTCGGCAATAGTTAAGTTTATTGACAATATAATATTACCTAGCAGGATAGCATTGTATGGCTGTGAAACTCGGACTTTGATCCAATGTGACAGGAAAAGGATAGAGGCATTTAAAATGTGGTGCTGGACAGTTATTAAGAACAGTAGAGAATAGGAGAGGAAAGATGTTTGGCCACTTGATACACGAAGACTACTTTAAAATTATATTAGAAGGTAAAAATGAAGGAAACGAGGAAGGGGAAGTACTAGACGAAGTTTTGTGGAACAAGTGAAGGAAAGGGTGGGGATCATGTCGTATCAAGAGGTGAAACGGAAAGCTGAAGATAGGAGCTGAGCTCTTAAATTGAAGAAGAAGAATATTACCTATCGATTAAATTATTTTTTGAAGTCGTACAAATTAAAAATGCATGAATTTTTCTACCATTTCAGAACTTCTGATTATATTTTATAATGTACCAAATTACTATAAGATGATAAGTAACTATCATCGAATAACCTCATGTCACCGATTCGCCAAGGACTGCTTTACTACCCGAATTCGAAAAATAACTAAATGAAGTTTTGAAAACGGGAAATATTGAACGGCTCCTACTCCATATGATATTATTGGGCTTTATACAAGACCGAAAGTGACGGTACCGAACGAAGTGAGACGGAGAAACTGCACGTGGGGTAGAATTCAAAATAATATCCTACTTTACAGTTGTGACTGTGCATAAATTCACCCCCTATCACATGAGACTTAAAATATAATATGATTCACATTTAAGCATTTGGTACGAGTTCCAAATATGAATGAACATACCATCATCATCACGCCTGTATTCCCAGAAGGGTTAGGCAAAGGTGTACTAATGTACACCCACATTTCGCCGGTATGTTTAGGTCCCATGTAATAGGGGGCGAGCCTATTGCCATTAACCGGGCACATATCCAGACTCTGAGCTGCTACTGAGAATTTCATAGAAAAACCCAGTAACACTTTGCTCGACCTGGGGATCGAACCCAGGACCTCTAGCGTAGCAGTCGCGTCTGAATATGAATGAAGTCCAGAAGAATTGCATAATGTGGCTTTATTAGCCCTCCGGATTCATCCATCATCATCCTTCGAGCCTTTTGAGCCGAGGGGTTGGCCAGATGCTGTTAAATTTCATTATTTTACACGGAGGTCTGATGGCAGTCGCTTCGTGCAACACAATTTCTGAGCAATAACGATATTCTAAGGCACGGAGAAGTTTCGATATATTAAAAATGGCCACCCATCCACACTAGCGCAGCCTAACCTTGCAGGTCGGTCCCTCTGCTCCCTGATCGGTTCTCCATTAAAACCAATAGTCGCAAACATTGTAATCCATATCCAGAAGCTTATGTCACATGATTTTGAAACACTCTCATATTGGAATAACCAATATCGACGCCATTACTACTACGAAGGCTTAGAATCGGTTTAGTGCAGAGCTTTAAGTATTGGTTGCCTTCAAACCCACACAGCGTTAAAGGTAACATTGTTTGCTCCCAACAGCTCAATGGATAGAAATGGAGCACCAAAATCCACGATGCCTTTATATAAGCTTACTTCCTTAACATTGTTTGTGACAAACAAACACGCCTTAACGAAACTCATTACGTCACACGGAGGCTCACCAAACAGTTATTAAATGTACACCTACACGTAGATACGTGCACAGGTATATTTCACACTATACATTGCTATAAGAAAGTAAGAAATTAAAATGACACACACAAACAATAATTGGATAATATTCTATGTCTATATCAAAATTTATTAAAAACTAGCTGCTGCCCGCGACTTCGTCTGCATGGACATTTTTTTTCACAATTTTTTTCTTTGATAAGAACCTTCTCCTGACAATCATTAACACAACAAAAAAAGAATTCACGAAATTGTTCCATGTGTTCACGCGTGATGCGATGACCAAGGGAAATAGAGATTATTTTTTATATATATAGAATAAGGGTATTCAGGGTATAATATCGTAACAGATATAGACAGTTGCTTTCGCATTTATAATGTCACTCTGCAAATCTTTTTTGCTCCGAAGCTGTCCGAAGCAAATTATTGCCGACAGAAGACAGTTGAGATTAACATTTAAAAAATCTCGCTCTCAAATGTAATTGTCTTTTACTAGCAAAAAGCTTGTAAAATTCGAGGGGGTGGTGCCTATATAAATCTCTAGGAGACAGATAAGGGCCAGACTCGATGTATGGCCCTTAATGTCCAATAAAACGAAAGAGATAGAAATAAAAAGAACAGTGTCGGTTTCATTATCGACTCTCCGATTTTATGTGTTTGCTGTTTACAGTCTTCAGTAATTAGGTATAGGGGGCGTGACGGTGCGTACCTGGGCAGTCGTTAACAGTTTGTGTTGCAGACACTATACTTACATCTATGTATCTATCACAGTATAAAACAAAGTCGCTTCCCTCTGCATATCTCTCTGTACGCTGTTCTTTGAAACTACGCAACAGATTTTAATACGGTTTTCACTATCATTTAGAAAATTATATATGTATAATACAAGCATGTGATCAGTACATTACAACCCTGCGAAGCCGGGGCGGGTCGCTAGAATAAATCCGGTGAATGTGATCACCACAGAAACGCCCTAAATCGAGGTTCAAATCCTAAAGGATAGGAGGTCCACCAACCGTTCAATAGCATAATCTGTACCTATGTAATAGAAGGCGTATTAGCTTTCTATTACATGGGAACTGAAAATACTATTGAACGGTAGGTGTACCTCCTACAGGGCACGAATCAAAACTCCAAACTGCTACTGAGGATTTCATAGAAGTTCTCAATAACCCTTTGCTGTATTTGGGAATTGAACTCAAGACCGCATCGCACTTAGGACCACTAGACAACATTTTAGAATAATCGGTCTCTGAATATTTCCTAGAACTAAATAGGTGCAAATAGTTTGGAGGGTACGCTTTAAGTACCTACGTTGTAGTTTCGCTTAGCTTAATAAAATGAATTAAATTATCTAGCAGACTAATTAAAACAAAACTGCTATGCAATAAATAACTTAACGACGAAGGCATTAAAACGGAATTTCCAACTGACTCCAAGAAAACCCTAAAATGGAGTCGCAAACATACGGCAATTACTTCCAACCGGATAACATTTTTTGGATCTGTAATTCAGGGTTGAGCGACCAACTTCAGAAGCATTGAATAACTCAACTAGCTCTGTAAATAGCTCTCCTTTTACTGTTACCAAGTTAGTAGACTAACTTGACTGAGCAGGCAATAAATTAGTTATTAAAAGTTTAATTTTTTATTGGAAACCTATATGGGTCTGGAATATTTCCATATGAGGACAAAGTTTTAACTTTGACGTGTGTATGCCAATCAAATTCACGTATATTAAATGTGTGCTTTTAATAAACTTCTGGAAAAATAGGATTTATGCGGCGATGAGTATTTATGAAAGCAGGTTGAAATTTAAAAAAAGAGGAAAGAAAGACATCACTAAATTCAGGTCTTTGCGATTTTCGAACTTATGACGATGACGACATGGTTGATTGGTTAAATCATTCACACATACAATAACGTTTTTAAAGCATAATCATTATGACTTTTTGCGAACGTGGTATAAAGAACTCCGAATAGAAAGTCCTCAAATGAGAAAGGGAAGACCTTTGCCCAGCAGTAGGACACAAAAGATGCTAGGTACATAAAAAATATAGCACTAAATACTTGCAAAATAAAATAAAACTGCATTCGTCATAACTAGCACATGCGCTGGGTATGACTTGCACAGCGAAAAATACTATACTGATGACGTGATGTCAATATTTGAAGTGTTAAAAGATATTGTAATACTAACTAACCCGTTCTCTACCGTCCGTATTAAACAAAAGCTGTTAATGTCGTTGAATTAATTCGTCGAAAAAAGGGGATTGTTGACAGCAATGGCCGTCTCACTTATTCTTAAATAATAAATCTTTGAATAGATAACAGCGACCTCGAGACATCATTTACATATTTACAAAGAACGAAAAACGAGGGTAATTTAGACTTTTTGACTTTGATTGTATTCTGTGTCATGTTGATAAGGTTCGTTTTACACTACTTAGTTTAAGCTTAGGTGTTAGAGGTTTTTCTAATCGTTAGTAACAAATTACAATCACAATGGAAAGTGTATTTTTTTAGGCGCTGCCGCACTGGGACCTATCATCATCAACCCATTCATTGAGTAGCAGAATGACAGCAGAGGGACAGCCCTCTGCTGTCATTCTGCTGCTTAAAAGTAGAGGGGTTAAGTTAAAGTCTACTATGCTCGTCTTATCAGAGCTGACCGACTCTATGGCACCATCAATAAAATCTCTAAGGCGTGCAGGTTTCCTCACGATTTTTCTCTTTACCGGAACGAATGATCAAAATGAATTATTTTTATTTATTATAAATTAGGATTTTAAAATGGCAGAGGCTTGTGCCTTGAACTTGAGAACGAGGACAAAAACTTGGCAGTCTGGGGTCAAATCATTAAGCGGGTTCCAAAAATAATAAATTCTCCGCGAGGAAAGTTGTGTGGCAGTGGGGGTAATTTAACCCTTATACACTGCCAACCCAATTATTCCTCTTTCGTTTTACAGGGTGGGCAACGCGCAAGTGATTCCCCTGGTGTTACAAGCGTCTATAGGCTACGGTAACCGCTTACCATCAGGAAGGTCGTATGGTTGTTTGCCATTGTTTGTATAAAAAAAAGTTTTGTTTTTCTTTCTATGAAGAAATAAATCAGTAACAGTTCGAATATTGGATTTGTGCCCGATTAATAGCAATGGACTCGCCCCCTACTTCATAGGACCTAATCATACCAGTGAACTGTGGGTGTGTGTACACCTCTGCCTAACCCTTCGGGGAATAGATGCGTAATAGTATGTTATGGTAAATTAATGGTGAAGTGTTCTATATAAAATTACTCAAAGCTAAATGCAGGCTGTCGGTTGCTGACTTAATACAAAACTATTAAACTATTGTCTTGATTGAACAAAAATAGTAAGTATAGCATTTTTGTTCAACTGGAAAATATATATTTTAATAATTAATATCACGACCATACAACTTATGATTCATAAGTTTATTTTTAAATAAACACTTACCCAAATGATGTTTGCTCAATCAATCTACAAAAAAAATATAGTTACTTAAATTTAATGGTATTATATTTGTTTGGTTAACATAACTGGCTTTACCAATGTTAATGGCTTTACCAATATTGATTTTTTCTTTCGTGTTCTAAGTTATTTTTTGGGATAAGTGTAACCGTAATCGCTTGGGAAAACTACAGGCTTCATAAACTACTTAAAGTATCAGGGTCATGACTTTCCGTTAGGCAAACCGTTTAACACTATTTTCGTTTCAAATTACGTATATATAAGGGTTTAACATGCTAAGTACCGACATTCAACAAAATACTCACTCATTGTTATACATATATAATCACGCTATAAGGTTCATTTAATTTATTTATTGTATTAGTTTGGAGTACTTCCCGAAAAAAATATGCCAGATTTCTCTAAAAAGCAATCATAGCTTAGTAGCCTACTTAATACGAAGACCACGAATTACCAAATTACATATCTGGAATCTGTCTTATCAACATTTTAAATCGTGCCCATAATCATAATTTTCACCTAAGGCCTACGCTTGACTGCTAATTCTCCTGGATTAGCGGTCAAGCGTAAGATATGATCCTAGCGACACTGTGATGTAGCATGCAAGCATACGGCTCACCTGATGGTAAGCGGTTACCGTAGCGTAGGGGTATCACTTGCGCGTTGCCGACCCCGACGTTGAAAACGAAAGAGAAATAGTTGGGTTGGCAGTATAACGGTCAAAGTCCCCCCACTGCTGACACAACGATTCCTCACGGAGCACTGCGGGAGCAAGTATGCATTCCTTTTCTTTCGTGATGGCATGTGAAGTCTGTCAACCCGATATGCATAGATAATCTATATAGTAACTAGATGTTGCCAACATACCGCATCCGAAAGGACTTTGAGACAAAAAGCAGCCTATGCCTTTCTCCTAGAACTAAACTTTCTATATAGATTCAGTGGTTTCGTAAGAGACAGACAGATAGACAGAGTTACTTTCGCATTTATAATATGAGTAGGAATTATATTTTATTGCAACTTACACATTCCATAAAAGCAGTTTTAGTAATTGATTTATCCAATAATTTAATGTCATATTTATCATATACCTTGATTGATAAACTACAAAAACAGACCAGTCAAAAGAAAACTGAAGATAACAGATAGTAATAACTACTTGTAAGGAAAACTCTTGGCCCGAGAACGACATGTTAATCCTTGACCCTATATACCGTGTTGTTATAATATTGACCTGTATCGAATACCGACTAATTACGTTACATGATTTTCTACTTTGAGGCTCTAGTCGTAATGAGCTTTTAAACACATCCCTTCTTACATAAACTTTGCTTTCCATTGATTTTGAACAAGTATAAATAAATGAACTGCCTATTTACTACTTAATTACTAAGACAATATTATGTTTGTTAGTTAGTTTTTTTTAGCTTTAGAGAGATCAACGAACAATTATTATTGATTTATTTTTATTTATATATTTAAATCAATTTAGTATAATTTTAACTGTCTCGAATTTTACTCCAAATCATCTTTTTCTATTATCTTTTGCTTCGATAGATTACGTTATTTACAATACATTGACATCATACAGTTCCCATATTTCTCTGCAAGCTCCATTTCTTGGTCTGCAGCCTCTATTATGATAGTTCTCAACGAAGTAACTGGATATTACGGCGAGAGCATGCCTGCAAGTTTCATTCAGTTTAAACGGAACATGGGAGCATGTAACTTGTAAAACATACTTTTGCTAACATGCTGTTAGTAAGTTTGTGTTCACATTCCTCTTTAGTTGCATTGCTGCTGGTTAGGAAAGTTGATTAAATAATGAATCTTTTGAATATTCAGAGCGTAGTGTATGTATCTGAGAAGTTTAATTCGGTAATAAATTGATTACTGCATCTTTCGTAGGCACTGAATATTTGCAGAAAACAGCTCAAACAAGACAACAACACAAAAATAACATATGATGCAAAAACACTTCGCAATAATCTATTAAGCAGCACAACTACTATATGTCTACGTAACAGAACGCAGAAAACTAACTTATTTCCAATTAGGTACCTAGTGTGTGCATTGCTACATTTAACTTAGAACGGATCACTCGGGTAATTTTATGTACTTATGCATGTATTCTGCCATTAACCCCATTTCATTAGAAGAAAGACAGTTGAGTCTAGTAAAGATTATTACTGTATAGACTCTTTTTTCCGTATAATTGTTACACTTAATGCCTTTAGCACGTACATATCATTATCATTGTATCATCACCATCGTAGTTTTCGTCGAAATCATCGTCACAATCACCGTCATCATTGTTACTATCATCATCATCATTGTCGTAATAATTATCATCATCATCAGTTTAGTCAGCAGCTGATGCATTTGGTTAGTTGACATAGCTACAGTCAGTCGCCCCTTATATGACGTAACACGCTAATTATTCAGAGATCTGCACTTAAAGCTCAGCTGTCTATGCGACAGTGAATCAGTGAGGATGAAGCTTTTAGCACGTTTCAAGTGGCAACTCTTTTGTTTCATAAACTATGTCGTGATAGATAGGAGCTTAGCGTGTAGGAATTGCGTGGCCAAGACTGTGTGATTATAATACGATATGCTTACTAGCTTTTGACTGTAATTTCGTACACAGACTTTATTACTAGGGCACAGTTTTGTGATAGATGTCGTGGTATTGAAAGGAAACCCAACCCAAAATCAATACCAGATAATATTGGTTGGTTTGAGTTATTACGTAAGTATAAGATTCTTATATCCAGTCTATTGTTATGCGAGTATAATATATTACTGAGCTTAGGTTCTTAATTAGCTGCCAAAGAATTTCATTAGAATTGTATATATTCAAACAGAATTGATGAAGAATGAAGGGAGAAGCAGCAGATACCATATCAATTGGAAGTATAAGTATTTGGTTCACATCTTAATAGAAGCAGTGTTAGCATAGTGGAAATACTGGACATATTGGACAACCAAGAGTCTTGAGTTTAAAACCAAGACACGCACCTCTGACTTTTTGAAATCATACGTATTAATAATGAATGATCACTAGGAACGGTGAAGGAAAATATCCTGAGGAAACCAATACCTTTTAGATTTTCTTGACGGCGGTGTGTGAAGTTAGACAACCCGCAATGATTTGATGTAAATAGTTGAGTAAATAGTTGTTTAATAGTTAAGCTAAATATAAAAAAAAAACAATCAACATTTCTTTTTTAAACGACAACGGTTATTGATTTTGTTGTTGCCTGTCACTGTTTTTAATCCTCAGCATGATTAATAATTTGGAGAAGCAAAACAAAATACTGGTTCGCAATATTTCTTTATGCATTATAAGACAAAAACTCATAACCAAAGTTCCTTCAAAATTAAGGCGGTAGTTGTTAAGTTCGGCTTAAAATATGGACCAAAACTGCTTACATCAGCTGCAACTTCTCTAAAATAAATATCTTCAGTGTCTCAACAGATTCACAATAGAGCTTGCCCACGGCCATCCGAGAAAAGCAATTCTTTTTGTTCCAAATCCTTTGTTACGGATAAAAATATCTTAGTTGTTTGCAGCAGAGAATTTCTGAATCAAATATTTTGATCGAAATGTTTTTCTTTAATACTTTCAACTAGATTTTGGTAAAGTTGTGTTTGTTATTTTATAATTGGGTTGTGGCTAGTTACTAGTCTAACCTGCATCTTAAATTTAGAATGCTCAACAGTCGGCACTCCTTTAAAACAAAAGTTCGCAAATACTTGTTTTACAAAACATTGGCGGATTCATCTCGACACTGATTTTTCCTTGTATAAATTGTTTATATGTATTGTATGTTATATGTGTAGTATGTATTATATATGTATTATTTTTTAATATTAATGTAATTATTTTAAGTAAGTATATTGTATATTTATAGCTATTTGGGCAATCAGTCATTGCCTCTTACCTCTCGCTCATATTTTAATAGTGCATCTACCGTGTTCGTCTCTGCATCACCCAAAGGTTGTCTGGTTAAAAAAATCCTAATAGTATTAAGACCGCCTTTGTACGCCTTTTTTGTACAGAAAGTATAAATAAATAAACTGTATAAATATTGACCAGTTGCATCTACCACAAAATCCATCATCCTTCGAGCCTGTTCCCAACTTTTAGTCAGCTTCCAGTCTAACTAGATCCGGCTAAATATCAGTATTTTACAAAGCGACTGCCATCAGACCTCCGCAACCCATTTTATGGGCAATATCAATATCCTGAGGATAGGCTGTTTGTCAGGATTTTTGGGCTTCTGACTTCCACTAACGCTTGTCATAGGTGACAACTGGGACCAACGGCTTTATGTGTTCTCTGAGGCACGAAAGGGTCCTGATGTAGGATGATCATTTATCCACAGACCGATCGCGGCTACCGTAGCTTAACCTTGCAGATCGGTTGATCAGCGTGCTTATACCTTAGCTACGAGCCCCTCAAGTTTGGACATGAATTTACAAAAAGTGTTTTGTTAAATCCCTAAGCTTATTTTTGTACATATTATAGTATTAATTATGACCATTATGGGGATTCAGGCTCATCCTAAATGGGTAATAAAATGATACACCGGTTTTGAAAGAGTAACGTTTTGGAAATCAGGGATACCTACATATACAAAAAACCACTTCTCTTTATTTCCTCCCAAAGACAAAACAAATGTCAATATCAACCAACAAATGGGGTAATGATGATGATGATGATGAATGTCAACTAGTTCAACTTATTCTCGTTTCTTACTATAGCAAGAAAACAGGGTTATGTATCCAATTCATTAAAATTTGTATAATAAACATAATTATAATATACTAACTATAAAGATACCTAATTCTTGTAATTATTGTGTTGTACTATGTTATATTACGACAATTATGTAGTTGTGTTATCAATAAATACATATTAAAACACTGATCAAAATAAGAAAGAAAATGAAAATCGGCACCAACCCTACCAATAAACAACCCTATAAAGTCAGGCGTGGTCACCCCATGTGTCAGAGAACGGTTAGAGTTCACGGTAAACGGTCACGTATGTCGAAACAAGGTCATACACCTCTGTTACCATGACCTTAACTAATCAAGTGACTATTACAAATATATAATCACGCCTGTATTCCTTGAAGGGTTAGGCAAAAGGGTATTAATGTACACCGTCCGCCAGTATGTTTAGGTTCTATGTGATAGGGGGCGAGTCTATTGTCGTTATTTGGGCACAAATCTAAATTTCAAGCTGCTACTATGAATTTCATAGGAAAACCCAATAACACTTTCCTGGACCTGGAAATCTAACATAGTACCTTCAGCGTAGCAGTCGCGCATACCAATAATAAACTAAACCCTTTATTGGATAATTGTTTAGCAAAATCTATGCCAAGACGCGGAAGTCTTTCGATGCCTATGTATCTAACTCCTTTGCCGACTGTACCATAGTATAATATAAATAAAACAAATAATATAACTGTCTGATTAGTCTGGTGTTCCTAAGCGCTTCTGTTACGCTACAGGCTCTGGGTTTGTCTCCCAAGACGAGCAAAGAGTTAAGATTTTTCTGAAATTTTCCGTAGGAGATCGAAATATGGGTTTTGTGTCCAATTAATTCGCAAACGCAATCTATCTATGTCGTTCGCTGTCTATGTATCTATCTGTTTTACCGACTGTACCTACTAGCATAATAAGCCCCAGTATAATATAATTTAAGCGAAACAAATATATTTCTACTTGTAACAAATTGTATGAATAACGACAATAGTCTACAAAATGCTTTCTTATTACTATTAAACTCAATACTGCTTAGTTGACCTTCCCGCATAAACTTCAGTTAAGAATGAAACGTTATTAATTAGCAAAGAAATTTCAACTTTAATATCATAAGGATAAAGTTCATAACGGTTATAATAGACTCTGATTTGTTAAGGGGGCAACAGTTGATGTGAATACATAAACTGTTTAACTTCTATAGTTTCTATTGGGCATGGTTTTGCCTTTAAATGCTCCAATTAGTTTCCATTATTGAATCCCCATTATTGATTACCATTTGAATGATGTTCCCTACCTTACTGCTAAGTACAGCATGAGAGGGCTGTAGTCCACTGGCCTAGTCAGAGCCGGACCGTGAGATTAGGGGGCTCTGAGCTAATACTACTTAGGGGCCCACCTAATTACTCAATCTATAGAAAAAAATGAGACAGTAAAATATTATATTTGATTTATATTAACTTTGACTTGACTTAGCTGGGGGCCCCTTGAACACGGGGCCCTGGGCTGAAGCCCAGAAAGCCATATGATAGATCCGGCCCTGGGCCTAGTATTAGAGCGGATCGGCAAACATCACATCTTCCGTCTTCCTCCAAGCCTTTTCCCAACTGACAACAAGACAACAACTCAACAAGACGCGGCTGAACTTCAGTAATTTTGACGAAGCGACTGCCATCAGCATACCTCAACCCAATTTCCGGATATTCCTGATCTTTGTGCTTCTATCTGCCACTAATGATTTTCGTAGATGTTGGTATAACAACCGGGACCAACGGCTTTACGTGTTCTCCGATGCACGGAGAGGTCTCTATGAGTTAAGAATGGTCACCCATCCAAAGGATGACCGTGACTAGTGCAGCTTAACCTTGCGGGTCGGTTGATCAGCTATGCTATTATTTAAGCCTCTCGGCAGAATTCACATGCCGTTAATAAAATCTCAAGTGCGCAGGTTTAGAGTAAGATGCGAGGCAGGGTCTTGTTTGTCTTTTAAGAGTCTGTAAACGATGGACAAACCTGTCCATGGTCTTGGTGAAAGTCGTGAATCCCATAGCCATGACTATAGAGCTAAAGAAAGCTGACTGAGTAAAAACCACTGAGAATTTATAGAAATTTCTTTGTTTTATTTTTACGACTCGTTTGGCGTGGTGGCTGAGTTACCGGGTTCTACGCCATGTATCTCAGTTTCGATACCCGTAAGAAACATATATTTATATAACCTACAGGTAGTTGTTACAGTTCTGGATGTTTGTGATAATTTGTATTTATAAACGCTCCCAGGATAAAAAAATCCTAGTTTGTCCAGGCAATGTAATGTAATGGACACATACTTATCAGTTTTAAAAAAGAAACCCATATTTTATCTGGGGCTCGAAATCGCTTAGCAGCCGACCTTACGGCCTCTTAACCAATGAAGCAGTTAAGAAGGATAAACAGAAGAATTATAGTACCTATTTTCCAAAATTTAAATTTATGTTACGAAAAAATGCCACAGTTTTAATTAAAACAGAAGGATTCAACTCTTCAACGGTTCTGCCCAGTTAATTGTTTTTTTTTTGTTGTTGTTGATATTCACAGCGCTGGAGGCGAGTTGAAGTATTTCCTCATTATTCCAAAGGCGGGTTTTGCATCTAAAAAGGCTATTGGAAATTATAGAAGTTTTCTTTATAATATCGTTTGGAAATCAGATAAAGAAGACTAGAATCTTTATTTCATCTGAGAATTTTATTCGTACCTAGAATCTGTTTTTAGGTTTAGGGTTTAAGTTTTTAGGGTTCAGCTTTGACAAGAATGTGGGAATTAGTATGATGTGGGAATCAAGAATAAGGTGATTTTGTACTTTAGTTAACGTAGCGTAATATTGAAATAAATTATTCTGAATTTTATGATTTTTCACATTTACGCCAATATTAGATAGTGAAATACACACATGCCATCGCCTGTAGATATTCCCCGAAGAGTTAGGCAGAGGTGTACCAATGTACACCCACAGTTCACCGATATGTTTAGATCCCATGTAATATAGGGCGAGTCTACTGCCATTCCTCGCCTTGCCTTTTATTTCAATGTAAGGCATGCGCTTAAATAAATAATATTTAAATTATTATAGTAGAAACAAAATTAAATACATTTTCTAATTAAATTTATAGTGTCTTTCGGGAGTGCCGAAAATTAAAACTATTGAGATGAATGACTAATCCAAACAAATTTAAATAATGCTTAATCTCACTCAAATTATAATGTAATAAATCTTTGTGTAACTGACACCAAGTCTTAATTAAAATAAAATTAATTAAGAAATAAAAGAAAAAGAGATTTTATTACTTAATCCTTTTTTGCACATGGTACCGTTTTAATTAAAAAAAACTGTCATATTTTAAAATAATAATTATTATTACCCTATTAGTCTGTTGGTTACAAACGCTAAGCGAGAGGTCCAGGGTTTAATTTTCAGGTCAAGGTTGTATTATTGAGCTTTGCTTAAAAATTCAAACAAATAAGTCAGTAACATATTATGTTCCATGATCTTTTATCTAAACCAACTTCTGAAGCAGCATAATTTTATATAGTTTTCTGTTAGATAAGAAATTTAATATATTGTTAAGTTTTGTGTAATTATTGATACTTTGGGAAGTAAGCTATACTTGTAAAAGCACGATGGGATTGACATCGTCACATTTGTGTACAAACATCTCTAAAAATAAATGAGATATAAAAAAAGACAGTACTATGATTTGGACCCTTATATTGATGGGACCTAGCACACCGGTGTGTGTAGTATGGACAGAGAGACAGAGATCTTAACCTTGATCAATGTGATTGCGGTGACCCAGAGCAAACGATGTCACACTTATAAATTGGTTTGTGCCTTGTGCCTGAACACCCTCACGAAGGACGATCTCTATGCCGTCTATATTTAAGGCCGGCGCTAATTGACGTCGCGGCACGGCACGGCACGGCCAAGGATTTTATTTTTGATCAAATAATTTTTATCTTCATCTTGTCGAGTTTAGAATTCATATCACTTTATTTCGATACAATTATACCGCGGCACGTCGTGGCATGCCGCAGGACAGCGCAGTACCGTAGCGTCCCGCAAGTCACATAGGTCACAGGATTATGACAACTAAAGTAATTGAAATAAGGTTTGAAACGGGTGCGGCGGTATCTTCGGCGAATAGTGAGCGGCTGGGTTTGCCGCGGGACGCCACAACGTGACGCGATATAATTGTATCGAAATAAAGTAATATGAATTCTAAACTAGATAAAATAAAGATAAAAATAAATTGATTGTCGCGTCATAGCAAAGCGTCCTTCGAGCTGCCGGAGCAGGTCATGCCATGCCTCGACGTCACTTAGCGCAGGCCTTTACTCGCAAATTGTTTAACCATTGATACGATAAGAAGAAGAAAAAAGAGTGTACCTTTGCTTAACCCCTTAGAAAAGGTTATTTATTATACTTAGGTACCTATTATACTGTAATAGTTGAAGATACCCTAAAGGCAAACACAATACTGAGAAAAATCTAAGAAAGTTTTATAATTTCGAAGAGTTCACAACTTCGTTACTTTTTCTTGAGAATTCCTTGCGAGTTTCACTTGAAACTATTCTTCAGGGTATCTTTTGGACCAGGCGCGCCGAGACCTAAGTCAACTTAAAAAGACAATTATAAAGCCATTATAACTAAAATAAATACGTTTAAACTTTATAGAAAATAAATCAGACGTAACCAACCGTTTGCATAATTAGTATTCCTGTAAAGTTATTATGCAAAGGAAAAGCCATACATGGTAAAATGCCAAATTTCATGTTAGCAAATAGAAAATGCCAAAAAAAATACAAAAAGGATAATATGCCTGTATTCTTCAAAGGGTAAGGGTGAGGGGTAAATAACTAAACAGCTTTGATAACCTAGTGATATGACGACTGGACTGCCAAGTCATATATCTCGAGTTCAAATCCAAAGCACACACCTCTGACTTTTCGAAATCATGTGCGTATTTATAATAAATTATCACTCGCTTAAACGGTGAAAGAAAACATCGTGAGGAGGCCTGCATGCCTTAGCTTTTTTTCTCTATAGTGTGTGAAGTCTGCCGACCCGCACTAGGCCAGCGTGGCGAACTATAGCCTAATACCTCTCAATCTGAGGAGATACCGTGCCCAACAGTAGGACAGTATATGAGTTGATGATGATGATGAGTCACGTTTAGGACCGCTAGACTAATGAAGCAGTGAGTCATTAGGCTATTACTGCTTTTTTTCGAGCAATCGAGCAGCGTTATTGGGTTTTTCTACGGAATTCTCAGTAGCAGCTCGGAGTTTGGATTCAATAAGTTCGCCCCCACATGGGACCTAAAAATACCGGAAATCTATTAGGTTAAAGCAGTACCACCTCTGCTTAACACTTCGGTATGCTATGAATAGTAGATTTAATTATCATAATCTCTAATACGATTTAATGTTCCTAGATATACGTATTTGTACAACTTAATCACAAATAGGTACTATGTATATCAAATTCATCGTAAATACTAAATTTTGTAGATTGTAAGTCTTTTGAAGACTCCTTAAGATCTTTGCCAGGCTTTGTACAGTCGTTTTTCAATAGAGTATTCAAACATTTTCTTGTATTCATAATTTCCTAGAATATTTTATATAGATAGTAAGGTTAATTACTTAGAACATGATACTTTAATCATGAAATGATTTGAAATATAATATTTGTGAGTACTGAGTTCATATTTATTTCTGAATTCATGAAAAAATATCATCGAATCAAAACGTTTACAATATTCTACGTTATTTAGATAATAATATGGACTCTCAATTATAATAGTAATTATAGCCTGTTACCGAGAATTTCATAGAAAGCCCAATAACAAGTTATTTTAGCGAAGGTAAAATTCGACTGCAGGCAGGATATTTTCCTTCCTTAATATAACTTTAAAATCTTAGCATGGGAAATGCCAAAAGATAATCCAATAACGTTTTACTCGACCTGGGTATTGAACCGAGGACCTCTAGAGTAGCCGTCGCGCTTAGTACCAAAAAGCTACTGAGACAGTTCTTTTTGAAATCGGTTAGTTAAAAAATAATTTAAGAGACCAACAAAAAACAATCTTAAAGACTTCCAACCAACTCCTGAAAAGCGAAGAGGTTTCTAGTAATGAAAAAACATGATGGAAAACTTCACTAAACTAACGCTAACATTTTATTAACTGCAGTTAAATTTACCACTACACTTCTAATCTACTTTCCTGATTTATGAGTTAACTTTTTAAGATAGTTTTCAGATGAAGCGTTTAACTAGCAACATCACCATCCTATTCTGCCTCATTAGCCTAGTCGATCCAAGATGGTACGCTTGAGGTCCTGGGTTCGGTTCCCAGGTCGAGAAGTGTTATACGTATGTACGCTGCCGTGATAAAGCTTAATGAAGCGCTTTTTCCCTACCTTAGAATATGAAAGACCATTACTTTATGCCGATGGCTTTAATTAAGTTAATCTCATGTTAGAACACTTTGACGTTTACAATCAGGGCATACCCTGATTCAGGTATATTTAAGGTTCATATTCATATTCATATTAATTTATTGCATTCCATAATATACAAAAATATATAAAACAGATGTTAGGCTTAAATCTAGGAATCAATTATGGACCCTGTTGGGCACAGCACAGCTTAGTAGGAGAGAGGGAGACGTGTCTATATTATTATATTATTTTGTTCTATTTATATTTTCCAAGTTGAGGTCTTAATTTATTTACCTAACCTACCTAACTTATTTCAAAATACATTGCATTTATATATTTCAATGATAAAATAAAATCCCTAAAAAAACCTCCTTTTTTTAGGGATTTCATTTGTATGTTATTTTTTGCTTAGCTAGAAACTGTGGATATTTAGTTTTCATGGTCGGCCTTTTACTTGGCTAAAGAGGTTTCTTGGCTTTGCTATGTTCATGTACCGAGGCCAGCACATCAAGCTGCCCCAATCTGTCAAAATTATTTAATAGATTTTCAACTTTAACACAAAGCAATAAGGTTTACTTTTAATCGGGATAATTTGACAGTTTTGGATAGCTTGACCTTCTGGCGTCTGTACAATATAAAATCTCAATTTTTAGTTAATTTAAATTTAAAAATTCAAAACTTGACTCTTGGCAAGTAGCCTGCTTGACGACTTTATACAAAGGTGTCATGAAAGTGAAGAGTATGTATTTTTTTTTATGGAAGAGGGAGGCAAATCTTGTGACCTGATGGTAAGTGATCACCGCCGCCCATTGACGGGTGTCAATGGGCGAACTTGCAAAACGCACTTGCAAACCCTCTGGTGTTGTGGGTACAACACCAGAGGGTTTGCAAGTGCGTTGCCGGCCTTTGAGATAAGAATAGGCTCGCTTTTTGAAGGTTGCCATGTCGTACCGGAACGGAAATACTTCCGCTGGTAATTGATTCCACAGAGCAGTCGTTCGCAGTAAAAAGTTGTATTTTAAGTACAGGCCTGACGGTATGTTCTGCTATGGAAATTTAACTTTTAACTTTAAATTAGCTGCCTCCTAGCGAGAGTGCGTTAAATTTATCTTTCAAATAAGGTTATTTGAAAGATAAATTTAAGGCACTCTCGCAAGCAAGTAGGTACTTGCTTTGTAATTTTTACAGCTGTTATCTAGCGCAATTCTTTTTTAAATAATGATTCACCTCTGTAACGTGAAAATGTCTCAATTTTGTATTTAATCAGTCTTCTAATTGCAGCGCTTTCAGCCAACTAAAGCCTTTGGCAAAATGAACATCGCTAGAAGCTGTTCAATGACACTGTATAAATTGGCTACTTATCTCTTTGAACTATGTGAGAACTACCATTGAAGGTAAATTAGTTAATGCACTTAATGGTGCTTTTATTTTACATGAATAGAATTTGTGTTATAATTTACACTTTCCTGTCTCCTGTTGGGTGGTCGCAAGCAAGGTTTTTTTTGACGACTATGGTCTAGTGGTTCCAGGGTCAGACTGCTGATCACGAAGTCATGGGTTCGATTCCCACAGGACACAAATATTTACGCGATGAACATAAGTGTTTGAGTTTGTCTGGGTATCTAATATTATTTTTTTTTGTCTGGGTATCTAATATTATTTTTAATATTTTTTTTTTTTTTTTTTTTTTTTTTTCTGTGTGGGTAGTTGTAACATTAAGACGAAATTAAAACTGCTCCATTTATAAAATTAAATAAAAATAGATAAACTGTATTTATCAATATAATAAATGTGTATAATTACAATTTAATTAAGTTTACCTGCTGGTAAAGTGTTTTCTCCTTTTAAATATTATTTTTCACAATTTTTAAATTCACTTCCTCTGACTTCCACTGACCCCATCAACAACACCTTGTCTCAGCTGAGCGATATGTTCCACAAGAGGATGGCTGATTTTGAGGCACAGCTGCAGAAGGCGCCAACCAGTGCATCATCCAGTGCATCATCCAGTTCTACAAATTTGGCATCTGAGTTTTCTGCCTTCAAAACATTTGTCACACAAGCACTAGGCAGTCTGCAGCAACAGGTGGAGATCCTTGCTCAGAATTTGGACAATTTGGAGATGAGAGGGCGAAGAAGAATCTTGTTGCTGCATGGTGTAACAGAGGTTAAGGACGAAGTCACTGCACACATTGTGGCCAATACTATCAGGGACCGTTTCAAGATGAGTGGGTTTTCAGTCGATGACATAAAGCGCTGTCACAGAATGGGACGCAATGTAGCTGCTCATAAAACCCGGCCCATTTTATTTAAGCTTCAGGATGTAGCTGTCCGAAATAAGATTTGGTTTGAAAAAACCAAATTAAAAGGTACAGGCATTACGGTCTCAGAGTTCCTGACCAAGGCGCGGCATGACCTCTTCATGGCAGCGCGGCAAAGTTATGGTGTATCCAAGTGCTGGACGAAGGACGGCTCTGTGTACGTACTTATGCCAGATGGAGCACGGCGACGCATTGTTTCCATTTCTGATCTTAAAGGCATGGAGTCTGAGAAAATGGATTCTGCTCCCACGTCTGAGAAGCCCACTACGAGCAGATCGAAGCGGGCTGTTGTCGCCAAAAAGTGAAGTGCATGACATTGAGTTTGAATCCAGTCCGGGTAGGTGAAATTCATTTTGACCCACTTAAAATTATAACATTCGAGTTCACAATCAAACAAAAGTACATGGCGGTAACCAACCGTCAATGTCAAGCTGACGTAACGTAATAATTATATTAATTAATTACCACAGATTAATAACATTCATTGTGAGTGACATCATGACATATTCTCGTCATTTCACCTTGGTCTTCAATTTTCTCCTTAGTTTACTTTTATTTATGTTTTTAATTTCTTTATTTATTTATTTTTTTTAATTTCTTTTATATTAATCTTACTACCCGGACTGAATGTAATTAATGTTTTTTTCTATGTAGGTATTTTGATACTCTGTACTCATATAACACAACCGGCAGGTGGACATAGGGTTTTTAATCCCCTATAATTTATATAGTACGTTTATTTTATAAATTAGTAATTTATTATATCAATTATATTTAAATTTAGTATATATTATTTATTTATTTGTTTATTTTATGTCTTTATCTGAGAAAAGTGATGAATCTGATACCTTCTTTTCGGTTAGTAGTGATAATGACAGCTTCATTAGTGTGCCAACACTTGCTGACACACTAGTGGCTCAGTTCTCCGATGTCCCTAGGAATTTCAATGTTGTTCACATCAATGCCCAGAGTATTCCGGCTCATTTCCCTGATATGCTGGCAACTTTTGACTGTAAGAACATTCACGCCATTCTTATTTCCGAGTCCTGGTTAAAACCTTCGCTTCCATCCACTGCTTACTCTCTGCCTGGATTCCACCTTATAAGAAACGATCGCATCAATGGTGGGGGTGGGGGTGTTGCAATTTATCTCCGCACACAAATGTCATTTTCGATTGTTAGTTTATCAGCACAACCTCCACCGTCCAACGCTGGTGAGCATCTTTTTATAGAAGTTGAACTCCACAACACAAAAATTCTTCTTGGTGTCTATTACTCCCCTTCTCTACGCATAGATTTTTTCTCCTCTTTAGAAAGTATTTTAGAGAATTTAGTGGCCTCTTACAGTCACACTATTATAATGGGTGATTTTAATACCTGCCTTCTTAAGAAGGATTCTCGCTCTTCCTCTCTTCTTTCTATTGTAGAATCCACAAATTTATCTATCCTACCTTTAAATGCAACTCATCATTTTCCGCATTCGGTACCATCACTCCTTGATTTAATTTTCGTTTCTTCTTGTGACCACGTCACCAAGCATGGCCAGTGCGATGCAGATGCATTTTCTTATCATGATTTAATTTTCCTATCATATAAAATCCGTCCTCCTAAGGCTAAGCCGAAAATTCTTATGCAACGCAATTTTAGTGGTATGAATCTTGAAAACCTTAAGGCGGCTGCCAGTAATATCGATTGGACACCATTGATCTCATCTACATCAGTGGACGAAAAAGTTTATTTCTTCACAAATAGTCTCATAGACCTATATGACATCCATGCTCCTATTAGGTCTGTTAAGGTGAAACATGCGCCGTCGCCATGGTTAACAAATGAAATTAAAAATACAATTTCTAAAAAAGTAACTGCCAAATCTAAATATAAATCGAAGTCAACTCCGTCAAACTGGGACAAGTATGTAAATATACGAAATCACTGTAATAAGGTGTGTAGGGATGCACAATGCCATCATATTCATAGTTCAGTTGAAAATGGAGATCCAGCCAAAGTCTGGAAATTCTTAAGATCAATGGGAATCGGTAAAACGCGCCAAGATAATGTTTCTAATAGTTCATTAGATATTAATTTGTTAAACCAACACTTCTGTGCTTCGTCCAATTTTGATAGGACAACAAAAGCAAACACTCTATATCATCTTTCTAATCTTCCGACTCCCGATTATTCCTCATTCGTCTTTCATCAATTAACTGCTTGTGATGTTAAGAAGAGCATTTTGTCTATAACTTCCAACGCTGTTGGAAGTGACTCGGTTAGCCGTAACATGATCCTTCCTATCCTTGACGAAATCCTTCCTGTCATATGTCACATCCTAAATTATTCTATGTCCAGTGGTGTCTTCCCAAATGTTTGGAAAGACGCCCAGATTACTCCCTTGCCTAAAAAACCCAATCCAGCATCCTTTTCTGAGTATCGCCCCATTTCTATATTACCTTTCCTATCCAAAGTCTTAGAACGTCTTATTCACAACCAATTAAGCTCATTCCTTTCTAAGAATAGACTTCTAAATCCTTACCAATCCGGTTTTCGTCCTGGTCATAGTACTGTCACAGCATTGGTGAACATTACGGACGACATTCGGCTAGGCATGGAAAATGGAAAGTTAACAGTCCTTGCGCTGCTAGATTTTAGTAACGCTTTCAATACTGTTGACTTTGACATTTTGCTTGCTATCCTCAGCTCTCTTAACATATCTCCAACGGTAATTGATTGGTTTCGAAGTTACTTGACTGGTCGACGGCAACGTATTCGAATAGAGGATAATGTATCTTCTTGGTGCGATACGGCAGCTGGTGTACCTCAGGGTGGTGTGCTATCTCCATTACTCTTCGCAATATTTATTAACGCAATTTCTGATCAACTACTTTCATCCTACCACCTTTATGCAGATGATCTTCAGATTTACTCACAAGCACCACAGGAACACTTGTCAGTAGCTATAAATACCATCAATAAAGATCTTGCTCGAATATCTGAGTGGAGCAAATGTCATGGACTTAAAGTTAACCCATTAAAGACACAGCTTATTGTAATTGGTAGTTCACGGATGATTTCAAAGATAGATTGGTTTCACTTGCCACAGGTTCTCTTTGACGGTATTCAAATACCATTTAGTGACAAGGTTAAGAATTTGGGAATTTATATAGACAAAACTTTATCGTGGAGTCCGCAACTGCAAGAAACCAGCCGTCGGTTATTCGCGTCAGCAGGATCCCTGCGACGACTGCGTAACTTTCTTCCAACTGCTACTAAGATTGCGCTTGCACAATCTCTTCTCCTGCCTGTCCTTGATTATGCCGATGCCAGCTACTTAGATCTCACTAAGGACCAATTTGATAAGCTTGAGCGCCTTCAAAACTTTTGTATCAGATTCATATTTGGTTTACGCAAATATGATCACGTGTCAGAATTTCGCGCTAAACTCAAGTGGCTTCCAATTCGCCTTCGTCGGAATGCTCATTTACTTTCATTACTATACTGTATTCTATTTCATCCTTCAACCCCTTCTTATCTTAAGGAACGTTTTGAGTTCGTCTGTGACACACATTCGTTGTCCTTACGGTCATCGGAAAATTTAAAGTTAAAGATGCCCATGCATTCCACAAAATTTTATGATAAATCATTCACAGTTCAGGCGACTCGTTTGTGGAATGCATTGCCGGTATCTATAAGGCGTGCACAAACATTGACTACTTTTAAAAGGATGGTCAAGGAACATTACTTAAATTAATTTTTCACATAGTTCAATTTCACTATAAGTAGGTATTTCAAAAATCTCTTTTCCGTTGCAATTAGTATGTATGTATGTATGTATGTATATATATATATATGTATAGTATATATTATTTGTGGAATATTTATGTATTGTTTATAGTATATTGTATTACATATATGTTATTAATTTATTACCAAAAAATATAATTTTGCATGTACCATGTACACCGCCAACTGCCCATTTTAAGTTTTTCTTATATGATCTGTGTCCATCCAATGGTTGTCTGTAAGAAATTGCTCTTAGCGATAAGACCGCCAATTGTACTACTTTAGGTTTATTTTATTGTTTAATTTTATTATGCTTCTTGGTGTACAATAAAGAATATTCTATCTATCTATCTATCTATCTAATATGTATAAAATAGTACATATGTATTATATCCATTGTAGGTACTAGACCTATAATACAAGCTGCTTAGTTCGGGACTAGTTGGCGCTGTGTAAAATGTTTTTCTTTAGGAAAGCCTCATAATTATTGAAATGTTTTTTTTTACGGAAGACCTTCATAAGATTTTCCGTACACAAAAAAAAAAACGTCTCCTATCTGTAGAAGTAACTGGGTATATCAGACTCGTACTGACTAAAAACCGCACTTGCTTTCCCTTGCCCTATAGTCATGACCATATATAATTAGTGACTTTCATCATGATCATGATTCAATGACCATAAGGGACACAAAATACACCCAGACTGAACAAATAACCGTGAAATTCACAAATATTAGTCTCGGGTGGGAATCGAACCCTTTAGGAAAACGTTCACAGGTGAATTTATTCCTTTCGGATCTCATTTCCATAGCCGTCGCCTTAACAATGTCAAAAAGATATTTTGGTCATGATCTAGCTGTGCACACTATCCTTTTCTAACTTTCCCAAAAATCAATCCATTAAGGTGTATTCACGTTACATTATACCATATTTAAGCAATAGTAGTATTATTTCAAAAGAGGTAAGGCATAGTGGGAGTCATTCCACTCAAATTGGAGCTGCCCAACTGGGGAAATACTTCCGCCTTGCAGAAAATCGAAGTAAAATAACACTGCTTTATGCTGTTGTGTTTTTCACGGTGAGCAAAGTTGCCAGTACTCCGCGAGGAAACGTGTTGGCAGTAGGGGAGACTTTGACCCGTTATACTGCCAATCCAACTATTCCTCTTTCGTTTTACAGGGTCGGCAACGTGCAAGTGATACCCCTGGTGAGCCGAAACCCCAAGCGTCTATAGGCTATTGTAACTGCTTACCATTAGGTGGTACGTATGCTTGTCTGCCACCTTAGTGATATGAAAAAACAAGTATCTTACTGTCACGGACAACCTGTATAAATAAATAAATTACTAAAAACGTCTCATATCTTAGGTACTTTTATCTTACTCCAACAAATATTCCAACAAAAACTGCGAGAATACCATATTATGTGAGTTGATAGACATTTCATATGCATCCCTGCTTTATTCATTCTCTCCGTAAACGTATTTCATGCAAATGAGGAGCGCGTGGAAGCGTTGACGAAGCGCTTCGTGTAAAGTCAACCTTATTTTTTTTATCGTATAAGATGACAAACAAGCACACGAGTCACTTGATGGTAAGCGTAAACCGCAGCCTATAAAATCCACAATACCAGTGGTATCACTCACGTACTGTTATCTTGAGATCTCACAATGGCCAGCTATTTCACTGGCTGCATTGCCCTTCAAACCGGAATATAATTAGCAAATTCTTGCTACATCATTATCAAGCCATTTATACTGTCCCACTGCTGGAATTGGTATCCTTTCACAGTCAGAGAGATTAGACTATAGTCCACCTCACTGGCCTAGTGCGGGTTGGCAGACTTCACACGCCGTCGAGAAAATCTTTCAGGCATGTAGGTTTGTTTTCCTTTACCGTTTATGCAAATGATTGATACGCACATGATTTCAAAAGGTCAGAGGCGTGTCTTGGATTTAAAATAGAGTCTTGCTTCTACACTATTTCTTAACGGCAGGATATTTGGCAATATGTTGATACTACCCCAAAAGAATTCTGCAGCCAACCATTAAAAAACAACCATATATTTTCTTTCTATTAATGTGTATTATCTTTCCGTGATTTCTTCCTTTTGTAAATATAATTGAGGACAGTGAATGAAAACATGTTAAAGGAAAGGAAAATAAAAATGAGAATTTGTGGTAGGTAATTGTATAAATCAGCATGTGCAGTCATAGCCTCGCGATATGACCATTGGACTGCTAAGTCAAAGGTCTCGAGTTCGATTCCAGGGTACGCACCTCTGACTTTTCAAATTAATGTGCGTATTAATAATGAATTATCACTCGCTTAAACGATGAAGGAAATCATCGTGAGGAAACCTGCATGTCTTAGAGATTTTTCGGTGGTTTGTGAAATCTGCCAACCCGCACTAGGCCAGCTTGGTGGACTATAACCTTAATAGCTGGGCACGGGTCTGCTCTCAGATTAAGAAGAATCTCAATCTGAGAGCAGACCCAGACCAGACCTTTTTTGTTCACGTTATCTGCACGTCGAGGTTTTGTTGCGGTAACGGTATGACAGTAATGTATTCGAGATAATATTATGTGTTATGTTTTTTAATAAACTCCATGTATATAAAAGCAGCCTAATAATTTATTTTCTCTCTCTCGTTCGTTTTATCTAATTACGAAACTTGTTGTAACATTTGACTAGAGAAGGATCTAATAAAATTATTATAATTAATTTATGAGACCGAAGATCAGCATTTTACATTAATTAAAATTATTTATTTATCTATTTCACACACATACAACTATTATCACAGGTCTTAACCTAATACAATAGCGTAGTTAAAAGTACTTACATTACGTATTACATAAACCTATATACATATATTACATATTACTTACTAACTAACTGATATTATACAGTAAGCGGTTCGTGGAAATTCACTCAGTGTGCAGCTAAATACGTCGACCTGTTGTGATATCGCGTTGAGCGCCCGCAAAGCGCGAGTGAGGGGCGCCTGCTGCCACAAGTTGGTCCGCGCCACCGGTACACACAGCATCAGCGGCCGCCGCCGCCGCGACACGTACTCATCCGGGACACAATATAGTATTATAAATTTTAATGTCCTGATTCGTGTCTTACCTTACTTAAATATTTTTTCCTAGCCTAGTTCCTCCCACTGCTGGGCAAAGGCCTCTCTTCCCACTTTCCCGGTGATTCTGTCCTGCCCAATCCAATTACACATTATACATTACTACTTATTAAATCATTTCTTTCTTAAGCTATATAGAGCTCCGCCGAGAATTTTTAGACCATTTTAAGTTACTGTAATTGGGCGTGAGTCTTAATATTCTTATCTGAATCTATTTTTTTAAGACGGTTAGTAGATAACCGTCCTCAAGAGTTAGTTATGAGAAAATATGAATAAGGTTATTTTTGTATAATAATATTATGTTTCTTTATTGGGAAATACATGTTATACAACATCAGAGTTTGTTTCGGCGTTTCTTCTCAGAGGTCGTCAGCCAGAAAACACCGGAGCCATCTAGCTTTAAAAAAAAGTGTAAAATATTGACTTGTAAGTGTCTTTAAAAGATCTATTTACAGAAATAAATATCATTTATCATCATCATCAACCTTTATTAGTCCACTGCTGGACGAAGGCTTCCCTAATGTGCGCCATTTAACCCTAGCGTCGGCTTTTCGCATCCAGCTTCTACCAGCATTTTATATGTTATACATACTAATAATAATTAAAGCCTAACTTTTTGTTTTGACTGTTAAACCGCTAACCAATCTTCGAGGAATTTTTGTAGAGGTAAATTGGATCTTGGAGAAGGACACAGGCTACCTTTTGTAGGTGAAACTGCAGGAAATCCTTAGTTTAAAATAATTAAATAATTAAAAAAATAATAATAAAGATGGAAAAAATTGTTTACCGGAGATTATAAGACGAACGAGATAGAAAAGCGTGAATACGTACCATTAAATTGTTAATAGTAATAAAATCATTTATTTGAGGCAACCCCACATAATATTAGTAACAATTTAACATAAATAAAAGGACGCCAAAATTAATGCAATTGAAGAAAAAAAGTCATTACATTACACAAACAAAACACTGATTACATAAAGCCAAATAATATTATTTGACCATAGAAAAGAAAACATTGAATATAGTGCGCTGTCCTCGATCAATTTTTTCGCTAAGAGCCAAAAGAAAGCAAACCAAGTTATTTTCCGTACCCAGTAAATTTGTGTTTTTATAAAAGCGTCGAGAGCGCTAAGAAAAATATACCGAACGTATTGTCTAGCAGACATTATGGGAATATAAATCTTTGGCCCACGTCAGATACGGCGGACAGTGGGCTGTACCGGGTTTCCGCTGGAAAAAAACTACTTATTTGAAAAATACTCGAGCCCGGATGAAATCCTTTGGCAACAACCAGATTTAGATTTTGAATAATGCGACTGAAACGATTGTGTGCGTTAGGGTTTTCTTTGTGATCCAGTGGATAAAATGTGCTCATATTTTTTATTTAGTACATTCGTTAGTTTGATTGATTTCTGTTTTAGTATAAATATGATTTGAAATATTCGTTCAATATTTTTCTAGCATATCTGCTTTTATTTTTCTATAGCAGTTTTATAGAGGAATTTATTCAGCGGTATATGATTTTTTACTTAAATAAATTTGGATAGATTTATGGAAAGAGAATAGACCCTTGAAAATTGGAATAAAAGCGTTTTTTATGCTGTAGTAGGTACAGGCTAATTATATTGTTTTTCTTGTAATGATCGGTATTATTAGTGATCACAAGCGTGACTATTACTCTTGAGGTTCTGGGCTCGTTTCTAGATCTGTCAAAGGCTTAATAGGGTTTTCTATGAAATTCTCAGTAGCCGCTTGAAGTTTGGGTTTGTGTGACCGTTTAATGACAAAAAGTACGCCCCCTATTACATGGGACGTCAGCATATCCGTGATCCGTGAACTGAGGGTATATATGTCCAACTCTTCAGGCGTTTGTCATATTATGTTACTTTTAGTGACTATTTTATTCAATAAGTAAGAAAACCTTAGCTTGAGTTCGCCTCTGTTTAACTTTTGCGCATGAAGTATTCAATAAATGACAAGAATCAATGAGGCAGTACATAAATAAACATTCTGTTACAAACAGTATGTAAGTACCTAAAACGATAAAATTAATTGGAATTCCTGAAGTTTGAAATAATATTAATCATAACATTTCTATAGACACGCCTAATTTATTTTCATTGAAACACATTTACGATGTTCAGTAAATAAGGGTAGAATGTCGGGACCCGATATCCTGTTAAATAATCAGAGGCACGCAGTCCACGTGACCGGCCCTTTATCTATCCAGTGAAAGATTTATAACTGAGGCATTACCACGTTTATCTTAATCTTAGCGGGGACTTTATATCTCTATCAACGGAACTGCTATCTTGCAGAAAACCCACTTTTAGCAACAATTCGTACAAAGTTTGGCAGGGGAAAATTTTGCCCAGATGTTTTTTTTAAAAGAACACCGTGCGACTGGTTATTTTTGAAATATTTTTGGGAGTGCGAGGCATGGCCTCCTATGTATGATAAATATGCTTGTTAGTAGTGCCATAGTTAAAGTTCATTCGAAACGAAAATTCGAATTTTCAGTAAAGGATTTTTATGTTATTGTTGGTAGTTCAGAAAAAAATTAATGTACCTATTTTCGCATTTATTTTTATGAGATAATTTATTTGACTGAAATTTTAATTTATAAAGGATAATATTTGTTCACCTTTGATCGAGGTTGGGTTGAATACATTAGCACAAAATTATTAAGATGTACAGACTACCAATGAAGAGCGTACCCTCGTCGTTGAAAATCGATAGCCAATGTAAAAAAAGCTTTGAAAAGAAACACATTAGGTGTCCTTTTCACGGACTTCTAACCAATAATTTCTGGTTCAACTGGCCAGATAAATCTGTTGTGGAGAGAAAACAATGGACGGGCGGCGACTCGAAGCCTCTGCTGATTTATTTCTTTAATATAGCCTGTATTAAATTTATAGGAGCCGGTTTATCTATATTTAAAATCTAATTTGGAATTCAAATTTTACCATTCGTATCGCTTGATTGACGACGAAAATTGTGTACTTCTGCTTTTATTGTCTACAATTTTGACGATTCAATTTAAGATCGAGTTATTAAAACTTCGTTCGCAGGGTCTTGCGGATCAGAAGACGGCGCGCGTGATTTGAGTAGCCTTGCAAGGCCTCTCCTTGAACTGTTGCTTAATAAATATGCACATGTTCAACCTAAGGCTGAGGGACACGCGAACTTGTCAGCATTGTGTCGAGGCCAATAAAACTTCACCTTCTGGAGGAATGCGAATCGCTAGTACTCATATAGGAAAATATACCTTAAGCCCAGATGAAATAAAGGAGCTCACTTCTAAACAAATCATGCAGTATATAGTAGCCGCAGGGCTTAGAGTGGTGATCAGTATAGACCGACTATGTATACTATCACAGTGGTATAAAAATTAAGAATGTATACCCGCAGTTAATGTAATCCCTCTCATACTGAGAGGAGACCCGTGCCCAGCAGTGGGACAGTATATGGGTTGATTACTAAATATACCCATATAACAAGGGGTGAGCCTATTGTCTTTAACCGGGCAGAAATCCAAACTCCAAGATAATGCTACGAATTCCACAGAAAACCACAACAACACTGCTTGATCTGAGAATACTACCCGGGCCCACTAGCGTAGGAGTCGCGCTTATTACCACTACCTAGTTTACGTAAAAGATTGATTTGGACTAAAATTTCCATAAGTATTGTCAAAACAGTTTCTCAAATAAAAGACTGATCTAGCCAATACCGGAAGATCACCGTTTTTGTTTACCCACAGATCCTGGTAACTAGGTTTCAGTTACACTTAGATCCTTAAAAAAATACCGCTGTGGGTGTATGTATTACGCTTTGCTTTTCACCTTTGCCCTTCGGGAAATCTTTTAAATGAAAACGTCGTTAGATTTAATAATTATAACCCATCATCAACCCATATTCTGTCCCACTGCTGGGCACGGGTCTCCTCTCATATTGAGAGGGATTAGGCTATAGTCCACCACGCTGGCCTAGTGCGGGTTGGCAGACTTCGAAAACCGTCGGGAAAAATTTCTAATGTATGCAGGTTTCCTCACGATGTTTCCTTCACTGTTTAAGCGAGTGATAATTAATTATTAATACAAACATGAATTCGAAAAGTCGGAGGTGCGTGCCTTGGGTTCGAACTCGAGACTTTCGACTTGGCAGTCCAATGGTCATACCACTAGGCTATCAATGCTTTTCGTTAACGTTGTATGCGTTTCGTTGTCGTTCAGTGCGTAGTAACCCATAAGAACATAATATTGCCTGCAAATATCTTTGTCTTTTTTACACCTATATCGCTGCTTAGATTCCCATAAAATTTGGCAAGGACATAGATTGCAACCTGCGGAAAGATATCGGCTACCTTTTAAATATCCCTTGAGATTCGAGTTAAACCGTGGAAAACTGCTAGTGCTTTAATAATATATTATAGAATGTTCGAGACTTAATTGTTTTAGAAAGAACTATTTTCCAATTGCTGCAACTAACTCTCTTAACAGAAATGCACAATTTGGAACGCTTCCAACAATAGAAAAATGTCTAACTTTTACGACTGCAAAAAAACAGGCTAAAACGTTTCCAGGTAAGAATAAATCATCCAATTATCCTCTAATGTAAATTGGATATAAATAGCTTTTAGTTTCAATACCGTAGTTGAAACATATAAACCAGTATTTACCAGAATGTCGAAGGACAGTAATGTTTTTTTGAACGAGCGTGTTTATGTATGTCTTATTCTTTGGTATGCTGTACCGCATAAACCATTATTTTGACAGTTTTCAATATTATTATGAGGTGTCATTAGATTCTTCTCACTTATGAAGCTATTTGTTGAATTGAGTTTCAGTTTTAAAGTGGAAACGTTATAAGTACAAACAAATGTTTCGTTTTATTGCTTTCAAAATAATAATATACCTGCAATACATTTTCCAACATTCAAGTTCAAGAGCTTTTGCAGTTTGCGTTACGCTGTTTTATTTAATAATTATTTAGTACTTAGTTGAAAATAAATTATACTTCAGAACGATATTTTTATATTTATGTTATAAATCACCCTGCTGGCCTTCCGAATTTTGGAGTTAACTCCAGTGTATCCAGATGTTGTTAAAAATCTGTATTTTACACGACTGCCATCAGAGCTCCACAAACCAATTTCGGGACACTAAAAATACCCCTAAAGATGGACTGGTTGTCAAGCTTTTGTGCTTCCATGACGAATGACTGTCATAGGTCCGTATGAAAACTAGCTTCGACGGATTTACTTGTTAACCAAGGCCCGGAGTGGTTTCAATGTCACCCATAGACTGACGGAAGCTAATGCAGCTTAACCTTGCAGATAAATTGATCGCCGAAGATTTTACTTAGCTACAAATATTTCTGTTACGAATACTATCTCCAAAACATTCCATTGCCCACCTAAAATGATACCTAAAAATAATATTATAGTCTAACATATTTCTTTTACAAGTATCACTTAGTCTGGTTCGCTTCAAGAGGCATTCAGAGGTCCTCGAAGCCGCAACAATAACGTATTGAGTTCCACATCACATTAGTGAACAAGTACGGCCTAAATCTACACGGACCGTATAATGACCCAATTCCTTCCGTACTTATAACTCAAGAGTGATAAGCTGTAGAAAATATATGTCTTTACGCCCTTTTAGATATTATGTTATCGTGTTTAAGCAGGTTTTGAATGTATTTTTGAAAATATCATTGTTATCATGTTTTTTAAAAAGAGTGTCTATGGAGTTTCTTGCCGGTTCTTCTCCTTATTGGAACCGTGCAACTAGATTTGACTTTTCAAAAGTGCTATTTTAATGGTCTAATTGAAATAAAACATTTGACTTTGACGTTGAGTTGGCAAATTTTTTGGATTTTTTAAAATACATGTTAAAATTGAGGTCAAATTGTAACTATTTAAAATCTGCCGAATTAGTCCTGTGATCGTGAGTGCGACTGAAAGGCCCTGGTTATCCTCCTGATAGTCCTAACCCTTATTACATGAGCCCTAAACATACCGGCGAACTGTTTCATCCAGTTATGAATACCAAGAGTTGGTGCTCGCAAACTGAAATATTTCGGCAACATTTTCTCTTTCCACTTTTTATCTTCATTGAAAACCAACGGCTAGGGTTGTTTGGTTCTTTTATTTATTATTAATTCTTAATGTACAAAAGTGTACAAAGGCGGTCTTAATGCCGTAGGCATTCTCTACCAGACAACCTTTAGGTGGTGCAGAGACGATCACGGTAGATGCACTAGAAAGGTGGAAGTGAGACATATAAAACGAGTATTATTGCTTAATAACCTATAAACGTATAAACTTACATAAAGGTACTTTACAAATATATATATATATATACGATACATATATATTACCAAACATATATATATATAATATATATTTATATGATACAATACATAAATAATATATACAATAATAAAAATAAATCAGTGTCGAGATGAATCTAGCAGTGTCTTGTCCAGCAAGTATTTGCGCAAATAAGTTTTAAAGGATTGCCGACTGTTGAGCATCCTGATTTCAAGAGGGAGAGCATTCCACAACAGTATTGATTGAACGAAAAAGGTAGAATGTACAAAGTCAGAGTGGTGAGAGGGACATTGAAGAAGACGATTATAAGATGATCGAAGACGTTTATTGTGGGAGGATGAAATATACTGGAAATGAGAAGACAAGTAAGATGGAGAATTGGGAGCAAAAAGTATAGAGTACAAAGTAGTCAGCGCCCTTAAGTTTCTGCGTTGGCGAATAGGCAGCCATTTCAGACTTATTCGATATTCTGAGACATGATCATATTTACGTAGGTTAAATACGAATCGAATGCAATTGTTGAGAAGGCGGTCCAATTTATTGAGTAGATCTGCATTCAGGTCAAAGTAGCACACATCGCCATAGTCGATTATGGGGAAAACTAAGGTCTCGACAAGCATTGCCTTTGTACGCGCTGGAAGAAAATTTCTCAGACGGTACAGAGACCGTAGAGTTCCTGTCACTTTTTGGCTAACACTTGAGACTTGCGATTGCCAATTTAGAGTGGAGTCAAGGTTTAGTCCAAGATCCTTGACGCCGCTGGGCGTGATAGGAATGGTTATGCCATTGAAGATTATCGGTGGAACGTGAGAACTGCTCACCTTGCTGATATTACGGTGGCTGCCTAAAATAATGGCTTGACATTTATTTGGGTTCACCGCCAAACCAAACCTATCAGCCCAGTCCCTGATTGAGTTAAGATCGCGGTTTACAGTTTCGATCGCGTCGGATAAATCTCCTACTTTAGCTTGAGAGTACAGCTGTAGGTCATCGGCATAAAGATGATACGCACACTGAAGATTTTGGGTGATGAGATTTATAAAAATAGAAAAAAGTAGAGGAGATAATATACCGCCTTGGGGAACACCAGTTTCGAGATTGCACCAGGTTGAGAAAGACTCCTCTACGTGGACTGATTGCTGGCGTTCCCGAAGATAAGAGGAAAACCATTCCAGTACTTCGGGAGATATCTTAAGATGGGACAGGATGGACAGAAGGATATCGTGACTGACGGTATTAAAAGCATTCGAGAAGTCAACCAAAACCAATACAGTAACCTTAGTGTCTTCCATGCCGAACCTAATATCACCAGTCACTTTAAGGAGTGCAGACACAGTACTATGTCCTGGCCTAAACCCAGACTGATAAGGACTTAAGAGTTTATTAGCGTGAATAAAGTGGGAGAATTGTTTCTGGACGCAAGCCTCTAGAACTTTTGACAGGAAAGGAAGAATGGAGATTGGACGGAAGTGACTGGGAAGAGATGGGTTTGGAATCTTGGGTAAAGGCAAAACATAGGCTTTACGCCACTCGGATGGAAAAGAACTAGTATCAAGAGACACATTTATGATATGTGTGATGGCAGGAAGGAGGTAGTCCAAAATTGTGGTTATCATATTCCGACTGATATTGTCACAGCCCACAGCTTTTGACTTAATAGACAGGATAATTTTCTTAATCTCACCCGAATGAACTGGAGAAAAGTGAAAGGGATTTATATTGGGATGCGATAGACCAGTCACGAAATTAATTGTTTGACTTTTGGTAAGATGATCTAAAGGAAAAGAAGTGGAGAAATGGTTGTTAAGATCGTCTAAGCCAATGGAGTTCGGAAAGTCTAAATGTCGCTGTTTGCCTATACCTAGAGTTCCTAGGAACTTCCAAATATCGACAGAAGAGGAGGAGGAAATGTTATCTAGAATATGGCGGCGTTTAGCATTACGTATCATTTGATTACACCGATTCCTAGCAGCCTTGAAGAGGATCCAGTTGTCCTCGATACGGTCTTTTCTGTATTTCCGAAAAGCACGATCCCTCCGTCTCATTGCCATCAGAATACCCCTCGTCATCCAGGGTGCAGGTGGTCGTTTTAGCTTGACCTTTTTGATTGGAGCGTGGGTGTCAAAGAGGTTCATCACCACCTGGTTAAAAATACGCACCTTGTCATCTATTTCGGATTGTTCTTCTCTTTCTCTTCGGTCGGTCAGCTTCCAGTCTAACCAGATGCGGCTGAATATAAGTATTTTACACGAAGTGACTGTTTGTATCCCAATTTTTGGGTAATACTGGTACCCTGAGGCTATCCTCAGTATTATCAGTATTACCCAAAAATTGGGGAACAAGTCTATACTTGTTGTCAGGCTTTTTGGGCTTCTGACTATCACTAACGATTGTCATAGGTGTTCGTATGACGAGCGGAACTGACGGCTTTAGGTGCTCTCCGAGGTACGGAGGGGTTTTGATTTGTAAAGAATGGTCACCCATCCACAGACTGACTGTGACTAGCGCAGCTTAACCTTGCAAATCGCTTGATCAGCTTAGTTATTACTTAGCTATGAGGCCTTCTGGGGCTGGCGTTGTTCCATAAAAATATGGAATACTAACTACACATCCTAATATTGCCATCCCCGTAATGAAACATTATGGCCATTTTCATTTTCACAACAAAAACGAACACAGCACCGCACTATTTTGATATAACGGAGACACTCCAAATTGTTATTAATGTTTAAAAATAAAAGAATTTGGCATGCCAACATTAAATTCTGAATTCTGAAACAAACAACAGTTGCCGCGACGCTGAATACCAGCCATACAGCCATTTAGTCTCCCCACTACCGCGCAAACTCGAACGGTTAAACTTTCTAGAAATTCAATTATGTCTTAGAATTTAACTTCGGGTTCTTCCCTTAGTTTCTCATAAATAAATAATTCAACATTAGCTAAACTCCCGCGGGCGGGTTTAAAGGTAGAAACATAATAGCTTGTCGTGTCGTGACATGCCGAAGAATAATCATGTTGATACATTTGTTAAGGTTAGAGAGAGAGAGGGCACGCCAGAAGAGTGGTGGTAAGGCTCCGCATGGAGAAGTGGCTGTAGAGGCGCCACAGTGCTCTCATTTTCCCCAGGACATGGGTGTTTTGGGAAGTACTTATGTCGCTTACACCGGGAGCCACTGCCTGTAGCCCGATTCACGTAATTAAAACCGTAGCGATGTCGCAGCGACTTAATCGTTGAAACTGTTTTCCTATTCACATCCGTGATCGAATCGTTTTCAAATCGTTGAACACAAAGAACAACACAACAGTTTTATCACCACAGATTTTTCAATAGAACGACTTCTCCTAGCTCTGATTGACGGATGTGTGTAGGAAACCTGTTCCAACGGTTAAGTTGCTGCGACATCGCTACGGTTTTAATTACGTGAATCGAGCTACTGGTTGTCACCATTGCGTAGATTGCCCCGAGGATGCGGTGCGGCACACGCTGGAGATATGCCCGGCTTAAGTGGAGCAGCGCCGTGATCTAGCCGTGACGGTGAGTGGTGGCGTCCGTCAACAAAACAACACGTTTCTCTAATACTACTAAAAGTATAAACTCCAGAATTAGCTAGAATACCTCGACGATACTCAGATTATCCAGATTCATATATTTCCTGAAATATTTTATCTTCTTTAGGATCCTATATCCATTATTAGCTGTTATATTTATATTAATATATATACTGCACGTTTGGTACAGCGGTTCAGTTGGTCACTTCACTACTGTCCTTGTGCCATGTGCCACGGGTTCGATTCTCACCCGAAATCAATATTTATGTGTTCGAACGGAAATTTTTTTAAAGTTTGTGTGTACTTTGTGTCCATTAAATTAAAGTTTTTATGTCTCCTGAGATAGGGCAGAGGGCACAGGCTTGAGACTCCTTAGTGCGCTAGCTATTTTTTTAAAACATAAAAGAAACCTTATACCACCACGACACGAAACGCTAGTGTGTTCCCACTTTTACTGTCTCGTTTTATATGTAATTGTCATGGCAGAAACGTAAACGTGAACGTGAACGTTATCGTAACACGTAACGTAACTGGCATTGTCGTCCACATACACATAGTCGTCATAAAAGTGAGTTTTACTTCTTCCCTGTTTATTGTTACAATTCTATTTTACTTAACTTTTTTCGGGAAATTAAAACGATAACGAGCATCTGTGACTGGGTTTTCGTTTTAATTTAGGCCAATATTGTTAGCATTTTTTAAAGAAGTGTCTAGTGTTTTCACTTTTCAAAAGTGCTATTTTAATGTTCTCATTGAAAATATTTGACTTTGAAAAAAAAAAAAACATATATATACTACTTATTAAATACTGTATCACAATGCGGTATTTTCCATTACTAAAAACCACTGCAAAGAATATATAGTAGTTTTGCACAAACAAAACCGCATAAAAGTGCTAGTCCAATATAATAGGAACGAGAATTGTTCCATCGAAAGTGTGTTTTAAATTCAAAAAGAGAATTATAAAAACACAGTGGTAAAATTCAACAATGTGGAGCCAAAATTCGATGGGATTACTGTAGCTATAAAAGTGGAAAAAATGTACCAGTTTAATATGTACATCCACAACTTGCCTCCTAATCTCCATTAGGCGATATAACGATTTATATTAGGCCTGAACACTTCTAAACGGCTATAACAAAGTTCTCTATCGCTGTTTCATTATGTGTAATGTTTCTTCTTAAGATTTTGGCCACGTAAAATATTTTCGCCCCAATGTGCTTCAGTGAAGCGAGGTTATCATGTCTTAGAGTAATTACATCAACTTCTGAGATTCAGGGATCTGTTTGCGGACAGCTGCGATGATCAATAAGTTCCAGTTAAGCTTCACTTGCTGCAGTTGGTATATGGATGGATTTTTCTTATCTTCTTGGTCGCTCATATTATATCGTCTTGTATAAAATAATATTAATATCGGTTTTTTATACGAGTTTAAGAAACAGTTTCAGTAGGACACAAATATACGTCATCTACTGTACGACGCAGATTTGAGTCCCGCTCACGGCCAGTTTTTCTTTTACAAATAGGTTTTATAACTTTATAAACTGCTACGTGTAAATATAGTAAAAAAAAATATTGTTACTCTTTAATTGCAATTTTATCCAAATAGTATCTCAGTATTATTATTGTTATTGTCAGACCGGCCGGTCCCATTACAGGGCAAAGGCCACCCTACCCTCCTCCTGCTCCTTACGGTTTAAGGCTTTTTCGACTTAATGTTTCAAGTAGGATTTCAGTTCATCCCGCTATCAGTATTAACCCTATTAAAAATTACAAGACGGTTAAGTTTAACTTTTTCAAGTTTATCGTCTTGAATTATTGCGTAACAGTCCGCAAGCTTACCTAATGTACCACGAAACGGAAACTGAAACTTCAGAGTTTCGTTACTTCTAAGGAGGCTTTGATTTACACAGCTTACCTAATTACGCCAAAGTTGGAAAGTAACTGCTTGAAGGAAAATACGTATTTTGTTAATAATTTTAGAATTTTGTGTTTCGAATTACAATCGGCAAAATGGAAAAGGAGTGGCTATGAAAAGTTTGCCGACCAACCAACTTTCTTTTGCTTTTTTATTTACATACATTTAAACACTCGGGAAAGAAACCGTCTTTTGTTTTTTTTATGGTTTTCAAAATGCTCATGGATCATCTATCACCGTGGGAGGTGGCAGGGTATGTCAGTCTCGTACTGACTAAAAACTGCACTTACCTTCACTTGCCCTATAGTCATGGCGATGGGATCCGTGAAATTCGCCCCTATCATGGCAGGCTGCGATGCCTTTCAATCAATGAGGCCTTCTCTCGCATTTTAATTTTATTTATTTATTCATTTATTGAAATAAATGCCTGAAGGCAACAAGGCCCATAAACAAAAATAAATAGAACAAAAAATAAAATACTATAAAATATATACAACAATATTACTATTTCACACGTAAATTCGTCGCGCGTCACTCGGTGTTAGGTATCCAGCCTCAGAATCGCCGGAACAGTACTCCTATTGGCCAAAACTCTTCCTTCATCAAAAGCACGAATGTATCTACGTACCTACATACGTACTTTTAGATTTTAATCACAGTTTACGACGTTTTTCTTAATCCTACTAAGTTATAAATGTGAAAGTAATTCATTTTGTCTTTCTGCCTGTTGCGCTTACACGCCACTGAACCTATTTTTATGAAATTTGGTACAGAGATAGATTAGACCTTGTAGAAGGAAAATTATTATTATATTTTGGACATTTATAAATAACACCATCTAGTTAGCTGCTTAGTTAGGTAAGCAGAGTTCGTACTATGGGTACAAGATAATGGATATAATACTGTAATACTTATTTATTTGTAAATACATACTTATAATACATAAGAAACACCCAGACAAACACAAAAACTTAGGCTACCTTTTGTCTCAAAAAGCCTTTGTTGTGCGGCTGAAACCACGGGCAATAGCTAGTTTAGAATAAAAAGATACGAAAAGCCTTTCCATCTGAATTCAAATACAATAAGAAGATAACACGCCACATGGCTTGTTTTACGACTAGAAATAGACGACTATTTTTATTCATTCCTTCTGTTCGCTCGTACCGTGGCTAAGTGCCTCTATGTAGGCAGAATATAACTTTCCTTTGCCATAAAACATTGAGGGTCCAAATGTACGGTAAATATGTATGTAAACACAGGCAGGGACGGGATGTGGAAGAAATAAAATGGCTGAATATTCGGCAAAGAATTTGTGATTTACTTAATCTATCCGATTGTCTATTGTGTTAGCATTATATAAACTTGAAGAGGAAGGCAGAGTGTTACAGTTGTCAACGCACAGATCACTATAATTTATTTTATGTAATAAGGAAGAACCTACGTGGCTCGTGGCTAAGTGGTAACTACGCTGATTAACCGATCTGCGAGGTTAAGCTGCGCTAGTGATGGAGTGAAACTTAATAGGTTCATTTGCAGAGTTCACACACACTGAAACTATTTCAGGTATACCGTCACGCCTGCATTCCCCGAAGGATTAGGCAGAGGTGTATAGTAATGCACACCCACGGTTTAGGTGCTACGTAATATGGGTTGAGCCTATTGCCGTTAACAGGGAAGAAATCCAACCTCTGCGCTTACTGAGAATTTCATTAGAAAACCCAAAAACACTTTGTTCGACCTGTAAATCGAACCTTGAACTCGTAGCTTAGCCATCACGCTTAGGACCACTAGTCTAATGAGATAGTTAAAGAATATTACGTAATGGAAAAACACAATAAAACTGTTAAACCTGGATATCAAATGCAAGACCTCATCCACAGCAGGTACGCCTAAAACAACTAAACGAATGAGAAAATTTATATGGGTAATTTTATATGAACAAAGGAAACTATCTTTTTAGTTAACGTGTGTGTATCTGCGACATTACTTCAGGGTACTGACAACAAATGCGGAACACTATCTAACACGACCGCGTAACTAAAACACTTGCCAAGGTGCTATAGACCAAACGTAATAAAGCTATTCAACACACTTAGCAGGTAATGAATTTTGACGCTACCGTGAAACCGAGATGTTTGCACGACCGACGCTTCGCGTATGCTGATTACCTCCAAACTAAAACAAACCTTAAACACAAGTAGTAGGGTATACAGTTACTATTTTGGATCTTACGTTACTTTGCTCGTTCGAGACTATGACAAATTGAATTTTACCGATATATTAGCTTATCTCCTTGGCTTAACACTGACTAAGAAACAAAAGAGTACTTAGTTAGGGGTGTTAACTTTTTATAAAAAAAACTGAAATTCATTTTTGAATTAGTAAGTAGATAAAGTAAATGTATTTTGTTTGAGCGGTCATTTATTTTTTCCCTTTAATTAACTGTCATATTTAGAGACATGGAAACAATAGATGTAGAGTCTGAAATTATAACGAAAAGCCTTTTTTTGTTGTAACTATTTTGCTATCTCAACCAAACTTTTTGCTGGCAAACTGTCGGTGTACAAAACACACGTCTGCCTTACCTCTCTAAAATGCAAGCTTGTCGGTTCTGTAAGTATATATTTTCTTATTAAGGCTAAAACAGAATAGAACTGTTATTACTCAGTACCTACGTAATTTGTGTTAAGTCGAAACAATACTTTTAGAACAAGGCTTCATATATCAGGTTTACGACTTTCACATAAGTTGAGACGACACAGGAGCAATGTAAAAATATACATTATAATTTAACATAATGTGTTGTATACATTTTTCCATAAAGTCGTATAAGACTATCAAAAATAATAATGTATAAAATATATCATCATCATCAACCCATATACTATCCCACTGCTGGGCACGGGTCTCCTCTCAGAATGAAAGGGACAAGGCTATAGTCAACCACGCTGACCTAGTGTGGGTTGGCAAACTTCACACGTCTTCGTGAAAATCTCTAAGGTGTGCAAGTTTCCTCACAATGTTTTCCTTTACCGTTTAAGCTAGTGATAATTAATTACTAAAAAAAACGCACATGAATTAGAAAAGTCAGAGATTCGTGCTGTAGCTTCGAACTCGAGACCTTTGACTAGGCATTCCAATGGTCAAATCGCTAGGTTATCACTGCACATGCTGATTAATGTTCCTTGAGTTTTAACATTTTAATCACTGTTGATTTCTGACATTTACGCGTATATTGTACATTGAAATAAAACTACTTTTTACGGATGTTATCACCTTATATGAAATGATCATTGTCATATCATATAAAATATATAATTATGTCAATTATGTCCTACTCAGTCATACTGTTTCTACTGTTACAGTTTTGTGGGACATTTTGTTCATTTATAAGTTTTAATATCCTTATAAAATACAATAAATACATAAATAGTAATGTTTTTTATAATAATCAAGCGAGTCAACAAAGCAGTTTGATTGAAAATTATGGCACTCAATTCAATAGCAAAAAATAGCAGTGAAATTTGCATACAGTTCGTAACTATACAGACTAGTAGTTATTTTCTAATATTATTATTCATCATACTCCTTGTTCCACATTACTTGGGCTCGGCGCAGTATGTCTTATTCTTCCATACTCATACTCCTACTCATACACTCATATACTCCTTCCATACTCATACTCCTACTCATACACTCATATACTCCTTCCATCGACTCTTTTAGCCGTCATCTTATCCCTCACTTCCCTTGTAGCCATATCATCTCTCACATAGTCCACTTTTATTTTCTTGTCTCCCTCTTCCTTTATATCGATCTAGAATGCTCAAAAACTAGGGGTAACGTGTTCTATTATTATTATTATAATTATATAGTGTCCCACTGCAGAGCAAAGGCCTTGCCACTCTTCTACTTCTCTCTATTTCTTTTCTGGCATTAATATTACAAAAAATCTCCCCAAAATAAGCCTACCTTGCACCATTCTAATAAAAGGAACGAGACGTTTCCTGAATATTTGATATTATTATGGGAACGTTATGTTTACAACCGAATTCGGTAGAAAGAGTACGGGTTTATATTCACAAATTTAAAACATCTCGAAAGTACAATTGGAATAAAAAATGATTCTTATGTTGCAGGAAGTTGATTACTTAATATATTATCCATCAAGCCTGTATTCTCCAAACTCCGAGCTTTTTATACAAAAATCCAATAACTGCAACCTAGGAATTGAATATATGACCTCTAATTAATAAGGTTAATTAGGTGGTTTTATACAAACAAAACGTTGGTTACAAATAAGAGGTAATATAAAAATATACAATCATATTTTGATATCACATTATTATACATTAAAAGCCCTTAAGGTTTTTTTATGCAATTATTTCATAAACTACAGTTTATTCCACTAAGTATTTAATTGACTGCGTTTATTTTATTTATTATATTATGTCTCCTATAAAGAATACACTAGGTGTACCCTGCGGTTTCACCAACGCTTTTTGCTCGGCCCCTGAGGGTCTTGAGGGGCTATCGAATGTAAAAGACCTTACATCAGATACATACATCGTTTTTTTTTCTATTCAACAGGTATTTTGAGAGATTAGCATGTTCAAACAAACTATAACGAAACGCTTTAAATCAAGTTTCATCATTCGTACCGCTGAAATATGGAATGAGATTCCTGAGTGGGTCTTCCCCAATAACTATAATCTGTGTGTCTTTAAATCTCGAGTGAATCGGTTTCTTCTAGGCAAGCGCGCTCCACCGTAGATCGCAGTGTCGCTTAATATCAGGCGAACTAGTGTTCGAGCGTAGGCCTATCGTGAATAAAAAAAAAACTATAAAAAATACATCGATAATATAATATCACTATTAATATAGTCAAAATATCACTATAATAAGGGGTTAAGTTATATATTTAAAACAAATAGTTGTAATACCTACATAAACAACACAACGTTACTGTGAATCAAGGTACCTACTAAGTAAAGGGTAAATTCTTTGCTACGTTTTCGTAGCAAGTGTGCTACGCCTTCGTAGTAACTGTGCTATGCTTCGTAGCAAATGTGCTACGAGAGATTCGACAAAGTTATAGGCTACGATAATAACAAAGTAATTCTATTTTAGTTTTTTTTTTTTTTTAAGGTTTCATTAACGTATATTGCTACAAAATAGACACAAAAGTTAATTAAGTAAAAGAAAATATCTTTAGATTTAGGTACTTAATTCCAATACAATCATTAACAAAAATTTTTTTTTTTATTTCGCCAAAGTTGTGGGAAAGAAAGTTGTGAAAGATTATAATTTCCAATGCAAAAAATCGTTGTAGGTGTACTGTATTAATAAGAATTTCATACAAGACCTCATACTAAGTAACATCGTTCGCGACCAGTGAGTTAGCTATACTCCTTACAGTTTGTAAGAGGCATCTTCACTAAATTAAAAACTTGCCGCTAGGTACTTGCTTAAAACTCATTTCTCCTTAATTCTCCTAAGAGCTGGCTGTGACATTTTGTCCAAGCATCTTTATTACGTTTACCGTATCTTGTAAGAAGTCCTTTACGACTTGTGTACGTTTATGTCGGCAAATTACACGAAGAGACCCGACGGTAAGCTAGAACGATGATGATGTCACACTTTTATGGTCTACTGTGGAGTTCTGTATTAAAATCTTTATAGTTTTTATGCCTCAATTTGCTGTGCGATAATTTGTTTTAATAACAACGACAATTTATTTAGGCCTTGTAACCTCTGAAATATTTTATATCGAATACAACTTAGAAAAGGATTTTGAACTAAAACTAATTTTATAGCATTTATACATATTATATACACTCACGCATTTTTTTCATAGGGGTAAACAGAAACGAAATAACGCTACTTACTACGTTTCCTGTATTCTTCTTTGATGCGTCCACATTCATACATTTTGTCATGCCGATGATTAAAATGATTAAATGATTTTTATTTCTGTAAATAGATCTTTTAAAGACACTTTTACAAGTCAATATTTTACACATTTTTTTAAGCCAGATGGCTTCGGCCGGTTATGTTATTAAAATAAAAACATGCATTATATTCGTGTGTCAGAATGAATAAAGTGCTATTTTACTTAACTAGCTCGGAAAATGACATATTACTACTCTAAGACCGGGGCAGGATGTAGCTTTATGCAGCCGTTGGGTCGTAAAGTTGTAAGTAAAAAAATAGGATAATAATATATTTAACATAATAAAATAATCCATTATTACCGGGAATGCAAAATTCGAATTTCGAACAAAAATCTTACTAAATGAACACAAGTTTGATTAAATTATTATAAAAAAAAAACCTATATGTAAGGTACCTGTGGTGATACTGAAAAAAATATGTGTTATTAGCGCGCGCCTTGAGCGAGCTGTCGCGGGATTTTGTTGATTTTTATTTTTCGTGACTTGCATTCATTGTTATATTATCAATTAGGTCATTAATGAATATAATATTGTATACAATCTCCACAAATAATGATATTAATAATATCTATAAATTAATAAAATCTAAACAAGTGTATATAATATAATATTTAATAATAAAAGTAAATATGACTTAAGGTTCATGAACTGAAAGTCTTAGGAAGGCATCTCTAATTGTTTTCCTATACGTCTATAATTATTTTTGTTTTCCTAGTAAAAAGTACGAGTGAAACATATCACTCGGGGAAAAATACACATTTCAAATTCGTGTAATTAACACATTCACACTCGTTAGTAATTTGTCAGTTTTTCCCCATGGTGAACAACCTACTATTAAGTACTTAAGAGGTTACATTAAAGAGGTCGAACTATGTCAATAGCAATCTTTTTCTTTTATTTTTTTTATTCCAGTATAATAAACAGAATTTATTAGTACACATCAACTGCATTGTTCTCATGAACTATTCAGATTTAAATAAACCAAGATGAACACTGTAATCATGTTTTTTTTTAAAGAGTGTCTATGGAGTTTCTTGCCAGTTCTTCTCCACAAGACCCACTTTTTGGAACCGTGCAACTAGTTTTGACTTTTCAAAAGTGCCGTAATGATCTAATTGAAATAAAATGTTTGACTTTGACAAAGTTGTTGAAGATCACACAATCTGACTTTTAGTTTATGACTTAAAATTGTATTCCTTTTACAAAACACTGAAATATACAGTCATTATGGATGGTCTGTCCCGCAATCCGCAACGTCTAGTTTGTAAAGCGGTCGCTAACGAGGTACAACCTACTCGTGTAGGTATATATACTTAACTGCTTCATTAGCCTAGTAAGTCCGACCGAGGTCCTGGCTTTGGGTCCCAGGTTGAGCAGTGTTATTGGGTTTTTCTCTAACCTATGATAATATTTGAGATTTTGAGAACATAATATGTACACTGGCTGATGTAATAGTAATGAATGATTATGAATAAATTCATTTTTTTTAAATGAGATATTTGTCCGAGATGTTGTTGCTCCTGTAGGTATCGAGGGTGCGTTTAAGAAAACACTCTTTCACAAACACAAACACCAAGACCCGGAACAACTATAAATAATAATAAATTCTTTATTGACATAAATGGGTACAATACATATGAAACCTCTGGTCCCGAAACTAGTGCAAACTGTATTTCAGGGACCAGTGTCTTCGCCTTTCAAAATATACTATAATTATGTCATAAAAGACAATGATTACAAACTAAATCTTAATTCTAGACATTTTGTGGTCGCGTTTGGTGTGTTTGTGTGTGTATGTGTGTGTGTGCGTGTGCGTGTGTGTGTGTGTTTGAGATAGAGTTTGTGTGATTTTGATTGGGTGTGCGTATGTATGAGCCGTTAACTATTTATAATGTTTTCTATATCGTCATACTATAAAGGTCATACAAATATTTATTCCGTGTGGGGATAGAACCCATAACCCGTAGCGCGGAAGCCGCTGCGCCAAACGTGTCATCTCATCCTAAACAAAAATAAAATGTCGTATTATATATAATTTTTACCGCTACAATAAATTAACACAGAAATGTGTTGCTGGGGAGTTTGTTGCGTCGTTTCTTCTTCCCAGCTAAAATACTAGGAGGCGGCGAAGGGCGGGCGGGCGTTTGGGGGCTTGCTAATATTTAATAATAACGTTCAAAAAGTATTACCTAGTAGTAAAAGAATTTTCTTGAATAATTTATTTTGACTTTGACTTATGAAATTTTCAGTAGCAGTTTAGATTTGTGCCCATTAACGGCAATAGGCTCGCCCTTTATTACGTTGGACTACGAAAATATCTTAAAATCAAACAAAAAATAAACAAATGTAATTGGTGAAACTACTCCCAGTAATAGAAAAACTTTTATTGTTGAATTTCTGTTAAGTACACCAAATTTGCTATTCTTTGAGAAAAGATGGAAGATTAATTTTGTAGAAACATTCGTGTTCCTAGAAATTTATCTGTTATTTCAGTCAAGACGCGATTTACTTAATGTATCTGTACTATTTCAATGAATCTTTTGACGATCTTTCTCTATATTTATGTTGAATTCTGAAATTAAATCTGAAAGGAAAATATTTCCAAAGGTATATAATTATATAATTAACTGCCTCTTTAACTTAGTGGTCCTAAGCGCGACTGTTACGCTAGAGGTCTTGGTTTCGATTCCCAGGTCAAGAAATGCTATTGGATTTTTCTATGAAATTCTCAGTAGCAGCTCGGAGTTTGGATTTGTGCCCGGTTAATGGCAATAGGGTCACCCCCTACTACATGAAACATTGCTACTAAACACTTATTTTCATCACATGGATCCTGTGGGAATCGAACCAACACCCTCGAGATCAGCAGTGCGATAATAAAACTACCTGACAACAGACTTTACTTCAAATATTTTGATCCTTTGTTGTATACAAATACTGCTATTCTGACCTTTTTTCAGCTGATTTGTGCAATTTCAGAGCGCTCAGGTGCGTCAAAGATGAGTTTTCACTTGAACAGTTTTGGGCCCTCCGTCGTCTGAATAGTTTTTACGGTTTTCATTAATTTCGTGACGGGTGAAGTATGTTCCAGATTTTCGTCCCTTCTTTGTCTTTTAGTGAAGTATTATGGAATAAAATTCTGGGTTGCGAAAAGGTAAAGTTGAAGTCAAAATTACTTTTTCAAGATAAGCAAGCTGGAACTTTTTAGTATCGTTTTTAAATAGGCCCCAGTTCGGGAAATATAGGTTATGAGTATGTGAATTGTTATTTCATTGATATTTAGAGACAGCATTTCAAGGTCAGCTCAAGCTAACCAAAACTGATAAATTTCCCAATTGATTATAAACCTTATGATAATTAATTAAAGTTGAAAATCTATCTAAGGAATTTGTAGGTTGAGGTAGCTTGCCTCTGTATATTGTTTCACCCAAGTTAGTAGTCGCGCATTATAATAATAGTAGCAAGCATACTCTTTAATGGAAAACAGACTTAAGTAATATAATGTATAAGGTATGACGTTCACAATAGTAATAGTTGAAAGGCAAAGGTACAAATCCCCAGCAATTTGCCTCAGTACTAATGAGCAAACTGACGTGATTTTGCTGTAAATTAGCCACTGATTCGACGAGTTGTTTGACCGCAACAGTATACATATTGCGAACAGATGACTCACAAAAAAATAAGTTAATTATGAGCCTTATGCATGTGAATATACAGCCTTCACCAGAATACACAGAAGCTGTAAGTATAGCTCTGCTAAATAAATTATCTCACAACGTATATATCTTGAATTACATGCTTACTTAAGAGTTACCCGAGTCGATCCGAACATGATAACAAGTTGTTGGGGCTTACCCTGACTTAGAAGTTAACCCAGAACAATCTAAAGGGTCAAGGACTCCTTCATTTAATTTGAGGCCAGATATTTCGTGTAATAAAATATTTATTTCATAATTCTTTTATTTTTTTATTTTCTTATTTAAATTATATTTTTAAATATCATTACATTTTTGAACAGGTAGAGAATAGCCCGACTCGGGTAGTACCTCCTCTTTGCAGAAAATCGAATTTAAATAACACTGCTTTAAGCTGTGTTGTGTTTCTTACGGTGAGCAAGGTTGCAGTGCTCCACGAGGAAACGTTATGTTGGCAGTGGGGGGACTTTGACCCTTATACTGCCAACCCAACTGTTTCTCTTTCATGTTATAGGTTCGGCAATGCGCAAGTGATACCCCTGTTATTACAAGGGCTATGGTAACCGCTTACCGGTGGGCCGTATGCTTGTTTGCTACTTTCGTAGTAATAAAAAAATGACAATCAGAATCAATAGACCACAAACGTCAACGTTGTTTTGTCAGTTTCAACTTTGTTACACAACAATGTCATACTAAATCAATACGAGTACATGTTGACGCGTACTTTGTTTCACTTCTAAATCTACTTGATGACAAATGGACATTCGAGTCAGACAGTTAGTTAAACAAAAAGGTTTCATTCAATAAAAGCTAACGAATCAGCTTAGAGTTTTCAATTCTGTAAACAGGAGGACTATTCTTTTAATTCAAAATATTCAAAATATAGTTTCAATCTAGTATGGGTTTCAAAATAACATACCAACACGTCTGTTTTCCTGAAAGGGACAGGCAGACGTGTACTAACGTACACCCATAGTTTGCTGGTATATTTAGGTTCTATATAATAGGGGGCGAGAGTATTACCATAGCTAGGCACCAATCACAATCCCAGCTGCAGCTGAAAAGTTCATAGAAAATCCTTATTAAAGTTTGTTCCACCCTGGGAATCAAAGCCGGACCTCTGGTGTTGTAGTCACACTTTCGAACAATAGACCAATGAGCAGTTCCAAAATGGTATTTCCTAAAGTAACAAATAATGTCAACTGTGAACAAATTATGCTATTTTAATATAATGAGATTGAAAATTGACACTAAGATGATGTTTACCAGAATTAGTCTTCATAAGATTAAAAACAGCTCAAATCTTTTTTATTCCAATATAATTATGTTCGCAGTTTATTCTACTGAGAGCAATCATGTTTAAACTAATAACTGAGCTGATATTCATATTGTACTTGAACTAGTAATTTTTACTAGTAATAGTAGTTTTTACTTGTGATGGCTTAAACTGTATTTACAGTCCTTAACGTTTCATTGGAGCTATGGATTTCGAGATCAACATGTTCACTACAACCGCCTCCAGGCTGTGGTAAATGATATTTATTTCTGTGAATATATCTTTTAAGACCACTTTTACAAGGAAAATTATTGTTTTTTTTTTAATACGAGATGAAGGCACGTGGAAGTCACAAACGTTAAACTTCATCAAAGGGCATCATTTTCCTCGCATCGGCTAATAACGCCTACACTAACCACAACTTTAATATAAACGCGACTTAAGCAAACAATTTTCTTTCTTTATTAGGGACGAAATTTGCGTTAGCCCCGCCTAATATCATCAATAATACTTGTAAATGGACCACAGGGTGTGTTTTCACTACGTATAAAGTAATTCTCATTAATTTCTACGCGGCATGCGATGCGAGATTTTGGTTGGAGTCCAAGGTACTTTGAGGAAGGTACGGTCAGAAATGAAAATCGCAGAAAATAGTCAAATTTTGGAAATCTCACTGCACTCAAACTTTCCTTAGTTTCTAATTAATTTAAATTATATAACTGTCCTTTAAGCAGAGAGCTCCTACTACCATCTCGGGTCATTAAATTCCTTCTGGATATTTGGTTTAGTATATTTAATTTTGTTCTGAGACTTTCGTTGCTGATTGTACTTGCAAAGCATTGTTCTTACGTTTTGCGGTTAAGTAAAATGTATCATGACGATTAAATTACATTATTTTTTATTAGGCCTTTTTGGAGCATCTGTATTTTGACAAAATTGTGTGATAATGTAAAGCAATATGTGTCAACACGCAGGTTTTGTTAGCTAATTAAACTCTAGCGAATAATTATTTCTAACGCAATCTAACAGTATGTCTAGACACAGTAATCGTGCACTATATAACTCTTTTATCGAATTTACACATTTGTTTTATTAAAATTAGAAAGAGTGTATGTCTCTATGTATTTATGTCAAAATATGTTATTTATATTTTTTGTTTATTTTAGTGATATTTCTAATTACTTCTAAAAAAAGAACCAAGCAATATTGTCCTTTCATTATATCGAATACAAAAGCTAATGCAAATAACAAAGTTTTAAGTCAGGCTGTTCTATAATATCCTGCTCAGAAAATTAATAATTTGTTTACATTTAACCTACAAAACTTTTGATATTATAGAAACTGGAAACTTAAAAGCTTTTTAATTAGTATAACTAAAATGTTTAAATTACAATAAAGTTTGCTAAAATTAAAACTTTTTAATCTTTTGATATTAAACAGAACTCAATTGAATCACAGTAACCTACCTGAGGTTAAAAATATAATAAAGTAAAAAAAAAACACGACCTCAGGCACAATCCAGTCTAGACACTTTACGCAATGGTTATAAGTGAGACTGTAGACTATAAATTAGGTATACTAAAATGAAAGGGATCAAATAGTGTTCTTCTCATCGTCGTAATTTTTTTAATAGGTTCACCAACAATATTGTATAAACTAAAACCATGATGGTCCTATAATTAAATACTTTAAAATTTAATTAAAAGTGTAACAAACAAACAAAATAGTTTTGTTTTCATATAAACCATATACAGGCACTTATGAAATGTCGAGTCTGGGTGCACGGTTCCAAATTAGTCGTTTCCTATGGAGAAGAATCGACAAGAAACTCCATGGTTACTCTTTTAAATTATCGCTTTGTATTACAATGACATTTGATACAGTAATAATTATAAATTGGACTGGATACTATATAACAGCCACTTAAAGGCAAATACAGCATATGAAATAACTACAATTGAGAGGATTACTTCTACTTAATAATAATCTAAATATCTATTAGGCTAGAGAAAACGGATTTCTATCCAAAACTATCAAATTTTCTGAATTGCAAATGAACCTTATTAGTTTGCATTAAAGTTGAAAATCTATCAAAGAAATTTGACAGATAAGGGTAGCTTGATGTCCTGACCTCTGTACGTACATAATATCTGAATGCAAATCAATTTTATTGGTTAAGATATTTATTATTTTGCAAGTCTTGAACAAGAAGAATTGACGCCTAAAGTTGTCCTCCGTAGAGGTGGGCAGTGTACAGAGTAATGAGCAGATACACATCCGAAGATATTTCAATTTTATCGATATAAAATCTCTATAGTCGTTGTCTATACGTCAGCCCGAGCAAAAAGGAAATAAATTCAATTCGGGATTAACGTTTTTATATGGAAATATTTCCAATGCCCATTCTATAAACCCTTTTAAGTCTCTTTGTACACAGCTTATGAAAATTTTATTATTATATTAAGGAGACTAGACTGCCTAATTAGTCTAGTGGTCCTAAGCGCGACTGCTACTCTAGAAGTCCTGGGTTCGATCCGAAGGTCGAGCAAAGTGTTATTGGATTTTTCTATGAAATTCTCAGTAGCAGCTCGGAGTCTAGATTTGTGCCCGGTTAATGGCAATAGGCTCGCCATTTTCATGGGACCTAAAACATACGCCGGGCGAAATGTGGGTGTAATTTAGTGCACCTCTGCCTAACCCTTCGGGGAATACAGGCGTGACGGTATGGTATGTATATTAAGGAGGTTACCCTACCAATTGACGTCACAGTGACATTGAGTTAGGTAATAATGTGCACTAAGCTACTGGATGCGTCCTTAGCATGATGTTGATTTATTGCTGACAAGCGTCTGACGTAAGATTGTGGCAGTTCTGGTTGAAGTAGGATAATTCATTTGTGACTCGTACCTATTACCGAGAAAAGAAATATTTACAGCTCTGATTGTCGCGCTCAGCAGTCAACATGTCGGCTATCACGTTGATGAAGTCTGTGTAAATAACCTAAGTTATGCAGACGACATGGTGCTGTTGAGCGTATCGGTCTGCGGACTACGCAGATTATTGAAGGTGTGTGAGAAGTACGCTGATAGGCCTGGTGTATAATGCGGCAAAAAGTCAATACATGGTCTTTCGGACTTGAGCCAAGTGCCCTACAAATGTACCACAGATAGTATTGAAGAATGTACCATTACAACAGGTAAATACCTCAAGATGACCAATATCTCAAGATGACAACGCGCGAGTAATATCACTGTGTTACTTGCCTTTATGCTGCGGTTGTCGCTTACCATCAGGCAAGTCGTATGCTTGTTTATTAACATATCATAATAAAAAAATGAGAAGCGCTGTGATTCAAGTACGTTGTAAGTAGCTTTGGTAAATACAGTAATAAATAAAATATATTTGTATTTTGTTTTGTTTTAATCATTATCTAAAATGGAATAAACTTTTCGTTTTGATAGGATACAAAATAATTCTTTAATTTATTCAAAAACTAATGACCTTCTAGATCTAGGTCTATACAATGTTTTTCTTCTGTGTTTGCTGGTAGCTCTTTGACGGATTACCCTGTCACGAGTTTATCAACAACAAGTTACCGTTTATTAATAAATTATTTTCAATGTATACCTACATTTACACTTCTGACCACAAAAACCAGCAAAAATTGCCCATCGATTAGACCCCTAATAACTCACAGCGACGGGCATTGTGAAAACTGTCCTAATTAATTACTTATTATAACCCATAACATTATGTCCTCATTAATATTTATTACGGAGGTAATTATAGCCCGCGGATGCGGAATATGTGGGTGATGTCCAATTAGTAGACTAGATTATGTGTATATAATAATAACATGGAAGCATAATAGAAAAAATATTTTCCCCTCACATTGCAAATAGGTACTTACTATTTAATATTTATACCTATGTATATGTATAGTGTATATGGGTATTATCTTGTGTCCATTTTATTAGAGTAGTATAGTATCATAGTTTATTGTTTTGCCGTACTACAGCAAGTAGTAGGCACCCCTCTAGACGGTTGCCAGGCGCTGATTTTAGCTCACATCCTTGAATCCCGTTTACAAAGAAAATATAAAACGTGACAGTGAAGAATAATAATAATTATATAACTTAAATCTTACTTAACCAATAAAATCGGGATGAAAACAAATGTGAGTGTAGTACTTATTTATATAACCAAATTATTAACATTAATCATGTGATGGTAACAGTTTATTATAACATTATAAATTATTTATCCTAATTATTAGCTACTAGTTTCTGCCCGTGACTTCGTCCGCATGGAAAAGTTACTTTTAATTATCGTTGTAATTTGGCTAATTAACTCAAAATCGTTATAAATTATAGCCTATATGTTATTCTGATGTATAAATAATAATACTGTAAAGTTTTATCAAAATCCGTTCAGTAGTTTTAGCGTGAAAGAGTAACAAACATCCATCGTCACAAACTTTCACATTTATAATATTAGTAGGATAGGATAGTAGGATTACGAATGTGTTGTAGTACCTACTATTGTAGCTTATCCTTTATAGCAACTAAGAAAACATATTTGAAGCCTTATGAGAAAATTCTACAATTTATAATAGTCGCAGGGTTTAATGTTGGTGGACGTGGTGAAAGAAACGAACCCCATAACCGGCAAAGGACAGGGTAGGTATGGGCAGGTTTTAGCCAGTATGAGTTTTGACATACTCTTGGCAGACGATCGATGAGGATTGATCTTCCGCATTCCAAAAAAAGAGTTTAAGAAAAGGAGTTTAATAGTGACGGGTTTATCGAGTGACTATCATATTAGATCGACTACGATAGCTACAGAGGCAAAAAAAATGATGTGCCACATTGAGTAAAAAAAACACTTTTTCTTTCTTTTTATATGAATTCTATAAAACCTAACTCTCTATGTGAAATTTTACACTTATAATAATTATGCTAAGCAATATCAAGAAGAAAACATGGCTTCGTAATTATCAATTACGACTTACGTTTCATGTAACTATAGTACGTATACATTGTATATACAGTTGTAATTTGAATAACAAACGTTCCGCCACATTCGAATTCTGGCATACACGACGATACATTTACCATTACAAGTAAGATAATAGCCTAAAGCGTTTGTTGATAAATGTATGGCTCTTACACATTCGCACTCGGAAGATACGAGTGTTTCCTTTCAAAATTACTTATACATACTCGTAATTATCACAGTTATCAAGTGAATTGATGTTTGTGGTTTTGTTTTTTTTTTTTTAATATTCATAATTTAGTCTGAATAAATTTTATAGGGAAAGAGCAAATGGATAAGTTGCCCGGAATATTGGATCTATGGGATTGTATGGGTTTGTCATTTAGACAGTACGTCTATCGAATCATTTATAAAATAATATAGCATATTACAATATATGAGTAAATATATCCTTAAAATATTACTATATACTATACTCGTAATTACAGATAAAATTGTAGGCTTTATATTTATGAAGCGACAAAAATACAACTTTTGGTACATACAACATTTTAGGGATTGTGTCTTTTAGTTTTATGTGGAATAAAAATGTGCATGTGTTTTGTACAGTTATGTATAAATACTCGAAATGATGAGCATATTAATCATTAAATAAATGCCTGCATACCTGCATTAGAGATTTTCACGCCGAGGCATGTGAAGTCTAACATTAGGGTAGCGTGATAGAATATAGTGTAATCCCTCTCAATTTGAGCAGAATTTTTATGCTCTCATACTGAGGGGATAAGTATGTTTTAAATTGTATGACTTTCGTACTACGATTATAAATATAAATTTATTTATTTAAAGCTTTATGCACAACAAATTGTACAGAGGCGGACTTAATGCTGAAAGCATTCTCTACCAGTCGACCATAGGGTGATACAGAGACAAAACGTTGCAGAAATAAAAAATACTATTCACTATTAGACTATTACTGTTACTATTGTGCAAACTTAATACTAATTACTATTCTTAGATCCAGTGTATGTTTCCATAGCTTACTGGGCGTTAATCAAATTTATGCAATTCCTATGAAAATATTAAATACACTAACTAAGACCAACCTCCATTATGTCGACTCGTACACTCACAGTCAGTAAAAATGGGACAGCTCATTCGACCGTAATATTAGCGGCTGATGAACGTCATAAAACCAGTGAATCATTTGTTTTTGACCTCAACTGGAGTCAACTGAAGGATTTACTATTGTTCGCTTAGTGTACGCTCTTAAACTGCACCGTACTCCACGGTTGATGATACCTGAAAGTTTAATTATAAAAGATAATGAAGCTTGGGCCTCGTTTATCGCAATCTCGCAATTGCGACTGCTGATTATGAGGCTTTAGGTTTTTTTATGAAATTCGTTGTTAGTATTCTAGTAGTAGCAGTTTGGATAGCAATAGGCTTGCCCCCTGTAATATTGGAGAACAACTTTTACCGGCAAACCATGGGTGTACATCAGTATATATTTATTTTAGCTTTTAGGGATTCCAGCGTGATGGAAAAAAATTAAGTTTTTTTGAAAAGTTTTTAATTTAATAACACAAAATCAAACATTAAATCTAGACTAAAAAAAGTATAATACCGAGAATAACATAAAAAATAGCCTTCCCACAAAAAAGGATCCAATATTAACACAAAGCTCCGTTACAATCTTATTACATTATATGAAAACACGAGGCGACTCCACAGTTTTTTGTTACGGCCTAGTGCCCGCTTTATGCCGGCCGTGCCGAATACCAAAAAGGTTTTTAGTTGGCAGGTGTGCGTGCCGTCCACATTGTCCGGTTGAGCTTGAATACCTACCTGACCCGTATACCTACCGCTGAATGTCATTTTCTTGTTTTTCAACCTTCTGCCTTGTGTTACATGTTATAGGAGACTGCGGAAAATTTTTGATACCATTTCAGATTTCGGACTTCTTTTAGCTAGGCTTTATAAGAGAATAAGGTTTCTTTCCTTTGTTTTTCTTACTTTTGATTTAACTAGTTTTATCTGATGAGCTCCTTGCATTTCGTACCTCGCTCGCACCTTCCGGGTTCTGACTTTCACATACATATAACTGAATATAGTATAATTATTTGAAATGGTCTTAATTATGAGTGTGGGAACATAGGATTTAATAATCCACCTGATTAGACGTTTACGACATGCTTTTCTTCGTACAAAGACGAAACTTTATATTCTACTTTGACACACTGACTGTGAGATACACAACATTAGTAGGTATTTAACTTTATTAAGATCGATCTTTTTTCTCGTTTGTTTTTTCTTTCTTTCTTTGTGTTATTTGTGTCTCATTGGCTTTGGCTGAATAATTGTATTTTTTCTCTTTCTTTGAAAGTATATCGAAAACTAAAAGAAAATTGAGAAAGATACGCCTCCATCACCCGCTGCCGCTTATAACTTAAGGCTAATTTCCACGTTCACATGTTAAGGGATTTTGTCCGCTTACAACGTAACACTGTTTCATAGAAGGCTTTAGGCAGATAAACAGGGATTCACCCGGGTTCCGTGTAGAAAATGATATTTTTTTTACAGCTATGTTTTTTTTTGTGGAACTGACCAGTGATGATACTGCTATCAACCTCAAATCGTACAACAGGTTTATAAAGTCGTATTAGTCCTTTTTCTTTCGGTGACAAAGGTTTTGATGGAAGATTTTTTCCATTACGGAATTAAGGCTTCAGGGGTTGGTGCAAATGGGTTTTTTGTTAATAGAATACAGGCTTTTGTGTAGAATATTACTACGATATTGTGTTTATGATAATAAATGAAAATGACAGTTTTCTTTTCATTTTCTTCGCCCACATTTTATTGAATATCCATTATATTTGTATATCTCGAACATATCAAAATATGGGGTAAAATTCCACAAAAGTACGTATTTATTTTAATAGTAAAAGAAATCTAATGTATATAGTATCTATTGAGTATATTTACACATTTGTTAGAAAATTTAATGAGGACTTCTAAGGTATCAAAAAATGGTCTTGCTTTCCACAGTACAGTTAATACATACATCTTTTTAAAATAGCTCAGACTAGTCGTTCCTATTTCATCACAGTCCTTGACGTTTCCTAATTATACTACGGTCGGCTCTCAGTCCAGATGTGGTTGAATATAAATATTTTACAATGACTGACCTCCACAGTCCAATTACTGGACTTATCGACATTCTAAAGATAAACTGGTTGCCAGAGTTTCCTCTATGGATCATCAGTTTTTACTGACAAGTTAGTGTACTCCCATGAAGGAAGGTAAATAATGGTTATCAATGATCAATCAAATCCGCAACCGTCGTGAGGACACGTCCCCCAATGTCAGCCAAAGAACATTTGTATCCAATGACTCCCAGCAGGCTTTATCAGGTCGTCGGTCCATCTCGTTGGAGCCTGTTCTGTACTAGAAATATCGTTTCCAAATGAGCGGTCATCAGTTATAACAATTTACTTATAATTAGTTCATAAAACTGCCTGATTATTCCAGTTGTTATTAGCACGACTGGTACACTTGAGTTTTAGGTTTCGATTTTAAAGTCGGGCACTGTTATTTGGTATTTCTATTAAATTCTTAGTATAAGCTTGGAGTTTCGATTTGTGCGATTAATGGCAGTAAACTATACGGGTGTAATCTAGATGTATATTAGTACATCCGTGCCTAACTCGTTTGGGAATTATGTATGTATATTAATTGATAAAACTCTCTTCTCTTGCAGGAGTAGTTACATCACCGGTAGCGGCAACAGTGACCCGGGTACCAGCGATTGTTGGAGGGGAGGCAGATCTGCCGTGCGACATCAGACCTCCAATGCACAACGACAGCTTGCTACTAGTGGTGTGGTACAGAGATGATAACCCTGTGTACAGGTTAGTGTAATTCAGCAGTACATATTGTTTTCAATAGATGGCGCTGACAGTCACCATATTTTTTTTTGTATTCCAAAAAAAGAACCATTTACACTGAATACTTATACAGGTAGATGAGGTTACGACTTGAAATTAAACACACCGCCTATACCAGTACTATTGTAACATGGAACTTTAAAATAGGAAAATTAAATGATAATTATTAAATAAAGATAACGACTTTCCATATAATTATGTTTAATTAATGAGCTACATCAATTAAAAACAAAAAAAAAATAAGCTGCCAAACTTGTATCTATGGGAAATTGGAGATTTTAGTTATAATCATCATTTCCTATTCCACAGGTCTTTTTATCTTTTATTGTGTAGTCTCTTTTTATCCCATTGCGGGGCAAAGGCCTCTCCTAATTCAGTCCACGAATTTTTATCCTGGGCTTTTCATAGCACGATGACAAAACCAGTCGGATTAATCTCGCCTACGCTAGTAAAATTTTACAATAAACATATCTATCACATTGTATACGTCGTCCGTCCATCTCACTACCGGACAACCGACATTACTTCATAAAGTTGTCGATATTTCCAATATCAGCAAAGTACTGTTCACAAACTTATTGGAACTATAAGTGCACTCAGAGAATCATTCATTAGATTAAAGTTTTAATTCATTCTGAGTAAATAAGATTAAGAAAATCGATAAGAACGATTGAATTAGCAAGTAATTGATATCGGACTAGATAATTAAATTTAATTGAAAAATTATATCTCATAACTGTTATTAAATGACACATTTAATAAGCGTCTATAGGCTACGGTTATCGCTTACCATCAGGTGGACCGTACACTTGTTTGCCACCTTAGTAGTATAAAGAAAATTGGACTGACTGTCTCAAGGCCTGAGCATAAAATTCTTAGTTGGATACCTAGAGTTATTAAGTTTTTCTTTGAAATGCTTAGTTGCAGCTTGGAGTTTGGATTTGTGCCCGGTTATTAATAATAGACTTGTTCGATAGTATAGGACTAAAACATGCCGACAAAGGTGACAAAAGAAATTAATACTGGTATGGTGATATGTATTTTGTTTATGTACACTCCACAAATCTAGTGCTTGGCATTTGATTGCTTTCTGAATAACTAGCTGTTACCCGCGGTGTCATCCGCATCCCAAAAGCTTTAATCTTTCAATAAGTACCCATAGTCTAATTTATCTCTGTACCAAATTTCATCAAAATCAGTTCAATGGTTTACGCGTCAAGGCGTATCAGTTAGAGTTACGTTATAATATTAAGTAGAGGAGGGTTAACCGGCAAATGGTTTGGTATGAAAGCTGCTAACCCGCGTTTTCACATAATATGACAATAATTACACAGTCTTTGTCAAAATACAGATGTCTTTAACCACCTGTATACCTAACTATTTTATCGACTGTAAAATTAAAATTTATAAACTCAATAAATCTAGGATATTTTTCCGTAGCAAAATGACACTGATAAATTACACCAGTCAATTTTACATGTTGTGAATGCAACAAATCCTTATTTATTTGAAGATTTATGGTGTCAAATACCACAGCAGCTATACGGTTGGCATTTTAATAACGTACCATGAATAATATTATACGTAAATCACTTACATGACGTGTTACAACCGTGTTTACTTACTATGTTAAAAATATAAGAGAGTAAATCAACTTGTTAAAAAGAGCGACGTAAAAACATTTTTCACTTAAATTTTCTTCTAAAAAATCTTTAGCGGTGCTTCATTGTTCTAGGTTACGAACGCAGCTGCTTGGCATGAGGTTCTGTCTGTAAAAAATATACATACTTGATTTTATCTTAGTATGTCTGTCTGTGTTCAATTTGTAAAAGTGAGTACGAGGTAGGCTTATCATAAAGCACAAAATCGAAGTGAAATAATACTACTTCGAGCTATGTTGTGTCCGTAATGATGAGCAAGGTTGCCAAAGCTCCGCGAGAAAAGGATTGTTGGTAATGGGTGATACCCCTGGTGTTACAAGCGTCTAGCTACGGTAATCGCTTACCATCATGTGGGTCGTATTCCGAAGATTATTCTTCTTAAGCTTATTTTTTTTCGTAACGCAGATAAAGGTGAAAGCTATGTTAATAGTCTCTACCTTAGATCCTCTCATTATTTTACCGACGTTATGTGGGCGTACAACATAAATTTAAAATGTCTTAAAAGCTTACCTGCCCACGCAAATCTGGGAAATCAACATAAGGTTCGGAAAAATCTCCGTCTAAGACAGTTTAAAAAAATACCTTAAAGTATTTGCCTCAAAATCACTTTGGTAGAATAAGGAAAAAAAAACACATTTATTGTACGGCATAGATAAAATGAAAAATGAAAATATACAACAAATATGAGCACATGCACATACACTCTTTTGTAGAACGAAATGTTTATTTAAACAACATCATAATATACCATCACGTCTGTTTATTTATGGATTAAGCAGAGGTGAATTAATGTATTACTATTAATATTATATTATTTAATATACCCACAGTTCCCCGGTATGTTTAGGTGCGAGACGAGCCTATTGCCATTAACAGGGCACAAATTCAAACTCCGAGCTGCTACTGAGAATTTCATACGTATTACTCATTTCAAAACGCAATATCTCGACCTGGGAATCGAGTCCAGGACCTCAGCCAAGCAGTGGTACTTACACTAAGCTAATGAGTTAGAAACGAAAATTCCTTTTACATCTTCAATACTCGCAATGGCACGGCACAGTCAAACAAAACTGAAGTACAATTAGCCACTGCACAGAACGAACGCCGAACTTTGCAGTTACGGCCAATTTCAGACAACGAATTCTGTAAGTCACCGACACTAGTACAAAAGTTCCTGGCCAGAACGCTAGCGAGCGACTCTGTAATTAAAAATTCTAATTAATCCAACTCGGCCGTTTCTGGACGAACGATAAAATTGCAGGTGGCAGAGGTATTTGAGTAATATCGTTTATTACAATTAAATGCAAATAGATTTGGGAGTGCAGAAAAGGGGAATTTTGAATCTGTTTGGAATTTTTTACCCAAGGATCAAGATAAATGAGGATGTGCAGTTAGTTGCTACTGCATTAAGTCGGAAAACTTTAACGTGAAACTGTTCGGATAAGGATGAAACGTGAAAGTAGCAGTTTCATTGATGAAGAAAGTTATTGATCCGGATGTGGGAAAATAGTGAGCTTACACGTCAAATGTAGGGCCAAGTATACACCCTTGTGGACAAAAACAGTATTCTATCGCAATAGCGGTGATTTTTGAATGCACCTTATAGCTTGTTATGAACAAAAGACTAAGACAAAAGATTTGAAAACAATAATATAGGTCTGTCTTTGGATGGGTAACTTGATTGATCGAGTACAGAATGAGTCCATATATAAATTTTCTATTCCTGGTATTGAAGGTAATAATTTTGTTTATTTCGTGGGCAGTAGTATCTACAAAAGCAGTGATAGAGTAATAATATGACCATTGAACAGCCAATTCAATGTTCTCAAGTTCGAATCCAAGACACGCAGCTCTGATTTTTCCAAATCATGTGCCTATTAATTATCATTCGTTTAAACGGTGAAGGAAAAAATCATGAGGAACTGTGCATGCCTGAGAGACTTTTTCGACGGCGTTTGAAGTCTACTAACCTACATTAGGTTGACTAAAGCCTAATCCCTCTCATATTGAGAGGAGACCCATGCCCAACAATGGGACAGTATATGGGTTGATGATTGGCATAAACATGCTTGGCGTTTTGCTATGTTCCATTGACACATAAATCAATTACAAAATCGTCTTGCAATGGATTGTTGAGCTGCCTATAATATGGTATCTTAAATACAGTGAAACTATTTATCGACGTTCTTATAATATCCTCTCTGCTGGCGGACCCTGCGCGCGCTGCAAGGTAAATCATTAAATCCTTCCATTAAGCGTTCTGGGTTATGTTGACGCTTGTCTAGAAGTACCGATCCAATTTTGGAGGCTACTTACTGCTACTCCTGCACCTTAGAGACCTTAAAAAAGTGGAAGCAAAATGTTTTTTTTGTCTTTTTTATTCTACTAAGTTGGCAAACAAGCATACGGCCCACCTGATGGTAAGCGGTTACCGTAGCCTATAGACGCTTGCAACACCAGAATTATCACTTGCGCGTTGCCGACGCTGTATTGAAAGAGGAATAGTTGGGTTGGCAGTATAAGGGTCAAAGTGCCAACACAACGTTTCCTCGTGGAGCACTGGCAACCTTGCTCACCGTAAGAAACACAACACAGCTCAAAGCTAGTTAAGCTGTTAGTTTACCTCGATTTTCTGTAAGGCGGAGGTACTTTCCCAGTCGGGCAGTGAGCATTTGAGTAAAATTACTCCCACTATGCCCTTGTCCAAAGCGGTTTGTTCACTGTATATCGGTAGTGTTGTGCTGTTTCTATAGTTGTCTGATAATAGAAAGGGCGTAGGAGCCGCACAGAGTAGACTTAATCGTATTTTTTGATATTGTACATAGAAGTTTGAATAAATATATAAATATCTACTTAAAATAGGCATCTATATATTAGCTCCTCAATCCGATATACTTTTTTTAAGATATTCTAAATCTATAAATACAAATCAAGTGGATTCTAGACCAAAAGCATTGTACTTAGGTCCTGAACGTTTGAAATCTTCAACAAAAGCTTTTTAGATCCTAAGTGAAGGATAAGTGGGGATTTGCTGAAATGGTACCGAGACAGACATAAAAAAAAAACAAAGAAACTTTAAGTATAACACTTTTGAGTTTCACCTTGGAGGGGTTAAACCTAACTTTGTCTAGAGACAATGTTTGTAGGTTAAGCCCAGATCTTGTCTTATTGGAATCAATATACAGGTGGATTGCTGGATCATACGTTATAAGGCTAAAGATTATATTATTACATTAATACTAGACAAAATGATTTATTGCCAGTAATGCCCGTAATGGGTGATTTGTAAAGTACCCCGCACCACAGAAATTGTTTGCTAGTGTGGCCGTGGTCTTAAAAAAAAGTACCAATTTTAAAAACTTTTCTTCTTCTTCAATAGAAGCTCAAACAAGAGCTTAACTCTTGTAGGTGGAGCAATCGCCACTGCTTTCTATCTTCAACTTTCTGTTTTACCTCTTGATACGACTCGATTTCCACCCTCTCCTTCACTTGTTCCACAAAACTTCGTCTAGGTCTTCCTCTTCCTCGTTTTTCTTCAATTTTATCTTCTAGTATAATTCTAAAGTATGTATCGTATCAATCGTGTCGTATCAATTGTCCAAACATCTTTCCTCTCCTTTTAGAAACTAATTCATGCATAATCTATGAGTACTTTAATTCCGTTATATTTGGTACAGACGCCAGCAAGTCAAGCTATCCAAAACTGTCATTTTTTTCCAATTGAATATAAACCTTATTACTATTTACTAGAGTTGAAAATCAATCAAAGAAATTTGACAGATAGCGGTAGCTTGATGTGCTGGCTGCTGTACAACTACTGCGTCCTTTGTTCCCGACGCCAATGGAAAGTGCGTGTGAATGATGTGTGGCGTTGTTTTCTGTTTACACCAAGCTAACGCGCACGGCGAGTACGGAGTAAAATGCGATCGTAAAGTTTGCTCAGGTCCTGATACGATCAAATGGAACGCTTTGGGCTACACAATGGCTTTTAAAAGGCATTTTACCTTCATGTTTTTTTATAAGATCCCTGCATAATAATGTAGTCGGTTTATATTGATATTTCAGTTGAAAATACTGCCCCACCAACTTAGTGCTCGTAATCGCAACTGCTCCAGTTCCTGAGTTCAATTCCTAGGGCAAAGTGTTATTGGATTTTTCTACGAAATTACACGGTTAGTGCCAATAGGCTGGCCCTCTATTTCATGGGACTTAAAAATCTGTGCTGTGGGTCTACATTAGTAATCCTCTGCGTAAGCCTTCGGCCTGGTAGGCGGTGCAAGTGTATGATCTACGCGCGCCTTTTTTAATAATATAAATACTTAGATAAATACCTAGAGACAGAAAATTTTATAATAATGAATACTTTGTTATTAATATTTAAATTATCTAATACTTAATGACATAGAATTATATTTTTTGTTTTTGCAGCGCCCTTACAGGGTTTCATATTGATACCTAATAATTATAACATCTTATATACATATGAAAGCAATAAAGATTTTAATTTGAATTGGAATTAATATAGAGGCATCACCTTTTGATGGGGTTTGTCACAGTCGTCATGAATATTCACAAATCCCATGAACGCGACATATAAGGCAAGGGATGGCAAGTGCGGTTTTAAGTCGGTACGAGTTCGTCATACCCTGCCGCCTGTGCAAGTGGCAGATGATCCGTGAGGTTCCGTACTATAAAAAGGTAGGTACGGCTTGTAAAATATACTCGTAATGAAATATCTATAATTGGCAACATTTTGCGTCAGAATCAATTAAGTAATTTCCGGATGCTCCATTACGGCTCAAATATCCGGTCACATTGAGTGTATGTAGACAAAATTATTTTGTTTTGGTATTATCAATTTATTTCTTTCTGATGTTGTTTTAAGTAAAAAAATGCATTATATTATACTAAAAAAACAGATATTTGTCACTAGAGAAGATTACCGTCAAAGTGCGGTCATTCGACTCGTTTGATTTTTCATTTTTAATATTAATTTAATATATATTTTAATATACCATTACGGCTATATTCCCTGAAGGTTTAAGCAGAGGTGTATAATGAGGTGTGTAATGAACAGCTACAGTTCGCTGATATATCATTAGGTCCTATGTAACACGTGGTGAGCCTAATGCCTTAAATTGGGCACAAAATATACTTCCCAGCTGTTACTGAGAATTTGATAGACAAACCCGATAACACTTTGCTTGACCTAGAAATCGAACCCAGGACTTCTAGCGTAGCAATCGCGCTTACGCCTAGCCCTTACTAGGCTTAATGAGCAGTCATTATTTTCCTTTCCAATAATAATTGAGACTTGATTTTGTGCTAAAATTATGCTTAAAGGTTTCATACTCTATATTCTTCACCCCGAATTGTTTTAATATAACCGTTACTTTATTTTCCACAGAATCCCTACTTAATATTTTATAAATGCAAAATTAACTCTGTCTCACTGTTAAACTTTAAGCTCAAACCGCTGAACCAAATTTGATGAAATCTGGTACAAAGATAGATTGGACCTTGGAAAATGTCATAGACGTCACCATAAAGACGTAAATTTCAGAATGTGAAGATAAATTTTGATCTAGGGGGCGAGACTCCCGATTGTGGAGACACAGATTCACATACTGCCCACAGTTGAATTTTTCCTTTGCTAAAATAACCTTAAAAGACCTTGGAAACTTCCTTTGGGATGTTAGCGAAACACACAGCTGTTTATTATAAGACCATAGTCTTTGTAATATCAAAACCATTAACAATGTTACGTGTAAAATTGATAACTATTAATGTCAGAATTGCCGATATCGCAACCAATTAACTGAGGATCATCAATCAATATGAACATAAAACGCTCGTTAAACGCTAAACAATTGGCTTTATTTTAGACACCAAGGTCATGCTTTACTTGGTTGGAAGGCAAAAAAGGGGAAATTTATTTTGATCAAAGTTACATAACATAAGTATCATCAGGACTTGATGTCTCAAAGGGTTCAGCAGAGGTGTCCCCACAGTTCATACTTTTGCTTTCCATGGGAGCCTATCAACCGGATACAACTGCAAAACTCTATTCTGCTAAGGGTACGAAAGGATACGAAATTCTGGTGCTTATTTGCAATCAACAAACTGTGTGTGTATTTTAGTACACCTCTGCCAAAACTCAGGTAATACCTATATAATAGGGGCCAGCTTATTGATATTCAACTGGGCACAAATCCAAACTCCGAGCTGCTACTGAGAGTTTCGTAGCAAAACCCAATAACACTGCTCAACCTGGAAACCGAATCCAGGACCTCTGTTAAACAGTCGCACTTATGACCACTAGTGGCAGTTGATATTAATGAGCAAGTTAATGGCGGAAACTAGATTCCATGTTATAACTTGGACTTCGTATCAATCAGATCTTACAGTATCTTATGATGCTGTAAGATGAAAATATATGTATAGAATCTTCCTCTTGTGTGATGGTCCATTGGATTGTACGGCGAGCGATATTTGTCTTAAGATAAAAAATTCTAACATCCTCAGTATATGACGCGCTTAATGTTGTACCAAAGGGGACTTTTTAACCAGAACGACATCTCTCTTTAACAATCTGAGTATGGGCTGTACTACGGGCCCCATATTCAAATAAGTGCCAACATCATGCAAATAAGTGCCCAGATTATGAAAACAAATGCCCACATAATTGTCAGTCTATAAATATGTATCTATATAAGAACGAAAATATACTCCTCATTCGAAATTTGAAATATAAGACGCTTGTAAAGTGTAAACATCTGCTAAGAAAGGAGTTTTGGAGTTATGCACGGAATAACTAGGTAACAGCAAGATAGTGGATAAATTACAATTTTCAATATGAATCAGCACGTTCATTCAACTTTATCGTTAAGGTTGTATTCGTTGGATGAATAATTTATCTGACTAACAACATACTTTATTAGCAAAGTAAAAGTTGGATCCCTTTGTGTCCGAGATTTTTATTTAAACCTGTATTAATTAGCTCGGGTATGACGTGGTTCGGTCATTTAAAGTAGTTGAACGCTTTGAAAACACTAGACAAAAGCAAATAAAGGGGAATAAGAACGTTTTTTATTAGATTTATTTTACTGCACGAGTTTTTCTGAAAGGTTCAAATTTGATTCAGCCAGTTATCGATGTAGGCCTGTGTATTTTGATAAATATTTAGATAATATACCATTAAGCCTGTATTCTCCGAAGGGTTATGCAATGGTGTACTAATAATACGTACAGGATCAGTTCGCCGATATGTTTAAATCCCATATAATAGGGGGCGAGCCTATTGCCGTTAACTGGGCACAAATTCAAACCCCGAGCTAGGTACTCCTGAGAATTTCATAGAACATCCCAATAACACTGATTGACCTGAAAATCGTACGCCAGATATGCGAGAGGTCCTGGGTTGGGTTTCCAGGTCGAACAGTGATGTGGAGAGGCGAGGTGTATTGCCCCTCCGACGAAAAGGGATGATCCTCTAACCAGGCGGGTGTTTTGCCTGGCGGGCCACGGCCCGTCGATAGATGTCGGGTGGTTGTATATGTATATGCAACTTGTGTTGCAAATGTTGCTTGCGCGATTCAGGATTTCATAGTTCCATGTAGCGCGGTAGATGTCGCTACATCACTCCCCCCGAGACCGGAGGTCGATGATCCAGATGAGTCAGCGGTCAGTGCGTCTGAAGAACTTGCCAGTGCTAGGAGTGCATGTTCCAGTGAGTCGTAATGTCTGCTTCCATGTAGCGCGGTAGATGTCGCTACAGTGTTATTGGTTTTTTCTGTGAAATTTTATGAATATAGGGGAAGTCTCATATCTATGGGGACACCATATCCGGATATTAGGTTTTATAAGTTTGGTTCAGAAAAGTTCGGAAAAGCTTGGAATTTTCTGCTAACCTGAATAAAAAAAAGACATAATAATCATACAATTGCCCCACAGGAAGTTGAAAAAGTTTGGAAGGGTTTTATATAAAAACATAACCTTTGTATTCGAAATTTGTTTAAATAGAACAACAGCATAATATTGCAAACTTTTTGGAGCAGTGTGGGCCGCACGTGATTACGATGAAAAGAGGACGTCAAATAATAAACACACGTCTGAACCGTGGTTCGGTGGAGTTATGCGAAAAACGCCAAAGGGTCTCTAACATTTATCATCGCAAACAAACCGAAGTCAACTTCGGTACAACAATGTGCCAGTTGCCACAATCCGCTTCCGAAAAATGTTACACGCTCGCCTTTGACCCACTTTGCACATGCGCGGCATATCTAAATTTTACATAAAGCCTCGAAAAATTTCCGTGTGACGCGGCGCATTGCGGCACTGCCAGCAAATATTGTGACAACACCGAACCGCGGACCGTTCGGAATTGAGCGCGCACACAAGTTTCCATCGCACGAAAGTGCAAACTTGAACAATTTCCGAACTTATCTACTACATGGAAATTCCTTAAATAAACTTTGTGAGATTTTCAAGTCATTTCGCTACATATTTCACTTGGTATCGGTTAAGTTAGAGCTGTCAGAGTATTTTGAGAAATGCTTTTGAATGTACGAATATGAGACAGGTTACAGTAAAAAGTTCTGCTAAAGACCCACATGATAACGTGGTTTTCTTAGAGAGGGATAGCGTTATTTAACTTGTAGAGCGGCATCCTTCTTTCACAGCCTAAAATGATCCTTATATGACGTTTCAGTAAGAACCCTGTTCACTGTAGTATGATAATCCCACCCATTACTATTGTTTTGAAAGACGTGTTGAATTATCATTTGATTTAAATTTTATCAACAATTTTTTCGCAAGCTGACTTAGAAGGCGTTGTATTTCAATAGTTTCCACATGGCTTTTTTGTGTATCAGTACGGCGGATAGGGCTAAGTCCCCTGTTAACGAGGTCGTATTTCAATTTAAAAAATGACGGCCAATGGACCTTTCCCGGTCAATTTACAAGTCCGATGTACATTTTTCTGTCCGCAGACAGATTGCCGCGAACGGGAAAGCTTTGGTAATTTATAGCGATGTGCACTACCACGCTGTCCGTGTTTTCTATCACGGTTCTCGTTTTCTGTGGATTTTTAAAGAAATATCGCCTGTGCTCTGGATTTTGGTTTTAAATTATTTTTGCGAACATTTTTTTCTTTATGAAGATTAATATTTATTTCAGAAATATGGGGAGATCATTAATTTATATTCAAAGGTTTTCCCTGGCATATTTTTTCTTATACCTGGTTGTATTATTACAATTAAAAAAACTCACATCTGTCTCCTGCGATACATGCTTACAACCAAATTCAGGAGGCAGAGCTTCTATTTAACCGTAACTTTAATGGTTTCCAATAAAGAATTATTATTATTATTATCTTATTTAGTTACGTTTTGGTGGTAAAAAAGTATGAGTTTATAATTTTTCAAGCCAAAATCCAACGAAACCGTTAATGCAGAAGTGACTGAGTGAAGTGAGTGAGTGAGTACCAGGCGTGAGAGAAAGCTATAATAGCTAGAACTACTTTATATATACGTTGCTATAACTTTGCTAACATAAGACATGAAACACGTCGTGAACCTACTCATACGGTTACTCAAAGTAATATAAGTCCGAGAGACTTCATAGATAATTCAGCCACTTACTATAAAGTCTGCGGGTGGTCCGCAATAAGTCTGGAAACTTTACACTCCGTATTTAGTGCTAGTATAGTTATAGAGCATGGTCTCGTCTCATGTCCAGCATACTCGTAAAGTACCTCAATCTACTGTAAAAAGAGTTATGTCTGCAATTTCCTGTCCGTATTATTCGCTAAGTAATGTAGAGGTAAACTTTGTGGCTTCTAAGCCTTAACTAACATTATAAAGAGAGAGTACAAATTTTGTGAGTTTATAAAGTATGTCGAGGGTTATCTTCGGAACAGTTGCAACTATTTTTATTTTTATTTTATTCCTGCAATGCAAGCAAAGCTGCAGGTACCGCCTAGTATATAATATAATTCTGATATGCTCTTACTTAGTGTATCGATGTTGTCTATAAAGAATAGGATGGCGTTTGACTTCCATCTATCTATATCTATCTCTGGCATTTTTTATGTATGGAACACCTGAGGAACCTCTAGCGGTCATCTAAGGAACTAAAATCATGATACAAAAAACTCAAGAGTTTGATACAGAGAACTGGAGAGACGGTGGAGCACGCCTAGAAGCAATTTATTATTCAGTATGGTTTGAAGACTCCTAGGATGTAATTATTCGGGAATATTATCTCTGGTAGGGAGGTTCAACTTTTTTGCTGTATGCATGAAAGAAGTGAATCCAAATACTTTATACGTTTGGGAGAAATCTCTACCTTATGACCGTTTCTTCAGTTGGCCTATGATGGAATGAGTTCGGAGAAAAAATAGTCAGGCAATTCCAACGTAGACTCGCTCAACCATGTCCGATAAAACCTTGCAACTCTGCGTCTACGTTCAAGGTTCTATCCTAAAATGCATAATATTATTATGCTTTAAAAAAAGGGAAAGAACGTATACAATTATTGAATTTAAATTACTGCTCAATACGTCTCACGATATATCAAGTGGTCACATGAAAATTTTGGATCATAATACATTTTATTTGGTTAGTGTTAAAATGAGAGAGCTGAAATATATTTATTGAAATTTTCTTGATACAAAATAAAATTAAAAAAAAAATACGTGCTCAATGTGAGGACTTAAAAACACCAAATCCTCTTTAAGATTAAAGTACCCTTAACCAAAATTATTCCCACAAAATGTCTAAAACAGCTCCTTAAAATATCAAACCAATTTACTTTTACACAACTTTATTGCAGGGTTGAACTGATCTCCAATACAGCAATGTTTGCAGTCCCAACCCTAATTGTCTTTTGAGAATTTCAAATCATGAAATCAAACTTAATACGAAGAGCCTCGAATTCTGCGAACGTCGGGCTGCGAAACAAACAAACAGTCCACTAAATTTAATTCCATTTCATTATTAGTGTTTGTTCAGGCTTCACTGCCTCCACTGGAGTGGTTAGAAGGCTTGTCAGACTAAATAAAAGTGAACCCGAATTAGGTGACTTGGTTGAACCAAGTTGGTTTGGCAAGCTGCCGGGAATTAGGAAGCTTATTATATTGATCGTAATAAAGTTAAATTGGATGGAAAGTATGATTTGCTTGTAGAAAAACACCTTTTGGATATGTTCATTCTAGATGTGATCTATATACTGTTACTGATAAAAGAATGCTTCTTGCTTCCTTGGTGCAACTAAAATAGTTAATTCGACATAAAGAAATAAAATAAGTGATATATTGCGGAAATACAATGATGTTAATTCCCACACCAATAAACTCGACCTGTTTTCAGATTCTGTACCAAGTTTTTGAAGTAAGGATTAGCATTTACGAATTCATTTTTCCTTCAGGCTCAACCTTGCAGGAACTTCGAGGAAGCTTAGTTTTATCTTAAAATTCTATGAAGACTTTTAACCTGGAAGAATTTTTAAATTGGAAGCCATTAGCTTGGCGTGGTAAAGATTTTTTTTATAGCAAGATAATGAGAAACAACCATACGGGCCGCCTGATGGTAAGCGGCAGCCGCAGCTTATTGACAGCCAGCAACACCAGTACTATCACTAGCGAATCTCCTCAAGACCTTAGTTCTTAAGTTCATATGCCCAGTAATTTAAGGGTTTAGGCTACAGTTCACCACGCTGGCCTAATGCGGGTTGGCAGACTTCACACGCTTTCGAGAAAATCTCTCAGGCATGCAGGTTTCCTCGTGATGTTTTCCTTCACCGTTGAAGCGAGTGTAAATAGTTAATACGCAATATAATGTTAATAAATGAAAATAGCGCTCCCCACGCAAGGTAAAATACCTTCAGCATGCATTCCTAATAAACCCAATGTTGTAACAACAGCAAGAAAACATGCACACCTCAAAATACAAACAATGTTATGCACATCCATCGTAATTATTATTTACCAACGTAACATGTTTCGGGGTGCGGTTTCTAGGTACTTTAGTTAGTGAAATTACCGGTACCAGTAGTTTCAGCGAATATCAACGTTGTGGCGTACTCTAGCAAATAATAGAGGGCGGAACTTCCGATATTGAACCTGCAATGATACGTTAGTAATGGAACGTTGAGGCTTTAAAGGCTTAAGAAACGCTTAGGCCCGTTTTACAGAATAGTGTCTGAGCATTCGCTTGACTTAACACTCCTCCTGCAGTCGTTTGCTCAATGCTGAGCGTTGTGATGTAACTATCTAACCTAACTTTTTGACGATCTCCTTCCATTTGTGGCGATCTTTTGCCAGTTGAAGAGCGTCTGAGATCTTGGTGTCGAGGTGTTTCTTAATTTGGTCCGACCATCTTGTAGGGCTACGTCCTCTGGGTCTCTTTCCCTCCACCTTTCCGGTGACCTTGAGCTTATTCAAATTGTCGGATGGTCTGCGGGCGATATGCCCGAAGTATTGCAACACTCTCTGAAGGCAGGTACTTATGAGCCTTTGGTCAATACGAAGTTCCTTCAAACTGGATGCATTTGTCCTGTGTGCAGTCCAAGGTATGCACAGCATACGTCTCCAGCACCACATCTCAAATGCGTCGATTCCAACTTGACTCGTTGACTTAACACTACTTGCTACCAGAATGATATAATAATTATACATGTCTAACCTGTTTTCTGTTTTTTTCTATTCCTTTCTCTCTTATCTTTTACCTGCACATTACCGAATTTTGTGCTGGTGATGATAGTTCAAAGTAACCGTACTAAGCCCACCATTTTAAGACCCATCAGTTGTTCCATCCATTCCACTCATCTATAAAATCAGGTTTAATCACTAACGTCATTTACGTCCACTAATCTCCAAACTATCGATATGTCAGTTTCCATTTCAACCGTACATAAATTATTCGGCATTTTGAAATCTATTTTAAATTTCTATGTCTTTTCGCGAGATTCATACTCGGAGTCGGTTGTCATGGCGTTAAATTATGTTAATTTATAATAATAATAATTGTGAACTATAACATAGGAATTTTGTAATGCCAAATTCAAATTATTGTTTAAATACCAAAGCATAAAATTATCTGCCGTGAGGAAAATTCTTCCGTGTATCGAAATCTTCATTCTATGATTACGGAAGTTAGAAATTGTCAATTTTTGACAGATTTGTGTACCGATTCCTCTCAGATTTGACTCTTTAGTTCTTTGGAAGGTTTGCGGGCTGATTGAGGCCCAAAAAAGACTTTCGGTCTAATAATTTAGTATCGAATACCTGAGTGTTTTCTATACAATTCTCTATATTATAGCCGCTTAGGCTTTGGATCTATGCCCGGTAAATGCCAACAGGCTCAATATTGTATGGATCTATCGTGTTATTACATTAATTGTCTAAAGTGTTTTGTGCAATTAAGGCGAGGCTTAAGCTTAGTGTAGTAGCAATAGGATGAATTGATTGATTGCTTCGACAGATGATCCAATCCACCGGGCAATTAGTTGAGTAACGGATTGGATGCAACCGCCTTACCTATGCAAATGTACTCCTCGTGTCAGCTTACGTACGTTCTCGTGCTTTGTCTTTTAACTAGAGTCGAGCCAAATGGGTTCGATTCTAGTTTATATGGTTTACGAGTTAGTAAGAAAAGGCTTTCGTCTTAAAATAATACTGCTTCTTTTTTGTTTTTAAAAATATGTATCGCACCACTAAATTGATTCGTCACAAACTCCAATATTTTATACGTGAGTATTACGATTTCAATTGACCTGGTGTATCCCACTGCTGGGCAAAGGCATCCCATTCATGCTTCCATTTATCTCGATCCTAGTTGGATCCAATTTGGATTAAAAGTCACGCCATCTCTTTTTTTAGAGAGTATACCTGATAGATTTTAATTATTCGCTATATATTGATTTCTGACATTTACGCCAATATTATACATTGGAAATAAAACTACTTTTTATGGATTTTATCGCGTATATTGATATTATTAATCAGGTCCAGTCAGGACGCTGTAAAGGGTCCGAAACGTCGGGATTAATAATATCAATATACGCGATAAAATCCGTAAAAAGTAGTTTTATTTCAATATTCGCTTTATTATTTTACTTTAAAAAAAGTAAAAAAAGGAGGTTATCTACCTAAATATATTTTATTTAACATACAAACATAACATAATCAACGCGCATCACTTCGTTGATTCTTAATCGATTTTCCTCGATTCGATCCGATCTTCGAAGATCGTCTCGTATCTTGGAAGTTAATCGTTGGATACCAATTTGACATTAACAAAAAAATTTATTATATCTACGATCTGTCGGACGATGATATGTTGGCAGTAATGGAGACCTTTTTTAATGCCTCTACTTTAAATAAAAAGTATTTTTTTCCTTACTTTATTTAAACTAATATTAAGCAATACGATTTTGAACATTGCATAGATTACCATTAAATATTTACCTTACCTTCATAATAAAAAAATTACTTTATCATGTATTAATGTTGAAAATCTAGGTACCAAAGAAATTTGACAGATTGTGGTAGCTTGATGTGTTCTCCTCTATACATTAAGCAGTAGTGTACACTCAGATTCTTGAGGACTCCAGAATGGTTCCGAGTCCCGTGTAATAGGCTCGGTGTTACCTATTAGGTACCTTGCTCGCCTAATGTGAGCGAACTTGGCAGGTCTTTGTCCAGTAGATACAAACTAAATGTGAGTTCTTTTCGCATGCACCAGAGTTCTACAGTTCCTGATACTTTCCAATAATAGTTCTGGTGATTTTCTATGAGAAAAATAATTGACAAAATGATCTGCCAACTTCCCGTAGCAAATCATTGTCCAGCAGATCATAAACAATGTGATTTTCTTGTGAATGCAGCTGAGTTCTACAGTTCCTGATAATTTTCAAGAATCGTTCTGGCATTTTAAAAAAAAAAACAAGTAACCGAACGATTTTCCAAATTGTATCGAAAAGTCGAAAAATGTTTATTTCAATCGTTTCAACTCACTCTAGAGGCTAGAAATATATCAAATCTAATAGATCTAAAACGAAAGAAAACTATTCTAAACGATAGAACTTCCTAGTTTCTCATTCATCTCTATCATAACTACAACAAAAATCTAGATTCGATATCAGAACTCACGGTAGAGTCCCAGCAGATCATGGTTAGATGGTAAAAAGTCGAAATAAAACTATTTTATTGATTTCATTAATGCTAACTCATAGAACTCTACCGTTTCTCATAGATAATACGTATCATAACTACAACACAGGAGACTAGATTCGATTCTATAACTCAAATTCCAGTCCCAGCAAATCATAAGTAAGCACATAGGTAAGTACATAGGTAAGTACATAGGTAAGTACATAGGTAAGTACATAAGGAGAACATAAGGAGTACATAAGGAGTACATAAGGAGTACATAAGGAGTACATAAGGAGTACATAAGGAGTACATAAGGAGTACATAAGGAGTACATAAGGAGTACATAAGGAGTACATAAGGAGTACATAAGGAGTACATAAGGAGTACATAAGGAGTACATAAGGAGTACATAAGGAGTACATAAGGAGTAATTAAGCTTTAATTAATATCTTGATAGTATTTTGTTTCAAAATCTTATTTCCTTTCAAGCTTGTTGTGCTTCACTATCCCACGAAAGTAGTTTACAGTGAAAATCTTTTGGCAGCGAGCCATTTCTCATGCAAACTTGCTATCTTCAATTATTCTTTATAAGATCCCACTCCGTCCGAGCTTAATAATGCTTACGTTGCTTGTGTTATACAATTTATTATAATAATCCGCCAAGATTTAAGCTTGTAGTGGGAGTAGACATTTCTTTTTGTCTTTTTTCAAGGAGCTAATCTTTACTCTAACACCTATTTCTTTAATAGCGGAGTCTTTTGCATGCGTTGAATTTTAAAGCCCAAACTCAAATTTCAACGTTAAGTTTTCAGGTCTGTAACTGTGATCATTAAATATTATGGGTCCATGACAATAGTATTTTTTTAATATATTTATTAGGGTAAACAAACAGTGACAAATTAAATGACAATGTAAAATCTATATTTGTAATAGTAACTACACATACCACCACGCCTGTTTTCCTCGAATGGTTAGGCAGAGGTGAACACTTACTGATTGCCAATATTTTAGGTCCCATGTAATAAGGGGCGAGCGTAAAGCTACAAAGGCACAAACCCAACCATCGAGCTGCTTTGAATTTGATAAAAAACTCAACATGCAACAATGCTCGACTAGGGAATCGAACCCAGGCCATCAATCAGGCTTGATGGTATATTTTTGTTTCTGTATGTGAAATTTATAGGAAATTCTCAGTAGGAGTTTGGATTTGTGCAGTCCGCCTATTACATCTATATTCCACCGCCTAACCTTTCAGAAAATACAGGCTTGTTTGTGTGTGAAAAATGGATGCCGCTCCACAGTTAAATAGCATTCTAAAAATTATAGCAATAACAAGAATACCCAATAAGGGCAAAATCCATAAAAAAATAACAAAAGACTTGAAAAATACCCTTAATTACTCCATCATCAAGTAAATGGAATCCCATTAAAACTGAACACATTACCTCCACACACTGCGGCATTAAATGCTAATGTTCTTAACTATAAGTCGGTTTAACGCCTTAAAGGTGTTGACACCGTTACGAACTCTAATAAAAGTTCCTATAATTGAGATGAGGGAAGAAACTTTGAATATCATTTTTTATCACCCCGACCCCAAACTTCGAAGCAATTTTTGAAGGCAGCGGCGCCATGTCCCCATTTTGTACTTGTTCAATAACCTTGGAGATAGCGCGGAGAATTATGTCCTTTGAACTTTGTTATCAGTTATGTTTTAAGTGCAATATCGGTGTCAAATCGGCTCATCGGCTTTAGAGGATTGAGTACTTACTTTGATCAAGTGAATAAATCGATTTATTAAAAGTAAAAAAACTTCAATTTTCAACCTAACAATGTGCGAGTTAGCTCCCAGTCTAACCAGCTGTGGCTGAATATCAGTATTTTACACGAAGCGACTGCCATCAGACCTCCGCAAACCAATTTCTAGATAATGCAGACATCCTGAGGAAATTGGTTGTCAAGTGTTTTGGGCTTCTGATTACCACAAACGACTATCATAGATTTTTGTATGACAACCGGGACAGCTTTACGTGCTCCTCAAGAGACGGTAGGATCTCGAATTATTAAAAATGACCACTCATCCACAGACTAGCCACGGCTAGCGCAGCTTAACTTTGCAGATCCGTTGATTAGCATTGTTATTACTTAGTCACGAGCCACTCTATAGGTAGGTAGGCTGAGTACGCTCAAGGTTTGAGTATAATAAATAGTATTTTTTTTTTATTCTACTAAGGTGCCAAACAAGCATACGGCCCACCTGATCGTAAGCGGTTACCGTATCCTTTAGACGCTTGCAACACCAGGAGTATCACTTGCGCGTTGCCGACCCTGTATTGAAAGAGGAATAGTTGGGTTGGCAGTATAAGGGTCAAAGTCCCCCCACTGCCAACACAACGTTTCCTTGTGGAGCACTGGCAACCTTGCTCACCGTAAGAAACGCAACACAGCTCAAAGCAGTGTTATTTTACTTTGATTTTCTGCAAGATGGAGGTACTTCCCCAGTCGGGCAGCTCCAATTTGAGTGGAATTACTCCCACTATGCCCTACCCCTCTTAAATTAATAATATTGATGTTCCTTTGTAGCCTACAATCAATTATAACGACTTAAAATGATAATCGTGGCACAACAAACTACATATATTTTCTACTACATATACGTACTAAATAATAGTGCTATGGACATTTATCAAATGAAATGGGACCTCATTGAGGCGACGGGACGTTTAAGTAGAAGTTCCTCATTTTCTCGGCAACCCTTCATTCAGTTTTGACAAATGAGGTGTTATTCGATCCGTCTTTGCCTGAACTAGGTTGGGTATTAATGTTATTCAATACGAAATGTGGAAGAAATCTAGTTCTGTTTATATTAATTCTTATTTTTGGAATTTATTATTTATGGAAACAGCTGTGTACATGGATTAATTTTGGACGGTTTTATGTGAATAATAGACATTGGACGCCATTTTTATAGCTTATGTATAAATACTTCATACCTGGTACCGTTATTATCAACGTATTACCTCAACAGTCAAGCGGCTGCGAATGGGACTTCAAGCCAGTCCTGGGTCCAACTCTCATAGACAATCTTTTCAATTCTAAGTAGTATGTTGAAATTTCAAATTCCCCTGTAAATATCAATATGCTTGTTCCCATAACGTGGAAATAAAAATGTAAAACATAGGACTGGATGTCAGACTTAGATGATGTTGAACTTGAAATCGAACAAACGAGATTACGAAAAAAAATTATGGTACTTACGAAGAGAGAAGAATCTGCCTCGAACCGATTCCATGAAACTTCTAAACTTAGATACAAAGTGGAATTGCGGCAGACCACGAAAGAGATGAGGGAGAGTACTTGAGCGAGGATTTGATAATTATCGATCAACCATTGGAACAAACCGCAAACCTCAAAATGGGGTGTCTGTTGATGTTGATACTTAACTGCAAGATACAACAAGCAAAACAGGTAGATATATTATACTATCTTTTTATATTTTGATTTTCAATTTATTTTAGCGAAAAGGTAAAATATCTTCTTTTGGTTAGGTACACCAGACACTATGACCACTAAGCCATGGCAAGTCGCAGCCTCAGGATCCAAATTTGCCTTTACATTCTGAATTTGTGGTAACGCCAGTAACACCTATTGAAAAGTACACCTGTATTACCCGAACATTCTTGTATCTAGTCCAAAAACTGTTAGAAAAACCTTTACCGAACTTATTATTATATATAAAATAATTATTTCTTAAAATAAAGACAATTTCAGAACCTCTTTGTTCAAAAGTAAAAAAAAAACTTACGAATTTAAAAAAAGAAGTCTTCTTCGTGTTGATGGTACGAATTTTACCTGCTGTTCACCCAAAACTTTGCCACTGTGGAAAAAGAATGAATTTATACACAACAGAAAAAAAAAACGCCATTTTATTGAAGTATTTATTTAAAAAACAAAACAAATAAAAAAAATCTACCTCTGTGACTAACACTATCTTATCACTAGACACGTAAAGTGCTCCTTGAATAGATGCCGGATGATCCGAGCAGGATTCCGCAATTTTAGTGTCGTCCGCTTTTCGTCAGAGAATTTCGAGTAGGAACCGGTTGTGGAAAATACGGTGCGGCAGAGAACTGTTGGATAATTTACCAACTAACGGTAGCATCGATAGCGCTCTGGCCTATATTGATGAATTTATTGATAGGCTAGAATAGTGAGGATTGCTACTAAATAATAAAGACAGAAATAATATACTGCGTGAAAAACATAATAATAGTTTTTGTGACGTGTAGTGGTCGTGGGTTCGATTCCCACAGAACACAAAATAAATATTTGTATCATGATGAACATTTAAGTGTTTGTGTTCGTCTGTATTATAACTATGTATTAACAAAAAAGTGTATAAGTATATTCATTGTCTAGTAGGTACACAAGCTTTGATTAGTTTGGGACTCGATGGTGCTGTATAAAATTGTCTAAGAATATTTATTATTTATTTGTTTGTATTGTATTTAACCTACTATATATTATTTATATATCTAGTTAAGTTTCTGTAGCTTCATGCGGTCAAAATATTAATTTGGTAAAGTTACCACATCATTTCTGTTTCACATATTTTCTTATTCATCAATTCTAAATAACTTTCTTCATTGTCATCGTATGTTAAATGAATTGATAGCGGTTTAAAATTATGATCAAACAAATGTTCAACTTGGCTCAGTTATGAGTTGTTCCGTTATCCATGCTGTCTATGTTGGTATTTTTTGTTATGTTTAACTATAACACATAGTAGCTCATTTATTGAGTCCAGTAATGTATTAAACTAATTAAATAATTAGTGTAACGTGAGCTCCGGACATATCATAGACACGAATAAAGCTGTGTATCCACTCTGCGTGACGAACGCGCATTTTTGACCGCGAAAAATCATTTGCGTTGTGAGCCTTAATTTGGGCAGTTTATAAAATCCTCGCAAGACATACATTTGTTCAGCTTGCAGCTGCAGCGTGAGCCATATTTTTAACAGCTTGCGTATCTTAATTTGTGTAATTTGTGGTTTTCACACAACCTGCTCAAAACATATTTTGAGCAGGTTGTGGATACCTCACACGACTGTCTATCCATATATTTATCAGTCAGTCACTACGCAGTTCAACTTATCCGTCCTATCCACGTACGAGAAACCAACGATTATTCTATATACCGAATACTTTCACGTTTAGCATCGTGATATATTTGACCGGTAGTTATTAACCCTTTAATACATTGCATCAAATATGCGTAACGGATGCGCATTACGCATATTCGATGCGTAGCTTTATGCAAACATCAATCATATGTACGTAGTTAATTGTTTGACTAATTAGTAAAAGTAGCAACAGAAAGATACAATAAATTATAATTATATAATCAGTTAGGTATTAATCAAATAATTAGTTAATATTATTAGTAATGTGGAAGGTGGATAGAAGTGTTTACCATTAATGCGAAAAAATTAGTTTAGTAGTGATTTATTATCATTGAAATACATAATTTGAAATACACGATTTGCCTCGATATGTCATTATTTTGTATTTTTTTCCTTAAATGTTCATGGGACCTAAACGTACGTGGGTGTATTAAGTACACCTCTGCGAGGTGTCTTTCTCCTTCGGGAAATACAGGCGCGTATGTCGAAATAAATAAAAATATATGTTAATGTTTAAATGTTGCCTTCTACAGTAGAGGGCAAATGGATACATTTTAAACAATAAATATGTCATTGAGTAAATAATAATATATTTATTTTGTAAAATAAATATTATTTACTGAGTGAAATATTTCTCTCAGACATCTCGATAGCAATACGAATATAAATAACGATATCTCATTAATAGAACAGAAATCCATCAAGCGTCGGGGTGAGTGGAAGAAATACAATTTTCACAAGAAAATTAAGGCTACCAAATAAATATTTACATAAATAATTTATGTTTGTGATAAATGATCTACACAGTGCCTAAAATCAATCTACAGTTAAATATAAGATTATTTAAATGTATACTTAGCATAATATAAAAAACCGAGTTCTTTTTCCTATATTTTTACTTCTCATTGAGTCTCATTGAGACTGCCTCATTAGTCTAGTGGTCCTAAGCGCGACTGCTACGCTAAAGGTCCTGGGTCCAGGTCAAGCAAAGTGTTATTGGGTTTTTCTATGAAATTCTCATAAGAAGAAGTCTGGATTTGTGCCCGGTTAATGGCAATAGGCTCGCCCCCTTATACATGGGACCTAAACATACCGGCGAAATGTGAGCGTACATTAGTACACCTCTGGCTAACCCTTACGGGAATACAGGTGTGATGGTATGTATGTATTTTTTGCACTACAACAAAATTCTTGTGGTAACATATATATTTACCTACTTCATTGTATAAAACGTCATTGTCTATGTATTCCGTTTACTGTGAGTCATTTTCCTTGTTGGCACAGTATACGTCTTCATCATATCCCTGAGCTTACGTCAGAACACTTATGGTAATTTTATGCCCGCCATCTATTTCCATAGATGCGAAGAAGCCTAATTGAATTGTACATCTCTATTTACTTTTAATCTCTTAATCAAATTCTACAGTATAATTGAATTGTGCTTGCATAATTTTGCGTTTAGCGATTTCACAAATGGTTGACAGTTAGTGACAAAAGCTAGAAGTTCTTGACACTTAGTATAATTTGTGCGCAAGTTCTCGGTGTTCTGAAGAGACAAGAAGTCGCGTAAATTTTATTACTAAGTTATGTCATTGAGGTATTATATTTGCTCACCTCTTGTCACACTTGTCTTACACTCTACGACGCTGCGTAAATTGTGATTTCAGATTAAAATCACTAGATGGTCAGTCAATTATTTTTTTGTTAGAATATAACATTAAATATTATATAACTAATATGTGTATTAAAAACAGATTAGAGTCCAATTTTGTCAATCGTAATCGTGGTTTACATTTCTACAATATTAATAAAGACAATCACATAATTGAGAGCTGAGGCCATTATTTAATACCGGAGGAGTGGGATCATTTTGAGACGTGCAAAACCTACGTTCAAAGGTACTAGGTACCTAGTATAAGTTCTATGTTGAATAAAATAATATTTTTTGACTTTTCATGATCAAAAAGTTATATTTTTCTCGATCTTGCATTTTTAGATTTAACGAATTAATAATGTTATTTCATTAAATACGAAAAAGTGTATAACTACATTGTAGCTCCATCTTTGAGACAATATTTTCTAGTGCATGCATGTATTGTACTTAATACAGCAATGGAACTTATGAACTTATTACACAGTGTTACCTGAAGTCGTTAGTAGGAATACGGAACACGGCTCGTGTTTTAGTGTAATATGCGTAGTAATTAATTATAATATTCGTGTTTACTTCCTCAAAATATGCTTGTGGTCGGCTGGTATCGCGGGGAAGGCTGGGAAATTCATTCGTGTAATTACATCGAAAATTTATGGGGTGAGCGGTGAGAAGTGTATTATAAAGAAAATTTTACTTAAAGTCATTATATCGTTGGTTGACGTAAGTCGTTAATTCTAAACATTACCTAATATACAGGGTGGAAGGGACATCGACGTGCAACGGCTTACCATGACTTCAGTACATGATTCTGGACCCCCTGCGTTGGAATTTTTCGTCGGCTTTTTCTTAAATTTGACTACTCGCAAGTGAACTCTAAGGAAACAGCTGACCAGAAGATCTTTCGAGTTTAATTTACAATGCCGTTGCGCGTCGATGTCCCTTCCACCCTGTATAGAATTCACGACTACGTATATAAAATACAACATTAAAGTTTAAAAAGAACTAAAAATTACGCTTCGCATTTAGAGTGATGTCATTTTATTTTTCGTATTCTTCTCAGCAAATTCTTTTAATTAATGCTCATTATTATGGGATCCTCATTATTATGGGAGTGCATTAAAATAATAAGTCTACTATACCCAAGCTTTTTATTCAAAGATTATGAAATTTTATCTATTTTTCTTAGACATTATGATTTTACCGCATTTTACAGCATCAATTTTCATTTTTTTCATATTGCTTTCTGACATTTACCTCAGTCTACCCGTGACCATGGACGCTGTAAAGGGTCCGAAACGTCGGGATTAACAATATCAATATATGCGATAAAATCCGTAAAAAGTAGTTTTATTTCAATTTTTTTCATGTTAATAGAAAAAACTTATAATCCTTATGTTTGGTGATAGGCAGTAATACTTTGCTGGGAGCGCTAGTACATCTTAATTGTCATGCGCTTAGTCCTGCCGTTATTAAGATTGTCTTTAGTATAAGTGTAATGCATGTGATGTGGCTGTGCTTTTTAAATAAATAAATAAAACTTCGGATAACTGATTACAGCCACAATACGGTTACAGTTAATGTATATTTATTTAAATATAATTTTATGCTATCACTTTTATTCGTCTTTACATACCTACTTACATTTTGTTTTGGTTATTGACACAAACATTATAAAATTTTATATTTTTCATTTTTATTTTTATTTACCAACGTGTTAGTGCACCTACTAATTTCTATCTCTGCATCACCCTAAGGTCGACTGGTAGAAAATGCCTTAGGCATTAAGTCCGCCTTTGTACTTATTTGTGCATAAAGTATTAAAATAAATAAAAATAAAATAAAATACAAATAAATATTGTTACTAAGTGCCTAAAATCTTCATGTTTCGCAAATTTCATTTATCGTGATCACTAAAAATATTAAAATTAAAATTGAACTTTATCGCTTTTTTTTGTTGATTGGTCAGGATCTCAGTCTCACCTGATGGTAAGCGACGACGAGGTCGAAGGTAGAACAAAATGCATGTCTTACCTCAACTCTCACCTTAAATCTTTTGCACTAAATCTGCCAACGCCTTTAAGTATTCAGGAGTTATTATACAACGTGTTACAAAATACCCCGTAAAAAATATAATTAATTATCAAAGCCAAAAATTTTGTCAGCTGTCATGTCAGGGAACCAGATTAATTAACAGAAAGGCCTACGTACCTATTTTACCTAATAATTGACTACTTTAATAGTTTTTATATCTAATATATAAAATTCTCGTGTCACAGTTTTCGTTGCCATACTCCTCCGAAACGGCTTGACCGATTTTGATGAAATTTTTTGTGCTTATCGGGGAGGTCTGAGAATAGGCCAACATCTATTTTTCATACCCCTAATTTTTTTTTTATGGCAAAACAACGTTTGCGGGGTCAGCTAGTTTTTTATTCAAAAATGTTATTGTTTTCCTTTTTTTTGGGGTATGTTATACAGCGTTACTACGGTTCTATATTGTGAATGGATTATTATGATTATGGTTATAAGGCCCCATTTAATCACCTCTCGGCTTTACGGGTAGTTTTGTAACACCCTGTACCTATATTAATATACCTATAAAGTAAACTTCATACCTCCATCTTACTCCACTACCCCAAAACTTCAACTACTGCGCCATCGCCGCTTCAAATGTAAATCACTTCAAATTAATGGTACCGAGACTGCCGGCTACCGCTTTGTGGTCCGCTCCAAAGCTAAACGGAGCTAAATCGCATAGCAGTTTAGCTCCCCGTATTGATTCAAGTAGAGTTTATATCACGAGCCGCCAATAGACTTAGCACAATGCATGAGTTGTGATCAAATAAAGCGAGCTATTGCGAATTTGCATGTGAATATTGTTCGTGTGCATATGGGCTGTTGATAGTAGAAATTTTATTAGACATACAAGTAAGTATACATAGAATTATATAAACGTATTTCCTGAAAAGTTATTTTTTTATTTTATTTTACTAAGGTGGCAAACAAGCATATAGCCCACGTGATGGTAAGTGGTTACCGTAGCCTATAGACGCTTGCAACACCAGGAGTATCACTTGCGCGTTGCCAACCCTGTATTGAAAGAGGAATAGTTGAGTTGGCAGTACAAGGGTCAAAGTCCTCCCACTGCCGACACAACGATTCCTCGTGGAGCACTGCCAACCTTGCTCACAGTAAGAAACACAACGCAACTCAAAGCAGTGTTACTTTACTTCGATTTTCTTCAAGTTTTTGCAGGGTTATCCTGATGTACATATTACTCATAGTTCGTTTTTTTTATTGTATATGTTATAATAGGCGAGCCTACTGCCATTACTAGGGCGCAAACCCAAACTCCAATCTTCACAACATTTTCTTATAGAATCGAATAATATTGTGCCAGCCTTGAATCATATTATGTTCAGCACTCATACCAGTAACAACTAGACCAATCAAATCGATTCGTAAATCAATTTACACAAGTTCTTTGAAATCTAAATGATTCAACGCTCTTGTGAAATGAACTGTTATCGGAAGCAGTACCAAAACATGTTAATGGGATATTTTTAGGTTGTCAAAAAGGAATAGCGCTATTGTGTAGAATGGCATCCCTCTCTCTAATTGCAAATAGTCACACATAGTAACACAACGTGTCATTGCGACCATTATTATTATTATTATTCGATCATTATTATTTATAGAAATAGAAAAATTACATAGTGTTATGAATGTCAACCTCCTTAAGTCGTATTCCTCATTGCCGAGTCCTTCCCTAGGAATCACTTCTTCAGGGCTGATTTTTCGTCATCTGTTTTGGTCACCCGCACGCAGTCTGGACAGCATATGGAAAGGACTTGGAAAGTGAGGATCAGATCTGGTCTGTCCAACGTGTGGAACTGCGGCCTTGTTGTCTTTTTCCTTCTACGGACAATATTTTTTTTTAGATTAAAAAAATGTTTTTTGCAGAAACTGTACAACTTTTACAGTAAATCTTACATAGATTATCACCTGTCTTTCCTGCAATATGACAAAAGTACTTTAGAGTCCAACAAATAAAGAATATTAAGACTACAAAATTATTCTTTAAACAATATCCGTTATTTTGGTGCTATCCGACTCCTATAAAACCACAAATGGGGATTAAAGCGAGTTGGGGCACTAATAGCAATTCTGCTTACTGTTAAACAAATGGCGAGAGATTCAGATCGCAACGTTTAACAGTACTGCAGTCATTCATTATCCTTAGTTGCAGCTAAATACTAAGCTAACATAGTTATAGAATTGTGATATGAACATTGAAGTATTAAGTCGTAAGGCTTTTGTCTGAATCCAAAATACGCAACTCTGACATTTTGAAATGATATGCGTATTACTCGCCTAAACAGTGATAGCCTAGTGGTATGACCATTGACCCGCTAAGTCGAAGGTCTCAAGTTCTAATCCAAGGCACGCACCTCTGACTTTTCGAAATCATGTGCGTATTAATAATTAATTATCACTCGCTTAAACGGTGAAGGAAAACATCGTGAGGAAACCTGCATGCCTTACAGATTTTCTCGACGGCGTGTGAAGTCGGCCAACCCGCACTAGGCTAGCGTAGTGCCTAACCCTGTTCAATCCGAGATGAGACCTGTGTCCAGCAGTGGGAGAGTAAATAGGTTGATGATGAACTAAGCTAACAATGGAATGGCAACCTAATAAATTCCCAATGTCAATCCTATCCTACTTCCTACTTAATCCTACTAATATTATAAATGTGAAAGTTTGTGAAGATGGATGGACGGATGTATGTTTATTTCTCATTCACGCTAAAACTACTAAACGGATTTTGATGAAACTTTACAGTATAATTATTCATGCATCAGAATACCTAACATATAATTTATAACGATTTTGAGTTAATTTGCCAAATTACGACATAAACATTTCCACGCGGACGAATTCGCGGGCAAAAGCTAATTTATAATTTTGTTGAAAATATTACCAACATTATCTGGTATTGTAAACCAGCTATCATAAAAGCGTACATTTAAAACATCAGTGCGGTCGGTGAACGTTCCCAAATATAATGAGCACTGCCCTTCATACCGGAGATGACAAGCCCTCTCGACTACTGTACATGTATTCTGTCGGTAGGGTCGAAAAACAAGAACTTTGTTTACATATTTACCTGAAAACACGAGAAAAATAGATGTTGTTTCGCATATAAAACTGGCCTAAACATAAAGTTAGCGAACCCAAATATAATTCTACAAAATGTTTAATCAGAAAAAGCAATAAATTGTGAGATACTTAGTACTTTCGAGATTTATGTTTTTGTTCAATAACTTTGCTAATATGATTTTATGTAAAATACCTCACATATACAAACACGTGTAATAACTAGGTATCTATAGGTTATGCAATGTCCCGTGTGACAATGGATATCATATTTTTGTTTCTGCTCATCCATCCACTTAAATAGCTGATGGATTTGTATGAAAATACTGCTAGTAGTGTTTGAAATATATTAATACGTGAAGTGAAAACTCTGTACCCCTTTTAAAGAATATTGCGCGCACGGAGCAGTGTGAGATTTGGCATAGTTAAAAATTACATGGAGAAGGAGTACAGAAAGCTAATTTTTTTTTTTTAATATAAATTCTTAAATTCATTATCATAATATTGTCATTGTTTGAGCTGTCAATGTCAAACACATCTACATTAAGTGAATATGTCAATTGTTTTTTTAAATACAAAAAAAAGAGCCTCCGTAACATTAAAACTAAAAAGATCGAATTTTGGCCACCATGTGACCACTAAATTTGCATAGATATGAAAATAATGTATAGGTAATCGAATTATCAAAAAAGTTTTACTAACAAAGTGTAAAACACACGAGTAATTAATAACCGCAGACCTCGTACAACCTCATTAGTTTAACCAAATTCGATCGATTCGAATTCGAATCGAATCGAATTGAAAAGAAATCGAACAAAGTATCAACTATTGGGTTTTACTGTGAAATTCTCAGTAGCAGTTTAGTGTTCGGATTGTACCCGGTTGAGCAACAAGCTCGGTCTCTATTAAATGAGACCTAAAACATATCGGCGATCTGTGGCTGCACATTGGTACACCTCTGCCTAACCCTTCAAGGAATACAGTAAGTAGGAATACGAGTAATAAATGCTATGGTCAATAAAATTGATGTTGTCAATTACTAGAGGTCAAATACAAATCCAAAATCTGCATTCATTCAAAATATACTTGAAACGTGGCCATTTTACCCCCCAGATCCTACCTTGAGGAAACTAGGACAAATTTAACCACTTTGACCTCAAACTATAAACAGAAGTAGCTTACTTCATAATTTAAGGCAACTTGCAAACTATGCGACCAAACTCACGGGTCATCGCTAAAGTAACTATTATGTCTACCTTTTTATTTTATAATTAAAATAAGAGGACTACATCCTTTTGTTTTCGGTAATCAAAGAAGAAGAATGGGAAGGATTTACAACCGATTTTTTAAATTCTTTCACCTACAGAAAGTTACATTATCTGCAAGTATCCCATGCGAAGCCGAGGCAGATTTGTATGCAATAAATCTTTTGCCTTTGATTTTCAATTTGAATAAGTACAGAACTCGAATGGATAATCGCAACATGACTTGGGCGTGTCTTTGCACGTTCGGAGCTTTCACGAGCACGTATGTGGCCAGTACTGCCATACTTGTGGTCGGAAAGTGTGTAAGATACCTTACTCTAAAGTCTACAATTAATGTGTTAAAAATGCAAATATAATTTTATTGACTGTATTATTTACCATAAACTAAGTTATATTTACTGGTGTTTTATAGTCGACAGTTATGTATTTTTAAAAGTGTACGTAATTACATTTTTAAACTATGAATTACTTAAGCTTATCTTGATCAATAGGTGGTGTGTCGACTAAGTACTTTTTAACTTTGCAAAAGATAGGTAGGGTAATGTAATATACGAATCGTATGTCCCGAAACTGAGGTTATGTACAGTGTGTAGGTCACACTATCCAAAACTGTAAAATTTTCCGAATTGAATATGAACCTTATTGTTTTGTGTTAAAATTGAAAATTAATCAAAGAAATTTGACAGATTGTGGTAGCTTGACGTGCTGATCTCTGTTTTTAGTATGATTTTAATTTTGACCCAATTTATTTATTTTTATGTCAATAGGCTCGCTCCCTATTACATAGGATGAACTGTGTCATGTACTTTAGTACACTTCAGCTTAATCCTTCGGATAATAGAGATTTGATTATGATTTCTTAATGGTTTCCAGGCGGTATGTACGTCACTATACTGTAGGTCAAAGATATGAATATATTATCATTATCCAAAGGTGTACATTAATTTAATAATATACATTATTATACTAGACTGTGTTTGTTGTTATTCATCAGAAGATTTTAAGCTCGAGCGATTTCGTGTATTTTTGTTAAAGTAATTTCCAATTTAATTTCATAGGCATTTATAATTGTATAAGTGTGAATCTCAAAATGTTTTCAAGCAACTGACTTATTCCATATTACATATCAAATTTATCAACATTTATAGTCCAAAGAGTTAAAAAGATATTTATCAAGAAAGTTTACCAATAAAACGTATGTCTTTAATATTTATTTAAAGAAAGGCAAATCACTATACAAAACAATCGAACATGCTGAATTCAATAAATAATTTTATATTTTTTGAAAAGCTACTAGAAGAATATGTAAGGACAAACATTCCCGTAAAATAATTAAAAAAAAAAAAAAAAACATTATATTGAGCCATGTAGTTACTAGGTTAAATTTTTGCCTATACATCCTGTTATAATGCTTGCTCAGACTTGTAAATGAAATGAAATTGTTAGAATAACTATGCTCAATGTAAGTGAACTGTATTTGTTCTTTTTGAGTAAAATAAATGTCTTTGAACCGATTTTGCGCCAACGCAAATGGGTTCTTTTAATTAAACAATGAAAAACGAATAATTTAAAAACTATTACTTTTAAAGAATTATAAAAATAACTTCTAGGAAATGTCGACTATATCCATTTCCAGTGTTACTTTAAAACCTTGAAGTTTCATGTAACCTGTCATTATAATAATTCTGTAATTAAAATATATGCTAAGGGCGGGTCTACAAAGTGTTTAATTTCACTTTCATAACTGTGGAATGATGGATGGTGTTTATGGAGTGAATACTTAGTTTAAAATACAATAACATCATTTGGTGAGAATTGGACGGAAAAATCTTCAATTTAATGATTAATTTCCCTTTTGTGAAATTAGGAACCAAATGCATCGGATTTAGGATTTTTATATCGGAATTAGGTTCTTAGGATTATATTTATATCTAATTCCAAGATTTAAGAGCAAAGTTCTAGTATTTTCAACATCATCATCATATTAGCCACAGGAAGTCCACTGCTGAACAAAGGCCTCCCCCATCGACTTCCACAAGGACCGGTTACAAGCCGTCTGCATACAACGACTTCCAGCGACCTTTACCAGGTCGTCCGTCCATCTCGTTGGAGGCCTTATAGTATTTTACTGGAGTAAAAATAAAAATCTTCCGATAAAAATAGCCAACTCTTCAGAAAAGTAAGTAAATGTTTAATATCCAGTGTCTTTTTCTTCAACAGTTACGACACACGGGTGCCTGGCCCCTCAGCACACTGGGTTGACGATGCCTACACTGGGCGGGCCCACTGGCACAACACACCCACCGCTGGGCTTCGGATGCTCGAAGTCCAAGCAAGAGATCGCGCGATCTACAGGTGTAGGGTCGACTTCCACGTATCACCGACCCGAAACTATAAAATTGCGCTGGATGTTATAGGTGAGTTGGAAAAAATACTTTGATTACGTTCATTTGTGCTTCATAATTGATGACGGACCGTTCGTAGATTGTTTAGGTGGCATCGATGACGAATTGCGCTGATTGGCTACCGACTCAGTATAAACAGCCGTAAGGTATATTTCTATAAAAGATTTAGCGTAGTGCGGACCGCTGCATCTGAATAAGATCTCATGTAAAGTCATGTTAACTTAGTTACGAGTATAATTAATTTATATTTTACACTTGTATGGACAGGTCGCAGTTTAGATTTGTTTTTTTTTTAGATTACAAAGATGGCAAACAAGCATACGGCCCACTTGATGGTTAGTGGTTACCGTAGCCTATCATCCGTAGCATCAGGTGAAAATGTAACATCAGGAGTAGGTATCACTTGCGCTTGCCGACCCTGTAAAACGAAAGGGGAGTAGTTGGATTGGATCTTCCTAACCTTTCCGGGAGAATAGGCGTGATGTACGAAATAAAACAATGTCCACTGATAGTATAAAATCAACAATATATGGCCAAACCGGAATGTTCATAAATTTGATTAAAATTCAGTATGACTCATTGTCCACGTGCAAGCTACCGGCAGCGGTCTCATGGGAACATTTTAAATTTATTATTAAAAACGGATCTACACCTTGTCCTCTGTTGTTTGGAGGTCCTAATAAATTAATATCGCGTGTTTGAACACGTTGGCTGGTGTCCAGGTTTTGTATGTGTAAAACTGAAGTCAAATTCTATGATAGGTACTCAGTTAAATATCATCTAGGTAACTTAATTGATGGAGTTAATTTAAATTTATACCTGCTTCGGTAGTGTTGTGGGTAGAAGTTTGACTGCGAAGCATGATGGTTCTCAGAATGGTTATTTGTTCCATTTACAAATCGAGCTGTGTTATTGAATTTTTCTCAAATTTTTCAGCAACAGCTCAGAAGTTTGGGTATGTAGCCAGTTAAGGACAATAAGGTCGATGTATTTTGTATGAGTTGTAAGCCTGACAACCAGTCTATCCTCAGGGTATCGGTATTACCCAAAAATTTGGTTGCGGAGGTCCTGATAGCAGTCGCTTTGTGTAAAATACTAACGTTCAGCCGCATCTGGTTAGACTGGAACCCGATCCCAATATAGTTGGGAAAAGGCTCGGAGAAAGAGAGATTTTGTATGAATTGTATTCAGTATTGATTATAATAATTTGCTAAAACCATGATATAATTATTTAGGTAAACTTAGGATCATTAAAGCCAAAGGACATAATGAACTTATATCTTATGACGTATTTCTTTACATACATATTTCCCATGCCGATTATTATGTAATGACAAAATGTAATCGAAAGAGACAAAATAATTGTGATTATTATCATAATTATTTTGTCTCCTTTTTGAAATAGGGACGCCATATAATTGTATCGCTCGATGTATGTTAACCGCTTGGGGTTCTCCCATGTTAAGGAGCAGTTATAAGTCTAAAATACATGTCTTATAACAACATTATTTTATCTTGACCTTAAGAACGTACATCTGACTTTGAAATTTGAGTTCACCAAACGATTGGTAATCACGCACTGCTAATTTTTAATATATAATTTACATGAGTCTAATAAGATATACGAGCATTTGAATTTAGATTTGAATTCTCTAAGTAAATAGCATAGTATTACTAATTAAAATACAGAATTGTGACATCTAAAGGATTTTCAATGTTAAGAATGTCTATTAAAAATATCTCTACGAGTGAGATCTAAATTATACGCTGAGCATATATAGAGGCTGTTTGAAATGGGCACTGAGAAGATGTGCAGTAACGAGCATGTTACTGCTTTTACGTGGATGAATATAAGGTAAGAGGGAGGTCAAAGAAAATATGTATTTTCTGTGAGAGAGGGGATACGTTTAGGTTACAAGATAAATAAATGAATTAAAAATAATTATATTGTTTTACAGTAACACTATGGACTGTTAGAAATAAATAATTTGAATTTAAATATTTTTTTGACATCTCACTCTAGGGTAAGGTAACATACCATCACGCCTGTATTCCCCGAAGGGTTAGGCAGAGGTGAACCAATGTATAACCACAGTTCGCCGGTATGTTTAGTACAGATGTAATAGGTGACGAGCAAATTGCCGTTAACCGGGCACAATTTCAAACTGTGAGTTACTACTACTGAGAATTTTGTAGAAAAACCCAATAACACTTTGCTTGACCTGGGAACTGAATCCAAGACCTCTAGCGTAGCAGTTGCACTAGACTAACGAAGGCAATTAGACAAGGTACTTTTTTAAATAACAGGATAAAAAACAAACCACAATTGACACGTGAGCCGCGGGTTGCCTCGCGAGGTGATCTTCGAATATTTTCCACACATATTCGATACGCAGCTTAACATTAATTACCCGCTAGAACTTCCAGGTTAAAGACAAGAGGTGAGAGGTAACAGGTTGGTAGGGAGTTGGCTAACGACCTAAGTAATCTAACTCCCCCGTCTTATAACTTGCGGGGAGTTAAGCACCCGTGCCAGTTAATTTCAATTCGGAATTAATATGCCAACGGACTGCCATCGAAATTTATACAGTTCGGAGATCACTTTAGTTATTGAAGACTCATCTATTATATATTTAGGGCGGTACCCATAGGCTAGCCTTTCCCTAACTATATTCAGGTGAGTTATTAGTTATCTTTAGGTAATTAATTTCTGAGTAGTTAGTTAAGTAATGTATATAAATAAATATTCTTGGACTATTTTACACAGCACCATCTAGTCCCAAACTAAGCAGAGCTTGTACTATGGGTACTAGACAATGGATATAAATACTTATATATTTTTTTTTTGTAAATACATACTTTATATATGAAACACCCAGATCAACACAAACACTTACGTTCATCACATTAATATTTCTGTTTTGTGGGAATCGAACCCACGAACTCATGATCAGTAGTTGGACACCCGAACCACTAGACACAGACGTCGTCATAATAATATAATTATTAGGTTCTGTAACTAAAAGAAAAAGACTATAGCATCTGCGTTCTGGTGGTTGAAGCGTCGGGTTGCTGATTTTGAAGTCGTGGGTAAGATTTGATTGTATTCTGTACGGAAAGGACACAAATATTGATGTTCATAACATCAATATTTGTGTCCTATACATGTTTGAGTGACAGCCCAACCTATAGACAGTGACAGAAGTTAAACTACTCCTGCCACTGGCGTCTCATACAACATTTTTCACCCGACTGTGCGACGCAAAGAAGGTACGGTCAGCAACGAAAGTCGCTGAACACAGCTAAATTTTGATAACATAACAGCTCCAAAACTTGTCAAGAGATTTTTTTATTATGATGGAAAGATAAATATTTAATGGTCATCTATGCAATGATGTCGCACAATCTTCACAGGTCAGTAACTTCATGTTAAAAATCATATTGAAGATAGCAACATGTTCAGCGACTTTCGTTGCTGACTGTACCTAATGTCAGCCTATGTATGTATGTTTCTTACTTTGTGACACTCGACCATAGTATTATTAGCGCGTTCTCTTGAGACCTTAGTTGTAAAGTTTCTTATGCCTAGTAATTTCAGTCATTAGGCTTTACGTGGTCTACGTGGAATCAGTATATAGTACCTTTAATATCATATTGCGACACTTAATCCGCTTTTCAAGCGTAATAATGACATCGATATATTTGTATTATCTCAATTGTTGTATGAATTTGGTCCCTGTATACGCTGCTGGTTTATGGATTAACAAGATTCTGACTTCCAATAATTTGGAAATCAATTTTCATTGTATAAAAAAATGTCGGCACAAATTGCGCTTTGGATGAGCACTTGGCTTTCACGCTGTGGGTCACGGTCTTTTTTTTCTGAACAAAAAAAAGATTGTTCTAGATCTGGGTGTTCCCGTATACCTCTAGAATATAGGGGAAAATCCTGGTGATCGGCACATTGTTTCTTAAATGAAAAAAGACTATAGCATCTGCGGTTTATTTTTTAAATAATCCTAGCTGAAAAAATTTCGTCAAAAAAATGTTGGATTTTTTTTTATTTTCAATTCTAAGAGAATTATTTCACACAGAAACAGCAAATAATACTTCTTGACCTAAGAATCGAATCCAGAACCTCTAGGGTAGCTTCAAACCACTAGACTAACGAGAGAACTATCCATAGGCTACTAAAAGCACACAGTGAACCGAACTCAAGTCTCCGAACCGAAGTCTCTCAGCTTCTGCCGCCCTCAGTAAATCTTGTCATATCTAAGAATTAAGTCAAGATACAAATCTGTACGTTGACCTATCCCGCCTATCTCAATGAGATCGCCTTGCAGATGGGTAAAGGTCTTAAATTCTCACATAATCTTGCGTCCGTATCAGCTACCCCGTTTTTGTGTTTTAATAAAATAATTCACCTTAAAACTGCGGCCCAGCAAAGCTATGAGCCGCCCCGTCGGGCAATCTCGATAAAAACTAGTACGATCGTAAACTTGACCCTTCCTTATCCTAGTCAAATCAACACGGAAACTTTAAGGAAAGTCCGAACACGCCCTAGGATGATTTACGTCCGTGCGCGGACAGTAAAATGCGGGTCGGTAGAAATTAAAATTTTATGACGCCTTACCGGATCGGAGGTGTATCGAGATGGCCAGACAACGGTAAAATAGATTACCTGCTTATGTTACGAGCTTCTTAAATTTTTACGGATTTTATTAAGGGCGCCATTTTGTTTTATGAATGACGGATTGCCGTGAGAAGTGTATAGTAAAATAAATGTCTAAATATTATCAAGACGCTGAACAGTTTTAATCGAACAATATAGTAGAAGATTTAGACAGAGGTGTACCAATGTAAATCCACAGTTTACCGGTATGTTTAGGTCCCTTGAATTAGGGGCGAGCCTATTGCCATTAATCGAATTCAAACTACGAGCTTCATAGAAAAACCGTTTACTGGACCTGAGTCAAATCTAGGAACTCTAGCGTAGCAGTCGCTTTTGCGAGGACTAGACTAAATAAACATAATATTAATTTAAAAAAATCGACAACCACTAACGATTGACATAGATATTCGTATGAAAACCGATACCGACGGCTCCACATGATCTCCGAGGCACGGAGGGGTCTCGATGTCCCATCCACAGACTGACCGCGACTAGCGCTGCTTAACCTTGCAGATCGGTTGATTAGCTTAGTTATTACTTAGATTATACACGAGTTCCTCCTCACGCCACACTCAATGACTCGAGTAGTAGGCAAAATATAGTGACCAGTAGAAAAATCGCACCTTTTTATCCAACCTCGAGATCGGAGTTCAAGTATTATAGCCGTACTTACCATCAGGCTGAAGAGGTGATGAAAACATGAACGCTCACATTAACGTTTACCACCGTATAAAAACAAGATCCATGTCTTTCCATTATCTTTTATTGTCTATCTCAAGCTTTACCTGTTTTATATAGCATCTATCTCTTTTTATCTTTGAAGGTCAAACTAAAGGCATTGGGAAGTTCCATAATTATTGTATGTAGTTATTTTCATTGTTTGGCAAAACGCATGCAAAAAATGTTCAAAGATATAAATTTAAGCAAAAAATTTGGCGTTGACTTGGACCCTTATACTGTCAACCCAAATATTTATTCCTCTTTCGTTTTACAGGGTCGGCAACGCGCTAGGGATACCCCTGATGTTACATACAAGCGTCTATAGACTACGGTAACCGCTTACCATCAAGTGAGTCTTATGCTTGCTTGCCACCTTAGTGGTATAAAAAAAAACATCATCATCAGCCCGTATTAATCACAGCTGGACGAACAGCTCTTTTAGTGAACGCCACTGGGCTCGATCTTCAACTTTTTTCACTCAGTCGCTACAAGCTGCCTTCTACAAATCGTCATTTCACCTAGCCGGCGGACGTCACATACTACCTTTGCCTAGACACGGTATCCACTCAAGAGCTCTTTTGCTCCAAAAATTGACAGTATTTGCGTAACATCAAAATTATTGTCGACCCATATACTGTCCCACAGTCACTGTTGGGCACGGGTCTCCTCTCACAGAGGGAGGACAGAGGGATTAGGCTATAGTCCATCACGCTGGCCTAGTGCGGGTTGGCAGACTTCACACGCCATCAAAATAATCTCAAAGGCATGCAGGTATCCTTTAAGCAAGTGATAATTAATTATTAATACGCACATGATTTCGAAAAATCAGAGGTGTGTGCTTTGGATTCGAACTCAAGACCTTCGACTTGGCAGTCCAAGAGTCATACCACTAGGCTATCAAAGCTTACAACATCAAAATAATAGACTGTAAATATATAACAATCTAACGAAGACTTAAAGAGCGTTGATATAAACGAAAGTATTATAAAATCTTGCAAACTACTTAAAAGGTTAGTGACTTGAACCGACTGACGCAAGACTTACCGCTTTGCATAAAACTAACATTGACTTTAAGGACACCTGAGTTGTAAAATAGAATGAACGTTACCTATAAAGCTAGGATTTGGTATTGAACTAGAAGTCTAAATTTGTTATACGGTCATAACATAACATTACGCCTGTATTACCCGAAAGGCATGGCACCAATTCGCACCAACCCACAGTTCGCTGGTATGTTTAGGTCCCTTGGTGGCGAGCTTATTGCCATTTACACAGCTAAAATCCAGACTCCGATCTGCTAATAAGGATTTTGATAGAAAAACCTACTATAGTACCTACTGTTTGAACGAATTGAACTCAGATCCTCAAATTTACGACCACTTAGAACTTAGACTAATAACGCAGTTTTTTCTTTAATATTTTGTACACATAGGATTTCCTCTTACTACTACAAAGGCTCTTCTCATCCAGTCACTGCCAGCTGCCTACTGCAAGTCATCCCGTAGATCGTCGTCGTAGGGGCTCTGTGACGTTCACTAGGTTGGATAATGGATCACTAGGATTATGATAATTACAAAGATGCAAACTGACCGAACAGTAAATTTTCTTTGCTATTTTTTTATTCACTACATTGACAGTATAAAACAAAGTCGCTTTCCGCTGTCTTAGATCTGTAAAACTACGCAACGGATTTTGATGCGATCATTTTTAATAGATAGAGTGATTCAAGAGGAAGGTTTAATGTATAATAATCATCAACCCATATACTGTCCCACTGCTGTCCACAGGTCTCCTCTCATATTGAGAGGGATTAGGCTATAATCCACCACGCTGGCCTAGTGCAGGTTGGCAGACTTCTCAAATCGTTGAGAAAAATCTCTCAGGTTTCGTCTTGATGTTTTCCTTCACCGTTTAAGCGAGTGATAATTAAATTTTAATACGCACATGAATTGGAGAAGTCAGAGGTGCGTGCCTTGGGTTCGAACTCGAGACCTTCGACTTGACAGTCCAATGGTCATACCGCTAGGCTATCACTGCTTTTGTAATGTATAATACATATATCTTATTAGTACATTGCACCCGTGCGAAGCGGGGGCGGGTCGCTAATAATAGTTGTTATATTTATTACGACAAAATCAGATCCAGATTTTGTTAGTACAAAACAAGAGACTTAAAAGCTGGTGTTTGTGACTAATAAGCCACTTACCTTGCCAGTTGTTGCCAGTTCTCTGCGAGGAAACGTTGTGTTGGCAGGGGTTACTTTGACCCTTATACTGCCAACCCAACTATTTCTCTTTCGCTTAACAGGGTATACTCCTGGGTATATTACAAGTGTCTATAGGCTACAGTAACCGCTTACCATCAGATGGGCCGTATACTTGTTTGCCACCTTAGTGGTATGAGAAAAAGCCAGTGTGCAGAAGCACTTAGATAGATTTTCAACTTTAATACAAAGCAATAAGGTTTACATTCAATTGGGATAATTTGATATTTTTGGATAGCTTGATAGCTACTGGCGTCTGTACAGATGCCAGTATATCAAGCTTCTCCAATCTGTCAAATAGCTTTGATAGTTTTTCAACTTTAACACAAAGCAATAAGGTTCACTTTTAATTAGGATATATTGACAGTTTTGGATAGCTTGACCTGCTGGCGTCTGTACAGAGGCCAGCACATCAAACTACACTAATCTGTCAAATTTCTTTGATAGATTTTTCAACTTTAATACAAAGTAATAAGGTTCATATTCAATTAGGAAAATTTAACAGTTTTAGATAGCTTGACCTGCTGGCGTCTGTACATTACATTAAAAATAGCTAAGAAAATGTACGGTGAAGGAATAAAATTACGCCGTGAATTACAAACCAGAAAAAATACTAACGACTTTAAGCACATAACAGAATTAATGAGGTCTTTACAACAGAAAACTGCCCTGTTAATTAGGAGGCAAAGAGCGTTCTCGAGAATTTTCCTTAAACGTTTAATTATGCCTTCTGTATCGAAAATATGAAACGACGTGTTAAATTCTTTAGGCCTTAGCAAATACTAGGATACTGTTTGTTTATGCTAAGGGTACATTTCACCAAAAACATCACGCCTGTATTACCCAAAGGGTTAGGCAGATGTGTACCGATGTACACCCGCAGTACACCGGTGTGTTTAGCCAGCTCATTTAACCACGCAAATCTGAGCTTCTAATGAGAATTTCTGCACTATGTACTGTTTTGCACTTGTCGAGTTTATAGGTTCTCAATCTCGGCATAACCCAAAGCCAACTACGTGGACGAGTTGAGATCTGTATTCTCATATGGGACGTTAAGGACACAGGTCTTTATATGGGTTGATGATGATAATGAAATACCGTTTCATTCACTTGTTCCATTTAAACTGATCCAAAAATACCCGTTGAAACGCAAGCATTTCTATTAGTGCTATTTGTCAAGTCACTTCTGCTTACAAATTAAATAAATGAACGTTTATTGTGTGTCACTCATTCATTTCCGTATACACCGACTTCGCTTTCATTCAATTAGAATTAAAGCTCTGTCATTTGTGTGACATTGAGGTCTTATTTTGTTTTCTTTTTATATTCATCATCTTCCAAGCCTTTTCCTATGTTGTTGTCGGCTTCTTTAAAGAGATGCGGCTGAATATCAGTATTTTCATTAAAGCAACTGCTCAGACCTCCGCGATCGAATTTCTGGTCAATACTGATATCCTGAGGAGTTTTTTTTGGGTTTCTAACAGCCACTAACTATTGTCATAGATGTACACATGTTATAACAACCGGGACGTACAGCTTTCCTTGCTCTCTGAGGCACGAAGGAGTCGGTTTTTCTTATTGACGTCAAGCGCTTATGGCCACTGCCGCAGACTGAGGCAGATTTTATTCTAGTTTCGTTTTTTTTTTTTGGATATACGAAAACGGTTGTATTCCTGAAGTATTTATACCAGAAATATGGTGATGCGCATTGTAGACCCATAGTTTACCAGTTTGTTTTTATATCCTATGTCCTAGTGGAGAGACTATTGCCTCATGGTTATTATTTCATAGTAAATGAAAGGCCTACCCTATTACCAGAGTACAAATTTAAACTGCAATCTGCTACAAAGATTTTCATACTTAAAGCTTTTCATAGTAAACATATTGCTTGAATGGGAATCGAATCAAGCGAGATTCGATTTCCAGTTTGAACAATCGAATTTAATTCGAGTGGAATCATAATGAACGTGAAAACACTAAACCAGTGATGCAGTTAATGATTACTATAAGAAAAAATAAAAACAAGATATCGCTATTCGAACAATATAAAAATGCTATTAATAAACTAATTAAATTTGTTAATACAGCTAAGTATGATTAAGGAAAAGTTTTAATTAACTACACTCTCTTCAGACTAAATCCAGAAAGATCATATCGAACACAAACAAAGAAAAACAAAAGATTGTTTTTATTCTTTCCAAGCACGAATTTCTTCCAGAAACATCCAAAGTAACAATTATCTTCCCTTTTCTCAGCTATTTATACCCGATAATAATCTCCGCTTCAAAATTAATACCATTAGTACGATCACACTAAATATACGCGAACATGGAAATGTTTAATTAATTACGTAAGATACGTTTCTTTGTTCACCTAATAGATTCCATTATGGGAAATCTCCGAGTATTATGGTTAAGTACGTTTGTAATATAATGGGGCTTCATGATATCAGATGAAACTCGGGCCGACCCGTTTTCCGCCTCTATCTGGGCCCAAATCAACACGAAAAAGTTTAACGGACGAGCGAAGTTTTTGTTGGGGAACTTTTTTATTGGTTGGAATATAGCAGAATGTTTTGCTGCCTTTTGGTTTATTGGCAAATCTTTATGTCGTGGTGGGATTTTTGTGGTAACAAGTGACTTGGACTTATTTTGTTTTTTATCCGAACACGGAAAACGATAATGAGTTTTACAGTATATGTATGTCAGTTTTTTTATACTTCTAAGGTGGCAAACAAGCATACGATCCACTTGATGGTAAGTGGTTACCGTAGCTATCGACGCTTGCAACACCAGGGGTATCATTTGCGCGTTCCTGACACTGTAAAACGAAAGAGGAGTAGTACTGTTGGCAGTATAAGGGTCGAAATCCCCCCACTGTCAACACAACGTTTCCTGGTGGAGCACAGCTCAAACCAGTGTTATTTATTTCAAAGCAGTGTTATTTTCTGCAAGGCTGAGGTACTTTCCCAGTCAAGCAGCTCCAATTCGAGTGAAACATCAGTGGTTAACATCAGGCGGCCTGTAGGCTTGTTTGTCATCTAGTCACCATAATTCCAAACTGATGGATCACTTTTTAAAACTCATAGTTTTGGATTTTTAGTACTAGACTGCGCCTGTGTTTCCATTATTATCGAGAGGCCTATTCAAATGTTTTCTATCAAATCCCACGATTCTCAAGAATATGTGAAGGTGCTATCATAAACAGATATTCCCCATTCTTGCACCCAAATACCGGGATATTTCACAATCCAACCGGTCCGCACTTATGTGTAACATACGAAACAATGAACGGGTGGCAGATGTTCATTTTAGTAAGCGATACCATTGCACAGCGTGGATATGAAAGCTTCGCATGATTGCCGGCAACCTCCTCTGAATACTGCCATCGCAAAACCTTTTGTTTCTACTCACCGAAAATATTTTCATTTCCTCGACCACGTTCGGGCTCTCCTAGTTTGTTTATACGCAATTTGAGGATATTCCGGCATCGTTGGGCGCCTTTTGCGATTCACCGCGTACTGATTTCATTTTGATTGTGAATAAATTTTCGCCGAGAACATCCCCAAGCACTGTTGTTTTCGCCAATAATAGAAATTCGTTTTGACTAGATTGATTTGGCTATCTCGTTTTTTTATTGAACGCACTGTTTTTGTGTTTTGCTCCAACGTTGGACAATTAATGAGATATCTGATCGTAGAATGTTTTGTTTGATTACAATTGAATACGATGTTTCGTGACATTTAAGAGATTTAATTCTATCTACTTTTAATTTATCTTTCAGTCATACCGCATAGTAAATATATTACAGTGTTCTATTACAAATAATGTTTTATTTGGGCCTTGGTCTTAGTCGGAAGGGCGAGTGCTACGCTAGAGGCTCTGGGTATAGTTTCCAGGTTGAGATTTTCTATGACATTCTTATAAATATAAATACTAATATTAGGTTAAGATTACACTATGGATATTCTTATATGTCTACAATAAAGAATTTGGATTTAAATTAGCACCTCGGTGTTTAGATTTATGCCCGGTAAATTGCAATATACTCGCCCTCTATTACATTGGACCAAAAAAACCCTTGCTGTGTATGATTAGTGTATACTAATATACACAGAACGGTTTTTTCGTTAAGGAAATACAGGATACTTATGTTATAATGTTTTATGGCATATTTCACACACTCACCGTAAAGTTTTACACTACTCGGCACTTAATTTCATACAAGGAGGGCTCGTGCCTTTTTTTATATGCAACGTGTTACAAAAAACCCCGTTAAAAATATAATTAATTATCAAAGCCAAAAATTGTGTCAGTTGTCATGTCAGGGATTTAATAGATTATTTAATAGAAAGGCCTACGTACATATTTTACCTAATAATTGACTACTTTAATAGTTATTCTATTTTTTATTCATAAATGTTGTTGTTTTCTTTTTTTTTTGGGGTGTTATACAGCGTTACTACTGTTCTTAAATATTGTGAATGGACTCGTTATAAGGCCCCATTTAACATCCTCTCGGCTTTACGGGTAGTTTTGTGATACCCTGTATAGTAGGGCAAATCCTTATGATCTATCCTCCACCTCGGGAGGCGGCAGAGTGTGTCGGACTCATACCGACTAAAAACCGTACTTGCGTACACTTGCTCATTGTCATGGCCATGGGATCCGTGAAATCCACGAATATAACAGGCTGCGGCCAGCAGTTGCAGGACCCCCTCAATCAGAGAGGCCTTCGCTCGCATATTACTCTAGGCACGTGTCGCCTACTGGGGCCATTTACTGGTCGGCCGGCAGAATCCCTAATTCATGAATTGGTGATATAGTAGGCTTTTAAGGAGAGGTATAGTGGGAGTAATACCACTCGCATTGGAGCTGCCCGACTGGAGAAGCACCTCCGCCTTACAGAAAATCGAAGTGAAATAACACTTATACACTGCCAACCCAACTATTCCTCTTTCGTTTTACAGGGTCAACAACACGCAAGTGATACCCCTGGTGTTACAAGCGTCTATAGGCTACGGTATCCGCTTACCATCACGTGGGCCATATGCTTGTTTGCCACCTTGGTGTATAAAAAAAAGGTCTTAGTCGTTCTCCCGTAAGCAACTATAATGTCCTGCATTCAATAATTCGTTGCACTAAAACAATTGAAATTCTCAAAGCAATTTTCCGATTCAATCTACCAAACCACATAATAACTCGTAATTTGAAACAAGCACTAAAAATTATACGAGCGCAAATCGTGCGATAGTTGTATAAGTGTTGCCAACTCAACGAAATTCCCACTTTTTATGGTATAAATAGTGGCAAGAAAGAGCACATTATTTGTAAGGAGCTAATCAACGTACTTTATTGAAATGGTTTTTTCCTGTTGCAGAACTTCCGAGCAAGCCCGTCATCTTTGACGAGTTTGGGAAGGAAATCTCAGGGACAGCGGGTCCTTATTACGAAGGGGGAGAATTCAAACTTATTTGCTCCGTCAAAGGCGGTAAGTACAATTTAATAATCATACACTGGTTGTAGTTTGAAGAGAACTTCTGATAAAATATTTATTTCTCTCAATTTGTTTGCAGATTATTTGTAACCAATGCAATTAAGACTCTATGACAATTTTATTAAGGAATATAATTCGACGTGTATAATATTTTAATATAAGATGAATGTATACTAGTGCCCAAAACTGTAATGGAATCTAGTTTAGTAAATAACAATAAAATAATATGTACATTTCACATCCTAACTTTCTGGTTACCTTATGAGGTTTCTTTCTGCGTAATAGATTTTATTCGCAATTCTTATTAGAATTCGCATCAAATTAAGGGTTAACCCTTAATTTGATGTTGCTTACTGTGATGAACATTCATAAAAAATAAATATCTACTTAATTTTTTTGACTTTTCCTTTGGTTTTATTTTACGTATAGCAAGTTTAATATAGTTATTTAGAAAAGGAAAAATACGACCGCGGACAGGATTCGACGCTACTGACTCTACTGACGTCACCATAAAGACGTAAATTCAATATGTGAAGGAAAAATTCGACATGACGGGTAGGTATCGCGGTGGCTTAGTGGTCATAGCGTCTGGTGTACCGAACCAGAAGACGCAGGTTCGAATCCTGCCCGCGGTCGTATTTTTCCTTTTCTAAATAACTTTAAAATCTTAGCATGGAAAATGCCAAAAATATACAAAAAGAAAGTTTAATATATATATTTTGGTATAAAAAATAATACTACTAGTAGAAACACTGTTCACCTGTCATTATTGAGACAAGATGTCGGCAAGACGCGAACACACAATTATTTGCTAGGTAAATATTTATATTTTATATGTTATACATAACTATCCTAAATTTTACATGCTTTTGATTTACTAAACAATGTTTATACTTCGGTTTTATGTGTGTTTTGCGTAATGTTATGTCAAAGTCAAAGTCAAACTCAAATATTTTATTTCAATTAGACCATTAAAATAGCACTTTTGAAAAGTCAAACTAGTTGCACGGTTCCAAAAAGTGGATCATATGGAGAAGAACCGGCAAGAAACTCCATAGACACTCTTTTCAACAAAAAAAAAACATGATTACAGTGTTCAGTATTACAGTCTAAATCTGAATAGTTCATGAGAACAATGCAGTTTGATGTGTACTATTGAATTAATCTAGCATAATAAACAGAGAAAAAAAAAAGAGGTTGCCATTGAGTGTATGAGTTCCTTTAATGTTTTTTTCATCTGCAAACTTGTTTGTTCATCACAGTGAACACTGCCAAATACTCGAACACGCATGCTCAATTAGATGTGTTCACTGTGGTGAACCTTGCCAAATTAGGCATGGCTTTTATTAACAGGTAGTGGGTTTTTTTTATGGCTTATGTGTTCTTTTTTTGCTGCCAGCTGCCAAGAGATCGAATAAAATACCTAAATTTTCTCTTACGCACAAATGGAAGAAAGCTATTTATCGTCACCATGCCAAAATCGAAGAAAGTACCGAAACTTATGTTGATTTGCCAGATAATGACCCCTTGATTATGGTTACCGATATACTTAGTAGACCAGAGTAATCTGTACTCCATTCAACAAACCGGAAGGTCCATACAAGTCTCAGCAGATGTGATGAACAAAAAATTGATGTAAGCATATGTGGGATGTAGGCCTGGCTGATATGTTGATATCATATATAAAGTACCATTTAAAACAAGAAGTTGTTAGATAGGAATATTCAGTTAGTTACTAGATACCTATATGCATAAATAATGCTTGGTTGTTGCATAAACGTAACTGATCTAACAATCAAGGGAAAATAAATCATTGAACGTTTTTCGCTATGAAATTCACCTAAGCTTGACGAAGAAAAATAGATAAAAATTTCAGGAAAAAACATAGGTAAGTAAAATATTGAACCCGAGATTAGCCAGGCTTAAGTCCCATACGTTATGGACATTATCCTTCCATAAAAGAAGACATGGGGCTATGCAAGTATTGTCAGAAAAATACCAGTGTGTATTGTCAGAAAAATACCAGTGTGTATTGTATTAATATGTGACATGTCACATGAGACTTTTTTTTGTTACCGGCAAAAATCCTCGCAATTGTTTTTTAGACTTTCATAATAAACAATTTCTTATTATTGAACTAGTCTTCTTTTAAATTATTTTTTTATGCAACACTAATTTGGCAGTGTTTACCGCAGTGAACATTAAAAATCACTTGTTATTCTTCACAAATTCACTTGTGTTCACTATGATGAACATTGTTTTCCTGAAAAACTGTAACTGCAATATTTTTTTAAATATTTTTCCTAAGGCTATTATGACCCCATGGGTTCAGATATATATGTTATTTCATAACATAAGGCAACTTGAAATCTCTGCCAAATTAAGGGTAAACGGAAACTCGATTATAGAAAACACGTGGGTTGGAATACCAGTGGCCGTACCACAACGTGTTAATGCGATCATTTTTAGGTTTTGAGAAAGGGATGGTGCTATTTAATTTATAGAGCGACATCCCTCTCTCTCCACCGGAAAACGATCGCATTAACACATTGTGGTACGGCTACTGGTATTCCCACCCAGTACCACTAGACCAATGAGATAGTTGAAGAGCATGCAGATGGAATCTTTGCACGTTCATTCGTTTATTTAGTTTAGAAAGTAATATAACATAACATCACGCCTGTATTCCTTGAATTGAAGGTTAGGAAGAGGTGTACCAATGCACACCAATAGTTCACCGGTATGTTTAAATTCTATGTAATGGGAGCAAGGGTCTTGCCATCAACAGGGCACAAATCCAAACTCTGAGAAGCCACTGGCAATTGTATATAAGTATTATATGAACTCAGTAACACTGCTCGACCTGGGAATCTAACCCAGGAACGCGCAGCAGTTGCGTTTGTGACCAAATATAATTATATTAAAAAGTGATATAAATTACAGGAAAGGGAAGAGACAAGAAACAAACGATTAGGAACTCGCAGTATTACCATCTCGTATCCACTCAAATGAAATTGATTGAAATGTATCGATTATTTTCTCCCATTTTATCTTCCAACGTGTTTGTCTGGGTGTTTATTATGTAGTATATGTATGTATTTACAGAAAAAAAAGTATATTAGTATTATATCCATTGTACACATAGTACAAGCAAAAAAAAAAATCTTTGATATTGTCAACATTTTGATATTGTTTTTTATTTTGTACATGGAAATAAAATTACTTTTTACGGATTATATCGCGTTATATTGATATTCTCTTAATAACCCATTCTACGATCTAGGACTTAAATCTAGGTCATGCCTAGCAGCCACTTTTATGTCGACCTAGGCAGGTGTTTTTTATTAACCAAACATATTATATTTTAATACTAATTGTAATTCAGAATACCATAAAATATCTATAATGTCATTATTTTTGGTTATTCTAGATAAGATCATACTGGTCTCGTGGAAGCCTATTTTCTTTATTATTAATTTTATTATGGTTCAGATCTCTCGATACTTATTCGAATTCAATATTGTTTAAATTTTAATTCGATTATAATTATGTTTTGTTATAGGGTACCCTACGCCGAGAATTCAATGGCTTCAAGGTGACAGCGTGCTGGCCACGTTAAGTGCTGGAGAGTATTCACCGCCTACGAGATCTTTAACGTTAGTGATCAAAAATGCGACGCGAGCGCATTTATCAACAATGTACACATGTACTGCAGATAACACGCTGCTAGCGTCGCCACAGAAGACAACAGTAAAAGTAGATTTATATTGTAAGTATTCTATTTCATTATTACTTTACTGTAAAAATAATATACTAATTTATTTAGCAAAGGAAAAATTCGACCACGGGCAGAATTCGAACATTAGTTTTCTGGTTTTGTACACTCTGGTGTAAGTCACCGCGACTCCTACTCGCCATGTCGAATTTTGTCTTCACATTCTGAATTTACGTCTTTATGGTGACGTCAGTAACACACATTGAATATTTTTTTCCTTTGCTAAATAACTTTAAAATCTTAGGATGAAAAATGCAAGAAAATATAAAATAGATAGAGTATTCTTTATTGTACACCATAGGACAAAATCAGAAAAAAATATGCAAACGTACATAAGTATATAAAGAATTATGTTATATAAATGTTATATAATATATTTCTTTATTTAAAAAGGCTGTTGGCTCTGCTTATACTGAAGAGTTCAGATGAGGTCATATGTACTACCGAATTACCAAATTTTCTGCCGTTAAGCAATAATATACAAACTACTAACTTATTATGTTCCGTATTGAAAGGCTATGTAAGTAGCCAGTGAAATTACTGGGAAATTGAAGCCTCAAGATAACAATACACGAGTGATTGGTTTGCGTCTATAGGCAGCGGTTGCCGCTTATAATCAGGTGGTCCATATGGTATATAACAAGAATCCAACAGGATCATATTTTGAAGATAATTTTATTATATTTAACATTATGGAGACACAAGTAAATGTAATAAATATAAATGAAATAAAAATAAATGAGAAAGCAGTGATAGCCTAGTGGCCATTGAACTGCCAAGTCGAAGGTCTCGAGTTCGAATGTAAGGCACGCACTTCTGACTTTTCGAATTCATGTGCGTATTAATAATTAATTATCACTCGCTTAAACGGTGAAGGAAACCTGCATACCTTAGATATTTTTCTCGATGGTTTGTGAAGTCTGCAACCCGCAGAAGGCCAGCGTGGAGGACTATAGTGTAATCCCTCTCAATATAAGAGGAGACCCATGCCCAGCAGTGGGACAGTATATGGGTTGATTATGATTATGATGATGATGAAGTAAATGTAGAATGTTAGAGATAAAAAGTTATCAAAATGTATCATTCATTTTGTTATTTCAATTCTAAAATCTCTAATATAAAAATTAAACTTGAAACACAATAATGTCGCACATTTAAATTGTATCTGGATAAAAGCGTTTTCGCACAGACTTAAGCTACAAAAATACTCATTTACCAAAGCCGAATAGTCCCAAATATCAGAAAACATGGAGAAATGAAAACGAACAGGGATTGCAATATTCTTTCCCTCAATAACGGACAGTTATTAGCAGGCATTAACACCAATATTCGGGCGTTCGTAGCCTAAACCATTATCCTTTTTACACTCGACTCCGAATATACTCTAGAAAGAAAAATATACACGTAACAACAGCTTAAGTGCTACTTCCATTTAGGTACGGGTCGATACGTAATTATCTACGTGATTTTAGCGAAACGCTTCACTGATGACACTAATAATAATAATAATTAAGAAAGAAACGCTTTCTACAAACCTTTGACAATAAAACAAAAAATGTGTCATAAGGTCTTAAGAAAAGCGCACAAACCGCAGGGCAGCTTGTGGCGAGCTGATGGTGAGTGGCGACACTGCGGTCCTTATTGCCCCAGAGAGTCGGTCAGGGCCTCGTCTCCAGTTTGCCCATACTGGGTAGCTGGAGTGGAACCCGAAGAGCGCCCGCAGGACTCTCAACTCTGTCTTGCCTTAACTGGCCGGTCAGAGGGGGGCCGCCAGAGCTATATGCTCGGGGGTGGAAGTGTCTAATGGCGTAATAGCGGGGAAACCCAATCCGGGTCTCGTGGAGACTCGCGACGGTGAAACCGGGGCCGCACCTCTCTACACCCCTAGCCACTCACACCGCTGTTGCCGCCTTCTGCCTGCACTGGCAGCTTTTCGGGGGGCCCAGCTAGTGAGTTGGCGAGTCACCGTCTGCCATCCCTAAGGATGTATGTTCGAGGCGTAAGGCAGACGCCGTTTTCCTCCGGCACTAGAGGTTATCAGTCCACCAAACCCCCACATCCGTAATCCCAATAATTTATAGTTCCATATTCTACAATAGTCCTGCACCCGCCCGGGATACTCCATTACTGTACTTTTATAGTGCAGGAGTGGAGTGACCCGGGTTGGTGCCCCATCCCATATTTAGATAAAAGCTCTCCAAGGGGCCTCTACGCGTTGGACTTGTGTCCCCGCGTAAGCCTGCCAAAGGACCGGATGTCTTCCTCACGGGAGATATGCCGTGATATCCAAAAAGGAGATACAAATAATAATTATATATATAATTATTATTATTATTATTAGACAATATCCCACCTCCTTTACATGGATGACCTAAAGCTGTTTGCCCATAACCATTCCCATTTGATGGAGCTACTAAAGTTAACTGTAGAATTTAGTGGCTCCATTAAAATGGAGTTTGGTGTGGACAAATGTGCCATCATGCATGTGAAGCGAGGGGGGATTGTGGAGTCCCCGGGAACCCAGCTCTCGGACACCATACACCTTCGATTCCTTTCCTCAACTGAAACTTATAAGTACTTGGGTATGTCGGAGGCATTGGGAATCAGTGAGGCTGACATAAAACAATCGTTGCGGGAACGCTTCTTCTGCCGCCTGAGAAAAGTTTTCAACAGTCTTTTGTCAGGCGCAAACAAGGTGCGTGCCTTCAATGGTTGGGTTATGCCAGTCTTAATATATTCTTTCGGCATAGTCAAGTGGACGCAGACTGAGCTTGACGCCCTGGATAGGAGAGTCCGCACACTGCTGACGTCATATCGTATGCATCACCCACGCTCGTCAGTGATGAGGTTGTACATCCCGCGGAAATGTGGGGGTCGCGGCTTTTTGAATGCTAAGACCCTCCACAACCGTGAGATATGCAGCCTCAGAGATTATTTTCTCCATGCTGACGTGGGGATGCATCGAAATGTCGTCGCAGTGGATAAAGGACTTACCCCGCTTACCTTAGCTAAAGAGAACTGGCGCAAACCTCAAGTACTAAGCACTAATGATCGCATGGTGGTATGGCAGAGTAAGGAACTCCACGGACGCTTTTTTCGGGCCTTACATGGGCCTGATGTTGATCTGTTAGCGTCCGTGGCCTGGTTACGCTTCGGTGACCTCTTCGGGGAGACCGAAGGATTTGTTTGTGCAATTATGGATGAAGTTATGATGACGAATAACTATCGGAAGTATATCGTGAAGGATGGCACAGTTGACATTTGTCGGGCATGCCACTGTCCTGGTGAATCTATCCGTCACATTATCTCTGGTTGTTCTCGTCTAGCTAACACAGAGTACTTGCACCGACACAATCTAGTGGCCAGGATTATCCATCAACAACTTGCCCTGAAATACAGCCTTGTGGACTCAGAGGTAGCGTACTACAGGTATGTGCCCGACCCAGTTCTCGAAAATGGCCATGTCACCTTATACTGGGATCGATCTATTATCACTGACAGGACTATTATGGCCAATAAGCCTGATGTAGTGGTGATAGATCGATCAGAACGTCGCGCAATGATTATTGATATCACCATCCCGCATGACGAGAATCTCGTGAAAGCTGAGAAAGATAAACAAAGTAAATATCTTGATTTGGCGCGCGAGGTTGTCGACATGTGGGATGTGGATTCAGCAGTCATTGTGCCGATAGTCGTTTCAGCCAATGGTCTAATAGCCAAGAGCCTCGACTTACATCTGAGGAGGCTTTCGTTAGGCGGCTGGATCAAGGGTCTGATGCAGAAGGCGGTACTCCTGGACACGGCGCGCATCGTCAGGAGGTTCCTCTCGCTGGGGCCCTGACCACCGGTAGCTTGGATACTGTTCCCGATACCGGTGGGCTACTATTTTTTATATTTTTAAATGTTTTACAATCTTTTTATACTATTTGTTAAATATTTAAAAATATCAATAATATGTATACATAAATGAATAAAGAGAATAATAATTAATAATAATTTAAGAGAGGAGAGCATAGTGAGAGTAATTCCATTCAAATTGGAACTGCCTGGCTGGGGAAGTATCACCGCCTTACAGAAAATCCAAGTGAAACAACACTGCTTTGAGCTGTGTTGTATTCCCAAGCTTGTCAGTACTCCACGAGGAAAGGTTATGTTGGCAGTTTAACCCTTATGCTGCCAACTCAACTATTCCTCTTTCGTGTAACAGGGTCGGCAACGAGCAAGTGATACCCCTGGTGTTACAAGCGTCTATATGCTACACTAACCGTTCACCATCAGGTGGCCCGTATGCTTGTTTGCCACATTAGTGGTATAAAAAAAAACTCACTAGACCACAGATGTAAAGTAATATTAGTTATTTTTTCTATAATAGGTAATAGTACCGAAGTGTTGTAATACTGCGGTTTTGGGTAGCTACTAACGGTTACAAAATTAAATCTTTTTTTTTTAATGCGTGATTGTGTGTAACCTATTTACACACAATCACGCCTGTATTCCTGGTATGCTCAGGTCCCATGTATTAAGGGACGAGTTTATGAGCTTGTTGCCATTAACAGGGTGTACCCAGGGTGTACCTCGTCCTCGTAGGCTCGTAGGCTTGCTCAATCCGAGTAGCTACTGAGAAATTCACAAAGAAAACCCAATAACCTCGACTTGACGACAAAACTTCAAGCGAAGCAATCGCGCTTAAGACTACTACTAGACTAATAAGGCAGTTATATAATAATGTTACTAAGTTTTTTTATGGAATTTTCTGTAGCAGCTCGGAATTTGGATTTGTGCCCGGTTAATGGCAATAGGCTGGACCTACATGGATCCTAAACATACTGACAAACTGTGGGTATATTTTAGTACACCTCTGCCTTACCCTCGGGTAACATAGTCATGATAGTACTTTGTTATGTAACTTATGAAAATCACTAGTTCTCATCGGAACTAGTTCTTCGGGTAAATATACCGTATTGTAAATACTCACTAGAAATTACACTCATTCCTTGCACACTTCCGGATATCTACCATCTTGGTTCAGGTGTCAAATTACATTTTATTGGTTTACTTGTCGAGTTAGCAATTCTATTTGCCTCCCCAATAGCTTTCCGATGTATCTTGATCTTGGCGTAAAAGTTCCCAGAAAATAAAGTGTGACGCGACACATCTCTTGCATTATTCCGTGTATGTATTGCTTATTTAAAGGAATAGGGGAACAGCTCTATTTAGAATAGAAATAACGCATTATTCATATTGTTCACTCTCTGTATCTACTCGTACGTTGGGAGCTTTGTAGTTATATATTTTGTATATTTACATATGTGTGTTGTGTTGATATTGAACTATACTGTAAACAAAATGTATGCGACTCGTTTTTATAGCTCCATACGAACGATATTATTTTTTTACTACACATAGAATAGTAAAAAAGTAGAGACAGTAGGCTTAAAGTATATACAGGGAATGACAATACGAAAATAAATAAAACTACAGTCGAAAGAATCAATAATAATAGAAAATAATAATAGTACCTATAACAAAAAAAATATGCTCCAGTATCCTCCTAGCCTTTTTCCCAACTATGTTAAGGTCTGCTTCCAATTTAACCAGATGGGCTAAGTATCAGTATTTTATACGAAGCGACTGCATTCAGACCTCTACAACCCAAATTTTGGGCAAAACCGATATTCTAATATAGTAATACTAGATAATAAAAAAGATAGTAAAGAAATAGATAGTAAAGACTGGTATTCAAGCTTTTTAGGCCACTTTTTAACCAGATGGGGCTAAATATCAGTATTTTATACGAAGCGACTGCATTCAGACCTCTACAACCCAAATTTTGAGCAAAACCGATATTCTGAGTAAAGACTGGTATTCAAGCTTTTTAGGCTTCCGACTACCACTGACGATTTCCATAGTTGTTCATATAACAAACAGGGATGGCTTTCTATGCTCTCCGAGGCTCGGAGGGGTAATAATGATGTCACCCATCCATGAACTGACCGCGGCTGCCGCAAAAAATAAAGCAACTTCAGCAACAATAGATGTACTGACAAACTTGTAAGTTGATGCATAGTTGATCATGGCGTCGAATTCGAGCTGTCGAATTTTTCCTTCGCTTAAATAACAGAACTGTAAGTGGATTTTTAAGTTATACCTTTTTACCTTTTTCCTAGACTAATGTAAGATGTGATTTCACTTATTGTACTATTGTCGTTTTCACCTTGTATAACTGTTTATATTTCAAAGTTATTTAGCGAAGGAAAAATTTGACCGCGGGCAGGATTCGAACCTGCGTCTTCTGGTTAGGCACACCAGACGCTATGACCGCTAAACCACTGCGAGTCCCACCTGCCATGACGAATTTTGCCTTCACATTCAGAATTTACGACTTTATGGTGACGTCAGTTGTGTTTATATTTCGATAAGACATCTAAAGTATTCCACGCCGGAATTTCGCATAGCTAAGCGTTGGGAAAGTGTGCCCTGCATTTTAGCTCAGTTTCTATTTAGTCGTTTTAGCTATTCGGACATGAGCGTCTATATTTGGACGGTACCGGAAGAAACACCGGCTTAGTTTAAATGTAAACTCTTCTTTACAAACGTGCAGTAGTACTGAATTATTAATTCAACTCGCCAGGCCTCAAAAAGATCGGGTTGGCAGCCATTTTTTTATTTTACTTGCGACTTAACTCATTGACTATTATAAAATTATCTAACATACCATCACGCCTGTATTCATCGAAGGGTTAGGCAGAGGTCTCGGCTTTCAAAATGTTCTCGTCTTGCGGGGCAGTGATGTCAACAATCATTGAACGACGCTCTAATCGATCTATCACTACATAATTATATTATTAGAATAGAATAGAATAGAATAAAACTTTATTGTACACCAAGACAAGAAGCAAAGATTCTGGAATTTATAAAACTAAGGGTACAATGGCGGTCTTATCGCTAATAGCGATATCTACCAGACAACCTTTGGATGGACAGGAACATTTGAAAAAATGGTGGGTAGTCAATGGTGTACTATAACCAACTTAAACATAAAATATATTATAAAACAACTAAAATAAATATAAATATAATACATCGTATGAGATAAATAAATAAATATAATTATATACATATACTATATACTTATATCTATATACATATATATATATTATATGACATATAGCAGCGTAGGTAGTCAGAAATACAGCATAAGCAACAATATCCATCCATACCGACATGTAAGAGTGAGACTTGAAATATTGAGAATAAATGAGAAAACGTCAATTGATAATTATAGAATAATAATAATAGTTTATTATGACTAATATAACACTACTTATCATCATCATCAGCCCGATGCTGTCCTCTGCTGGACTAGAGCATCTTCATAGGGGACTCTTCATGCATCTTCCACTCGTTTCTGCTCTGGGCTACTCTTGACCATCTCTTCCCCACCAACTTTACAATATCGTCGCACCATCTAGCTGGGGGTTGACCGACACTTCTGCAACCGGTACTCGGTTGCCATTCGACGATCTTGTGACTAAGGAGGCGGCAGAAAGGGAGAGTGAATTGTCCACTTCTCTCCCAATCCATAGTAGACGCACCGGGCGCCGGAGGGCGCAGACAGACCTTAGGCCTCCATGAGCAGTGGCCTGCGGGCAGATGAATTGGGGTTTCCGCCGCCCGATCAGATAATGGCCCCAGTAGGAGGCACGCGTGCTCATCACACGCGTGCCTTCAGATAGGATGCAGGGCAAGACCTCGCTAATGGATTACAGCCTTTCATGGTCGTGGTGAATTTCATGGATCCCATGGTCATAACTATAAAGCAAGTTAAGTGCGGTTTTTAGTCGGTACGAGTCCAACATACCCTGCCGGCCCCCGGGTGGCGGAGGATGCATGAGGATTTCCCGTACTATAAAAAATTGGATCTTGCGACTCCACCTGCCATCCTCTCTACGACATACATGACCTGCCCATCTCCATTTACTGATTTATACAAACATAAATACCATCACGCCTGTATTCCCCAAAGGGTTAGAACAGGTGTACTATTATGTTTACCCATAGTTTACCAGTATGTTTAGGTCCCATGTAGCGAGGGGGCGAGCCTACTGACATTAACTGGGCACAAATCCAAACCGAGCTACCATTAAGAATTTCATAGAAAAACCCACTAATAATTGAACTGGGGTCTCGACTAATAATTGAAACTGCTAGGCTTATAAATGACTATATTTCGATAGGCGCTTAGTATGTAAGCGAAGATGACCGATGTATGTTTGGTAACGGCGATTGGGTTTGTACGATTAAGCTGGTCCTAATAGACTCGGTCGGCACGGCGTGATGTGACGTCAGGACACCCATTAACACTGCTCGACCTAGGAATTGAACCGAAAACCTCTAGCCTAGCGGACTTAAGACCTTTAGACTAACGAGGCAGTTACTTATAATATAAGTAATGGCTCACCTAACATAAAGACTCGATTCTACGCCAAAGATAGCCGATTTCACTCCTAAAAAAACGTGAATGAAAATTTCGTTTGTGTTTGTACAATCACAAATAATACAGAAGAAGTTTTAGTAACCATTAGTTCTTTTAAATCAAGCATATAAAGTATCGAAGCACTTTGACTTTCCATTTGTGACCGGACATTGGAGGCAAAGCAGTACTACAGTGGAGCGTAATGGAAACGTAACCCCCATGGGAATATCATTGAACTAATGGAGTAGACGGACAAAAGTTCAGGCGCTCTATTTAGATTTAAATCTATTTATTTTTCATTCCATTTTTGATGAAATATTTTAACAGTGCCGCTTGCGAGATTTTTAGCAAAGTCAAATATATCTTTTTTCAATTAGACCATTAAAATAGCACTTTTGAACAGTCAAAACGGTTCCAAAACGGGTCTTATGGAGAAAAACCGACAAGAAACTCCATAGACACTCTTTTCATAAAAAAACATGATTACAGTGTTCAGTATTACAGTCCAAATCTTAATATTTCACGAAAACAATGCAGTTTGATGTGTACTATTAAATTAGTATAATAAACAGAAAAAAAAGAGACTGCCATTGACAGTAAGAGCTGACCAGCCCCGACAAACGGCACCCGTTCGCTTCGGAAAGCAGCGATGTTATTTACTATGCACTAATCCAAATTATATATTGTTACTGAGGATTTCTAAGCACAAAACCTTGAATAAAATTTTACCCAACATTAGACTTAGCTTGCGTTTGAGAGTTGTTTATCAATAATAACTAAGTTATTTTAGGTAAAATAGCGTAATAGCAGTGATAGCCTAGTGATATGACCACTGGACTGGCAAGTTAAAGGTCTCGAATTCGAATCCAAATCACGCACCTCTGACTTTTCGAATTCATGTGCATATTTATAATTAATATCACTCACTTAAACGGTGAAGGAAAACATCGTGAGGAAACCTGCATATCTTAGAGATTTTTCTCGATGTTGTGTGAAGTCTGCGAACCCGCACTAAGCCTGCATGGTGGACTATAGCCCTCTCAATCTGAGAGGACACCCGTGCCCAGCAGTGGGACAATATATGGGTTGATGATGATGAAAATAACATAATAGTTCTCTCTTCCTCTAACTGTCTTTTCTATCAATAGACGGTATTGATATTGACCCGCAATTAATAGCTTTTGTTTTTATACCACTAAGGTGGCAAACAAGCATACGGCCCCCCTAATAATAAGCGATTACCGTAGCCTATCATAGGCTCTCTATTACTATTCACACAGTAAAACGAAAGGAGAATAGATGGAATGACAGTATAAGAGTCAGAGTCTCCCCACTCAGACACAATGTTTCCTCGCGGAGCATTAGTAACTTTGCTCACCGTAAGGTACGCAATAGCCCAAAGCAGTATTATTTCACTTCGATTTTCTGCAAGACGGAGGTACTTCCCCAGTCGGGAAGCTCCATTTTGAGTGGAATTACTGCTTTACCTCTCTTAAAAAATATTGTCTTATTTTATTCCAATTGATAAACTTAGTTCAGCAAATTGTTCAACTCATTTTCTATTGATTTGTAATTGTGATATCCAAAACAAATAATTGATTAATTGATAATAAAACTTGTTGAAATCCAATAATTTCACTGTTATTAGATTCCAATAGTTATCGTTTAACAGTAAACATTTATACTAAATGGTTGATTAGTTTCAAATGTGAATATTAAATGGATTATATTTTATGGGTTAAATGTATCAAATTCTATTGTTTCATAGTAATGGTTGATTATAGTACTGATGGGAGCATTACTGATAATGAAAATACTTTTGTGATTGATGGTAGTAGTTTTAATAACTTTGGTACGCTTGCGTAGATTTAGTTATTTTTTTAATGTTTTTGATGTTATATTGCCTCATAAGCTTATTAGTAAGCGCGACTACTACACTTGAGGTCCCGAGTTCAACTCCCGGTTCGACTAAGGTTGTTATTAGGATTTTCTGTGAAATTCTCATTAACAGCTCGGAGTTTGAATTTGTGCCCGGTTAATGGCAATAGGCTCGCACCTTGTTACATGGGACCTAAACATTCCGGTGAACTGTGGGTGTATATTTGTGCCGAGTGGTGCTCATGTCCATCCATGTGATTTGTGTACCAAAATTACTTCTGAATGCAATCCTGAGACCGTTAGGCGGCGTCGCGGCAGACCAAAAAAAAGTGGCGTGGTGACCTTGATACTTTAAATGCATATTCGTTCCAATTGGGTGCAGGATCAGGATCGAGATAGATGGACACAAGAGGGAGGTATTCACTCAGCATTGAGATACACCAGACCGCCGTCTTCGAAAAAAAGAAAAAAAAATGAATAAATTCTTGGCTCTTTTTGGCAAAAAAAGAATAAATTCTTGGCAAATTTTAAACTAGACTTTACATACTGTATTTAAGAAATGAAATTGAGCTACCAAACTTTCTATTTGATGTCTAATTTTTACCCATTTATTTCAAGTTAGTCTTGCGTAAAAATCAAATTAGTTTTTCTGTTTTAATTCTTCATCTTTACAAACAAGATATTAAAATAAAATTCAAACTTTTGATAAAAAATAAAACTCTTACTGTGTTGTATCTCGATTCTTTTTTAGACTGTTAATCAAAGCTATCAGAATTTAAGTACGAAATACTAAATATAAGGGTCATAGCACACCGCGACATTTTGCCATTACCTAGTTTCCGCCCTCTAATCGCACCATTAAGAACAAACGACAACCGTAATTGCTAAATATGTTTTTTTAAGAATTGAGCGCTTCGCCTATTAATTCTTTCTATAAAAAAATAACTTTAATTATGATAACCCTCAAAAGATGCCTCTCAGTATCATAATGCTAAAATGATATTTCGTAAAAGCAGCGATTTGTATGTTTTCGTTTCGTTAATGTCAGATTGATACCAAATCATTTTGCTGTGTATGTCAGAGCCAGAACCTAAAAAGGTACCAATACTTAATGCTCCATCAAACGCATACAAGGCAGCAAAATTATGAACGTTATTTAGCGAGAATGTAAACTACGAAGATTATTATCAATATTGTATCGGTTTTGCCTCATGCTGTAAAAGTGACCAGCGACCATATTAGGCTGTAAACGCTGTGGGTTAGATAGTATTTTGTTTCGGTTTAACGGATAGCATGGTTCAAGAATAGCTGTGAATGACAAGTAGGTACAAAAGCATAGACTCACGCAGTCGAGAGACGTGGCTCAATTGCGCGACCATGACGCCAGTCTAAGCGCACTCAAGTCACGAATTGCGCTGCCAAAAAAAGGTGCCGTGTGTTACAACCTTTAAGGTTGGAATGTACCACCGTTACCTCCAGGTAAACTTTTGATTGGTAGTTTAAGTTACCTTGTCGTGAAAGATTTTATCGAAATTATAACAACACGAACTCATTTGTGAATACAAATGCCTTGTTTTTTGTTCGCGCTATTTAAATGTTTATAACGTCAGTACATTAACCTTTTCTTGGTAAATTTATTGTTTGTTTGGACGGATATATTTTTCTCTGTCACAAATAGGTTGTCAGGGAAATTTTTAGTAGGTAATACTTTATTCACAACTTGTTTCTTGAAAGTCGCGCCCTTGTTATGGGACCCTTGGAAAATAAAAGTAACATAAAGTATGTTATTGTATATAAGCTTGTGTAAAACATTACTTAGTAAACATAGAAAGTTTACTGACTGAGTGTGGTGAATGAATAAGTGTGCAGCTGACGTCACCTTAAGACGGTCAATGTAGAAAAAAAAATTAACATCGTAGGCATCGTGGTGGCTTGTTTGGCTAAAATGAGCGGTATAATAAACTAGAGGACGCAAGTATTAATCTTGCCTGTAAGTCCGAATATTTCCTTCAGTAAAATATTTCTCTATATAAGGATTAAAAAGGTCCATTTTGTTACGGACTGTCTAAATCATGTATAATAAACCGCTCAAAATTTGAGTCTAGAAACAGAGGCAGAGAAAGTTCACTTAAAGCTCAATATCGTCAGTTAGCAAGCATGCGCCATTTAGCTTTAATAATGTGAAACATTTATTTGTAAAAAATAAACAATCTTAATTTCAATAAAGAAACGCTGTCCATGACCCTCCAGGGGGTCTTCTAATTGTTAATTGTGGTATTATAATATCTACCTAAAATATAAATATTTAAAAATATAAATAAATATTAATTTTATCATTTGCCTATTCAGCGATCAGAGAACTAACCTTGAATATTTTTTTCAGTGAAGCCTCTAGTAGTAGAAATAATTTCAAGAGATCAGCCTCTGTCAGTTGGCAGAAAGTCAGAGCTGTGGTGCAAGACCATAGGAGCCAGGCCTCCAGCAACTATCACTTGGTGGCTTGGAGGAAAGAAACTAGAAGCCATCACTAAAGAAACGGTAAATAATTTATTATAATAATATTAAAGATTAAGAACACACAGAGAGTCTACACAAAATGCAATCTGAAGGAGAATTCCGGAACTCAAAAATTTTCAAAATGTTATTTCGATCCAGCTTTAGTGTCATAAACATCACAAATGACATTTTTGGGTCAATTTTCGATCCCGTTTTAATCTAACTTGTTCAAGCTTGCCGTTTTGTAGAATAACGTTTGATGTTAGCAAAATTAGGACTAGAATGGAATTATAATTTGAACATTTTCTAAATATCAAAAATAATCTCTATATTTAAATATAATTTCGAGTTTTGTTAATATCACAAATGTCGGTCAATTTTGGATCTTAATTCAATCTTACAGTTTAGTAGACTGCCATTTGATATTCACAACACTAAAACTAAAAATCGAATTATATTTGGATTATTTAGTTCCAGAATTCTGAAATTTGTAATTAGTACCATCGACACGAAGAAGAAGAAGAATTATAAAATTATGTTCGAACTGAATCGAAACAAAATGTATGGAAATAGCATAAACGCTCGATCTATCGGACGCTTAAGAATATGTAAATTTCATACATTTCCATTCATTAATCGAATCGAATGTTCATTTGCAACCTCTTTCCAGCCTCAACCAGCCAAGTGGGGGCTTTTATCTACACGTTTTCTTGACATTAATTTATTAAATTATCAGCTATTATCAATATTTTTAGACTATTTTATTTCTTTGTTTCTTCATGTGTTTATATGAGAATAGTGAAATAAGTCCAATTATCTAATTTCATGGATATGTTAAGGTGAGCTCAGACCATGCAACATACATGATAATTTAACTGGATTAATTGCACATAAATTTTTAAATAATTTAGACTGTAGGTATATAATTTAAGGACCATTTTTTAAGGTGATTATTTTCTAAGTCTATATTTTTATACATAGGTACATGTTACCATCCATACCATACATACCATCCATGTTATTTTCACATAGAATGTACATCATAAAGTTTATTTACATAAATGTATGTACATGTTGTTGCGTTCAAGACATAAATCCGTTTACGTAAACGATGTTTGCCATATAAGGTGGCGCGTAACGCGAATCCTCCATGTCCACGTGAATGGTTCTATTATCCCACTTGAAATCTGTACCACAGGGCAAAGAAGACGCGAACGAGACGGAGTCGCTGCTTCAATGGATGCCTTCAAAAGAGAACAATGACCAAGTGCTCACGTGCAGAGCGGAACATCCAAAGTTCAACCACTCTAGCATTGAAAGCAAACTACCATTGAACGTGTATTGTAAGTACAAGTACATTTTTAAACTATCTCTTGTTATACAATATTTAAGGGAATTTTAAGTGAAAATCAAATGTATTATTTCAATTAGATCATTAATATAGTTTTCATAACCTATTGCACGGTTCCAAAAAACTAGGTTTTATGGAGAAGCGGCAAGAAACTCCGTAGATACTCCTTTAACATAACATATAACTTACCATCATGCCTCGACTCCGAAGGAAAGTTTCGTTCGTTTCGGAAGGGTTCGTTAGATGTGTACTAAATGTACACCCACAGTTCGCCATTGTCTTTAGGTCCCATTTCATAGGGGGTGAGCCTATTGCCATTATAGGTTTAAGTTTTATATACTAACACATTTTTGTATTTAATGTATATAACATGTTAGTTTGTAAGGTATTTATCTATGGACCATGGATGCCTGAAATCAATTACTAAATAATTAAAATAAATAAAAAATATCATCATCAACCCATATAGGTACTATCCCACTACTAGGCACGGGTCTCCTCTCAGATGGAGACGGATTAGGCTATAGTTTACCGCGCTGGCCTAGTGCAGGTTAGCGAACTTCACACATTGTCAAGAAAAATCTTTAAAGCATGCAAGCGTCGTCACAATATTTTCCTTCACCGCTTAATTATTAATACGCACATGGATTCGAAAAGTCAGAGGTGCGTGCCTTGAATTCGAACTCGAGACCTTTGACTTGGCAGTCCAATGGTCATATCACTAGGCTAACACTACGTATTGCCATTAACCAGGCACAAATTTAAACTCCGAGCTGATTTGGGACCTTTCAATTAGTTTTAGATATTCCAGAATTACCTGTAATAAAACAAATTATCGTAATTGAAATCAAACATGAAATTTGACTTAGATACATTTTGAAGATTGAATAAAAGACTAACAAAATCAATATTTATTTTCTACAAAGTTTTGCTTTTCAACATAGTTCCAAGTTGTTTGTAGTAAACAACTGCAATGCAGAACGAGTATAAACAACCCAATAGATTGTTTAGTTTCAATTAACTGTGAATATAACTGAATAACATTACTTGTTATGTATAACCGGGAAGGAAGTTTTTGGTAGCTTCTGTTTTTGTTTTTTCCATTGTGCTATTGTTATTAGTAGCTTAATTCATATCACTGTGAGAAAATATTTCTACTACTCTACTTTCTACTTTCTATTTCCATATACTGTCCCACTGCTGGGCACGGGTCTCCGCTCATAGAATGAGAGGGATTAGGCTATAGTGCTAGTAGTAACAGAAGAGTAGGAAAATATTTAACTGCAATTAATTATAATTAAAAACAAGCTGTGAATAATCTAATAACAAAAACGTATGACAAATTACTTTGATGACAAAACGTATGACAAATTACTTTGATGACAAAACGTATGACAAATTACTTTGATGACACTATAAATAAATATTTGAGACATTTTACGCAGCATGATCTAGTCCAAATTAAGCATAGTTTGTGCTATAGATACTAGACAATGGATATAATAATTAATACTTTTTTTTTAATAGAAAGTAAGAAAGTATTACAAGTTTGTATTTAAACTTATAATACAAAAGAAACACCCAAAATAGATGACGAAATACTTAAGTTCATCACACAGAAAAACCCAACAATACTTTGCTCGACCTGGGAACCGAAATACTTCAAAGTAGCAGTCGCGTTACGACCACTAGACAGTATTAATTTAATTTATTTCATAATATAAATTGAATAATGGATAAAGCATGAAAACGACTCCATTTTTACGTGACATCATAAACACAAAACCAATTACGCTAGTGCTGCTTTGCATAATATAGCATGCACTGCCGTAATTCTAATTGCCAGTAGTTTTGTTGGTAATTGCCGGCGATTAATGAATCCCGTATCGGGCGATAACTTCAAGATTACTGAGAACTTTGCCGAGTCATTGCCCGCGTTTCTTTGGCAATTTGATTCATTACACGAATAGGAGTTGATGAATATGGATTTGCCTTATGACGTCATTGTCCCTTTCGTTCTTATGACGTCATCAGCTGAACCAAAAAAAAACAAGTTCGTTTTTAGTTTTTTTTTGACATTGCTGTACCATTGCTGGGTTCCTAGGAAATCGTAAGTGAGTTCAGCTCTTTCAAGTAAGAAACTTCTCACACCACGTCTCACCAGCCCGATATAGATCTGTAATCCTTCAAGGAATGTATACCTATTATAAATTCAACCAAATAACCGACATAGCACATCGGATTAGCAAGCTGAAGTGGCAGTGGGCTGGCCTGCAGAAGAACCGACCACCGCTGAGGTAGACGTGTTCTCGAATGGAGACCGCGACACGGGAAAAGTAGTGTAGGGCGCCCTTCGGCAAGATGGAGTGATGATTTGCGAAAGGCTGCTGTGTGAAATGGCGCACATTAGGTAAGGCCTACCTCCAGCAGTGGAGTAATATAGGTTGATGATGATTATGATAAACTCAAAAAAAAAGGTATGACTTCATATTTTTGTAATTATTTTATCGCAATATACCACCTCAGCGACCTGGTGTCAGTTGGCAGGATTCACACACCGTCAAGCAAATTTCTCAGGCATTCAGGTTTTCCCTCACGATGCTTTACCTCGCCGGTTACGCGAGTGATAATTAATTAGAACTGACTTTCTTAATTAATTATCACTCAGTTAATGGTGCGTGCCTCGGATTTGACCTTGTGACCTATTACTTGACAGTTCATGGTCATATTACTGAGCTAAAACAAAATAAAGTAACATAAAAAAACATACCATCACGCCTGTATTCTTTGAAGGGTTAGGCAGAGGTTTAGTAATGTATACAGTTTGCAATCTTTTAGGTCCCATTTACCGCCCACAAATCTAAACTCCGAGCTGCTACTGAGAATTTCATGGAAAACTCCAATGACAAGACAAAACGCTTGTCTCAACCTGGGCCGCGTAACCAGGACCTCAAGCGTATCTAGTAGTATAGTATAGTATAGTATAGTAGACATTAAAATTAAGTAAAGTAGGACCTAAACATACCGGCGAAATGTGGGTGTACATTAGTACACCTCTGCCTAACCCTTCGGAGAATGATGGTATGTTAGGTTTTTGGTTTCCTTCTATTACATCCAATCTATAGTTTTATATATCTATCTACTATATTATCTACCGTCTATCGTCGGAATATCATCAGCAACCCATATACTGTCCCACTATTAGGCACGGGTCTCCTCTCAGGATGAGAGGGATTAGGCTATAATCCACCACGCTGGTCTAGTGCGGGTTGGCAGAATTTTTTTAATTATATTTTTTATTTAAACGTTGCCCCGCACTAGGTTTTTCTCCTGTATTGTGGGTGCGTTTACAAACACGAATTAGACCCGGAAAAACTACCTGTAAGTTCATACGTCATACAAATATTTCCACTCGCTTTCGAGAAAATCTCTAAGGCATGCAGGTTTCCTCATGATGTTATCCTTCACCGTTTAAGCGAGTCATAATTATATTCATTGCTGACATTTACGCGAATATTATACATTGAAATAAAACTACTTTTTACGGATTTTATTGCGTTATATTGCTATTATTAATCCCGACGTTTCGGACCCTTTACAGCATCCATGGTCACGGATAGACTGAGGTGATGGGCGTCTTGATGATGTAATTACTGACAGCTACCCTGCAAGTAGTTTTATTTCAGAGTCATAATTAATTATTAATATGCACATGATTTCGAAAAGTCAGAGGTGCATGCCTTGGATTCGAATTAGAGACCTTTGACTTGCCAGTCTAATGGTCATACCACTAGGCTATCGTCAGATTATAACATTTATTAATTCATTTTTATACCTAAACCACGTATTAAATTTTCGACGGCTCTAAAATGAAAATTTTACTCAATGGTAATTTGCGCGGGTGTGGTGGGCAGTCGTTGTTTTTCATCGCATGAGCTTTTACGATCAGCGGTAGCTACTTTTACTTTGCAAATTAAAAAATATGTGTTGCGGTATTTGGAATTTTTTACCCGTAATATGGAAAAGTGTAAATGTAGCATATTTACCGCGGTACCCATTTTTTACAATCCGTGGGAAAAATGTCTGAATATATTCTTATGTCGTGGATATGTACACAAATGATAATATATATGATATAAATAATACATAATATAAATGATATTTATTTCTGTAAATAGATCTTATAAAGAAGCAAGCCAATATTTCAAATTTCATTCACATTTCACATTTCATCAATTATGTCATTATATCATTTCGTAGCTGATGACATCTGAAAAGAAACGCCGGTCTCTTTTAAAGTTCAGACAATAACAGTATTAAACGTTTATCAGATATGTGTCTCACAATATAGTCAAATCTGAACTGGCCATTTGAAGAAAGAACCATAGCAGCTTTGAGTTGAATAGTCCCTACTGACCGCACCCATACATCAGTCATCCTGTAACGAACTCCATGTTAGACGTAGTGATTACGGTGGCGACCTCACCACTACCATTGTACCGGGTGACATGGGTTCGATTCCCACCCGAGACAGATGTGTGGCGGCAGGGTATATCGGACTCGTACCGACAAAAAACCGCACTTGCCTTATAGTCATGGCCATGGGATCCATGAAATTCGCCACGACCATGACAGGCTGTGGTCCACCTGTCGCTGGCCCCTTCAATTATTGCATCCTATTGAAAACACGCGTGCCGCCTGCCTGGACGTATACTATATGGTTGGGTGGCAGAATCCCCCAATTCAACCGCCCGCAGTCCACGAGTTTTTCATACCGTACTGCCTCCCCCGGTAGCAGATGAGCCATGAGGATTTTCCGTACTACAAAAAAGGTACTTACATAAAAAGTCATTGGGTTATAAGCCTTAAAATATAAAGTAACGAACTAAGTTTTATTTCCATGTTGAGTTACATTGTTCAATATTTCTTGGAAGGTAGACAAAAGTACAAGAAATACAATTGTCTTGGTAGAATAACTTGTGAAATGAATAAGTTATATTATGAACTTTATTCGGTACGTTGTAAGGTTGAAATTGAAATACTTTGCTGTTACAGTTTTGTTACGCCGGGAGTGTAATCCCCGATGACGACTATCGCCAATTTCCCAACACGGGTCCTTTATTTTTATATAACATTTTTCTGTTTACATAGTTTTTATGTAAATGAAAATAGTGCAAAAATGCTTTCATAATAAAGTCGAAAATATCTTGAATTACATGATTCCATAGCGGTATTCTGTTATATACCTTTAATGGCTAAAAACTATATAATAATTAATTGAATTGGATCTAACCAGTGGAAGAACATCCTTTAAAGCTAAAAGTAACTAAATGACTTGATGCGATTCTTATTTTGATTAAAATTTGATTTAATAGGTTGTATATGTACAATGGACTTATCAAAATAATACTAACATATTTAAAAAATATAGACACCTGATATATTATAAAAAAAAAAAAAAACTACTAAGCAGTTTAGCATTCCTCCCCATAGGGTAGTTGATAGTTATAAAATATCATTTCCGTATCTTTATATTCTTGTACCTACTTATTCCTGAAACATATCAAGTTCTAGCATATTTATTGATTAAATGAATCTAAAATAGTATAAAAATTATTTTGATACAAGAACTTTTGTCGTTAAAATTGAATATTTTATCAGACAATAGTCTATAAGTAATTTATTTTTAATATTATTGAATTACTTCCACTTTAATGATACCAATCCTTGCCAATTAATTTGTAAATTAACAACTGGTGTATATTTTAAAGAGAGGTACCAAGTTCTTGGTAATTTAATACTTAAAATTAATTCACCCCTCGGGCCCTTGTTTTCAATTTGATATTTTGATGAAGTAAGTGTAAAGTTATTGAAATTGACTTAATTCTTACACTAATTGGATCAGAAAATGAATTGAATGCTTAAAGATATACTGTAGAATAAGTTTTGTGAGAATATTTAATTTTATGAGTGTATGGAAATTTTGACGCGTCAATTACATTATTCTATTTATATATGTTGCAGTCAATACTCATGACCGATTTTATTTTAAAATTTAATTATAATTTATATTTTTGATCGACATCCTTAGTATACTAGTCTGCCAAGCCGGCCTAGCCCAGCAGTGGGACAGTACAGGTAGATGATAATGATGACATCCTTAGTCAAAACTAATTTTGACTGGTTATGAGATTTGTCTGTAATATTGTGTATTTTTACTTGACGCTCCCATCCGAAAATGATTACAAGGGTATTAAATATAAAGCAATATAAAGCAAATAAAACTTTATCCTTACAAACAGTCGAACCACAATTTCGTGGCCATTTCCTCAAATTTATTCGATGTTTACTTTTGTTTCGTTCATCAAAGAGTTTATTATACAAAAACATTTAATGCAAAATGAACGTAATGATGTAGAAACAAGGTTCTAATTTGTATGTTTGTCAACAGACATGCCAGAGTCTACGATTCAACTGGGCTCCACGATGAACCCGAATGACATTGAAGAGGGTGATGACGTTTACTTCGACTGTAAAGTAGATGCCAATCCGCCCGCATACAAAGTTATTTGGGAACATAACGTAAGTAAAAAATCTTTGATAAGTATTGTCGTTTTCAATTTGATGTGCGCGTACTCATATGTGATTGAAATTGTATTTTTTTTAGTGATAAGGTGAATTTATGGTTTTATGTGTTTTATGTATATGACGTTATGATACATTATTGATTGATTTTAATATTTATGTAATGAACAGATGGTATCAGCAGGTCAACCTATCCAAAACTGTCAAATTTTCCCAATTGAATATGAACCTTATCAATTTTTATTAAAGTTGAAAATTAATCAAATAAAGTGATAATTAGTTATTAATATGCACATGATTTCGAAAAGTTAGAGGTGCGTGGTTTAGATTCGTTCTCGAAACCTGCTCAGAGCTCGAAAGCTGCCTATATTTCTAAGTCTATTGCCGACTGTACTCCACAACATGCAACCGAATGCAGCCAAGTGAGATGTCACTGCAAAAACGCAATGGTTGGTTGAATCGAAAATCTATTTTGATCGCAATCGGAGTCAGCCAATAAGACCTCCAATCCTACGTGATTCCCATGAGACTGCAGCATGACACAATTCGACGTAGTGGACTTTGCCAACTGGCATAAATGGACATGTCCAGTTGAAGCAAATAGAGCTTGAATTTTCAAAGGAAACAAGTCTTGTTTTAAGTTTTCGTAGTTTCCATTGGTATTGGAGGATATGGTGTTTCGATTTTACTAAGTTTTTGTAATATTTTTGGCATGGCTTCAGAGGTTTTTGTGAGTCATACAGTATGACCAGCTCATTTTAATACAAACCCATTCAGGTAAACTTCTTTTAGAACTGCCTACTGGCAGACCCAGTACCTGATTGCTGGAGCAAACACATTTCAGTGATCTCTACTCCTAGGTAAACGTGAAACGGTTTAAGAATCGTTACTCATCCATATATCAACCGCGGCAACCGCAGACCGATTAATCAGCGTAGTTATTAAGTAATAACTGTAAGGGTACTTACTCACAAGCCCCTCATATCTTGTGAATAAATCATTAACATATCTGGTTTATTTACCATTTAAATGAGCAGAACGTTGTTGTGAAATCCGTATTTATTTTTAAATTTCGGTTTTGTATTGAAAAGAGCGTTCTTCATTTAACTTAACGTTTGACTTCACATTGGAAATATGTGATATTTTAATTGAAGTATGTAATTTTTGTGAAGAATATTTTTTTTGTTTATTTTTGCTTGTTTTTCTTTACGTCAAAGGGACGCAGCAATTGATGTGTGAACATAAATATTTAAAATGAGATGAATTGCCATAGGTAAATTTTATCTCGGATAAATTTTACCTGTATTAATACGGGGTGTATTTAAAAATATTTATTAGAGCTGATGATGATGATGAAATGCCCCGCGGTGCTTCCCGTAAACAATTCGTATTTCTCAATCCCGTGATATCTCACGGGATTGGTATCCCAAAAATTTCCTTTTCTGATACCCAAATTTTCTTTTATACAAACATTGTCCTGACAATTAAAAATACAACAAAAAAGAAATCCGCCAAATCGGAGAATCTGTTCTCGAGTGATGCTCTTACATACATGTGGCAATTGATTTTTATCTATCTATATAAATAAAGAACTGACATCTATATCCTTAGTGTTCACTCATTTACCTACAGAGAGTACTCAAGTAGGTTATTAGTAACAAAGTGGGGTAGGATTTTAGGATTTCAAGAGGTGTAGGGAATACTGGAAGTAATGCCACACAAATTGGAGCTGCCCTACTGGGAAAGTACAGAGAAAATCGAAGTGAAATAACACTGCTTTGAGCTATGTCGTGTTTCTTACGGTGAGCAAGATTGCCAGTGCTCCACGAGGAAAAGTTTGTTGGCAGTGGGGGGACTTTGACCCTTATACTGCCAACCCAACTATTCCTCTTTCGTTTAACAGGGTTTTGTCTCAAATAATTTCAGAAAATACTGTCGTCATTTTGTTAAAAAAGTCTTTTAAAATTATCTAATTAATTTTAAAATAATCATTGAATTTCACCCTTTTTGCATATACCTATGTTTAATATAATTGGACCACCAAGAGTATGATAAGCCTATACAAGGCGAGGTTATACTGTACAGAAGCCAGCAGGTCAAGCTATCCAAAACCGTCAAATTTTCCCAATTGATTATGAACCTTACATAAATACCTACTGTTATTGTATGATGGTTTGCATCCGTGACACATCATTTTAAAGTTCCAGTTGAAAACCAGCGCCAGGCAGCTCACCAGCAGTCTGGCATTTGGCTGAACTGGAGCCTATTTGACGCAGTCTTATTTTATTTGTTTTGCCATCACGTTTTTTAATATTTTGTGTGCATTGTCCAAGACTGTATCAATAAATATTTTGCTATCTTTCTTTCTTATCATTTTGTATTAAAGTTGAAAATCTATCAAAGAAATTTGACAGATTGGGGTAGCTTGATGTCCTGGCCTCTATACAGTCATGATCCATATGTCCCTGAATCATATTTTGTTTCAATCAAACTGGCAGCTTCAGTCTCCCTGCATTTTCTCCAAGAACTCGGACCAAATTTAATTATTTTAGCCTTTATGGCTGCAACTCAATCCGTCCGCGCTGTTCATGCGTCCACATATTCCGATGCGAATTTATTTGAGCACTATATCAGGTACAGGACAAAAAATAATCCATTGAACCGTGATACGAGGGGCACACATACAAACTGTAATACTAGGTTTTATACTGATTGAAAATCTCCATCACCTTTCTGTCACAGTATTTGTTTATTTTTTTCTATATTGGGGTTGGCTTCCAGTCTAACCAGATGCGGCTGAATATCAGTATTTCACACGAAGCGACTGCCATCAAAACTCCGCAACCCAATTTTTGGGTAATACCGATACCCTGAGGATAGACTGGTTGTCAGGCTTTTTGGGCTTCTGACTACTACCAACGATTGTCATAGGTGTTCGTATGACAACCGGGACCGACGGCTTAACGTGCTCTCCAAGTCACGGAGGGGTCTCGATGTGTTAAAAATGGTCACCCATCCACAGACTGACCGTGACTACCGCAGCTTAACCTTGCAGATCGATTGATCAGCTTAGTTATTACTTAGCCACGAGCCCCCCTCTTCCCTTACTGCATGATATAGCTTAAAGCAAACAATTTGGTATATAGTTAATTAAATAACAAGATATTGGGTGCAGAGGTTTGATGGTAGTCGTTTCGTGTAAAATACTGATTAGACTGGTAGCCGGCCTCATTATAGTTGGAAAAGGCTAGGAGATTGATGAAACTGAAAATGCATTCACGTGAGCAAACCTGCGGACAAAAGCTAGTTACTTAAATAAAATTACTTTTTTTATTATTGATGAAACAAAATACGTATTTTTGTCAAAAAATTTCGAATAATTAGGTATTTACTTTATGTATGTGTAATAAATAATTTAATACAATTTAAATTTCCCGTAGAGGTAGGCAAAATTAAAGAACATATGCAACGATTTTTGCATATTGCTTTTGCTTTGTCCATATTCATACCTGTCGTATGACAGTTCTTCAAAAAGGTCAGGTGCAACCGGCACGTATGTATGTGTATACACGTGCCGGTTGCACTTGACCTTTTTGAAGAACCTCACCAATAAGGTCGGTGTCTTTCTAGTGCATCCCGGTGTTTAAACTGATCATAAATTTCAAAATAGTATTTTTATTTTTCAATCCAACTGTTATAAATTTTATTTTGATAAAAATTTAGGTGTAGAAAATTGCCGCGAAGAAGTAACAAAAACCGGCCAAGTGCAAGTCGGACTCGCACGCGAAGGGTTCCGTACCAATATTTGGCAAAACATTACATTAATATCGAGCAAAAAATGGCAAAAATATCACGTTTGTTGTATGGGAGCCCCCTTTAAATATTTATTTTATTCTGTTTTTAGTATTTGTTGTTATAGGGGCAACAGAAATACATCATTTATGAAAATTTCAACTGTCTAGCTACCACGGTTCATGACATACAGCCTGGTGACCACGAACGGACGCACGGACAGCGAATTCTAGTAATAGGTTTCTGTTTTTATCCTTTGGGTACGGAACCCTAAAAAGAGCCATATAGATTCGCGTTCGTGTCCATAACATTTGTGTGATTGCATTAGTACCTACTATCGGATTGTCAAATATTTTGCCGCTAAACATAGATGTGCTAATCATTATTGTGTATCGGATTAGAAAGTAATGTAACTTGTGAAATTACTCGGCAGATGAGACTTATCATCGGCCAGTAATTTAACGGGCTGACGCTAGCGCACTCGATAGGTGATTTTATCACTCATCAATATTACCTTCAAACTTTCAAGAAACGACCGTACTCCCTTTTAAAGGCCGGCAACGGGCTTGTGAGTCCTCTGGTGTTGCGGGTGTCCATGGGCGGCGGAAATCGCTTACCATCAGGCGATCCGTCTGCTCATTTTCCCCCTATCCCATAAAAAAAAATTAAAGCTAAAAAAAACGGGTGTTAAAAAAACAGGCTTCTTTTTAATATCATTATACGTCTCCAAAAATGTATTTTGCCTTCTAAATTACTAAGTCAGCCACAATTAACGAGCATCTAAATATAATAGTCACCTCAAAATATTGTTATATACACTCGAAACATTCAGATTTGGTTCTGGCAATTGTGGCGTTGTGTGGTCACAGTTCTAACCTAACCTAACCGATATCTGTATTTTGCTGCTCAATCAGTAATTTTGTCGCTCAATCAGTATTTTTAATACGCGGTTTATTATATTCCAAAAAAAACTTACCACAAAATAAGCCCGCCATATTGTGGTCAACGTTAAAAAATATTACGAATTCATGAACATTTCTACATAAAAGTGTTATTAATATTTCTTGGTAATGGCAATCAAGCGATGTGTGTTTGTGTTAGTAATTACCAAGCTATTCGATTATTTGAAGTATGCGGCAAATTCAATTGTAAAATTAAGTCATATTATGAAAAAAAAGAATACTTACTGCCTAGTGATATGACCAATTAGGATTATATAGCATGATGGATTATAGTCTAATCCCTCTCAATCTGAGAAGAAACACGTGTCCAAACAGTAGGATAGTATATGGGTTTATAATGAAGTTAACAATTCACGAAGAAAATACGACATAAGCCAGTTCACTAGTTGGCGAGTTGGCTTGTCAACTGCCAAAAGGTATCTTCGCGAGGCTACTCGCTCAGAACCTACTCAGCTATTACAAAATGCTGAGAGACTGCTGGAGTGAGCATAACATCTACTGCCACTTATATTTCTGTATTTTTTGTTGACTTTACTTAACCCTAATAACGTTGAGTATTGTTACGTCGATTCCCACCCGAGACAATATAGCTTAATTTATCCGCGTAAGCTCTATATTTATAAAAACCCCCGTGATACAGGGAACGGGAACGGTCCCAAGACTAGAGTCACCGAGAATTGTAATTACCGTAACACTGCTCGACCTGGGAATCGAGCCCAGGAACGCGCAGCAGTCGCTTATAATGACCACTAAGCTAATGAAGCACTTAAATACATATTGATTTCTGACATTTACGCGAATATTATATACATTGAAATAAAACTATTTTTAGCCTTTACAGCGTATATGGTCACGGGTAGTCTACCCGTGACCATGGACGTTGTAAAGAGTCCGTAAAGTCGGGATTAATAATATCAATATAACGCGATAAAATCCATAAAAAGTAGTTTTATTTCAACACATTTATTTTTATTGTATAATTATGCAACAATTCTAAACTAAAATCTTTTTACTGTCAACAGGGTGTCCTACTCCAACATAATTCGGCCAACGGTGTCGTAGTCACAGGCACGAATCTGGCTTTACGGAACGTGTCTAGACTTCAGGCTGGCCGGTACACCTGCACCGCTTCAAACGTCGAGGGTGACGGCAAGTCGCCACATTTACATATGCAAGTTGTCTGTAAGTAAATCCAGTACAAACTGCTTGTATAATTAGCTAGATAAGTCGCCTTTTAGAGTAATGTGTTTATATTAGTGTTTGTTACGTTATTCTGTCGCTTTAGAACGTAATGGAACTCGTGTTTAGTGTCTGTCACATAATAAATTTAAAATCTTAACATGGAAAATGCCAAAAAATACAAAAAGATAGTCTGTCACACAGTTTAATGTATTTATTTCCAGAAAAGAATATAATTCAACTTGATATAACCCATACGAATACTTCGCACTGATTTAATATGTATTTTTAATGAAAATAAACTGAAACATAATAAAAATGTCATCTTTAGAGGGAAAAAATAATCTTCAAAATGGCGTATGAAACACTAATTTTGATTTCGGGAGATATTTTATACCGCCAATAAACATTTTTGAGAAATAATATAATATACTTATTATGTTATACTATTAGAGAATAGCTTGAGAAATATTATATATACGCAGGTACACTTACCATTAACATAATGACATTAACTTGTACATAATATAAGCTTAGAAAATAAAGATATATCTTATTTTAAATTAAATTTATCTTATCATTTGTTTTATTTGTTAATATATACCTATGTTCATTATAATTGGTTTTTTTTTTGTCTATGTTCAAAGCAATTTGACCTTTATACAATATGTACTTTTTTAGAAATAGATATAAATAAGGGTAACCAAGTGCTAATATTTACTCCGTCAATATTGGTCCACGTCCACGTGCGACTTGAAGAAAGTAGGTTAAGTAAATATTCTTACAGTCGGTATTACCTACTTATCTTTACAACTAGGTAAGGGTTAGTGGTCCGTAAAGCCAATAGCGAAATATTGTCTAATTAATAATGTTTAATTTTGAATAATTTATTTTAATATTGACTTGAAAACGTTTGAGCATTGTTTTGTAAACTGCACTACAGCTCAAACAGGGTTTAAGACTGAACATGGAATTGCACGTAGGTGAATATAGCTGGTATGTATGGATGTAGCGCACAGAACAGCTCGTAAAACCGTTGGCCGCTGAAGCAAAAAGGCTCTCGAGTGGAGGCCACGCACTGGCAAATGCAGCGTAGGACGGCCTCCAATGAGATGGACCGTGAGTTGTTGGATGCAAGTGGCATGTAACTTTGCAGAACTTCCTTATGGAAGATGAGATCTTTGTTCCGCAGTGGACCTCTTGTGGCTGATATGATGATGATAATGTTTATCAGTAGCTGCTAAAATTGCATCTAGTTCAAGTATCTTTTCGGCTCTGTCTCTCAGCACTCAACGGCATAAAGTAAAAGTGTTTAGCGCTAGTCTAAATATACAGTGTGTCTAAAAAAAAATTAATAACAGCTTTTAGGGGTGAAAGTATATAATAATAACATTCTATGATAAAAATATTTTTTTTTTAAATCTATCCATTTTAGAGTTGTAACTATTTAAAGTTTTGAGTAAAATCATCATAATTTCGCCTGTTTGGTTGATCGCGTTAAACTTAGTAACTACTAGTTCGATTTGAAAAAATATTTTTGTGATGGATAGCCTATATTTATTGAGGAAGGTTATTGACTATACAACATCACGCTACGACCAATAGGAGCCGAGCAAAAAGGAAAATGTTAGGCTATGTGAAACTTCTGGGCATAGCTAGTACTCAATATAACAGGGTCAGTATATATCCACTAAATGGGCACAAATCCAAAAGAACTGCTACTAAAAGAAGCAACAATACCTAATAACGTGTTGTGCTCTATCTGCGAACCTGAGACCTGAGGCTGATCAGCCACGCTAGTGAAGTCGTAAAATATTATTTATTGGAGTAGCAAGCAGACATAAAAAGCCATTTCAATATGGATAAAACAATTAATTTTATATTACTGTATCCAACAAGGTAATACCTTTTGACGTAATTCATATAATTCTCTCATGCGACAGATCCAATATTGAAAATTAATACGACATTTCTCTTTAATACAGACATGATAATCCAACGTTTTGATATAATGTTTCGTTGTGTAACGTTGGGTCTCGTGGCTAAGTAATAATTATGCTGATAAATCGATCAGTATTGTTAAGCTGTGCTAGCCGCGGTTAGTCTGCGGATGGGTAACCATTCTTAACACATCGAAACCACTCCGTGCCGTAAAATGTTTCTGTTTGATGTTTAATAGAATAACGTTTAAAAATTACAAAATATTATAGACTAATATTTTTAAAATTTTAAGTCACAAGGTTACCTTCTGTTCTCTGTACTATTTGTTACTTCATTTACTAACGTAGGTAATCTTTATTTATCACAGACAGACCGCTCTGCCAGAAGAAGGAAATGAAGATAATTGGCGCAGCACTGCAGGAGCCTGCGACTGTTGTCTGTGAAGTAGACGCGTTCCCACCACCAGACACCTTCGAGTGGACCCTCAATAACTCAGCTGGCTCCATCAAGGTCGAACCTGTAAGTAACCTGTTTTATACATAATTATATTGGAACGAAGTTCCTTATCGCGCGTTGTGAAAGGGGGCTAGACGGAAAAAATTCTTACGAAAAAGTTGTCACGACACTTTTTTCGAAATTCAAATATTGTTGACAAGCATTCAAATATTATTGAGTGAATGACAATATTTGAATTTCGCGCGTTGTTAATTGTTGAGTGTATACAGGTTTTTTTATTTTTAATTATTAAATTTTAATGAAAGGAACTTTGTTCCATCCGGGTGTCCCTTGACACCTCTCAAGTTTTTTATTATATCATCATGACGGTATCCCATGGAGCCTAGGAAAGTGTAATCTAAGGTTCTCCAAGGATGGTTCTACAGATCCTTTTTTGAAAAACACAATAAACATAACTTAAAGTTATTTATTTCAAAGAATAAACAAATTGACCTGATAATGTTCGATATTTTGATCGGACAATCGAATAACTGGATAACTATTTAATAAAATAAAATTGACTTATATTAGCGATTTAGCGTTTACTAATAACATTAAATCGATTTGATGGTAATCATATCATGAACAAGTAGTTCATAGGTAAGTACATAAGTAGTACATAGGTAAATACATAAGCACTACATAAGCAGTAAGATCGATGTATTGTTATCGATGAATGATTCGAAACAAAACATACTATCACGACTGTATTCAAAGAAGGCGTTAGATTGCATCTTGTTTCAGGCCTAGGGCAGACAGACTTCTATATGTTTAACTTACATATGTGTACATTTCGGGAAAAAAAAAAATCCGTTGCTTGATTTAGGAGAAGTAAGCGGAGAATCAGAAAGACAAGCGGGGACAGATAATTTGTTGAATACTAGTTAAAGATTATAAAAAATCTTAGTTAACCCTATTATTCTCAAAATGAAATCTATAGCTATAGTAGGTGAATATGTCTCTAGTGCCGATTCAATTGATATTATTAAAAATTATAAAGACAGGTAGGTATATTTTAAAAGCATCATAATAAATTTTACTAATGCTTGTAATAATGCCGCAGCACTTTTATTATCTAAAGTCTTGCTCAACGAGGCTAAAATAAATAATCCGATAAGTATTACAAATTTTCACTTCAAAAAGTTCAAGTAGCTATAATCAAATTAATAATGTAGAACTCAAAATCGGCTGCAATAAATTTGGGTTGACTATGAATAGACAAGAGGGTGACGTGAGATGCGGGTGAAGTGAGTGGTGATAGGATTGGAGGGTCATTGTCCTAGCGCTTTGATCATAGCTATTGATGGATTAGGTAGAAATGAATACATAAGTTTAATATATACTTTATACGAAATACGTTTTAAAAGAGGTATAGTGGGAGTACCTAGTTCCACTAAAATTTCAAGTTTCACGTTTCATAGTTACAAATCGGTTTTGATTACAATCTTGTTATTAATCAATCATTATTTTTAATTATTAAAATAATTAATTATCACTCGCATAAACGGTGAAGGAAAACATCGAGAGGAAACCTGCATGCCTTAGAGATTTTCTCGACGGCGTGTGAAGTCTGCCAACCCGCATTAGGCCAGCGTGGTGGACTATAGCCTAAGCCCTCTCATTCTGTGAGAGGAGACCCGTGCCCAGCAGTGGGACAATATATGGGTTGATGATTATCAATAACGAGACTTAGAAATTCCTTTAATCGTGTTCTAGCCGTGAAAATATTTTACACTTAAAGTTTCTAACTATTATAATAACATAAATAGGTATATCAAGTTACTGGAAACCATAAAACTGCCTTGTTAGTTTCGTGGATGCAAGTCTAGTAGAGGTCCAGAGTTCTAATGAGGCAATCTATAAAAGATAAGAAAAAATATATCTTCGGACCGTATGGAATGTAGTGTAGTGTATGAATTGCCAACAACAACAAACAATGCCAACTCAAGATTATTTCGATATTTTACTAAAATAGACTCATTTATTTTCAAGAGAGGTGAAGGATAGTAGGAGTAATTCCACTCAAATTGGAGCTACCTGACCGGGGAAGCTTCCGCCTTGCAGAAAATCTAAGCGAAATAACACAGCTTTGAGCTGTGTTATGTTCCTAGCGGTGAGCAAGATGGCCAGTACTCCGTGAGGAAACGTTGTGTAGGCAATGGGGGGACTTTGAGCTTTACGCTGCCAACCCAACTATTCCTCTAATCGACGTTTACTTGCACTAGGGCAGCGTGATAGACTCCCTTAACACTTCTTTCTGCGAGGAGATTTATGCCTTTTTTAAGCCATTTTTTAAACTAACGTGATATAGCCTTGTGTATACAATACAAATCAATAAAAGTGTTTTTTTTTTATAAATGGATAGATGATGATGAAATGCGTACCACTGAAATGTGCGTGTATTGATCGTTTCGGTGAAATATATGCTTAGTATGCTTGAAGACATAATCTTATATGTGCGGTTTGTAAAAAAGTTAACAATTAATTAGGTACTAGAGCAGTCAGTTTCGCAAAAATCACACAATTTCTTACGTAATAGTTCTACCTATACTTTCGGTGAAACAAGCGTGAAGCTTGAGGATATAAGATAAAAGATAAGGCAACATAAAAATATTTATTAACCAAAACATACATTTGCACACTTAGTTTTTCCATTGGCCCCAAACTAGGTAAGCCTGTATCTTAGGTACCAATTTAATAATTGCAATAAACATAAAATTATATGACGTACTGTAAGTAAAAAAGTTAACAATAAATTATTATAGTGCATGCTAGTTTCGCAAAAAATACATTGTCTTCCTTTACGAAATAGTTCTTGGCACAATATTATAACATGTGGTAGAGCGAGGAACTGGCATTCGTCATTTTATGACATCTAAGTTTTTTGACAGCGCACCAACATAATAAACTACCCATTTCATTACAAAGTTCTACCTTTAAATATGGAGTATTCAATAAATTATTATATCTATAAACACAATGTTAAGGTTCTTAATATTTATTTTTATAACGAAACACGTAACTTCTAATTAATCGTAGAAGTTGGTAGCAAATGCACTGTTAGTACTTTTTAAACAAAATATTCTTTAAAGTAGACGATACGTTTTAATTAATCAAACTAAGGAGGACCGTAACGTTTCTCTTATTATAGATACTGGAATTTCTATTTCTGCTTCCATATTCAAAGAGAATATTATTTCTCTTCGTTCCATTTCCAATTTTATATTATAGCCGTCATCGATACGTTCTGATCCAATTAAAAAGTATAATATCGAAAGCGTTGAAATTTGTCATTACAGTCCGATAATTCTTTGCAATTTCAACTTAAACGGGCACTCATCGAAAAAAATAAACGATATCGACACTGTAAAATGAACTGCGGATTTTGCTTAGTATATCGTGTTTTATTTAAGCTCTCTCTCACAAATCACTTATTTCGTGACAAGTTTCATCAAAATACACTCACGCCTTTTCCTCACAGGGATAGGCAGAATCTTGAGACGGTCACTTGCTACGATTCTTGCATAACTACTTCTTTTGCTTCTCAATCTATAATTTCATCAAAATGTCTTCACATAAAGTATTAATCCGTGGCAAAGTAATAATTATCTTCTCTGCAATGTTAAGCTACACTAGCAGCGGTTAGTTTATGGGTGGGTGACCGTTCAGTTGCAGTGATAGGCTAGTGATATTACCATTAGACTGCCAAGTCTAAGTTCTCGAGTTCAAATCCAAGTCAAGACACCTCTGTCTTTTCGAAATCATGTGTGTATTAATAATTAATTATCACTCGCTTAAATGGTAAAGAAAAACATCGTGAGGAAACCTCCATGCATTAGAGATTTTCTCGATGGCGTGTGAAGTCTACCAACCGCATTAGGTCAGCGTAGTGGACTAGCCTAATACCTCTCAATGTGAGAGGAGACCCGTGCCCAGCAGTAGGACAGTATGGATAGTAAAGACAAAAAGACGGGTAGGTATCGCGGTGGCTTAGTGGTCATAGCGTCTGGTGTACCTAACCAGAAGACGCAGGTTCGAATCCTGCCCGCGGTCGAATTTTTCCTTTTCTAAATAACTTTAAAATCTTAGCATGGAAAATGCCAAAAATATACAAAAAGATAGTTAGAAGGTAAGGTGGCATCGTTCGACATTGAACTAACTGTAAAGTAAGTTGTGTCGGTTGAAAAGTAAAAACTTGCATTTCAATAGGTGTTACTGACGTCACCATAAAGACGTAAATTCAGTATGTGAAGGAAAAATTCGCCATGACGGGTAGGTATCGCGGTGGTTTAGTGGTCATAGCGTCTGGTGTACCTAACCAGAAGACGCAGGTTCGAATCCTGCCCGCGGTCGAATTTTTCCTTTTCTAAATAACTTTAAAATCTTAGCATGGAAAATGCCAAAAATATACAAAAAGATACTCCTTTACATTTTAATAGATATACAGTAACGTTAATTTCTACATTATAATATCCTCATTTGATAACCCTATTATACAATTTCATATTTCTTCGTCAAACGAATGAATTTAGGAGCGTGTGGACTTAAATAAAAAAGGTACAGTTCCGACGAGAAATTTGACTCGGCATCCGACTCTAGGGAATTGTGAGATTCTCTCGAGAAATTACTGTAAACGCAACGTGCCGTTAGTAATATTATGAATATTTTTTTGATCAATTTGTTTTTCTTTTCATGCGTTTCCATGTTATACATTTTAGATTTTGGTGTCCTTCAAGATTGTTTCTTTACAAACTAAAAATTAGACAATAATATATTATTTTTTTTTGGGACATTTTACACAACACCATCTAGTCCCAAACTAAGCAGAGCTTGTACTATGGGTACTAGACAATGGATATAATACTTATATACTTTTTTTTTTGTAAATACATACTTATAATACATAAGAAACACACAGACAAACACAAATACTCATGTTTTACCCACACAAATATTTGTGTCTTGTGGGAATCGAACCCACGACCCCATGATCAGCAGTCCGGCACACGAACCACTAGACCACAGACGTCGTCAACAATACTGGCTTCTGCCCACGGCTTCGTCCTAATGGAAAAGTTGCTTTCCCATTATCGTTGCAATTTGACTAATTAACTAAATATCGTTATAAATTATAGCCTATATGTTATTCTGATGTATAAGTTATAATACTGTAAGGTTTCATCAAAATCCGTTCAATAGTTTTAGCGTGAAAGAGTAACAAACATCCATCCGTCCTCACAAACTTTTACATTGTTTTTTATTCTAATTAAATTTTAATAAATCATTTTGTAGTCTGCGATGGCTTTTAACAATTCAACAATACCATCACGCCTATATCCCCTAAAGGTTAGGCAGAATAGTACTGATATACCAACTGATATCCAAACTTCACCAGTATGTTTTCCACCTCGGTCTAAGTGCATTGCTGCCCTCATCCCATGAAATTACCGCCCATAGGGTGGCACATCTCAATGAATGCCAATTTAGACCAGCTTGGCAATTACTGGCTTCCCACGAGGCGACTGACCCCCACTGACCATGTTTCGTAAGTACTTCACCAGTAAGTCCTACGTAATAGGAGGCAATCCTATAGCCAAATCGTCAACATAAAAATTCCCGAGGTATTCTAAAAAAAAAAATTTTTATATCTCTCATTCCCAGGATCGCTATACAGTAGAAGCGAAAGAAGGCAAGTCTTTACTCACGTACACGCCGGTGTCAGATGTCGACTACGGGACCCTGTCGTGTCGTGCAACGAACTTGGCGGGGCAGCAGGTGACGCCATGTGTTTACACGCTGTTGCCGGCCACTAGACCGGACCCACCGACCAACTGTACTGTTTACAACCTGACTGATGACTCACTGGATCTGCTGTGTTTACCAGGTATGTTATACGCTTTGTAATAGACTGTATTTCTGCCTACTACTTTGGTCGTCAAGGATGATGATAATTCATTATCCTGGTCTACTGCAATACCTATAAAATATATTTGTTTAATATATTTTTAATTAAATATTGCCATTTAGGATAAAATTGTCGAATTTTGACGTATCGACATAGTTATGTTCATATTAAAAATGAAACAAAAAAAATTTATATTAATATTCTAGGTCTGACTTTACTTAAAGCAAAAGTAAAAAAAATAAAATTTTCTTTAGATAGGTAAATTACTTCATATATCAAAATAACAAAAATCATCTCAGACAGTACTTCACTTAAGTAAATCTCTTAGGTATAAATTAAATAAAACACTCCAATTTCTTAAACAGATTGAATAAAAAAAAATATGGTAGGTATTTTATTCCAAATTTAACAGATCCGCTAAAAACTTTCAAACTAAAAGGTTATGTTTACATAATTACAACCTTCTTTTAAGTCCTTAAAATAAAACTTTGTGCTCAAATAAAGAACTTTATTTGCATAGCCATTAGATTGATTATGTAAGAACAAGTTCATATTGATTCATGGCGTGATTTTAATCATATTTTTCCTAAAAACGGTTTTACTTCTTTTTCATACTTGATTTGATTATTTAAATTGGATTCGATTCCTTGTTATATCTTAATCTTAGCTGTGGGGGCTAGCATGGCCAGCAACACTTCGACCAAATGTGATCTGTTGTGTTGTCCCCAGCATGATACATTCCTTACTCTTCAAAGACGTTGTTCATGAAGGCGGCTAGCCCACTAAGAGGAAGGAACCTGTAGTCCTCTGGCTTCGGGTATCCGTTGCCGAGGTGACGATTCCTTGTTATATAATCACTACTATGATAAATCGAACTGCAAAGTAAAGCTGCGCCTGCTACGGACTGTTCTTAAGACATTGGACATTCAACTGGGTCCCAATGCACATTAACGACCTGCACCGGTCCTAGCTATTATAATTATATGCATATCTATATACAACGTGTTACAAAATACCCTGTAAAAAATATAATTAATTATCAAAGCCAAAAATTTTGTCAGCTGTCATGTCAGTGAACCAGATTATTTAACTACGTACCTATTTTACCTAATAATTGTCTACTTTAATTGTTTTTCTATTTTTCATTAATTAATGTTGTTGTTTTCCTTTTTTGGGGGTATGTTATACAGCGTTATTACGGTTCTTAAATATTGTGAATGGACTTGTAATAAGGCCCCATTTAACCTCCTCTCGGCTTTACGGGTAGTTTTGTAACACCCTGTATAATATGCCCGAAAAACCAAACAATCAGTTTATTCTTGGTATATCGGTATCGCCTCGAAATTGGGTTGCGATGGTCTAATTAAAGTCCAATGTCATATAATTTTAGCCACATCTAATTGCAAACATCTAAAAATTTGGGAGAAGGTTGACATGATAATGATTTATTTCTTAAAGTTACCCGCCTGGTAAAAATTTACCTTCACATTCTGAATTTACGTCTTTATGGTGACGTCTCGTCGTTTCGACCTGGCGGGTGAGAGTCGCTGTGGCTTAATGGTCATAGCGTCTGATGTACCTAACCAGAACACGCAGTTTCGAATCATGCCCGAAGTAGAATTATTCCTTCGCTAAAATAACTTTAAAATCTTAGCATGGAAAATGTCAAAAAATACAAAAAGATAGTGATTCATTTCTTTTTATTTCTATTATTATTAAGAACAATTTTATCCTATTGAAACAGCCATTCTTGAGTCATTAAATTATAAAAGTACACATTAATTACAAAAACAGTTTACCATAATATTGTACCAGACGTATAATTTTAACAAGTTCTTAAGTACTAAGCGATTTCACAACATCCATGCTGACTCTTAATTAACGCAAAACTCTAGCTCGTAATTAAACTTGCATGTATTACCTAAGTAGTCCTGCTTATGACTTAGTACGTAGTACGTAGACTAAGTTAAAGCCTACTGAAATGAGTCCTGAATATTCTAAAGAATATTTTACTGTCACACAAACAATATACAGGATGACTGCAGTTTTTTTTTGAAAAAAATGTAATATACACATTCTCTTACGAAGTACCTAAAGTTCAAATTTTAGTAATTTAACGGACTTGGTCTATACCTAAGGGAATTATATCATTACAGTGGTGCTAGTATTGACCAAATGGCTAAAAATATCAATAAATGGATTAAGGAATTTTCGGATTGATACATTTTTGTCGTCTTGATATTTTATAATCTTAATTGTCTCAATAATCTTAGTTGTCATTAAAATAATTTTCAGAAAATATCGACGATTTATGATAAAAATTATCTTGAATTAAGATGCTACTGAAAAGCTCTCAATAAAGCATTTGACAGTTAAAACAATATAATTATATTGTGATAGTTATTTAAAATATTTTGTTTGCTGTTGTTAATAGATGTAAGGTTATTATGTAATAATGATAAGAGCGCTTCTCGCCGTTAAACAATTACGTTTGGCGAGTATACCATGTAATGTAAAATTTTTAATTAGTCAGTGTAAAGCAAATAAAAAAATAAATAAATAATAATAATTCGTTAAAATTTGATAGTTTAACGATGTCGAAAGTTCCTTGCTAGCACTACAGGACAAACAGTAACAATGCAGATTACTTTTGATGTATCATAATAATTATTGTATCCTACTAATACCTTTTAAAAACGAAAGAGTTCTTAATTTGACTGTAAATATTAAAAAAAATATAGGCTGTCTAGTTATAGGTCTCGAGTCTTAAAAATCTTGTGCGTATACAAATGAACGCGTAAACTAACACTATGAAATCCACCTGCGCTACATCAGCTCGGTGGAATTTATATTCCACCAAGCTCTCCTTCTGAGAGGAGACTGTGCCCAGCAGTAGGACAGTAATGGTTTGACAATGAGGTTAACCTATTCTGTTGAATTATATTTTATCGATATCTATTTAATCGATTTTTTTCTGAGTTGAAATCTCTTCATAATGTAGGTAGACTAACAAAACTTAATACGTAGTTGAAACGTTCCCATTCAGTGGGAAAATTATTCAAATCTCTTATGTCTCTTGATGTACCAATTTCTACTACAATAGACTAGTTTCATGTTACCATACGATGGCTTACGTATAAATTCGAACGTATGCCTCTCCCCGATACACTTAATCCTAAGTAATTTCATGTGATTAAATCGTAATTCGCTCAGAGCAATTAAACTGCTAGATTGTCTAATATGGAGGTAATCTCTATAAACTGTTGCCTTATAAAGCTTTGAATATATATCAATGCAATTCTATACGGAAATTTGCTTGATTGCTCTTCCTATAAGTATAAAGTATTTGATGTAGGTAACAAAAGGTCCAATCAAATGGTGTTGTGGGCAAGAAGACAATGTTGATTGTGATACAAACTATAATTTTGATAGCTATAGCACTTTATAGACGTTTTATGAGGTGCTTAACGTTTTGTCTCATTTCATTGAAGTATTTACACAAATTAATCTAAAAGAACTGAAGCATAATTTGCAAAGGTATAGCCTGTACCAGAGTTTACAACCCCGATTCCAATACCTATTAGAAAATCTCATTATTTTGTCATGTTTCAGTCTTCTTTCAAGATTTTTAAGGCGACTGTTCCATTACTGGTCGAAATTCCCAGTAGCAGTACAAAGATTTTTAAATTTGTACCCGGTTAATGGTCATAGGGTCATAAGGTCATAGGGCCATAGGTCCTCGTCCAGGTGCTTTCAGGTACTAAGTCATCTTTTACTTAGCAAAAAATATTACAATCCATTTCCATTAAACATTTAAAAATTTTTGACATTACGATACTATTTGTAGCTAAACAAATATTACATTAAAGAGTAATTTATATTATGAGTAACAGAAAAAAGAAAAAAACTTTAATGGAATAAATTTAAAAAATCTGGAATAAAGGATAAGACTCCAGAATATTTCTCCATCACAAAATGCGATAAAATGATATCAAAGATGAATTTAGGGGTAATCTGGGTTTGTTGTTAGTTGAAATTGAGTATCAGCTTAAATAAATTACCTACAATTTCTTTTTACGTAGGCAAAAATAATGATGAATTTATTTATAAAAAAAATTCAAAGCATTATATTATAAGTATTATATTACTTAGCAGTATTTAATGTATTAAGCATTTATTTAGTAAGCATTTATTTTTGTATTTTTTGGAATTTTCCATACTAAGAATTTAAAGTTATTAAGCAAAGGAAAAATTCGATCGAAAAATCCTGCCCGCGGTCGAATTTTTCCTTTGCTTAATAACTATTAAGCATTTTCTAGAATAACAAACACGATTTTATTTTATTTTTATCCACCATTGGTATTATAATACTGGTTTTTCAAATTTATATAAAATTTAAATTTATAAAAGAAATTGCAAAGTATTTTGGGAAAACATACGAAATAAATGACACTTTTTTTTGCAAAATCTCTTATGCGTTGGGAAATTTTGACTTGACAGCCAATGTGTGGTAAATAAATCTAATATTTAATATTGACTTGTATAAGTGTCTTTAAAATATCTATTTACAGAAATAAATTACCATGCAATCGCATCGGGCGGAGGATTATAATTATGTTAAAAAAAAAACAACAAACCTAAATTCTCTTATTTAACACACATTACTTATAAATGAAATCTACATCAAAAATAATGTAACGACTTGTTTAAGGATTTACATTGTTTTGAATTTTTAATGATTTTTCAAAATGAAGAAACACGTTATTTATATATATATTTTTTAATATAAACGCAGACAGGACAACATTGAATTTTAAAAAATACAGCGTGATGCCTTATCGTGACAAACTGTAACGACCCTAGTTTGTTTGATAATAAAATGGACAAGAATTAAAAAAACCAACCTACCATAAATTAAAAAAATATTTCTTTATCAATCTTTGTTAAGCTCTAACTATTAATATTTATCCATCATCCATCATCTAAACAGACAAGTTCACCATGTCTAAATCTAACAGTTATAATAAAACTATAACGTAATTGCAGTTAATCTTTCGAAATAAGACCCGCTTGACCAAGTGTTTAGTGTCAGTCAGGCACTTAAACCATTAGCCTAACGAGCCGGCAACTAACTAATTGTAATTACCTTAGTAGGTATATCAATATTCTATAGCTATAGTATCAGAAGTTAATTTCGATATTTTGGGAACGAATTTTAGTGGCTTAGACAGCAATATGGATTGAATTTACTTCAAGGTTAAAACTAGCTTTAATTGAATATTGATGATGATGGCTTCTCATAATAAAACTGCTTATAGTTTTAAAATAGTAGCCACGAATCTTGTGGCTTTATTACGGGACAAAGTCCTTCATACCACTACAGGGCAACGTTCTCTTCTCAGATGTATCGCTTGTGTTGTAGGCCATCAAGTTAGCTTAGTACAGGTTAGACGAATTCCAGATGTCCGCGAGGAAACGTTGTGTTGGCAGTGGGGGGACTTATATTGCCAACACAACTATTTTTCTTACGTTTTACAGGGTTGGCAATGCGCTAGTGATACCCCTGGTTTTATAAGTCTATAAGCTACGGTAGCCGCTTATCATCAGGTGGGCCGTAAGCTTGTTTGCCACCTTAGTGGTATAAAAAATAAAATAAATGTAGTTGAGGAAATCATTCAGGCAGGTTTAGGACACACCACGATAGGTAAGACCTGTCATGGAAGATTGACTGGAGAGAGTGCCATGGTGCTTTCCAATTCCAGGAGTCGCAGGTGCTCCTATGCTTTTTCACCGTATTTTTTTGGTCGTATTCGCCGGGAGCTAATGCTCGGTTGTTGCCATTGCATGAACTGCCCTGAAGACACGGTGCATCATAAGCGAAGTTATACCTAGATTTGGCAGAGTTGTTTATAATGGATACCAGTGTCTTAACATGATTCTGGAGCGTAAGCTTATAATTATGATATTAATTAGTAGGAAAGTCAAAGGTAGCCTATGCTTGACTAACTAGATTGTTAAACAAAAACATGAATTCAAGTGATAACAAATTCAGCCATTTATTTCTCCTTCACGTAAAAGTCGGTTAACAGAAATTGGATGCGCGTTGGCGGAGCAAGCTGACACCACTTACTGTAGCAAACTTTAAACCACACATGTTATTGCTACAAGTTGTCTAGTCAGCGCGTGCCGTTTTACCGCCTCGCAAATGCTGCATTCCTGGTATTTCATTTCCAAGTTTTAGCTTTATTGGACTTTATTTTGTTCTGGTATTTTATTCGTTTTTACGGAACTTTTTTGTATTAAAACATAGGAGAAAATTCTGCTTTTTGGCAAACCAGTTTATACCTGGTTTTTGCCCGTGACTTTTTAGTTGTTGCAATTATAAATTAAGCCGGGAAGGTATTTATCTTTCTTTTTAATTTTGATTCAGTGGAGAGGATTACATGTTAAATCCCGAAGAAAAAAAGGAATCTCACATTATCACTTTAATAATGCTGGTATTAAGTGCCCGTTTAGGTAACTGTGTTTTGAAATATTCTAAAAATACTTTCCTTCTAGGTTACGAAGGCGGTCTCCAATGTATCTACGTAGTTGAAGTATGGGCAGCCGAGGGTCTAGTGGTAAACGCTAGTAATGGAGGCGCCTTATGGAACCTAAGAAGACTCGGAGCTAATAGACAGCTTAAGTTAATAGTGTATGCAGCAAATGCTAGAGGAAGATCTGAACACGTCACGTTTACAGTAGAAACAGCTTTGAGATTGGCGCCCAGGACAGGTGAGTTTTTTTATATTTACAAACAATAACACACATTATTGATTACTGACATTTACGCGAATATTATACATTGAAATAAAAATACTTTTTACGGGTAGACTACCCGTGACCATGGACGCTGTAAAGGATCCGAAACGTCGGGATTAATAATATCAATATAACGCGATAAAATCCGTAAAAAGTAGTTTTATTTCAAAATATCACACAATATTTAATTTCATAAATACTCCAGCTAATTCTGGTGTCAGCCATTTGTTTCAGTTGGTTACATAATTGCAACCACATTTTTTGCTACGTCATTGTGAAACATAAATTTAATAACCGAAACCGACCTGAAACATGTGTTCATTAGGAGAGGCCTACATCCAGCAGTGGACGAATATAGGATGATGATGATAATTGCCCCACTGGCTAAATCATTACCAGTAATATAAGCATAATATGTAGTATATTAGCAGATGTTGGGGAAAAAACGGCCAGGCTAGTGGGAATGGGTAGGCGATGATGCACGAATGCACCCTGACCGTCGGGCAAAAATTGTTACCAACTGGACGTCTGATTGGGAACAGCGCCGTCGAGGTCGCTCGGAACGTAGGTGGCGCGACGATCTCGATATGTTTGCAGGGCAAGCATGGCTGAATGTTGCGCAAGGTCAAGAGATTTGGAAGAAGAAAGGGGAGGCCTTTGCCCAGCCGTGGGAAACTAATTAGGTTATTTAAAATAAAATAGTATATTATATTATACGATTAGGATATGTAAAGAGACATAATTTAACACCGTAGAAGCAGACACAATACTTATTGAGCTAATTAATTAGTCTATAACAAAAGCTTTATATCTTTAGAACCACAAGAAGCCTGGGAAGTGAACTGGGCAGTCGGCGTGTTCCTCGGGGCCGCATTGACAGTGGCGCTCATACTGTGCCTGGCGCTAATCGCAACTAGAATACGACATAGATCAAGGGATTATGAAGGTAAATGGGTCAAGTTTTAAAAAGAGTTAAAATGGAGGACGTTCTTACATGTTCTGTGTTTGTTTATGCTCCATGCATTGCAATGAATGCTATAACCAATTTATTATTATTTATACACAATCTATTACATGTATGATTCTCGGTGGTGTTTGCACTAAACTCAGGGCTTGTATCATAGATACCGATAAAGTTTTGTTCTGTCACTGTTTTAACATTGTTGCATATTGAATTAAAGCTTAAGTATTGAATATTTATAATTTTATTTATCACGCGGTCATATTTTTGTTTGTTTTATAAATCATTTCCGATATACAATCTTGATATTCCAAAGAAATTAAGTTGCTATCTGACTGTCGACTTCCAAGTTGCGTTACGAACTTTTTAAAATAAATGATAAAGGTAATGGTGCAAGCTTTCGCTAGTACGTATTTATTTCCTCATCCATACAAATTATTGAATGTGTATATTTATTTTGCAGTTACATTACCATCCATAAAAAATCAGAAAGTCATTGTGCAGAAAAGAAATTCTCCGCAAACAGCTGACGACAAAAATCCAGATCTCATTCCATTGAGCAAAGGTAATAAATATACTAAATATATTAATTATAATGGTACTTTAGCCTGACTATATGAAGCATGCTTGAAGAGGGCTGGAAACGTCCACAAATGCTAAAAATATATAATACCTACATTGCAAGTGAACAGTAGATGTACAGTTGACGAAAAACATAGTTATACAGGAAGCTAAAGCCATATAATTGTGTCTTGGTAGTATTATCTGAAAAAAGGTTTGTTATGTAAGCTAACAGCACCTACGTTTTCACACATATTGCGTGATACATTATTATTATATTGTATAAAACACAAATGTTTTTACCTGTATATTCTTACGTACCTAATTTGTTGACTGTACATTACTGTATATGTAAGGATTTGAGACACAATAAACATTTTCTATTTGATTTTTGATAAAATTAGGTACACTTCTGTGTACTCTCATTCTGAGAGGACACCCGTGCCCAGCAGTGGGACAAAATGGGTTGATGATAAATTCAAATATCAACTAGCTAATAGTTGAACGAAAGTCACAAAACTGTGTGCTTATTTTAGTAAGCCTGTGCAATTTTATTTTGCTCTGAATTCATTGAGTTCAATCAACATTTTAGTAGTTCAATTACCATATAATTATAGTGGTAGGTAATAATGTATGAATATGCCAACTATATTACTGATTACAAATAGGTATTATTGAATTACCCGAAGTCTGAATTTTACAAATGAAAACGAATACGCAGAACACAAAACAGAAATGAGCTTACATTAAAACCATTGTTTTCATGGATGTTCAAAAATTTTCTTTAGTTTAGGGTTGTGTTGTATTTTTCTTGCCTTTTAACGCCTAGCTACAAAAATATTTTTGCACCTCACGGTTTTTCTGTAAGGTATTAAAATCAATTTGAGGTATTCTCATCGATTTCCATTTTAATTAACCGTATCAAGTACGGATTTAGCAAAATTGTTTACAACATTTTAATTTGTAGAAGTGGTGACCCATCCACAAAATAACTGTGCCAAGCGCAGCTTAACTTTGCATATCGATTAATCAGCATAGTTATTACTTAGCCAAGAACTCCTAGTCATAAAATATCAGCAACAAAAGTGTTCATAATTAAAACATACGGAAACACGTTGATATATAATGTGCCCACATTTACGTGCGAAGTCTGATAATAAATTCCACTAATTAATTGCCAACACTACGGAAAGAATAAATTAACTGGATAACAGCGCATTAGTCCATACTTTTGGATTTACTGGCTCGACGGAATATAAAATCGTATGTAGTTAGTTACTATTCTTGCAAAAAATTTACTATTGGGTATATTGGTCTATTATTTGCAAGTCAGCGGCTGAGCGTGAGGTTTTGGCTTCCATTTTCAGGTAGGAAAATGTGCCATTGGGTTTTTTTAATCGGTGAAATATTTTATAGAGTATATTGTACTCTTTCTGAAAAATGTACTGTGGTGTTACGGTCTGTTCGTCCTAAACTCAGATGCCGAACATAAGATCTTTATTTTGAATCCAATATAATGCAGTCTTCATCGGATTCTTCTGAGTAAGCCCTGGATTCGAACTTGTGTTCAGTTAATGGCAATAGACTAGCCCCTTATAAATATAGCCTCTTCGTATCCTCCTACAGGGTAAAGACCTTTTTTTTTTTTTTTGACGGGGTTGGAAATGCTTTACTACTCACCCCTCCGGGAAGAGCGGTGGGGTGGGTTACAACCAGATGCGGCTGAATATCAGTATTTTACACGAAGTGACTGCCATTAGACCTCCGCAACCCAATTTCTTAGCAAAACCGATATACTAAGGCTAGACTGGTTGTCAGGCTCTTTGGTCTTCTGACTACCATTAACGATTGTCACAGGTTTTCGTATTACAACCGAGACCGATGGCTTTCATCATCATCAACCCATATACTGTCCCACTGCTGGGCACGGGTCTCCTCTCATATTGAGAGGGATTAGGCTATAGTCCACCACGCTAGCCTAGTGCGGGTTGGCAGACTTCACAAACCGTCGAGAAAAATCTCTAAGGCATGCAGGTTTCCTCACGATGTTTTTCTTCACCGTTTAAGCGAGTGATAATTAATTATTAATACGCACATGAATTCGAAAAGTCAGAGGTGCGTGCCTTGGGTTCGAACTCGAGACCTTCGACTTGGAAAGAAAGAAAGAAAGAAAGAAAGAAAAATATTTACTTGGCAGTCCAATGGTCATACCACTAGGCTATCACTGCGCTTTACTTATTAATGATAATGATAATAGTGACTGTAGTCTCCAATAACAAATTTGATAATATTATATACGTGACATTTTCTAAGCTTTTTCATCCTCGCAGACTTAAACTAAGTACTAAGGTTGTCGTGTAGTGAAATAACGTGAAAGCATAAAACTGAAACGCAGCGAACATTTTGTTGCCATCAACTAGTTCCCAACTTTACTTATTAGCTGAACCAACTATCCATTCTTAGTGCTTTTATTTCCCACCTAAGAGCATTAGCTCAGTTCGAGCTCATTTTTTGTAGATTTATTTACTTAAAGCAGTCATTCTCAAAGTTTTCTTCAGCGACCCTCAGGGGTTAACTTCAACCTGCAGGGGGTCCAACACTAACATTATTTTTTTAAGTCTATTATTACTAACAAAATATAGACCTAGTCGGAAATATGAAAAAATAGGGACTCATATTATGTATATTTTAGGCATTTAAGCAGGCAAGTATCAAAATTTTGGTTTCCTGAAAATTAATCGATCTCTCACAGCTTTTTTTATTTTATTTCCAAGTGTGTATTTCAGAAACGCGTTTACAATAATTGTAACAGAAAAGATTAATTAGTTAAATAACCATTAATATTTAATAATATTAATGGTTATTTAACTAATTAATCTTTACTAATGTAAAGCATCAGTCAATCCGAAATCATGTGATCTACGGGACATAAAAGTTTGGAAACCACTGGATTTTAAAGTGTTAATGTACTGACAGAGCCTTCATGCCACGGAGTATATTTACCCATCGTCGGTCTTGTTTGTTTTATCTACTAAAATACTACAATCTAACTATTACAATCGTTAATGGTAATCAAAAGCCTGAAAAGTCTGACTCAAAATTTTTTTTCCCAAATATTGGGTTGGGTTGGTTGACGTTATATAATAATTGTTTCGTGTAAAATATTGATATTCAGCCTCATTTGGTTAGACTGGAAGCTGACCCGAACATATGTATGATGGAATAACTGACGAATAGATTTTTTAATAAATAAGTTTAAATTACGTGGCCACTTTTGTTGAGTCGAGTAAAGTTTATTGTCGAAGTCGTAAAATTTTGGATTTGGTTTTATTGATGCAGCAGATACTAGTATAGCGTTAGCGTCATTTTAGTGGCTCTCGCTACACTTCGCTTGCAGTTTTATGTACTAAAAGTCACAATACCTTAGAGATGAAAATATTCATGATGCTTTAAGCTTGATCTGCGTACTATTATAACTCAGGATTTGTAGTTACTTTATGGCAAAGGTCTCACCTGAAATTGTTTATGATTTAAGTATTTTTGGACCAATTCTTCCAGAAGGGGTGAAGCTCATCCCGATTTCTATCTGGGTCAATCGCATTATCGTCTGCCATTTCTTAATTGTGTCACTAACATAAAATAGTTTGAAATGTCTTTTGCTAATGTACATATAATATGTAGTCACTATTTTGAGGTATTGAGTTCTATTGGATTCGAGCAGTGTTTTATTGGGTTTTTCTATAAAACTCTCAGTAGCAGCTCGGAGATTGGATCTGTGCCCGGTTAATGGCAATAGTTTCATCAACTATTATACAGGGTCTAAACATGCCGTGGCCCGTAGGTGTACATTAATGCACAGAGGTAGGCTTATTCCAAAAATGGATACTTCCATAAAGAAATTATCGTGTAGTGTCGAAAAAGTAAATACTTATGCTGAGGGTATCAAATCATCATTTCTACATCAGACCATATCGAACCACTAAGTCACTCCAGCTATAATTTAACAATACCTGTGACCTTGACTAACCCCATATCGATCGCCCGTGACCAATCGTGTGAATAATTACCACAACGCTAATAGCTGTAACGTTATCCTAATCTCGTCAATGGATTACGCCATAATTTCCGACATAAGCATACCGTCACGCTTGTGTTACCCGAAAGCTAGGCAATGGTATATTAGTATACAGTTTGTAGGTAATTTATCGTTGATTTGTTACAACTGTTTTGGTTTAAAATATTATGTAGACAGTGATGCTGTAAATGAGTCTTAGGTCTTAAAATAACAACGCGGGAATGATAACACTGGTATTGCTGTGGTTGCCATTTGCCGTTAGGATGTCTGTATGCTTTTTGATCATGTTAATAGAATTAAATATGTCCCATATATTATGTAGAGAGAGATAAACTATTTTCATCCACCGGGTATAAGAATTCAAAGCTGCTACTGAGAATTTGCTTTGCCTGCAACCTTGTGAAGAGTTCAAAGCTAGAGGTTTCGTGTGTTAAACATCTCTAAGGCTTAAAGCGTTCTGCGAAAGGTTTCTGAGATTTTGTGATTAATCAGTGAGTGAGTGGTATTTCGCTTTTATATTTATAGTACAGTCTACAAAAGAGTTAAGTATACAGATAGCAAACGAAATATACATTTTCGTACAAATATCGACATAAATAATTAAGCGCCAAAGGGTATGTAGCTGCTTACAATACACACACATTGCGTTTTGACACATTGCGTGATACATTATTACACTATCTTTAACAAGAAACAGATTATATTAATTAGCTGCCTGTATACCTAACTATTTTGTTGACCGTACCTATACATATAAATTATAATATGGTCGTTAGTAATCAATGTACTAAAGACCCGCCAAGGGTCGAGAATCTTCCTAGATAATCCCTCTTTCTAATGGTGGAAACTGTATGAAAATCCGTGCAGAAGTTTCTGATAAAAGCCCGAACAAATACAAACTCAATGCATCAGATACTTTAAAGTATAATATGTAGTGATGTTTATGATTTAGTAAATTATGATTTAACTGTGCGAAATTGTTTACGCTTAAATTCGTCGATAAATGCTAATGAACGTTGCGCGCATAATCTTATGCTCGTGCTACTGGGAATAGAACCCAGAACCTCTTGTCAAACTTTGCAAGCTGTTTCAGCCTTAAGGCTACGGTTCTGGTAGCTTAAGCTAGCAGAACTGTCCAGCACATTGCCGAGGTCAAATGCACAAAGTTGTCGATCCTAAGGGACCTTAATTCGATCACTGTAGTACAAATTCTAGAGAAACTGTGTCTTCTTTGCTTACGAAGCTCAAAACTGATACAGTGCTGGAGATAATTATAATATACTCTTTATTGTACACCAATATATCAAATTACAAAACATAATCTATACAGAAAAATAATCAATAGGCGGTCTTATACCGATCAGCAGTTTCTTCCAGGCAACTAAAGAGTAGATACGGAGATAAGAGGCGAGATGTTTTAATTATAGTCAACAGGTTATTCTTACATCTCTCATAGCTAAACCTCAGTAGACATAGTTTCAGCAAACAAGAGAGGAGATATTGATTTCTGACATTTACGCGGATTTTATTAATAATATAATGTTTGTTTTTGTTGATCATTGAATATTGTTACTTTAAAAGAGACCATGATTCTCTGAGTTTGTTTCGGCGTTTCTTCTCAGAGGTCGTCAGCTAGGAAATGCCGGCTCCATCTAGTTTTAATTAATAATTAGTAATAAATGTCATTGATCATGTAACAATAAAAATGTAGGGTAACTGTCAGTAATTATATCATCAAGACGCCCACCATCTCAGTCTACCCGTGACCATGGACGCTGTAAAGGGTCCGAAACGTCGGGATTAATAATATCAATATGACGCGATAAAATCCGGTAAAGAGTAGTTTTATTTCAAAGAGATCTCTCTTTTTTGTATGTTGCAATATACGAGTATTTTGCAACTAGTAAAGTGATGGTGGGCTTAGAATACGTGAGTAGTGTGTGATCAGCGGTCATCAGTGCCAAACTGAAATACAATCATGTTAGAACTTTATTGTTAAGCAGAACTACCTACTAAGCATCAGAGTTCTACCTACCTGTCTCTTATTTGTACATAATCCTTACATTTACGCTTATTTCCTCTCTTCTCTGCTTATTACGGTATTGAAAACCGGAGATTTCAGATAAAACAATATACGAAAGCATAATTACACAAGCAATAAATTAATAAAAAATTAACTATATTAATTTAATATCACTTTGTGTTTATAATCTCACTCGTTTACCGTTTTGTTTCCACTGAATCCTTTGTATGAAATCAATGGAATTTAATGAAAACGTTAAGGTACTTACTACTACGTTATGATAGGTAGGCTTTGCATCAGTGTGATCACCAGACAATCGCGCCATGCTTTGAGCCATAGATGTAGAATGCTACTGACGGTCCATTAAACCGTTCAATTCTACATCAGAAACAAAGTCAAATATTTTGAAACCAATAAAATTATACCTTTAAAATAATTAAATAAATAAATTGTTTATTGACAAAATATACATAGTACACATTAAAGGAACTCTTGACTGGAAGTCAAGAGTTCTAAGCTAAGTAAACACTTGTAATATGGAAGCCAAGGAGTGCAGGCATTGACACTTACAAATAATTTATGTGAACACGGTGTAAATAGACTTTTTACAAAAAAAGATAATAAAAAATATTGTTATACTTGAGGTTGGGACTTGTGTGAGTGAAGAGTTGATGTGTGTTGTGTGAGTGAAGAGTAAATGTGTATTGTGAGAGTGAAGAGATTATGTGTATTGGGTAGGTGTAATTATTTGTAAGATTAGTGAGTGTGTGAAGTGGATCGGAATGAATGAGGGAGAGTGACGTATTTGGTATGTGTAAGTGCAATTTCATAGGTAAGTATGTTGAGATAAGTATAGGTGTATAGTATACTTTGTTTTTGAGAAAAGTTACTTGATTATTTTTATAAGGGGTTCACACTCCTTATAACTTATCTCAAGGAGCCATTGTGTTATGATAGTTTTGCATTTACGTTTTGTCAAGTTGTAGATGTTTAATTTTTTATGACAAGCGTTGTACACATAGGCCCCAATGACATTATAATGTCTTTTGGCCAGATTGGATCTATGTAATTAAGTACTTTTAAAAATCAAAACCAGTTGCAACATTCCAAAAAGTATGTCCTAAGAAGATGAATCGGCAAGAAACTCCGTAAACAAAACACTCCTTTAAAAAAAATCATAAATACAATAGTATTTTAATAATGTACGCTTCCAGCCGATAGTCAAAAAGCAGTGCGCGGTAGCGTCGTATTCCAAGACGCGTTTCTTCGGGATCCACTCACACAAATGCAAAATTGAACTTACACATTTCATACTTTAAAAATAAGACAGGGGACAAACTTGTTTACGTGCCTTATTTTATGGTACTATTGTAACATGCATGAAAAATATGTCAAGCCTAGTGAACACAAAATATTACTCTCAAAATACACTCTATATTCATAGACTAGAAAGGTATATTTTGAATACATCAAGGTTAAAATATGTTTTGTTCGACGAAATAATGATATCGAAAAATTAATAACTGCATTTAAAACTAAAGCGTGGTTTTACGTGCAATATGACCAATAATTTAGATCACTTCGCTGATTACATGTGGCGTCGGAATTGAATTCCAATGACACGTTACAGTAATTACAGAATTAACCTGATTAATATTATAGATATTGTATGTAAAATTATTTATTTTCATAAATACAGATACATTGTGTTCAAAAAATTATTACAAAAAACGTACGGGTTTGTGTAAACCTAGTGGTATGATCACTAGACTGCCAAGTCGAAGGTCTCAAGTTCGAATCCAAGGCACGCATCTCTGTCTTTTCGAAATAATTTGCGTATTAATAAATAATTAATTATCACTCGCCTAAACGGCGAAAGAAAACATCGTGAGGAAACCTACATGCTTTGAAAATTTTCTCAACGGCGCCGGCCCCGGCGTGTGAAGTCTGCCAACCCGCAATAGGTCATCGTGGTGGACTATAGCCTAATCCCTCTGATTACGTGAGAGGAGACCCGTGTCCTAGCTTATGGCTGTTAACAACACCCGTATTATCGCAGTTTCATATTAAGAACACAGTTATTAAGTTTCATAAGCTCAGTAATTTCAGCATAGACTTTTTTTTGAGGTTTAGCTGGGCTGAGCTTAGTATTAAAAAATCAATTGACATTATATTCACATTCAATTGCACTTGACATTCACAGTCTGAACTTTAAGAAAGATTGTTTTATTTTATTTTGTTAATGAGTATTTGTAACATATTTTATATAAAATTTAGCTTCCTGCACTCGTTCTTCATAAACTTTAAATAAATACAACAAATATTACACCCTTCGCGCGTGAAAAGGGGTACACAGTTTTCTATTCACGTTTTGATATAAAGGTAACATAAAAATTAAATAGATACTCAAATCACGTTTTAGAATGCAATACCTATTAAATCACCAACAACAATTTCTGGCTCCAACACGCTATTCTAAAAATGCGCTATTTTACAAAATCCCGATAATAACTTCTGTATAAAACTGTGTTCACGTAAAATCTCGGCACGAACCTAATACCGGCACACAATAGCCTGCAAACCAACTAACAACTGAAAAGCGAAAAATATAGCCAGTTTAAAAAAAGACAGTGTTTCAATGTGATTGGAGGTGAGAGAAAACGATGCCAACTTAGAGTGGCCTGTTTCCTCTTCAAGACTTTGTATTTTATAAATAGCGCAGTACCAGAAAAAATAGTTTTCTATTTGTTTTTTGGAATTTGTCTGTATACTTATGTTATTGTATCGACTAAACAGATAAATCGTTTTCAATGCGAGTTTTTTACTTCACAAAAAGTTCGTGACAAAGGATTAAATCATAATCAGTAGAGAGCCTTTATTCTATAACGAAATGTTTCCATATCTAGATAAAAATGATGGCAAGCCTATGTATACTCGAAATTATCGGATTAAATACATAAATTTAGCTAAAAGTATTCTTATTACTACGTATTAAGTTTTAATACTTACCATAAATTACAACGCAACACTGACCTTTATGTAATTAAAAATTGAGTAAAAAGATTAGCATATCTTTTTACTCAATTTTTAGAAAATTACAAAAACTCTTTAGTTTTTATATAAAACTATGGAACTTTTACGTTGGAAACAAAAAAATAATAATATTGATACATTCAATATTCATGCACTTACCATATTCTATAATTTTTCCATCACAGGCATAACAGATGGCCCTCCGAACCCGCCACTCTACTCCGCCATTGCTCAACCCAAGAATTCAAGCAGCGCACACAGCTTGCAACGCACTCAAACACCGGTGACGCCAATCTCGTCGCACGCTCACTATACAGATATACAGGTTGGCTTACTAACATACTACGCTTTTTAAGCATGTTTTAAAACTGATTCTTAGTGCTCAACCTAAAAAGCCCGTCACGTTGACGTTAATTTCGTAACACGCCACTATAAAGATATCCAGGTTGGCTTACTAACCTACTACGCTTTGTGTTGAGCATATTTTACAAATGAGTCTCATTGCTCAACCTTAGAAGACCACAACATCAATATTGACGTGTGGTCACTGTACAGATATACCAGTTGGCTTACTAACATTTATTATTACTACTATACTATTGTTGAGCACGTCTTAAAATATAGTCTCATTACTCAACCCAACTCAATTTGAGCCATGCACACAGCTTGCTTGCATGCCTGTGACTCAATCTCAACTTACACTCAATACACAGTCTACAATGTACAGTCTTCTATTTAATTAACTATTTACTACACTTATTGCAAAGCATGTGATAGCTCTGGTGTTACAAGCGTAACGGCTTACCGTAGATGGGCCGTATTGGGCCGTTTGCCACATTAGTGACATAAAAAAAAATGAACATGACTGTGACTCAATCTCGATTTACGTTTAATACGCAATCTTCAGGTTGGCTGACTGACTACTACGATTATAGTTGCATTTAACTTTTAATTGAGTCTCATTGCCCAATCTAAAAAGACGATCGGCTGCCACAGATTACAAATAACTTCTACACCTGCTAAGGTTTCACTTTATTGCACGTTCAATCGTTGGTTTTCTATCATACCACATTTTTATCGAGCACGTGTTAAAAATATCTCAGTTCAGTACAAATATATGAATAGTAATTTTATATTAGTAAACTCTGAAAACTGCAGGCGCCCGATAACAATGGATTTTCTTAATTAATCGTTAATCGTTGTTTATCGGATTAAAATGGTCTTAGGTTACCAATACTATCCAATGGTTTTTACAATATCAAAGGAATAAAGGATTCTCATTGCTCAACCTAAGAGGATTAAAAACATAATTGGATTAAATTGGTTTACCTTGAACAGCATAGCATCGTGGTTTGTTTCTTTGCTTTAAACGGCTACTTAAAGTTACACAGCTCAAATTAAAGTGGTGTATAGGTATTAGATAATTCGGCTGAGGCTGGTGTAATGTATAATTAATCCCATTACCTGCTCTGTTCATGGTTGCAGGTCTCTTTGGAGATTGAGATAGGTATAATCGGGTTATAGTCTACCATGCTGGCTGCACGATAACTTCACATAGCCATAAATTCAATAAAAAAAATCGTTGCATTTTTTTATCGTGTAAACTTGTTAATATTTAGTTATGCACAAATAATTTAAAAGAACACAGCATTTCTAGCTTATAATAATTATGTAGTATCTAAAAACCTATTGTAAATTCGGACGGTATTAAAAAAAATATATTAATATTACAATGGCAGCGACGGAAGGCTGGCCTTCTAACCACTGAGCTATAAGCCTACCGTCTCTAATTTTATCAATGCTTAAATAGACTCTTAGATGTGATTATATGAATTCCTTATTATTTAATTAATAAGGAATTACGTTACGCTAACAAACAATGAGCAAAGGTTTGTATTTCATTTGCGATAAGTACACGATTTTCTTAAATTATTGCAGCAATAATTTAGGACTTATTGGAGAAGTTTGCTAAAAGGTTCCGGCGAACTATTGGCTCGTGGAAATTGAGCGGTATGCTTGGTTAGCATTATAGTGTATGTTTATCTTGTTTATGGATCGGACAAACTATTTAGTAAATTTATTGGTGCTTAATGTGCTTTGTATCATACCAACTGTATGATTTAATAACTTGCTATGTAATGTAAATGGTCAGTATTATTTGGCTGGAAGCAAAGAAAACACGCGGTCTATACTAGTACGCAGGTCAATATTGTTAAGTCTCCCATCGGAATTCGGACACAATTAAAATTTACTTAAATTAAATACTTATATGATTGTTTATTCTTAATTAAAGCAGGCAACAATAAAGCGAGCTCTAATGTAGCGATCTCTACAGTACTTACAAGTAACAAGTTTGATATTATAAGCATAGAGACATGGAACTAAAATATACGTGTGTAAATAAGTACAAATCTGCATAACCCTGCTAAAGCCGGGGTATATAAAATAATATATGTAATGTAATGTAATATAAAATATTATCATTTAACTTGTGTAAAAAAATATAAATGTATATTCTAAATTTAAATTATTTTTACAGAATGATTCCGGCCGGAGTGTCATCAATGGTGCAATGAGGTCACATAGGGAGATTGTAACAACAAGGACACCACTATTAGCAGCGCATCAAGAAAGCTGTGTATAAATCATATCCAGTTTATTTTATATCATTTTCTACATGAAAATATAACTAAAAAAATGTTTCTCTTGTTAAAATAATTTAATTAATTTATTAATTTTGTATAACGAAATCATTATGCGTTCTAGCAGTTATAAAATTAAGGCAATGACTGATGAACAATTATTAAGTAAAAGATTATTAGAAAATTATTAAAGTAACTTGTTCTAAATAAAAATAATGTTAGTTAGATACTCTTTAAGAGGAATGACGGAAGGCTCTAAGCTATTCTAGTATAAACTTAAGAATAAGTATCGTAAAAATGTAAATATAACAATACTATTAAAATTCTGTTTCAAGATTCACATACGGAATTTTATTTCGCAATGCACTAATAGATGATTTAAATGTAATTATTACTATTAAATGTAAAAAGCAAACGTCATAAGTGTCAACAAATTTAAAATTTTAATCAACGTTACATGCAATAAACCAGTCCATTAGAAATTTAATGTGAGCGGAACACTATTTGGTTGTATCATGGTGTTATTTATTATTTAAATTATACAAAACTATGTTGTTTGTTTGATAATTAGGCAAAATTGTTTAGTAATTAAATATTACCTATTTACAATATGTTTTGCCATTGTTTTTTAATTAATAATTTATACAAGGTGAACTTTCAAGCAATAAGTATACTGAGTTAAAAGTAATTGTATATTTAAATCTGTAAAAAAATATCAAACGCGTTACGTTATTAAAGTTATAATTTAATATTTTTACAACTGTTTCAAACGCAATATTTGCGGAAATTACTTTTACACACCTTGTATAAGATAGGAAAATATGTAAAATTTTACTGAAAATGTTAATTAAAAATTATATTACGACATATCAACGGAATCGATAATTCATATCTTGTTATAATAATTATTCGCACCTAATAATTATAATTTTTATAAATTATTATTGTAAAACGTATTAAGTTAAAAACTTTTCTTATGAATTTTAAACCTTTCCGGACTGGTTGTAAATAATAAAATATATAATAAAATTTGCTCATTCTAAGAAATAATAATGAATTTAACGTCACAGCACTAAATTTGTTATCTGAAAGAATAATTATCGGAAGAGCAGTTTTTTAATACATGTGACTCAATAAAATATCGAAAATTTATATTGTTTCATTATTTTTATAAACCTTTTTTATGTATAAATATATACACATATCTTTGATGCTACTACCAAGTTGTATAATTTCGATAGGTTACAGGTAGTAAACACGCACTTCTAAAAATAAAATATTTAAAAAGAAAGTTTTTACAAAACTATATTATACAAATTATATATTTTTAAAATATAAAGAACTTTGTCAACAACTTTAATGAGCGGTCAGTATAATTTATATTTTGTGTAAAAGAAAGAAACAATTTATATCATTCGCAAAAATAATTTATTGTAAATAAAAAATCCTATTATATTTGCGATCTAAGTATCCCATCTCCACAAAAAGGCAATATAGAAAACATTTCACAAATTTAGGCACTGTTCACTTGCAAATTCCTCAGTATTTTAAGAAAAGCAGAAGTTATTCACGGTAACATTACAGAATCAAAATATTATCCAAGGAAGAAATTTTATCAATACAATACAGCATTATTCGCCTAAAGAAAGGTCGATATCCAAAGCATTGTGCTATGATGCAGGTCGGGGCGGCACAAAACGGTTGTCCCGCATCACGGTAGACGGAGAAATGATATAACCATTTGTTACGCATTCAATGCTTGCCTTGCCCGGCTATTTATCTTGGAACCATTGACTGGGCAAGACATCGATCAATTCTAAGCGTTGCTATCGGCGATTAATCAAATGGTAAGTCGGTGTTTAATCTTAGTGGTAGGCTTTGGTGTGGGAAATATTGTGAATAAGGTGTTTGGAAATTATTGGTATCATTACAGTTCGAATGCCAAGTTATTTTCTTTAAAAAAGCCCATATAATCTTCTCCTACATTCGACGAGATTTATATGAGAGGAGACCCGTGCCCAGCAGTGGGACAGTATATGGGTTGATGATGATGATAATATCCGACGAAGTCTGTGGTCTAGTGGTTCGCGTGTCGGACTGCTGTTCACGAGGTCATGCGTTCGATTCCCACAGAATATAAATATTTATGTGATGAATATAATTGTTTGTGTTTGTCTGGGTTACAAAATACCCCATAAAAATATAATTAATTATCAAAGCCAACAATTTTGTCAGCTGTCATGTCAGGGAACCAGATTATTTAACAGAAAGGCCTATATACGTACCTATTTTACCTAATATTTGTCTACTTTAATAGTTTTTCTATTTTTCATTCATAAATGTTGTTGCTTTCCTTTTTTTGGGGTACAGTTCTTAAATATTGTGAATGGACTCGTTATAAGGCCCCATTTAACCTCTTCTTGGCTTTACGGGTAGTTTTGTGACTCCCTGTATTTACAAAAAAAAGTGTATAAGTTACATCCATCATTGTCTACTAGCCCTCATACAAGGTCTGCTTAGTTTGGGACTAGTTCGTGCTGTGTAAAATTGTCCAAGAATATATTTTTATTATGTCGTGAGTGCGTTTACAAATATAAATCTCACATACAACACCTAAACACAAGGCAACAGCTGTTTATACTCCTATATGTAGCCATACAAATATATGTAGACTGTCTCACTAGTCTAGAAGTCGTAAGAGCTACGCTTGAGGTCCCCGGGTTCGATTTCCAGGTTTAGCAAAGCGTTATTGGGTTTTTCTATGAAATTCACGGTAGCAACTCGGAGTTTGGATTTGTATCCGGTTAATGGCAATAGGTTAAATAGGACCTAAACGTACCGAAGACCTGTTTGACTGTTAACACATTAGTGCATACTTCTGCCTAACCCTTCGGGGAATACAGGCGTGATGGTATGTTATTGTTATAAACTAGTTTTCAGACTATCTGGCTTCTGTCACTGAATTTATTTTTATATACCACAGATGGCAAACAAGCATACGGCCTACCTGATGTTAAGTGGCTATCGTATCCCTAGATGCTCGCAATATCAGGGGTATAACTTGTGCGTTGGCGACCCTGTAAAACGAAAGAGGAATTGTTGGATTGGCAGTATAAGGGTCAAAGTCCCCCCTCTGCCGACACAACGTTTCCTCGTGGAGCACTGGCAATCTTGCTCACGTAAGAAACACAACACAGCTCTATGCAGTGTTATTTACTTCGATTTTCTGCAAGGCGGAGGTAAGTACTGCCCCAGTTGGGCAGCTTCAATTGAGTTAAATTACTCCCACTTTGCCCTACCTCTCTTGAATTTTTCTTTTTATTTTTATGTGGACGACGTGTATGGTTGGGTTCGATTCTCACAGGACACAAATATTTATGTGATGAACATAATTTAAGCGTTTGTGTTTGATTGGGTGTTTCTTGTGTGATATAAGTAGGAATTTACATAAAAAAAGGATTTTTAGTATGATATCCACTGTCTAGTACTCATAGTACAAGCTCTGCTTACTTTGGAATTAGATGGTGCTGTGTAAAATATCCCAAAATACTTCATCATCACCAACCCATATACTGCCTTACTGCTGGGCACAGGTCTCGCCTCACAGATTGAGAGGGATTAGGCTATAGTCCACCACGTTGTCCTAGTGTGGGGTTGTTGAGGTCCCTACATGATCGATAGAGCTGTGTAACTCAACCATCATCTAGGGACATCATTCACTGTGTGAAAATTGATGTATGCGTGCCGTTAGTTAGGACAGGTCAACTTGTAGCTTGTAGGGGGCCGCATGGGGGGCCCGCCACTGCTGGATCTGTGGACGATTGCTACAGCGCTCCCGTAGTCCCGGCACTAATGTGGTGACGCGAAACGCCGAGGTAGATTTAAGTCGGTAGATCGCTCTTTTTAGAGCGGAGTCCGATACACCCCACCACTGTCCCCGGAGTAGTGGGTAGTGCATAAAGCATTTCCAACCCCGTCAATATAAAAAAAGGTCAACTTAAAGCTGCTATGGCTCTTTCCTCAAAATCATATCAGATACCTATAACCATATCTGATAAGCGTGAATACTGTACTTGTTTGGACTTTAACAGTCCATGAGTCTCTGAGTTTGTTTCGGTGTTTAAATTTTAGAACAACCGCTTTCAATAATGTCATGATAATTAAAAAAAAAACAATATCTGACTGTGATAGTTATTATTTTTGTTGTTTCTTGATCTAAAAAAATTATATAATATAAAAACAACAAATATGATTCGTAATCCAAAATTCGAAAAAAGTATTTTTATATCAATATTATAACATAGAACCATTTCTAATTAGTGCTTCTATATAAATGCTTACATCAGTCTAGACTTCGAAATACATCCTGGTGTAATAATTTCTACGTAGCCAAAATCGATCGAATACCTCACACCGTTAACGTAATCGCGTGGATAGTCGTAGTTCGTAGGAAGCTTGCTACGAGTGGCGTAGCAATTCGTAGCAAGCTTGCTACGAACACGACGTAGCACATCTACGACCATGTAGAAATTTGAATACAGATATTGAAATGATGTCATGATTTATTCAGCTGTTTCATCGGTATAGTCGTTGCAAGTAAAGGTACTGGGCTTAAGGACTTTAATTCCCAGGTTGATCAAAATTATTTATTTCTAAGAGGAAATCCAACATAAAACATTACTAACAAATATACCTAGAGCCGGTGCATCGACATCTAGGCCTTATATTATTATATTTTATTCTGTGCGATTATAGATCCACTATCCTTGGCGAATAATCCGGTTGTTAATCCGGTTGATTATTAGCTACAACCTCCTTATAACGACAAGTTCAAGTCCAAAAGGTCTTATTTCGCACAACACGTTATTAAAGGCTAGTTACACGGTTCCAAAAAATTGACCTTATGGAGAAGAATCCGGCAAAAAACTCCATAGACACTGTTTTAACATAAAATTATTAAATTCGCCTAGTACGGTCAGCAACGAAAGTCATTGAACACAGGAAAATTTTGATAAAATGACAGCTCCAAAACTTGTCACGTTATTTTTTTATTATGAAGGTAAGGTAAATATTTAATGGTAATCTATGCAATGATTTCGAACAACCTTCTCAGGTCAGTAACTTCATGTTACAAATCGTATTGAAGATTGTAATATGCTCAGCCACTTTCATTGCTGACTGTATAATACAGAGATACAAAGTACATAGTGCAGGTCAAGCTATCCAAAACTGTCAAAATTTCCCAATTGAACATGAACCTTATTACATCGAATGAAAGTTGAAAATCTAACAAAGAAATTTGACAGATTGTGGTAGCTTGACCTGCTGGCGTCTGTACAAGGACAACGTCAATCTTAATTAAATCGAAGTTGAAATATATTGATTTCTGACATTTACGCGAATATTATACATTAAAATAAAACTACTTTTTACGGATTTTATCGCGTATATTGATATTATTAATCCCGACGTTTCGGACCCTTTACAGCGTCCATGGTCACGGGTAGACTGAGGTGGTGGGCATCTTGATGATATAATTACTGAATAATATTATTTGATAATTAGTAATAAATGTCATTGATCATGTAACAATAAAAAATGTAGGGTAGCTGTCAGTAATTATATCATCAAGACGCCCAGCCGCCCACTCTCAGTCTACCCGTGACCATGGACGCTGTAAAGGGTCCGAAACGTCGGGATTAATAATATAAATATACGCGATAAAATCCGTAAAAAGTAGAAGTTGAAATAATTAAAATTGTTTGTTAATTTAATGAGACTTGTACCTCGGTATAGACTTCGATCAAATTTCGGCTAGTTCTAATAACAGATTAGTTACAGGCGATCCTACTAATGAAGCAGTAAGATTAGAGTTAAAAATCTTATTTCAATCCTCTTTTTGGACATTTAGGAAGAAAAAAAGAAAGAAATTCAATTTATTCCTTCAAAAAAAAAAACAAAAGAATGAGACTGTCACTAATACAAACAAATATATCAAACTGAATAATTTGACATAAATTGTGCGTCTTATCCACGTAAGGAAAAGGGGTGGAACCCAGCATTATGCTAAAATTACGTTGGGAATGCTTGCAACATAGCGCAGTGCAAATTTCATGTATGAACAAGTAATGTTAGAATCCTATCGTCTGACTGATTTATACGACATCAAATCTGTGGTCTAGTTGTTCAAGTACCGGATTGCTCATCAGGATTCGATTCCCATAAGACACTAGTATATATCAAATCTTACGAGTAGTGTGGGACTAAATGATGTTGTGTAATAAAATATTCAAGAATATTTATTTATTTTATTTTTAACCGACTTCAAAAAAGGAAGTTCTCAGTTTACTCAGTATGTTTGTCCGCGATTATCTCGCGTTTGGCTAAATCGATTTTAATGCGGTTATTAAAAAAGTATTTTTTTGTATTCTGGAGAATGTTTTGTTATACAGGAATGGATACGCCGTGACGACGTCTGCATGGATCCATTATATTATTAATCAAGATATTAGTTTAATTTAACCGACTTGCTTGAAGGCGGATTTCTTTTTTAATTTTGTTATTTGAACCGACCGTTACTAGAGACACGGTATTAAGTAATACCAATTAGTTTGTTAACGTTAACATTTACCTAGCAATATAACAATAGCGACACTGGTGGCAGGTGACGTCATACTGTCGTGTGTAATAAGACCGCGAAGTTGGTCCCGAAATTAGCCGAAGTACTTGGGCAATATTGCGAGTTAACAAGTATCGTAACAGCTTGTACGCTAGCTGCATATTACTTTGCCAGATACAAATATTTATTTGCCTTCAAATCAAATCAAAATCAAATCAAAAATATTGAAATAAAACTACTTTTTACGGATTTTATCGCGTATATTGATATTATTAATCCCGACGTTTCGGACCCTTTACAGCGTCCATGGTCACGGGTAGACTGAGGTGGTGGGCGTCTTGATGATATAATTACTGACAGCTACCCTACATTTTTTATTGTTACATGATCAATGACATTTATTACTAATTATTAATTAAAACTAGATGGAGCCGGCATTTCCTAGCTGACGACCTCTGAGAAGAAACGCCGAAACAAACTCAGAGATTCATGGTCTCTTTTAAAGTAAAAATATTCAATGATCATGATTTAGTTGTTAATTATTGGCAATCCGATTCACGCAGAACGAGCTCACAGTATCCTTTGGTCTTGCAGTTGTAGGCCTGGATTTTGGTTGGTTATTTCAATGTATAATATTCGCGTAAATGTTAGAAATCAATAAATCAGAAATATTTATTTGCTAGAATATGGTACATAAGGTGTTACAATACATTTGTTTCAGCATATCCTGCCATAGCATGGCGTGCAAATATATTCACAGTCAGTGTCATTAATCTGTTCTGTGGTCACTATCGTCAATTAAGTACTATACTACTTGCTAATTCTATTGACTTGTCTTCTAAGTAGTCCTTAACGGTATAATATCTTTTAAATAGTAAAACCTAGCCTTATTGTAACTACCAAAGAAAATGAATAAAATCACGACGCAATATAATACCATACAAAATATAATATAAGTAATAATTAATAAAAATATAAGTATATAAATGAAAACTAAACATAATTTTATAAATAAATACAATTAAACGTTATAAATAAATACAATTAAATGATAATAAATAAATACAATTATAAATATAACAAGTAAATTCACTTATGAATGTTACAAATAAATACAAAATTTATATTATAAATGAGTTAGAAATGAGATAATAAGAATATAAACACCATAAATATAATATATTAATGTATACTTTTTTATTGGGCAATCAATTTGCAAGTGATGCTAAACCCTCTTCCTCTCTCCTAATTTTGCTGTGCCCGACAGGGTCCATAATGATCTAAGTTTTTTTGTAGTCCACCTTTATAAAACATTATGGAATGCAATAAAGTATTGAGTATATTAAAAAGTATTTTTTTAAACATTGTCATAGGTAAGTCTTGTAAACTGTTTGGTAAATGATTATAGATAATGATCGATATGCAGTATACATTCTTCTTAAATAATTTTAGCCTTATTTGTGGGAGCCGAAGTCTGTCTTTATGCCGTGTTCGGCCTTAGAGTAGATACGTACATATTCATACTAAAATGACTTTGTTGGGGTACAAAAAAGGCAACACTGTTTAGTTGTTTGATTTGATCATGACTGTTCCACGAGGTAATGTCAGCGAGCCAAAGATAAAGGTAAATATGAAACTACTTTCATTTTCATGGCTAAATTATGTTCGAGACTGGAGCGTAGCGAATGCTATGGAGAGAGTCCCACTCACTGTGGAGTGGGACTCTTTTCTGGAGTCTTTGTTTTCAGTTAAGTTAAATGGGAGTCTTTAAGTCACGAGTCTATAGATTTTGGGCAAGCGCCCAAGCCTTAAATACTAGTCAATGGCAAGGTAAAACGCAAAACCTACACTTTTAATAAATCACCCCTTCCAAATATGTAATAAATAAATAATAAATATTTTTCGACAATTTACACGATTTTAGCACGATCTAGACCCAAACTATGAGGAGCTTGTACTTTGGGTACTAGACATTGGCATAATACTTACACATTTTTATTGTAAATATCTGTATACTTATAATACATAAGAAACACCCAGACACACACAAACACTTATATTCATCACATACTCGTAAATATTTGTGTTCTGTGGGAATCAAACCCTAGACTTTTTAATCAGCAGTCCGATACGCGAACCACTAGACCATAGATGTCGTCAATGTATATTGAGGTTGGCTTTTATTTTAACCAAATGCGGTTGAATATTAGTATATATAAAGTATATATATATATAAGCGGCTGCCGTCAGACTTCCGCAACCCCATTTGGGCAATACGGATGTCCTGAGGATAGATTGGTTGTCAGGTGTTTTGGGCTTCTGATCACTATTAGCGATTGTCATAGGTATTCATGTAACAACTGAGACCTTACGTGCTCTGCAATCTCTCCGTACCTCGATATGCTAAGAATGGTAATCCGTCCACAGACTGACCGCAGCTAACGCGGCTTAACCTTGCAAATCAGTTGGTTGCATAATTTCTACATTCTATATAATTATGATGATTGACACCCGTGAAACACTAGGGCTCCAGATAGATGAAAACCAGCGTCAAGCACTATTTGTGTTTGGCATTATGCTGATCTGGAGACCCATTTGGCCCAGCCGTGAGACACATGCATAACCTTTTTAGTATTTCTTTATTTTTTATTTTACACTTTATTTTAAGTGTTGCATGTTTATGGATTTTATTTTCATTTATGTGTACTCGTAAGGTCTCACATGTTTTTGGCCAAATAAATATCTTTTCTTTCTTTCTTTCTATAAATATTTTTGTGGCACACGTTTTCGAATGCTACGTCTAAGCATATATTCGCGTCAAAATATATACGGGTAAGTATCACAAATCGGTAATTATGTCATCATCATCAACCCATATAATATATTGTCCCAGTTCTGGGCACGGGTCTCCTTTCACAGAATGAGAGGGATTAGGCTATAGTCCACCACGCTGATCCAGTGCGGGTTGGCAGACTTCACACGCCGTCGAGAAAATCTCTTAGACATGCAGGTTTCCTCACGATGTTTTCCTTCACCGTTTAAGCGAGTGATAATTAATTATTAATACGCACGAGATTTCGAAAAGTCAGAGGTGCGTGCCCTGGGTTCGAACTCAAGGTCTTCGACTTGGCAGTTCTATGGTCATATCACTCAATTATGTATAGAGGCTTAATGAAAACTCAGAATCAAAATCAACGTGGAAGTAAAATCGCTTGAATGGCTCAATAACAACGTGGTACTTGACGGGCTCAACGTATCATCCAATTTGCCGTTGATGATTGGATCAATACGATGACACTTGATTTTATACAATACATTTGAATATGGGTTATATCACACAATGTTGACTTTGTCAGCTTTGTAACACATTCGCTTTGTCTACTACCTTTACATGTGAAAAAGACGCCTCGTCGGAGGGGCTCCTGGCTAAGTAATAACTAAGGTTAAGCTTCACTAGTCGCGGTCAGTCTGTGGATGGGTGACCATTCTTAATACGTCGAGACTCCTCCGTGCCTCGGAGAGCACGTAAAGCCGTCGGTCCCGGTTGTCATACGAACACCATGACAATAGTTAGTGGTAGATTATATCAGCTTATGCTAGTGACCGCAAACTTTTTTTGATGATGTGTGATGCACTTGCGCTTGTAACCACTAAACCAACGAATCAGTTATTACATTAAGATGCTTTATTTTGACATGTTCCAGTCCGTATACCCATTTGTTATTTTCTCACATCTCGCCGCCTCGCTCTCATTCCATTCTCTCTGCCCAGTGAACGAAAGGACCACTGGGTTCGTCATAAATCATTGAGATTATTGTCTGAACGTACTCTTGAGCTTATATGAAAAGCCTATAATGGCAACCAGATTGTAACAAGGCATTTAGGTATTTTCATGTTCAATCTGTGTTATTGTATAAAGGTGAATTAGTATTAAATTGAATAGCGCATGCGTATTATTAAGCAGAACAGTAGGTCTGTTTTTTTTTTCTTATAATATGTTGCGGTTCAAAAGTGATTTAATAATCACTTTTGAACCGTAAAAACCGAAAGGTAAATTATTACAAAAAGGTAATAATTTACCTTTTTGTATTTTCCATGCTATACAAGGTTATTTTAGCTAAGGAAAAATTTAAGTGCAGGCAGGATTCGAACCTGCCTTCTGAAGTTGTCTTCTGGTTAAATACACCAGACGCTATGACCACTAAGCTACCGCGAGTCAAACCCATCCACCTTAAAGACGTAAATTCAGTATGTGAAGGCAAATTTCGACCTGGCGGGTGGGCGGCAGGAGACGTAAGTTCGAATCCTACCGCAGTCGAATTTGTCCTTTGATAAAATTACAGTTATACGGTATTCACGAGTACACGTGCATATTTTATCATGAAATGCCAAGTACTTTTAAGACCCCTTCTTAAAAGTAAATACATCGACCTTGTTGTAGTTATAAAAAGGTCTGGTACATTACTTAAAACCGGCGTACATGTATGACAAGATAGAAAGAAAAGAAAGAAAGAAAACTTGTTTATTTGCTATACTAAAAGTAAATACAGAAAGGTTACATTCACTGAAAACTAAATTTTATACTCTACGACTAATCACTAGGACAAAATAAGTTCAGAGTTTTGATGTGCGGAGTGTGTCCCGGCTGTAGCAAAAGGTATTCAGCTCAGCATGTGTCAGACTGTAACACCTGACGCTGGTATTCTAAGATGTAAACGTGGACGAAACAAAAATGGTATGAAATGATCGTACCACGAATTGCTTTGCAGATTCTGCCTACCACTATAAACAGGAGCGAGTTTATGTAATAGTCATGTATTATTGCCATGCCAAGTTGAACTTTATTATTAAGTGATAAGGCAAATTATTGTTGAGCAAATAAGGGTGCTGTGATAGTTCGAATTAGTTCGTATATTTGATCGGTATTCGCTAACATACTACGAAAGTGGGAAAGGGGTAACTGCTAATACTAGGGAGTTATGTTTTCATTAATGAAGATAATAAAAAGCTACTTTTCGTAATCGATGATAATTTAATAGGGACGTCCCTATTATGTTCGGGGGTTAGGAGGGGCTCGTGGCTAAGTAATAGTAAGCTGACCAACTGATAGTCAAGTAATAAATAAACTTTGTATGTATTTTAAATATATTTTACGCCGTTTGTTATGGCTAAACATGACTGAACTACAATTCAAATATTATAATACCTTACATGCTTTTGTATTTGTATTGATTTGATTGGAATCTTCATAAAAGATAATATAAAAAAATCCGAAAATGAATAATTTATCTTTAGAAACATTTTAAACATAATAATAACATATTGATTTCTGACATTTACGCGAATATTATACATTAAAACTACTTTTTACGGATTTTATCGGGTAGAGTCTACCCGTGACCATGGACGCTGTAAAGGATCTGAAATGTCGGGATTAATAATATCAATATAATGCGATAAAATCCGTAAAAAGTAGTTTTATTTCAATAATAATGACATTTAAAAGATCTTGTCCATTTCAAGAGCGAACCAACGGTGTGTTGGTACCTACACATATGTATGGAAGTGAAAGTTGGGTATGGCAGAAGAAACATGAAAGTAGAATAAATGCTGTAGAAATGCGTTCCCTGCGAAGTATGTGCGGTGTAACTCGGAATGACAAATTGAGAAATAGTGTGATAAGAGAACGTTGCGGCTTAAAAGACGATGTAGTGTCGAGAATTGAGAAGAATATGCTGAGATGGTTTGGGCATGTCGAGAGAATGGATGAAAGGCGACTAACAAAAAGGATTTATATGGCGAATGTCAGTGGAACCGCCGAGAGGGGACGCCCTAGAAAAACTTATACCGACCTTATTGGTGAGGTTCTTCAAAAAGGTCAGGTGCGTAGTACTCGCAACCGGCGTGTATGTATGACAAGATGTATGAATGTGGTCGAAGCGAAAGAAGTATGCAAGAATCGTAGCAAGTGGCGTTCTTTAGTTTCTGCCTACCCCTATGGGAAAAAGGCGTGAGTGTATGTATGTATGTAACTAGCGAACCGCCCCCGCTTCGCACGGGTGCCATGTACTTATAACATACATGTATTATTCATATAAACCTTCCTTGTAAATCACTCTATGTAATGAAAAACCCGCATCAAAATTTGTTGCGTAGTTTTAAAGATCTAAGCATACATAGGAACAGACAAACAGCGGGAATCGCCTTTGTTTTATACTATGTAGTTACATTTAAACAAAGGACTGCTTATAAAAAAACGTTATAAAAATATATATACGCGTTGACTTGAGAACCTCCTCCGTTTTATTCGTCGGTTGAAAAATAATGAAATATTCTTATCCATGTATGTTTTTTCCTAAGTTCAAACTTTTCCTGGCCGCACTTCCCAAGTAGCGTGTACCAATTTCACGCGGAGTTTGTCCAATCGCTGAAGCCGTAATTATGTTCACAAACACTAACTTGGATGGCCTACCTATTGCTTAGCAACCAGCAAAGTTTGTGCAACGATATAATGATCTAACGGATTGACCATAATTACATTCCCTATAATCCAATTAGAATACTATTTGAATAATATAATAATATTTAAGAGAGAAGGGACACAGTGGAGCTGACCGACTGGGGAAGTACCTCCACCTTGCAGAAAATCAAAATAGCATTGCTTTGAGCTGTGTTGTGTTTCTTACGGTGAGCAAGGTTGCCAGTGGGAGCACTGGCCACCTTGCTCACCGTAAAATCCAATTTCGTAAAGACGAGAAAACGTTGTGTTGGCAGTGGGGGAAATTTGACCCTCATACTGCCAACCCAACTATTACTCATTCCTTTTACAATGTCAAGTGACACCCCTGGTGTTGCAAGCGTCTATAGGCTACGGTAACCGCTTACCATTAGGTGGGCCGTATGCTTGTTTGCCATCTTAGTAGTATAAAAAAATTAAAGAAATGTATATTAACTACTTCGTTAGTCTAGCAGAACTAAGCGCGACTGTTACGCTAAAGGGTCCTGGGTTCGCAGGTCGTGCAAAGCGTTATTGGGTTTTCTATGAAATTCTTACTGCTCGGATTTGCGTTAATGTCAATAGACTCGACCTCTATTACATGGGACTTAAACATACCGGCGAACCATGAGTTACATTGGTACACTTCTGTTAACTCTTTCGCAAATACAGGTGTATATCCTATGTCATATCGAGTACATTTTTTTAAGACAGCTTCCGCACAACGGAAATATCCCTATTTCGTGGGGGAATTTACATACCTACATGTAATTAACGGTCACGAAGTACACCCAGACCCGAAACAACTACCTGTAGGCCATACAAATATTTGTTCGGTGTGGGGATCGAACCCACAACTCGTGGCGCAGAAGCCGATCACTCAGAAACGTGTCATCATAAGAATCAACTCAAACTCAAACCATAAATATAAGAAGCAACCTCCAAAGAATACGTCGTGGAAATAAGATAAATCAAAGAAATGAATTAAACACAAATAAAATGTTTTTATTAAATTAATCTTCGGAAATTGTCTCAGTCTGTGGCTCATCACAAGCTCTTGAAGTAACTATTGTTCTTAAAAAGGCGATATTTTAGTGTACGGTGACCATGATAAAGTTATGTTAAGGGAATAAAATATTAACCGTCAAGTAACTGAGTTGACAACACTTTGACGTGGCGGTCAAGATTGTCGCCTCGCCACTATCGTTGCACCGAGTGTTGTGAGTTCGATTCTCACGAGATACAAATATTAGTATAATCCGCTAATATTAGTATAGAGTCGCTACTTTTCTTCATCGATAGTCAGAATTATGTTAACATTAAGTAATTTATGTATTTATATAATTGGACTCGGATTAGAGACTTATGAATTAGTAGTCCATGATCGTATGAATGATTGCTAGGCTTCATCATCAACACATTTAATGTCTCACTGCTGGGCAAGGGTCTCCTCTCACATATAGGTTTCATCATGATGTTATCCTTCGCTGTTTTAATTAATTAACATGATGAAGAAGGATTCGAACTCGAGACCTTTGACTTGGCAGTCCAATGGTCATATTACTAGGTTTACACTTGCTAGACTTGAAGAGATTTATTTCATTTTGTTTTCTTTAAAAAAATATCCTTAACTTTGCCAAATCATGGTGATATAGTAATACACCTGGTATGGATAGCCTCTATTGTAAGCCCAACGCTTTTGTCTCATTACAAAAGGTTAGCCGTGGAATAAAGTCTAAAAATCGGCTGGGTTTAATTATTACTAACCCTTCTATGCTGCTTTGTTTCAGTTATTTAAATTTATAATATTATCGTGTTTTACACCCTTTTTACTTTAGGTATAAAAAATCTGTTTGTGAGTTTAATGTGTTTTTTATTATTCTACATTTTATCTGTTTTTTCTTAGGAGATTCATAGAAAAAAATATTGGCAAGTCCTTTTTTGTAAATGTTCCAGACAAGGTGGGTCTAGAAACATGTTTTTTTTTATAGGAGTTCCATGAATAACGTAGGTAAACAATGAGTTGGGATTTTTGAAAAACAAGATCATCGCAAAACACCGCGGGATTAAGTTGATTAAGTTATAATCACTAAGTAATAAAGCCCAAATTTATACAAATTATAATACTGTAAAAAAGTAGCAACGGTATTTTATTTAAGAATCACTTTCCATTAAAAACATAAAGTACCTACCTAACATTTTTAGTAGTCCTACTGTATACAGTCTGGGTATACAAATATGATGGTAGGGTTAAAAGGCGATTTAAATAATTTTAATGGCATCTGCTATTTGAAGATACATTCACACATTACACACATATAAACGGGTCACTCCTGCTTAAAATAACGGTAGGTACTTACCTATATGATATTGTAAATATGAAGACATCAAGACTTATATGTAACTAGCGACCCGCCCCCGCTTCGCACGGGTGCAATTTACTAATAACATTCATGTATTATACATATAAACCTTCCTCTTGAATCACTCTATCTATTAAAAAAACCGCATCAAAATCCGTTGCGTAGTTTTAAAGATATAGGGACAGAGAAAGCGACTTTGTTTTATCCTATGTAGTGATGATAATGTTTCAGTTAGGATTCTTGGAACGTAAATGTAATAAGAATTTTTATACGATTTGTCACCGTTTCAAAGCTCAGATTAATAATTTAGGTACATTATAACCAGTCATCCATGTGTTATGTATGCTGATGATGCTACCATTTTTATATGCAAGGATAATTTAAATGAGTCCGAATATAGAACCGAAATAAATAACACATTAACAAATATAACTTATTTTCTAAAATCGATAAATCTAAAAGTAAACCTTACAAAAACAAAGTTAATTCAATTCAGAAATTATAAAAATAAACCATCACAACTAAATATATATCAATCAAATACAAAAATCGAAGAGGTAGAACAAATTAATTTTCTTGGTGTCACAATAGATCAACACTTAAATTGGAAAGGCCACATAGAAAAAATTATTAAAAAAATTTCAAGTTATTGTTATGTTTTATCTATTTTAGTTGAGACAACCTCATTACACATTGCGAAATCTGCATATTTTGGTTACGTGTACCCCCTTCTAACTTACGGTGTCATATATTGGGGTAATTCCTGCGAGGTTCAGTCCACATTCGTACTTCAAAAGAAATGCCTACGCGTTATCTACAACATGCAAAACACTGAATCGTTGAGATCCATCTTTTGTGGAAAGGGTTTCCTCACTCTAACTGGTATATATATTTTAGAGCTGTGTTTATTTGTCAAGCATAATATTCACTCCTTTAGTCCTAAGTGCATATCTAAACCCAATGTACGTAATAAATACAAATATGATTTAAACTTGCCAAATATACATAATATGATTTATTATAAAAGTACATATATCACAGCCATACGAGTATATAACCACTTACCTGTAGATTTAAAAAAACTAAATGGTAAATTATTCAAGAGAGTTTTAAAAAAGTGGTTAATTAAAAATGTATTTTATAATATGCATGAATATTTTGCCAAAAAATTATTATTGTTATTGTCTTCAAGATTGTTACCACAGACACCTTTGTTTATTAGATTTTAATATTTTTATATTGCTACACCCGACTGGGTAGACTGTTGAAACCTACCAAAAATTGTAAAACACCTTATGTACACAGTTTTAAGCAATAAATATCTTTGACTTTGACTTTGACTTTGACTTTATAGCGGAATCAGGTGAATGTTGTTTTAAATATAGAGCTTGAACTAACTTTTCTATGCATATCGTTATAAGATATACATCTAAATTGATTGGTATCTATAAAAAATCAATATTAAATTACAAAAGTCGTTGGCAGATCCTCTAGACCAGATAGTACTCCACAGATTTAAATAAAATATCAAATTTTAGCGCAAAAGCAATCCATTTGTTCAGTACTTTTGACTTTAACTACCGAATCGATCCACTCATAGGAATTGCCGAATTAATACCGTAGCGCAAAATCCAGTACAGAGCGCTCATAAGGAGCTCTTGTTTCGAGAGGCGGGCACTTGATCCGTACGTACTTGGACCTGTTTATGTCCCAGACCTACGTATTGTCAGATTACTTCTGTCTCTGAGGTTACAGTAGAATAATTGTGACGAGAATGTTGTGCTGCTACGGTATATAAATAAAGAACTTCTTTCCTGTAGTATTAATCTTCCTCCAAGAATTTTCTCCAATTCTGGAAAGTCAACAAATGCTTTCCCACATACTGGAAGCCGATCTCAGTCTTCCAGTCTCACCAGTTGCGGCTAAATATCAGTATTCTATACAAAGCGACTACCATTAGACCTCCCTAGGTTGTAAGGCGTATTGGGTATTTGACTACACCTCATTATGTATTTTTTTTTATTGTACTCATTTTATCTACCCGCAAAAATAGATGTTGAAGTTTAAGTAGTGAGATTTAAGAGTAGGCTGAAAACCAGCGTTGATCAATATAGCAGCTATGCTACAAAAGGGTCAAAATTTTCCTGAGCCGGCTCCTTTCGCCACACTGCAGTTTTTTTTTTTTTTTCATTTTGAATATGTAAGTTCATGGTTTTTTATTGGTGGCAATAAACAGTTTTTCTTTCTATGATTGATGTGTTCGTATGAAAATGGGGACCGATAACTCTATGTGATCTCCGGGGCACGGAGGGTTCGCGGTGTGTTAAAAATGGTCACTCATTAAACTGAGGGCAGTGGAAAGCACAGTATAACCATGCAGACTGATTGATCTGCTCAGTTATTACTTGGCTATGAGCCCCTGAGCCAGACCTCTAGCGTAGAAGAGAAGTCGCGCTTACGAGTATTGGGCTTTAAACGTTTAGCACAAATCTAAGTCTGCACCAATTAATATCAAAATTCTAAAAAACATAAAACCATGCTAACCATCATTCTCTGAGCCTTTTCCTAACTATGTTAGGGTCGACTTCCAGTCTAACAAGATGCGGCTGAATATCAGTATTTTACACGAAACGACTACTATTAGATCTTCGTGACCGAATTTCTGGGCAATACCGATATCCTGAAAATAGACTAGTTCTCAGGCTTTTTAGGCTTCTACCCACTAACCACCACCACCACTAACGATTGTTATAGATATTCGTATATCAGGACCGACGGATTTACCTACTCTCCGAGGCATGGAGGGATCTCGATGTGTTAAGAACGGTTACCCATCCACAGACTGACCGCAGCTAGTGCAGCTTGACCTTGCAGAACAGTTGATCAACGTAGTTCCTACTTAGTCATGAGCCCCTCAGAAACCAAACTAACCAGTAAGAACATTATTAACGCCCTAGCATCCACAAACACTGACTAACGCAGTTGTAAGTGCAAATGTTTTCATTCAATTAGACTGTTGCAAGAACTTTTGAACGAGGTGTTGATTCAACTTCGAAGTAGCAAAACTTACTTTGAAGGCTTTTGTGGTGTTTGATGTTATGGAAAGTATGAGAACTTGCACCTCTAAAACTTTTGGCAAGATCTGCTGTAATGTTCTTCTGGCTAGTTACCAGAAAAACTTCATGGTAAGGTCTCGAAGTCGAATCAAGACGCTTTGTGGCTAAATAATTACGGTTCGGCTTGATTGTTCAACAGGGTAAGCAGTTCTTATCTGGGTGAATTGGTCGGTAACCAATTTTAGTATTCCATAAGAAATTTTCATTATTATATAACCGAACCATTTGGCATGGTATGGGCATGTCATGAGGAGAGATGAAACGCATGTTACTAAAAGAGTGATGAATATGAATGTGGAGGGATGGAAGGGTAAAGGAAGGCCAAAGAAAAGGTGGATGGAGTGTGTTAAAGCGGACTTGATAGAAAAGAGAGTGACTGATGATATGACGGCTGACAGAGATGAATGGAAGAAAAGGACATACTGCGCCGATCCCAAATAAATTGGGACAAGGGCAGGAAGATGATGATAATATACATGACATAAATTTGACGACCTCTGTTGTCTAGTGGTTCGTGTTAGTTCGATTCGCGTACGATATAAATATTGATGTGATGAGCAAAAGTGTTTGCGTTAGTCTGGGCGTTTCTTATTATTATTATAAGTATGTATTTACAAAAAAAATGTTTGGGACGTTTACACAGCACCATCGAGTCCCAAACTAAGCAGAGCTTGTACTATTGGTACTAGACAATGGATGTACTAAATAGTGATGTGTGAAATGTTACAAGACGTGTTTTATTTTAATATTAACTAATCACAATAATAATGACGATTTGATAGATAACTGTTCCAGGAAGCTTTATAATTGTTATATTTAGCGATTCACCAATTTCATTAAAATAAAATCAATTTCACATACAAATGAAAAAAGACCACCAAGAAAGAGAGGCTGGGCTGTATTCTGCTTCTCTGTACATACATAGGTACATAACAACCAATGGAAGCAGGGATTCGTTTTTATAATATAAGTACATAATATAGAATTCTATAGAAAACAAAATTTTCCAAAAAATCTATGATTCGACAAGGGTTACGATTTTAAAAGGATTTTGGAATTTTTATGATTTACTTGAATGCATTTAACCTAAGAATTATCTAATGACATGCACAAACAGTGTCAAAGATGGAGCACGCAGTTTGAGAAAAAAGTATATTTTCGGGGTCTAGTTTTCACATATACGACAGATCACAATAAAACTCTTTATCTGACACTCGCTAACGGTATACAATAAGCATTATTTGCCGCAAATACATACGTTTTGCATCAAAGCAATCTGATTATACAGAAATAATACGTTATAGCGACGTTCCCACAGTAATACCCCTATTAACTAACAATGAGTTCATCAGGCATTCATTTAATCCAGGTATTAATTAGCCCGCGGTTAATAGATTATGAATGTTCATTAATGTTGTTTGACACGAGATCCGTTAAATGTGCTCGGTTAAATGTTTGGTGCTTTCATAGTTCTGGATTGTTGAAATTTGTTGGCATTCAATTTTTTACAGAATAGTTGAAAAAAGACGTCATGGGATACAGCATAAAATGGTAAGGTATGTAAGCATTATACAAGGATTTTATTTATTCATTTAATGCTTTATGCACAAATATAGTGTAATGCCTAAGGCCTTTCTACCAGTCGACCTTAGGGTGATGCAGATATAAAAATTATTAGGTGCACTAACACATTTGATTAAAAAAAAATGAAACATACTAAATAAAAATCTTGGAAGCAATATAATTATACAATTTATAAGAAGTTATAATAAAAAAAATTGAATCCTTGCTATTCTTTTTATTATAACTTCTTATAAATTGCATAATTATGATTATTTGGTTGCATATTGCTTGTAATCACAATAAGGATTCAAATATTGTATATTGCTTGATGGGCAACAACGAAGATCAACGGAGCAAGGTGCTCGCCGTGATGAGTTTGTAGGTGGGTGGCCTCGTATAAAATGTAGAAATGTTAATACATTGATCCCGACTGTCGTACGACAGTGATAGAACACGTCAGGGATAGCAATATATAAGAGAGGTAGGGCATAGTGGGAGTAATTCCACTCAAATTGGAGCTGCCCGACTGGGTAAGTAACTCCGCCTTGCAGAAAATCGAAGTTAAATAACACTGCTTTGTGCTGTGTTGTATTTCTTACGGTGAGCAAGGTTGCCAGTGATCCGCGAGGAAACGTTGTGTTGGCAGTGGGGACTTTGACCCTTATACTGCCAACCCAACTATTTCTCTTTCATTTTACAAGGTCGGAAACGCGCAAGTGATACCCCTTGTGTTACAAGCGTACCGCTTACCATCAGGTGGGTCGTATGCTTGTTTGCCACCTTAGTGGTATAAAAAATAGCAGCCTAAAAATTCTGAAAACCAGTTTATTATGAACTCAATTCTTGTTAAATATCCCAACATTACTCCGCATTTGGTTACAATGGAAGCTAATCCTTATGTTATAAATGAGAAAGTAGCTCTGTCTATCTGTCCTTGTGTTACGCTTTCACGTCCAAACTACAGGGATAGTTTGGACCTTGAAGAAGTGTATATTTCGTCTCAAAAAAGCTTTTGAGATTCGAGTAAATTGCGGGCAACTGTTAGTATCAATATATGTAGGAAAAGAACAATGAACAGCGAGTGTCAAGGAATATTTTTTTGGCTTCATCATTCATCATTTATCATGCGAACGGCCGAGGAGTGGAATTATCTGCCGGTTGCTGTGTTTCTCGATTTGTATGACTTAGGAACCTTCAAGGTGAGAGTGAATAGGCACTATTTGAGTTTGCGTGCTACACCTCGGCAGCATCGTCACTTACCATCAGGTGAGGTGCGATCAAACGCACTCAAATTATTAATAAAAAACAACTGAGTTGAAACGAATTTTTACTTGAAAGTTTCCTACTTGTAATAAACTAGCTTCTGCCCGCAACTTCGTCTGTGTGGAAAATTTACATTTAATTATCGTTGTTATTAATTTGGCTAATTAACTAAAAATCATTATTAAATTATAGCCTATATGTTATTCTGATGTATAAATAATAATATTGTAAAGTTTCATCAAAATTCGTTTAGTAGTTTTAGCGTGAAAGAGTAACAAACATCCATCCATCCATCTATCCTCACAAACTTTCACATTTATAATATTAGTAGGATATGAATTTGGATAGTAGGATAGAATAGGATCAGGAGGATAGCATTCCAATTTTTTTTTTTTTACAATTAGTAATATAAAAAGTACTAGCGTTAGTGTACAGTTACTGAATAAACTTGAGAGTTCACACTGTCACCACATTGGAGTCAATTTATCATCGGTTTAGCGCTGTCATCTACCAAATAGTACATGGTGATACCTCTATCTGTACAACTGTCTAACTACTTAGCATATTGTATAACCAACGCAAACCGTAGCTAGCAGTTTACTGAGCTCAGCCAGCTGAGGTATTAGTTCTGGATGCAACCGATAGATGGAGCTGTTATCAATTATTATGGATTTTTTTACAGGAAATTAAATTGCACAATTTTAAATTTTTATGCGTTATCTGTTGTTTTAAAGTTAAAAATAAATAGAGAAAATAATTAAATAGGCTATAATATCTAGGGAATTCATATTCTGATGTTAAATTTGAATAAAAATCCATGTAAAGCTACACACCTTCATGAAATTATTTCGTTTAGCTACAGTGTAGGTAAATAAATCTATTTTTGAATTTTCTTTTAATTTTGTACTAATTATGATCACTTAAGGATTGTTGATTTACATAATTATGAATGCTGTTGAGGTAGCATAACTTCAACCTAATGCCGCCTAGTGGCGCTGGTGTGCAATAGAGTAGGTATTTATTTTTCTTATGTGGGATACCATTAAAATGTTCTTAATGTTTATGGTTTTAACTGACATACGTAGGAACCAATAGAATCACTTGAATGATTTACAAGATAATCCATACATTTAATTTAACTGTAACGTCAACTTACCGGGCACGTAGCTACGTAGACAATAACTACGTTGATCAACCGATCTGCTAGGTTAAGTTGTGCTAGCCACGGTCAGTCTGTGAATGGGTGTATTGTGTGTTTATAATTCGAGTTATTTTTATGTAAGAGATTTACCAAATCTTCATGTTCTATTCGAAACAGACTTATAATTTGATTTGGTTTTCCAAATTTGATTTTCGTGATTAATTTTCATAAATAACATAAAGTGCAGATAATTTACTATAGCCAATTTCAGTGTTCCATAAATGAACTGGCCGAAACAAAGCCGTGTGTTTAAAATAGGAATAGCATTAAATATTACCCAATAGCTGGCAGTATTCCATTGCTGTAGAAGGCTAATTATAATTATAGAGGGTGTAGCCTTATGAGGCAGTCTCATTTGTTTTGGGGTGGCAAGCAGGATTGCCAACCGTGAGGGCCTGCGGTTTCCTTTTTTATATACCACTAAGGTGGCAAACAAGCTTGCGGCGCACCTGATGGTAAGGGGTTACCGTACCCTACAGGCTGCTTGCAACACCAGGCCTGTCACTTGCGCGTTTCCCACCCTGTAAAAGGAAAGAGGAATAGTTGGGTTGGCAGTACCAGGGTCAAAGTCTCCCACAACCAACACTACGTTTCCTCGCAGAGCACTGCAACCTTGCTCACTGTAAGGAACAAAATACAGCCCAAAGCTATGTTATTTCACTTCGAGCGGAGGTACCTTCCCAGTCGGGTAGCTACAATTTGAGTGGAATGACTCCCACTACCTCACTTAAAAGAAAAGTGAGTCAGGTCCAGAAAAGTGTTATCTATAAAATTTTCATAAGGAGCTCGGACTATGGACTTGTAAGTGAAAATAGGCTCGCCCTCTAGTGCATAGGATGAAAAAACCTTATGGGCCAACATTTTAAATATCTTACACTATGATTTTCTCCTGCAAAGAAATACTCACATACACACCCAGACCCAGAACATAAACTGGAACTTATCATAATAATAATGAGTTTATTTTTATCTCCAAAAATTAATTACAAATAGACGACAGTTAGCTTGACAAAACTTTGTAATTTGTAAGAGATCTGGAGTAAGCCAAGACAATTTTAGGACTCCAGGCCCCCATGTTGACGATTGTCAATATGTAGCTCATACTACATTTGTTCCATATGGGGATCGAAGCTACAACTCGTTGCATAGAAGCCGATCATTCAGCAGTTACAACAAATATGGCACAATAAAATTTATTACTTAAAACACGAATAAAAAACTAACTTTAAATCCCAAATACCAAAACCCAGTAAACCGTAATTCGAGGAAATATTTTTGGATCAACTACTAGTAACACTTGTTTGTGTCCATATATCAATCACTAAGTAAAGGCAGGTACTATAAATTTAAACGTAAGTACCCACTTTACTTGGTTGGGTTCGTTTTTCAAGAGAAATGTTCAAGTTTAGATCTATACGTTTGCAGGTTTAAATGGAAAAATATTTATATCTTCGTGAAGTAACAAATTTTATACAATAATTCATCTGTTAGTAGCTGGTACTACAATTTTAAATGATATTTTAATACTGCTTTTACTTTAAGTCATATAGCAGAAATGGCAAAGAGACTTTCCTTCCTTACTTAGAGTAAACTCCTTTCTGTCTTTCTCTTTTTAAATCAGTTTTTATGCAAAAAAAACCATAGCATCGTTCTGCCACAAACACGTACATTCACACACAAAATTAAAAAAAATATATCAATCAATCCATATATACTGTCACACTGCTGTCTCCTCTCAGATTGAAAGGCATTAGGCTATAGTCCACCACGCTGGCTTAGTGCGGGTTGGAAAACTTCAGACACCGTCGAGCAATATAGAAAAATGTCTATGGTATGCATTCCCACGAAAAAAAAAAATTGCTTTCAGAAAAATAAGTATTGTTATTTTTTATTTTAATAATTGTTTAGGACTGAGGATTTCTTATTTGAAGGCAAAGGTAGTTTATATCCTTAATTAGGATGCAATTTATTCCTTGCAACATTTTATACTGACGTATTACCCGTATCTTACATTTATTATTAATATTAACTTACGTACTAATTTACAACCACAGTTCACGGGTATGTTAAGGTCCCACGTAATAGGAAGAAAGCCCATTGCCATTTATTGGCGACAGATCCAAACTCTAAGCTGCTGACTGCACTGCTTGACTTGAGAATCGATTTGAGGACTTTTTGCGTTGCAGCCCTTATGACTACTAAATTAGCGAGTCAGTTTTAATATTAGTAATATTATAAGGATATTCAAAACCTTTTTTTACATCACCTCTTTAGACGGTGAATACCAACCATTTCCATAAATCTAAATACCATCGCTACAGCTAGAACGAGAGTAAACATCAAAGAATTAAGACCAACACAGGATCGAACATTTCAATCAAAGTGGTTATGCATAATTCAGTGAGCCCCAAGGATAGTAATTGAAATGCGCGAAGCCCGCCGGTCGCCACTCCGATGCTAATCGTTGACACCTAGTGTAAATCACTGACGTTTAAATACTGTTATTAGAGATTAGAGAATTTTGTTAATTAATTTTAGTATTTATAATAATAAAAAAAAGTGTTGTGCACTTATTAATATGCATGTTTTTTTTTATTCTACTAAGGTGACAAATAAGCAGACGGCCCACCTGATGGTAAGCGGTCACTGTAGCCTATAGACGCTTGCATCACCAGGAGTATCACTTGCGCATTGCTGACCCTGTATTGAACGAGAAATAGTTGGGTTGGCAGTATAAGGGTCAAAGTCCCCCCACTGCCAATACAACGTTTCCCCGTGGAGCACTGGCATCCCTGCTCATCGTAAACACAGCACAGCTTAAAGCAGTGTTATTTTACTTCGATTTTCTGCAAGGCGGAGGTACTTCCCCAGTCGGGCAGCTCCAATTTGAGTGGAAATACTCCCACTATGCCCTATCTCTCTTAAAATGATTTGAATTAATCAATGTCTGTGGAAATCAGGCTCGCCATATTATTATGCTAGTTTGTCATGTTATAGGCAATAATAAAAAATACCTAAATACAAATAATATATTGTAAGAATTGTTTGAAAGAAAATACTATTAAAAGTATTTAATAAACTTACAACCTTATTTTAAATTCAAACAAATTAACTTGTCACCACATAATATAAGTATTTTTCTCATAAAACCCGCGTCGTATGTGTAAGGAAACCTAACTTCCCTACTAATTAATTACGGCAATTAAAATGTTCCACTTGCAGAAGTTTGGCAACACCGCACACGTTCAAATAAGGTAGTTTCCGTTCTACATCATGTTGAGGGTAATGTGCTAGTTTATAGCATGGATTGCATCTTATCGAACATGACAAGAAAAGCAGTAAGAGCACCCGCACTAGGGAATAACGGGAGACCTTCAGAAGGCGCCCAGTCTACGGAGATTAGACTAGGGAGTGTGGGATTCTTACCCGCTAAAACCACGCCCAACATTGATCGTGTAAAGACATAATGCAACGCGAGGTAAAAGAGCCGTGTACGACAATCACTAAACTAATGAGGTATTACACAACAGCATTCTATTGCCTTGATGTGTTACTAACTTAGTTACTTTTATTGATTTTTTTTTATGTGGATGCTACTGTTTTTATGTTTTGTAAATTTTTGTGCTGTGGCAGTACCAAAACGGTTCTTTAAAAAGACCAACGTCATTTTGCCGTAACTGACAAATCGGCTTTATGCTGAGAATAGACTAATTTGTAAGGTTCGCTTTAGTTATTAAGTTGGTAGTTATCTTATATATCTATCTTTGTTACTATATTCAGGTGTCCCTTACATATAAATATATTTTCTTCTTCTTCTATTTAGGCATACGTTTCCTTTTCCTCATTACGAAAATATTTAAGTATTACAAATAATATTAATAGTCCAGGCTTGCGGTCAAATAAAGCCGTAGACAGCTCAAGAAAATACCCCGTTTACCATTAATATAAGCGACTTACGCATAAATTGGACTATCTGTGGCCAAACTTTCCTAGTTTGAACATTTGTTATTCAGATATCCCGTTCGTAATGAAGATTTACGACTTGCTCATTATTTCATAGAACAGATTCAATTTTGCGACGGGTCCATTATGATTTTGTGGATGGTTAGTAAATCTTTAGTGGTGAAATATGGACTGTTTAAGTTATGTTTTTGATTGTGATGAATGAGTTGAACTGTCAATTTTAAGCCTTATTTACAGGAAATAAATGTTGGTGTTTAGTAATATTAAATTAATGTAGTTTAGTTATCACAATGATTTATTTCGCCATAATATTCAGGCCATGATATACGGTGTCCATGAAAACAACTTGATTGTTATACTCGTTATATTAGAAAATGATACACACGTCATGCTTGTGAACGTGTGCCGTGTGTTGGGGCTGGTCGGCTCTTACTGTTAATGGCATTTTTTTCTGTTTAATTATAAATATGAGATTAATTATTATTGTACACATCAAACTGCGTTGTTCTCATTAACTATTCAGAACAAAATTGTAAACCAAGATTACACTGTAATCGTGTTTGTTTTAAAGGAGTGTCTATAGAGTTTCTTGCCGGTTCTACTCCATAAGACCCACTCTTTGGAACCGTGCGACTAGTTTTGGCTTTTCAAAAGTGCTATTTTAATGGCTGACCTAGTTCATGACCTGAATTATATTTTAACATTGCTATGGAGACGGCTATCAAAATAAGGTGCGGAAGGAATGTTCATATGTTCTACTTATCAAAAATTTTTTACTTTATAGTTTCCAGCAGCTTTTCTGCGGAATAATGGTGATTTTACTCAAAACTTTACTCTAAAATGGAAAAATATTTTTCAAAAATTCTTTGTGTACTTAACAAAATATTAATAATTATTATGCCCTTTCGTCAGTTTAAGCAGGTGTCCCATTACGCTAGTATATGTAGATGGTCTAGTCAGAGGGTTTATAACAAATTATACATATATTTTACATAAATGTAAAAAGTAATTATTGTGTATTCATAGAGTAACTAAGATTATTGTCATCAATTTAAGAAAACATTGATAGGTATGTACACTTTATGTTTCAAAAATGGTTTTTATAAACTATATGGAATTTAGAAATCTACAACCTTTCTATTACCAACAGTTTTCCTTTCTTTCTGCAAGCTGCTCTGCATATGAGTGCAATGGGCAAAAGCTCGATATATCCTAAGCATACAGGATGAAACTATTCTCCAAATCCACATGGATCCTCTATAACTTGTCTGTATGTTCAGTAGTTATGTACCTACCGATATGGGTATTGGGGCAACAAAGTAAGCAATACCAAAGTCGAATTGACGGCCACAGTACATTGACCAGCGCCACCTAGCGAGTTCGTATCATACCATTTCTAATTAAAGGATTCCGTGGCGTTTGATAGAGCATAAAGCAACGTTCGGATGCCCTAGATGGGCGTAAATTGTAAAACGTGGATTGCTCAAATATTTACCGTATCCTCGCCGGACGCCGCCGCTTCGCGAGAATAGTTCGATAAAGGAATATACGGGCATTGTTTGCGTCCGTACCCGCAGCCCATGTGTTTTGTTTTCAATATAAATATCTCGGTTGGGTGGAAGAATAGGGCCTGCAGTTATTCGCGTGTTTGTGCAGGTCAATATATATGTAACTACTTACAATATATTTAAGGTAAAGTTTATTTATCATGACACAAAACTTTACAAATAGTCAAGATAGTCAACTAAGCTTGCTAAGCGGTCTCGGTAGCTTATTGATCTAAAGTGTCCGGATTGACAGGTTCAATCTCTTACTGAAATCGAAATCTTCTTTCGCTATAATTTAATTTTTTTTTAAATGTTCAGCATAAAATAAGATATCATGAACCTATAAACTGTCCTACTGCTCGAGTCTCCTCTCAGATCTAGAGGTAATTATTAAATAAATAAAATTAAGCTAGTGATAAATTAATTATTAATATGCACATGATTTTCTAAAATTCAGAGGTGTGTGCCTTGGCTTTAAACTCGAGACCCTTGTCTTAGCACTTGAATGGTCATTTCGCAATCACTGCTATAAAAACATATACGTACATTTGACTATTTTCTTTTTACTTAAAAAATCTTTATTAAAACAAAGGTACTAGATGTGCAGACGCCAGCAGGTCAACCTATCCAAAACTGACAAATTTTCCCAACTGAATATGAACCTTACCGTTTTGTATTGAAATTGAAAATCAATCAAAGAAATTTGACATATTGTGGTAGCTTGATGTGCTGGCGTCTGTACATATACAGTTCGCAGTTTTTGTTTTCAACATGTTATGGGGGGTTTAGCCTATAACTATTTAAACCACAAAGACAAATCCAAATCCCAGCTGCTACTGAGAATTTTATAGAAAACCCCAATACCACTGCTCATCCTGGTAATCGGACGCTTTGCAGCTTTGCTTGCGACCTTACAAACGAGACGACTCCAGTGATCTCTACTCGTCGCTAAACCCTCCGGCTACTATAAACTGCTGGATTTGCTTAGGAATGAGCTGTTTTTTTTTTCATCTGAGCTTACGATATGTTTCCCTAAATGAGCACTGCACTTGTGTATTAGTGATCCGCATTCCTCCAGGAGTTGAAATGGCGTTTCTTCAGCCTCTTAACAACGCCAGAAGATTCGCGTGTTACTCAGCCTCAAGTTGAACATGAGCTTGTGTAGGCAGTAGTGTCCTGTTAAGGCTCTTGACACGTTACACAACTTTTTCGTTTTCAGAACTATGAAAAGGTAAAAGTGATGCTTGTTACGTTTTTTTAATACAGCGGTTGAGAAAACAACATGGCGACGTATGTTTCAAACGTTTAGAGTATGAACCGAATCCAAACTGTTGGAATTATTTACAACACTCGTTTTGCAGACATGTGCTTGTTTTTGGTAGGACGTTTTGTCAGTTCGCATCGCAGAGCTGGACGAGCCAGCGGCGTGTTGCATTGTCTTCCAAACTATTCCTCGATTATTGCACCTTTTTTTTCGATGTTGTGGGAATCTTTTGTTTATTCTCAGCGCGCGATGGACAGAGGTACTTTATACGTAAGATAAGATATTATATTTACATATTTGCTTGAATTACAATAAATTATATGCATAAAATAACATAACATACCGTCAAGTCTGAAATCCCAGAAGGGTTAGGCACAGGTGTACTAATGTACACCAATAGTTCACCGGTAAGATTAGGTCCCATGTAATGGGGGGCGAGCTTTTTTCCGTTAACCGATCACAAATCCTACTCCGAGGGGCTACTAGGTATTTCAAAAAAACTCCAATAACACTCGATCATTGTTAAAGGTGTTCGCATAACAACAGGTACCGATGGCTTTACGTATCTGAGAGGTCTCGATGTGTTAAGAATAGTCTTTCATCCACAGACTAACCGCGGTTAGCACACCTTAATCCCTCAGATCGGGTCATCAGCTTAGTTATAAGTTAGCCACGAGCCCCTCTTAATAAGCATCAGTAGTGGTCGCAAGCGCGACTTCGATTCCGAGGAAGCTAATAAGCCCTTTATTAGGTTTTCTATGAAACTTTTCAAGCAGCATGTAGTTTGGATTTGTGCCCAGTAAATGGAAATACACCACAGCCGTGCCCATCAGTGGGACAGTATATGGGTGGATGATGATGAAATGGAAATATGCTCGCGACCTAATAACGTGGTCCTAAAATATATAAGATTTGGAGATTTTGAACATTACAAACACAGATTGCTTAATATTTTATTATATTATTAATTATTTTATTCTTCTCGTTGATTATTTATTCAACTGCAAAACATTTTGATAAAATGTTTTCTTTAATTAAAATAAAGGAGCGAGTCCGTGTGACGTCACAACCCATCTTTGTTTATCACTGCAGCAACGACTTGACCTATGGTTATTTGAATTACAAGCCATTGAACGCTCACATCCCTTAGACTTAGACACCAAAATCGACCAGCAAACAAAATTATGACACCCTTGAACACACCTGTACTTTACACAATGTCCTGTATTTCAATATCCCTGAGTCAGCACGCCACGCGATATTGCCCCTATCGCACCCATAAAACGTGCGAATTGAATGTTCATATTCGCGTGTACCCCTGACAGAGGTCGTGAACATAAGTTTCAAGTAATATTTTTCTTACAATACCGATACATATTTTTATGAGGGATCAGCTATGTCATGATACAGCCAATAAAGTTGCTGTCCCAAATAAGTTTGCGCCATTTTATTTTACGACATTTGTCCAGTCTCTTGTATATTCTGTTGAGAGTATTTTTTTGTATACGCATTTATTCCCAGAAGGGATAGGCAGAAGTGTACTGTACAGTCATGAGCATACATTTAATATATACCTTTATGTTCCGCTCAAAGACCGAAAATGCTTATTGAGCGAAAAAACTGCTCATAACTCGTTGTGCTCAATTATAATTAAAAGTAGATAATCAGTTTTCAGCTGTGTTTTAATTGAAACCGGAATCGAGTATTTATTTTTATAAAACCTAAACTAGCCTAAGTAGGATTTTATTTTTTAGGTTTTAAAACTCCTTGCATTTTGAAGCTCATCTAATAATTGAACACGACGCGTTGTTATCTGTTTCATCGTTCAATGAGCATTTTCGATCTTTGAGCGTAATATATACACTTACTAAAAGTCGGAAGCGATTTCTTCTCGAAATAACGATTGCAAATTTGAGATGAATAGTATATTTTTGAAAATACTGTTTCATTCTTTCGTTTTACAGGGTCGGCAACGCGCAAGTGATACCCCTGGTATTACAAGCTAATATAGATATATAATAATATAGATATAATATAGATAATAGGCTAGGCCTACGGTAACCGTTTACCATCAGGTGGGCCATATGCTTGTTTGCCACCTTAGTGGTATAAAAAAAGACAAGTAAGCGTATATTTTTTTATAATGATAATGTATTTTTTACACCGGCCATATTTTATTAGCCTACAAAATTAATTACATCCGTGTTTGTTAATTAGGGAAGTACAAGCTAAAAGAGTCTTTATTGTTAACAAAACGATGTTTTCCCTGCGGATATTTCTATGTATATTTAATGTTTCATCTGGATAAGTAGTAGTATTTATATTACTTACGTCTAGGTAACTGTTGAATATTGAATGCTTCAAGAGTTATGTGATATATATATTATGTCTGTTTCGATATTTCATGTATATATTTTCTGTGCCTGCTATTAAAAGAACAAACAACAACTTTCATACCATAACGTAACATATCTTTTTAAATTTCTTTTTTGGGTATTTCTATGCTAAGATTTTAAAGTTATCTTAGCGAAGGAAAAATTCGATCGCGGGCAGGATTCGAACCTTCAGAGGTTAGGTACACGAAACGCTATGACCTCTAAGCCACCGCGACCAATCAATAAGTGTCCCTGACGTCACCATAAAAGACGTAAATTCAGAATGTGAAGGCAAAATTCTACCTGGCGGGTTCCTACCCGCCAGGTTCGCGGTGGTTAGAAGTCATATCATCTGGTGTACAGTCAGCAACGAAAGTCGCTGAACACAGCTAAATTTTTTTATTGTTACAGCTCCCGAACTTGGCAACAGGTCTTTTCTACTAAGGTAACCTAAATATTTAATGGTCATCTATGCAATTATTTCGCATAACCTTCGTAGGTCAGTAACTTCATACTTGTTAAAAATCATATTGAAGATTGCAACATGTTCAGCGACTTTCGTTGCTGACTGTACCTAACCAGAAGATTATTAACCAGGTTCGAATCCTGTCGGCGATCGAATTTTTCCTTCGCTAAAATAACATAACATACCATCAAGCTTGTTCTGGAAGGGTGATTAACTGGAAGAGTGTACTTGCCTCATTAGCCTTGTGATCGCGACTGCTACGCTAGAGGTCTTGAGTTCGATTCTTAAGAAAGAAGAGTAATTAGGTTTTCTAAAAGTAATTAGGTGTTTTAATTCGTGCCCGATTACTTTTTTTTTTATGGAAGAAAGAGGCAAACGAGCAAGCGGGTTACATGATGGTTAGTGATCACCATTGACACCCACAACAGATTGCCAGTGCGTTGCCGGCCTTTGAGATAAGAATAGGCTCGCTTCTTGAAGGTTGCCATATCGTACCGGATCGGAAATACCTCCGAAATACTCTACTATTCCTAATGGGTTCATTGTTTACATAAAACATACTGGGAAACTGAGAGTACACAGCAGATCGGCTTATGCGCTACGGGTTGTGGGTTCGATCCCCGCACGGAACAAATATTTGTATGACCATTTGTATGAGGTAGTTGTTCCGGGTCTGGGTGTCGGTGTATGTAAAAATTTGTGTTTGTAAACGCACCGACACGATACAGGAGGAAATTCTAGTGTGGGGTAACGTTTATTTAAAACAAATAAAAACAAAGAATATTCCTGTGCCCAAACCTTCACGGAATACATGCGTAATTATATGATATAGCTGGTTTTACTGTAGAACCTCTTTGACTAACCTTTTAGGGAATAAAGACTTATTGTGATTTATATTATTCAACCCATTTTTATTCTAAAAAAAATATAAGAATTCAAAACGAATCCATTTTTCTCCGTTGGAACCCTTGTGTGGAGTGTCATTGTATGTGAACATAAGGGCCTCTCCCGGCCTCAATAGCTCAAGCCTACCTATAATGATATCGTTCGTTCTTAAGAATTCTCTGCGACGAAGATCAATTATTATTGTCTTCAGCGAACAATTGATAGTTCACCTGGATCCTGCGAGGACGCATAATTTAAGGTTATTGACATCATTTTTTTTTATCTTTTTTATTTCTGTTGGGTTATATACCAACATTAATATGTTGGTTATACACTAATAATTACATACAACGCGCCTGTATTCCCCGAAGGGTTAAGCAGAGGTTTACTTATGTACACCCTGTTTGCTCATATATTTAAGTCCTATGTAAGGAAGGGTGAGCTTATTGCCATTATCCGGGCATAAATACAAGCTCCGTTGAGTTGCTCCTGAGAATTTCATACAAACACCCAATAACACATTGCCCGACCTGGAAATCAGACTTTGTACCTATAGCGTAGCAGTCACGATTAAGGTCACTAGACTAACGAGGCTGTTTATTAATTTCATATAGTTTTATGAAAAAAAAAACTCCTTTATGCAGAAATAGTTTCAAAACCACTGCACCATATTTCGCAACATTGGTGCCACACGATGAAAGTTAGACAGAACTGGTAAGACGGGCGGTCTTTGAGTAAACACAAGCTCAGCTTGTTCGGAAAACTTTAGACTATTCGCACGCCTACAACCCTGTTCATGTGCCTGTGGTTTGTTCGCTACTATTTGTTTAAAAGCATACATTATACTTAAAAATATAAAATTTTCTGAAAAAATTTTTTTTTATCTCAAGCAGAGTTTGAACCTGCGTCTTTCCCTTTAAGCACACCAATGCTTTAGCTAACTGAGGGACAACTACTGCCTGTGATGTCGAATTTTTCTTCCTCATTCTAGCTGACGTCAGCATTATTATATTACATATTATTCATAGCGTTTCTATATACTTATTATAATACACTAGCGAACCCGACAGACGTTCTCCTACAGGATCCAGCGGTTTAGTTGCAGTATAGATAAATAACCTAGATACCGACTGCAGCGCCATCTGCCGGGCTGATTTGCGAATCGAAACCATCCAGGGTGCCACCCAAACGCATACAAAAAAAAAACATTCAAATCGGTCCAGCCGTTTAGGTGAAGTTCAGTGATATACAAACTTATAGTAGAATTATATATATATCTTTTTGTATATTTTTGGCATTTTCCATGCTAAGATTTTAAAGTTATTTAGAAAAGGAAAAAAACGACCGCGGGCAGGATTCGAACCTGCGTCTTCTGGTTCGGTACACCAGACGCTATGACCTGCTATGATTATGCTATTATGCTATGCTATGATTATATATATAAATAAGATTATTATCATAACAATAGCCACAGGAGGTCCACTGCTGAACAAAGTCCTCCGCCATAAACTTTCACGAGAACCGGTTATATGCTGCCTACTTCCAACGATTCCCAGCGACCTTTACTACGTCGTCGGTCCATCTCCACACGAGAACCTTTTTGCTCCAGCGCTCAGAAGTTCTACGACCTATGTTGCCCGCCCAGTGCCCACTGCCACTTCAGCTTGCTAATCCTTTCAGCTATTTCATTTTTTTCGGCAACTATGCTTCTTCTGCGGATCTCACTATTTCTGATTTAAGGTATATATATCATACTTACTTTAACATAATTATATATATTGAGTATTATAAATCATAAATACGACTCATTTTTTTACGTAGGTTTGACTTTGCGATGATTTTTATTGAGTTGAATGAGGTGAGAGATTTTATAAATTTGACGAATCCAGTATTTTTATAATAAAAATACAATAAAATAGCATATTCCCGCGCCTGAATTCCCCAAAGGTTTAGGCAGAGGTGTATTAAGGTAAATCCACAGTTCGCTGGTATGTTTTGGTCCCATAAAAACAGTGACTTATTTTAAACGTAACAAGTTTCCAAAAGCAGACATTTAGTAATTGTAGTGTAATCTACACAAAAATATTCATTCTAAGATGGGTGTAACTGAACTAACTTGTTCGTCAAAATCGAATCGTGCGAGCTCTAACTTTGTTAATTCGCTACGGTATGCTACGCCGTAGTCCACGTGCTACGTCGTAGTAAACTTCGTTGTTTTGCACGTTGAGTGTAAACTTACCCGTATGAATTGTAGCAAAACGTATGTCTTTGAGATTGTTAGTCATGTGTTTTTTTTATTTCAGAAGGATTAATTTTTTTCCTTCATTATTTTGTAATTTACTTGTATGTTAATTTATAATGCCTGTCACATATTTTATTACACTAATGAAATTGTTTGTAGATAATTCCGGAGCTTACTAACTAAATAAAAATATGAATAAAACCCAATACCAGGTTATAATAATCCTGGTTTATTTTGTAAATACCGGACAATTTATTCCAGGGTGACATCTAACAAAACTGAAGGGATGCTCAAACATTTAAACATTTTTTTCTCGAATGATCTGAGAGGAAATTACGTTGCCCGTTTTAGTGGCTACTTGACGGTCACTGAAGCTCCTAGCGACTCCTTCATTTCCGGACTTCAATATCGAGATCATTCTTTTGTGAAATATTTTTCATAAAAACATTAACGAAGCCCTGAATTATTATATTTTTTGTTTGTTTTGGTGCTTTAAAGGGTAAATCATATAATTAGTGGAATGAGTGAAGATTAAAATAGAAGGGGCTCGTGGCTACTTAGCCACGAGCCACGAGCACGAAATGATCAGCTTAACAATGACTTCATTATTAAACTGATCAGCCGATATGCAAGAATAACCTTCGCTAGTCGCGGTCAGTCTGTGGATGGTGGACCATTTCAAATACATCTAGACCCATCCGTGCCTCAGAAAGCACGGAAAGCCGTCCGTCCCGATTTTTATACGAATACCTATGACAATATTTAATGGTAGTTAGAGGTCCAAAAACTCTGACAAACAGTTGATCCTCAGGATATCGGTATTACCCAGAAATTGCGGAGTTCTAATGGCAGTTGCCTCGTGTAAAATAATGATACTCAGCCACATCTGGTTAGACCTCGGCTTCCGGTCTAACCATTATTTTATTTTATTATATTTATCCCAAAATATTCAGGTTATGGCTGGGAGGAATGCGAAGATTAAAATAATAATTATATTTTTGGGAATTTATTTTCATTCACAATACCTATTTACCTATAACTTGGATGCCGTCCTACGTTGCCATTTTGTCTATCTCCAGCGTGCTGCGCCACATCCTCGGGGTAGTCCACGCAATGACCATAACCAGACGAGCTTCCCGGCGTATGCGACGCAGGTACTTCCCAAAACACCCGCAAATGTCCCGGGAGTACCTGCGTCAGCTGGAAACTGACGGCGCCGTGGAGCCTCTCCAGCCACTCCTCAATAACAGACCTTACCGCCACTGTCATGGTGTGCCCTGGAGGCTGATACCCTGGGCCTATGAGACATTACAAGCTTTTAATAATAATATTGGCATATCACATTTATGAAGACCTAAACACAAGCACACTGTGTGTTGAATATTATCATACCCCTGCCTAATCCTTTACACACATACACCCGTGATGGTTGGATGCTATATAAACTTAACTGGAAGATTTCATTTCAGGAAACACTAGCGTAGTTTCGCGCGTAAGTGGCCTTATCCCCCGAAGTAAAACCGATTCATTTCGGTCGGAAGTATTGGAACTTTTAATTGGGCTTCTTTCACAAACTATGTAGTTCACCAACATTGGCGGAAGCAGCATATTGGAGTATTCGATATCGAGAATATTGAACGTTATAGATCATTTTTATGAAAGTTAATGTAGTGTGCCGGAATTGTTGCAAATCGAAATCTATAGTCTCTGTCTACCCCAACAGAAGAGAGACGTGATAGTACAGTCATCCTACTATAATTATAAATGTGAAAGTTTGTCAGGATGGATGGATGGATGGATGGATGGATGTTTGTTACTCTTTCACGCTAAAACTACTGAACGGATTTAGATGAAACTTTAGGGTATTATTATTTTATTTATTTATTTTATGTAACTTTTCCACGCAGACGAAGTCGCGTGCAGAAGCTAATAGTTCTAGGTAATAGGTGTGATTGTATGTATTGATAATTAATTTGTTAAAACGAATACGGAAAATTGGATTTATATATATGTGTTACAAACCAATGTATTACTTTTATATAATTATCTAAGATTTAAAAAATCAGTAGGTAGGATAATGATGATGATATGAAACACTGACTACCTACAAAGAATGTACCTAAAATGTGCAATTGAAACATTATAAAATTAAATGTATCAATAAAAATACTGTGGAAATGCGTTCTCTGCAAAGTATGTGTAATTAAGAACGATAGATTGAGAAATAGTGTGATAAAACAACGTGGCGGTTTAAAAGACGATTTACTGACAAGAATGACAGAGAAGAATAATATGCTGAGACGGTTTGGACATACGTGAATGGCGGCAAAAGGTCAGATGCGTAGTACTCGTAACAGGAGTGTAATTATGACAAGATGTATGAATGTGGACGAAGCAAAAGAAGTATGCAATAATCGTAGCAAGTGGAGTTCCTTAGTTTCTACCTGCCCTTATGGCAAAAAATCGTGAGTGTATGTAGTGTATTATAATTTCCACGAAGCTGTAAGGTTTAAAAACGAAAGAAAACACAAGAACGGTTGGGTTCATACAACAACAACGTACCGCGTTGCAGAACAATTGACCTTACTGCAATGACCGTATTATGTACTATATCTTTGATAAATATTTTCAAATGTACTTGTATTCTGAATATAATTAAGAATTAGAGACGAAGAGAAGAGATTTTTTGTATATAAATATAAGGGGGCTAATGACTAAGTAATAACAACTCAGATTAATCTTCGATTTCTTCTTCTGTATGTTACCTTTGCTTTACGAACCGATTCTGACAGCTTTTTTTTTACCACTAAGATGGCAAATAAGCATACGGCCCACCTGATGGTAAGCGTTTACCGTAGCCTATAGACGCTTACAATACCAGAGTTATCAGTTGTACGTTGCCGACCCTGTAAACATATTTTGACACCTTTCTTGAAGAACCCCATGTTATTATAGTCTCTCAGGAAAACCTGGGCCGGGAGCTGATTCCACAACCTAAACGTGCGTATGAGAAAATGCCTCTGGAATCGCACGGTATGAGAACAAGGTGGATTTAAAGAGAACATTATATACTTTTTTATAGTAATAAGATGACGAAACAGGTAATGGTAAGCGCCAATTTGTCCTTTTTGCTCGTTTAATGGTAATAATCTCGTCTCCTATTACTTGGATCCAAAACATCTCGACGAATTGTGGGTGTACATTAGTACACCTCTACCTAATCCTTCGGGAAATAAAGGAGATGATGTTTTTTTTTATTTTAACTTACATAATCGTTAATTTAAATCAAAAAGATAAATCCTTATTGTACCTTATAGCTGCACTGAAGATTATTGTGATCGTTTCTCAGCAAATCCGTAGATAGCGCTGTATTTGCTTTGAGCACTATAGTCGTGCGATTTAATAATCCTTGAAGCCGTCGCGTGGTTTCAATTTGTAGAAGCTGATGCGTTAGAGGTACTCGTGCATTTAACGTGCGAGTGTGTGGGTTATTGTGGAGTTCAATGTAACTTGGTGTTCTCTGTAAATGTTGGGAAGGATCAAGTAATATTAGGAAATGAAATAGGTATTCTAGGAATTTACTAGAAATATTTGTAGTAAAAGACTTATCCTGCGGGCTGATATCTTTTAGTTTTCAGTATTTTGTGCTTATATTTACGTGACATATTTAGTTTATTTGAATTTTGTGTTTGTGCTTTGTAATAAAATGCTTCGACTCGACATAAAAATGTATAGGTCGATATTTATAAAAAAAACCGCATGAGAAAAACATATTACAGTGACGGTGAGACACACCTATAGACCAATAATATCAAAAAAACGAGGTCGTTTTCATAACCTCCTTTTTAAAATTATTTAAAAACATCAGCTTATTATTAAATTCTCATGACATTATTACCGGCAGTGACTGGATGAATAGTGCTGAAGATGGGACTCAGTGGCGTTTACGTAAAGAGTCCTACGTCCCACAGTGGACAATTACGGGCTGATGATGATGAAGATGATGATATTATTAAAACAAAAACACATTCACCGATTCAGACGATGTAGTGACAAGTAAGTCTTAAGAGAGTTAGGGCATAGTGGGAGTAATTACGGACCTTCTCCGAATAAATGTGATTTTCTTTCTTCGTTCTTTCTAATTCTACTCAAAGTGGAGCTGCCCGACTGGGGAAGTAGGTACCGCCTTGCAGAAAATTGAAGTAAAATAACACTGCTTTGAGCTGTGTTGTATTGATTGCCAGTACTCTACGAGGAAACGTTGTGGGGGAGAATTTGACCCTTATACTGCCAACCCAACTACTCCTCTTTCGTTTTATAGGGTCCGCAACGCCCAAGTGATACTGCTGGTGTCACAAGCGTCTATAGGCTACAGTAACCGCTTACCATTAGGTGGACCGTATGCTTGTTTTCCACCTTAGTAGTATAAAAAATAGTATTGAGAAGAATAATTATGCTGAGATGGTTTGGGCATGTCGAAGAAATGGATGAAAGGCGACTAACAAAAGGGATTTATATGACGAATGTCAGTGGAACCACCGAGAGGGGACTCCCTAGAACGACTTACACCGACCTTATTGGGAGGGTTCTTCAAAAAGGTCAAGTGCGTAGTACTTGCAACCGGAGTGTGCGAATGACAAGATGTATGAATGTGGACGAAGCGAAAGAAGTATGCAAGAATCGTACCAAGTGGCGTTCTTTAGTTTCTGCATACCTCCATAGCAAAAAGGCGTGAGTGTATGTATGTACATTCACCGAAACAATAAAGTAAATTGTTTATTAATGCCCAAAACGAAAATTCATTTATAGCGATACTGTATAATTTATTGTTTAGAATTGACTTTGTACAAAGTTTATTATCTTCAGAAATTGTTTTAGGCCTGTAGGTGTTTTGACTTGTACAATACTTATGTTATCATTGACTGTTAATGTGGGAATCTGTGGTGTTTCTCTTTTGTAAAATTATGACTATGAAACCATGATGCTTTCGTCATTTCAGAATTCGTTTGCGTCGCGTAATCCTTTCTTTCTAGACCGTCCTACTGCTGGGTACAGGTATCTCTTTTCTCCTATTAAGTATTAATATAAAAAAATATAACTTCTAGAAGTGTTTTGAGAAGTTTTATTGAATTATTAATTAATGAAATATTTTTTTAGTTTATTTTTTGAGTTCAGTTTATGCATTTTGGCATAAATAAATAATAAGCAAGCATTGTTAATTGTTATTATACATAACATCACGCTTATATATTCCACGAAGCGATAAGCCGAGATGTACTAACGTACACCCCAGTTCCCTGGTATGTTTAGATCCTGTATAAAAGGGGTCAGCCTATTGCCATTTAACCGAGCATATAACTATCTAAACTTCAGAGTTTAGATGCTACTGAGAATTTCATTGAAAAACCCAATAGCACCGCTTGATCTGGGAAATGGAGCCAGGACTCTAATGCAACGGTAGCGTTTATGATCACTAGACTAATGAGGCCGGCTAAATTTAATATTAAATCACTCAAACTATCGCAGTCATAATATTTTTAGTACGATGTAGGATTTCGTACAATAATTAATATAGCAACTGAAAAGGAACTCGCTTCTAAAGGAGCTCAATTCTATTCATTATATAATTCCCTAAAATTAACTTTGAATACAATATTGAAGCAGGAATATAATTACTACGAATACACTCCACATTGTTCTTACCAAGAATTTTGCCTACAGAAAAGCATGATAATATTAAATCCTCTTTACCTCTGCTCCTGTTTGTATTATATATTTATTTTTTTCTTCACAAAAAGAATAATATTTCACTATTTCTCATTCAGGTACAGAGGCTAGCACATCAAGCTACCACAATCTGTCGAATCTCTAATCAAATCTCTCTCAGGCTTACATATGACACAGGTCTCTTCGATCTATTTCCTAGTGCAAAGTAATACATTACCTTTCACCGGGCACAAATACTAATACCGGGGGTTACTAAGAGTTTCATAGAAAAACCAATACTACTTTATACCAACGGCACTTTGTTCTACTTGGGAATTGAGCCCAACATCTGAGGAGAAGAATTTACAGACAGATGCACCTGGGCTGAGCATCTGCTATTCTAATGTTTTTTGACTTGAAGGTTTCTGACTACTCTCATATCTCTGATGTCGACTTACCTGAATTGAAATCTCTATGAAATCACTATTCGTGATGAAAATAAATCCTTTCTACATCATGTTTTGTTTAAATACTACTAAGGTGGTAAACAAGCATACGGCTGACCTGATGGTAAGCTGTTACCGTAGCCTATAGATGCTTGCAACACCAGGGGTATCCTTTGCACGTTGCCGACTCTATCAAACGAAACAGGAATTATAATATTAAGGGTCAAAATCCCCACCACTGCCAACATATTTCCTCTTGGAGAACTGGCGACCTTGCTCACCATTAAGAACACCACACAGCTCAAAGCAGTGATATTTTACTACGTTTTCTGCTGGTAGTTCCCCAGTCGGGCAGCTCTAATTTGAGTAGAATTACTCCCACTAAGCCCTACCTCTGTTACCATATCTTATCAATATTTTTGTGCTTTAAGCAATAGAATGAACATAGTTAAATTTAAAGCTCTTTACGAGTACAATTCATAGAGAACTACGCCCCCAACTCAAAAGGAATGTTTGCGTTCACGTCTCAATTAAGTCGTAATAGCTTTGCAGGTGCAGCTGGTAATTACTTTTGCATGGCCCATGGAACCTCGGCGTGCCATATAAATGAACAAAGAGAATTGAGCATTACTATGTACGTACTTACAAAAGATAAAAACTTTTTTTGTATCAAATGGAACGCGATATTCGAAACTTTCATTGGAAAGTATTTAAAGTAAATTTTACATTATTTTTTTAAGTGTAAAATCATTGAGATTATGTGAGAGGTCGAGCTAAAGTATTGGATAGATAAAAGATTCGCGGTGGTTTAGTGGTCATAGCGTCTGGTTTACCTAATCAGAAGACGCAGGGTCAAAAAATCTTAGCATGGAAAATGGCAAAAATACAAAACGATTATTGGATAGAAGATAAAATTGGCGCAAAACAGGGATGAATAGTCTAAAAGCGAGGAGGCTTGTGCTCTGCAGTGGGTCAATAGACGCTGATTTGATAGAACTATATTATTTATTTATTATTTCATAATTTGCACATATGTTGCGTAAGGAGCATTCATTCGCACCTTTGACTATTCGAATTTATGTGCGTATTAATAATTAATTATCACTCGCTTAAACGGTGAAGGAAAACATCATGAGGAAACCTGCATAACTTAGAGATATTTCTCGACGGTTTGTGAAGTCTGCCAACCCACACTAGGCCAGCGTGGTGGACTCCTAATCCCTCTCAATATGAGAGGAGACCCGTGCCCAGCAGTGGGACAGTATATGGGTTGATGATGACTGTCCTCAGATCTCATTGAATCGGTTCATGATGATGTATGTATGAATCATACAATCAAATGCGAAACGTTTATCAGTCAAAACTCAATTCAAATCAAGTCTGCTAACAAGCTCATACGCGGAGTGTCTAGTTACTAATTCGAATCAACGTCGGTGATAATCAGCGTGATGGGATTACACTGTCACTGTCCACTTACGCCAGCCAATTTGGGTTAACGGACAGACCGACAGCTACATATAATTAACAGCAGTTGATATAACGTTAAGGTGCCCTGAGATGGGTTGGACTTCAGTTAATGAAAAGGTAATTAAGATTGTTGAGCAAAATTTTTATGGTTAGGTTAGGTTAGGTTAGTTTATATGTTTCTTGTATAAGCAATGAAGAATTATTCTTAAGAAACACTGAAGACACACTGAAATTTTCTCAGTCGTTCACATAAAAAAATGATGTGTTTTCGTAAAAAATTACACCAGTATGTAGTTTAAGAGAGGTAGGGCATAGTGGGAGTAATTCCACTTAAATTGGAGCTGCTCGACGGGGGAAGTACCTTGCAGAAAATTTAAGTGACTGATAGTGTTAGTGTATGTGTGTGAGCAAGGATGCCAGTGCTCCAAGAGGAAACGTTGTGTTGGCAGTGGGGGGACTTTGACCCTAATACTGCCAACCCAACTATTCCTCTTTCACGAAAGGGCTGTTTGCATGTTTGTCACCTTAGTTGAATAATAAAAAAAATTTGCCACTCGTTTATATAGTCACTGCACTCGTGCCACCAAAATTTTAATAATAAAATGGTCTGCTCGCAGAGTAAAGACAATACAGAACTCAATAAAATTAAGAATTGTTGGAGACTTGGACATTAAGATTTAACCTGTGAACTCTTAAATCAGAACCGCGATATCCAAGCCAAAGCATCGAGTCTCCAACAGCAAGACTCCAAGAGTATCAAATTAAGTAGTACCATCTCACAGAATAAAATTAAAAACCAATATACTGTTCCACTGCTGAACACAGGTCTCCTCTCTGAACAAAATAGATTAGACTATTGTCCACCATATTGGCCAGTGCGGGTTGGCAGACATCTCACGCCGTCGAAAAAATCTCTAAGGCCTGCATGTTTCCTCACTATGTTTTTCTTCACCATTATTAATATATTATGTTCATGATTTTGTCAGAGACGTCAGAAGCGCGCCTTGCGTGCCTTGGATTCAAACTCGAGACCTTTGACTTAGCAGTCCAAAGGTATCCTACCTACCTAAGTACCTATAACTAATTATTTATAAAATTTTATAATATTAATATTTAACTCCAAGAACAGAGAATAACTTCCATGTAACTTAGTCTAGGTACAAATTCCAAAAAACACAATGAACACAGACGTCTAAACTAGGCCGAGCCTGTATCTTAGTCGTTTGTTTCTTCCTGTGTAACAAACAATAGGTATACATTTTTTATACTTATAAAAATCAAAATGAAGCAATCAAAATAGAAATCTAATCTTCAACGCTTATTACACTTCCTTGTACCAATTAAAAACTTAAACAAGCTTTATCTGCGAATGGAATTTTCCACAGCTAATGTGGCCCCGATTGAAATCCTATCATGAGTGTGTTTATCTAAGCCTGGAAGCCTCTAATCCACATCGCTGTGTTTGCGCCATACAGAGCAATGAGAGGGCTTATACTACCCTACACATTAAGTTATATTGGTCCACTGAGTACTTTAAGTTGCAACATTATGTAGGGTTAATGTTGCGTTACGTTGAACCATATTCATAGTGTGTAAAAATTTTTTTTACCAAATTTGTTTTGATCTTTGTGTTAAAATCAATGTACCTACTTACAGGTAACTTAAAAAATAGTAATAAATTTCCTCCTCTCTCCTACATCTGCCGTGCCTGGCAAGGCCCACACAATGTTTCTATATTAAAGTAATATCTATTTAACTTTTGGATTACTGAATGTATTGAGTATTGTGGTTTTAAAACGCCTTTACCTGAGCTGTTTTTCCAACTATGTTGGGCATCCAGTCTAACCAGATGAGGTTAAATATTAGTGTTTATACGAAGCGACTACAATCAACCTCCACAACCCAATTTATGGGCTATACCGATACTGGTTGTCAGCCTTTTTGGTCTTCTGACTACCACCAACGATTGTTATAGGTATTCGCTTGATAACCGGGACCGACAACTTTACATGCTCTCCAAGGAACAGATGGGTGTCGAAAAGGGGCTCGTGGCTCGACGCCCATGTGTCATCTAAAAACAAAAATACATTCAGTTGGCTTGGTATTGTTTCTTTGTGACAAACGTGAAAAATAAATATATATACTCGTAAAAACATTACGAAGGAAAGCCGTTTTTCCGAAAACAAAATAATATTCTTAGTCTTCCTGTAAAATAGTCCAACAGTTTTTGTATAAAACGAGAAAACTAGTTATGTCAAATTAATTTTATTTGTTCTAAGATAATATAATTAACGGGCACTATTCATTTATCGAAATGAATCCAAGGTTTCTTAATAGAAATTAATCTCAATATAAAAACATTAAAAATCCTAGCCAGAAAGTGAAGGAGTTATTCAATTTGTGAAGCGCTATCTCTTTCTGACTACTTTAAAATTACTGTGTTAATACATTGTAATCAGGTCTCATTATAATAATAAACTTTAAATAATTTTAAAATTATGTTTTACAGTTTATTAATTTTAAATAATTTTACTATTAATTAGAAAACCATCTTCTTAAATCAAAATTAAATCTAAACTTTAATTTCAAAGTCTTACTTAGTTGTAAAAGAGGTTTGCTATCGGCTTTGCAATGAGACCTAAAGTCTTTTAACTCGAAATAAACTCAAGTCCGAACAAAGTCGTCAGTCGCACGACCTAACTTAACAGCACAAATGCAATTAAAAATATTCTCCAAATAAAACAATATGAGTTTTCGATTAAAAATCCCGGAGCGTTGAATAAAGGGTGTTCGAGGAACAAAGGGTTCTGACTGACGCCGTTTTGCAGCGGTTTCATAATTTCCTTATTTGCGATGTCGACTGATTTCTTTTTCATTTTTAATGCCACCACAAAGCGAGGACCTGCAGTAGTACTCGGCGTTATTAACATTAAAATTGAAAATTATATTCCTTAGCAATGTTTGAATATGCATTTGTATTCTAAATATCGTGGATTTAAATTGTTAGTTCCTTTGAAACACTATAAAACGAAAACTACTGAGGCTTAAGCCCTTCCCTGTAAATTATTATTTTTTGCATACGATACGTAAAGAGTATTAAGTATGGTAGTTTAAAAAAATAAAGATTTATATTTTATTAAATGGCGTAGAAAAACATCATGAGAAAACCGAGAACTTCTCGAAGAAGTGTGAAGTCTTTCGACTCCCATTAAACTGCTTCAATCATGGTAGACTACAACTTAGCCTCTCTCATTCTGAAAAGAGATCCATATCTAGCAGTGGGATAGTAAATAATAAATATAAATAAATAGTTTTGGGGAATTTTACACAGCATCATCTAGTCCAAGCAGAGGTAGTAATATGGGTGCTAACTAGTTAATGGATATGATATATGATATTTTTACGCATAGATACTTATAATACATATTAATGTTAATGTCCTTATGGTGATGGTATTGAAGATATTTTGTTTGTTTATCTACAAGTTTCTTGCAGAAAACTATGAAGAGTCACTCTGAAGGATAAAATTCCCAACGAACTTATACGTCAGAGAACCAAAGTTACTGAGATTGTTCTAGAAATACTAAGTATCGTCTACGCTTTTCTCCCGCGCTTCAAAGTTGTTTTTTTTTATTTATTTTTACCGAATAATAATAATAATTCAGGTGATTCTACCTTCATGTTTTACTTGTCAGGTTTCTTTTCACTATTTGCCAATAAATCAACTTGCGATTTCAGCACTAAATCCCTTGATATTTTTTTTCAATCGCCTTCTAGACAGAATAAGCATTTCTTAAAGAAAAAGCGCAGCCTACAACACACATAGATTACCTAGAGTGGTCCCTAAGCAATGTCTCTTCAAATAAAACGTGTTAACTTAAAAACCATTTGCCAACTATTGGGAGAGATCTCTTTGTGTCGCAGAATAAATCTACTTCACTCCTATCAGTCCTTACTATCTGGCAATACCAAAATGGACTGGGCAAATACGACAACGAACAAAATTGAATTTGTTCTGTGGCGGTTGCGGTTGCGAAGACGCCCGATCTCCCTCGGGATACTTCGGGCGTTCTCGCCAAGAATCTGATTCGTAAATCTTTGACCGAGCAAGGTGACGAGTTTTCTTAATTCAAATATTCGAATGCGTTTTTACTAAAAGCGTTTAAAGCAAAACAGTAAAGCATCGTCACTTTTGGAGGTTCTTTTACGTGCTCTGCGAGGCAGACATGGGTCTATGTTGTATGTATGGGTATGGTTGATACACATGTGAAATCAGTGTTTACAAGCGCCAAGTTACAATATGCTGGTGCCGGGCAAGTCTTATTATTATTATTATTTTTTTCATTTTTATACCTAGGTACAACCTGTATTCAAGATCCTTTTATAATACGTAAGCAGACGGGCAATATTAGCATGCATAATATTTACTCCAGTACTTCTCCGAGGAAAACAGTATACCGCATTGTTCGTAAGTGGTCTTGAAACCCATTTACGTTATACTGTAGCTAACAAGTACATAACCTTAGCTTAAGAACCACTATAAAACTAAAGCATTGTTTGAACTGTTTATTATTGGAAAGTTGGCTACTATATTGTCCCTCTAAGGGTTAGCCAGCACTAAAATAAATCAATACATAGATATTTAACATAATTTTAGCCAATTTGCGTTAAAAAAGTGATGTCTTTCGAAAAAAATTAAGTTATTTGGTAGAAAATAATACAGTGGTACAATATAACCGACTCTCCCCTACTATTAAAATAAAAATACTTTTTACGGATTGTATCTTTACCTATAGATACTATTTTAAATAATACACATATACCATCATGCCTGTATTCCCCGAAAGGTTTTGCAGAAGTGTACCAATGTACACAGTTCAGCGATATGTTTAGATCCTAAGTAATAGGAGGAGCCAGCCATGGCGCGTATTGCCATCAACCGGGCACAAACCCAAACGCCGAGATAATACTGAGAATTTCATAAAAAAACCTAATAACACTTGTTCGACATGGGAAACCAAGCCTATTCCCATGTCGAGCAAACTAATGATGCAGTTTCCAAAACTATAAGACCTAGAATTTTTATTTTGACCTGTTGGTTCCTTAAAACATACCAAACCTAAGCAAGTATTTTTTTAAAGTATTAATTGGAATAATTAAATCAACGTCTCGCGTGGTACCCCCACGCGAGACACAACTAGTGTGTCTATCTATAAGAGATAAGTCTTTATTTGCAATAAACATGGTATAAGGATGTTACATTCTGGTTTTAATATTATGTCCAAATGTTCAGTTGTACATAATTATATCAATTGCTATGTATTTGAGATTAAAATATAGACAGCTTGGAATACTGTCCCAGTTTCTTCAGATAGGCGTGAGGTTTCTTCTCGCGTCTTTTGTTATAGTAATCGAAATTCTCCACACGCTCGAACAATACTGTAACGAGTGACGCTACGTAGTATCGTTAAATGGAAGTCGAAGCAACTTCCCGCCGAGACATATTGGGCATTAGGGGAGATGTATAGGTTCTGTGATATAACCATTGGAGGTGAACGATCTTATTGGTGCAATTTATTTGAGGCGTGCTTTTCTACAAGGTTAGTCGGAGAGAGAGTGTTAAGCTAAAAAGTCTGCTTTCGGGGGACCCTGTTAGAGTCGAAGTTCAAAAAATAATTACTTTGATATTTATTACTGGACAGTTTTAAAACTTCAATTTTTATTGTATTTTATTGAAAATGAATTGTATTTAACACTAGCTTTTGCCCACGGCTTCACTCACGTGAATGTAAAAGCCACATTAGAATTAGAAATTAAATTCTGCATGAGAAAAAATTACACAAACTCACGTTCACAGTTTCATCAATCTCCTAGCGTTTTCCCAACTATATCAGCTAATACATTTGATAGCTTCCAGTCTAATTCTTATTATTTACACGAAGCGACCATCATGAAACCTCCACAACCAATGTCTGGTTATTACTACCGATATCATACACTTCGATAAACTTATTGTCAGGGTTCTCAGATCGTTAGTGGTAATCAGAAGCCATTCTGATTACCACTAACGATTGTCAATAGGTGTTCCTATGAAAACCCAGAACGACGGCTTTACGTAGTCTCATAAATAACATAAATAATAATAAATAATAATAACATAAATGTCACTAACTTGAGAACAATACTAAAATATTAAAACTACCATAAGTTTGACGTCGTTAGTTACAAATTAGTTAACATAGTTGATTAACACACTAGAAGACATAAATTGTATAGTACCTCGACTTAGTACAATGTACCGGCAGCGGTCACCTAAACTACCCAGTGGCTTGCAAGCAAGTCCCATATAAGTCCTCTAGAAGCGTGGCCAACTTAGTGCCTCATTCTCAGTTGCATCGTTAATAACCTTATTTTAGTACAAGGCAATGTTTCTCAAACTACTTCATTACCCTAGCTGTCGTTAGCGCGACTGCTACACTTTAGATCGGGTTCGATTCCCAGGTCGAGTCAAATTGTTATTGGGTAATTCTCAGTAACAATCCTCGAAGTTTAGTTCACGTTTGCCTATCCCTTCAAGGAATACAAACGTGGTGGTATTTTGAAAACTAGCTGACGAATCGCCTAATGGTAAGCGATTACCGCTGCCCATAGATACCCACAACACCACAGGAGTCACAAGCGCGTTGCCGGCCTTTAAAAGGGAGTACGCTCTTTTCTTGAAGGTTTGAAGGTGATACAGTTTATTCCACAGTTTTGTAGGCATGCAATATCTCTTAACGTAAATGTTTTAAAGTATAAAGTTATATATTTTGGAAATATAATTAAAAAGTAATTCATAGAACTTTGTGAATCGCAGAGTGCCGTAAGCCCGTCCGTATCATACGTACACATACTTTATTTGTCTTAACTTCATTGCACAGAACTAAACACCTCAGAGACTCATCCAAAGGAATCCTCTGGGGAAATTTATGTATTAGTAATGAAATTAAGGTATTAACTATTCCTCACGTCTTGAGGAATCTTGCGTTAATATTGACTGGTATGAAGGAAGTGCATCGTCGCATAAATTAGTCTGAGAGTTCCCGAAATAGCTTGTCGCCTGTGAGATAAGAAGTTTCGCGCGAATATCGCGTTTACTGTTCCTGGAGGAATGAGTGGAGATGGGATAAGGGCCAAAACACTACCTTATACATTTATTGAAGATACCTCGTATTTTGGTACCTGTATTTTGTACGATTATAAATTATAATATAAACATTAATACTGGAGACCATAAATGTAGGATACTCATTGACTTGGAGAAGGCCTATGGTAGTGTGTGTAGGGAAGAATTGTGGTCGACACTATCTATGTATGGAGTGGACGGACACTTGGTGCAGGCTCTGATATCCCTGTATAAGGATTCCAGTGCTTGTGTCAGGTTAAATGGGGCCTTCACGGAATGGTTTGAGAAATAATGTGATAAGAGAACGTTGCGGCTTAAAAGACGATGTAGTGACGAGAATTGAGAAGAATATGCTGAGATGGTTTGGGCATGTCGAGAGAATGGATGAAAGGCGACTAACAAAAAGGATTTATATGGCGAATGTCAGTGGAACCGCCGAGAGGGGACGCCCTAGAAAAACTTATACCGACCTTATTGGTGAGGTTCGTCAAAAAGGTCAGGTGCGTAGTACTCGCAACCGGCATGTATGTATGACAAGATGTATGAATGTGGTCGAAGCGAAAGAAGAATGCAAGAATCGTAGCAAATGGCGTTCCTTAGTTTCTGCCTACCCCTATGGGAAAAAGGCGTGAGTGTATGTATGTATCTATTTTTTGTACTGATGCGATAATATACTATGCAGTGATAGCCTAGTAAAAATCCTATCTGTATGCCAAATTTCTTACGAAACCTTTCAGCCAGTTTTGCATAATCGAGTAATAAACATCCAAACATACAAATTTTCACATTTATAATGTTAGTAGAACATGTTAGCAATTATTGTTTTCGCCACTAAATTGCTAACCTACGAATAATATGACCACATGGAGGTGGTGCAAAGGCGACTACACATATCAAGCTAAGCTGACCACTAAGTGTACGACAAGTCATAATGAAAGGAAACTGAAATGAAATGAATCGTTCCACGCGACAGCAGTTCCATCCACATCATCTAGATGGTTGGCAGTCCACTACTGTGCGTTTCTCTAGAAACTTTCTGCCTCGCACAACTAAACTGTGGAATGAACTGTCGCCTGCAGTATTTCCGGACCAATATGACCTTCAAACCTTCAAGAAAAGAGCGTAGGTACTCCCTTTTAAAGGCCGGCAACGCGCTTGTGACTCCTCTGGTGTTGTGGGTGTCCATGGGCGGCGGAAATCGCTTACCATCAGGCGATCCGTCTGCTCAATTGCCAACTATCCCATAAAAAAAAAAAAAGAAATGAATAAAATATAAAAAAAAAAAACAAATTATGCTCCTCGGCTATGTCAACTAGGCCCCAGTTCAGCTAAATGCCAGACCACTGGTGAGCTGCCTGGCTCTGGTATGTGCTTAAAAATACAACTGAGTCATACAAAAGAAGTATGCGAGAATCGTAGCAAGTGGCGTTCTTTAGTTTCTGCCTACCACCATGAAAAAAGGCGTGAGTGTATGTATATACACGATGATTTTGTAGTCGTTTTGGAACCGAAAATTTTAGACTCTATATCAGTAATAGAACCTATTTAAATATAATTTAAATTAAATAAAAATACATTATTTTATTGATTATTAAAAGTAATGTCATATTCGAACAAAAAATGAGAACTCATGATAATTCCACTCAATGTTACGTACTACGATCACTACGATCGATGTCATTCAATGTTACACACACAACACTAAGCGGTAAAACATGCCTAGACACGTTATCCGCCCATTGGATGCGGCGCGGCGCCCGCTGCCTACAATCCACGCACACAGCTGTAATGTATTATGTACCTACCCCTAGTAACAGGCTGCGCGGCGCCGGCGCGGCGGGCGCTACCGCGCCGTCGCCCGCGCCGCACCCACCCCCGTTAACCGACGCGCACCCGCCCGCCCCAGTTCTGCTGCAACTCGCGCGCGTAAAGGTTGCATTGTTTACGTTTTACGTAGCCACGCGAAAATGAGTCTTCAGTATGAATATTCGAACGCGGAGTAGGTACTTGACAATGGTTCAGCTGTACACTGTTACTAGTTACAATTTGGAAGGCCAAAGCTGAGGCCAAGCGGTTGTATTCCCGGCCTGAACATTTAAAGGCGCTGCGGCTACGAGGGATTGAAAGTCCTCAAGTACCTTCAACCCCTACCAACTTGGCTGCAACCCAGCGCCTTCTCAATCATGGACAATTCCGTGTGCCGGCTCACGCGCAAGGTCGAGGGCGCCTAAATGACTCGCAGGAGAACGAAGACGCTATTCTGGAGTAGGTACTTCGAGCGGGCTCCGCGGCGAAGCACGAGAATGGCGGCACAAGAATTTAATGTTAGCCAATGCTTTGTATGGAAAATATTAAATAATAATGGCTTAACATCCCTATAAGTTCCGTCGAGCTCACGTCATCAACAACAATGATGCACCGGCAAGAACTGCCCTATGTCAGCTGCCCGGCTCGTTATGCAAGTGTTGTGCGTGCTTACCCAAACAATCAGTTCCGTGATCGATGGATAGGCCACGTCGCGCGGCGGTCCCGTGGCTTGCCCACCACGGAGCCCCGACTTAACGCCCCTGGATTTTTCTTGTGGTCGGAAATAAAAAGACTCCTTTATACCCGTGAACATGAAAGTCTTAACGAGTTACGCAGTGCGATAGTGGACGCCTTTGATAAAGTGAAAAGTGATAGGCTAAAAGACAATAGCATAAAACGGGCACGTTTGTGTATTGAACGCGGCAGACTCCATTTTGTGTACTTGCTTCGGTACAGGGAAGTGTAAACAATTTATAAATAAACTTTTAATAGGTAAGTACTTAGCTATGTACATAAGTTAATTATTTTGTAAATAGCTCAAATTCCAAAAATCCAAACGCCTGAAGTACCTACTCAGTTCATTGGCTCTCTGTTTCTAATTATTGATACTTACAGTAAAATAAAGATAAGTTCAATTCAAATAAAGTATTTCTGCCGGTCCTAAGCCCGTGTAAAGTATGAACGAGAAATTGGAGTAGGTACAATTTACGTAGTTGGCGTGAAAATTTTGATGCGCAGCGGCTGTGCGAGCGACTGCTGCGCCTGTCGCGGGTTCGATCCTCGCTCGGAACAAATTTGTATGATCTGTGGGTGAATGTTCTGGGCTTGCGTGTTTGTGTATGTGAAAATTTATGTTTGTAAATGCACCCATGACACAGGAGAAAATCCTAGTGTTGGGCAACGTTTTTTTCTTAAATAAGAACTACGATAAAACCTACCTACACACAGTCTTATTCTAATTTTTTTAGTAAGAATGTAGGTATTACGTTCGTGTCCCGTATCAGCTGATTCGCTGGGCGCCATACTTGTCCTATTTGAACTGTGATCCTAGGTACCTACCTAACATCAAATTACGTCGCTATCTGCATCGTAATGCAATTTATTTTAATAATAAAATGTACTTGTCTAGCTACTAGCTATTAAATCACGCGTAGTAGGTACTCGGACGGATCATCCGACCGTCCGTCGCTCCCGTTGCTGTAGGTAGGTGACCAGCTGATGAGCTGACTCGTACCGCGCCGCGCCCCGCGCCCGCGCCCGCGCCCCGCATCATTGATAAATGGCAAGCTTGAGACTGAGGCGGTTTAAGAATGAAATATTCGTGCACTACTACGAACAAACTCGAACAAGTGAAATTTTTTTTTGAAATGCCAACTTTTTTATTATTAGCTGTACAGTCAACTTAATATTTTTTATTTGTACTACTAATTATCCTAAGTTACCACGTTGTGGTTCCAAAACGACTATAATTTCACGCTGTATATGTATATAATTATGTAAGTATGTATGTATGTATGTATGTATTAAGCAGTGATAGCCTAGTGGTATGACCATTGGACTGCCAAGTCGAAGGTCTCGAGTTCGAACCCAAGGCACGCACCTCTGACTTTTCGAATTCATGTGCGTAAATAATTAATTATCACTCGCTTAAACGGTGAAGGAAAACATCGTGAGGAAACCTGCATACCTTAGAGATTTTTCTCGACGGTTTGTGAAGTCAGCCAACCCGCACTAGGCTAGCGTGGTGGACTATAGCCTAATTCCTCTCAATATGAGAGGAGACCCGTGCCCAGCAGTGGCACAGTATATGGGTTGATGATGATGAAGATGAATAATATACTACCTCTGTGGGTTTAATATCATCATTGACTCATATACTGTTGAGAATGAGATGGATTAGGCTATAGTCCACCACGCTGGTCTATTGCAGGTTGCAGACTTCACACGCCATCAAGAAAATCCTTCACCGTTTAAACGAGTGATAATGAAACAATAATACGCACATGAGTTCGTAAAGTCAGAGGAGCGTGCCTTAAATTCGAACTCAAGACCTTTGACTTGGCAGTCCAGTGGTCATACCACTAGGCTGTTAGCACGTCAAGAACCTTTTCTAAAGTATGGATATTCCTCAAAGATAGTGTGCCTGGGAGGTGCCTCCTCTGCCTGCCATGGAGGTACGTCAGGGTATGTCAGACTCCCACAGATTAAACGCACTTGCCTTCCCTTGCCCTATATTATTTCATTGTTATGCCATTCGCGACATTTGCCACGCATATAACAGGACATCTAGACCCTCCGTGCCTCACAAAGCACCTGTGACAATCGTTAGTGGTACTCAGTAACCCAAAAAACCTAAAAAGTTCTACTTCGGATATCATACTACCAGTATTGCATAAAAATTGGTATTCAGTCGCAACTTTTTGGACTGATTGTCCCCACATAGTTGGAGAGAGTATAGACACTTTTTTGTCTCATCGAGGAATTCATACAGATTAAGATATTCTGCGCTACAGAAATCAAAACGTTAGGTTTTGGATCATTTTTATGCATTCTCCGAAACCTTATTTCAATCGAAAGTTAGAAACAATATACCTGTTTCTTTCTTTCAAAACAAAAGACAGCATATTCCTACTTGCTAGGGTTGCTACATAGGGTTGACGACACCGTAACACGTTTGCTTTACGGCTGTATCAAAAACCATTGAATTATTTCGATGCTGCTTTGGCAAGAATGTAACGACGCTACTTTATTAGTATCGCGCTTGTAATAAAAGTTTGTGCGTAAAAAGGACTTTATAGGGTCACCGAATATGGCACTCTGCTTCCTTTTTATGGGGAAAAATATCGGCAGACTTACTAGCTTTCTGATATTTCACGTTAATTCATATATTGTAACTATATAGTCTCACATGACAGCCCTGCTTCGCACTGGTGCAATGTACTGATAAAACACATGTCTACTTTTCTAGAGCATCTACAGTGACCGTCTCTGCACCACCTAAAGATTGTCTTGTAGAGAATGTCTAAAGCATTAACACCGCCTTTGTACTTAACATTACTCAACTATGGATCAACCTAGTTGTTATTTGGCTACTTAACATAGGTACGGCTTTATTCCTCGAAGGCTTAGCCAGAGGTGTACTAATGTAAATCCATTTGCCGGTCTGTTTAAGTTTTATGTAATAGGGGCGACCCTAGTGCCATTAACCGGGCACAATTCCAAACTCCACACTGCTGAAAATTTCATAAAAAAAAACAATAATACTGCTTGACTGTTTTCATCGAAATCAGGACCTCTAACGCACCAGTCGCGTTTAAATCACTAAAGAGGCAGTTATTTTGACTTTAAAAAAAAAAGATAAATAATAAAAACTGACGCTATGAATCGTCATGGCCGAGGCTTTCGATGCGCTAAAAATGATCTCCCATCTATAAACTAACTTTGATAGGCGTAGCTTAACCTTACATATATCTTGACTACATCTTATTAAGCTGATTAAATTTAAGTAACTTAGTTCATTCTTTAAATGTTTCTTATTGTTCGCATAGGTATGCTCTGTAACAAAAGAACGTTTTGTATAGTCTTATCTGGACAGCAGATTTAAATATTTACTGTCTATTGCTGAACATAATTGTGTATATATTGATCTATAGTGTGTTACTGTATCTATTAAATAAAATAAAACAAATATCTATTGATCAGCACAGTATTTACATATCCTCAAGCCAAACAAATACAAATTGTTACAAATGATACTAAATCCGACGAGAAACTTTTCAGCCTTGTTTCACAATGACATAGTATGTACAACCAGCTCATCTATTCCCGTGGTAATATAGTTCAACCAATGTTTCGTAACGTTCCCATTACGGTTATGTTACATTAGTCAGCGAGGTATTGCATTAGATACGTAAAGCAGAACACATTAATATAAATGCATTCTGACTCCTAGAATCAGTTTTGCTGTATATTTTAGTCAGGTTTATTTACTTACTAGCTGTTGCTTGCGGCTGCAGTCGTATCTCAAAAGACAATTTTTGAAACATAGGGTAGCATAAATGTTCTTTTCCAAGGTTTAATCTATATCTGTACAAAATTCCGTCAAAATTGGTTCAGCGGTGTAGGCGTGAAAGCGTAACAAACAGACAGAGTTACTTTTCTATTCTGCCACCCCCATCTGGCCAGTGTATTATTGTGCACTATAGCCTAATCCCTCTCAATCTGAGAGTAGACCTGTGCCCAGCAGTGGGGCAGTATATGGCTTGATACTGATGATGATAATGAATTAATAAGTCAGTCAATCAGTCTAAAACTTATGTCTTCTTTTTGTCATAAAAAGTAGCAATCGTTTGCAAAACTAAATTGAAGCTTATAACTATTTATAACCTCCATTGATGTAACCTTTGATAAACGAAACGCAATCCCTGTCAATTTTCCGAAAAAAGAACATTAAGTGGAAAATGGAATCACATTGACATTTGAAACAGGGTTGCCAAACATGACCCCCACATATCATTCCCAAAATAAAAATATTGAGGCATACATTTATCAAAAATTTAAATTTTCGATCACAAGTATAATGTAGGTCGTATACGTTTAAATTCTAAAATGCAATTTGTGCCGGCAGAGGGCAGAGTGGGCGAGGTCTGAACTCCATTAGAATTTATGATACATGTAGGGGCCAACAGTAATTAAAAGAGCCCACAGAGAGAAATAACACGCCGAATTTCTGTAAAGTTATGGTATAACACTGGTGGAAGCTACTTTGATAACTGGAGTTGTTTGTTTTAAAGAGGTCGGCGACCAACCTTTAAAACATTACAGTGATTATTTCGATGATTTCGGGTACTTGTGTATTTGAGGTAACCAAATACCTAAAGCTGCAAAAAAAGCCTTATTGTTGAGCGAGATTACCCAAAACCAAAAATGTATTAAACCAGGGTATTGAAATATTGGGGATATTTTACACTGTACCATCTAATCCCAAATTAAGCAAAGCTTGTACCATATATACTAGACGTAGCGACTACATACCTGCACGTATCGACTATATATTTTCACGTAGGTAGATTAAGCACACTGTCCACCGATAAGTTAAGATTTTAATAGGGACGCGCTATCATAGTATATAAGCCATATTGTACCCAAAATAAATCAGACACAAATACCATCTCGTGTCTCACTATACACCCTTGTCAAACTTCGGAAAACTAGACAATTGATTTTTTTGTGAATACGTTCTTTTAATACTACTACACCCCTGGCAAACTATACTTGTGTCTTGTGGAAATCGAACCCACAACCTCGTAATCAACAGTCCAACACTAGACCAAAGACGTTGTCAATAAATAGTAAACAGTAAATGCAATGGGTGATTGGAAACGTGGCATTGGTATTGCAGTTACTATTTCCAATTATCCCTTGTATTTACTGTACTTATATACAATTGCCCTGCCTGACTCTTTAGGGAATACAGGCGTGATGGTATATATGTTAGTACCTATGTTTTATTTTATTTGGACTGCTTCATTAGTCTAGTGGTCCTAAGCGCGACTGCTACGCTACAGGTCCTGGGTTCGATCTCCAGGTCGAGCAAAGTGTTATTGGGTTTTTCTATGAAATTCTCAGTAGCAGCTCGGAGTCTGGATTTGTGCCCGGTAAATGGAAATAGCTCGCCCCTTATTACATGGGACCTAAAAACTAACCGGCGAAATGTGGGTGTACATTAGTACACCTCTGCCTTACCCTTCGTGGAATACAGGTGTGATGGTATGTTATGGTTTATTTTATTTTGTGCTTATCACTTCAATAAAATAAATTTCAATGAAACCGTATCATTGTTTCAGTGCGAAAAGAAACCTAGTCGCAGCACTTCTATACGCAATTAAGAGGCTTTTATAGGCAGTCGTATGGCCTTTTTTTATTACGGAGCGTTTAAATAATTTTATGAGATTGCGTTCCCGAAATTACCCCATTAACTTTTTTAAACAATCTCATTTTGAGTTTTACTTAAGCGCGATATTTTTTAGAATTCCTCATCCTCCTCAACTATGTTGAGTTTGTCTTCCAGTTTTACCAGATGCGGCTGAATATCAGTATTATATACGATGCGAATTCCATTAAACTTCCTCAACCCAATTTCTGGGTAATATCGATATCCTAAGTATAAACCAGTTGATAGGCTTTTTTGGGCTTCCGACAACTAACGATTGTCATGTACGATATAATGCCCGTATGTCAACCGAGAACGAGGCTTTACGTGCACTCTGAATCACGAGGGTGTCGATGTGTTACGAATCGTCATCTATCCAAAGACTGACTGTGATAAGTGTGATGAGCTGATCAACCGATTTACAGATCGGTTGATCAGCTCATGTCAAGTAAAACCAATGAGTGACATCATCAACCCATATACTGTCCCACTGCTGGGCACGGGTCTCCTCTCATATTGAGAGGGATTAGGCTATAGTCCACCACGCTGGCCTAGTGCGGGTTGGCAGACTTCACAAACCGTCGAGAAAAATCTCGAAGGTATGTAGGTTTCCTCACGATGTTTTCCTTCACCGTTTAAGCGAGTGATAATTAATTATTAATACGCACATTAATTTGAAAAGTCAGAGGTGCGTGCCTTGTGTTCGAACTCGAGACCTTCGACTTGGCAGTCCAATGGTGATACCACTAGGCTATCACTACAATGAGTGACAATAGTCAAGAATTACAGGGAACATAACATACATTCAAATTCATTTATTTCGTGTACGAATTTGAATTTGAATGTACCAACATTGTACCTACCTCTAGTTCAAAGTTTATAAAATAATTCGGTGAAGGAGAAACTAACAAAGTGCTTAAAAAAATCGGTGGAACAAAAAATTTGAGACCTTCTAGTAATAACATATAGGTATACCAGGTTCGTTACTGTATGATTATTATATAGAAAAATATTATTAGGGAAATTAAAGAACAATAATTCGTTGGTAATCCTTAAGTCATTCTGTTTCTGCATGTCTTCTAACGGATTTTGCTACGGTTTTCGCTATAATTTAGATAATTTGTTCCAAAAGATTCGTATGCATAATACATTCATGCTATAAGTACATTGATCCAGTGCAAAGTCAGGTCGGATAGCTAGTTGAAAATATAAAATAGCCGTGTCATTTCTCGCAGAAATATCTATTTTTAAAGCTACAAAATTTCATTTATTATTTCATATTACGTGTATAAATATTTCTTTTTTTAATATTTAAAAAACAAAGAGAAGGCGAACCTGTTCAAATTAATGAGGGAATCGTTAACGCTTCCCCTCTTCTGAATCGAAACATTTCATTAATGATGGAAAATTTAATGATGACTCCGTAACGTACATTATAATTTTTTGCGATTGGATTTTCATTGAGTGCAATGAAATGAGAGTTTTTAATACTTTAAGATTTCCGCAATCTTTTTATAGCAAAAATATATTGAAATATTATACCATCATTCCTATATTCCTCGACGAGTTAGGCAGGGGTGTACTAATTCATACCAACGATTTGCCAGTATCTTTACCCCAAATTTTTATAATGTCAGCGTCTTGCCGTAAGTATAAAATAAAGGCAGGGACGACACTCACCACGCTTTACTGCTATACATAGTGTTAGTAACGTGAAATTTGTGATGATTGCGTACAATCATACCTGCCTACCTTATAATAATAATTAGGCATAAATACTTATTAATAAAATATATATTTTTTAAATGTGTAATCATAAATAAAGGAAATAATACCATGATGAACCATACCTACAACCATATTCAAACTTTCTAAAAAGTTATACTGCCAAGCCAACTATTCCTCTTTATTTTTACAGGTTTGCCAACGCGCAAGTGAAAGTGGAGTTGCAAGCGTCTAAAAGCTACGGTAACCGCTTGCCCTCAGGTGGGTCGTATGCTTTTTTGCAACCTTAGTGAAATAAAAAAAAAGTAACTCGAGGTATAACATATTTTAGTGAATAGCAATCTAATTCATAAAGCCAACGTCAGAAGCAAGAATACAGTACTATAAAATGCAAAATTTTCTCATACACCGACTGGTTTCCGATTATATTATATCTTGGTCGGTCACAGTTGAAATAAAGCTTTGAGAAATAAAAGTAGTAAAAGTAGATTGGCATTGAGAAACTGCATGATCTATAGAATTATATTGTCTTTAAGAATACAAATCCTTAAAATATAACCTGAGCATTATTTATGTTTCAAAGACTTGTTCTGAAATTTCAATTATATTACTATGATAGAAAATTTATTGATGATTGCCTGTGTATATTGTTATTTTATATACTAGCTGATCTGACAGGTTGTCCCGTTTAAAATATAATAAATTTCTCCCGCCTTAATTTTTTCCTTTTTGCTTGGCTTCTAAGGGTCGCAGCATAAAGTTAAATACCTTATAACTTTTCTCAGGAATTACGCTATTAAATTAAAAAAGAATCTTTCAAATCTGACTAATAGTTTCAGAGATGAGGGCGTCCAAACAAACAACAAAAACTCTTCAGGTTTATTACATCAGTATAGATTACAAGTGGCTATTTTTTAAAAATGGAAGTTCGAGAGTACTTTCGAGAGAAATTGACATCACGGTTATTTTGTAGTATTAATAATGTTCGTTAATATGATAGGTAGGTATGTATTTATGTATTTTTTATTTTATATATATGTATACTTTATGTACACATAGGTATTATAGTAAATTTATAGTAGATATATGTATAGTATTGTATATGGATCAACTTTTGTTAACATGACTGCTTAATGAATCTACCGCGTTTTGTCTCTGTATCACCCTATGGTCGACTGGTAGAGAATTTTTTGTGCAAATCTTAACAGTAGCAGAGATGTCCCATATAATTTTTGCCCTAACTGAAAGACATGCCGTTATTATTAGGCAATCCTCAACACTACAATGTGATACTCAAATGTAACCAAAACAGGGCCGGCACCTTACCATAAACACACAAATAGAAGCTGTAACGGGCTGTGAGTCAGATTTATATCGGTGTTACATAGAGCCTCAAGGAAAATTGGCCGGAAAAAGGGTCGCGGGAAATATTTCAATATGCCATTCACATTTTTTACGATCGTCATGTGTGCCTCCTTACGATTGTGCCGAACCGCAATATCGGCCTATATTTTCGTTTCTATTCCTTTTTTGTTAGTTTATGGAGCGTTTGAACTGTTAAACAAATTATGAGGGTTTTCTGAGTTAGTGTTTTCGGTAATATGTTGGTATGTCTCTCGGACTAGACGTGTGGACTTGACCAGATGTTACTGTGGCTATAACACTATCGTAAGTATGGATAAAATGAATAAGAAAAGTATATTTCTCGTTATATCCAGGAGGTCAAGATATTTTTTATAGTATTCAAATTATGACGTCTGTAGTCTAGTGGTTCGACTCGGATTGCTTTTATTTTATTTTTTATTTAAATAATATATGTATTTACGAAAAAAAAGTATATAAATATTATATCCATTATCCATAGTACAAGCTCTGCTTCGTTTTGGACTAGATGGTGCTGTGTCAAAATGTATAAAAAAATATTACTATTGGACATGCAAGTCAAAGCTCTTGAGTTCGAATCCAAGGCAGACCGACGACTAAATATAATTGATAAACAATTGATGTTACATTAGTTAATGAAATTAAGAATGTTGAATTATTTATTATTATTATGTATCTCCTTTTTGGACTTCACGGCATATCGCCCGTGAGGGAGACATCCGGTCCTTTGGCAGGCTTGCGCGGGGACACAGGTCCAACGCGTAGAGGCCCCTTGGAGAGCTTTTATCTAAATATGGGATGGGGCACCAACCCGAGACATTCCACACCTGCACTATAGAAGTACAGACATGGAGTATCCCGGGCGGGTGCAGGACTATTGTAAAATATGGAACTATAAATTACTGGGATTATGGATGTGTGGTTTTGGTAGACTGATAACCTCTATTGCCGGAGGAAAACGGCGTCTGCCTTACAGCCTCGAACATACATCCTTAGGGATGGCAGACGGTGACTCGCCACCTCACTAGCTGGGCCTTCCGAAAAGCTGCCAGTACAGGCAGAAGGCGGCAACAGCAGTGTGAGTGGCTAGGGGTGCAGAGAGGTGCGGCCCCGGTTTCACCGTCGCGAGTCTTCACGAGACCCGGATTGGGTTGCCCCGCTATTACGCCATTAGACACTTCCACCCCCGAGCATATAGCTCTGGCGGCCCCTCTCTGACCGGCCAATTAAGGCAAGACAGAGTTGAGAGTCCTGCGGGCGCTCTTGGGGTACCACTGCAGCTACCCAGTACGGGCAAACTGGAGACGAGGCCCTGACTGACTCTTTGGGGCAATAAGGACCGCAGTGTCGCCACTCACCATCAGCTCGCCACAAGCTGCCCTGCGGTTTGTGCACTTTTCTTTGACCTTATGGCACTTTTTTGTTTTATTGTCATAGGTTGTAGAAAGCGCTTCTAATCTACCCTCCAGTTTTACGTTAGTCTCATGATGAGGTAACGCTTGTCCCGGAGGGTGTTTATTTTTATTATTATTATATTATTTATTATTTTATTAGTATTAGTGTCCTAATCAGCGGAAAAATAAATATCTTCTTACCTTAATACTTACAAAACTATCTTTTTGTATTTTTTGGCATTTTCAAGGCTAAGATTTACCTAAAGTTATTTTAGCAAAGGAAACACTCGACTGCAGGCAGAATTCGAACCTGCGTCTTCTGGTTAGGTACACCAGACGCTATGACCACTAAGCCACCGCGAGTTCCACCCGCCAGTTCTAAATTTAAGTGTGAAGGCTTTCAGGTTTCTTCCACTAACAATTTAGGCGCTCGTAAAACAACCAAGACCTGGATGGCGTAACGTGATCTTTTAGACACGGAAGGCTCTGAGTGATCACCAATCTATAGACTGACAACGGTAAGCGCAGCTTAACCTTTCAGAACAATTAATCAAGCACGGGTATTTTCAAACGTTTAAGGATCAAATTCCCGTAGCAAATTCTCCTTCATCAATGCCAAAACCAACTTAGACTTAATAAACGTCTAGTCCGGTGAGTGTTCGACCGAGATACAGCCGTTTAATGGGTGGGTTGTGGCAAAAACAACGCTGTTGCAACCCAAATTATAATATTGGAGTTTCAATTGCACAAGTTTGTACAATTTGCTACTTCGCACTATCGTGGACGCGGAGGGTCGGCCTCGCAGTAATGGTACTGGCTTTAATACTCCTTTTTTAATTTCTGGTATTGCCATTTTCGGAGATGATTTTCGGGCTAATAATTTAACAGCCTCATTGGCCTATGACGATCTCAAGAGGGCGGCTAGGTTAGACTGGATGCGAAACGAAATTTTCAGTAGCAGCTCGGAGTTTGGATGTGCGGCCGTTTAACTGTGAACCCGTGAACTGTAGGCGACTTAGTGCACATCTATCTAACCCTTGTATTAGTGTTATGATAATTTGTGTTGTACATGGGTATTTCCGATCCGGTACTACATGGCAACCTTCAAAAAGCGAGCCTATTCTTTTCTCAAACGCCGGCAACGCACTTGCAAACCCTCTGGTGTTGTGATGTCAATTGGCGGCGGTGATCACTTACCATCAGATGACCCGCTTACTAGCTTGCCTCCCTCTTCCATATAAAAAAATACATGGTAATTCTGGTACATAATAAAATCAAAATTTATGTATAATTCTATCAAACGCAAACATTTTTCAATCAGAAATAGAGTTCTGTTGAGTAGGTAAGAATTCTGATACTGAAAAAATTACCAAATATAATTTCGGCATTAATTGTGTAGCTGAACAATTTATTATAAGAATCCATATTATATGTAGAGACACCAGATCGAATCAGATAATTAATAAGCTAAAATATTTATTTATTTATACTTGATTATTGTGAATCTTAGCTTTACAACAGGCTTAAGCAAAATCTATTCTTCTCTAAAAATAGCTCTTTCATGAGTGAAAACCAAAAAAATGAAATCCCCGTAAGCGGATTGCACGGCACCGCACCTCTAATTCATAATTAAAACGTAAGAAGAAGCTCTCCTTCATTATAACAGATTTCCTATCGTATGCTAGTTTCATAATCGGTATTTTTTCAGCATGGAGTTCTTTAATAGAGGCGGCAAAATTTTTAGGGTGGGCAACACACGATTAACAGTTTTATTAGCTGTGGTACCACTTGATTGCCCCATTAATATATGAAATGAAAGCTAATGTCAGTTTTAGACTAGATGTACTTCAAAATAGGATAAATAAAAGTACCTTATTTTATTTATTTTAGGTTAAATTGTCTAGCCTAGTGGTCCTAGGCGTGACTGCTACGTTTGAGGTCCTAGGTTCGATTCCTAGCTCGAGCAATAGTTTACTGGGGTGAAATTCTCAGTAACAGCTCAGTTTGATTTTCTGTTAATGGCAATAGACTCGCCCCCTATTACATGGGACCTAAATATACCGGTGAACCGTGGGTTTTCATTTAATACACAGCTACTTAACCCTTAGGGGAATACAGTCTTGATGGTGTATATGTATGTTATAATGCCTACAAAAATACTGTAATAACAAGCAAACTAAACACTAATTCAATGTGGCAACCGCGGCCTATAACAGACGCCACCTAGTCCAATAAAACTCACGCGTTATTGTTAGAGATCCAAGTTGTAAAATCTCATAGGCCCAGCTATTTCCCTGGCTCTATAATTACATTGTTCCCTCCGAATGCCTAGCGGTCAGCGCTTGTCATGCTCACTTAAATGTCCTGCTGATGGTGGCGTTGTGTGTCGGGTCTATTTATTCCCTACAACATGGTTGAGTCGATCGGCGCTGATACACACGTCATGCTCGTGAACGGGTGCCGTCTGTCAGGGCTGGTCAAGAGCCGTCTTATTGTCAATGGCAATCTTTCTTTGTTTAATGATTATAATGCATTATTTTTGTACACATCAAACTGCATTGTTCTCATGAACTATAGGTACTGAACACAATAATTGTAGACTTAGAATTGTATTGTAAAACAAGGAAAAGAAAAAAAGAAAGAGTTCCATCCCGGTTCTTCTCCATAAGACCCACTTTTTGGAACCGTGCAACTAGTTATGACTTTTCAAAAGTGCTATTTGAAATAAAATAATTAACTGTGACTTTCGCTACATTGTTCTTCAAAGCGGTTGTAGAATATTTGGCTATGCGGCGCTTCCATCCCAGACGAACTCGCCGTACCTTAATAATCCCATGGCAGAATAATAGGGTTACGTCAAATATTCTTGTCCCACGTTGCCTCACGATGATGTTATGAATGTCAACTCAGTGTTGCCGTTGCTAGAAAAATTCAATACAATAAAGGAGATTTATAATTTAAAATAAATTTATGTTAAATTGTAATATTTGCTTAGTAGCTAACCTATTTTTGTCTCCTAGTAGAGACAAAAATAGTAGTAGTAGAGTACATAAGGAGTACATAAGGAGTACATAAGGAGTACATAAGGAGTACATAAGAAGTACATAAGAAGTACATAAGGAGTACATAAGGAGTACATAAGGAGTACACAAGGAGTACATAATTACGAGTGGAAGTAATTCCACTCAAATTGGAGCTGCCCGACTGAGAAAGTACCTACGCTTTGCAGAAAATCGAAACGAAATAACACTGCTTTGAGCTATATTGTGGTCCTTACGGTTAGCAAGGTTACCAGTGCTCCGGGAGAAAACATTGTATTTTCATTGGGGGGACCTTGACCCTTACACCAATCCAGCTCTTCCTCTTTCGTTTTACAGGGTCGGCAACGCCCAAATGATACCCCTGGTGTTACAAGCGTCTATAGGCTATGGTAACCACTTAAAATATGAGCCGTATGCTTGTTTGCCACCATAGTACTTAGTGTACACAAAAATGTATAATTATAATTGTATTGGACATTGGTTTTCTATGAAATGTCCATATGTGTTGACATTGTAGCATCAAACACATCGACCATAACAAGATGCAATCATCTGCTCTCGGCACTGCCACTGAGAACTTTGACAAATTAGTACGTGCTTTATGGCTGCTTCAAACTTTGTTTAACTGTAACACAGGAATAGCATTTCAAGCTCTGTAATTCCCATCACACCAAACAACCCGACAGTGTTTTAATTAACCGTTTAATTGCATTAATTAGCGTTATTGTGTAATTTATGTACCATCGCATTTATTCTGGTGACGGGGTATATTTTGTTTTGTAGGGATATTATGATATAATTTAGCTTGCCTGTCCCGCTGGCTTCTCTTAGATTGAGAAGTAATACGAGGATAATTTATAGTAGTAGTAGGAGTGACTCCCTCATTAGTCTAGTGGTCCTAATAAATAAATTTAATAATAATTAATACATATTGACTACCTCATTACTTTAGGTTGGTTGGTTTTAAGCGCGACTGCTTCATTAGGGGTCCTAGGTTCAATTCCCAGGTCAAGCAGTGTTTTTGGATTTTTTCTAATTAACAGATCGGACTGTGGATTTGTATCCAGCTAATGGCAATAGGCCCCATTAAATGGTACCTAAATATACCGGCGAACTGTGGGTATACATTGGTCCACCTCTGTCTAACTCATCGGGGAATACAGGCGTGATGTTACACAATAAATATTTGAGACATTTTACACAGCACGGTAATATGAAAATAAAATTAAGTAAAATTATTTTCTTTTATCGTCGAAACATAATTAAAATTCTACGGCATCATTAAAATTCGATGTCATGAGATCAAACAGCTTTGGAAACAATGCGTAGTTCAAAAGACATCGTTTTTTACTTTAATAATAATGAATGAAAATAGATACTGCTGAGAATTTTCTACAGTTGTCAGTTATTAATTTATTTTTTTCATACAATCATAATTGTATTCCCCGAAAGGTTAAAGAATGGTGTTCTAATCTACACCTACAGTTCACCGGTTTATTAAGATCCTATGCAACATGTTAGTTTAATTAAATTTATATTATTTATACAAATGACATATATATTTTTTTTAATTTATTGTGGTATGATTTTGAAGAGAACTTATTGGTTAGTGCAATTAAATTTTGTCACAGCTAAGGTGTTTATAAAAAATATTACGCCTTTACCTTTCTCAACTCTATCAAAATCAGGACCGAAAAGATAATTAAAGTAGATACTATAATTATCTTTTCGGTCCTGATTTTGAACAAAGCGAATACATTAGAAAAATAGCAACATATTATATTTATTGAAAAAAAACAGACTTTTTTTTCTTTCAACAAATATAAACTTTAAAAAATCAACAAATATAAAATCTAATAATATAATTCTTTAAAGATAGAAAACTTTTTATTTGAACTCGTACAGAAATTCAGTAAATGACTACAGTTACTGCTTACAGCTACCCTGTACGTGGCCCCTATCTTAGCATATACATGTTGCTCACTAAACTCTATCCAAAAGCAGGATCCAAAAGCACACAAAAGTATCTACGACACAGTGAATCTACAAGAAACTGCGTGTTCACAGTTTCCATTCCATTACTTTCATGTTCAACAAAAATGTCCTGCTTACTACGGCCAAAATTATCGACTCTAAACAACAATACTCAGCTCTGGCTTTCGTATCTCATCACTGTTAAGTAAGGTCCGACAAAGGATTGATGTGGTTAATCAATATTGGGGTCGGGTTCTGTTGATTATTTTTTAAATTTTGTTTTTCAACTAAGTTCAAGGCATAGATTGTAGCCTGATTTTGAAGAAAGCTTAAGGGTTAGTGCAATTAAATTTGGCCACAGCTTAATTGTTATTATTAATATATTAAACTATAAATATCAGGTTGGAAAAGCACACAAAGATTATAAAAGTGTCTAGGACAAAATTAATCCAATAACTGTATATATTCCATTACTTCATATTCAACAAATGTCCTGCTCATTACGGCCAAAATGATCGGCTCTAAAAAAGAATACTTTACCTCTGGCGTTCGTATATTATCAGTGTCTATTAAGCTCCGACGACGTGGTTGGTGTGGTAAACTGATAACGGGTCAAGGTTTTCTTAATTTTATTATTTTTCAAGTTTATCTTTGGTTGCCCAACAAAGTTTAAGGATTAGAGCAATTTATACAGTCATGTCACACATGTATTATATTTGTTGCTCTATAAATTCTATCCAAAAGCACACATCGATTATAAAAGTATCTGCGACACAGTGAATCCATTAGAAACTGCGTGTTCACAGTTTCCATTCCATTACTTCATGTTCAACGAATGTCCTGCTCACTGCAGCCAAAATTACCAGCTCTAAATAACAAAACTTAACGCTGGCGTTCGCATCGCGTTAATCGCGTTGGAGCCCATAACAGTGACAAGTAAGCTCCAACGACGTATTGGTGCAGTTAGACCAGTGTAGATCAATGGTGGCCGTGCTAGGGATTTGTTGAATTTATTCGCTCGAGCCCCGTGCCTCTCTGTATCCTTGTTCTAAAAGAAACATAAGACTGCTGGAAGGGATTCTTTATTTATTGATTCAACTTTTACATCCAAATTGCAAGAATGGAGAAAATTCCCGACTTTGGCCTATGTACCCATTATAGCTGAATTATAGAGAAATATTTTCTTCTTTTTTTAATTCTGAAAGTTCCTGTTGTTGCCGGTAATATTATATTAATTTCCTGAACATTTTCAGTAGGTATAGGTAAGGTTTGATAATTTCATTAAAATGTATGTATGATTGTCAAACTATTCAATGTTCTTTGATTTTTTTTATAACTCAAAATATTATTTTTTAAGAAAATATTTTTTATCTTAATAGTACGTTGAAACTCTAATACGATGTCCTTTGCTTTTCATGCAGTATTTAGCTGAACTTGTTTAACTAGCAAATGATAAAAGAAAGTAATATGACCATTGGACTGCTAAGTCAAAGGTCTCGAGAATCCAAGGCACGCAACTCAGGCTTTTCGAAGATATGTGAGTATTAATAATTAACTATCACACACATTACAGATTTTCTTGAAGTCTGCTAATCCGCATAGGCCAGCGTAGTGGATTATACCCTAATCCCTGTCCTAATTTGGAAAGGAGATCTCGTATATGGAATTTATTAGTCCAGTATTTTTTTTTTAAACTTGCCCTACACTAGGATTGTCTCCTGTATCGTTGGTGCGTTTACAATCACAAATTGTTACATGCACAAACATCATGGGTTGTTGATGATGTATCTAGATCATACTAGTCACATCTAGTCTCTCTAACTCTACATCTTTGTTCCCCTGACAGCCATTCGCTGCTCCCGGTACCCGTTTCGATTACATTGACGTCACGGCTTCACAGCAAAAAGATAAGTTTTAGCTCCTAATGTAAAGGTTACGAGACACGCGAGACATCTGGGATCAGAATGTGGACATAACTTACTGATAGCTAATAGGCTAGGTCTTTCGCTATTGCAGAATATAGGCTATTTTCAGCCGGCGAAAAACAAAAAACGAAGGAGGTTATCAAGTCGACGTGTATTTTTTTATGTATGACCACGCATATATTTTTACAGTGTAGTCCGATTTTGATAATTCTTTTTTTATTGGGAAGGGTATACCGCGAAGTTGGTCCCATATAAATTTAGAAAAATAATCCAACCCTAAGGGTAGGAAAACAGGAGATGATTGATTGTTCACTCACTGATTGTAAGGTATTACCACGCATAACTTTATACAGAGTAGTCCGATTTAGATTATTATTTTTTTATTGGATAGGGTACTTGGTTCTGTAGAAATTTGGAAAAATATCCTACCCCTAAAATCCTACTTAGATATACTTACTATTATTAGTTTATTATCTTATTTATTCAGGTTAAATAAAAAACGCTTATTAATTTTTGCTTTTCAGTTTTTCGGCGGTTTAATTTTTTTGTTAAAAAGTTTTTATTGTAAAAAGTTTCAGCTTAGGTAAAAATTCAATATTTGAGAAGAGAATTGAATTTTTTTTTTTTTAATAAATGCATGATAATGACATTTACTGTGAAGTAATTCTTGTTACCTATTTTGTTTTTTAGTTTCCTGGAAGAAATCGCTGACCGCGATAAGGCCGCCAATTGTATGTTTTTTCTCTATAGAATATGTTCTGTAGTTTGAAATATTGGTGTACAATAAAGAGTATTATTATTATTAATTCCTGTCGCTTAAAGGACATAGCAATTTGTCAGTTATAGATATTGATGACGTCACCTTAGATGGACAATGTAGAAAACACACGACATTTCTTTTGTACAATATTTCAATATGTATAGTTATTTTTTATTTTCAGTATCTTGTATTTGTTTATGTACACCAGACTACTTAATTATAACTTTCCATTTGTCTTAAGTCCATCACAAGATTGTCGGTAAGAGATCGCTTTTAACGATAAGACCGCCCATTGTACCATTCTATGATTTATAAACCTCTAGCATTTGTTTATGGTTTGCAATAAAGAATATTCTATACTACATTACGGTCAGGGACCTCAGTAGCTTACTTAACTAAAGCCTCCTGTGTATCAATCTGGAGGTTGCAGGTTCCAGCCCCATCTGCGAGTGAATTTTTCTTTCACAAAATTTGTCTCAGTACGATAGACTTCCAATGTATGGGAGACTTAATGTGTTACGCAACCCGGGAAAAATCTAACCAGATGCGGCTGAATATATGTATTTTACATGAAACGCAGTGATAGCCTAATGGTATGACCATTGGACTGCCAAGTCGAAGATCTCGAGTTCGAACCCAAGGCACGCGCCTCTGACTTTTCGAATTCATGTGCGTATTAATAATTAATTATCACTCGCTTAAACGGTGAAGGAAAACATCGTGAGGAAACCTGCATATCTTAGAGATTTTTCTCGACGGTTTGTGAAGTCTGCCAACCCGCACTAGGCCAGCGTGGTGGACTACAGCCTAATCCCTCTCAATATGAGAGGAAACCCGTGCCCAGCAGTGGGACAGTATATGGGTTCATGATGATGAATTTGACTGTCAGGCTCTTTTGGCTTCTGAATAACACTAACAATATGTCATAGATGTTCGTATGACAAACTGGACCTGTACTTTACGTGCTTTCTCAGGCACGGAGGGGTCTCATATGTTAAGAACGGCCACTCAGAAAATAAATATTAATACAAAATTTATTTATTTATTTATTTCCACCATACAATTATCTTTACAGGTTTACCACCTAATGCGATAATGTAGTCAGCTATTATTAAAGCTAAACAATTAAAAAGAAAAAAAAAAACACTTACACTTCTTTACCTGCGTACCCAAATTCTTTTAGATTAGAAAATTGTTTGTTACAATATTATACAAACATTGTAAGCGCTAATAGTCGCGATGCCACACAAAATATTTGCAGTTATTTCAACCAAACATGAGCTAACAGTAAAGTAACTACACGTGACGTTACGTAATAGTTTTTCAAACAAACAAACCAGTAACGAGTTTCCAAACAAATAATGGCGATCGTATTCTGTAAATCAAAACATTCTGCAGTCGGATAGCAATTGCGGAGGGAGTTTCGGAACACTGCAGTGTAGTACATGGTGAGCAAAAACGTGAACTGTTCCAGTGATTAATTTTAATTGCCAAACTTGATGCTGGAAACTTAGCAGTAGATACCTAAAACAAATTGGTAAGTAAGTATTCGTTTTTTTTTAAGACAACGTCCGCTTTATTGAACGAGCCCTGTGCTGTAGTGGATTTTACAACCATAAAAATCAGTGAAAATATGAAAATCATAAAAATCAATGGCCAGCACAATCCAGCAATCTGTCAAATTTCTTTGATAGATTTTCAACTTTAATACAAAACAATAAGGTTAATATTCAATTGGAAAAATTTGACAGTTTTGGATAGCTTGACCTAATGGCGTCTGTACAGTCAACTGAGTTATGTCCGTCACTGAATATTATATAATTATGTGTAGCGCCCGAATTTACTGTTTGAATTGTAACTCTATTGCGGGCAATTTTAATAGATCTTGTTTACAAGTGCACTTAACGGTTTCATCAATTTACTCATGCTCATCATTTCACTTTAGAGTGAGGTTTTGGGTTCAATTCTCATGTCAAGCAATGTGTATCCGCGTTTGCTAAAATCAATTTATTACTTAAACTTAGATACTTTAGGAATATCTGATGACCTCCTTATCTCTATAAAAGTCCTCACATTTTTACTAGTTTTCTAAGAGATGTCCAAAAACATGTGAAACCTGCTTAAAGTTCATAATTTTAATATTCTAAAGGTTTTTTGTAAAATACCTCTGCAATTTAGAGTTATAACTGTTTGAAGTTTTAAGTAAAATCTTCATAATTTAGCATAAAAATAGCTGAAACCTGTAAAGTAAAATATTTTTGATAGAACACATTTTTTTATGCCTTCCGGACCTCCTTTCGATAGCCTTCCCCTTAACAGTATTCCAAAATCATTAAGGTCATGAACTACCACACTGTCTTTTTCGAACCAAACAAAAATCAATTAATCAAGATGTATTGACATTAAACTACAACATTTTCCTAGCTTTAAGAGCATCGTAGCGCTAATGTTTCTCATTAAAACAACAGAATTTGTGTTTGTATGTGTTTTATACTAAGTTTCTTTACAACTGCGTCACACTAGACCACCCATGTTTTATGGAAATAGTTTAAGAACCGAAACAGGTAACATGCATACATAATTATGTACATACTTTGTCCGTTAATTGTATGTTTGTAAAGTTTCCTGCTATCCAGACACTAGAAATTTATCAGTTACAACATACTGGTCCTCAATTTTTTGGTGTGATTCACTCCACCTTCTCTCATAAAAGCACTAAAACTAAGATATAACAAATAAACATTTTATTATTAATTAGACTATTACGGCACTTTCACCAAAAGTCGACACTAAGTTGCACGGTTCCAAAAATTGGGTTTTATGGAGCAGAATTGGCAAAAAACTCCATACACTCTTTAAAAAAAAAAATTGTGATCATCTTGGTGAACAATCTAAATCTGAGAAAATGAATAAATTGGAAGGGCAATTCTATACTTAAAATTCTGATACTTAGAATTTTACTTTTTATAATATTTACTATCTATTTCTGGATTGTGTTTCAAAGACAAAGTCGAAATATTTTATCAATAATGAGACTATTAAAATTGAGACTTTACAAAGTCAACAATATCATTAGTAATTGTAATAGTTTTCAACTTAAAACGAATTTAATCAATTATCGTTTTTTCTTCTTCAAAAGTTACGTATGTAAATAGATACTTTAATTTATGAACAACTAGCTTTTGTCCGCGATATCACCCACACCCTAAAGAGCTTTTTAGCCAAAAGGTAGTATCTCTGTACCAAATTTCATTAAAATTGGTTGAGCAGTTTAGGCGTGAAAGCGCAACAGACAGTCAGACAGTGTTACTGTCGCATTAATAATATTAGTAGGGCTTTCGTCAATTTTTTTTCGTCAAGTTTGTTTTTTTGTAATCTACTTACACAAAACTAATCATAATTATACTAGATGTCATTAATAAACAATAGATAAAAGATATTTTTCACTATATTGTTCAGTTAATTTGTAGCTCATCGCATCGCCGACTCACTATCAAACCGTGACAAATTGGCAATTGTTTCGCTTACAATTCCGCTTTTACTTGAATATTGGCATCGAATTTATGAATTATATTTTCATTTATGTATTTGATCGTGCGTATACTAAACTAATTGGTTTAAATCGAACTGCATCGGTGAGGTAGAACAAAATACCTATCCATGAACAGTTTCATCACAGTATCGGTAATTATTCTGATGCTTTAAAAATCCACCCACAACCCATAGCTATGCGCAGATGAAATTGATAAAAGATTTGCTAATCAAAACTGTTATTTAACACTTTTGTTTTCTTTGTTAAATTAATGTAAGAAATGTGTATCTATCTATACATATAAATAAAATTGAAGTGTCTGTTTGTAATATGGAAATAACCGCTTGTTACTACATGCATATGAATAAATATACGGTACATACACCAAAATAACATTCTTTTTTAATTTTTGTCTGTCTGTCTGTCTGTTGGCTGGACCGATTTTGACGGGACTTTTATTGGCAGGTAGCTGATGTAATGAGGAGTAACTTAGGCTACTTTTATTTTAGAAAAAACTGAAAATAAATGATAATTAAAATAAAAATGCAAAACAAAAACTAAATAAACTAATTAACTTTTTTGTTAAATTCCACGCGGACGAAGTCGCGGGTACAGCTTTTACAAATAAGAGCACTTCTCGCCGTTAAACCTTTACGTTTGGCAAGTATACTATGTTAAGTAGTCATGGAATGTTGTCATTGAAAAGCAAATAAAAAAAAACTTATCCCTTTTTTTATAGTATCCTTATAGATCCTCCGCCACCCGGGGAGGTGGCACGGTATGTCAGACTCGTGCCGACTGAAAACTGCACTTGCCTACACTTGCCCAATAGTCATGGCCATGGGATCCATGAAATTCGCCACGAACATGACAGGCTGTGGTCTAGCAGTCGCTGGACTCCGTCAATTAGCGAGGCCTTGCCTTGCCTCATATTTGATGGCACGCGTGTGGCCTAAAAATTGTTCAAGCTGCTACATACCACGCCTGTATTTAACGACATCTGTAGTCTAGTGATTTAAGAGTCGGACTGCGAGGACAAGGTTATGGGTTCGATTCCCACAGGACGCAAATATTTATATGATAAAAATTAAGTTTTTGTACTCGTCTGGATGTTACTTATGTATTTACAAAAAAAGTACATGAGTATTATATCCACTGTCTAGTATTCCTGGTACTTCGATAGTAAAAGCAGAGCGTGTATTATACAAGGTCTTCTTGTTTGGGACAAGATCTTGCAATGTAAAATGTCCCAAATATGTTTATTATTTTATTTTTTTCGGGAGAACAAACAGTTACACAATTTTCTTTGTCTATGATCTTAACGTTCCATTATATGTGATTGTGTAGCCCACAATGTTACTCACATTTTAAATAAATACATATTTAGATAGCGAACGGAAGTAGAATAGGATATATTAATATACTTTCCCGAAGACTTAGGCAGAGCTGTATAAATGTATGCCCAGTATGCCCGCCTCTAGTATGTTTATATTGGTGAATTAATCAAAACTGAGCTGTTAAGGGAATATCATAAAAAAATCACTAATGACGCTTTACTTAACTTGGAAATCGAACTTAGAACCTCTGCCGTGAAGTCGTGTAAATGGCCACTATAATAGTGAGGCGGTTTTGTGCAACTACAAACCTTTTTACAACCAACTTTAAACCGCGTCACAACAAGCGTAACGCTTTTGTTTAAACCCTCCAGATTCTCGGCCTGATTTATAAATGCAATTAATCAGACTGAAATATCAGCCCAATTATCTCGTTGGATCCTACGACTTTTTTCCTCGGTTGTTAGTGGGTTAACGTACACTTGTAAAATTATTGTCAAATTATTGGGTGTTGAGGATCTGAGTAGGATCGAAAATAAATTAATTATGAGTATAATAGGTTCTAGTGTAAGCGAATTGAATTGAAATGGCAACAGACTTCTAACGACGTTTGTGGTCAAATAGTTTGAGTATCGGAGTGCTGATTACGAGGTTGTGGGTTCGTTTCCCATAGGACACAAATATTTATGTGATTAACATAAGTGTCTGTATTAACAAAAAACATACTATTATATCCATTATTACACATGCCGCCTTTTTACCATCATAAGTCTTACTCCACCTGTCTTTAATATGGCTGATCATGTGCTCTATCTAGCTTCACTTAAGTCTATGATACGTTTTTAACATCTTGAATTTTCGATAATGGATGAACTTTTCAAAAATATCCTCATTCTCCGAACGTTTTACCAAGAATGTTGGAGTTGCACTCAGATTGGATGCGGCTGAATATCAGTATTTTACACAAAGCGACTGCCATCAGACCTCCGCAACCCAATTTTGGGCAATACCTGAGGATAGACTGTGTATCAGAATTCTTCTTCAGGTTTATAGGTGTTCCTATGACAACCGCGATCAAACGCTTTACGTTCCTTCCTAGGGGTACCGATATGTTAAGAATGGTCACCCATCCATAGACTGACCGTGTCAAGCGCAGCTTAACTTTTCACATCGGTCGATGAGCATTCTTTTTACTTATCTATGAGCTCTTCAATCATTGCTTAAAATGAAAACTCTAATCAGCTGATCCAAAAAGGCACAAATCTATTACGCTGCATCGATGCCAGTTTCGAAAAGTAATCGATTATAGAGCAATTCGCGTGGAAAATCAAAACCTGTAGTGAACATGATGGACTGAAGATCGTGACGTAGCACGCATTGTGGTTGACATGGCTATTTGTTCCCACAGAGGAGGGCATTTAGCACTAACGGCACGACTACGAGACGTGACGTGCGGTTTCAGCTGTAATTGGAGTGGAAACTGTGACTAAGTCTATATTAAAGTGGTTCGTTACAAAGATGAAGGCTGGATTCTTTTACTGATATTTCTTATAAAGTAATGTATTAAAACAGCATTTTGATGTATCATCGTGTAGACAATTCGAAACACCTACTAGTGTTCACATATTTTGGAAGTTGGAGGCTTCATATGACTTTGTAAGCTCATAATATCAATAAATCATCATCGACCCATTTACTGTCCCACTGCTGGGAACTTGTCTCCTCTCCTTGAGAGGGATTAGGCTTTAGTCCACCACGCTGTCAATAAATATTTATTATTTAACAATATCTTAAATAAAAAATAAGTCTAACATAGAACTAAATTCTATGTTAAATAAATTCAGGACGATTTTGTAGTGAATATAAAGAAGAAGTGGGTGTTTTTGAAATACATCGATATTTATTTATTTTAATGAAATAAAATTTGACGACTCGTTTGGCGCAGCGGCTGAGCGATCGGCTTCTGTGCCACGCGTTGTGGGTTCGATCCCCGCACGGAGCAAATATTTGTATGACCTACAGGTGGTTGTTCCGGGTCTGGGTGTTTGTACAAATGAAAGTTTGTGTTTGTAAACGCATCCACGATACAGGAGAAAATCCTAGTGTGAGGCAGTTTCATTAAAAAAAATTATCATACAGTAATTTAAATATACAACATTTTATTTGACAAATACTACTGATTCCGATTTACACCACAACTAGAATGAAACAACAAAATTTAATCAAATTAAATTCTCCTTTACAAAGCCACCTCGCACAATATAAATACCTTCCACCGCTCACTCGCGCGGTTCAAAGGAGCTCGTGTTACGTTAAGGCTTCGCTGAATATCATCATTTTTCCTTGTTACCAACAAGGTGGGTGTTCTCTTGTAAAGTTGCCGGGATTTCCCCTGATGGTGACAGATCATACATAGTATTACCGGGGAATATAAAGAAATTCATACATCCACGTTACGATGAAACATTACCGTCTGCTTGCGATCGTTACGGAAAAGGTTTTATACTTTTTGAATGAAGTTTATTTTGCGCGTGTTTAGAGCGGAGGGATGGGAAAGCGGAGTTTGTGTGACGCAGTGGTAATGTCATATTTGCATCTAATGAGACGTTACTATGTACTGTTTATTTTTACAATATACAATTTCGCCTACAGTTGCACAAAGTAAATGCTCTTTCGTAATGGATCACTAAAGCTTATGATTTCATTAATTGAATCATGACGCAAAAATCAACTTTAAGATCAATTAATGTTCAACCAAAAATGTAACCAATAGGCTCTTTTGACACTTCATTAATTCAAAGTAAAGAACCCTTAAAATCAAATTTAATGTTTCTTTCCGCGACAAGTTAATGGAAGATTATTACATAATGATAGCCTTAAAATTTAAATAAAACTACTTTTTACGGATTTTATCGCGAATATTGATATTATTGATCCCGACGTTTCGGACCCTTTACAGCGTCCATGGTCACGAGTAGACTGAGACCATGGACGCTACGAAAAGTATAATATTCGCGTAAATGTCAGAAATCAATATGATAGCCTTAAAAGTTAAAGATCGTTACTGCAGCTGACAGAGAAAGCAAACTGTTTTTTGTGAATAATTACGCGAGACATAGAAGCTGTGGATTATATATATTTATAATTAATATATTTATTTAACAAAAAGCATTTCACACATTATGGAACATAATAATGTAAGATACAATGTGGAAAATAACAGTTGCTACGGAGGCATACGGCTCTATTTTTAAAATAAAACTATTCTTACTAAAACCGCCTAAAAAAATATAACAGTAAACCTCTGAATATCTTTAGTGTTTTCAATTTAAAAAATGTTTTATATAAATAGCTATATCTAGTATAGCTTCTTATATTTAACTAGTGGTAGCGGGAATGCTACGCTTGGGTTCGAATTCTAGGTCGAGCAAAGTATTATTGAGTTTTTCTATTAAATTCTCAGCAGCAGCTAGGAGTAATATTAATGTAAAACCACGAGTGTACTTTAGTACACCTCTGCCTAACCCTCCGAGGAATAAAAGCGAGATGGTATGTTGTTATTCTCATATTTTACTCGGAGCCTCAGCGCTGTGCTACATTATTTTTCTCAGAAAGTGACTCATTAAATAGACTCAATTAATCTAAGTTTATCCCGTAGAGGAAAACAGTAATGGCGCTGTGTACCCAGCGTGTATAGGGAACCCCGTTCAATTTTACTGCAGTAAAGGGCGTCACACACCGCGAAGGTACTATAATATTTTATGTTAAGATAAAATATCGCTCACTATACAATTTGTATGAACTATCACAAACGGCTAAGATAATATATATTTTCATATTACAGTATTTTAAGCTATCGAGCGATATTGAAATTTTATGTTAAGATTCGAAATATACCTATCTTAACAGGCTAGCTTAACATGCAAAATATATCGCAAGATCCTTATACCTCTGTATAAGAATCTTGCGATATATTTTGTATGTTAAGCTATTATGTTATAATTATAGTATGCTATAGTTATGTTGAGTGTACTCCAAGCCTTTGAATGATTCGAGCGGATATATTACAGTAACTTAACCGTGTGTGATACCATAAGATACTATAATAATTATTTTATATCCAGGCATCTTAACATAAAATATTATAGTATCTTCGCAGTATGTGACGCCCTTTAGTCGTCGTAGTTGTTTTCTATCTAGACTCGGTGTTACGCCAGCGTGGGGTGTATTCAATAATATCGCTAGCGATAATTGTGTTAGGTAGGTATTATAATTATTTCTTACCCATCTTTTTATAAGACTGGATAAGTAACCCTATAGTAATATAGCATACCATCTAGCTTATTTACCCAAGGATCAGTTGTTGTTCACCCATAGTATGGTTTGTTTTTAAATCTGTGCGATAAGAGGCAAGTTTATTGCCATTTATCAGAGTCGAATTTAAGATCCAAGCAGCAATTTAGAAATTCTTAAAAAAAAACTCTTGGGCCTGTACTCCACCTGGGAATCAAACCCAAGTATTTACGATCAGCAGCCACGCTTGCGCTTACTATACCGATGAGGATAATTATTTTATTGAAATGTAAATATTTTAAACATTATTAAAATATTATATTATATAGGTATTGAAATTTGCATATTTTATATAATATGTTTACGTGATATATGTCATCTGCTTATAGGTACTGCGCTGACGTCATTTCTTTAAACTATTGCATAAAAATATAGTTTCTTTATCTACAGGCCCAGAGCAGGTAATTTTACTTCTTGGCTTACTTACTTAAGCAAAATAAACTAAACAAAGTTGAGCTTTATCAGATAACTTGAAAATTCACAATAATATTGTTAATAATAAAATTATCTATAAAATACAAACGCTAAACTTTTTAAAGGCGAAAATCTTAAAATGCTCCAATCTAATTTTCACGCAACAAATATTTTCGAAATAATAATCTTTAATTCTGACGCAATGAAAATTAACTTACTGCCATACTCAGTGACATCAATTAATGTTAGTGGTTTATTAATTGAAAATTTTTATAAAATGTATGGTACCTACCTTCTCTTCTAAACTAGCAGTAATATTTGTACAATTAGTGTACCTGTGTGACCTAGCGCAGCTGACTATTTAGGTCCTGTATTAAGATACTACAGGACCTAAATAGTCAGATGCGCTAGGTCACAGGTCACAGTTTTCACCTACAGGTAGTTCTTTTTGCGGGCAAATTGTGTATTTTAGATTTTATTTTGTAATAGTAGTTTCTAAATTCTCTATCTAAATTCTGACGTTACAAGAGAAAACATGAGAAAGATACAGACAGAAGAAACAAACAAAAAGAAAATACTTATGCCTGACGTATCTTTAAAGTCATGTAACAGCTCGACTGAGAGTTCGATGCATAGAAGTTTGTTCTGAAATGTTTCGAAGGTATATTGTTATATTCTTGAAATGGACCAATAAATTAAAATCGTTGCTTTTCTGTTGATAATATTACTTGTATATATAAAAAAAAACGAAACTTTGCGCACGAGTTTGGTAAAATAAAAAAAAAGAAACAACACGCAGATCATCTTTGGTTTATGTGTCATTAAAATTCATGGAAATGTGTGATTGCGGCGGTAAGTAATGTACCTATAAAACATTAGCGAAACATCCGAATTCACTCGGAGTGACTGCTAAATAAATAATTTGTGAACGTCTGAAGAACTAAGATAACAAACTCTAAACGACAAACTAAGTTAGAAGCTTAATTGAAGTAACGCCCGCCATTAACTTGGGAGTATTAATATTTTTATTAAGGCTCATGACCTTGAGGGTAAGTAAAATTTTATCTAAAAGGCAGAACTGTACTCACCGCGGTCAGTCCGTGGATGGGTATTTAAACTATTCGAGATCCCGCCGCTGTCTATAAGTAGATAGTATAGTAAAGTAATCAGTATGGTCGCTATCCGACGACAACACTTTTTTTTTCATAATTATTATTATCCTTTTTTAATTCTGACGCAATGCAAATAAACTTACCGCCTTACTCAGTGATGTCAATTAATGTTATTGATTTAAAATAACAACTATACTATATATTGTTTGTTTCATTGAAAGCGCTAATCTCATTAGTTACTGTTTTGAATTGAAAAATTATTTATAGAGACTATATGTTAACATCACGCTATGACTAATAAGAGCCGAGCAAAAAGGAAAAAAGGCGGGTGACACTAAGGGGGCAGCTAATATTCCACACACATAGTTCTGTGTTAAGTTTGTGAGTCACAGGATCGACTCCTGCATATCGAAAACGTACACTACTGACTGACAGACCAGTGCGGCCAACATTCAAAAATGTTTTATTTTTCTTTATGTAGTCTCTTTTGTGTCCACTTCAGGATAAATGCCTAATCTATCTTAGTTCAAGATTTAATATTTAATTATTTCCTTTTTTCATGGTCTATGGTTTCTAGTCAGCCGAAGCAACTAAATTAAGTAAGATTTAACACTTCATACAACAAAACAGAATATCTATATTCCCAACACATCTCTCTTACCAACCTTTTGAATATTAAAAGCAAAACACATTACAATAAGCTCTCGTTTCAACACGAAACCGTTGTTTCACTAGCTAATCCTTATCCAAAGGTGTTTCGTATGAAATAACATGCACTGTAACTTTAGGGCCGCGTTAGACGAGAAAATAAAATATTATATTTTGTATTAGTAATTGGACAGGGTTTGAACCTGCGTCCCTCCGGTTAAGTACACCGGACGCTTTAGCTAAGCTTCCGAAACCATTGCCTGTGATGTCGAATTACTCTTCCTCATTCTTATAGGGACGTCAGCGACATCTATTGAAGACATATTAATAGAACATAGGATCTTGTTTAGGATACCATAATGCCACTAAGCCATAAGCCAAATACAAGGAAAACCTAGTTCATCAGATCACCGCTAGAGGCGCTATTATTATTCCACTACACATTTAACAGATTCGATAGCGACTTGCTCATTGAATTCTTGCTTCGGCTGCGACCAGTGTTAGAGTGAATACTGAATTTGGCAGTCATGTTTTCAAAGACAAAATCCGTTGTCGGTTGTCTGCAACCTACCTTAGGTAGGTATCTACCATTAACGTAATTGCCACTTGAATATTCAAGATGCCGGATTAGACGGGATGCTGTGATCGCCTGAACGCCTCATTTGTATGCCATTCGGCAATTTTGCATGAGTACAACATCAAAAGTTGTTTTGCGTATTTTACCCTATAGGTAGGGTAAAGGAGCTTTGTGTTATACAGCGTGTATTATTTTTATCGTGTGTAACACGCCTTTGATGTATGGACTTTAAGCTTTACCAGAAAATAATAACAATACTTTATTAATCACACAATATAAAAACATAAGATTTAAAGGGATTTTTGGTTTCGAAAGAAATTAAAAATAACATGTTGCCACACAATTATAATGCCATAATGTAATTACGATCACAAAATATTATGTAAGTGCTGTGCACACCTGTAAGTGACAGAGTCACTCTAGATTATAAGTTTAACGATAAGATACCATAAAAATGTATTAGTGAGTAAGTCGTTGGAGTGCCTTAATTTAAATAAATAAACATCACTTATTCTTCGAAAGGTTAGGCAGAGGTATACTAATGTACACCCACAGTTCGCCGGTATGTTTGAGTCCCATGTAGTAGCCTATTACCATTAACTGGGGACAAATTTAGACGATGTTTCTAGTGTCAGACTGTTGAGCACGTCGTGTGTTCGATTCCCACAGGACATCAATATTTACGTGATGAATATAATTGCTTGTGGTTATCTTGGTGTTTCTTTAATTGTATTATAAGTATGTATTTAAAAAAAAATACATAAGTTGTATTTCCATTGTCTAGTACAACCTCAAAGCAAAAATGTCTCAAATATTTGTATATATTAAAAATGTTCAACAAGCTTATTCAAATTTAAAGTTAATTTTAAGATAGCAGACCAACTCAACCGATTACATAATCTAAACTGAACAGAAACCAATCATCGTTCGCTCAGTAAGAACGTTGGCAAACAAATCAGATTATTACAACCAACCATTACACTGGATAACTCGCTCTACCGGCGAATCATTCCAACAAATGGATGTTGACCGTCGATGCATCTGTGTGCGTTTAATACGACAAATATTTGACGATCGCGATCCATTTCTCGATAATTGCTCGATGGTACTTAAATGGAATTTCCAATCGACTTATTCTAAACTAAGTTTTCCCGTCGATTCACTCGCATGAATGTCGATTATCGAGACGAAATCGATGACAGTGCCAACTGGTGATACTTTTTAGATCTTGTTTTAAAACTTGGCTTGTTGTTGTTGTATGTTAATATTTCCTTTGATTTCGTTGAAACTAGGTGTTCAGTGGTGAGGGGTCTGTGGCTAAGATATAACTACAATCTGTCAGGTTAAGCTGCGCTAGTCGCGGTCAGTCAGTGAATGGGTCAACCAGATCGATCGACGGCTTCACGTGCTCTCCAAGGCACGAAGGGGTCCCCCATCTACAAACCAACCGCGGCCAGTGCAGCTTCACCTTGCAGATCGGTTGATTAGATCAGTTATTATACTTAGCCATGTGCCCCTCCAAATCATCAACCCATATACTGTCCCACTGCTGGGCACGGGTCTCCTCTTACAGAATGAGAGGGCTATAGTCCACCACGCGGGCCTAATGCGGGTTGGTAGACATCACACGCCATCGAGAAAATCTCTTAGGTATGCAGGTTTCCTCACGATATTTTCCTTCACCGTTTAAGCGCGTGATAATTAACTATTAATACGCACATGATTTCAAATAGTCAGAGGTGCCTGCTCTGGGTTGGAACTCGAGACCTTCGACTTGGCAGTCCAATGGTCGTACCGCTAGGCTATTACTGCTTCTGGTTACATGTGAACAGTCTAATTTGAAAAGGCGATTACAGTACAGTAAAACTGGTAGAGTAAACAACACGGCAGCAAACGTTTCAATCAGGGTGACTGTCCCAGTGATTGGACGCAATCGCGCTTTAGAACGGTGTCCTAGTGCAAACAACCTCTTTAGACTACCCTATAGCTGAGTATATAGTATATTATGAGCTATAAACTTATGAAAATACTTACTTATGAAACTTATGAAATGAAAAAATAATAAAATGTTTCGGCGTTTCTTCTCAGAGGTCGTCAGCTAGGAAATGCCGGCTCCATCTAGTTTTAATTAATAATTAGTAATAAATGTCATTGATCATGTAACAATAAAAAAATGTAGGGTAGCTGTCAGTAATTATATCATCAAGACGCCCACCACCTCAGTCTACCCGTGACCATGGACGCTGTAAAGGGTCCGAAACGTCGGGATTAAAAATATCAATATACGCGATAAAATCCGTAAAAGTAGTTTTATTTCAATAATAAAATAAATTTAAAATGAGGTGATTTTTATTTTTATTCGAATTCTAAGCCTTAGGTAGGCTTTGCTCATGCTGCAGATATATTATATATAGGGTATCCAGTGCATAGTGTGACATACTGCGAAGGGCTATAGCTTAGGGAAGAGCTTGGCTCAACACCTACCAAACCAACTCCATAATAACCAACACCGCAAATATCTTGCCATCAAACAAATCTTGTGATCAAGTATTTTTTTCTTAATATTTTGGAAAATTTAGTATAACTTGATATCCGGAACACTGCAAATCATATAATTGTGTTATTTATTGTAGAAATAAAACTATTTTTATCGATTTTATTGCTATTATTAAACCCGACTTTTGGGATAATTTACAGCATCCATGGTCATGGCTCACCACTCAGTCACTCACTCAGTCTACCCATGACCATGAGGTAATTATAAGTAACAGTTCAGAATTTGGATATGTGCTCGATAACTGTCAATAGGCTCGTCCCCAACAACATGGAACCTAAATATTACTGACGAACCAATACCTCAGCAGTGCTGAGCAGAGATAGCCTCTGAGCAGTGATAGCCTATTGGTATGACCATTGGAAGCCAAGTCGAAGTTCTCGAGTTCGAATCCAAGGCGTACGCACCTCTGACTTTTCGAAATCATGTGTTTCAATTATAATTATCACTTGCTTAAACGCCGAAGGAAAACAACGTGAAGAAACCTGCATGCCTTAGACATTATTTGGACGGCTTGTGAAGTCTGCCAACCCACACTGGGCCAACGTGGTGGACTATGGCCTAATCCCTCTCATTCTGAGAGAGGAACCCCGTGCCCAGCAGTAGGACAATATATGAGTTGATGATGATGTGGCAATACCTCTGCCTATTCCTTTGAAGAATACAGGCGTATGTTTGTCTATTTATCGCAGCAGCAGTGTCATAGTATAACAGAGTTATGCAAATCCAATTTTTCTAACAAATGTTCGAACATATTTACTATTTGGTTTTCTGGTGAGAACATATCCAACACAGGAGAATCTCCAAATCTTTCCTTGTGTCACGTTTCGTGTAACAACTTATATGGAGATAAACAAGGGAAATACATCCTTTGCTCTGCTTGTAAATAAGTCGGTATACCTTGATATTAACTCAAGATACCAGGTAAGAAAACTTGGTGGCGAAAGTCATGAACCATGGCCGTGGTATATAGGGCAAGTGGAGGCAAGTGCAGTTTTTAGTGGGAGAAGTCCAATATCCTCCCCAGGTGGCAGAAGAATCAAGAGAATGTTCCGTACTTAAAAAAAGTTAATAAAACTTTCTCAAATGATCTTATTATGTTTTACACAAAAACAAATCAATGAACACACGTGGAAATTCAACCAATCCAAACTCTATCCAATTACAATACATCTCTATTAATTAGCTATCGAGCCGTCATGGACAGATCGACACCAAACACAATCGCTTTCCAACGAAATAATAATTAAAAGGTTCACAATAAGTCTTTCAAAGCACGTCGATAAGGTTTTGTCACAATGGACAGGGAAACAGAAACAACAGGAGCACAAGCTTTTGTTAGAGTCCAACAATGAGGTAAGTGAAAAAGGCTGAATTGACAGCAGGGGAGAAGAATTCACTGGATTTGTATGACGACTTGATGTCCATGCAATAGCAACTCATCAATAGAATTATTTCTTTGATCTTAAAAATTAAAAATTTTGTTGCTTTTTTAGTAAAAAAACAACGCACGCACAGTCCGCCGAGCACAGGGCTTTTTCGTTGTGGAATTTATAATATGTGAAATTTACAAACAAACAATAATAGTCACAAAGTAAACCGAGACTCAAAACAAATATCTGTGGATTACGCAAGTATTTGTAAAGGTTGGGAAGCCAATCCACGACACTCGATGGAACGTTATCTTAACCACTACGCCAAACATGCAGTCTTGCAGTTTTAAATCAAAACTTTAGAGCCTTTGACATCGGCGCAAAGTTGCTAGCCTTTCTGTTTTTTATCGGTTGCATTTCGGGAAGTGTGCATTGGAATTACAGAGTTAATTACATTTTATCCTTCAATCCCTTTCCACTGTCGGACGATCAGACGTTCGGCGATGCGCCATCCTTAAATGGTTGACATCCCACTTCTACTCACAAAGAGTTTTCTTAATACTTTTATGCCTATCGCCAAGGACTGGAACTGATTGCCGGGGTATGTGTTTTAAGGTAATTATAATCTGACAGACTTCAAAGCTCGAGTGAGCAGGTTTTTGCTAGGTAAGCGTGCTCCATCTCAGATCACATTATTGCTTACCAACATGCAAAATAGTTGTCAAACGCAGACCCACTGAAAATAAAATAACGTTCTACCAAAATAACAGACACCATTTTAAATAAGAATAACAGATGAAAATGAACTAATCCCTGTCTTTATCAAAGCGATTGAAACGATCCAATTCAAAATTCGAAAGCAATCAGCCGCGTTCCTCAAACGGTACTCGTTCAAGCGCAAAAACGCCCCGGGTCTTCGTGCCGGTCCGGCGCGATCTTGTAATAACCGACGCAAACTGGTTCCGACCGGTAATATCTCGCTTCAACCAGTTTTGCTCGAATTAGCTAACGGTCCGGGTGGCAGCGTTGCGTGCCGACCTCTGGGCCTGTGTGCATATGTAATTGATGTGCTTTTCCCTTCAATTTAACGCCACACGTAAGTGTAGCATTGAACGTATTTCAACTTTAACGCACACTTTTGATCGTTCTCGTGAAACTATGCAAAGATTGTCATTATGATTGCAAACAAGTTGTCTTAATGAATAATTTTTATAAACAACATTTATTTTTGTACATAATACAAGCACGGTTTCGATTTGAAAAAATAGGGTCAATGCGTCTAAATAACTGAATATACATATACCATGACCCCAGTATTCCCCGAAGGGTTAGGTAGAGGTGTCTTATTGTTGTACTTATGCTTCATCAACCCATACACTATCCCACTGCTGGGCATGGGTCTCCCCTCAGATCGAGAGGGATTAGGCTATAGTCTACCATGCTGGTGGGTTAGCAGACTTCATACACCGTCGAGAAAAACCTCTAAGGCATGCAGGTTTCCTCACGATGTTTTCCATCTTCCGTTTTAAGCGACTGATGAATTCGAAAAGTCAGGGATGCATGCCTTGAATTCGAAGTCAAAACTTATTACTTGGTAAACAAATGATAATATCTCTAGGCCATCACTGCTTTACATAATAACTCGTAGTTCTCTCAAAAACTGTGCTTGCGACCACTAGAACGATAAGGCCATTTTTGACCATGTATTTTTAAAAGTAAGATAGTTCAAAAATGGGTCTTTAATCTATCGGATTGATATATATGCTTTACGAATAACCCAACACAATAACTAAGTCATATATGTAAATAACAAACAAAAAACAAAGCTGAAATACGGTCCACAATTCAAAAAATATAATTGGCCGCATCTGAATACGTTCTCAATTTGGATTTGTTAATCTCGTGCCGCGAGGGCCCGTGAGATCCATTTAGGTAATTGATACATACGCCCCGTCAATTTAACGATGGCCTGTTACAGAACATTTACCCTGAAAGCAATCGAAAGTTAATTATAGATAGTTTTCACCTTGTGGGTAACTAAATTAGGGATTAACTGGTGTTAATTCTGTTATCTATAAACTCAGCTAATTTAGTCACTCTTCTATTAGAAATAAATATCTAGAAAACTCAGGTTTTGAAATAGCCTTACAGCTGCATTTTTCTTATGCAGCTGCCAAATATGAGGTCCTGGGTTCGATTCCCAGGTCGAGTAAAGTGTTATTGGGATTTTCTATGAAATTCTCAGTAGCAGCTCTGAGTTATTGAGGGTTATTAATGGTAATGGGCTCGCCCTCTATTACATGGGACCTAAACATGCGAACTGTGTGTGTACATTAGTACACCTCTGCCTAACCCTATGAGAAATACCCGTGATGGTAAATTAAGTTTTGTTATGTTATACTTCCAATTATATCATCATCATCTTCCTGCCCTTATCCCAATTTATTTGGGGTCGGCGCAGTTTGTCCTTTTCTTTCATTCATCTCTGTCAGCCGTCACATCATCAGTCACTCTCTTTTCTATCAAGTCCGCTTTAACACTCTCCATCTACCTTTTATTTGGCCTTCCTCTACTCCTCCATCCCTCCACATTCATATTTATCACTCTTTTAGTAACATGCGTTTCATCTCTCCTCATCACATGCCCATACCATCCCAAACGGTTCCCTTTAAATTTTTGTGTCAATGGCGCCTTATTTTGTCCATTCTGGTTACTCTGTACACATCCACATCCACATACTTCCAATTATATATTTGCAATTATTTCTCGTTCATGATTATTTCGGGATACTTACGAACTTCAATACCAAACGCAATAACAAGCACCCAAAACAATCTCTCGTAAAAAAAATACATTAAGCTGCCATAATCATATCTAAACACGGTTATTAAAGGCCTTCCATTGTCTCCCACAAACAAATAAAAACAAAAAGATCCTTCCCTTTTTCTAAAGCAGCAGTCATTGTTACGAAGATTACGCTTTTCATTCACCTCTGTAAGGGTTTATAGTCACGATGCTGGATGCGATGTCGAACAGCGATCGTTTCGTTTCGGTTTAATTGAGATACTTTTTTTTTATATAAGATTACAAACAAGTATAAGCTCGTGGCTAAGTTATTTTCTGTAAATAGATCCTTTAAAGACACACAAGGTGGGCCGTATGGTTGGTTGCCACCTTAATGGTATGATGATAAGATATAAAAAATTAAATATTATGTAAAAAATAAAAAAATTGACATCGTATACCTCCGCCTCACTCATGACTATACTACTTTTGAATAGCTTCACTATTCCAATTCCAAAGAATAGTTAGGTAGTATTTTACTGATAAGTACAATAATAATAATATTTTCTTTTCCCTTATTCAATAGTAATAAAAATAGACTTAGCGTTATATTAATCTTCTGTAAGAAGTCGTTCGTCATCTTACTTCGAATAATCGTCAGATTTCAGTCTATATTTAACTCAACCCACAGTCCTAACAAAAGCAGACTTCGAATAAAAATTCTTATCACAGCGACAATCATGTTGAGTAGGCAATCTCTTCGAATAGCCGGCTAGCGCTAGAAGTTCAGCTTCGATCAAAAATTTTAAATTGAAGTACCGGTAAAATGTGAGAGAATTTTTGGTGTTCAAATTGTGTGGAGTTGTAATTGCGTCGACTCATTGCTTGGTATTATCGTGGCCTGCTGTGAACATTTGGTCTATGTTTTAAGGGAGCATAATAGAACTGCAATTATTATGCGGTTATTATACACGGCTACTATGCTTAAAATCCTGCTTCGATTCGGGTTGAGCAATGTTATTGAGCTTTTCTATGAAATTTTCCGAAGCAGCTTGGAGTTTTGATTAACTTGGTTAATGGCAACCTCGCCCATTTACGTGTGACCTTAATATACTAACAAGCTGTGGGTGTACATTAGTACACCTGCTCTTTACCCTTCGGAGAATACAGGCGTGATGGTTTATTTTATGTTTATTGGTATTATAACAATAATTTAGATTGACAGTTCACCTTTGAACTGTTATTTATGGATAAATATTTTTACATTTTTAAATAATGTCTGGAAAACTGACAATGAAAATAGATCACACTACAGAAGAAAACAATTATTTAGATCTGCTACGTCTTGATGATGGGTGTTTTCTTCAACATATTGTCCGCTCGCATGCATTTTCAACTCTGTCTGGATAATATTAAGATAATTTTTAATTCTATTTGTCTATTCAGCCGGTAACATCCACTGCTGAGTGAAGATCTTTTCTCTATTCCGTCACTGTCGTCTTGTGCAAGTCGCACCCACCGACCAATTTTAATAATAAATGGAAAATGAAAATCAGATTTTTTACCAAATCTACGGTAACCTTAACTCGCCCTTTAATTACGTCACGCATTCGTCATAGCCGCCATTTTTATTTTGTATGATTCCCGTATCGCGCTCGATGAAGAGCGATGACCTTCCTCAGGCAAGTTTATTTTATTACCACTTGAAGAACTTCTACCGAGTTGCGTGTTTATGACATTTCATGGGCACGCCTCTTCAGTATATATGTGACATTTATTTGAATGAGTGAAATAATTTAGGTGCTTGTATTTTCGTGGAAAAGCTTTTAAAAAATAGAATTTTTTCACAACGAGATTTCATTGTGATGTGTGTGATGAGGAATAGAGTGTACTTACACAGCGAGCTGCCTCATAAGCCAAGTGGTCTTAAGGTTTAAGAGAGGTAGGGCATAGTGGGAGTAATTCCACTCAAATTGGAGCTGCCCGACTGGGGAAGTACCTTCGCCTTGCAGAAAATAGAAGTGAAATAAGACTGCTTTGAGCTGTGATGTGTTTCTTACGGTGAGCAAGGATGCCAGTGCTCCACGAGGAAACGTTGCGTTGACAGTGGGGGGACTTTGACCCTCATACTGCCAATCCAACTATTCCTCTTTCGTATTACAGGGTCGGCAACGCGCAAGTTACACCCCTGGTGTTGCGAGCGTCTATAGGCTACGGTAACCGCTTACCATCAAGTGGGCCGTATGCTTGTTTGCCATCTTAGTTAGTCGTACAAAAAAGCGCAACTGCTACTCTCGGTTTTAATCGAACCCACGACCTCGTGTACAGCAGTTCGATACGCTAGACTACAGACATCGTCAAATACCTATCATAAAGGCAGCTGCTACTGCTTAAAGCTGCTAGCTTGAAGTGGAACTGGGCTGGATATATTTATCGCATGTCAATTTATGAGCTGTAGTCTTAACAAAGTACCGAATGGGTCTCACAAAACGGAAGACAGCGCGGCAGGCCTAGACGGAGACGCAAAATGAGCTTGACTTATTCTGGAAGGATTAGCCCATAATAGCCTTAAACCATGAGGAATGGAAGGAGGGTAGAAAGGCCTTTGCCCTGCAATGGGACGATAAGGACCAAATAATAATAAGGTAAAAAGTACACTAAAATTGTCTTTACAGAAACATCATTTATCATATTTTATCTATTTGACAGCGCTTCCTAACGCGTCATCAATCAAGACATATCTTGTATTAGAACTATCCACTCATCAGCTACTACAAATACGTCTTATTTAACAGAGGACACTAACTCAACCGCAGTCCAGTCGTGGCCCATGAGTCATTTAAAGCAAGATTAATTGGACAGCCTGAAGCGATGTCGTTGAGTGCATAACTGGCCGAGTGCCGGCTTGCAGTCCATCCTGACCACACTTGACAGGTTGGAACAAATCAAACGCACCACTAAACGACCTCGATTGCGTATTAACGAGATATGGAGCTATTTGTATTCCTCAGACTACTTAGGCTGTTTCGATTACACCATTACTTGCGTTGAATTGGCTTTTGGTATGTTATAGTTTATGCCAGTAACTGCATATATCTTTGAAATAAAACCACTTATCAATATTATCAATGCCGGCGTTTCAGACCCTTTACAGCGTCCATGGTCACGGGTAGACTGTCTACTGACTATTATGTATATTGAGAGTAGTTTTATTTAACAAATTATCAACAATTAGATAATAATAATAATAAATATGGATGGGACATTTTTCACAATCTATCGACCATCTAGTCCCAAACTAAGCAGAGTTTGTAATATGGGTACTAGATATAATACCTATATACTTTTTTATGTAAATAAGTACTAACATGTAATACATATATCAACGTCTAATATTCGTATAAGTTTCAGAAATCGATAATAATGCATTTTTCTTTCTTTTTCAGTATCGCTGCAGTCGAGGTAACTTGGCGGGTCTTTAGGCGTTTCGCACCACGAGCGATTCGAACCGCGGTGTGAATCGCCCAAGTACTGTTTTTAAATGGGGCCATTCGCACCGTAGTGGTTGAAGCGGTGCGAATGGCCGACGGTATCTTTTGGAATGGGTCGATTCGGACCACGGGGCGAAACGAACTAATGCTCCTTTCTTGAGTCCAGTTTGACTCATATCACACATTTAAGGATTCCAATTATTTATTCGTACTGATACACTGCGGTCCGAATCAACCCCATTACAAAATGTTCTTGGGCGATTCGAACCGCGGTGTGAAAAAACCCATTTAAAAAGAGCTCTTGGGCAATTCACACCGCGGTTCGAACCGCTCGTGGTGCGAAATGCCTAAGGACCCAACTTGGCGGCCAAATAGTAAATCTTTTTTGGAAGTAGATTTGAATAGATAAATATGTAATATTTAATATATTAACAGAATATTCCTTATACATACACCCAAAAATTATGCAAAGATAAAAATAGATGAAAATACTAGTCATATTAATTGGTATGTGATAGTTTTTCTAAGCAAAAAAAGGGTGAACAACAAGACATCGCCTCAAGAGTTTTTATTGTGAACATCTCTAAAGGTTTAATCACTCAGTTAAATTAAATTGCGTAAATAAAGCACTTTCTTTTGTAAGAAAAAGCGTAAAAAGTAAACTTAATTTACTTTAAGTTGCTTCTAACAAAATGGAAATCCGCACTTACGCAAATTACGCTTTATGAGTTAAAAAATAAACGGGCCTATAACAGACATCTCATTCGTACTTAATAAATGCGCTTTGGTTTTTGAATAGCTAGGTGTTGTTTTACTAGATTAACTGTTAAAAATCTAGCATAACATACAACTGATATACTACCAAAAGCAGCCTAGTGGTATGACCATTGGACTGCCAAGTCAAAGGTCTCGAGTTCGAACTCAAGGCACGCACCTCTGACTTTTCGAATTCATGTGCGTATTAATAATTAATTATCACTCGCTTAAACGGTGAAGGAAAACATCGTGAGGAAACCTGCATACCTTAGAGATTTTTCTCAAAGGGTAACCCGTAATAGGCCAGCGCGGTGGACTATATAGCCTAACCCTTCTCAGTATGAGAGAAGACCCGTGCCCAGTAGTGAGACAGTATATGGGTTTATGATGATTATCATGATACAACTGCTTTCTCAAAGAGTACGATAATAATTACACTGATCAACTGATCTGCAAGATTAAGCTGCGCTAGCCGCTGTCATTCTGTGGATTGTTGACCAGTCAACACATCGAGATACTTTGGTGCCTCGGAGAGCACGTAAAGCCGTCGGTCCCGGTTGTCATACGAACACCTATGACAGTCGTTAGTTATAGCCACGGTACGAAAAGCTGTGTCCCTGCGATCGCCAATCCGCTTGCCCCGCGTGGCGATTATGGGCATATCCCCCTCATGAGCAGAGCACATAAAAAACGGCCCCCAGTTCCCGGTAGCCCTGCTATTCTCGACCAAGGCGGCGGTCATAGTAACGGCAGGGCGGGGGGTGCTAAGAATCCCCGGGCTACGGAAGGCCGCCCATCCTACCTGACCCTGGCTACGTACAACGGACGCAGTCTGAGGCTAGACGCACACCTAGCGCAGTTGGAAGTGGAGCTGGAGAACATAAGGTGGCACGTTTTGGGGTTGAGTGAAGTCCGAAGAGAGGGAGAGGACACCATCACCCTAAACTCGGGCCACCTTCTGTACTTCCGCGAGGGTGATAAAACATCCCAGGGTGGCGTAGGGTTCCTTGTCAGTAGGGCCCTCTCTAATAGCGTTGAAGAAATGTCTAGTGTATCGACTAGGGTAGCATACCTGATAATCCGACTATCACAACGATATTCCATTAAGATTATTCAGGTCTATGCACCGACTTCGGCACACTCGGACGATGAAGTGGAAGATATGTACGAGGACATATCTAGAGCCTTGCATAACACCACAAAGGCTCACTTCAACGTTGTTATGGGGGACCTTAACGCCAAAGTGGGATTTCGGAACTGCAGCGAATCTAGAATAGGACCTCATGGATATGGATGTCGGAATCACAGGGGGCAAATGCTGGTCAACTTCCTAGAGAAGGAGGGGCTCTTCTTAATGAACTCCTTCTTTAAGAAGAAGCCGCAAAGGAAGTGGACCTGGCAAAGCCCCGATACTGTGACGAAAAACGAGATTGACTTCATCATGACGGATAAAAGGCACATATTCAGGGATGTCTCCGTGATCAACAGGTTTAATACCGGATCTGATCACCGACTTGTCCGAGGCTCCCTGAATATCAATTTAAAGCTCGAAAGAAACCGTCTGATGAAGTCCACGCTCCGACCTAATCCACTCCATATCATGACGGGCAGCGAGCAGTTTCAAAAGCTTCTCGCTGACAGATTCGCAGCAATGAAACCCACCGAGGATCTTGACGAGGCCCTACAAAACGTAGTTGAAACGCTGAAAGATGAGGGCATCAAATTTTGCCAAAAGCGGCATAAAGGTAGAAAGTCTAAACTCTCGGACGAGACTCTGCGGCTTATGACAAAAAGACGGGAAACTACCCAATTGACTTCGTCAGACAGGTCACACCTTAACAATACTAGTATAGGCTGATGATGAATATCACGCGGTCAGATTGTGGAACTCGGGATAGTAAACCTGTCTCGATTTTTAAGAAACGTGTCAAAGAACACAATTTTTCTTCAATATGATAACTTCGTATGTTTGCAACTATTATTATTTATATATTGTTTAGAATATATATGTATATATTTGTGTATATATTTACTATGTGCAATATCTATGTATTTATTAAAGTATATGTGTACTTTGTATTTATTATAAATGTTCGCCTGTATAATTATATTAATTAGTATTTGCTTCTTTTCACACTGCTGTCTACATTTCTTATTGTTCAATTCTCCTCTCGCAGGTCTGCTGGAAGAGATTTCTTTAGAAATAAGCAGTACCTTTGTACTAAATAGTCCTAAGTAAGCTGGCTCCTTTCTAGTTTCTAAGTGTGTACATAAATAAATAAAAATATCACTAGTTTAGGTAATTATACTTATTTTGTAGACAATGCCTGCACTGAGAAACTTGTCCCTTGCGGCAGGGGATTTTACAAACATACATGATAACGAACACAGTTGAAATAATACCCGAAACAATATCTATATAATTTGTCTCGGATGGGAATCGAACCCACGACCTCCGGTACAACGGTAGTGGCGAGGTGACCACCTTTGCAGTCAATTTTTATATTTTTATTTTTTTATATTATATTCCTTTTAGATAACGTAAAATATATCCCGGCAAATATTATAAATGTACATAGCTTTGTATTGTATCGCTTTCGGCTTCAACTAGGACAAAAGGTTTTACTGAATACGAAGCGTGATACGTAAAGCTGTTGAAAGCGCAACACGAAGCTCAAAGGTGGTTGCACGAAAGCAAACAATGACGTCACATTTCAGAGGCGGCCATTTATTTTCACTATTGTAAAAACTGAATTACGAATATACCTACGAGTTATCATGTATTTTTATACATATATGTTTCAAGTTAGTTTTCATCAGAAAGTTGTATTTACATAAAACGTGTGGTGATATATTTTCTTTCTTATTGAATTTTGAACCATAACATTTAAATCGAAAATTAATTTTGATGGGAAAAAGTAAAAGAAACACAAAAATGATTTGCCGATAAGCAAATTTATTCCAAGAAATATTACACATATCTTAATAATTACGATATGTCAAGAAGTCTTTAAAAAATCACCGAAATTACTTTTTTTTTAATTAACAAATATTTTGTAGAAAAATGTATAGTTAAATAATAATAATATAATAAAAAAGTATAATTAATAATAATAGTATATAAATTATTATACTTCGTATTATGTAATCGTAATGGAACAACATTTTCGTTTAAATAGTAGACAATATTTTGCGTTTTCATTTTGGCTGTAACTGTGATTTTTATTACTCAAATAAAATTTTCGCGAAAAGTATTCATGCGGGGCGGCTCCAACATATGTACTGAATAGAATGCATTTTATACCGCGGGCCTGTAAGTGATGTTGCTCGTTACCACAATATGTGTAAGGAAAAATATAGCCAGTTATTACAATAAAAAAATGAATCCTTGTTTGATATAAATTGATATGTAATATGTTAATTTTTTTCTTTAATTAAGTGAAGGGATGTTTCCTGTTTATTTAACCCACTAAAGTATTTTTAATGTACTATTTTATCATACTGTTGTTCAAGCCATCCCTAGTCTACTTCCATTATCATCGAGTTTTTAATTGTGGTTAATAATCTTCAACCATGGCTTCCATTCTTTAAAATTTATTTTATCAATAATAAATCGATATGTTGTTAACTAGCAATATCAGTGAACAATTTCAAATAATATTATATATTGTAGTGTTTTTTAAGCAAATATTTTTTAAAAAAAGCAACACTATTTTAATTATCATGATTCATCTTAAATCAAATGTTAATTTTGATCTGTTCAATTACCTATGTTATTTTCTATAAAAAATATTTGTTGGCTCGTAAAGTTCATTTATTTTAACATAAACTAATTATATAAATAATAAATATTATAATAATCTATTAACGCAGTAGATACAAGTAACAATTATTAAATACAAGTAACAATTGAAACTAACACATTTAATAAGTAGGAGAAAGAACTTTTCGACTTTACAAAATAATGTCGCAAAAAATCTAGCGAAATCGATTAACATTCAATATTTTTTCCTATTTATAGTATTCCTTCACATATAAGTATTACTATATACAATACACAAAAATTCTAAAACTATTTATCTAGGGTCATTTTCATTTTTACCCTAGAACCGACAACACCTTCGTATTAATTTTATATACACTTATATAATAATTATGAATGTTATTCATAATTTATAGAGTTATAAATTTTATAGCATCACAGTGTATTCATTTTCATTAAATTTTATTAATAGTAATTCAAAGTTTATATTAATTATTTCCTTATCAGCTAATCTTATTCAAGATACGGTGTCTATTAGAAGATAAAAGTAGATACTTTGTGTTATGTAATGTTGAAAAACAAACATACCTACATCAATTCTGCTAAATAAAAATGTATTTGAATAAAAGTAACAACAATATTATCTTTAGGCGAAGTCTAAAAAATACTATATTTCAAAATTAAGCGTTACGTATTCAAGTTCGTTTTTTATTGAAAATGATATTATTGATACTTTACCCAAAATTAATTTGCAATGTTAATAGAGCTCAGTATGTTTTTGAATAAAACTTAAAAAAAATCTAAAACAAACATGGTGAACTGAAGCTAGTCAAAGCGACAGGAGAAAATTCATTATATTTTTTTTATGATACAAAACATAATAAAATTTGTGACCTAGAAAAACATTCGTAAATTCTATTTTTTCGAAGAATGGATGGTTATTATTTATAAACATGTTATATATTATTTAGCTAAAGAAAAAAACAACTTTGTAAAACTGAACAAAATGATGTTATGACTTAGTTCTGCAAAAACTATCTATTTTGATTCAATTTTTACCCCAGTTGCGATGAAATCAATAATAGAGTTAAGTAACATTATATAAATCCACATTAACTAGTTTCGTTCATAGTAATCAATGTTTAAAAAAACGAAGATAAATAGTATATTTTTTAACATTGTATTAGATTTATTGTCTACCTTTCATTCAAAATATTTCAATTTTGATATGGTATTGGCTACAAACAAAATATAATACTCATAATAATTTCACGTTATTTGTAATCAGTTGTCTTCATATTAATATTTTAAACTTAATAATAGTTTAATAACATTATTGAGCCAGTTTCAGAAAATATAAAAATATTTACAATTTGAAACTTTGAATGTACATTTTGTAATAGTAAAATAAAAGATACTAAAAAAGAAAAATATAATATTGAGTAATTACTAACAGTAATTGATCGTTTGTAAGTAAGAATTTATTTACAATATATTTTTCACATATTTTTTTTTAATAAATAACAAAATTTATACGTTATATTTTTACGTAACAAAAACTAGGTAAATACTATAGGACCTTTGAACCAAACATCTAAAAAAATAATTGAAACTACTCATAAATATTTTTAAGAAGGACACTTAGTTTTAGGATCAACGAAAATAATAAACATATGCACTACATAGGTGTTAAATTCACTTATACGTCTAGAGTCCTTTGAAATATGTTTTATTTCCACCTCCAAATATCAATTCACTCTTATTATAGTACAAATATGAATAAGCAAAAAATTTAATAAAGTATTAATATACAATTAAAGTTATTTTAGCGAAGGAAGTTTTGACCGCGGGCAAGATTCAAACCTGCGTATCCCCACTACTACCTGGTGGGTAGGAGTCGCGGTGGCTTAGTGGTCATAGCGTCTAGTGTACCTAACCAGACGACGGAGGTTTGAATTCTTCCTTCCCTAAAATAACTTTAAATCTTCGTCTGCTGCTTGTGCAATGTCAGCCAATTTAATATCCTCTAAGACTAATGAAAATATAATAAATTGTAAGGTTAATATTTCTTGGGTAAATCAACATACTCATACATTTGATAACTAAATAATAGACAGGATACTTAATAAATGATACATAAAGCTTTAAAATATGTAAGAAGCAGTGTCAAATCTTCTTTATTGAATGAAACATCAATATAAAATAAGAAGTTTACCCAATAAATCTGCGATGGTAGGGTTCCCCACAATGCTACGGAATTTGAATAAAGTCGAAACATCTTCCTGCTTCAGGGATTACAGACATGACAGCTTTCATGTTTACCGGCTTTCAACTTTTAGTCACTCATTGTGATCCTCATCTTAGTGATGAGGATAATCGGCTTTTCTTCCCACGCACCTTACTCTGTCATGATACTTTGTGTTCTCCAGGGATAATCATTTCTTATAGGTGGGTGGTGCTTTTAATAAGTGAAGATGTATTTCTCATTTAACATTCATAAGTATCTAAATTAATTTAATTCTATATTTCAATGTTTCAGTATTATAACAATATATAAGGTTGTTTACGGTAGAAGAAATAAAACATATCCCAAGTATTATTAACATGATTTATGACATACAGTCAGGTCTTAGATAATCTATAATAGAATAGTGCCAGTTTTCATAATTTTAATTATACATACATTTACTTAGAAGGTTATACAGTATCTCTTTTTGAAAGTGAATATTGACTAAATCGATCATTTTTATATAATTTACATTTGTCTTTGCGACAAAGGGAACATATTGTAACAGTCTTTTATAATTTACTTCGATGTATATATACAAAAATATAAATCGTTTTCTTTGTAATTTTTTAAATAACTGAAATTATTAATGATTTTCTGAGGAAATTATATTATGAAGAACCAACTTTACAAGTCAACACTTAACAAGTCGTTTTACAAAGTAGGTAATATAATAAATAGCAAACTAAGCTTCAAAATATTCATGAAAAATATTCCATGTCGCTGAAACATTTTAACACACAAAAATATAAGCAAAAACATAATTCCAACCCTTGCCAAACATGCCTTGAGCCGTATCACAGACCTAATCCTAGATCATAGTAAAAAAATATTCTAGAAAATTAACATGTAACACGATCCCTTTGCCGAAAAGTCGCACTAAAAGTAACTTAGCCTAGACGCAACTTTCTCTTGCGTTTGCTAAAAGTGGCGTTCTAGTAGTAACAACTTCTCTCCGCCTTGAAAACGTCCCACTCGTCACGCTTCGCCGGTCTTCCGCTAGCGTTCCGATACTCTGAGTTATAAAAATAATTTTATTTTGAATTAATTCTGCTAGATAACCAAGTAGTAGTGCCAAGAAAACTTTCTGTATTTATTTAATCATTTGTAATGTGTTAGAAACAGTTACCCTATAAGAGATGATTTTAATCTAATTAATCATTCACTTGGTGAACCCAAGTTTAAAGGTGGCAAAGAGACAGCAGGATAGAAAGAAAAAGACTGAGTTCTTTTGTCTGTCTGAATAATTCAATTTGAATACTAATTTTACCCTACTTACGTGGGCATCGGATGCAGGCGTAATCGGTGTATGTGGCGTGACAGGCCTCATGTCGTGATGATGAAGACTATTGGAGCTTCGTGATACACCTACAGGAGGAGAAATCACTGCCCCATAAGGTGGAGGCTCCGGAGGTCGCTCTATGTCACGCGCACTGTTGAAATCTGGGTAAGGGTAAAAATGATTAATAAATTTAAAGGTAATGACACTCTTTTATGAATATTTTTGTCAAGTGACGTGTTTAGTTAATGTTTATACGAATCTGAATAATAATTTACCGCTTAGGTCCTAAATTATTATTCAGATATAATTTTGTTTTCTTTTTTATAAACAAAGACGACAACTTTATTGACATTAAGTTAAATCTTATTCCAGATTCTACTTAAAAATATTCATTCACTTTACTTTCATTGGTTTCATGCTCCCATACATTTGTTCCCAATGTTCTCTCAACAATCTATCGACCATGCTAAAGAAAACAAGAATACTTGCAACGAAGATAATGAGGCTAACAGAACACTGTGATAAATGAAAACCGATCTACCTATATTACCTTTACCCAAGGGCACCACATCAGGATTTTTATCGTCGGGCTGCACCGGCGAATGGTTGCTGCTTTGTATCGCTCCTTTGTATGCCTTCACCGTCTGCATAGGAGCTAAAAATAAAGTCAAATACATAATAGAGTACCTCACGGCCAAAGGTGTCAGACTGAACGTGAATTTGGGATTATAAATATTGAAATTGATGTGTGGATCCATTAGACTTGAATATTAATGTTTTAAATAAAACTAGCGATCCGCCTCGGCTTCGCACAGATGCAGTGTATTGATAATATGCATTTAATGTATGTATAAATGTTCAGGAATATTTTTTTTAAGATGATTTTGAAAACTTTATCTGATTCCATTGTGAAGTTTAGAAGTGAGCGGAAATTGTGTACCACATTCTACGCCCTCAGCGAGATTTATTGAATACATATTACTATTTTCTTCAACCGTGAATTGAATTTCAACATGAATTACTTTACAGTTAGTTTAATCACCATCATTGCATATGGCAGTCGTCCTGCATGGATAAAATTTCCATATGTAATGTTTTCAGCCAGGTTGCGGCGGCTGGTGTGAATTTGTGGATTTCCGACATTCCACCGAGAAAACAGCGAAGTGGGCATTCGTTTACCACATGAGACATGGTCTGGTCAGGTGTTCCGCAATCATACGGAGGTGACTCTCTTAATCCCCATTTATGGAGGTAGTGGTTAGTTTTCCCGTGGTTTGACTGAAAACATTTCTCCCATTCAATAGTTAGTTTAATGCCAAACTATATTTCCATATCTTTTTAATAGTTATTTTTATTTTCTTGCCATTAATATTTTCTAAGTATCAGTTTAGACTGGATTAGTGCCTAGTAAATCGGTATCGTCTCGCCCCTTTTTACATGGGACCTATATAACATATCAACAAACCATAGATGTACAGTCGTGTTGTATTGTTCTTTTATAAACATATTGGATCGAATATTTGTGAAAGCACCCACAATGTAGGAGAAATTGCTTGTGGCAACGTCCTTTAAAAGAAATAGTGTATCAGTATCAGGCGAATAAAGAAAATATAACAAATTTGCTTACTGTGTAATATCGAGAAATATGTGGGTCTCGTTTATTCATGGCTAGTGTAATGACCAACAAAAGTTTAATCGATATCGATGATTTCAGTGTCGATTTAACGATACGATTGTCTGACACGACATTTTCAACTCAGGTCCTAAATTCACCTGGCACTGGGCTGGCACAACCAATGTTTTTCTCGATATACCTACGTAAATGTTTTTATTGAACCATATTACTGAAAGGCTATTATTTCTGTGAAAACGTTTGTTGCTTTCAAAGTTTTTTCGGAATATAAATTTTTATGCTCGCGAATCCTAACAATGGCAGCTTTATTACTAAATCTTAATGGGCAAAGAAAGGAAAATAATAAATCATTGTGATTATTACGAACGTTGAATAAAGAAAATGATAATATCTATACCGATTACTAACGTCATACGACGGTATCTTTTAGGTGACAAGAAATAGTCAAGAGTAGTCTAGAGCAGAAACTAATAGAAGATGCGTAAAGAGGCCTAGTTCCAGTAGTGATGACGCGAATTAGATATTGAAGTAAATCTACTTTTTCTTGGTTTTTTCCTCTTACATCGACGTTATTGTCTAATTTAGCATCAAGACGCCTCACACCGTGACAATGGCTGAAGGATCCGAAATGTCAGGATTTAATAATATCAGAAGGTAGGTAGGTAGGTACCTTTATTGCGATAAACTCCGTAAAAGGTAGTTTAATCGATATACATATACAATATAGATTGTTGTATGTACGTATTATGTCCTTTAAGACCGTAAATGTTTTACTAATGTGTGTGAAAAAACAGAAATATTGAACTTGACAGCTTGTTGTCCAACGTAACTATAACGTATGCAATAGCCACGGACTAACTTAAATTTTATCTCATAACAACACGCCTGTATTTCCCGAAGGGATAGACATAAGTGTACTAACCGTACCGTACACCAACATTTCACCGGTATATTTAGGTCCCATCTAATAGGGCGCAAGCCCCAGACCCATTCTCCGAGCTGTTCCTAAGAATTTCATAGATCATCAATAACTGCGCCCTAGAAATCGAACCCATGACCTAGCGTAGCCGTCGCGCTTTGCGATCACTGGACTAATAAGGTAGTCTATTTCATCTCAATGACACAAATACCTAAGGATTTACGCTTCGTATTAAATTACACGTCACAACAATGTTATACACACGTACGCCTTCCTTGTCTCATATTTGTCCCCATTAATATTATTACCACGGCACGCATGAAGTGGTTGTATGACATAACTGTCTTTGAACAAGTCTGTTCGTCACTGCTCGTGTGTTGACGGTACGGTTAGCATGTTTGTTCTCAACACACGCTCCACTGTTGTAGTCAAGGTTCCCGTTCTGCGTTTGTTTGTTCAGGGATTATGCTGAGTTTACGTTGCTGACGGTGTTTCAATTCTCAAATGATACTATTATTTAGGGAAGATCAGTCATAAAATTTTGAATTTTGTCTACGTTGTGACAAAGTTGAGTATTTTAGGCTTAATTCTAGCTTCGAAGTGTTGTCAATGTTAGTACCTATGCAAAAACGGCAATATACCATACCTACTAATTCCGAAAAAAGTTTCAATAGTAATTATTTTGTTTCTTTTCACAAAAAAAATATAGGACTCCTACGAACTCTTTCATCGAAACACAAACTATCTTAGGCAATATTTATTTATATAATTATATATTTTTTTAATTGTTTTGCAGATCCGTGCTGAGTTTGCTTTACGGCACGCCACGCCAAGTGTACCATTAATGTTACAACAGTTTCTTAAACTTGGATTATAGACGAAAATCTCGTTTAGCACCATCAAAGAGCATTATTCTAAATATTTTAAAAATGCTATCTTTTTCGAAGTACTAATGATATGGCTCTTTCAAGTCAAAAAGGATTGACATAGTAAATTAAATTAAAAAGTACTCAGAAAACAGCTGTGCGATTTTTACTGTGCCAGCATGGTATTCTTGCCCCCTTATGTTAAAAGAGAAACGTGACCAACAATGGAACAGTCAATGGGTTGATGGGACAGAAACAAATATTGCAAAATTTAATTACGTGACATCCAAACGTCTAAGACAATTTATTTAATAACATGGAGCTTAATAAAGACGTTGCTGACATCGACAGACGGAACATCTGCAATTTCATTGGAAATGCAAAAGGACATAAATCACATTTCAAATGCAGTGAAGCCCACAGCCGGGCCGTCCGAGGCGTTCAAAAATTCCAGTCACGCGACAGAATCCGCTATTCGCCAGTAAACCTGCCCAGCGAAGCAATTTCGATTTATTTGTGGTCGAAGGTACGAACCTCTATATTGCTTTTATATTACCCTCAAAATAATTACCTATCCGAGACATCGATAATAAAAAGGCAAGCTACACTGATCCTCAAAATAGATGTTGCCAACGAAAAAATATTAAAGTTTTGAAATAGGAACAAATTGTTATTGTTACTATTTCAAAACTGCTACATAAAAAATATTTTTTCATCCAAGATATCGACAATAATCCCCTAAAAAAACTTTTGTTTTCATATTAGTAAATATACCTACTTCTATGTGTTATACCTTAACAAATAAATTTAAAATTATACCTTCTTACCCAAATATTAGGATTTAAAATAATTTATCTATCCGAGACATCGATAAAAAGACCCAACACTATAATACAGCGGCGCCAACATAATAAATTAATATTTTCGAATAAAGTTGAGTTTGAAGTTATAATTATTAGGTATCAAAATTTATTATTCAAAGGTTATGAATTAAATTGTAGTTACATTACGTGAGAATTACAAAAGAAAATTGCTTTGGCACTATCTGGCGACAATTTCGCCGTAAAATTCAAACTTGTGTCGTTTATATTCTAAGTTATAGGCGTTGCACACGCTATGGCTCAGTTAAATACTGTTATTTGACGGATTCCTAGCATCTATCAAAATTGGACACGCTACGATCATGAACACATGAATGATTCATCGACCTTTGTCAATTTGAACAATCATGCTTTCAGTGAAAATATTTTTTGTTTCATTCCCTGCGTGCCAATTCCTTCTGTTTAAATTTCGGCGTAAACTCAAAATATTTTTACGTCATGCAATATACAAAATCAAATAAGTACTACATCTTTTTTTTTATGTAGCCTCTTTTGTTTGCCACTGCAGGGCAAAGGCCTCCCCTATCTTAGTCCAACGTTGGCGAGATGATAGTACTAGATCTAGGAGATAATATTAATTATTCCGAACTGATTCCTAACAAAATCCAACAGCAAATAATGTATACCTCTGTCTTACTTCGAGGAATGCAGACTGGTATCGTCGGTTTTTAAGTAGCCAAGGTAGCTAGTTTGAAAGTCAGTGTTCGATAATTTTTACTTAGTTTTCGTTTCTCCTACTTTATTGGTGTTTACCTTCATACTGCATAGGTGGATGCTGTCTTCTTCTCGCCAGGAGAGCAATGATCACAATAGCTATGAGTGTCCCAGATATACCGGCGATAACTCCTAGTGCCCAGCTCGCGTCCACGCCGATGGCTTTTCCCGGCTTTGCTTCTGTGGGAAAAAAAGTAAAATAACTACATCATCATCAACCTACACTATACCGTCCCACTGCTGGGCACGGGTCTCCTCTCAAATTGAGAGGGATTAGGCTATAGTCCACCACGCTGGCCTAGTGGCAGACTTCAAAACATCATCGAGTTATCTCTAAGGCATACAGGTTTCCTCACAATGTTTCACCGTTATAACCGAGTGATAATACGCACATGAATTCGAAAAGTCAGAGGTATGGCTAGGATTGAATCTTGCAACCTTTGACTTGGCAGTCCAGTAGTCATATTACTAGACTATCACTGCTTCACCATACTATAATAATATTTTGATCACAATAGTCCGACTACACATATAATTGAATGAATAAAAAATGACAATAATTTTATTATTACTATATTTTTATAGTAAACAAATCAATACAAATTTTATCTGAGTGGCCTTTGTTTAACAGTTTTGGCTGATACAATAATTATAATAACATTATAATAAATATTATATTTAAAATATATATTCATTCGTCATCAACCCATATACTGTCCCACTGCTGGGCACGGGTCTCCACTCATATTGAGAGAGATTAGGCTATAGTCCACCACGCTGGCCTAGTGCGGGTTGGCAGACTTCACGAACCGTCGAGAAAAATCTCTAAAGTATGCAGGTTTCCTCACGATGTTTTCCTTCACGGTTTAAGCGAGTGATAATTAATTATTAATAAAATATATATAAATAATATAATATATTATTTATATACGAGTATATTTTATTACATAAATAATTATGAAATTTTATAATTTACTTATATAATTTCATAATTATGTTAAAAAACCGTTGCCTTACACTCTACACTTACCTTCACATACACATATACCCAGACCATCGTAAGCTATGAGGAAAAACGTCTAATATTTTTTTTAAATTTACGTTACATCAAAATTTTAGTTAATTCAATTAACAACTAAGTTTAACTTCTGTACAAGTTTAAAATTACATCTACCAATTACGCCTAGTTGTCAATCCAATTTGTAGGCAGGCCGAATTTGGCAAAAAGCTAGGTCACGCCGTAATTAATATTCAACACGAACACCCTACCTTCACAATTGTGATTACTTGGTTACCTAACGAGATCTAACCGGTAAATATAATGATAATTATATTATTTATAACATTTAACATTTATTTATAACATGAATAAAATGATAATAATTAACAAACAAGACGAACTTGTAGGTACAGACGCCAGCAGATCAACCTATTCTAAACTGTAAAATTTTCCCAATTGAATATTACCTTATTGTTTTGTATTAAAGTTGAAAATATATCAAAGAAATTTGACAGATTGGAGTAGCTTGATGTGCTGGCGTCTGTACTTCCTAATTTAAGTAGGTAATTTGTTATTTTCAAGTAAGTGACTTAGTGTTTTTATCTACACATCTACACAAAATAAATGAACTTGAAGTGTCTGTTTGTAATTTCAAATTAACAGACTTCCACTAAATGCATATGAAACGATATACTAAACTTGCATAAAAAAAAAAACAATTTTTAATATTTTTGTCTGTCTCTCTCTCTGTTTGTTCCGAATAATCACTGAAATGGCTGGACCGATTTTAACAGGACTGTCACTGGTAGATAGCTGATGTTATAAGGAGTAATTTAGGCTACCTTTATTATAGAAAAAATAATTGAGTTCCGTTATCACATATCCACTCGTGCGCGATCACATATCGAGGGATAATTATTATTCTGGTATTAATTAAAATACAAAAATATTCAAAATTCCGATCCAGTCTCTGAGTGTCTACTGCCTATCTCCGTCAACGAAGTTACGAGCCGTTCGAAAGTTCTCCGAAACTTCGGAGTCCGTTATAACAAGTGTCAAATTCTTTTTTTCAAACGGGTAAAAACACATCGATATTAGGGACAACTGTCAAATTGTGTTGTCATTCATTCTTCCGAACGAATCATCCATCCGTAGGTGATACGGAGTAGGAAACGCCCGTAACGAAGGTCTAAACTACGGACTTCGTGCTTAGGGAGTAGACCCCCAGTTTCTAAACTAAAGAACAACGTCAAAACGAACAAGTTAGATTGAATTGAAATTGAAAATTTTCCCAACCCTATTTTGTTTGAACATATTATTATTTTTCAAATACCAGAATTTCCCTTCAGAGTCGAACCACTCTCATACAAGGAGACTTGTGAGTGATTATTGAAAATATTTTGTACTAACCCGTATGTAAAGCCAGTCGCGTTAGCGTGTTGATCCTCATCACCACTGTCTCCGATCTTCCCCTGGCATTGTACGCGTAGAACACCAGCTTCAAACTCTTCCCCGACCCGAGTCCTCGCAGGATCCAAGCCGGTAAGGCAGTTGAAACATTTGCTACTAAATTCTTTGATTCCCACACTTCCACATAATATGAGGTTTGAAGACCACCATCGTAGCCTAAAAAAGAACACACTATGAATATAAGCGACATTTTATACAAGTTGTCTTCACTTTAGTTAACTGAGTACTGGTAAGTAGATTTTTTTCCAGATTGTAATTGCATCATCACCTAGAACTACTATGCTACTAGTCTAGTGGAATGCTTATGCTGAGTCTGAAATTCTAAGTTCGATTCCTAGCTTAACCAGTGTCACTGGGGTATTATATAGAATTCTCAGTAAGAGCTGGAAGTTTAGATATGTACCTGGTTAATGGCAATAGGTGAACCTATTAAATGACATCCAAAACATTCCAAGAAACTTTGGGTATACATCATCATACATCCTGACAACTTTGCCTTAACCTTTAGAGATCCAGAATAGATTATCAATTGATTTTATAGTAAAGGAAATTATCATATTACAGGATACGAGTTAAAAAGTAAATTGTATAAAAAAAATAGGCACCCAATTCGTAAAACCGAAAGAATTAATTTAAAATTAATAGTATAATCTTTTTGTATTTTTAAAGTTATTAAGCAAAGGAAAAATTCAACCGCGGGCAGGATTCGAACCTGCGTCTTCTGGTTAGGTATACCAGAAGACGCAGTGGTCATGGTCGATTTTTTCCTTTGCTAACAGCATACTTTTAATTAGTTCGAGGTGATCTTGATCGCTCTATGCCGACGTGGTATGAAGAAGCTTAGAAATGAATTCAATCCGAATAGTTAAGTGCCTATACTAAGATACCAGAGGCCTTTGCCCTGTAGTAGAAATAAAAAAAACATATCCCAAAAGAAATTTGAAAGTGTCTTACCCGCAACACATCTTATTTCCGCCGAATCATCAGTCAAATTGACAGAAGAACAGTTGGATAATGGATCAGGTTTGACAGCTGGAAGCAAGGAGTAGCGGCATGGTTCCACCTGCTGACCTGCGAGGTTCGTAGCTCTGCAAGCTAACGAGCCGTAATCTTTTTCTGATGATGGCGTGTATGATAATACTGATCTTCCCAGACCATCAACTGTGAATTTGTCCTGTGAAAAAAACATATTTTTTTATTTTATTTTTATTACTCAAGGTTTGCTAACAAATATTATTTATTGTTTCATTTTTATTTTCAGCCATGATCGTCCCACTGCAGGGCAAAGGCCTCCCTTTCCTTTTTCCAGTCTTCTCGGTCGAGTGCTTTCTGTCTCCAAACTTTGCAGTACGAGTCAAGCTCATCCAGCCATCTCATACTGGGTCTACCGCGACGTCTTTTTTTTTTAACTAACAAATGTAACAATAATAAATGCACATAAAAATTACAAAAAGAAAAAGATAAGAGTTACATTCCCTTGCAAGTAAATACCACTTGCACTATTAATACAGGATTAATAAACTAATCATTAAATACAAGTCTCTTCACAATTCTAACATTTTGATCACTAATTGGCTAAGATATGTTTAACTGATTTTCGACAAGAAGCGGGAGAATCTGCATATCTACTGCCACACTCATTTAGTAACTTACACAGACGTGGGATAGGAGAAGAGGAACCAAGAACCGTTCTTCTAGGTGGAGTATAAAGAGGTTTTTTTTTCTCATATACATGTGTGTATACTACTAGTTTTTTGAGAGTATCGGCCTCTGTCCTTCTCTAAAGTCCAATCTATCTCTGCACCAAATTTCTCTAAACAGTTCAGCAGTTTAGGGGTGAAAGCGTAGCGGACAGATAGAGTAACTTTCGCATTTAGTATAAATATTAAATAGGAATTAGTAGGGATAATAGGGATGAAATTATAAAGACGTCGCTATATTACCGGTGTCTGTATATTGAAAATATTTAAAAAAGTCCAAATGGGCTAGAGTATCTATGTATATAAATAAAACTAAAATGCTGTTCATTGGTAAGTGCATCTCTTGAGAACAAATCAACTGATTTGGCTAGTTTTGTTTTAAAATGTTCATGATAGCTCGAATTCGGTTTTTAGCGAAACAAAAATTGGAAAAATTTCAAATCCAGGTAAAATGTATAATTAACGTTTTTGCTGTTATTTTGTATGAAATTTGGACAAGACAAAGTCTGTTGGGTCAGCAAGTTTAAAAACGCTTAGCTTTTAGCAATATTGTCGTAATAACATAGGCATTCGTCGAGAAAAAAAGAATACCGACGCTGATAAATCTCCATTTACATTAAAATTAAAAGTTGCAAAACGTGAATGTGTTTCCCATAGGAACACTTACATACAGCCTTATCCGATCCTACAAAAAGGGCGAAATGTGAGGAAAAAGTTTGAAAAAAAATATTTCCATAAAACAAAGGATTATTCATGACTGGGGCTGTTCGCGTGTCCATAAAAGGGAATGACAAGGACAGTACGTGTACTTAAAAAGGGATATTTTTAATGATAAAGCTAAAAGAAGAGCGAATGTTTAGTAATGTCTATGGAGATCGACTGTTTGAGTACAGAGGCCAGCGCATCAAGCTACCCCAATCTGTCAAATTTGTTTGATAGATTTTCAACCTTAACACAAAACAATAAGGTTCATGTTCAATTGGGAAAATTTGATAGTTTTGGATAGCTTGACCTGCTGGCGTCTGTACATTAATTATTGAAATATAGAGGACTTTTATTCTATCCTACGGTAGATTTTTTTATACAGTAGGCGTATAGTAGCACACATTCTTGCATACAGAAAACACACAGACCCGAAACAATTTACTGTAGGCCAAACAAACGCATCCGTGGGAGAGTCGTACCCACAACCTGTAGCCGTTCGCTGAGCCACTGCGCTATTAATGCCGTTAAATCGTCGTCTACGGAGACGATGTTGACGTTAGTCTTCATTTACTGATATGAACGTATAAACTTTATATTCTTTTTTCTTGTTAAAGAACTCCTAAATAGCATTGTTCTCGACTTCTAATCTAAGTTATCTGTGACTTTGAGAACCCTATCATCATCAACCCATATACTGTCCCACTGCTGGGCACGGGTCCCCTTTATATTGAGAGGGATTAGGCTATAGTCCACCACGCTGCCCTAGTGCGGGTTGGCAGACTTCACAAACCGTCGAGAAAAATTTCTAAGGTATGCAGGTTTCCTCACGATGTTTTCCTTCACCGTTTAAGCGAGTGATAATTAATTATATTATTAATACGCACATGAATTCGAAAAGTCAGAGGTACGTGCCTTGGGTTCGAACTCGAGACCTTTTGGCAGTCCAATGGTCATACCACTAGGCTATCACTGAGAACCCTAGTGGAACAAAATTTCTAGCAATGGGTTGACGATGTAATTTCATAGACGCAGTTATAAGTAAACTATTATTGCCTTAAATGCCTTTCTAAATGAATTCACAAACAAAAGCAGTAAACGCACCATTCCCCAGCATCATACGATATGTACTATCAACATTATGGTTCAGAAACAATTCAACCCACAAAACCTTTGCATACATTCGAACATTGAATCGTCAATTATTCCACGCAGTCCACAGTGCATACGTCCATATTAAACTATGTTTTACTCACGGCTTCAATTTCCGAAGTTCCCATGGAATTATTGAGCGTCCACTGGAAGTTCTTGGGCGGCGGGAAGGCGTCCACTTCGCATATGACTTTGGCTGGTTCATTTATTGCTGCGCCCACTATGATTGAGCTAGCTGCTACACACACCGGTTTGTCTGTAAAATGATGCTCATTAGGTACTGTTAATTAGCACACAAATTCTTATAAAAACATAAAACATACCATCACGTCTGTATTCCCCGAAGGGTTAAGCAGAGGTGTACTAAAATGTACACCCACATTTCGCCGGTATGTTTTTAGGTCCCATGTAATAGGGGACGAGCCTATTGCCATAAACCGGGCACAAATCCAGACTCCGAGCTGCTACTGAGAATTTCATAGAAAAACCCAATAACACTTTGCTCGACCTGGAGATAGAACCCAGGACCTCTAGCGTAGCAGTCGCGCTTAGGACCACTAGACTAATGAGGCAGTCAATTTTTGTTTTTGTTATTGTATGGTTTCCTTTTCTTCTTTCTTTCTAACCATCACTGACTTGTATAAAATCAAGTCTTCCCTTGCCTAACCAAATCAGATTCGGTAAAGAGATATACTCCCAAAAAATATTGGAAAAACATACAACTTTAAATTTTAAAAATAAACATAAATTAACCTATAAATTCATTAACACATTTTTTATCTCTTTTCGGGTAATATTAAATTATATTCTAACAAAAAAAACAGTGTGCAACTGTATATTATGTAATTTAAACAAGAATTACTTATTTGAAAAAAAGGGATTTAATTAAAATGTTATATTACAAAAATAATTATTATTATACATAATAAAGATACTAATTTATATTTATATTAAAATATTTTACATAATTATCTCGGGTGCGTTAAAAACCAAAAGAGAATAATATTTTTATACGTTAGTAATTGTTAGCAATTAGATTGTAAATTTCAATTGTGCTACACCGGTTAGTAGACTATTCTTACCTACCAAATTTTGTTAACAGTTAGCTTAATATATAAAACCTAACAGATTCAAGTTTTCCGTCTCCCGCTATACATTATGAACCCTGAAACATTATCAATCAATACATTGTCGGCGGTCGCTCGATCATTCGATTTGAATACCAGTTGCATGGCTGACTAATGCATGCACTCCATCACATTTAGGATCGGGAGTAATCTACCCGATCACGGCCTATCGTCCGAGTATCAGTCATTGTAAGTTATTACTCACAGTTAGGGCGGCACTCGATTTTTGGTCTAACACCTATTTGATCGATGGCCTAAATGTGAAAAGTTTAATCGAGTCCGGCAATTTTTCAGAATCGATTTATCGGCTTTTACCTTAAGTCCTCTAACATAATGTTACTTCGTGATCTGTATACCAACGCTATAATATTTTATTTTCTATAAACTGAATCATATTATTTATTGATAGCATGTAAAACTAATCTGATGCTCTCTTAATATCAAAATGGTTTTCTCGTCGGCTGAAGGACAAGAAAATATTTTTTTTTAAGGTGGTAGGGTATGCTCATACTGCTGAGTTCGTTATTACGAAAAAACTAAATAAAAATTTGATTTTGTTACGATGATGGACCAAAGGGTCTGGCGTGGTACAGTCGGCAACAAAAGTCGCTGAACGTATTGCAATCTTCAATACGATTTTTAATATGCAGTTACTGAACTGATGCTGATGATGCTGTTACTGTGAAGGTTGTGCGAAACCATTGCATAAATTAATTACCATTAAATATTTACCTTACTTTCATAATAAAAAAATCTTTTGACAAGTTTTGGAGTTGTCATGGTTTCAAAATTGAGCTGTGTTCAGCGACTTTCGTTGCTGACTGTACCACCGCATTGCCAATAATATTTTGTCAGGTAAGCAATAATGTGCTAACATAACTCTGTATCGGATTGAAGGATAATGATATGAGAAAACAACTGAAGTTTCAAATTGACAACGCGCTAGTTGCACTACCAATGTTTCTGACGTCTATGGCTTCCGCTTACGATCAGATGGCCTGTATGGACCAAAATCAAACAAAAACGTATGTAGGTTAGATCGAATGTTATCACCAAGTCTCATACCAGTAAATTCTCTGGATACATTGCCCTTAAAACAGGAACAAAATAAAGTTTCACACATTATCGCTTAGTGGTAGAATAGTTTGGCAGTGGGGCGATACCATCCAAGACCTAAGCCTACAGCATAGTTTGACCACCTTTATCCCTACTTAATATTATATATGCGAAAGTAACTCTGTCTGTCTGTTACGCTTTCACGCCTAAATCACTGAACTGATTTTAATGAAATTTGATACAGAGATAGAGTTGACCTTGAGAAAGAACATAGGATAGTTTTTATCTCGGACTTTTGAAGAGTTCTCTTGGAAACGCGATATAACCGAACTCGACGCGGGTGAAGCCGCGGGCGGAAAGCTAGTATGAAATAATTTGAAAATTAAAATGAAAAGTCAAGTCAAAATAATTTATTCAAGTTAGATTACTAGGTAGTACTTTTTGAACGTCATTTTTTTATTTTAAGACAGTCCCCAAAACGCCCGCCCTTCACCGCTGCCTAGTGTTTTAGCTGAGAAGAAGATGCGGCTCAACAAACTCCGAAGCAACACATTTTTGTCTTGAAATGTACTGGTATAAAGCGGTAAAATTATATAAAACCAAATTTTAAGTTGCTTAAATTTCCTTTCTATTGCTATATATCAGCCAGTGCCCATATTTTTGCATCGAAGTTAATACTCAAGCATCAAACAATTTATTTAAATGAATATTAATTTGTAATAATTAATTGAAGGTGGATTTAAATATAATTTTATTTAATTTACATTCATGGAGTAGCCAGCCTCCTCTTTAATTAAAAATTTGTGAAATGGCGCACACAAGAATTGATAAAAACACGTCTTGACAGACGGACGAACGGACAGACAGACAGATGGGCGGACGGACGGACGATTTTTTCTTTTGAGGTACGGAAACCTAACTATGCAGACTAGGACCTACAACATACAAGTATCACATAATACAATACCTGAACGATTTGCTGAAATTCCGAAGATGAACTGAAATCTAATATTTAGCCCTAAAAATCGCTATAATTTTAAGTCAGTATGCAGGTCCTGGTAAAAATGATAGCGCAAAATAATAGCGACAACCCAATATAAATTAAAAAAAAATGTTGCGTATTTATTTTCGAGGAGAAACTGGCCGGTTCGAGTTCAAAACTACATACTAAAGCTAGTTACATTTTTGTCTAAAATAAAATCGTTATGGGATCAACTTTTTCATTTTTCGTATAAAACTTTCAATTTGTGACCTGAAAGTAGATTCCAGCGTTAAGATAGTTTGTTTACGCTACAGTTTTTTTGTTTTTTTTTAGGCTATGAAGATTTTTGTGAGCGATTTACGAGTCCTATATTTGCTTTTACTTTTATAGCTGTCTTTAAGAGACTGCTTCAGCTCTTAGCGACCTATTTATAAATTCCTATAAAGTTAAAAGGGTTCGATTCCCAGGACGAACATAGTGCCATGGGGTGTTTCTACGTAATTTTCAGTACCAGCTCGGAGTTCGGATTCACGCCCGTTTAATAGAAATAGGCTTGCCCCTTATTACACGGGACTGAAACATATTATTATTATGTAGGACAAAACAGACGGTTCCCAGTTTTTTTTGGAGACTGGTACCAAAAAGTTTTATCTGGTATTCAAAATAAATGATATTAATTTATGTATATATGGTAGCGATCACAATAGACCAACTGCGGTCATAGTGAAACTACAGTAGTCCACTACCAAGACAACGTTTCCTCACGGAGCACTGGCAACCTGGCACTGGCTTTTTTAACGTAAGGAACACAACACAGCTCAAGGCACTGTTATTTCAATTAGATTTTCCGCGGAGGTGCTTCCCCAGTCGGGTAGCTCCAATTTGAGTGGAATTACTCCACTATGTAAAAAAAAATATATACTTATAATTTTAGTACTAGATGGTGCCGACATTTCCTAACTAATACCTACCTTAGATACAGCATTCTAGCCTTTTCCTGTCTAAACAGACGCGACTGAATATCATACACGAAGCAACTGCCATGACACTTTCGCAACCAAAGGGTTGGGCTACCTAACCGACACAAAAAAAAATCACGTTTAGGTAGGCTCTGACATTTACATAACAATTATAAAACCCATTATTAATATATCCAACTTTATTAACCAGTCTACGTACACCATTATTATTAATCTATTTTCAAATCATGTTTTGTAAACGTCATTGTGGATTGTATGAAACAAGAAAGACTGAGTATAAATAGCAGCTTTTACTACGTAGTTTATGACGTGTTGAAATGTAAATAATAAACGTAAATCCAAAACGATTAAAATAATTCGTTTCCTATTTCTAATTCTCTTTTTCCGAAAGGTCAATGTATAAATATCATGTTTCCTTAGTTACTACGTCATAAATGAGCTATGTTACCAAACTTTTTTGAAATGTTTTTTTTAAAGGTCGGCGACGTGATTTTCCATCTGAATGTTTTTATTGAACGTTCAGATGAAATACGTCTACAACTAAAAAGTGTTTACACTTTTATAATAATCTTAATGTACTTTTGATTAATCTAGTGTTCTTAAGCGTGACTGCTACGCTAGAGGTATTGCGTCCAATTCCCAGATCGAGCAAAGTACCTTAGTAGTACTCTTGGGGTTTTCCATGAAATTCTCTGTAACAGTGCAGAATTTGGATTTGTGTCCGGTTAATGGCAATAGGCTCGCTCCCTTATTATATGGGACTTAAAACTACCGGCGAAATATGGGTGTACATTAGCAAACCTTTGCCTTACTCCACGGGGAATACAGGTGTGATGGTATGCTATAATATGTTCTTCGTCGTGTTCTAGTCTTTAAGTAGTTAATATACAAACAACTTAAAAACCAATGTTAGTACTTATATTTACCAGAGAAATCAAAAAGAAAGTATTTATTGTCATATTGCCAATGCTCGGCGAGGAAACGTTGTGTTGGCAGTAGGGGGACGTTGACCCTTGTACTGCCAACCCAACTATTCCTCTATAATTTTACAAACGTGATGAAAACGTTTATAGGCTACGGTAATAGCTTACCGTCACGTGGATCGTGCGCTTGCTTGCCACCTTAGTGGTATAAAAACTTAAAACTAGACCACACTACCATATAGGCGTCATTGTCTCAGTATGTAGCTATCCCATCAGTCTGCTATAGTTTTCAGAATGCTGTTGAGCATTATAATCCAGCTTCAAATCACAAACACTAGCCTACAAAGCTTTGCATATAAAATCAAATCATACTGGTGTTATTCAATGAATCTGCAAGTTATGTGTTACAACCTAGGTGCAAATTCAATTTGCTTTGCCGATAGTGTGTGAAGCGACATGACTTCATGTATTACATATTCGAATGCAAATGACAGTCGGAAGTTAGGTGGTAAATCTGAAATCACACGGAAGATGTAAATAGCGTATTGAGCTTTGTAGTGGAATGAATCGCTTTGTAATTGAACATTTTGATGATATCATTTAACAGTAAGCAGTGATAGCCTAGTGGTGTGACCATTGGACTGCCAAGTCGAAGGTCTCGAGTTCGAACCCAAGGCACGCACCTCTGACTTTTCGAATTCATGTGCGTATTAATAATTAATTATCACTCGCTTAAACGGTGAAGGAAAACATCGTGAGGAAAACTGCAAACCTTAGAGATTTTTCTCGACGGTTTGTGAAGTCTGCCAACCCGCACTAGGCCAGCGTGGTGGACTATAGCCTTATCCCTCTCAATATGAGAGGAGACCCGTGCCCAGCAGTGGGACAGTATATGGGTTGATGATATTTAACAGTAGGTTTTGAGAGGGGCTTGTGGCTAAGTTATAACTATATCTACTGATCAACTAATCTTTATAGTTAGACTGCGCTAGCTGCGGTCAGTCTGTGGATGGGTGACAATTCTTAACAAATAGAGGTTCCTCCATGCCTCGAAGAACACATAAAGCCGTCGGAACCGATAGTCGTTAGTGGTAGTCAGAAGCCCAAAAAGCTGAACAACTAGTCTATCTTCAGGATATCGGTATTACCCAGAAATTGGGTTGCGGAGGTCTGATGGCAGTCTCTTCCTGTCTATCTATCAGCCACGGACGTCCACTGCTGAACATAGGCCTCCCCTAATGATCGCCACAAAAATCGGTCTTGCACAGACCGCATCCACCGACTCCCTGCGACCCTCACGAGGTCGTCCGTCCACCTAGTTGGGGGCCGTCCTACGCTGCGCTTTCCTATGCGTAGTTGCCAATCTAGGACTTTCTTTCCCAAGCGGCCATCAGTTCTTCTAGCCAAATGGCCCACCCACTGCGACTTCAACCGTGCAATCCTGCGAGCTGTGTCTGTTACTCTGGTTCTTTTGCGGATATCCTCATTTCTGACTCTATCACGCAGAGAAACTCCGAGCATAGCCCTCTCCAATGCATGTTGCGTGACTCTGAGCCTCCTTATAAGTCCCATCGTGAACGACCATGTCTTTTGACAACGTTTCGTGTAAAATACTAATATTCAGCTGCATGGTTGAGCTGGAAGCCGACCCTAACATAGCTGGGAAAAGGCTGCGAGGAAGAAGATTGAAAATACATGATCCAAGGTGAAAAAGAAATACAGCATATTTAAACAAAAGTGCTTTTAAAAAATGCGAATAAAAATCAACGCTTAATTCATGACTGTCAATATCTGAAATATAAATGGAATGGGTCTTTCCGTGATATATTGCTCAGTGTTGCCAATAAACTGCGTATCATTGATTGCCAGAATGTTTTGTACATTGTTGTAAATTAAAAAAAAAATAACGCACAAAATAAATATATGATTAACAAGACTGCACGTTTGTGGGGTATTTAAAAAAACGAATTTGCTTTAATAAGATTATTTTAAAAATATAACACCCTAACATTATATTGCCAAGTCAAAGGTTTCGAGTTCGAATTCAAGGCACGCACCTTTGAAATTTTAAACTATGTGCGTATTAGTAATTAATTATCACTCACTTTAAAATTTTGTAGGAAAATATTGTGAGCAAACCTGCATGTCTGAGAAATTTTCTAGACGATGTGTGATCTCTGTTAACCCACATGAACCGGCATGGTGTAGTATAGCCCAATCCAATTTATTTTGAGAGGAGACTTGTGCAGCAGTGGGCGTATATAGGTTGATGATGAAAAAAAATCATGAAAACATAATGAAGGAGATTATGCAGACACAAAGTTAAACGTGGTTCAAGAATATAATCTGTTAATACTAGAATTATGAAGCTATTAGCGTGCCGCCATCTAGGATGAACCTAATTAAGTTTGCCCCTATGTCACACGTTTTTCGTATAATTAACAATGTACGAGGTTTTATATTTAGGATATAATTATATTTTTTACAGCCCACTGAATTGTCTGGCAGTAACAGAGGTTTGTTTGAAATGGGAGCATAGTGGTACATGTATGAGATTATCTTTTACCTATACATCGATTTACATTAGGTACTGTAATGCTATAATAATTAAGTTAAATAAATAAAAATAATAATGAAACCCATGGTTTCCTTACGAAGTTTACATATACTTCCTTCCTTACTTCCTATTAATGTCAAATTATATACATAATTTTGTTTTTTATTTTACTTTTTGTTTGTGTTCTCTGTAGTCTCATTTTTTGCAAGGAATGGCTTGTTTTTTTACTTCTTTCTTTCTTCTTCTTTTTTCTTAAGGCTTAGTAGTCTTAAGTAAATATTTTTAAACCACTGAAATGCTGTACATGCAAATCCAATACAATACAGATAAAAATAAAACAGGAAAATAATGTTTATATGCTATTTTTTTTTTGGGTATTTAATACTTTAACTGTAAATCCCCTTTTTTCAGTCAAAATATTCGAAATTAGCACCAAAAATACTGAATTGCACACTAAATTTGCTCAACAAATAAATCAATTGTAATTACTTATATACACTTTCCTGGTCTTCAGATTCGGTATTATTCAGATTTGGTTCTGGCACTCGCCGGCCGCTTCCGCGGCACCGCTCGCTTCGCTCGCTCGGCTCGTGCGTTGTGTGGTCATAGTTCTAACTTAACCTAACCGATATCTGTATTTTGCTGCTCAATCAGTAATTTTGTCGCTCACTCAGTATTTTTGATGCGCGGTTTATTATATTCCTTTTTTTTTCTTTTGAGAACGCCTTCAATATTATTATTAATAATATGAGACAAGCATTATTCTCTTTGTACGGCGACACTTAATTTAATATCTAAAGCCAAATAATATGATTACGCTCGGAGACCCGACCGTTTAACGTACTTCCATAGAACTGTATATAATATAAGGAAACTCGTGTAATAATTGTTTGTCAACCCAATTCGTATGAATAGGAAGCCTAAGGCATATTACAAGACTCCTATTCATGTATTCAATGTATAGAATACTGTACAACATAATTTGTCTAAAGGAGTAGGAGAATACGTCAAAGTTATCGAGACTCTCAGTTTCAACGGACTTGCTCAACACTAAATAGAGATAGTAAATGAAATGCTCTTGACGATCGAACCGATACTAGAATTTACACATGAGAAGGCTCGGAAATCATTGTTTAATTTAGTGCTTTGTTAAATAGTACATAGAGTATTAAATTAATAGTTTTTAATAACAGTTACATTATTGAGAATATCTTCAAAGAAACGTTTAAAATACTACTGGGTTCATGGACATTGTTGTTTATAAATCCTACTTTGTCCTAAGTATTTAGTTTAATTTTATTTGAATGAGTAAAATTTTCTCTTTCTGATGTCTATTAACAAAGCCCTGTCTATTATAATGTTAATATATTAGGTCCTTTTATTGCTTATAGTACAGTATCTGCAACCTAATTTTGCAGTGTAGACAGATCATCCCGTGAACAGAGAATACAGAGCAATGGCGATGGAATGGCAAATGGAGCTCAGCTAAAAGACGAGTGATCTAATGCAATCAAATTATACGGGTACGAATTATTGATATGTAAAATACATCTGACCTTAACCATAGACTAAGATCCGGTCCTGTCAAAAGGAAGTACCTTATAAATCCATCTACATAACTTCTTACATGTCAGTAGTGAAAAGCAACAACTTTCCGTCTTCCAAGCTTCTATTACCGGATGTTATATTGCAATATTTCACCTAATATTTACGCTCAATCTAGTTTGAAGAGGGTTACATATTTCATAGTTGTCGCCTCGTTGTCACATCTACCTGAACGCCTTCTTTAGGCGTGGGACCAAAGGGTTTTTTTCATTGACACTTGTGGCAATGACGATGGTTAAATATAGCTACAGGTGGCTTAGAAAAGTGACGATCATTTATTGGGGTTCTTTTTTGTGAGCAATGACTCGCAAATTTAAAGCAACAATAGAAGAGAAAGGTTAGCCTCGATTAAATAAAAGTAATATTCGTAAAGCTGATTTGACAGAGATTCACGAGAACTAGTATTACATGCTGATTGGTGTTTACAAAGTTCTATAGATGAAATTATATTTTTAAGAAGACGAAATATAATTAGATTTAATAAAAATAAATTTAATGAAAAAGAAAACACTAAAACCAAATTTTTGTTCTGTATTAATTAATATTATTGTATCTGCAGCTTGTATTATTTTTTTACAGATGCTGAAAAATTAAGGTTCTGAAAATGTTTTGATTAATGAACTATTTTCTATTCATAATTAAATAAATTTAATTTATCACTATAAATTAACTTAATCTATTGAATAACTTTTAACTATGAGAAGACTATTGAGAAACATCTATTTTAACTTTACAAATATCATAACTAATAGAGATAAAGTACAAAGTACAAACACAAAAGTAGCAAGGTGATAACCTTAACCGTTACGCGAAACATGCAGTCAATTATTGTGGAGCAACAAGTTCATAAATTGTACTTAAATGAATAATTGATATGGAGACTATACAAATAAGGTACTTGTCATGGCTTGATTGGTGACAGATACTGCACTCGATTAAAACCACAGCAGAGACCGCCAATATTTTATTTACAAAACAGCTGTGTGAAAAATTCAATCAATGGTGTGACGTGGTCGTGTAACTGCCGGTTGCGGCTTGTCACCATACGACACTTAAAACTATATTTCAATAGAGTGAACATGTTTGTGATATGTCATACTTAAAAAGGTAATATAATTTATAATATAATTAAACTTACAAAATGGAGATAAAAATGAATAGGTAAGAATTTATTAAATAAAATAATGACGCTTCACTTAACCCAAAAACTGGCCTTTACTTCGGCCGGAGAATAAGCATAGCTATAAAACCATGCAATACAACCAGGGTATGCTTATAGGCGATAGCGATGCAACTAACTTTTCTCATAAATGTATTAGTATCGTTTACTTTTTACCTAGCTTTTTTAAAAGCAAATAATATCTAGATTATGTAAAAATAATTGAACCTTGCTTCTTATTTGTGTGTTACTGCAACACAGATATTTAAAATACAAAGTAAGTATTTTCTACATAAAATCAACACCATCCATCAACGTTATTTCCATTACTGTTAATTTTCCTAGATCTGTACTAGTTATTTAAGTCTTACGAATTCCTCAAGGAACTATTTTGGGTCCCATAATTTATCTCAATAATATTTAGATAATAACTTTAAAGAATCTACTTACAAATAACTTGTAGATTGACTGGTTGTGATTTTCCATCGCCTTCCACGTTGGATGCAGTACACGCGTACTTCCCCGCTTGACTTCGGTTTACGCCTTGTAAGGCTAAATTTGCTGAACCAGCAATGACACCAGCCCGCTGATTATGTGTCATGATTTGACCCTGGAATAGTTCCACCTTAAAAGCTCTGATAAAATTAGACTTAGGTATAAGCAGATGTTTAAGTATATTTATCTCGCATTATGAGCGTTTCGAATAAGCTGACGTCATAAGGAAAATTGTGTAATCCCTTTTGCAATCTCCTGTAACTACTTTATTGAAGTACATAAAAAAAAATTGGCATTTAAGAAATGAGGTTCATTGTTAATCTGAGAATTGATGTAGCTGTGAATGATAATGATACAAATGAGGATATATAACTAATTAATTCGTTAAAATATCATAATTTTCACATATTTATTTTAATTGTTTATCTTTTAGTTATTGATGAGACAATTTATTCTAATAGGTAGTCTGTTAGTATGTAAAACGATGTCATAATTTATTTACCATCGAATTATAAAGTTAAACGTCATCGATTGAAGGAAAATCAAATCTATGGCCCACACGTGTAAGTAAACTTTATAACAAGGTACAGATGTGATGTTGTTAAAATTATTTTTAAAGAAACGTAGGAGTAGAAAGCAACGAATATTTTGAGAATGAAAAAACTCATGTATTAGTTCATAATAATATTACGAAACAAGAACAAGATAAAATTACACTTCATTAATAACTATTGTCATTCACATCTACTTACACATTTATTTTAGGCAAAATAAGTTGGAATTAAGGAATAAAATTACAACATAGTTTGGTTTCCAACGAAAACACTTGACCAACATACGGGATTACCGAAACAAAGAACATTATTCCAGCCCTCAAAGCCAGAGAGACAATCAAGATCCTTAAATTGTCACAATCTAATATCACGGGGCACCGCAAATACCTCATTCCGACAATTACGTAACAGGTGACACAATTTGATCAACCAAATCAATATAGACAATATAAATTATATAAGTCCACATGGCAATAATTTATATTATGAATATCATTTTGAAATTCAAAAGAAGGCTTGTTATGACCTGAATTTGTATATTGATTTCGAGAATTAGGCTGTGCATGTTGATGATGAAGATGATGAAAATGATGATGATTGTATTGATGATGTAATGATAAAACTTACGTTGTGTTCCCAAACAACTTTATAAGCTGGAGGGTTCGATCGCACCATGCACTCAAAGTACACGTCATCACCTTCTTCTATATCATTCGGATTCATCTTGGAGCCAAGTTGTAGTGTCACTATTGGAACATCTGTGAAAAATTTACACATTAACCAACGCATCAAGAAATAAAAATTACATCTATTTACAATATCGAAGTTAAAGTCAAAATGTATAATATATTGTACGGTCAGCAACGAAAGTCGCTAAACACAGCTAAATTTTGAAAACATCACAGGTCCAAAACTTGTCAACTATTTTTTTCTATTAGGGTAACCTAAATATTTAATGGTCATCTACGCAATTATTTCGGATAACCTTCACAGGTCCGTAACTTCATACTTATTAAAAATCATATTGAAGATTACAACATGTTCAGCGACTTTCGTTGCTGACTGTACCTACAAATAAAGTAATTTTGAAATTTCAAATTATTTATTGCCCATTAGTATAATACATTCCGAATTTCTGTTTTTTCTTTGTGCACTAAAATATTGTATTTTAATTAAGATTTTATTAATTAATATTGGGTGCTAATTAAACAGGCTTCTTTTTAATATCATTATACGGCTCCGAAAATGTATTTTGCCTTCTAAATTACTAAGTCAGCCACAATTAACGAGCATCTAAATAATATCTTCTATATAAAAGTCACCTCAAAATATACACTCAAATAATATACACTCAAAACATTCAGATTTGGTTCTGGCTGTTGGCGTTATGTGGTCACAGTTCTAACCTAACCTAACCTAACCGATATCTGTATTTTGCTGCTCAATCAGTAATTTTGTGGCTCAATCAGTATTTTTGATACGCGGTTTATTATATCACATTAATATTTGTAAACAACAAATGTGTGAGTATAATTGTCATAGTTAAATAATATTTTTAGTGTATTAAATACCGATTAATGAATTAATTAATTTTAAGTAGATTTAAGTTTTTAAGCATTACAATTGTATATTGTATATTCTTGTATCTGTATAGTCTGTATATCTATTATTTGTATTATATTTTGATTTTAAAAATCAGGCTTACCCATATTATCCGCGAACTGCCAACCTTAAGGCATCTCTGTGTAAGTAACTCTTTGCGGAATACAGGTGTGTGTTATGTTGTTTTTTATGTTTATAATCTGAATCAGAAATATTGAAAGGCATGGAAAAACTTACAGTGTAAATTGAGAGTGATACTGGTTTCTATAGTGGTGTGTTCTAATTTGACATGTGCAGCACGGCACGTGAGCGTGCGCCCGTCTTGATCCATGCGTGGCGTCCATCGGAGAAACGATATCGTTTCGTTTTTGTCATCAGAATTCTGTATGGAGAATAATATTATTAGTTTAGGTGCGACGGCTACATTAGAAATACTGGGTTCGATTCCCTGGTCGATCCAAAGTGTCCATTTACCTTCTGTACAGCTGTCACTGACATTTGCCTATCATCCATCCACCACGTGATGATGGCTGGAGGTCTGGCACCTACTGCTTTGCACGCCAGCTCCGCTGCCTGTCCCACGGAGAGCGGCTGCTCCCGGGCCAAAATCTCCACAAATAATGGGCGCACTGTTTTCAAAAATATAATTTTATTTTGTGTTATAATCAAATAAAAATGAATCTATATTTCCTTTGGTCACGTCTTGACATGAGAACGATTTTACTGATTTTATTCTTTATACTTTGTAGAAGGTTCTTACGGGAAGAAAAATAAGAAATTTGCGCTGGAAATTCTAAAATTTCAAAAGAAAATTATACGAAGATATAATTACGAAGTCGCGACAAGAAGCTAGTATAAATATTTAGGACATTTTTTACACAGCAAGATCTAACCCCAAACTAAGCTGAGATTGTACTAAAGGTACTTGACTGTGGATATATTACTTACCTACTATATTTTTTGTAAATTCACACTTATCCCTACTAATATTATAAATGCGTAAGTCTGTCTATTACGCTTTTACGCCTAAACTGCTTAACCGATTTTAATGAAATTTGGTGCAGAGTTAGATTATTTAGATAGAAGAAGAAGATAAGGTACCTTTTATTTCAAAAAGCTTGTGCCCTTTTGCCCTTGCCCTTGCGGGACCGACCACAAGAATACAGCCATATGTCATCAATAGCGAAATTATTATATTATTATTACAGTTACAAGATTAGCTAAGAGGCAATCATAATTAGAATCATCGTGTTTGTTTGACTTCGAATTGAAATTTCGATGATATAACTACTGTGGAACTCATTAACTTCAAGTAATTTTGCTCTAATGTCGCGCATACATAAAAAAAGTTAACAAAATGACGTAGGAATGACAAACGCGGTACCCTTGTCATCGTTATAGTGGCATTTGGTCCACCAAATTCTGTTACATGACAGCCAGACCAACCAATGGCTATTATTAGTTCAGTATAACTTTAGCTTAGTTCACATAATGGAGATCTGAAGCTTGATGAAGCCAACGCTGTGGTATATTATGAATGCTTTGATTAAACATAATAATCATAATACTCCCTACTGGTTATTCGGTATCGGGTTTGGTTTTCAATTAATTCATAAGGAAATTCTCAGTAGCAGTATGAGTAGCTCGTAGTTAGGATTAGAGCCCTGGATTGGAACTCGAGACCTTCAACTTGGTAGTTCAATGGTTATACCACTAGGCTATATATCATTGCTATGATACGGCGACGTATATATCATTGCTATGATACGGCGACGTATATATCATTGCTATGATATATACGTCGGGATTAATAATATAAATATAACGCGACAAAATCCAAAAAAGTAGTTTTATTTCAATGAATGAAATGAATGTTACAATAATGTTTCGAACTGAAAGCAGGTACTATTTATATACGAGTATAGAAAGGGTAGAGATGAAACATTATTTACAACGTGTCCCAATTTCAGAAGCGAAAAAAGATAAAACACGTGTGTCCATTAAAATTGATCTGTAGGTAATTCAATGTTGGCAACATTTTAAGCCGGGCTTATTTTATTGGAAATGTTTTACGCGCTTCACATAGCCTGGAAGTGTTTTAGAAATTGTACATCCCGTTAAAACGTAATCCATCAACGTAGACGTGTGTGTACGCTCCGAAAAAAATACCACTACGCCTGTATCCCCAAAGGTAGGTATTAGGCAACTATCTTTGTACAATAATGTACACCGGTATGTTTTGGCCCGTGTAATAGAGATTAAGCCAATTTCGAACGCCTTCTAATTATATATGGCTGAAACTATTACTGGGGGTTTCAAACCTAAACTCCGAGCTGCTACTGATAATTTCATCAAATTTTTACCTTTCAATAAAAAAAGAAGCGATAATAAAAAGGCAAATTATTACAGAATTAGCCCCATAAATCCCTCATTCAAATTAATTCGAAGCAGCCCCAACAATAGTACACTAAAACGCTAATGGACACCATTAACGGCGAGGGTAGTTGAAAAAGTGTTCAAAACAAAACTAAGATCGTCTACTAAAAGCTTTGTTGGAAAAAGGTGAGCTTAACGTGCATTACTGAACGAATGACATCATGGGTTATTATAATGGAGAATAATTTCCTGTTCGCCGACGTGGCAATGGCGTCACGACAGGACAATGCTTCACAAATAAAAACTAATGGTTACGGGTGAGCGGTGACGAAAGAATTCTGGCCGCCGACGAACCGTCATATTCTCAGATAATCCGCGAGACCAGCGCGGTTGATATAGGTTAATCGCCCGGATTTACGTGGATTCAGTTTTGCAATAACAGAAAATGAACGCTTGTCGTCGTGTTATGCGGATGTTATGAAACTTTCCAACTATTCTGCGGCAATGTTATTTTTTTTTTCGGAAGTACTGTTGCTCCGGGCAGATTGGGTAACATCCGGGAAAGGCCAACACTAGATTTGATTAAATAAAGCGTCTTTATAGCTTTTTATGGTGGTGTTTATTTTTGTACCGCAAATAAAAATATTTTTGTGGTTAACGTGGTTGATATGACAATATTTTCATGTAAGAACGGCAGTAAAAATAACGTAAACGCAATATTATGTTGGTAAAATGTGCATTGTATTATGGTTTTTATGAGAAACATAAAATTTATGAAGTAACAAAATACTTCATTAAACAAAGTTGAATTTTAGTGTTTCTTTCTTAGAAAATTCTATCATGCCTGTATACCCCGAAGGGTTTAGCAGAAATGTACACCCACAGTTCGCCGGTAGTTTAGATAGATATTTTTAGGTACCGTGTTATAAGGGTGAGCCTATTACCATTAACTGGACAGACATCCAATCTCCGAGCGAGAATTTTATAGAAAAAATCAAATAACACTGTTCGATCTGGGAATTGAACCTAGGACCTCAAACGTAATTGCCGTAATTGAGCCGTCAGAAAAACATTATTATTTGTATCTCGCCAGGTTACTTACTACTCTAAAGCAAGATTCTGAAGACTAATTTAAAATTTTGGCAAAATATGTGGGTATTTTCATGTTTTTCAGCCATCACTCATTCACTCACTTCATCTTAATTCTTAAATAGGTAGACAGAAATATAACGCAACAGAACACCACGAAGTGCAATTCTGGCATAATTCTTTTGTTTCGTCTACGTTCATAGATCATATTCAAGGTTGTCAAGAGATGCGAAGGGAACAAAATGTTACCAAAAAAGGTTTAAAGAATAAATGCGGACAGAAATCAAGAGCAAGGGGAGATTAAAGGGGAGATGGATAAATTATGGTGGGAAAGGTAATATTTTATTTTATTATGACGATATTTTAGAAACGAGGTTATTTGAGATTTTCATTAGGACTAGCTATTTTTTTAAGGATCTCTGACAAAGAATATACACAAAAGATAAAGTCACATACATTATAAGGCCAGTGTACTCCTTCAATTATGAGAGACTACAGCATGTAAAAATTATACAAAGCAATTAAAACTATTAATATTGTTACGCCGGATACGTAATAGAACGACTGAGATGGCTCACGAAGGTTCTAGAAACATTTGGAAGTTTAATCTCGACACTGGCGTAGGTATAGGTAGGTACTTATATCTATAAGTGCCTATAACAATACCTCAAGGACACGCGGCTCGCGACACAATAGGCTGAGGTCAACGCCCGCGAAACAATTCCTAAGGGGCCGGCAAGGCAGTTCAATTGTGGACACGGACAAGTGAAGATCGAAGCGAACTACGAAGCGACTACAGTGCGATAGTGAATTGTGAAGTGAACTAGTATAGCGACATACTGGTGATTTGTGTTTTGTATTCGTGTGGATAATTAAAGTTTTGATTGTTTATCGGTTAAATTGGTGACATTTAATTTATCCCGAACCCCAGCTCGTAACAATATGTTACTAGCAAATAAAAATAAAATTAAAAGTAATGTATTACTAAAAATATGAATAATGTATTTCTAATAATTAAAAATTAATTATTAGAAAGTTAATAGGTATAATAAACATTTTTTTTAGTTTATGGCCTCGTAGAGAGACACAAGGTAACATTTATATTCTTCTCCAAGGTCTTGTCTAAGTATCTCTGTAGCATATTTCATCAAAATTGGTGAAGCGGATTAGGCATTAAAGCGTAAAAGGCAGACAGAGTTACATTCGCATTTATAATATTATAGTAGCGTTGAAATAAAACTACTTTTTACGGATTTTATCGCGTATATTGATATTATTAATCCCGATTTCGTTTCGGACCCTTTACAGCGTCCACGGTCACGGGTAGACTCTACTGAGTCTAAATCAATATACGCGATAAAATCCGTAAAAAGTAGTTTTACTTCAATGTATAATATTCGCGTAAATGTCAGAAATCAATATTATAGTAGCGATTAAAAATATTGGTTTCTGATTGAATATGTTTTAGCATTAGTATAACTTCGTCTAACCCTTCGGAGAATACAAGTTTGATGGTATGTTATTAAATGTTTACTCGCGATATTTTTTTCTCGAACGTCTTCAAAGTTATAACTCAACCTTGATCTGCACTCATAATCCCTTAATATAAAGATATCCCTATAACATCCAAACACCATTTTTACACGTCCCCCTAAAAGCAAAAGTAACCTATCGCCGCAAATCTTCAGTCACGTCTGTCTTACTTGTTCGTATGAATCTCCCCTGTTTATCCTCATATATTACTATCACGTATGGAGTGACGTAGTGGCCTGTCAGCGTTCATAATATCCGAACGCGGTTAGTCAGACAAATGACTGAATATTAGCCGAGGGACATGTCGCAAACATGGTCCCCTGGTTCCACGTCTAGATAAATTGGACATTGTTTAGGTCTTTCCACGAGTTTGCATGAACTATCGTAATATGTTTTTATATTCTCGTTTATTTTGTGTTAATTATGCGAGAATTTAGAACGTATTAATATAATTTGTATACTTTATAATGATTATCTTTATATATATAAGCAGTGATAGCCTAGTGGTATGGCCATTGGACTGCCAAGTCAAAGGTCTCGAGTTCGAATCCACGGCACGCACCACTGACTTTTCGAATTCATGTGCGTATTAATAATTAATTATCACTCGCTTAAACGGTGAAGGAAAACATCGTGAGGAAACCTGCATACCTTAGAGATTTTCTCGACGGTTTGTGAAGTCTGCCAACCCGCACTAGGCCAGCGTGGTGGACTATAGCCCTAATCCCTCTCAATCTGAGAGGACACCCGTGCCCAGTAGTGGGACAGTATAATTATGGGTTGATGATGATATACATCATAAATTATGTTTATTTTCTCTTAAAGACACGTTTACTTAATAATACTAGATGGCGCCGGCATTTCCTAGCTGGCCACCTCTGAGAATAAACGCCATAAAAAACTCAGAGAATTATGGTCTCTTTTAAAGTCCAGACAATAACAGTATTCATTGCTTATCATATGTGTTTTACAATGTAGGCAAATCTGAACTGGCCTTTAGAAGGGCCATAGCAGCTTTGAGTTAGCCGGGACATACTGACGGCACGCGTACATTAGTTTAGGAACAAAGAATATTGTGTAATATGAGAGGCAATTTGAAGTCAGCCCCAGTTACGGAAAAACTGTGCAGTAATTGTTTTTCGTGGTATGGACATTTATGTTACTTATGAGTGAACAGCATCTTACCAGGAAAGTTTTGAGCCTGAATGTAGATAGATAAAAGGCTACCCTTATATCTATCTACATTCAGGCTCAAAACTTCCCCTCAAAACTTCTCCCTCTACAGGGAGACCATATAAAAGATGTATCGACTGTGTGAGAGATGATAAATATACAAAGGAAGTGTATGATGAGAAGATGGCTGATAGTGATTTATGGAAAGAAACACTTAGCCAACCCCAAGTAATTTGGAGTAAACTTAATCTCCTACCCTAATCCTAAACTGATGATCTTTTTAGAAACTGCCTCATTAGCTTACGCCCTAAGTGGATTAAATTCCCAAGAAGAGCAGTGTCATTGGATTTTTCAGTAGTTGCTTGTCGGAGTTTGGATTTGTGACCGGTTAATGGCAATAGTATAATTATACATATACGTATATGCAGCATTAATAACCTAGTGATATTATGACCATCGGTCTGTCAAGTCAAAGATGTCGAGTTCAAATCCAAACAACAGACCTCTGACTTTTTGAATTTATGTGCGCATTTATTTATTTATTTATATACGCTTTATTACACACCAAAAACACAATTACAAACATTATATAAATATAATAAATACATATATAAATATATAAAATATTAAGCTAAGGAAATTAATGAATGACAGTGCATGCGAGTAGCGAGTTAAGCATTCCTGGGTACAAGAGAAAGATAATGACCTTTCACCAGCTTCTTAAAGATAGGCAGCGATTCAGCACGTCTTATGCTAATTGGCAAAGCGTTCCACAGGCATTAATCATTTACTTAAAGAAAAACATTATAAGGAAACCTGCATGCATTGGATGGGTAGTTAAATAACTAATTTGTAACTGACGACGACAAACTTATGGTAGTTTTAAGATTTTAGTATTGTTCTCAAGTAAGTGATATTATGTTTCTTATGTATTATTAATTCACAAAAAAAAAGTATTTATGTATTATATCCATTGTCTAGTACCCATAGTACAAGCTCTGCTCAATTTGGGACAAGACGGTGCTTGTAAAAAAAAAGTGTCCGAAAAAAAATTATTTATTATTATTTATGCTTTTATTGGGAATAGTGTTTCTTTAAACTTTACCTTGCCTTAAAGATTTTTGTCGACGGTGTGTGAAGTCTAGTCTAGGCCGTGGTGGACTATAGCCCAATCCCTCTCAATCTGAGAGACCCGTGCCAGTAGTGGGATAGTATACGGGTTGATGATGATAATGAATGGCAATAGACCCAGGGGGCGAGCCTACGGTCCACTAATATTGTAACAGGGTTTAATTTTCATAACATTTAAACTATTGAGAGATGTATTTAAAAAAAACGTACTGCGCTCACCCCAAGTAATTTGAGATAAGGGTACATGGATCATGATGATGATGATTGAAATTATTTTAAACAAGCCTCTCCTGATATGATTAAAGACGTCTGTAGTGTAGTGGTTCGATAGTCGGATTGCTAATTACGAAACTGTGTACTAAAAAAGTGTTTGTGCTTGGCTGGGAGTTTCTTATTGTATTAAAAGTATACTCATGCTTTTACAAAAAAACATCTACAAAAGCTATGAATACTCACAATAAATCTGTATCTGCACGTTCACCCTGAGAGGGGGCACCAGCACCGTGTTATCAGCTGTGCACGTGTACACAGCCTCGAAGTAGTCCCTGGTGAGCTTGGGTATCCTCAACTCCAGGAGACTGAGACGTGACCCATCGTCTACTGGAGCGAGGGTCGCGATGACCTTGTCGTCTCTCCACCATCGGATCCGAGGCATTGGTTTACCTACAATATATAGCATATACATATATAAAACAGTGATAGCCTAAGAATATGACCGAATCAAAGGCATGTACCTCTGACTTTTCGAATTCATGTGCGTATTAATAATTAATTATCACTCGCTTAAACGATTAAGGAAAACATCGTGAGGAAACCTTTTCTTTTTTTATTCGTCTAAGGTGGCAAACAAGCATACGGCCCACCTGGTGGTAATCGGTTACCGTAGCCTATAGACGCTTGCAACACCAGGAGTATCACTTCCACGTTGCCGACCCTGTATTGAAAGAGGAAAAGTTGGGTTGGCAGTATAAGGGTCAAAGTCCCCCCACTGCCAACACAACGTTTCCTCGTCAAGGCATAAGGCATGCAGGATTCCTCGAAACCTGCATGCCTTAGAGATTTTCTCGACGGTCTGTGAACTCTGCTAACCCTCATTAGGCCAGCGTGGGAGACTATAGCTTATCCCTCTTATATTGATAGGAGACCCGTGCCCAGCAGTGGGACTGTATATGGGTTGATGATGATGACATATACAACAGATTTCCTTTTCAAAAAACTTCTCCTGTATATGATCCTGTATTTGATCAGGTCTAGTGTTATTGGTTTTTGCCATGAAATTCTCAGTAGCAATTGTAAGGCAAGCCTATTACATGAGACGTAAACATACTGACAATTTGTATATTAGAACACCTCTGCAAAACAACGACGTCTGTCTAGTGGTTCGAGTGTCGGACTGCTGATTTCGAAGTCGTGGATTCGATTCGAATAGGACACAAATATTGATGTGATGTACATAAGTGTTTGTGTTTGTCTGAGTATTTCTTTTGTTTTAATGACGATACGTTTGACGCAGTGGCTGAGCTGTCGGCTTCAACGCCACGGGTTCCATCTCCACACGGTTCCGGGTCTGGCTGTGTTTGTGTTTGTAAACGCACCCACGACACAGGTGAAAATCCTAGTGTGGGGCAACGTTTATATAAAAAAAGAAAAGAAAGAGTGTATTATAGTACGTATTAACTAAAAAAGGTAGATGTCCATAGTACAAGCTCTGCATAGTTAGGGACTAGAACGTTCTGTGTGAAATGTCATTAATAATTACTTTTAAAAAACCCTTCGGAGTGTACAGTTGTGATAGTATATACATATATTATGATATGTTTTTTGCCGGACTGCTGATCATGGGGTCGTGGGTTCGATTCCCACAGGACACAAATATTTGTGTGGATAAAACATGAGTATTTGTGTTTGTCTGGGTGTTTCTTATGTATTATAAGTATGTATTTACAAAAAAAATAATATATATAAATAGTATATCCATTGTCTAGTACCCATAGTACAAGCTCTGCTTAGTTTGGGACTAGATGGTGTTGTGTAAAATGTCCCAAAATATATATTAATATTATAATATTTGTGTTTATAATCAGTGGTATAAAAGATCAACATCTTGTTTAAAAGATTGACCTTTTCAAACCAGCACGAAATTCATAGTAGATATTTCTTAATCAAATATTAATAAAGGCTAATTGTAGAAATAGCTGATTAACAAATTTAGATTGTTTGATCTCCCTTCAGTTTATAATCGAATTTGTATCAATTACGAAACGAAGCGGATCTACGGGATAAATACTTTATTAGGCAATTTGCCAGTTTGAACAGCGAGGTATGGATTACGCTAATATTTTTCAATCTGATTTCGGATGGATTATTGAACTATGTTATTGGTTTAGTCGTTCCAATCATGGCTTCTGAACGGAAGGTTCCTTGACAATCTAGGTAAAAAGAGATTGGGCATAGTGGGAGTAATTCCACTCAAATTGAAGCTGCTCGACTGGGGAAGTACCTCCGCCTTGCAGAAAATCGAAGTATAATAACACTGCTTTGAGCTGTTGTGTTCCTTACGGTGAGCAAGGTTGCCAGTGCTCCGCGAGGAAACTTTGTGTTGGCAGTGGGGGGACTTTGACCCTTATACTGCCAACCCAACTATTCCTCTTTCGTTTTACAGGGGCGGCAACGTGCATGTGATCTTACCCCTGGTGTTACAAGCGTCTGTAGTCTACGGAAATACCATCAGGTGGGCCGTATGCTTGTTTCCCACCTTAGTGGTATAAAAAAAATACTTTCTAGGTTCGTTTTTTTTTCTATGTAGCAGTAGTCTCAGTAGTAAGTAGCTCAGTTTGGATTTCTACCCTGATCATGGGAAAAAGGAGCTAGCCTAACGAGAAATACATGTGTTATGTAATTCTTTTTAGGAAATTTTACACAGCACCATCTAAACAGAGTTTGTACTTTGGGTACTAGACAATAAATATATATATACTTTTTTTGAAAATACATAGCAAATACCCAGACTAACTCTGGGTCACACAAACACTTATATTCATTACATAAATATTTGAGTTATGTGAGATTCAAACCCATGACCTGAGAATCGATTCCAACGCTTGAACTACTAGATCACAAACGTTGTCAAATATGTCATCTTAATAAACTGGGAGACATAACAGGGTAAAAGGAAATAGGGTGGTACAAAATGCTGAAGAACTAATTTTATATTCAAAAACATCATCGACTTACCGATTCATCTATCATTAATGAATACACGACAGACTTAGTACTTAGGTAATTCAGTCTTTTAGAGCTTGACTAAGTTGTATAGAATAAGTTTCAACATCGTCGTCATCATCAACCCATAATATTGTCCCACTGCAGCTGCTGGGCACGGGTCTCGTCTCGGATTGAGAGAGGTTATGCTATAGTCTACGCTGGCCTAGTGCGGGTTGGAAAACTTCACACACCATCGAGAAAAATCTCTAAGGCATGCGGGATAAGATGTTTTTCATTTCCTAATTTACTTTACAATGTTACATCTAGAATAATAAATTGACTTCCCTATTTTCCTGCTAGTACCTAAATAATCAGGTAAAAAACTTAATTCCCCGGCTCTCTACACACAAGAACGAGTTCTTTAGCTCAAAATACTAGGTATTTTTATTCTTTCACCGTCTGAACCTTTTCTACCCTATTTCATCTAGTTAGCCGTCGACGACCGGCAACAAACTTTACGAGTGACGGGACAAAGGTAACTAGTTTAATTTTAACTGCTACTACACCGTCACTTTACCCCTGAAACGTCAATGTTTAACTTTTTACTTTATCGTGTTAGTGAAAGTTTTTGTGAACGCTTTTTTGACACATGATCTTAGCAGTTTAGAGTTGTGTAAGGGATGTTGAAGCAGTGATAGCCTACTGGTACGACCATTGGACTGCCAAGTCGAAGGTCTCGAGTTCGAATCCAAGGCATGCACCTCTTACTTTTCGAAATCATGTGCGTATTAATAATTAATTATCATTTGCTTAAACGGTGAAGGAAAACATCGGGAGGAAACCTGCATGCCATAGATATTTTTCTCGACGGTTTGTGAAGTCTGCCAACCCGCACTACGCCAGCATATGGGAGTATATGGGTTGATGATGATGACGATGATGACCCGATAGAAACCGGGTTGGACCGCTAGAAATATTATACAATCTGCTACTGAGAATTTCATAAAACAATCCATAAACACTGCTGACCTAGGGATCGAACCCAGGACCTTAAACGAAGCAGTCGCAGTCCGACAACTAGGTTGACGCGGTCTCACAAATATTTATCTCGGATGAGAATCGAACCTACTATACTTGGACTAACGGTATTACCGAGGAAACCAAGTCATTCATTATAATTATAAAAATGTATCTTGTAATTTAAATTAACTAAATAATTTTCCCAAGAATTGTGTTCTAGTGTAGGCACTTGTACTTATGAGAGCACTTTGTAACTACCTAACACAATCTACAGAGTACACAGAAATTCAAGATGGCGTCTAAATTTACCTCCACTTACAACGCAGGTGAGCTTTACACTAGTATCTTCTACATAGGGACCGGCCACACCGATCACTTCTTTGTCGTATTCATCGAAAATCTTCGGCTTTTCAGGCAACTCTGTAACAAAAGTTAAATATTATTTATGGTTTGTCTTTAAAAAAATATTCAGATCATAATATAATTCAAAAAATCGTTGGACAGAATCATGAACCATTTTTTTTTTACAAAATATGTAACAAAGAAACAATAATTAATTTCAAAACGAAATTAACTAATATGAAATTTATAAAAATATTTTCACGCTGGACAAAGTTTAGCTGAGGATATCGCTGTGAGCGTGTGCCGCAGCAGTACAACCTTTTTTTATAACGCCGATTTTCACTTACAACTGTATAGGTATTATAAAAGATATAAAAAGTTTAGTTTTAATCGAGTCATCCTATTTCAGTATGAAAACACAAAGCGATATTGTGTTTTAATGTTTATATAATTATTGTAAAAAAATTAAAAATACCCACCCCCACTAAGTACATTGAACCCAAACCCAGAAAATTGATTTCTGAATTGAACTGGGCACTTGAGATATCCTACCTCTCTACAAGCTTGCCTTATCTTTCTAATTTATATATCACTATGTCTCTTTCTAGATCAGAATGTGAGAATAGGATAGCAAATCATATTCATATAATAAATGTGAAAGTAAGGATGTTTGTTTGCTTGATCTAACAAGAAGGTAAGAAAAACATTTTTTTATTTAAATAAAATGACACAAAAGCATACAGCTCTCGTGATGGTAAGTGAGAAATTCAGCATATAGGCGCCAGCAAAACCAATGGTATCTCGCAAGTTGTCAGCTTGAGAACTCAGTTGTTAAGTCTCATATGCCCAGTGAAATATTGTTTTCTCTGAATAAAATTGTGTAGCAGTTTAAAGAGCAAGGGCTCCTTAAACTGCATCATAATTATGTTAGCACATTATTGCTTCAATATCAACCCATATATTTTCCCACTGTTGGGCACGGGTCTCCTCTCACAGAATGAGAGAGATTAGGCTATAGTCCACCACGCTGGCCTAGTGCGGGTTGGCAGACTTCACACGCAGTCGAGAAAATCTCTAAGGCATGCAGGTTTCCTCACGATATTTTCCTTCACCGTTTAAGCGAGTGATAATTAATTATTAATACGCACATAATTTCGAAAAGTCAGATGTGCGTGCCTTGGGTTCGAACTCAAGACCTTCGACTTGGCAGTCCAATGGTCATACCAGTAGGCTATTATTATTGCTTAACGGAAAAATATTTGGAAATACGATGGTACTCCCCAGACAAACTCAGCAGAATTAGCAAAGCCTACCACTGAATTTGTAGCCATCGTAAAGTAAGGCTCAGTATTATTAAAACACGCTGTTATAATCATGATATGCATCAATTAATCATAACCAACAACAACAAAACAATGCATCATCATGATTAAATTAACCGTCATTCACAAATTAATTTTCCGTGTAATCAAGTAATTTACACGGTGAAGGAAATTTAATTAAATCATGAACTTAGTTAAGAATTATCAACAGAAGTTTGAAACGGATGTAGAAATTTGCAAGTTGAAAGCATACGAGTACGATATGAATTTTACATTGCTGATATGACTCGCACAAAATTGACTCGAGAAATTTGTACTTTGTGCCTTTGAAATTGTGTTAAGTTAATGTGTGTTTTATTTGGCATTCACATGTATGTGTGTGTGTTAAATATTTTGGCTTAAAGAGGAGTTAGAAGTTAGAAAGAATAAGAAAAAAATTTTTGTATCCTCAGATTAATTATAAACACCGAATTGGACACCAGTCACCGCTAACCAAATCCTGCAGTTTATAGTAGCCGCAGGGTTTAGCTGTGAACTCATAACTAAATGACTGGTGATCACAATAATCCGACTACGGTGGCAGTGATACTGTAGCCGCAAATAAATAATATTAATAAAAATGGCATAGGTCAAAATATTTCTATAGTTCTGTTCCGTTTATAACCTTAGTATTTTAAGTTTGAAAATAAAGAAAACTTAAAAAATCTAAAATATTCATTTTAAATAGAGGAATATGTTCTTGAGATGCGTATGAATGGTATTGAATGAAATTGCTTGTACCTAATTACCACAGTATGGCCATTATTATTTTTTATAGAGAGATTTCGTGCCTAGAAAGCACGCAACGATTGTCCCGGTTGAAGCTTGAGACACATTTTTCCCTAAGAATATCGGTATAGACCAGCAATTGGGTTGCTGAGCTCTAATGGCAGCCATATCGTAGTAAATACTGATGCTCAGAAAAGTATGAATAGATTGGAAGCCTACTCCAATGCAGTTGGAGCACTACTCCAAAGAGTAGCATAATAATGGCGTATGCGACTGGACCAGGAGAACTGAATGTCAAGGTCCACAGTTTTTATTGTGCAACCTGGATAACTACAGGCTGTTAACACTGGCACTAATACGCACGTACTGGGTAAATCATATTACATATTATTGGTATTCATTCAAATGAGGTTTCTTGGGTCGTAGATTGAAAATCAACCCGAATATCATAAAAACTATGCAGACGATGCATCTTAAGGTGTACCACTTGCGAAGAAACTCAACTTATAATAACCATCAACCCTCAATTTCTCGTGAGAAGACCAACAGCTGACCTTATTCCCTTTTCAAATTGAAACTGTTACATCGAAGGGGCAGATGAGTTTCTGTGACGAGAAAAAAAGACACGCACGCCAAGTACATCCTATAATTGAGTTACCCTACATTAAACTTTGCCCTCGGTCCCTATATTGCTAAAATAAAAGCATCGAAAGACATCCCCGACACAAATTACTTGGACCCGAAGCAATCTTTTCATCATTTCTGATTTTTTTAGATAGAATACTTTTTGTATCTCGATTATGATGTGAGAATCGAATCAAATAACAATACAATAGGACGTTAACATAGGGTTTCGTAATAGTTTAAGGGTTTTTGTTTATTTGATATTCGCTGTTTTGTTAATATTGAAATTCTGTTTTAAGGTCTTGATAAGATTTTTATTTGGAACTTATCGATCCTTAGTAGTATTTGGTTAGGCAAGATACAATAGATGTTTCGCTGTTAAAAACAAAAGAAAGTTAAGATAACATGGATGCTAAAAATCTACGTAGTGGCTACGGCGTAGTAGCTAGCTACGACGTAGAAAGTGACTACGGCGTAGCAGACTAATTTACTTGCAGACAGTCATGATTCGTGCAATTTATAAAACATTTTTTTTTTCAAAGTATATAATTTGAAATATACATACGGTACATACGCCAAAATGTATAGTAATTTTTCATAACTATAAATTTATATATTCAATGTCCCATTTCAGTTTTACTTAGGGCTTTCATAAAAACAAAACAGTTAAGCTAGTGGAAATAGATTGCGTGTAATGTTTCAAGTCTAAAAAGAACACAGAAAATAATCCAACCGCCTTATCACTAGTCTTACGGCCCAGTATATTCAGTAGTTGAATGAATAAGGAATTATTATTTTTAGTAAATATAAACATTCAAAAGTAAACTCTATTTCTAATGTCTTTGAGTGTACTATAATTATTCTTATTACTGTTATGTTTTATTCAACATAGAAAAATAAGTTCTGACTGAAGATCATAGGTCAGGTATATATATTTTTTTCTCATTTCAAAATAGGCATAGTTTATAGTCGAACTATAGTCTAATCTTTTCTTTTTTGAAACAAAACATCAATGAATTAATATTGAGGTTGTCTTTGGGGTTGATGGTCATATGCTAACAAAATTTTTCGAAGTGGCAGAGTAGAACTTTACTTTGCTGCTGAGAACTCTGCTACCGAATCTACCTGGGTTGGTACCAACAAATATTCTGCTGCTAAGAAATAGAGTGCTCACATTGTTGTATTCTGGATTAAGGAGTTAGTTAAATTACTGGGCATATGAGATTAAACGACTGAGGTCTCAAGGTTACAACGCGCAAATGATACCACACGTGTTGTAATTATATAAATGCAGCGGATGCCATTTACCAGGTGGCCCGCAACAATAAAAAAATAGACCATTTCGGAAGTAATATCTAACCAACAAAGGTTACTAAAAAACAGAATATACAACAAATTTATTCACAAAGATACTTAACTATGCTTGCAGATGAATTATTAAACATTTTTTTTGAGGTTATTCAGAAATAGGTTATAACAGATGCTTCAAATCATACAAATTCCTAACACATTAGTACCCAACAGAATCCTATTAACAAATCATTAATTCCATAGTCATCTACATATTTATTGCGCATTAATGCCGACGTATGTCGCGATTACATAATTCGACAGAGTAATAAAACTAAAAGAATTATTAGCCAATAAAACTGTGATTGGAACAACGCCAACATGCAATATGCAGCCACAGACGGAGTAAAATGGCTACTATATTGAGCCACTCTTTTCTCTGCAAATAGCTTCGCGATGTTGATATGGAAGAGAATGGATTATCTAAATAGAATGGTATAATACAATTAAAAGAGGTTTTAGGTTTGTCCTGTCCTCACTATCCTCTAGGATTTTTTTTTGGTTAATGCAAAATTCTCATGGATCCTCTACCACCGGGAAGTGGTAGGGTATGTCGACCTCGTACCCGACTAAAAACCGTAATTGTCTTCGCGTACTGTGCGTACTGCCCTTAAGTCCTATAGGCCCTGGGATTCGTGCCATTTATGACGACTATGACGACCTGTCCTCTTGCTTAAATATCTTAAAAAACATACATTTATTTGAATCTATTTATTTAACTGGTAACACACACCTGTGTGCTGCTGTGTAAAAGCATCTTCCGCAGCACAGTGGGCCACTGTTGCCGATCTTGAGCTACATAACATACCACCACGCCTGTATTTCCCGCCAGTCACCGGTATGTTTAGGTCCATATAGTAGGCGGCGATCCTATTGCCATTAATCCCAGTACAAATCAAACTCCAGGGTGGGGGGGGGGGGTTGAACATTCAAAAGGCGACCGAACTACGAGAGAAGACTTGGGAGTGTGTGATTCTTAACCCTGGAAACACTAAGCTCGACCTGACATGAACCGAGAACCGCTAGAGTAGCAGACGTGCTCACTACCACTGGGCTAATGAGGCAGTTTTGTGGAAGTCCACAAGGAAACGTTGTGTTGGCAGTGGCAGTGGGAGGATTTTGACCCTTATACTGCCAATCCACCTATTCCTCTTTCGTTTTATAGGGTCGGCCACGTGCAAATGATACCCCTGGAGTTACAAGCGTCTATAGGCTACGGGAACCGCTTACCATCAGGTGGTACGTATGCCTGCCACCTTAGTGGTATAAAAAAAAGGAATATACTTGCAAATTAATTAATCATTGCAGTTATTACTTAGCCTTTCGATACAGAAAAAAATATTTTATGAAATATACAAGGCAGTGTTTTCTCTTCACATTTTCATTACTAAAACACAGCTATAAAAAGATTACGACTCCAAATGGGTTTTTATTACTGATCTTCTTTATGGGTGCAAATAATCCAATATTTTAGATGTTGTTCAATGCGCCTGTAAATAATAAACTAAATTATGGCAGATGAAAGAAATAACAAGTTTTGGAATGTATTCTTCTTTCTACGTAACCTCTTTCGTGTTCCACGGCTAGGTAAAAAAATCTTAGAACTTCAATATCAACCTCAATTCAATATATAGTCCCACTGCTGTCTGGATTAGGCTTAAGTCCACCTCACTGTCCTAATGCGGGTTGGCAGACTTCACACGCCGTCGAGAAAATCTCTCAGGCATACAGGTTTCCTCCTCAAAACTTAGTCCGGGTTTTTTTTGTTGTGATAAGATAACAAACAAGTATACATGTTGTCTGGTGGGCAGTAGCAATCATAGTCTGTATAGTGTATATTGTATTAGAATAGAGCAGGAAAACTCCTTTGTAAGCCTAGTGACGAGCCCCTCAACTTAATATAAGTATAATTGTGATGATTATTCAAATTCAAATTATTTATTTGCTCACTCAAGTGTTCACAATTGGTCTTATAAAAATGGTAGTGGCGCTTAAAACTTAGCTGCCATTTACAGGCGTTGTAAATTTTAGGGATATCACAATTATACTTATCTAAATATGTCATATTATAATTAAACTTATATTTTAATTAATGATACTACCTATAATAATAAAAATAAAATAAAAAATAAAATGTCTTTCAATTAATTTCGATTACTTAAAAGCAATTAAATGTCTATGAAACCGCCGTATTACTTTAATTTTATTAAGAATTTTTAAATAATTGCAAATAATATTAAAGGTTTTAAATAAAATAGGTTTTGATAATGAATTTACAAAACAAGTATTCATACAAACTTATATTACAACAAATTACGGTTTACATTAAATCATTCAAATCACATTCACAAACATAAAAATCGCCATCAAAACTGCTTATCTATTATATTTAATTTGTATACCGCTTGCCCTCTATCCATAAGCCTGTATTTACCACAAAATGCTGGTGTATCAATATTTTATGACTGTTCAAGTCACCTGGTTCCCATGTCCGTTATAAATTTATGTGTGGTGTCGGAACGTAGCCAAACAGTATCGGTTTATTGGTAGACATCTTGCTCGCCATGATGAAGTTGTGTTTTAGGACTTATGAAACATTTATCGTTTGAAAATATTTTATGGGATCCGATAGAACTAATGTTATTTTTCTAAATAACATTAGTTCCATCCACACACTCTTGCACAACATAAAATGTATTTTTTAGATAAATATCAATAATAATGATTATATTATTACAATTAATAATAATAACAATAATAATTTTTAGATAATAATTGTAATAGGAAATGTTTATAAGCTTATCTTATTGAATCAACCACGTCTGTTTACTGCGTCTACTGCTGTATATTTTTGAACGTGCTCCCAAAATACAGGCACTAGCCTAGTTTGGGAATCAGTTCCAGTATGTATTGTAAAAAACAACGCTTAGAAATCATATCAACATTTGTAAAATTATTTTTGTAATAAATAAACATTTTTTATTTTCATTTTCATTTTCAAATATTATGTAAAAGTATATCACTGAAGTAAATTCAGAATCTGAAGGAATATTTCTACGGTGAGACTCGCAGTGGCTTAGTTGGTCATAGGGTCTGGGGTATTGAGTCAGAAAACGTTACCTACGATTTCCTGAATCCTTTTTTTATTTTTTATTCTAGTACCTACGGAAAATCCTTAGTGGCAGGGTATATCAGACTAGTACCGACTAAAAACCGCACTTGCCTTCACCTGCCAGTCATTGCCATGGGATCCGATTAATTCGCCATGACCATGAAAGGCTGTGGTCCAGGTCCCCAGTCAAATTTTTCAACAAGATTATTACTTGTCAACCAGGTTAACATCTGATATCCAAGATGACAATGCGCAAGAACGAGGTGTCGGTTGCCGCTCCTCATCAGGGGGCCCGTATGCTCGTTGTTCATCATAATACCATAAAAAGAGACAATTAATTTATCTTGTGACCGTCCAATACAGTATATTTTATATCAACAATTTAATAGTTCCCAATTTCAGATACAACAATGTTGTGTCGCCTCTGTTAGTCGGCACAGAAAATAAAGAGTTCTCAAAGTTGCAGACTTGTTTCGCAAAATGGGTACACATTTGCACTACAGTTTGGATTGGAAAAAAAAATGTTGTTCCGACTTTTTCTTTGACTACATTCGACTTTCGCAAACAACAAAATTAGTTTCTGTTATTATAGAATCTTGTTTTTAAGTCACTTGCCAGTGTTATGCTGTCCAAGTAATGTTGTCATTATTACGAGTTTTGGAGGGGAATAACTAAGCCGATCAACCGATATAATAATAAATATTCTTGGACAATTTTACACAGCACCATCTAGTCCCAAACTAAGCAGAGCTTGTACTACGGGTACTAGACAATGGATATAAATACTTATATACTTTTTTTTTATAAATACATACTTATAATACATAAGAAACACCCAGACAAACACAAACACTTATTTTCATCCCATAAATATTTGCGATATGCAAGGTTAAGCTGCATTAGTCGTTTGGGTTGCAAAGGTCTGATGGCAGTCGTGTAAAATGCTGATAATAATCTAGTTAGACTGGAAGTCGACCTCAATATGTCCATTGAAAAAGGCTTGTAGAAAGAATAAGGATTATTCCGATTTTTGGTAACAGTTAAGACATTGTTACTAAATGAAACTAACCTAACAATTCTAAAATGTTTATTAAGTAAGCCGCATGGTAACAATGTTGCAATTGCCTCGAAGAATGAAATGAGATAAAAACCTTAATGGGAATGACAGATGTTTTTAACAATTCGGGCGATTGTAAATGTCATTTCGAATAATGTAAGTAATCAAATCACATTTTTTTTATACAGATTAAAAATGGATCATTAGTCTAGTGGTCTAAGCGTCACAAATAAGTTCTCTGTAGAAGGTCGGAGTTTGGATATACTTCTGCCCGGTTAATAGCAATAGGCCCGCCCTATAGCATAGGAATTTATACATCATTGATTGCCGGTACTAGAATAATGACGCAGTTTCTTCTTAATGGTCCAAATAGTGAATTTGCATGAATCCTTATTTAATAAAAATAAAGTTCAATTATTATAATTAGTAATAGCATAAGAACGTTTGAGCTTAACGCCTAACCAATACACACAAATTGACTGTAAAATATTAAAGGCGTGTTCAGACGAGCGCAGTGGAAGTTTGCATTCGAATACGAATTCAAAATAGTCACTATAAATGTTAAATGAACGATCCTAGACTGTGCCGGCGCACCGTGATAGCTGGTCGGGCTATGAATATTGTACAATAACTGTCTACCTAAAAGTGTCACTGAGTGTACCTGCATTTAGTTATGTACAGTTCTGTACAACGGTGCTATTAAATTTTAGTGAATTCTCGCTACGAGAGTGCAATAATTTTATAAGTATGTATTAATATGTCGTAATTATTTTAGCTAGTTTGCAAAGATTACCTAAAAGGACAGGTCTTTTGGCTACCCAGAGGTAGGCAATTGCCTTGCTAGGCAAATGCCTACCCAGGTCCTTTGCTGTTCATATAAATAATACAGTTTTCGTATAATTTTACAAACCTTCTAGTCCCAAACTGCAGCAGAGCTTGACTTACACTTGTATTGTGAGTACTATACATCGAATAATTATAAATAACGACACAACGTTTCCTCACGGAGGAAACTCACTTCACTCTTTTTCTCAAAGCAGTGTTATATCACCTCGATTTTCTGCAAGGCGGAGGTACTTCCCCAGTTGGGCAGCTCCAATTTGAGTGGAATTACTCCCACTATTGCGGCACTTGCGGAAGGCAGCTGGCAGTGACTGGATGAGGAAAGCCAAAGATCGGGCTTTGTGGCGTTCATTGGGAGAGGCCTACGTCCAGCAGTGGACGAATATGGGCTGATGATGATGACGATGATGACTCCCACTATGCCCTACCTCTCTAAAATGTACACCGAGTATATTTGTGATGATTATATCAACTCACCAATAACATCCAGCAAGATCTTATGGTTCCTCGTCGGCGATATTTTGAAGTCAACTCTGCAACGGTACATGGCGCGGTCGGTGGGTATGACGTCACGTATCCTGAGGGACGACGGCGTTGCAGCATGCCACCTCGCACGCCCTCCGAGCACGTCGTCTGCCCAGTGCGCAGTTGGCCCTTTTTTTCGACCATCGTAACTGTGGGCAAAAATAAAATAATTTAAAACAATTATAGTAATTGCTTAATATTTTATTATACGTTTGACGTAGTGACTGAGCAAACGGCTTCTGCACCATCGGAGGGTTAGTTTGGTTTTTCTTGGGGTTTTTTTATACCAATACGTTGGCAAACAAGCATACGGCCCACCTGATGGTAAGCAGTTACCGTAGCCTATAGACGCTTGCAATACCAGGGGTATAACTTGCGCATTGCCGGCCCTGTAAAATGAAAGAGGAATAGTTGGGTTGGTAGTATAAGGGTCAAAGTCCCACCCACAGCCGACACAACGATTCCTCGCGGAGTACTGGCAATCTTGCTCACCGTTAGCAACACAACACAGCTCAAAGCAGTGTTAATTCACTTCGATTTTCTGCAAGACGGAGGTACTTCCCTAGTCGAGCAGCTCCAATTTGAGCAGAACTACGCCCTACCCTTCTTAAATTTATCAGTGTTATGTTCATTTGTAAATTAATTACAACTTATATCTAGCTGCCATAAATTGTGTACTACAAATACTCTTTTTGTGCAATAAAGTATTATTATTATAATCTCCTTTATTCGTCTTTAAATTCTTATTTATTACATTTTTAAATATTTTTATAAAATAAATTAAAAAACAAAAACATTTAAAAATATAAAAATAGAGGCCCACCGGTATCGGGAACAGGGTCCAAGCTACCGGCGGTCAGGGCTCCAGAGAGAGGAACCTCCTAACAATACGGGCCGTGTCCAGCAGTACTGCTTTCTGGATTGACCCAGCCGCCTAACGAGAGCCTCCTGAGGTGTTGGTCGAGGCTCGTGGCTATTAAGCCATTAGCTGATACGACTATCGGTACAATGATCGCTGTGTCCACATCCCACATGTCGACAACCTCGCGAGCCAAGTCAAGATACTTGATTTGCTTATCTTTCTCGGCTTTCACGAGGTTCCCGTCATGCGGGACGGTAATGTCAACAATCATTGCACTCGATTCGGTTCACCACCACAATATCAGGTTTATTGGCTACAATAGTCCTGTCAGTGATGATGGACCGATCCCAGTACAATGTGATATTGCCATTTTCGAGAACTGGGTCGGGCACATACCTGTAGTACGGTACCTCCGATGCCACAAGAGTGTATTTCAGAGCAAGTTGCTGATGGATAATTCTGGCTACAAGGTTGTGCCTATGCAAGTACTCCTCATTAGCTAGACGAGAACAACCAGAGGCCCTTGTCCACTGCTACTACATCTCGATGCATTCCCACGTCAGTGTGCAGAAAATATTCCCTGAGATTGCATATCTCGCGGTTGTGGAGGTTTTTGGCATTTAAAAAGCCTCGGCCTCCACACTTCCGCGGGATATACAATCTCATGACAGATGATCGTGGGTGATGCATTCGATATGCAGTCAGCAGTGTACGGCCCCGCCTATCCAGGCCATCAAGTTCTGTTTGAGTCCATTTGAGTATGCCAAAAGAGTACATCAATACCGGCATGACCCAACCGTTGAAGGCGCGCACCTTGTTTCCGCCCGAAAGAAGGCTATTGAATACCTTCTTCAGGCGGCCAAAGAAACGTTCCCTCAACGATTGCTTCATGTCACTAGCGCTGATACCTAACGCTTCCGACATACCCAAATACTTATAGGTTTCGTTTGGAGAGAGGGATCTCAGGTTTATGGAATCCGCGAGTTGAACTCCTACGGATTCCACAATCTCCCCTCGCTTTACATGCATGACCGCACATTTGTCCACACCAAACTCCATCCTGATGGCGCTACTAAAAATTTCAGTTACCTTCAGTAGCTCCATCAGCTGAAGATTGTTGGGGGCAAAGAGCTTCAGGTCATCCATGTAAAGGAGGTGAGATATAATCTGACCTCCTCTCTTCAACCGATAGCCCAGCCCTGAATTCTCCAGCAGCATGCTTAGAGGATTCAGGGCTAGGCAAAACCAAAGCGGACTCAAACTATCGCCCTGAAATATACCTCGCTCGATCCTTACAGGTTCGCTATTCCTCTGGATATTTCGACATCCTGGATAGCGAAGGACTGTGCTCCATTGCCTCATACACGGCATCAGGAAGGTGCGTAGAGTTATATCTATTTTATACAATTCTAGCACCCTCATGAGCCATGTATGTGGCACCGAGTCATAGGCCTTCTTATAATCTATCCAACATGTCGACAGATCCTTTCGGGAACGCCGAACCTGTTGGCTAATGGCCATATCTATAAGGAGTAGCTCCTTAGTACCGCGGGACCCGTTCCTACATCCATTCTGAGAGACCGACATGATGGAGTTATTGTCGATGTGTTTATTAATTTTAACTCTCAAGATGGATGTAAGAACCTTATAGACCGTTGGTAAACATGTAATAGGTCTATAATTTTTGGGTTCCGCGGTGCTACCAGACTTGTGGAGCAGGTGGGTTATTCCTGTTGTAAGGAACTTGGGTAGCAAACCAGACTCCAAGGCTGCCTGGTACTGAGATGTCAAACGAGCGTGCGACCTTTGTAGCCACTTAATCCAGAAGTTGTGCAGCCCGTCCGGCCCTGGAGATTTCCAGTTTGGCAACGGACGGACTGCACGGGCTACATCTTGGGGGCTGATCGTGATAGCCCCCATTTCTTGTATTGGATCACACGCTCGTTCGACCTCCCGAGTCCATTATTATTATTATTATTATTTGTATCTCCACTTTGGATATCACGGCATATCTCCCGTGAGGAAGACATCCGGTCCTTTGGCAGGCTTGCGCGGGGACACAGGTCCAACGCGTAGAGGCCCCTTGGAGAGCTTTGTTCTAATATGGGATGGGGCACCAACCTGGGGTACTCCTAAACTGGACTATTGGAGTACAGCCTGGAGTCTCCCGGGTGGGTGCAGGACTATTGCAAAGTATGTATCTTAAAATTAATTGGGTTTATGGATGTGGGTGTTAGGTGGGCCAATAACTTCTTTTACCGGAAGAAAACGGCGTCTGCCTTACAACCTCGAATAAATATCCTTAGGGATGGCAGACGGTGACTCGCCACCTCACTAGCTGGGCCCCCCGAAAAGCTGCCAGTACAGGCAGAAGGCGGCAACAGCGGTGTGAGCGGCTAGGGGTGTAGAGAGGTGCGGCCCCGGTTTCACCGTCGCGAGTCTCCACGAGACCCGGATTGGGTTTCCCCGCTATTACGCCATTAGACACTTCCACCCCCGAGCATACAGCTCTGGCGGCCCCCCTCTGACCGGCCAATTAAGGCAAGACAGAGTTGAGAGTCCTGCGGGCGCTCTTGGGGTTCCACTCCAGCTACCCAGTACGGGCAAACTGGAGACGAGGCCCTGACCGACTCTCTGGGGCAATAAGGACGCAGTGACGCCACTCACCATCAGCTCGCCACAAGCTGCCCTGCGGTTTGTGCGCTTTTCTTTACACCTTAGGACACATTTTTTGTTTTATTGTGATAGGTTTGTAGAAAGCGTTTCTAATCTACCCTCCAGTTTTACGTTAGTCTCATGATGAGGTAACGTTTGTCCCAGAGGGGGTTTATTATTATTATTATAGTACGTCTCTATGGTGACGTCATTGTCGTCGTAAATTCAAATTGTGAAGGCAAATTTCGATCTGGCTGGTGGGACTCGCAGTGGCATTTAATGTAGAAGACGTATACATGTTCAAATCCTGCCCGCAGTCGAATTTTTCCTACGCTAAAATAACTTTAAAATCTTAGCATGGAAAATGACAAAAAAAAATAACAAAAAGATTAATTGTATCGATTCTTATATTTTTTTTATATTTTGCACGATGCGATATCCTTTAATAATTGAGAGTACACAAGGCGTATCTAATATCCTATGTATCTAATATCCTATGTAACATTAGTTTGTAAAGTGTATATTTTGTTTGCCTTTAATTGACGAGGAAGTCTTTCAAGTTTTCATTTTGCGGGACTACCCTTTAGACAAAGCTTAAAATATATTTTAACCTAAATATAAATCTTAGCATTATATAATACAAAACTTGCACTCTTCACACCTTCGCAGCAGCAAGCTTTGTGGTAGGATCGAATGATCCAATTGGCTAGGTAAGTTGATCGCTAAGTTTTTATATAACCTTTCACAAAAATGTGACAAGTGCATTAAATTCCGCAATAAAAAAAATGTATTTTTTTTGTTTATTTCCAATACACTTATTCTATTTTACAATATTTTTGTCATACACACAAACCTCTCAGGGCTTAATATCTGTGTGCTGGCGAGTCGGTCTTATAATATTCTTAAATATATAATACTATTTTAATATAATAAATTATTTAAATGATAAGTTATTAGCATTATGGATGTAGAAACGTATAAACTTATACTTGTAACTTCTCGAACCTGTTTTATACAACTTTTGTAAGCCTTCTGGAAGTTTGTTAAGAAGGTAAGGTACTAAATATGCAGCAACTCTCGTCCCATACACCATATATGAACTAAGCTAACTGAATTGTATCATCAATCTATGGTATGTATATATACTATGGTATTAATATGGTAAATCCATGGATTGATGATAAACACTTCAGTTAGCTTAGTTCTCTCTTATGTGACAATTTTAAGAAAGGTTTTTGACGTAAATTTAATCATAAATCTACTTAAAGCAATGAGAATAATTCTTTGATACTTCCAAATCCTAACCTCAAACTTTTAACTCTCAAAAATTCAATGCGTTTCAACGTACGCCGAAATGAAAACGTTTTTCCTCATTAATATTTCATAACCGCGACCAGCTTAAGGCTCAGCGCTGTCCTGTTCTTTTATACAGTCACCGACATAAATCAAAATGGAGGATCAAAGTGTAAGAGAGGGAAGATTTTTATAAATTGCATAATTATGCAGTTTCTACGTAGAAAAATGTCGGCGACAAATTGTTATACCTCGCATTTGTGAGCGGAATGCGGCGTATCAAAGGACTGAAAGTAAAAATGAGGGTTCTAAAGAAGGAGGAAGGAAACATCCCTACTGTGTTCAAGTTTACAAGATAATTTAGTAAAAAATATAAAATGATTAACTTGGTATAGTGTACACAAATGCAACTACGGAGCGTGAGATTCTGTATTGGATTCTTAGGACTTTGGCCTTTCCCGGACCACCTTAATATCGTCTTCTATGGTTCAGAGATAATCGTCATCTCAGTTAATATCACTATTTTTCGCGAAGTCGCTTCTATCCGACAAGACAGAAAGAGAGGCGAATAAACTGGTTGTCAGGTTTTTTGGGGTTCTTTTTATCATTAACAATAATAATAATAATATTGTTCTAAGTGTTTGTATGACATCCATAACTGACAATTATTATTCTCGGGCGCGCTGAAAAATTATGAGTTAAAAAAGATAAACACATGTTAAAATGCAACACTTTGTAAAAAAAGTTAACAGTTTTTTTTCAATTATTCCTACGAAATGAAAGTTTGCTAGACTTCTTTTGACTACATCATTTTAATGTTTATAATTGTATTTAAAATAAAATGCAATCATTACGAATCGAAATAATCGAAAGCAAGCATTGTTATTTATGTGACAGGTAAAATCGGTTTGTCAAATGAATCCGATTAATCGATTTAACTGATACATTGCAGATTGTGTTCATAGTTTATTACGCAATGGAGTGAGACAACAAAATTAAATTTATCGGTAACAGGCTCCAATAATTAAGCATAGCACCATCATGTCTGTTTCGTATATAATATTGAACAATAATTGGGTTGCGGAATTGGGAGTCGCTTCGTCTAAATTACAAGCTGTTTCCCGCGGTTCCACTCGTACCTCAAACATATTTTTGAGTCAAAAGGTCGCAGATGTCCTTCTCTAATGTCCACTCTATCTTCATGACAAAATTCATCTAAATTGTTTCGCTGGTTTAGGCGTGGAAACTTAACAAACAGTCAGTTACTTTCGCGTTTAATTAATTTGAATTAATATTCAGCTGCATGTGTTTTGAGTAGAGATTGACCCAAACATAGTTGAAAAAAGGCTGGAAGGCTGCTCATGTATTTGCGATATGAGTGTTTAATCCTGTAAATTCTAGAATCAAACAATACTCAAAGAGCCTTCGTCCAAGCAGTGCTCAACTTCAATTAAAAATATTGCTAGTGCCAGAATCGATTTGAAATACACATCGATCAACATCGATACAATATCCGAATAAGAGTGGGAAATATATAAATATGTCATAATCAGTCACTGTGACAGGAGAAATGTAGCCAAAAAGGAATTTTCTTGATGATAGCTGGCAGTTCAGATCAATCTTCAGGATAGTATTTGTATAGTATCCGCTTCGGTATTAGGTAGTTTTTTTTTTTTTATGAGTATTTCTTTATTTGAACGGTGTCTAAAGTATAGATACTTTATGATGTTAAGATAAGTTATGATGTTCTATAGAACATCATATTATTATTTTATTCTTTGTTTTTAGATTTAATTTTCATTAATTTTCTTTTTATTGTTTTTTGTTAGTACAAAAAAAACAATAAAAAGAAGTCCTTAGCCTAGTGGTCGTGTGTACAACTGCTACGCTAACGGTCCTGGTTTCGTTTCCCATGTTGAACAATGTTATTGGTTCTTTTTCTATAACATTTTTAGTTTTAATTTGTGTCCGTTCAAAAGTTCGCCCCTATAGGTACATGGTACAGTCAACAACAAAAGTTGCTAAACACGATTCAATTTTTAAAACGCTTTAACATTTATTATTTAATTAGAAATTACTGACCCGAGAGGTAGCATGACTTCTTTGTATATAAGATAATTACAGCCTTTACCTTAACTAAAATTTAATTATAAAACTTTTGGTGTTGTAAAGTTTTCAAAATTTGGTTGTGTTTAGCGACTTTTATTGGTGACTGTACCTAAACATACCAACGAACTAAGGGTTTACGTTAGTACATCTCTGTCGTACCCTTCGGAGAATACAGGTGTGATGGTATATATGTGTAAAACTTATAACCATTGGAAAGTAATATATTCGTGAAATAAAAATTGAGGTGTAGGACTTGTCCAAAAGGGGCGAATTCTCCATGATTCTCTCGTGCGTACCACACGCGACCATTAAGACCTTGTCTACGAGAGAATGGTAGCAGACTCGCCCCTTCTGGACCAGCTCTTAGATATAACACCAACATTAAGGTTCGAAAATACTATTTTGTAACATCATACAATTTTATAGAAAATTGCTTAGACAAATTGTAAATGCGGTCACCAATCCATCTTGCCAAATATGTTGCTCAACCACTTTAAGTCTACGATCTATTTTCCAAGTCTTTAACCTTCGTCCATAGCGAATAATAATTTCATTTCCATTCAATAACTAACAGTACATTCACGGAAATCATTTTTCAGAACCAAAATACACAGAAGCACTTTGTTTCGGCTTTATTCGCACCACACTAGTTTTCTATCTGTTTTGAATAGATGATTGATAGTACAAAGACTAGAATTTATGCCGATACCATCGCTCGTCTGCCTTGTTCATGCTAGTTGAAAATAAACGAGTTAGTGCCCATAAATATGTGCTTGCTAACTGTTTTGTATGCGTTGATCTCGATTTTACCAAGCTTGTGAAAATTTCTCAAACAACCGTCATAGCTGATGCTAACGATAAGAAGCGTTGTTAAATTTCAAGATTTTTTTATACCACTAAGGTGGCAAACAAGCATACGGCCCACCTGATGGTAAGCGGTTACCGTAGCCTATAGACGCTTGTAGTACCAGGGATAACACTTGCGCGTTGCCGACCCTGTAAAACGAAAGAGGAATAGTAGAGTTGGCAGTATAAGGGTCAAATTCTGCCAACATAACTGTTTTCTGTTTTATGTTAATGTATTTGTGCTTGCGTTCCGTAACCTACATAGCAGATGTTAGGGATAAAAAAGCCAGGCTAAAGTAGAAGTGGGCAGGCTATATTGGGCAAGAATTGTTACCAAGTGGATGCTTGATAAGGGTCAGCGTTTTCGAGATCTGTACGCTTGTAGATGGGGTGACGATCTCGATATATTTGCGGGGCAGGCATGGCTAGATATTATCACACAAGATAGAGAGATTTGAAAGAAGAAAGGGGAAGTCTTTGCCCAGCAGTGGGAAAAAAATAGGCTATTAAATATATATTATTTATAGCGTCATCATGCTTGTATCCCTGTGAGATAGGCTTGTGTAAACCCATAGTTAACCAACAAAGATCGAAGCAAACGAGTGGAGATCGCGTCTAGGCAAGCATAGTGTGGAAGGTCCGCCACCGGCCAAGTGGAGCGATGACTTGCGGTAGACAGATGGCAATGTCTGTCTGACTGACTGAGTTGCCTTCACTAAAGACCTACATCCAGCACTGGACGAATACGGGCCGATTTTATATTTAATTTTAATTTTCCATATTTTATGATGATGATGATGTCATAGGGGACCAGCCCGTAACCTTCCATTTAACTAAGCACAAATTCAAAAAGAAATGCTTAATTGCATTTGTTTTTATTATAACTTGTTACGTTAAATGTAATAAACTGTACGGAAGAGCGGGGTCTCCTGGCACAGGCATCTTATATGCCTAAAAGGAGCTTCCTACAATTAGTTGTAAAACATACCTATGCTTATAAAATAAAGACATTTTATATTTTGTATTTGTTACCTGTAATCTGTCGAAAGAGATTGGATCCTGCAATACAGGGTATCCTAGTGCGGGATCTAGTCTGGTCTGGTCCTTATTATATCAAACGTATTTTTTTTAAACAATAAACCTTATTATTAATATTAAAATTGACTTGGGAATCGAATTTAGAACTTTATACTGAGCACTAGTGATCACAAGACCAATGAGGGAATTTATATTAATTTATTATGACTAAGAAAGGCCCTCCTACGTGACAAAACAATTATTTTTCTTGTGATGTTGAGTTTGCTAAATATTTCTTGACAGGAAAGAATAAACAATAAAAATAAATGAAAAATGATGTAGGTACAGCATTGGAACTGAAGCTAAATAAATTACAACATTGTTTATATTTAGATAATCATAATATTTTGTATGCTGATATAACATTTTGGAACATAATCCACAGCCCAGTTAGGCGAGTCCCTAAAACAGACATCCGATAAAATTTATTAAAGGCTGCCTCAATCCTGTTTTACCTGATCAGATTTTGGTACTCTGCAGCACAGCTTTTTTAAAGGTTCAGCATCCGTACAAGCTCAATAACATAAAATTGAGGTCACCAATTCATTCATATCCCTTTATGATTTACAAATAACTCTTTTTCATTATTTATTTCGATGATGATGTTCTTTTTAAACATTTTACAAAGTTTGCAACTTACAACGGGGCAGCCCTATAAATAGTAGCATCAGATTAAATTTGTCAGGGCTGCCCAAATCCTGTTTAATCTGATCACATTTTGACTTCCCTAACTTTGCGTCGAAACTAATTTGACTCCCACATTCACACGGCACGGCCATGCATAACAAATGCTTGCCTGAGCGATGTATAAAATATGCACACATTGTCAGATTGTGATTTAGCCATGAATCTTGGGTGATACAGTGACGCGACATGTAATATACTAGTGGATGTCGATGCAATCTCACTTTTATGACGAAAGTGATGATTGAGAGAGTTTATGTTTGTTTTAAGCGTAAACACAACAGTGTGATAACACTGACGTTGTGTTCCCCGTAGAGTTACAGAGGTGTACCAGAGTACACTCATGGTCGCATGTTTTTAGGACCTAATTTTATATTATCACACCTATACTCACCAAAGTGTAAGCAAAAGTGTTCTAAAGTACGTTAAGTAAGTTTAGATCCAATTTATAGGGGGTGAGCCTTTTACCAAGAACCGAGCACAAATACAGTCTTAACTGCTAAGATTTTATAGAAAATACCCAATGACTTTACCCAATGGACTAGGAAACGAACCAAGAACCCCACTCTCAGCAGCCGCACTTGACGACTAGTCCATTGAGGTAGTGTTTCTTATAATTTATATATTTAACTATTAACTATAGAATACTATCCTCTGTTTTTTTCAGTTTTTTCTGTTACGGGATACAGCTTACTATCACTTGAGATACAGATGCACTGTATGCCCGCTGCCTATGTACAGACGATAGCAGGTCAAGCTATCCAAAACTGTCAAATTTTCCCAATTGAAAATGAACTTTATTTAGTTGCATTAAAGTTAAAAATCTATCAAAGAAATTTGACAGATTGTGGTAGCTTGATGTGCAGGCCTCTGTACATTAGGAATATAAAAAATACACATATCCATAAACGTATCCTAAATGATAAGATTAGAGGCATTTACCAATAAAATTATTTAATATTTATGACACGGTTTCTTATGGAACGTAAATTACGCCGTTAAATTTAGAATTACAGAATAAATAATTCTGCCCTAAAATTAAATTTCGAATCTTAATTAAAGAACAAAGTAAATACGTTTAAAACTAAAAGTATAATTAGTAATTTAATCATTGCTTGTAAAAAGATTAATTTACTAACTAGGTACTTTTAGAATTCAATTAAAATAGGAATCAGTTATAATTTTAAATCACAAATGAAGTAGGGGTTGACTGGGGTACTTCATTTGCGAAGTTCAATAAACTCAAACCCACAGTGATCACAAACTTGGACTTTATTTTCATAACACAAAGGTTTTACTGTCATATCTTATTTTTAATGAGATTTTTTTAATACTACTAAGGTGGCAAACAAGCATACTGCCCACAAAATGGTAAGCGGTTACCGTAGCTTATAGACGATTGCAATTATACCAGGGGTATCACTTGCACATTGCCGACCCTGTAAAACGAAATAGAAATAGTTGGGTTGGCAGGTTAGGTAAAGGAATAGTTGGTATAAGGGTCAAAGTACCCCCACTGCCAACACAACGATTCCTCGCGGAGCACTGGCAACATTGCTCACCGTAAGGAACAGCTCAAAGCAGTGTTATTTCACTTCGATTTTCTGCAAGGTGGAGGTACTTTTCCAGTCGGGGAGCTCCTATTTGAGTGAAATTACTCCCACTATGCCCTACCTCTTTTAAGATAAAGTATTTTTTTTGTCTTCTTACTAATTTCTGACACTTTCGCGAATATTAGTCTAGTCATTGAAATAAAACCTCTTTACACGAGTTTTATCGAGTTACATTGATATTATTAATCCTGATGTTTTGGAATATTTACATCGTCCACATGGCTACGGGTAAACTGACGGTTAGATTTCATAAAAAACCCAATAATACTTTGCTCGACCTGGGAATCGAATTCAAGACTTGTAGCGTAACAGTCGCGCTTAGGCCACTAGACTAATTATACAGTTATTAAAGCATATTTCAATTTTTGTAACGTGTTAATTTTTGTAGCACTCACAAAAATGTATTGCCATATTCACTTTAACTTGTCAGACATGATCAAGTTAATGCAAGCAGTCATGCAAATCACACAAAGCCTCTCTTCCAAAAAAACTAACTCGAGACGTCAAAAAGTTCACTTAATTCGCTGTCACTCAACAGATTACGAACACATGGTAGCGGCAAGCTAGGTCGATGTTCTGGCGCCACACGCGACCTAGCCTTATTACGTAGAAAAAAGAAAAACAACCGCCAACTAGGTGCTCCAATACAGAAAGCAATTTACATTTTTCCAACACAAAACAAACGTTGTACTGAGGTTTTAATAAGAACCGACTCCTAAGTTAAAGATGGTTTCGAATACAATTGTTCTACTTAGCTAGGTAATAACCTCGTTAATCTAAAATATACTAATTGTTTCCGTAAAAGCAACTCTATTTCTTGATAATTAAAGTTCAGTGTTTCCCAACTAACGATCTAGATTCGACGTTGTATCAAAATGAAACAGAATTTCAGTAGCAGGTGGAATTATTTCTATTCTCATTTATGTTGAGTATTACAGGTTTCAATTTAAATAATAACACTAAATGGTTTTCTAGGAAAATGATGTTTCACTATTCGAGTGTAACTGCGGCGCTTAATTACTTTATTTTGTAATCATAGTGAGCATTCCGTTAATTAATAACGTAGATATAATTGTAAATTAAATTGCGATAGTCTGAAAAAAAAGCAGTGCTTTCAAGCCACGTTTGTAACTAACCAAGGGAATGTCATACCTATTCCAAGAGACATAATGCAGCTTTTTTCCAGATACCTATGTGTAGGACCTTTTAGAACCTTTATTTAGTCGATATTTTAGTTTCGACTGGATACTAATGTATCCATTATAAATCTGCTATCATACTGACTTGGTTCAAGATTACTTTCTTTTTGTATATTTTTTTTGGCATTTTCCATGCTAAGATTTTTTTAGTTATTTAGAAAAGGAAAAATTCGACCCGCGAATCGATTCGAAATCCTGCCCGCGGTCGAATTTTTCCTTTTCTAAATAACTTTAAAAAAATCAAGATTACTTATTAGTCAATAATTTGACTGTATATTTTATTTGGGGCAAGCCAGTGTTGTTTTGGGATTGGTATGGTGTAATTGCTTGTAATTTTATAAGTTACAACAATATCTCATAAAACATAAGCTCATCATCATCTTCGGAGCCTTTTCCCAACTATGTTGTGGTCGGCTTCCAATCTTACCAAATGCGGCTGAATATCAGTAGTTTACACGAGACCAACCCACATTAGGCCAGCATGGTGGACTATAGCCTAATCCCTCTCATTCTGAGTATAGACCCGTGCCCAGCAGTGGGAAAGCATATGAGTTGATAATGATGATGGCACGAAGGGATTGCCATCAGATCTCCGTAACCCAATTTTTCCAGAAATGTTAGTCAGGCTTTTGGGCTTCTGACTACAACTTTACTAATTATTGTAATGGATGTTGGTATGCCAACCTGAACCGACGTCTTTACGTGCTCTCCGGGGCACGGAGGAGTCTCGATGTGTTAGGAATGATTACCCATCCACAGACTGATTGCGACTAGAGCAGCTTAACTTTGCAGATCGGTTGATCAGCTTAGTTATTAGCCACGAGCTCTCAAATATTATTTTTTAATAGCAATAAATATCGCCCCTTATTAAATGGCATTTAATCATACCGGCGAACTCTGGGCGTACATTAGTACACCTCTGCTAAACCCTTCGGGGAATATACATGTCTAAGTATATCAAAACGAATAAAAGAGAACAAAAAATATTATCTTTACGACTCACCTATACATAGGTACATCGTTTTTGTACCATACGACGAGCAGTAGTACGTCTGAGGCTTGTGTCGAGCGAGTGTCACAAGGCAGTGTCGCGTCCCCCCCTGCCACCGCCGACACTTTTACCATGTCCAGAGACTCGGCTGTGACGCGCGCCGGCCGGAGACCTGTTGACAATTAGGGCTGCGCTATAACACCTTGATATTATATCGAGCGAGGAACAACCCTATAAAAAATATTAATGATACTTTTTAGACAAAGATAAATGAACTTTGACAGTAAATTACGGTTCTTTGAGCCGGATGGCGAACTATGGGTGAATCAAAATCATATATTAAGTATTAAAACTAATTTTAACAGTGAAAATGGGTCATTAACGATAAAGCCATGCGCGAACGTAGATATATATTTTTTATAATTATTAAAAGAACATCCTCCTTGTGAACCGACTTAAAAAGTAGGCTTTCAAATTGCGAATGTATTTTATTAAAGTTTTCTTGTTTTTTTCTTCTTTTTTTTAACATTTTTCATTATGATTGGATTCGCTACTCCTTTCCATTTCGTTATATTTATGTATTACATATTTCTTAATTTTTTTATGTGATTGTAAGTGCGACTTCTACATTCGAGGTTTTGAGTTTGATTTCCTGGTTGAGCCGTACTGTGCTTGGTTAATGGCAATAGACATTATATGGGACCTAAATATACTGTCGAAGAGTCGGTGTACATTATTACACCTCTGTCTAACCCTTCGGAGAATACAGGCGTAATGGTATGTAATGTTTTGTATATACTTGTTAAAACTTTAATACTATTGGAGCTGACTTTCTTCATTTTAAAGTCCCAGTATCCTGTTGGTTTAAATGCATGCATTTTAGCACATAAGTTCCATATAACTTAGTCATTAGCATAATTTAGGGATTTTTGGTAATGCCAATGAAAAAAACACCGTCACAACATCGTATAGGACTCGCATCTGTAGATAGAAGATATAAAAAAGTGTGTTATACCATATAAACGTCATCCCGAGCACGTTTTGGTATACACTTTGTTAGACTTTGAGCACACATACGTCATACACGTGAACGGGTGCCGTCTGTCGTGGCTGGTCAGCTCTTACTCTCAATGGTATTTTTTTTTTCTGATTATTATTCTGGATTAATTTATTAATAGGTACACATGAAACTGCATTGTTCTCATTAACTATTCATAACAAACATTGTAAACCAAGATTAATATCGTAACCATGTTTTTTTTAAAGTCTATGGGGTTTCTCCCTAAGACCCACTTTTTGGAACCGTGCAATTAGTTTCTGACTTTTCAAAAGTACTATTTTTATGGTCTAATTGAAATAAAACATTTGACTTTGAGCCACAAATACTGAATAGCCAGCTCCAACATAATTTGGGCTATCTCAATTACTCCAGTACAACCTCAGATACAGCTTGACCTCTCTGTTTTATGCAGACTCATACAAATAAGAGATCATTACTGTTGGTTTCTAATTAAACGTAAACGAAGGCGGGAGTAAAAGCGAACAGTGGAATATCTAATCCTTGTTATATAACACAGCAGTGAGTGAAAATCTTACTCAAGCTACAATAAAGTATTGTCTTAAAACAAAAAAAAATATAGCATAGAAAAGCCAGTAGACAATATGAACAAGTGAACGCAAAAAGAATAGTAATGCCTTCATACAATTTTACTCGATCGAGACTTGGCACAGAACTATACAAGTTTACGTTACCCTACTTAATAACTTTATTATTTTTCTGTCGAAAAAGAAATGAAGCAAAGCCGATACGGAACATTGCTAAACCTATATGAGTAATAGAAAAATTGTGTTGTTATTTTGGAAATCGTTTTTGATGGTTATCGGTATTGCCCAAAAGTTGGATTGTGGAGTTCTGATGGAAGTCGTTTCATGTAATATACTGATATTCAGTATTTAGTTAGACTGTTTGTCTACTTAGTTCGGAAAATAGTAAAAAAAATATTTAGGACATTTTACACAGCACCATCTAGTCTCAAACTTAGCTTGTACTAGACAACGTATATAATACTTACATACTTTTTTATAAGTACATAGTTATAATCCTGAAATATCAAGACAAACACAAACACTTTACGTAAATATTTGTGTTCTGTGGGAATCAAAACCTCGTGATATTCAAACCACTGAACAAAAGACGTCGTTAAAAAAGGGGGATGATTATGATTAAAACTATATGATTACATATATATCTATAATCAAAGATATATGTAATGATATATTTTTTAATTTTGCGATGATTCTAATATTTACAGTCACTGACAACCAACACAATTTTTTCATTTATTTTTAAATTAATTATTGCCTAATTAGTCCTGTGATTGCAAACGTGACTGCTACGCTTGAAGTCCTGAGTCCAGTCACATGACATTTCAAGTGAAAATAATAATTATTACATATACAGAATTACATACGTAAAAAACTAGGATTGAAATTATATAATGGAAATTCTAAATAACAAAAATATTATGCTTATTGGTTACAAATATTGAAAAAGATCTTAATCTTTTCAAAGCCTCTTATCTTGTAAATCTGTTTCATGTTTTACTGAGCAGAATAAATCTATCATACTTTAATTTCAGTAATTCTTCTGTTCTATGAAAAAATACACTAATACAAACAGGATTACTACGAAATTGCTACGAATTATGCGATGCGCCTACGCCGTTGCAGCTACGTTGTTGCGTAGCCGTCATTTTGTTTAAAGAACTAATGTGGTAAAATTTTATGGGTTTCTATGGCTGCCATTATAACTCTATTTGCTATTGTATATAATAATTATGTCAAAATCACCTTCTAACTCCTAAAATTTTTACTATAAAAAATTTAGCTTTGAATTTGCTAGAACATTGATAGATAGAGAGGAGTCTTCCTAGTAATGTTATCATATTTCAGATGATTATATATATGTATAGCATCCAAATATATTACTAGGGATATCATTATATCAAGACTTATACCTATCTTAATGCTGATTCTAGATTAACTGTTCCACATACGAGTACCTCCGATACGGATACGTTAAAAAGCTTATATAAAAAATATATATTATTCTGAAGTAACAAACGAGAATCATGATCAGTCAGTAAAATTTTCGCGACTCGATTTCCTTTAGAAATCGTTCGCAAAATTCGAATTGTTCGTCCTCAGTGAATACCAAGCGCGATCGTGACAAATGGCCCGATTAACAATCCCGGGTCCCGAGGAAGAGATGGCGCGACTAACGATGCAATATATCAAAGGATTTTTCTTAGCGTTGACGAGTCTCTCAACTTATTAGCTTGTTAAATATTTATATCGTCCTATTAGTACACGGTGAAGAACAATATCGTGAGGAAACCTGCATGCCTGAGAGATTTTCTCTACTTCGTGTGAAGTTTACCAACCTGCATTAGACGTGCGTAGCGTGGTGGACTGTAGCCTAATCCATAGAAAACCTGTATAAAATTTTCTCTGCAAACCCACACGAGACCAGCATGAGGTCTACCCGCATTAGGCTAGCAGCAGACTACATGGGTAGACCTTATGGCAGACTTTATACCCTGTAGATAAAATCTCTCAGACATACAGGTTTCCTCACAATGTATTCCTTCATTTTTTAATTGAGTGACAATTAATTATTTCGAAAAGTCACTGGTATTTTGTATTCGAACTCAAGACCTATGACTTGACAATCCAATGGTCATAATTTTATTGTATTTATTATTTTATTTTCTCTTTATTGCAACAATTATTATATTATATATATATGTATGTATGTATTTATATACATTATTAATATTTATTTTATTATTATTAGGTATTGATTTTATTCTTGTTTGATATTATAATATATGAATATACACCTCAACCGCACGTTACCAATTTTCTTACATGACTCTTGTCCATCCCATAGTTGTCTGTTAAAAATTGCTTTAAGCGATAAGACCGCCAATTATTGTAGATACTTATGCGACGTTTATTTTTATCTTTTTTTTTTCTATAATGTGTGTACAATAAAGAATACTATATCTATCTATCTATCTATCATTGATTGCTTTTTTTAGGCTATCATCGCAATTTTGATTGATTGTGATAACGTACAAACTGCAAAAAAAAACCTTTCTAATTAAACATCAACTCCCACGAAGGCTCCCATTTCACTGACTCCGATTTCAACGTAACATGGAAATAAATAACACCAATTACATTAGCGGCACCGGCGGCGTCAAAACGGTACTTTCCACACGAATCGCCGCCCAGTCTAAAGGAAAATGGTAGAACCATGCGTACATACATACAAACCGACGCCCTATTAATAGTCTTAATGGAGTTCTTGTCTATAAACGTCTGTTTTCGTCGATAAACCGGTGATATATAACTAGCTTGTAAAACGGAACTTAAGGTTTAAGTAGGCGTATCTATTTTGTTTTTGGATAAGTAGGAGATAGTTTGAGTTCCGGGAAAGTACACACGGCAGTAGATCAAGCTGACCAAAATTGTCAAATTTTCCCAATCAGAATTGAACCTTATTATTTCGTTATTTAGCGAAGGAAAAATTCGACCGCGGGCAGGATTCGAACCTGCGTCTTCTGGTTAGGTACACAAGACGCTATGACCGCTAAGCAACCGCGAAACACACCTATTGAAAAGCAAGCTTTTCAATAGGTGTTACTGACGTCACCATAAAGACGTAAATTCTGAATGTGAAGGCAAAATTCGAAATGGCGGGTGGGACTCGCGGTGGCTTAGCGGTCATAGCGTCTGGTGTACCTAACCAGAAGACGCAGGTTCCTGCCCGCGGTCGAATTTTTCCTTCGCTAAATAACTTTAAAATCTTAGAATGGAAAATGCCATAAAAATACAAAAAGATACTTATTATTTCGTATTAAAGTTGAAAATTTAACAAAGAAATTTTAAAAACAGATTGGGATAGCTTGATGTGCTGGCCTTTGTACAAGGATAGTTTGTATCAAAGAAATTATTCCTTTAAGAATCTGAAAAGGGAGGTGGAAGTTTGTATGGAGAAACAATAAAAAAGAACTAGGTATAAGACATATATAAGGCATACTGACCAACAGAGCTGAAAGGCTGATTAGGAAATTATGAATTGTTGGTGTGAATAAAATAATTTAAAGTTTTAATAAATAAAATTTGCCGACACGTTTAGTGTAGCGGTTTATCTACCGGTGTCTGTGTCAATGTTGCGGGTTTGATTCAAGCACGAAACAAATACCTGTAGGTCATATAAATATGTTATATGATCTACAAGTATCTTTTCCGGGTAATTTGCCGATACGTAGGGTGTAGCGGCATATCTACCGGTTTCTGTGTCGTATGTTGCGGGTTTGATCCACGGACGAAACAAATACCTGTAGGTCATTTAAAATATGTTATATGATCAGGTATTTTTTTCGTGTCGAGACATGGATTAAAAAAGTCGTTTAGGACAGTTAAGATCTGTGTGAGTCAGCTTTCCTTGGCGATGACTAAGCAATGACTCAGCTGTCACTGTATAAAGGCGCAAACTGTTTTAGAATAGTTGCTTACTAAGGTAATTTAAGGTAACATTTCCAAGAATATAATGTACAGAAGTCAGCAGGTCTATCCAAAACTGTAAAATTTTCCCAATTTTCTTATAGGGGTAGGGGGCAAACGAGCAGACGGATTGCCTTATGGTGAGTGATTCCCGCCGCCCATGGACACCCACAACACCAGAGGAGTCAAAAGCGCGTTGCCGGCATTGAACATGAACCTTATTATTTTGTATTTCCAATCTATCAAAGGAATTTGTCAGATAATTTGATTTGATGTCAGATAAATTGATGTGTGTTCAGTTTGATAGATTTTACATAAAATAACAAAATTTCGAGCTGCTCCTGTTTAATTCAGAGAAAAACCTTATAACGCTCTTACTGGAAGTCGAACCCAAGATCTCAGGCGTAGCAGTTGCGTTTACGGCAACTAGGATAATCACGCAGTTTGATAGGTTTTTGCAACTTCTTCGTCATAATATTACAAATATGATGTAAAATAAGGGACAATGATTCCCAGAGTTCTCAGCGGTTTTTTTTTTCAAAATCATCTCAACTCTTCAAAGGAAATATAAAAGATCTAAGTATTTATAGAATGATATTTGCTCCTGCCCCGCTGTTTCACCCGGTCTCATTTTTACCTTTTTGCTAGAGCAAAAAAAAGCTATGACTTTTAGGAGTAGACTCGAGATGTTAAAATCTTTATATACATATAACCTTTTTATCAAAAAAGAAAAGAAAGAAAGAAAGATTTTATTGCCATAAAAACAGCGACTAGTACTACATACAAAGAAGAGAAAAGATAACAAAATAAATGAAGGTACTACACGTCGCCGTTGTTCATCACAATAAGGTCCCCACTCAGCATGATGCGACAGCGCATTAAATCGCTGCAGCGCTGATTTTCAGTGGGGCCTAGATGACGTGTGACGTCACTCAGCGGTGGCATTTTTTTTTTTTTTTTATTGCTTATCAACTGTTTAATTATACAATATTTGCTTAAAACAGTTTCAGTCGTTGCTTAAAAAAGTTTTTTTTCAAATCCGACTGCTAGTTTTAGATATTAGCGCGTTCAACCAAAAAAAAAACAATCAAAATCTCAGCTTTATAGTATTATAAGTATAGATTAAATTATGGATACTATCATATTATCATAATGAGTATCGTTTTACGTAACTTATCTCCGGAGGTAGATCTCTTTCGCTTTATTACTAGCTGACCCCGTGGTATCACCTGTATTTTTTTATTGTTGCTCGGCTCTTATTAATAGTAGCGTGATGTTATAGCTATATAATATACTAGCGACCCGCCCCAACTTCGCACGGGTGCAATGTACTAATAAAATACATGTATTATACATATAAACCTTCCTCTTCAATGACTCTATCTATTAAAAAAACCGCATCAAAATCCGTTGCGTAGTTTTAAAGATTTAAGCATACATAGTGATATAGGAAGCGGAAAAAGCGGGGCTCAAAATAAACATCCGGAAGACCCAGGAAATGAGAACTGGTGTGAAGAACCACTCACCGTTGCTGATTGGGACAGAGGCAGTGGAACGCGTCCACAAATTTACATACCTCGGGAGTGTCGTGTCAGAGACTGGGGGTAGTGAAGAGGACATCGCATCACGGATCGCCAAAGCCCGAGCAACCTTCGCGCAGCTGAGACCTGTTTGGCAATCGCGGAAACTGACCCGAAGGATTAAACTCAAAATCTTCGGGTCCAATGTCAAATCCGTGCTGCTTTACGGGTGCGAAACGTGGAAGGTCACAAAGGACATCTCACGCCAAATGCAAGTCTTCGTCAACCGCTGTCTTCGTCGCATTCTCGGAATTTACTGGCCCGAGACCATCTCCAATGTAGAGCTGTTGGAGAAATGCCACGAGAGCCCGATCGACCGCCAGATCAAGCGTCGTAAGTGGAGGTGGATTGGCCACACGCTTCGAAGGGGTCCCGATCACATACCCAAGCAAGCTTTGGACTGGAATCCCCAAGGAAAAAGAAAGCGTGGCCGTCCCCGTCAAACCTGGCGTCGCACCGTGTTGGCAGAAGCGACGAGCATCGGAATGACATGGAGCGAGGTGAAGCGTGAAGCTCAAGACCGATCGCGATGGAGGACATCTGTGGACGCCCTCTGCCCCATCTAGGGGTTATAGGACATTAAGTCAGTGATATAGGGACAGAGAAAGCGACTTTGTTTTATACTATGTAGTGATAACCATCCTCGAACAATTGATTATCCAACAAAAAAATATTTTTTTTAATTCGAACCAGTAGTTCCTGAGATTAGCGCGTTTAACTAAAAAAAGAAACTTCAAATTTCGAATAAATATTGGTTTCTGACATTTACGCGAATATTATATATTGAAATATTTAAACATTGAAATAAAACTACTTTTTACGGATTTTATCGCGTTATATTGATATTATTAATCCCGACATTTCGGATCCTTTACAGCGTCCGTCACGGATAGACTGAGGTGGTGGGCGTCTTGATAATATAATTACTAACAGCTATAACAGCAACCCTACATTTTTATTTCGAATAAATACCTAGTTATTATTTTAATTAGAATTGTTTCACGTAACTTATCTCCGTAGGTATCCAAAACTTTTGTTAACCGTCTGTACCAAAATACCTAAACCCAGCACAAAATGTAACCCCTAAAATGTAATAGAGGTTCTATAAATTAACCTTTCAATGTACTCCGAAGCTAGAATATTGTGTTCTGATAAATTTATCTCCACGTAACCCAGATTCTGCCCACCTCTATCTATATTTAGACTAAGTGGGTTTTGATGAATGATCTGTCAGACGATTTGTCATATTTCGTAAGGAAGTTTGACTGCAAGTAATATTTACTTTACTGTTGCTGGTTACTGCTAATATCGTTTAACATATCTATATTAATATAATATTTGATTTGATAATTTATTGGAGCTACCCCACTGGGGAAATACCTCCGTCTTGCTGAAAATCGTAGTGAAGTAACACTGCTTTGAGCTGTGTTATGTTCCTTACGGTGAGCAAGGTTACCAGTGCTCCGTGAGGAAACGTTGTGTGGGCAGTGGGGGGGACTTTGACCCTTATACTGCAAACCCAACTATTCTTTTTTCATTTTACAGGGTCGGCAACGCGCAAATAATACCTCCGGTGTTACAAGCGTCTATAGTCTATGGTAACCGCTTATAATCACGTGAGTTATGTGCTTGTTTGCCACCTTAGTGGTATATAGAAAAAAAAAGAAAAAACCATGAAGTTTTTTTTGTTTGAACGCACTGATCTTTCAAACTACAAATCAAAATTAAAAATTTTGTTTGAGCTTTTAATATCCCAATTCTTAAGGACTACTATCATGGTTAATTAACATCGCGCTAGTGCCGTCGGGAGCCGACCAAAAAGGAAAAAGTCAAGGCGGATGAAATTCATTAATTATAATTATAAATAATTATCTAATTATAATTTCGACGGGACTACAGGTCGACCAGTGGTAAATATTTCTTTTGTTGTAAGTGTTGTACAAACATAATTTTTCACATACACATACAGACCCAATACAACTACCTCTACGTTATACACATATTCGATGCTTACGAGGATCGAACTCACAACCCGTGACGAGGTAGCCGGTCACTCACTGACGGCACCAAATGTACCATAACTTGCCGTAGAAGCGTAGGTACTTCGGAAAAAAGATGCGACAATACCTAACATATTTTCTTACTTTGCCTTAGCAAGACCCCTGCCGTTTCCCCATTTTATAACGCGTTCCATTTAAAACGAACGAATTCATTCAGTACATCTGGTCCCGTGGGAGACGGCCTTATTTCCAAACACATGTCATGGTGTGAATCACACGTCATGACCTGACGTTAACTCTCATACGACTGACTTGAAATGAACAGAATGTACTTGGGGTATAAAATTAGTTCACACTGACTGATTTTGATCCATTTTACATGATTGAGTAATCAATTGACGGTTCTTTTTTGTTTTTTTCTCGAACCATTAGTATTAAAATGGGAGTGACCTTGTGAGAAACATTTTTTTTATAGTACGGAAAATCCTCATGAATCCTCCGCCACCCGGGGAGGTGGCAGGATATGTCGGACTCATACCGACTAAAAACCGCACTTGCCTTCACCTTCCATATTGTCAACGTCATAGGATCCGCAAATATCGCCACGATTAGAACCTGCATGGTTGTCGTAGTGCAAATCCCAGTCATGCACCACTAATTTTTTATAATGCGAATAAGATAAATTTACTGTTCCGTCCCTTCAACTTCAACGATGAAGGAAAATATAGGCAGAAAAATGGCACATCTACGAGAACTCGATAAAGATTAAAGATAACAGAGGTATTCACTAAGCCAGTGTTGTAGACTGCAATAATTTAACTTTATTTCAGAGAAGCATAAGTCCATATTTGGTTACTTAAAAAAATAACCATTAACCTCCAAAAATCAATCTGAAAACCATCACGATCAGGTTGCCAGTGCTCCGCGAGGAAATGTTGTGTTGGCAGTGGGAGGACTTTGACCCTTATACTGCCAACCCAACTATTCCATTTTCGTTTTACAGGGTGGGCAACGCGCAAGTGATACTCCTGATGCTACAAGCGTCTATAGGCTACGGTAACCGCTTACCATCAGGTGGGCCGTATGCTTGTTTGCCACCTTAGTGTTATAAAAAAAATCAAAACGGAACAATAGCAGAGACCATGAAGCAACAAGGAGGTCACAAGCCGTAAACTATTTTTGTTTCATGGTTTGTAACTAGCGCCACTCTTTGACGATTTTAGCCATAATTTATGTATGATTATACAGTTGAGATTGTAATTCCAACTGTATAACCAGACAAAATGGTAGCCCATAGGATACGATATTTCCCATTGAAAAAATCATAATTTTGTCCTTATGAATAGGAACGAAGGACGTTACAAAACGTAACCCACCTTCTCAGATATTAATATAACAAAATTATTACTGTCACATTTATTTCTAACATAAAAACGTTATTGGAAAAACGTGTCAAGTTATGGAGCTGCGCAAGCCCAAAGTGAAATCGGGAACCAATATTCGGTACGTACCGAATTCCGATGCTAATCGCCTCGTTAGTCACAGCGCCGCACGGATTATCCCTGGTGAAATAATACCACTAAATACGGGCTTTTATGCAACATTCCAGCTATTTATAGACAAGTTATATTGAATTTGCGTTGGATGTTGTAGACTTTTTTATAGTTTGTAATTTAACCTCGACTTTATTTGACGTGTATTTGTCCTCTCCAATGGATGTACTGATTGTGATTTGTGGTTTGAAACGTACCTTAATGGAGTGTTCTTAGCTACGATAAAAAAAGTATGTTCAGCCGTTTGAGTATGTGAGGAAATTCCAAAGAAAGAAAGATCTGATTGATGTGAAATTTTGAAGCTCGATCTGTTGGTGCGGGGGCTTTTTAAAGTTTTAATGGATGCTTCTTCTTTTTATCGTGTCAATGGTTAAACAATTTTGTAGTCTGTGGTCTAGTGGCTCGATCGTCAGAGGTCACTAGGTCGTGGGTTTGATTCCCACAAGACACAAATATGTATGTGATGAACTTAAGTGTTTGTTTCTGTGGGTGTTTCGTATATATGTATAAGTAAGTATTTATAAATATATATATATATATAAATATATGGTACCCATAGTATAAACTCTGCTTAGTTTGGGACTAGATAGATTTGTGTAAAAATAGCTAGTACTTACATTTATATTAACCTTCTTTCAAAATATTCAACTTCCGCAGTAACCGATATTCAATGCAGAAATAATAAAACTGGTACGATATTCAAATAATAAAAATATGTTTTAAAAATATTCGTGGTGCATTGCAAGGCACACGGTTGCCTACAAAATGGACACTATATTGAATGAGCTCTGAAATTTGAATTTTATGACCGTTAAAAGCTAGCACATAGTAATATATTTTATTCATAAACCAGTAATGTATTTCAACTTAGCAAGTTAATATCTGGAATGGGTTCATAACACTTAACAGCGATTAAACGCAGCATTCGTATTAATATTTTAAAAGTAAAATAGGAGATTCATTTAGCAATGATTTGAGAAAAAATATTGTATCAATAAGCTTGTATTTTCCCAAAGGGTAGGCAGAAGTGCAGCTATTTAGAAGGTTATGGTTGCAAGTTTTAGGAGCTCCAGATTCAGATAAGTTCATATTGTCAAATTCAGTGCTGATCTAAAGAAAGTAAAAAAGTATGAAAGTAGAATAAATGCTGTAGAAATGCGTTCTTTGCGAAGTACGTGCGGTGTAACTCGGAATGACAGAATGAGAAATAGTGTGATAAGAGAACGTTGCTTAAAAGACGATGTAGTGACGAGGATTGAGAAGAATATGCTGAGATGTTTTGGGCATGTCGAGAGAATGGATGAGAGGCGACTAACAAAAGGGATTTATATGGCGAATGTCAGTGGAACCGCCGAGAGGGGACGCCCTAGAAAAACTTACGCCGACCTTATTGGCGAGGTTCTTCAAAAAGGTCAGATGCGTAGTACTCGCAACCGGCGTGTATGTAGGTATGACAAGATGTATGAATGTGGTCGAAGCAAAAGAAGTATGCAAGAATCGTAGCAAGTGGCGTTCTTTAGTTTCTGCCTACCCCCATGGAAAAAGGCGTGAGTGTATGTATGTATGTATCTAAAGAAAAAAAAACATACAATCACGCCTATATTCCTCAACGGTAAGGTAGAGGTATCCTAATGTAAATTTAAAGTTCGCCGATAGCAAATGCAAACTCGGAACTGCCACAGAGAATTTTATAGAATAACACTTTGCTTGACCTGGGAAACGAACCCGACCCGTAGCGTGGCAGTCGCGCTTACGGCCACTAGACTAGAAAAGCAGTAAAAAAATGAATTCCGGAGTTTTTTTTAAATAATTTTATATAAAAGATATTCATTTTCATGGGCACTTTAATACCCTTTGTAACTAACAATATGCACTTAGAGTATTTTTCAAAAGGAAATTATTCATTCATATCTTTAATGTTTTCTGCAACTGAAATCCCTTTGCCACTGACAAATGCAATAAAGAGCATTAAACATTTATTACGTTCTTTCTTCTACTTTTCATGTCGATGGTAAATACATTATTAATATTACTTGAGCCCCGTAGTTATTACGTTCTTTGCTTAATAAAACATTTCATAAAAACTTTAATGTACTATGGGAACAACAGAAGTACATGTACAGGGGCCAGCTGGCACATCAAGCTACCCCAATCTGTCAAATTTCTTTGATAGATTTTCAACTTTAATACAAAACTGTAAGGTTCATATATAATTGGGAGAATTTGACAGTTTTGGATAGCTTGTCCTGCTGGCGTCTGTACATAACGATTTGTACGTGAAAATGGAGAACAGCATAGACACTTATATTATCACGAGATCGATAAAAATATGTGTGGAACATAAGTGTTTGTGTTTGTCTGGATATAATTATTACATGCCTGCCTCATTAGTCTAGTGGTCCTAGGCGCGACTGCTACGCTAGAGGTCCTGGGTTCGATCCCCAGGTCAGCAAAGTGTTATTGGGTTTTTCTATGAAATTCTCAGTAGCAGCTCGGAGTCTGGATTTGTGCCCGGTTAATGGCAATAGGCTCGCCCCCTATTACATGGGACCTAAACATACCGGCGAAATGTGGGTGTACATTAGTAGACCTCTGCCTAACCCTTCGGGGAATACAGGCGTGATGGTATGTATGTATAATTATTACAAAAAAAAGTTTTAATGTTATATATATTGTCTAGTACCCATATTACAAGCGCTGCTTAGTTTGGAACTAGACGGTGCTGTGTAAAAATATCGATGCAAGAAAACGTATTTGATGTAACCCACAAAATAACAATGTTCACCACAGACACAAAACTTTTCTGAAAAGGAAAAAAATAATTACTTCAACGACATAAGTACAACTAATGTTGTTGAAGTAATATTTTTTTGAACATGAATTTAAAAACATATTTTCCTTTTTAGTTTTTTTATAAAATAATCTTCTTTCTTCTTTCGATAATATAATAATAGTAGTAGAGACTTCCTTTCCTTTCCTTCCTCAAACTTTTCTGAAAAGGAAAAAAATAATTACTTCAACGACATAAGTACAACTAATGTTGTTGAAGTAATTTTTTTTTGAACATGAATTTAAAAACATATTTTCCTTTTTAGTTTTTTTAATCAAATAATCTTCTTTCTTCTTTCGATAATATAAAAATAGTAGTAGAGACTTCTTTTCCTTTTATTTCATTACTTTGAATAACACGACCTAAAACCAATTACAATACTCTAAGTGCACGCAAGAATAACAAATATAGAATTTAAAATTAAAACAAAACAGAAATAAGCTTAGACACGATCAGTTATGGATCGCGTCTAGGTAAGCATAGTGTAGGACGCCCGCCTGTCAGGTGGAGTGAAGACTGGATTAGGAAAGCCAGGAAAGAAAGAAAAGAAGATTAAAGAAAAAAAGATTAAAGAAAAGAAAAGATTCAAGAAAAGATTAGGAAAGATGGAACTCTGTGGCGTTCACTAGGAGAGGCCTACGTCCAACATTGGATCAATATGGGCTGTTGAAGAACATGAGCCAATATTTCCTATAAATGTTATCATCATTAACCTATGATGATTGATTCATTTACTGCTAGGCATAGCTTCGGCTATAATCGATGCAGAATCGCAGGTTGCCTTGCACTGTGTTCCTTTATCATTAAAGTGAAAGCAAACATTATATAATAAAGTGTAAGTGAAGTAAGTGGTATTCATTATTCAAACGTACAACGATAACTTTGTAATAGTTGTGGAAAGGTCTGTTTCAGAAAGATATTTAGTAACTTATTTTTCTCAAAAAGGTACCGTTTCGATACATAGTATAAGTTACGGGTAACTTCCGGCTAAATATGATTTATCACCAAAGAAAACTACTCATTAGACAAGTAATGGGTCAGTAGCCGCTAGAGGTCCTGGATTCGATACCCAGGTCAAGGGTTTTTCTATGAAATTCTTAGTACTGTGGTGGACTGTATATGGATCTTGGATAAAACTCCGGATACTGTTCAGATATTTATTCCTTACTAGTTTTCCGCCCGCGGCTTCGCCCGCGTCGAGTTCGGTTATATCGCATTTCCAAGAGAACTCTTCAAAAGTCCGAGATAAAAACTATCCTATGTTCTTTCTCAAGGTCAACTCTATCTCTGTACCAAATTTCATTAAAATCAGTTCAGTGATTTAGACGTGAAAGCGTAACAGACAGACAGAGTTACTTTCGCATTTATAATATTAGTAGGGATTCTTCAGTTGTAGTGTTGATATCAGAGTGATAAACTGAAATACCTTCAACTGAATGGTCGCAACTAACTGCTCACAACCAGCTCGGAGTTTGGATTTATGCCCGGTAGATGGCAATAGGCCCACCTCGACCCGGTATATTTAGGTTCCATGTAATAACATGGGGAACTGGGGGTATACATTCCTTCGGGAAATATAGGTATGGTATGTTATGTTAAGAGCAATAATTGAACACCAAAAACACCTACCAGGTGAAATATGTCAATGTCTGTCGGGATGGTCAGCTTTTACTATCAATGGCAATCTTTTTATTTCTGTTTAATTATTATACTGGATTAATTATTAATGTACACGTCAAACTGCATTGTTCTCATGAACTATTCAGAACAAAATTGTAAACCAAGATTAACATTGTAATCATGTTTTTTTCTAAGTGGACTTTCTTGCCGGTTCTTCTCCATAAGAGCCACTTATTTTAACCGTGCAACTAGTAGACTTTTCAAAAGTACTATTTTAATGTTATAATTCAAATAGGTATAACATTTGACTTTGCATTAAAATGTATAAGAGCAGTTTTACTTTAACACAAATTTGATTTTCCCTACGTTTCTTCAAGTTCGCGTGCCGAATTCAACAACCTTTTTCTCACAAGTATGTATCGCTATACGTGACGGGGTGAAATTGGAGGGGAAAATTTACCAAGAACACGTAATGTCTGAATTGTGACTTAGACGTTAGTAATGCGGGCCGAAGTTTCGAGTGTTGGTTGTCTGGAAACAATCGATTGCTTTCGATGTCTCGAGCGATACTTGGATCTCGTGTTTCGAAGATATTTACTAGGTTTTCTCTCTTGGATGTTTTTGTTTGTAGCTTTTTATAATAATAATGGGATAGTGATAATTTCCTTCGAGCGTTTTTCAACTCTGTAGAGGTCAGGTTCTAGTTTAATCAGATCTTATTTTACACGAAGCGACTACTACCAAAACTCCGCAATCCAATTTCTGAGTAATACTGATATCCTGGTGATAAACGTAGTCAGGATTTTTAGGCTTCTGACTAAAACTAACGATTGAAATAAAACTACTTTTTACGGATTTTATCGTGTATATTGATATTATTAATCCTATGTTACAATAAAACATGATCATTGAATATTGTTACTTTAAAAGAGACTATGATTCTCTGAGTTTGTTCCGGTGTTTCTTCTCAGAGGTCGTCAGCTAGGAAATGCCGGCTCCAACTAGTTTTAATTAATAATTAGTAATAAATGTCATTGATCATGTAACAATTAAAAAAATGTAGGGTAGCTGTCAGTAATTATATCATCAAGACGCCCACCACCTCAGTCTACCCGTGACCATGGACGCTGTAAAGGGTCCGAAACGTCGGGATTAATAATATCAATATACGCAATAAAATCCGTAAAAAGTAGTTTTATTTCAATGTATAATATTCGCGTAAATGTCAGAAATCAATATATAACTAACGATTGTTATAAGTATTCGCGTGATAACCGGTACCGACGTCTTTATGTGCTCTTTGAGGCACGAAGGGATCTCGATGTGTTAAGAATGTTGCCCTTCCAAAGGATGACCGTGGCTAGAGGTAGCCTTGTAGATCAGTATAGTTATCACTTAGCCACGAGCCCCTCCAAAATAATATACTAGATATTACATAGGTACACTGAGTTGTAGGGACACTGCTGACGCAATAGATACATTGTGTACAAGCACGATTGTGCTAGTTTAGCGACTTAGCGCGGAGTAGCAGAAGCCTCTTCGCGCGCACTCAGCTAGATAGATATTTAAAATATATATTTATATAATTGGCTAGTTCACTATATTATAGAAATGGAACCTAATAACCATCACACATAACACCCCACAGCAATTTGTAGGTACGACAGTTTCCGAAAACGGCACATTTTAAATTTATCATCAACACATATACCCAAACTCCGAACAGCAGTTCGGTTTTTCTATGAAATCCTTAGTAGCAACTAAGGATTTCATAGAAAAACCAACCCTAACAACATTAATAACACTGATTGACTTGGGAATCGAATCTAGAACTTCGAGTGTAGCTGTCGCGTTTAAGCACTAGACTAATATGAGACAGTTAATAACCTCTGTGTTACCCGAGTCGTATTATGATTTAAGCTACAGCTTAGTTGCATAATCAAATTATGCGATATCTGACAGTGTATTCAACTGCCAGTCTAGAACGCGACATGCTTTGACAAGTTGAGCACAATAGCTTAACTCAAATGTCCGCGGATGATTACACACGTGATTCCCAATTCATGAGGAGAACGAAATCTGAACAGTTCAGTAGTCACAAGCGTGGCAGTTTAGTGTATGGTCGTGAGTTCGATTCCTGAGTCAAGCAAAGTGTTACTGGGTTCGTCTCTGAAATATATTCGATGTCGTTCATGGTACCTATCGTTAAGGATTCATATTAGAATTTTCCTACGATTTAGTATACATATTCCTTTTTATTAATTACCTGAGATATAAATCAATTACATAATTTTTGGAATACCTTATTAACTTATCAAGGATAAGTTAACAGACACAAAAGATTAACAATTGGCAACTTTTTCTTGCCGGTTCTTCTCCATAGGAAACGACTAATTTGGAACCGTGCACCTAGACTCGACATTTCATAAGTGCCTGTATAACATGGTTTATATGAAAATAAAACTATTTTGATTGATATTGAATAAAACTGCCTCATTAGTCTAGTGGTCCTAAGCATGACTGCTACGATAGAGGTCCCAGGTCGAGCAAAGTGTTATTGGGTTTTTCTATGAAATTCTTAGTAGCGGCTCGGAGTCTGGATTTGTGCCCGGTTAATGGCAATAGGCTCGCCCCCTATTACATGGGACCTAAACATACCGGCGAAATGTGGGTGTAAATTAGTACACCTCTGCCTAACCCTTCGGGGAATACAGGCGTGATGGTATGTAAAACTATTTTGATTTTGATTGATTGACTCGTTTGGCAAGCCATAATGACATAAGCCTTCCCTAATGTGTGCCATTTTTCCCTGTCCTTTCGCATCCAGCTTATGTCACGAAACTTATTCAGTACTAATTAAACACAGCCATTACTTATCCTGCTATTAAAAAAAAACCTGTAAATTTGGAACTGGAACCTGTAAAATTGAACCCTTACATGTCTTGACCCTTAAGTACCAAACTTAACAGACCTGAGAATGTCTTTCTCATTAAAAATGATGACAAAAGGACGAAGAATAATCATTCAGGCAGGAAGAATCGGTCGCAAGGGGGACGTTAAACTTAGCCTGCAGACAAGGAGTGGATTCACTACATTTTTTATTACACAATGAATCTTACAAACGTACTGTAACCCAAACAATGGAGCAGAAAGCTAAATCTGGTAATTAAAAGTGTTAAGCTGCCTCGTTAGGCTATTGGTTCTAAGCGTGACTTCTACGCTAGATGTCTTAAGTTCGATTCCTTGGTCGGGCAAAGTGTTACGGGGTTTTTCTATGAAATTCTCAGTATCAGCTTGGTTAATATCGATAGGCCCCCTATTATATGAATCCTAAATATACCAGCGAACTGTGAGTGTACATTGGTACACCTCTGCCTAACCCTTAGGGGAATACAGGCGTGGTATGTTATGTATATAACAGTTTTAAAATTATACCTAGTGTATTTTCATTATTATTGTTTTCAGAAAAAGTCCCCAAATATTATATTCTCGATCTAAACTAAACTATAATATTTTTAATTGTCTGAATTAGCCTTCTGGTTATTTTGCTTATTTGAACTAAAGAATTGATTTTAACTTTATTAGATTTGAATATAATTTTAATAGCTTTTATTATTAGTTTTTTTTTAGTTTATGTTCTGTGTGTTATAGTTAAACTTTTAAACCTTTTTCTGTTAAAGACTTTTGAATCTATTCATTTTATTTTACAGAGAAAAAACGATTTGTTTTCCTATAGGTAAGAAACGGGCGATAAGCAGCTTTATCAAAAATGAAAAGAGATTGAAAAGAAAATCCGGTTTGATTCAAGGAATAGAAGATTTCAGGATTATTTCTTGACATTTGAATTCAGAATATACAATTTCAACAATATTGTATTTTGATTTTGCCTTGCAAGAGAGTTACTTTTGGCCCTAGTTTTATCTTTCTTTGTAATTTATATTATTATCTTTTTAATACACGAAAGAAATGGTATTATACTTACACGATTTGATTTGATGATTTGACATCCGTATACCCTTGAACCACTTTGGTCTCATACCGTGCGATTCCAGAGGCATTTTCTCCCACGCACGCTTAAGTTATGGAATCAGCTCCCGGTCCAGGTTTTCCCCAGAGACTATAGCATGGGGTTCTTCAAGAAGGGTGTGAAAAGATTTTTACAGGGTCGGCAACGCGCAAGTGATACCTCTGGTGTTGCAAGCGTCTATAGGCTACGGTAACCGCTTACCATCAGGTGGGCCATGTGCTTGTTTGCCGCCTTAGTGGTATAAAAAAAAAAGATTAATGGAAAAATACTGTAACTTGAAAATGACCAAAACAAAATAGTTTATTTAGAATGTGCGAATTTCGTGTATATGCACTTGCTTGCGCCCGCCGCTGCAGTTTGAACTTGCTATGACCCCGGCCGCGCATCAGGGGACTTAGTACTTATATACAAAAACTAAGGACTATTTTCTTTGTTTTATATGAAAAATAAAATTGTAGAATTATGAAAAGTCGTAGAACAAACATTGTATATTATCATGATACATGTGAAGTAAAGTAGTAAAAAGTTTTCGATCTTTTCATTAACCCTGCACATTATTGCAATGCAACAAAATAAATACGTTACATAAGTATATGATATAGAACCTATTTTGTAGTTTATAATAAAAATGAAATAGTGTTCTATAATCACATTTGATTGACCGTTGAATAATAAATATGTCATAGTACATTACACACGTATTTTCTTTAATTATTCTAACAGTACGGTGGAAATATTTGAACATAAATAGTATACGAATATATATAATACATATGCTAACAAAGATTCCATCTACAAAACTTCACCTAAGCTACTAGGCATCCGAAAATTCCAAGTTCCCGTTCAATTACATTTCAAAGTGAAGTGAATTTCCCCTTTGGAAAGGTAAAAGGCAATATTTAACGTAGACCATTCAGCCGCCGAGCTAAGCCGGTGTGCAAAAGAGAAAAATCCACTGGAACATTTTACTTCCCCGGTATAGTGGCCACGTATATTTTAACCCGTTCAATGGATCCGTGACACGACTAGTGGTATATAAAAATTCGTGGTACCGTATGGGTAAAGCGATGGTCGAACGCGCGCTGTGTTCACTGTTAAGTATTATTCATCATTTCTGAGTGCAGGTGTACGGAAATTTTGGGCACTCCAGCAAGTATTGCATGGTGTCCTCAGGGGCACCAGTGGTTTTTTTTTCTCGCCGCATTGTGATGCTGCAATAAACGTAATTTTGACTACACATTTAGCGTAGCGGTTGAGGTGGTCCTTCACCTCACCACTACCGTTGCACCGGATGTCGTGAGTTCAATTCTAGTTCGAGATAAAACTTTGTGTCATCATCAACCCATATGAAAGAAGAAAGAAAGAAAGAAAACATATTTATTTGATACAGCATAAAAATAACCTAATAAAAAAGAATTACCAAAGAGACAATTACAAAAAAAAAAATACTATCCCTCTGCTAGGCACGGGTCTTCTCTCACAGAATGAGAGGGATTAGGCTATAGTCCACCACGCTGGCCTAGTGCAGGTTGGTAGACTTCACACGCCGTCGATAAAATCTCTAAGGCATGCAGGTTTCCTCACGTTTTTCTTCATCGTTTAAGCGAGTGATAAATACACGCATGATTTCGAAAATTCAGAGGTGTGTGTCTTGGATTTGAACTCGAGACCTTTGACTTTGTAGTCCATTGGTCATACCACTAGGCTATCACTGAGTAATCTTTATGTGACCCACAGACATTTTTTTCGAATCTGGGTGTACGTACTTTGTGTCCATTAATATATAAGGCGTAATGATTCTCCTGCTCCTGCACTAGGGAACAAGCATTGTGTCGCGGGGTCTTACAAATATTTACCAGTGCAGGAGCTGTCTTTAAAAAATAATTTTCTAAAGAATCATTACGCCTGTACTCCTTGAAGGGCTAGACAGAGGTAGTAAATACAGTTCGCCGGTATGTTTAAGTTTAATAGGCTCGCCTATTGCCATTTACCGGGAACAAAGCAAAATCCGAGCGGCCACTGGGAACTTAATTGCAAAATCTAATAAGACTGTGCTTAACCTGGGAATTGAATCCAGGACCTCAAGTATCTGCCGTAACTGACTAATAGGCTAACAAGGCCGTTTTGCTTTTATTTGAAAAATGTTTCATACCACCCATATATTGTAAAATAGATAGTAGATAAATATTTTATCAAAACAGCTTATAATTAACAACTACAACAACCAAAGGTAAGTGGAAACGTTCCAGCTTTAATACAGGTACTGTTTTTAATTTAAAACTCAAACAATTCTGAACTCTAGCGGTTTAGCTGATTCACATACGTAAAAAGGGCGCCCGAAATCCGTGCGGCAATGAATTGTCACTTTTTATCTTGAAACAGTACTGCAATCACTCGGTCCACTGAACGGGTTAATTAATGAAATCTATTAACTTCTCTCTATTCCTTAGGGACGGGAATTGCTTGCGGATTTTTTGTTCGGTCATCCTATCTAGCCAATTTCCAACTGTTCGCAGCCGAGTCGGTTTTCATTTTAAAAGTCTCGTATGGCATGACACGGTGCAACACAGAATCTGCTTCGTCGACCAATGGGAAGGGTCAGATTTTATTTTGTTGCGATTTCAGTAACTGAGGTTTAGTTCGGATTGGTCCGGAATTGATTGCGGATTTATTTGATGCGGTATTTTTAGAAGGATACTAAAGTGGACTGAGGGTAAAGCTTTTTACATTTTATACGCCGATGGACTTATCTTATTCCAATTTATCCCGTGTTTTTGATTGCTTGAACCTGTTTACTTAAATTGTTTATTTGTTTTGTTTTTGTTGCGAGGAACCGGTCATCGACCTTTCTGTTTTCAAACACGACATACGTTAAGTAAACATAACGTATACTATGTTTGTGTTTCATGCATTCATATTACATCCACACTTGAAAGTAAAATTCGGGACACCACACACTTTCACTCTCAGGTGACTTAAAATTTTCCTTCGATAAAATTATTATTCTTTCTGCGTATGAAGGTAAGATGTACTCAGAGGCGTATAAAAGTGTTATGTAAACAAGATAAGACGTGCAATTAAAAATAAATGGTTTGCGTTAAATGTAAGTAGGTACATTGATGCGACACTGGTATAAATATTCATGATGAGTTGAGAATACTCGGTGGGCATGGTAACGTGACGGCTTAAATGCTTACGTGGTGGTACAGTGCATAATACTGGGGTTGGACGAATAATTTTGAAGAAGAGAATTGGAAATCAAAAGGCATAACATGACACATACCATTACGCCTGTATTATTGAGGCTTACTAAAATACACCTACAATTTTATTAGTCGGTATGCTATGGTCCTATAATGACTCATTATATATTTGTTTTTTTTTTTCACTAAGGTGGCAAAACAATCATACGGCCCACCTGATGGTAAGCGGTTACCGTAGCCTATAGACGCTTGCAATGGCAGGGGTATCACTTGCGCTTTGTCGACCCTGTAAAACGAAAGAGGAATAGTTGAGTTAGCAGTATAAGGGTCAAAGCCCCCCACAGTCAACACAACGTGTCATCGCGGAGCACTGGCAACCTTGTTCACCGTTAGGAACACAACACAGCTCGAAGCTGTGTTATTTGTGCTTCGGTTTTCTGTAAGGCTGCTTCCCCAGTCGGGCAGCTCAAATTTGAGTGGAGTTACTCCCACTATGCTGTACTTCGACTATATAATTACATTATGCCCTCCGATTACCTAGCGGTCTGAGCTTATCATGCTCACTAAAATGTCCTGCTGATGGTGGCATTGTGTGCCGGGTCATTTTATTCCCTACAACATGGTTCAGTCGAATGGCGCCGATACACACATCATGCTCGTGAACTGGTGCCGTCTGTCAATGGCAATCATTCTCTGTTTAATTCTGGTTAGACTGGAAACCGACCCCAACATAGTTGGGAAAAGGCTCCGAGGATGGAGAATGACTTGTAAATTATTCAAAACTTTGTATTTTTTAATGGTTAGGATCATTTGTTTTGAATAATTTGTGTTTATTTTGATTACCTAGACCACAATCTAATTAAATCGTGTTATGTCCATATAATCAAGATTCAAAATAAAAACCTAATTCTCTCTCGTGACAATGTTCGGTGTTCGCGTGCTGCACGTACTCGCAGATAAACGCGATGATTCGCTCATTTCACCGGCAATTTGTTGTTTCCACCGACGGAGAACATTGCGCACGTATCAGATATACTGAGCCCAATTTAGGTGAAAAGAGATCTCTATTCAGTAACTAAGAATGAAAACAGTCTTATAGGGTGTAAGCACAATGCTGCGCTACAGGTTTACAAAACAGAAAAAAAATTGGTTAGTCGCGCTAAGTTTGCTGCATTTTGAATTGTAAATTCGATTTTTGAAAATGAGTATTGCGTCCATTGAAGTGCCTCATTAGCCCATTAGTGTTCGCAAACGCGGCTGATGAGGCTATAATTGAGGGTTCAATTCTCAGGATGGAAAATGTTATTGGATTTTTCTATGAAATTATCAGTAACAGCTCGGAGTTTGGATTTGTGTTTCTTAAAAACCTAAAAATATCGTTGAATTGTGAATGTTCACTAGTGTACCCTTCGGCCTCACCCCTCAAGGACAAAGAACCGTGATGGTATGTATTTTTATGTTAGTATAACCCTTTTCCTGGAATCCTTATCGGTCCAACTTTGACAAGGGAAATGTAGGAGTCGTGCCGGCCACAAACTGAATAAAACTTCTATAGTCAATGCTATTATGGGATTCATAGCGCATTCCGTTGCGAATCTGACAGCCTGTGACATTAGTAAAGCCTCCAAGTAGTTGAACTGTAAATATATGTTTGTATTTTTAATATTAAACTTTAAAAATGCTTATATCCACACAAACCCTCAGAAAACCGCTTTCATATTGTGAGCTTTTTGCATCAGGAAATGTCTTTGACGAGAATATTTAAAAAACATTCTTGAGTTGAGTCATGCAATGCATTGTACAATACATTCCTTTACTGACTTTTCCGTTGCACTGCACCTAACTAATGTGTGTGCACCCTAAGAGAACAGTATTTCTTGATAACAATTGTATACGTGTCTGCAAGCGGGTGTTATAAAAGAAATATAAACGATGCTTTATTTAACTGCAGTTGGAAAGAATGGTTTTTTATTTTCTTTTGTTATCATACTTTGTGTCGTGTTTTTTATGTCCTAAAGCTTTCTCACTGATCTTCAAAGATTACTAACGTAAGAGAGAAATGTGGGGATATAATATGTGAGCTGCTCATTATCTCGTAGGTCGTAAAAGGCGGCTAAAAGAAAAGGTAGATCGCAATAAATAAGGATTTGGAAATCTATGTCGTTACCATTTTTACGTATTACTTTTAATATTCTGATTGATATCATACTATTTTTCGTTTTTTACTTAGTTTCTATTATATTTCTCTGTCGTACTCCTGTGGCCCACAGCAATATCTTGAGCAATCAATTAAACAGCATTGTGAGGATTCACAACGCTGATTTCTATAACCTATGAAAACATGTTATTTCTGCTTATCTCTCCGAAGGATACTTATACTGTACTGTACTTATTATTATTAATAATAATAAGTAGGCAAAAGGAACCCTGTTTATTCCAGTTCAACCCAAAATCGAATAAAAGCATATCGGATTTACATTCTCCGATATAATGAAATCGCAGAATCCCCGAGGCGTTTCAAGTGAGACTTGACCCAAACCTTCATTATTTTTCCAGTTATACCAACTAAAACTAGTTAACAGTTTCGAGGGTTTATAGTATTGAATATTACCCCTATTTTCTGGGAATTGATAGTAAAACACTATTTTAATAGTTAAATTTAAGTATTAAAGAATATATTTTTTATATAACGCTATGTAGGGCGTAATGGGAGTAAATCCACTCTAATTGGAGCTGCCTGACTGGGGAAGTACCTCCACCTTGCAGAAAATCGAAGTGAAATAACACAGCTTTGAGGTGTGTTATGTTCCTAAGGGTGAACAATGCCAGCGCCCCGCGAGAAAACGTTGTATTGGCAGTGGGGGGACTTTGACCCTTATGCTGCTAACCTAACCCAACTATTCTTCTTTTATTTTGCAAGGTCGGCAACGCGCAATGATACCCCTCACCTGGTGTTGCAAGCGTCTTAAAGCTATGGTAACCGCTAACCATTAGATGGGCAGTATGCTTGTTTGCCACCTTAGTAATATAAAAAAGAAATTTAATCATCCCGCAACAGGATTTCCTACTATTTCTTGGGTGAGTTTACTTAAAAGAATTCACACACACTTAATGCAAAACCAACTACGTAACTACGTTTGGTTGGTTTTACGTTTGGTTTGTGTGGTATGATTACTATAATTAATTATGTTATATTTCTTTTGTTTTAATCAATAAATAGAAAAAAAAAAAAAACGTAAGACAAATCACTAGATTTTGAGATAAAAAAATATTGAGACAAAAAATATTTAGAAAAGGCCACAGATCTACTAAAATTAAATATAAAATACACCTAATAAATCAACAGTGCGTTCCATTTCAATTTAAATTAAATCGTACAGAGTGACGTCACTTCGTATCAAATAATTTTGAATTAATCGTATAAAGCCACTACACTGAAGAGGCGTCTTCTATTCACCTAATGAAGATCGATATCGATTCCAATGAGTACCTGTTAGAGGATTGTTTAATTTATTCGGGGGATCAGGAAATTAGCATCAATGCCGATCCCGCCCAACGTTATAATTGGGCCTTTTGTTTATTTCGTCTGTTTAGGGCGCTGCCTCGGGTCGAGAGACAGCGTGCCTCGAGGCGAGGTATGCGGATGTGACGGTAATGTGATTGGTACGTGACGTTTTTATTTACTCTGAGATAGTTTAGTGTATTTTCTTATAGTTTAGTAATTTTTTTTAATGATCAAAAGAAAAAAAACTTTTCCTTTAAAACTTTTACTATCAACACTTATAACCTCATTACTCAATTTATATGATTCAAAAACTTCTGTAGTAGTATTAACTTAGTTCGAAAATATTAAAAATTTAAATCAAACAGATCAATTTATTTAATTTACTTGTTTATCTACACAGTTCATAGCAACCTTGTTGCAAGGTCATTTGACGGTTATTGTAACAGTCTCGCTCTTCAGTTTTTCATTATAGTATTGTTAGATGAAGATGAAACCTAAGGACTGATGGTGGGGCGACATCTATATAAACGGTCGCGCTCTCAGTTCGGCCTCTGGCGTGTGGCTGGAGGCATTTGGTGCCTCGCCACCTAGTCCGGGTTAAGTTTTTAAAGCTCCCTCGAGCTAAAAACTATGTCCGTCATAAAAAAAAAAAAAAGTTCGGCCTCCTGTTGCCGCTAGACTCTCCCGCGAGCGAGAGCTCTGCCCGTTTGACCAGCCAAATTCCTTATATTCTGATATTGTTAAAGTTAATGTTAAATTCCGTAATAATTTAATTGTTTAAGATTAGTTTTATTTTGTTTGCATTTTTGCCATTAAATTAAATATTAGTGCAGTAGGATAAGTGATTGTTTTTTTTATTCCTTTTCCACCTCTGGTTTCTAAAAGTATAATATTGTAACAATACAAAACTATTTGTTTTTATTTTGACTTAATGGCTCACCCACTAATTCGTGGGACCTAAACATACCGGCAAACTATGGGTGTACAGGAACCAGCACATCAAGCTACCCCATCTGTCAATTTTCTTATATCGATTTTCAACTTTAATACAAAACAATAAGGTTCATATTTAATTGGGAAAAATTGACAGTTTTGGATAGCTTGACGTGCTGGTCTGTACCTACCTTAATACACCTCTGCCCAACCCTTGAGGATTACACATGCGTAATAATATGTTATGACTGTTAAAGCTATTTCCTTGAGATGAGACATTATGCCTTGAGGCGAGGCATTCAGATGTGATTGTAATGTTATTATTTCCTGTAAAGAAAGATGTATGTGGAGTTAATAACAAATAAATATATAAATTAATTAATAAATAACATTGTAAGGTGATATTTTTATTATCTCTATGATAGGGTTTAATGGTTTTTCTTACTGTACATAACTGTCCCTCACCTATTAAATAAATTCGACTCCAACAAATTCTATTCAATTCTAATACCAACGCAACTATACCCGCTGCTGGACAAAGGTCTGTACCATAAGTTTCCTCGTTTCGTCATTGGTCTAGTAGTCGTTACCACGATTGCTAAGTGTGAGATCCCATCAATCCCTGGGATTGGATGGGACTCGTCAATCAAAGTAATATCGCGTTTTTTTATGTAATCTCCAATATTTGTGTCAGGTTATTGCCAATAAGCTCGCCCACTGTTACATAGAAACTAAGAATATATACTGGAAAACTGTGAGTGTACACCTCTACTTAATCTTTCTGAGAATTCAGTTGTAATGGTATGTTAATCGACAAAGCGGTCACTTCGTCCCTTCTAAAGCGGCCTACAAGCCATAATGATTCAGCAACCTAATTAGGTAAATAAAGGAAGTCTTTAACGCAATTAAAAGTCCGATAAATTAATGATTCCTTTCCTTAGCGACCGCTTTCCCTTTCAGCGGAGCCGCAACCTAACCGTTTGTCGAATGTTGCTTTTGAATAATGAATTTGACGGTTGACACAGTGAAGCTTGGCTTCATGATTGACAACTGAGATTGTGAAATTGATTGGAGTTTTGGGACAGTAAACGCGTTTTCCGCAAACTTTTAAAATTGATGGGCCTGTTCATCAGTCATCAATCAATTTATTTACTAAAGCTTCCAACAAAGAAAATGATAAGTGGTATACTTTTTAAAGGAGATAAAGGCAGTCATTGCCGTGTTAGTCTAGTGAACGGAAGTGAGGCTAATGAACTTGAGGTGCACGCTCGTGAATAGTTATTAGGTTTTGCTATGACATTTTCAGTAGGAGCTCGAAGTTTGTGCCCAAGTATTGGCAATTACAATTACTGGACATTGCAGGAATATGTGGAGACACTAGGATCACGTCGCGGTTATCAGTGTGGAGAGGCGAGGTGAGGTGTCCCCTCCATCCAATGGGAGGTTCCTCCAACCAGGCGGGTATTTTGCAACTTCTTTACAAAATGCGTTGGGAATGTTGCTTGCGCGATTCAGGATTTGTTCGTAGTTGCATGTAGCATGTAGCGCGGTAGATGTCGCTACAAAGACACACTGATGTCTAAAAATTACAACAAGCTAGTGATACTATTGGTGTTGCTATTTATATAAACTACGTCTATCGCTTACAAGGCGGCCCGTATGTTTGCTTATAATCTTATTACAATAAAAAATAAGCTCGCTCCCTGTTACATCATCCTCCGTCCCTTACCCCAATTTACTTGACGTTTTTGGTCATCCTAGTTCGAGCAGTGGGTCGAGTATTGGGATTTTCTATGATATTCTCAATAGCAGTTTGGATTTGTGCCCGGTTGATGGCAATAGGCTCGCCATCTATTACATGGGACTTAAACATACCGGCGGTGGTGTACAACTGTATACCTTTGCCTAACTCTTCAGATATATATGTTTTAAGCACAGTATCGTAAAATATTTCTTATATAACAGGACTTTAGTACAAAATCCATTCACTTTAAAATGTATATTATGTTGCTAACAAATTGTCGCCGCGCTTAAGCCGCGGTCTCACACGACTATAAATTTAAGTCGGAGTTTCCTTAGATATATTGGGATTAGTGACGTTGTGCTATCAGCAGAAGCAGGTTGCAGAGTCCGGGATAAGTACAGCGAATTTTTTCCTTTATTTTCTACTCACTAAAGTCGTGAATTGTGTGCGACGAACTTTGCCCGTTCCCCTAAAGAACGAAAATTTTCTGGCAATATTATTGTAACATATTAATCTAATCTGCCTCATTGGTAAAGTGATCGTTAGCGCAACTGCTACGCTAAAGATCCTAGTTTCGATTCTCAGATCAAGTAGTGTTATTGGGTATTTCTATAAAATTTTCAGTCGAGTATCGATTTGTGCCTGATTAATGGCAATAAGCTCGCCAGCTATTAATGATAATTGATAATGATAAATGATATTTATTTTTGTAAATAGATCTTTTACAGACACTTTTACAAATCGATATTTAATTAATACTAGATGGCGCCGGCATTTCCTAGGTGACGACGACAGAAGAAACGCCGAAACAAACTCAGAGAATCATGGTCACTTTTAAAGTCCAGACAGTAACAGTATTGAATACTTATTTTATGTGTTTTACAATGAAGGCAAATCTGAACTGGAGCTTTGGAAGAAAGAGCCATAGCAGTTTTGAGTTGACCAGTACTTACTCACGGCACGCATACATCAGTCATCGTGTAGCTCAACCATTATTTAGAGAGCTCAACGACTCGTCGCACGACGATACCGGATCAGCAAGAAATTTGCGTGGGTCACGAGAGATAGTCAATTACATGGAACCTTAACAGATATATAGATATACTACAGTACACAACTGGTTAACTCTTCGGGAATACAGGCATGATGGTATGTATATTAGGTATAATCATCATCATCATAATCAGCCACAGGAAGTCACTGATGAACCAAGGCCTCCCCCAGACAGACTTCCACAAGGGCCGGTTATAGGCCGCCTGCCTCCAATGACTTCCAGCGACCTTTACCATCCGACCATCTCATTGGAGGTCGTCTCACGCTGCGCTTTCCGGTGCGTGGTCTCCACTCGACAACCTTTTTGCCCCAGCGGCCATCAGTTCTACGAGCTATGTGCCCCGCAAAATGCCACTTAAGCTTGCTAAGTCTCAACTTCGTCGTCAACCTTCATCCGTCTACGGATCTCTTCATTTGATCGCGTAGAGAAATACCAAGCAAAGCTGTATATAATTTTAATCTAATATTACCTACCAAAATGTTAATTAGTACTTTACATTGAGTAGGACGCCTCGAGTGTACCAAATTTCTTATTCAACAATTGTTATTACTTTTCCTTGGAGGATTTGGCAGTATCTTCGTTTAATATTAAACAAATGTAAAACAGAAATTAGGTCTACGTAGTCGTCTTTTCGCTTATCCTCAACTGTTACTTAAAACGAGGTTGCCTTGCTTGAATACACATCTAGGCAAATTAGGAGGTACGAATGAATAATTGGATTATCTAATTTTCTTTAACTGAATTAATTTGCTTACTTGTAATCTTTCTACGAAATCCTTTCACAATACGTCATTGTTTTATAATTGCAAAAAATATGAAAGGAGATATTTTACTTATATTATGAACTACTTTTATATTGAACCAACTCTGAAATCACAAACATTGCTGTTCCATAGCATTTTATCGAGTTGTGTTAATATAAATGCATGCCTTAGAGATTTCTCGACAATGTATGAAGTCTACAAACCCGCAATCCTTCTCAATCTGAGAGGAGAGCCGTGTCCAGTACGGGAACAGAATATGGGTTGATGATGAAATGTATGTAACAGCTAAGTAATTTTTTTTTTTATTTGCATAGTGTTGGTCCCATACTAAAAGATGTTCTTAATGATGAGTACAATCAAATGAATTTTGTTTTTTTTTGTAAATATAAGGTGCTATAAAACGTCTGAATATCAACATTTTTTTATTTTTAGAAATGTCTACAAAGCAATTGTATAGACAGCCATACATAAAATGATAATGACTGTTCCACTGCTGGGCAATGTTTTCCTTTAAAATTTCAAGAGATCACATAAAATAAAACTACTTTTTACGGATTTTATCGCGTATATTGATATTATTAATCCCGACGTTTATAATATCAATATACGCGATAATTTCCGTAAAAAGTAGTTTTATTTCAATGTATAATATTCGCGTAAAGTCAGAAATCAATATGAGATCACATAAATCATATTCTTATGTATTATAAGTATGTATTTACCAAAAAAAGTATATAAGTATTATTTCCAATGTTTAGTATCCATAGTACAAGCTCTGCTTAGTTTTGGGACTAGATGGTGTTGTGTAAAATGTCCCAAAAATATTATTGTCAAAATTTTTTGTGAATCATTCATATCAGCACCTAGCTGCCTCATTACCCTAGAGGTTGCAAGGGCTACTATGATAATAGAGATTCTGGGTTCGACATTCATGTAGAGTAGTTTTTTTCTACAAAATTCCTAGTAGCTGCTTGGAGCTTGGATTTAATATGTCCGGATTATGGCAATAAGGTCGCCCTCTATTACATGGAACCTAAACAGACCGACGAACTATGAAAATGCATTAGTACACCTCTGCCTAACGCTTCGGGGAATACAGGCATCAAGGTATATTATGAATATTCTATCAACAATAAACATACCAATGCTTGCACTTCCAATTAATTGCGACTACATTAAGGCGTCAATACACACGTTTATTCTAGTGCTGTTTGCATCATCTTCTGTGTGAATACCACATTACGCCGTGATGCGTACCGTGGAATGCGGTCGCAATGTGCTGGTAATTTAACAGTACAATTATTTCGTGAATGCGTACGTTTGTATTCCACAGGGATATGCTTTAATAGCTAAATATTACCTATTAAGGTACTTACACATGAATATAATTGACGTGTCTTTATCAAATTGCTATCAATAGACCGCCTTATTCACTTGTAACACGAAGACATTATCTACATACGGCAGTTTCAAAAGGGGTACCTGTATTTCTGAACTATCCGTATTTCCTCTTCTAAGGTTTAGACAGAGATACTTATACTAACTACTTATTCTACTGCATGCAAGAGAGGTTCCCGAAATTGGAGCTTCCCGACTGCGGAAATACTTCCGCCTTGCAAAAAATCTAAGTTAAATAACGCTGCTTTGAGCTGTGTTTTGTTCCCTACGGTGAGCAAGGTTGCCAGTGCTCCACGAGGAAATGTATCGACATTGGGAGTTTGACTCTTGTACTGTCACGCCAACTATTCATCTTTTATACAGGGTCCGCAGCGCGCAAGTGATACCCCTGGTGTTGCAAGCGTCTTTGCCACCTTAGTGGTACAAAAAAATACATTGCTGGACCTGGAAATCGAAACTAGAACTTTCTATTCTTTTGTTTTGAAGGAATAAATAGTTTCTCTTTCATTCTTTCTATATTTAGCAACCGCGTTTGTGACATAACACTACTGAGTCAGTCTGCACTATTGACATTAATTACTCGCCCGGCTCGGCTTCCGCATCCAGTAGGCAGCCGACCTAATAGAACGATATCTCAAAGGACTATTTGGGTAGCTGTCATTGGTCATTGAATGTCAATATTATCTCGTACCGTCAATATCCTGGCATTTAGATTGCGTAACATATTATTACTGGCAATTCTGACTGTTATTATCTCAAATGTATGTATGTAAACTTAGTTTCTGTGACTATTTAGTTAAACTACCTTATTAACTACGCTAGAGGTCCTGGGTTCCATTTCTGTATCGAGCTGTGTTATACGGTGGTACTTTGAAATTTTCAGCAGTAGCTAGGATACTTACTGTAATTTATTTATTTATTTACTAATATAGAATAACCAATAGCTATGAATAATTACATACAGACAGAAGAAAAGTTAGTAACCAAATTATTTAACGGATAGTGGTAGAAATATTATTTAAATTGAAATTGGTAATTCTTTGTCGCTTGTATGGAACAGCATTTGATCGATTGTATCTGGATAAGGACGTTGCTAGCTGCCCTACAGTTTATACTGTTACGCCGCATACGTAATAGAACGACTGAGATGGCTCACGAAGGTTCTAGAAACACGTGGAAGTTTAATCTCGACACTCGCGTAGGTATAAGTAGGTACTTATATCTATAAGTGCCTATGTATAACAATAGCTCAAGGACACGCGGCTCGCGACACAATAGGCCGAGGTCAACGCCCGCGAAACAATAAGCGCGCGAGTACCTACTCGTATTTTTTGTAGCATTTTCGGGATTATTCGATTCTGGAACTTTCTGAGCCATATAAATAGCGGTCCTAAGGGGCCGGCAAGGCAGTTCAATTGTGGACACGGACAAGTGAAGATCGAAGCGAACTACGAAGTGACTACAGTGCGATAGTGAATTGTGAAGTGAACTAGTATAGCGACATACTGGTGATTTGTGTTTTGTATTCGTGTGAGCAATTAAAGTTTTAATTGTTTATCGGTTAAATTGGTGTCATTTAATTTATCCCGAACCCGAGCTCGTAACAATTGGTGTCAGAAGTGGGATAAATTATGCCAGTTCTACCGAAGGAAGACACGGACGGTATTCGTACCAGGAGTCAGCGGCAGCAAGAGATGGACCAGAGACGGTTTGGAGATTCTCCGTCACAACCCTCGGGCCCTCGGCAGCCGACGTTAGATCCTGTCGCTGGTCCATCTGGAGCCCTTCCAGCGCCTGCCGTTGACTTATCAGCTTTGATGGCGCTGATTCAGGAGCAAACCCGCAAGCAGGAGGAACAGGCTCGCCGGCAGGAGGAACAGGCTCGCCGGCAAGAGGAGCAGGCCCGCCGGCAAGAGGAGCAGGCACGCCTACTTCGGGAGCAGTTGCAAAAAGACAAGGAGGAGCAGGCCCGTAAGCAGGAGGAGCAGGCCCGTAAGCAGGAGGAGCAGGCCCGTAAGCAGGAGGAGCAGGCCCGTAAGCAGGAGGAGCAGGCCCGTAAGCAGGAGGAGCAGGCCCGCCTACTACGGGAGCAGCTGCAAAAAGACAAGGAGGAGCAGGCCCGTAAGCAGGAGGAGCAGACGCGTCAATTGCAGGAGCAATTACAGCGTGGTAAAGACGACCAAATGCACTTTTTAAAGGATGTTCAAGCGACATTTGGCAAAGAGCTCAAGGATGTGAAAGAGCAAGTTAAGCAACACGACTGTTGGATTTCCGAAACCAAAGTGGAAATATCTGATATAAAGAAGACTTTAGGTGATCTCAAGGCAGGAAACGGAATTGTGGCTCCTGTGGTTGGTGGTTCCACGATGCCTTCACTTCGTGGATTCAAAGTGCCGCCATTTGACGGGACCTCCTCTTGGTCGGCTTACAAAATACAGTTTGAAGCCGTCATGAAGTCAAATGGATGGGACAAAAGTCAGGCCATGACGGCACTCACGTTATGTCTCCGCGACCAGGCTTTAACAGTACTGGAGGCCCTCGGCAACGACAGGACCTACGATCAGCTGCTTGAGGCGTTGGACTCTAGATACGGCGACGCACACCTGGAATACGTGTTCCGTGCCCAGCTGAAGGACCGCGTACAGCGTAGCACCGAGTCACTACAGCAGTGGGCTGTGGAAATTGAAAAGCTGGTCCGGAAAGCCAACCAGTCGACACCTGCATATATCGACGGAAATCTGGTCCAGGCGTTCGTCGATGGGATTCGTGACCTAGAAGTCAGAGCTGCTGTGAATCTTGGACACCACAAAACCCTTAAAGATGCCTTGGCCCATGCCTTAGAAGTGGAGGCAGTTAGACAGGACCATCGGGCACATAGAGTTCGAGAAGTTGTGTTGCCAACCTGTCACCTTTGTGGGGAAAAGGGTCACTACCAGGCGGGTTGTTCAAAGCGTAGCGAGGGTCGAAGGGAAGGTGTAGGATCACCAAGATGCTACATTTGTGGTGAGAAGGGCCACCTGCGAGCAAATTGCCCCAAAGGAACTTCATGGCGAGATAAGGGGCAAAGCGTGAGAGTAAAGGCGGTTAGTTCCACTACCGAGGAACAACAGGGAAACGAGTAAAAGCCAGGACTGCGGGGCGGGTGCTGGCTGGTGTGAAAGGAGCCCCAAGGATTTCGATCTCACAAGCCCATGATGGAAACAGCCTGATCATCAAAGGCGAAGTCAACAGAACACCATGTAAGCTGACACTAGATACTGGAGCATCTCGCACGGTCGTGAATTTTCAGTTAGCACGTCGGGTTCTTGGGGATTACACCGGTGACCGTGATCATATACAACTAGTAACAGCTACTGGTCAGCACATAGCCGTCCGAGGCGAGAAGGAGGTGGAATTAAAACTTGGTAACAGAATATATCGGCATAATGTCATCGTAGCCGATATAGTAGATGACTGCATTCTGGGACTGGACTTTATGCGAAAGCATTTTTGTGAGATCGATGTTAACCAAGGAGTATTGAAGTGTGGTTCAGAAGAAATCTTTATGGAAGGTGCGTCTACTGGGAATGTGTTCTGCTTAAGGAAGATTGTTCTTCCCCCTAAGTCGGAAACAATCGTCCCAGTCACTCTTCCACAAAATGCTGGACAGAAAAATCGATGTGTCCTCATAGAAAGGTTGGACGATGACTTTTCATGGAAGATGGCACGAACGTTGGTGAAGGCCAGTAATGTATCAGCAGTACGCATATTGAATCCAAGCGATAAGGAGCAAGTTATCAAGAAGGGCACATTGATGGGTACTTGTGAAGAAGTAGTCTGGATGCGACGGTGCCAAGATCAACGTGCTGGTAATAAGGTACAAAACGTTAAGTTTAACGTTGCGACGCTCCTGAAAGATTGTCAAAATCATCTGTCGGAAGAAGAAAAGAACAAGGCTAAAAAGTTGTTGCTTCAATACGCTGATATTTTCTCATCAAATGATGCTGACATAGGAAAGACTGGTCTGGTTCAGCACAAGATAAATACTGGCAATGAGCCACCAATTCGTCAAAGACCCAGAAGGCTGCCAGTTGCAAGAGAAAAAGAAGTGGAGACCATGATTGAGGGAATGGTGAAGGATGGTGTAATAGAGCCTTCATCTAGTCCATGGTGCTCTCCTGTGGTGCTGGTAAAAAAGAAAGACGGTAGTATGCGCTTCTGCGTAGACTATCGACGATTGAATGATGTCACGAAGAAGGACAGCTATCCATTGCCAAGGATTGATGACACACTGGATACATTGACAGGAATGAAATGGTTTACGACGTTAGACCTAAAAAGTGGTTACTGGCAAGTGGAGATAGACCCAAAAGATAAAGAGAAAACAGCATTTTCTACAGGAAAGGGTCTGTGGCAGTTTAAAGTCATGCCGTTTGGACTATGCAATGCTCCTGCCACATTCGAGAGGCTTATGGAACTAGTGCTCACTGGCCTAATTGGAGACGCCTGCCTGGTCTATCTAGATGACATCATCATAGTGGGCCGTTCGTTTGATGAACACATTCGAAACCTGGAACGAGTCCTTTCAAAAATCCGAGGGGCCAACCTAAAGTTGAGTCCGAAAAAGTGCTCATTTTTTAAACATCAAGTAAGCTTTTTGGGACACGTCGTTTCTGAAAATGGTGTTGAAACCGATCCAGAGAAGATAGTTGCTGTTAAGGATTGGCCAGTTCCAAAAGATAAGACGCAAGTCAGAGCATTCTTGGGCTTGTGCTCCTACTATCGACGGTTTGTGAAGAACTTTTCGGATGTAGCGAAGCCTCTACACAAACTGATGGAGGAAAAGTCACAGTTTTGCTGGGACACGAGTTGCGAAAGTGCTTTCCAAGAGTTGAAGAAACGTCTGTGCAATACACCTATTTTGGGCTACCCTGACAATGAAAATGAATTCATAGTGGACACAGACGCTAGTAATACTGGTATTGGCGGCGTTTTGTCACAACGAAAAGGAGATCAGGAGGTTGTGATAGGTTACTTCAGTAAATCACTGTCAAAGCCTGAAAGGAACTATTGCGTCACGAGGAGGGAATTGCTGGCCATAGTTAAGACACTACAGCACTTCAGTAAATATTTATTGGGGCGGAAGTTCCACTTGCGAACGGATCATGCTGCACTGAAGTGGCTATTACAGTTTAAAAACCCGGAAGGACAGGTAGCAAGGTGGATTGAGCTTCTGCAGGAGTTCGATTTCATAATTGAACACCGTAGTGGCAGATCTCACGGTAACGCAGATGCGTTGTCAAGAAGACCTTGTCCGGAAACTTGCAAGCACTGTGTCAGGCAGGAGACTAAGGAAGCAGTTCCGGTAAGGATGCTGAAAACAGACCTTAGTGACGAGTGGAAGGGAACTTTACAGCAGGCTCAAGAAAATGACACAGATGTCAAGCCAATCCTCGAGTGGATGAAAGCTGGTGCCTCTAAACCGACATGGAGTGACGTTGCAGCATTGAGCACAGTTACAAAGAGTTATTGGGCGCAGTGGGACAGTCTGTTGTTACAGAATGGTGTCTTGTGCCGTAAATGGGAAAACGCTAAAGGGGACAAGAGCCATCTGCAGATAGTAGTCCCCAAAGCTAAGGTCCCAGATATACTACAACTTTATCATGATGGATGTTCAGGAGGTCATCTAGGAGTAAAAAGAACTTTGTTAAAGATTCGAGAGCGCTTCTACTGGATCCACTGTCGAAACGACGTTGAAGACTGGTGTCGTAAATGCACGAGTTGTGCAGCGGTCAATGGGCCTCACACACGCAGCAGAGGTGCATTAAAGGTCTACAACGTTGGTGCACCCTGGGAACGAATAGCTCTAGACGTTGCGGGACCATTCCCGGAAAGTGAAAGTGGGCACAAGTATTTTATGGTTGTGATGGATTACTTCACAAAATGGCCGGAAGTGTTCGCAATCCCGAACCAAGAAGCTTCGACGGTTGCCGATAAGTTGGTCCATGAGGTCTTCTGTCGATTTGGAGTACCTTTAGAAATTCACAGTGATCAAGGAAGGAATTTTGAATCTCAAATATTCCAGGAGACGTGTCGAGTCATGGGTACTCATAAAACTAGAACCACCTCGTACCACCCACAGTCTGATGGAATGGTTGAACGGTTCAATCAGACGTTGGAGAGATATTTGGCGAAAGTTGTGGGGAACAGGCAGAGAGACTGGGACAAGCACATCCAGCCGTTCCTTTTGTCATATCGGAGTGCAGTTCATGAAAGTACGACAGTAACGCCAGCCTTCGCAAACTTCGGAAGAGAACTACGGTTGCCTGCAGATCTCATCACTGGTATCCCCCCTGACACTCCCCGCTGTGTTACTGATTATGCGAACGACTTACGGACTAGAATGAATGACATATATGAGCATGTCAGGGAATCAGGCAAACAAACGTCCGAGAAAACGAAGACCCGCTACGACCGCAAGATGAACAATAAAGGCTTCGACGAAGGTTCGCTAGTGTGGCTACATAACCCGGTGCGCAGCAAAGGAAAGTCACCTAAGTTACAGCCAAAATGGGACGGTCCCTACAGAGTCGTGACTAAGATCAACGATGTCACCTACCGAATACAAAAGGGACAAAGAGGTGCGGCGAAGATCGTTCATGTGGATCGTTTGGCACGATATCACGGATCTAATAATGCTCGGGACGAGCATGTCTTAGGAGGGGGCAGTGTTACGCCGCATACGTAATAGAACGACTGAGATGGCTCACGAAGGTTCTAGAAACACGTGGAAGTTTAATCTCGACACTCGCGTAGGTATAAGTAGGTACTTATATCTATAAGTGCCTATGTATAACAATAGCTCAAGGACACGCGGCTCGCGACACAATAGGCCGAGGTCAACGCCCGCGAAACAATAAGCGCGCGAGTACCTACTCGTATTTTTTGTAGCATTTTCGGGATTATTCGATTCTGGAACTTTCTGAGCCATATAAATAGCGGTCCTAAGGGGCCGGCAAGGCAGTTCAATTGTGGACACGGACAAGTGAAGATCGAAGCGAACTACGAAGTGACTACAGTGCGATAGTGAATTGTGAAGTGAACTAGTATAGCGACATACTGGTGATTTGTGTTTTGTATTCGTGTGAGCAATTAAAGTTTTAATTGTTTATCGGTTAAATTGGTGTCATTTAATTTATCCCGAACCCGAGCTCGTAACAATACTTTGGCAGCTAGCATCGTTTCACTACTGCTTTTTTTTTGTTCCTAAATAAACTTTTTTTTTTATTTGATCTGGTTGATTGCCAGTATATGTACTGGCACACTGCTGGGTACGACTCTCCTCTCAGAATGTAAAGAATTAAGCCCACCACGGTGGCCTAATGCGGATTGGCAGACTTCACATGCCGTCAAGAAAATCTTAGGCATGCACGTTTCCTCACGACGTTTTCCTAGACCATTTAAGCGAGTGACAATTAATTATTTATTAAAACGCACATGGTTTCGAAAAGTCAGAAGTGCGAGTGCTCTCGAGGTCATCGAGAGCTTTGACTTGGTAGTCCAATTATCAAATCATTAGGCTTATCACTGCTCCAATCGTGTAGGTAGAGGACAAAAATGCGTATGCAAGTCTTAGCAAGTAGCGTTCTTTAGTAGATTCCAACTCATTCGAAAAAAAAGGTGAATATTATGTGCATTTATATGTGGAGAGGCGAGGTGTATTGCCCCTCCATCCAAAGGGAGGATCCTCCAACCAGGCGGGTGTTGTGCCTGGCGGGCCACGGCCCGACGGTTGATGTCGGGCGGTTGTATATATTCAACTTTTCGTTGCGAATGTTGCTTGCGCGATTCAGGCCTTCGTAGTTCTATGTAGCGCGGTAGATGTCGCTACATATATTAATATTTTTGTGTGTGCTTTCTCTTCGGGTGCTAGTAATAATAAAATAATATTTTTCTACAATTTCGCTAAAAATGTTTAGTGGCAACTACGAGTACTTGAATTACCATGATAAAAGGAATGAACATGGAACGTGGTATATCTCATGAATATGTACGGAGTACCACTTTGATTTTTTTTTTTTTTTTTTTAGGTCGGACATAGTTTTTAGCTCGAGGGAGCTTTAAAAACTTAACCGGACTAGGTGGCGAGGCACCAAATGCCTCCAGCCAGGGGCAACTTATAAACTAAGCAACACAGCTAAGGGTGTCCCCTGCGGGACTCGGACCTCGGCTTAGGGCGTTGCTGGGGGGGCAGCTAGGGACGGCTGGATCTGGGTTTAAATTATTTAGGGGCGAATTTAAAGCTACTGGCTCGGCACGGGCCGGCTCGAGCAAGGGACGGGGAGGATTACCGTTAAGGGGTCTTCGCGACGGGCCTCGCCGGCGAGGACGGTATATCGGGCGGCGTTTTTGTGCGTGTGTTTTGAGAGTGCTAGTCACTCTGTTTGACTCCTGCGCTAGGGTGATTTGGTCGTCAGGGTAAGTGAGTGCGTGCCTTGGGCGGCGCACTCTACTTATCTGAGAGGGTTTGTAGTCTACGCTACTGACCACAAGGGGATTAGGGTGAAGGGGGGCCAAATCGAAATAGCGCTTAGAGGCGCGTTTCATAAACTGCTTGATGGTAGGCAGTTTTAGGTCTAAGTGAAGGTCCCTATTGCGCACGTACCAAGGGGCGCCCGTGGCTTTGCGCATGAATCGGTTTTGGAGGGTCTGCATCCTATGGATAGCGGGACTTTCTATGTGAGCGAATACGACACTCGCATAGGTCATGATGGGGCGAATACACATCACGTAAATTCTCACCTTGTATTTAAGGGAGAGTTTACTGCGTGCATTGAGCATGCCATGTAGACGTCCTAGAGCAAAAGCGGCGCGCGAACGCACCGTTTTTATGTGCTCTCGGAACGTAAGTCGGTAATCTAGAACCACGCCCAGGTATTTGGCTTTCTTTTCCCAAGGGATCTGTTGGCCGAAGAGGGAGATGGGTTGGGCTTGAGCGGAGAGGTCGGAACTCTTGTGAAAGAGAACCGCCGCGCTCTTGGAGGGATTCACCTCTATTCTCCATTTCCTGAACCAATTCCCTAGGGCATTGACCGAGGATTGGAGAATTTTGGTGATGTTTGTTAGGCTGATGCCGGAATAATATATAGCCGTGTCGTCAGCGAATAGAGCCAACTGCGACTTGGATCTTTTTGGAATATCGCTGGTGTACAGCGTGAAAAGGAGAGGGGAGAGCACGGAGCCCTGAGGGACTCCGGCTCGGATAGGATGAGGGGACGAGAGTGTGCCGCCCTCTATACGATAGCGAAAGGTGCGATTCGACAGAAAATCTCGAATGATGAGCACGAGACGGTCTGGCACGTTGAATGAATATAGCTTGTAAATCAAGCCATTGTGCCAGACCTTGTCGAAGGCTTTCGCCACGTCGAAGAAGAGCATGCCAGTCGTCATACCGCGCTGGAATCCAGCGCTGATATGTTCGACTATGCGATGCACTTGGTGGATACAAGAGTGTTTGGTTCGAAAACCAAACTGCTCGTCGGGAATGAGATTATGGGATTCGGCAAATTTCTTTAATCGGGCATAGATAAGCCGCTCATAGATCTTCCCAAGGACTTTGAGGAGACTTATGGGGCGATAACTGGTGGGCTCTGACCTGGGTTTACCGGGTTTAGGGATACCGATGACGGTAGCTTCTTTCCACACTTGTGGGAAGATGTTATTATTTAATGCCGCATTGAAGATGGCGGTCATCAGAATGATCAGGGAGGCAGGGAAGAGCTTAACCACCTTGTTGGTGATGCCGTCTGAGCCGGGGGCTTTCCTGGGTCGTAGGTTTTGTACGATCGACCGGACTTCGTCCGCAGTGACGGGGGGGACGGGATCGTCTGGGTCGGGGGCGGGGGAGAGAGTGGAACTTACGGGGGCCGTAGGGTTATCGGGGGACAGCGAGAGGGCGACTCTACGTTCGACTTCGGCGTTCACCTCATTGAGGTGGGCCTTGTCTACTGGTAGAGTGCTAGGCGAGCATTGTGCCTCTAGACTGTCGGCTAGGCATTCGGCTTTTTCGTCGTCGTCAAAGGCGGGCCTTTGATTAGGACGGTTCAGAGGGGGCATTGTAGACTCTTGGTCGGACTTGAGCTTCCGGGTCAGCTGCCAGAAGGCCTGATGGGTGGGCTCCAGGTCCTTCAGCCAATTGTCCCAGCGGGCCTCGCGCAACTCATTTATGCGTTTCTTTACAGCACGCTGTAAATTGCGCATGTGAGCGCGGTTCGGCTCGCAAGGAAAATTGTCGTACGCTCTGATGGCCGCGTTCTTCTCCGTCACCAAGCCACGCACATCCTCCGGCAGATTCCAGCGGTTATCAAACTCCTCTGGAATCTGTCGTGAACATTCGTTCAACAGGGATTGTACATGGTCGGTGAGGGAGTCAATCGCGCCCGTCGCGTCGGCAACTGACACTATAGAGTCGGGGATGGCATCCAGGTGAACGGATGAAGTCGACTTGAGGCGTTCCTCGAGTTTCCTCCAATCCGTTATCACCTTTGTTGGAGCGGGCTGACCTGGATCTGAGGGGGCAAGTCTGGGGCCTAATACTAGGATCACAGGTCGGTGGTCGGAGTCTAACTCTTGTAGCGTCTCTAGAGAGCGTAAACCTAAGTTTACGTTCTTTAAGAGGGCTATGTCGAGTACGTCAGGTCTGTGGTTTACGTCAGCGGGATAGTGGGTGGGCATCATTGGGGCGATGATATCGTAATTCAGTAAGGTGCTCAGGTTATCAAGCTCTCTGCCTCTCTGGTTGTTCGAGTGGCAATTCCAGGCGACATTTTTCGCGTTAAGGTCACCTGCTATGATAACTGAGTCACCTAAGCCTAAGAGGGCTTCTAAGTCGGGACGTATGTGAAGCCTAGCGCTGCTAGGGGGGATATAAGCCGATACGATAGTTATCGGTTGGTGACCGGTCATGCCTACTCGACATATCGAGGTCTCAATATGCTCGAGGGAAGGATTATCCATAGGAGTGCAGTACAGGGACCTTTTATAGTATATGAGGGTACCACCTCCTTGAGAACGAGTCCTGTCATTGCGCACTATATGATAGTTTGCAATTCCAGGATTCCTCTTGGATGGTTTGAGGAAGGTCTCCTGTATAAGGAAAATGTCAATTTGATGGTCGCGGAGGAAAGTGGCGATCTCATCGCGTTGACCATTCATGCTATTCGCATTGAAAAAACCTATTTTAAGGGACCGGGGTTTGGTTCTACCTACGTGCACCGCCATTTAGAACCTAAGCTGGGAGAATGCATCAATTAAGTCAGCATTCTCAGATATGATTTTGAGAATGCTGAGGCCGTTTCCCTCATTAGCTATGAGGGCGTGGCCAATGGTAGTGATGCGTTCAATGGGGGCGACACTGAACGCTTTTAAAGTAGCACCCAACGACCTACCTGTTGCCGGGGTGGCAGAGGCAGGAACGTGGGGTTGCGTGGGTGCTGGCGCAAACACAGGCTGAGAGGCCTGTGCGGGCCTTGAAGGGGCAACCGCGAGAGCGGCCGGGGAAGCCGGCGCGCAGTGAGCGGGGGTGGGGGTACCCATTAAGGGTGGGATGTTAGCCACATGCTGTGGCGTTTTAAGTGGGGGAAACGCTTGCTGGTGGTTCAGCGCGCTCCAGGGAGAGGGCCTTTGAGGGCTAAGACGGTCAGGGAGGGCGGCCGAGGGGCTTTCCCTCTGAGTCTTATCGGCTGCACGTTTAGCGTGCTTGGGTGAAATTTTGGGGGCCTTAGCGCAGCCTCGGTAGTTAGCCGGGTGGCCTTGCTCCCCGCACAGAACACAGCTGGGAGGTTCCGTGCATAGTGTCCTATCTTTAGGACGACTACAGTCTGCGGTAGCGTGATCGCCTAGGCATTTCACACACCTTGATCTGGCGTGACAATTGCGGGATGCGTGGCCGTATAGTTGGCAATTGTGGCATTGCCCTATGGGACCTCCCTTGTGGGGTTTTTCGATCCGAATACCAGATAAGTGGCAAACGGATCGGATGTTAAATATGGCCTTTGCGCCCTCCGATTGCTCGATAATGGCGAGTACCATATTGTACTGAATGCCACCGCGGCCGCGGTGCATGCGATGGATTTCCAAGGCGGGGATATTTTGCGACTTAAGGTCGCTGAGTACGTCCTCCGTGTCAATCTCCTTGGGAATCCCGCGGATTATGACGCGTAGGGGTTTCTCGGACGCGAGCGTAAAAGTATGGTAATTAATCTTACGCTCCGTAAGAAGGCTAGTGAAACCTCTAAAATCGGTGGAGGTTGAGAGGGTAACTTTGATACCCTCTTGGATTGGACGGGCAGAGGTGTAGTTGATCTTGCGATCAACACACATCTTGGAGATAGGGACCCACGACTCTTTGTCGTGGACAATGACGGGGGGTGGGGCTTTGCCCTTCTTGGGTGCGTTCTCAGTAGGCTGAGAACGAGGGCGAGGGGCAGGGGTGGAAGCAACCTGGGAGGAGGTTGATGGAATAGGAGAGGCTGGGGAGTCGGTGACCTCAGCGGTCCTGGGGGCCTTAGCGGGGGCATCAGAGTTGGCCTTAGCTTTACGCGGCCTTTTCTTCCCTGTTACGGGAGTGAATCCGTCGGAGGATTCCGAACTAGAGCTAGAGTCCGAGAGGGATGACTCGGACTCTGAGTCAAGCGGTGCCGATGTGTCCATCGGCACCGTTTGGGTCAGGGGCGGGGCTACAGAAGTTGACGCACGTGCGTCGACATTCTCAGAATCGGCGGACAATAGGCTTGAGAACCTATTGTTCGCGATGGGGATCGGGGAACCGGACAATAAAGCGGGGTCGTAAAAGTGAGCCTCCGGGCTTTGCGGAGAATCTCGTTGTTTACGCAGGTGTTCCATTGAAGGAACATCTGCGTCCGGTGAGGCCGGGCTATCGGGGATAGGGGCGCGGGCGGGGCGAGGGGCTAGCTCACGCGGGAGCTTGGAGCCATATTTGGCCAAAAATTCGGGGTCCTTTAAAAGGACCTCCCTGAGGAAGGTGATGAGGGTGGCGTCGGACATCTTGACGAGATGTCCGAGAGAGGCAAGGGGGAAAGGGGAATTACGAGTCAATCCTAACTCTACCGTCCCCGGGTTGGATGGGCCCGGGGTTGTGTGGGTGAATGAACCCTCCCTGCCGGGTGTAGGCAGGGAGGCGTGTGTACCTGTAGTGTACCCTAGCTTGTCTCCCGTCGCCAGTCTTATTGTGCGAACGGGTTCCTATGCTCTAGTACCGTACTAGTACGATACTAGAGGAGCTGCAAGAGAACGGGGTTAGAGCTAGGGTCGACTAGGAGACCCCCCAAGGCCGGTGGTCCTAGCTCCTTCCGATTTTTGCTTTACCCAGAAGGGGCTTAGCGGGTGTATCGGGTCCACACCTCACTCGGTTTCGTTGGCACCGTACGGTTTCCACCGAGGACCACGAAACTGTGGTTTTTCCCTGAAGGGGCTAGAGCGCGAGCGTACCGAAGTCCGCAAGAGACAGAAAATCAGCCACCGCCTTGAAAAAGGCAGCTTTTGATCAAATATGTGGGTGCAGTCGGGACGACTGCGGAGCGCTGTGGCGGGGCACAGCGAGACGAGCTTAGAGAGAGCGCAGCGCAAGCGATACGTCCTCTCGCGGCGAGCGTCAGCGGGCGAGTGAGTACCACTTTGAGACTGGCACCTAGAATTTGTATGCATTTGATTTTGAAGCTAACCTTTTGACTGCAGATGTAAAATATTGCCAGCACTAGTAATAACTGTACGGAAGCCAGCAAATCAAGCTACCCCAACATGTCAATTTTCTTTGATAGTTTTTCGACTTTAAAACATTATGTTAAGGTTCAATTGGGAAAATTTGACAGTTTTGGATAGCTTGACCTGCTGGCGCCTGTACAACAATTTTGACCGCAGAAGATTCTAAACTAAGATGAGTGGAAGAAAGTTAAGAAGGCATTTACCAGACATCGGGACGAAGATCTAGACTAATGTTATAAATCCGAAAGTAACTACGTATTTAGTACAGACGCCAGTAGGTCAAGCTATCCAAAACTGTCAAATTTTCCCAATTGAATAAGAACCTTATTGTCTGGCATTAAAGCTGAAAATCTATCAAAGAAATTTGATAGATTATTGTAGCTTGATGTGCTGGCCTGTTTTCACGTTTAAATCGCTGAACCAATTTAGATGAATTTTATTACAGGGATACATTGGAGCTTGGAGAAGGACATAGGCTGTATGTATGTAACATACATTATCGGAGGCAGCTAAGTGTTACCGAATTGACCACTATATTGCCGTTTTGCCGTTAACCAATAATGTTCCGGTTTGAAGGGCCTATATCAAAGTCAAAATAATTCATCTTTTTGTATTTTTTTGGCATTTTCCATGCTAAAAAAACCTTCAAAATAATTTATTCAAGACAGACTACTAGGTAGTACTTTTTGAACGTCATTCACCGCCTCCTAGTGTTTTAGCTGGGAAGAAGAAACGGCGCAACAAATTCCCAGCAACACGTTTCTGTCTGTTAATTTATGAAACTATTGGGTACATGAGACTTCACTGAAGTCTCAAGATGACAACTTTCTAGTGATTACTGTTGGTGTTGCTGACATCTATTGGTTGCAGCTGCCGCTTACCATTAGGCCACCATAAAAGTGATCATTGGAAGCCGCGCTCAACAACTACTGGCTGAATACATTATAGAGAAGACGTTTGGCGCAGCGGCTGAGCAATCAGCTTCTGTGCCATGGGTTGAGGATTCGATCCCCGTACGGAACAAATATTTGTATGATCTACATGTAGTTGTTCCGGGTCTGGGTAATTGTGCTTGTGAAAGTTTATGTTTGTAAACGTACCCATGATACAGGAAAAAATCCTAGTGTAGGGCAACGATTTTTTAAAGAAAATAGAAACGTAAATATTAGGAAAAACTTGTTTACTACTTCAACCTTCGATTTCAACCTTCAACTGTTACGTTTGAGGTCCTAGATTTGATTCCCAGGTCAAACATAGTGTTATTGGGATTTCTATAAAATGATCAGTAGCTGCTCGGTTTAGATTTGTACCCGGGTTAATGACAATATGCTAACCTGCTATTACATGAAACAATATACCGGCGAAATCTGGATGTATGTTTAAAACGCCTTACTCTTCTAGAAATACAGGTGAATGTATGGTAATGTACTTCATCCTTCAGAAAATATAGAAGAGAAAAATATATAGAAAAACAGAAATGACATATAACAATAAATATCAATGCGGAGCTAGGTCGTTCATATTACACAAAGGTCACGCGATAGGCGCTTGCCGGAGTTCACACGTTCTACACTTTTTATTGTTTCGCATTGTTCCTTTTGAAAATAAATTCAGGCCGACGAATAAAGGTAACAGAAGGCTTAAACGTCCACTTTGTATGCTATGGCAAGCTGCACAGTAAAATGCTTGTGTTAACGAAAAAAAAAATAACGCTTTTTGCAGCATCGTTTAGTGAATGGTTAATGCGTAATGAGTACTTTGATTTTCAACCGACGAAACAAAAAACGGAAGAGGTTCTCAAGTCGACGCGTATATTTTTAATTTGTATGTACGACCACGCATAAATTTATACAGAGTAGTTCGACTTTGATAATTCTTTTTTTATTGGGATATTAAATTTATATGGGACCAACTTCGAGGTATATCCTATGATATACCTCGAAGTTGGTCCCATATAAATTTGAAAAAAAAAATAGTAGATTATAGCTACAAAAAATATAAAATAAAAACTTTTTAACAAAAAACTTAAACCGTCGCAAAACTGAAAAGCAAGAAAAATGTACATACAGTTGAACATAGAACCTCCTCCTTTTTGAAGGCGTTTAAATAATAATAAACATTTCTTATTGAACCCCTATTATGTGGGACCTAAACACACCAGCAAACTGTGGGTGTACATTGGTACACCTCTGCCCAATCTTCGAGGAATACAGGTTTGATGATTATGTTACGTTAAAAGTATTGCGAATTCCAAGTATTGTGTACACACTTATCCGTATTAGGCCGTTCGGAGAAAGCTTTACGTTGACAATATAAGGGTATGAACGAATTTTCGACTTTGCTCAGTAGGCAAAACACAACTTCGGCCGACGGCAATACGGCTTGCCTTGGCTTTTCCGAGTACCGTGGTGATGCACACTCGGCCTTGAGCCGATTCCACGTCGATAGATGGGAGACCCTTAGTCAATCATCAAGAATTTTCACCTGCAAGTGAACTTTTGATCATCATTATCATCAATCGATACTAACCCAGTACACTGGTCCGTTATTTCAGGTATGCAGGTTTCCTCATGATGTTTTGCTTTGGTGGAAAATCCAAATTACAATTTGCGTATTGTTAGTTTGTAGTTAGTTATAACGATATAAGTGATTCTTTCAGCATCGTCACCATCAACCCATATTCTGTTCTACTGCTGGGCGCGGGTCTCCTCTCATAATGAAAGGGATTAGGTCATAGTCCACCACGCTAGGCTTGATATCCAACGCGAACGATTGGATCGGGTTGGAGTTGTAGCAATTAACGAATGTGTGTTATTTAACGTCTGGAATAAGGTTCAAATTCAAATGGTTCGCGCGCACTTGTAAAATGCAACAACTATAAGAAGTTGAGCTTCTGGTTATATTTATTCTGTGTCACAGCTTCGGGCTATTGCGTGCGTTCTATATGTATTTTGCATGAGAAAGAGCTACTTTGTGCGGAACAAAGGTGCGTGATCTTAGCAGAATCGCGACCAAATTTATAGGTGGTGTGCATCCAGTTTTATTAGATCTTTTTTGTTTGATTGAGATATTGATAAAATTTAATTACAGCAATAGTATTGCTTCTTCTTTGTCTTTTAGTGTCGATATAGTAAATACTATACTCAAGTAATAAAATATTACTTGAGTCCAGGTGGCCACTTTAATTGTGGCATCACTGGCGTTCTTTAGGTCCTCAAATGTGGTGTAAAATAAAGTCTAAAAATGCACTCCCCACAATATACGCTATCCTAGTACATGGTGACGAAATGTAACCGGAATATGTTCTGTGCATATTTTCGAAAAAGTTCTTATGTCTGTTTTGACGTACAGTTTTCATAATAAAAAAATAATTTGGTATACTGAAACAGCATTTTTTTATTATATAGAAAACAGAAGTATACCTCTGCCTAAAGATACACTGGATTGGATGAGGAAAGCCGAAGACCGGACTTTGTGGCGTTCACTAAGAGAGGCCAACGTCCAGCAGTGGACGAATATGGGCTGATGATGATAATGATGATACGAGTATTGTATACAGGGTGTAACAGGAGTGTTGGATTACGAGTAAATCGAGTGGATTGGGTGGATTACGAGTTTTCCTGCACCGTTTAATCAAGTGATGATTAGTTGTTAATTATTAATACACTCATGAATTCGAAAAGTCTGAGGTGCGTGCCTTGGATTCAATCTCCAGGCCTTTGGCAGTCTTTCCTTCCATAAAATTTCAAGTAATAATAACATAGAATACTAATACATAATTTTGGGCGCGTGTGAGTGTGTGTGTGTGCGTGTGTGTGATTTATTACTGGATGTTTACATGTGTTTCCATCCAGCCGACCCCCACATGTCACAGCAATGAAAGCCAGCCCAATGGTCGTATCAATAGGCTGTCGGTGCTTTTTTGCTGATTTATTCAAAGTCAAAGTCAAAGTCAAATATTTTATTTCAATTAGACCATTAAAATAGCACTTTTGAAAGGTCAAACTAGTTGCACGGTATTGTCAAACTAGATTAAATTCTGATGATGATGATGAATATAAATGGATAAAGATATAGCCCTCGAACTAATTGTAGCGTCACAATATCAACAATGATCACAGTTCCCCAATTATATATAACCTGCTCAAAATCACTGCAAATTATCATTTCACCTAACACTGTTTCACTGAAATAATGTTACCGTTAGAGTGAATCAGATCAGTTCCTCCGAAATTTGAATGGCAGGTGATTTGCTATTGACGTTTCATGATAATTTACAAATAAATCCGAACGATGGATATTCAGGCATTCCGTCAGATATCAAATGATGTTTATTTCAGTTGTATTGAAAACAAATAATGATGCTTTATATTTCTAATTAGACAACCATTGTTGATCTGCTTCATAGCGTAATGGTTATAAGCAAGACTGCTGAGTAAAAAGTCTGGTGTTTTTTTTCCCGGGTCGAGCATAGTGTCAGAATTTATGTGCCCGGTTTATTTGTGAACTAATAACATATATAAAATGCATATATTTGTGATTTAACATAAATTTAAAAGAGACGTTTAAACCGAATTAAAAATGTTCCAAGGAAGTAATGAATGTGAAGTATTTCAAATTTATTGTTAGTAGAGTAAGAATTTACACCTTCTATTATTTCTTGAGCAATATTTCTATTCGGATTAGGTTTATGCGACGACTTCTGTGGTCTAGTGGATCGAGTGTCGAACTGCTGATCATGGGGTCGTGGGTTCGATTCATCATCAACCCATATACTGTCCCACTTCTGGGCACGGGTCTCCTCTCATATTGAGAGGGATTAGGATAGCCTAATCCCTCTCAATATGAGAGGAGACCCGCACTAGGCCAGCGTGGTAGTCTACCACGCTGGCCTAGTGCGGGTTGGCAGACTTCACAAACCGTCGAGAAAAATCTCTAAGGTATGCAGGTTTCCTCACGATGTTTTCCTTCACCGTTTAAGCGAGTGATAATTAATTATTAATACGCACATGAATTCGAAAAGTCAGAGGTGCTTGCCTTGGGTTCGAACTCGAGACCTTCGACTTGGCAGTCCAATGGTCATACCACTAGGCTATCTATGTGGTATGACCATGGGTTCGATTACCACACCACAAATATTTACGTGATGAACATAAGTGTTCATCGTTCAAGTTGACCGGGATATTTAAGTACCACGTAGTAGGGGGCGACTGTATTGCCATTTACTGGGCACAAATCCAAACTCCGAGCTGCTACTAAGAATTTCATAAAAACCCCAATAACACTTAATAATAATTAATAATAAATATTCGGGACATCTTACACAACCCCATCTAGTCCCAAACTAAGCAGAGCAAAACTTACAATACATACTAAAAACACCCAGACAAACATAAACATGTATGTTCATCACATAAAAATTGTGTCTTGTGGGAATCGAACCCACTACCTCGTGATCAGCAGTCCAGCACTCCACTAGACATTGTTTTTGCTGGACATGATAAATAAATAAATAATAAAATTGTTTATTTAAACTCAATACACAACATTTATAAAGGTTTGGCAAAAGTAGTACATCGGAATCGAACTCAGGACCACTAGCTTTTTTATACAAGCTATTTTCTTTTTATAGCCATTAAAAAAAAACAATAGTACACACGTCACCGCAATCTCAAGCTCGTGCTCTGAGATAAGCCATGATGTATTATGTTTTCCTTGTATCCTGAAATAGGAATGAAAATTACGCGGTTAAATGTACGGAAATATCCAAGTGCCTTGGTTTTTATCATACCATCATCAACCCATATACTGTCCTACTGCTGAGTATGGGTCTCCTATCACAGATTAAGTTGGATTAGGCTATAGTCCACCACGCTGGCCTAGTGCGGGTTGGCAGACTTCACACGCCGAAAAGAAAATCTGTAAGTAAGTAAGTAAGTAATCATTTATTTGTGTAGAATGTAGGTGTTTACAATTGGTGTTACAGATATATACAGAATCCTTGTACATTCTGCCTATTTAGGCACACAAACATTTATGAGCGACATTTGCTCACGATAACCTTAAAACTAATATAACGTTGGTAACATAAATTTTAATTAATAGAAGGATCATTTAAGAATTCTTGAATCGAATAATAACAATTATTTAACAATAAGGTGGTGAGACACTTTTTAGAAACTTTTAAAGTTTGATCCTTAATGCAATTAGGAATTTTATTAAAAATAACAGGGGCCATTCCCATAACACTTTTTTTAAACAAAGCTGTTTTACAGTTACCTTCATACAATAAGTTTTGGTACTGTGATCTCATAGAGACTGTGCGATATCGAGCTTCTTTTAAAGATTTAAATAATTGAGGATTGGTCTTAACAAATATTGCCATTTCTAAAATATAAATACATGGGAATGTTAATAATTTATGTTCTCTAAAAACAGGAACACAACTGTCTGTAACTTTAATATTGAACATTGAACGGATGCAGCGTTTTTGAGCACGAAAGATGTCTTCCCTATAAGTACAATTGCCCCAAAAAATAATCCCAAATCTTAGTATGGAGACCACCAAGCCATGATAGGCTACTAGTACTGTCTTAATATTTACTTTTTTCGAAAGGTTATATAATGCATAAGCAGATGTACTTAGTTTCTTACATATTGTTTCAGCTTGAGCTTTCCATGTTAATTGGCTGTCTAATGTAATACCTAAAAATTTAGCGACTTCTACTCTTTCAATGGTTTGACTATTATAATTTATGTTTAAGTTTACAATACGCAGTCTTTGGTAGAAGTGCATTATGTTTGTTTTATTTAAATTAATTAGTAAGTTATTATGATTTAACCAGTTAATTAGTACTTTTAGTGTGTCGTTTACGTAAGTAAGTTTTTTTTGTGTAAGACATGCAGGTTTCCTCACGATGTTTTCCTTCACCGTTTAAGCGAGTGATAATTAATTTTTAATACGCACATGACTCCAAAAAGTCGCTCATATTCCTCAAAGGGAAGGAGTGTACAAATATACACCGACAGCTCAACGCGCCATGTTTCATTTGCCACGTTAGGCCCCAGCCTATTGCCGTTAACTGGGCACAAATACTAACTCCGAAACCTATTGCTATTAACTGGGCACAAATATTAACTCCGAAACCTATTGCCATTAACTGGGCACAAATACTAACTCCGAAACCTATTGCCATTAACTGGGCACAAATCCCAACTCCAAGTTTCTTCATTTTGTTTTCGTGTCGATGGTAAATACATTATTTATATTACTTGAGCCCAGTAGGTGGCCACGTTACTTGCGGCATCAGGTGGCATCTTTAGATCTTCAAAGGTTTACGGGCATTTTGTGCACTCCAGCAAGTGTAGCATGGTCTAGGCAGGGGCACCGCATTCGCACTCTGTGGCGCCTCCGGGATAATATTTCTATTTTCATAATCGAAAAGCTGCCTTATTAGTCTAGTTATCGTAAGCGAGACGGCTACACCAGTGGTTCTGGGTTTGATTCCCAAGTTGAGCCGTGTTATTTCTATTTAAGTTTTTCTGGTCCCTAATGAACCCAGTTATTAAGTAGTGTAGATAAGTTTTTTTTTATTTTTTTTAATAAGAGATAGGTTAGTGTTTGCCCACAATCTCACCTGATGGTAAGTGACGATGTGGTCAAAGATGTAGCACGCTTACCTAGAGGATACCTATTCACTCGTGACTTGAAGACCCCCAAATTGTACACGTCAGGAAATACAGAGTCAGACAGCTGATTCTAAAAAAATATTATTTATTAATTACCCCACATAAAAAACCTACTAAAATATTAGATAAAACATACTACCTAGCTTTGAAACAGCGCTTTATCAAACGTGATTTAGCTCGCTTCGTAACTAGTTTTTCAAACACACGTTTTATTTATAGCTCACTTCAAACACTGGGAACACCGCATGGAAACTGTGTCAGCTATAAATTATTTACGTGAACTTATATTGCCAATAAGTAAGGCAACTTGTTGTGTTTCTATTAACTTTGTTGTTGCAATAGTAAGGCGTAACTTAATATATATTTATCTTTATATCGATAACTAGCTGCCCCCGCGGTTTCACCCGCCTTTTTCCCTTTGGCTCGGCTCCTTTAAGTTGTAATGTGATGATATACAGAGTGTTACAAAACTACCCGTAAAGCCGAAAGGAGGTTAAATGGGGCCTTATAACGAGTCCATTCACAATATTTAAGAACAGTAGTAACGCTATATAACATACCCCAAAAAAAGGAAAATAACATTATTTTATGAATGAAAAATAGAAAAACTATTAAAGTAAACAATTATTAGGTAAAATAGGTACGTATATAGGTCTTTCTGTTATAATCTGGTTCCCTGACATGACAGCTGACAAAATTTTTGGCTTTGATAATTAATTATATTTTTTACGGGGTATTTTGTAACACGTATAGCCTTCCTCAATATCACAAACCATCCTCAATAAATAGATTATCTAACACAAATATATTTTTTCAATTCGAACTATTAGTACCTGAGATTAGTGCGCCAAACAAACAATCTCTTCAGTTTTGTAATATTAATAAGTAAAGATTCTTCTATGCGTTGGTTTGTCTCTAAACTCCTCTTTGAAGAGTTTGTATGTTTGTTTGGCGCACGAATTAAAAAAAATATGTTTGTGTTAGATAATCCATTTATTGAGGAAGGTTTGTGGTATTGAGTAAGGCTATATAACATCATATTACGACTTAAAGGAGAGCTGAGCGAAACGGGAAAAAAGGCGGGTGACACCGCGGTTAAAGCTAGTTAAAGATATAAACATAAATATAATTATATTAAGTTACTTAGACTCGTATACGGCCAACCCAATTATTCCTCTTTTGTTTTCGGTCGGCAACGCGCAAGTGACACTACAGGTGTTACAAGCGTCTATAGGCTACGGTAACCGGTGACCATCAGGTGGGCCGTATGCGTGTTTGCCACCTTCGTAGTTAAAAAAAAAACTAACTGGGAATCGGATCAAGTATAGCAGCTTACGACCACTAGAGTAATCGACAGTCCTAATTCTGAATCAAATTTTTATACAAATTGTATGAACACCAATTGGTGGAAAAGCAAGCGCCATAATGAAATATCCATAAGCTTTGGTGGTGTAAGTGCCAATTAAGCGGCAGTCAGCCTGTAAATGTTGATTGCGTGCGATTCACGCGTTACGTAAGGTAAGGCTTATGAAGTAGGTACGCATGCGATCATTTGGCACGAATAATGAATTTATCAGTACAATTTAGTGGCAGGTAAGTAAAAATATGGCGGTTAGACTGTGACTTAACGTAATCTTAGGTATTTATCAAACTATTTTCGGTCTAGATCTTGCGTATTGGCATGTAATGAATTTTTTTCTTTATTTATATGTTGTTATTTTTACTCACAAAAATATTGTTTCTTTTTCATCATCGTCAATATATTAATTGTCACACTGCTGGGTACGGATCTTCTTTCAGAATAAGAAGGCTATAGTCCACCACGCTGGCCTACGGGTTAGCGAACTACAAAGGCCATCAATAAAGTCACTCAGGCCAGGTTTCCTCACGATGTTTAATATGAAGTGAGTAAATAAATAATAAATAAATATTTTTGGGACATTTTACACAACACCATCTAGTCCCAAACTAAGCAGAGCTTGTCCTATGGGTACTAGACAATGGATATAATACTTATATACTTTTTTTTTTGTAAATACATACTTATAATACATAAGAAACACCCAGACAATCACAAATACTCATGTTTTATCCACACAAATATTTGTGTCTTGTGGGAATCGAACCCACGACCCCATGATCAGCAGTCCGGCACACGAACCACTAGACCACAGACGTCGTCAATTAATGATTAATTATTTATCAATACGGAAAGGCAGAGGTCTGGGATTCGACGTCTGTGGTCTAGTGGTTCGCGTGTCGGACTGCTGATCACGATCACTGCTTGTCGTGATCTGCTGATCGTGGGTTCGATTCCCACAAACCACAAATATTTATGTGATGAACATAAGTGTTTGTGTTTGTCTGGGTGTTTCCTATGTATTATAAATATGTATTTAGAAAAAAAAATATGTATATAAGTATTATATCCATTGTCTAGTACCCATAGTACAAGCTCTGGTTAGTTTGGGACTAGATGGTGCTGTGTAAAAAAAATTGTCCAAGAATATTTATTTATTTATTATTCGAATTCGAGACTTGGCAGTCCAATGGTTATATCACTAGGCTATCACTGCTTGTCGTGGCGAATTGCACGGTTCCTATTGCCATGACTGTAGGGCAAACGAAGGCAAGTGCAGTTTTTAGTCAGTATGAGTCCGACATACCACTGCCATATTACCGACTACCACGTCCCCGGGTAGAGGCTGATACATGAGAATTTTCCGTAATATAAAAAAGGCCATCACGTCACATCATTTGCTTTCAATTAAAATTATAATATTTTCGTCTTTAAGCCTTAATTTAATTCCTTAGACATAATTAATTGATTAAAATATTTTTTTAAATAATTAATTATATAAGTAAATTTAAATTTATTTTGCTGTTGCTTGTTAGAGTCTTCTTTCACATTCACAAAAGAAAAGTATGTAAGCATCTTAACAAGTATCGTTCTTTATTTTCTGCCTACCCTTGTGGGAAAAAATTGTGAGTGTATTATTATACGTACATAATTGATTAATAACACTAGGTAGGATTGCCACGGCATATTTATAAACATAATCGTAAACATTAAGGCGTAAAGTTGAGACTTAAATAATTCTGAGTATTAGCATATTTATACCTATTGTTTACTATATCTTAACTGCTGGGCAGAGCTTAAATTATCAGCGTACATAATACATCCATATTAGTATTTTCACCTTACTGAACCAAGGTTTTTAAGTGCATTTCTGCCCATATTCCATGAAATTATCGCCCAAAGGGTGGCACATCTTAATGAATGCCAATTTAGAACAGCTTGGCAAGTACTGGCTTCCCACGAGGCGATTGACCCCCGACCCGACTGAATTAATGATATAATTAATGAGATACGTATAATTATGAAAAATCAAACCTTGTATTCGCCTTCGTCTTTAAGTTTATGTATTTCAGGATCTTTTTACCTGGAAACAAAAAAGTCTGAATAAATATGCATATTCAAAAATACTTTTTTTACTCTTAAATACTAATAAAGTGGTCCTATGCGCGACCGCTACTCTATGAAATTATACGTGCCAGTTCGGAGTTAAGATTTGTGCCCGGTTGATGGCATAGACTCACCCCCTATTACATGGGACCTAAACATACCGGCGAACTGTGGGTGTACATTGGTACACCTCTGTGTACCCTCCCTTTGGGGAACACAGGCGTGTGAGTATGTTTTGCACTTGAATTTTCTTTATCTAAAAACATCCTATCCTACTAATATTATAAATATAAAAGTTTGTGAGGATGGATGAATGGACGCTTGTTACTCTTTCACGCTAAAACTACTAGACGGGTTTTAATAAAACTTTACAGTATTATTATTTAGATCTCAGAATAACATTATAAAATATAATTTCTAACGATTTTGAGTTAATTAGCCAAATTACAACGATAATTAAAATAAACTTTTCACGCGGACGAAGGCAAGAAGAATTATAAAATTTACTTCAAATTATTTCAATGGAAAATCATAAAGAAATACTTTGTACGGTAAAGAGAAAAGATGTTGAAAAAATATTTTGCCTTTAAAGCGAGGCAAACTTCCTCTACAGTTTTGTAGTTGCTACTAAGTAATAAATAATTAAGTAGTGTTTTATTTTGATTGTTCCAGTGTTTTCTTAACACTAACGTTATAATTTTATTAAGTAAATTATAATCTGTCTCGTTAGTCTAGTGTTGCTAAGTGCGACTGCTACGCTAGAGGTTCTGGGTTCGATTAAAAAGTCAAGGGAAATGTTAATAGGTTTTTCTATGAATTCTCAGTAGGAGCACGGAGTTAGGATCTGTGCCCAGTTAATGGCAATAGACTCGCCCCCTATTCCAAGGGTTGGAGAAAAAAAATAATAATCCCTATACTTTGACATTCCAACGTCCAACGTCTTGCACAGAGCATTGTTTTCAATTCAGATAGCATTATTAAAATCCGAATTTAAATCTGATACTATGTAACGCCTCACCTTTCACCTCTTACTTTTCGAAATCATTTACAGACGTCAGCAGGTCAACCTATCCAAAACTGACAAATTTCCCCAACTGAAAATTAACCTGATCACTTTGTATTAAAGTTGAAAATCTATCAATGAAATTTGACAGTTTGGGGTAGCTTGATGTACCAGCCTCTGTACGTAATAATAATAAATAATCACTCGCTTAAAGGTCGAAGGAAATCATCGTAAGGAAACCTGCATGCCTTAGAGATTTTTCTCGACAGTATGTGAAGTCTGCTAACCCGCACTAAGCCAGCCTGGTAGACTATAGCCTAAACTCTCTCATTCTGAGAGGAGATCCGTGCCCAACAGTGGGACAGTATATGGGTTGATGTGAAAGACTGCTGAAAATCATTAAATGATAACTAGGACGGTTTAGTTCTGTAAGAACCTAATTACTGAGTACAGATGGCGTTGCCTTTTTCTATAGAGCCCAAACCCGAGAATACTTTGATGTCTAATCCACTCCTGTTTAAAAAAAAACTGAACACGTTTTCCCCAAAAATATTTTGACGGGATAGCAGTATTTCATAATGTGCTTAACAAGGGATGACAAAGTTAGACAACCCGTACGTGTGACTCAAATACTTTTAGTAGGTAAATCCGCTGTCGAAATACTGACATCGACACATGGACGAGACAAAGGTATAACCTAAATCGAAAATTGCAAAGTCATACGACTGTAAACGTGACTTTTAGGGGATTATTTTGACATCGATGTCTCCCGCCGACCTGATTAAATGTAAAAAAATATTTTCTTGTTTTAGCTTGCCTTTTTTGTTTTAGCTTAACTAAACATTATAACAGCAGTGATAGCCTACCATTGGACTGCCAAGTCGAAGGTCTCGAGTTCGAACCTAAGTGCGTATTAATAATTAATTATCACTGGCTTAAACGGTGAAGGAAAACATCGTGAGGAAACCCAATTTTAATGTGCTACAGTAAGTAACTTTAATTAATTTAATAGTCATAGAGTAGGTATTTAATTAATATTTTGAGCAAATTAAACGAAACCTCAAAAAAAACAGTCTTGCGTGGGTGTAACAATTTTCTTTTGTTGGTAATAAGCTCTTAAGGGTAGTCTACAACCATCGACCCGGAATCGACCCGAGCCGAGTCATATAACTATGCTACTAGGAAAAGCTAAGGCAATCTACCGTATTGCCATCGGCAGTAGGCGCGAAAGTAAAAAGCAGTGATAGCCTAGCGGTATGACCATTGGACTGCCAAGTTGAAGGTCTCGAGTTCGAATCCGAGGCACGTGTATGCGTATTGACAATTAATTATTACTAAACCTGCATGCATTAGAGATTTTCTCAACGGCGTGTGAAGTCTACCAACCCGCACTAGGTCAGCGTGGTGGTCTGCCTAATCCCTCTCAATCTGAGAGGAGACCCGTGCCCAGCAGTGGGACAGTATATGAATTGATGATGAAGGTGCGTCGCGTCATCCGAACTACGTGCCATCAGCATAATTATTTTTCCCACTCAGCTTAAGCTGATACTGCGTCGACAAATGTGAAGAGAACCTAATGCGACTAGTATCGCGTGTAAATAATAATGTTGTTAATGGCAACACGGGTTTCATTTCCAAGGGCTGCCAGCTAATGAGTTCAAATGCCGTGGAAAGCTTATCTGGCAATTAATATGGCAACTCTTTGAGCTGTAATAAAAGCAATTCAGCGAAAGCGCTTCGTTGATTTAATTTATGTTAATTTGTTAAAGAAATACGTGGAACGTGTGGAATTATTCTATGTAGGTACTCTTTGTTTTAAAACAAAATTACATTTTTAAAAGACTTAACTGAGTATTTTGTACCACTGTTCTGTTTCTGACAAGGCGGGGTAAGTGTTGGAAGATCAAACAACGGAATGTGCAGTACTCGCCTAAGTATTTTAGTGAACGAGAGTATGTTGTATGGAGAGATAGAAATTTGTATGAACAATCTGTTAGAAACACTAAGTTTTCCACACAAAATATTTCACAGTTTCGATAGAGACTATCGGCCTCTAAGCTCCTAATATTACCTGGAAGCATGCATGCTACGACATAATTTTGTAGTCTCTTGTTTCCTACCGAAACTATGACTGGAGACGAGATAATTTGACGACAAAATTATGTCATGGCATGCGTGACCTCCTGGTCAGACCAGACATTCTTGCTATTGCTTAATTATTTGAATCTACTAGTCCTATCGTGTTAGTATAAGTAATACAATAGATCAAATCACGGTATAAAAATAGGTCGGTCAGCAAATTTATAGTGACGCTTATTGTCGAAGGTGACTTCGACGATCATTTAGATATCATTACGCTTTTAGAATATGGAAACTTTCGAGAAAAGAGATTACACATATCTGTTGGCTACACTTCGGTTACTACTAGGCGTGGGACATTTCACAATTGACATGTGAAAAATCATGTGTTTTTTTTTTATAAGTCACACCTGCTACTTTTTTCATACACTTGCTAAGAATCAGACTTTAGGTACAGACGCCAGCTGCAGGTCACGCTATCCAAAACTGTCAATTTTTTTCGATTGAACATAAACCTTATTATAATGTGTTAAAGTTGAAAATCCATCAAAGAAATTTGACAGATTGTGGTAGCTCTGTACATCGCATTTTGTTTACGATTAGTCAGACATCATTCATTCAAACATCGACGTCACGGATGCACAACGATCTATGTAGCACCTCAATCCAATGTTTGCTCCATTTGGAACGTACCGTTATTGATTATAATTAATATTTATTTGCAAGTACTCAAAACGCAAGCGTAACATTAATTAAATTAATGTAAATTAAAATAATGACAACTGCCTCATTAGTCTAGTGATCGTAAGCGCGACTGCTACGCTAAAAGTCCTGGGTTCGATCCCCAGGTCGAGCAGTTATTGGGTTTTTCTAAGAAATTCGCAGTGGCAGCTCGGAGTCTGGATTTCTACCCGGTTAATGGCTCACCCCCTATTACATGGGACCTAAACATACCAGCGAAATGTGGGTGTACATTAGTACAACTCTGCGTAACCCTTCGGGGAATACAGGCGTGATGGTATGTTATAACGTAGCGTCATTGGTATAATTCTTATTTCTTTGCAAGTACCCAAAAAGCAAGCGCAACATTAATTAAATTATTGTAAATTAAAATTATTTACGAACTAAAAATAGCAAGTTGTATATTTCACACGTGTAATCACTGTGATTAATAAAAATCATAGCATCAAATGAAAATTAATGAAAAGTAGCAATAATTTCCATAACTAATTAAATGTAACTCTCGTCAATATAATAAGTTGAGTCAGTTCTGCTAAGTTATACGATTATTTACCATAAATACATCATAAGTTTTTTATAGGTTATCGGTATTAATAACTAGATATTGGATGCAGAAGTCTTCTGGTAGTCGTTTCATGTAAAGTACTGATAAGACTAGAAATCGTTTCCAACATAGTTGGTACAGGCTCGGAGAACAATAAAACTGTTAAGGTAAGTTTGTGTGTGTTTTTCTTCTTCGTCATCATTATAATAGCCACAGGAGGTCCACTGCTGAACAAAGGCTTCCCCCATAGACTTCCACTAAGACCGGTTATAAGCCGCCTGTATCCAACGATTTTTTCGTCTTCTTTTATTTCTGATCCTAATATTGATTCTACATCCACGTGAGCAAAGCCACGGGCAGAAGCTAGTGTACCCTAATCATCGTCAACCCATATACTGTCCCACTGCTGGGCACGGGTCTTCTCTCATATTGAGAGGGATTAGGCTATAGTCCACCACGCTGGCCTAGTGCGGGTTGGCAAATTTCACAGACTGTCGAGAAAATCTCTAAGGCGTGCAGGTTTCCTTACGATGATCTCCTTCGCCCTTTAAGCGAGTGATTATTTATTATTATTACGTACAGAGGCCGGTACATCAAGCTACCCCAAACTGTCAAATTTCATTGATAGATTTTCAACTTTAATACAAAGTGATCAGGTTAATTTTCAATTGGGGAAATTTGACAGTTTTGGATAGGTTGACCTAGGCTATAGTCCACCACGCTGGCCTAGTGCGGATTGACAGACTTCACAAACCGTTGAAAAAAATCTTGTAGGTATGCAGGTTTGCTCACGATGTTTTCCTTCACCGTTTAAGCTAGTGATAATTAATTATTTATGCACATAAATTTGAAAAGACAGAGGGCCTTGGGTTCGAATTAGAGACCTTCGACTTGGCAGTCCAATGGTCATACCACTAGGGTATCATTGCCTGTGTACCCTAAAGATGTTTTTTATTAAAAGACAAATCTTTCTGTGGTCCCCTGCAACACGGACTTGGTCCCTAGTGCTGGAGCTGTCTGTTTTAAAAAGAAGTATTAATGTAACATCAATAATGTTCACTTAGTTATACAAAAAATCTTTAAATCTCTAAATTTACTTTTTTGATTAACTCGCTCCTAAGAAAGCCTTCACAAATAAAACTGAGTAAGTAATAAAATTATGATCAAAACTCAAATATTTTGTTAAATTTCCTCTTTCATTTTGTGAGAAGAAACCTTAATACAGTCTTACATAATACAGGAAGTACAATATCGTGTAAGGCGGTTGGCAGATACTAAATTAACATAAATAAGCTCACCCCGCGGGACGAGTTTCACGAAATACACTGCCGGTAGATGGGGGGCGGGGGGACAATGAATTACACATTTGTATGTTGTTTGTTAAGAGCTTAGAAGTCAAGGTAATAATTTGGGCATTGGTTAGTATAATTGTTATGGTGCATCCACAGCGCAGTTACTTTTTGTTGAGCAACAGATTGCATAATTACGATAACATTAATTTTTCACCTTTCACGGCAACATTTATACTCTTTGTTATTGGATGTTGCCCACTAACACTTGGAAATGTGTGCTCCACAAAAAGTAACTGCGGCGTGGATGCACTATTAGGAAACCAAATATTATATTCATATTCATTTATTACATTCCATAATGTACAAAAATATATAACAAATTGTAGGCTTAAATCAAGGGATCAATTATGGACCCTGTTGGGCACAGCACAGCTTAGTAGGAGAGAGGGAGACGTGTCTAGTTATTATTATTTTGTTCTATTTATATTTTCCAAGTTGAAATCAATATTATTGATTATTATGTATTTTATTTATTATATTTACTTATCAATTTCTGATACGCGAATATTAGATTATAGAATAAAACTATGTACTTATTTTATCGCGTATATTGAGATTTCGAGATTTCAGACCCTTTACGGTGTAAATGGTCCAGTCTGCCCGTGATCATGGACACATGAGTAGAAAAGTAAATGCCGAGTTTGAGGTGGGAAGTTCAGTAAACTTCTTTTTTAATTATTGGACACGGATCTCCTCTTAGAATATGGGATATGGACCACGCTGGTCAAGTCCGGGAAACTTCACACCCGTCAGAATATCATGTAGGTTTTTATCACGATGTTTTCCTTGAGACCTCTTTGTATAGATCAAGATAGACAGAAGATTGGAGAAGACAACAAGATGGACAGAGGACTGAAGTTTGACAGGATTTTGTAAAAAAATTGGAATAATTTTGACAGAAGTTTGACACAAGTTTGAAAGAAGTTTGACAAAAGTTTGACAGAATATTGACAGCAGCAATCTTGTTTTGTTTAGTTTATGAAAGTATTAAAATCTATTGTGTACATACACACAATAGATTTTAATACTATCACAAAAAAGAAAGGGTGGTTTCTAGTTTTCAACGAGTAATCAGTACACTGAGTATACAAGTAAATAGCCTGTGTAATTTTTTAATGAATAATGTAGTTGGCATTGTGGCGGTTTGTCCAACTTGATAAATTTAAAATTACATAGCGTGTTAACTTACGCACGTCAGCTTTGTGAACACGAAAATGATAAATTTTGTTAATTTATCTTGTAGGTAGTCTGTACAAGGGACAGCTAACAAAAAAAATGAACTCCGCAAATAGTTTCTGTTTTGTTCGTGTTATATATCATTTATATATAACATTTAGAAATTAAATTTTAACTACCATAATTATTATATATTTTACATATATTTTTGAAGATATAAGAAAGAAATAAGCAGTGAAAAACTAGTGGTATGATCATTGGATTGCCAAGTCGGAGGTCTCGTTTCGAATCCAAGGCACGCACCTCTGACTTTTAGAATTCATGTACGTATGAATAATTAATTATCACTCGCTTAAACGATGAAGGAAAACATCGTGAGGAAACCTGCATACCTTAGAGATTTTCTCGACGGTTCGTGAAGTCTGCCAACCCGTACTAGGCCAGCGTGGTGGACTATAGCCTAACCCCTCTCAATATGAGAGAAGACCCGTGCCCAGCAGTGGCACAACCCATATAGGGTTGATGATGATACATTGGCATTTGCATGAACTACTTATCTTCTGGTTCTAATTGCAGTTACACTCATTTTTTTTTAATTATGTGCATCACTACGTTTTTTAAAGAGATTAATATTCTTTTGTGCATAATTATAATAAATTCTCATAAATATACTGTGATGCAACAGTCATAACATTAATCTCCTTAAATGTATCCCTCTGTGAATATTTGGGACTTAAATTTCAAATCCACCGAATAGTTCTTTTTTGTAGCACACAAATAGTTGCACAACAGAATACCGTACGACATCATACTATGAAAATAACTAATATAAACAAGGCGAGCTGTTTCTACATCAGTTAGGCCATGGTATTTTTTTTCGGCGTATGCTTTTTCGACTACTTTTTTATATGTGGGCCCCACTGAAGTTTAGAATCTAAAGTGATACCCAGAAATACAGTGGTGACTACAAAGTCCAACTCTTCGCCATTAATAGGTACACTGGTTTTCACCTGTCTTACAGTATCTTGTTTGTCATACATAGAAATATATAACATTTTCATCGACCTGTAAATTGAACCAAGGACCTCTATTGTAGCAGTTGCGCTTAGGATCATTAGACTAACGAGGCGGCTAGTCTATTGGTCCTAAGCAGTCTAAGTTTGTTTTATATTCTATCTGATTTATTTTCTATTAAAAAATAGAGGTCATAGATTATTTGTACTTATGTGGGTATTTATAGATAAGTATATAATAGAAGTATATTATGTATTGCATGTACTTGTATGTAGGTAATCGTTTATTTATATATATGTATATATTTTAGTCTGTCAATAATATCTCAAAATTCGACATGACGGGTAGGCATCGCGGTGGCTTAGTGGTCATAGCGTCTGGTGTACCTGACCAGAAGACGCAGGTTCGAATCCTGCCCGCGGTCGAATTTTTCCTTTTCTAAATAACTTTAAAATCTTAGCATGGAAAATGCCAAAAATATACAAAAACATAATATCTCGTATAATAAAGAGTGCATCTACTGTGTTTTTATTATCTCTGCATCACCCTAAGGTTGTCTGGCAGAAAATGCCTAATGGCATTAAGATCGCCTTTGTACCATAATAATAAATAATAAATAAATAAATTATTATAAAAATAATACATACATGGAATAGGAAAATGCGGCAAGTAACTATGTTTATTTTGTGTCGGTAACGGAGCTTATGTTACAACTTACAAGAAACTTTAATTATTCCGTTCAATTTCACGCATCTAGTTACTGCTTTAGTTTGTGTAGCTTCGCAACTTGTTCGAGCTTAATATCTCATACGCAAACATACGTTTTGTTTATAGTGTAGTTGATAGTGTTAATACTTCTTTCAAAATGTGGCATAACTCAGTTTTATTTATATATTTTTATTGGAATATAAACGAACAGACAAGCATACGGGCCTGATGGTAAGCGGTACCCGCAGCCTATAGACGGCAGCAGCATGAGTAGTATCATTAGCAAGTTGGCATTTTGAGACTTCATTTTTTAAGTCTCTTATTATTACATTTTATAAAAAATAATAATTAGAAAATGATTTTGACGGGCTCATGGTCTAATAATAACTACGCTGATCAACCGAACTGCAAGGTTAAGCTGCGCTAGCCGCGGCCAGTTTATGGATGGGTGACCATTCTTAGCAACTCGAGACCCCTCCGTGCCTCAGAGAGCACGTAAAGTCAGTCTCGGTTGTCATATGAACATCTATGACAATCGTTAGTAGTAGTCACAAGCCCAAAAAGCTTGACAACCATTCTATCCTCAGGATATCGGTATTGCCCAGATATCTGGTTAGACTGGAAAGTGACCCTAAAGGAATATTTTGATGATAAATAAATAGCTGATAGAATGCAATTTACATTTGAAAAACATACAAAATTGAATACACCTATACCAGACACAACACTAATAACCTACTACTATTAATGTTACCAATATAATGATTTTAATTAGCAAGTATTATAATAAAATTATAATATATATAATGTTATAAATAGATAATTAAATAATGTTATAAACATATAAAAAGAACAACGCCATAATTAGATTGTTATAAAATGTATTTTAAATAAATAATATAATAATGTTTATGAAAGAAATTTTTAATTAATGTTATAAACTAATGATTATAAATAAGTACATATTGTTGTACTCTAGCAGGGTCATGTATGAAACATTTATATTTATGTAACACCTTTTTACTATAGTATGAATGCAATAAATATATGTTTATGATTGTAGTATTCCTTCGGGTCGATCCTGTAAGGCTGGTAAGTAACTTTAACGTATTCACTGGCTCACTACCACACCAAGTTGCTGAGCTGTGTAGCCACACACTTTTTCACAGTCAGCTACTTTCCCGCCATTCGCAGTGACTGACAGTTGATTTTACATTAGCTACCTCACCACTTGTGTGTGTGAGACAGTGTTTACATATCTATATAATAGATACACTACAACGATTATAACCCCAACATAGTTCGTAGGCTCGAATGATGTTACCCAATGATTTTTCTGGCTACCTTGCTCTTCAAACCGGAACATAACAATGCTGGTACGTTGTTGCTTAGTGGCAGAGGTACCACCTCAGACAAACTCTGTAGCATACGCTACCAACTAGGAAAACCTATTTTCTATTCATTGCACTTCTAGGCTCGGATCTCCTGTCCGAAAGGAAAGAGATTGAGCCATAATTCCTTTCCTTCTCTTTCTGATAAGAGATCCGACTCCTGTCAGAAGGAAAGGGGTTGAGCCATAGTCCAACAGTTCCATCTGGAATTCTCAGACTTTGAAATTTTGACCTTGAACTTGTTCTAAGCCAAGTAGCCTATTTTCCTATTCTTATCTCAAAGGCCGGCAACGCATTGGCAACCCCACTGGTGTTGTGGGTGTCAATGGGCGGCGGTGATCACTTACCATCAGGTGACCCGCTTGCTCGTTTGCCTCCCTCTTCAATTTAAAAAAAAAAAAAAAAAAAAGTAGCAGACTTCATATGACGTCAAAAATTACGAGTGTAGGAAATATTCTTTACAAAATATTATAGACTAGGTTTTGCCCGCGGTTTCTTTCGCATCCCAAAAGCTATATTACTTTTTTGAAGAATGATAATGTGCTTCTAAATATAATAGCGTCTCCTGTACTAAAAGTGGCTTAATAAACTTCTATTCGTGTGCTCGTGTTATTTGGTATATGTTGTGAGTGGCTTAATTACGGATTACATAGGAATTATGTCATGGGGATTAAATTATAAGTACTTATAAATATTATTATACTGAACATTTTAGTGGATGAAGGGAATTGCTAAGTTTGTTAAGGTGATCTAGGTAAGCGTGGACAAGACCTTTATTAAAAAAATACTTGCATTTTAAGAACTACTTATCTATAGGAAAGGAAATATTATAATAAAGTTGTAGCCAGATACAAGAATATGCTTTGCTAGTCTTAATATTATAAAGATTCGATTTTTTGTATTATCTATTTGTATTTGTAATGAATAAAGTCAAAAAATACTTGGACGCTGTAAAGGGTCCGAAACGTCCGGATTAATATCGAAATTACGCGATAAAATCCATGAAAAGTAGTTTTATTTTAAGCTCTAAGTATTCACGTGTCAGAAATCTATGTAATAAAATTAATGATTTATTGTATTTTTATCGGTGTACAAGAAAGCATATTATATAAATAAATAAAGGTAACGCGACATGTATGGCATTGAACTAAATGTAAAGTGAGTCATGTCGCAGTCGGTTGAAGGACATAGTAATGTGTCATCGATAGATGTTGGTGACGTCACCTGAGAAAGCTAATGTGGATGGGACCTCGGTAGATTAGTTGGCTAAAGTATCTGGCATACCGAGTCAGACCAAAGTAAAAGCTAAAAAATATAACTTTAAAAACATACTTTATTCTATGATATTAGGTTTTTTTATTTATTTTGAAAACTGGGTACAAGGTTATATTGTTCTGCCAGTACCCATTACAATATTTTACAGTTTTTTCATAAAACCTTACTTATATGCTAGTAGGTAAAAAACCATCAATTCGAAGATTTTAAAATTGATTTTTAAAACCACTTATGAGTAGGTATTTATAATTATTGTGTTTCGTGTTGAAATCGGAATCGTGACCTGTAACTTATTCTCAAACGCTACGCCAATCGAGCCATCGATCCATTTTTACAGAACACCCTTATCGCATTCAATACAACCATACAAAAATAATGAACCCAACCAGTTACTGTTCTCGTTCTCATTCCGAAACCCATATGAAACGAGTTTCGAAATTAGAACATAAAGATAAAAAAACTGCACAAGAAATACAAGCACAGAATACGGAATGGAGTGGAAATAATCGGAAAATGTAAATTGAAAAACCGTGGAAAGTTTTCTTTCGTATAAAGTAGTGGGATCACCTGGCGACATTGTTATGTTAGGGCTGCCCACCCGAATATATCTTGTTATTACGTGATACGAATGAGGTTCGGTTAAATTCGGTGGTATTCGGTATTTTAGACAGAGGGTGTTCTAAATTGTCTGATAAAGATGCTGTGTGTATTTTTGTCCCTTGAAGCTTTTTAAGAGTTCTGTAATTTTTTAAACTCGTAAAAATACGGGTGGTATTTCTAGGAGTCTTAGTACACAATAAATTCAACATTAATTCTAATACATTCCAAAACGAGCATAGGGGATGTGGGCGTCCAAACTACAAATTGAAGTGGCGATGGGCTGGTCACATCAGTCGTATGCAACGGGACAGGTGAGCGAGGCTAACTACAGAGTGGGTCCCGTGAAACGGTATTCGTGGACGAGGTCAGCCGTGGACGCATTGAGATGATCTTCATAGCTTTTTGCTTACGTGGTACGAAGAAAACAAGGTTAGTCCTGAGTGAGCTGAAATACTGCTGGGCCTTCCCCGCCTTTGCCCAGTACGGGGACACAAAAGAGGATAATAAAAGACTCCAATTCACTAATCTAAGGGAGTCCATGTCGTGGATAACTAAGAAAACACATTTTATTTTTGTTTAACTTTCAGCAGTGAGGGCAATATTATAGTAAGTTTTACAGATTCATAACGAATAAACTTTAAAATAAAATTTAATGTTAAGGGATAATTTGTGAAGAAGCGAGTGATACCAATTAATTATACATACGCACATAATTTCGATAAGTCAGATGTAGATATGTATCAGAGACTTTTGACTTAGCATTCCAATAGTCATATCACTCAAGCAATAACCCTCCTTCTGGCGCAGTCGGGTAAAAAGTAAAGCATATGGGGCTTGGGGCAGGTAGTTTTTTTTTTCTTTTTCTTTTTAGTAGAGTGGATTAATTTGATAATACACATCTAACTGCATTATTCTCATGTAAGTCTGACAATGCTTTATATTAATTTGATATGAGCAGACATTACTGTAATGGTTACTGTGATTCTATTTTTTTCGTATTATTTAATAATGTTTAAATTAAATATATAAATGTGAGTACTCTGTAGGCTAAATATACATACTAACTTTGAAAAGTCTGGTGGCTTTGAGCCTTTTTACTGACCTACGAAAATGTTCCTTTGATCTGAGTATCGTCGTGTGACGGGTTGTTGAGCTCCCTAAATTATGGTTGAGCTACACAATGACTGATGCATGCGTGCAGTTATGTAAAATATTATGATTCTGACATCATTTAATTCATTTATTATTTAATTTAAATGTATTTGTATGAAAATATGGACTATGAATCTTCTGAAATAAATTATTATTATTAAAGCAAGTAAAAGCAACCGAGCATAATAAAATGAGTTAATTTTGAATTCAATTGTTTTTAGAGTAGTGCTATAAGTACGTTCCCGTTTCCGAGGCCGCCCGGGCCAGCCGTTATTGTGTTTATTCTACCAGGAAATCCTCAGTAACAGGCCGGAGTTTGAAATTATTGTGCCACGCGTAGGACAATAGGGTCGGCCTCTGATACTTGGAACTTTGTCGAAGGAATTTGCGTGTACAAGAACAAAGTTCTGTCAAACCGTTCAGGGAACAGGCAAATTATAAAGTACTCAGAGATATGAAACTAGTAATTGGAATCAATTTATCTTTTATTACGTGTCTCATCAAATCGCCGTCAGGAGCCGGTCTCGTTCAATGTAACACGAAAACTTTACTTACACACGACAGTCTCAATAGATGGGATGTATTTCTGAAATACAATAATGGTACAGATAGACATGCTACTAAAATAGAATGCTTAAGCATGCTAGCTTAAAACTAGCATGCTCTTCAGCTATATACATTTGCTTAAAAAAATCATACACATTGAGAGCATGTGTATCTGTACCTTTATGGAAATATAACATCACACCTGAATTCCGCGAAGGGTTAGGCAAAGGTGCACTAATGGAAAAACGTGTAATGTAAAGTCTAATAATAATAGGTAAGTAGGTAGTTTAAGTAATAGGAGGCAAGCTTATTGCCATAAGTCAAAAACTGACCACAAGTAAAAACTCCGAGCTGCTACTGAGAAGTTTATTCTTCTTCTTCTTCGGGTGCCTCTCCATTACTGGAGGTTGTTCGTCAGTTTAGCAAACTACTTCCGATCTTGTGCCATATCTTCGACGCTGGCAATTCTGGTCCACTCGCGGATGTTTCTTCACCAAGATTTATTTCTCCATCCGTGCTTGCCTTTGATTTTGCCCATCAATGTCGAGAAGGTCGAATGAGAAAGTCGTATCTGTCATGGCATAGGACATGGCCAAGAGACGCCACCTTTCTCTTCCTAATACTTTGCAATAATTTGCTGTTCTTATTGACGCCCTGGTACTTATTTTGCGTCCAACTTATGCGTAGCATTTTACGGTAGCACCACATCTCAAAAGCTTCGAGAACATTCTGAGTATTAGCCTTCAGAGTCCAGGCTTCATTACCGTACAATCAGGGACCATTTTGGTTACCCGTTGAAAGGGTTTTCGATAGGATTTTTACAAAGTGTTGTTAGAAAACCCAATTCATAGGAGTTACACTTTTTAACGGTAAGCCGCTGCAATGGGTTACCTGTTTAAATTCTTACCGGGTTATACTATTAAACGGTAAGCCGTTCCGAATGGGTTACCCTTTCAACGACTGTAACAGGGTAACACTTTCCGAGTCCAACCACTAATTTGACCTCTAGTAACCTTGCATTAAGTTCAAAATAGCATGTATTGAGCTAGCACGTGTTAGTTGCCACTTGCTCTGAGCTAAATAGACCACAGCGACTCGATAAATACGGGACTATGGTTATCAATCTCTGTTCATCCATTCTCTCTGCATCATGATCGAACCATCATAATATAGCTTCTATACATTTTTTATTGTTATTACATACCTACATAATTACCTAAATTTAATTACCTATAGAATCGAGCACCCGATAAAACGATATAGGGCACTGCGTGATCAAGCCTTATGAACAAAGCTACTTAGTAATACAATTCTAGATGTTTGCAAGAGAAATTTCTATATTTTATAGTCTCCTCACCCTACCTAACAACGTAAATTATTATGATAACCATACGGTAACCCTGAGAAACCCTATCAAGAGGATAACCCCTTCAATTGGATACCTTAAAGGAAAGGGTAACCCCTTCCACTGGCTAACATATTGAAAGGGTTACCCTTTCATTGGTGTTAGGAAAAGGTTACAGGAACGAAGAGGTAACATCATCCATACGGTAACCGAATCAACGGGTAACCCTTTCAATTGAATTAACTCATAAAGGGGGTTGTACGGTCCCTGCGTACAACACCACAGGACAGGCTTAACATTGGAGCATTCTCAGTCTAAGATTTATCGATAGTTGGCGCTGCGTAATATTTTTTCCATTATTTTTAGGGTGGCTCGGACAATTTCAATTCATGTTCGAATTTCTTGCTCACTGTCCCATTCTTCATTTACCCAAAATGAATAGAGAATTTTATAGAAAAACCCAAAATCGATATCGACATTTCGTCGGTATGTTTAGGACTCGGGTACTCGGACTCGCCCCTTATAGGTAATAATGGTCCAAAACACATCGGTGAACTTTGGGCGTACATTAGTGTACACCTCTCCCTAATCCTTCGGGGAATACAGGCGTGATGGTATATTATGTTTTATTAATTATATATCTAAATAAATATATACCTGTCTCTCTCAGCTATGTATGAGAGACATGGTTAGTAACACGATAACGCGAAGTTGTGAACCCACATGTAATTTTGAATATATTTGCAGAGTATACGATTAATTCGTGGAAACTTTCGCTATCGGGACGTGTAGCTTTAGTTCGTAACATATGACATTTAGAGGATTTATTATATACTGCTGTAGAAGGCTTTGCACTGGTTTGATTCCGTGCAAGGTATCTGTAGACTTTGAGGAACCAGCACAGATGGAAATGGACAGACGGTAAGGTTTAATTGACCTCACCTTGATTTCACAAAACCTACACAAAGGTCTTGTTGCTCTAGTGTAGGCGATTGCTTGCTCCACGTTCCAATTATATCTTATTTCAATAATATCACTACATAGTACAAAACAAAGTCGCTTCCCACTGTCTGTCTGTCCCTGTGTATGCTTAGATCTTTAAAACTACGCCACGGATTTTGATGTCTGTTTTTTTTTCAATAGATAGAATGATTCAAGAGAAGCGTTTGATGTATAATACATGTATGTATATTATTAATACATTGCAGCCGTGCGAAGCGGTGGCGGGTTGCTAGTTTTATGTAAACTAAAACAATGTTTGTTATGATGTCATGCTGATTTAAGCTGTGTATTTGAAGTCTACCGTACATATCGTACTGCAATGCGGTTCTACGTCCCAGTGTGTTTATGTGTCACAGATTTTTCTTGAGGTCTGGGGTTAGGTAATTAGCATAACATACCATGGTATCCCGTACAAGTCAAGCAGTATTATTGGCATTTTTCTTTTTTTTTTGGTAGCAGCTTGGAATTTTTATTGTGTCTCGTTATTGGCAATAGACTCGCCCCGTGGGACCTAAAAACCGTGAGTAAGATAAGTGCACCTCTACCTTATCCTTCGTGAAATACAGGCGTGATGGTATCCAAACTTGTTATTCTGGTTATTAGGGATTCCGCTCAGATTGGAGCTGCCCAACTGGGGAAGTGCCTTGCAGAAAATCGGAGTGAAATAACACTGCTTTGAACTGTGTTGCCAGTGCTTCGCAAGGAAACGTTGTGTTGACAGATCGGGGACTTTGACCCTTATACTGCCAACTCAATTATTCCTCTTTCGTTTGACAGGGTTGTCAACGCGCAAGTAATACCCCTGGTTTTGAAAGCGTCTATTGGCTACGGTAACTGCTTACCATCAGGTACACAGTAGTATAAAAAAAACCTGAAAGCTAGGGTTACACTCATGTACAGCCACATTTCCCTGGTATGAATTTAGGTACCATTTATTATAGCCTTTTGCCCATTAACCGAGCACAAATTCAAACTCCGGCTGAAATGATTTCACAATCACTGGATTAGTGTATCTACTTTTACAACCATCACCATCATCTTAGCATTTTTCCAACTTGGTTAGAATCTAACCAGATGTGGCCAATATCACTGATGATCATCAGTCTATCCTTAATATGCAATGAGCCTATGCTATCTATAACCAGTATTGGTACAGACATATTGAGGTTGGTTGGAATACCGATATAAACTTGTTGTAATTCCTACCGATATCCTAAGGTAGTTGTTGCAATACCGGTAGGTATCCTTAAGTTAGAATTGTTGCAATACCGATATAGAATAAATTGGTTGCAATGCATAGGCATTGCAATTACCAATTTATACAAGTCTATCCTATGGATATAGATCCATAGGATAGACTTGTTGCAATATCAACATCCTGAGGAGATATTGGTTGGAATACCTAACGATATTCTAAGGATAGGCTAGTTGCAATACTGATATCCTAACAATAGAATAGTATTGTCAGGCTTTTCAAGCTTCTGACCAACACTAGGTGTTTGTATGATAACCAAGACCTCAGGCACATTATGGTCTCCAAAAACACGGAGGAATTTCGATGTGGCCACCTACCCAAAGACTAACCGCGGCAAGCGTAACAAAGTTATTTGTCAGCGTAGTTATTTAATTAGCCATTAGCTTTTTATATATCCCATGGTGTTATATTCTATCCCACTCTATCCAGTTCACAGATTTTAATTAAAATTTATACGGCACCAACTAAAACCTATCTCGGTACCTTTATTAAGTTAGCTATGTGGAACTTAACTACAACACTGGTAGGTTATCGCTTCAAAAGTTTCAGATTTTATGTTTTCTCACGGGATATCTTTGGAAAATATGCGCAGTGAGCTGCGTTGGAGTACGAAGGTGAAATAAAGTTATGATTTAGATCGCTTAATAAACTTGTTGCAATACCAATATACATATAAAAGATTGGTTGCAATGCCTGTTTCCATAGGATAGACTGGTTGCAATATCGATTTCCTTAGGATATAATGGTTGAAATATCGATATCCTAATGATAGGCTAGTTAGATAGATAGGCCCGTCAACAGAAAAAGGTATCAGTATTTAAATACCTTTTTTGTTGGCGGGGTTGGAAATGCTTTATGCACACTCAGACTCGGACAATGTCGGACTCCGCTCTGAAAAGAGCGATCTACCGACTAAAATCAACCTCGGCGTTTCGCGTCACCACTTTAGTGCCGGGACTACTGGAGCGCTGCAGCATTCCTCCGCAGATAATACTAACACCTTATTTTTTTTTTTTTTACGGGGTAGATCTAATCTAATAATAGATTAAAATAGAATTCAAATTTTAGTGACATTGATATTTTTGCATTCTCAAAAAATAAATTTAAATCTAATGTTTTAAAATGTTTATCTCAATTAAAATCCGATTATTATTTATTTATTGCATAATTTAAATGAAAGATATTGTTTTTGATTTGATTTAATTTTGTAGCTCTAGCTTTTTAGTAATCTATTTATTTAGTTTAAAATATTTATTAATATTGGTTATGGTCGTCTAGTGGCAACCACTGTCTCATAAATATGTTTTATCTGCGGATAATGCAGTGGACTGCAAAATTACCACTTAAAATTTTTTTTTTAATCTTGTGTATTATATATATATGTTGTAGTTGTTTATTATCCCTTAATAAATAAAATAAAAAGAATAAATAAAATAGAACGTTATTGAGACTCCTAAATGCCCTTTGGGGTGCAGATGGGATGAAACCGCGGGCAACGTAAGTTTAAAATAAAATTAAAAATGTATTGCCAACAAGAACATTGAGAACGTAACTATATGAATACTGCAACGTTGAAAACATTTACGAGCAAGTACTTGGCGCGTTGCCTAATCAAAATTCTTGGAATAAGCACTGGCAGTTTATATTTCACCTTTGTTTATGAAACATATTCTAATCGACGATCCATCTTGGCACTGTACGTTAGACTTCCATTTTATATTAATTATCATAACACATTTAAAAACATAATATACCATCACGCCTGTATTCCTAAAGGGTTGGGTATAGGTATACTAATGTACATCCACAGCTTACCGGTATGTGTAGGTAATAGAGGCCGAGTCTGTAGCCATCCAGTGCTCCGCGAGGAAACGTTGTGTTGGCAGTAGGGAGGACTTTGACCATTATACTGCCAACCCAACTATTCCTCTTTCGTTTTACAGAGTCGGCAACACCCATTGATACCCCTGGTGTTGCAAGCGTCTGCATAATCTACAGTAACCACTTACCATTAGGTGGGTCGTATACTTGTTTGCCAACTTAGTGGGGTAAAAAAAACACACAAATCCAAACTCCGAGCAGCTGTTTTGAATTTCATCGAAAATTTTAATAACACTGCTCGACCTGAGAATCGAATGCAGGATGTCTATACAAATACAGAAGTCGTACTTAAGACCACTAGACTAATGTTGCAGCTATCGTAATTTTCATTATCATGATAATTATAAATTATAAATGAAAATTACGACCAATTTAAGTCAACGAAGCTCTAAATTATTAGCTCTTAGCCTAACAAAGGTAACTTTAAATGATAATTAGTCAGTATTCCGACTATAGTGGTTAAATACGTAATTTATTCTGTGTCGTAGACTTCGTTATACAACACAGCCTGTTTGATAAAGCCAATAAAATATGTAAATTATCTAGACTTAAAAGGAACCTATTATTATTGGTACCATTGTTAATGTTAACGATAGGTGTAAAGTGTATTAAAATTTAATTTATTTATTATAATATTATAACTGTAGGTCATATTAAGGTGATTAATTATAGTATGAATAGCGTGTAATCGGAAAACCGATAATTTGTTTTATTTATTCGAATAGAATGCCCACAAAGCATTTATTTATTGCAAAATTATACCTTTAAGGTATTTGATAGCATAGCGATATAACCATTGGACGGCCAAGTCGTATGTCTCAAGTTCGAATACAAGGCAGGTGAAGGAAAACATCATGAGGAAATCTGTATGCCTTAGATTTTTTCGACGGCGGCGTCGTGTGAAGTTAGTCTGAAATTCAGCAGAATGAGGAGAGCCTAACCTATACAATACTTACAACTTCTTTCAGCACACAGAATTCTTAATAAACTAGAATAATTAATTAATAAAAATAGAAAATAAACTACAGTTAATTTAAGTGATGAGCTGCTAAGATTTACTATCTAAAAATGAATTCATTTCGTTCTGCAGTAAGCACGTGCTTACACTCAACACTTATTGCAAAAATAGGTTGATGCAATCATGGTAATGAAAACAAGCCACGCTCTGTTTTACGGTAAATATTCAGTGGAAATTGTAGCAGCTGATACACACGGCTTTAGAGAAACGCGAGCTGTTTTGTGTAATGAGGTAAATTGATCCATTTGAAAGTACTTATCTTTTGTGGAGGACAAAAGCTAATGCTGACTTCGACGACTTAATTAATACTAATATTAATCCAAAAGTGTGTGTCTGCCTTATTGGTCTAATGGTCGTGGGCTACATTAGAGGTGTTGGGTTCGGTCGCAGGTCGAGCAAAGTGTTATTGGATTTTAATATGAAATTCTCAGTAACAGCTCGGAGAATGCGGTCATTGGCAATAGGCTCGCTCCCTATTACAATCGGGGAATACAGGTAAACAGAACAGAACTAACTAAATATGGAGATGAATAAAGCTTACACAAGCTGTATTTTTACGTAATATTTATTCTACAATAAATGTTTGTAAGTACCTTATTGTAAAAGCTTTCGCATGTGTGTGAGTGTGTAAGAGTGTCTGAGTGTATAAATGTATGAGTATTTAAGTGTTTTAATATGGATGTGTTTGCCTTTGTGTCTGTTGGTTCAGTTTGAGATTTCGATAAAAATATGGCAAGGCAGTGCGTCTCAAGAATATAGTAAGATTATAATTATAAAAAGGCATCAAAATGTGTGAAAATTATTACTATGCTAAGCCAGCGGTGTTGCATTTCATTGGTGCAACTCGCTATTCTTTTAGTTCATGTACGTACTTTTCTTTTCAATATAAAAAGCGCTGAAAATATTGCTCGCCTCACGAAGGCTGAGTGAATGCATAAAAGCATTAACATACTGCAAAAGTGCCGTGCAGCAAAAATATTCATGGCCCTCATTTCAGTTCGTAAATGTTATCAGCTGTACATGTCGTAATATTAACGTAGGCACGTTGTATGTGTGTTTAAATTCACGCATGTAATCATTAAGAGTAAGGCAGTGTCCTTCTAGCCTTTCAGTCTAAACAGATATCGCTAAATATCAGTATTTTACACAAAGCCTTTTTACACTACCCAATTTTGCCGATATACTGTCCCACTACTGGGTACAGGTCTCCTCTTAAAATGAGAGGGAATAGGCTATAGTCTACCACGCTAGCCCGGTGCGGGATAAAATCTCTTAGACATGCAGGCTTCCTCACGATTATTTCTTTCAGCGTTTAAGCGAGTGATCATTTAATTAATACGTATATTATTTAGAAAAGTCAAAGGTGCTTTGGATTCGGACTTTGACTTAGCAATCCAATGATAACATCACTAGGCTATCACTGTTATCCCAACTAGTAATCCTTAGGTTTAACTGGTACAGAGTAAATGGTTGTCATTTTATGTGTAAATGTTTTCGTATGACAATTGGGACAGTTGGCTCTTCCAGGGACGGAGGAAGTAAGGGGTAAAGTAAGAAGTGACACATTTTTATTCAACAAGAAATAATTATGATTGAAATTATATTGTTCATTGCAAATTATTTATTTAAGTCGAACAAAGGTAATGGATTAATTTGTAGGTACATATTTATGAAAGTGTAACGCCCACACTAATGTAATTAATCAATCTCATTTGAACGCTTTTCCGTTTACACTGAAACTCAAACAATCTTTAATACTAAGTGAAGTAAAGAGAGCTGTTGGTCGACTAATTGCAAGATCGGTCGACGACATAGGCTGTCGCAGAAATGACTTAGATACAAACTGAAATAAAAAAATATATATTATAATCAATAGTAACAAAGGAAAGGAGGCTTAATTGCTCAGTAATGTATAATGATGAAACACCTTCTTCACTACATCGTCAGGGGAGTTAATTTACAAAATATAAAGTGTAATTAGTGCGCAGGTGGGTGGTTGCCATCTCCAATCTAAATTTATAATATTCCTCAGATGCATTTCACGACACCCCTGGGACAAGACGGAGTGCTTTATTCGTCTAAATTTAGTAGACGGGACCACAAAGTAAATATAACAAATTATACATACTTGCATCAACTTTTCATGTAGGAAAAGTTACAGAAAAGTTGCGAGAAGTAGCTTCGTCCGTGCACATTGCACATCGGTAAATAATTCCACTTGTTTTTGAAGTTACTGCCGTGCATTTTGTAGGTACATTTTTGTAACACGCGATTTTGAGTAAAGTTTAATAAACCCGTCGTTCGAGACGCAAAATGGTAATTTTTCAATTACCCTCAAGTGAGTTTGGGAATGTTGCCATTGTTTTGAATGCAGAATTTGATGGCATGATTTTATTTAACTTTTTCGGTTTCGCCTTCGCTTGCTGATTTCGTGTTTCGTCTCCGCTTGGTGATTTCGTAACTCAATTATATTCTGTCCTTTACTTTGCTTTTATTTGTAAACTTTATTACTTCTTCTGTACACACAAAAGCAAGAAAAAATATTTTATCATCTTCAAAGTAGGTATGCTTTAATGTTGTATATAAAGATGGATGCGGAGGCGCTGTATTAAAAAAAAAACTGATAAAGCTGACAAATAGATTTCGAATCTACCACTACGCAGTAGCGTGCAAACATTATTGTTTCGGTTAACAGGTTAATGTAGTAAATAAAATGACTAGGCAAATGAGAACAACCGACTCCCCAAAACGATATCGTGCTTGGAAAGCCGATGGTGTTGCTTGTGTCGGCTACGGCTACCACTTACAGTCAAAGCCAAGGTCGATGGATTATATGTTTGTCATCTTAACACTAAGGTACAAAGGCCAGCGCATCAAGCTACCCCAAACTGTCAAATTACTTTGACAGATTTTCAACTTTAATGCAAAGCAATAAGGTTCATATTCAATTGGGTCAATTTCACAGTTTTGAATAGCTTAATCTGCTGGCGTATTTACTACAACAACATGTTTTATTTTATATATTCCGAACAATTTGCCCGTAAAATGAATTGTTTGAATTATTTTCCAGACGACTAATAACTTAAAGAGCGACTTACTATTTGCTACCTGAAAACATTACTTCGCAACGATTAAAATATCTTAGCAATAATTTTAGATGAGCTTCAAAATGCAAGGAATTATTAAAACTAAATAATAACTGCTACTTTAAGGTAGTGAACATCTTATCTTACTATAGGGGCTGGCTAGCCAGCAACACTTCGGCCAAATGTGATCTGTTGTGTTATCCCCAGCATGGTACATTCATTACTCTTCAAAAAGTTGTATCCCAAAAAAGGTAGCAAACATATTAAACAAGGCCAATTAAAATTATAGGCGAGGTAGGTACCTACTATAAATAATGACATGGCGAGTAATATTAAAAGTTCGGCACTTTAGAATTTATGTAGGCAGTTAGGTTTGATTTTTAAAGAAATACAAAAACTCGAAGCCAGCTTAAATTAAAATAAACCTAAAAACTAATTAGCGTTCACTGTAGCAGCTAACATATTATTATCGCTACTGACTAATTATTTTTAACATCAAATTCAAATTAATTTCTCGCCGTGTTAAATACATGCCAAATTAATTGAATATTACTTGTATCGATAAATGAAATGGTATATTTCAAATAGGACATTCGATAAATGCTTATTGTCTAGTATTTTTTTAATGCCGGAGACAACTCGTATATTTTATATATTACTAGCGACCCGCTCCCGCTTCGCACGGGTGCAATATACATGTATTATACATATAAATCTTTCTCTTCAATCACTCTATCTATAAAAAAAACCGCATCAAAATCCGTTGCGTAGTTTTGAACATTTAAGCATACATAGGGATATAGGGACAGAGAAAGCGACTTTGTTTTTTACTATGATGATGAAATTCGGTAAATACTATTTTTTTTTTGAAGACGAATTGGATATATTTATAATCACGCTTAATGTGCTTATAATAAGGCCAACATGTATTGATTTTATCATCACACACAACAGTGTCTCCAATTAAATACAAATCAAACTGTGGCGATCTAACTGTGGTATCGGATTAGTTCGGTAATTAATTATTTAAACGCCACTATTGTCAATGTGGATAACAACCCTTTTCTAATTACCTTATTGAAAATGAAATTATATTGTTGTTTGCATTTTGAGTCCTATTATGTATAACTTATAGTCGGTTTTCTTTTCCTATTTCTTAAAAAAGTCATACTCCCAGCGTTTTCGGCACCCAGTCTAACCCAATGCAGCTGAATGTTAATATTTTTCGCGAAGCGAATGCCATTAGACCTGCGCAACCTAATTTCATTTCATTTCCTAGGCCATATCTGCAGAAGAACCGACAACCGCTGGGGTAGACATGTTCTCGAGTGGAGACTGCAACTCGGCAAACGTAGTGTACGACGCCCTCCGGCAAGATGGAGTGATGATTTGCGAAAGGCTGCTGGTAGAAGCTGGATGCGAAAAGCCGAGGACTGTGTGAAATGGAACACATTAGGGGAGGCCTACGTCCAGCAGTGGACTAACATAGGCTGATGATGATGATGAACCTAATTTCTGGGCAAAACCGATATCCTGAGGATAGACTAGTAATGCTGCGTTCTTTGGGCTTCTGACTACTACTAACGATTGTCATAGGTGTGTGACAAATGGTGATGCCGATGGCTTTACGTTCTCCCCGAGGCACGAGGGATCTCGTTGTGTTTAAAATAGGACAGCTTAAACTTGCAGAGTAATTAATCAACGTAGATATAACTAAGCCGTAAGTCCCTCTTAGAAAAATAAATAAAGACAAGCATCTTTTTTTCATAAAAAAGTGAATCCGTGAAATGCTCAGTAGCAAAACGGAGTTTATATTTATACCTAGGAGTTCGCAATACCTTTCAAATAATATTGATTTAAATGTAGCTCTTATTACATCACCTCTGCCCTGCTTCTTATCGGAATATATGAAAACACATACATAGCATATTATAATTTGTAAACTTTTAACATATTCACGACAGAAGCCCTTAATTTAGCTAAAGACACACGAGAATCTTGCAAAAGTTATTCGACTTTATATCGTCTTCATCTTGTTTGAACTCCGCCTTTGATTTAATGGGCTTTGAAACAACTTCAATCTTCTTTTAAACATGTGTTTCAGTTAAAATATATACCAATTTTTAAATACTTATATCATGACCCTCATCATATTCCTGGCCTTTTCGCAACTATGTCAGCGTCGACTACCAGTTTAATGAAATGCGGCAAAAAAGTACAGATGCCAACACTACAAGATACACCAATCTGTCAAATTTCTTTGATAGTTTTTCAACTTTAATACAAAGTTGTAATAAAACTACGGGTAGACTACCTGTGACCATGGACGCTGTAAAGGGTCCGAAACGTCGGGATTAATAATATCAATGTAACGCGATAAGATCCGTAAAAAGAAGTTTAATTTCAATGTAAATGTCAGAAATAAATATTTAATACAAAATAATAAGGTCCATGTTCAATTGGGAACATTTGACAGTTTTGGATAGATTGACCTGCTGGCGTCTGCATAATTATGATCACGCAGAATCTTAATCATCACCGTCATTTGTTTTTTGTTGAGTTTAGATTACATACGGCACCATCTAGTGGAGCGTATGTAATCTAAACTAAGTAATCTAAAGTAAGAGGCAACCTCTGTCAGCCTATAGACGCTAGCAATACCAGTGATATCGAAATGTATTGGTATACATCAATTTTAGCTTTCTGCAATCCTTCTCCATATAAACTTTCACCGTGCCAAATCTCATACTTATATATTGTATACATACATACATACTGACGACCCCTGTGGTCTAGTGGTGCGCGTATCGGACTGCTGATCACGAGGTCGTGGGTTCGATTCCCCCACAGAACAAAAATATTTATGTATTATAGGTATGTATTCACAATATATATATATATATAGCTCTGCTTAGTTTGGGACTAGATGGTGCTGTGTAAAATTGGCAAAAAAAATACACACCTCCGTGGGCGCAAGTAGGGGTATATAATAATAATAATAATAATGTTTATTACTTCAAAAGTTACAGATTATTATATTACACGGTATACTTAGTAGTTAGATTTTTATTACAAAAATTGAGAAGTAGAAAATATCGTATTATCGTAAAAACACATTAAGTACAATATTCAATGTTGTATAATCTGTACAAAATTATAGTAACCCTGCCTCTTAAACTAGGATGACCTGTATCTTAAGAGACAGTGTTCGGTCTAGGAGTACTCAAAACATTATATATAATACAACAGTGAACAGTATCGATTTACCGAGGTTATCTAAGTATTGATATTAGAAGTGGGTTTATGTAGTAAGTAGTTGAACTGTTTGTGTACGTGTATGTATGTATATGTGTGTGTGCGTGTGTGTGTGAGAGAGTGTGTGAGTGCGTGCATGTGCGCATGCGTGTGTGTGTTTCGCGTGCATGAATACGTACGTGTATGTGCTTACTTATGTATGTCTGGGGGCTGTTTGGAAATGGGATATACATATGTGTCAACCTGTACCTCTTTGTGCTTTGGTGTTAGGCAAGAAATGTAAGTAGTGACTCCGTAGACGAATAATCCTTCTGTAGTAGCCATTCTATTACTTTCCTTTTTACTGTATGTGTGTTCAAGTTTATGATTTTTAATTGTTTATTTATTTTTTTATATATGTGTGCTTAGTGTATAAAACTGATGTGTTGCGAAAGTGGTTTTGTGATGAGTACCTGGAAGGAGAATTTTACGTCTATTTGGATTTGGTGGTGGAACACTGGCGTGCCTTCTCAGAATCGATTTAAGCACAAAAAGCTGACGTACCGTAAGGATCTTGCAGTCAGAATACAGTTCTATTGTTGGGTACCTGTAGGGCTTTGTAGTCATTACTTTTAGTATAGCTCTCTGCGCTCTTTCGACTCTAAGGAAACTTGTTTTTGTTGCACCGCCCCATACGGTGATGCAATACCCCAGAATAGATTGACAGAGTGCACAGTAAACCATCTTCAATGTGTCGCGATCTGCTGACTCCCTGAGAGACTTAAAGATATGTATGAGGCGCAGTGTTCTTGAGGTAAGTGCATCAATTTGCTTGTCCCATCTTAATCCATCATCTATCTGAACTCCTAGGTACTTTACGGTGTTACTTCGGGTTAGTGTCGGACACATACAAGGTGCCTGAGTGAACTGAGGGCATGAGTGGGCTGTTACAGAAAAGGTGTGGGACGGTAGTGTATTACGACGGATACCAAAAGTGACAAAAGTCGATTTATCTAAATTTAGTGTAAGTAGATTTGAATTGAGCCATATCCTTATTCTAGATAAGGCTGCTTCTGCATTTGATTTAGCAATATCCCAGGTTGCTCCGTGTACGATAATTGCGGTGTCGTCAGCGTAGGCATAAATTTTAGTATTCGGGATGTTTATCTTGCAAAGATCATTGATGTATATTTGGAATAATGTGGGTCCAAGTATGCTTCCCTGAGGGACACCGCATAGCACAGATTTTTCATCGCTAACGTGGGAATCTATTTTAACGCATTGAGTACGATTTTTGAGATAGTCTTTAAAAATTTGGAGTTGCAGACCACGCACACCGATGAGTTCTAGCTTTGAGATAAGGATGGGAACAGAAACTGTGTCAATTGCCTTCGATAGGTCCAGAAATATACCCAGACATTTTACTTTATTGTCTAGGTTTACTGCAATAGACTGTGTAAGTTCCAATATAGTATCCTCAGTCGACACTCCAGTTCGGAAGCCATACTGGTTGTCGGCAATAATTAGGAAATCAGACTAACTTACCTAAGTGACGTCTGATGGTAATTTTATGAACGGCTCATCCTGAAAACAATTATCTTACATGGTAGTATTCGTCTCCAACGAACTCGGCCGCGTAGTTTTTTAGAGTCCTAAAACATAAAAAACAAAATTCAACGCAGCTAGTATTGTCTAGCTGTCAGCAATGACGTTTAACCTGTCAAATCACTTTCTTTAGAGCAATAAACAAGGGTTGCCATTATCTGATGGGCGGGTGATACCTTGTATCTATGAGACAGGGTGGGAGCCTAATTGTTTTCAGGATGAGCCGTTCATAAAATTACCATCAGACGTCACTTAGGTAAGTTAGTCTGATTTCCTAATTTTATTACACGGCTCATCCTGAAAACAATTATCTTACATGGTAGATGTTTAGAGATAGGTAATGGCAACATAATTGTGTGTGTGTGTGTATGTGCGCAAAAGGATTAAAAGTCAAATCCATACTAACATAAAATTTTGTATTTTTAAAGATGAAATCAAAATTTAGTAACAATTTAGTTATTTTATCTTAACAAAAATAACTCACTTAAATGTATTAAACTTATTTATTTCTATTATTAATTTTGTTAAATTATTTGTCACATTTTGACGATAATTAATTATGTAACATAGAAGTAGTCAACCAATAGTAAACTATCACTATTGTGTTATATTCATTTAGACTTCACCATCTAATCATAAGTTACAGTGCTCAGTCTTTGTAGACATTCTACAGGGCCTTTAAAAAAATTATAAAGTTATTCTATAATAGAATTGGCAAAAATAAGGACAATTCTACCACTAACTATTAATATGTAAATTGTAATCTTTAGCAAAGACACCTGTCCGCAGTCTATTTGATAATTTTAATAGACAGTCCTGCTGTTTTGCCTTAGGTGTGGATGCATATCTAGTACTATGGGAAGAGAAAATACTAGTTTCAATACCACTATCTGTAAGGACTTTCTTAATCCAACAGCTTATTGTTTCAGGTGTAGCTTAGTGGTAATTAATAGGTAGGCGATATCTCCTCGAGCTTCCTTGGTGTTTTCCATATATGATTTTTGAGGTATTAGCTAGGCACACTGACTGGTTTACAAAATATGGTAAGCACAAGGTAGTACTGTTTTTAGTTTATATCTAAAATACTATTTGCTATATATTTTTACATCAGAAATATTAAAGATAATGCCATCCGCAGTGAAATGAATATTTTTCAGTTTAATTGACTCTGTTGGCAAGAGCCAATAAGGTAACTATTCTGTGTACCTAGGGAGAGATGGCCTCTGTCTGAATGCATCATCCAGCCAACCACTTCACATTCTCATCCCTCCCAACTTCAGAGCTTATTAGCAGTGATAATGCTGAGCGGTATGTATTCAATGTAGAATAGTTATAGCCACTATTAAATGCTTCAGACAAGAAGCTTATTATTTGTGGTAGCTTTATATATATTATATATCAATAGCGTTATTGTGGCAGTGTACCCACCATTTTTTATAACAACAATCATATTGTTTTTGAGTACCTAGCACCAAGGATCCAAGCATTACCTCCAAGGAAGCTTGAGGGAGTAATCTTATCTTATCTGGAGTGCTGTCCAGAGAAGTGTCCTGCAGCCAGGGTAAGATAAGAGCTCAGGCGATGTTGTTTGCTAAAAGGAGATGAAAGCAAATCAGTGTTAGCATCAAATATTATTGGTTTAGATATCATCAATAATTTTGGTAAGATAAACCATGGCTGTGCTAGCCAACAGGGGAAAATCAAGAATACCTTCTGTTTGGTCATATCTAAATTTTTCTAAACATTTTGGTATTACTGAAAATGGGGGAAATTCATAAAAGAAAATTTATCTAATATGATCTATCTATATCAAAGGCCATTAGGTCTCTTTTCCAAGAAATATACTTTGCACACTCAGGAGTTACTCGAGTAGAAAATAAATATATTTCTGGAATTACAAAGACTGTTGGGTAATTTTTATAAAAATCTGCTAAGGACCATTCTGTGATTGATGATTTAAGTTCTTAGATTTTCTGTCAGCTTCTGTGTATTTTCTTGGACTTAATATAAGAAGCTGTCGCCCATATGTTTCTATCTTCACAACATTGCCATAAGTTTTGAGTAATTGTACTTAAGTGTACAAATTGGCCATTACCCATTTTGTTAATGCAAGATAATTATGGTTGAGTTGACTATTTGTAATAATAATAATATATGGCAGTTTGACATGTTCTTAGCAAATGATCTTAAGCTAAAATAAGCTGCTACCAGATCTAAATAATAAATATGTTGTTCTTTCTTAACTATATTCCAATGATATCCCATTTGATTCAGTTAGGCAATGAGCCCCTAAACCTGTGAGTCACAGAAAATTTCTAAACAAATTTTTTGGGAATTATGTATGTTAGACAGCCACCGTTTCAGTTCAAGAATGATACCTAAAGAATATTCATATAATTTTCAGTTTTCATTGGATGACTGTAAGGCTAAGAACTTTTCCCTTTCTAGAAGCTTGGTATGCCGCCGACCATAAGAAATGGCTGGGGAAGCTGCGAACAATATTCCAAGTAATTGAGCAAGATTCCTAATTTTGCGTTTTTCTGTGATATAAACTGCTTCATCATATTAATAAGTATTTCTTTTATATCAGATGGCAATTTTATTGTTTAATTTTGAGAGTTAATAATAGACCCTCAAAATTGACATTGTCTACCTACTTGGTATTAAGTCACTTTTATGTATAAAACCTAGACATTCTTGGATCTGTATGATATGATGAGATTGAAATTGGCATTCTTCATAATGTCCTTGCTATACACATAAATAAATGTCATTCAGTCATTTAAATAAATTACCGTTACATAGCCCACACTTCTTATGAATAACCTCACAGGTTATAATATTCTTGTGAACATGCACAGTGCTGTACGTAAGCCATATGGCAGTGCTGTAAATTCATACAACTGATTAAAATTAAATCAAGATATTTGCTATCTTCTACAGCAACTGGAAGTAAAAGGTAAGATTATTTTAAATCAAAGGTTGCCATAAAGCAATCTTTATATTGTATCAACCTGGGGTATGTAAATCTTTCATCTTAAATGAAATGTTGAGATAAATTTATTTAAGGCTTTTAAGTTTAAAAGAATCTAAAATTACCATTAATTAGGTTTAGGTAACAAAATATATTTGAAATAAATATATTGCTCACTGTCGGGTTGGCAGTGTGTAATAGCACCCAATTGTAGTAAATCATTAGAATTGATTTATTAATATTGAACTCCTCAAATTGAGAGAAATTATAAGATGGAATTCTAGTTTGGACTGGAGCAGATTGTAAAGGTATATAATGATAACCTTGGACCCAATCTAGTGTAACCATATCATCTATAATGATCTTCCAACTTAAGTTTCTAGCCAGATTACCTGCATATTGTACCTGTTGTGGAATTAGCATCTAGGCAAGCACGCTGGTAGTCCCTCTCGGGGCGATTCACAGGTGCATGTTTCAATGGCTTTTTGGTAAAGCTTCTTTGTCCGTCACGTGTACTGCTGGACATTTGTGCCCCCATGCATTGTTTGCTTTGTACCTTCTGTTGAGTTTGGCATGAAGGGTGTCTCCAGTTTCCCAAACAGTTGAATGTAGGTTTTGGTTTACTCAACAAAAATAGTTTTTGTTCTTATTATTTTAATTTTCACATAGGATTTCACCAAATAGGTACTTTATATCTTGGTATTGATTTAGCCACTATTGTAAATGATTGGACCAGAAGAGGTGTTAGTAGCTGCTTCCTTGTATTAGTCTCTCCATGATAATAATAATAAATGTTTATTTCTCACCACAATAATAAAGAATATATCATTTAAATGTTATTACAATAGCTTTTATTATTGTGGGAGACGGGTGCCTAAGGTAGGCTGTAAGCCTGTATTTCAGGCCACCAGGACTCCGCCTTTTATGGGATTTTTAAGGGATGTCAATATTTTAATACCATCACTGAGTAATTAGAAGGCTTCCGATACCTCATGTCCAGCTAAAACCTGACATGCCTGACCCAGGCAAGTCAGTGTAATGCCCAATTGTTATTGTTTGGTTTGTAATACCCTGATCTCGGGTATGGGCTGATTTAGTAATAGTGGCCTTGACCTCTGGGTTTAATTCTGGTGGACAGAAGTGGACAGTTTTTAGAAATTTTATATAATTTCAGGATATCCTTTATTTTTTCACTATCATTTAATACTTATAGTGTTTTCCCACCTTAGCCAATAAGGTTGTTGATATTTGGCCCATACTTATCCTCAAAGGGTTTATTACACATATTATTATATTAATTGTAATTACAGCCTTATCCACATTCTCCACATTGATAGATAAAGAACCTGAAATAGATACAGATTATCTTCCCGGAACCGTAGAGCAGTATACTACTTTGTAGTACATTTGCTAGGGCCATAAGCCTACCGCTTTGTGTCACGCACATTACGGTAGGGTATATCAGAATTGATATCTCGTATCAAAAACTGATCTTCGTGCGGAAGTATCTCGTACTGGCACGGATGGCGGTCAAGGTCGTCTTCTTCACATGTCAATTTGAATACGTACGAATAGCGTATACAGGAATCTCGTTCCATAGATTAGGAATCTCGTTCCATAGATTAGGAATCTCGTTCCATAGATTTTCTCGATATATGAGTCCAATTAGCTGTTCTTCTGACCTGGAAATAAGACATACTTACCAACATTTTCCTTTCCTAGTTGTTCCCAAGGGGTGTGGGAAGGGACGCATGAAGTGACATCCGATTGATTATCACGATGGGTGATTGTGATGCACTCGTTGAGCGTCTTATCCTAGATCGTGATCGAGTCCAAGATGTAGAATACCGGGAGCGCCGGCGTGAAGCGTGCCGGTGGCGTCGGCGTCGATGACTTATTTTCTTAAGATTTTTCTTCATTGTCGCGATTTCCTCCAATATAGCGTCTTGGTCCGAGCTAGGCATGGTGAGATGATACAGTGAAGTAATCCACAACACAGAAATACAATTTATTGAACACCACACACAATTTTACGCGGTAGCGCGAGCGCGCGAAGTCGAAAAGTGATTTGACAGGTTAAACGTCATTGCTGACAGCTAGACAATACTAGCTGCGTTGAATTTTGTTTTTTATGTTTTAGGACTCTAAAAAACTACGCGGCCGAGTTCGTTGGAGACGAATACTACCATGTAAGATAATTGTTTTCAGGATGAGCCGTGTAATAAAATTTGGTATTGATCTAAAAAGCCCTTAAGACGATTATTGAGGACCCTTTCAAAAATCTTAGAGAGTCCAGCACAGATATCGGCCTGTAGTTATTGACACAGAATCTGTTCCCTCCCTTATGGATGGGGTGGACTATAGCCTTTTTAAGCGCGTCCGGGAATACACCAGTCTGCAGGCAACGATTACAGATGAACGTTATTGGTGGAACCAAGACTTGACGGGCTGTTTTCAATAACACCGAAGATATTCCGTCCCAGCCCACGGCACAATCGTTGCGCAACTGAAGGATGAGAGATTCTACCTCAGCTTCGTCCACTTCCATAACAGCAAGAGAGTTGATAGGGGAGTTTTGAATGTGAACTCTAGAGGGGTAGGGCTGGTAGCTGGTCAGGGTTATTGGAGTATGAACCTGTGAAGTAATTTTATCGGCTAAGTTTTTTTCCACATTACTAAAAAAGTTGCACACCTCATTTACCGACGATTTTGGATCTTCTTTTAATTTAAGCAGCTCAAGAGGACTACCATTTGTTTTCTGCGTGTTGGTTATTTGTTTAATGGTTTTCCATAAGGCTTTTGGATTATTTTTGGCTTTCTCAAGCTCACTCGTTTCAAAAGCTACTTTTAATTTCCTGAGTAAATTATTGCAAAAATTCCGATATCGGGTGTAAGTAGTTTTAAGAATTAGGTTCTCCGGTGACTTTTTAGCTTTCATGTGCATTTTATCTCGATTTTTTATACATTTGAGGAGGCCAGGGGTTATCCAGGGCTTAATGTTTTTTTTTTTCCTAGGGATTGTGACTTGCTTAGAGTGTTTTGATATGACTGATTTAATTATGGTAATTAATTTGTTCATAGCTGCATTTACATCTTCAGTTTGGTATACTACTGTGAAGTCTGTATTTTCTAGTTCCAAGATAATTGCTTCGTAGTTTAGACGAGTGATGACAAAGGATGTTTTACGTGTAGGGTTAGCATTTGAAATTGACAAAATAATTGGTTTGTGGTCAGTAATATGCGATTCTAATACAAGTGTGATAGCTGGGAGATTAGATTTTAAAAGTATATGGTCAATGCAATGATCGAGCCGAGTGGGCATATAAAGGCAATATAAAGTTTTCTCTTCATATTGATAAATACCTAGTACCATATTGTTTGTCATTTAATATACGTACTCGTTCTAAATAATTGTTGTGCTACTTTAGGAGAATATACCTTAATAGAAGACATCTTGAGACCTCTGCTGTTTAACATCATTTGGAAAATAATGTTACCTTCGAGCCGGAATGCTGAATATTTGATAATGCGATACTACTAACTCACACAAACTTAACAGTACAATCTACCACCTCAAGACTTTAACATTTTCTTTGCCAGATACCAATTTTGACAGCACCAGCAATAAGGCTACGGCGTTAATGGAACCGAGAAAGTCAAAAGCTTTGGTACAGAAAATATCAAACGATACACCTGAATCTTCAAAACGTTAGGAGGAGTACTGATGCACTCCAACATTTCGCTATATGTAGGTCCAATTGTATTAGAGGTAAGTTTATTGCCATTAAACAAGGCACAAAACCAGGCTCCATTATAGAATCATCGTCCTTCTAGCCTATCCCAACTGTGTTAGGGTTCCAGTCTAACCTGATGCAGCTAAATATCAATATTTACATGAAGTGTCTTCCATCAGACCTTCGTAACCCAATTTCTGTGCAGTACCGTGGTCCTCAGGACTAGTTGTACAAACCCTGACAATCACTCTATCCTCTGGACATCGATTTTTGACTATCACTTAAAGACTGTCATAGGTATTAGTATGACAACTGGGACTGACGGTTTTATATGCTCTCCGAGGCATGAAGGGGCCTCGATTTGTTAACAATGGTCACCAATCCATAGACAGACTGCAGCTGGCGCAGCTTGCAGATCGGTTGATTAGTGCTTTTATTACTTAGCAACGAACCTCTGAAGCTCCAATGTGCTCCAAAAAAGTCCATTAGAACTTTGGTCTACCTTAGAATCGAAATCAGGGCTTATGAGTCTGCAGCCCTGCAGGTAAACAAAATATACTATTTTTAATTTCACCCCGTTTAATTAATATACTTAATATTTATGTCATATAAATAAAGTCCTCTTCGCTACATTATGGTATAATATCATGAAGGTATCTTACAACGTTCTCACAAAATAATACTTTTCATAATAAAATTTAATAAAGCCAAGCCTTGGGGGTAAAATCAGTAAGCAACCCATTTTCTTCATATTAATTAAATACCTATGGAGTTTTCGTTCCATAATAACGTGCTAAAACCTTTTTACGGTATGATTTATTAGTTTTACACGTAGCTTTTTTTTTATAGAAATTTTCTTGAGTTTTGCATTTTCTTGGTCCTTTGTCATCGTAATAAGTACGTATTTGATTAAATGTAGATTTATACGATTACCTATGTATGTAATTATGTTCTCCCATTTATTTTATTTTTTTAAGAAAACATTGCCTCGCAGCCTAATTTATGTGTGCCTACAAATAACTTATATACCTTACTGCTTTTAATCAGTCTTCAAGAATAAAATAATTATTTGTGCGTAAATAGAATAAAACATATGAGAAATCCCACTTTAATAACTTTGTGGCATATCTTTATAGTTAACCAGCCAATTTTCTATGGTAGCATTTCAGTTACATACTGTATCGAACAAATAATTGCCAAAATTGGTTCGTAAAAAACAAAGTTACGCGCGAACATTATTAGAAAAAATATTCCAGCGAATTTATGACCTCCGTTTATTTTCTGTAGTCAGTTCAAAATTTACTTAAGCATACCACTTATAATAGTAACCAGTTCCACTTTTTAGGCAACGGGAATTTTTTTCGTACACAAGGAACAATTTTTACTCACAAATTTCTAACGTTTCTCGTTTTCCACGAGAGATACCGAATGTGAAATGATATTATTATAAGTGTCTTGGGAAGATTTTTTGCTTCTTCATCGTACAAATCTATGTTAGTATTTACCCTCGATTGTGATTTTATTTCTGAGAGCTTTTCAACGACGTTTCCTTTTGAGAAGTCACTTTATGTTTTCAGTGTGTTGTCTTAGATAAATGTACCGTATCTACGTATAAAATTTTACGATGATTTTTTTTTTTAACGTTTATTTATAATAAAATACATGCATTTGAACTTATGCTAAACATCGCCAAACTGTGCAACAGTTTGTTGGCGATAGTAGCGCTCTTTTACTTTTAATACACTACACAAATTACATAACATAGGTAACACCTACAATAGATATACTTTTAATATTTATAATGGCCTCTCTCTCTCTCTTATTTTAATAACATGTATTTTGATACCGACTGTCTTTTTGTCGCAGTTATTAATATCACTTTAAGTGAGGTCCTTTTCTCAAGCATAATGCTAAAATTAGATACTTAATTATAATAATAATTCTTTAATTGAATAGTATGAAGTACAATGTTTTCAGCTGCCAATTTTTTATCTTTCCACATATAATTTGTGTTTATATTTTAATAATTTAATTAACGTTTAAAATACTCGTAGAGAATATTTATACTTTACAACAAAGGTATAATGAATGAGTTATTAATATTGTATGTGGTGTGGTCACTTATTTGAAAATTTGTTCCTTATGCATTTTTAACATAAAATCTTTTAATGTTAGTAAAACAACTAGTTATGACATTAAAAGTACCTAATAGGTACAGAGGCTATTACATCAAGCTACCACAATCTGTCAAATTTCTATGATAAATTTTAATATTTAATACAACACGATAAGGTTCATTTTCAATTGGGAAAATTTGACAGTTTTGGATAGCTTGACCTGCAGCTGGCAGGTTCCATACTTTCTACATATTTTATTCTGGATTTCGAAAGTCACTCCATTCAAAATAATATCTTGAACGGATTAACTTTCAAAATCCTATCATCAGGACTGTCAAATAAATTGGCATTCAATATTATAATTTAATCTGTCTATCCAACCGCAGTCTAAAGAAGCTTAGTTCTATAATGTTGCTTATCATATTCTCATAAATTTTACAATGACAATAAGGCAAGTCCTGAAAACCATTTGTTGGAAGCGCGTGAATACGAATAATCTAACAGTATAATAGGGACCCCAATAGTGGTCGCCGGGCCCAAGATTACAAGGATCATCCAAACCCTAATATTAGATCAATATGTATTAATATGGTTGTAATATCAATCCAATATCGTTGTTAATCAATAACTTTGATGTTAAAGTAAATTTGCTATACGAACAGTCTAGGCAGATATTTATTGCTTTACCGAACGGTGCCTCTACTATGATTTTACGCGATCGAGAGTCGCTATTGTTTATCGACGAATATTATGTTTTAAAAGTTCTGTTAGTCTGAAACTTTCATTATACTACTTTATAACTTCTTCTTTGTCAGCGTGAACTTCATAATTGTATATGACAATGGAAAAGAGATTATTCAGTCGTTATCTTAAGCTGATTTCGAAAGGACAGACTACTTAGGGTGAACTGAACTTTTATTAATTTATATATATCGTGGCTATTTTAATGTATCACTAGTAGGTTGTATGAGAGGGACTCGTAGCTAAGTTATAACTACGCTGATCAACTGATCTGCAAGAATAAGCCGCGGTCAGTCTGTGGATGGGTGACCATCATCACCACCACCATCTTACATCTAGACCCTTCCATGTCTCGGAGAGTACGCAAAGCCGTCGCGGTTCTCATGCGAACACCTATGAGAACCTTTATACTGACACTGTTGACTCATGTCTGAAATAAAGAATTTGAATTTAGTGGTAGTCAGAAGCCCAAAAAGCCTGACAACTAATCAATATTGCCCAGAAACCGAGTTGTGGAGATCTCATGGCAGTAACTTTGGGTAAATTACTGATATTCAACCGCATCTGGTTAGGCTGGAAGCCGACATCGAAAGGACTCGGTAGTTGATGACTAGTAGGTTGAATAAATGTGTCATATTAAGGTAGTACAGACGTCAGTAGGTCAAGCTATCCGAAACTGTCAAATTTTCCCAATTGAATCTGAACCTTATTATTTTGTATTAAGTTGAAAATCAATCAAAGAAATTTGACAGATTGTGGTAGCTTGATGTGCTGGCCACTGTACAAACGAGAACTTGTTTGTAGTATAAATTCCACAAGTAATCTACTGAAATGTATTCAGCATGCTGTTAATGACCAGAAATTGGGTTCTGAAGATCTGATGGGATCGTTTCGTGTAAAATAATCAAGATCCGACATTGTCCAGAAAAGACTAGGAAGACGATAGAAGAAAATGTTTTATTTTTTCTATTCTATTCAGCTTACTATTTTCGCCTATGGTAGCTGTTTGTGTCGCATTTCAATACTGATTTTGGTTTTGATTGTATACCGAATGTGAATTATAATTTGTCGGTAAAACGATTATAACCCAGAAATCGGGTTGTGGCGGTCTGATAGTAGTCGCTTCGGGTAATATACTAATATTCAGTCGCATCGGTTATAAGACGACCTATATACAATCGGAAAAAGCCTATGAAGCTTTTTCCATATGGAAAAGACAATTTTTAGCAAGGTCCATTAAGAAATACCAAATATTTAACAGCTAGGATAATAAGAAAGTCTACAATAATTGCTCTGTTTAGGAGAAAAGTTTCCTTAAGGCACGAAGTTGGAAACTCTGTTAGGTCCCCTGACACCTGAGACTATAATTTGTGGCTCACGAAACATTAAAGAAAGTTTTAGCCAAGTTATTTGTTTAATGGAATATTTTATTTGATTGTTGCGTCCATCTTTAATCTTTGTAATCGTTTTGATATTGAACAGGTCATTGCGTCTCTCTAGTTATGTCGAAGTAATCGATGCTGGTTTAATTATCAGACTCATTTAGGGTCTCATTATTGGATACGGGTGGACATTTGAATGAGATAGGTTAGGCTATATTCCAATCTAACCTAATATGGGTTTGCAGACTTCCTATGTTGAGAAATAATCTCAGGCATGCAAGTTTCCTTACGATGTTTTCCTTCACCATAAATATTTAATTTTACGTAACGTACATGATTTTGGCAGGGTGGTCAGGGTTGCGTATGATTATAAATTATTGTTACATGTCATGTAAAATAAATATCTAAACCAAGTAAAAATAACACCCATTATCAGGGTCAGAAGACCACCGCTCAAAAGACCAATATCAAGGAAACTACCAAAATTTTCCAGACAGGCCCAAATTTTCCTTAGAAGAAAGTAATTATTAATTAATCCGTCTCTTAACAACACATGCTGTGAATTATTAATCTTAGTAATTGTAGCTGACCTCATATGGCATGACCTTTCACATTACCAAACATACTCCGGTCACAGACTAAGGGCAGTGTTATTAACATTGGCGGTGAGTTATTATAATGGAATAATAGATGCGATAAATCTTTGTGGAGTATCTGTGGCCTCTGGCATATGACATGATGGGTTTCAGTACGTCAGATATGAGGTGTCTCTACAACTATGGTGTTTTCTTTAAAAGGTCAAGATTTCCCTACACTGTAAAATACATAATATGATAAGCACTGAATATTGTTACTGTCTGGACTTTAACTCAAAGCTGTTATTGCTCTTTCTTCAAAAGGTCAGTTCAGATTTAGCCCTACATTGTAAAACTCATAGGTATCTGATTAGCATAAATACTGTTCTTGTCTGGACTTTCAAAAAGACCATGATTCTCTGAGTTTGTTTCGGCATTCCTAAGAAAATTATTGGAAAGCTATCACATGGACCTAAATAGTATTTGCTAACAGTGGATTTGCAAACGATGTCCCTAGAACATTCGTGAGTAGGCGTAATAGAAGGTAATGGGCCTGGTTACCATTTTTTACCTTTTGTACAAGGTAAAAGGCTTTACCCTGTACTTACTTTACCCTGTGACTTATTAATGTCATCGTATAAGGAAATTACATTTTCTTCCGATAACGATGTGTAATATAATTTACCTTAATAAGTGCTAGCATGTATCCTCTAACGTACATGGAAAGATATATTGTTTAAAGGGATTTCCTCATACCAGGGTGTCCTTTGAAGTTTGGCTTAAGTTAAAGTAAATTAGCGATAAAGAGAGAAATATTAATCAGTGGATATTATCTTCCAGCTTAGCGTGTTTTTTAATCAACTACACTATACTTCTTTTATTATTGACAAAGTTTTGCAGATTTTATATTATTTGTGAAATTCCTATTTGAATTATGTAAAAAATCCATCAATACAATGATGGAATTTTTCATGAAAAATTTGGAAGTCACAATAAAAATGCAAAGGACTAGAAGCAGTAAATTGGTTTCAATCTCTGCTGTGAAAATTCTACCTTCAAAATTACTTAGTACTTCAAACCTATGAGGCATTATAAACCTCGATATAATATACGCTAGCAAAACACATCTTGAGAAGTCAGTTGTTAAGCCTTATTCGCGCATTAAATTCACTGAAGACATTGTTACCCTTCCAATCCGAACAAAAGTATGTGGTGGTATCGACCAAAACGAACACTGTGATCAGAGAGTTTTGCAAGCAATAAAGATTACGAGTCTAACCCAGTCTTGTTACTTACTACGTTATTAACGTAAAATTATGTCACAAGTACTATCTCAGATTTTAAAAAATCGCTGGCTCTTCTACTTTACGCCATAACAATAACACATGTTGTCGAGATAAAATCCAGAACCCGGTTCGGTGTGAAAGTGGCTTATTACAGTCAAATAAGGCATTATAATAAAACAAGTCATTGCCATGCCTTTGAGCGTACGAAAACCGTATGTGTCACTTAGAGCGAAGCTCCGCTTTGAAGTAAAAAATTGGCAAAGAAGGACTGAAGTAGAAGGTTAATTCCATAGCATTTTGCTTGTATAAGCAGTTAGAAAATTTTCAAGTCTCATAGAGTATTAAGACAAGACATAAAATCTGCACTATTCTAGTGGTCAAAATTGAAACTGCAGCGCCTGTAGACAAGTGGTAATCTGACAATCGAATCGACGAACGAATAGAAACAAAAAGTATGGAAATGACATAAACTTTCGACAATTCGGGCGATCATAGATGTCATTCCCATACATTTTGTTTCTATTCGTTCGTCGATTCGATTGTCAGATTGCCACTTGTCTAAGCCCCCTGATTATTAGAATCTGTGTTCGATTCTTATGTCAGTCAAAGTAATAATTGAGTTCTAAATATAAATTTCTCAGAAGCAGCTCAGAGTTTGGGTTTCTGCTATTATTATAAACTTGACCATATAGCAGAAGACCCCCAGTTATATATAAACCATACTAGTACCTCTGCTTACTACTTGCGGATATAGGTGTGATGATGTTATGTTATATTGAGCCATATAATCTCATTCTAAAATACCGTAAAGGTTCTTCCTCAGAGGTGCAATATATGCCTTTATTTCGACCAATGATTTTTGCGATGATGGTTGGTTTATCCTGCAATTCCCCTACACTACTGTGATATTCAAGCCAATAATTACTGCGATACGTTACAATTCGGAGATCTAACGGTCGGTATTTGTATTTACCAACCGGTGCTCAAATTTCAGCCCGTATTTCTCTCTGGGTAGCTATAAAGGTCTACATGTCTTACTTAAGTAATCAGTTTATAAAAAGTTTTACTACTGGTGTAAACTAAATTCGCTCGCTCGAGAAAGTTCGATCGCTTTAGATCCGTAATCTGTCCTTATTATAATTATTTAGCCGTAGTCGTCCCACTGCAGGGTAAAGACCTCCCTACTCTCCTTCCATTACTCAGGTACAAGGCTATTTTGGGCCAATCCTTCCAGAAAAAGTCAAGGTCATCCCCATTTCCGTTTAAGCCTGCCGAACTGTCGCCTACTGTTTTGTGGGAACCATTAGGTACTTTGTTAAGCCTCTCCTTACATTATCTAAATATAGATTTAATCCTAAGCCTTCATAGTCAGGAAAAGGCTCAGTAGAACAGACTGAATATTTATATCTTCGACTACTTTAGGATTCAATTATACAATAGCAAAGATCCGCATTACCACATTATAACAAATAAGAGTACCTACAAATTCTTACGACCAAAACTCAGCACAATCGTTTCCTGTCATAATTGGATCTACTGTTCTTTCTATACTGTGAAACATAGAAAATGCAGGATAAGTAAACCAGTGTATTAAGTGTACTGATGTGTTATAACGTCATCAAAGAGTGGAATGGGGCAAAAATAACAAGAATGTTGTGAGCGCGTTATTTGTGACTTTATGTTGAACATTCATTTTGATATTGGATTTTGAAATATTGTTGAGTATTAAAAGGTCATTATTAAAGTACAATTATTATCCATGTTGATATGTATCGTAAAAGGTTTTTTTTTTTTCAACCTCAGTATAACTTAAATTTTTAATTGAAAGAGTTAGTGTTCCAGAAGGAAAGGTCAAAAAACAGTTAAGTTCTTAATAAATACCTTTACGAAATTAAAACTCACGTTTCGGTTTAAAATAATTTTGATATAATTTTCAATAACGTGTATAAATTTCGTCTGTCCGTGGTAGTTCTTAATAATATATTACTAACCTGCAATATTGAAGCATCCGAGCAGTAGTGTCCATAGGGACAGCACTCGAGTTGGACTGGCCCGAAGATAATTCTCCATTTTACATTTTCCGAGGCACTGCACAAATATCCCAACACTTCACAAAATCTTGTATATTACATTTCGAATAATATTTTCCCGTATACTGTCACGTTTGCATATTCTGTAACAAAGAAATTTTTATATAAATCATGTGATTTTTTTAAGACAGCTCCCGCACTGAATACTTTACAAACATACAATTATTAACGGACACAAATTACATTCAGACTCGAAACATTGTGTGAATCATACAGAGTTTTGTGTCGGGTGGCATAGAAGCCACCACAATCAGTGCAGGTGGTCCACCCACCAACACGTTAATCGCTACACCAAATGTCCATTAAATGTTAAACAATTAAAAATAAGCTCTAATCTACTAGATTTTATTATAACAAGTATCATAATTATATTTCCATAAATGCCTAATACAAATAAAAGAGGTAAAAATGAAAGCAGATAATAATTATGATGAAAAGATAAATGATAAATGATATTTATTTCTGTAAATAGATCTTTTAAAGACACTTTTACAAGTCAATATTTAACAAAATTTTTTTAAGCTAGATGGCAGCGGCATTTCCTAACTGACGACCTCTGAGAAGAAACGCCGAAACAAACTCAGAAAATCATAGTCTCTTTTAAAGTCCAGACATAATAGGTATAATAACAAATATGTGTCTTACAATGTAGGGCAAAGTCTGAAATGGCCTTTTGAAGAAAGAGCCATAGCGGCTTTGAGTTGACCAGTCCCAACCGACGGCACGCATGCATCAGTCATTGTGTGTGTAAGGCATGAACTATAGGAACTAACTCCTGAAGTAGTACTATTACTGGTATGTATAATGGTCCAGTAAAAGTTTGAAGATTTCAAACTAGGTATTTAATAAATAATAATTATATGCGTTATTTCAAATTACTATTTGTACCTGAATGATGCCCCATCTAGTCGAATAAATATTATTATTATCAAATTGTCGTATAAATGATTTATACGACGATTTGATGACTTTGACTATAATTATTGACTTTTAGTATTACAACAACAACAATGATAAAGTATTAATCTTTTAAAATTAATATTTTATCTGATAGCCTTGCAACACAAGTTCTACCTACTACGTGTCCAGTATACCTGGGCTTACGGAAAAATAGAGAACTACATTATAATGTACTGATTTTTACATATTGCTTTCTTTCTTCGCAAACAACGCTGCTTTGAGGTATCAAGTTATACTGGCTATTTTAAAATGCTATTAATTTATACCAAGGCTATTAGTCAGCCTTCTCGCTTTGCAAATTCATTAATTCAATATTTTAATCCTACGTTCATTAACGATTATAAAGATCTTTGAAATAAGTTTTTGTAAATTAAAAAGGTTAACAAATAAGGCACACAAAAATATTATCTGCTCATAGTTTGGTTTGTGGCCGGTTAACAACAATAGGCTCAGCCCCTATTGTCATGGGACCTAAAACCTAAAGTTATATTTTTACTTGTTTGAGCTGATCTTAAAATTTATGCAAGATGAACTTTCTTGTCCTTGATCAGAACAATATGCACATAGATTTTTCATTATCCAAGTTTATACAACAGCATCGGTGCTCTTGGGATCAATAGATAGGGCATGTTCCCGGTCATCAATCTTCATATTTCCTGAAGAACGCTTGACAATAACCATTCGTCTTACTAAATTGCCGTCCATGTACCAATTTCTAAGGAATCTTCGATTTCTATAGGATCGGTAATTTGGCTGACAATAAAATACAGGTAAAAAAACTTTGAGCATGCGTTTTCGAGGTATTAGTACGATTCAATATCATAAACAGTGGCATATAATATTGCGGAAGTCTCTGGAGGAGACCTGTGTTCAGCAGTGGACCTCTTGTGGCTGATGTGATGAAAATGAGTATCCTGAGGTATTTTTTTTAATAGGTATTAATACATCTGTATTAAAATTTAATTAATGACATATCTATTAATACATACTTATATGTGTAGTTTTGGCTTGATATCAGCATTTTATTTTTTCTAATATTGAAACAGGTTTTTAAAATGTAATATTTTCATTGACCAAATAAAGTAAAAGTATCTTTTCAAATTATATATTATTTACTACGATACTTTTTTTTTAATTACAACGCTGCTAATTTCTATATAATACCTGAATAAAACCACTCGTTTCAGTTTGGGAAACACAGGTAGAAACCACACAGTAGATCGAGTACTTCCCACTTCAATCATGGACAGAAATAACTTCGTACCTCCTTAAATAGTATTTAGTTTTTACACAACCAGTTATTCACGAACCAAAATGTACTAGAACCACGCTATTCTGAGAATGGATTAGTTTACATTAGTAGACATAGATTTAGTTCTGTATTTGTGGTCTGTAGATAATTATATCTACACGATGTTCAAACTGCCTCGTTAGTTAAAACGCTATGCTAGAGGTCCTGGGTTCGATTCCCAGGTTTAGCAGTGTTACTGGGATGTTCTATGAAATCTCAGTAGCAGTTACGAGTGTGTATTCGTGCCCGGTTAATGGCAATAGGCTCACCCCCGATTACATGAAACCTAAACATACCGTCTAACTGTGGGTGTAGAATTAGTACACCTCTGCCTATCCCTTCAGGGAATACAGGCGTGATGGTACGTCATAATTTTCAAAAACAGACGAAAAAATCTTTAATCTTCTTAGCGATTTGAGGGATACCTATTTAAAGTTAAATATTTATTTATAACTATAAATATTTAAAAAACTTTTTTAAGTATTCCGATTAACGCATTTCACGCAGATTTTAACAAGGCGTTTGATAAACTGAATCATCATTTGTAATCTATGCTATTTATAGATAGTAAAAAATAATATAAATACATATTGGGGTAGCTTGATGTGCTGGCCTCTGTATATACACTGACGTCTGTAGGCAGAAACTAAAGTACGCCACTTGCTACGATAGTCTAAAATAATTTAAATGTAGGTACTATCTTTTAAACGTACTATGTTTTTATTAAAAATAAAAATGTATGTGTAAATGTGAATAAAGGGAAAAATATCTGTAAAATTAATAAGGGATAAAATGTTTGTAAGTATGTGGTAGATAAATAAATAAAAGAAATCGAGAAGAACACACAGTGGTACGATTTCTGTTCTGATTTAAAACACATGGAGTTCTTCAGGGATTTTATCTGGGCCCTATAAATGTTAACGCCTTTATTAATTACAACACAAGTTATACTTGTAATTCAATATTGTAACTTTCACTACGATTAATTGATGACCGAAATAAATTAACTATCAGTGTATGAATTGAAATAAAACTACTTTTTACGAATTTTATCGCGTATTATTAATCCGTAATATAATTTAAATAATATTGATATTATTAATCCGTAAAAAGTAGTTTTATTTCAATCTATAATATTCGCGTAAATGTCAGGAATCAGTAAAATCACAGACAGCTTAAAGCATACGGAAAAAAAAAGTGTGGGAGCACTGAAACTAGTCATATAAACCATTCCTACAAACATTGAACAAACTAAGCGAACTAACAGCGAGACTAAACTGCAAAAAAAAACTGTTAAGCCTTAAAAATATGCAAAAGCACGCTCCGGTTAACATTTGCATAAATCTATGTTTTTAAAATAATATAGCATTGTAAGCTCTCTTTCCTCATTTTCTAAATGTTATTTTATCTTGAGTTTGTTTAATCATGAGTTGATTTATTTTTAATATTATTATCGATCGAGGTAGTATGTAGTTAGGCTATGTTCCTTAAAATCAGAGGTTCTGGCTTCAAAATCTGTTAATGTGTCTTCAATACTGGTGTACTCGCTGTATCTTGTTTTTTGTAACTGTTTCACAAGTATTTAATAAAACGAGTGTAACCTATCTAACATTACCAGCACCTTTTATTATTATGCCCACAACTTGTCTTCCAAACGCTAGCTTTTGAGCGCGAAAAGATTCACAAGCATTCACTAAGCCGGACAATTTCTCAAACGTCATTGGCCGTTGTTTCCTTTAGTTCATTAAGTATTTTCATCACAGCTCCAATGGCGTCGCGTTAAGAGTACCCTCGGGCCGCAGTTGGGAACGCCGCTTTTTCTTGAATTTTTAACATCACTTTAGTGCTTTGGTACTATTCATAAGCGACGCTTCTATTTCATAATGCACTGTATTTTCTAAGATACTGAGTGCAAAATGCAACAACTGCGTTGTTTAAGTTATGTATGCTACTTAAGTTGGCAGTGTTGATAAGGTAATGCGATAAGTTTGTGGTAGGTACTTTTAATGGAAAATTATTGTATTAAAAAGTCCATTGTAGAATGTTAATTATTTATTAATTAAGTGTACTCAAGGAAACGTGATCGTTTATTTTATAGTTAAATTACGTTTTAATATTCAGCTACATATGCCATTATTCCATAATAAAAATACTGCAAACATATTTTAAATAACCTATAAACGTTTTTAATTATCTTCAAACCATTTCATTCCATTTTTAAAATAAAAACACAGAACTCTGTAAAACGTAATTCTAATAACTTACCAAGATTCATATTTACCATTTAGGAAATATGAAAAACGTATGAATTAATTAATTCTTAATTACAAAATTTTATAGAAAGAAAATCTTCTCTTTAAACAATGTACATTCTGTTTTCTTAGGATTCTTAACTATTAAAAACAGAAAGATACAAGGGAAGATACTGCACATCACTGATCTTATATCGCAATAAGATACTCACTCAGCATGATGCAACAACGCATTAAACTGCAGCAACGCTGATTTTCAGTGGAGCCTAGATGACGTGTGACATCTTTTCATTAATGCTTGTATAAGTTTATTTCAAATAAAAACTTTTTAATTAGAACTTTCAATATCCCACGCCGCCCCGCTCATGACGTGTCCCATACAAAGTTGTGGTGCTATAGATATACATAATGTAAAGATGATGTACTTTGTAAGTAAGATAATGGGCTGTTGTTGGATGTAATGATTTCTTACGTGAAAACGGACCTGGAAGATATATTACGACAGATATTTTCAGCACCACTTAGAACCTTTTTGAGGGCTTTTAAACAGGAATAATGCTTTTTCACATTGTTGTTGAGTTCTTTTTATTCATGTATGTTCTAATTTTGATTTAGAGAGTACTTTGAGGATCTAAAATTGTATTTATGTTTTGCCTTTTTTTTTGATTGATCGGCCATTACGAGAGCTTTTATGAGGTTGAAAGAAAACTTACTACGGATATTTTCACAACGAAATTTACTTCAAGTAAATAAGCTGTTACGTAAAGCTTGTTTATTCTTTTTCAGATGATTATATTATATGTAGAAGAAAATAATATTCTTTCACAGGTCCTCAAAAATTTACGAAGATTATCAGTATTTCCAAATTTTTTATTTTGAGAAGTTATAGTCTTTTACTTTTCGTACTGTCAGATGTTTTATTAAATTAATAATTTCTGCCCGTGACTTTGCCTGCGTGGACTTTATCTGGATAAAAAGTATTGAGATTGTAAGTTTTATGAAATTTTTAAATTTTCTGAGAAATTTTCTTAATTTTTCTTTCCGTAAGGACCTTCTACACATTCATTCATTTTTATATTAGATAATGACTAAGCCAAGCAATCACCAAGCACGGTAATCTTTCAAAATTACAAGTTTAAATCATACACAGAGAACATATAAAAGATAACGTCGCAAAATATTTCTACGGAGTCAAAGAACAAACCCAACTTGACTAAAAAACTATTAATTCAAGCAGTTATTCCTGTATTATTATCTTTTATCTGCATTATTGAATTGCAGAATTGCTGAAATGCATCAAGTTCTATGCAGGGAACTGCATTTTGAAGGCGTATAATTGCGTCGGCGCCCCAAGAGAGAATACGAAATTTAATGCGCACTCAGCAGAAATATTGGAGCCTGAAATTTACTAAGAATGGAAATAAAGCTTTAATATCGATGGGAATTTTCTTTATCCCTTTCTGTGATTGATTCGTCTTTGTTCAAATGTGTTTGTACGTCTTCTTATAAATAATTTGGTGTGTATTTCTTAGTGTCGAGATTTGTGACATCTGTTTCAATTACTTCGAGCGTATCTTTCATTTTTACGTGTAATGAAGCTGTATTACTAGAATTGTATCGTTGATGTTAAAAATAAATTTATTTGAATATGTCTGAGATTTATCTGAAAACATATGTGTCTTTTTAATGGCGAGATAATAAATTGGATCGAGCTCGTTATCGAGCTCGTTTTGAGTTTGGAACTGGGTTTTTATAGATGAAAGATCTATTATCTATTATTCACACTCGAAAGTTGTGTCATAAAAATAGCACTACTGTAAAAAATTTAACGAATTTCAAACTAAAAATTCACGTGAAATCTGAAACTGCTATAGTGATTGGAATAATAGGTCCAACATTTGTATTTTTTAACATAAATATTACGGTAGTCTACTAAAACAAAGCTTTGATATTTATTTGATCATATAGCATACTATTACTAGTACTGTAAAACACTATGATTTACCGAGTAAAACTATGTTTTAAACTTGAAACGTTGTTGTTTACCATTTACGTTTGTTGTACCTCGGTTATTTTTTTTCTATTTCTCAGCGTAATGTTATTCAAGAAGTTAACAGTTTGGAGCCTCAAAAATAAGATGAGCCACCGTAAAATTTATCTTAACTGGCACCTGCATAAAAATACATTGGAGTGAAACCTTTTTTAGATAGCGAACACAGTACTCGCCCGTCTTCTCAGTATTATCACGAAGTAGAATCTCTTTATGGGTGGCGGCTATCTATGCGTTTAATCCACTTTCTCTTTTTATCTTAAGACAAGTGGAATAGGTCGCCGTCCTTTGTCCACGACCCCTGATAACAGGGTGACCTTTTTTCGTCTAAGGTTTATTAAACAAAAATACACCTGTGCAGTGTTGAGACAATTGTGGAGATTTCATTAAATTCAATGGAGGGTTCGTAATTGGAATTTTTGTCAGGTTTTTCTTTTTTTTTATTATTTTGATGGAAATTACTTTGTTCCCCATAGAGTTGTGAAGCTCGATGAGTCGCCATGATAGCGGTGTTAGTTAGTTTTTACTTCTGCGCTTTAGTTTAATGTTTCTTTAGGAGGACAATAGGGCAAAAAAATATTAGGTACGATTATACAAGAAACAATCTAGCTTTTAATTGTTTTTTTTCACTTGAGTCCAGGGATTTAAGGGATAAATTTTCATCGTTAATAAATACTAAGTTCTGCGGCCTTGCCTCTGTTAGCAATAAGTATAAATTTACTATTAATAATAATCATTTATTTCAGACACTAAAATTCAGTCCATATTTTTATATAGATACCTACAATTAAATTAAAATAATATAAATAGTAAATAACGAAATTAAATAGTAAATGAATTAAATCATGTCAGAATCATTTCATTCATTAATCATTCATTTACTACCTGCCCCAAGCTTGATATATGGGTGCATGTAAGGCCTGCCAGTGCTGCATGAACGGCCCGTCCAACCTGCTGGCAATAACTGAAAGGAGACCGTTGCGGCTGCCCCGCACTCTACTCGCTATCGAGGTGGCCCTCTTGCGCATACTGGCATAAAAACAGTCAATGCGGACGCTCGCGAACATTCCCGATGCGCTGCAGAAGCGAGACATCCGGAGCAGCGCCCTCAGCGCGTTGTTATACTGAACGCGCAGAGCACTGTAGGATCTCTGCAAATATGACTATTGTCCCGGCTGAATTATTTTCACCAATTTCTATTGATTTGTGCTACTTTTCTTTTCGCTTACGATAGTGCTTTAAAATTACAGAAATTGATAATAGAGTAAGTCCGAATTAACGAGCCTTCACAAGGTTTACCCATCAAATAATAGGACAATAGACAGCCTCAAGGCATTGAAAAATTACTTTTTCCTTATTTCAATACACAATTCAATAATAATTAATAAAATCTCTCTTCCTGAAATAAATAAAATGATGATGTATTACGATGAGTTTTTTTTGTAGGCAATATACATTGTTTACAAAAAAAGACTAAGCTTAAAACAATAATAAATATCCTGAAGATTCTTATGTATTGAAATTGACAACAATAATTATGAAGTCAACGTTAAAATATGAAAAAGTTATTCAAGTTACAAATTAATTTTCGCCGAAACATGTACATATAGCTTGAGAAATAAACGCAGCATTACTATTGAAGTAATTAATTACTTACGTAACAACATGAAGGCAACGAGACAGCGCCGAAGTTGGGGTTGGGGTGGCGACACACTGCAGAATTTGAATAAAAGGGGGGATGAAAGATGAGCGAGCGAGTCCCTGATAGTGTAACAGAAACCTTATAAAATTATACTAGTACTATTACTATATATATATATAAAATTATACTATGACTGCCTCATTAGTCTAGTGGTCCTAAGCGCGACTGCTACGCTAGAGGTCCTGGGTTCGATCCCCAGGTCGAGCAAAGTGTTATTGGGTTTTTCTATGAAATTCTCAGTAGCAGCTCGGAGTCTGGATTTGTGCCCGGTTAATGGCAATAGGCTCGCCCCCTATTACATGGAACCTAAAACATACCGGCGAAATGTGGGTGTACATTAGTACACCTCTGCCTAATCCTTCGGGGAATACAGGCGTGATGGTATGTATGTATATGTAGTACTATTAGCTCCCTAAATGTTAGTGCGTCGTGGGGATATCATTGCGCCCTAAAATCATAATCAGGTTCATATGGTATGGTTAGTTACATTATCTTTTGCTGTATTGTGTCGTGGAATCGAATATACCGATGTTTCTAATGCATCATAGCACGTTACAATAATAATAATATAATATTTATGGGACATTTTACACAACACCATCTAGTCCCAAACTAAGCAGAGCTTGTACTATGGGTACTAGACAATAATTGATATAATACTTAAATACTTTTTTTTTTAATACATCCGTATAATACATAAGAAACACCCAGACAAACACAAATACTCATTGAAATAAAACTACTTTTTACGGATTTTATCGCGTATATTGATATTATTAATCCCGACGTTTCGGACCCTTTACAGCGTCCATGGTCACGGGTGGATGTCTACCCGTGACCATGGATGTAGATTTATTTCAATGTATAATATTCGCGTAAATGTCAGAAATCAATACAAATACTCATGTTTTATCCACATAAATATTTGTGTCCTGTGGGAATCGAACCCACGACCCTATGATCAGCACTCGAACCGCTAGACCACAGAGGTCGTCCTATCGTACTATAATACGCCGGGTCGGCTAACATGTATTTCACGACATAATTTAGTCGTCTTCTCATACCGTCTTTAGCTATAGTTTCGGCAAAAAGAAAGGAACGATACATTTTTTTTATGAGATAGGGGGCAAACGAGCAGACGGATCGCCTGATGGTAAGCGATTTTGTTGCCTTTGTCCAAAAAGCAACACACCTTATATATTTCTCCCAAATTTTCCCTTAAAATGTAAGCTGATCTCACGACACTACTACATTTTATGATCTTAACCCGAAAGTGTAATATCAACTTAAGAAAATTTGGAATTTCACTTAGCACATCTTACATATAAAATGGAAAATATTCTTTCTCCTGATTTTCTGTTCTTGGCTGGAAAATATATCAAAACCGTGAGAACTATTTTGGTAACTACCTAACCTCTTGACTGCTCGATCCTGTATTGCAAATTTTCGGATGTCTAAATAACGGAACAATTATACAACCCTGTAGCTTAACATCCAAATACTATGACGTCACTGTATACACTTATCGTCATCATCATCATTCTCCTGTCTTTATCCCAATTTACGTAGTGCAGTTATACATCTTTATTTAATGTATACACTAATATGATATACTAAGTTCAACAATTATGTTCTGCATGACGAATTAGTCGATGTATGATGATGATATATGGTAGATAAATGTATATGATAGATGTATACATAGTCTGCGCGGAACTTAAGGTATTTCTTTGAGTAAATATTACTTCCAAAATTCTGTCACTACTGTATTTTGCCTACAAGTGTATCGCAAACCTTAGGAATTACGCGAGAATTCGTTACGTGAACGCACGTCTCGTGGCATAGACGCACCTGCGGTTGACAGCCTCATTTGTTTGCCAGCGCTGAAAGCTTGAGCCGGCTTGTGTACGCAGCCATCAAACGATACCAACTTCGCGTAAATTGGTTCCGGGTGTTAGAGTATACACTGCATCAGTTTCTGTAGCTGCTGAGATGTGAATTAACAAGATGAGATATGGTGTTGTGTAGTTTTTAGGACCTTTCGATGTTTGGATGACATCACACACCCTAATGTCAAACGCATGCCTGAAATATTTTCATGACGTGTGTGAAATCAATCAAGATTGGCTCGTGTCTAAATTATAACTGATCTGGAAGGTCAGTCGCTAGCCGCGGTCAGTCTGAGGATGGGAGACCATTCTTAAAGCATAGAGACCCGTGTTGTGACCCGAAGAGCACGTAAAGCGGTCAGTCCTGGTTATCATGCGAACACTAATGACAATCGTTATGGTAGTCAGAAGACCAAAAAGCCTGACTACCAGTCTATCCTCAGGATATCGGTATTGCCTAGAAATCGCTTCGTATAAAATACTGATATTCAGCCGCATCTGGTTAGACTGGTAGGCGACCCCAACATAATTGGGAAAAGGTTCGGAAGATGACGTGTGAAGTCAATCATACCTCACTATGCGAATATGTCATTTTTATCATTCTGTTCGTCATGTCAACGCCAAAAAATGTATTTTCTTCCATTCATCAGGCACGTATCTTTCATTCTTAAAATAACCTTGCCCAGCAAAGAGACACGAATTCATTTTGTTATCAAATTTTCAAATTTACAGCGTTTTAAAATTTATCTAATTTTTAAACGGAAAGATTTCATTATCAAAGGCCAAAGTGGTACTGATTCGTTGATGAACCAGCGGAACAGTATCTGCAATAATATTGTATAGAATGCTCGTAATTCACGTTCAGGTGAGCAGGATAGTATCCGATAGTCTAATAACATTAAACTACCCGGATCGCCTCATTCAGCAAACCACTACGCTGTTACAGCACGCACATCGGTTTACATCGGAATTACGTACCTGCTGTAGTTTACTATGGAACGGTAATTCGACGAATTAATGGTCTTTGCTCAGGATTGGATTTGTAGCCGATAAATAGCAACACAAAAATAGTGAAGATTATTTTGATGAGAAGCCCAGAAGTACTATCCATTACACAATCATCACCCCTGTATTCTTCAAAGGGAAAGGCAAAGGTGTACTTCTATACACCCACAATTCGCCTAGGGGGCGAGCCTACTTCTATTATAAGCTCCGAACTCCAAGCTGCTACTGGGAATTTCACAGAAAGCTCCAACCCAAAGAACCCAGGACACACCAGTCACGCTTATATGACAACAAGCCTAATTAGGCAGAAGTGCGCTGATTAAAAAAACCTCCTGTCTTGGGAAACAAACCCTGAGTAGCAAAGGACCAACGTCTCCAACATAAAATATCCCTAGACTCGAAACAAATCTCTGTGTATAGCAAAAATTGTATCGGGTAGTCATCGAATCCACGACACTTAGCGCAATGTTAGCAGTGCTACACAAAAAGTGCTGTAAAATCCCTTTAAATACATATAACCTATTTCTTCTTAAACAGTAACAAATATTCTACAAGTAGGTACATGAAACAAAGTCGTTGAACGCTAGATAATAAATAAAACAGTACGCAATAGACCTTCAAAAACTATAGTTCAAAATGTAGGTAAAGTGGTCCCACATGACATATACAAGTGAATTATTTATGATGATTTTATCGTTTCGTCGTTTGTGTTTTATAACTTACCTACTAAATTATTTATTCTATGGAACCATTTTACAAGGAGGCCAGTAGCTTCATGAGCTGAATTTGAGTTTGTACGGAAAGGTACAGCAAACAATGGTTTGATATACAGCCTCTACACTGTTATTTTTTTTTGTATTTGTCATAAAGGCGGTAACAATTTCAAAGTTACACATTTTACCGAATGAAAAATCAACTTCAGGTGCTAATAGTAGACCACACTTCTAAAACTTAGTAGTAGACTAGTGGTCTCAGCAGCTTAGTAGGCTAAAGCATCCGGTGTATTTATCCGGAAGAACGCAGGTTCGAACTTTGTCAGAGATTAAATGTTTCATAAGATAAAATTTACATCTACATTGTGTCAAAACGCACATGTTGTTAGTGGCTTCAGAATATATATTTTTTGCCAACTATAACTATTCTTGCCAATAAAAACTAGTCTCATTTTTTTGCAAGGAATAAACTGGTTTCCTTTCTTCTTTCTATGTATCCACGGTGTTACCAGCGTTGATTTCGTTTTTAACCACGGTGACAATTCCCAATATTCTGTACATTCTTCTGGACAAACCGTTTATGAAGCAAATCTATACCAAAACGCGGTTGGCTGATGATAGCTAAAGACATCCGCGTTCGGATACAGGTCTGTTTGATAAACCTTAATCGTTCTAAAACAACGTAACTGTAAAAGTGAGAGAGAAAATATTGCTCTATCTGCTTTGCATCACTAGTGAGGTCGTACAGATTGTAACTATGAGTACTATGTACAAAGGCCAGCACATCAAGCTACCCACAATCTATCAAATTTCTTTGATTGATTTCCAACTTTTACAAAAAACAATAAGGTTCATATTCAATTGGAAAAAAAATACAGTTTTGGATAGCTTGACCTACTTGTGTCTGTACGAATAAAATTCTAGTATCGTTTCCCGGGCTGAACAAAGTGGTATTAGGTTTTACTACAATGGCAATATGTTTTTTCTGTTTATTACACTGGATTAATTTATTAGTACACATCAAACTGCATTGTACTCATTAAATATTCAAAAAAAAATTTCAACCAAGATTAACATTGTAATCTTGTTTTTTTAAAAAGACTGTCTATGGAGTTTCTTGCCGGTTCTTCTCCATAAGACCCACTTTTTGGAACCGGGCAACTAGTTTTGACTTTTCAAAAGTGCTGTAATGTTGACTTTGACTTGGACTTTAAAATTCTCAGTAGCAGCTCAAAGTTTTAATTTTGATCGTTGACACTAGTCTGACCCCCTATAAATTGAAACTAAACATTCCGGCGAATTGTAGGTATACAACAGTTCACCTCAACCGAACCCTTCGAGGAATACCAGCATTATGATATTTTATGTTTACTTCACATACCATATTGTTGTAATAATTATGTTGTTTCTTAGTATTACTGTTTATGTTCTAAAAGCAAAAAACACCGCATCTCAACAGCATTCTACAAAGGATCAGTTGATTCTCAGTTGTATACTTTAGGTTTGTTACTGGTTAATTAAATTAGGCACGCCCCTTTTACATGAAACCTAAAAAAATACATCACTAGCTGTGAATATGTAACCGTGTAACATATGCCTAACTTTTCCTGGAATACAGGTGTGAGGTCTATGTTTTAAAGGTAACATTGTAATCAGATTCTGACTCAGGTTGTTTACTCGACGGGAACCCCTCGCGACGTGGGAGTAATAAGCCGTCGGTTTTAGCAGGTGGGCGAATGTATGACATGGGCTTTGGGAATCTTGCAATTTTATTAGCAAGCGCGAAAAGCCTCACTATCCTTAGGGTATTGGTATTACCCAAAAAGTGGATTGCGGAGGTCTGATTCGTGCAGTCGCTTCGTGTAAGAACTGATATTCAGCCGCATCTGGTTAGATTGGAAGGCGAACCTAATATTGTTGGGAAAAGGCTCGAAGACAAAGAAAATTAATATTAATGCACTTTTATCTATTTAAGTAGATGTCCCGTTTTTTTAAATTATCTTCATGCTTCCTGTATATAAATTCACGCTTCTTTTCCTGTCGAGGCTAAATGGTCCAGATTTAGTAAATCCTCTCGAGTCAATTCATGTAAGATGGAGAATTAGGAATATAATAAACTACGCATCAAATATACTGATTGAGCGACAAAATTACTGATTGAGCAGCAAAACACAGATATCGGTTAGACTAGGTTAGAACTGTGACCACAGAACGCCAGAACCAAATCTGAATGTTTTGAGTGTATATAACAATATTTTGAGGTGACTATTTTGTCGCTCAATCAGTATTTTTGCTGTGCATTAAGTATTTTTGCTTAGGATTGTTTTGTTATACAAAACGTCATTTTTTGATGTGCAGTTAAATACTAGCTGGAGAATTATAGGAGTGTATTATCCGAAGGACAGAGCAGATGTGTACTAATTGTACGCTAACGGTATGTTTGTTTAGGTCTCATGTAATAGAAGGCGGAGGCGGTTTCAGACCCTTCACAGTTTCCATGATCATGGGTATCCGCCCGCATTATGTAGATCTAAGTAACATTTAGCAGATGGTAAGATCTGATAGTATTCTTCAGCGGCTTGAAGTAAGTTTTGATTGAAGCACGCTTCAAGATGTATGTAGCCAATCTTATTGGTCACGCCTCTAGCATATTGTTCTGACTGACAGAATACATTTAATTTCACTCTAATTGTGTACACTGCAACTGTTAATATTTAATGGTCATCATTATAATTTAATAGTTGCAATTAACGTTCATAATTGTGTGGTTACTGATATTGCTTTTGCATGTATCATAATATTAACCCATTTAATTTCTACATTATTTTTGGGTATTGTTGCAAATTATTAATTAAAGGAACGGTAGAATTAAAATAATGTTAATTGTATTTTGTTCATGTTATTTTGTTCTAAGAGAGGTAGGGCACAGTGGAAGTAATTCCACTCAAATTGGAGGTGAACGACTGGAGAAGTACCTCCGCCTTGCAGAAAATCGAAATAAAATAAACACTGCTTCGAGCTGTGTTGTGTTTTTTTCGGTGAGCAGGGTTGCCAGTGCTCCAAGAGGAAACGTTGTGTTGGCAACCCAACTATTCCTCTTTCAATATAGGGTCAGGTCGGCAACGCGCAAGTGATACTCCTGGTGTTGCAAGAGTCTATAGGCTACGGTAACCGCTTACCATCAGGTGGGCCGTATGCTTTTTTGCCACCTTAGTAAAATTAAAAATGTAGCAAAACTTTGATATAGGTACCGTAAACGCGCATAGCAGAAGTGGGTGTCCAAACTGCAAGGTTAAAGTGGCGTTGGGCTGGCTACGTCAGTCGCATGCAACCGGACAGGTGGGCGATGGTAGCTACAGAGTGGGTCCCTTGCATATTCGTGGACGAAGTCGGCCGAGGAGGCGTTGACGAGATGATCTTGATCGCTTTTTGCAAACATTGTATGAAGAAGCTCAGGATAGAGTCCTGGACTAAGATAGGGGAGGCCTTTGCCCTGCAGTGGGCCACAAAACCGTCTATATAAAAAATAGGTACCAAGTTAAAAAATAATTACTAAGTTGATTTTTTATTGTAGACTAGTGACCCACCCGACTTTGCACAGGTGTTATTTACAGATAGTATGCGTATATTAAACAACAAACTGCCTCGTTGGTCTAGTAGTCCTAAGCGCAACTGCTACGCTAGTGGTCTGGGTTCGATTCCTAGGTGTTATTGAGCAAAGTGTTATTGGGTTTTTCTATGAAATCTCAGTAACAGCTCGGGGTTTTGATTTATGTCACCCCCTATCGGTTGGAATTGACCCCACGACACGAGGTTCAAATATACTATTTTATTACTATACATCAAAAATAACTATTAAAAATCCTGTTTTGTAATTCTATGTACGGTCAACAACGAAAGTCGCTGAACACAGCTAAATTTTGAAAACATCACATCTGCAAGAATGGTCAAGAGGTTTTTTTAATTAAAGTGAACTTCATCTATGTGTAGCGACATTTACCGCGCTACATAGAACAACGAAGTCCTGAATCGCGCAAGCAACATTCGCAACGAAAGTTGCATATATACAACCGCCCGACATCAAACATCGGGGCCGTGGCCCGCCAGGCACAACATCCGCCTGGTTGGAGGATCCTCCCTTTTCGTTGGAGGGGCAATACACCTTGCCTCTCCACACTGGTGACCCCGACGTGATCCCAGTATCTCCACACTGGTGACCCCGAGCAGAACATCAGCGCAGCCTTCCGGAGACCAGCACCTTCGTCATCACCTTCCCCTCACAGCAGCCTTCAACAGCATCGAGCAGCGAGTCACACAGCCAGCCAGCACTCTTCCGGCTTCAACGGGCAGCCTGACCACATGCATGCAGCCTGGTCAGGACCCTCAGCCGACATCAGCGACTTGGCACAGCACACTGTACTTCCGCCGGTCAACAAGCTGAGGCTGTCTCTCCTGGTCGACGCAGCAGCCACCCACTACGCTTCACTGCACTACCTCGACTCACTGAGGTCTACGCAGCATCGCCCCGACTCACTGGGGACTCATCGCACTCACGCATATATATGCAGTAATTTCATTCTTAGTCTTATTAAAAATCGTATTGAAGATTGCAACATATTCAGTGACTTTCGTTGCTGACTGTACCTACTCTTAAAAATTACTTAATACTTAACCCCTATTTATTCCTGTATGTGACCTGTGTCAAGTGTCAAACAGTAAACAGGTTCCAATAACAGATTGATGAAAAAAAAAAATCAAAAGAACCAAAAATGCAAAAGCTATTTTGTTGTTCACTTCAATCCATTTCAGTAATAAGCCGATATCTTAATCCACTCAATCTCGCGCATTCCTCTCAAAAAGTTACTCCGCTCCGCTCGAGCAATTTATCGATTTATTCTAAAAGCAGCGACATATTTCGCAGCCATTAGGTAACCTCCACTTAAACCGGTGTTATCCTGTCTCGGAGCTTTCTCATTTGGCGAAATACCGTCGAACGCTCGGTACGCAGTGTCGACTTCTCGAGACAAATGGGCGTGTCAGCCGCAGCGTCTCCGCTTGACGAGCGTAAATTGCTTTGATTTTCTAACAAATCCTTAAGAGAAACTGTTGCCGCTTTTATATTTAGATTGGCGAGATTAGTTTCGTTCGAACGATAATTTATCGTATGAAATAGTAGTCAGGGAAACTGGTTTACTAATAACTATTTTGTGTATATATTAAGAGGGATATTTCTCTGAGTTTGTTTCAGCGTTACTTCTCAGACGACGTCAGTTCTGAAACACTCACGCTATCTAGTACCATTTAAAACATTGACTTGTAAAAGTGTATTCAAATAAAATATCTAATTACTGCAATAAATATCATTTATTATTATTATTTATCATTAACTACGACGCTTAAAATATATTGTTCATTAAGAGGAAGATTTTTGTTTCACCTAAGAAAATAGAGTTCGACTTTTTAAGCGAATTGAAAGTCATAAGCGAGTCGTGGGAAATCGATTCGCTTTAAAATTTTACACTACTGCGACAGTGCACTATTGTCTAATTAACCAGATGTCTTTATTTGCATAGGTAAATACATGCTTTTGATAATTAATTAACATTACATCTTTTTAAGGGTATTAAATAATGAAATGGATATTTTACTTTCTCGCTTTAATAACATTACGGGTACCGATATAAACACAAAGATTAATTTATTATATTATAGGCGCAAATCAAAACTCCAAAATCCGAACTGGTACTGAGAAATTCATTTTAAAACCCAATAACACTGTTTGAATTAAGTCCATATTATGTCATTTTTTTTTTAAATGACATAATATGCTTGTAAATTACAAAGTTGTGATTGAAACAGGTTTAAACGAATTTGAAACCTCAATTTATAGTTGATTTAATTTGTCGCAGTTTTACCAGCGGACGGGACCCAACCTTACATCGCGTGAACTGTAAAGAAAACCATCCATATGCGGTACAACACGCATACTACTCCCGCACGGCAACAGTGCAATACGAACAGTCTAAATTGAACACTGTCCCATGCTTTTTTTTCAAGAGAGGTAGGTTATAGTGGGAGTAATTCCATTCCACTCAAATTGGAGCTGCCCGACTGGGGAAGTACCTCCGCCTTGCAGAAAATCGAAGTAAAATAACACTGCTTTGAGCTGTGTTGTGTTTCTTACTGTGAGCAAGGTTGCCAGTGCTCCACGAGGAAACGTTGTTTTGGTAGTGGGGGGACTTTGACCCTTATACTGCAACCCAACCATTCCTTTTTCGATACAGGGTCAGGTCGGCAACGCGCAAGTGATACTCCTGGTGTTGCAAGAGTCTATAGGTTACGGTAACCGCTTAGCATCAGGTGGGCCGTATGCTTATTTGCCACCTTAATAGATTTTAAAAAAAATGCAACACTTTTACTTTAGATTTTTTCCTATAAAGAAGTATTTTATAAATATTTGGAACATTGTTCACAGTCCCAAGTGAGCGCAAAGAATAAGCACGCCGAAGTGGAAGTGGGCCGGCCATGTCTGCAGATGCACAGACGATTTATGGAACAGACGAGTGTAAGAGTGGAGACCACGTTTGGGCAAGCATAGTGTGGGATGCCATGCGACACGATAGACAGACAATTTGAAGAAGGTGGCTGACAACTTTAAAAATATTTGGCATACGTTAATGCCAAATATAATAAAAAAATACAATTTATTTTGAAAACACGCGTACCTTGGATTCGAACTCGAGACCTTTGACTTGGCAGTCCAATGATTATATCACTAGGCTATCACTACTTACTCTCTGTTGTTACTGTACATAATAATGAATAAAAAAAAATATAATATAATATGTCAATATCGTTCAGTGAGACTTTTACCAGGTGGTGATCTAGTTAAGGTAGTCTAGTTAACAATGACATTATAAGGACGTATAGGCAAAACATCGTACGGCTTTAAATACAACGATCGATATTTTGAACGGCGCCGGCGATAGTTTAAGCGATAATTCTCGCATAATGTTGGTATAATTATACACTGGGTACGATTCGAACTAAAGCTAATATCGTACCTACTTTAAAACATTTGTGTGTGCCGAAAGAACTAATATACCCCCTTGTATTATAGTTAATAATAATATAAAATAATAAAATATATTCGTTACTTAATTAGATTTACAATTAGAAGTATCTTAAAAAAAAGCAGCCAAGTGCGAGTCAGACTCGCCCATGAAGGGTTCCGTAGCAGCAAGTAACATAATATAAAAGTTCGAAATTAAATGTATTTTTTTTTTATATTTGATTGTTGATTGAATGAAAGGTAAATTGCGGTTTACGATTTATGACGTATTAAAAAAAACTACTTACTAGATCTCGTTCAAACTAATTTTCGGTGGAAGTTTGCATGGTAATGTACATCATATTTTTTTCTCTTATTTTAGAAGTTATGTGTGTCACATTTTACCACTTTGGAAGTGTCTCGCGCAAAATGTTCAGTTTAGAAAAAATATATATTAGAAATTTCAATATCATTTTTGAAGACGTATCCATAGATACACCACACGTATGGGATTGATGAAAAAAAAATTTTTGAGTTTCAGTTCTAAGTATTGGGAACCCCCAATTTTTTTGTTTTTTTTTTATATTTTGTGTGAAAATCTTAATGCGGTTCACAGAATACATCTACTTACTAAGTTTTAACAGTATAGTTCTTATAGTTTCGGAAAAAAAGTGGCTGTGACATACGGACGGACAGACAGACAGACAAACGACGAATCCATAAGGGTTCTGTTTTTTGCCATTTGGCTACGGAACCCTAAAAAGTATAATAAAAAGCCTATCATAGTGATGTTTACATATAATTAACGTAAATGTTAATTTCATCGCGAAATGTACAAAACCTAACCACATTGTGGATTCGGATTGTAATTTTACTCAAAGAAAAAAAATAAAAAAACAAATACTCGTATATTCCGTTGCCATAATATAGATAACAAGAGCAATTAAACGTGTGCTTCCCTCTAATTTCTACCGTGTTATCTACCCACACCCACCTAGCCCCTTCGGGAAAACATCGTAAATGTACGTCGACAATTTATAATATCTACGTATATACACGTATGTTATTTTTAGCCTACTTTCGACCAAACAAAGGATCGCTTTATAATTATTCTTTTGATAAATGTATTTATTAAATAAAATGTTCAAAAACATTCATTTTTGAGGCTTTTACACACTGTATATTGTGTAAATTCCTTCATAGGCGTAAAAAATATTTCCTTAAAAAGTGTTTCCATATACTATGTAGGTACAGAGGCCAGCACATCAAGCTACCCAATCTGTCAAATTTCTTTGATAGATTTTCAACTTTCATACGATGTAATAAGGTTCATGTTCAATTGGAAAATTTTGACAGTTTCGGATAGCTTGACCTGCTGGCGTCTGTACTTACTATATGTTTTTTTAATATTATCTAGTAAAACCGCCGAGTGGTCTTAAGATCGACTGTTATGCTTGAGGTTATGCTGGGTTTGATTTCCATGTGGAGCAAAGTGTTATTGGATTTTACTATAAAATTCTCAGTAGGAGCTCCGAGTGCCCGGTGAATGGCAATAAGTTCGCCTCTTATTTGGAAACTAAACATACTGATTATTACGGCGAATTGTGGCTATATTACAAACAATAGTTTTAAAGATTTCCCATATTTATTTCTGCTTTATGCCTATTTTTTGTTGACACCAATATAACAAAACTGATAGCTTCCAGTCATAATAAAAACTGAAACATTAAATCCTACAAAACAGTCATACATCAAAACTACCTTTAAAATAATTCACTCCGATATTCCGTGCGAACCAAAATGGAATAAATTAAAAACTCTACTACTGCCTTTATTGGTACACGATAGATGGCGCTTTAGGTCCCCACTAAATCACGTCGAGCCAACGCGAAAATCCATACGCAAGGAAAACCGGTTGATTTATTAGAAATTATTTTCAGTCAGCAAACGTAATTTCTGAATCTGTTCCACACGAATCAAATGTTCGTTCACGGTGACTTCGGTACGTTCCTTACCGTGAACATGATTTTATTGAAAATTGAATTTTTGTGCAAATTATGCGAATTGTGGAGGGTGACGATTTGTGGAGTTCATTCATAACTGTCATGATTCAAGAACTTTTTTGAGTTGCGTCTCTTTATACTGGTTGACCTTTTTACTATTATAAATAGTGAATGGAGGAATTATTAAATCGGTTCACCAGGTTGATTGATTCCTTACATCATCATCATCAACCCATATACTTTTCCGCTGCTGGGCACGGGTCCCGGGTCTCAGAATGAAATGGATTAGGCTATAGTCCACCAAGCTGGCCTAGTGCGGGTTAGCAGACTTCACACACCTTCGAGAAAAATCTCTAGGGCATGCAGGTTTCCTCACGATGTTTTCCTTCACCTTTTAAGTGAGTGATAATTAATTATTAATACGCACATGAATTCGAAAAGTTAGAGGTGAGTGCCTTTTATTCGAACTCGAGACCTTTAACGCCTGACTTGTTACTGACGTCTTCATAATGTCATTTTTTTTTAATATTCCAACTTAACCTGAAAGTAGTAAAATTACGAAACTAAATCCCAGCAGCAATCACGCTTTCAGTCAATAAATAGTATTCAAATCAAAATCTGTAAACATTCCTTTTAGTAAACAAAAATACGGAAAAGTTAGTTTTGAACACTTTTTATCCATTTAGAAATTCTAATAACGCAACACTGTACATGCGGTTATGGTGTATATAATGGGGTCAGGCCAATCATGCTAATGAAAACAAGCCATGCGATAGAACGCTGTTTAGCTTCTGAATATTCAACGGGTTATTTTCTTAACGGCACTCCAGATTCGAAATCGCGGTCGAAATTAAACTTCACGTGCGCAGGGTTAGAAACAAAACTGATCTGAAAAAAAACAGCTAAGGCTAAGACCAATGCAGCAGTCAATTAGAAAGATAGAAAAAAAAATTATTCTGTCATAACACAAGACAAAATAACAAACGGAGCAAAACGATAGATTTAAGTCTTTTATATAGGTGAACATTTCTAGTCAATTGAGTCAATTTTGTAGGATATTTTTAGTATTGAAATTTTGTTTCAAGCGGTTTTATTTGCCAGCATTTTAGAACATAAACGGTACAGTCACGAGCATACACAAATATGTATACACTAACTAAAAGTGAAAAGCGTTTTTTTCACGAAATTGAGATTATAACTTTGAGATAAGACTGTTATCAATATACAACGTGTTACAAAATACCCCGTAGAAAATATAAATAATTATCAAAGTCAAAAATTTTGACAGCTGTCATGTCAGGGAACCAGATTATTTAACAGAAAGGCCTACGTACCTATTTTACCCAATAGTCTACTTTAATAGTTTTACTATTTTTCATTCATAAATGTTGTTTTTTTTTTCTTTTTTTGGGGTATGTTATACAGCGTTACTACGGTTCTTAAGTATTGTGAATGGACTCGTTATAAGGCCCCATTTAACCTCCTCTCGGCTTTACGGGTAGTTTTGTAACACCCTGTATATAGTTTTTAAAATACTATGTACGTAACACCATACAATTCTCCTCGGAAAACATATTAAATTTAGCCATCAGTTCCGGGTATCATCCGAACACCTATAACAATCGTAAATTGTATGCAAAATGTCGAATACAAAGTTTTATTCATTTAATAAAAAAGTTGCCTCCCTTTATTATCGTGGGGTCATTTATGAACACAAATTTTCACATACAATAACACCCAGATCAGGAAGACCTACTAGCAGGTCATGGAAATATTCCTTCAGGGCGGGATTCGAACCCGCAAATCTTAATATCAGACCCATCTAATTTAGAATGAAAGCTGACCCCAACCAAGGTACCCGACTATACGCTACTGTGGATAGCATCGAGCTTTTGTGATTGCGGAATTCGCACGACGAAATTGCAGTTAGTGGTTGGCATTTAGAAATTTAGTATTTCAGGTGTAAAGTTGGGACGATTTGTCACCAAGTTGTGGTAACACAATAGTTGACCGTTTTATTGTAAATTATACATTATATTTATTTCTGAACATAAATATCTTTTAAAGACACATTTACAGCATCGGGTAGACTGGGATGGATAGAGGGATAAGTTTACCCGTGACCATGGACGCGATAAAATCCGTAAAAAAAGTAGTTTTATTTCAATGTCTAATTTCGCGTATCAGAAATCAAGACACATTTACAAGTCTATATTTAATACGAGATCGCTCTTACAGTTTTTAATTTATTATATATTAAATGATTGTAATAGAAGTTCATATAACAAATGGGATTGAGAGCTTCATTCCACGTAGTAATTCCATTGAAGTTGGAGCGGCCCGACTGGGGAAGTACCTCCGCCTTGCAGAAAATTGAAGTAAAATAACACTGCTTTGAGCTGTGTTGTGTTTCTTACGGTGAAAAATGTTGCCAGTGCTCTACTAGGAAACGTTGTGTTCGCAGTGGGGGGACTTTGAACCTTATACTGCCAACCCAACTGTTCCTCTTTCAATACGGGTCGGCAACGCGCAAGTGATACTCCTGGTGTTGCAAGCGTCTATAGGCTACGGTAACCGCTTACCATTAGGTGGGCCGTATGCTTGTTTGCCACCTTAGTAGAATATTAAAAAAATGTGTTCTTTGAAGCATGGACGGAGTCATAATCATTAACAATCCATAGAATGTGGCAAGTGTGGTTTAACCTTACACACAGAGTGATCAGTGTAGTTATTAAGTAATCATGAGCCCCTCATTCACAAACTACTGGTACACACTACAGGAATTAAGCTTGATAAAACAATTTTTCTACTTTACTACATTATAAAAATATCTAGGTTAGGAGAACGGCAAATACGCTGGGAAAATAGAAACATGTTGGCAAGCTTAGCAGTTACGTTAATTAGTTGATTTTCTTATGCCTTTGTTGAAGTCTAGCTGTATATTATAGTGTATGACACTAGATGTTGATGGGAAACTATTGTTGGTACATACAAATACATTAACGCCTTTTTCCCTTTTTCTTTTAGGGGAAGCAGAAACGATAGAACGCCACATGCTTCGATTGTTCCATATTTCTATTGCTTCGTCAACATTCATACATCTTGTCATACACTGAGATACGTGCTGAGATAGGGATCTATACTGACATCGCATAGGATAACGTACTTCCTTAGTTTTAAGACTTATTAAATTGTTTTGTTATTTTGTATTCTGTCCTGTGTTGTGGCTATTTTCTTTCTTTCTTTCTGTCTTTCTTTCTTTCTTTCTAACACACGTGGCGTTGGCGTGTATTTACCTGACCTTTTAAAAGAACATTTCCAACAATAACGGCCTCTAGTCTAATGGTAGATAAGCGCAACTGCTCCGCTAGATGTTCTGGGTTTGATTACCTTTGAGGAACTAAAGAACCCACACGAACGCTACTGATGCATAAAGATGACTTAAGAACCCTTAAAAACTCGACCTAACCTACGGGCTTCTCCAGCATATGGAGCGTGATCTGGTCATGGGTGTAGCAATCGCAATCAGTGATGGTGTACAGTACTTACACTAGGAGCACAGTCACGACCGTCAATATGAAGTATTCTTAAGCGAAATTCTTGTAAGATATTGGCTGATATTGTATGGTAATACGAACACAGTTTTTTTTTTCAAAACTATACTATACTGATAGTAGTTATTTAGCGAAGGAAAGATTCGACCGCGGGCAGTATTCGACCGAAATTCTATCTGCGTCTTCTGGTTAGGTGCACCAAACGCCTATGGCAACTAAGCCACCGCGAGACTCGAGCACTCGAATCACAAGTTCGAATCCTGCCCGCGATCGAATCTTACCTTTGCTAAATAACTTTAAAATCTTAGCATGGAAAATGCCAAAAAATACAAAAAGATATACGACAGTAGTCTTAAATCAAAGGTGCAATCTTCATTTTGCGAAAAAAATAACAAAATTTAACATTTATGTTTGTGACTGTACCGTTTGTATTCTAAAATACTGTCAAACAAAACCGCTTGAAACACAATTGAAAAAATATCACTAAAATATCCTACAAATTGTTACCAGCTGAATTGGATCGAAAGCAAAATCTGATGACCCAAATCGTGCACAAATAGGTAAACCAAATTTCTCTTGTGTACAAATTCACGAGCTCAAATAATCCGGCAATTCCAAAATCGTCAGGGTTTTGAAATCGTCACGATTTCATGCCGTTAATTAAAAGGCATACGGCGGGCTTAAACGTGATGACTGTGGGGGTACGCATGCTTAATCTCTGGGTCAATTCGGGTAAACCTGGATACAGAGCTACCCTCAAAATTACGTCAACATCAAGAGATAAGTACCTACATAGAATTGAGGTCGAAAAAGGGATATGTGATCATGAGCGTTAGAACTGCCTCATTAGTCTAGTGGTCCTAAGCGCGACTGCTATGCTAGTGGTCCTGGGTTCGATCCCCAGGTCGAGGAAAGTGTTATTGGGTTTTTCTATGAAATTCTCAGTAGCAGCTCGGAGTCTGCATTTGTGCCCGGTTAATGGCAATAGGCTTGCCCCCTATTGCATGGGACCTAAATATAACGGCGAAATGTGGGTGTACATTGGTACAACTCTGCCTAACTCTTCGGGGAATACAGGCGTGATGGTATGTATGAGCATTTCTTAAATATTAATTATGCAGTCAATTGTAGTTTCTTCTTCTTCGTTATAACTTTCCAAAAGTACCAATTTGCGTTTTGTCTCGATATTCCTTATCAGTACAGCGAGGAATTAATACGCAAATGATTTAGAAAAATCAGAGGCGTGCCTTGGATTTGAACTCCAGAGCTCCGACTTGACAGTCCAGTGTTCATACCACTGCTTTTTTTTTAATATTTAGCAGTATAACTGGTAATATAAGGTCTTATCTCTACATCAGTGTTACATCGTTATCGTTAATATTAACGATATTCCAACGCGACGAAACGAAATTGTATATGCGACGACTAATTAAAATTTCCGTTTGCAAAATTTGAATTTGCCTAAAATTAGGCGATTTGAATCGTTACGATATTATAAATTTATTGCTCGATTAAATATCATTTTGTTATTCGATATGAAAAGCTTAGTAGAATATTTGAGTTGCTCTTGCTATAGAAACTTCTCTTTTGAAATATAATAACTTTTTAAGGACTTTATCGGATTACATTGTCTTTGTAATACCAGTATTAGTAGAAGTATTATGTATGTATATAAAAACTAATATATATATATATATATATACATATATATATATATATTAACTGCCTGTGAGGTCCAGGAATCGATTCTTAGGTCGAGCTGTGATATCTGGTTTTTCTATGAGATTCTTACTAACAGCTCGGAGTTTGGGTTTCTGCTTGGTTAAATGTCAATAGGCTCACCCCCCATTACATGGGACCTAAACATATTGGCGAACTGTGAGTGCCTCTTCTTCTCCACTTCTGCCTACAGCCTACCCCCTTTGAGGAAAAAAAATAGTTAATAATAATTTTAAAATCCGTTAAGTCATTACAAATATTACCATTTATATTATTTTCATACATTACGAATACCATAATATTCAAAGTTATTTAGAAAAGGAAAAATACGACCGCGGGCAGGATTCGAACCTGCGTCTTCTGGTTCGGTACACCAGACGCTATGACCACTAAGCCACCGCGATACCTACCCGTTATGTCGAATTTTTCCTTCACATACTGAATTTACGTCTTTATGGTGACGTCAGTAACACCTATTGAAAATGCAAGTTTTTTTTTTGCTTTTCAACCGACACAACTTACTTTACAGTTAGTTAAATGCCGAACGATGCCACCTTACCTTCTAACTATATTAGTATTATTCGTAGTATTAGTATTTTTCCTTTTCTAAATAATAGCGTCTGGTGTACCGAACCAGAAGACGCAGGTTCGAATCCTGCCCGCGGTCGTATTTTTCCTTTTCTAAATAACTTTAAAATCTTAGCATGGAAAATGCCAAAAATATACAAAAAGATAACCATAATATTCAGTTTTCATTCGAATATTTTATTAAATTCAGTAGCGAAACATGAAGTTCAAATTTGAAATACATTTCAAAAAATTTCTACCATTTTTATTTATTTAAATAAATATTGTTGAAATATTTCTGGGAAAAGAAAGGCGATCGGAACAATTACTTTTTATTTCGAGGAATGAAACCTATATTTTACGCAATAAAATAACTGTATCTACTTCTTTTTTTTTCAGAACACCCAATGCAGCAAATATTTCATCATTCACAGCTTTTATTCACCCGCTGCATATCGCCGCTCCTCCTTTTTATGCTATTCATCTCGTTTTACCAAAAACATAAAATATTTATAATATTAGTAAGGAAATAGGGATTATTAAATCCTAACTTGTCTACATATATTATACATTGAAATAAAACTACTTTTCACGGATTTTATCGCGTATATTGATATTATTAATCCCGACGTTTCGAACCCTTTACAGCGTCCATGGTCACGGGTAGACTGAGGTGGTGGGCGTCTTTATGATATAATTACTGACAGCTACCCTACATTTTTTATTGTTATATGATCAATGACATTTATTACTATTTATTAATTAAAACTAGATGGAGCCGGCATTTCCTAGCTGACGACCTCTGAGAAGAAACGCCGAAACTAATGTGAAAATAATGTGAAAGTCACTCTCTATCTCTATGGCTGTTAAGCTTTCATGCCTAGACCGCTAAACCGATTTTGATAAAATTTGGTGAGGCGATTAGACCTTGGAGAAGGACATAGGTTACCCATTGTCTCAAAAAATTCATTTTGCCAATTTGGAATATTGGTTACAGTATTCTTCTACAACCAAAATGCCAAATTGACAAAATATTTGTATATTCCAAAAGTGTTTTAATAAACGTATTTCATAGCATCACGCATTACTTATAATAAAGTTCGCCTGTATTCCCCGAAGGGTTAGAAAGAGTTGTTCCGTGGCACAACAACAGTTCACCGGTAGATACCTATTTTTTGTAACCTGTCATTGGAGTTGTCGGTTGAAGAACATAGTCATTGTCATCAACACAATGAATGACGTCACGTGAAGACGGACAATATGAGGTTTATATGTTAAGTTTGCCAAAGACCTCACACTTTGCAGAATGTGTTAAATTTCTGACACTTCGCGAATATTAGAAAATATTGCTGTTTACGGATTTTATCACGTTATAATATTATTATTAATCCTGACGTTTCAGGCCCTTTACAGCTTCCACGGTAACCGGTAATGTTAATAATAAATAAATAAATCAATATTTTGGGACATTTTAAGCAGCACCATCTAGTCCCAAACTAAACAGAGCTTGTACTATGGGCACTAGACAATGGATATAATACTTATATACTTTTTTTTTTGTAAATAAATACTTATAATATATAAGAAACACCCAGACAAACACAAACACTTATGTTCATCACATAAATGTTTGTGTCCTTTGGGATTCGAACCCACGACCTTATGATCAGCAGTCCGGTACTCGAACCACTTGACCACAGAGGTTATAATATCAATGAAACGCGATAAAATCTTTAAAAAGTAGTTTTATGTCAAGGCAAAATGTTTTTTTTTCTTAATTATTTAAGGTGCTAAACTCGCACACTTCGCAACATCACTAGTATCACTACCGTGTTGTCATCTTGAAATCTCATTTGTACTTAGCGGTAGAATATTTGACGTGGCCGCGGGGCGTGAACGAGATGTGCCAGAAAGCCGCGAATTCAGATCATTACTTGGTTCTTTTATTTGTATTTATCTTTGTTTTATGTTATAATGCCTTGTGTGGATTGTGTGAAATCAATAAATTTACTTTCTTTCTTTACCAGACTGCCTCATTAGTCTAGTGGTCCTAAGAGTGACTGCTACGCTAGAGGTCCTGGGTTCGATACCCAGATCGAGCAAAGTGTTATTATTACATGGGACCTAAAACATACCGGCGAAATGTGTGTGTACATTAGTACACCTCTGCCTAACCCTTCGGGGAATACAAGCGAGATGTTATGTATGTACTTTCTTTACCACTCTAGACGAATTCAGCAACATGAGCTGAGCATACCGCCTCAAAAGTACTTACTTAGGCAGAGGTGTATGCTGTTCATACACGGCTCGTACCTATGTCGAAGCCTCAATAAAAAAAAATGGTCATAAAGAACGCTCTTAAAATGTGACCAATCAAACTTATCTAACTAAATAAAAAATCTATTGCTCCACAAACAAGTCACAAAAATGTACCGCAACACTAAAACAAAATGAATAAAAAATATATTGCAACAAAGAAACACAGATCTATAAAAACACCAGGCTTTGCTCGTTGAAAAAGTGGTTTATTAGCGTTCGGGCGGCGGATATAATAAATATAAAGCCAGGAATGACGTCCCAAGTTCCCCTACCGTATTCCCTGCCCCTTATTTTGTGATAACGTAAATACAACAGTTAGTAGGAAAGAATGAGGTAAATAATTTGGTTTATTCAATGGCCTTTATGAAGACTTGTGAGTGAAATTGTCGGGATTGTGAACACAAATATTTATTTGTATATTATTTCATTTATCTAGCTTCATACTGAAACTTTGTTTACTAGAATGAGGGTATAATATCTTTTTTAATAATAAAAGTTTATTTAAATAATCAACATAAAATATAAGTTTCTCATTATACATGATTACAAGTTACATAAAATTTGCGGAGGTCTGATGGCAGTCACTTTTGTGTAAAATACTGATATTCAGCCACATCTGAGTAGACTGGAAGCCGACCCCAACATAGTACCCAAAAGACTCCAATGATGATAATAGTTTCCGAGATAAGGTACGAAACTTTTGATACGGATTATCGGCATGATTTAAAAATCCTCGCCAAATATTATACCTCACCGAGGACATTGGCATCATTCGCGCGATGTCATAATGAGACTTCAGCTTAGGAAATAAGCTAATAAAGGACGCTAATACATGAACGTTTTACGAACACATCGCTGATGTCAAACACCGCCGTTCCAGGAAGTCAGCAGTTTGTGAACATACCTACACTTGACAAGGCCCAGCATTATATCAGATTTGATCAAAACACAAATCCTTGCGAAAGAAAGTCGATACCTGTCCAGGATGATTCGTGAGGCTATTGAAACTAAAAACATCCAAATTTCAATAGAGAAGACGGCTGGGTCTTACCACCTGCTTGGAATCCTGTTATAGATTATATTATAAATAATCAAAAAATAATAATAATAATCCGTTTAAAAGTATACATTGTACACAGTTCAATATATACATTGAAATAAAACTATATTCGCGTAAATGTTAGAAATCAATAAATGAGGAAAATATGGGAATCCTATCATTGCGTATTGACTTCCCAAATTATATCTAAAGTTATGCAAAAATCGTGGTCAAATCTTGGTCAAAAACAAAAGTCAACTGAAGCTGAAGACCTTGAAAATATGTCGATAGATATTGTACTGACGGGCTCTAAACACGATGGTATCAGTACTGTATGCCTATCTTCTATGAACGGTAACCCATACCCTTCATAACTTATGCGGGTAGATAAACATCAAAAGAATTTGGCTTTCCTACCCAACTCGGAACAGTATAGTTTATGATACATATATGTATGTATCGTTTACGAAATTTTGCTAGAAATTTTGTATCTTGGGTTACAATTTTTGTTATCTTATTTCTGTCTTATCACATAGCCCACCATCACGCCTGTATTCCTCGAAGGGTTCAGTAAAGGTGTGCCAGTAGTTTTCATGTATTGGCACGAGCCTATTAATATTAACCAGACACAAATACAATTTCGTATCAATGTTATAGAAAAATCCAATAACACAATTTTCGGCTTGAGAATCAAAACCAGGACCTCTAAATCAGCAATCAGGCTTACGACCCCAGACTAATAAGATGTTTAAAATATTGAAATTCAGATGATTAATTTTAAAATTATTTTATGAAATCGGTTTATTCTGTAAAATATGTAGACTTGGCGACAGATAAAGCTATTCAGATTGTTTAAATAGCGGTGTAACAAACGTCTTAGATCGCCATCTACAGTTATAATTTAAATAACACTTTGTCACCCGGCTGACCTGGAGAATATTAACTTATTAAGGCAGATTATACATAAAGTAGAAATAGACAACTAACGACATCTATCATCATTGATATAAAACATTAATGGTAAAATTAATACTACAGCCCTATTTCTTGATTTAATTAAAGCTTTTGACTTCATAAATCATTCCATTCTTATTGATAAATTATATAAAGTTGGGGTAAGAGGTCTATCACTTGATTGGTTTAAATCATATTTATCAAATAGAACTCAAATCACAATAATCAGTAAATTCGATGCCCATGTTAACAGTATAACCAATTTTGACTCTCATTCTCGACATAATTACTATGGTGTGCCACAGGGAAGCATTTTAGGAGCGCTGGTATTCCTCATTTATATTAACGATCTTCCGCAAGCAATAGACCAAAACTGTGTTTTGTTTGCTGATGATACGACGGTAATCATAGATTGTAAAAATAATGAAACTTACGAAATGGATATAAATAATGCTTTAAATAAAATTGTTACATGGTTAGATATCAATGCATTAAAAATTAACATATAAAAAACTAAAGTAATAAATTTCAAAACCCATAAGAGTAAATGCCTTCAGCTGAACATATTATATAAGGATCAAATAGTTGAACAGATTAAAAAAACTAAATTTCTTGGTATAATTGGTATAATGCTTGATGAACATTTCACCTGGAAGGAACATATTGATGAATTGTGTATAAAAATAAATAGATTTGTTTTTGCCTTAAAAAAAGTTAAAAATGAAACTTCCAGACAATCTGCAATCATGGTGTACCACGCATGTTTGTTCCATCATCCGGTACGATATTATCGTATGGGGAAATTCTTCCGAAACTGCAAGAGATTGATTGCACAAAAAAAATGTATTCGCGCTATTTTCAACATTGACTGGGCTGAGTCTTGTAGACCAGTGACCACATTTGAGGCAAATAAACGATTTTGATTTGATTGTAACAATATTGCGTAAGCGCCACTCTACAAGTGGTTGGATCACAACTACAGACGAATAGAGTAGATATTACCCACACGTGTAAACTGGCGGCATTATAAGCGGCGACACGGTAGAATAAATTGTAATGCCATGCAGCCAGTTCTCATCATAACTAAGCCTAGTTCCTGTTCGTAAGAGTCTTCAGGAACTAGTCGGCTATGGAAGTTTGATAAGAACACTACTTACAGGTTCAGAGCGCGGTAGCCACGCAGCCAGTTTGTTCCATAATAAACCTATTTGATGATCGATAGCCTAGCAGATATCGAGTGAGTACTACCTTATAAGCACCTCACTTAGGGTTGCCGTCAATAAAATCTATAATGTAAGTTACCGGAACAATAAAAATGTTTAGTAACACCAACGGAGCTTTTTAATTTTCAACACGAGCAACCCTACAGCGGTGAATATTATAGTGTAAAACTTACAGGCGTTATGTTATGATTATGCACTTGTTAGTCCCCTACCACCTTTAAAAGTTTGGTGTCGCATCTTATCATAAATAGGTATATTGGAATACAGAAAACCTTGAGCCGACGAATCACGCTCTGACTAGCAGATTTCCATCTATAGAAAATTAATTACTCCTTTGTAATCACGACGTTGTAAAATTCTGTTGACGTCACGATGTTGTTAATAAAGCTAAGTAGTGAACGCGGTTTATGGGGAACCGTGAGACTATGGAATGGAGACAGACTGGAAAATAAAAAAAATATTTAAGAATATGACTGAATTATGAATAAAAGGGCGTGTATAAGCTATGTGTAAGCTACTACACTGATCAAGCAATCTGAAAGGTTAAGCTGCGCTAGTCACGGTCAGTTTGTGAGTGGGTGACCATTCTTAATAGATCGAGACACCTCCGTGCCTAGGATAGCACATAAAACCGTCGGTCCCGGTTCTCATGCCAACACCCATGACAATCGTTAGTAGATTCGCTTCTTCACATTGACTATTTCATGTAGTGAAGGCCAGCCTATTGTAATTAATCGGGCACAAATCTAAAATCGAAATGTCATAGCAAAACCAAATAACACTATGCACGACTTAGGAATCTAACCCAGGAGCTTTAGCGTAGCAGATGCGCTAACGACCACGTCATGGAAGCATCTGTCATGCGGTCAAATTCCCACATTTCATATTTTGTTTCCTTGAAAAGACGATTCATAGTTATGTTAGAATCCGATAGGCCCTTAAGTTGAATCGTCAATACATTTTATATTTATAAACTGAAATATTCATATCAAAATAATGTTCGCCTCCTTGTACAAGTACATACATAAACTAACGAAAAAATTACTTCAAAGACACGTCAGTGGCATTATATCCTATAATATGCACAGTCAAATAAAAGATCACAAAACGGGAGGGGTGTTTGTACGAAGCGGCATGAACTTTTATTAATAAAAGAATAAGTAACTGTAGGCAAAGGAATGGCGGAAACATCCGCACCTCGGCGTGGGTGTAATAAAAAAGTAAGAGAAATTGATGAGCTCAGCGTGGCGGGATGGTTAAACTTGGCGCTCAATACTGAATTCAGTGCGAAAAATATTGCAGGCTGCCTCATTTACCTGTGGTAGTAAATGCGACTGCTACGCTAGAGCTTGTGTGCTCGAGGCCCAGGTCGAGAAAAGTGTTATTGGAATTTTCTATGACATTATCAGTAGCTCGGAGTTTGGATTTGTGTCCGGTTAATGACAATAGACTCGCTTCCTATTACGTGGGACCTGCATTCTGGAGAACTGTGTAACCCTTCAGGGATTACAGGCGAGATGGTATGTAAATATTGAAAGTTACGTAAACGTGAGCGATCCGCTTCTGCACCACTGTTTGTGGGTTTGATCCCCACGAAATATTTGTATGACCTACAGGTAGTTGTTCCAGGTCTGAGTGTTTTTGTATGTGAAAATTTGTGTTTGTAAACGTACCCAAAATACAGAAAAATATCATAATGTGGGGGCAAAAATGCAAGATTATGAATATTGTGTTGTGTATTAATGTTTCTATTTATTTTTACACTGTTTTTGAAAATCCTCATAGATTGCACTTCCCTTATTGCCTTGCCTTGCAATTGCTTAAAGCTATTCAGAATTCGTGGGGAATCCCACGACCACGACAGGCTATGCTCCGGTGCAACTACTGGATCCGATCAAAGGGTGAGGCCCGAGGAAACTCGCGGGGCCATTATCTGGTCGGGCAGCGGACTCCCCAAATCAGCCACCCCCAATCGTAGCTCTTGGACTGTCATGAATCTCATGGCCATAATCACAGGGTAAGGGAAGGTTACTACGGTAACTATAACATAACATAAGTTGTTTGAAATACACTGCTACCGTCACTACGTCGTAGGTCACTTATGCTCTAGCTGTAGAATAGCTTTATTTCTCAGTTTATGGAATTTAAGACCTCAATGGTAATTGAGGTCTTAAATTCAAATTAATGGTAGTATATGTGAATCAATGCTATTGATTCACATATACTACCATTGCTGGTGTAGAAATATTAAAAAAACTGTGAATGCAAATCATAATCACTTACATTATAAAAACAGATTACTATAGATTTATTATACCTACTAAAATTGAGCACTTGACACTTTACTTTGACTGACAATTTACATTTAATAAAATAACAATGTCAACCCTTTCAAATAATTGGAAAATAAAATATTTAAAAATACCTTAAATATGCAATGTTAAAATTAACGATTACAATAAATTTTATTAAGTTTAGTGTAGCAATGTCAGAATTTTTGATTCAGAAATTCATTGACTGAATGTAGTGTTTCATGAGACAAAACTCTCTCGAGGTTTTTGTCTAAAGATTTTTTTTCTAGATTCTCTGTGCGCATTCTTGTGTGTAGCTTTATTTTTGCTGAAGTACGGCAATGTTTCAAAACGTTCACTACGTTGATTATAAATTCTCAATTTTGGTCGTTAACAGCAAAAATGCCGATGAATCTTCATTGTTCATATATTTTCTAAAAACGAAGTGTAGATATTTCTTCCTGGTTAATCTCAAAGTGGTATTTCGAACGTGTTTTATTGGGGAAATATTCATCAAGTGAATATTTTTGGAACTAGACGGTGCTGTGTAAAATATTGCAAATATTAATTATTGTTATTAATTCCTTTACTCATAATTTTTTTTTATATATTTTATAAAAATATTTTGAAATATAAAAATAGAAACCCACTGGCATCAGGATCAGGGTCCAAGCTACAGGCGGTCAGGACCCCAGAGAAAGAAACCTAACAATACGGGACGTGTCCAAGAGTACAACTGCTATCTGTATCATGCCCTTAATCCAGCCACACAACGAGAGCCTCCTTAGACGTTGGTCGAGGCTCTTGGCTATTAGGTCACAATGATTTGGTACAATATTTATTGTTTATTATTATTAATTGAAATTATCAATATTAGCGTTTTAAAGTCTGTTTGAGAAAGATATACTGTGATTATAAATCACGGTTTTTGGAATATCATATGCAGTACATTAATAATCATAGGTTGACATATCTCTCAGACGCTTCCAAAATTGCTATTCATTTTGAAATTAATGGAGTTTGTCAGTACCATCTCTTACCTTCTACATAATAATTTAAAACAGGTCGCAGCATCATAATTTCATACACAAACCACATTTCTAATACAACTTTTCTACTAACATAAACAACTTGTTAACCCGTAAAAGCTTTATATAAAATCATCAGTAAAATGCCGACGCCCGACTTTATTAGGCAGCACGTAGCAATGTAAGGTTAAGGGAGCGGCCATTATTAAAATTCCCATGGCCGCCGGCCGCCATAACAATATTTTCAGGCCGGTAAGCTGAAAAGAAAAACTGCGCTTAAATGGATTTAGCATATTTTATGATAATATTAAGACGTACAAACGGTCTCGGGAATTTCGGCGTTACCGCCTAATAATCTAGTCTGACACCGCTTCAGCGAAAATATTATACCTACCGAAATCCTTCTTGGATTATTAATGTTCTATTTTTCATAAGTTTGAAGCAAAAAGTTTTCCAAGGTATAAAATAATCTTTAGGCTGCTCGTGCTGTGTGAAGTAACTCATTTTAAACATAAAATACCATCACGCTCGTATTTCTATAAGTATTATGCAGATATGTACTGCTAAGCACAGACGGTATATTTAGGTCTCTTGTAATAGGGGGCAAGCCTATTACCAGCCACTGAATTGCTTATGTTTTATCTAGATGACTTTCATTTAAATATTCTGATTAATCCTTCCATAAGCATTTTTTAAAGGTATCTTTATACACTACCGTAGAGTGGTGTCGTTCAAATAAAACCGAAGGGTAATTCTGGTAATTAAATAATATTCAAAACACAATGGCAGTCCAGTTTCAGGGTCACAAATGTCACCTTTGGTTCAATCTTCGATCTCAATTCAATCTAACTTGTTCGCGTTTCAAGTTTAGTAGAATACTATACGAGACCAAATTGGAATTAAATTAGAAAATAAAAATTACGTACTAAAAGTACCCTTCTAGCATGTCACTAATTCTTTGAGTCTTTTGCCAAAGTATGTTGGGGTCGGCTTCAAGTTTAAACAGATGCGGCTGAATATCAGTTTTTAAAGCAACTGCCATCAGGTCTCTGCAGCCCAATTTCTGGGCAATACCGTTATCCTTATGATAGACTGGCTTTTCAGGTTTTTTGGGCTTCTGACTACCACTAACGATTGTCATAGGTGTCCGCATGACAACAGGGATCGACGGCTTTACGTACTCTCCGATTACGGAGGAGTCTGGATCTGTTAAGAATGGTCACCCATCCACAGACTAACCGCGGCTAGCGGAGCTTAACCTTGCAGATCGGTTGATCAGCGTAGTTATAACTTAGCCACGAGCCGTTCTAGCATGTCATTATATGTCAAAAAATAGTTAGATGCACTTCAACACGCTCCTAAAAATGTACCCTAACTCATGGGTACACTTCTAACGCTCTAAGTGAAGACTTAAATTTATATCGTCAAATACATGAAGAGCTGTATACACATCAGTGAAGATAATTAATTATTCACGAGCATTATGTACGCGTAAGCATATCTATCCTTTGCTATATACTTCAGTTTCTCAGGCAAAATGTCAAGTTTTTACCTGCTGTCAGGTAAAAACTTGACATTTTGCCTGAGAAACTTTAAAAGAGACCATGATTCTCTGAGTTTGTTTCGGCGTTTCTTCTCAGAGGTCGTCAACTAGGAAATGCCGGCTCCATCTAGTTTTAATTAATAATTAGTAAGAAATGTCATCGATCATGTAACAATAAAAAATGTAGGGTAGCTGTCAGTAATTATATCATCAAGACGCCCACCACCTCAGTCTACCCGTGACCATGAACGCTGTAAAGGGTCCGAAACGTCGGGATTAATAATATCAATATACGCGATAAAATCCGTAAAAAGTAGTTTTATTTCAATTCAGTATACTATTTTGAATTAATTGGTATTAAATATATCACACATCAGTCAACTACCCCTATTCCATCATTCTACAATAAAAAAAACTTGAGAGGTGTCAAGGGACACCCGGATGGAACCAAGTTCCTTTCATTAAAATTTAATAATTAAAAATAAAAAAACCTGTATACACTCAACAATTCACAACGCGCGAAATTCAAATATTGTCATTCACTCAATAATATTTGAATGCTTGTCAACAATATTTGAATTTCGAAAAAAGTGTCGTGACAACTTTTCGTAAGATTTTTTTCCGTCTAGCCCCCTTTCACAACGCGCGATAAGGAACTTCGTTCCAAATACTTAGTTGAGCCCGTGAATACCGCTGTGATTGGGGACTAAATCTTATCTAATATTAAAGCATATGCCTCCGATGACATAAACGCCCGACAAAATTTAATTTTAAACATCATGCAACACTCATGTTAATAAAGTGATGTCGCTCCATCGAGATCCCGGTCGAATCGTGTGAGTGACATATAGTAATGACGTTTCGCGTCAAGCTCTCACTTCAAGCAACCCGGCTTCAAGTACTCTCCAGTTTACACGTCGCCTCTCGACTCGGAGAAATTTAATCTGAGTAGGGACAAGGGGAAAGTAATCGTATTATATCGTATTTTTGTGACTTACAAGCCTCTCAACAAGTTTTTGCGAAGCCCACCTTTAGTTGAGATGTCGCGATGAAAGTGGAGACGATAAAAAACGTTTGTTCGCTGTGGGTTTTTGAGGTAGAAAGAAAGAAAAATTGTTGCCTTTCATTGTTTTTTGTTAAGAATTGGCTGATATTAGGAATATATTTTTTGGAGAACATTGAATTGTTTAAGACAAATTAAGAAATATTGCATAAGGAATGGGTACATGTACGGTTATTTTTTTAAATATAATTTTTCAGTTATTTCGTCTAGGTCATTTTTTAAGCCTTTTCCCAGCTATGCTGGTTGCATATTAGTATTTTTCATGAAGCGATTGGTCTCTAGAGTGCCACAAAGGAACATACATACATAGGCTGATAAACACACTACCCTCCTTTACGTCGCGTAGTTGGGTAAAAAATATTATCAGATCAAGACAGAAAGTTATGTTTTGTTTTTTAAACTTTCTTTCAGACTTCCTCAGAGTTTCTGGCCGGCTAATGAAAATTGCTCGTGCCTACATTTTTTACGTAATTGGAGTAAAGCAATATTAAAGTTTTTACTATAATAATAACGCTGAGCATCTGTTCAGTATTATTTAATTTAACTACTTAGCTATCTATTATTGCTTATTATTGGTTTTGCATCTTATTTATATGAGCATAATACTCGAATTTGAAGATGGAAATACTTTGAATAAACGTATGTATATAATTAATAAAGTCCTCGAGTAACTTTAAAAAAAAGATTGAATATGGCTTGTAGACTAAAGTAATAAATAGCTCATAGCTTTTTTTCACTTTACTTTTCTTATCTGTCAAAAAGAGTAAAGGGATCAGATCGGCATGACAAAGTTTATAGTGGAACAGACAGGAATTAAAACAAAATAATAACTGGCAGGGGATCCAACCGGAATAACTCGAATATTCTACGAATAAATTGGATGTCAAGTTTTTGGATTCTGACTACCACTATACTTTGTAAGGATACCCTATTTGTTACAGTGATAGCCTAGTGATATGCTCATTGAACTGCCAAGTCAAAAGCAGAAAGGATTTTTCGAAATCATGTGCGTATTAATAATTAATTATCACTCGCTTAAATAGTGAAGAAAAACATCGTGAGGAAACTTTCATGCCTGAGAGACGGCGTTTGAATTCTGTCTACCCGCATCAGGCTAGCGTGGTGGACTATACCGTAATCCCTCTCATTCTGCGAAGAGAGCCGTGCCCAGCAGTGGGTACAGTATATGGGTTGATTATGTTGATCGTTTATAATGTATTGTTTGGTATAACAAATAGGACTGATCGCTTAGTGTTCTTGAAGCACGTAGACGTAGAGGTATTGATTGACCTATCGACGAATTGGCCGCGGCAAGTAAATTTAGAGATCGATTTATTGGCGTGGTAATTACATACGCGCCCGATAAATTCACGTTACATGGTCAATGTGATGTGAAAGTACTAATTTATTAGATAGCCGCAAAATTAATCGGTTAATTTGTTTGTAGCAATGTGTACCAGTTAATGTCGCAGCATTATGCTTTTTTGGCCTCCTGCAAGGCTCCTGTAGTAATAATTGTTATTTTGATACTTACGTGTTCTGTAAGTACAAAATAAAAAGTTTTCTTTCTTTCTTTTATCAATAGGGTTGGCAAAATTAATTAAACCTAATATTCAATAATTAGCATGCGTAACTGCCTCAATCGCCTAGTCGTCGGTTGATAGGTTCGATTTCCAGGTCAAACAGTGTTATTGGAAATTGTGACATTGATATACACCTGCCTAACCCTTCAAGAAATACAAACATAAACCCAATAACTTTGCTCGGCATTGGAATTTAATCCAGGAAGTCATGTCACGTTGAGACGCTTGTGACGACTGAGATAGTTACTAGAACGTCTAATATAAAATGTGTTGAAAAAAAATGTCGTGAATAGATGTAGTTGACGTTACCTATTAAAGAAAAATATCGATATCATAAGTAATAGTCTCGGTAATTTAGTTGAATAAACGTCCAGTGTATTTAATCGAAAGTACGCAGGTTCTAATAATGGTTGAAGTCGAATTTTTCATACAACAAAATTTATATCTGCGAAAATATTTCGAGTTAAATAATAATATATAAATAATAATAACTTTATTTCAGAAAAAACAGATTAAAGCATGTTTTATATTAAGATAATTTAAATGAGCTTTGGTAGTAACACAATGCAGTACAAATCAAGGAACTGAAATCTGTGCACAAAATGGACAACCCTGTCTCTCAAACTAGGTAGACCTGTATCTTGAGAGACAGTGATTCGGCTTAGAATGTGGTGCTATAGGTATAATAGTAGACTGTGTCGATCTACCTGAGCAATATAAGATAATAAAGGTAATTTGAGTATGTATATATTTAATATGTGAGGTATGTGTTTATGTGTCTGTGTGCGTCTGCGCATGTGTGTGTGTGTGCGTGTGCGCATGTTGGAGTGTGTGTGTATGTGTAGGTGCATTGTATATGAGTAGGACTACGTAGATAGTTAGGCGACGTACTTAAGTAGGGATTCTGTTTGAAGATAGTCCTGTTCCATTAGCAATTCCGTTAATTTTGATTTTAGTTCATATTTATTTAGATTGATAATGTTTAATTTTTTGTGAATTTGTTTGTAGATGTGTGTACTTAATGTGAAATATTGGTGTCGAGCGAAGGTGGTTTTGTGAAGAGTACTTACGGGAAGATTATTTCTTTTTTTCGGGTCAGGTGGGGGAACGTTGGCATGTCTTCTAACAGTGGACTGCAGTACAAAAAGCTGACGCACTGAAAGTACTTTGCAATCAGCGTATAGTTGCGTAGTGGGATAGCGGTAAGGTTTGCGCGACATCACTTTCAGTACGGCTCTCTGCGCTCTTTCAATCCTTAAAAGACTGGTTTTATTTGTACCATATTGCATAGTTAATGTCAAATACAATAAAATATTACTAAAAAAACCATGTAATAGTAGGATTTTTTTTCCCTTAAATTATTTTCAAAAGAAAACATCTCAAAGAATAACAGACAGTCGTTGACATGATTTCTCTAGTTGTGTTTCACCAAGCACCTAAATTAAGTACAATATTTTGATTCAAAAACAATACACGACCAAGAACATAAACAAAAAACGTCTCCGACATATTAATGTTACTTAAGACCTACCGTCTATAACTTAAGCTGTCATACCCTGGACTCACGGACGAGGTCAATCGTTCAACCAAAAGTCCTTTTTATTTTACGAGCCCTAACTTTCTTGATAAACTTGTTCAAGTGTCGCTGGCTAGTAATTCGTTCCCCTCCGACCATTTCCTTATGGTTAGTTATAGAATTTGCGGGCGGCCGACCTGTGGCCCAATTTTGCGGGAAGCCCGCCCCTGTGCGTGACCTTTGGACATAATGGCCAGTCCTCAACGCTTTTTCTTATTCAACAATCTCGTATTTTGCCAACGTTTTAGTTAAGTGCCAACAACACGTGGTGTTCGAAATTCCATTTTCCTGTATTAGGCTTGTCTTGAGTGTTGCTGTATAAATATTAAAATGTCTATTATTTCTTCTTAAGGACACAAACGTGTGTTGTTTGCTTTGAAGTCATACTTAATATTGTTGTTTTTATGTGCTTGCAATGTTTTTAGGCACTCGAATTTAATGTGTATAAAAAAGTTACTTTTCGAGGATAATAATTATATGTATTAACAAGGATTTAAATTGATGAAATATTATTTCGTCATGATAATTTCCTTGTTTATATTCTTTTGTTACACGAGAGACACGTATGCTAATTTAGTTTAAATTGCGATGAGGAATTAATTCAAAAGTATGAGTCAATAATTTTCTTTTTTTTCTAACCCAGTTTATCCCATTACTGGGCAAAGGCCTCCCTTCTCTTTTTCCAGGCGAGGTAATTTCCTTTACTTTCATAATATTCTCATCACTTTTTACAAAAGGACGAATCTCACGTTCCGAACTCATTGCACGTTGGTGTTTTTATTTTAATACTATTAATATTATAAATATCGATATTTATTTAGCGAGCGTTAAATCCGCAACTTAAATAAATTAAAAACATTTCAGGCATGCCATAAAAAATACAATTTCACTAAAAACACTATTGAATTTACAGAATAACCTGTGTAATGCGTAACTGTGTGGTGTCTGTGTGTGTGTATTTGTCATTGTTGCAAAATTACCGAGCTTCGTAATAATGTACTATCTAATATTGGATCGTGCTATCAATGAATTATAGAAATCGCAATACGCGAACGTTTTGTGTATCTATTAATTGTGGTTGATCTGCGGTTGACATAGCTTTTAGTAGAACTTTAGTAGTAAAATATTGAATTTATAGATACAAAGGTAATATTTGTTACTTTTCCATATTATTCCAGAGTTAATAAATTACGAGATACATCATTGTCGGTCGGCTTCCAGTGTAACCAGATGCGGCTGAATATAAGTATTTTACACGAAGCGACTGCAATCAGACCTCCGCAACCCAATTTATGGGTAATACCGATATCCTGATCATAGACTGGCTATCAGGTTTTTGGGCTTCTGGCTACCACTAACGATTGTCATAGGTGTTCGTATGACAACCGGGTCCGACGGCTTTACGTGCTCTCCGAAGCACGGAGGGGTCTAAATGTATTAAGAATGGTCACTTATACACAGATTTGTCGTTGGTTGATCAGAGTAGTTATTATTAAGCTACGAACTCCTCTTAATTAGCTACGGGATACAACTTTAAAAAAATATTTTGCCCATGGGATTTTAAGAATAAAAAACTTCCTCTCTTCACGGCGGAAAAAAGGCGTAATAATCAACCACTAAACTTTCTACTTTATTTTTTTTTTTGTGGAAAATTCTCATGGATTGTCTCAGGGGCTCGTGGCTAGGTAATAATAACTAAGCTGATCAACCAACCTGAAAGGTTAAGCTGCGGTAGTCGCGGTCAGTCTATGGATGGGTGACCATTCTTACATCACATCGAGACACACCCATGCCTCGGAGAGCACGTAAAGCCGTCGGTCCCGGTTTTCATACGAACACCTATGATAATCTTTTGTGGTAGTTAGAAAGCCTGACAACCAGTCTATCCTCAGGGTAACTATCCATATTACCCAAAAATTGGAGGTCTGATGGCAGTCACCCCATATAAAATACTGATATTCAGCCGCATCTGGTTAGACTGGAAGCCCAATAGTTGGGAAAAGGCTTGGAGAAAGAAGATTCTCTGTCACCGCCCCCGATGGACCAATCCATGTTGGAAGTATGTCGAACTTCTATCGACTAAAACCTCACTAGAGGATTGCCTTTTAATCATTTCCATGGAATTCATAACATTCACCACGACCATGATAATTTAGGATTTTCAAAATATAAAAAAAAAAAACAAATATGATTTTTGTCGATAAAATTAAACAGTTTCCATTATTTTAATATATGCACATTATGAAGACTCACACTGTATGTACGGTCGACAAAAGATTTAAGTATACAGGCAGCTAATTTAACATCTGTGTTTTGTTAAAGATTGTGTAATAATGTATCACGCAATATGTGTCAAAACGCAGGTATTGTGAGCTGCTACACATCAAACCCTTTGACGGGTAATTATTTAAATCACAATCTGTGTTAAGATGCAGATTTAATTCGCTACTTGTATACCAATCTCTTTTGTTGACCGTACATACATTATAAAGCATGTTTTCCGAGTATTTTGATTCCGGAACACAGTGCCGCACTTGACGTCACAGTAGTGCACATTGCGTCTGACATGAGCGGTAACAGGTTAAGATGCTAGGTACTTCACAGAGCTCACTTTCCTTTGATATCATCGCACTGGATATGAGGCTGTCTTTACAAGCTGTTGATTTGAATGGAACTAACCCTTCCTTAGTTTTGTTTGTGTGTTGTAGTTTAAGCCTTAGTGAACTTATCTGTAGTTGAATGTAGGTACTCGTGATGTTTACATTTCTTATTTTGAAGTGTAAATTGTGATTAATAGGTTTTTTATCTTTTTGTATATTTTTGGCATTTTCCATGCTAAGATTTTAAAGTTATTTAGAAAAGGAAAAATACGACTTATGGTGGCTTAGTGGTCATAGCGTCTGGTGTACCGAACCAGAAGACGCAGGTTCGAATCCTGCCCGCGGTCGTATTTTTCCTTTTCTAAATAACTTTAAAATCTTAGCATGGAAAATGCCAAAAATATACAAAAAGATAGTTAGAAGGTAAGGTGGCATCGTTCGGCACTTAACTAACTGTAAAGTAAGTTGTGTCGGTTGAAAAGCAAAAACTTGCATTTCAATAGGTGTTACTGACGTCACCATAAAGACGTAAATTCAGTATGTGAAGGAAAAATTCGACATGACGGGTAGGTATCGCGGTGGCTTAGTGGTCATAGCGTCTGGTGTACCGAACCAGAAGACGCAGGTTTGAATCCTGCCCGCGGTCGTATTTTTCCTTTTCTAAATAACTTTAATAGGTTTTTTTTTTTTATATTTTTGTATGTAAATTGTGTATTATGATTTTTTCTTTAACCGCTTTATACGTCCGGTGGTCGTGAGCGTTAATAGGTTCTGGGTTCGATTCCCAGCTCGAGCAAAGTGTAATTAAGTTTTTATGATGGGAATATCATAAAAACCCAATACAGTGGCAGCGAATTTGCACGGTTAATGACAATATCTATTATATCCATTCTAATCTTTACTAATATTATAAATGCGAAAGTAACCATATATTTTTTTTAATACTACTAAGGTAGCAAATAAGCGTAAGGCCCACTTGATGGTAAGCGGTTACAGTAGCCTATAGACTCTTTCAACACCAGGGTTATCACTTGCGCGTTGCCGACCCTGTAAAACGAAAGAGGAATAGTTGTATTAGCAGTATAATAGTCAAAATCCCCACACTGCCAATACAACGTTTCCTCGTGGAGCGGTGGTTGTCGGACTCCGCTCTGAAAAGAGCGAGCTACCTACTAAAATCAACCTCGGTGTTTCGCGTCACCACTTTAGTACCGGGGCTACGGGAGCGCTGTAGCATTCGTCCGTAGAAGTACACCCAACACAACCCAACTGGAAATACAGGCATCTCATCAATAAAGAATATAATTAGGCACTTTAATGCGTACTTCAAATAGGCATTTTAAGTCTATAAAAACTGAAATAGTTAAAGTTATAACATTATTTTGATAAATTAATCATATAAATAATGTATTTTCTGAGCTTTTAAACTGTAAAATCAATTAAGTTCATAGGCACTTTAAAATCTAAATACTAAACTATTATTAAGGTCAACTTTTGATTTTAATTAATTAACTACAAATCAAATTCAAAATAGACAAATTCAACAAAACTAATTAACTAGAAAAACAGTTATCCTGTCCTTTCATTTCGCAGTTGAGTAAAACAGAAAAAACAATCGTCCTCTTTATAAAATAAACACGATTAACTTAAACTCAAAGATTATAACAAAGGAACACGCTCAACATTTAAATACCAATTAACGTTCTCGAGAAATGGAATGGGGCCATTAAAACCAATTTCGGCACTCGCAATACGCGTGTGACGTGACGAACTCAAGCCACTATCCGTGACAAACAAGTTCAGCCACAATATCCGGGTGAAGCGCGCTAACTGAATCTTAATGGCCCGACATGCGAAGCCTATTGATTGTTTTGTATTTTTTGTAGGAAAACTTCTATTTTTTTAAGGTTAAGGTTACTATCGAGCCTGTGTTCCACTAAGAATAGGCAGAAATGTTCCGATAATAATATGACATTATCTGTTATTTTGTGTATATATAACTACTAAAATTATTTATTAGAAAATTGAACAACTCTTTGCTATCGAAAAACATATTCTAGTTAACAGCAAGTCTCGCGAAAAATAAACACATACATGAAAATAAAATGAACCTCATAAACTTACGTACATGCTTTATTAAAATGCTTAATTCCTTTTTACAACATACTACTTAGAATTAAAAAAAATAAAAGGCACTCGTGTTTAAAAACAAAGCGTTCTAAGTGCTCGCATCAAACAACTAAAAAAAACACATTCCCTTTACGAGGCCACACGCAAATTTCAAATTACGAACTGTCCTCCACAAAGGTACAGCGACATTGTACAAAACCACAGAACAGTTAAAATGACAGAGGCGGCAGTCAACCAAAACTTTAATGTTTACCTTTTGCTTTGCGCACTGGAATACCTTTTTCGTACGTGATGATACACGCCTACTCTGTGACATGCATGGCGTATGGACATTTTGTTTGTACTAATGTAGACAGAGAATTAGCGAGGTCTTTTTTGCGCTGAGCCATTAATGTTTTATTTTTGTTTGCAAGATTTGGGTCTGGGAGTGAAAACAAATATGGAGTACGCTATGAGCCTTTCAACACCCTCGCCCCGTAAAAGGATTATCAAAGAATTCGGGCGTTAGGAATTATTATATTTGGCAAACTTTTACTTACTGGTCATTTCATAAAGCTACATAATTATTATATTAAATTGTTATAATTAACTTTTTATAGTATCAGAAATATTCTCTAAAAATTGACATCCTTATCATCATCAAACCTTCGCCATTTATGTTGGGGTCTGCTAACAGTCTAAGCAGATTCAGCTGAATGTCAGTATTTTAGGACATAGGACTTTCAATTTCTGGGCAATACCGACATCCTAAGGGTAAATTAGTTCGTACTTTAAATCTTTATGACAGCAAAAAGTTTAATACGTAACCTTTTTTAAATGTTCTTTGATAGAATCGTCTCCTGTAGTATGAATCCGCTCTTTTACAAACAAAAAATCTCAAATACACAAACACCCAGACCCGGTATAACCACCATACAAGTCTTTGTGATGATCTGTGGTTTTTTGTAATCTGTCAGTCAACGTTAAAATTTGCCAAACCTACAAAATTAAATGGTGTTTCTGGTCTCAGAATTCGTATTTTATCTTTCCGATTTTCGTCGCAAAACAAAATCATGGACTAATTACGTAAGTGTTCTCATATTGAAGTCCCTTGCACCTGTCATTAGGACGTTTTTATCCGCTGGCTTAACCAAAAGAGGCCGTGTGCTTTTCATTGTTCCAAACGACAAAGGGATGCCTATGAAAACCCTATCTGTATTTACAACGACCTTAAATACAGAACAGTATCGCCCGATTATGGAATACTTCGACCAAATCATCACACAAAATTACCCCTAATTCCACAAAACATAAAGTTGAAAATTCCGTTCTCATACGCGAATTTTTCTTATCGAATTAATAATGAGAAATAATAGGGCCTTTCTGTGCCGTTGTTGTGTGCATTGTAAATTCAACCTTATCACTGAATGGTTAAGGCGGGTTTTATTTGGTTATTTATCGTAAGTATATCATTTTCAGCGGAGGTTATAGTTTCGAGTATGGGGCAGTTAAGATTGTACGATAACGGTTTTAATATGAGCCGGAAGTACCGGGGCTCGGCTCCCAATAGGCTACTGTGGAAAATAGTGCAATTTGTTTTCGTTTTTTCGTTAAAAACAACCGTAAAACGTTGTATGTTAGCAACAACTTGTTAATAGCATGTGGCTTGTGTTTTGTTTTATAAGTATTTGAAACAAAGTGTTGAGCTATAATAACTCTTTTCTATCACAATAACAAAACTTAAACGTAAATATTCATAGAATGGTTGAAGATTTGCAAAGATAGAGTAGGTACAAAAGGACCAATTTATTTAGATATTCGGTGTAACTAGGTAAGTGGACCTAATTATCAGTACTTTAAACACAAAGCAACTACCACCAGACCTCCGCAACCAAATTTCTAGGCGATTCGATACCATAAGCAAAACTGTTTCTTAGGGCACTTTTGATAACCCACTAACAATTATTATAGGTGTCAGTAAAATACCAGGGGATTATTAATAACAAAGAGCATAGGCTTAACGTGCTCTCAAAAAACATAATTATGCTCCCGGTATCTAAAAATAAAAATAAAATATTACTGACTATTTTGTTATACACCCCTTGGTATATATCAAAATAGTCACCCATCGACAGATTAACCATAGCAAGCGCAACTTAACCTTGCAGATCGATTAATCACCGTGTTAATTGCTTAGCCCCATTTTAAACTTGCTGTACTAGCTACTACACTGAGCTAGCATAACTCAACAATTATCTTTTGAGCTACCAGCACCAGTTCAGAATAAAACAAACAACATCTCTATTCACAAGAAAAGGGAAATAAGGGAGTTTGTTTCAACACTTTATAAGACCAGAATTATGTTCGCTGTACCGCTACATAAATATCATGTCATACTGAATAACGCGGTTGAGTGTACAAATGTAATTTGCGAATGAAAAATAACATTTTCCCTACATTCGTATGATGTATCGCAGGGCTTACATTAACGCATTAAGCTCAGTTTACATGGGATCTTGTAACATTCTACTAAGGTTCACAAACAAGATTGCTGAATGTGATATTTTGTTGACATATTCTGTGGTCTGGTGATTAGAAGCCCAAAAATGCTGACAACCAGTCTATCCTCAGGATATTAGTGTTATCCATAAAAAATGGGTTGTGGAGGTCTAAGCAGTCGCTTCGTATAAAATACTGATATTCAGCCGAATCTGGTTAGACTGGAAGCTGACCTCAACATAGTTGGTAAAAGGTTTGAAGGAAGAAGAACATAAATGTTTGTGTTCGTCTGTTTCTTATGTATCATTTATAATAATAATAATAGGGATTCGTTCCAGATGTGGGGTTAGTATTTATGTGAAAATTTGTGTTTGTAAGAGCACCCACAGTACATAAAATAACAGTGAGGGCTGTCCACACGTTTAAAAAAAAACATGACTATGAATGATGATGGAGAGGAGTACCTACTAGATTCATAGCGAATTGTATAATCGTTATTAAAATAACTAATGAAGTCTGGGCCTAAGGAACTTCCGATTTAAATACGACTTGTGTTCGTAGCTTACACTAGTATTAAAATGTATCTTTATGTATTTTCACAAGCATTCCAGTACTGAATTCAGATGTAATGAGATTAATTTGTGGTTTGCCATAGCTGTGTCGAATGTAATTAACTGGCTTTTGCCATCGGTTTCACTTGCGTGGACGTAATTTTCCGCAAGTAACGACTTTTGAAAAATTGTGAGGGCTTCGGATTAACTTAAATCATTATTAGGTGGTATTTTATCATGCTTAAACGGTGAAGGAAAACATCGTGAGGAAACCTGCATACCTTAGAGACTTTTCTCGATGTTTTGTGAAGTCTGCCAACCCGCACTAGGCCAGCGTGGTGGACTACAGCCTAATCCCCTCTCAACATGAGAGGAGACCCATGCCCAGCAATGGGACAGTATATGTGTTGATGATGATTATAAGGTGATATTAAAAACAGAACTTTAAGAGATCTACCAAGGTGCTACCATCTGCCACTGAAAATTAAAAAAACAAGGCTCAACAATTAAACCAAGGGCCTTTTGCATAGCAGTTGGGCTTACTAGACTAATGAAGCAATTACAAGAAAATAAAATATATATTCAAGTAATAATTGATCTTTTCAAAATGATTCCATTTAAAAAATATAATTTGTAACACAATACATCAGCTGCGACTTTTTCAATTTCACTAATAGGTCATTAGCCAAATTGATAATTTAAATTCTGTATCAAATTGAAAGATTACTTTTTCATGAATAAGAAATATATTGAAGCTAAAGTATAATGTGATATTTTTATATATTATACTATAGGTACTCCGAGCCTTTTCTCAACTATGTTGGAGTCGGCTTCCAGTCTAACCAGATGCGACTGAATATCAGTATTTTACACGTAGCGACTGCCATCAAACCTCCGTAACCCAATTTCTGGGTAATATATCGTGAGGATATTGTGCTGGTTGTCAGGCTTTTTGGGCTTCTAACACTAACGACTGTTATAGACGTTGATATGACAACCGGGACCGACGGGTTTACGTGCTCTCCGAGATATGGAGAGACCTCGAAGTGTTGAGAATGGTATTCCATCCACAGACTGACCGTGGTTACCGAAGCTTATCCTTGCAGATTGTAGTTACTACTTAGCCACAAATTGCTCTGAGATTTTTATGATTAATATATATTTATAGTTATTCGTTTAAAATGAAAGTTCGTGAGTACTTTCGAAAGAAATTGGCAGAATCATCTCATCACTGATATTTTGTAGTATTTATTATAATATATAAATATTTATTTAAATTCATCAATTTTTTAGGTATGTATTTATTACTGTTTATATATGTATTTTTATTTTATATAAATGAATACTTTATGTATGTATTATAGTATATAGTAGATATATAGGTAGCATTTAATATGGATCAACGTTTTTTCAGTATGACTGATTAATGCATCTGCCACGCTTTGTCTCTGTATCACCCTATGGTCGACTGGTAGAGAATGCTTTTAGCATTAAGTCCGCCTCTGTACGATTTGTTGTGCATAAAGCATTAAATAAATAAATATTTAAATATAATAGTATATTACGCATTTAATTAATACGGGCAATTTGGAAAAACAAAATGAGGATCCTCCTCCTATCACATAGGATTTTAACATATCGATGAACCGTGGTCATGGTTCATCTTTGCTGAACCCCTGAGGGAATACAGGCGTGATGGTATGACCAGAGGAATTAGTCATTATTGCCTTTTAAACAGTTTTTTTTTTGCTCAGGTCATGTAACATGTACAGAAAATGTAATCCATGCTTACTTTACCAATAAAGTCGTATAATATCGAGTACCATTAATAAAAATACTGCACTTAAAATGTAACCTTCATAATACCGTCGGTAAAATATTGCAAAGGCTTTTAATAAAAATGCTTAATTGAATTCTTACTGACGTCATAGTGGCAGCAGGCTTTACAGAAAATCGTAATTATTTCGTACGACCATTAATTATGATATCGTTTGACCAGTATAATCTCTTTTGGTTCATAAAAATAATATTATACGGTTTAATAATAATTTTCGCATATAATGTTTACGAAAAATTATGAAACCTATATTAACCTTACAATGAACACACCGAAATGTGTGTCATAGATTGTTCTGGGTTTAAAACTAGTCTCTTTACCGAAACTATTATTAACATACTAAATAAATCATTATCAGACCTTTTATGACTATTTCAAATCAAATTCCATCATTGTAGTAAAACTATATAACTTAATAAACATAGTATGTCCTCAACCTGAATCTCGGCGGGACGCTCATTTAAACTAGTGAAAAATTATATCAAGAAAAGTTCTCCAGTTTCTTGGGAATAATGTCTCGAGACGCTTATTGAGTTATGCTCGCCTGGTACCTGACTACTTATGTATGGATATCAAGTTTTATGTAATATTATTCGATTCGAAATATACTTGTAGAAAGAAAGAACTCATTCATCAACATCATCATACCCATACACTGTCCCACTGCTGGGCACGGGTCTCATCTCACAGAATGAGAGGGATTAGGTTATAGTCCACCACGCTGGTTTAGTGCGGGTTGGCAGACTTCACACGCCGTCGAGAAAATCTCTAAGGCATGCAAATTTCCTCACGATGTTTTCCTTCATCGTTTAAGCGAGTGATAATTATAATCATCAATTGAAATCATTCAATCTCATTAAAATAATAACCTAATACGTAACTTAACATACCATCACGCTTTATTCCCTAAAGGGTTAGTCAGAGATCTACCAATGTACACCCACAGTTCGCCTAGGTTCGCTAAGTATGTTTTGGGCGATTGCCAAATCCAAACTCCGATCTGCTACTGAGATTTTCATAAAAAACTCAATAACACTTTGCTCAACCTGGGAATAGAACATAGATCTTCCAGCGTAGCAGTTGCTCTTCAAATCACTAGCCTAACGAGGCAGTTAAACCTTAAACATAAATAACCATTTTTAGTTCGCGGCAGTAAGCAAGTGTACTAACAAAGCGGTTTATTTATATTCACGCCGCGTAAATCACGGTGCGAGCAGAGAAAATGACGGTGCCATTAATCTTCTCTACACCCTAACATTTTTTTCGTCAGAGCCCGTTTCAAAGAAGACGTGCATACATTATAAAAAACGTCGTACCACATTCGGATTCCTTACAATATTCCTAGGCTGCATTTTCATCAAAGAACTGTGAGGAACTAGAATTGAAAAAGAAGTGCATCGTTTCATATATTTGTAAAACCTTATTTTTAACTCATTTAAATCCATAGCTGAGCAAAGGTCTCTCTCTCTCGATTTCCTCTCATCTCTGTTAAGTGTTATTTGTGACCAGTCTGTCTGAATCGTAAGTACATAATGTAAAAGCTTATTGGAAAAAAATAAAAAAAATAACTTAAATCTAAACTGTGTGCGTAGAAAAAATACGGACACAGAAACAAATGCAGCCTATTAAACCCGCAACAGTCACGGTCGTTAGTTTACTAACCACAATATTTTCGTTATGAATACACATCGAAAAAACAAAATTTCTACTACCTTCATATGAACACGTATAAAATAGATATATGAGAATACTTCGAGTAAAAAACATTGAAGAAAAAACCTTACTTACCTGATTCACAGATTTTTTTATCAAACACACGAATAAAAGTACGCTAGCACAATATTCACTTAATTCGATATACCGTCGATTGGTCGCATCTTGTCAAGCATTGTTCGAACTTTCGTGATAATTTAACTGTACGTCGCTAGATCGCATGAATTTTAAATTAAACAATCAACACCAAGACTGAAAGAGTTAAGGGCTTCTTTTTTGGGAACCGTTCAGCTTCCTCGGAAATGCAGTCTATAGAATCTCCCATAGTAAAGGAAAATAAGGTATAAACATTTTGTACATAACATAAAAAATAACATCACGCCGATGTCCCTGGAGGTTTGAGGGTTTGGCTACTTGGCGACTGGTGGAAATATTTTGCCCGTATACTTTTAGGTCCTATGTAATAGAGGGCGAAACTATTGCCATTAACTGGTCACAAATCCAAACTTTTTTTTGTACTACTAAGGTGGTAAATAAGCATACGGCCCACGTGATGGTAAGTGGTTACCGTAGCCTATAGACGCTTGCAACACCAGAGGTATAATTTCATAGAAAAACCCAATAACACATTGCTCGACCTGGGGATCGAACCTAGAACCTCTAGCGTAGTAGTCGCGCTTAGGACCACTAGACTAATGAGGCTCTATCAGTACCCACTGCCAAACCCGTCAGGGAAAAAATGCGTTATGATATGAATATTCAAGTAAAGTTTCTTCCTCAACTCTCTTCTACCTTCAAACCAGTTTGCAATATTATACTAAGTTATAACGAAATCATGACGTGGTTGGGCTGGGAAAGAGTTCTCGGAATTTGAATTAAAGTTGTGGGTAATTATAAATTTAGGCCACTTCCACGGTAGATTGTAAGAGAGGGCAAAAACAACTGAATACTGCGAAGTTAGTAATTAAGTACGGAAGTGAGTCAGTTACACAGTACAAAATGAGTTGACTGTCACGTAAATAATTTTCTGAGACTCCTGTTTTAGACAAGTTCCAATGCTATCTGAAACAATTAACTTTATAGAAAAACTGCCTCGTTAGTCTATTGATCAGCGCGACTGCTATGCTGGAGGTCCTGGATTCGATTCTCAGGTTCTAGGAAATTCTCAATAGCAGACTGGAGTATGGATTTTGTGCCCAATAATTGGCAATATACTCGCCCCCTATCTACCTCTGCTTAACCCTTCAGTCAATACAAGCGTTATAAAATGTTATCTTTAGAAAACCCTGTCAATAGCCTTTAATTTTTTTTCAATTTTCCCAACTGTGTTGGGGTTGGCTTTGCAGTCTAACTCGATGTGGTTGTATGTCAGTATTTTCTAAAAAGCGACTGCCATCGAGCATCTCTGGGCAATGTCGATATTTTGAGAATAGGCAGTTTGTCAGGCTTTTTGGGCTTTTGACTAGGTACCATCAACGATTGTAGTACAGTTATAATATAATATAATAATAATATTTTTGGGACATTTTTACACAGCACCATCTAGTCCCAAACTAAGCAGAGCTTGTACTATGGGTACTAGACAATGGATATAATACTTATATACTTTTTTTTGTTGTAAATACATACTTATAATACATAAGAAACACCCAGACAAACACAAATACTCATGATTTATCCACACAAATATTTGTGTCCTGTGGGAATCGAACCCACGACCCCATGATCAACAGTCCGGCACTCGAACCGCTAGACCACAGAGGTCGTCAATATGTTATGACAATAACAATTGCATGACAACTGGAACCGATGACTTTACGTGCTCTCCGAGACATGGACGGGTCTCGATGAGTTAGAATTGCCATCAACAACCTCACCGCGGCACGCGCAGTTTATCTTGCAGATCGGTTGATCAGCGTAGCTACGAGCCCCTCTGAGTACACATATATAAATATAATATACATATATATTATAATCCTTCCCTTCGATTTCGCGTTCGGATAAAACTGAAACGAGTTGTCAAACCTTTATCAGAATAAATTATTATCATTCTTTTGAAAAGAAATGATTGACATCATTATTGTTCTGTGTGTTTTTTATTACATGTCAGTTCTTTGGACATGTTTTGAAATATTCGGGACCTGATTGCTCAAAACAAAAGCGTAGAGATTTTTGTAATTCAACTCTTATTGACAGGCTGTTCGCATAATGAGTCTAAAATTGCGTGCAGGCTATAATTATAACATAATTATAAGCAGTGATAGCCTAGTGGTATGATTATTGGACTGCTAAGTCGAAGGTCTCGAGTTCGAATCCAGGGCACGCACCTCTGACATTTCGAAATCATGTGCGTTTTAATAATTAATTATCACTCGTTTGAACGCTGAAGGAAAACATCGTAAGGAAACATGCATGCCTTAGATTTTCTCGACGGCGCTTGTGAACTGTGCCAACCAACATTAAGCCAGCATGGTGGACTATAGCATAATCTGTCTCATTTTGTGAGAGGGACCCGTTGCCAGTGGGACAGTATATGGGTTGATGATGATGATGATGTATAAGAAATTGTTATCTACATTAGTCTACTACTCGCAAGTACCACTGCTAAACGGGACGTCTTGGATTCAATTTCAAGGTTAAACAAGGTTTCGGGGTTGTCTATGAAATTCTTAGTAGCTTTGATTATGGATTTTGTTCGCATCCTACCCATTAAAAACCAAACTATTAAAAACACACTATGGGAGACATGAGACTAATGATTAAAAAATATATTATAAGTACGAAACTCTGTCTGTATGTTACGCTTTCACACCTAAACGGCTGAATCGATATTAGTATAGAGATAGATTAGACCTTGGAGAAGGACATAACGTAACGAGCAACAGCTAGCGTCATATAAAGGCTACTAGTCACAATAATCTCTATGAACCGAGTTCATAATCATAGACCTCCAAGCTAAAACAGCACCTATAAATCATACAAACAAAGCTATAATTAAAACGACACGCTACTAAATACAAAATCCAATTCAAAATTAAATAAGAACTACACAGAAATAAAATTCCTAAATGTCGCTAGAACCTGCTTTGTCGTGGCAAAGTGCCACCTACTTAATCTTCGACAATGCCGTACTGGTCACCTCGCGTGTTGCAAGTTCACGACTAGCTAATATTTTGTATGATCACGCATACCCCACAAAATGTAGGGCGGGGCTGGCCAACACACGTTTCAAGGGCACGGGGGAAATAATAATATATTATTGTGTCTAAAAGGGCCGGAAACTGGCAAATCAGTGGGTTGTTCGTGTGATAATGTCCCGTGAATTAATTTTGGGAAAATGAGGAAAGGTTTTTATTTGACGGAAAAATTGTTATAAGAATTTTGTATCATTTTACTGTAAAAATAAATTGCGATAAAAAATATTTCAGGGTGTCAACATATACTATTAATCCCCCTCGTTGGAGGGTTAGGCAGAGGTGGACGAATGTAAGCCCACAGTTTGCTGGTCTGTTTAAAAATAATATTAGATCGGTACAGACGGCAGCAAGTCAAGCTATCCAAAATTGACAAATATTCCCAATTGAATATGAACCTTATGTTTTTGTATTAAAGATGAGAATCTATAAAAGAAATTTCACAGATTGGAGTAGCTTGATGTGCTGGCCTCTGTACATAATTTGTTTGTTACATTAAACCATTACTTAGTACGCCTAACAAGATAATGTAGGTACCTTTATTTTTACTATTTGAAATCACAGCACATATAATATTATTACATTGTAATATTTTGTATTTTAAAATAAGTATTAAATTCAACAAAACAATGAGAATACATTAATAAAATAAAAAATGCGGGGGACACAGAGTAAAAAAGCTGAAAGCAAAAAGGGCAGTAGCACCAAGAACAAAGAGAATTTTAACTGAATTCAACTTTATGTGAGAAATAATGAAATATTTAATTTTTTAAATTATTTCAAGCAAACAAAAGGTGGCCTTAAAGTGCCAATCAAATGCTAAATCCATTGGGACGAGAGTAATATTTATATCTAACTGAATCATCAAATGATATTATTTTTATTTATTTTTGTGAGCGATGACATAATCGGTCATGTGGTTAAGTAATAACTGCGCTGATCAACCACTTGTCGCGGTCAGTCTATGGGTGGGTGACCATTCTTAATATTTCAATAACCATTTATGCCTCGAGATCACGTAAAGCCGTCGGTGCTGGTTGTCATACGAAAGCCTACGACAAATAAAGGTAAAAAGTCTGACAACCGATACCTACCTCGGATATCGGTATTGCCCAGCTAGAGAATAGAATAGAATATCTTTATTGTACACCATAAACAAATGCCAAGTACATTTTTATAAATGATAGAATGGTACAATGGGACGTCTTATCGCTAAAAGCAATCTCTTACAGACAACCTTCGGATGGATTTAAGAGAAACGGAGAGGCGACAATCAGATAGTCTGGCGTACATAAAAAAATAAAAATAGATACATGCTGAAAATTATAATGTACACAACTATTAATACTGCTATTGCTAAGTGATATGGTATGCTCGTATGCTAAAATTGTTTGCCACGATAGTGATATAAAAAAAATCGCTTTGATTAAAATACTGATATTCAGCCGCATATGGTTAAACTGTTTCCGACCCCAACAGGTGGAAAAAGGTTCGGAGGATTGGGCAATGACGTAATGGTTCGATACTGGTGCACAACTTTCACTTCACCTCCATTCATTAACTACCGTAATAATTTTAAACGTCCCATCAAAATATAAATATATTTATATTCTCGACGACCTCTGTGGTCTAGCGGTGCTGATCATGGGGTCGTGGGTTCGATTCCCACAGGACACAAATATTTGTGTGGATAAAACTTGAGTATTTGTGTTTGTCTGGGTACTATATCTCTGGATACTATACTTATAATACATAACAAACGTTATGTATTATAAGTATGTATTAACAAAAAAAAAAGTATATAAGTATTATATCCATTGTCTAGTACTCATAGTACAAGCTCTGCTTAGTTTAGGACTAGATGGTGTTGCGTAAAATGTCCCAAAAATATTATATTATTATTATTCTATCTTTTTGATTTATATAACTATATATAAAATCGTTTGTGCAAAATCTCGCGTTTTCGAAAGTTTTACATTCTCATGATCAACCCAACGCAACTGTTCCACTTCTGGGCATAAATCTCCTCTTAGAGTGAGAAGCGTTAGACCTCACGATATTTTCCTTCATTGTTTTAAGGGAATGGCACCTAATTCATTATAAGTCAAAGATATTCAAACTCCTGATGTACGACTCCTGATCTACGTTATCACTGTTTTTCATTCTAATTCTTTTGATGTTTCATACAACGTTGCATTCGTAAGCCCACGTGTTTTTTTAAACTTTCAATCTGCCCGTCATCAAATTTCTAGCCCTGTTTACAACTATGTTAGCGTCGGCTGCCACTCTAACCAGATTCAGCTGAATATCACCATTTGACAATGTCCGCACTCCGACTCACTCACAACCTAATTTGTGAGTAATACCGATATTCTGAGGATATACTAGTAGTCAGGCTTTCTGGGTTTCTGACTACCACTAAAGAGTGTTATAGGTGTTCGTATGACAACCAGGACAGAGGGATTTACGTGCTTTACAAGGTACGGAAAGTCCTTGATGTGTTAAGAATAGTCACTACAGATGAACCACAGCTAGTGCAGCTTAAACTAGCAGATTGCTTGATCTTAGGAGGTATTAGTCACTAGCTCCTTCATACAAAGCGAAATATCCCAAGAGGCTCCAACCAAATTGGCAACATCTACATCTACACTTAAAATTGTACTCTACAAAATCACTAGGCGTCTACATGCCTCAATCTACAAGACTTAGTATAAACCTAAGTGATATGAATTCTAGTGAGGCTTTCGCTTTGACACGTCGAATACTTAACGCTGACAAACTTTAAGTAAGGCTTTCAAGTCAAAATTTCTAAAATTGTCTACTTTCAAAGACACGGATAAATTGTTGCTAGCGTGTTTATGTTAAATCAAATCATTTTTTTAAACAAATGACAGTAAGATATTAGAAGGAAAATAATAATGCAATACATTGTATTAGAAATAAATTAAAATACAAAACTTAATTGCGTTCATAAAAAGATTGGTATTAACGTGAAACCAAGTACAGGTGCTGCAATTTTTAGTATTTTATCAAATTTTTCTCTAATTTAAGTACGTACTTAACAAGTAAGATAGTAGGTAATGTTAATATAGAAAAAGAAACTGAATTATAAATAAAAAAAATAAAAAACAAAAAGAATTTCAATTAATATTAGAAATAATCCATACTTCATCTAACTATATCTGTTTCGATAAAATTTTGCAAGGAGATAGATTGCAACGTGGGAAAGGCCATAGGGTTTCTTTTGTCTTATAAAGCTCTTTGTAATGCAAGTAATACCGTGGGCAGTTAGTGTTAGTAATATCTGAATTCTTTATTTCTATAATATTTTGAAAACTGTTGGCTCCTATCCACAGGCTAACCACAGCGTCACTACGTAACCTCGACTCTGCTGTTATCCCTGAACGTTTGCAATCGTCATCCATCGCGTCTTTTCAGGTTAGCTTCCTTACTGGAAGCTGTCAGTTTACACGAAGCAACTGCCATCGCACCTCCACAACCCAATTTTTAGGCAATACCGACATTCAAATGATAGACTGGTTGTCAGGCTTTTTAGCTTTCTGACTACAGTTACACAATAAGTAACGATTGTCATAGCTATTCGTCTGAACGGGAACCAAGGATTGATGTGATCTCCAAGGTACGGAAGATTGTTGATGTTAATAACGGTCACCCATCTAGAGACTGACCATGACTGGCGCAACTTAACCTTTCCACGTACCTGAACTCTTACGATATAAACTTAACTGTATTATAACTGAATTAAAATATAATATAACTCGAAGCAAATTAGGTATTCATTCATTCATTGATATTTAACCGATTCAAAGATGAATTTTCTATTGAATGCTAATTAAAGCTAGATGAAATATTAATTTATACGCTAATTAGAAGTGTTTTACGAACGTTATCGTTAGTAGACGGTAATTTTAGATGAGATATCTAATTAATAATCCAGTGACTATCTAAAATTAGCTGATGTTTTAATTATTCATCATTAAATACCAACCGCCTCATTGGTCTAACGGTGCTCACCTTAAGGAAAAATCTCAAGCTGAGCACCATAAGGTTATGTTCCCAGGTAGAACAAAGTGTTATTGTTTTTCTACGATTTTTTTTATACCACTAAGTTCGCAAACAAGCATACGGCCCACCTGATGGTAAGCGGTTACCGTGGCCTATAGACGCTTGTAACAACAGGTTTATTACTATTAACGAAAGAAGAACAGTTGGGTTGGCAGTATAAGGGTCAAAGTCCTCCCACTGCCAATACTACGTTTCCTCGTGGGGCACTGGTAACCTTGCTCACCGTAAGGAACACAAAACCTAGCTCAAAGCAGTGTTATTATACTTCGATTTTCTGCAAGGCGGAGGTACTTCCCTAGTCGGGCAGCTTCAATTTGAGTGGAAATGCACCCACTATGCTACTTCTCTTGTCAGTTCAATTCTCAGTAGTAACTCGGACTTTGTGCCCTGTCAGTAGTAATATGCTCGCCTCTATTGAAACTTAAAATATACGGGCGAACAGTACACCTTTGCCTTACCCTACTGAGAATACAGAAGTAATCGTATGTGTTAGTTATCGTCGGAAATGCAACAGTAGTAACTACTGACACTAAGAATAGTTTACACGCAGTCTGCGATACTAAAGACGATCTAGCGTGTCTATGTCCCGTGATATAGTTCCGGATAACGTGACATAATGTGACAGCCATGTCCTGCTGTGCGTGACAAACTCACTTTTATTTACGATCGTTCCATGAAACGCTTTTCTTTGGTTTCAACGTTGAACCTTTTAGAATCACTGTTTTTATATTTCAGAAGGTACTTTGAACATATCTCCTAATAGCAGAGACTGTCAAGACTTAGGTCTTGTATTGGAATCCAAGGAACTTAGTTCTGAGTTATTGAAATTATATATAATCTTCTTTCTCTGAACTTTTTTCCCAACTATGTTGGGGTCGGCTTCCGGTCTAACCAGATGCGGCTGAATATCAGTATTTTACACAAAGCGACTGCCATCAGACCGTCGCAACTCAATTTTTGGGAGGAGGATAAACTGGTGTGGGTTTGAAATCATATGCGAATTCATATTATAAGATCGCTCGCTTAAAACGATGTAAGTGAAAAAATTCTGAGGAAACCTGCATGTCTGAGAGATTAATTCAACGCTGTGTGTCTGAGGGAAGACTTGTGCGTGGACATTATATGACATTATTACATAATAAACTATTTTTTATATACTCATTAGCTTAGTGGTCGTAAGCACGACTACTACGATAGAAGTTTTGGGTTCGATTACCATACCCAACTAGAGCTTGTTATTGGGGTTTCTATATCAATAGCAGCTCGAAGTTTGGATTTATGCCAGTTTAACTGTTGGTGTACATTGATACACCTCTGCCTAACAGGCGTGATGGTTTGTTGTTATTTTTTATTCCAAGCTTACGGCCCACCTGATGGTAAGCGGTTACCGTAGCCTATAGACGCTTGTAACACCAGGGGTATAATTTTCGCGTTGCCGACCCTGTAAAACGAAAGAGAAATAGTTGGGTTGGCAGTATAAAGGTCAATGTCCCCCCACTGCCAACACAACGGTTCCTCGCAGAGCACTGGCAACCTTGCTCACCGTAATGAACACAACAGCTCAAAGCAGTGTTATTTTACTTCGATTTTCTGCAAGGTGGAGGTACTTTCCTAGTCGGGTAGCTCCAATTTGAAGTGCTACCTTTCTTTAATTATAGAATATGAGCCCACCTTAAAACCCTCACATCTCTCTCAAAAAAACAAAAAATAGAAAAAAATACTTAGTAATATTACTCTTTATATTTGATAGAATAAAAAATAAAATATATTTAATACTGATATAATGATATACAAAACTTCACAACTGACGGAGAAAAAACTTTGTTGAAGTGAAAGGCAAAAGAGTCAAATGAAAGAGAATCAGTAATTCAAAAGTCATATTAATTTCTTATGGCAAGAAGGTCGAATGTCCCGTGAACATGAGTTCTCGACAGCGGAACGGAATGGAACAGTGATGTCCTACTGCACGTGACTAGAGGAGAAAGATTTCAGGAGTTTAGAAAGATGGTGGCTAAGCTATTGGGTTCTCCTCAAGGCTTGTGGGTACGACCTCGCACGGAATAAATCTAACATATAAAAGTATCGTGTCACAGTGTTTGTTATCGAAATCCTCCGAAACGGCTTTACCGATTTTTATGAAATTTTTTGTGTATGTATATTTGGTAGGTATAAATAGATTGTAGGCTAATTTTATACCCTAAGGTAATAAGGGTGGCACTTTCCAGAATTTTAATAATTGATATAGCAAAATAACGTTTGCCGGGTCAGCTATTATTTATATTATAATTATTATAAACACTAACATAGTTGTTTAGGTACAATTACTCCATTGCCAACTCAACTATTACTCTTTCGATTTACAGAGTCGGCAACACGCAAGTTGCACACCCCTGGTGTTGCAAGCGTCTCTAAGGTACGTAACTGCTTACCATCAGGTGGGCCGTGTGCGTGTTTGCCACCATAGTGGTATAGAAAAAACAGGATAAATTACTTTAGTATTTCACTGTAGACTATCGAGAATCCATCCATCGAAAAAAACATGTCTTGTGCGTGCCAGTTTCCGCACAGCGTTTCCTGTGATAATTCGGTTTTCATGGTCTTGCCTTGGATTTGAACAGAAAATCTATGGCTTGTTGAAGTTATTATTGTTATTTTTTAATTAGAGTTAGATAGGTACGTTTACAATATTTTATAAAACGAACGGCAAGTTTAATTTAACCGTAGCCACTGGCTTTTTCATAGTTTTTTCCACTATTTTATGAACTTTAAATTGAAACTAAGTGAATGGAAAAAATAGTCAAGTATCCAATGGCTGCCGACTAATGAGAAAAGAGAGAAGAATGGCAACGCCGCAATGCATTAGGTTATTGAAAAAATGTTAATGTACGTAATTAAAATGTGCATCAATGAAGCGACGTTGCCGTTTTGGCAAGGATCAACCCGACTCAAAATAATTGTTTTAAACGAAGCTTTTGCGTGTTCAACGGAGATTTAGATAAAACAAATTACAGTTGCTGTATTTAAAATTCAGTTTTAATACCTAATGACGTAATATCCATACAAGCAAATTGTAGTTATAATACACTAATTTCAGGTTTGTATTTATAGGTTAGCTTGCTTGATCATGTTATTGGATTTTTCTATGAAATTCTAAATAGCGGCTCAAAGTTTAGATTTGTGCCCGGTTAATGGCATTTGGCTCGCACCATATTACACGGGGCCTAAATTATCGATGAAGATCTCTGCCTAACCCTTCGGGGAATACAGCCGTGATGATATGTTGATGTTGATATGTTTGTATAAATACAAATACAGTTATTCAAGCGCAACAAAAGTGTTTTTTTCTGTAAGTTTTTATACGGTTGAAAAACTAGATGGATTTTAATTCAGAAGACATATAAATTAAAAACTATTTGGTGTGGACGGCTACAGATTTTTTTTGTTATCTCTAATCGTAGACTCTTGCATCTCGAAGATCTTAATTGTAATATATTTAAGTTACATTATTATTTTTTAATGTTCGAAAATTTCCTTTTCGTTTCTATATTGCCGCGATCTTGCAATTTCGTATAAGCAAAGGAGGTCAAACTATCCAAAACTGTCAAATATTCCCAATTGAAAATGAACCTTAATCTGTTGCTTTAAAGTTGAAAATCTATCAAAGAAATTTGACAGATTGTGGTAGCTTGATGTGCTGGCCTCTGTACGTGCTTATTTACTAAAAAATAACTATATCAGTATCCATAGTTTAGTACACATAGCACAATCTCTACTACACGGTAGTTTGATCAATAAACGATTACAAACTCAGCTGAGATTCATTCATCATCATCAACCCATATACCGTCCCACTGCTGGGCATGGCTCTCCTCTCATATCGAGAGGTATTAGGCTATAATCCACCACGATAGTGCGGGTTGGCAGACTTCACAAACCATCGAGAAAAATCTCTTAGGCATGCAGGTTTCCTAACGATGTTTTCCTTCACCGTTTAAGCGAGTGATAATTAATTATTAATACGCACATTAATCTGAAAAGTCAGAGGTGCGTGCCTTGGGTTCGAACTCGAGACCTTCGACTTGGCAGTCCAATGGTCATACTACTAGGCTATCACTGCTGCTTTAGATTCATTTATAATCACGAATTTTAGGACATAATATTATGGTAAGGGTAATTCCGTAGAGATCCATGTCAAAAATCACAGCCTATATATATGCGAGGACGAGGGACGGAGTCTGTAACTAACTTGTTGCATAATGTATTGTTGAATATCGGATTTAAACTTTGTTTCTGCATAAGTTATGCGAGGTTACCAGTCCAATGGCTCTGAAAGTCGTGCTCTATTTGCTGCACAATGTTCGAGGTCACGAAGGTGATTTTTATAACTTTATATTAAAAAGGTTTTATATTTTGACTCATATAGTAGCTATCCTTTTTGAGATGAAAATATTTTGAAATAAAACTACTTTTTAAGGATTTTTCCACAGACAGTATACATGTGACCATGGACACTGTAAATGGTCCGAAACGTCTGGATTAATAATATCAATATAACGCGATAAAATCCGTAAAAAGTAGTTTTATTTCAATGTTCGCGTAAATGTCAGAAATCAATATGAAAATATTTGTTCATCAATCACAGAAATGCAAAGTTGTTATCGAACTGGTTATATTTCTTTTATCTAGTCGACGTAAAAGTGACTGCTATGCTACGCGGGACTCCTGGGTTGGCCTCCCCAGGTTGAACAAAGTGTTACCTATTTCAGTTTTTGCGAAATTCTCAGTAGCAGCTGAAAGGTTGGCTTTGTGTCCGGTTAATGGTAATAAGCTTACTCTGTATTACATGGGACCAACTATACAGGCGAATTGCGAGTGTATATTAGTAAGTACTCCTCTGCCCAACCCTTTGAGATATACAGGCGTTATGGTATGTTATGTTAAATCACGGTTATTTATTAGTGCATTTATAATTGCATTTGAATACACAAAATACTTTAGTTTTTCTTCAATCGTGTGCACAAAAATAACAGTTACATCAACAGCAGATTTGAAAATAGTTTTTATATAATATGTTACATTCAAATCTAATGTGTAACAGATTGCATTGATATGCGTTTTGAATACTATACACGGGAACGCTTTCGATGCGACGGTCGTGTCTACAATAACTAAATAGTAAATAGCAGTCTACTCCCAGTTTGTTATATTTAACAGTTGTTACGGTAAAAACGTGTTATGTAGCCAGCAATCCTATTAAATATTCATCGTAATGAAAACGTATTTATGGAATATTAATAATAATAAATAATAAACTCTTTATTTCAAACCAGAGATCCATACAAATGTGTTAGTAATTCCTTATCCTAATGTTAGTAGAAAACAGTTACTTATTAATATTTATCAATTATTGACATGGACATCAGTACGCACATGTCTACTTGCCCAGTGTCTGATAAACGGCCCATCAATTCTGTCTGCCAGTGTAGCTAGTATGCTGTTAGGACTGTCCCTGAATCGTCGCATCATGGATGCACATCGCTTGCGTATGATGGCATAGAAGTCGTCTACTCTCGCCTCCGCAAACATGCCACACGCACTGCAACATCGAGGTAATCCCAACAGCATCCTCAGCGCATTAATTGAACGCGCAGAGCGTTGTAAACCTTCTGCGTATACTTCACCCACAAGCTGCACTAATAAAACGACTGGCAATATGCTCTATTTTACTTGATTAGTACATCGAGCAAACCTGCGGGCAAGCATGTTACATCGGGCTGCCAACGCTCTGTCTATAAACTGTATGTGTTTGTTGTTATTTTGGAACTAATTAATTACTTCCCTACCTGGAGAGGGGCGCTGATAACCGCGACACAGTTTTATACTACTGCGGTTATCATCGTTTCAACTAGTTATTATTTGTATGTGTTTGTTGTTCCAAATAAATAAATTTATTATTATTATTATGTATCCCCAATCCATATTGGGGAAACAGTTTATATTTTGAATTTTTGTTTTGTAGAGTTTTTCTTCATTATGATGATATTATACAAGCTTTGGGCCGCCTGATAGTTGACTATTGGCTATTAGACGACAGAAACTTCAGGGCTTTGTCATCTTGAGACCTCAGTAAGTGGTTGAGTCTTATATTTCACTGGCTACACTATCTAGTCTCAAATTAAGCAAAGCCTGTACAAATCTGTCAAATTTCTTTGATAGATATTCTACTTTAATATAAAGGAATAAGGTTCATGTTCAATTGATAAAATTTGACAGTTTCGGATAGCTTGAACTGCTAGACAGTGGATATAATACTTTCTTTGTGTAAATAATCTCGGAACTAGCTGTAATCTTTGTCCTCATTTATAATTTATCTTAAATTGCTCGTAACAACTTGTTTACGTAGCTAGTGCTGCGATAAATTCGTTTCAAGTAGGTACTCTTTTTCTTCAGTGACCAGTTCCTTTTTTTTATTACTACTAAGAATGCAAACAAGCATACGGCCCGCCTGGTAGTAAGTGGTAACTGAAGTCGAGCAACACCAGGAGCATTACTGACGAGTTGTCATCTTGAGACTTCAGTTGTTAAGTCTCATCCAGTAATTTCACTAGCTACATAATACCCTTCTAATAGGAACACAATAAAGTTAAAATCAAATATTTTACTTAATTACAGGCACTTTCACTTCCAGGTAAGAATTGTCAATAACTAGTTGCAAGTTTTAAAACATCTTCTTATGGAGAAGAACCAGTAAGAAACTCCATAGATATTCCTTTACATTTTTTTTATTTATTAATGTGAGAAGAATGCAGTTTGACGTGAAAGATAAAAATAAATTAGGAACAACATAACATAGTTTGCACACGAATGCTTAGCGGCAGAGTCCTACCAATTAGGCAATCATTAGCATGTATAATCTACTACCTGTTAAATTTCATATGTGATAAAGTATGTCACATATGAAATAAAAAAAAAGCGCGGCTCCCAATAGAATTTTCACCCGTATCGTAGGTACGTTTACAAACACAAACTTTCACATACACAAACATCTAGACCCGTAACTACTTGTAGGTCATACCCACAACTCGTAGTGCAGAAGCCGACTCAGCCGATGAGCCAAACGAGTTGCAATTGTTAAACTAAAGCAAAGTTCTGTTTTTCTGTTTCGCAAATGGCCCCTCACTATACTCGTATTGAGTACTTAAGTATCGCGTGATGCGTGACACGCAAGGGGCATCACTTTACATAGTTAAACACTTGCAACTTTATATTATCATGCAATGCAACTATAATGACATTATCGTACAATCTGTTTAATGAATGCTTAGAAGCTCAGCACAACACAACAAATGTGAATAAATCTTATGCTCCAGAATTACCCTTGAGATATTAATGACGTTATTTATGTTTGGTACGGTTTAGTAGGCGCAGACCCTAAGTTTGTATCAATCTGCCACCATTTATATTAGCTTATTACTTCCGAGTTTGCGATCCCGGTCAAAATTGAATTCCAATAAAATTTTCCAGTGTTATACTTTATTAATTAAGTGCAAATTAGTTTGTCATTAAGCCGGCGTTCTTGTTTTACTTTCTGCGGCAATTAATATTGTTCGGGCCTCCTCTTAGAAGAATAAAATAACTTACTACTAACGAATTTTTTATTGTTCATCATCATCAACCCATATACTGTCCCACTGCTGGGCACAGGTCTCCTCTCATATTGAGAGGGATTAGGCTATAGTCCACCACGCTGGCCTAGTGCGGGTTGGCAGACTTCACAAACCGTCGAGAAAAATCTCTAAGGTATGCAGGTTTCCTCACGATGTTTTCCTTCACCGTTTAAGCGAGTGATAATTAATTATTAATACGCACATGAATTCGAAAAGTCAGAGGTGCGTGCCTTGGGTTCGAACTCGAGACTTTCGACTTGGCAGTCCAATGGTCATACCACTAGGCTATCACTGCTTCCCGATTGATTTCAGATTTTTTATTGTATTAAGATGTTATGCTCAGCAGATCAGCTCACAGTTTGGATTTGTACCCGGTTAATGGCAATAGGCTCACCCTATTGTACATTGGTAAACCTCTGCCTATCCCTTCGGGGAGTATAGGCCTATACTCTATGGTATAATTATATGGTATAATGCGTATTCACAATTAATTATCACTCGGTTAAACGGTGAAAGAAAACACCGTGAGGAATCCTGCACGCCTTAGAGATTTTCTCGACGGCGTGTAAACCCGCACTAGGCCATCGTGGTGGACTATAGCCTTATCCCTCTCATTCTGTGAGAGGAGACCCGTGCCCAGTAGTGGGACTGTATATGGGTTGATGATGATGATATGGTATGTATAGAAATACAATAAAATACTCCAGGTACATAAAGTATTTTTTATAAACGAATGATTTAAAACAGTGTAACAATAATAATTTTGTAAATATCTATACTAATATTAGAAAGAGGTAAAGCTTGGGAGTTTGTGAGGTTGGAGGGGATAATCTCTGGATCTACGGAACCGATTTTGAAAATTATTTTACCAATAGAAAGCCACGTTACTTATGAGTGTCATAGGCTATATTTATGTATTATAGATGCATCTTATAAGGTAGTACAGTGGCCAGCACATCAAGCTACCACAATCTGTCAAATTTATTTGATTGATTTCTAACTTTAATATAAAACTATAAGGTTTATATTCAATTGGGAAAATTTTACAGTTTTGGATAGCTTGACCTGCTGGAGTATGTACATTGCACCCGTGCGAAGCCGGGGATGGTCACTAGTATTATCTAGAAATAAACTAGCTGACACACGTTGTTCTGTCCAGACTTGACGTTGTTGATAAATCATATAAAAATCTCATAGAAAAAAGCAGTTTTCCTTTTTACCGAATTTTCTAAAATTATCGGCTATTTTTCATTTTTCTTTCTTAAGAAGCGTTAATATAAATAAATTAAACAAAATCGGTCGAGCTGCTCTCAAGTGATACATTTATCAACGAATAGAGATGCGTAGAAGATAGGTACATATTTTATTTTAGTAATTTATGTATTTACCTACTCTTAAAACGACAATATACGTTAGATTAATACAACAACAAAAACAAAACATTTAAATCGGTAGAGCCGTTCATCTTTCATTCATGCGGCAATAGATTTTTATTTAGATTCTATTTCGAAGAAGATGAATACAAAAAATAAATAAATAATTAATAAATATTTTTTTAAATACATATATCTCAAAGGACTTACGAGAATATTAGACATTGAAAATGTACAGTCTATCCGTGACCAGGGACGTTGTAAAGGACCCGACACATCGGTATTAATAATATCAATATAACACGATAAAATCCGGAAAAAGTAATTTTATTTCAGTACCTTAAAAAAATATTCTGAGACAAATAAATAAATATTCTTAGACAATTTTACACAGCACCATCTAGTTCCAAACTAAGCAGAGCTTATACTATGGGTACTAGACAATGGATATAATACTTATATACTTTTTTTTTGTAAATACATACATATAATACATAAGAAACACCCAGACAAACACAAACACTTGTTTCATCACATAAATATTTGTGTCCTGCGGGAATCGAAGCCACGACCTCGTGATCAGCAGTCCGATACACAAACCACTCGACCACAGACGACGTCTAATACCTACCTTAAAAAGACAGCAAATGAAAAAAAATATATTCCTTAAAATAGTGTTACTCAAGTTAGTATTTCCTATTGTTTTTACAATTACTCGACAACAGAAACTTAAGAGCGACATAATTGGATTTGTTCCTGCAGTGCAATGTTTCAGTTATCCGGGAAAGTTTTGTACCGATATTCTGTTCTCATTAAAATTTAAAGAACAATACCGTTTTGTTTCGGTACAGTGAACCTAAAATTATTTCTTCTATGTTATTATGAGTTTTATAATTATACACGTACGGTTGTACAGTTCAAACAAAAACAAAGTACCAAATAAATGTGGTTTTTCGTATTTAGTTTTATTTTGTATCGTCGAGAATTATTCTGTCCTGAAATTCACTGACAGAGTAGAAACTATTACTTATTAACCATTTCTTCAGTACCCCGTAAAACTTTCTGTAAGGCATTTGAGTAATCCAATTAGGCAATGTATTAAATATAAGTGGTGCCATTATATACGCAGCTGCGCATACATAGTTCAATACTCGGTACAAGCATTTTTAAACACAAATGTTAGGTTTATATATTAGGTAGTCTAGCTGATAAAATAGTTTCACTAAGGACGGAGTATCGTGAGCCTAGTGCAGGAATGTCTTGCTTCGTTTTTCGTGTCTAAAGAAGACAACTAGGTTAAAATGTCAAGTGTATCCGGGCTTAAAATGTTTTCGTTTGTTGCAGTTAGGCAATATTTGGCGAATTTATTTCTACGTCATACAATTAATAGTCACAGTTAAATATTTTATTTCAATCAGACCATTGTAATAAGTACAGACGACAGCAGATCAAGCTCTCCAAAACTGTCTCATATACCCAATTGAACATGAACCTTATTACTTTGTTTTAAAGTTGAAAATCTATCAAAGAAATTTGACAGATTGGAGTAGCTTGATGTGCTAACCTCTGTACTTTTGCATTGACAGCCTGTCATGGTTGTGACGTAAGAAATCACGCATCCCATGGCAATGGGAAGTGCGGTTTTTAGTTCTTACAAGACCTAAATACTCGTCTCTCTAAGCTGCCTATGAGGATTTTCTTATCCCCTAAATAAAGGTACTTTTGAATGTTGTATGAAAAGGACAATGATGACACAACCTAATATTCCAATAAAAAGTGGTTCCAGGTCTGTGTTCATTTATTTATTTATTTATTTTGGAAAACCAACAGCTATACAAAAAAATAATAATAATTAGGTTAGGAAACATTAATCCAATTATAGGTTTTCACGGATAGTTATAGAAAAACACTTACAGCTATTCGGGCGATCTTATAAAATTAAACTTAACTAATACATATAAAGTATAACAATATATTATGTAGACACATTATAATTAGGACAGTTAGCTATATTTAAAGAAATCAAGGTTCAGCTGTCTGCGAGCTACGCCACTACTGGTATTAAATGGATGTTAGGTACTATATTTTTATTTTATTTTAACACAATCACAACTAACATTACAGGATCATATCCCAATGCGGTAGTGTAATCTTTAAAAAGGGTATTCACATTAAAAAAAAATACATTAATAATTGACTGTCTCATTAGTCTAGTGGTCCTAAGCGCGACTGCTACGCTAGAGGTCCTGGGTTCGATCCCCAGATCGAGCTAAGTGTAAGTGGGTTTTTCTATGAAATTCTCAGTAGCAGCTCGGAGTCTGGATTTGTGCCCGGTTAATGGCAATAGGCTCGCCCCCTATTACATGGGACCTAAACATACCGGCGAAAGATTAATAAATAAAAAGTAAATAATACATTGAATTATGATGGTTTTATTATAAAGTTTTAGGTAATATATTTATATTAAAACCATGATACTTCATAAATAAAAATTAATTCAGTTTTCATTAATTTATTCAGAGAGCGTGAAAGTAGGTCTATCCTGTCTGATGTCAGTGTATGTCAAGCGCGCGTGATGGGTGTGAGATTTGTATAAACACACCCACACATTTGTCATAAACGTACACCGAATCCGAAATCCGAACCCCGAGCTGCTACTGGAAATTTCACAAAGAAACTTAATAACACTACTCCTGGAAATCCAACGCAGGATCACAATCCGACCGGTGCGGTTACGATCGTAGTGTAGCGACATCTACCGCGCTACATAGAACTACGAAGTCCTGAATCGCGCAAGCAACATTCGCAACGAAAAGTTGCATATATACAACCGCCCGACATCAACCTTCGGGCCGTGGCCCGCCAGGCACAACACCCGCCTGGTTGGAGGATCCTCCCTTTTCGTCGGAGGGGCAATACACCTCGCCTCTCCACAGTAGTATCAAAAGGCAATCTATAGTATTCGTGCATCGTGTTGTTCAGCTCCCTTAATAATGGTTGAGCTATTCCTCGTTCGTTGACTAGTCCTAACTGACGGCACGTATACTGATGTATACGTGCCGTCAGTTAGGACTAGTCAACTCAAAGCTGCTGCCTCTTTCTTCAAAAGGTCAATTCAGATTTCACCCTAAATTGTAAAACACATGTATCTGATTAGCGTAAATCGTCGCTGCGCCTGCCAAATTCCATATGTGCATTTTTTTATTTTTTGTTATTTGCACTAAATATAATCTCCGTTACATTCTCGATGTGTTGATAAAATACTTTTTGTAATTTTCGAACTAGAAACAAGCTCAACAAATTCTATATGCGTTTTGACCGTTATGAAAAATTCGTATGTGCCGAAATGCACATGAAGGATTTGTGTTCTGTCTTCAGTCGCCCGCCAACTGTGTTAGGGATGTGAGCGTTGTGGTGTAAATAACACTACAAAAAAGTTTGTAGGAGTAAAAACCCAGTAAAAGTGGTAAGTTCATAGTTAATTTACTTCATAGTAGTTATTTCTCATATAATCTCCTCAAGTTATTCGTACCTTGCCAGTATTTAATACTGTTCTTGTCTTGACTTTAAAAGAAACCATGATTCTCTGAGTTTGTTTCGGTGTTTCTTCTCAGAATTCTTCAGCTGGTCGTACTATTGTTGATGTAACAAAAATGTAATCATCATCAACCCATACACTTTCCCACTGCTGGGCATGGGTGTCCTCTCAGATTGAGAGGGATTAGGCTATAATCCACTACAGTGGACTACTGTGGTTTGGCAGACTTCACAAACCATCGAGAAAAATATCTAAGGCATCATTGGATGTTCTCCTTCACCGTTTAAGCGGTTAATACGCACATGAATTTGAAAAGTCACAGGTACGTGTCTTGGATTCGAACTCGAGACCTTTGACGTGGCAGTCCAACAGTAATATCATTAGGCTATCACTGTCAATAATCATTTATCATTTATTATAATACACATTATCACAGGTTTTCAATAATAGTCTTGAAGTAGTAAAAGATAGATTGAAAAGATAGGTTGATTAAGTAATATAAACTCCCGCTCCCGGTGAACGTTGGAAAAAGAAAATGAGATTTTTTTCTTACTCTTTTTCAATTAACGTGCAAATTAAATGAGAGCTTCATTCATTTATATTATTTATTTAATATGAATAACGATTACAACATTTGAGGTTTTTTATACCCGACTGAGCGGCGCAAAGGAGGGTTATGTGTTTATCAGCCTATGTAATGTACAGACGCCAGCAGGTCAAGCTATCCAAAACTGTCAAATTTTCCCAATTGAATATGAACCTTATCACTTGTTGTTTTAAAGTTGAAAATCAATCAAAGAAATTTTACAGATCGTAGCAGCTTGATGTGCTGGCCGCTGTGTGTATTTTTGTTCCTTTGTGACACTCTAGAGCCCAAACGCGTGAACCCATTTTGATGATTCTTACCTTAATCCATTTGTTTTAATCTTGCGAGTGTCACACCAGTGACAAACTTGAGGCCATAATGTAAAAAACATAAAAGTTGATGAACTACGTTAAGTGGGGTAGTTCATTAGCAGTATCATTGAATATGTATTTGAAAATCATTTAGGAACTATAATTGTATTTGAATTTGGAATCACCATTAAGGAACTATAAAGACTCAAAGTTGGTTTAGCAGCCATTCTCATTAAAATCTTCAAAACTTTTTATATTTTTTTTTATAGAATCGGTGAAAAATAATTATTATGTGTAAACAAAACTGTAGCAGTAGCAGCTCGGAGTCTGGATTTGTGCCCGGTTAATGGCAATAGGCTCACCCCCTATTACATGGGACCTAAACATACCGGCGAAATGTGGGTGTACATTAGTACACCTCTGCCTAACCCTGCGGGGAATACAGGCGTGATGGTATGTTTTATGTTTTTTTATGTGTAAAAAAAAGGAAATTTAAAATTAAAAAAAAAAAACAGGACAATGAAAATAGTGGTTTTGTATACTTTTAGTCGGGACCCAATAAAATTCTAAACAGGATCAAATTTACCTAATAATGGGTCCCGACTGTTAAAGTCGCTATATTTCATTAATGGTGCGGGCAATACTCACTAATTAATATTTTTAAATGCATCGTTAGCCTAGTGTTCTGAAAACGTAACTGCTAAACTTGAGGTCCTGGGGTCGATTCTCTGGTCGAGCAAAGTGTCGTTGGGGTCGTTGGGGTCAATTTTAACAAGTTAATTTAGTTTATAATTATTGTTATTAGTAATTAAAAGTATTGAAGAATGTGAAAGTATCATATACATTCGTAGGCTCTTTTAATACTTAATTTCTCTAAAGATAAGATACGAAATTAAGAAAATATAATCTGCATTTTCAAACTGAATCGTGTTTTATATTTCTTTGTATACGAAAATTACCCACATACTGACATTGTGTACCAAGAATAAAAAATGTTACTGGTAAATTGAATTGAAAGAATGATTAAAAATATAATTCCAATCTAATTAAAATGCTATAAATATCACCTTTGTGTCATTTTTAGATCTTATTAAAAGCTAAAATTAGATTCTCTAATTAGATGTTATTGGATCGAAATAATATTAAAAAATTATACATTAGCCTTCATATTGGGTCAACATTTTTATGTTTATCGCAAAAAAAAAATCTATTATAGGTATGTATGGTATTTTCCTAAATGATCGCGTGCCCCACACTGAAATCAGAAGGCAAACCAAAATAACGGACATCACTCGTAGAATTGCTACTCTGAAGTGAAGATGGGCAAATCGTGACTGTATGTCGTAGAGCGAATGGGAGGTGGAGTCGCAAGATCTTCGAATGGCAACCGATGTCCGGTCGTAGAAGCATCGGTTGACCCCCAGCTAGATGGTGCGAAAATATAGTAAAGATGGCTGGGATGACATGGTCAAGAGTAGCCCAGAAACGAATGGAATATGCATAAAATCCCTTAGGCCAGCAGTGGTATCGGGCTGATGAAGATGAAAACTATATTTAAAAAATATAAAACATACCACAACAGTCATAACATATCATCACGCCTGTATTCCCCGAAGGGTTAGACAGAGGTGTACTTATGTACACCCACATTTCGCCGGTATGTTTCATCATCATCATAGGGGGCGAGCCTATTGCCATTAACCGGGCACAAATCCAGACTTCGAGCTGCTACTGATAATTTCATAGGAAAACCCAATAACACTTTGCTCGACCTGGGGATCGAACCTAAGAACTCTAGCGTAGCAGTCGCGCTTAGGACCAGAGAGAGAGTCATGAGGCATATAGTAAATTTGAATTTAGAACAAAAGTTGTTTATCATGAAGATGTTGTAAGTAATAGTGAGGATATACTTTAATCCCTTTTTAGATCGGTAATTACTCTTTATGAATAGCCCTGTATATTAATTTTCCTTGTTAAGTTAAATAAACATGAGAGCTCTTGACTAAGTAATTAATATGCTTATCAATCGATTTATAAGAGAGGTAGGGCATAGTGGGAGTAATTACACTCAAATTGGAGCTGCCCGACTGAGGAAGTATCTCCACCTTGCAGAAAATCGAGGTGAATAACACTGCTTTGAGCTATGTTGTGTTCTTTGCGGTAAGCAAGGTTTCCAGTGCTCTGCGAGGAAACGTGTCGGCAGTGGAGGGACTTTGACCCTTACACTGCCAACCCAACTATTCCTCTTTCGTTTTGCAGGGTCGGCAACGCGCAAGTGATACCTCTGGTGTTGCAAGCGTCTATAGGCTACGGTAACCGCTTACCATCAGGTGGGCCCTATCCTTGTTTGCCACTTTAGTGGAATAAAAAAAACGATAAGTAAGTTTAAGCTAAGCTTGCCTATCAATGGATCAGTTTATATTGACACTGATTTTCATACGAACACCTATGACACTCGTTCGTGGTAGTCAGAAGCTTAAAGTTTTTCTACCTTTTGGCCTTGCAATATCGATGTTTTTCCACTAAAATCGGTCGGATGATAATCGTTTCGTGTAAAATACTGATATTCAGCCGATCTGGTTAGACTGGAATTCGACTTTGCGTTATAAACGAATATTATTAGGTGCAATAAGTTGAATAAACATAAATCTGTTCAATTTTCTATCTAGTGGTACTCCATAGAATTCCAATCTAGAAACTTCTTGAAAATACAATTTTATCGCAAATACCTGAGCTATATTTCTTTGGTTAAATCCACAGAACCAGATACTTTATCGACATTATTCGACATTCATATAAATGGAATTATTGGAACTTATATTTTATCATCTCTTGTATTGTTACCCATATATTATCTTTTATTCTGAGACAAATAACATGCCTATCCGTGAGATAGTTATCAACGTATTTTTTTAAATGTTGTAACAACATTTTATTCTTCCGATATATTATTATAATGTAGCTACTTGATACATTACACATCACTGAAAAGAATATCTTGCCGGAATATCTTGCCTAACAGTATATATTAACCCATATACTGTCCCATTGCTGGGCACGAGTCTCCTCTCTGAATGAGAGTGATTAAGGCTACAACTAGTAGCGAGACTGTAAATAAAATAGAATACAATAATTTCAATTTTTAATTTGTCTGCCAACCCGCATTAAGCCAGCGTGGTGGACTATAGCCTAATCCCTCTCAAACTGAGAGGAGACCCGTGTCCAGCAGTGGGACAGTATATGGGTTGATGATGATGATAATCATTTATTGATTGGTCAATAAATATAAAATTGTGTTTTTTTTTGTATTGCTGTTGACAAATAAATATTATATTCTATTACATTAGAATAAAATACAATATTATTTATTGCTCAACAGTGTAATATATTGATTTCTGACAATTACATGAATATTATACATTGAAATAAAACTACTTATATAATTTATATTGATATTATTACTCCCGACGTTTCGGACCTTTTACAGCGTCCATGGTCACGGGTAGACTGTATACGCGATAAAATCCGTAAAAAGTAGTTTTATTTCAAAGTTGTGTAATATTTTACAAAATTATTACAATTATGCAGTGTCTACAGTTTATAAATGTCAGATGTATAGTGTATTATAAAGTATCTTGACTTGGGACACGAGGTTGTCGACATGTGGGAGGTGAATTCAGCGATCATTTAACCAATCGTTGTGTCAGCCATTGGTCTAATAGCCAAGAGCCTCGACCAACATCTAAGGAGGCTCTCGTTGGGTGGTTGGATGAAGGCCTTGTTACAGAAGCAGCACTCTTGGACACAGCCCGTATTGTTAGGAGGTTTTTCTTTCTCTAGGCCCCTGACCACTGGTAGCTTGGACCTTTATCCCGATGCCAATGGGTTTCTATTTTTAAATGTTTACTTAAGATAAAAATTTTAAAATAAAAATAAATGTAGAAATATGAATAAAGGGAATATGTGTATTAATTACTAAGAATAATCGCTTGACTTTCTACAAGACGTCGTTCATACCTACCAATGCATGGATTTTTAAATTACCGTTTACCGTAAAAAAAATCATACCTATCGTTAATGGTACAGAAATAATCTAATATGTTATGCGGGTACATGGAAACTCTGTTAGAATTTCCTCTTATTTTCATGCAAATAATATGATTCTTCAAGTGTCAGCACTGTCCTTTGCAAATATGAGACCAAGCGTTTTATCCGTGAAAGTTAAATATTGATCAGCGAAATTGAAGTCTCAAATACCGGAACTATTGTATAATGTAATAAATCTGCAGGTATAATTTAATAAAATATTGATTTAATTTTATACACCATATATAAAATATACTTCTTTTAAATCTGTTTTTATAATTACATATCACATAAATATACATAATTATATATTTAGATGTTGGCATTATTTAACAGATTTCAAAACGGGAGCAATTAAAACTCATTAACAAATTATAAAAACAGCATATATCATCACTTTAAGTAACCATCATCTTAAGAAAATAATAAAGGAACCTACTGATAAAGTTTTAGATGTAGAAAACCACTTACCTGTATTTTTAAAATCCATTATCATAATTTCACTAACACTATTATTTTACGAAGTTTTCTTTAACTGCTAAGTAATTCAATAACGACTTCATTAAACTAACATAAAACAAACTTCAAAGTTTATGATACACTCACTAAAATTAAAGTTTTATTCGGTAATTAATTATACTTTATGTACAGCGTGTACTACACATATTAACGTATTGTTGACAGTTCGTCACGCGCGCGCGAAATGCCAAAAGACGCAGCAAAAACCAGTCGCAACCGGTTCAGACTGGACGGCGTGCGGCCAATTACTGAGGATCGCACGCAAGCCCGCGCTAAACGCAGCACTGCGCATGCTCCGCCGCGATTGACACCCGCCAAGCTTATACACTAATACTACAGGAGAGAATATTCATAAGTTAGTTTTTAGTTTTGTTTAGAATGTTCCTCGCGGGAACCGAACGGGCCGTTGAGTTTGCGAAATCAAAACAAACGAGAAACTGAAAGTGAATAAGCCCGATTGGGGGTTATTTGTATTTATGTTTGCATATAATTTAACAAAATGTTGTTTGTTCTGATAAAGAATAGGTATTTCAAAGGTCTTCGGAGGGCCTTTCATTCAAAATTTGTTACTTAAATATTTATTCGTGAATATTTTCAGAAATTTTGTTGAGAATGCTCACTCAACTTTATTGGTGAAGTGCTTTTACTGCGAGAAATGAAATTATTTGCAAATACGCTGAACCTTATTTAAAATGTATGTGTGTACTTTTAAAAATGTCAGAGGATGAGTCTGTTTGTCGTTGCTCATAAATGTGCAAGTATGTCACTTATTTTTAATGCGACATTTCGAACAAAGAAAACCATCAAAATTGTGTTTAATTCATCGACTTCGGCATTAATACACCCAATGGGACATCTTTAAATCGCTAAAAGCTTAACATCCATCCCCTTTTATCAGAACGATTGTAGAAAACCACTCAACCCTTTTAAACCCCAATCCGAAGTGCGTCCGGTCGTTAGCAGACATTAATGGAATTCAACCGGTTACTCTGCCGTGAAAATAACAAGGAGGCAAGGATTTGATAGGCCCAATCTGTTGTTCTCACAACGATAACAGTGTTAGGCGACAACATGCAAATTTTACAAAACTTCGCTTCTACAAACAGGCGGGGTTTGGAGGCCTTGTGTTTTTGGAACAGCCTGTAGATTAGTCAGTAATTGGCTTCGCGCTTGATTTGGCAAATGGTAGCTGATAAAATTATATTTGTATACCTAATATTAACAGATAATTTATTCTGTGCAAATAAACTAGCAAAGAAATACAAAGTTGAATTATAATCGTGACTAGAGTACGTACTCACGTATCCATCAGAAGAAAATAAGCCATATTAGAGCAGATGTTATTTAAAATTCATGTACTTTCTCCGTTTCTACCCACGTAAATAATATTTTCTCTAGACCCGTAGGAATTTCTCTAAATTTATTCCTATTGCCTGTCTCAGTTTTAGCTACTTGCTAAATTTGAAGTCGACTGCTTATATAAATCAAAACTGATTCTTTCGATATCCATACTTCCAAACTAATAAATTATTAATGCGAAATTTGTTTGTCTAGTGCTTTTTCATACCTAAACTACTGACCAAATTTCGATAAAATGTAGTATGAAGATAGATCCTCATCAAGACAAGACAAGACATCCTCATAAAGGACAAAGGCTTCTCTAAGTCTCAAAGAAAGAGAAAGGTAATAATAATTTTAGGTCGCAAGTGACACTGCGCTAGAGGTTTCGATTTACAGGTCGTTCGAAAAGTTATTGGGTTTTCTATGAAATTCTCAGTAGCAGCTTGTAGTTTAGATTCTTGCTCGGTATATTTACCGAGCAAGAATCTAAACTACTACTATTTTAAGGGATCTAAACAAACCGGCAACCTGTTGGTATAAATTAGTGTGCCTTTGCCTAACCTTTGAGGGAATCGGCATGATGGTATGTTATGTGTTATACATTTTCTTGATTTTTCTTTCCGTAAGAACCTTCTACAGAGTAAGTATTAGAAATCTTGAAAAAGAAAATTATGAAATCGGTAAAGTCATACTCAAGTTATGGCGTGGCCAAAGGAACATGGATTAATTTTTATATATAAAAAAGATATAACATTCATAATCTTCCGAGCCTTTTTCCAACTGTTGGGCTTCCAGTCTAACCAGATGCGACTGCCTTAAGAACTCCGCAACCTTATTTATGGGCAATACCTATATCTTATCCTAATACCATCAACGACTGTCAAAGGTGTTCGTATGACTATAGCATGGGGTTCTTCAAGAAGGGTGTGAAAAGATTTTTGCAGGGTCGGCAACGCGCAAGTGATACCTCTGGTGTTACAAGCGTCTATAGGCTACGGTAACCGCTTACCATCAGGTGGGCCGTATGCTTGTTTGCCACCTTAGTGGTATAAAAAAAAATGACAACCAGGACTGATGGCTTTGCGAACTCTCATGGAGTTGTCTCGATGTGTTGAGAATGGTTACCCACGAACACACTGACCGTGGTTTGCGCAGCTAAACCTTGCAGATCAGTAGATGAGCGTAGTTATTATTTAGGCAAGAGACTTTTATACACCGTGTTTTTTGACGTTTTATAGCCGAAAGGAAACAATTATTTCAATATTATTTCTACTAGATATGAAGGACTGAGTCTAAAATCTTGAAAAAAAGCTGTTTCTTAGAAAAATTTCAGGTCTCTCGACAAAATGTAGGATGTAGCTGTTTTTTTTTTGCACTTCATAATTGATGCCATACAAGAAATTGTTGATTATGATGAGTAGAAATATATCCTTTTGGTTGTAAGACGACAAAAAAACACGGTGTATACGACATTATTATCCTCAATAAAACATGGCAATGAAGTATGTACTTTGTTTAAATATTTCAGGAGTATGAACGTGAAGGATTGCAGTCTGTCGCCCACGGGCACTCCAGTCATCCATTTCCTTTACTTGATTTTCTTTACTCGGGTAGGTAACTTTTTCCTTATGGGATAGAAGCAATATAATAGTAAGCAATTATATTCGCTTGTTTGCTATGAAAGTAGACAGTATTACTCTATTTCGACATCATAAATGTAAGGAGAGTTATATTTATAATAACCGAGTAGTAGCGACTCGGCCCAGTTTACTAATAATATGCATGTTTTTTATTTTTTATTCTACTGAGGTGGCAAACAAGCATACGTCCCACCTGATGGTATGCGGTTACCGTAGCCTATAGACGCATGGAACACCAAGAGTATCACTTGCGCGTTGTCGACCCTGTATTGAAAGAGGAATAGTTGAGTTGGCAGTATAAGGGTCAAAGTCCCCCCACTGCCAACACAACGTTTCCTCGTGGAGCATGTCATGAACTGCCTCGTTATTTTAGTGGTCCTAAGCGCGACTGCTACGCTAGAGATCCTAGTTTCGACTCATAGTTTCGAGAGTAAAGTGTTATTGGGTTTTTCTCTGAAATTCTCAGCTCTGAACTTGGATTTGTGCCCGGTTAATGGCAATAGGCTCTCGGCCCTTATTACATGGGACCTTTTCCCTTTTTTTGGAGCTTTTCGGCAACTGGAATATAAGCAGATTTAGATTATAGTAGTGATAGCCTAGTGGTATGTCTATCGGACTGCCGAAGGTTTCGAGCTCAAATCCAAGGCCTCTGACTTTTAAAATTCATGTGCGTATAAACTAAACTCATTTACCACAACCATGACTAATTGTCATACCACTTGGCTATCATTGCTTAATGATTTGCTTGCTTTGAACATAAAAAAGTAAGTATAAATAATGTATAAATAAATTTATATATTCTCATCATATAAAATATGTATTATGTAAATGGGAACGACAATGAGACATACCCTTGCGATATAATCGATCAATCACCCTATTGTTTCATACATATTATATTCCTATAAACATACGTGACTGATGTTTTGTTGAAGGAACCTTTCCGTGTGTTTGTTGAGCAATCAATTAAGTACGTTGTGGCTTAGAAAACATGGTCTTAAGTTATTTATCTTTAAACAAAACGGTGCCTCATTATTTTTTTTTTCTTATATGATTAAATAATTGTCGATTAATATAAGGCTACTTCAATATCGTTAGGCGTGGCCGCATAGAGATCGTCCCTCGTGCTGGTGTTCGGGCATTATTTATTTGAGTATTTGTGTTTGTCTGGGTGTTTCTTATATATTATATTTATTTATTTATTTATTTATATACACTTTATTGTACACCAAGTAACAAAATAATATACAGACACATACATTTAATATTTGAAGACATACAATGGGCGGCCTTATCGCTATCTGCGATTTCTTCAAGTATGTATTTACAAAAAAAAAGTATATTAGTATTATATCCATTGTCTGGTACCCATAGTATAAGCTCTCCTTAGTTTGGGACTAGATGGTGTTGTGTAAAAAATGTACACAATTATATTATTATTTATTTATTACCATGTCTTATAACTAGTAGTAATAAATAGTAATATAATAATTAATTAATATCCTAGTTAATTAGTATCCTAATGGACGTAAACGCGACAGCTAGTCTAGAGGGTTTGAGTTCGATTCCCAGGTCTTGCAGTGTTTGCGGTTATTATTCTCAGTAGCAGCTCGGAGTTTCGATTTGTGCTCGATTAATAACAATAGGTTTGCCGCCTGTTACATGCAATCTTACAAACTGCGTGTGTATGATATCAGTAGACTTCTGCCTAACCTTTTAAGGACTACAAAGCGTAATAATATACCCTATATTATTATAGTAAAACGGTAATGGATATAATTATGTGTTGTATTCTTACGGTAAACAAACGTTTTGTAGATACAAAAAGCATTTATTTTCATGTTTTATTTTCCCTTACCTCCTTCGTATTATACTAAGAGTTAATTCCTTCCTTATCTAATTTCCTGCTTCCTCCACCATACCACGTAAGCGACTGGTGGCCGTTTAATTTTGTCTCAAAGCTGTTTTACCGATTTGCTTTCTATTCTGACGTCATACTGCTTAAAGTGGAACGTATTAATACCGAGTATTTCTTAGAATTCGACTTAAATAGGCTTGTTATTTCAAAACATGATATAATAACCGTCATTTTAATGTAAATGACACTTAAATTAATAATTAGAAACATCAAAACAGTTTTAAGTGTAGTATTTTAAGTACTATTAATAGTTAACACTACGCGGCTACGATATCCGTAGAGCCGTAGCACAAGCTACGAATTATGTATCCTCGTAGCATAAGCTACGGATTTCGTAGTCGTGTAGCACGAGCTACGAATTGCGTAGGCGTTGCGATAGTACACAAAGTTAATTTTTTTTTATATAATTTATAGCTTGTGGCCCACGTCAACATGTTATTACAGTCTCTAAGAATTATATGTTTTTATAATAACAGGTTTTACGTAAACAATCTCATTCTTAAAACTTAATTTAAATAAAAACGAGACTAGTATAAAACCTCGAGTCAATGTCGACAATTCAAAGAAAATACATCTGCGAACTGACTAGTACTACAATACTCTTGTTTTTGTCTTTTATAAAATGACATAGGTACCTGGGTTTCTATAAAAGGTTTTTCTGAACATAATTTTCTCTTTTAAAAATGTATTAATATTATTAAATTAATCTATACCACATTACCACTGGTATTCATCACAAAAGAGTCATAACATACAATCACGCCTGTATTCCTTGAGGGGAAAGGCAGAGTTGTACAAATGTACACCCACAATTCGTCGGTATGTTTAGGTCCCATGTAATAGGGGCGAGCCTATTGCCATTGACCGGGCACTTAAATAAATAAATAAATACAAAAAAGTGACCTTTAATATAATAAGATTAATGAGACTGTAAAAAAATAGTCCCAATCTTAATTAATATTTTGATGGAGATACAATTTAAATTAAATAATGTTTAGCATTAAGTAAACAATTATTAATATCTTCTATCCCTTTCCCATGTTTTGCATAGAAAGACATAATCATAATAACAGTAATCATTAAAAAAAAAGCAATGATTCTGGGCGTGACCATGGGCACTGTAAACGATCCAAAACGTCAAGATTGGATTGTAAGTATCCAATCCAATTTATAATCCATCATTGTACAATACAAAACGATATTTTGAAAGAGTAACCATGGAGTTTCTTGCCGGTTCTTCTCCATAGGAAACGACTCATTTGGAACCGTGCACCTAGACTCGACATTTCATAAGTGCTTGTATATGGTTTATATGAAAATAAAACTATTTTGATTTTGAGGATTAAATAATAAAAACGATAAAATCCGTAATAGTTATTCTAAACAATACAGAACTAACTACCATCATACATAATAAACACTCATTCATTCATTCACTAATATCGAGTTTTTAAGATAGGGCTGCCACACAAGCCTAAAATAAAGACATAAAATATTCAAACAGGCAAGTTATCTATCCGTTTAACCAAGTGTTGAGCTCGGCGCGATATGTTATTTTAGGCGGGGGTACCCCTACCGACCATTGGAGGCGCGATACGGAAAATTGGATTTAGGGACCCTCTGTGCAGTGCAATTGGATTACATCGCCTACTGCGGAACCCGCGCAACATTGATGTAATATTATCATTTAATATCATACAATTTTGTAGAGAGCATGTTAAACCGTCAGTTTCGGTTTTCATATCGACAACCGTTAGTACGGTTATCGATATGAAAACCGAAACTGACGGTTGATGGTGACGATTGGTGCTTATGGTGTGGTAGTCCATACCATAAGTATGACATAATGTCATATCTATGACATTATGTCATACCCATGACAGCTTTTCGTCGTTTTCAGAATTCTGAATGATGACGCCACAAACTAAAAGTAAGAAGATAGACAGATAAAGAAGGATATATTTATCATTCAAGTATATTCTCAAGGTAAAGATAATGTTATCTTCACATCATACTAACTCTGAAAAGTAAGAAGATAGATAGATATAAAGAAGGATATATTTTTATCATTCAAGTATATCCTCCAGGTGGAGTTAATTTTATCTTCACCTCATACTAACTCTGAAAAGTAAGAAGATAGATATAAAGAAGGATAATTATATTTATCATTCAAGTATATCCCCCAGGTGGAGTTAATTTTATCTTCACCTCATACTAACTCTGAAAAGTAAGAAGATAGAGATAAAGAAGGATGTATTTATCATTAAAGTATATCGTCCAGGTGGAGTTAATTTTATCTTCACCTCATACTAACTCTGAAAAGTAAGAAGATAGATATAAAGAAGGATAATTATATTTATCATTCAAGTATATCCCCCAGGTGGAGTTAATTTTATCTTCACCTCATACTAACTCTGAAAAGTAAGAAGATAGATATAAAGAAGGATATATTTATCATTCAAGTATATCCTCAAGGTGAAGTTTATCATCTAATTTTAATTTATGTTATGAACTGTACCAAGTTTTGTGTTGAATATAATATTTGGAATAATTAATTTTACACCAGATTACGAAAAGGGAGATCAGATTTTAAGTTGACGGGGACATATTTAATATGTCCCCGTTAACTTTACCTGCTCAATTTTTCCATAACGGGTGCCTATACTAGTGTATCCGCTAAAGTAAAAGTTTCGGGGGACCATGTCCTAAAAGTTAGAGGTGGAAAAATAGATCTTTATGCAATGATGATGAGTCAGGGAGTGTATAGCCTAATATATATACCCTATTGATAAAGTCATACTTAATTAATATTAATAGCACTTCTTATTAGGACATTAATTTCACTTTAATAGAACATCATATCTTATCATCACTATATAACATTTAATGATACTAATGGTATGATTAATTTATCTAATGGATACCTTCAATTCTCTTTATCAAGTAAATAACGTACGTTCTATGAAAATGAAATACTGTATGCTTTACGAAACAACGAAGATACCAGAGTATCATAGGTAGAGAGGAGGCTTTTCATAAAATAAAGATAACCTAGTTATTTGACCTTAAACTGCTAAGTCGTAGGTCTTAGCAAAAATCCAAAACAAAATTGTAGACTATAAAGAATTTCGTAAAATATTTTTTAAACGTGTCTGTGGCAAGTGGCTCCTTGCCTATTAAATAATAATAATTATATTCACTTTTTACAACCGTACACTTAGTTTTTGAGTTTTCAAAAGTATATTTTTTCATACCACTAAGGTGGCAAACAAACATACGGCCCACCTGATGGTAAGTGGCTACCGTACCTTAGAGACGCTTGCTATACCAGGACTATCAATTGCACGTTGCTGTCCTTGTAAAATGAAAGAGGAATAGTTGTGTTGTCTGTATAAGGGTCATAGTCCTTCTACTGCCGACACAACGTTTCCTCGCAGAGCACTGGTATCTTTGCTCACCGTAAGGAACACAACACGGCTCAAAGCAGTTTTGTTTCACTTCGATTTTCTGCGAGGCGGAGGTACTTCCCCAATCAGGCAGCTCCAATGTGTGTAGAATTACTCCCACTATACCCCACCTCTCATAAAATTTTCTTTGTAATAAAACATTTAGACTTTTAGTTAGAATTCGAATCTGGACCCGCAGCTCAGGCCATTCAAAATTATGTTCGTATATACAAACATAATAAATACATATTAAATCATCACTCAAAAATGTAATTGGCTGCATGTGAAGCCTTTCAAATAGTATTGGGCCAGTCATTTTATTTTGTGCAGATAATAATATATTTTATAATACATAAATTTATTGCTCATCCGGTTCGCCAATCGTCCATATGAATTGATATGCTAACTCAAACCGGAGTCTCCACGGCATTAAAGTATAAAAAAGCTGACCTTCACCTCTTTGTTTTAAAGTAATGAAAAGTCGTAAAGAAAGGTTTTCAGTCACAATAAACATCACATTATCTAGCTAACAAGAACCTAGGTAGGGAGAAACAGTGATTTTGAAACGGTTCCGATGTCAAATTTGAACAGTTCTACCGAACACATTCCTTTTTTTAACTTTCAGCATTTCTTTAGTTACACTTCGGTTTCAAACTTACCTACACTCAATGAGAACGAGGATCGTCTACAAGTAAAACTCCACCTTACTACCTATATGGTTAAGTTCAAAATCGATAGAGAAGTGTCATTCTTTGATACATAGGGTATCTTTGTGAATTCGAGAACAGGGACTTGGTAGAAAGTTAAAAGTTACAAAGTTTATTCGACTTAGAAATTATCTTCGTATTATGTTACGTGGAGCTTACTTTGACGTATTTCTTATCGGTTGAGACACAAGACAAGATGTATTACGTACTGAAAGGGTTGCATTATATAGGATTAATGTGTTTGCTCATGATAACTCTGATATTAAAATACAGTACGACACGATTTGAAGACTTGTTTGCCACAGCGGTTGAACGATCCGCTTCTGAGCCACGGGTTGTAGATTCGATCCCCGCACCGAACAATATATTTTTATATGACCTCCAGGTACAGACACCAGCAGATCAAAGCTGTCTGCTGTGCTATCCGAAACTGTCAAAATTTCCCAATTAAATATGAACCTTATTCTATTGTGTTAAATTTGAAAATCGATCAAAGAAATTTGACAGATTGTGGTAACTGGATGTGCAATATAGTTTCAATATGATTATCTTCTATCTTCTGCGCTTGAGGTCCTGAGTGATTTCCAGGTCGAGCAAAATATTATAGGGTTTTTCATGACATTCTCAATAAATAGTAGAAGTCATAGTTTGGATTTGTGCCCGGATAATAGCAATAGGCTCGCCTCCTATAACATAGGACCTGGTAAAGGTATGTATGTATGATCCCATATAAATTTGCATACAATAAAGAACACAAACACACATGCTTACTATTAAAACTTATAACGAGGGATCTTCGTGGAGCATCCTAAGGCTGCCACACCTTTATCCGTCAGCTATCCTTATAAACTTTTAACTCAGTAACCCCAAGCTATCGTCGTAAACGCTCGCCGACATATTTTAAACTTTTTAATAAAGCAACAAAAAGGAAATTTTAATAGTTTCACTTTAATAAAGAAAGCGGCGATCCGTCGGCTTAATATTCTTTTTTAGCGTGCCTTTATTTATTAATTAAGGCGGCGGTAGAACAAGGAAGGCATGGATGCGTTGACAAAAATAATTATTATAATTCTGTAATGATTCTGATACCTCATTACTTTAGTTGAATAGGCTTGAACTTATACTATTCTTAAACACCTTTATATAAAAACCCTATTTGCTGCATTTAAAGTCATGCATTTGTAAAGGAGCTGAGTTCTTTTCCCAGGTCGAGCAAAGTGTTAAATAAAGTATTATTGCGTTTTTTCTTTACAATTCTCAGTACCAGCTCGGAGTTTGGAGTCGGACTCGGGTAATGGCAATGGGGTCGCCCGATATTATATGGAACCTTAACATGACCCGTGCTTCTGAGATTCTAATTTCACTTGTGAAACCAAAAATGTCTAGTGAAGTGAATGACTGGGCTGCTGAGTGCAAAATTATAATGGCTTTTCTGTTAGGAATATTGACACTGCCAGCCCGGACTTAAAAATAGTCTTAAATTTTTGTCTATTTTAATAAATCTATGCCTACAAAAAATTGTATAATAAAATACAGCTCGCATGGTTTGGAAATTAAGAACACTGATAATGTTAACATTATACGATCCAAGAAATCATCAAGACTTATAATTATCAACTACAAACAAAAGCAAGAAAAAAGATAAATAAAAAATAAAATATTCTGACAGTCACAATACAAGACCAAATAAACAGATTACAAATCAGAACAAAACTATATAGATTAAAATTATCATCATCTATAACATTTTTAAATCCATCCTATAAATATTAACACAATTTCAAATACAGATTTAGGTGGAATTAGAGGTTTTATTTGTGTTTGCAAAGATAATTAGTTTAGTAATATTAGCTGTGGTCAGCATTTGAAATGCACGAGTATTTTCACAATTCTGTTAGCACATAAATGTAGTATATATTTGAAACTAATATTAGAAATGATTTTAATCTTTAGTGCAAATATTTTGACTCTGATGCTATCCTAATATAGAGCGTATAACAATATAGATTAATTAAGTGATAGCTTTAGACTTGTCCGAATTTATATTTATTTTAAAACGAACTAGGAATTTCTAGTTTATACTTCTTGCCATTTACATGCTTGTGCATTTACATGCATACACCTCTGACTTTTCGAATTCATGTGCGTATTAATTATTAATTATCACTCGCTTAAAATGGTAAAGGAAAACATCGTGAGGAAACCTGCATGCCTTAGAGATTTTTCTCGACGGTTTGTGAAGTCTGGATTCGAGTACTTTGCACCTGACCTTATTGAAGGACTTCACCAATGAGGTTATACATTAAGGGCATAAATCACACCGAATCCTGAAAACGTAACTATACTAAATCACATTACATTCTAGACAAATGAAATCGCCATTGAAATGTGGATAACGTGTACGCCGGAGATCGGCGGGGGAATTCTAATGTCTTTTTTCTTGAGTGCAAGAAAAGCAGATACGGAGTCGTGTCACTCAAAGTTACTTTATACATAGATATCTCTCTACATAAATACATAGGTACACCTAAGTGACATTATTTGGTATGTATGGCTGCCTATACTAAATTATGTGTTATTCCACAGAGAATAAGAACTAAAAATCTAATATTTTCAGACGTTCGTATAACTTTTCTTTAAGTTTATTTGATTTTGGATTGTTTACTTAAAAGATTTTTTATTGCAACTAAGGTACCGAGGTCAACACCCTTGTTGTCACGGTTACTCTCATTTCAGTCAATTAATTATCGCTGCAAATCTAAGAAGTTGTTGGTCGCAAGGTAAGTCTGGTAGGCATTGCCTTGATAGAGAGATCGGTCACCGCCTCAGACCATTGTTTAATAGAAATATAAGCCAGTTACTGCTTACCGAATATAGGAAATAGGAATTTCGTCATTATTGTCATCATCGTGTTCCTATTAGCAAAAATCAGAGGTTTGGCGGTAACGTACACCCACAGTTCGCCGATTGGTTAAGGTCCCATGTAATAGATGGCGAGCCTATTGATACCAACCGGGCACAAATCCAAACTTCGAGCTGGTACAGAAAATTTAATAGAAAAGCATAGAATAGAATATTCTTTATCGCATACCATAAACAAATGCCAAATACATGTTTATGTATCATAGATTGGTTCAATTCTTATCGCTGAAAGCGTTAGAAAAAGCCAACATTTTGATCGACCTGGAAATTCTTGGACAATTTTTACACAGCACCATCTAGTCCCAAACTAAGCAGAGCTTGTACTATGGGTACTAGACAATAGATATAATACTTAAATACTTTTTTTTAGAAATAAAAGATAAGAAACACCCAGAAAAACACAAACACTTATGTCCATCACATAAATATTTGTGTTCTGTGGGAATCGAACCCACGACCTCGTGATCAAAAGTCCGACACGCGAACTACTAGACCACAGAAGTCGTCCCAGATTGATCCCAGGACCTCTAGCAGTCACTAGACTAAAATAAGAATCGTACACACATACACACATGCATGAGATTTTCATGAGCACAAAAATACAAGTCTTTCATTAACATGGCCTTACATTTTCGTCGATAAGGCACGTTTACACTAGTTTATTTCGTTTCTATCTGACTGAAGGGATGGTTATTATTTTCGTAACGGCCGGATAACCCTCGTGTGTACGGAGCGATAAAAATGATTCCCATTTTGTTTTGTATGTTCGTAATTTCACCGAGCCGGATAAATGACCTTCAAAATGTTTCATATTGAACAAAGTACGCCGAAACGTTGAAATAACTAGGGATCATTTTGTTCAATTCTTTACTTGGTATTTTGTGGAGTTAAAGTGTATTAAGATAAATAGATTTTGGTGCAGTAAGCGTAGTAACTAAGTGAACGGATGTTCTTTGGGTCGTGGATTGGATTTCTACAGGGAATTTTTGTAAGTACCTATATTTGCCTACAGTTTCTGGATTTAGATGTTTGTCTATGTGAGAATTTATTGTTTGTAAATTCACCTATGATAGGCTACCGCTAGGCTACCGCTAACGTATAATTTCACCATCATTAACTATAGATATGGATGATTCCAGACAATTTCTATATACCATGGCCAACAGATGAATAAGCAAATCCAATACCGCGTCCCGAACAATACCGCGTAAGTAGCATTGCTGTAAGGCCTAATTTTCAATATTGTTTAAAACTAAGTTAGGCCTCATAGCAAAGTGTTACTTACACAGTATTGGAGTATTACCAAGGATATACCACCTCCATTATTCGTAGGTCTTGTCCGCTTACTACTTTATTGCATATAAGGCAACCGCCGCAGATGTCCTCGCTCTCTGTAATTGCCACTGTTCCTGTCCGCACTCTAGACGTGCCAGATGTTTACAAGTACTGTCTTGTAAGACGAAGCTTTAGTACTGTGTATTTCTTTTTTTGTCAAGTTGTGGGAGATATTATATTGAAGTTCATATTGGTGGGGGGTCTTTGTTTTGGAATTTAGAGGTTATGCCATTCATTATTCAATTCATATGTTATCCATACGAAAATGGAATGACTAAATGTAAAAAATATATTTATTTCTTTGTATAGATATTTTTTTTTACATTGTTCATACTCTATCCTAACTGACGACCTCTTAGAAGAATCGCCGAAACAAACTCATAGAATCTCAATCAAAAGAAACACATCGTGGTCTCTTAAAGTCCAAACATAGCAGTAGCAATATGTGAGCGTCACAGAGCAGTTTTATCAGAAAGTTAAGCAGAAGTAGGTATACTAATTTTTGTGGAAGTCAGACAAATAGCATAGTGATTGGTCCCTGGGTATAATTCCTCTGTTGGACAAAATATTATTGGATTTATTAATAAAATTCTCAGCAGCAGCTTTGAGTTTGGATTTGTGCCTCGTTAATGGCAATAGGCTCCCTCCCTATTATCATAAACCTATATACTGTCCCACTGCTGGGCACTGGTTTGCTCGGAGATAGGAGATGGATTAGGCTATATTCCACTAAGCTGGCCTAGTGCGAGTTGGCAGACTTCTAACACCGTCGAGAAAAAATGTTTAAACGAGAACTAATTAATTAATATTACGCACATGAATTCTAAAAGTCAGAGGTGAGTGCGAGGTGGTTGCCTCTTGTAGTCGAGACTTTTGACTTGACAGTAGGATATCACTACTTTTGCGTTTATATGAGATATAAAACATACAGTAAACTGTTGGTCTATATCAGTACACCCGCTTAACCTTTCATCGAATACAAGCGTCATGGTATGTTTATAGCCTTAAAAAACGTTATCTACCTGTACAAATTAAAAGTTGACATCTCTATATACATAGTTTACTGTAATACTATACTGAATATAAAGGGTTGTTTTTCTACCAAAGAAAAAACACAGCTACGTAAATTAACAAAGTTTTCAACAAAACTTTGCGACGAAGGAACAACACTGAGAAAACATCTTCTTCGTTATCAATTCCCTGTGCACGCATTCACGTTTAATTTATGATCAGTGGACTATATAATCAAGTTCCATACAATCTTTTACCATATTCGGGAATATTAAAGGAGACTGAAGCAACAGGCATAATGAAGTGCCTATGTTCACAATCAAGACTTAATGTACTAAAGTTTTATAAAGTTCACGTAACTTAATATTTAATCATTTTCAACGAAGTTTATTGTTAGGAAATTCAAGTCTTAAGAGGAAAGTTCCAAGTATTTAGTTATAACAATGGGGACAGACTTTGTATAGGTACTTTTATGTGAATTTTAATAATGCTGTTGGAAATTTGCTATCGGAAAATGTTGGGCGTGTAATTTCTTTTTTGACATGTTATTTTAGTGATGATTGAGATGTTATTTTTAATACTGATCAAAGAGATAGACAGGTTAAGAATTATTTATTGTACATCAAAAACTATAATGCAGATTAGAATTTAATAAATCACAGAACGACGAAGTCTATGGTCTAGTGGTTCACGTGGCAGACTGCTGATCATTAGTTCGTGGCTACGATTCCCACAGGATACAAATATTATAAAAAAAAACATACTAACGAGGTATCTGCCTGCTATAACAAATCTCTGTATATAAAAAAGGTAATTAATAAATTAGATTTATATTTAATGACAACCTTTGTCCTAAGGCACCTAGGTATAGTTGTCAAAATTCGTTGCGAAGCATCCCGAACGCTGCCCAACCGAGGGATTCGAAGAATGATCTCTTTCTTGTGCCTTAAGACAACAGTCTTCAAATAGTGTATGATACCAGTGATGACATATGGCACAGAGACGTGTTCACTCACTATGGGCCTCATAAAAAAGATCATGTTCACCGAGCTATAGAGAGAGCTATGCTTTGTATTTCTCTACGTGACCGAATCGGAAATGTGGATCTCCGTAGAAGAACCAAAATCGCAGATATAGCTGAAAAAACAAATCCTTTCAGCTATGTCGGCGACTTTTGCTAACACGCTTGCTTGCTTTGCTGACAGCTTGCTAACAAGCTGAAGTAGTAGTGGGTGAGGCATATAGCTCGTAGAACTGTTGACCGATGGGGCAAGAAGGTTCTGGAATGGAGACAATGCATCAGAAAACGCAGTATAGGACGGCCTCCAACGAGATAGATCGAAGACCTATAGAGGTAAAGATCGCTGAGAGTAACGACTTCCAGGACCTCTGCTATATCTTCAGGCAGTTTTTCAGATTATTTTTATAACCGGTCCTTGTGGAAGTCTATGGCGGAGGCCTTTGTTCAGCAGTGGACTTCCACGATGATGATTAATGATAACTGAAACATTCAAAAAGGTTAGATTTTACCATAAACTCCGAATTCTAAAACCCATCTTATTATACAACTTACAGACTATGTGCTCGAATCAGACACAATTGATGTATCCCTTGTTAAAGTCACAATATATTCCATACAACGTCTCTCTAAGATAAATTCCACATTATCGGGACTCGAGCGCCGAATATAGGAAACTGTAATGTGCTATTCTAGAATGTAGGCACTGTTATCGCGATGTCTTCACCTAGTTTCCAGTATCAGCTTGAAGACATCCGTTTCTGTTTCGAGTGTTCGTTATCGACGAAAATAGAAATTCGAGTGATAAATTACGTCGTATTTGTCGTACAAGAATAGAATAGGTCACATTATTGTCTAACTCAGAGAGAATTTTAACATAACATATCATCACGCTTGTGTTCCCTGATGGGTTAGGCAGAGGTGCACTCACGTACACCTATAATTGTACTATATACATATTATTATGGTAGGTATTTTTAGTTCGCGTGTAATAGGAGGCGAGCCAATGTTTTGGGACATATTTTTAGACAGCACCATCCAGTCTAGGCTAGTACTATGGGTACTAGACAATGGTTATAAATACTATACATTTTTTTGTAAATACGTACTTATAATACATTAGTAATACTTAGACAAACACAAACGCTTATGTTCATTACATTAATATTTCTGTCATCTGGGAATAGTTTCTGTGGGATCAGCAGTTCAACACTCGAACCACTAGACCACAGAGAAGGGTATGGGAAAAGCAAACATGGGAGGAAGGCGGGCACAAACCTAAATTCTGCTACTGAAAATGTCATAGAGAAGCTTAATACCAGTAATCGACATGGAAACCGAACTAAGGACCTCAAGCAAAGCATTCTCGCTTACGACCACTGGGCTAGTGATCAATAAGCAGGTTGTCTACGACACATTCACTCATCGTCTTTGACTCAATATAACATTCATTCTCATTCATTCTTCCCTTCCGTTCAAAACCTTGCAATTTCTAATTGTCACTTTTTTTTTTCAAAAAATTGTTAAAAATTGTCAGTAAACGCACATACATACTTTAAACTTGTTTATTTTATCATAAACAAAATTGGCGACCGTGACAGGACCTGCAATCGACGGATCGACATTATTTAGCCACTCAGATTATTCCCACGTCAAGGGCACTCGAAGGACATCACCGACACCGGACGAAATCTACCAGTACCAACGGAAAGTCGTGCTGTAAATCAATATCGCCGTGCTTGTGGACTGGCAGCCTACAATATTACCTGGGTCAAGCAACCTTACCTTCGCCAAGCCATTCTGGAAATTCTGCTGGGGCTACGGAACTCCGATCGGGCAGGGTCCGCTGTTGGAACAAGTCTAAAGAATCACCTATTTACTATCTACGTGCTCCTGCCATCGAAAGGAATACCTATCCATCTAAAAGTGAGCCCGTTCCATCTTATTAACTTACCTACCAACCTTTAGTCTGTGCATTTAGCGGATTGAGTTTCTCGAGATCAAGTGAAATTCCTATTGTTTTCTATTGTGTCTAGTGTGCCTAACCATATCCTCGAAAGAGGCCTAAAAGATTAGGCAAAGCACAAATTATCCTATTTAATTTCACTTAACGGCTAACTTCCATAGACTGACCGTCATCTTAAATTAATGCACCTATAACTGCAACTTCTTTTTCTTGACAGTTATTTATTCAATCCAAACAATATTTCTAAACCTATTCCACTATCTTAGATTCTTGAAGCCAATTAGCACCCATTTCTACCTATAAAACACTTTTAAATACACTTATTCCCGAGTTTAACTGTAAAGGTTACAAATCGTGTTTTCGTCATACGTGTTGTTGTTATCAGTTAACTGAGGCGCACGGAATTAATCTATTCCAGTGATCATTGTGACACGGCATCGCTTGCGCATCGCTGTTACCTGACTGCCGGCCAGCCCCACCTGCATCGATCACCATCGTATGCGGTCTACGTGTGTCGCCCGCATCAGCTGATCAACAAAGCGAGGAGCGTATCGTATGCTATACATATCTTGTTATCCATTTATGTAATCATTAACATCTGTTGTGGTAGCTCATCGCGAGTTTTATGATTCAAAATGTCTGAATCTTTAACGATAAAAGAATTAATTAGCAAACGTGGTTCTATTAAAGGGCGCGTTACGAAATTTAAATTAAGCTTTGATGTTTTAGCATCTTTAGAACGTATTTCTGATTTAGAAGTAAGTAAACTCTCGATGAAACTATCCAAAATTGAGTCATTATTCATTGAATTTGATGAGGTGCAAAGTCTGATTGAAATTCATAACTCAGATAGTCAAAGTAGCGAGATAGATTATAGGGATTTAGTAGAACAAGATTTCTACCATTGTATCGCATTAGCACAAGATTTAATTAAGAAAAATTCGAAACCTCAAAACAATGATAACGATTCTCAAAATGAATCATCTATAATGGCTACGTGTCGTCATAACGATCATAGTTGTAATCCACTAGGATTTAAATTACCTGTGATAAAAATTCCAAACTTCGACGGTACATATTTCAAGTGGTTGGAGTTTAAGGAAACATTTGTTTCACTAGTTCACAATAATGATAAAATCGAAAGTATTCACAAATATCACTACTTACAATCATACCTTGAGGGAGAAGCCGCTCGGGTGATCGCTAATTTGGAAGTCTCTCATAGTAATTATTCCGAAGCATGGAAACTTTTGTGCGACCGGTACGACAATAAGCGTCAATTGATAAATAATCATCTTAAGGCACTGTTTAGCGTTAATTTAGTTCAAGAAAATGATAAGTCCTTAAGATTTGTTATTGATCACGTCACAAAAAACTTACGTGCACTTAATACACTCGGTCTTCCTACTGATAAATGGGATATTGTAATTATATATATTATTGCAGGAAAGTTAAATAGTAGTACATATTTTAAGTGGGAAGAACATAGAAATAACTTGAACGACATACCTTCACTAAATGATTTCTTTAGTTTTCTAAAAGCGCGCGCTGATGTTTTGGAAACGGTTTATCGCCATAAACACGATAATCAAGACAATAAACAAAGGCATGTTCCAAGCAATCAAAACAAACATAACAGTTCGAGGTCAATAGTGGCTTTTTCGAATGAAGGTTACACTTCTACTTCTAAAATACAGGAATGTTTGTTTTGTAAAAATAATCATCGCCTTTATGAGTGCCCGTCTTTCAAGTCAAAGTCAATAGAAGATAGATTAGCCTTCGTCTCTTCTAACAAATTATGTGAGAATTGTTTGAGACCTGGTCACATTGCTAAACGTTGTCGTCTGTCAGGTACTTGTCGTCAATGCAAACTACGACATAATTCCCTTCTCCATAAATCATCTGACGAGACAGAAAATTGCAATCTAGTTAATTCTGTCACTATGTCCTCAATGAGCTCATCTGAAGTACTTTTATGTACTGCTAGAATAAAGGTTACCAACCCAGCCACCAACGAGACTATGGTAGCACGAGCTTTGCTCGACAGCGGGAGTCAGACGACAATCATCACGCAGGCTGTAAAGCGCCACCTAAACCTGATTCCTCAGCCCTCAGACACTACCATAGTAGGCATTGGTAATACCAAAATAAATATAAACACAGAACGCTGTATTTTACGCATTCATTCGGCAACTAGTTCTTTCAATGCAATTGTTTCATGTTTAGTTTTGCCTCAAATTACCGGCAACTTACCCAAAGTATATTTTGATTTAAAACAATTAAATATTCATGAATTTCAGTTAGCAGATCCCACTTTAAATGAACCATCCTCAATAGATATTTTGATCGGTGCTGACTTGTTTTGGGACATCATAAGTGCTCAGCAGCATTCGTTAGGACATGGTCTTCCTAAGCTACAAGCGTCAAAGTTAGGGTGGCTCGTTACGGGACCTTTGCCCTGTTTTAATGAAAATAAAATTAATTCAGTCATGTGTAATTTAGTCTCAAATTGTACGACTACAAATAAAATTCATGACGAATTAACTAAATTTTGGGAACTTGAAAACTTTCCTCTAAATAAACCCCTTAGTAGTGAAGAAAAATTGTGCGAGCAACATTATATCGCCAACACTACTCGCACTAGTAATGGTCAATTTTGTGTAGGGTTGCCACTTCGTGATAGCATAGATTGCCTAGGCGATTCCTATTACCTAGCCAAAAAGAGGTTTTTTAATTTGGAGGCTCGTTTCCGAAGACAACCAGAATTAAAACAGCTATATAGTCAATTTATAAACGAATACGAAGCATTAGGTCACCTATCTGAATCGCCGGAGTCTAGACCGTTAAATGCTTATTTCTTGCCCCACCATCCAGTTATAAGGGAACAAAGCGAGTCGACTAAGTTACGCGTTGTTTTTGATGCCTCGGCTCGTACTACTTCAGGTGTTTCCGTCAATGATTTACAAATGGTGGGACCAGTAGTGCAAGAACCTTTGTTTAATATATTAGTCCGTTTTAGACAACATAAGTATGTTTTAACAGGCGACATTGAGAAAATGTTTCGTTCTGTGCTTCTTAAAGAATCTGATCGCAATCTTCAACTAATATTATGGCGTGATAGTGAGACTAAGCCTATTAGAACATTACGATTGAATACAGTTACATATGGGTTTGCTAGTGCCTCTTTTCTTACTACTCGTTCTCTTTGGCAGATAGGCGAAGAGTGCACGGATCAGAAAATAAAAACCATCATACAAAGTGATCTGTATTGCGACGATCTACTTACCGGGGCCAGTACCGAAGAAGAATTACGTCATATCCGTCTCACAATCTCTTCTGAGTTAGCTAAGGGAGGTTTTCACTTACGCAAATATCGTTCCAACTCACCTGATTTACTCGCAGACTCCTTCAACCTGGAAAGTGGTAATCTCATGATTAGTAATGCAACTTGTACCCTAGGTGTAGGTTGGACGCCGTCTTCTGATGAACTTCACTTTCAGCATGATATTTCAGATCCTGTGAATGTTACGAAGAGATCTATACTTTCTTCCATTTTTAAAATATTCGACCCTCTTGGTCTTTTGTCTATTTTCACAATTAAACCTAAAATTTTACTACAAGAACTATGGAGTCAAAAAATTGATTGGGATGAACTCGTTCCTCCTGAAATTAAGTCTTCTTGGTTACAGTTCTCGAGTAAGTCTTCATATCTGTCTACACTTAGGATTCCTAGATATGTGTTAAATGATAATAATTCTTCTGTACAAATACATTGTTTCTCTGACGCTTCGCAACGTGCCTACGGTAGCTGTATATATTTGAGATCTATTTCTAGTAGCGGCGCCATACAAGTTAGCCTGGTATGTGCAAAATCACGAGTTGCGCCTATAAAGCCCACGACCATACCACGGCTCGAACTCTGCGCTGCCCTATTAGGAGCTCAACTATCTTCAACAGTTATAGCTGCATTACCCTGCCCTATTGAACGTCAGGTGTATTGGACAGATTCTAAAGTTGTGTTAGGTTGGCTGAACTCTAATAAAACCAAAACGTTTGTTGCCCACAGAGTAGCTGTTATAAATGAGCTAACGAACCCTACAGACTGGCGTTACGTTCCCACCTCTCTCAATCCGGCCGATTTAGTTTCGCGTGGCGTCGATCCAGACCAGGTAGATCTGTCTATATGGTGGTATGGTCCATCATTTCTTTTAGAAGCCGAAGGTTCTTGGCCGCCCGTCTATAACTTGGACTCAATAGAGTTGCCAGAGCTAAAGACCTGCCATATTTTAGAGGGGGAAGAGGCTACTTCCATGCCAGATTTGTCAGTAGCTCTAGCTAAATTTTCCAAATTAACTACTTTGAGTAGGGTCCTAGCTACAGTTTTAAGATTTATTCGCAATTGTAGAATACATATAAAATTAGACCAAATACGTGGCCCACTTCAAGTTAGTGAATTAGAAAACGCACACGACGTCGCTATAAAGTTAGCCCAAAGGGATTCCTTTCCTACAGAGTTAGGACTACTCAAAAAAGGTAAATCTTTAAAGTCAAAAGCCGCTCTTACGTCTTTGAATCCATTTTTAGATGAAAATGGCATTCTCAGAGTCGGAGGGCGCATCGACTCCTCTACTTACCAGTATGACAAACGTCATCCGATCCTCTTAAATTCCAGTCATTATTTAACGAAGCTCATATTCAAACAGGAGCATCTACGCTTGTTGCACGCCGGTCCTCAGCATCTCCTAGCCTCTATAAGGGAACGCTATTGGCCTGTGGGAGGTAGGACTCTAGCCAGACGCGTAGCGCGCGAGTGCATAACCTGTCGTCGTTTCAAGGCTCGTACTATGGAGAACATTATGGGAAACTTACCTGCAGATCGCGTAGAAGCTGATTTTCCTTTCTCCACCATAGGTACCGACTTTGCCGGTCCATTTCTTATTACAGACCGCAAGGGACGCGGTTGTAAAATAACTAAAAGTTACCTATGCATCTTTGTTTGCTTTCGGTACAAATGTGTCCATTTAGAATTAGTTAGTGACCTGACAATGGATGCATTTATATTAACATTAAAAAGATTTATAGCCCGCAGGGGCAAACCTAAAGTGATTTACTGCGATAATGGTAGAAATTTTGTTGCAGCAGCAAAAGAAATAAATTCATTTCTAAAGTCCAACAATGACTCTCTTATTGACTGTGCATCTCGTGAAGGCATTGAATTTCGCTTTTCTCCAGCATACGCTCCTCACTTTGGTGGTCTATGGGAGGCCGGGGTCAAGTCTGCTAAATATCATTTATATAGAATTCTCAAAAATGTTCACTTGACTTTCGAGGAGCTGAGTTCGTTATTCGCTCAGATTGAAGCGATACTAAATAGCCGACCTTTGTGTCCTCTAAGTCCTTCACCCCAAGATCTATCTCCACTTACCCCGGGCCACTTTATAGTTGGTAGGCCGCTGACTTCATTTCCATCGCCGTACCTGCTTGACTACAGTACGAACCGTCTTGACCGATTTCAGCGTCTGGAGCAAGCTCGTCAGCACTTCTGGAAGCGGTGGTCAACGGAATATGTCACGGAACTCCAACAACGGACTAAGTGGAAGGTGCGGAGCAGAGAACTCAAGATCGATGATCTAGTCCTAATGAAGGATGATAGGGCTCCTCCATTATGTTGGCGCCTTGGACGAGTCTCAAGACTATTTCATGGCACTGATGGCGTGCCACGAGTTGCCGACGTATCTACTTCACAAGGCACCATACGAAGAGCTCTTAACAGATTATGTCTGCTACCTACTCCGGATAACGATTTGGACAAGTAATCTTGAAAGCTTCATGCACAGCTTTCAAGGCCCCCGAGGATGTCTACGACACATTCACTCATCGTCTTTGACTCAATATAACATTCATTCTCATTCATTCTTCCCTTCCGTTCAAAACCTTGCAATTTCTAATTGTCACTTGTTTTTTCAAAAAATTGTTAAAAATTGTCAGTAAACGCACATACATACTTTAAACTTGTTTATTTTATCATAAACACAGGTTGTGGAGTATCTTCAAAATCAATCCAATCAAAAATTAGCAACCAAGCAAATTTAAAATGGATATGGTAACTGATGAACTAAAGGAATAATGCTTAGGATCTTAACTTTATTGTTTTAGGTAACATTTATTGTCCAAACCCAAATACAAACAGCCAACGAAATAGAGTTAGAAAGGAGGTAACAAATAGCCGATTGGGGCAAACAATCATTAATAAACAGCTGTTTCAGTCGTAAACGTACCTGTGGATGTGTGGGCATTAATCACTCGCTTGATGGCCGATACTAAGAACACTTTGCGATCGCTGTATTCTTCCACTTGATTGATTGAGAGATATATTTATATCGATAAGCGCATGTTTATCGATTGTTGTTATGATATTTGTAATCGATTGGTGTTGTCGCTTAGGGTTCTCGATTCTGATATGACTAACATTACAGTATTGTGTTTATTCTTTTTATTTTATTGATAAATATTAAACAAGCATATGGGACGCCTGATGATGAACGGGATTAGCCTATACACGTCAGTACTATCACTAGTGCGTTGTCATTTTGATACCTCAGTTGTTAAGCAGTTGTATACTAAATATGTACAGAGGGCAGCACATCAAGCTACCACAAACTGTCAAATTTCTTTGATAGATTTTCAACTTTAATGCAACGTAAAAAGGTTCATTTTCTATTGGGAAAATTTGACAGTTTTGGATAGCTTGACCTGCTGGCGGCTGTACAACCACAATTCGCGGGTATGTCTAGGTCCCACATTGTAAGGAGCAAGCCTATTGCTATTAAATAATAATAACAATAAGCTTATTGCAACAACCCTTATTATTGTTTTATTTATGCTGGTGTTAATGGTATGTAATTAGGGGGGATTTTGAGTTCATTTAAAATTATTTAATTAATTTATGATTATTTTAACAAAATTATATTTGCATTGTTCTCATTAACTGTTCATAAAAAAAATTGTAAACCAAGATTAACACTGTGATCATGATTTTTTTAAAAGAGTGTCCATGGAGTTTATTGCCGTTTCTATTTCAATTTTTCATCTTTTTATGATTTTAAATTTATTTTATAATGTAATATGTGATTAATTTTAATAATGTAATATGGGTATAACTTGAAATAAATAATTCTATTTATTGATTACAGTGTAAATTAATTGATAAAAATGTTTTAAATTACTACTTATAGATAATTAAATAAAAATAAACTTATCTACTACTTATTAACAAACTATAATTTAAAAGAGTAACAAAAAACTACAGGGTAAACTAGACTGAAAAAGAGCATTGGTATTATCGCATTTATTTATTGGTATTTAACCAGGTAGGTACAAATTTAGTCTAAGCTAACACTGAAAATGTCTTAGACGTGATAGTGCTTACGACCACTACACACAAGCCTGATAACTTGATGATCATCAGGATATTGGTGCCACCATAAAATCGTGTTATGGATGTCTGATGGCAGTTGCTCCGTGTAATCACTGATATTCAACTGCATCTAGTTGGACTGCAAGCCAACCCCAACAGTTGGGTTAAGGCTATAAGGATTAATTTATTAGTAGGTACACATCAAACTGCATTGTTCTCATTAACTATTCATAACAAACATTGTTAACATTGTAATCATGTTGTTTTTAAAAAGAGTGTCTATGGAGTTTCTTGCCGGTTCTTCTCCATAAGACCCACTTTTTGGAACCGTGCAACTAGTTTTGACTTTTCAAAAGTGCTACTTTAATGGTCTAATTGAAATAAAACATTTGACTTTGACTTTGAATGAATAGAGATATAAATAGCGATAGAATGATTCGATCTCCGGCAGGATACGAACCGGCATCTCTCCGGTCCGGTATACCGGACGCTTAAGCCAACTAAGTTACCTCTTTTCCTCGGAGTCTTTTCCCAATTATGTTCGCGTCGACTTCCAATCTAACCAGATGCGACTAACGTCAGTAATATACACGAAGCGACTGCCAACTGTGTTAGCTATGATGATGAAATTTATGTATAAAGGTGATATGAAAACCCTACAATTCTAGATTAATTTGATTTGTACATGTACTGGTCAGTACAGACGGGTTATTAAATAATACGGGTCGTATTTTTATAAAACACAGAAAAACCATTTCATTAAATTATTCAAGGCTCAGTTTCGTAGAAAAGGATAATCAAATAAGAACTTTATCCATATAATTCTATTCAAGCTTATTACACGAAGGATCAGTTATAAAATATAATTTGTTGTTTTCGTAAGAGTAGGTACTGAGAATCACTAATAGATTGACCGAATTCCACGTATTCTGATACATATGTTTTATCCAATTATTTGGTGAGCATAAAATAACATACCATCACGCCTACATATCTCGCAGGGTTACTATTACTACACCGTTTAGAAAGAAAGAATAAAAGAAGGAAAGAAAGAAGTCTGAGTACAAATTTTGTAAGTCTCTGACTCGTAGATAGATATTAGAACATAAATATAGGTCTTTGTGTCGTAAACCTCGCCTTGCATCGTGACACGATTAAAAAAACACAACACTGAAAATTTACATCCGTATCGAAAAATATTCCGAATTCAATCGACACAGGAAAACCATTTTGATATAAAAACCTCCGAGACAATTTAGTTAATTTACGCTACCTACATCTGTATTCCGTACGGAGAATTACCGATCCACAGTCATCGCTCAGTGCTCACCGAAGTATAAGAGCTCGCATTAATCCCACACCAGCCACATTATGGACTGCACAAAAGACAGCGCGATCGATCTGTCACCGTTTATCCTGAAACGACAGTAAATAACGATTACAGATTACACTTTCTTTCTCTTTTTATTAACTGAAAACATTAAAAGAGCAAAAACTATAATCCGTTGTTTTTGTTGAAGCCTGCTCTGTTTATTACTATAGTGGTCGCAAGCCAGATTTCTGAGCATCAATTTTTGGATTAAATTAAATGTTTTTAGCTATTTCTGTTACATAATATTCCGTAGTATCATATCCCATTAAATAGATGTGATCTAAAAAATATCGCGGTAACATACAGTTTGCTGGTACGGTACGATACCGTACGATACGGTATGATATGATACGGTATGGTACAATACGGTACGGTACGGTACCGTACGATACGGTATGCTAAGGTACGGTAAGGACCGGCGGCGGTAGTACGATGCGGTACGGTATGGTATGGTACCGAACTTTTGCATAACTTTGTAAAAAATATTAAGTGAATAATATAATAAATATTATAAGAGTAAATAAATAAAAGCGTATAATGTGTCGTTTTGCACCGACACATTGCTCGAGGTCCCAATAACATTTTGTCGAGTGAACTTTCTCACGAACCCACCCTTTTCCAATATTGTTACCCTTAATTTTTTAAAGGGTTCCCGAATTGTGGTGAGATAATCGTCTACTCACATTATATTTTATGAAACGAACCGGGGTCAACTGAATTGCGTAATTGGTTTAATTCTCTTGAGTCACGATCAAGGTATTTAGATCCTGTTCTTATGCCGATTGACGAATCTGATTATTATTTTTGACTACTATTACTTATCATGAGCTTAAATAATATCACACAAATAAAAACAACAAACAAAATGCCAAAGTTCTGGCTGCTGATAAGAATTTACGAGTACTTACCTAAGTAGGTTATATCCCAAAATTTTCCTTGCCCTATAACATGGTAAATGTAGGAAATTAGGAGTGCGTGCTCACCAGCGCCGCTGGCGATAAGCATTCGACCTTGACCTCGAAACGTCCTAATGAACCATGTTTTATCGCTAAGAATACTAGAAAAACTTGTAGTTTTTTTATAGCTAGTGATATCATAGATATTATGAGGGATATTTTGGTGGCAATAACTTTTAATTGGTTTTAACTCTTAAATTGATCGGGTCATTCTAAACCGAGGATTATCAGGGTTACAATGAATACTATATTCTACTTTAGCTCATATATTTTTTTATTATCTCAATTTCGGCAGCGCTTCCCCTTACAATTTGCACTTAGCGACGATAAGAGACAACGAAGCTACAATATTTGATGCATCAGTTTTATTATATTTGACAAATCAACTAAACGTGACAACTACTCACTTTAAAAAATATCGAGTACTAAATATGAATACTTAGAATTCGCTTAGATAGATGGCCTAGTAATAATAAAATTATGGCTCTCCGGCTTTTCGAAATCATGTGCGTATTGAAATGAAATGAAATTATATTTATTTTCTGTAAATAGACCTTTTAAAGACACTTTTACAAGTAAATGCTTTACATTTTTTTATATAAGTTAGATGAATCTGGCATTTCCTAACCGACGACCTCTGAGAAGAAACACCGATACGAACTCAGAGAAATGGTCTCTTTTAAAGTCCATACACAAAGTGTCACAATGTAGGGCAATGTCTGAAATGGATTTTTGAAGAAAGAGTCACAGCGGTTTTGAGTAGACCAATCCCAGCCAACGATACGCATGCATCAGTCATTGTGTAGCTCCATATTGGAGGGAGCTCAATGATAATTAATTATTATGCATGATAATAATTATTATCACTCGCTTAAACCGTAAATGAAAATATCGAGGGAAACCTGCATGCCATTAAACGACCATTCTTGTTTTGACAATTGACAATTCAAAAAGCACACTTGGGCCAGCACGAATGTTAATGTGCTAGTTGGCTATTGGCCAGATAATATACAAACGCAATCTTTTAAACAAAACATAGCGGTAAGAACAATTAATACAAAAATTACGACCATTTTGGCCTTAACAGTACGTATCTACACACTCCGGAAAACCTTGAATATTTTTGTTCAAAACACAGGCGACTTAGAGACCCTTCATTAAAATAATTCATTTCGTTAGTCCAGTTGGACACGCAAGGGTGTTTTTAAAAATTTAATTACAGCCAACTCACTGCGTCGTGGCAACAAACACAACGAAACAATTTGAGTTGAGTGTTACTTTAGAATATTCTCTTTAAATGTTTACAATATTTTTGTTCTCTACGCTTCTTCATTTGAGATTACGGTAATTACAGCTGTTAAGCGCCCTGCCTATACCAGATGCTGTATAATGACATGATAGATCATTTCTATGTCGAATGCTTTCAATAATTGTGGAACAGTTATTGCTTAGTGAGCTTCGACGCCTCGCGTCGCAACTGTGAAGATAACCTACTTGAACGTCTTGAACTCATCAATCTTTGATCGATAAATAATAAAAAAATCAACACACTTTGGTTCTAACATGGCCCAAATTTAGTTGTCAGAACTTTATTTTTTAATGTGTTTGGATTCATATTGTAGAAACATGAATTATTGTGAAGTATGAGGATTGTCCAGCCATCGATCTTGCTTATAGTACCTATATTTATAATGACAATAATTACATTGTGCTCTCGGATTGCCTAGCGGTCTGAACTTGTCATGCTAACTATACTATCCTGCTAATAGTGACGTTGTGTGTTGAGTCGTTTTATTCCCTAACCGTGCTCGTGAACCGCTGCCGTCTGTCGGGGCTGGTCGGCTCTAACAGAAAAAGATTGCCATTGACAGGCAATATTTTTCTGTTTAATTATTATACTGAATTTATTATTATTGTATATATAATAATAATTATTATTATTGTACACATGGTTGAGTCGAACGAAGCCGATACGCGCGTCATACTCGTGAACGGGTGCCGTCTGTCGGGGCTGGTCAGCTCTTACTGGCAATGGCTCTTCTCTTCTATTTTATTTTATGTTTAATTATTATACTGGATTAATTATTATTGTATGTACACACAAAACTGCATTGTTCTCGTGAACTATTCAGAATAAAATTGTAAACTAAGATTAACACTGTTAACATGTTGTTTTTTAAAGGAGTGTCTATGGAGTTGCCGGTTCTTCTCCATAAGACCCACTTTTTGGAACCGTGCTATTAGCTATAGACTTTTCAAAAGTGCTATTTTAATAATCTAATAACAATAAAATATCAGGCTTTTGACTTTATTTTATTTAATTCATTCTAGATATCTCAGTTCTATAAGTCCTCCGGCTGTGATAATCATAATTCGACTGAAAGTGAACACCATAATTATGTTTTTATTTACCACACAAAGGCGCGGGAAAAAGTTAGTATACTACATGTGGTTGCTTGCTAGCTAATTCTATTATTTCCTTAGTCATTACCATGAGCGATGTTTTCAGTACTTTTCTGTGACCTACATTGCTGAAAGAATGTTTGATACGACATCAATGATATAAGATGGAACTGGTTAAAATACAGAAAAAAAAAACATAACATACCTACTATCTTGAGCCTGTCTTGAGCTGTGTTGTTGGCAGTATAAGGGTCAAAGTGGAGGGACTTTGACCCTTATACCTACTGCCAACCCAACTATTCCTCGCCGCTTACCATCAGGTGGTCCGTATACTTGTTTGCCACTTAGTGTTATAAAAAAAATCCCAAAGGGTTAGGCAGAGGCGTACCAATGTACACCCACAGTTTTTCTATTTTTGTTGGGTTTTTCTGAAATTCTCAATAGCAGCCCAGAGTTTGGATTTGGGTCCGGTTAATGGATATAGGCAAGCCTGTTGAGGACCCCAACAGGCTTGCCCCTATTACATGGGAACCAAACATACTGGCAAACTATGGGTGTACATTTAGTACTCCTCTGACCAACCCTCGGGAAATACAGGCGTTAATACTCATTATCACTTGTTTGACCTGGGATTCGTATATCCATCTTGTTGGAGGCTATACTACGCAACACAGTCTAGTTCTGCATTTGCCTTGGAGGAAAACAAGTTTCAGTATCAGGTGTTCGCGTTGAAGTCAGGCAAAGTAAATAGGTCAGCACTAAAGTAAGTCTTTAACTTCGGCGATCAGATACTTTAGAGTTGAAACAGTTTTAACATTCTACATTGTACTCAGCGAAACAAAGACTATGTAATTATAAGTAGATTACTAGTGTTTCTTATGTATTATATCCATTGTCTAGTACCCATAGTACAAGCTCTGCTTAGTTTAATCAATATTCATTTATAAAACAGAGAAGAGATAATGCCGTCACGTCATATCCTCAAGCCTGTTCTCCCCAAAGGGTTAGGCAGATGTGTACTAATTGCCCATTAATAGTACGCCGGTAATTTTAGGTCATACGCAATAAATACATATTTTTTTCTTACTTATATAATGTTATATGTGCTAATATTGATATAATTATTATTTAAAGGGTTACAGAGCAGACATTGTGTCCACTCCTTATCCATTTTCAATATTTATGTGATGTATAGACGTCAGCAGGTCAAGCTATCCAAAACTGTCAAATTTTCCTAATTGAATATGAACCTTATTGTTTTGTATTAAAGTTGAAAATCTATTAAAGAAATTTGACAGATTGGGGTAGCTTGACCTGCTGACGTCTATACATCACATAAATATTGAAAATGGCTAGCCTCTGTACAATGAATTTTATCATCATTAACCCACACTGTTGAATGAGAGGGATTAGGCTATAGTCCACCATGCTGGCCTATAGCGGGTTAGCAGAATTCACACGCCCGTCCAGAAAAGCTCTCAGACAATGAGGTTTCCTCACGATGTGTTCCTGTTTGAGCGAGTGATTAATTATTAATAATACAAACATGATTTCGAAGAACCGTAACTTGGATTCAAACTCGAGACCTTTGACTTGACAGTCCAATGGTCATATTTCTACTTTTAAACCTTTTATTTCTACTTTTGCACCCGAATGTCCTTGATTTAGTTTATGACATTGAATTTGTTTATTATTTTTTATCACTTGTCCTTTGGAACAAATAACCCATGGGCCTTTCGGTCTGGGCCGTTAAAACTAAATACCCGAATTTCTATACGCATAAATGATTGGTCATTTCAATATCAAGCTCTATCCAACTAGACCTAATTTAAGGCTTATCTAAGTCCCTATTCACAGAAACCTATTTACAGCTACGTCCGGTTAGTATTGACGTGGCCTCGCCGCAACATATAAGCTCCACTGAACACCAGAATTTGGTTGACATGTTTCAATCCAATCTATACCACAACCATGAAGGATGAGGATTAATGGGTATTCCAGGTAGACTGGCGTACTAGTTTGCTTGAATGGCCACAGTTGCTTCGCCTGATATCCTGACACTAAAGAAAATCGAAGTGAAATAACACTGCTCTGAGTTGTGTTGTGTTCCTTACGGGAGTAAACTGCCAGTGCTCTGCGAGGAAACGTTATGTTGGCAGTGGGAGGTGGGGGGACTTTGACCCTTATACTGCCAACCCAACTATTCTTCTTTCGTTTTATAGGGGCGGCAACGCGCGAGTGATACTCCTGTTGTTACAAGCGTCTATAGGCTACGGTAACCGCTTACATTAGGTGGGCTATATGCTTGTTTGCCACCTTAGTGGTATAAAAAAATATAGTATAATAGCTTCTACCCGTGACTTCGTATGGACTTAAGGTCATCATGTTGTGTAAAGTGTGTTGTAAAGTCGTCATGCTCCCTTCGTGTCGTGTCATTGCTTGCGTCATTGATCGGATCATCTACTTTAAAATGGCGAGGGGGGTGATGGCTGATTCGTGCGTAATGTTCGTGAACGGATGCTGCTTGTGGTGACTGGTCCTTATTACTGGTGGACTTGATAGCTATGGTTTCGTAAATTTTATTTTATTTTCACTACCAAGTTGCCTGAATCGCCTTGTAGGTCCCGGCGACATAAGGCTCTTTTATGCGGGAGCTGTCCTTTTAATGAAATAAAAAAAAATGTACGAGTAGACGATCTACATACATACCATCTCATCATCATTACCCCAAAAGGTTAGGCAGAGGTATACTAATAGTACACCCAGAGCTTGCTGGTATGTTTAGGTCCCATGTAATAGGAGGCGAGAATATTGCCATTAACCGAGCACAAATCCAAACTCTGTTACGGAGATGTCATAGAAAAATCCAATAATTCTTTGCTCGACCTGGAAATCTGGAAACCAGAACCTCTAGCATAGCAGTCACGCTTAGAAATGTCTGGCAACACTAGTAAACAAAATGAAAACAGTGAATAAATCACAATGTCAACTGTACGGGCCAGAGTACACTGGTCGCTAATTAGCTACGTACGGCGTATCGGCTATGATTCATGCGCCCGCAAATTACCCTTATTACGCTGTATCGGTAATAGGACAGAGTGCTATGCGACCTTTTATCTAGAGTTTAACACATTAAAACTTGTTGTTGTTTGGCAAAAAATTTTAATGTCATCAGCATTATTATCGATGTTTCAAATTAAAAGTACGATGAATGATTCACAGATAATATACATTACTTTATATTCTACTAACTATTCCCCGCGGTGTCACTCGCATCCCAAAGGGAGAGATACAAAAGCTAGCCTATGTTCTTCTCGAAAGTCTGATCTATCTCTGTACCGGATTTCATCAAAATAGATTCAGTGATTTAGGCGAGAAAGCGTAACAGGCGGACGACCAGACGGATAGATAGATACATAGACTATTCTTTATTGTACACTAAAGGATACAGTGAAAAACGATAAAAAACAAACGTCACATTAGTACAATTGGCAGTATTATCGCTCAAAGCAATTTCTTACAGACAACTATGGGATGGACAAGAGTCATGTAAGAAAACGAGTAACGGCCGGTTGAGATGTACTCAGTTGTCATAAATATACTGACGAGAAAAAAAAAGAAGTCAAGAAGAGATGGAATAGATTGTAGAAAATGGTGAGTTGCATTTAAAGGCAAGATGTAAAGATTACTAGATTCTATGATAGACTGAAGATATGAGGAACGAGAATCAGTGTTAAAATATTCCAAGATGATTGTATGACTGTAAGAGAATGTAGTGTGTGACGCGCCTCCACCCGATATATTGTAATTAATTTAATACAGACTGTCATAAGAGATAGTTGTGTTTTACTCGTAGGCCGGAACTCCCGCCACTACAAGGCGACTAAAATGTTTTCTAAAGAGGAAAAAATATATGTGTATAATGACGGAGAGTACTAAACGCCAAGTAGAATTTTCAAGTTACTTTTGCATTTATAATAGTGTATTATTAGTAGGGAGAAGGGATAAACTAAACCATTCAAAACAGTATAGTTATGTATTTACCGCGTCTAGGTAAGCGTAGTGTAGGACGCCCGCCGGCCAGGTGGAGTGACGACTTGCGGAAGGCAGCTGGCAGTGACTGGAAGAGGAAAGCCGAAGATCGGGCTTTATGGCGTTCACTAGGAGAGGCCTACGTCCAGCAGTGGACGAATATGGGCTGATGATGATCATGTATTTATCTGGGTATTTCTTATGTTTTATAAGTATGTATTTATAATAAAAAACAGTTTAAGTATTAATATCCAATTGTCTAGTACCCATAGTACCAGCTTCGTTTTATATGGGACTAGATAGATGGTGCTGCATACATTGTTGTAGGGATTTTCTATTAAATTTTCTGTAGCAACTTGGAGTTTTGATTTATGCCCGATTAATGGTAATAGAGCTGGGGAGCTCTATTACCATTAATCGAGCTCTCTAACTCCATTTTTATGTCCCACGTATGGGACATATAATGGGGCTATTACCTACATGGGACATAAAAATACCGGGAAACTATAGGTATACATTAGTCTTATACTTCAGCCTCACCTTTTGAGGAATACAGGCTTAATGGTATGTTGTTTTGCTAATTTTAGAATCCGTAATTTTGTCTATTTCATTACATGACATATCTCAACACGCTAACACAAACATATGTAATAAACAGAAAATAATGTTTTTAATGATCTACGCCACATCAACAACATGTCCTCGCTCCGTTTCTCTCAGTAATTTATAAAAGACCGACACACAAGCTCTCCGATTACTAAACAACAAAGTCGAACTTCCTTAATTTGTACTCAAGTGTACTTATAATAAAGTCAAGTACTGTGTGAAAGTCGGAAAGAAATTTGATTTGCGGCAAGCGATTATGAATCTTATGTTGTAAAGAGTTTGGTTGTGATTGTAATTTAGGTGGAGCAGTAGGTCTGTAGGGTGGGGGCCCATATTATGGATATCAAAAGAGCTTTTGATGCCAGTTAATTAGTTGAACTGTTCATTTTGACAGAAAGTCAGGTGTACACTGGTACAGTCAGGCGAAAATGTTTTCTTGTGTAATGCGTCAGTATGGCATCATCTGTCTCTGTTCCCGGGAGAGTTAGGCAGAGGTACTGTAATGTACATTGTTGGTTAAGGAACCTATTGTCATTAACCGGGCACAAACCAAACTGCGAGTTACCAATGAGAATTTCATAGAAATCTTTATCTGGTCTGGGAACTAAGGATTTTTGCAGCATTTATTATTATTCTTAAGAGAAAGTCTAATTCAGCATTATATTTTAACAGATCAGATCTAGTCACACTGTGAGTCATCAGTTCGATTATTTCACGGCTTCACAAGATTTAATATTCAATATGTTGCACAGCACCTTAAACTATCTTCACCATCACTATCACCTGAATGACACTATATCTCTTAATAACAAATATTATTGCAAAAAAACAGAAAATATTTTTAGAACTGTCAAACTATAGTGAATGTTGTCATTAACAAAAAAATAGTACCAAAAACCTTAGCTAATAATGCCATCTTTAAAAATACATAATATCATCCATTTGAATAAACTTATTCTAGTTGTAGGCTAGTATAGAATGACACACTACATTAAGTTAGCCTTGTATACCAATTTTGTACAAAAATATTGTATTTAAAATTTTATGTAGAAAAATTGTAAACACGTTATACATGATATCAGAATGAGAAAAATTTTAGCTGGAAAACTCCACGGCATACAATTAGATCCTATACGATAATCGAAGAGGTACCCTCCTTCAACCCCCCAATCGCCAGAATTCCGCGAACAGAAATTACAGTACCATCGAATATTAGCACCTACGTATAATACGCTCAACCCTTCCACTGCGACGGGGGTCGAGCGAGCCAAATTAGATTCCCTGAGTTATATACAACCTTATTGGCCCCGACTACCTTGGACCGGGTTGATTAATGTCTCTATAGTTTCCGTTATATCGTTATCTCTTAGATATAACCACTATGATTATTTGAGGCGGCCGGCCTTATTAATGTTAGCGTTTGGCAGCCTATATTTTGGGTGTGTTCGGTTCAGACATTATGATGGTGGCCCTATGAATTGAAAACTATATTGAAACAATCTTTGTTTGTATGGAATCAAAAGTTTTTCGGTGGAATTAATAATTAGGTACTTACGAATATTTTCTTTAAAATCAAAGTCAAATATTATATATCAATTAGACCATTAAAATAGCACTTTTGGAAAGTCAAAACTAGTTGCACGGTTCCAAAAAGTGGGCCTTATGGAGAAGAAAAGGCAAGAAACTCCATAGACATTCTTTTTAAAAATAACATGATTACAGTGTTAATCTTGGTTTACAATTTAGATCTGAATTGTTAATGAGAACAATGCAGTTTGATGTGTACCTACTAATAAATTAACCCAGTATAATAATTAAAAAGAAAAAAAATATTGCCATTTAGACCTTGCCCCCACATGGTAGGTAAATTTTACGGACAGAAATTAATACACAAGCGTTCAGACCCGCCGAAGTTCAGCCACTACGACAAAAATGGTATCGATTTTAACATTATTTAAAAATTATGCGTAACTTAGCCACATACGTCACTAATCTTGACCATTCTGAATCAGAAGATATTCTGATTCAGAATGATTAACCCCTATTACATGGGACCTAAACATACTGGCGAAATGTGGGTGTACATTAGTACAACTCTGCCTAACCCTTCGGGGAATACAGGCGTGATAGTATGTTATGTTATAAGATATTCTAAAAGCTGAAGACATTCTGAATTTATCCCTTATTATGACGTAAATTCAGAATATGAAAGCCAATTTTGACCTGGTGGGTGGGACTGTTGGTGGCTTAGTTGTTCATATCGTCTGGTGTATTGAACCAGGAGATGCAGGTTCGAATCCTGCCCGCAGTCAAATTTTGCCTTCGCTAAAATAACTGTAAAATTAAATGTTTTTATTTCTTAGTTATGCTTATCATGTATGACAAATATATATTATTGAAGGCGACAAAATTTGCCTAAGCTGGGAACAAATATCCGTGAAACACTTGCATCAAATGGGAATAGAACACACAATTGATAGACGCGTAGACGGTACAACGACTGTTACCATCTTAACCGCTAACCAAGTGTGCATTTATTTTACTTTTTCCATTTCCAAAAACAACAAAGAAATGAAACCGGATCCAACATTCGGGTAGTCGAGTTGTAAACGGGTAGTAAAAATACGGTTTACAAGCAATTTGCGGGTACTTAGCATGACTGCATCTTGAACAGGGTAGCGCTTTAAGTTCCACTAAATTCACTTCTTACTGAGCTGTCTCTACCGAATTAGCTGATGATTTATAGCGTACGTGCTCGATTGTACTTTCACGTAAATGATAATTATTTCTGTGAATAGATCTCTTGCAAATCTATATTTAAAAAATTAATACGCTTTTATAAGCTTTACATGTAACTAACTACACGAAAATATTTTCATCAATAAATATTATTTTTCTTTCTTTCTTTCAAAAATTCTTGGAAGTTAAATTTGACCCACTTCCCAGTTTCCAATTGAGATGAAATTTTGCATGCACGTTTAGTTTGGATGACAATGCATTTTAAGGTAAGTGACGTCATTCCAAATTCAATATGGTGAATTCGTTGCTCTGTAATTTGAAGATATGGGTAGTAGTGTAAGCAGCGAAGTTATTAGCCAAATGAGGCTTAACCACTTAGATCTCAAGATGACAACGCGTGAGTGATAACATTAGTATTTCTGGTGTCTATTTATATGCTGTATATGCCCAGATATGAAACAACATAATATATTGATTGAAATAAAACTACTTTTTACGGATTTTATATATATGACGGCGGGAGCGTGGGCATAGCGATAACGGGGTCATCATCAACGTTGCTTGGTACGGGCTCCATGACGTAGGTGGGTACTCGGGCAAACCAGTAAAACGTCGAATCACAAAATCACAATAAAGTTTATTCTACAATTTAATTGACTAAGTTATAATAAAATCCGAGATTAATAATTTTAATAACAAAGATCAAAGACTAGCACGGTGAACCCGACAGTTTCGATCCGAACTATACGACGTCCGCAGTCGTAATGTGACTCACAATCTCGATCGACTCTGTCCACGCGTATGGCGGAAACTAAAGCGCCATCTCACGGCGTTCATCGTACTAACTTATCAGCCAATGAAAATTAAGTTGCACATTTGACTACTATTATGATATCCAACGACTACTATTATTTTGAAAATAATAAAAATTATATCGCTTGCGACGACATATATATATTGATTTCTGACATTTACGCTTATATTATACCTACATTGAAATAAAACTACCTTTTACGGATTTTATCGCGTTATATTGATATTATTAATCCCGACGTTTCGGACCCTTTACAACGTCCATGGTCACGGGTAGACTGATAATATCAATATAACGCGATGAAATCAGTAAAAAGTAGTTTTATTTCAATGTATAATATTCGCGTAAATGTCAGAAATCAATTCCGTGACCTGGTGCAAAAAGGGCCAAAGTCCATTTTTGTAAGAATCACTTTCTATATTAATGGAGTGAAAACTAGAACGATCAAAGTTAGCAGCCCATTTTGAATTACTATGTTAGCCCTAACTGCACAGATTTTAATAAAGCAATAGCAGATTTTTTCATTGTTATAATGCTATTTACAGGAAATAAAAACTGTAGACTTTGGCCGTTTTAGCACCAGGCCACAGAATTTATTATGTTGTTCCATATCTGGGCGGGCATACAGCGTATAAATAGACACTAATTTACTAATGTTATCACTCACGCGTTGTCATCTTGAGATCTAAGTGGTTAAGCCTCATTTGGCTAATAACTTCGCTGTTTACACTACTACCCACATCTTCAAATTACAGAGTAACGATTAATCTAATAAGAAGGAGAGTTATAGTGCCCATCTGAGAAAGTACCTCCGCCTTGCAGAAAATCAAAGTAAGTAAGATTGTCAGTACTCCGCGAGGAACGTTGTGTTGGCAGTGAGGGGACTTTGACCCTTATACTGGCAACCCAACTATTCCTCTTTCAATACAGGGTCGGCAACGCGCAAGTGATACTCCTGGTATTGCAAGCGTCTATATAATACGCTACGGTAACCGCTTACCGTCAGGTGGGCTGTATTATTGTTTGCCACCTTAGTAGAATAAAAAAAATAGTAGCTTGTATTTTTACGTATGAATAAGAAAAAGACCAGTGCAAACAAACGTAAGTGCCTCTTGTGCAATCTACTATGGCAAAAATTATTAAATAATTTATTTTATTTTACTTTATTTGGGAAATAAACATATTATTCAATTATAAATTTCAATTAAAAATTATAAAATGAAAAGTATAAAAATCTGGGTATACAATAAAACTATAATCCAAAATACTTATCAATAAAATGGAAACAATATAGCCTACTTAAAAAAAAAAAACTGCCCTAAATACTGAACACTTACGTACCTAAAAAGCCGTTTCATTTCCAAATATCCTCGTATTTCGCGTTTAAAAACGGTTGGTACTTTCGAACAGACAATTTATAACCCTCTCGATAATGTAGGGAATCGGCGCCGACGCGGCAGCGGAAGCGGGCGAGTGTTAACTGTATTATTTTTTAATAAATCCTGGCTTGAGTAAAAATGAAACAATAGGTAACGAAACATTTTAATACACCATCATGATGAGGTGTTATGTAAAACTGTAGTAATATAGGTACATCTTGAGATACCAGACAAATTCAGCAATATTAGACCCTTTCACCTCTAAATAGGTATATCCTAGTGGTTATAAACGGGGCTACTGCTCGATTCCCATGGCGAGTATTGGATTTTTCTATGAAATTTTCACTTATACCCTTATTATAACTGGCTTTTCAGTAGCGGCTCGGAGTTTGGATGTGTGTCCGGTAAATGGCAATAGATTCGCCACCTATTACATGAGCCCTAAACATACCTGTAAACTGTAAGGGTACAGCTCTGCTAACCCTTCGAGAAATACAGGCGTAATGGTCCCACCCTAAAGGAACTCAGCAGCATTTAAGTAGAGCAGAACCTATAATTCACATAATTGCTTAAAAATTGTGTTGACATATCAAATCCCTACTAATCTCTACTTCACAAATCTTTTATAAAAAAAAACTTGAGAGGTGTCAAGGGACACCCGGATGGAACGAAGTTCCTTTCACTAAAATTTAATAATTAAAAATAAAAAAACCTGTATACACTCAACAATTCACAACGCGCGAAATTCAAATATTGTCATTCACTCGATAATATATTATTGAATGCTTGTCAACAATATTTGAATTTCGAAAAAAGTGTCGTGACAACTTTTTCGTAAGATTTTTTTCCGTCTAGCCCCCTTTCACAATGCGCGATAAGGAACTTCGTTCCAACAATTGCTGTTCGTTAGTTTTGCTAAAAATCAAAATTGGCCGAACCGATTTCGGTGAAATTTTTTGAGTGTATTTGTTTTTTTTTTACGGATAGTTTTTAACTCAAGGGAGTGTGTGTTTGGTAGGTGAGCCTGGAAGCGGGTTGCAGGACAACGTCTGCCGTGCCAGCTAGTAATACTAGACAATGGATAAATAATACTTATATACTTTTTTATGTAAATACATACTTATAATACTAGAAACATCACATAAATATTTATTTCATGTGGGAATCGAATCGTTAATATTATTAATGTGAAAGTAACTATCTGTCTATCTGTTACGTTTTCACACTTAAACCTGGAGATATATTACACCTTGGAGAAAAACACAAGGTATCTTTTATCTCAAAAAATCCTTTTTTATAAGAGTGAATCCGCGGACAACAGCTTTAATAAAACTCAATAATTACAATGAAAACGACTGAAATACCTGACACGGATATCGTTTTCCACAAACACTGTAATCTGATGATAATTAATTATTCTACAAAACGAAATGTTTATAAATAAGAGTCGTCAATGTCGTGAGATAAACGAACAGACGAGGAGTGTCGAGTGACAATCTCACTCACAGATATTACTTACAGATAATAGAAAGTGAGTTCGTTCACTTCAAGATTGATGACGAATGATATTTATAAAATCTGTAAACAGATCTTTTAAAGAAACTTTTGCAAGTAAATTTGATATTTATAATTCAATATGACATCAGCAGTTCTTAGCTGACAACCTCTAAGACGAAATGCCGAAACAAGCTTACAGAATCATGGCCATTTCTAAATCTATGGGCGCTGAAATGGTTAAAGACACTACATTTAAAAAAACCAATACGTCAGAAATAGTATTTGAAAGTGAATAAAAAATTATAGACTGTAATATAGGGCTCGTAGCTAAGTTATAACTGCGCTGATAAATCGATTTTCAAGGTTAAGCTGCACTAGCTGCGACCAACCTGTGGATGGGTGACTATTATTAAAACATCGAGACCCCTACGTTCCTCAGCGGATACACCTGTCAGTCTCAGATATCATGCAAAAAAGCCTGACAACCAGTCTATGCTCAGGAAATCGATATTACCCAGAAATTGGGTTGCAGAAAGTCTGATAGCAGTAGCTTCGTGTACAGATAGTTCAACTCAGTTGTGCGCGCGGCCCTATGTGTGCGTGGGCTTGTAAATATACAACTTTCATTCGTGTGGCAGTGATGCGGCAGTCGTCGTCGAGCAAGACGTGTGAAAGTTGTATATTTACAAGCCCACGCACACATAGGGCCGCGCGCACAACTGAGTTGAACTATCTATAAAATATTGATATTCAACTGCATCTGGTTATACTAAAGCCGAAAAGGGTCAGAGCATGATGGATGACTGTAATCTGCAATCATCGTCGGTATTATATTGTATTACAGTGATAGCCTAGTAATATGACCATTGGACTGCCAAGTTAAAGGTCTCGAGTTCGAATCCAAGGCGTAATTATCATTTGCTTAACAGGTGAAAACATCGTGAGGAAACCTCTAAAGATGGAGAGAGAACCTCTAAGAAAATCTCTATGGCATGCAGCATTAGAGATTTTTCTCGGCGGTGTGTGAAGCCTGCCAACCCGCACTACGTCAGCACGGTGGACTATAGTCTTATCCCTCTCAATCTGGGAGGAGACCCGTGCCCAGCAGTGGGACAGTATACGGGTTGGTGACGATTATATTTTATTAAAAAAAACAAAGAAATCAGCAAGCGAAGCCATATCAAAAGCTAGTAAATTAATGAAACACAAATAAATAAGCTTTTCCCGCGTTCACCCTCTTAAACTTTTGTTTTTCGCACATAAATACATCAGAGGTGTCGTAACTTACCCTGGTCACACCCTAAAGGATTCTATTGTCGTTATTAAATGGAACAAATCGAGGGAACACTTTGGTATTTTTATTTAGTTTCCATAATAAATTTCACCTTTTAACATTCGATGTATTGCTTTCAATGTCTGTTTATTTGTGTACGAGGGAGTACGTGCATCGGTTTTGTTATTTTGACACGTGAAACGCGAAATGTAGGTATGTACTTTTACTTTGCTTTTTATTAAAACGTGGTTTATTTTTCTCAAACTTTTTTTTTAACTTCAGGAAAATGTTTTGGATTTCTGACTTCCGAAACTCGACCTAAGAATATTGAAAAAAACAAACCGATATTATACGTGAGTAAAACGTTACAAAAAGTAACCTAGTATTTAAAAAAAAATCAACCACTTAAGCAGTCAAAAAAATCCATCAACACAACAATTTTCCCGTCCACAAATAAAAGCAGTAATTTTCGCATAATGCGGCTTTCTAAAAATGCACGTAGCACACCATGTCGGAATTAATTCAGTAATTACTGAGGCGTGGTCGACAAGTCAGGTAAATGGCCTAAATTACCAAGTGGCAGCGTAGTACACGTCTGGTCGGGGAATCCCTTGAGTACTCAATAATCTGACTAGGGTATGTGGTGAGTATGTGGGTATAGTATACTTGATGCATCGTTCTCATTAATGAAATTGGTCAAGTACTTAAGTTTAGCTGTTTTACGTAAATTAATTCGAATAGTGACTGCTATATAATAAATATGCTTCTATTACAAATAATCTGTGGAAGAACAGTCAGCAGTAGATAATGACTAAGCCGTTTTATTTGAGTTACACGTTGATCTATGTATAGAGTCATTGTTTCATTTAATTATGTTTGAATGTGGATGAAAATAGCCTTCAAATTAAATGTAGATGTGAAGGTATCAGGTCAGTCTGGATATGATAGCATATGGTTTACGAGTTAGGCCTTTTTGCTGTAAGTGTGGTGTAGTGGAAAATGTCTTTTACCGCACCACACCTAGAGAACATTAGTGTCACTAGAAAATCGAATGTCGATAGGTTAGGTCGACAAGAGTTAGATATGTACGCAGCGAACGACATAATTAGACGTCTTGGCATAGAATACGTGGTGTGTAGGCAGCTAACAATACCTGCGTTTTGACAATATTGCATGTACATAATAACACAATCTTTGTCAAAACAGAATTTTAATTAGTGGCCTGTATACCTAATTATATTGTCGACTGTACATGAAGATGTTTTTTCTATTAATTTTCTTATTATGCTTAAAGCTGAATATCATTATGATTACGCTAAAGCACTTTTAAACTACTTCAAAGAATTTGGCGGTATGCTGTTTTGCTTAACATTACGCAATGTCTTCGCCGATCGTGCACCGATTTTGATAGAATAAGTTTAATTATGTGATGGTCTCACATTAATTTGGGATTAACCATCTAACCATTGCATTGGTTCACAAAATACTGTCTAAAATGCTTGACGTCGAGTTTCACACAGACATAACATACCTCACGACTCTACACCCATAGTTCTATCTCACAATCCCATGTAGTATGAGGTGAGCTTATTGCTATTAACCAAGCACAAAACCAAACTGCGAGTTGATAAAGCTTTATCGTAAAGACCGCGTTTGGGGCCACTAGACTATTGCGACAAGTAAAGACTAAAAAGGTGATTACTACAACTTATCATTGAAACGTAATACAAAAGGAAACCAACTGAAATCAAGTCAAGAAAGTATTTATACTGGTACACACAGCAAAACATTTAGGTACGCAGGCCTCTAACAACCTGGGCCTCTGCTATTTGATTGTTTTAAAATCGCCATTCCATGTATAGCAACAAAAAGATTTTAGTTATTTTTGTCTACAAAATTTGTCAGTCAATGTGTCATTTAGTATCATTGGACAACGTTGTGGGAATAATAACTTATTATGCACAAAACTTGCCGAAATAAGCAGTGAAAGGGATTCGATCGGTGCATAAAAACTGTCTGAAAATGCAGATGAAATTGAGCCCGAATACTTATAAGCTCAATTGCATCTGCTTTTTATTTGTTCAAGCTACTCCATTACTTGTAAGTGCGACTGCTAAGTTAGAGGTCCCGGGTTCAACTTTGGTTGCTTGATCCGGGTCAAGAGAAGGGTAATAAATATAGTGCCTTCTTCTTCTCTCCGTTGCCGTGCCAACTGTTTAACATTGTGGAGTGCAATAAACGTATTGAGTATTGAGATTTTTCTCGAGAAATTTAAATTTGTGTCCGGAGATAGGCACCCCTATTACATGGGACTTAAACGTACTATTGAACTATGAGTATACCTTATCTCCAATAAATTATGTACGACTATTTTAAGTTTCAAAATATCAATATAAATTCAAAATATAATAGTGTCATCATCCCAAGTATGTTGGGCTGAGCTACCAGTCTTATCAGATGCAGCTGAATATTATGTGTACATAATATTATAAGTATTATACACGACGTGATTGTCATCAGACCACTGCAACTCTATTTCTAGGCAACACCGATACACACACATATTTTGCCCAACTTGTTGTAAGCCATCCTTGGGAGCTAACATTCATTTTTATTTTATTTTTTTTTTTTATGTGATAGGGTGGGCAAACGAGCAGACGGATCACCTGATGGTAAGCGATTACCGCCGCCCATGGACACCCGCAACACCAGAGGAGTTTCAGGTGCGTTGCCGCCCTTTTAAAAGGTTTGGGCGTCCGGTATCCTCACTCACTCGACGAAACACAACGAAAACGTTATTTCACGCCGGTTTTCTGTGAGGCCGTGGTATCAAGTCCGGTCGAGCCGGCCCATTCGTGCCGAAGCATGGCTCTCCCACGGTAAAAATAAATAAATAATAAATCATCCATCCGTTCATCCATCATCAGCCTATATTACTCCACTGCTGGACGTAGGCCTCCCCCTAATGTGCGCCATTTCACCCTGTCCTCTGCTTTTCGCATCCAGCTTCATGTATGCCAGGACATAATTTTGTCGTCGCACTATCTCGTGTTTTCCTTAGTTTCAGCACGAGATAAGCGACGACGGAGCTTTTCGTGGGGCGTATCTCTACTTGAGAATATTTTTATCCCATTAGTTATTAGACAGACTGTAATGGCTGCTTTTGATAAATTACAATGTGATTCTCATTAGAAGATTACTAAAAATGTACTGTAGTTTCTAAATATGAATTCAATTCAGAGTTGCCCTGAAGTTGCCTTTTAGCCGTTAGCTTATCAATCTTTAATTATTATTATACATTTTTTCTGTAAAATTTCATTTCTAGTCTTTGAATAATGTAGAGGCTACTTATTATAAAACTGTTTATATTAAATCTACAAAGAATTTCAGAGTAACGGACTCACCCTTCAGAACATAATTGAATTAATTTCACTTTAAGTTCTACTTTGCCAAACTGCCTGTGCAGCTCCTACTACTCCCACAGTGGGACATTAAATGGGTTAAAGATGAAAGGGCACTATGGGCATAAAAAAATTGACGGTATGGTGTACTCCAAAACTGGAGAAAAGTCTCCACACAAGTAATGGGCCTGAGGATGTAGGCACCGTCAAGTCCGGATGTTTAGGGATCCCAGAACTGGGATAACAATACCTAAACAAAAAATGTAGGTACCTAACCATATTTCTGTTGGCAGAACAATTTATTTTGCCTTGCTATCTATACCATTTATGAGGATTATCCTCCCTACAAAAAAAAAAAACGACAATGATAATTATGAGATGATGACGTCACCATAAAGATGTAAATTCGTCACGGCGGGTGGGACTCGCGGTGGCTTAGTGGTCATAGCGTCTGGTGTACCTAACCAGAAGACGCAGGTTCGAATCCTGCCCGGGGTTGAATTTTTCCTTCGCTAAATATCTTTAATTATGAGGAGCTCAAAAATTTTCGCAAACTCCAAAAATATTGCACAGCACATGCACCAAGTTTACACAAGAACCACCGCCAACGCACATTTTAATATCAACATCGTCACAACTAAAAGAAAAAACAAAACACGACGGCAAAAGTGGCGCGTTTTCCGTACAACACAAAGTTCTCCTTTGCAACAGTTTCGCGGACGCGTCTGAGCGTCTGTTTTGCAACGTTGCGTCATTTCAATGGTCTTTTTTCGGTCGTTTGTCTTCCAGTTAAGCTCGCGCGCTCGTCCCCTTCTAAGCTCACACAGCTCAATTTAAAACCGTTCGTTGTAAAGCAATATTTAAAGTTGCTCTCATTTGTGTAACGCAAGTTTAAATGGTTGTACGCGGATTATATAACGTGTTTTTTGCTGTCTGGTAAAATTTTGGGTTGTTTTCCGAATTTGTGTTGGAAAATTATTAAGTGGTCTATAATTGTAGCTACTGCTGGCAAAGTTCTAAGTTCTATTTCCAGGTCACGAAAACATTTTTAGATTTTTCAATGGAATTCTTAGTAGGAGCCCGGAGGTTGTATTTGTATCCTGTTATATATGTATATGGGTTATGAGTCCGTCTCTATTATATGAGATATAAAACATACCGGCAATCAGCGTATATAGTACACCTATGTCTAACCCCGCAGTGATATGGGCGTGATAGTACGTTCTATTTATGTTATGTTGATGACTTTGATAGCATAAAGATTTAAAAAAATCATAAATAATGCGGTTGCATTTAAATTTTAAGTTGTGACTCGTGTTAACTCTGTCTAGTTAACCCATGGATAGAATATTTGTAAGTCACCATCACTTGAGGTTCACACCGAAAGCTAGTGCTATGTTGTGTAACTGCCTCATTAGTCTAGTGGTCCTAAGCGTAACTGCTACGCTAGAGTTCCCAGGTTCCCAAGAGTTCGATTCCCAGGTCAAGCAGTATTTTTGGATTGTCTATGAAGTTCTCAGTACCAGCTCGGACTTTGGATTTGTGTGTTTGTGATGTTAATTTTAATAGACTCGCCCTCTATTACACACTCAAACACTCAGATCTTGGGTAACCCAGATCTTAGTGTTTGGGTGTGTGAAAAATTGTTTGTAAACAACTGTCTTTGTTGTTTACAATCAATTTTTTTTTCAAAATTGTTTTTCAACTGTATTGAAAATTCTAGAGGGTGGCAAGATTCGTTAGAAAAAAAAGTTGAGATTTACTACAGGTCTCATGCAGCATGCATGTACTATTTACTTAAAAAAAATATATAAACAGTCTGAAAATGAAGTAAATTTACTATGTATTTAAACAGCAACACAGCTGCAGTTAAATAAAGTCAACATCGCCAAAATTGTGACCAAACAAAAGTTAGATTTTTGGTGTACACATGGACCAAAAAGTTTTACAGTTAAACTCCATGGATTGCAGTGTGAAAATCATTTGGTGTCGCCACTGCTGGATTCACTGCTATTAAAAACAACAACTAAAAAACTTTTGATTATGTTTTGTAAAAATCGGTCTGCAATATATCATAGTAGCAACTGGCAATGTATTGGTCTAACAGACGTCTGTCTACAATATTTGAATGACTTTTTGTTTATTTTATATTCGAAATCCGAATTTGAAATGACTGTAACTGTCAATGAGGTCCTGATTTTGGTTTTCAGGTTGGCTAAGTATTTATTGGGAGTACTGTTTGAAAATAGTAGCTCATCGGTAGAAAATCATCACTTAATAAAAGGCAAGCAAGCAAAAAAAGTCCAGTGTGTGTCTCTGCTGGCCAAAGACTTCTCCTTATGCCTCCATCTATCACGATTCTGTACAACCAATCTGGATTAAAAGTATCAAGGTCGTCACGCCAACTCTTTTGGGCTTCCACAAGGTCGCCTATCGGTCTCAGGGCTCCACTTAGTAGTGATTTTAGCCTATCGACCATCAGATATGCGACAGACAGGGCCGGTCCAACTTCATTTAAGCTTTACTTATTAAACACTTTTTGAACGTTATGTCAGTCGGCTGATGTGACAGCCCTCCAAGAAACTTGGCTGCTGCCACATGAGTTGCCGTTGCTCAGCGCGGTTCATGACAGCTTTGGGTGCACCGGGACGTTGGCTGTAGACCTATGGACTGTAATGTCTGACAATAAAGTATATTATTATTAATATTATAACTTATACGTCCTAGTGGCAAAACATAGCGTGCTAAACCTACCATTATAACACTTGAGAACTGTATTTTACCTATGTTTAACAAGAATAAATGATTTGATTTGATTTATAGGAAAAGTGGAACTGAGTGACTGTTTGCTGCCGTACTGTTGTGGTATATTGGAAATCCAGCAACTAATCCAGCAAACGTGACTTTAATAAAACTACTTTTTACGGATTTTATCGCGTATATTGATATTATTAATCCCGACGTTTCGGACCATGGACGTAGTTTTATTTCAATGTATAATATTCGCGTAAATGTCAGAAATTTAATTTTAATTACAAAGTGAACTCAGTTTTGACGTTGTTTTATCTAAGGTACCTATAATACCATACGCTCTATAGAAGTTTAAAATACGCCATTTTTTATATATTTTTTTAATTCGGAGAACTTCAAATTGAAATCATAATAAAATAACCTATTGAAGCTTTTTGGAAAACTTTTGAATTTTAAACGCCTCATTTGAGAAACATTTAAAATTATAAAATGTTTAGTTTATTCACTGAACATTTTTTATCGTTGAACATTCATAGAATGTACTGGCAAATTCTGTGCCAACTTTTTTGAATACCGTCGTTTTGTTTTCAGTCGAACTGTGGTATGGAAATAAACGTGAAATAACACAGAGCTGCTCAATCAATCGGAGTGTAACCAACAAATTGCACGCCTATGTTTTTACTCGGACAGCGAGTGATCGACTCATTTTAATAGTTTCGACAATCGGATAGGTCAATGAATGCATTTTTATAAACGACCCGTGACATACTTTGGCAATCTATATAACAGAATATGTATATGTTACGGTAAGAGTGAATAATTGAAGATTATCTTTTTGTATATTTTTGGCATTTTTCATGCTAAGATTTTAAAGTTATTTAGAAAAGGAAAAATTCGACCGCAGGCAGGATTCGAACCTGCGTCTTCTGGTTAGGTACACCAGACGCTATAACTACTAAGCCACCGCGATTCCTACCCGTCATGTCGAATTTTTCCTCCACATACTGAATTTACGTCTTTATGGTGACGTCAGTAACACCTATTGAAAAGCAAGTTTTTGCTTTTCAACCGACACGACTTACTTTACAGTTAGTTCAATGTCGAACGATGCCACCTTACCTTCTAACTATCTTTTTGGCATTTTTCATGCTAAGATTTTAAAGTTATTTAGAAAAGGAAAAATTCGATATGACGGGTAGGAATCGCGGTGGCTTAGTAGTCATAGCGTCTGGTGTACCTAACCAGAAGACGCAGGTTCGAATCCTGCCCGCGGTCGAATTTTTCCTTTTCTAAATAATTGAAGATTATTAATAATTATCTATTATTATTAATAATTACCGAAAGTCGAGGTTAAAGTGATAAATGTACATAAGTAACGCTCAAGGACCAAAAACAGCTCACAACGCGTTGTGGTCAATTATATTAGTTGAGCTCCAATATGCAAGGAATTATAAAAACTAAATAAAATTAAAAGTCGTACTTAGGCCAGGTTAGGTTGTTAGGTTTTTTTTAAATATATTCAAAAACTAAAAGTTCTAACTAAAAATTTCGATCGTTTATTCACATTTACCAAAACATGTGGTTATTACCTATTAATAATTTTGTAAAAAAATTTATAATTTTCAATTAATCAGATTTACCGTAACATATATATTTTCCCACCGCTTTTTAAGAATATTACGCGCACGGAGGATGTGAGATTTCATTTAGTTAAAGATTGTACGGAGAAGGACTGCAGAAAGTTAAAATGTATGTAAAAAAGTGTTACAAATACCTCAAATAAAATAAAATATTCATTTTGATTTCTAACATTTACGCGAATATTATACATTGAAATAAAATTACTTTTCACGTGTAGAGTCTACCCGTTACCATGGACGCTGTAAAGGGTCCGAAACGTCGGGATTAATAATATCAATATAACAATTATCTTTACTCTTTACTAGCAGTTGTCCCGGTTTTACCCGCTTCCCAAAGGTCATAGATCTATTTTTTTCCAAAAGCTATTGCTGTACCAAATATATTTAAAATATTTTCAGCGGTTAAACAGCAAACAGCTTCTACTTTTTTAGACTTTACTGTTTCTCGCCCATTTTTTTCAATATCGTTGGACTCTCGCTTTTGGCTGGCTGGATTTACGGCGCACTGCTGCCATTCCTTTATTCGGTGACATATGTTACGCGCTAGTGAAACTGATGTTCGGCTTACCTACAGACGTTTAAGCTTAGCTGATGTTAGGTCTAACTTATTCTTTTCGTTTGTTAGTTCAATATTTTTAAATTTAGCATTTTCACTTTTCTAGATTCGACTTTCTATTTTAATTTTTTTTTTTTAATTAAAACACGCAAACCCTACAAAGAAGTGGTTCCGTGCGGGAATCAACGATGAAGAAGATAATAACCTATAGTGCCGTATCTGCTTGCTCGACCACTACGAAAATCGAACCATCATTTAAAATAGCCATTTTCATCAGGAATCACATACAATAAAAATAACATTTAATACATAAAACTGTCACACTACTTAGTGGTTGTTAAAGCGACTATTACGTAACGGGTCCTGGGTTTGATCTGCAAGTCGAACAAAATGTTTTTCAATGAATTTCTCAGTAGCAGCTCGGAGTTTGAATTTATGCCCAAAGGTAATAGGCTCACCCCTTATTACATATGATATTAACTAAACATACTGCTGAACTCTGGATTTACATTAGTACACATCTGCCTAACCCGTCGAAGACTACAAGCATCATGATAATTATGTAATCATGTACAATAAACTTAACAACTAAACTATATCTAGGACAAAACCATAGAAATATTTTGTTCCTTTTAAAAATTAAACCAAGAATCTTGAGGAGACAAAAAGCCCATTATTACTCGAGTTCATTCATACTAAAAGAGAATGATGATGATGCCCTCCAGACCGATTTCGGTCACGGCGACTGCTTCATCTCCTTGTGGATAGTTGTCGCTCGTGTGCCCTCATATGACTACAATAGCCACTCTTCTTTAAGAAGATCCGTGAGCATTGCGGACATGTGAGCACACCATTGTTGTAATTGTAACTGATCACCACAGGTGGTCGGGCTTTCAGTTCGTCGCGCCTAGTGTCGAGTTCAGACCGACGCAGCTCCTCAAAGTCAAAAACTTTCTTTTTGACCAGAGCCCTCCAATCCGAACGCGAGGCTGCTAGTCTTTCCCACTGCGAGGGCTCGATGTCACATTTTTTCATGTGACGTTTTTGCACGTCTTTATATCGGAGGAACTGACCGCCTTGTTTCCGTTTACCCTCCTTCAGTTCGGAATAAAAGATGCGCTTAGCCACCCGCTCCTCCGCCATACGTGAGACATGACCGCACCATCGAAGCTGTCGCCGCATTAAGTAGGCCTCAATGCCCCCAACATTGGCTCGTCGCAGCACTTCGGTGTTCCGCACACGATCAGACCATCGGATCTTAAGTATTTTCCGTAAACATTTGAGGTGGAACTGGTCTAATGTGCGAATATGCCGACGATACATAGTCCATGTCTCAGCGGAGTACAAGATGTTAGGTAACACTATTGCCATATAAACTGATATTTTTGTAGCCAGTTTAAGGTCATGAGATCGGAAAACCTTGGCATCTAGCTTACCGAATGCTGCCGCAGCAGCACTGATTCTGCCGTTGATCTCAGCATCAAGGTCGCACTTTGATGTGATAGTGCTGCCCAGGTAACGAAATTTATTGACCTGTTTCAGTGTGTCCTCACCGAGGTTCATGTTCAGTATCTCATGATCAGGACCGGTAATGTCTAAGGACATTATCTCCGTCTTCTTGACATTGATCTTCAAGCCAAATTTTTGGCAAACGTCGTGAAAATCGGACATCAGTTGTTGCAGGCCACCTGGGGATTCCGCAACAAAACATAGATCATCTGCATACATAATCTCAGTGATCAGTGCATATGATACTTTAGTGCGGGCCTTAAATCTGGCTAGATTGAAAAGATTGCCATCGGTGCGAAAACGAATGGAAACTCCTTCGGATGATATTTGCAAGGTCTCTCGAACTGCGACCGCAAAGTACAACGCAAACAGTGTAGGTGCTAGAACGCACCCTTGCTTCACCCCACAGGTAACGGGAAAGTAGTCTGACTGATTGCCATCAACAGCGACACAGCATGCCATGTCATCATGCAGGAGTCTCAGGAGCCTTACAAATTTTTCCGTGCACCCCAACTTTTCCAGTACAATCCAGAGGGCTTCTCGAGGTACACTATCGAAAGCCTTCTCAAGGTCAACGAAGCAGAGATATAGCTGACGACCCTGTTCTCTGCTTTTTTCCTGCAGTTGCCGCAATGAGAAAATTGCCTCACAGGTGCCACGGTTAGGTCGGAAGCCAAACTGGGTTTCCGGCAGAATCTTTTCTGATAGTTTACTTAGGCGGTTCAGTAAAACTCGGGCAAAAATCTTTCCAGGGACTGACAAAAGTGAAATACCGCGGTAAGAGTCGCAGTCGGAACGGTCGCCCTTGTTCTTATAAAGGGCACAGATGCGAGACAGCTTAAAGTCTGTCGGAACACGTTCCGTTTCCCATACAAGAACAAAAAGCTCCCAAATGGCCGAATGCACCTCGCCACCGCCATATTTGATCAGTTCTCCCGGTATAGAGTCAACGCCAGCCGCGCGTTTATTTTGCTGTTGTTTAATGGCAAGAACGATCTCATCACATGATAGTGGCTCATCTAGCTGGTTTACTACGGGCAATTGAGGCATCGATCTGATGTGTTGCAGATCAGCTGTTCGATCCACATTCAGTAATGTGTTAAAATGCTCGGCCCATCGCTTCAACATATCTTCTTTTGATTCTAGAAGGTCTTTGCCATCCATAGACTTTAAAGGAACCCTCAATGAATGTTTTGTACCAATCAGTTTTCGAACCTCACTGTAAAACTCTCCAAGCTTATTACTGTCGGCGAGCCACGTCATGTACCGAGCTTTTTCTTGCCACCATCGGTTTTTTATTTCCCTAGCAAGTTTTCGCAGCTCTAGGTCACTTCTTTTGATCTCTGTGTCGCTTACACCTTGCTTCTTTCCGCTATATTTCCTCAGAAGAGCACGATGTTTGCCAGTTGCATTACTGAGAACCTCATCATGCTCATCAAACCAATCCTCGTTCTTCCGGACTTTCAGACCCAGTGTACATTGAGCTGTGTCTAAAATATGAGAAGATAAAGCTCTCCATCTTGCATCAGCATCCTCCCTGCTATTATCTATGGATGGTAGCGTACTAGCTAAGGTTTCTGCAAACTTTTGTCTAGTCTCTAAACTCTGAAGCTTATCTACGTTTAAACACGCAAGCTTCGCTCTTCCTGATCTACGAGGACGACGTAAGCAGATATTCAATTTAATGACGACAAGCCGGTGGTCAGTCCAACAGTGGGCTCCCCGCATTACGCGGGTTATTTGGACTTGGGAAATGTCTTTTTGTCGTACGATTGCGTAATCAATCAAGTGCCAGTGCTTTGATCGTGGGTGCATCCACGTAGTCTTGTGCTTGGCGCGAAGTCGGAACATAGTGTTTGTAATGGCCAGATCAAATTGAGCACAAAAACTAAGTAACAATCGACCGTTACTGTTCATGCTGCCTATTCCGTGTCTGCCTAAAACTTTAGGCCAGGCTTCATAGTCTCGCCCGACCCTGGCATTGAAATCGCCCAGTAGTAAGATCTGTTCACTGGGACGTACGCTTTCGAGACAATGTGTCAACTCCTCGTAAAATTTATCCTTGATGTCATCAGACTTGTCCAGCGTCGGAGCATAGACACTGATGACATTAAGATAGTTGCCATGTTCAAGATGCATGCGCAATGTGGTCACGCGATCAGAGATATGTACAGGACACTCCTGAAGACCCCTCAAAAGATGATTTTTTATAGCAAAGCCAACGCCAGACCGCCTCGGTTCAGAGGTAGCAGTACCTTTCCATAAGAATGTGTACCCGCCGCCATGTTCCACCCGCTCACCCTCGTCAGCAAGATGTGTTTCGCTAAGAGCAGCTATATCTACATTATAGCGGCGAAGTTCTCGAGCTACAATGGCGGTTTTACGCTCAGGACAGGCGTTGGTATCACTATCCAGGAGTGTCCGCACGTTCCACGCGCCGAACGTCATATCTTTGGATGGTGTTTTTGGTTTATGTTTATATGTGTTGCGTCGACCACGTCAAAATAGATGCAGAGGCAGCCGTGGTTACTACCATCTCTTAGGTTGGGGTGAACATTTCTTTAGGACACCTTTTCTAGTCCCCTCCCTGGCTGAGCAGGGAAAGCAGTGCCTCCCTAAATAGGGCTGCTTTGTCACCCCGAGTGCTGCCGAATCCATTCTGTCACCCCCAGTGCAGAACGAAAGCGACCACGGCGTATATACATACACCCTCAGGGCCGCCCATGTGCAGGTATCAGACAAAGCCTGGTTCGCACCAAACCTGACCTCTCTACTTCAACCCATCGCCACGGGACTTTTCTATCTCGGGAGTCAATTTTCGGAAGCAGTCCGGTGCGCAGGAGATATTAAGGTGCTTAAGTGTTCGCGCAGACACAAATGCACGCACCCGTCCTCCCCCTCCTAACTCTAGTGGAACGGAGATCCATTACGACTAGAGGAAGGTTTGGATGATGTGTCTAGCCGACGGTACTATACGCTCTCTACCATCGCCCTTGGCCTTCCACAATTGCCTTGCTGTTCCGCCAAGTCCACCAAACCCGTTGCATATCTGCAGTGGATTGCCATCTTTGCCGGAACAGTCTTTTGTACGTAGCGAGAGAGAATCGCATTAATACACTCGATTGTACAAGTCGAATGCAAGGCAGTTTAACGTCATACCCAGGACGAGAGAATACCTTGAGTATTAACATTAAGAAAACTGAGATGAGAGAAGCCACTAATCCTTATACATCCCCAAACAATAATTTCTTTACATATAAACCCATTGTAAATGAATATTACGTAAAACAAAGCGCGGTGTACACAGGGTGAAGTCCTACAAACCCGCATCTGACCGGCTTAACGGCTTCCCACAGATTTACTGAGATTATCCAACAGACTTCATTGGCAACTAAACATCAACACTATATTGGATTTGAACAAATATTCTGTGCTCTGATTCATACAAACCGAATGGCGCACATACTCTCGAACTTCTCTGCTTAGGAAGCGTGTTTGATACTCAATTTGGTTTCGAATCGGTTAATATGCAGTTTATAAATTCAATACTAAGATCAGCATAAATTTACCGTGGAGCATGAAACGCTTCTCTATACATATAGTTAAACAAAGCTATCGACGTTTGTCTTATTGTTTCTCCAGTTGTTTCTTTGCTTTGAATTTTAGTACGGTTTTCACTAAAATTTAGAGATGTTTTTCGAAAGGTTTATACTGTAATAAATGCATATTATCAGACATGACATTTGCTTATTTGTAATAAAAAAACCTCAACATTTTTCCAAAAGTCAAAGATAATTTAAATACGCGCCCACAACCCTAATAATATATGTTAAATTATAGCCCAAACTAATGGCATTTAAATTGTACAACAAATTAAACAAGATTCCAAATTTATTTTACTTTATAAAAAACTGAAATCTTATTTAATACAAAATTGTTTTGACTCCATTTCAGAATATTTAGAAAATAAATTACCATAACATTAAATAATTACATCGTATATTATAAAAAGTCGCTCTTTTACGCATTTCTGAATTTAACCATCACAAAAAAATTCAAAGAAAAGTTACCCCCAATAGTTAGGTACTTACCTTTTTTATTTTATATTCTAAAAACTAGACCGTGGGCGATCCCGTTATGGTAACAAAACAGTGTGGTCCTTTTCCATTTAACGTAATAATAGTGGGGTAATAAGCTCGTTGGGCTGGTGCCGACTGTTTTCTTAGGATGCCTGCAATTACTGTTCCAGTATTGTTACTTACGTTACCCCCGGGATAATATTTTCTTTAATGTATTACACATTTTATGATAATGTCTTTGTTTTGTAAAATGTTATGTTATAAATTATTTTAAACGTCTCGTGGCTAAGTTACAACTACGCTGGTCAATAGATCAGAAAGGTTAAGCTGCGCTATCCACAGTCCATTTTTGGATGGGTGACCATGCTTAACACATCGAGATCTATGCCTCGGAGAGCATGTAAGGGCCCGGTCCCGGTTGTCATACGAACACCTATGAGAATCATTCATCATCATAATGTCATCCTTGTGGACGTCTAATGGCAGTCGCTTCGTGTAAAATACTGATTTTCAGCCGTATTTGCTTAGACTGGAACCTTAATAAGTAATCTCACACGATCTTATTCTTATATACAAAGCGTAAAAAATTAAGGGCCTTTAATTGTACACATAATTAAGAAAAACTTTACTGTGGGACCAATCGTGAAATCGCACGATTATTATGTAGCCTGTTTGGATACATACTAATCAATCTCACATCTATTTTATGTAACACAGTTGCCATTACAAGTTCTCAAAGAAGGTATCATTTCCTTCAGCTGACTTCAGACTTGAAAGAAACTTATACTCACTTTCATTCATCCCGATCTTCATCCAAATGAGAAAATCGAAGTGAACTCCCAACATTTGTCGAATTTCACTTCGAAAGCTCTACCCGTGCTGCAAGTTTGACTAGTGGAGCTCATTAAACGGGTTTTGAGCAAGAAAATTAATCACAGTTTCAAAAGAATGAATGAAATGTTCTCTTAAATGGAGTAATAGGAAATAGGTTTGTCCCCAAAGCGATTGCTGTGCTAGAGGTCCTGGGTTCGATTCTCAGGTCGAGCATACTAAATTCTCAGTAGCAGCTTTGATTTTGTGCCCGATTTATGGCAATATGCATGATAAATTATATTTCTTTCTGCAAAGAGATACTTTTACAAGTCAATGTTTTACATATTTTTTTAAGCTAGATGAATCCGGCATTTCCTAACCTACGACCTCTGAAAAGTAACACCAAAAAAAACTTAGAGAATCATAGTTTTTTTTTAAACCATAGACATAGGATAATAGCAAACATTTGTGAGTGTTACAATGCAGGGCAATGTCTGAAATGGCCTTTTGAAGAAAGAGCCATAGCGGCTTTGAGTAGACCAGTCCCAGCCAACGACACTCGTGCCTCATTCATTGTGTAGCTCGACAATAATTTAGGGAGCTCAACAATCCATCGCACGACGATACCAGATCAGCGGAACATTTGCAAATGGGACCTAAACATACCGGCGAACTATAAGTGCACAATTAGTACACCTCTGACTAACCTTTTGGAGAATACAGCCGTGATGGTATGTAGTAACGGTTAACCATTTAATCATCGATATAAGCGGTCAACACTAATGCCGCTTGACAGCTGATGTCACCTCGCTAAACCCATAAGTTAATATTACCACGAATATTTGCAATATACTGAGTCGGAAGAAACTTTCCTTGGTAAAGTTCCCGTTATATCCCAAAAGTATCCATGTCGGATATTTGATACTGTGCTGTAACTGTAAGTCTTGGATATTGGCTAAATTAACCGATTTCATAAAAAAAGGGAATTTCTCAATTTTTCTTTGTTTTTTTTTTGGTATGTTTCTTCATATCTCCCAAATATTATATTTGAATCAATTAAAAATGATTGTATTTTTATCTAAGAGCGATTTATGCGCTAGAGTCATGGAAAATTGGACATTTCGGATGCGTGCCACCCAGAGAAGCCGTGGCGAACAGTTAAACGATGTTATATTCCACACTTAACGAATAAAAAAAATCGATGATATCTCACACACACTTTGTTTTATTTAAATTTAAAGTAAGGAAGCGCTTAATGAAAGACCCTGTAGTTATATTAAGTATAATACATGATATATGGGTCATATTTAAAGCTCCATTTTCAATATTACTTGCATTGCAACCCATATTTCATTCACAAAGTTAAAAGCAGGTACGAACCAGGTCACTCATATTTTAGAATTATGTCCTTTTCAAAATGATATATTATTATTTCAGTACCTACTGTCTGACTGCTTTGAATTTGAAATGTAAAATGTATGTATTTTATTAACTACATTATTAAAACCTACATAGTATAATCTATACTTAATATTATAAAGAGGTAAAGTTTGTTTGGGGTAATCTCTGGATCTACTGAACCGATTTTGAAAATTCTTTTACCAATAGAAAGCCACATTATTTTTAGTGTCATAGGCTATATTTATTTATATTATTATATGCATGTTATTAGTACAGACGCCAGCAGGTCAAGCCATCCAAAACCGTTAAATTTTCCCAATTGAATATGAACCTTATATGTAGTTAAGTATTAAAGTTGATAATAATCAATCAAAGAAATTTGACAGATTGTGGTAGCTTGATGTGCTGGCCACTGTACATTGTACCCATGCGAAGCTGGGGCGGGTCACTGGTGATATTAAAAAATCGTAAAGGACTTGTGTCTGTACATTGTAGGTATTCAAAAAATATTGTAGGTGTATTAAAAATATAAGTGGGTTACTGGGTGGTGGAACTAGTCGGTTTCTTAGATGTTGACGTAAAAAATACTGAATAGATTTCGTATCGTCATCATCAACCCATATACTGTCCCACAGCTGGGCACGGGTCTCCTGTCATATTGAGAGGGATTAGGCTATAGTCCACCACGCTGGCCTAGTGCGGGTTGGCAGATTTCACAAACCATCGAGAAAAATCTCTAGGGTATGCAGGTTTCCTCACGATGTTTTCCTTCACCGTTTAAGCGAGTGATAATTAATTATTAATACGCACATGAATTCGAAAAGTCAGAGGTGCGTGCCTTGGGTTCGGACTCGAGACCTTCGACTTGGCAGTCCAATGGTCATACCACTAGGCTATCACTGCTTTTTGATTTCGAATAATCGTTAGAATACACATGTTTCAACTTAAAAACTAGGGCAATCTATTGATTATGACCAAAATGACAAACGCGATTACTATTTATATATTTATATATTATAATTAAAAGGGTGTCCCTGGCACAATCCTATTGGATTGTGCCAGGGACACCCTTTTAATTAAGTTTGGCAGTAAAGGCAGTTGCAAATGCATTATTTTCGAATTCCATGAAAGGATATTATGCTGAAATGTACTAATCTACACTCACAGTGTGGTATGTGTTAGTTCACACATGTAACAAGGCGAGCCTATTGCCATTGACAATTACTAGGACAAGTAATAGGGGCTGTATTTGAGATTTTTTTAATGGAACAACTTTCTGAAACACTTTTGTTCTCCCTGGGAATCGAAGCTAGAAACTCATTCATCAACTGCGCCTCCAACCACGATCCCAATGAGATAGTTTTCAGTTTACATAAATTTATCAAATTGAGGTATATTCTGTCATAATTTCATCATTGTTTTTTTATTTATCAATATCCCCGGCTCGATAGGTCGACTGCTACGTTTAAGGTCCTGGGTTTGATTCCTAGGTTGAGCAGTGTTATTGGGGTTTTATATGAAATTCTCAGTAGCAACCCGGAGTTTAGAATTGTGGATTCTCAGTTAACGGCTAAAGACTCGTCCCCTACTACATGGGACTGAAATTTACTAGCAAGCTGTGGGTGTATGATTAATATACCTCTGCATAACCCTTGGGGGAATATTATAGGTGGGATGGTTTGATAATAACAGATTGTAAATTAAATCAATGTACATAGGTATCAATAAATTAATTCTTATTCATTGTGTTTTTGTTTTTCATTCGATGAAATTTATATTTAAATTATAGGAACGGTTATTAAATGTTAACGAATAACAATGAGCAGTGAAATCACAGAATCGTGCGATGGACCCGGATCGAATTTTTAATTATGTTTAATTCGGAAAATATTTAAATGGTTGGAAAGTCCCGCCAAATATTTTTGTTACTGGATTCGTAAGCAAATAAAGCCGCATTTGTAACTGGCAAGCCAGATAAAATAAAATAAATGTTTAAAAAGTGTTTTTCCAGGAAGACGATTTTAATATGTAAATCTTTCCAAAATTATGTAGATAACAGATAAAAAAACAGATAAATAAATAGTTGTTTAATTGGTTAGTAATACAAGTATGACTGCTAAGTGTGGAATCCTGGATTTGGTTCCAAGGTTAGACATACTGCTATTGGCAGTTTGTAACAGATTACTGTGACAAAAATGCGAATTGCAGCAGTAGGTACCTTCTCACCGTCACCATTGAGACGACTGCCCTGAGCACACGGTACAGCACAACAGAGGTATGCCCGTCTTGGGCAGAGCAGCGTCGTGATCTTGTCGCGGCAGTGGGTGGTGACTTTCTCTTCCAGCCGTCTTTCGGGACATGGTCGGAGTGTATGGGAAGCTGCCTCTTCTTACTTCGAGCAAGTTACGCCTGCAAAAGGGAGAGAGAAGAATCTACCGCTCCGTCGATCCGTAGTAGACGCGCCTGACGTCGGATGGCGCCTCTACTGCGGCCTCCATGAAATATGGCCAGCGGGCGGCAGAATTGGGGATTCCGCCGTCCGACCAGATAATGGCCCCAGTAGGCGGCACGTGTGTTTCCTACACGCGTACCTTTGATTAGTGCGGATTTCGTCGGTACGAGTCCTATATACCCTGCCCCCGGGTTTCGGATGATCTATAAAGATTTTCCGTACTACAAAAAAAGATCTATCAAGTTGACGCAAATATTAAAATACTAGCTCCTGCCCGCGACTTTGTGCGCCTGGAAAAGTTACTTTTAATTATCGCTGAATTAACTCAAAATCGTGATAAATTATAGCTAATATGTTTTTCTGATGTATAAATAATAATATTGTAAAGTTTCATCAAAATCCGTTCAGTAGTTTTAGCGTGAAAGAGTAAACATCCATCCATCCCCACAAACTTTCACATTATTTTATAATATTAGTAGGATTATAGTAATTGAGTCCGCTAGGCTATAATACGAAATTTTCGGATATCTGCGGCAGAGGAGTTAAGGAGGTCTAAAATCAGACTCGGCTATACAACGGACCATACATATTGATTTCTGACATTTACGCAAATATTAAATTTTGAAATAAAACTACTTTTTACGGATTTTATCGCGTATATTGATATTGTTAATCCCGACGTTTCGGACCCTTTACAGCGTCCATGGTCTTGCAGTTGTAGGCCTTTGTGATTCACTAAAAGTAGCCATTTTAACCCCTCAGATCCGCCGAAGCGTAAAGGAGGTTCCTACTCCGAAGGGTACAGAAGCACTTGAGACAGTACGTCCTAAGTACACCGTCCCGTTCACTCGCTTATTCATTCCGTATTCAGATAGTTTAATTGCGATCCTGTCTTGCATTTAGAATGCAAGCAACGTCTCACTTTAGCAAAACGCGAGCTTGCTATTGGCGGAATGGAGAAGACTTGATTAAGCCGCCAAACTTTTGTTTATTATTTTGAAATCAAATTAAAAGTTAGTGAATTGTCTTGTTTAATAAATGGTTATTGCTGTATTGTCATCGTAGTATGGTGAATAATTGTGGTTTGATAACATTTTAAGAAAACATTTTTTTCATCATTATTATTATTTAGTGAACGGTGATTTGAGTTTTGATTTGTGCCAGGTTAATGGCAATAGGCTCCTCCCCTATTGCATGGGACTTAAACATACCGACGAACTATGAGTGTACATTAATAAACAACTCTTCTTCGGAAAATACTTGATGGCTTGATAGTGTGTATGTATGTGTCTAATTATTATTTGAAACCAATAACGCCATCTAAAAATAAGTGAGAATCAATACTTAGTTTAACTATGTACCAATAGATGTCGTTGTATAAAATTGTAAGTAAAACAGTATACAATATGGCTTTTTTTTAATTATTAAATGTTATGTGAAGCTTTCACCACGTCGTTATTTAAAGAAACAGTGTGTTATACATACCAAATACATTATAAAAACAATACCTCTGATCAGTAAAATCATGAAAACCAACTCCCACAAAAAACAAATAACAATCACTCTATCACCTCTGACCTTTCAATATTAAATACAAAATTTAATCACGTCAGCCCGACATTTTAATGGAAAAAGCCGCAGGTATAGTCAATTCAAATGCGAACCAAATTAGAAACACGATCATTATTTCAGCGGTGCCATAAATCATAATCTACATGGCATGTCGGGCTCTCTGGGCGCGGGACGACGGCGACACGACGTCGGCGCGGACTGCAATATTAAATTCAATTTACTTGGCTTGATTAGTTTTGTGGTCATAATGCCTCGGTTGGGTGCAGCCTCTTCCTTCATTGTCGTATTAATTTTGATATTATGAATCTGCACGTACGACGTGATTTTGAGTGCATTTTGGTAGCCGAACCAATTTAGAAGAGCTTTTGTATAATTATATGACCCAATCTTCCGAGCCTTTTCCCAATTATATTGGGGTTGGCTGTCAGTCTAACCAGATGCGGCTGAACGTCAGTATTTTATACGAAGCGATTGCCGTCAACCCGCACTAGGCTAGCGTGGTGGACTATAGCCTAATCTCTCTCATTATCTAAGAGGAGATCCGTGCCCAGCAGTGGAACAGTATATGGGTTGACGATGATGATTGCCGTCAAACCTCCGCAACCCTATCAGAATAACAGCGCTGCAGGTTCATTTGCTTTTCGCTGCAGCATAGTGCTGAGATAGGGACCTATTCTGTCATCGCACAGGATAAAGTACTTCCTTAGTTTATGACTTGAATATGTTGTTTTGTATAATGTCCAGTGTTGTGGCTGGCAGAATAAATTTTCTTTCTTTCTTTCTTTATTTCTTTCAATTTATGAGTAATATCCTGAGGATAGACTGCTTGTCAGGTTTTCTAGGCTTCTAACTTGAAGGTTTATATGCAATTGTCTAATATATGAAAAAGTTATAAGTTGTGATTGTTTTTCTGTAAAATTAAATATTGTAGCAGAATGGATCTTTACTTTTTGTCTGATTAATTGCAACAAGCCCTTAGGCAGTTCCAGCAAACGGTAGTTGTTGGTTAGGCATTAATAGGCATACCTCTGCCTGCATTTCAGGGATACAGACAATTATTATGTTATTATAAAATACTAGTAATCATATATTTACCAGTTAGTATGGGAATCAAAACCAGGACTTCTAATAAATAATTAGTATATTTGTTTTAGATAAAAGGTCCAACTCAAAAGATTGTTTTATACATATTTTATAATACAGGCATGATGCTATGTACTTATCAGACTTTTGCAGTCCACAAGGTCATTAACCTTTACTCTATTAATAGACGCTACACCAATTTTAGCGCTAATTATTCAATTAATGGGGAATTGTTTAGCCGAGCAGAAGTTCTGCTGATCTAATCAAGGCGTTGACACGTGAAGATACCGGGTGTTTCCATTACGAAGGGCACCCAATCAAGTGTGTTAATTGCATTGGGCTGCTGCCAAATAATTATAATTTAGTTATAAATAATTATGCTCATTAGCCTGCCTCATTAGGCTAGTGTTCGTAATCGCGGCTGCTTCACTTAAGGTCTTCTGTAGATACTATTTCTGTTCTTCAGTTCGTGATATTGGGGTTTTCTATAAAAATCTCAGTAGGATTTTATCCATTATATGGGCACAAATCGATTTATGCCCCGTTAATGGCATTAGGTTCTCCCGCCTTTTACATGGTACAAGACTAAACTATACCAACGAACTGTGGGTTTATGTTCATTAAAACACATCTGCCGTTCATCTCTCTCCTGCTCTTTCTTCTCTTCACGGTATACGTGTGATGGTACGTTTCTTCCCAGATTGACGACCTTCATATTAAAAGATTTCAATAAGCAACACAAAAGATGTTTCCCTTGAAGTTTTCTTCTTCCAAAAGAAAATCAAGGTACACAAACCCTGAACGACTGAGAAAATGGATCAAATTATCTGATTTCAGCATCCTTTATAAGAGTAGGTACAAAGTCCATTACCCACCTTTGTGCTCGCTTCAACAATGTTCAGATATGAAATTACAACGTTTTTATAACGACTTTAAGATAATTTTGCTGTATTTCCCAGTATTTTGTAGTAAAGGTATTTTTCTTAGTCTAAGTACGAGCTTGAACAGATTTTTTTAACAAAGAAGTGCCTTGGTTTTTATATGGCGCTAGTCTTCAGCTATACTTTATATCTACATGGAGAGTAGGTATGTCATACTTACCATTACACTTGTCCCTCGAGGAGGGTCCGGCACTGGACGTCCGTGGTGTGATCGCAGATCATGAGAGAGCGATTTCCGTGATCCCAACACTATGCGGAAGATGAAAGTGGTGGTTGTTTTAGTCGGTATGCTAGCCACCTGGCCGGAGAGCCCGAGAAGACCGCCTCGCGTCCCCGAGCGGGGACTGCCCCGCTTTGCCCGAGATGCACCTTATGTATACTGATGCATAAGGTGCATCTCCCCGCCCAAAAAGAAAGGGAAAAAATGTATTTCAGACTTGTACCGACACTTATTTTATTCGGTACGAGTTTGACATTGCCGTCTCCCCAAAAGGGAACACCATTTTCGCACTATGAAAATGAAGTGTATCAGGAATAATATAATATATAATATTTTTGGGTCATTTTACACAACACCATCTAGTCCCAAACTAAGCAGAGCTTGTACTATGGGTACTAGACGATGGATTTAATACTTATATACTTTTTTTTTTGTAAATACATACTTATAATACATAAGAAACACCCAGACAAACACAAATACTCATGTTTTATCCACACAAATATTTGTGTCCTGTGGGAATCGAACCCTAGACCACAGAGGTCGTCAAAATGTAAAAAAAATGTAAAATGTCGGAATGAAAAAGTATTTCGTTTTCAATAACCATAAATAAATAAAATAACTGCCTAAATAGTCTAATGGTCGTCTATAGGTCGTAGGTTCCATTCCCGTTGCGATAATTGTTATTGGGTTTTCTTGTGAAATTTTACGTAGCAGGTCGGAGTGGATTTGTGCCCGGTTAGTGGCAATAGGTTTGCCCTCTATTACATGGGACCTAAATGTACCGGGGAACCGTGGGTATACAACTGTGGCACACCTCTGCCTAAACCTTTGGGGAAGACAGGTGTACAGAGAATACAGGCTTCGGGGAATTTGGCACATAAAGTTATGATCTGGATAACACCTACGATACAAAGTCCACGCAGACAAAGTTGCGGGCAAAAGCTAGTAATATAACCTTAAATAATTGTAACCTAAAAAATGTAACCTAAAATATTATCCATGATTGTGGTGGCAATCTTGCTTTTAAATATTAGTTAATTACATACATAAGTAAGAATTAACTTTTTCTGTGTCATAATATAAATGGAGATAAATAATGAGATCCTAGAATTTCAAGCTTTTACAAAGGAAAACCTGCGCGAATAAAGTCTGCGCAATCAAAACCGCAGGCTGTACTGAACTAACGTACACGTTACACGTAAACAAAATAAAAAACCTCTTTCTTCATTCATTACTTTCTGGAAAAACCGAACAAAAAATATATTAAACTCTTAACAAGGTTGCTAATAAGAAGACCTGACATCATTAATATTCATCAGAATTACCATTCATGGGCTGTTCCTTTGACAGGATGAGGCTGAAGACGATGATTGGTTCAGAATTCATGTTTAAGCAACTTAATTCACCACACAATTTTAATGTTAAATTAATGAACAAATCAATTACATTGAATACCTACGTAAGCAGTTCAAAGCATTAATTTTGTGAAAAAATATAAATTATAAATCAACTCATCCCAAGGCTAAGCATAAAGAAATTGCGGTTTTCGTCCTAATAGCCTGATTTTCCTAGTATTTCTAAAGATAGGGAGAGATTTGCCTTTAATTTCTAGTAAAGTTCATTGTTGCCTACTTACAAAAGGTCGATTCCAGGCGCTTCCTTTAGTATTAGATAATTAGGTTTCTAGCAAATCTAAAACAAAATTAAACATCCCAAAAGGTGGTGCAGGCCGAGGATTTTGATGTATATTAAAAATTTAATAATGGGCTGTTATTGAATTCTTAATCTACCTAGCCATGGACTGCCAAATAACGAATCTCAAGTTTGAATCATTGGCAAGTCTTCTGTATTTTCTAAACCATATTATGCAAATTAATAATGAATGATCACTCGCTTAATATACTGTAAAGAAACATGCATGCTTGAGAAGTTTTCTCCGAATCCTGCGAATCCGTAAGTGTAACTATGCCAGCGTAGTTGATTTTAGCCTTCTCTCAATTAGGGAGGCGCCACGACATACATGTATGTTTCTACTTTAAGGAAGTTCAGTTTCTACAATGTAACTATACAATAATAATGTAATTTTATGTATCTATGTATTTTGTTTATTTTAAATTAAGTTGTGTCCTGTTTTAATTTATTTTTATTGGTGTACAATAAAGACGATGCATATATAAATAAAAATATATAAATAAATAAATATTTTATGTATTAAAAAGAAGAAGAAAGATTTAAAATACAAAAAGCTAATTATTATTATTACGTACGGATCTTCATGCATATCACTTATTTGCGGTGCGAAAATCTTAATGGTTTGTCTGACACCTAGAAGCGGCAGGATAGGTCGGATTCGTACCGACTAAAAATTACACTCGCCTTGCCTTGCCTTATAGTCACGGCCATGGGATTTGTGATTGTGTTCATTCGCCGCAGCCGTGACATGCTGTAATCTAATAAATACATTTACCGAAAACATTTCTCATGCGTACCCTGTGCCTTTCAAAAAAGTATTGTTAAAAAATAAACAATTCAAAAACCACATTTTACCAGGACGTATATATTTTGTAGCTACAGTGTTGGACACCTGTTAGGTTAAAGGTTCATCAGGTACACAGACTATAACTTTCAAAAGGCCTTTTGTACAAACGAATCGTTTAAATTAAAATAATCAACCTTTTCGCCTACCCGGTATTCTCGTCGGAGGTGAAATTTAAACTCATCTCTATAATTATTCGCACGTCGTAGGAGTCTTCCAAATGGAAATTTAATTGCTTTTTTGTATTCGGCTGTGTATTATTAACATTCTCCTTTTATCCAGACTTTGTTTTGTTTTGTTTAGTAGGGAAACGATTTATGCAAATTAATATTTTCCGAACATAAGAGTTACTTAGTTTTTTTATAATAACATAGATAGACTGCTCCATTGGTTCATTGGTCTCGATACTTACGTTATCAACATCCTATTCTGTTCCCTGTGTATGAGTCGACTTCCAGTTTAACCATACTTAATACAAAGAGTAATACAATTTCTAGGCGGTACCAATGTAATACAAAGTATCAACTGATTGGCGGGCTTTTCCGCTTCTGTTTTCCTACAAGCAGCAAGATAATGAAAAATGCTACAACATGCAAAAAAAACCTTTAAAAATCCTGTGCCAGCCGCCAAACAGTACCCTTGTTATTTGGAACAGTCTAGACTTATAACAAACGGAACTTACTTAATTCGCGACGATAACATTGAACAATGGTTTCAAACACGGGCTTAGAAAGGCTCACTTGAGCTTATTTCAACATACCACCAACCATTTACGTTTATACAGCGGTGCTGTGAAAACGTCGACCTCAGCGAAAATTCAATTTTAGGTCATAATAACGTGTGCCGGTCTGGCTATACGAAATGCTACTATGAAGTCAGTGCCAATAGATTTAAAATTATATTATAGTAGAGTTTTGAAAGGTGTTTACTTTGTATTTAAGAAAGAAAGAAACATTTTATTGCCATAAAAACAGAGACTAGATAAAACTACATAGAAAAAAAAACGTATACGAAGGCAAACAACCGTTGTTCATCGCAATAAGGTCCATCCCACTCAGCATGATGCAACAGCGCATTGAATTGCTGCAGCGCTGATTTTCAGTGGAGCCTATATTCGTTTTAAAAACATACCATCCCTGCTGTATTCCGTTTTTATTGTTATAATTATGACAAACATGTATATATATATATAGTCATTATTTATCTATGTAGGGATGTGCACCGTGGTCAACCCACAGTTTTGAGTTCATTCATTTATGTCCATCCTAAGGTTGCCTGGAAGAAATTGCAATTAGCGATAAGGCCACCCATTGTATGTTTTTTTATTGCATCAAGTTCTTTAATTGTATTTATTATTATGGTGTACAATAGAGTATAAATAAATAAATATAAACATGCATCCGGGCCGCCTGACAGTAAGCGGCAGCCATAGCGTATTAGCGTCAGCAAAACCAATAGTATCATTGTCATCTTGAGATCTCAGTTGTTAAATCTCATAGGCCCAGTAATTTCACTGGCTACATTGCCCTTCACAATAATGTTAGCACGTTGTTGCTTAACGGCAGAATATTTAGCAATGTGGTCTTATTATCATATGGTCACCAGTATGGAGATACTGGTGATTACGTCGGGGTCACCAGTGTGGTGAGGCGAGGTGTGTTGCCCCTCCAACCAGACGGGTGTTTTGCCTGGCGGGCCACGGCCCGACGGTTGATGCAGGCGGTTGTATAATGCAACTTGAGTTGCGAATGTTCCTTGCGCGATTCAGGATATGTTCTTAGATCCACGTAGCGCGGTAGATGTCGCTACATCCTAAGCAAACTCAGCAGCATGAGTAGAACACCATCGTACTCATACCGATCAAAAACCACACTTGCTTTCCATAGGGAAGATAGGGATAGCCCTATAGTCACAGCCATGGGATTCATTGCATTCGTAATGACATGACGGGGGATTAAAATTCCCCCGTCAAGGTCATGACGATAAATAAATAAATAATAAATATTCCTGGACAATTTCACACAACACCCGATGGTGATTGGATAGTACAAGCTCTACTTAGTTTGGGACTAGATAGTCCCAAACTAAACAGAGCTTGTACTATAGGTAGGTACTAGACAATAGATACAATACTTATATACTTTTTTTTGCTAAATACATACTTAAATGATGAATCTATAACTTTTAGATTAAGAGAGGTACGGCATAGTGGGAGTAATTCGACTCAAATTTGAGGTGCCCATTTGAGGTAGAACCTCCACCTTGCCGAAAATCGAAGTGAAATAATAGAAAAAGTTGCCAGAGCTCACGTTGTGTCAGTGGGTAGTGGGGAAACTTTGACCCGTATACTGCCTACAGCAATGCGCACCGTACTTGTAGACCATTTAGAAGATGTAGTGAAGACATCGTAGAAATAGCCGGAAACTTATGACCTGATGATGATAGAGCCACCTGGAATGGTTTGGAGGAGGCTTTCATCGCAAAAGACCACCCTTACACCTAACAATACTTATTATACCTTATTTAAGTACAAAACTAACATTACTAACAAATAAATAAATAAGCATACAACACAAAATAGTAGATAAGAATTAAAATGTAAGAATAAAAAATGCCTTTCTCCAAGTTCTAATCTATCTCTGTACCAAATTTCATCAAAATCGGTTCAGCGGTTTGGGCTTAAAAGCGTAACAGACAGACAGATTTACTTTCGCATTTATAAGTAAGGATATGTATAAGTCACAATTTGGGTAAGGGACGTTTATTTTTAAACGTTCATCATCATCAACCCATATACAGTCCCACTGCTGGGCACGGGTCTCTTTTCACAGAATGAGAGGGATTAGGCTATAGTCCACCTCGCTGGCCTAGTGCGGGTTGGCAGACTTCACACGCCGTCGAGAAAATCTCTTAGACATGCAGGTTTCCTCACGATGTTTTCCTTCACCGTTTAAGCGAGTGATAATTAATTAATACGCACATGATTTCGAAAAGTCAGAGGTGCGTGCCTTGGATTCGAATTCGAGACCTTCGATTTGGCAGTCCAATGGTCATACCACTAGGCTATCACTGCTTTTTTAAACGTTACCCTAGAATTTCGCATTTATAATATTAGTAGGCATGAAATGCTTTGTGACGATTAAATTAGCTATCAACATGCAAATTATGACAAACAATGCTACTTTAGCGATAGATCTAATATTCCATCTGAGGGATTTACCTTAATCTCCACCGTTGAGTGTAGTTTATCTTACCTTAAGCTTTTCCTTTCCAAATTAATCCGTACATTTAGCTTCAACTCGCATTTCGTTTCGTTTCGTTTCACTGTGGCTACTTTGTTCTATAAGTCATTTTCTATTTGGTGCCTAAACAGAATTATTGAAAACTAGGTTTCGCCCACGGTTTCACTCGCGTTTCAAAGGCCTTTTTATTAAGTAGGTAAGTAGGGACAAATTGAGAAAGTGACGTTATTATTAAACGATAGGTTCCCTAGAATTCTCTAGAAACTCCTGTATCGTGTGTGAGTTAGCTGGAAGAACTACCTGTAGACCATTTGTTCCGTGCAGGAATCGAACCCGCAATATGTACACAAGCCGATCGATCAGCCGCTGTGCTAATATTGCCTCTATTAAACCTAAGTAAGTATAACAATAAATACGAACCTAATTTTAAGGTTGGCGACCCCTGGAGATTCACCGCTTTCTGTTAGTTTGCTATACCTGTCACCCAACAATCAGACAGTTATACGTTGAAATTTAACCACTAAACTTAAAAACAAGCTTAATAATACCGAGTCCTGTGTTTTTCCACATAAGTACATCCCCAATAACGTCTACAGATATATGTAAGTAGGTACACACGTCACAGCGAGATTAAATTCTTAATCAAAATAACTTGAATCAATCCCAGAATTATTTAGACAACCCTACGCATGTGAGACAATACCGACACACACACTACGACAAAATTCAATAACTTAACAACCGATGTGAAGTTGGCGGGCTTTAATCAAACGCTAAGGTTGTGCAAATGAACAATTCAACCGAAATATCGACGACAGAAGTCTGTTCTGTCAGCAATCAAACTCGGATGGCTGATTAACATAGTTTTCGCATCAAACTTACTCCGATTAACTTCTGTAGGTATTTCACAGTGGAACTTTGTTCAGTACTCGGTTCTCGCAGCGTTGTTCTCGAATGCATTGATGTCAACTTGCTGGGTTTCTAATTAAACAGAGTTGTCTTTTTGTCGGCTTCGTACGGTAATGGGAGTTTTTTTCACGGTTTCTATACAATATGTTGATTTAAATCCGTGTCATATTTCAGGAAGTGGTTATCACGCTGATACTCAATAAGTATCAATAAATGATAAATGATATTTATTTCTGTAAATAGATCTTTTAAAGGCACTTTTACAAGTCAATATTTTACATTTTTTTTAAGCTAGATGACACAGCATGATGAATAAAAACCTATCATCAACCTGTCATACTGCTAAGTACGAATCTCCTCTCACAATAAGAGGGTTTAGGCTATAGTCCACCACGCTGGCTCAATGCGATTGGCTGATTTCACACATTGTCAAGAAAATTTCTCAGGCATGCATGTTTCCTCACGATGTCTTCCTTCTCCGTTTAAGCGTTTAATAATTAATTATTATTACGCACATGATTTCGAAAAGTCAGAGGTGCGAACATAGGATTAGAATTCGAGACCTTTGACTTGGTAATCCAATGGTCATATCAATAAAAAATTATCTCACACGAATGTGCCGCTGGCATGGGTTGTTCATGCATGTCTTTGGATCAAGTAAATAAGATAAGATATCTGGGCATTATAATAGACAGCAACCTTAATTTTAGAGAACACATTAAGCAATTGAGTGCCCGGGTGCGTAAACTTATCTTTGTCCTTAAAACCCTCAGACATATCACTGATGCTATTCTGTTGAGGCAAATATATTTCGCCCTATGTCAATCTGTACCTACTTGCCTATTGTATCTTGTCCTGGGGAGGCGCTCTAAAGAGTGTTATGAAGAACATAGAAGTTGCTCAACGTGCGGTGTTGAAGGTAATGTCTTTCAGACCTATTTTGTATCCTACTAAACAGTTATATCAATCATGTCGAGTTCTATTCTATATTTTTTATTTTACAACAAAGTTAACAAAATTTTTAATATATACCCACTAAACAGGTTGACTTTTAAAAAACAAGTGCATGATTACTTACTAAGTCTCTCGTATGCAGAGACTGAGAAGTTAATCGACATACCATCTTAAAGGATCTTGTGACACACCGATAAACGCGCAGACACACACACACGTACACACACGCACCCACACACCCACACCCACACACGCATACACGCACGCACACGCCCAGACACGCACACACACACAACAACCCACACTCACACGCATACACACACATATGACGAGTGACTAATGTATTGTAAATTGGCTTACACATATTTTTACCCGACTGCCGAAGGAAGAGGGTTATGTGTTTGACGAGTATGTATGTATGTATGTCCGTTCCTATGTCCGCTCGTAACTATTCAACGGTGCAACCGATTTAGATAAATGATACCTCATTAGATTTGTCTTGATGGCACGAGTGTCACTGGGTAGGAAATTAAAAAAAAAAACAAAATGGCGGATTTTATGCGCTTTAATGCGTGGGCTGAAAAATATGTTTTGAGCATTCCGTATCATGTATTCTCAAATTTTCGGTAGCAATTAGCGAAAGCATTACATTACTTTATTGTTAAGGGACTTGTAGGAAATCATCTACTTTTTCATATCAACAATTTCTTCGTTAATGTCCGTAGGTAGTTTTAGATTGAGGTTAGGAAATACGATTTGTTTGTTATAATTTATTTATCAAGCATTCTGAATTATTTTTACTGTCCTTATGTACCTATTTAGTTTTCTTTACGTAATATGTGGGTGACTCACATACACACATACATACACATAGTAAACCATTACATAACTGAAATAAATGACTTAAATACATATTATAATCAAATATATCAAACAGGTTACTTAAATACATATTATAATCAAATATATCAATTCATGCATTCATCACACATTACTTGCACATAAATATATATTCCTTCCTATTATTTATATTATTTAGTTTCTTTCTTAGTATTTAGATAGTTCTAGTAAATTCAAAATCATCTTCATCTCAACATCGTAGTATTCGTGCGTTGTGACTAGCCAAACGTACGCTAGATCCAAGAAGACTTCTGAATAACCCTCATGATCTCAATTCGTTACAAGAATTAAATCGTTTACGAAATCTTGGACAAGTAAATAACACACCTTAGTTTTAAATTAAGCGTCTGCAGATTTTTCGTAGTTTTGCACTAAAAATCCGGAAACAAGTTACGTAATTAAAATAACTAAAAAACCCGACTGCATAAAAACACTTTAAAAAAAACTAAAAAGACAAAAACAAGTCTAGTAATCCAGACCTATATAAAGTAATATTGAATAACTACACCATTTAAAAGTTTTCATGATCGATAAATACATAAAATAATAAATTATAACGTAGAATAAAGTCAATCTTGCATTTATGTATTTATCGATCATGAAAACTTTTAAATGGTGTAGTTATTCAATATTACTTTACATAGGTCTGGACTACTAGACTTGTTTTTGTCTTTTTAGTTTTTTTTAAAGTGTTTTTATGCAGTCGGGTTTTTTAGTTATTTTAATTATTATGTTTTTACATTCTTGAGGGGAATGAGCTGCACTCCGAGATACAGGTTTACACCTAGTTCGGATGCAGAAGTTCCTGTGTAACGAAGTACCGCTAGCATAGTAATAAGACGATTATAATGTCAATTAAGCTTTGTAACAGTGTGTGCAAACTTTTGGTGAAATAAATAAATAATTATTAGTCTATCAATGCTAATAAAAACAATAATCAATATAAAGAATATAATATTATGTAAACATACTAATTCTATCATTGTTAATGTATATGTTACGCTCAAAGATCGAAAACGCTCATTGAGCGAAATTCAGCTCACAACACGTTGTAGTCAAGTTTGTAGATGAGCTTTAAAAACATAAAAACTAAATAATAAAAAATACCTACCACCTTAAAAAGTCTTCTTAGCAATGATAGCCTTTTTTTGTCAAATTTTTAATGTAAAAATCTCGTGGATATTCCGTAGCCAGGGAAGCGGCAGGGTGCGTTTGACTAGAACGCTTGCCTTTACCAAACCGGGCCCATATCATAGCTACAAAATAGATAATAGGCTAGTAATACAACCACAAAATAATAATCCCATCATCCCATTGCTGGGTACAGACCTCCCACAAACTATACCACTTAACTACGGACTACCCAGTCATAATAACTAAAACTGCATTCAATCTCCTGCACTGCATTCAGCTTCTAAGTAGATTTTTTCTAACCCGACTTCACCCACTGTCGGGTATAGACCTCTTTTATACTACCAATTTCCACGCTCTTGGGCCAGTCTCATCTATGTCTTCCCTGCATGATGGTAAAAATGTCAACCGCCCATCTCGCTAGTGGACGACCAACATTCTTTCTCCCAGTCCTCAGCCGCCACTCTGTTACAGCTACACTCCACCAGCTATACTCACCACACCTTGCAAGGTGCCCCACCCAACTCCATAATAACAACACTATGCTTGATCCGAACCTAATATCTCACTCTTAGCAGCAGTGCTTGCGACCAACAAGGCAATATAGTGATGATGACGTCCAGACTGATTTCGGTCACTTTAACTCCGTAGATAGTTGTCGCTGATGTGTTCTCATATGACGGCGTATTGCCAAACTTCTTTGAGATGGTCCTTTAACTTTATTATTTTTTATATATTTTTTTTTCTTTTATCTTAAAGTGGCGTAGGCGATTTTCGTTCTGTCTTTGACTCAGTAACTCTTCACAATCAATATGGCAGAAAGCTGACAAAATTGGAAATGTATAAAATATTACTGGAGTCACGCCTTACAAAGAACTTCGGGTGACTTCCAAAGAGACAATTTCGGTTTTATGTAATAAGTTTTTCGCTTTGGAATATTGTAATTTTAACGAAATTTCCATAATTCCGGTCTTTGGAGTAGATCTCGATATTGACCGACTTATAGGAAGCTCACAATTCGTCAATATATATTTTATATGACGTGTTTGCACGACTTTTTATTATTTTACATAACATACCATCAGGCCTGTATTCCTTAAAGGGTTAGGCAGAGGTGTACTACAGTACACTTACAGATCGCCCGTTTGTTTAGGTCCCATGTAATAGGGGGCGACCCTATTGCTACTAATTGGGCCAAAATCAAAACTCTGAGCTGTTACTAAGATTTCATAGAAAAACCCAATAATACTTTGCTTTATTTATGAACCATATTTTTCGACCATCTACCGACACGGAGGGAATTTAAATGAAAAAAAAATCAAATGATTGGTTCGAGTCGAGATCGAGCCGGACTGCTGACCACGATGTCGTGGGCTGGATTCCCAGATACAAATATATAACCATAATTTCTTGTTTGTCTGGGCGTTTCATAAGTATTAGGTATTTATACTACTAGACTAGACTGGATTGTGCGATGTAAAATGTCCATAATATTTATTTATAACTGGATTTTATTATTACTTTCTACTAGATCCCACCAAACTTATAATAATAGTTTATAAGATGATAATCTTATACCTTAATCTTGTTCCTTAAACTTGACTCAATTATCGCTTTCAAGTTAAACCATTTCTTTATTTTGTTCTCACCAAACTTGCCCATTTAGTAATTAAGGAGGCTGTAAGGGAGCACTCCCTAATTAAGAATTACGTTAAGATCGGCTAATCGGTTCATTTTCTTGACAAAACTGTTCCTTGGTAGGATTTTCACTGTCTGCGTTAATATTTAATAGGCTAAGTCCAATATTTTACTTCAATAAGACTATTAAAATAGCACTTTTTAAACGTCAAAACGGTACTTGAACGATTCCAAAAAGTGGATGTTATGGAGAAGAACCGGTAAGAAACTCCATAGACACTCCTTTAAAATAAAACTTGTATACAGCATTATTCTTTGTTTACAATTTCATTCCGAATAGTTCATGAGAACAATGCAGTTTAATGTGTACAACAATAATTACACATAGAAAAATTGCCATCATAATTGCCATTTAATCTGCAAATTAGATATTGGTATAGTAGTTGCAAGCGCGCTTTAAATCCTGGGTTCGATTGTCAAGTTGAGCAAAATGTTATTTAGTTTTTCTATGAAATTCTCAGTAGCAGCTCAAAATATGGATTTTTCCCTGTTAATAGCAATAGGCTCACCCCTATTACATGGAAGAAAGAAAGAAAAATAGTTTATTCGCTACTATATAGGACACTAAAAGTAAGTACAAAAGGGGTACATTCACTGAATACTAAATTTTATATTTACGACTATGAGACATGAAGAAGCAGTGATAGCCTAGTGGTGTGACCATTGGACTGCCAAGTCGAAGGTCTCGAGTTCGAACCCAAGGCACGCACCACAGACTTTCCGAATTCATGTGCGTATTAATAATTAATTATCACTCGCTTAAACGGTGAAGGAAAACATCGTGAGGAAACCTGCATACTCTAGAGATTTTTCTCGACGGTTTGTGAAGTTTGCCAACCCCCACTAGGCCAGCGTGGTGGACTATAGCCTAATCCCTCTTAATATGAGAGGAGACTCGTGCCCAGCTGTGGGACAATATATGGGTTGATGATGATACATGATATTTATTTCCGTAAATAGATCTTTTAAAGACACCTTTCCAAGTCAATATTTTACATATTTTTTTTAAGCTAGATGGCTCCGGCATTTACTAGCTGACAACCTCTGAGAAGAAACGCCTATTCACTAGGACAAAATAAGTTCAGAGTTTTGATGTGCGGAGTGTGTTGCAGCTGTAGTAAAAGGTTTTCAGCTCAGCATGTGTCAGACTGTAACACCTGACGCTGGTATTCTGCTGAAACCTGTTGTGACATGGGACTTATTCAAATTCAAATCTTTATTGCTTTCATATGTATATAAGATGTTATAATAATTAGGTATCAATATGAAACCCTGTAAGGGCGCTGCAAAACAAAATAATATAATTCTATGTCATTAAGTATTATGATAACAATCAATTATTAATAACAAAGTATTTATTTTTATAAAAGTTTCTGTCTCTAGGTATTAATCTAAGTATTTATACAATTATTATGTCACTGTTATTATAATTATTTATTAATTTATATTTCTAAAGTCATGTATTGTGTGAATGTAGTTGGTTGTATTTTGTCTTATCACCGAAAAACTCTTGTAGGCTGTAGTAGCATTTTTGCTTGAGATATTTATTTAATTTTATTCTAAATATATTGTAATTTAATGTGTCTTTTATCTCCTTAGGTATTTTATTAAATATTTTTATTGACATTGCATACGGTCCAGAGTGAAATATAGTCAAATTTGAGGAAGGGAGTGATAGGTAATTTTGGTGTCTTAAATTTCGGGATTGTGAGTAATGATCTTTTCTGTGTGTGTATAGGTGTGTGTATTTCTTAACAAATAAACAAATTTCGAGGATGTATAGTGATGTTAGTGTAAGAATGCATAATTTATTATAGTGAGGCCTACAACTGTCCATTTGTTCGATATTTGCAAGAATTCTTATACACTTCTTTTGTAATTTGAAAAGTATTTACTTTACACACCAGCGAACTGTAGGTGTACATTTAAGAACATCTCTACCTATCACTCGTTTAAACGGTGAAGTTAAACATCACACTATTGTCATATCATAGTCGAATAGTGGTAGAGTATAAAATTTAGTGTTCAGTGAATGTGCCCCTTCTGTACTTACTTTTTGTGTGTCCTATATAGTAGCGGATAATTATTTATCTTTCTTTCTTTCTATATGTGGTGACGAACAATCTCCCGTACGCAAGGATACTTCAAGTACCTTCAAGTTTCAAGCACCTTAGCTGGCTACATATCGAACTTCAAATACCCATGTCAAACAGTACGTCTCAATCTGTAATAATTAATTTGCTGAAGGCATGTCTATTGATTTCTGATTAATTCGCAGATGCCTGCACTACACTAATCCAATCGCATTAGCATAGCTTTATGGTGATTGCTGTCAATTTCATAGTGAGAATGATTTGGAAATAGTATAACATTGATTGGTTTAGTATTCGCTGAGTTTGAGATATCAAGTTCGATTGTTAGGTCTAACAGAGTTATTGGGTTTTTCCGTGAAATTCTCAGAAGCAACTAGGAGATTCAAATTAAAAGCCTCTAAATACATTTCTCAAATGAAGTTTAAAAAAAACTCGGAGTTTCGATGTGTGCCCAGCTCGAAGTCAGAAATAAGTGGAACTATGAGTATAAATTAGTAGGTACAGGCGTACCTACCTAGTTATGTAGTATCCCTTCAGGGAATGGAGGAGTGTATGTTATGTAAACACAAATATAAACCCTGTCTTCTAAAGTATATATTTAATCCTTATTAGTGTTGACAACATACGTCATACGTCTGCATTTTAATATTCCTGATATATGTTACATGCACCAAGATATATTATCAACATAAGACGATCAAAAAACCTGAATCCCTTTGATCCGCTGCCATAAAGAACATTTTTCAGCTGCCGCCACAATTTTAATCCCAACTAACGAATGCATCAAAGAGGATGTATACAACGAGCTAAACTTTTTGCAAGAAATGATGTTTTACGTTTATCTCTAATCCCCAGTCACCAGACGTGTTTCGAATTTGGAATGTCCGAAGGACTCCGAGAGATTCCGAACGTCGAATGCAAATACTGCATTACCACTATTCGCCGGCATGAGAATAAAAGCGCTAAGTGTGAGAGGAAAATTTAATGGTGTGCCACAGAAATCTATAAAACGTTTTCCATTTTCAAAAGGGATTAATCAGAATATTATTTTATACGAAACTGACAGGAATGATTTTTGGTTGAGCTTCGGATTAGCTGATGGTTTACGACTCCAGTGCAGCTTACATCGTTGATTCAGCTGTCGTTTTTATAATGTGAAATGCTGCAGGGAATGTAAAGTGCTTTTGATTGGACAAGGAATAAAGACACAGATTTTCAGTTAATGCTGTATAGTGCAATGAATAGTACCTAATTTGCTATTAATATTATAATTTGGTAATAAAAGGAATGGGACGACGACGTCGCGGTAGGCCCAGAATAAGATGGCGGGACGAGCTAGACCGGTATTGGAAGAATTGGCCGCAGAAGGCTCTAAACCGAGGTGAGTGGTAGGAGGGTAGGGAGGCCTTTGCCCTGCAGTGGGACGATAATCGCTAAAAACAGAAATAAATAATAACTTGTATAAGTGTGAATAAATTAATGCAGTCTTGAAATGATTGTGTAAATTAGTACCTACCTACACCTCTGCCTGATCTTTCGGACAATACAGGCGTGATGGTATGTTATGTCCTATTCCTTACCATAAATAATGATGATTCTTTTTTATAGCTATTGTGTTATTTTTTACTTTTATTTATTTAGTAGCCGTTGCTCGCGGTTTCGCTCGTAGCTCAAATTATTTTTTGCGTCAAATAGTATGCTGATTACCTTCTCTAATGTCTAATCTATCTTTATAACTTGTAAACTTGATCAAAATCGGTTCAGCGGTTTATATGTGAATGCTTAACAGATACACATATTTTAAAGTTACTTAGAAAAGGAAAAATTCGACCGCGGGCAGGTGGTGGCTTAGTGGTCATAGCGTCTGGTGTACCTAACCAGAAGACGCAGGTTCGAATCCTGCCCGCGGTCGAATTTTTCCTTTTCTAAATAACTTTAAAATCTTAGCATGGAAAATGCCAGAAATATACAAAAGGATAGATACACATATATATATTTTTTTCCAATATTCTTATTTATATATATTTAACAAAAAACTCTTGCCGTACACGGAAGCCACTGCGGGCTTATCTTAGTTACCTTCGCGTTTATAATATAATGCAGGTATTTATATATATACTAGCTTCTGCCTTCGACTTCGTCCGCATAGTTACTTTTAATTATTTTAATTTGGCTAATTAACTCAAAATCGTTATAGCCTTTATGTTATTCTGATGTATAAATAAAAATACTTTAAAGTTTCATCAAAATCCGTTCAGTAGTTTTAGCGTGAAAGAGTAACAAACATCCATCCATCCATTCTTACAAACTTTCGCATTTATAATAATAGTAGGATAGGACAGGATACTTTTATGTTTTTTGTTAGTGCTTAGAGTTTATAGCAAAGATTTCGTCTTTGCTGTCCAAAGTTGTCCTTAAACACCTATCTCCCTCAAATGTAGTTTTTATAGCGCTCTTCGAATGTTTATACACGATGCCACTTAACGAAAGTAGTATAATAAAGCTAGTTTGACGTGCGTCCAGACTCATCGGTCACAAACATCTAATCCACAGTCGACATTAACCTCCCTTTTCATTCTTGTGTTATCAAGATTTTCTTAAACCATCTGCAACGAACGCGTTGAGCCACCCCATTCATTTATAATGCAGAGAAACTGTTCCAAAGAAACGTATCCGTTGAAGCGTAAATAAAAATCTAACAAATTTAATTCAACACTGCACACTAAGACCAGCTTCTTGTTACTATTCTAAAACAATATTATCCTTATTCTGAACAGGGAGACAAGAGACAGGAAGCTAGTGACACAAAGAGCGTTGTACCAGGAGCGCAGAACGTGCTAGGAAACGTTAACCGAGACAAACAAGCTCATTACCCGCGCGGTCGACCGACAGGGGTGCGGCGCGTACTCATCAGATTGGCTGTGTTGCCACTATCTGTAAAGATTTATGTTACCCTGGTACACACTTGGAATTATTCATACCTGTGTTTCGTGTGTTCTCTCGAGCTTGTTTGTCGTAATGATTGAATAAATAATAATAATATCATCACAATATCGTATTTTCCGCTCTATGAAAGAGATTTCCGAAAATGGAACAATCATTTGCCAATATTTCGACGTAATACGATATTAAGTTTATACGACAACAAAAAATGGGTATTTTGACGGGACATAGAAGATTCTCATCATTTGTTTTTTGTCTGTCGCACTCAGTCAATGTACAAAAGAAACAATATTCGTAAAATTTACGCGAAAAGTCGCGGTATTGTTCAACTCCCCAATACGGATCGGATGTGCATGTCACGACACAACAGAATATCAACTCCAATTTATTCTGGTCTTATTGTATGGAGTGACAATTGACTCGGCAGCTTTTATTGCTATTTCAAACGTTATTCGTATTAATTTAGAATTGTGAAATGACAATAATAGGTACCTATATAAGATGTCATTTTCATTGTCATAATTTAGAATGTTTATTTATTGACTTAAAAATATATTTCAAAAAAGTAATAGGTACCATCCTCCAAGCCTTTTTCCCAACTATGGGACATGTGACAATTTGGAGCCGGCTTCCAGTTTACCCAGATGTGGCTGTATATCAGTATTTTACACGAAGCGACTGCCAAGCAGAGCTCCGCAACCCAATTTTTTGGCAATACCGATGTTTTGACGATAGACTGGTTGTTAGGCTTTTTGGGTTTCTGACTACCAAAAGAAAAGAAAGAAAAAGTATATTTTTTTTTTCAATCACATTGACAAATTATCCTCAGCTAGGAAATACCGGCGCTATCTAGTATTAATAAAATAATGACTTGTAAAAGTGTCTTTAAAAGATTTACCTATTTACAAAAATAAACGTCCCCTCCAATTATTAAATATAATCAAATACAAATAATATCTTTATTATATAAAAATATTCATATTTTCGTAATAAATTATTCAATACAAATGTTCTCTGAGCCCACCCACACGTATTTTGTTGAAATTTGAATGCGTGGGTGTTCTGAGTAACCTTTGAAATTAGCTCAAAGCTAAGTTGAGGTCGCTAGAAATTACATACTTTTGGTCTTGAAGAAAAAAGAAATTACATCCCTAAGATGATATTATTAAGCCCTTTGGACAACTGTAAGATTTATAAACTATGTTTTTTAAATACAATTTCATTCTATGCCCTGTCAATCTATGATTACCTCTTGCTTTATGAATAAGTATATTCTACGTTTATTTGTTTACTGAATAGTGTTTGGTTTGGTTCTCATTCAAAGTTAGTTGATCAGACCATTTCTTACTGCTGTACTCCTTGAATTCTCCACTCCCGCATTTCTCTTTTTCTCTGCATCTTATCCCGCTCCTTTTGCGCTTATTTGCTTCTTCGTCTCTTCTCTCCATTGCGCTAATAACCTGCTGAAGTTTCAATCTTCACTCCTTCTTCGTCGTTGATTTGCTTCTTCTTTCTTTTTACAACTTATCTCCACTGCTCCTGTCTATTACTTTTTATTTCTACACATCTACGCTTAAAATATCATAGCAGTCAAGCAGTGATAGCCTAGTGGTTTGACCATTAGACTGCCAAGTCGAAGGTCTCGAGTTCGAACCCAGGGCACGCACCTCTGACTTTTCGAAATTATGTGCGTATTAATAATTAATTATCACTCGCTTAAATTATGAAGGAAAACATCGTGACGAAACCTGCATGCCTTAGAGATTATCTCGACAGCGTGTGAAGTCTGCAAACCCGCACTAGGCCAGCGTGGTGGAATATAGCCTAATCCCTCTCATTCTGTGAGAGCAGACCCGTGCCCAGAAGTGGGACAGTATATGTGTTGATGATGAAGCTTAAAATGTCGCTTAAAATCTAATATAGTTGATTTACTGTTTCCTTTTTACTACAAAAAGAGAAACGAGGATATTGTTTGATAGCAATCATGCTATTTTGCGAACACAAAGAACTCATTTTGTCCTTTACAAAGTAACTTCACCGACCTACGGTGGTGATCTGTGATTCCTTGAGCCCATTCTCTGCAACATGGTAATAAAGGTCTCTAAATCATATGAGAGCATTATGAGAGTTAATGTATGCGTGAAATTATGAATGTTTAAGCGAAGCAGGGAGGCGTGGTTTGATTGTAATTATTCGGAGATTTATACCTTTTCTTCGGGTTGTTTATTTTAGGAATATATAAGCAAGGCGTGCATCTACACTGATATAAAGAGATTTGAGATAAATAAAATAGTAAATAACTGAAGTCGGTGGATCAACAAGTATGAAATATGACTTTGGCAGGATTTTGGGAATTTCGCTTGGAATTAAGATAAGCGCGCGGAACAAATATTACGCGGGTGACACTGCAAACACACAGCTAAATGACCATAAAGACATATCAGTCAACTCATTCCTACTTCTCATTCTCTTTATGAAGATAATTGACTAGGTTTTTTGTGTAACAATCTGATAAATAACATTTTATATAACTTTTTTCTTGATCTTATAGGAAACCTACATGATAATTACAAAATATTGGTATTCAAAAGCCGTCGGAAAATTTGTCATACGCACCTGTGGAGGTAATTAAGTTCAACCACATCTGATAAATCAACCAAAGGTAGGTAGGTAGATCTATCTATCTATTCATCATATTAAACTAGACTTGTCAATAGACTAAAAAGATAACCTACATAGTCGAAATTTGTTGTAGGTACAGACGCCAGCAGGTCAACCTATCCAAAACTGTCAAATTTTCCCAATTGAATATGAACCTTATTGTTTTGTGTTAAAGTTGAAAATCAATCAAAGAAATTTGACATATTGTGGTAGCTTGATGTGCTGGCCTCTGTACATTTTTAATCGTATAACAAATGTATGTAACTATAACGCAAAAAATGATTTCCATTTCGAAGCGCAACACCCTGAATACAGGTAAAGCTTTTTATGAAGACTACACCGCGTCGGCAGCGCGAAGGCAGCAATTAGTCGAGATATACCCAGCACAAAATTCCGTACGTTTTGTCTCTAGTAAAATATTTGAATAGTTTCTCAAATAGGTAAATTTCACGTAGTTTATTGTGTTTGAACTGTCGCTTTGGACGGTCTTGAACAATTGTCATTCTGGCGTACGTCCCCGCTACACGTTTGTGCAATTGCGAATTCCGACGGCGGCGAGGTAATATCAATACGTCCTCGGGTCGACTACACGAAACTTGGTAGGGAAAATATTCACTATCCCGTCACTTTTAGCCGAACCCTCCGTAGTATGCAGTATTACTAACATTTAAACACGAGCCAGAACACATGGGAATAAATAGCTTCTTTTTTTTTTACTTTTTTTACATTTTTGCGTTACATCGTCCCGCCCAGTTAAGCTACTTTAAAAAATGAATAGAGGTAAGTAACAATAATTTATTTGAAATTAATTCTTACGCTATCTTTGACCGAACAAAAACAACATCACACTTCTCAGTTCAAACGTTTGATTAATAATACTCTTACGTGTACCATTGAGCAAGCGTTATGTAAACAAGTAGGTATAGTCACATTAAAACGAAGGCGAAGCCATTCCCATTGCGGCGTAATTCCAAATTCCGCTTGGTGCGAACGTCGACACATAGCGCTGAGGTCTTACATCAAGTGACATATACGTACAGCTATTAAGTTTAAAGCCACGTAATTCAGTGGATGCACCTGCCCGTATTTTCACGGCTCCGCTGTTACAGTGGATTTGGAGCTAAACACTAAATTATTCGAGCGTCGACTGTATTCTGATTTAGTTCTGTGGAGTAATTTGATTTGTGTTTTATTTAAAAAGTAGTTTGTGACATCCTTGGTTATTTTAATGCAAATTGGAGCAAACTGACAGGACCAAGATATAATTGTGGAGGCACTTTTTAAGTGTTAGGTAACCTCAAGCTAATTTGGATGTTTGATATCGAGTGAATCGGTTTCGAGTCAATCGGAGGCAAGCGCGCTCCATCGTAGATCGTAACTAGTGGGCAAGCGTTGCCATCATGAATAAAAAAAAATGTGAAAACCTTAAACTATCAATCACAGTAGCTTAAATAAATAATAATCTACGTGACACAAACTAAGGAATAATGAATGATGTTTATTATTTCTGTTAAAAATGTAGATTTCATGAAGACATCGTTTACAAGTGCGTTTTTTGCGTTTTATACAAGATGGCGCCGGCGTTTCCTTAATGACTTCTGAAAAGAAAAGCCAAAACAATTTCAGATAATCATGGTCTCTTTTAAAGTTCAGACAGAATACTTACTACTAAAGTATAAGAGAAAACATTAGGAACAATTTTCGTACAAATACCTAGTTTTGATCCCATTTTTATTTGATGATGATATTTTTGTCAGGCTGACGTATGATTCTAGGCAGAGCGATTTATAACCTATGGCTAATAGTAGATTATGATTCATCATCATCATCAACCCATATACTGTCCCACTGCTGGGCACGGGTCTCCTCTCATATTGAGAGGGATTAGGCCACCACATTAGTCTACCACGCTAGCCTAGTGCGGGTTGGCAGACTTCACAAACCGTCGAGAAAAATCTCTAAGGTATGCAGGTTTCCTCACGATGTTTTCCTTCACCGTTTAAGCGAGTGATAATTAATTTTAATACGCACATGAATTCGAAAAGTCAGAGGTGCGTGCCTTGGGTTCGACCTCGAGACCTTCGACTTCGCAGTCCAATGATAATACCACTAGGCTATCACTGCTTATGTAGATTATGATTAAATTATATTTATTTCTGTAAATAGATCTTTTAAAGACACTTTTACAAGTCAATATTTAATTAACAATAGATGGCGCCGGGATTTCCAAGCAGACAACTTCTGGGAAGAAACGCCGAAACAATCTCAGAGAATCATGATCTCTTTTAAAGTCTTTCTCTCTCAAAGTAATTTGTGTCCATAACATAATATGTTTAGCTAGTCTATCTAGTCTAATAATCCAGCATGTCTACCAAGTGCAGGAGCTATCTTTAACCTTTTAACCGCCACGTCAATAACGTAAATCCGTGTTCTCTACGCCAAGCGATAAATTCTAGTATCTAATAGTAGGTAAAAAAAACTACAATTTTTTGTACAAGTAGATACCTACTTATACAAATACATACGTATTTTGAACTAAAAAAAGTGGTATTTTTGACGTGCCATGCCGTCGTTGGCGTCGTGAGCAAATTTTCATTTGACGTCTACACACGTCCGTGGCGGTCAAAAGATTAAAAGAAAAAAAATAATGATACTAGTTTACATTACTCAGATATTCAAGAAATTCAACTGAAACCAATGCGTAACCAATTCAAAATCATCTGCCCAGTGTTCATCGATCCGTGATATTTGCTCCTCAGTTGAATCATGTTGTCCATCAGCCAGATATTTTTGTCATACATGTTACTTAAGAACGTACAGTTAGCAATATCAGGGGGCATCGATGTGTAAAATTGCATACCGCCCCAACGGGCGAACGAAGCTTGAGCGGGTATTGAATCGGTTTAGTCGCAAGGCGCATGTGGACGGCTTTAATCGTGGTGGTGCGTCCCGTATAGTCATCATGGCATGATAATGACCACAGGGATCGATCTCTCGGAGCGGTTAAGCAACACTTGTAGCGTTCCATTTTTGGATGGGAGCTCGACCGAACGTATTGTGCTTTTGTACGCGTAGTTATAGTCTCTATATATCATAGATCTCTGGCTTGACAAAAAATTACTGTAGATTAACAAAACTGATTATACCTACCTATATATTTATGTACAGAAGTCAGCACATCAAGCTACCACAATCTGTCAAACTTCTTTGACAGATTTTCAACTTTAATACAAAATTATAAGGTTCTTATTGAATTGGGAAAGTTTGACAGTTTTGGATAGCTTGACCTAATGGCGTCTGTACAGTCTGTCTACGCCTGAACGCAGCCTTTCTTCATATTTACAAATTATTACAAACGCACCGTAACAACATCGCTCGCTGCGTGCTTCACGGCGGAGGAACTGCACTAACTTCACTACGCACGACACGGAGCTAGTACGCGCCACCATTTTTGTCTCGACACACACAAATTGTATAATCTGAACATTTTGAACAATAATTAAACCTTTAAAACTTCGAGGTGTGATCATATTGTATCGCCCACACAGTCGCTTGCGTTAAAGTTGAGAATCTATCAAAGAAATTTGACAGATTGTGGTAGCTTGATCTGCTGGCCCCTGTACTTAATACCATTATAAAAAATCGAATTAAAAATTTTAAACTTCGATCCACTAACAACACAGCTTAAGTATTTCATTTCACGATAAACCTAAAAAAAGAACTATTCCCGGTCACTAATTGCCTATTTCAGCTGCCTGAAAATCAGCCTGGTCCAACTGAAAACTGCAATTATGATAGTGAAGTGAAACTTTCCGTTTGGAATTTTAAAAAATATTACTGTTTTCATTTAATTGCCTGAAGATTACTTTCGGAGCGTGATTTTGGAAATTTTGACATCACAACGTATCATCCTTGACATTATTCGATGACTGACAAAAGCTTGATACTAAAATACAGACGCCAGCAGGTCAAGCTATCCAAAACTGTAAAATTTTTCCAACTGAATATGAACCTTATTACTTTGGATTAAAGTTGAAAATCTATCAATTAAATTTGACAGATTGGGGTAGCTTGATGTGCTGACCTCTGTACCTACCTACTTATATTTCTAAAATTATTGGTCAGTAGTTATCGCCGCGGTTTCACCCACATCCCAAGGCCTTTTTGAGACATATTATGTCCTTTCCTGGGACTCAAACTATCTCCATACCAAATTTCATCTAAATCGGTTCAGCGGTTTAAGCGTGAAGAGTCAACAGACAAAACTTGACATTTACAATATTTGTATGGATTACCATGTACTGGTAAAGTTCTCTCTAAAGCAACCCGGAGTTCCAATCAACCATTTTCGTGATCACACCAAAACCATTTATCCCGAATCGGGGAATCGAATCTAGGTTTTAACGATCAGCAAATGTATACTAAATTATTAAAGGTATATTTGTGCCTAAGCCTAGTTATCGGCAATGCAGTAGCCCACTATGATGCCTAGTTATGGGCACACACTGTAGTAGCAGCAGTAACAGTATTAGACTTAGAAACAAAAATTTACTTATAGTAATAATTTATAGTGTATAATAGTAAAACTAAATTTTAAAACATAAACAAACATAGAATAGCAATTACAATGGCGGAGTACAGTCGAGAAGACGGCAGAATCAAGTGGTTACTTGAAGCACAACAGTGTCACATAAAAATATATTGTACAGAAGACAAACTTAATTCAATTGCACTACGATTTTTGTCAATAATAATTTTCGATTGTAAAAAGAAACGTCATTTGTTTAATTGAAATTAGACAATTGTTGCAGATATAATTTGACTGTATTGTCAAAAACTAGGTTTCATTTAAATAGAGGAATGCTGTTTGATTTTAATGCGTAGAAGTTTGGGACGGTACACCGTTTTCCTTAGTAGCCAAGAAACGGTGGAATTTTCTCCATTGCGTCGAAGGATTTAGCACCTCAGGTAAAATATGTACACGGTATAAAAAATTACGTGACATTAGGGTGGACATTGCACTTATTAAGTCTACAAGACTTAACTTTGTATGTTATGCTCCAATAATTATTGCATACATTTCTGATATTTTTATGTAGCTTCTGCACAATTTCTGTCATGTGATAGTACTGCGTTCCCTTGTTAGTGCCCATACAATTCTCCAAATTCATTTGGATGTCGTTCACTCACACATGTGAAGATTTTTTTGAATGTGTAATATAAAATTCATACTTAAATCCATATAAATATGTATGTAACTCTGTAAATGTGTTACGTTTTCTACATCTAAAATGGTGAACCAATTTTGATGAATTGTGCCATAGAGATTGATTGTACCTTCAGGGGCGTCTTTACCTATGATGCACAGTCCAAAACTGACAAATTTGTTCAATAGATTTTCAATTTCATCTCCAATCAATAGAGTTTATTATTCATTGGGCTAATTTGACAGTTTTTGGTTACTGTTATTTGTACCCTTTTCATTTTGACCACACGCTTACTGGAGGGCGCTAGGGTAATAATTGCATTGCACACGGGGGCTACATGGGCACGCCTCTGTGTACTATCGAGAAGAACAAAGTTTTTTTGTCAACACGCGGTCAACAGCAACAAAGAAAAGAACTTTTATAAAAATACTTACATACTATGACGCCTGTATTCTCCAAAGGGTTAAGTAGAGGTATACTAATGTAGTACCCACATTTCACCGGTATGTTTAGGTCCCATGCCATGTAATAGAGGGCGAGTTACGAACAGTGCGTTGATAGTGTAGAATTGAATATTAAATTATGACTGTGTCTTGCTTTTAAACCATCTCGTTGGTCTAATGTTGACAACCGTAGCTACTGAGTGTACGAGCTTCTGAGTTCAATTCCCAGTTCAAGCTAAACATTATTGGATATTTTGTGCCGTGCCATTTTTCAGGTGGATCCCGGGCATAAATAACCTTAATTCCCCAACAAAAGCTATAAAGACATTGCTTAAGTTATTCTATTGAAAGATCGCTAATTTCAATCAAATGTATACATTCACATGACAGCTAAGTACGCTGTGAACCGATGTACAAAGATAAGCTGCACTCGTAACGGTCAGTCTGTGGATGGGTCACTATTCTTCACACATCGAGACCAATCCGTACCTCGGAGAGCATGTAAAGCGGTTGGTTCTGGTTGTTATACAAGATACCTATTACAATATTCTTAGTGGTAGTCCCAGAAAGCCTGTCTATCGATATTGCCCAGAAGTTAGGTTGCAGAGGTCTGATGTCAGCTTTTTCTTGTAAAATACCGATATTCAGCTGCATCTGGTTAAACTGAAAGCCAATCACAACACACTTATTAAAAGGAGGATGATGTATACAGTAACTTGACAGTATCAAAAAATACATCATATTAAACGTGCCAAGAGTTCTTAATTAAGAGCAAGCTTTAGTGCGCTGAAACAAGTCAATAAGGCGGCATCAGTGGCACACGACACCTTTGAGCGCTCGTCTGTGTGTGTGCCTTTGTTTCCGCGTTTCGCGCTAACAACCCCGAATCGCGAAAAGGAGACTTAGCGGGGATTGCGATTCGTGCCTCGTGACTTGATTCTTTTTTTGCCGTTCCGCCTTTGTCTGTTCTCGTGGAAACGACGTTATCACGTGTTACAACGCCTGTTTTGTTATTGAAAGAACACGGAACATACTTATTCGGCAGGTAATGGGACTCGTTTCGATCACGTCGGGCTCGAATCGGTTTTATGACTCTTTCGCTGTACGGCGGTGTTTGATCTGGTACTTAAGTTAAAAGGATGTAAATGACAGTGAACTTTATATGTTAAGCCATATCATATAATGATGAACCCACAATGCTAAGCATACAATATAAGCGTAGGGTAAAGTAGATGTGTAAGTACTAATGTACACTTACCAGTCGCCGGTATATTTAGGTCCCATGTCATAATGAAAATTTGTCTCCGTCTGGCCTGTCTGTCTTGTTACGTTTTCATCTCTAATAGCTAAACAATTTTAAAGAATTTTGTTACCGAGACAGAACCTTGGAGAAGAGCATAGCCTACCTTTTTGTCTCTCCTTTGCAATGCGTGTTAAACGCGGGCTACAGATATTTTTTGTGTGCAATTCGCACTATTCTATTGATTCAGATACTAAACCAATTCATACTATGTCAACCCATATACTGTCCCACTGCTGGGCACGGGTCTCCTCTCATATTGAGAGGGATAAGGCTACAGTCCAACACGCTGGCCTAGTGCGGGTTGGCAGACTTCACAAACCGTCGAGAAAAATCTCTAAGGTATGCGTTTCCTCACGATGTTTTCCTTCACCGTTTAAGCGAGTGATAATTAATTATTAATACGCACATGAATTCGAAAAGTCAGATGTGCGTGCCTTGGGTTCGAACTCGAGACCTTCGACTTGGCAGTCCAATGGTCATACCACTAGGCTATCACTGCTTGTGATAAGGACTAAATTTATTTTCTACAAAAGGAGAAGGACGGAAAATAAAAAAATTGAACATAGACTATAACAAGAGATTTTATAACGTATAATGTATTTTCACTTCCAATGCAGCACATAAAAATAACACCAAGTTTTAATAACAGAATACAAAGCTCCTACTTCAGACTTGAACTATTACTTAATTCAAATTCATACTTCGTACATAAACTTATTTTTAAAGGAAAAAAACCTCGATAAAACTTTCCATAAACTGGCCTTCGTGGCCGCAACAGAAACTTGGCTTATCTTAACTATAGTTTAAAACCGGTCTCGCATCTTTTATTTTTAATCCCCGGCAAACGCTATCCGAGTTAAAATTACTTTGTTCTTAAGCAAAGATCGAATATCAGCGCTCATTTTTCAATACTTTATAATGGTTTAGCTGGCAACTTTAGTAATTAGGTATCTACTTAAAACTTCGTTATATACCAACGTGTTACGTTTAATCGAATTTGGATGGGAGTAAATGATTATTTAAATCCTTGTGCGTGTTGATACATTAATGTTTGGGTGTTTTTGTACGGAATAAAAATATGCAGGAATGAGTTTTTTGGTCCTTGGTGGCGAAATGGTATTTGTACTTATAGTAATGCATTTTTTTATTTTAATTGCTCATTCTATTTAAGTTTATATTTTATTATTGATTATTTTGTTGATCCTATCACTGTCATCAGCAGCAACATGGCAGCGACTAAATAAGAAGAGCTGAAGATCCAGGTCTATGGCCTTCACTGGGAGAAGCGAATATAAGCTGATGATGCGGCAGGTAACGTTGTTATAATGGATCACCTCGGAAAATGGCGAAACTTACACATTTTTTATATTTTTTAAACTAATCCTTAATTTCGTGCTTTAAATAATAAGTTGCAATATTATAATTATAATCACATCTCAGAAGCTGTGAGGCCTAGAAACTTGAAATTTGGCATGTAGGTTCCTTGTAAACAAACTGTGGAAAATCTCACTAATTAAATTAGCTAAAATGAGATTAATGCCGCTGGACAAAGCTTTTATAATAAATTATTACTAAGACATTTTATACAATATTGTGAAAATCTATATAGCATGACATGTGTACCTACAAAATATTTTATATAAAAACACCAAGAGCTAAACAAAATAGTCCATTTCTTTAGAGATTTGCTCTAAACAACTTGATTTATTTTTTAAATGATTTATACAAAAAGAAACGCTATCTCGTAGATTTACCTTTGAGGCACTTAGATAACGTAAGAAAGATACTGAGGAAAAAACAGAGGTTCTGTTTTCACAAAGTGCGCTGCGGAACACTGAAAGAGTTTTAATAAACATGGCAACAACTTTAAATTGGTTTTCCGACGCTTTGACGAACCGGCGCGAGTTTTATTCTTTGGAAGCTGGCAACTATTTAACATTGGCTTACTTACCATGTTGATAGTCTGTCTTTATGTCAAATAAAGTGGCGTATAAATCTAAAAACTACCTCATTAGTCTAGTTGAAGCGCGAATCCTACAATAGAAATTTTGATGATCGAGCAAAATATTTTTGGGTTTTCTATCAATGGAGTTAGGATTGGAGCCCGATGAATGGCAATGTTATCTCTTCTTATTATATGGGATCATGTGCAAACTGTGGGTGCTTATTAGTTCAACCTAACCCTTCGAGAAATATGATATAGGCGTGATGTATGGCTAAAAGTTTTTGGAACGAAGTTCCTTATCGCGCGTTGTGAAAGGGGGCTAGACGGAAAAAATTCTTACGAAAAGTTGTCACGACACTTTTTGCTTGTCAACAATATTTGAATTTCGAATTATTGAGTGAATGACAATATTTGAATTTCGCGCGTTGTGAATTGTTGAGTGTATACAGGTTTTTTTATTTTTAATTATTAAATTTTAATGAAAGGAACTTCGTTCCATCCGGGTGTCCCTTGACACCTCTCAAGTTTTTTTTTTATGTTCCTTCTTTTGTGTCCCACAGTTGAGCAAAGACCCCCTAAATTAATTTAATTAATTAAGCTGATAGATATATTCTCAAAATGCAGTAATTGCTTTGGTAGCACGTTTGCTCGTTGCTTCATTATAGTATTCATGTTGAATTCAGAGGACGCGGCAAAGCGAAGGCGAGAGTGCTGCCATCTGACTGCAACCCCTAGAGGTTACTTTAATTTATCCTAGGATTCTGATCTTTTGTCTAAAATGGGTTGAGGTCCTCTTCAAATTGCAGTAGATTTTACTAGTAGGTACCTACAAAATTATACGTTTGACGAATTTATTATTGTATCAACATATATAATAATATGTACAGAGGCCAGCATATCAAGCTAGTACAATCTGTCAAATTTCTTTGATAGAATTTCAACTTTTAACACAACAAGATAAGGTTCATTTTCAATTGGGAAAATTTGACAGTTTTGGATAGCTTGACCTGTTGGCGTCTGTACTTTGACGGTGCATACTGCCCGAGTAATCGGCAGCTGCGCTTATGGTTGCAGGTTCTGTTAGAAATAATTATATTTGCACTGTAAATTAGTCTGGATCAATTCTTATATCATTGATGCACTTTTTAAACTACACTTGAATGTATTACGTTAGAACTATCCCATCTATTACTCCCATCCATTGTCAAGTCCATTGTAACTAAATGTCCATTGTTACTAAATTACTTTACATTTCATCATCAACCCATATACTGTCCCACTGCTGGGCACGGGTCTCCTCTCATATTGAGAGGGGTTAGGCTATAGTCCACCACGCTGGCCTAGTGCGGGTTGGCAGACTTCACACACCGTCGAGAAAAATCTCTAAGGTATGCAGGTTTCCTCACGATGTTTTCCTTCAGCGTTTAAGCGAGTGATAATTAATTATTAATACGCACATGAATTCGAAAAGTCAGAGGTGCGTGCCTTGGGTTCGAACTGGAGACCTTCAACTTGGCAGTCCAATGGTCATACTGCTAGGCTATCACTTTACATTTACGACAGTACTATTGAAGGGCAATGTTTTGTTAAGTGTACTAAAACAATATTAAGTTAAAAAACCTTCCATCAACCACCTATATAGATATCCAGAAACTCAGTTCTTCGGTCCGTCAGTCCATTGGCCTTCCAGGATCCTTACTGAAATGACCCCACTTTATCATAATCATCAGCCAGCTAGGTGGAGTGACAACTTATGGAAGGCAGCGTCTGGATGAAAAGAGCCTCCTTCGTGTCGAAGGTATGAATTTCAAATTCTGTTCACCCAGAACTTTAAAGAGCTGATGATTGGACTCAGTGGCATTTATTATAAGATTTATTATTTTTACCGTGGGAGAGCCATGCTTCGGCACGAATGGGCCGGCTCGACCGGACTTGATACCACGGCCTCATAGAAAACCGGCGTGAAATAACGTTTTCGTTGTGTTTCGTCGAGTGAGTGAGGATACCGGAGGCCCATACCCCTTAAAAGGGCGGCAACGCACCTGAAACTCCTCTGGTGTTGCGGGTGTCCATGGGCGGCTGTAATCGCTTACCATCAGGCGATCCGTCTGCTCGTTTGCCCACCCTATCGCATAAAAAAAAAAAAAAATAAGAGTCCTACGACCATGTTTTTACACATACCAAGCAGAAATCCAAACTCCGAGCTACTATTGAGAATTTCATAAAAAAAAAAAACAAAATTCAAAGTAATGCCGATACAAACTTAGAGAATCATTAGTCTCTTTTGAAGTCCAGACATACTTAGAATAGTAACAAATATGTGTCTTACCATATGGGGCAAAGTCTGAAATGGACGTTTGAAAAAAGAGCCATAGCTTGAGGCTTTGAGTAGACCAGTCCCAATCAACGGCACGCATGCATCAGCCATTGTGTAGGTCAACCATAATTTAGCAACAACAACCCGTCGGATGACGATACCAGATCCGAGGAACATTTGCGTAGGCCACATAAAAAAAGGCTCAAAACCACCAGACAAGTAGTGTAGCAGTTGCGTTTAGGACCACAAGGCAGTTCTACATTTTCACTACCTCTGAATTTAAATAACCACCACCGTCCGCCGCTCCATTATATCTTGTTTATTCATATTTTTTTAAATCAATCAATCTTCGCTTGAGACTCGATGGGTGGAAGAAAGTAAATCTTTTGTAAAAGTTCTCAAGATAGGTGTATTCAATAAATTGCCAAACCGTTGATGGATCGCGTTGTTTGTGATAACGAGCTGAATTGTAAACTGACGTTATTGGGATATAAGAATTTGTTGATAAAGTAGCCATCGTCAAACATAATAAAAAAACAACACACCATCACGCTTTTTTTTTTATAGTACGGAAAGTTCTCACGGACATACCAACTGAAACCGCACTTGCCTTCACCTGCCCTATAGTCATGGCCATGGGGTCTGTGAAATTCGCCACGATCATGAAAGGCTGTGGTCCAGTAGTCGCTATAAAAAATAGATAAATTGGTGGATTTCTAATTGGTTCCTTTACAATGATTTTTAATAACATTAAAAAAACAACGTATTTTACTTTCTTTCAAAAAGTTTTAATAAAAACCATGATTAAATGTTACTAGGTCTGCGTGATGGACTATAGCCTAATCCCTTTCAATCTGAGTGGAGACCCGTGCACAGTGGAAGAGTATATGGGTTGATGATTATGAAACTCCGGGCTCTTACTGATAATTTCTTTCTGAGAAAAACCCAATAACACTTTGATTGACATATAAATCCAGTCCATGCTTACATCCACTAAACTAATGAACTAAAAAAGTATAAATAACAAAAACTAAATGTATAGGCTTTGCTTAAAAAATCCTTTTTAAAATGACTATGGACATGTCATTTTAATTGATAGTCCTGTCACAAATAGAATCGAAAACTTCGATTGTATTTTATGTAGGGGGTTAGTTCAAAGAAACGTATAATTACAGTCGTGGATTAAATATATTTTATGGGGTAAATTATGTAGGTCAGAGATAGAGTTGTGGTAGAAAATGGAACTCAGCCGAACAATCATCTTTAGTAATACATATAAGAATAATATATTTAGTAATAATTAAAAGATTTGGACTACACGTTTGGTAAAGATTCAGAGCAATTGGCTTCTGCACCACATGTCACGGGTTTGATCACCGCATGGAACAGATATTTGTATGACCTTCAGGTAATTGATCTGTAAAACCTAGTTTGGGGAGACTGTTTTAAAATTAAATCTAGACAAGCGGTAGCGTGTCAAGCCAAGTTCAAGCTAACAGAACTGGCGACCAGCACCGTATGTAATATTACACGAGCCACTTTTGACCCCCTCTTATAACTCCAAAATTATTTCACATTAAAATGTCAAATGGCTCATATATTGAGGCTTGCAAGATACATAATATTATGCTCTAAATTTCATAAACACACCTTAAACGGTTATTTAGATAATAGGGGTTAAAGTATGAAATTGCCGTTTTATTGTAATAGATACTTCGAATTGACATAGAACCTTCATGGTTTGAGATTTTTTAGTGAAACTTTTTTCAAATGATACCTATGAAGTTCTTCTTCTTTTAAAAAGAAAGACTACCATTTTTTTCGTGATTTGGACAATTTTCTACGTGATAAAAAGTTTTCTTCACAGGAGGTAGTACAAAATGCTTTCACATAATTTATCGAATCTAGATCACCAGAGTTCTATCGCAAAGGCATAAATGACCTTCCTGTTAGATGACAGCAATGTATAATGGTAATAATGGTAATTATTTTGATTAAATAAATTGTTAAATTAAAAAAAAAAGAATACCCGAACCTACCCGTGACCATGGACGCTGTATAGGGTCTGAAACGTCGGGATTAATAATATCAATATAAGCGATAAAATCCGTAAAATGTAGTTTTATTAAAAAAAAGGAATTTCAATTCTTCAGTACAAATCGGTGACTTCATACCTAAACCCCTAATATTAACACACGACTTACTTATCAGTTAGTTCAATGTCGAACGATGCCACCTTACCTACTAACTATCTTTTTGTATTTTTTGGCATTTTCCATGCTGAGATTTTAAAGTTATTAAGCAAAGGAAAAATTCGCGGGCAGGATTCGAACGTGCATCTTCTGGTCAGGTACACCAGACGCTATGACCACTATGCCACTGCGATACCTACTGAAACTAGATACTACCTACCTACTGTAAAGTAAGTCGTGTCGGTTGAGGAGCAAAAACTTGCTTTTCAATAGGTGTAAATGACATCACCATCATCTCCTTATGTACTCCTTATGTACTCCTGATGTACTCCTTATGTACTTCTTATCTACTCATTATGTACTCCTTATGTACTCCTTATGTACTTCTTATGTACTCCTTATCTACTCCTTATGTCCTTCTTATCTACTCATTATGTTCTCCTTATGTACTTCCTATGTACTGCTTATGTACTAACCTATGTACTCCTTATGTACTCCTTATGTACTCCTTATGTACTCCTTATGTACTCCTTATGTACTCCTTATGTACTCCTTATGTACTCCTTATGTACTCCTTATGTACTCCTTATGTACTCCTTATGTACTCCTTATGTCCTCCCTACGTCCTCCTTATGTCCTCCTTATGTACTCCATATGTACTCCTTATGTTCTCCTTATGTACTCCTTATGTACTCCTTGTGTACTCCTTATGTCCTCCTTATGTACTCCTTATGTACTTTTTATGTACTACTTGTGTACTGCTTATGTACTAATCTATTTTCTATAATCTTTCGGAGTATATAAGGAGTACATAAGGAGTACATAAGGAGTACATAAGGAGTATATAAGGAGTACATAAGGAGTACATAAGGAGTACATAAGGAAGACACAAGGAGGACATAAGGAGGACATAAGGAGGACATAAGGAGTAATAAGAAGAACATAAGGAGTACATAAGGAGTAGGTACATAAGGAGTACATAAGGAGAACATAAGGAGTACGTGAGGAGTATATAAGGAGTACATAAGGAGAACATAAGGAGTACATAAGGAGTACATAAGGAGGACATAAGGAACACATAAGGAGTACATCGGTAAGTACATAGGCAATACGCAGGTAAGTGCATACGGAGAAAATAGATTAGTACATAAGCAGTACACAAGTAGTACATTAAAAGTAAATAAGGAGTACATAAGGCGTACATAAGGAGTACATAAGGAGAACATAAGGAGTACATATTGGCTACCAAGAAATTAACACTCGTAGAAAGACCGAGGTGGCCAAAATCATCCCATGTAGAACGACCCTTGCATGGCAACAATTCTATACAAGGTCATTATTAGTATAGGCGAAACCTGAAACACGTGTCTAGTATTTTTATGTAAAGAATCTATGTACAGTATTTCTAAACGGTATCATGACAAAATCACAAAGTTATAAGCATGTTATGTTACCTCGTTGTCCATACAAAAACATGCGCACCAGGCGGCACGAGACGCCCACGCGCCGCCGCCCGCACCTCGCGTCGTCTTGTGCTCATTGAAAGAAATAATTTGGCAGTAGTACCTAACCATACGGCGATTTTATTGCAATTAAAACTGGTGATAACATTTTTCATCATATTTGCAGGCTTTGGACTACCGCAATGGTTGTGTAGGTAGATATTATTATGTACTTTATTCGTAAATACGGCCGTAAGTGATAAAATTTAGTCAATGCAATTAGTACACCTTATGCCAACCACTTAAAGTTCAAAGTGGATGAAAAGTGTTAAACTTTGCATTACTTAACCATGACAGGCTGTAGGTGTAAATAACAACTTTCTACATTTAACCGTTTTGGCTAGGCATGGCATGTTTAATAATTTAAATCATCACTTTTTACAAGTTATTTTAACTAAGCAAAAATCCGACCGCGGGCAGGATTCGAACCGACGTCTTCTGTTTAGGTACACCAGACGCTATGACCACTAAGCCACCGCGGACGTAAATTTTTTTGTTGTTGAAATAACTTTAAAATCTATCCTAATTGACTTGATTGTAAATAGTGTTCAGCAATGTTTACAATATCTTAGGTACTTATCAATGTTTTTGTATGAGAAATACATTGTTACACGACACTTTTTACTCACGTTTTGTACACACGACACTTTTTACACACGATCAACCGAAACACAACTACCGGACGCGCGCTCGTGACATGTAGGTACCTAACTAAAAAACAACTAACCTGCAAACTGCCCTCGTCACCTACTATGCGTATGCCCAAGCATGGCTTAACTACGGAATCATACTATGGGGAAATAGCACGGATGCACCTACCATATTTACCCTACAAAAAAAAAACTAATTCGAATAATAGCAAATATAGAACAAACAGACAGCTGTAAACCACTTTTTCAACAACACAAAATCCTCACAGTCCCATGCTTATACATTTTAGAGATCTGCAAATTTGTCCAAAAATACCCAGAGTTTTATAACACACGTGAAGAAAAACAAACAAAATATACTTTAAGACACAAAAATAGATTAAACCTACCAACATCTAAACTTAAAATACAACATTAAACACTATTTTAATCGTTTACTTTACTATTCCTCGAGTGGTAGCACGGGGTAGAAATTACATTTTAGCGACAGGCTCTATATAGAGCCAAAAATTATATCGACAAATTATTTTAATTGTATGGTCAGACAAACGCCTTTTGGCTATTTTGTACAGTCACCTCTATTGAGGCGCACGATTTTATTATTTATTAATCCGACAATTTTATTATATTTTGACCATATTCCTGACCGATCCCCCCTTTACAGGGATCAGCACATAAATAAATATTTAATTTTAACCTATTTATATAAATCCGACAACAGTTACCTCCATTGAGGCCTACGATTTTATTGATTATTTATTTGACTATATCGCGGACAGATCCCCCCTCTACAGGGATCAGCACATAAATATTTATAATATTATAATTTTATCTAGTTCAATTATTGTTTGATTGTACTCATTTACACACCCCTCCAACATGTTCCTCTCCAGGACCCCAGCCAAAAAACCCTCCACGGGCCCCCACGTCTCTCCGTCGAATGCCGCACTCTCCGTCACCTTCGACAAGGTTGCCTCCCCTCCCAGTGCTTCAACTCAGGCCTCTAGTGTGAGGCGAAGCATTGGAGAGTGGGAAAATGGAAGAGTGGCGGAATCTCGGCCCCTCCCACCAGCTGCCGCCAAATCCCCTAAGAAGGCAGCCCCAACGATGACGGCATCACGTACACGGCGCGCAGCAGCCCAGGCAGATAGCAGGGCTGTAGCGCGCCGAGCCTCCACCGAGACCGCAGGGGCGTCGCCGGAGACGAGCCAGCTGCAACCGAGCAAACCCACCGATCGGGTGACCGAGGCTCGCAACTGCCTTCTGCGCGCGAAGTCGCTCCTCGGCGACTCGCGCAACTTGAGGGCAGACTTGAAGGCCGGGATCACCCAAGCGGTGGAACGGTTGTACCAGCTGGTGAAGGAAGCGGCGGCGGCTGCCGCAAAGGAGAAAGGGGCTGAGACGGCGGAGATGGAGGCCATTAAGGCAACACCTCCGCCAGAGGCACCCCCTAGGAGCTTTCCGGAGGTTGACTCGTTGCTCGCTTCACTAGCGGAGCATAGCGCGCTGGTGAAGGAGAGCAGCGAGAAGACGGAGAAGCTGCGGGAGGCGATGGAGAGGCAGGGGGAAATATTAGAGAGGACGGCCACGTATGCGGACCTGTTAGAGAAACAGTGTAACGCCTTCGGGAGGGCAACATACGCGGGTGCCGTCGCGGTCAGCCAGACCAGGCATCAAGACCTGGAGCGGACCGGACTGCACTCCGTGGTCGTCACCTCGACAGATGACCAAGAGACCGGGGAGAAAGTCTTGGAGAGGGTCAGAAAGGTAGTAGACGCAAAGGAGGGGTGGATACAGGTGGAAAGGGTACGGAAGGCCAAGGATAGAAAAATAATTATGGGATGCAGGACAAAGGAGGACAGGCGGAGGATAAAAGAAAGGCTGGAGGCTGCGGGCGGCCACCTCGTCGTCGAGGAGGTGAAAAACAAGGACCCGCTTCTGATCCTGAGGGACGTATTGAAGGTCCACAGCGATGAGGACATCCTTACGGCCGTCAGGAACCAGAATCGGGAGGTGTTTCATGGCCTCGGAGACGAGGACAACAGGGTCACAGTCCGGTACCGTAAAGGAGCGCGTAACCCCCACAGCAACCACGTGATACTCAGCGTCTCTCCCATTATATGGAAGAGAGCCGTAGACCTGAGTACACTGCGCATAGATCTGCAGAGGGTTCGCGTGGAGGACCAGTCGCCCCTGGTGCAGTGCACTCGATGCCTGGGATACGGGCACGGAAGGCGATTGTGCACGGAACCGGCAGACCTGTGTAGTCACTGTGGCGGCCCGCACCTAAAGGCAGAATGCCCAGATGTGGTGACAGGCGAGACACCGGCATGTAAAAACTGCGTCCAAGCCAAATACGCAGCAACCGGACATAATGCGTTCAGCGGTGAGTGCCCAACCGCAAAAAATGGGACGCTTTGGCACGGGCTTCAGTAGCATACTGCTAAAGTTGTCCCAAGGAGCACTCACCACTACCATCTCGTGCAGGCAAAAACGCGGAACCTTATTGGTGCCTTCCACCCAACAGATGTCGAGGAGGACGGAACCGTTGAACATAGACCAAACGGACTTTTAGGGCAAATAATAAATGTGTTGAGTCATGATGACAACCATGACTCTCCATTTACAAGGCAAAAACTGAAAGACAGTCCCACGATCATCTGCGTACCAAGCCCTGCACAATCCGCACCGTATTTGGCCTTCAGTTGTTCAATATCTGAAAAACATAAATCAAAATTAAACTCAAGTAAAATCATCAAGAGAGGGCAAACATAGATATATATTAAATATATACGCTAATGTTTACACTAAAAAAGTTAAAAAATTTACACAAACCAGACAATTAAATTTAGGTAAATAAATAAACATCCATATTAAAATTGTAAAACCGACATAACGCGGGAATTATATGCAATTGCACCACATTCACTACCGCTAAATTAAAGTAAAAAAATTTTATTGTAAAGTCAATTTATCTAAACCTTCAATTTATCTAATCTATCTAAATCATCATCAATTAGTCAATTATTCAGAAAATATTTATATAGCTTCACAAAAGCCCTGATAACGCCTAGAGCTTCTTTTACATGACATATATCACCATTATACGTGATATATATACCCTTACGTTAAAACCCAAAGTTAAAATACAAAATGTTAAGAAATCCAGAGTAAAACTATACATCACCTTTACCATATAGAGAACATTATCAACCTGCATCCCAAAGGCTCTGGTAATGCTAGAGGTACCCTTCCGCATGGCAGGAGTGTGGTTTTAGCCGGTAAGAGTCCGGCACTACCCAGACTGCACACGTGCAGTCTGGGTGTCCATGAGGATTTCCCACTCCTGCCACAAACAAAAAAAAAAAAAAAAAACTTAAAATACACTCGTCTAGCCCTTTGGTTATGTCAATAAAGATATTTAACAAATTACCTAAATCCATTACAGACGAAAAAAGGACCAGTATATTTATCAATAAATTAAAGCGATTCCTAATAACTAAATGTTATTACACAATTTCAGAATATTTTGAAGATAAGCCCGACAAAACATAAAACATTAAATATACGAAATCTACAAACTAAAAACCAAACAAAATAAAATTTCCTATACCAATACAATAACAAAAAAATAAATATAATAATAATAATATAATTAAGGAATAATAATTAAGCAACATAATAATATTAATATTGTACCAACTTGACAATAAAATATATAAGTAATAAATAATAAACAAATAAATATATTATATATAAAATAATAAAAAATATATGACTATAAATACATAATTACACAGTCATTGTAATCTTAAACTTCATTGACAATCAATTTATTCAAATTGCTGCTAAACCCTCTTCCTCTCTCCTAATTTTTGCTGTGCCCGACAGGGTCCATATTGAACACATAAATTATAATCCACCTGTAAAAAACATTATGGAATGCAATAAAAATATTGAGTATTGAGTATAACTGAACGGGAGCACGATACGTGCACAGTGACCTGTAGCATCCGGGCGACTGAAGGGATGTGGATTAGCCCCTGCCCCGCGTGCGCCCGCGCCCGCCCAGTCCTGCTTCGAACGTGGCATGTGGCACGTGACATGCCGCGTGACCTGTGTTGCGCGTATATGATTGCGGATAGTCTATTTTCTCCGTATACACTTACCTGCGTACTGCCTATGTACTTACCGATGTACTCCTTATGTATTTCTTATGTACTCCTTATGTACTCCTTATGTACTCCTTATGTACTCCTTATGTACTCCTTATGTACTCCTTATGTACTCCTTATGTACTCCTTATGTACTCCTTATGTACTCCTTATGTACTCCTTTTACACTCCTTATGTACTCCTTATGTACTCCTTATGTACTCCTTATGTACTCCTTATGTACTCCTTATGTACTCCTTATGTACTCCTTATGTACTCCTTATGTACTCCTTATGTACTCCTTATGTACTCCTTATGTACTCCTTATGTACTCCTTATGTACTCCTTATGTACTCCTTATGTACTCCTTATGTACTCCTTATGTACTCCTTATGTACTCCTTATGTACTCCTTATGTACTCCTTATGTACTCCTTATGTACTCCTTATGTACTCCTTATGTACTCCTTATGTACTCCTTATGTACTCCTTATGTACTCCTTATGTACTCCTTATGTACTCCTTATGTACTCCTTATGTACTCCTTATGTACTCCTTATGTACTCCTTATGTACTCCTTATGTACTGCTTATGTACTCCTTATGTACTCCTTATGTACTCCTTATTTACTCCTTATGTACTCTTTATTTACTCCTTATCTACTCCTTATGTTCTCCTTATGTACTTACCTATGTTCTCCTTATGTACTCCTTATGTACGGCTTATGTACTCCTTATTTACTTTTTATGTACTACTTGTGTACTGCTTATGTACTAATCTACTTTCTCCGTATGCACTTACCTGCGTACTGCCTATGTACTTACCGATGTACTACTTATGTACTCCTTATGTACTCCTCATGTACTCCTTATGTACTCTGTATGTACTTACTTTTGTTCTCCTTATGTACTCCTTCTGTGCTCTTTATGTACTGCTTATGTACTCCTTATGTACTCCTTATGTACTCCTTATGTACTCCTTATGTAGCCCTTATGTACTCCTTATGTACTTCTTATGTACTCCTTATGTACTCCTTATGTACTCCTTATTTACTCCTTATGTACTCCTTATGTACTCCTCATGTGCTCCTTATGTTCTCTGTATGTACTTAATTATGTTCTCCCTATGTACTCCTTACGTGCTCTTTATGTACTGCTTATGTACTCCTTATGTACTCCTCATGTGCTCCTTATGTTCTCTGTATGTACTTACTTATGTTCTCCTTATGTACTCCTTACGTGCTCTTGTACTGCTTATGTACTCCTTATGTACTGCTTATGTACTCCTTATGTACTCCTTATGTACTCCTTATGTACTCCATATGTACTCCTTATGTACTCCTTATATACTCCTTATGTACTCCTTATATACTCCTTATGTATTCCTTATGTACTCCTTATGTACTTTTTATGTACTCCTTGTGTACGGCTTATGTACTAATCTACTTTCTCCGTATGCACTTACCTGCGTACTGCCTATGTACTTACCGATTTACTCCTTATGTTCTCTGTACGTACTTACTTATGTTCTCCTTATGTACTCCTTATGTGCTCTTTATGTACTCCTTATGTACTCCTTATGTACTTTTTATGTACTGCTTATGTACTCCTTATGTACTGCTTATGTACTCCTCTCTCTTTTTTTCTGCTGTGGGTAGTTGTAAGGTTCACATAAGAAAAAGTCACTATCCTTTTAAAATTTAATTAAAAATAATTCTAATTTAATTTATTATATTTTTATGACATTTTTAATTAACTAATATACTAAACCTGCTGGTAAAGTGTTACCATCACAATATCTCCACAATTTATAATCTACTCATAATTTCAACATGGACTCACTAAAGAACACTTTGACTGAGATCACAGAATTGTTCCATGCGCGGATGTCAGAGTTTGAAGAGGAACTACAGAAAACTCCCTCTGTACCCAGCACCACCTCGAGCTTGGCAACTGAGTTCTCCTTGTTCCGACGTTTCATCACCCAAGCAGTCAGCAGCCTCCAACAGCAAGTTGAAATTCTTGCTCAAAGTGTTGACACTATGGAGATGCGCAGCCGAAGGAAGATCCTCCTGCTTCACGGTGTTACTGAAGAGCAGAAGGAGGACACCGCCAAAGTCATCGCAGAAGTGGTCCGTAATAGGTTGAAGCTGAGTGACTTTCAAGAAACTGACATTAGCCGTTGTCACCGGATGGGTCGAGCAGTACCTAATAAATGCAGACCAATACTCTTCAAGCTTCGAAGTCTTGCTCTCCGAGATAAGATTTGGTTTTCTAAATCAAAATTAAAGGGATCGGGCGTCACGGCATCGGAGTTCCTAACTAAGGGCCGGCATGATGTTCTCCTGGCAGCGAGGGAGAAGTATGGCGTGGCTAAAAGCTGGACCAAGGCTGGCTGTGTCTTTGTTCTCGGGCCAGATGGAAGGCAACATCGCCTTGAATCGCTTGCTGAATTAAGCAAGATTGCACATGATTCTGTTGAGCCTAATACAAAACCGGCCGCTTCAGTGAAGACAACCACGACAACGAAAGCTAAGCGTGCTGCAACATTGAAAAAGTGATGTCACCTCCACTTTCGTTACTCAAGGCAATGTTCGGGTAATTTATTAATTTCGTTCTTTCGTATCCGTATACCGCCACTTTCATATTTTAACTTATTATTTTCCATCACCATCACTTGTAATTTTAATTTTGTTTTTATTTGATTGACATTGACAATACTTAATTTAATTGTCAGTGTTGGTACGTTTGACACTGACATTCCACTAACCACAGACTAATGATTCAATCGTCTAGTCCCTTGAAAGCACTCATTGTAATTTTTTTCATGTCATGTCATAGTATACGTTTCTGGTTTAACGGATATTAGGGTATTATTTACATAATTTTTGTTTTGTTTTTACCCGAACTACGTTTTGGTAATAATCACATATTAGTACAGTTCCAATTAAGTAGATAAAATATTTTAAAGGCTCATGTTAACACAACCGGCAGGTGGGCAATTTTTATTTGTTATTTTAACGCATATATATATGTTTCTATTCTTTTACAAGTGACGACACTAGTTACACAAGTATTCCCTCACTTGCCGACACTCTCACAGCACAGTTCTCCGATGTTCCTAGGAATCTAAACGTTGTTCATATTAATGCTCAGAGTATTCCGGCCCATTTCCCTGATATGCTGGCAAGCTTTGACTGTAAAAACATTCATGCTATTCTCGTTTCCGAGTCATGGCTTAAACCCTGTCTACCTTCATCTAACTATTCTTTACCCGGCTTCCAACTTATCAGAAATGACCGCACGATTGGCGGTGGTGGTGGTGTTGCCATATATCTTCGCACGTATATTCCTTTCTCTATTATCAATGTGTCAGCGCAGCCGCCTCCGTCAAATGGTGGCGAACATATTTTTATTGAAGTTGAATTAAACCACGCCAAAGTTCTTCTCGGTGTATACTACTGTCCCTCCTTACGCGTAAACTTCTTCTCTTCCTTTGAAAACATTTTAGAATTGCTAGTCCCTAATTACAGTCACAGCATAATCATGGGTGACTTTAACACCTGTCTTCTAAAACAAGACTATCGTTCATCTTGTTTGCGTTCTTTATTAGATTCTATTAATCTCACCATTCTTCCGTTAAATGCTACTCACCACTTTCCTAACTCTACTCCTTCACTTCTTGACCTTATTTTTATTTCTTCTCTTGATCACGTTGTCAAACATGGTCAATACTCAGCCGATGCCTTTTCGTATCATGATCTAATCTTCCTTTCTTATAAAATTCGTCCTCCTAAGGCAAAACCTAAAATCCTCATGCAGCGCAACTTTGCCGCAATCAACACAAATGATCTTTGTGAGGATGCCAATGCTATAGACTGGTCTCCACTCCTTACCTCTGCTTCTGTTAATGAACAAGTCGAACTTTTCACGACTATGCTCGTGGATCTGTATGACCGCCATGCACCTGTTCGGGCGGTCAAAGTTAAACATCTACCATCCCCATGGCTTACAGAAGACATAAAAGCGCTGATGCATCGAAAAGCGACAGCAAAATCCAAATACAAGAGTCGAGCGTCGGATTTTAACAGGGAAAAATACGTCTCGATCCGTAATCACTGCAATAAAGTATGTAGGAAAGCTCAACACCAACACATCCATAACTCAGTTCAAAACGGAGATCCAGCAAAAGTCTGGAAATTTCTTAGATCAATGTGAATTGGAAAATCGCGCCAAGAAACTGTCCCTAAAGATTTAGATATCAACTCGCTTAATCTTCATTTTACTGCTTCGTCTAATTTTGATCGGACAACAAAATATAATACCTTGCACTATCTTTCTAATCTTCCAACTCCCAGTTATTCCCCATTTTCGTTTAGTCTATTCTCCGCATGTGATGTTAAAAAGAGTGTAGTATCAATAACTTCCAACGCAGTTGGTAGTGACTGTATCAGCCGTAAAATGATTCTCCCTGTGCTTGACATAATTCTTCCCGTCATCTGTCATATCCTTAACTATTCCATATCCAGCGGCGTCTTTCCATGTGCGTGGAAAGACGCCAAAGTTATCCCACTACCAAAAAAATGTAATCCTGTATCCTTTTCCGAATATCGCCCCATATCCATTTTACCCTTCCTATCTAAAGTTCTGGAACGACTGATTTACGATCAATTGAGTACTTTCCTCTCTAAAAACAATCTTCTCAATTCCTACCAGTCGGGCTTTCGTCCAGGTCACAGCACAACTACAGCTCTTGTGCATATTACGGATGATATCAGGTCAGGCATGGAAATCGGTAATCTTACGGTAATGGCATTACTAGATTTTAGTAATGCTTTTAATGCTGTTGATTTCGATATTTTGCTTGGCATACTACGCTCTCTTAACCTATCTCCATCGGTGATTGACTGGTTTCATAGTTACCTGTTCGGTCGCCGGCAACGTATCTGCATTGAAGAAGCTTCGTCTTCTTGGTGTAATACCTCAGCCGGTGTACCACAGGGTGGCGTTTTATCTCCTCTACTCTTCGCAGTTTTTATAAACTCTATTTCCGAACGATTACTTTCTTCCTACCATCTTTATGCAGATGATTTGCAGATTTACTGTCGAGCTCCTCTCGGGAATTTGTCGCACGCGGTCCATACTGTAAATCAAGATCTGGCTTGTATCTGCAACTGGAGTAAGAAATATGGACTTACGGTCAACCCCACAAAGACGCAGGTTATTGTCGTTGGGAGCTCCAGAACCATCTCCAGGATTGACTGGTCGGCTCTTCCCCAAGTTTCTTTTGACAATATTATTATACCTTTTAGTGATAAAGTTAAGAACTTGGGAGTATTTATTGATCGAAATCTTTCTTGGACGGCTCAGTTACAGGAAGTGAGCCGCAAACTTTTTGCCTCTGCTGCAGGTCTGAAAAGACTACGCAACTTCCTGCCAACTGCGACCAAAGTTGCGCTTGCTCAATCACTTCTTCTTCCCATCCTTGATTATGCTGATGTCAGCTATCTTGACCTTACAGAAGACCAACTTGACAAACTTGAGCGCCTTCAAAACTTTTGCATAAGGTTCATATTTGGTTTACGCAAATATGACCATGTTTCTGTATTTCGTGTTAAGCTCAAGTGGTTACCAATCCGACTTCGCCGGAATGCTCATATTCTTTCACTGCTTTATAATATACTTTTCCTTCCCTCTACCCCCTTATACCTAAAAAAACGTTTTGAGTTTTTATGCGATACCCACACACTATTCTTGAGATCATCGGATAACTTGAAACTTAAAATGCCAATGCATTCCACAACATTTTTTGATAAATCCTTTTCAGTTCAGGCTGCTCGGTTGTGGAATGCGTTGCAAGTATCAATCAGGCGTGCTCAATCACTCCCTGTGTTTAAAAGGTTAGTGAAGGAACATTACTTATCGCTGTAATTTTAATACTTACCTCATCGTCGCAAATTCTATTCAGATCTTGTTGCATATATTTTTAATTTGTTATAGTATAATAGTATGTATTAGTATATATATAAATTTATATATGTATATATATATAGTCATTATTTATCTATGTAGGGATGTGCACCGTGGTCAACCCACAGTTTTAAGTTCATTCGTTTATGTCCATCCTAAGGTTGCCTGGAAGAAATTGCAATTAGCGATAAGGCCACCCATTGTATGTTTTTTTATTGCATCAAGTACTTTAATTGTATCTATTATTATGGTGTACAATAAAGTATATATAAATAAATAAATACTCCTTATGTACTCCTTATGTACTCCATATGTACTCCTTATATACTCCTTATGTACTCCTTATATACTCCTTATGTATTCCTTATGTACTCCTTATGTACTTTTTATGTACTCCTTGTGTACTGCTTATGTACTAATCTAATTTCTCCGTATGCACTTACCTGCGTACTGCCTATGTACTTACCGATGTACTCCTTATGTTCTCTGTATGTACTTACTTGTGTTCTCCTTATGTACTCCTTATGTGCTCTTTATGTACTCCTTATGTACTCCTTATGTACTTTTTATGTACTCCTTATTTACTTCTTATGTACTCCTTATATACTTCTTATGTACTCCTTATGTACTCCTTATAGACTCCTTATGTACTCCTTATGTTTTTCTTATGTTCTCCTTATGTACTCCTTACGTGCTCTTTATGTACTGCTTATGTACTCCTTATGTACTCCTTATGTACTCCTTATGTACTCCTTATGTACTCCTTATGTACTCCTTATGTATTCCTTATGTACTCCTTATGTACTTCTTATGTACTCCTCATGTACTCCTCATGTACTCCTTATGTTTTCTGTATGTACTTAATTATGTTCTCCTTATGTACTCCTTACGTGCTCTTTATGTACTGCTTATGTACTCTTTATGTACTCCTTATGTACTACTTATGTACTCCTTATGTACTCCTTATGTACTCCTTATGTACTCCTTATGTACTCCTTATGTACTTTTTATGTACTCCTTATGTACCCCTTATGTACTCCTTATGTACTCCTTATAAACTTCTTATGTACCCCTTATGTACGCCTTATGTACTCCTTATTTACTTTTAATGTACTACTTGTGTACTGCTTACGTACTGATCTATTTTCTCCGTATGCTCTTACCTGCGTAACTGCCTATGTACTTACCGATGTACTCCTTATGTGTTTGTTATGTACTCCTTATGTTCTCCTTATGTACTCCTGTACTCCTTATGTACTCCTTATGTACTCCTCATGTGCTCCTTATGTTCTCTGTATGTACTTAATTATGTTCTCCTTATGTACTCCTTACGTGCTCTTTATGTACTGCTTATGTACTCCTTATGTTCTCCTTACGGACTCCATATGTACTCCTTATGTACTCCTTATGTACTCCTTATGTACTCCTTATGTACTCCTTATGTACTCCTTATGTACTTCTTATGTACTCCTTATGTACTCCTTGTGTACTCCTTATGTACTCCTTATGTACTCCTTATGTACTCCTTATGTACTCCTTATGTACTTTTTATGTACTCCATGTGTACTGCTTATGTACTAATCTATTTTCTCCGTATGCACTTACCTGCGTACTGCCTATTGACTTACCGAAGTACTTCTTATGTACTTCTTATGTTCTCCTCATGTACTCCTTATGTTCTCTGTATGTACTTACTTATGTTCTCCTTATGTACTCCTTACGTGCTCTTGTACTGCTTATGTACTCCTTATGTACTCCTTATGTACTCCATATGTACTCCTTATGTACTCCTTATATACTCCTTATGTACTCCTTAAGTACTCCTTATGTACTCCTTATGTACTTTTTATGTACTCCTTGTGTACTGCTTATGTACTAATCTACTTTCTCCGTATGCACTTACCTGCGTACTGCCTATGTACTTACCGATGTACTCCTTATGTTCTCTGTATGTACTTACTTATGTTCTCCTTATGTACTCCTTATGTGCTCTTTATGTACTCCTTATGTACTCCTTATGTACTTTTTATGTACTCCTTATGTACTCCTTATGTACTCCTTATTTACTCCTTATGTACTCTTTATGTACTCCTTATCTACTCCTTATGTTCTCCTTATATACTCCTTATGTACTTACCTATGTTCTCCTTATGTACTCCTTATGTACGGCTTATGTACTCCTTATTTACTTTTTATGTACTACTTGTGTACTGCTTATGTACTAATCTACTTTCTCCGTATGCACTTACCTGCGTACTGCCTATGTACTTACCGATGTACTACTTATGTACTCCTTATCTACTCCTCATGTACTCCTTATGTTCTCTGTATGTACTTACTTTTGTTCTCCTTATGTACTCCTTCTGTGCTCTTTATGTACTGCTTATGTACTCCTTATGTACTGCTTATGTACTCCTTATGTACTCCTTATGTACTCCTTATGTACTCCATATGTACTCCTTATGTACTCCTTATGTACTCCTTATGTACTCCTTATGTACTCCTTATATACTCCTTATGTACTCCTTATGTTCTCCTTATGTACTCCTTATGTGCTTTTTATGTACTCCTTATGTACTCCTTATGTACTTTTATGTACTCATTATTTACTTCTTATGTACTCCTTATATACTTCTTATGTACTCCTTATATACTCCTTATAGACTCCTTATGTACTCCTTATGTAATCCTTATGTACTTTTTATGTACTCCTTGTGTACTGCTCATGTACTAATCTATTTTCTCCGTATGCTCTTACCTGCGTACTGCCTATTGACTTACCGATGTACTTCTTATGTACTTCTTATGTACTCCTCATGTACTCCTCATGTACTCCTTATGTTTTCTGTATGTACTTAATTATGTTCTCCTTATGTACTCCTTACGTGCTCTTTATGTACTGCTTATGTACTCTTTATGTACTCCTTATGTACTACTTATGTACTCCTTATGTACTCCTTATGTACTCCTATGTACTCCTTATGTACTCCTTATGTACTCCTTATGTACTCCTTATATACTCCTTATGTACTCCTTATGTATTCCTTATGTACTCCTTATGTACTCCTTATGTGCTTTTTATGTACTCCTTGTGTACTGCTTATGTACTAATCTACTTTCTTCGTATGTACTTACCTGCGTACTGCCTATGTACTTACCGATGTACTCCTTATGTACTCCTTATGTACTCCTTATGTACTGCTTATGTACTCCTTATGTACTCCTTATGTACTCCTTATGTACTCCTTATGTACTCCTTATGTACTCCTTATGTACTCCTTATGTACTGCTTATGTACTCCTTATGTACTCCTTATGTACTCCTTCTGTACTCCTTATGTATTCCTTATGTACTCCTTATGTACTCCTTATGTACTCCTTATATACTCCTTATGTACTCCTTATGTACTTCTTCTGTACTTTTTATGTACTCCTTGTGTACTGCTTATATACTAATCTTTTTTCTCCGTATGCACTTACCTGCGTACTGCCTATGTACTTACTTATGTACTCCTTATGTGTTTCTTATGTACTCCTTATGTACTCCTTATGTACTCCTTATGTACTCCTTATGTACTCCTTATGTACTCCTTATGTACTCCTTATGTACTCCTTATGTACTCCTTATGTACTCCTTATGTACTCCTTATGTACTCCTTATGTACTCCTTATTTACTCCTTATGTACTCCTTATGTACTCCTCATGTGCTCCTTATGTTCTCTGTATGTACTTAATTATGTTCTCCCTATGTACTCCTTATGTACTCCTTATGTACTCCTTATGTACTGCTTATGTACTTCTTATGTACTACTTATGTACTCCTTATGTATTCCTTATGTCTTCCTTATGTTCTCTGTATGTACTTACTTATGTTCTCCTAATGTACTCCTTATGTGCTCTTTATGTACTGCTTATGTACTTCTTATGTACTCCTTATGTACTCCTTATGTACTTCTTATGTACTCCTTATGTACTCCTTATGTACTCCTTATGTACTCCTTATGTACTCCTTATGTACTCCTTATGTACTTCTTATGCACTTTTTATGTACTCCTTATGTACTCCTTATTTACTCCTTATGTACTCCTTATGTATTCCTTATGTACTCCTTATGTACTTCTTATGTACTCCTCATGTACTCCTCATGTACTCCTTATGTTTTCTTTATGTACTTAATTATGTTCTCCTTATGTACTCCTTACGTGCTCTTTATGTACTGCTTATGTACTCTTTATGTATTCCTTATGTACTACTTATGTACTCCTTATGTACTCCTTATGTACTCCTTATGTACTTTTTATGTACTCAATGTGTACTGCTTATGTACTAATCTATTTTCTCCGTATGCACTTACCTGCGTACTGCCTATTGACTTACCGTTGTACTTCTTATGTTCTCTGTATGTACTTACTTATGTTCTCCTTATGTACTCCTTACGTGCTCTTGTACTGTTTATGTACTCCTTATGTACTGCTTATGTACTCCTTATGTACTCCTTATGTACTCCTTATGTACTCCATATGTACTCCTTATGTACTCCTTATGTACTCCTTATGTACTCCTTATATACTCCTTATGTACTCCTTATGTATTCCTTATGTACTCCTTATGTACTCCTTATGTGCTTTTTATGTACTCCTTGTGTACTGCTTATGTACTAATCTACTTTCTCCGTATGTACTTACCTGCGTACTGCCTATGTACTTACCGATGTACTCCTTATGTTCTCTGTATGTACTTACTTATGTTCTCCTTATGTACTCCTTATGTGCTCTTTATGTACTCCTTATGTACTCCTTATGTACTTTTATGTACTCATTATTTACTTCTTATGTACTCCTTATATACTTCTTATGTACTCCTTATGTACTCCTTATAGACTCCTTATGTACTCCTTATGGTAATCCTTATGTACTTTTTATGTACTCCTTGTGTACTGCTCATGTACTAATCTATTTTCTCCGTATGCTCTTACCTGCGTACTGCCTATGTACTTACTTATGTACTCCTTATGTGTTTCTTATGTACTCCTTATGTACTCCTTATGTACTCCTTATGTACTCCTTATGTACTCCTTATGTACTCCTTATGTACTCCTTATGTACTCCTTATGTACTCCTTATGTACTCCTTATTTACTCCTTATGTACTCCTTATGTACTCCTCATGTGCTCCTTATGTTCTCTGTATGTACTTAATTATGTTCTCCCTATGTACACCTTACGTGCTCTTTATGCACTGCTTATGTACTCCTTATGTACTCCTCATGTGCTCCTTATGTTCTCTGTATGTACTTACTTATGTTCTCCTTATGTACTCCTTACGTGCTCTTGTACTGCTTATGTACTCCTTATGTACTGCTTATGTACTCCTTATGTACTCCTTATGTACTCCTTATGTACTCCTTATGTACTGCTTATGTACTCCTTATGTACTCCTTATGTACTCCTTATGTACTCCTTATGTACTCCTTATGTACTCCTTATGTACTCCTTATGTACTCCTTATGTACTGCTTATGTACTCCTTATGTACTCCTTATGTACTCCTTCTGTACTCCTTATGTATTCCTTATGTACTCCTTATGTACTCCTTGTGTTCTCCTTATATACTCCTTATGTACTCCTTATGTACTTCTTCTGTACTTTTTATGTACTCCTTGTGTACTGCTTATATACTTATCTTTTTTCTCCGTATGCACTTACCTGCGTTCTGCCTATGTACTTACTTATGTACTCCTTATGTGTTTCTTATGTACTCCTTATGTACTCCTTATGTACTCCTTATGTACTCCTTATGTACTCCTTATGTACTCCTTATGTACTCCTTATGTACTCCTTATGTACTCCTTATGTACTCCTTATGTACTCCTTATTTACTCCTTATGTACTCCTTATGTACTCCTCATGTGCTCCTTATGTTCTCTGTATGTACTTAATTATGTTCTCCCTATGTACTCCTTATGTACTCCTTATGTACTCCTTATGTACTCCTTATGTACTGCTTATGTACTTCTTATGTACTACTTATGTACTCCTTATGTACTCCTTATGTATTCCTTATGTCTTCCTTATGTTCTCTGTATGTACTTACTTATGTTCTCCTTATGTACTCCTTATGTGCTCTTTATGTACTGCTTATGTACTCCTTATGTACTCCTTATGTACTCCTTATGTACTTCTTATGTACTCCTTATGTACTCCTTATGTACTATTTATGTACTCCTTATGTACTCCTTATGTACTCCTTATGTACTCCTTATGTACTCCTTATGTACTCCTTATGTACTCCTTATGTACTTCTTATGCACTTTTTATGTACTCCTTATGTACTCCTTATTTACTCCTTATGTACTCCTTATGTATTCCTTATGTACTCCTTATGTACTTCTTATGTACTCCTCATGTACTCCTTATGTACTTCTTATGCACTTTTTATGTACTCCTTATGTACTCCTTATTTACTCCTTATGTACTCCTTATGTATTCCTTATGTACTCCTTATGTACTTCTTATGTACTCCTTATGTACTCCTTATGTTCTCCTTATGTACTCCTTACGTGCTCTTTATGTACTGCTTATGTACTCTTTATGTATTCCTTATGTACTACTTATGTACTCCTTATGTACTCCTTATGTACTCCTTATGTACTTTTTATGTACTCAATGTGTACTGCTTATGTACTAATCTATTTTCTCCGTATGCACTTACCTGCGTACTGCCTATTGACTTACCGTTGTACTTCTTATGTACTTCTTATGTTCTCCTCATGTACTCCTTATGTTCTCTGTATGTACTTACTTATGTTCTCCTTATGTACTCCTTACGTGCTCTTGTACTGTTTATGTACTCGTTATGTACTGCTTATGTACTCCTTATGTACTCCTTATGTACTCCTTATGTAATCCATATGTACTCCTTATGTACTCCTTATGTACTCCTTATGTACTCCTTATATACTCCTTATGTACTCCTTATGTATTCCTTATGTACTCCTTATGTACTCCTTATGTGCTTTTTATGTACTCCTTGTGTACTGCTTATGTACTTATCTACTTTCTCCGTATGTACTTACCTGCGAACTGCCTATGTACTTACCGATGTACTCCTTATGTTCTCTGTATGTACTTACTTATGTTCTCCTTATGTACTCCTTATGTGCTCTTTATGTACTCCTTATGTACTCCTTATGTACTTTTATGTACTCATTATTTACTTCTTATGTACTCCTTATATACTTCTTATGTACTCCTTATGTCCTCCTTATAGACTCCTTATGTACTCCTTATGGTAATCCTTATGTACTTTTTATGTACTCCTTGTGTACTGCTCATGTACTAATCTATTTTCTCCGTATGCTCTTACCTGCGTACTGCCTATTGACTTACCGATGTACTTCTTATGTACTGCTTATGTACTCCTCATGTACTCCTCATGTACTCCTTATGTTTTCTGTATGTTCTTAATTATGTTCTCCTTATGTACTCCTTATGTACTTTTTATGTACTCCTTATGTACCACTTATGTACTACTTATGTACTCCTTATGTACTCCTTATATACTTCTTATGTACCCCTTATGTACGCCTTATGTACTCCTTATTTACTTTTAATGTACTACTTGTGTACTGCTTACGTACTGATCTATTTTCTCCGTATGCTCTTACCTGCGTAACTGCCTATGTACTTACCGATGTACTCCTTATGTGTTTCTTATGTACTCCTTATGTTCTCCTTATGTACTCCTGTACTCCTTATGTACTCCTTATGTACTCCTTATGTACTCCTTATGTACTCCTTATGTACTCCTTGTGTTCTCCTTATGTACTCCTCATGTACTCCTTATGTACTCCTTATGTACTCCTTATGTACTCCTTATGTACTCCTTATATACTCCTTATGTACTCCTTATGTACTCCTTATGTACTCCTCATGTGCTCCTTATGTTCTCTGTATGTACTTAATTATGTTCTCCTTATGTACTCCTTACGTGCTCTTTATGTACTGCTTATGTACTCCTTATGTTCTCCTTATGGACTCCATATGTACTCCTTATGTACTCCTTATGTACTCCTTATGTACTCCTTATGTACTCCTTATGTACTCCTTATGTACTCCTTATGTACTCCTTATGTACTCCTTATGTACTCCTTATGTACTCCTTATGTACTCCTTATGTACTCCTTATGTACTCCTTATGTACTCCTTATGTACTCCTTATGTACTCCTTATGTACTCCTTATGTACTCCTTATGTACTCCTTATGTACTCCTTATGTACTCCTTATGTACTCCTTATGTACTCCTTATGTACTCCTTATGTACTCCTTATGTACTCCTTATGTACTCCTTATGTACTCTTTATGTACTCCTTATGTACTTTTTATGTACTCCTTGTGTACTGCTTATGTACTAATCTATTTTCTCCGTATGCACTTACCTGCGTACTGCCTATTGACTTACCGATGTACTTCTTATGTACTTCTTATGTTCTCCTCATGTACTCCTTATGTTCTCTGTATGTACTTACTTATGTTCTCCTTATGTACTCCTTACGTGCTCTTGTACTGCTTATGTACTCCATATGTACTCCTTATGTACTTTTTATGTTCTCCTTATGTACTCCTTACGTGCTCTTGTACTGTTTATGTACTCCTTATGTACTGCTTATGTACTCCTTATGTACTCCTTATGTACTCCTTATGTACTCCATATGTACTCCTTATGTACTCCTTATGTACTCCTTATGTACTCCTTATATACTCCTTATGTACTCCTTATGTATTCCTTATGTACTCCTTATGTACTCCTTATGTGCTTTTTATGTACTCCTTGTGTACTGCTTATGTACTAATCTACTTTCTCCGTATGTACTTACCTGCGTACTGCCTATGTACTTACCGATGTACTCCTTATGTTCTCTGTATGTACTTACTTATGTTCTCCTTATGTACTCCTTATGTGCTCTTTATGTACTCCTTATGTACTCCTTATGTACTTTTATGTACTCATTATTTACTTCTTATGTACTCCTTATATACTTCTTATGTACTCCTTATGTACTCCTTATAGACTCCTTATGTACTCCTTATGGTAATCCTTATGTACTTTTTATGTACTCCTTGTGTACTGCTCATGTACTAATCTATTTTCTCCGTATGCTCTTACCTGCGTACTGCCTATGTACTTACTTATGTACTCCTTATGTGTTTCTTATGTACTCCTTATGTACTCCTTATGTACTCCTTATGTACTCCTTATGTACTCCTTATGTACTCCTTATGTACTCCTTATGTACTCCTTATTTACTCCTTATGTACTCCTTATGTACTCCTCATGTGCTCCTTATGTTCTCTGTATGTACTTAATTATGTTCTCCCTATGTACTCCTTACGTGCTCTTTATGCACTGCTTATGTACTCCTTATGTACTCCTCATGTGCTCCTTATGTTCTCTGTATGTACTTACTTATGTTCTCCTTATGTACTCCTTACGTGCTCTTGTACTGCTTATGTACTCCTTATGTACTGCTTATGTACTCCTTATGTACTCCTTATGTACTCCTTATGTACTCCTTATGTACTGCTTATGTACTCCTTATGTACTCCTTATGTACTCCTTATGTACTCCTTATGTACTCCTTATGTACTCCTTATGTACTCCTTATGTACTCCTTATGTACTGCTTATGTACTCCTTATGTACTCCTTATGTACTCCTTCTGTACTCCTTATGTATTCCTTATGTACTCCTTATGTACTCCTTATGTACTCCTTATATACTCCTTATGTACTCCTTATGTACTCCTTGTGTTCTCCTTATGTACTCCTCATGTACTCCTTATGTACTCCTTATGTACTCCTTATGTACTCCTTATGTACTCCTTATATACTCCTTATGTACTCCTCATGTGCTCCTTATGTTCTCTGTATGTACTTAATTATGTTCTCCTTATGTACTCCTTACGTGCTCTTTATGTACTGCTTATGTACTCCTTATGTTCTCCTTATGGACTCCATATGTACTCCTTATGTACTCCTTATGTACTCCTTATGTACTCCTTATGTACTCCTTATGTACTCCTTATGTACTCCTTATGTACTCCTTATGTACTCCTTATGTACTCCTTATGTACTCCTTATGTACTCCTTATGTACTCCTTATGTACTCCTTATGTACTCCTTATGTACTCCTTATGTACTCCTTATGTACTCCTTATGTACTCCTTATGTACTCCTTATGTACTCCTTATGTACTCCTTATGTACTCCTTATGTACTCCTTATGTACTCTTTATGTACTCCTTATGTACTTTTTATGTACTCCTTGTGTACTGCTTATGTACTAATCTATTTTCTCCGTATGCACTTACCTGCGTACTGCCTATTGACTTACCGATGTACTTCTTATGTACTTCTTATGTTCTCCTCATGTACTCCTTATGTTCTCTGTATGTACTTACTTATGTTCTCCTTATGTACTCCTTACGTGCTCTTGTACTGCTTATGTACTCCATATGTACTCCTTATGTACTTTTTATGTTCTCCTTATGTACTCCTTACGTGCTCTTGTACTGTTTATGTACTCCTTATGTACTGCTTATGTACTCCTTATGTACTCCTTATGTACTCCTTATGTACTCCATATGTACTCCTTATGTACTCCTTATGTACTCCTTATGTACTCCTTATATACTCCTTATGTACTCCTTATGTATTCCTTATGTACTCCTTATGTACTCCTTATGTGCTTTTTATGTACTCCTTGTGTACTGCTTATGTACTAATCTACTTTCTCCGTATGTACTTACCTGCGTACTGCCTATGTACTTACCGATGTACTCCTTATGTTCTCTGTATGTACTTACTTATGTTCTCCTTATGTACTCCTTATGTGCTCTTTATGTACTCCTTATGTACTCCTTATGTACTTTTATGTACTCATTATTTACTTCTTATGTACTCCTTATATACTTCTTATGTACTCCTTATGTACTCCTTATAGACTCCTTATGTACTCCTTATGGTAATCCTTATGTACTTTTTATGTACTCCTTGTGTACTGCTCATGTACTAATCTATTTTCTCCGTATGCTCTTACCTGCGTACTGCCTATGTACTTACTTATGTACTCCTTATGTGTTTCTTATGTACTCCTTATGTACTCCTTATGTACTCCTTATGTACTCCTTATGTACTCCTTATGTACTCCTTATGTTCTCCTTATGTACTCCTTATGTACTCCTTATTTACTCCTTATGTACTCCTTATGTACTCCTCATGTGCTCCTTATGTTCTCTGTATGTACTTAATTATGTTCTCCCTATGTACTCCTTACGTGCTCTTTATGTACTGCTTATGTACTCCTTATGTACTACTTATGTACTCCTTATGTACTCCTTATGTATTCCTTATGTCTTCCTTATGTTCTCTGTATGTACTTACTTATGTTCTCCTTATGTACTCCTTATGTGCTCTTTATGTACTGCTTATGTACTCCTTATGTACTCCTTATGTACTCCTTATGTACTTCTTATGTACTCCTTATGTACTCCTTATGTACTATTTATGTACTCCTTATGTACTCCTTATGTACTCCTTATGTACTCCTTATGTACTCCTTATGTACTCCTTATGTACTCCTTATGTACTTCTTATGCACTTTTTATGTACTCCTTATGTACTCCTTATTTACTCCTTATGTACTCCTTATGTATTCCTTATGTACTCCTTATGTACTTCTTATGTACTCCTCATGTACTCCTTATGTACTTCTTATGCACTTTTTATGTACTCCTTATGTACTCCTTATTTACTCCTTATGTACTCCTTATGTATTCCTTATGTACTCCTTATGTACTTCTTATGTACTCCTTATGTACTCCTTATGTTCTCCTTATGTACTCCTTACGTGCTCTTTATGTACTGCTTATGTACTCTTTATGTATTCCTTATGTACTACTTATGTACTCCTTATGTACTCCTTATGTACTCCTTATGTACTTTTTATGTACTCAATGTGTACTGCTTATGTACTAATCTATTTTCTCCGTATGCACTTACCTGCGTACTGCCTATTGACTTACCGTTGTACTTCTTATGTACTTCTTATGTTCTCCTCATGTACTCCTTATGTTCTCTGTATGTACTTACTTATGTTCTCCTTATGTACTCCTTACGTGCTCTTGTACTGTTTATGTACTCGTTATGTACTGCTTATGTACTCCTTATGTACTCCTTATGTACTCCTTATGTAATCCATATGTACTCCTTATGTACTCCTTATGTACTCCTTATGTACTCCTTATATACTCCTTATGTACTCCTTATGTATTCCTTATGTACTCCTTATGTACTCCTTATGTGCTTTTTATGTACTCCTTGTGTACTGCTTATGTACTTATCTACTTTCTCCGTATGTACTTACCTGCGAACTGCCTATGTACTTACCGATGTACTCCTTATGTTCTCTGTATGTACTTACTTATGTTCTCCTTATGTACTCCTTATGTGCTCTTTATGTACTCCTTATGTACTCCTTATGTACTTTTATGTACTCATTATTTACTTCTTATGTACTCCTTATATACTTCTTATGTACTCCTTATGTACTCCTTATAGACTCCTTATGTACTCCTTATGGTAATCCTTATGTACTTTTTATGTACTCCTTGTGTACTGCTCATGTACTAATCTATTTTCTCCGTATGCTCTTACCTGCGTACTGCCTATTGACTTACCGATGTACTTCTTATGTACTGCTTATGTACTCCTCATGTACTCCTCATGTACTCCTTATGTTTTCTGTATGTTCTTAATTATGTTCTCCTTATGTACTCCTTATGTACTTTTTATGTACTCCTTATGTACCACTTATGTACTACTTATGTACTCCTTATGTACTCCTTATATACTTCTTATGTACCCCTTATGTACGCCTTATGTACTCCTTATTTACTTTTAATGTACTACTTGTGTACTGCTTACGTACTGATCTATTTTCTCCGTATGCTCTTACCTGCGTAACTGCCTATGTACTTACCGATGTACTCCTTATGTGTTTCTTATGTACTCCTTATGTTCTCCTTATGTACTCCTGTACTCCTTATGTACTCCTTATGTACTCCTTATGTACTCCTTATGTACTCCTTATGTACTCCTTGTGTTCTCCTTATGTACTCCTCATGTACTCCTTATGTACTCCTTATGTACTCCTTATGTACTCCTTATGTACTCCTTATATACTCCTTATGTACTCCTTATGTACTCCTTATGTACTCCTCATGTGCTCCTTATGTTCTCTGTATGTACTTAATTATGTTCTCCTTATGTACTCCTTACGTGCTCTTTATGTACTGCTTATGTACTCCTTATGTTCTCCTTATGGACTCCATATGTACTCCTTATGTACTCCTTATGTACTCCTTATGTACTCCTTATGTACTCCTTATGTACTCCTTATGTACTCCTTATGTACTCCTTATGTACTCCTTATGTACTCCTTATGTACTCCTTATGTACTCCTTATGTACTCCTTATGTACTCCTTATGTACTCCTTATGTACTCCTTATGTACTCCTTATGTACTCCTTATGTACTCCTTATGTACTCCTTATGTACTCCTTATGTACTCCTTATGTACTCCTTATGTACTCCTTATGTACTCCTTATGTACTCCTTATGTACTCCTTATGTACTCCTTATGTACTCTTTATGTACTCCTTATGTACTTTTTATGTACTCCTTGTGTACTGCTTATGTACTAATCTATTTTCTCCGTATGCACTTACCTGCGTACTGCCTATTGACTTACCGATGTACTTCTTATGTACTTCTTATGTTCTCCTCATGTACTCCTTATGTTCTCTGTATGTACTTACTTATGTTCTCCTTATGTACTCCTTACGTGCTCTTGTACTGCTTATGTACTCCATATGTACTCCTTATGTACTTTTTATGTTCTCCTTATGTACTCCTTACGTGCTCTTGTACTGTTTATGTACTCCTTATGTACTGCTTATGTACTCCTTATGTACTCCTTATGTACTCCTTATGTACTCCATATGTACTCCTTATGTACTCCTTATGTACTCCTTATGTACTCCTTATATACTCCTTATGTACTCCTTATGTATTCCTTATGTACTCCTTATGTACTCCTTATGTGCTTTTTATGTACTCCTTGTGTACTGCTTATGTACTAATCTACTTTCTCCGTATGTACTTACCTGCGTACTGCCTATGTACTTACCGATGTACTCCTTATGTTCTCTGTATGTACTTACTTATGTTCTCCTTATGTACTCCTTATGTGCTCTTTATGTACTCCTTATGTACTCCTTATGTACTTTTATGTACTCATTATTTACTTCTTATGTACTCCTTATATACTTCTTATGTACTCCTTATGTACTCCTTATAGACTCCTTATGTACTCCTTATGGTAATCCTTATGTACTTTTTATGTACTCCTTGTGTACTGCTCATGTACTAATCTATTTTCTCCGTATGCTCTTACCTGCGTACTGCCTATGTACTTACTTATGTACTCCTTATGTGTTTCTTATGTACTCCTTATGTACTCCTTATGTACTCCTTATGTACTCCTTATGTACTCCTTATGTACTCCTTATGTACTCCTTATGTACTCCTTATTTACTCCTTATGTACTCCTTATGTACTCCTCATGTGCTCCTTATGTTCTCTGTATGTACTTAATTATGTTCTCCCTATGTACTCCTTACGTGCTCTTTATGCACTGCTTATGTACTCCTTATGTACTCCTCATGTGCTCCTTATGTTCTCTGTATGTACTTACTTATGTTCTCCTTATGTACTCCTTACGTGCTCTTGTACTGCTTATGTACTCCTTATGTACTGCTTATGTACTCCTTATGTACTCCTTATGTACTCCTTATGTACTCCTTATGTACTGCTTATGTACTCCTTATGTACTCCTTATGTACTCCTTATGTACTCCTTATGTACTCCTTATGTACTCCTTATGTACTCCTTATGTACTCCTTATGTACTGCTTATGTACTCCTTATGTACTCCTTATGTACTCCTTCTGTACTCCTTATGTATTCCTTATGTACTCCTTATGTACTCCTTATGTACTCCTTATATACTCCTTATGTACTCCTTATGTACTCCTTGTGTTCTCCTTATGTACTCCTCATGTACTCCTTATGTACTCCTTATGTACTCCTTATGTACTCCTTATGTACTCCTTATATACTCCTTATGTACTCCTCATGTGCTCCTTATGTTCTCTGTATGTACTTAATTATGTTCTCCTTATGTACTCCTTACGTGCTCTTTATGTACTGCTTATGTACTCCTTATGTTCTCCTTATGGACTCCATATGTACTCCTTATGTACTCCTTATGTACTCCTTATGTACTCCTTATGTACTCCTTATGTACTCCTTATGTACTCCTTATGTACTCCTTATGTACTCCTTATGTACTCCTTATGTACTCCTTATGTACTCCTTATGTACTCCTTATGTACTCCTTATGTACTCCTTATGTACTCCTTATGTACTCCTTATGTACTCCTTATGTACTCCTTATGTACTCCTTATGTACTCCTTATGTACTCCTTATGTACTCCTTATGTACTCCTTATGTACTCTTTATGTACTCCTTATGTACTTTTTATGTACTCCTTGTGTACTGCTTATGTACTAATCTATTTTCTCCGTATGCACTTACCTGCGTACTGCCTATTGACTTACCGATGTACTTCTTATGTACTTCTTATGTTCTCCTCATGTACTCCTTATGTTCTCTGTATGTACTTACTTATGTTCTCCTTATGTACTCCTTACGTGCTCTTGTACTGCTTATGTACTCCATATGTACTCCTTATGTACTTTTTATGTTCTCCTTATGTACTCCTTACGTGCTCTTGTACTGTTTATGTACTCCTTATGTACTGCTTATGTACTCCTTATGTACTCCTTATGTACTCCTTATGTACTCCATATGTACTCCTTATGTACTCCTTATGTACTCCTTATGTACTCCTTATATACTCCTTATGTACTCCTTATGTATTCCTTATGTACTCCTTATGTACTCCTTATGTGCTTTTTATGTACTCCTTGTGTACTGCTTATGTACTAATCTACTTTCTCCGTATGTACTTACCTGCGTACTGCCTATGTACTTACCGATGTACTCCTTATGTTCTCTGTATGTACTTACTTATGTTCTCCTTATGTACTCCTTATGTGCTCTTTATGTACTCCTTATGTACTCCTTATGTACTTTTATGTACTCATTATTTACTTCTTATGTACTCCTTATATACTTCTTATGTACTCCTTATGTACTCCTTATAGACTCCTTATGTACTCCTTATGGTAATCCTTATGTACTTTTTATGTACTCCTTGTGTACTGCTCATGTACTAATCTATTTTCTCCGTATGCTCTTACCTGCGTACTGCCTATGTACTTACTTATGTACTCCTTATGTGTTTCTTATGTACTCCTTATGTACTCCTTATGTACTCCTTATGTACTCCTTATGTACTCCTTATGTACTCCTTATGTTCTCCTTATGTACTCCTTATGTACTCCTTATTTACTCCTTATGTACTCCTTATGTACTCCTCATGTGCTCCTTATGTTCTCTGTATGTACTTAATTATGTTCTCCCTATGTACTCCTTACGTGCTCTTTATGCACTGCTTATGTACTCCTTATGTACTCCTCATGTGCTCCTTATGTTCTCTGTATGTACTTACTTATGTTCTCCTTATGTACTCCTTACGTGCTCTTGTACTGCTTATGTACTCCTTATGTACTGCTTATGTACTCCTTATGTACTCCTTATGTACTCCTTATGTACTCCTTATGTACTCCTTATGTACTGCTTATGTACTCCTTATGTACTCCTTATGTACTCCTTATGTACTCCTTATGTACTCCTTATGTACTCCTTATGTACTCCTTATGTACTCCTTATGTACTGCTTATGTACTCCTTATGTACTCCTTATGTACTCCTTATGTACTCCTTCTGTACTCCTTATGTATTCCTTATGTACTCCTTATGTACTCCTTATGTACTCCTTATATACTCCTTATGTACTCCTTATGTACTTCTTCTGTACTTTTTATGTACTCCTTGTGTACTGCTTATATACTTATCTTTTTTCTCCGTATGCACTTACCTGCGTTCTGCCTATGTACTTACTTATGTACTCCTTATGTGTTTCTTATGTACTCCTTATGTACTCCTTATGTACTCCTTATGTACTCCTTATGTACTCCTTATGTACTCCTTATGTACTCCTTATGTACTCCTTATGTACTCCTTATTTACTCCTTATGTACTCCTTATGTACTCCTCATGTGCTCCTTATGTTCTCTGTATGTACTTAATTATGTTCTCCCTATGTACTCCTTATGTACTCCTTATGTACTCCTTATGTACTCCTTATGTACTGCTTATGTACTTCTTATGTACTACTTATGTACTCCTTATGTACTCCTTATGTATTCCTTATGTCTTCCTTATGTTCTCTGTATGTACTTACTTATGTTCTCCTTATGTACTCCTTATGTGCTCTTTATGTACTGCTTATGTACTCCTTATGTACTCCTTATGTACTCCTTATGTACTTCTTATGTACTCCTTATGTACTCCTTATGTACTCCTTATGTACTCCTTATGTACTCCTTATGTACTCCTTATGTACTCCTTATGTACTCCTTATGTACTCCTTATGTACTCCTTATGTACTTCTTATGCACTTTTTATGTACTCCTTATGTACTCCTTATTTACTCCTTATGTACTCCTTATGTATTCCTTATGTACTCCTTATGTACTTCTTATGTACTCCTCATGTACTCCTTATGTACTTCTTATGTACTCCTTATTTACTCCTTATGTACTCCTTATGTATTCCTTATGTACTCCTTATGTACTTCTTATGTACTCCTTATGTACTCCTTATGTTCTCCTTATGTACTCCTTATGTGCTCTTTATGTACTGCTTATGTACTCTTTATGTATTCCTTATGTACTACTTATGTACTACTTATGTACTCCTTATGTACTCCTTATGTACTCCTTATGTACTTTTTATGTACTCAATGTGTACTGCTTATGTACTAATCTATTTTCTCCGTATGCACTTACCTGCGTACTGCCTATTGACTTACCGTTGTACTTCTTATGTACTTCTTATGTTCTCCTCATGTACTCCTTATGTTCTCTGTATGTACTTACTTATGTTCTCCTTATGTACTCCTTACGTGCTCTTGTACTGTTTATGTACTCGTTATGTACTGCTTATGTACTCCTTATGTACTCCTTATGTACTCCTTATGTAATCCATATGTACTCCTTATGTACTCCTTATGTACTCCTTATGTACTCCTTATATACTCCTTATGTACTCCTTATGTATTCCTTATGTACTCCTTATGTACTCCTTATGTGCTTTTTATGTACTCCTTGTGTACTGCTTATGTACTTATCTACTTTCTCCGTATGTACTTACCTGCGTACTGCCTATGTACTTACCGATGTACTCCTTATGTTCTCTGTATGTACTTACTTATGTTCTCCTTATGTACTCCTTATGTGCTCTTTATGTACTCCTTATGTACTCCTTATGTACTTTTATGTACTCATTATTTACTTCTTATGTACTCCTTATATACTTCTTATGTACTCCTTATGTACTCCTTATAGACTCCTTATGTACTCCTTATGGTAATCCTTATGTACTTTTTATGTACTCCTTGTGTACTGCTCATGTACTAATCTATTTTCTCCGTATGCTCTTACCTGCGTACTGCCTATTGACTTACCGATGTACTTCTTATGTACTGCTTATGTACTCCTCATGTACTCCTCATGTACTCCTTATGTTTTCTGTATGTTCTTAATTATGTTCTCCTTATGTACTCCTTATGTACTTTTTATGTACTCCTTATGTACCACTTATGTACTACTTATGTACTCCTTATGTACTCCTTATATACTTCTTATGTACCCCTTATGTACGCCTTATGTACTCCTTATTTACTTTTAATGTACTACTTGTGTACTGCTTACGTACTGATCTATTTTCTCCGTATGCTCTTACCTGCGTAACTGCCTATGTACTTACCGATGTACTCCTTATGTGTTTCTTATGTACTCCTTATGTTCTCCTTATGTACTCCTGTACTCCTTATGTACTCCTTATGTACTCCTTATGTACTCCTTATGTACTCCTTATGTACTCCTTATGTACTCCTTGTGTTCTCCTTATGTACTCCTTATGTACTCCTTATGTACTCCTCATGTGCTCCTTATGTTCTCTGTATGTACTTAATTATGTTCTCCTTATGTACTCCTTACGTGCTCTTTATGTACTGCTTATGTACTCCTTATGTTCTCCTTATGGACTCCATATGTACTCCTTATGTACACCTTATGTACTCCTTATGTACTCCTTATGTACTCCTTATGTACTCCTTATGTACTCCTTATGTACTCCTTATGTACTCCTTATGTACTCCTTATGTACTCCTTATGTACTCCTTATGTACTCCTTATGTACTCCTTATGTACTCCTTATGTACTCCTTATGTACTCCTTATGTACTCCTTATGTACTCCTTATGTACTCCTTATGTACTCCTTATGTACTCCTTATGTACTCTTTATGTACTCCTTATGTACTTTTTATGTACTCCTTGTGTACTGCTTATGTACTAATCTATTTTCTCCGTATGCACTTACCTGCGTACTGCCTATTGACTTACCGATGTACTTCTTATGTACTTCTTATGTTCTCCTCATGTACTCCTTATGTTCTCTGTATGTACTTACTTATGTTCTCCTTATGTACTCCTTACGTGCTCTTGTACTGCTTATGTACTCCATATGTACTCCTTATGTACTTTTTATGTACTCCTTATGTACTCCTCATGTGCTCCTTATGTTCTCTGTATGTACTTAATTATGTTCTCCTTATGTACTCCTTACGTGCTCTTTATGTACTTCTTATGTACTCCTTATGTACTCCTTATAGACTCCTTATGTACTCCTTATGTAATTCTTATGTACTTTTTATGTACTCCTTGTGTACTGCTTATGTACTAATCTATTTTCTCCGTATGCACTTACCTGCGTACTGCCTATTGACTTACCGATGTACTTCTTATGTACTTCTTATGTACTTCTTATGTTCTCCTCATGTACTCCTTATGTTCTCTGTATGTACTTACTTATGTTCTCCTTATGTACTCCTCATGTGCTCCTTATGTTCTCTGTATGTACTTAATTATGTTCTCCTTATGTACTCCTTACGTGCTCTTTATGTACTCCTTATGTACTCCTTATGGACTCCATATGTACTCCTTATGTACTCCTTATGTACTCCTTATGTACTCCTTATGTACTCCTTATGTACTCCTTATGTACTCCTTATGTACTCCTTATGTACTCCTTATGTACTCCTTATGTACTCCTTATGTACTCCTTATGTACTCCTTATGTACTCCTTATGTACTCCTTATGTACTCCTTATGTACTCCTTATGTACTCCTTATGTACTCCTTATGTACTCCTTATGTACTCCTTATGTACTCCTTATGTACTCCTTATGTACTCCTTATGTACTCCTTATGTACTCCTTATGTACTCCTTATGTACTCCTTATGTACTCCTTATGTACTCCTTATATATTCCTTATGTACTCCTTATGTACTCCTAATGTACTCCTTATGTACTCCTTATGTACTCCTTATGTACTCCTTATGTACTCCTTATGTACTCCTTTTACACTCCTTATGTTCTCCTTATGTTCTCCTTATGTACTCCTTATATACTTCTTATGTACTCCTTATGTACTCCTTATGTACTTTTTATGTACTCCTTGTGTACTGCTTATGTACTAATATACTTTCTCCGTATGCACTTACCTGCGTACTGCCTATGTACTTACCGATGTACTCCTTATGTTCTCTGTATGTACTTACTTGTGTTCTCCTTATGTACTCCTTATGTGCTCTTTATGTACTCCTTATGTACTCCTTATGTACTCCTTATGTACTCCTTATGTGCTCTTTATGTACTCCTTATGTACTCCTTATGTACTCCTTATGTACTCCTTATGTACTCCTTATGTACTCCTTATGTACTCCTTATGTACTCCTTATGTACTCCTTATGTACTCCTTATGTACTCCTTATGTACTCCTTATATATTCCTTATGTACTCCTTATGTACTCCTAATGTACTCCTTATGTACTCCTTATGTACTCCTTATGTACTCCTTATGTACTCCTTATGTACTCCTTATGTACTCCTTTTACACTCCTTATGTTCTCCTTATGTACTCCTTATGTACTCCTTATATACTTCTTATGTACTCCTTATGTACTCCTTATGTACTTTTTATGTACTCCTTGTGTACTGCTTATGTACTAATCTACTTTCTCCGTATGCACTTACCTGCGTACTGCCTATGTACTTACCGATGTACTCCTTATGTTCTCTGTATGTACTTACTTGTGTTCTCCTTATGTACTCCTTATGTGCTCTTTATGTACTCCTTATGTACTCCTTATGTACTCCTTATGTACTCCTTATGTGCTCTTTATGTACTCCTTATGTACTCCTTATGTACTCCTTATGTACTCCTTACGTGCTCTTTATGTACTCCTTATGTACTCCTTATGGACTCCATATGTACTCCTTATGTACTCCTTATGTACTCCTTATGTACTCCTTATGTACTCCTTATGTACTCCTTATGTACTCCTTATGTACTCCTTATGTACTCCTTATGTACTCCTTATGTACTCCTTATGTACTCCTTATGTCCTCCCTGAAGACTGCTCCACATACCTTAACGATTCTAAACATTACATAAAGATTCTCCAACAGAACATCCGCAGCTTGAACTGCAACTTCAACGAGCTATTTGTTCTATTTAAAAGGCTGGAGTTGTCCTGTGACTTCATTATCCTCTCAGAATGTTGGCTATCGCGGGTTGTTAGCATACCTATAATGCAGGGATACACGTCTTACAAAACGAACGACTACTATAACCAGAACGATGGTGTTGTCGTTTATGCAAACAGTAATTTAGAATATACTGTTGAAGAACCTAGTCTATTGGAAGCTAATTGTCTGACAATTAAAATAAAATCGAATACAGTAATTATAGCCATTTACAGACCACCTAGCTTTAAATTCCTGGATACTTTTCTAACTTCTTTACACACGCTATTAGAGGGTCTCTCAACATTCAAAAATATCGTCTTGGTGGGTGACATTAATATCGACCTTATTGGAAACGGCCCTGACACTTCTGCATATCTAGATATGCTAAGCTTTCACGGACTTCTTCCTGCTATTGATGCCACCACCAGAGGCAAAGCATGCTTAGATCATGTAATATTAAAAACTAAATCAAGTGCGTTCACATTTCCTCTAGGGACCAGTATTACTGATCATGAATCAATATTATTCTGTTTGAAATCCAAAGTAACAAATAAATCTACAAAATTAAAAATACTACATAAAATCGACATGGACAAAATAAAATCTGAATGTAGTCATCAAACGTTCAACGAAGTCTACCAGGAAACAAACCTAAATAATGCTACGAACAAATTCATTCATATTATTCAACAGTTAATCTCAAAAAATACACTGAAACGATTAATTCCCAGAAGTAAATTCATAATCAAACCCTGGATAACTATAGGTATTCTACGTTGTATTCGTACCAGAGACAGGATGCACAAAAAATTAAAAACTAATATAAATGATGTCATCTTAAAAATATCATACGTACGATATCGAAACTTCTGTAATAACTTATTAAAAAAACTTAAAAGACAATACGAAAGGGATCAACTAGTTATGTCAAGGAACAACTCGAAAAAGCTATGGTCAACTATCAAAACAATCACCAATAATAATAATAAAAAAACATTACCATTACAACTACTGACAACTGAAAATACCCCTAAGGATGCGATAAATAAATGTAACGAATATTTCTCTAGCATTGGTAAACAACTTTCAGATAGAATTCCAACTCATATTCCTGACTTTAAGAAGACTGCTATACCTCCAGTCAATTCGTTTGTTTTATTACCTACTGATGTTGACGAAGTTAAAAGATGTATTCTACAACTGAAAAGTGACTGTGCTCCTGGATGGGATGAAATTAGTGCTGAGGTCTTAAAACTTCTCTCTGCAACCATAACTCCCGTCTTAACAAATTTAATTAATCGTTGTTTTCTTTCTGGAGTATTTCCGACGGCCCTGAAAAAAGCTCTAGTGCTACCAATACATAAGGCGGGAGACAGAAGCAGCGTCAGTAATTATAGGCCCATTGCTATATTGACTACACTATCTAAGTTATTTGAACGCCTTATTAACAAGAGACTCACTAAATACCTTGAACAGTACCGTTTACTTTCCAACGCACAATATGGTTTTAGATCAGGGCGCTCAACTAATGATACAGTACGTGACTTGGTCAACTTCGTAGTGAATAAATTGGACAATAAAAATAAGTGTTTAACAATATTTCTAGACCTCGCGAAGGCCTTTGACGCTGTTTCTGTTCCTCGCCTTGTGCAAAAACTTGAAGACCTGGGCATCAGAGGTATCCCACTGGCATTATTAAAGGATTACCTAAAAAATAGAACACAATGCGTAAAAATTAGTAATCACATAAGTGAAGAACTGCCGGTTGAATTCGGAGTGCCTCAGGGCAGTATTTTAGGACCCAGCCTGTTTCTCTGCTACATAAATGAGCTTTGTAACCTCAACATTAAAAACTGTCGCATCTCTGCTTATGCAGATGACACCGCGTTAACCTTTTTTGCAAACACTACTGATGAACTTTTTGATATTGCTCAAAATGGATTTAATACTGTATGTCACTGGCTGTCTTCTAATCTCCTAACCATAAATGAAACTAAAACAAATTACCTACTTTTTTCAATCCAGAATCGACTGCAAGCAATAAATTCCTCACGCGCTATTTTTGCTCATAGATGTAATTTTCCCCCTATGCCCAACTGTAAGTGCCCCACTATTAGTCCCACTAAATGTATCAAATACCTAGGAATCGAAATCGATGCTAATTTGACCTTTGAAAACCATATAAAATCGCTTTCCAAAAGAATACGCAAACTTACATACATTTTTAAGGACCTTCGTGAGGTAGCAGAGAAACAGACATTGAAGATGGTTTATGAGGCCTTGGTACAATCTATCCTATCCTATTGCATCACCACATGGGGTGGAGCTTGTAAATCTAAATTGATAACCCTCGAAAGAACTCAGAGGATGATACTAAAAGTGAGTCATTCGAAATCTCGATTATACCCCACTTCAAAACTTTATGAAGAAACTCGAGTGTTAACTGTACGCCAACTTTACATAATGCTAACCGTACTCCTCAAACATAGTAATATTCCTGAAGCAAGAAAAAATCGCATAGCCCAGACTAGAAGGAATTTCGCAGTCTGTGAGCCTACTATCGTTAACACTGCTTTCGCTCAAAGATTCTTTCTATACCGAGGAGACATGCTCTATAATAAGATAAATAAAATACTCACCATGGCGAATTCCCTAAAAATTGAGTGTAAAAAGAAACTCAAGGAATGGTTACTAGACTTGGACTATACTGATACTGAAAAAATCATTGAACTCGTAACTTAGCTGGAAACATAATATACAAACTGTCACGCGCACCCACACGCACGCACACACGCACACACACACACACACAGGCGCGCACGCACGCACGCACACGCAAACACACACATACACATACAAACACAAAACACACAACGCACACACATACAAATCAGACACGCAATGATTACCTGACAATTTTTGACATTAGAGTTTTGGGGGGCCTGGAGTGCTAAAATACAGGCCTAGGCTTAGTTTAGACTCCAGATCTCCCACAAATTACAGATCAAACTTGTCATGTTTTCTTAATGTTCAAAATAAGTACCTACTACCTAGACCTACCAATTATAAAACTTTTCTCAATTTTGTATCCCTAATATTGTAATTTGTGGAGATGAAATAAACGCATTTTTTATTTATTTTATTTATTATTTATGTACTCCTTATGTACTCCTTATGTACTCCTTATGTACTCCTTATGTACTCCTTATTTACTCCTTATGTACTCCTTATGTACTCCTTATGTACTCCTTATGTACTCCTTATGTACTCCTTATGTACTCCTTATGTACTCCTTATGTACTCTTTATGTACTCTTTATGTACTCCTTATGTACTCCTTATGTACTCCTTATATACTTCTTATGTACTTCTTATGTACTCCTTATGTACTCCTTATGTACTCCTTATGTACTCCTTATGTACTCCTTATTTACTCCTTATGTACTCCTATTGTACTGCTTATGTACTAATCAATTTTTTCCTTATGTACTTACCTACGTACTGCTTATGTTCTCTGTATGTACTTACTTATGTTCTCCTTATGTACTCCTTATGTGCTCTTTATGTACTCCTTATGTACTCCTTATGTACTTTTTATGTACTCCTTATTTACTTCTTATGTACTCCTTATATACTTCTTATGTACTCCTTATAGACTCCTTATGTACTCCTTATGTAATCCTTATGTACTTTTTATGTACTCCTTGTGTACTGCTTATGTACTAATCTATTTTCTCCGTATGCTCTTACCTGCGTACTGCCTATTGACTTACCGATGTACTTCTTATGTACTTCTTATGTACTCCTCATGTACTCCTCATGTACTCCTTATGTTTTCTGTATGTTCTTAATTATGTTCTCCTTATGTACTCCTTATGTACTTTTTATGTACTCCTTATGTACCACTTATGTACTCCTTATGTACTCCTTATGTACTCCTTATATACTTCTTATGTACCCCTTATGTACGCCTTATGTACTCCTTATTTACTTTTAATGTACTACTTGTGTACTGCTTACGTACTGATCTATTTTCTCCGTATGCTCTTACCTGCGTAACTGCCTATGTACTTACCGATGTACTCCTTATGTGTTTCTTATGTACTCCTTATGTTCTCCTTATGTACTCCTGTACTCCTTATGTACTCCTTATGTACTCCTTATGTACTCCTTATGTACTCCTTATGTACTCCTTGTGTTCTCCTTATGTACTCCTTATGTACTCCTCATGTACTCCTTATGTACTCCTTATGTACTCCTTATGTACTCCTTATGTACTCCTTATATACTCTTTATGTACTCCTTATGTACTCCTTATGTACTCCTCATGTGCTCCTTATGTTCTCTGTATGTACTTAATTATGTTCTCCTTATGTACTCCTTACGTGCTCTTTATGTACTGCTTATGTACTCCTTATGTTCTCCTTACGGACTCCATATGTACTCCTTATGTACTCCTTATGTACTCCTTATGTACTCCTTATGTACTCCTTATGTACTCCTTATGTACTCCTTATGTACTCCTTATGTACTCCTTATGTACTCCTTATGTACTCCTTATGTACTCCTTATGTACTCCTTATGTACTCCTTATGTACTCCTTATGTACTCCTTATGTACTCCTTATGTACTCCTTATGTACTCCTTATGTACTCCTTATGTACTCCTTATGTACTCCTTATGTACTCTTTATGTACTCCTTATGTACTTTTTATGTACTCCTTGTGTACTGCTTATGTACTAATCTATTTTCTCCGTGTGCACTTACCTGCGTACTGCCTATTGACTTACCGATGTACTTCGTATGTACTTCTTATGTTCTCCTCATGTACTCCTTATGTTCTCTGTATGTACTTACTTATGTTCTCCTTACGTGCTCTTGTACTGCTTATGTACTCCATATGTACTCCTTATGTACTTTTTATGTACTCCTTATGTACTCCTCATGTGCTTCTTATGTTCTCTGTATGTACTTAATTATGTTCTCCTTATGTACTCCTTACGTGCTCTTTATGTACTTCTTATGTACTCCTTATGTACTCCTTATAGACTCCTTATGTACTCCTTATGTAATTCTTATGTACTTTTTATGTACTCCTTGTGTACTGCTTATGTACTAATCTATTTTCTCCGTATGCACTTACCTGCGTACTGCCTATTGACTTACCGATGTACTTCTTATGTACTTCTTATGTACTTCTTATGTTCTCCTCATGTACTCCTTATGTTCTCTGTATGTACTTACTTATGTTCTCCTTATGTACTCCTCATGTGCTCCTTATGTTCTCTGTATGTACTTAATTATGTTCTCCTTATGTACTCCTTACGTGCTCTTTATGTACTCCTTATGTACTCCTTATGGACTCCATATGTACTCCTTATGTACTCCTTATGTACTCCTTATGTACTCCTTATGTACTCCTTATGTACTCCTTATGTACTCCTTATGTACTCCTTATTTACTCCTTATGTACTCCTATTGTACTGCTTATGTACTAATCAATTTTTTCCTTATGTACTTACCTACGTACTGCTTATGTTCTCTGTATGTACTTACTTATGTTCTCCTTATGTACTCCTTATGTGCTCTTTATGTACTCCTTATGTACTCCTTATGTACTCCTTATGTACTCCTTATGTGCTCTTTATGTACTCCTTATGTACTCCTTATGTACTCCTTATGTACTCCTTATGTACTCCTTATGTACTCCTTATGTACTCCTTATGTACTCCTTATGTACTCCTTGTGTACTGCTTATGTACTAATCTATTTTCTCCGTATGCTCTTACCTGCGTACTGCCTATTGACTTACCGATGTACTTCTTATGTACTTCTTATGTACTCCTCATGTACTCCTCATGTACTCCTTATGTTTTCTGTATGTTCTTAATTATGTTCTCCTTATGTACTCCTTATGTACTTTTTATGTACTCCTTATGTACCACTTATGTACCACTTATGTACTCCTTATGTACTCCTTATGTACTCCTTATATACTTCTTATGTACCCCTTATGTACGCCTTATGTACTCCTTATTTACTTTTAATGTACTACTTGTGTACTGCTTACGTACTGATCTATTTTCTCCGTATGCTCTTACCTGCGTAACTGCCTATGTACTTACCGATGTACTCCTTATGTGTTTCTTATGTACTCCTTATGTTCTCCTTATGTACTCCTGTACTCCTTATGTACTCCTTATGTACTCCTTATGTACTCCTTATGTACTCCTTATGTACTCCTTATGTACTCCTTATGTACTCCTTATGTACTCCTTGTGTTCTCCTTATGTACTCCTTATGTACTCCTCATGTACTCCTTATGTACTCCTTATGTACTCCTTATGTACTCCTTATATACTCCTTATGTACTCCTTATGTACTCCTTATGTACTCCTCATGTGCTCCTTATGTTCTCTGTATGTACTTAATTATGTTCTCCTTATGTACTCCTTACGTGCTCTTTATGTACTGCTTATGTACTCCTTATGTTCTCCTTATGGACTCCATATGTACTCCTTATGTACTCCTTATGTACTCCTTATGTACTCCTTATGTACTCCTTATGTACTCCTTATGTACTCCTTATGTACTCCTTATGTACTCCTTATGTACTCCTTATGTACTCCTTATGTACTCCTTATGTACTCCTTATGTACTCCTTATGTACTCCTTATGTACTCCTTATGTACTCCTTATGTACTCCTTATGTACTCCTTATGTACTCCTTATGTACTCCTTATGTACTCCTTATGTACTCCTTATGTACTAATCTATTTTCTCCGTATGCACTTACCTGCGTACTGCCTATTGACTTACCGATGTACTTTTTATGTACTCCTTATGTACTCCTCATGTGCTCCTTATGTTCTCTGTATGTACTTAATTATGTTCTCCTTATGTACTCCTTACGTGCTCTTTATGTACTTCTTATGTACTCCTTATGTACTCCTTATGTACTCCTTATGTACTCTTTATGTACTCCTTATGTACTTTTTATGTACTCCTTGTGTACTGCTTATGTACTAATCTATTTTCTCCGTATGCACTTACCTGCGTACTGCCTATTGACTTACCGATGTACTTCTTATGTACTTCTTATGTTCTCCTCATGTACTCCTTATGTTCTCTGTATGTACTTACTTATGTTCTCCTTATGTACTCCTTACGTGCTCTTGTACTGCTTATGTACTCCATATGTACTCCTTATGTACTTTTTATGTACTCCTTATGTACTCCTCATGTGCTCCTTATGTTCTCTGTATGTACTTAATTATGTTCTCCTTATGTACTCCTTACGTGCTCTTTATGTACTTCTTATGTACTCCTTATGTACTCCTTATAGACTCCTTATGTACTCCTTATGTAATTCTTATGTACTTTTTATGTACTCCTTGTGTACTGCTTATGTACTAATCTATTTTCTCCGTATGCACTTACCTGCGTACTGCCTATTGACTTACCGATGTACTTCTTATGTACTTCTTATGTACTTCTTATGTTCTCCTCATGTACTCCTTATGTTCTCTGTATGTACTTACTTATGTTCTCCTTATGTACTCCTCATGTGCTCCTTATGTTCTCTGTATGTACTTAATTATGTTCTCCTTATGTACTCCTTACGTGCTCTTTATGTACTCCTTATGTACTCCTTATGGACTCCATATGTACTCCTTATGTACTCCTTATGTACTCCTTATGTACTCCTTATGTACTCCTTATGTACTCCTTATGTACTCCTTATGTACTCCTTATGTACTCCTTATGTACTCCTTATGTACTCCTTATGTACTCCTTATGTACTCCTTATGTACTCCTTATGTACTCCTTATGTACTCCTTATGTACTCCTTATGTACTCCTTATGTACTCCTTATGTACTCCTTATGTACTCCTTATGTACTCCTTATGTACTCCTTATGTACTCCTTATGTACTCCTTATGTACTCCTTATGTACTCCTTATGTACTCCTTATGTACTCTTTATGTACTCTTTATGTACTCCTTATGTACTCCTTATGTACTCCTTATTTACTCCTTATGTACTCCTATTGTACTGCTTATGTACTAATCAATTTTTTCCTTATGTACTTACCTACGTACTGCTTATGTACTTACCGATGTACTGTTTATGTAAGGAGTACATAAGGAGAACTGATTTCGATGTCTCAGAGCTTCAGAGAGAGTCAGTAATAATAAAATTAATGCTCACTGATCATTAGACATGCGAAAATCATGACCAGATCCATATCGAGCGCACAGTTAATAAAAAAATACCTAATAGGCCAATAAAATATGATCTCTAGGTGTGCAACGTGTCAGTGAATTTTATTTCGACGTTCGCACGTGCTTCGACCAACGCAATTTGTAAGAGTTTTAAATATTCACGTGTAACGCGGCGTACGCTTAATACATTCCTCATTTACATAATGTAATATTTTCACGAAGCACCACCGAAATGTACAACAAAGTTCTTATTTTTTTTTTACAGTAGGCAAAAGTAATTCTGTTATGCGAAGTCGCTTAAATACGTTCTCTTAACGTTACGTAGTTACATTATAATTATTTGACTCTGTTTATTCAGGACTGGAATTATTTATATTTTTTTTTATTCTAACATAGCGTTGAAAATAGGAATCAGCATTTTGTGGTCATAATAGGCGTAGTGCCGTACAGCTTCATTAAAAAAAAATACCTGTATACTGCTCTTAACCACAATAGTTTAAATTGTAGGTTCTTATGATTTCGTTGAAGGGATTTAGCGATTGGGCCTGACTATAGCCTGACACAACAGGGAAGAGGCGAATATGATCTTGAGTGACATTCGTAGCAGCGCTACGAATTTTGCTACGATACAGCTACGACGTATAGAACAGAATAGAATATAGCTACGTGCTACGCATTCTCTTAGTGAAGCGCAGTCAGAGCTAGGGAATAATTACGTTTTACGTTACAGAAAATGAAACACATGTTTGTGTTACATTTAATAGAGAATAATAATCAAATATATTTTCAATTGTCTACTACTTTATTGGAAATGGTTGTAATGAATAATATACTATAATTATGTACAGCCAAACTGTAAAATTTTCACAATTGAAAATGAACCTTATCGTTTTGTATTAAAGTTTAAAATCTATCAAAGAAATTTGACACATTGGACTACATTGATGTGCTGGCCTCTGTACTTGTTTGTTTATATTAAAACACCCACCCTGGCTTTGCAAAGGTGCGATGTATTTATAAAATGTATGATCATACACATATACTTTTCGGAAGAAATTCTAAAGAAAGTGAAAACCGCTTCAAAATTAATTACGTAGTTCAGAAGAAGTTAACCGATAAACAGACAGACAGACGGGGACAGCGACTTTGCTTAATACTACCCGAAATTTGGGATTCTATTTGCATAAATTTTATTCCAAAAACGATAGAGAACAGTTCTAAACAAACCCATGTCCTTTGCGACCGCATTGTATGCGTATTAATACGAAGCGGTCCATTAAGGAAAGTGCGGTACTATGCGCTGAATGCACTGTAAAGCGGGCCATACAACCGCAGACGTATCGCAGGTGCACTGCAATCGTCAACGGATCTTACGACGTGCGACCGTCGTAACGTGAATGGGACCTATTACTTCGTATCTTTATTGGTCTCGCATAAAGTCGATTCTCTTAGTATGTTGTATGCTTCTATAAATGCCTGAGTGCAGCTTTATCGGACGCTACTAAGTAAAATGTCTTGGTTTAAAATTTCAAATGGGTTTTGCTAAAGATATTATTTTATTTGGCTTTATTGGTCCAGTGATCACAAGTATTGCAACTGCACTTAAGTTTTATGTAACTAAAAAAATAATTTAAAATAAAACTACTTTTTACGGATTTTATCGCGTTATATTGATATTATTAAACCCGACGTTTCGGACCCTTTAGAGCGTCCATGGTCACGGGTAGACTGTCTCTACCCTCTCTATGTCTCTATCTGAGTCTAAGTCCGAAACGTCCGAAACGTCGGGATTAATAATATCAATATAACGCGATAAAATAAGTAAAAAGTAGTTTTATTTCAATGTATAATATTCGCGTAAATGTCAGAAATCAATATAATTATAAAAATACTATTCATATTAGGTAAAACGAATAATAACCAAGTTTTTATTTTTGAGTAACTAGCATTTCAGTTTCCGAGATATTAAAGTTATTAGTGACCCGTTTTCAACGCTATAGAGTGTATTTGAGTCTGTTTGATGGCATCGGTATATTAATCCGAGATATTTTCCTGTATCATGAATGCATTTTTATTTTTAGAAAATTAAATATAATGTAAACTCATTGCACCGGTCTCTTTGGTTAAATTCCAACTCGTACTTAACCATTATTGTAGTCATCTCATTTCCCTTGCATTGGATTCAAGACCGGATTAGTGGGGATCACCTCCTCACCGTCTTAATATTCTGGGTATTACTAGTTATTACTACTCGCACCGAGGTAAAAACCCAGACTATTATTCAAGAATTCTAATAACCCTTTCGGATCTCTGAAGATGAAAACGGGGATTTAGGTATAATAAATTGTGACGTAGCTATATTGCACCGGAGATAATTATCTGACGTCAAATATACTTATCCGAAACGAAGTTACACAGAGTCGAAAATTTCCTGAATAGCTTCAAGAAAAGGAATACACAGTTTTGCCCTAGTTTGTTTGATTTTGCTCGACTTGGTTGGGGCATTGCCGTACTTCCATGTACTAGTAAAACAATGATGACATTCAGGAGGTAGAACTTTGTTGAGTTTGCCTAGGTCGGTACAGTCAACAATATAAATATACGGATAGTGAACGAAATCTGTATCTTTACCTAGATTGCGATATCGATAACTTACGCCAAAGAGTTTGGTATAAAGCAGCTTGTCATACATACGTATGACAAGCTGATAAATTAGTACACAGTCAAATCAAACACCGATGTATTGATTTCTGACATTTACGCGAATATTATACATTAAAATAAAACTACTTTTTACGGATTTTATTGCATTATATTGATATTATTAATCCCGACGTTTCGGACCCTTTATAACATCCTTGGTCACGGGTAGTTTATTTCAACAAACATAGATGTTTAATTAGCTGCATGTGTAACTAACTATTTTGTCGACCGTACCATTGCATTGGTAAATATATTGCCGCTAAGCAATAACGTGTTAACATTATTATGTTCTTGTTTGAAGGTTAATGTAGCCATTGAAATCACTGGACACAGTTATGATGAGACTTAAACTTGAGGTCTTAAGATTCCTCGCGCAAGTGATTGACAGCAGGTTTTTTTTATTATAATAAATGAGCTCGTGGAAAATTACGAAAGGATTGTCTATTTTATTTAAAAAAATTGCTGCGTGTCTGATGCTGATTGTGTTTTTTTTACATTGTTAACTTAAATGCGCTTGATCCAGATTTAGTCTGAAGATTTAAAGTACAAACAGGACTAAATATATAGTACGAATTTCACGTAAATATTTTTTCGATATTTGGTTCTAATGTGTAGAGGCCAGCACATCAAGCTACCACAAATCTGTCAAAATTTTGTTATTTATTTTAAATTTAAAATCAAAACAATAAGGTTTATTCAATTGAGAAAATTTGACAGTTTTGGATAGCTTAACCTGCTGGCGTCCGTACACACGACGATATAAAACTGTTATGCACCAGTTTTGTAATGTAGGTGGGAACTAGTCAGGTAGATCATTAGATCCTAACAATCATCCTGGGATTTTAAAACGGAACGGAAACCTAGCATGCTAAATTAAAAATTGTATTCTTAACCTTTTTAACCTTGGGTTAGTGGTGAGTCGTCGACGATTTTCCCGTCGACGCAACGAGACTGTTTACCGTCGACGATAAACTAGTTGAAAAAACAGTCTAATTTTCGACTAGATTACGTCGTGGACTAGATGTGTTCGACGTTCACTCAACGACAACTGACTGCACGAACGAACGTGTCAACGCAAGTTTGCGTGTCTTCTTCTTCGCGTTCATCGTCGACTGGTCGACGTCGTCAACCAGTTTATGTATGAGCCTTCGACTAGTTTATCCGTTCACGGCGATAAACAGTCTAAAAAAACAGTTCGTTCATTCAACGCTCACCACTACCTTCGGTATTTTCTCCCTTAATAATTGATTATCACTCGCTTAAACTTAACGGTGAAGGAAAACACCGTGAGGAAACCTGCATGCCTTAGAGATTATTCACGACGTTGTGTGAAGTCAGCCAACCCGCACCAGGCCTCTCTTAATCTTAGAGGAGAACCACGCCAGTGGGACAGTATATTGGTTGACGATGATGGTTTTCTCCCTTTAATTTCCATGACAACAGAGGAAACCGAAACGGAAGAAAAGATTTGATTTTTGGCGCATAAATCTAGATTACCTATTTTCACTTTCAATTGTACAGTGTAGGACATAAATCGCGACCCAGCTCAGAGTAGCCCACTTTTATTTTACAGGCGTAAACCGGGCCGATTGTAAACATAATGCCCCTACCATAAATAATAGGGCATTAAATTCGCTCGGCCTAAGCGGTACGCTTTGGGTGCTGTTGCCACCTGAACCAATTATGTGCTATTACGGTTTGTTCTGCGTACTTAGCAGTTGATTAGTCATATCCGATATTTAGAAGTCTGATATAACTTTCTTTCATCATGTAAATAACATAAAATCACGCTTGCATTCACTGAAGGGTTAGGAAAAAGTAGTGATGTAGAATCACAGTTCGTAGGTATGTTTTATGGGGGTTATCAAAGGGGGGCGAGTCTATTGCCATTGAACGGGCACAACTTGAAACTTTGAGCTGCTACTGATTTTTAATTCCATAGAAATCCAATAACACTTCGCTCGATCTGAGAACCGACACAGGAAGTCACGGTTCACCTACAGGGAAAAGTGAAAAGTGTTTATTCCGTAAATAGGTTTACAAAAAAATATGGTAAACTGAATTCCCACATTAGGTCTTGAGATACGCGCTCTTTCTGTATATCTGGTATATAATAACATAACAAAATAAATAAAAAAAAAACAGAACCGTACAGACAAATCTTAAGGAATGAAGTATGTGTGTATGTATGCTACCGTGGGAGAGCCATGCTTTGGCACGAATGGGCCGGCTCGACCGGACTTGATACCACGGCCTCACAGAAAACCGGCGTGAAATAACGTTTTCGTTGTGTTTCGTCGAGTGAGTGAGGATACCGGACGCCCAAACCCCTTAAAAGGGCGGCAACGCACCTGAAACTCCTCTGGTGTTGCGGGTGTCCATGGGCGGCGGTAATCGCTTACCATCAGGTGATCCGTCTGCTCGTTTGCCCACCCTATCACATAAAAAAAAAAAAAAAATGTGCGTGTATGCATGTGTGCATGGGTATAATAAATATTTTATACAACTTGCGTATTTTTTTAATTATCATTATATTTACTTTATTTCTCCAATTCAAAATGCGAATGCTACAAACCTCACGATTTCCATTTACCATGGCTCCTTAGCTGTTTGAATAGCTAAAAATAAATTGGTATTTCAATTCCAGTATCGGCTTCGTTAAATCAGCCGGTTGATTTCGAGTTAGCACTTAAAGAAATTAGTAGCAATTTGTAGCTGCCAGCGACCGTAACTTTCCGAAGTTTAGCGCAAAATTTGTCAGTGCATTAATTTGTTTTACGATGGAGTAACTTATAGACTTCGTGATTATGAACTGAACGTTGCCGGCTTAATTTAAAATTATAATTTATTTCTGAAGAGGTTACGTACTTACTTCTAGCTATTTTTTTTCCTTTTTAAAAAACGGTACTGATTAATTACAAGTACCATTTGGGAATTAATACTGTGCGACGTGGCATTTTAAAATCAATATATTTACACCCCATTATTACCCCTACTCGAAATTTTATAGGTGGAATTCGAACCTGCTACACTTAGCTTAACGATAGTGGTGCGTTGCCTATTGACGAGGTGACAATGACGTGTCTTGGAGTTGAAAGACAGGATTTAAGATGGAGGGGTCCAGTGATTACACCGGATCACAGCCCATCTGAGTTAAGACGAATGTGGTTAGGATTCCCATGAACCCAACCACAAGGATAAATCAAGGTAATACGTCTAATAAATTAAACATTAGCCTACCGAATTAAACACTAACCAATTCTTATATCTTATAGAGAAGCTCTTATATCTTTTTAGAATGTTTTTAAAAAGATATAAGGTCTTCTCTGTAAGATTTCTCTATCTAAATCACCCCCTACAAAACCATCTTGGGAAGTAAATAACAAATTGCCCGAGCGCAGTCTCAAAACCCAAGTAAACCAATGAAAAATGCCAACCATATCCCCAACCCCACTATCACATGTACATTCTATAAATATCATGTAGGTAACTATTTATAAAGAGGGTAAGTGGGGTGCGTCATAAGAATAAACGAGCCACATTAGGGCCACACGTTGCGGCCACATTGCGACCCATTTTATAAAAATGTACCAGGCACTGCGTGTACGAACAATGCCGAAGGTGTGTTTAAATTTGGAATGTTCTGTCGGCGTATTTAGGAGTATAATGAGGTGTGTTGCCAAAGGAAAACGTGAGGAAATCTCAGTGGAAAACAAAATTTTGAGACAATGTCATTAATATAGAAGAATTTGTTGAGCGATTTCTTCTTTCCCGTTTCTTGAACTACATTTATATCCAAAAAACGTTGATTAGATTTGAATTTTCGAACTTCCCAACATCTCAGATAAGAGAGGTTAGGCCTTAGAAGGGTTATAAGATGAAACCGAAGAAGATATACTGTCGTGCCGAATGTCGCTAATCCCGTGGTCGTGACTACAGAACAAATGAAGGCAAGTGTAAAACACACTTGACTTACCTCGCATCCGACATACCTTACCGCCTCCCCAGATAGCAGACGAATCATGAGGATTTCCAAATCCCAAAAAAAGGGATGTCACACGATGTCTTTTTTCACTGTTGATGTAAAATTCTATTTCGCAAGTTCAGAAGTGCGTATTACAATATAGGTATAGTTTGAAATAAAACTACTTTTTACGGATTTTATCGCGTATATTGATATTATTAATCCCGACGTTTCGGACCCTTTACAGCATCCATGGTCACGGGTAGACTGAGTCACTACACTCAGTCTACCCGTGACCATGGGCCGCTGTTTAGTTTTATTTCAATGTATAATATTTGCGTAAATGTCAGAAATCAATATATAGGTATAGTTGGTAATAATTTTCATAATCAGCTCTGATAAAGACCACTTTATACTGGCGAACGCTACCAAACTAGGTATTCCTAGAACGCTCCGATATTATTAACCTCTACACCAGCCAATCAGATTAGTGGTCGCTGTGTATTGGCATAGGACGCTGCTTAGCTTGATATAATCCTTTAGTTGCCATTTACGATAGCTACGGAGTGACAGTCAAGTTGAAATTGAATTTTATTTGCTACCTTCTAATCGCGGCTAAGTTTGCGCAACGATTCAATTACATTCCAGTTCTTATTAAGTTTCTCAATAATAAATAATAAAAAAGTATTTATTTTCCACCACAAAATAAAGAGAAGGTACAGTAGAGAACAGAATGAAGAATGGCATTAGACAATAATGATTTATCTGTGGTGGACTGGAGCCTAAACTAGGGAAGCCCTGTATGTAGTGCGGCTAACTGTAAAGTCCTGAATTTGATTCCCACGTCGATTAAAGTTTTGTGATGTTTTTGTATGAAATTCTTAAGTTAGGTCCAGTTTTCTAGGTTCCTCTGAGACATGCTAAATAATACGTAAGTTATAATTTAGGCTAACAACCAAAAATTATCCTATAGCGAGCTTTTAAATTAAGAAATAACATTTATTAGAGAAGAAACAGACGGGCGTCACTCACATCAATACATACATGACAAAAACACACACACACATACACGAACACAACTCGCGGTGTGTCACATGGTCTTTGAGTCGATCAATCTCAACCAAAGACATTTAAATATTACTAGCAATAAATGGGACATGACGATAAAAATCGTTATCCATTACCTATTTCCAATAGGAAACAAATGAGCTGCTTAAGTCGCTTTTTCTCTGTCATAGGCTGCCAGAATGATAAAACATAACACATAATTTTTGTATGAAAGTGTTCCGCTATTATAACCCTTTTTAAAACTCTTTCGTCACAACCGACAGCTTGAAATTTTAAAAGGTTCAAATTATTTATGCATGCATCAGTCTAGTAGTTCTATCAAACTGTGTACTGTACGTGTCTCTTCACAGAATGAGTCAAATTAGGGCATGGTCCATTGCGCTTGTTATCGTGCAATGCGTTTCATCTCAAATATTTCATTGAAAATATGCTACTGTGAGAGATCGTGTGTTCGATTTCCTGTTCGAACCTTGAAAGTGTTATGGGGATACTCTAAGTACCTAGCAATTTTAAGTTTTGATTTGTGCTCTGTTAATAGCAATAGGCTTGCTCCTATTGCATGGCACTTAAAACGAACTATAAATTATGCAGTACACATTTATGTAAATAATATTTATTTTGCAAATAGATCTTTCAAAGACACTTTTACAAGTCAATTTTTTTACAAACTTTTTTAAGCTAGATTGCTCCGGCATTTCCTAACTGACGTCCTCTGAGAAGAAACGCCGAAACAAACTCAGAGAATCATAGTCTCTTTTAAAGTCCAGACATAGAATAGTAACAAATATGTGTCTTACAATGTGGGGCAAAGTCTGAAATGGCCTATTGAAGAAAGCCATAGCGGCTTTGAGTAAACCAGTCCCAGCTGACGGCACGCATGCATCAGTCAATGTAGAGCTCAACCGTAATTTAGGGACCTCAATTTTATCAATATAGTAAACACACAATGGAATAGGAAAACATTACAAAACCACGTCAAGGTATTTTTTGCGTGAAATTGTGAGCACCAAACAACGTATATTCTTTTTTGAATCCCTGGATAACTCTTTTAGGGCCCAGTAAACAAATAAAATATTTAAAAATCCATTTGTAAATGGACTGAAATGTTTCTGGGAGCAAGGCACGTACCGAAGGCCAGTGAGTTGGGTCCGTGTTATTAACTGAATTCTAGAAATATTTTCCACGTAAATGTTCCGCATCGTCATTCAAACAATGCTTCGCTATTATTTGGTTGTTGAATTACTTAAGTTACTGGCTCATGACAGACCTCAACTTTCCAGAACCTATGGCTTGCGGGCGGCTGAATTGGGTATTCCAGCGCCCGACCAGGTAATGGCTCCAGTAGGCAACCCGCATTTTTTACCAAGCGCGTGTCTTCGAATCCCTCGCGGATTGAAGGTATCGAGCGACTACTGGACCACAGACAGTTATGCAGCATGGATCCCATGATTCATGAAATTCGTTACGATCATGGCCATAGGGCCCCATGAATATGGGACAAGTGCGGTTTTTAGTCGGTACGAGTCCGATATATCCTCACCAAAAAGCAGATGATTAAGGATTTTCCATATGAGAAAAAAAAGGTTACTGCCAAATTTTTTTTTTTATCATATGCAAGTAATACATATTCACAAACTTTTCATCGCCAAACTGCTAAACAGTTTGTAGGCGTTCTGCTCTTTTACAATTTTAAACTTACACTACCTAATAAACACATCATCTTATCTTATTTTTATTACAAATCATAATAGTTTATTAAAGTTATACTTTTTTTTATTAAAGTTTATTAATAAAAAAAAGTGATTAAGAGGTCATAAGTTCCTTAATTAATCTATTGTTTGAAAATGCGTCTGTTGAATAGGTAGGCACAGACTTCAATGTATGCAATTATGTACGTTTTTATTGCATTTGTTTGCGAATTATATTATTTATCTCTTATTTTAAGAACGTAAATAATTTTGAATGTGTAACAAAATATCCCCGGCGGCTTTTTTTATTGAGAGTACTGGACCAGAGCCCTCTTCGCTGGACCTAGGACTACAACTTCTACCCAACGGAGTTGATTTTAGAACATAGTGTACTGTGGGGTAGCGACTCATTCACTGATACTTAAAAAAATAAATTAAACAGTGGGCCAACAATAGTTCAATTGAAGAAATATGAAACAGGAAATCGCAAACTCAAATACTGCTAAGTTTTATACTGCTAAGCGGTACACAATATTATCATACACTAAACACTTGACTCCAGCAAACCCTGTAAGAAACCTCTCATACATTTTAAATAAGAATTACCCGGCCAAGTGAAGGAGACACTGGCGGCAAGTTACCCACTGGCGTCTAACCATTACTCCGAGAAATGCCAATTTAAACTTGTAACGAGGTTTCCCGCGAGTGGCTGCGGAACGAAATTAAAAACTCGACTAAGCCAACGCTCGAATGGCTTCGGTGACTGGATGGGCGGCTGTAACAGGCCTAACTTCTATCCTCACTTTGTTACGTACTTCCCTCACGGCAATTTTCAGCCTTTTCAGCGGGAGATCACGGAGCAAAAACGGTGCCAGCTAGTTTTGGGTCGTACATAATGCCCGGTTAGTAGTAAACTTTCTATGGATTAAAATGAAGAGTGATATTAAAATTTTATAGCTCGTCTTCAGGATCGAATATCTGCGATATTGGTGAAATGCTTTGTGGTGCTGTCGTAAAGTGGATAGTAAGGGCAACGTATGAGGTAGATTTCAGTTGGCTATGAAGGTATTATGTAGTTTATACAAGGTATACAAACATAAAAGACATTTAAAATAGCCTTATTATTATTGCAGTTAACATTGTTTTAGGGTTGATATGAAAAGTCAATCCCCATGACCAGCGCTGGTCCGTCCTAGGTACTCCTACCACAGTCCTGGTATGTGTACGTATATTTTTTTAAATTGTTTTTTTTTTACATTCATTTGATAATTCTTAAAAACATAATATAGCATACTAGCCTGTATTCCCTGAAAGGTCAGGTAGAGGTGCATCTATATACAACCACAGTTCGCTGGTATGCTTAGGTTCCATGTAACCTTATTACATGGGACGTAAAAGTACCGGCGAACTGTGAATGAGCCTATTGACTTTAATCGGGCACAAATCCAAACTCTGAGCTGTTACTGAGAATGAGTGAAAAACCCAATAACACTGCTTGATCTAATAACTTGTTATATCTAAATCGAAATTGTTAGGTGTGTAAATTATAATATAATATTTTGATATAATTTTTAGACAAGTCTGTCAAGTCCAGCTACTCTTCGCCTCTAAGTATTACTAACTTCACAACGTAAACAAACTATTAATACAGACTTCGGTATCCAAAACATTCTAGTAACATTGCAAATGAAGCTTAAAATGCACCGCCATCAGCTAAAACATTTTAAAGTAGCGTAGTTCAAACTTGTTCTACACTTGGCCACGTAAATACTACCGAATAAGTTTCTAAAACTGCGACCAGACAGATGTCAGTTTAAAAACAAAGTTCAAGACGGTACAGCATGTTGCAAAACAATCCAGATGCTAAGACAGCGCGGTACGTGATCGGAATCCGCGAACATCACCAATAGATGTGTATGAAAGCAGTTATTGAATATTAAACTCACGAAATAGGGTATTAGGGGTCGACAAAGTTAAGAGTGTACCATTAAATTTTTTGCCATTCGACTTTTTTTATTTTGTATGCGTAGGTCTACTTTTATAGAGTTGAGTTTGTGTCGCAGATTTTAGTAATATTACCTTTTTGTTAACTTTAGGTTCGCTATTCAGTATTCTTATATTTTTCTTGCCTGAAAGCATATATTCCATCAAATCGGCTATTGAATTATGATAGGAATTTATCTTATAAATAATGGCATCCGCTCGGTGTAAAATATTGATATTCAACCGTATTTGGTCGAACTGAAAGCCAGCCACAATAAGGATAGGATAATAATGATAATTTAGCATGATGCCAGGTGGAGTGATGACTTGCGGCTCACGACTGACAGTGACTGGACGAGGCGAGTCAAAGATCGGACTGCCGCATCTAATTGGAAAGGCCTTTTTTGGAATACAGAAAATTCTCTTGGATCATCTGCCACATGGCGAGGCGATATATTGGACTCGATTCAACTTAAGAACGCACTTGCCTTCCCTTGCTTTATAGTAACGGTTATCGGATCCGTGACATTTGTCATGACCATGGCGATAACGCCAACCCATAATATCAACACTGTCGCTGGTTGGTCTCCTGTCAGAATGAGAAGAATTAGGCTGTATCTTTTTTTATTTTTTAGCATTTTCCTTGCTAAGATTTTTCTTTTCCTTCGCTAAGCAACTTTAATTACGCTGTAGTCCAATACGCCTAATACGGGTTCGCAGACTTGATACGCCTTCAAGAATTTTCTCAAGCATGCAGGTTTCCTCGCGATGTTTTTCTTCATCGTTCATACGCACATGATTTGTTTGTTAGCAAAAGCTAAAATGGACAAAGTCGTTGACATACGTTTGCATCAACGATAGTTTTTATCTATACTACTTACTTTATCTAAGTGGTATGGTTTGAAGTACACAACGAGGTCACTTTACATAATTAACCTACCACCTATGTACTTAAAAAATAAAAGTTTCCGGACATAAGGATTTTCTCCTGTATCTAGGATGTGTTTACAAACACCCAAACCTGTAGATCATACAAATATTTTGTTCCTAGCAAGAATCCAACTCACAGCCTCAGCTTCAGATCGAGCTTCAAGCACAACGCAAACGTGTAGTAAAAAAAGTAGGAATAAATTAAAGATTATCGCTTAAGCAATATTCTAGGGCTATAACATATTATATCCAATCGCTATCTAATTCGAAGCCACCCGTAAAACCAACATAAAACACACGTCCGAAGACACAACATTAGTTTGTGTAACTCAAAAGGGTCGCTCCTTATGTCCGGCGAGCGTGTGTTCGCAAGGAAGATGGTTGGCGTACGTGTCCGGCATTCTGTCCGGCTGTCTGGGTTTAACCTTAACGGTTTTAGATCAGCCTGTATTCTTGGAGTGTGACGAGAAACATAACTGTGTTGGAACGTTATGAATTTCGATGTGTAGGCAATTTTTCTTGTATTCAATTTTACGGACGATTGGTTTGTTTTATGTGAATAGGTTTTAGAGATGGGACATTTTAAATGTACCACTGTTATTCTTAATTCAAAATTTAATGCAATGATCTTCAACCCGTCATCCGTCATTAAGACCTCTTTGTTTGAATATTGAATAATAATAATTTAATATATTCTTCTTTGACAAAAGAAAAAGTATATTATTGGTGTTATATCCACTGTCTTGTATAGTACAGGTTTACAACTTAGTTTTGGTGATGTGTAAAATGTCCCAAATACTGAATTATTTAATTATTATTATATTATACTAGCGACCCGCCCCCGCTTCGCACGGATGCAATGTACTAATAAAATACATGTATTATACATAAAAACCTTCCTCTTCAATTACTCTATCTATTAAAAAAAACGCATCCGCTGCGTAGTTTTAAAGATTTAAGCATACATAGGGATATAGGGACAGAGAAAACGACTTTGTTTTATACTATGTAGTGATGATATAGCAAACTCCCGCCACAAAATGTCACAAAATCTATAGACATTATTTTATATTGATTAAAAAAATATATTAAAATAATTGAATCACCAACCTTACCCAACAATAGATTTTTTAATTTAGATAATTTAGCAGCTTATAGATTCGTAAAAAAAAAACAACAAAAAGCATTTAAATACAACCTCAAGCAAACACAGTAAATTTGTTCATGAAAAGCTGCAACACCAAACTATTAATAATTTTCCTTGCAACATTACGGTAGTAAAGTCACACTGCAAATTTTCACACTATCGAAACATTTTCGAGTACATTGCTCTGTTTATCGGATCTCGTCATGCAAAACACGGAACTGGAGGGGAAACGCTCAACGTCGCCGTGCATAAAGTCAATCTTGATAATGCGGGTGGTAGTGTAGTGCTAAATTAAAATTGGTGTAATGAATGTTGGCTGGTAATATTATGGGACAATTACACAAACTAGTTAGAGTTGCTACTTTTACAAAATCTTTAACAACCAAGTCACTCATGCTCCTCCCCTTTGACTCCCAACTGTGGGGTCGGCTTCCAGTCTAACCGGATACGGCTGAACATCAGTATTTTACAAGAAGCGAGTGCCATCAGACCTCCGCAACCCAATTTTTGGGTAATACCGCTATTCTGTAGATAGAAGGGTTGTCAGGCTTTTTGGGCTTCTGACTACCACTAATGATTATCATAGTGACGACCTCTGTGGTCTAGCGGTCGTAGGTTCGATTCCCACAGGACACAAATAATTGTGTGGGTAAAACATGAGTATTTGTGTTTGTCTGGGTATTTCTTATGTATTATAAGTATGTATTTACAAAAAAAAGTATATAAGTATTATATCCATTTTAAAGTTATTTATTATATCCATTGTCTAGTACCCATAGTACAAGCTCTGCTTAGTTTGGGACTAGATGGTGCTGTGTAAAATGTCCCAAAAATATTATATATTGCATCGCATGACATTGGGACCGACGCCATTCCATACTCTCCGAGACATGGAGTGGTCTCGATATGAAGTTGTTTAGGATGGTCATCCATCTAGTCACTGACCGCGGCAAGCGCAGTTAACGTTATAGATTGGTAGATCAGCGTAATTATTACTTAGCCACGAGCCCCTCTTAATGATATTCTGTTTCTAGTAAATAAGTACACTGAAACTATGAAAATCCTAAGTGAAGTTTTATTTCTGTTTAATTTCTCCATCAAAGAACACACAAAACGAAAAAAAAGTATGGTGAAGCGGAGCAACAAAACACAAGATGCATTCCGCATTTTTACGGACAAGGGAAAATAATAAAAAGGAGATTTAATGCAAAGCAGGCAGGCGACGAACGGGACTGGATGCAATCAACATCTCATTAGCGGACTTCTTAATTCCCGTGTCTCCCGGGACTCCCACTGATTTCTTCGATAAATCGTTTATTACAGTTCCCGTTTTTTTTTCCCTTCCCTACCGCTCTTGTCTCGCGAATATCAGCGTTATCCGATCGGTGATTATGTTAAAAAATTGAACGAATTTAGATTGGATTCGATAGAAAGTAAATTGGGGACCGGAGGAAAAAGTTTAATGAACTCACGCTTCACGAGTTTGAAAAATTCCGTTTTGTCTGATATTTTTTATGAGGACATAGTTGTCAGAGTTAAATGGGAACATTTTGTAATTTTACCATCACGCTTGTTATTTCAGAAGGGGTACGCAGAGGTGCACTTGCGTCAACCACATAACTCATTTGGGGCGAGACTATTGCTATTATTTGGGCATAAATTCAAACTCCGAGCTGTTACTAGGAATGTCTTAATTGAAATAGTTAATAACACTTTGTTTAACCTAGGAATCCAATCCTGGATACACTCAGAAGCCACTTTACCAATAAGGCGGTACCAACAAATATTACTAATGATTACAAATAGTATTTATTATTAATTAAGGCCCATTTGACATTGATTCCGTAAAGTACTGTTTATAATACTTAAAATCAACATGGCAACATTACGACGCGGGTACCAGGCGTGCAGAACCAGTGCGGAGTAATTTAATGAGTTGACCCGTTAATTGGCGAACAGCTGGTTCCTACGGCCAATGTTTAAATTAACTGCCTTTTGTGTAGGGCTGTTGCGTTTTGTCGATTCTAAAACATCGCCTTACATTATCATCATTTGTAGGAATTAAACCAAATATCGTAACGATAGACTTGTTGTCAGGCTATTTAGGCTTCTGACTAACACTAACAATGGTCATAAGTGTTCGTATGACAACTAGAACCAATGGCTTTATGTGCTTTTCGAGGCACGAAGGGTTCTTCATGTTTTAAGAATAGTTTAAGGTGGTATATTCTGCTCAAGTCAAAGTCGAAATTATTTATTCAAGTTGGATTACTAGGTAGTACTTTTTGAACGTCATTTTTAAATATTAATAATTAAGACAGCCCCCAAAACGCCCGCCCTTCACCGCTTCCTAGTGTTTTATTTGGGAAAAAGAAACGGCGCAACAAACTCCCCAGCAACACATTTCTGTCTGTTACTAATTTAAGTTAGGTTAGTTTACGTAAAATTTATACATAATTATAAAACAAATTGTTTCCCATCTTAACACAATAAAATGAAAAGTCACCCATCGATAGACTGAACGCATCGAGCACGATTCATTCATTAGAATTCGATTAGAATGCCAATGAGTTAATTCAGACTGTAACAGTATTGGCATTTGTTTTTTGTTTCTAAACTTGAAGAATGACAACCCTATTTAAATCGCGCTCTTCCGATGTCACAGTTTCCCAACAAACGGGCAAATTCTCTTTTTGTTTTGTAATAAAACTACAAACGATTGTAAATTTATAAATATTTTATTGTGCTGCGCCTCGTCCCGTGTTTTGGACTGGACAACTCTACAATAACAGAGGTAGTCTGTTAATTTTAAGGTAGTAATTGGCAGACACATGATCTGAATGTAGTCTTCTGCCTAAATGTTGTTTTTTTTGTATGTATGTTGCAAGCAATAATTGGAAATACTTGATTATTCAGCTTATCTGACGTAGATATTGAACGATGCGGAACGTAAGCTGACACTTTGCTGTTTGTTTTTTTTTGTTTCATAATATACCCATTAATTTCACTGTCTATATTTCAAACGGAACAATAATGTTAGCACATTATTGCTTACTGGAAAAAAAATGGAAATATGTTGGTACCCCAGATGAATTCAAGTATTTATTGCATTCATGTGTTACATAGATGTTACATATATGTATAGGTTCAACATGAAACCCAGTAAGGGTATAGCAACATAAAGTAATAAACTATTTATAACATAATTATATTAACTTAGTTTAAACAAAAACAGGTTGGTTACACAATATTATAATTATTTAATGTTCTGTAATGTTATGCTAATTTGTTTTCTAAATATTCTGAAATGGAATAAAAGCAATTTTGTATTAAATATGATTTCAATTTTTTTATTAAATAATATAAGTTTGGATTCTTGTTTAATTTGTTGTGGAAGTTTGTTGTAAATTTTAACTGACGTATGGTATGGGCTAGTATTTAACATCTTTATTCGGGATTGTGGGAGATATAATCTATTTCTATGGCGCGTTTATGAGTATCTTTGACTTTTGGAAAAATATTGTGGTTTTGAAATAGAAATATGGAAATGTCATGTACCTATATAAATGGATGAGGAGAAAATATTTGATTTTATAAAGTGAGGCTTACAGCAATATGGGTCAGGATCCTTATACGTTTTTTCTGCATTATGTCTTCTTTTACTCTAAATATACACAGGATAATTAATATACATTTACACAATTAATAGTGAAATAACACTGCATTGAGCTGTGTTGAGTTTCTTACGGTGAGCAAGATTGCCAGTGCTTCACAAGGAAACGTTGTCTCGGCAGTGGGGGGACTTTGACCCTTATACTGCCAACCCAACATATCTATTCCTCTTTCGTTTTACAGGGTCGGCAACGCGCAAGTGATACTCCTGGTGTTGCAAGCGTCTATAGGTTACGGTAACCGCTTACTATCAGGTGGGCCGTATGCTTGTTTTCCACCTGAGTAGTATAAAAAAAATATACACAGATATACCCCGCCATGTTATATATTTCTCGCTTCGTTTTCGTGCATTTATATACAGTAGAAGCAGAAAAAAATTACCAAATCTACTCCACTGTTTCAACATCAAATTAATTTGCTCTAAACAGTATAATCAATCGAAAATTCTGGAAGGATCATGAATAATCGTCTAACAACTGAAGTGATGGAAAAGTTTCCTCCCAAAGCGTCCCCCTTGTAATGAATACACAGCCTTAAAACATTTCCCAAACTCTATTGAATGAACGAATGAAGTTTAATTTTGATGAAGTATTATGCCCCGCAATTTGGTAGGGAGATCGGTTTTTGTTCGGTCACTCAAGTATTACAAATAGGCAAGTTTGTTTGTTTGTTAATGTCCAATGTATGTATTGTTTTTAAACTCTGAACTCCGTTGAATATATTATAACACTCGTGTTCATATTTTGAAATTAGAGTTGGCTTTTATTTGAAACTAGGATTATAAAATTTTGGACTACGTGTTATGCAAAACTATTTGTAAGGAAATTAAACTATCTAGTGTTGGTATACTATACATGTTCACAGAAAATGCTTTCAAGTTATTACGTTTTACCTAATAAATGACTTCATTTTGACTTTTAATTGCTCTAAGGAATAATTACAGGGTAATTACAGTGCAGGTTAAGCTATGCTTGTCGCGCTTAGTCTGTGGATGGGGACCATTCCTAACACGTCGATACCCCTCTATGCCTCAGAAAACACGTAAATCCAAATAAGTCCCACAGTTCGTAACTCGTGTATGTCTAGCAAACATCTGGGGGTCGACTCCCTAAGCACGAAGTCCGTAGTTTCGACCTCAGTTACGGGCGTTTCCTACTCCGTATCACCTACTCCTCACGATAATTCGTTCGGGGCCCGAACTAAGAATGAATGACAACACAATTTGACAGTTGTCCCTACTCTCGATGTGTTTTTACCCGTTCGAAAAATTGAATTTGATTTGTTTTATCGAACTCCGAAGTTTCGGAGAACTTTCGAACAGTTCGTAACTTCGTTGACGGAGATAGGGAGTAGACCCTCTGGTTAGACTGGAAGCCGACCACAATATAGTAACGAAATGGTGAAATGTAAGCGATAGCCACAGCCTATAACAGATACCTATTGCATTGTCTTCAGACCTCAGTTGTTAATCTCATAACTATGCCCAATAATTTCACTGGCTTCAATGCCCTTCAAACCGGCACAAAATAATGTTTTGTTGTAATAATGTTGGTACATTATTGCTTAGCGGCAAAATACTTGGCAGGCTAGGGCTAGAGCTAGGGCTTCAATCCACTTTTTGTAACCATTTTTGAGACAATAAATTATTATTATTATTATTATATCAATGTGGTGGAATCACCACAGGAACTCTGCAGCATAAGTAAGGCTTACCACCTAAAGGCAGAGCCCACCACCTTCATACCTATGTCATTATCATCGTCAACCCATATACTGTCCCACTGCTAGGCACGGGTCTCCTCTCAGGATTAGAGGGATTAGGCTATAGTCCACCAAGCTGGCCTAGTGCGGGTTGGCAGACTTTACACACTTTAAAAAAAAACTGTCAGGTATGTAGTTTTCCTCACGATGTTTTCCTTTACCGTTTAAGCGAGTGATAATTACTTATTAATACGCACATGATTTCGAAAAGTCAGAGGTGCGTGCCTTGGATTCTAACTTGAGACCTTTGACTTGGCAGACCAAGTCTATACCTTTGTATCTATCGTGAATCAATGGAACTAGAACTAATCTAGCTTTCATTGAAATTACCATAATATCGTTACATAACGTTATTTTTGTAACGTTATAATTATTTGAGTATTGATACTGAACACTTTTTTCCTCTCAGCAGTTGTAAGGGAGTATTGTTCCAATTATATTTTTTATTATATTGGGCTTCATATTTCTGGAGTCGAGTAATAGCATTCGTTTTTATATTGTCGCGTCAAGTTTCATTTAGTTACGTTTCCAAATATCTTTACCTACTAATGAATAATGGAGTTCGGTGTCAAATATTTGTAAGGAAACAGGAAATAAATGAACCGGAAAAGAAAAAAAAAATGTTATGAATAATGTTGATGTTTTATGTATGACTTTCTGAATGTAAAATTTTCGTATTTTTTACGTTTAAAAATTGCGACGGATATTATTATTGGGCCTTCTCTTTCTGACTTGCCATACTCAATGAAAATGTAAGGGTCAACTAACCTTTTAGAACCTACCTTAAAGAACAAAAATATACCATAAGCTCACTTTTATATTGTTAGTAGGTGTATTTATTTACTTATTATTAGCGCCCGCGACTTCGTCCGCGTGGAAAAGTTACATGTAATTTTCACTGTGATTTGGCTAATTAACTTAAAAGCGTTATAAATTATAGCCTTCATGTTATTCTGACGTATAAATAATAATACTGTAAAGTTTCATCAAAATCCGTTCAGTAGTTTTAGCGTGAAAAAGTAACAAACATCCATCCATCCATTCTCACATTTATAATATTAGTATAGTAGGATTATAACAAACTCCAAAAATCTTAGTCATCAAAACAATGCATAGACAATATGAAGCGTTCACAGCTACCCGATAAAGCTGTTGGCTACAGTTTCCTTTTAGCCAAGCCACCGGCACGGATAGTTCGGAAATTAACGCAATTTCCACGAATGCTCCAAAATTCACATACGCCATGCATCCGCTATTTTGTAGCCCGATTACAGTGCATAGCCTGCATATGAGAGCTATCTAGCGGTAGGACTCTTCAAAGGCTCGCTTATTTGCTTGATGCAACTGATAGTGTAATTGAAGTTGCATGAGAATGGATTTACATTTGCCGAGTTTGCGTGGGGTGCTTGGCGGCAAAATATATATTTTTTTTTTATTCTACTGAGTTGGCAAACAAGCATACGGCCCACCTGATGGTAAGCGGTTACCGTAGCTTATAGGCGCTTGCAGCACCAGGAGTATCACTTGAGCGTTGCCGACCCTGTATTGAAAGAGGAATAGTTGGGTTGGCAATATAAGGGTCAAAGTCCCCCCACTGTCAACACAACGTTTCCTCGTGGAGCACTGGCAACCTTGCTCACCGTAAGAAACAACACAGCTCAGAGCAGTGTTATTTTACTTCAATTTTCTGCAAGGTGGTGGTACTTCCCCAGTCGGGCACCTCCTCCATAATTGTGCCTCCAAGCAATAATTGTGTCCTACTTTAAATGGTAAATGAAACTTAACAACTGAGGTCTCACGATGACAATGCGCGATGAATGATAAATACTACTGGTTTTGCTACATTTATGCTGGGGTTGCAGCTAATCTTCAGACATTATCTTTTGTTTGTTTATTATCTTAAAGAATAGATATTGCTTTAATAGCTTTCGTTCTGAAAGCAGGCTTGGATATTTTTGATGTTCAAAATATCTTGGTGATAAATTATGCTAGTTACCTACTTTGTAAGCGTAACATAGCTTATCATTCTACCTTCAGAGAATACACCTGTATTCTCCGTAGGATTAGGTCTACATGTACGCCGATATAAATTTAAGTCCCATGTAATAGGGAGAAACCCTACTGCCCTCAACTGATAAGTAAACTTCTCATTTGTACTAGGAGTTTGATAGAAAAACCAAATAACAATGCCTACTGTAGTCTACAAATCCAGATACATGCTTAGCATGTGTACTGGCAACAAAATTAATTTACCTGCATCGTTGATGGAGTGTTTCAATGAAGTAGTTAAATTAATAAATTGATCAAGAGAAATATAACATTTACATAAATACGTACCATCACGCCAAAATTCTCTGAAGGGCTAACCCTTCATATATTATAGCGACAAAACGTGTACATTAGTACACCTGTTGCCTAAGCAAGTGTACTAATGTACACTTTTTGGTTCAGTGTAACAGGGAGAGACCGTATGCGCATTAACTACAAACCGCATTAATTAGATATTTACAAAATTCCCAAATAAAACATGTAAGTAACATGGAATAACAGTGTTCTTCCACTACGCCAGTCTGTTACAAAGGTTAAAGAGACATCTCGACAGTAACCAACCTTATAACTACATGCGCATAATTCGACAACCCTGTGCCATACGCGGATTTTTTTGCATAGTCGACAAGACAAACTCATCCAGTATGCGAAGTGTTTCATATTGAATAAAATTTGCATGTGGCGCCGTGTTAGGATCGTGCCAAAAGTATGTCCGCACATTAAGTAACGTGAACTACGACCTCCGTTAGCGATTTGGAACCAGGCCAGGCCGGTCCACGTAAATTTTGTTTTCAGAGTTGAACATTAGGGGTTAGGGTTAAAAAGTTACATTATGAACCATGTAACATCGAGGTGATGGAGGTAAGTTGTTCATTAACAGATAACTAGTTTACCGATAATTTAATTGTATTTGTAGTTTAATCTAATAATTTATATTTTAACATGTCAATCATTTCATTAACATATTTGAGGGGTATTTAGACCTATAATAACATTCTATTGTATCGTAGGTCCGTTTACAAAAACTAAACTTCACTTAAACATCCAAACCAATATCTTGTAAGGCATCATCATCAACCCATTTACTGTCCCACTGCTGGGCACGGGTCTCCTCTCACATTGAGAGGGATTAGGCTATAGTCCACCACGCTAGCCTAGTGCGGGTTGGCAGACGTCACAAACCATCGAGAAAAATCTCTAAGGTATGCAGGTTTCCTCACGATGTTTTCCTTCACCGTTTAAGCGAGTGATAATTAATTATTAATACGCACATGAATTCAAAAAGTCAGAAGTGCGTGCCTTGGGTTCGAACTTGAGACCTTCAAATTGGCAGTCTCTTGTAAGGCACACAAACTTTTTTTTTTCGTGTTAGAGTTTAAACTGCCTCGTTGATCTACAGGTCCTAATGCTACGCTAGAGGTCCTGGATCCGATTTTCAGGTCAAGCAAAGTACTATTAGGTTTTTCTACGAAAGTTTGGATTTGTTCCCGGTTAAGGGTAATAGGCTCGTCCCCTTTTAGGAATTTACAGACGCCAGCTGCTGGTCAAGCTATCCAAAATTATCAAATTTTCCTAATTGAATATGAACCTTTTTTGTTTTAAAATTGAAAAACAATTATTATTGCTGGATATGTCAGCCCCCATAGTAAGATAAGATGGATTACATTGGTACGCATCTGCCAAACCCTTAGGGGGGTTACAGGCGTGATGGTGTTAAGGATCAAACAAAACACGTAGAGTATCTGCATTACTTGTCTTATTTAGAATTTGGGAGTACTTTCACACTAACTTGTCTTAGGTGGGAATTGAAATGTAGTGGACAACTTAACCGCTACGCCAAACGTGCACTCGATTTAAATAATCTATCCTAATCATAACACTCACACAATAAATACAAGGATCGTCTTTGTACAATTTAGTTCATTGAATGGGGACCGAGTCTTATACGTCCAAATGATCTCCATAAAATACACCCAATCATAATTCAGAACATCCCACTTGACGTATATTTTATTCAAACCAAAATCTGAAAGAGAAACACATAGTTTTACGACGAAAAGCGCCGGCTTACAATCTTAGACAGAAAGAGTTACACAATAGCGATATCATAAAGTTTCCTTCATCCCGCGAATATAAACGGACAGTGGGAAATAAATCGAAAAGGCCATAAAACCACGACGATCGACCCGAAATATCGGCCGTAATAACAGTACTGTCGTTAAAACAGAAAGAAAAAAGCCATTGGCGTTATCAAACCGAAAACTAATTCAAAGTTCTGTCATTGTTTGCCGTCGAGGAGCCCGGTGAAGGAATAAAAAGCATCTTGTCGCCAAACGATATCGAGTTTCTTGAAGCAATTAAGATAAAACTGACGACAAAAGCCGCTGGGTTGCTCACAGGGCTCCCTTTGTTGGCTCGCGGTGGTAATTAACGGGCCAGACCCGCATGGCCGAACAGATTCCACCTACGAACCAACTCATTTGTAACTCGCGCAATTAAATTTGTCCTCTTTTAAACTTTTTCATTATTTGTTTCGAAATACGTGCGAGTAAGTACAAATAAATAATGGTCTGTGTGCTGTTTAATGGACTTAAAAGTTCTTCGTGTTGTTCCCAATGATGTATACACCTCGGTTTTCCTAAATGAAATAAATGAATGTGATGAGTTTTTACGGCAACGAGGCGCTTGTATCCTGTGACCATTTAATCTTTTATTGCTCCACTGCTGGAAACAAGTCTCCTTTCTCAGAAGGAGTTAGACTACTTTCACGAAACAGACCTAGTGCAGACTTCACATGTTATTCTCCTACGCTTTTCCCAACTCTCTTGCATTCGATTTGCAGTCTAACCAGATAGGTACGGCTGAATATCAGTATTATACACGAAGCGATAGCCCCCGCAACCCAATTTCTGGACAATAACGATACCCTGAGGGTTTGGGCTTCTGATTAACAATTGTCATGGGTGTTCGTATGAAAACCAGCACCCACAGTTTAACGTGCTCTCCGAGGCACGGAGGGGTCTCCATGAGTAAAAAAGGACATTCATCCACAGAATAACCGCGGCTAGCGCAGCTTAACCTTGCAGATCGGTTCATCTGTTTTTACTTAACTGTGAGCCCCTCAAAGACTTCAAAAGTTGTAGAGATTTTTTTTCAATCATACAGGTTTCCTTTTAAACTTTTTCCACCACAGTTTAAGCAGTAGTACCTATTTAGTTTTTGATCACAAAAAACTATGGAGAGGTCGTTGAGAATATTTTCAAATATTTTTTGTCCCAATTTATTTATTTATTCTCGTTTTGATATATGAAAGAGACAGAGCAATTTGTTTAAAATTGGAAAAGTAATAGATTACGATTCAACTCTAGTGGCTAATGAGACCGTTTAATGAACTATTATAATTATATAGGTACATACTTTCACCAGTTAAATAATCAATCTTAATGCCACATTTTACTTATGAAACAGAGTTTACTCTATCCGTGTTCCTAATATCCTAGATACACGGATAGACTATGTTGATTGTGTATATTATGATATTCACAACCAACGTTGAGGAATAACAAAAACGTCACGCGTAAATAATAGAAACATTTTAAGCCAGCAATAAGCCCTACTGTAATCGCGGTACTGATCTCGCATTACCTCATGAATAATACGCGGCAATTATATCTGATGACACAGTAAGCAACAACGACCTATCTCGCCTAAAATATATCGCGCGATTTACACCTTAGGTGGCGTTCAGACTACGAAACATTTTTTTTGCGGATTTTTATTTCAGCCTTTCTCGTCACACCGCAAGACAAAAGTCTCCTCCTCCCTTCTTTCCATTATTCTCAGTAAAGAGCTTTCTATTGCCAATCTTATAATAACCTTCTAGCTCATTCCTCAATCTCCTTCTGGGCGTAGTTGGCTGTTGTTGGGCCTGGGCACGTCGTTTGTCGTTATCTGAGTTTCACTTAGTGTTTGCGTGCTCACGATTAGGATGCGAGTCAAGGCCTTGTCGGTTAAAGGGGTCCAGAGACTGCAGGACCACTGACTGCCATTGCGTATCGGATGGCCATAACTATAGGGTAAGTGAAGGCAAGTGTGTTTTTAGTCCAGCATACCCCGCCGCCTCCCCAGGTAGCAGATGAGACATGTGGATTTGCAATACCCTAAAAAAGGGGTATAAAAAAGTGTTAAGAGATCACACTAAAAATTTGATCAGAATGGAACAAGGAGTTGAAGTTATCACATTTCGAATAATGACTAAATGCAATAAAGAGGTGGCTCAACCTCTTAGCCTGGTTAGGCTTGAAGCTGACCCCAACACGGTTGATGAGTTGGTACTTCCAGCCTAACCAGATTCAGCTAAATACTAGTATTTTACACGAAACGACTGCCATCAAACCTCCGCAACTCAATTTCTGAGTAATACAGATTTTGTAAGAATAGACTGGTTGTCAGGCTTTTTGGGCCTCTGACTACCATTAACGATGCTCATCATCATGCAAAAGTTATTTAACTTTCATTAGTATTCTGGGTATTTAGACGACGCTTTGGCACAGCGGCTGAGCGGCCGCACTTGTCCGCCACGGGTTTTGAGTTCGATCCCCACACGGAACAAATTTTGGTATGACCTACAGGTAGTTTTTATACCACTAAGCTGGCAAACAGACATACGGCCCACCTGATGGTAAGCGGTTAACGTAGCTGATAGACGCTAGTTGTTTCGGATCTGTGTATTTGTTTGTGTATGTGAAAGTTTGTGTTAGCAAACTCACCCACGCCCACGCCTCGTGTATGGAGGAAATCCTAGCGTTGGGCAAAGTGTTCAAAGAAAATAACAATAAAAATTGACATTTATATATAAAAAAGGACAAAAATATGACAACTTTGTGGACACCTTTTTTACTGTTAAGTTGTTGTGAATGGAAGTTTTATGTTTAAAAATATTTATTTCTGATGTAGATGAATCTCATAAAATACAAAAAATTGTTATATTGTCTGTACCCACCTTTAAACGGGATTACAAAGCGTTACATTATTCCGTACAAAGTGTGGGGTTTCCGGACAAAAAGATAGGTACCCACTACAGTTAATGGGACGTCATATACCGGTGCTTAAACTAAGAACCTTATTGAGAAGCCGACAGATATTTCGAAAGGTGTTTTCATTTTTTCAGCTACGGGAAGGCACTCAACTGTTATGTTCTAGTAAGAAATTTATATTATACTAGCTGACTCTGCAAACGTTGTTTTGCCATAAAAAAAAAACCTCCAGGAGCACCCTTATCACTTAGGGGTATGGAAAATAGATAGTAGCCGATTCTCAGACCTACTGAATACGCATATAAAATTTGGTAAAAATCGGTCAAGCCGTTTCGGAGGAGTACGGTAACTAACATTGTGACATGGAAAATTTATATATTAGATAAATATTTAGACTTTCGGTGAAAAGAAAATTACTATTAGTTTTACCTCATTAGAATTTTATTAATTTTGTTATTTCGCTCAGGTTGAGTTAAATGTTATTGAGTTTTTCTATAACATTCTCAATAGCGAAATTCAATATTGAACATTGAATTTCTATATACCGAATCTACCCACTGCATCGTGTTTAATAATATTGGATTATAAAGGTCGTAAATAGTAGTTTTATTAATTTCAATGAGTTTTACTACCATGTCATGATATGACATGGTAGTAATACTAGTGACGAAATTAAAGAAGAAATTAGAACGGCTTTATTATAAGTATGGAAATAAAAATAAAAATTGCGCTGACTCCAAATAAATTGGGATAGGGGCAGAGGGATGATGAATAAGGAAGTCAATGATATAATCTAGTTTGCAATTGTCGCACTGCGGGGCAAAGCTCCCATAAAGAAAAGTAACGAGCTTTGATCTCTACCCTTGCTTATGGCGGCGTGATGGCATCAAAGACAATATTTTTTCAGAGATTTTCCTTTTTTCTTACTAATTGGTGTCTTAGCTAATGTACAGAGTGCAGAATTAAATATTTTTCGTTCTGTACATAGCTAAAAATATTACTATTAGGTACTTGACAATCGATATAATACAATTCTTTTTGTAACTGCCTTGTTAGTCTAGTGGTCCTAAGTGCGAATGCTATGCTAGAGGGCCTGGGTTCGATTCCCAGGTCAAGCAAAGCGTTATTGGGTTTTTCTATGAACTCTCAATAGCAGCTCGTAGGTAGTTTGAATTTGTGGTCGGTTAATGGCAATATGCTTGTCCCTTATTCGTCACCTCTGCCTAACCCTTCGGGGAACACACTCGTACATACATTTACTTGATGTAAATGTATGTACGAGTATTTAATACATAAGAAACACACACACAACTTAGGTTATGTTGTTTGTATGTTTATGTTACAGGACACAAATAATGGTGGAAATCGAATCCACGAAATCATGATTGTCAAAATAAATAAATAAAAATGGATTGATGCTGAAGGCATCTTGAAAGCAGGTCCAAATAAATTGAATAGGAAATAAATGTTATATTCGTATAAACTTAAACCGATAACAAATAGATATAATCTAATCAACCGAACTGCAAAGTAAAGCCACACTAGATGCAGACAGTCTGTGGATTCTTGACACATCGAGACCCCTCCGCGCCTCAGAGAGCACGTAAAACCCCGGTTATTATGCAAGCACGTATGACGGTCGTTAGTAGTCAGAAGCACAATAAGCTTGACAACAGCTGATCTATTTCTATTACCGATCGATCTTTAGAATATCGGTATTGCCCAGAAATTGGTATGCGGTATGATATGGTCTTACGGTCACCTAGTGTGAAATACTCATAATCAGCCGCATCTGGTTAGATTGAAACCCGACCCCAACATAGGAGAAAGCTCGAAAGATGACGATGAATGGCCGTTAACTTATTTATTTACTAGCTGACCCAGCAAACGTTGTTTTGCCATATAAATTATTTCAAGCCACCCTTATCACTTAGGGGTATGGAAAATAGATAGTAGCCGATTTTTAGACCTACTGAATACGCATATAAAATTTGGTTAAAATTGGTAAAGCCGTTTCGGAGGAGTACGGTAACTAACATTGTGACATGGAAATTTTATATATTATGGCACTTCAACGACTTATTCATTAAACACAGTAAATATATAATATACACATGATATATTTTTTGCAGTGAATTCTTCACTTAAAGAAGTGCACAACACTGACAACATAAAAAAAAAGAATCGGTACAAAACTATAATTAAATATCGTCTCTTTTTTTTTACTTTAGAGTATTTTTAGAACTGACTTTAAACGAATTTTGTAATTAGAATAATAGAAAAGTAAGTACTATCTGCCCTCGTTTTACATAAAATATCAATCCTTTTCGATCAGTGAAGTATAAAATGTAAATGAGATCAATCAATTATAATAACTTTGGATATTCTTGACGAGACTAATGAAGGATAAAATTAATTACTTACTAAATAAAGAATAATTTACTAAGTAAAACTTTTTTTTCTTCTTTCTGAATACCATCAAACTTCTCCTCAAGTGACTGCCTCATTAATCTGGTGATCGTAAGCGCGACTGCTACGCTAGAGGTGCTGGCTGGGTTCGATTCCCAGGTTGATCAAAGTGTTATTGGCTTTTTCTATGAAAATCAGACATTCAGAGATTATTTTATTCATAGATCACTAAACCCTATAAAATTATACACCATTTTTTTTTATTTGTTTGGATGCCAAGTGAACATTTACATTGTAAACATGCATCTCTCGTCTCGCGTCCTTTGTCATAGACAAATTAAGTGGAGACGTGAATGAGTTGTTGCGCGTGTGGCACAGATTAAGCATATATAATAAAATATTATGTATTCTGTCTGATAATAGTATTTACTTAGTTTATGCGTCTATATTTCTGCTTCTGCAAAGCCCTGGTGGTTTTATTACGGTACATTTATGTAAAAATTATTGAATTATTTTATTTTATTTATTTTGTTAATTTATACATACTGTCCGTGACTTCATTAACAGGCCCTATCAGGATATCAGCGCTGCAGCTTGATTTGCTTTTTGCTGCAGCACAGTGCTGAGATAGGGACCTATTCTGACATCGCACAGGATAACGTACTTCCTTAGTTTTAAGACTTATTAAATTGTTATGTTAAATTGTATTTTGTCCTGTTTTGTGGCTGTCAGAATAATTTTTCTTTCTTTCTTTCTTACATTCTGATTTTCATGAAAGTCAGAGAACAGCTCGGACATTGATATAAAACGCCATATAGTCCACCACGCTGGCCTAATGCGGGTTAGGAGACTTTATACGCCGTCGATAAAATCTCTAAGGCATCCTTACGATAATTTCCTTCACCGTTTAAGCGAGTGATAATTAATTATGAATACGCACATGATTTCGGAAAGTCAGAGTTGCGTGTCCTGGGTTCGAACTTGAGACCTTCGACTTGGCAGTCCAATGGTTTTACTAGACTATCACTGCTTTTCATACATACTTTGTACCTTTTCACTGTATTTTATAATAAAAAACAAATCTCTGTTGAATATCTTTTTCGCAATCAAAGTAAGTTATCTCTTTGTAATTCCCGTGAATAATATTGGATTAACAAGATTCTGTTACTAATCCAGTTCCTTCGGTCGGATCCCTTTTATCCTATTGCTTGGCCCAACCCAACCCAGCTAGCCGTCCCCGAAGGTTAATTTAAAGACATACTTTGTTTTAAACGTTTGTCAATAATGATCGTCTGTTTCCTCCGCCTTTATTACGGGTTTGTATAGATATTACAAAAAAATCTTTGAAAAATTTACGATTTTACGTAATGAAGTATGTTGAAATAAAATTTCTTTTTCTGACTTTTAGCGTGTTATATAATTATATTAATAATCCCGACGTTTCGGATCCTTGACAGCGAACACGGGTAACCAGAAATCAATAATGAAGTCAGTGATGGGGTTAAAAAGGATATCTCTCATATTATAAGATTAATTAAAAAATAATTAAATTCAAATTCAAAAGACCAGTATTCTTACGAGATATATCGAAAAATAAAAAATAAATACATACTTCCAAATTACAATAATGTGTACGGCATGAGAGTTGAAAACTATTTGGTTCCTTACTATGTAAACAATCTTCCCGATGATCTGAAAATATTATATCAATCGAGTTCGAAAAGTTTCAAGTCGTAAGTTGAAAAGGTTTTTTGTAACATAAAACAATGTGCTATTGGAATAAGCTTAATTTTATAATAATACCTTTTTAGAATAATATGAACGGCTCGCCGTCACACAGATAAGCCGGCAGTGGCTTCCGTGTACGGCAACAGATTTTTGTTAATTAATACATAAGAATATTCGAAAAAAAAATAAAATAAAAAAAAAATATTTATTGACAACAATAATCCATCGTGTTATTAATATGTATTATAGATTATCTCGTTAGTCTTGTGGCCCAAAGCGCAACCGCTACGCTACAGGTCTTGGGTTCGTTTCCCAGGTTGAGCTAAGTGTTACTGGGTTTTCCTATGAAATTCTCAGTAGAGTTTGGATTTGGGCCCAGTTAATTGAAATAAAACAGTGATAGCCTAGTCGTATGCGCATTGGACTGCCAAGTCGAAGATCTCAAGTTCGAAGCCAAGACACGCACCTCTGACTTTTTGAAGTCACGTGCGTATTAATAATTAATTATCACTCGTTTAAACGGTGAAAGAAAACATCGTAAGGAAACCTACATACCTTAGAGATTTGTCTCAACGGATTGTGAAGTCCGCCAACCCACACTAGGCCAGCGTGGTGGACTATAGCCTAATCCCTCGCAATATGAGAGGAGACCCGTGCCCAGCAGTGGGACAGTATATGGGTTGATGATGAATTGCAATAGGCTCGCCAATTTTTACATGGGACCTAAACATACTGGCGAACTGTGGATGTACATTGGTACCTATACGTCTGACTAACCCTACGGGGAATACAGGCGTGTATATAGTGTTAATTTTTAAGTAAAAAAATAAAAATAATAACAATTTCAATCCAAGAACAAACACCAATATATGTGACCTCCTTACACAAAGCACTTCACTACAAAACTCTTTCGTGAAAATAATTTCACTGCTCAGTTCGTACGTACTGTAACGTAACTGTGTCGTTTAAGTAGAGTCAAATACTCGTCGTTAGTACGGTCTGCAACTAAAATGTCACGTCCCGAACATTTTAAGCTCTCGCCTTTCCCAAGTATGTGCTATAATTTTGTCATAATGTTTTAATACAAAATCCCGGTACGAGTTGTGAGTGTGCGAACATCTTTATAGGCTTGTGCGCAGATTGTTCGAGTAGTAACGAAGTGTTGGAATACTTAGATTTGAATTATGAGTTAGGTGTAGGCTACCTACCAATATGTCAACGTAGGCTATTGGTAAGGCAGAGCATTTCCTCGAAGGATTAGGCAAAGATGTACTTATGTATACTCACAGTTCGCCGGTAAGCTTAGGTCCCATAGGGGGCAACACTGTTGCCGTCAACCAGGCATAAATCCGAACTCCGGGCTACCACTGAGAATTTCATGGCTCCAATAACAGTTAGCTCGAAGTTGAAATCAAACCCAGGACCTCTAGCTTAGCAATCGCGCTTAAGGCCACTCAACTAATGAGGTAACTACTTCAGATTTGATTTAAAAACATTCCTATTTTATTATTAAACTGTGTACTTCAAACAGAGGGTACATTAGTACACTTCTACCTAACCCTTCGTCAGGGAATATTGGATTGGTGTGATAGTATGTTATGCTTATTTGTTATATACCGATATACCCAGGTCCTGGTAGGTATAGTTTTGCTCTGGTGTGCACACTGGTAGGGTTGACTAAATAAAACTACAGTAGTAGTTTTTTTTTACGGTAGATGGCGTGTACTTTTCTGCTGAGACGATAGACAGGCGTACGAGAAATTTCTTAAAAAGAAACTCAGCAACCTAATTACATGGCACGAATGAGAACGAAACCGTAGCGAGATCTAATTCGATCCCAACGCCATCTAGCTACAAAAAAAGTAAACGTTGGTTGATGGTTCGTTCGGTTGGTTGGGATCGATTGCGCTATGGTTATTGCTCCTGAACACTATTTTATATTTTACATATTCAAGTATATTTTATTCTTACTAATAGTTCGAAGTTAAGATTTGTACCCAGTTAATGTTAATTAAATAGGCTTACACCCTATTATACGAGACCTAAATTAAATCGGCAAACTGTGAGGCAAACCAACTACCTAACACTTTGCTCGACTTGGAAATCGAACCTCAAGCGTAGTAAGATTGTGAAAACACTAAAATAATGAGACAATCAAGTGAACTAGTGCAATGTAATTAACAAAATTAATCCCATTGGACTGTTTGTTTTCAGATTTATATTCAAATCTATTTATTTTTGCAGCTAATTGTGGATTATTTAATTAATCATTATTTAACTAACCAGTGCTCGGCGAGGAAATGTTGTGTTGGCAGTGGGGGCACTTTGACCACGGTAATATTATACAGGTAATATTACCGTGCTTTGACCCTTATACTCTCAAAAATAAAATGTAAAATGAAAGAGGAATAGTATATTCCTCTTTCATTTTACAGTCGGCAACGCGCAAGTGATACCCCTTGTGTAGCAAGCGTATACAGGCTACGGTAACTGCTTACCATCAGGTGGGCCGTACGCTTGTTTGGTACCGTAGTGGTAAAAAAAAAAACAATATATTTTTAATCACTAATTTAAGTTTTAGTAGCCCCTCGATTAATGCAACAATAAAGTCATTATTGTTGCATTATTCAAGAGGCTCATGATTAAGTAATAACTAAGCTGATCAATCGATACTGCAACGTTAGGTTCTTAACACATCGCGTGCCTCGGAGAACACGTAAAGCAGTCGGTCCCGTTTGTCATAAGAACATCTGTGACAGGGTCGTCAGTGGTAGGCAGAAGCCCGAAAAGCCTGACAACCGGTCTAATTTTAGTATATCAGTAGTAACCAGAAATTGGATGCGGAGGTCTGTTGGCAGTTGCTTCGTAAAACATACTGATATAGATATTCAGTTCATCTAGATATTCAGCCATATCTGGTTAGACTGGAAATTGACCTTAAAATAGTTAAAGGTAAAATAGTTAAAATAGTAACAGGCTAGGAGGAAGATGGGTCGCGAGTTCCCATAAAAAAATACAGTGGATAAATTCTGGTAATTTAATATTTTTTCCTTCGCTAAAATAACTTCACAATCTTAGCATGTAAAATCCCAAAAAATACATACCTAATAAAAATATTTAATAAGGTTCAAATGTGATGCCGAACTCACAGTTTCGTAAATTTTATATGATGTTTTAGTAAATTAAAATACAACGTGAAATGCGAACAAGTTAAATTGAATCGAGATTAAATTTGACCCCAAGTTGACATGACTGGACATAAATTATTATGCTTGGGAAAAAAAATAAGTAACAGAATTATTATTCTTTCTGTCAAATAAGTTGGCATTTCCATATTATGTGCCAAATTTCAAGACCTATTAATAAAAAAAAACAGACTATAAACAACGATGGGTTTCTTTGACCTTTTGTGTCCGGAATTAAAAAAAAACGGAAGCGGAAAAAGTACGTCACATTAACATTAAAATGTCCAGTCAGTAATTTCCTTTTTCTATACATAAAAACTCTTGAATAATTTCGCCTCTTTTCGGGACCGCGATGAAAAAATTAGACCACAAACAGAATATTTATCTAAACACCAACATAAATAAGGTATTTGGACTTCTTTGAAGATGTGTATAATTTATATTGTTTATAAGCTTGGAATGTGCTTTATTCTTCCTTTAATTTGAAGGATACATCCTACTTCAGTCTACTTGTTGACAGATGAACAAAAATCCATTATGTAAAATTTAGAGCCTCTATCTTTCCGTCACTGTTGCTTAAATAATATTCAGTTTTGCAATCAATATATAGCAGGCTTGCAAATAATATATAGAAATGATTATAAAAATGCATGCTCAATAAACCGTCAGCACGTGACCTATTCAGTTTTTAACATTCCGAACACGATTCAACGAGATAACAAGGAATTTTGACGTTTCAGCTGTTAGCAGAATGTCCTTTGTAGTTCCATTCCGCTTTGCCCGTCATTTAAGTGCCGGATCCCAAGCATCTGCTCAGCTTTTAATTTTCTGAATGTCTGTTAAACAAACTGCCTCACCCTAGGGATATGAAAGTAAATGAAACACTGATGGCTCCTTAAATATGTCGAGTTGAGCGTTGATCGTTAATTTCCTTGGAGGTTCTTGGCGCCTGAGTACTAAACGGCGTTTGGGGAATTAATAGAGAAAAAGTTTGCATTTGATTTTGATTAATCTCTAAGATCCTACAGATTACAGAGTAAACTGCCATGAGATAGTTTAATCGAATTGGACTCCATTTTACTATTGCCAGATTTCTAATCATTTGAATGTAAGCTTACACATTTTATATATTCATGGCAATTGAAAGACTACTGTAACTATCACCTTAAAAAGTCAGTGGGAACTCTAAATATTTGTTTATAGATTCTTAACTAGAACTTGGAACGTAGGTATTACTAAACTGCAAGTCATCTTCAAGGAAATTTCTTAAAGAAACCGTCGAGGAAACAATGATTTAATTAACCAATCTCTCATAAACCGAACGAATGAATCGTTAATTTTCATCTACATTAATTTAATATATTATTTATCCTTTGTGGATCCACAATTGTCTTTACAAATTTAAGCTCGCCCACTCAAATTTAAATTTTCATCCCAAGTTTAACGGTGACAAACACAAAAGAATGAAGCTTCAGGTGGTTTTATGGACAACCCAAAATCCAAAATGATGACAGCAAAGATTCTCGAGTCTTAAAACTTTCTTGTTTTCCTCACGAAGGGTTCCAGTCTCCAGAGATTTTGTCGTACTAACGCTAAAAGATTCAAGAGTTTCCAATCAAGAAGTTTTCTATATACGATTCTTGAATCTGGCTTAGTGCAGAATCGGTGACTACTATCCGAACAAGATTTTCCTTTTTGACGTCAATATTTTGTGTGTTGAAAACTAACCTTACCAAATTGTTCCATTGTTTTTATAGACATTTTTTCTGTATCTTCTATTATTTGATTATTATTGTCTGGATATTGGTTTTTATTTGAAAAATGTCACTTTCATTGTTATTCTTTCTCGCTTCTATCTTTAACTTGCGCCATTGTTCTAAAGAATCACCTAATATAGTGTCGGGACGGTGGGACGCGATAGTGTATTGTGTGGCGATTACGTCACGCTCTTTAGGGACAAGCTCGTTACTGTGAATTGTTACATCTTACTTTAGTGTTGTAAGCGTTATTAGAGTTTCTTGTTTATCTGTCGTACAGTGTTAAGATTGAGAAGTATCCCAAAATTAGGTAGGTATCCATTGTTTAGTTGGTGGCATACTAGTATATATCAGATATCAAAATATTGATTTAGTTATATTGAAATATTGAGTTTAGTGCCAGATAATAAATTTTCCCCCTCAATAGGTAGGTACTCACATTATATTATGAATAGATAAACTTTATTCAAAATAACATAACAAACAACAAAAACCTACTAATCTCAAACCCAGAACCGAAACAAGTGAGCCTCGCAAAAAACCCGACTTCGCTACTTTCCTTCAAATATCCGGGTCAGCCATTGTTCCTTTGTCACCGCGCCGGACAATCACCGGACAAAGTTAACTTTGCATTCAGTGCAAGTTGTAGTGCACTGTCGAAACAGTGAATCTCGACTGTTCCGCCTGCACTACTAAATTGTAAAGAAGCACAAAAGACACGTTCGCTTCGGTGGAATTCTCTCCTGTTTTTCGTTTGTTGCTCTCTTGGACCTGCTAAGGTATTGACCAGGACTGAGTAATCTCCTTGATGGATTCGCGCCTTAGTCTTTATTAAAAATTGACGCCGTGGCTTTAAAGAATTGCTCGACTGTTGCGGAGGGTATTTTTACTTTGATTAATAGTTTTAAGTGGTCAGCACGTAAAAGTTTTATTTCTAGAAGGCTTGTGTAAGTACACAGTAACAGTGTATAGACATCTATTTGACTTAGAAATATGGTGTTTTTAGACTTAGAAATGGCCTGTCGTCGCCTATTTAATTTAATATAAATTTAATTAAATATATTTTTTTTATATTTGGACCATTATTATAATTATTAAAATATAATAACAAGAGTATTTATTTTAAAAATCTAAATTTTCAAAGCCCAGAGGCGGTTTCATATTCGCCTAGTCCCCTGATCACCTTATAGTTTGGTGAATTGCGTAATAACCATAAGATCTTATCATGATATTAAAGTTTTGTTTATACCACTGCGGTGGAAAACAACCATACGGTTCGCCTGATTGTAAGCGGTTACCGTATCCTATAGACGCTTGTGAATCTATCATGGTTGTGGCTAATTTTACAGATCCCATGGCCATGACTATAGGGCAAGTGAAGGCAATTGTGGCTTTTAGTCGGTACGAGTTCGACAGTGCGACAGGGTAACACGAATTAATTAAACTGAATACCTTATCATTTACTCGATGTGAAAAATATGTTAACACTTATGGTAATTAGTTTTAAAACTATACTGTTTTAACCAAATTTGTGCGTAGGATTTACATATTACGGTATTGCGGTCTAGTGAATAATAAAATTTGTTTAAAATTTTTACCTAAATCCACTAGACTTGAGATCACATTATTGAGCATGAAATCCAAAAGATAAGCCCAAATAAAGTGAAAGTTTATACGAATTTCCAATCTCAATTTTCAAATCCCAAACTTGGATTGTTTATAAAATAATTTATTTTCGAAGCCTCGTTTGACCGTCCGCTTTAGTTGAATCTCAGCCAAACGAAGTTCTGACTTTTTGTTTCACATACCAACTTCGAGTAGTTAAAAATAAATGTTGATATAACAACAACGAATAGCCCATTCGTAACTCGTATTCTCTCAAGGAGCAAATTGAAAAATTCCTAAAATAAAAGCGGCTTGGAAAACTAGAAAATTCTAGACGCGGGCCAGTCCGTCTCGCGGACATTAATCTAACCGTTCCGCACACATCCCCGTTTGCTAAGTAACGTACGAGAAGTCTCAGTTTTTCCGAAAGGAGAGATATAATATCGCATTAAAAAGAGACAGATGGTAACATTAGGCAGTATACCATTTCTCGAAGGACGTTTAAGTTGTGAGACACGTAAAGTGTTGCCATTTGTTCACTTGTAAGTTGTGTTTATTCTTTTTCTCTTCCGGGATCCTTTTCGGTTGGTTATGAGTAATGGAGGGTTAGAGCGCGAGTGACGTGAACGGTCGGCCCTTGACGTGAAATACGTTTACAATGCGACAGGGATTGTGCCTGTACGGCACTGTATTGTAGGATTTTTCTTTGGTAATGTCACACACGTTCCATTACACATTATGTGATCTTTTTAATCGTGTTACTGTCTGCTTTCTGGGCATACTTTTGCATTGTATCTGAACGAAATATGCATTACACCACAGAGCGTCAGTTGTTATTAGTTTTAATAATAAATTCATTTGAATTGATACTAAAAACAACTCCGTATCATTTATAGTTAAAAATCGTTTTCTGTCAAAAATCCAAAATAGTGAATATTGTTTTCCCAATAAGTTAAAAACTTTTTATAATTATTTAGCTGAATAAATAGTTTTTCATCTTGATGTATTATTACAAACAGAAGAATTTCACTCTTTAATGGTCCATAACACATTTTTACTTATAAGAGACAAAAAAATAATTAAGCTCAGATTTTAGAAATATTTTCGTTTAATTCAGGACGCTTATTCCACAGTTGGCCTTCCAGCTTAAATATATACCTAGGTGATAACTTTTTATTCTCAGAAATAGACCAACATTCCCTAAAGCATTTACAAACGAATAATTTCAGAACGCGCTATGCTGGCTATGACAAATATGTCCACACATCACAGGATGTTGAATTTCTATTTCCGTATAACTTTAAATAGAAATAAATATTTCTATTTCATGTCATTTTTGTTTTGAAACTTGAATTGTTAAAGTGATTTGTGCTGGTCGAACTAGTCGAAAATCTGTTACACTGAAAATATGAGCTGTATATTTGTTGGTGCTTTTGATTAAAAATTGGCAACGCTACGCCTAAAATCAGAACTTGGTGTCCAAAAATTTCGAACGAATTGCCAAAAGAAAATAGTTTGAACAATTTTGACAAATATTTCTAGCTGAACTGTGAACATAGTGACCGGAATTCTGTAGCCTTGTTTCAATAATGCGCACTGCATATTGATTGGGACTCGGACCGAATACAAACAGAGAGGGCGAATTAAATAAAAAGTGCAATAAAAAGTTTATCTCTGTATGGACTTAATACTATTTCGGGAGATGGTTTTAACCCTGAAGACGCTGACGATATCCATTACCATTCAGTAGCAACCCTAATAAGAATAAAGAAGCTCGAAAAATAAAAGACTGGGTAATTGAATCCCCATAATGGCATGGGTAGAGAAATATATGTAGATTACGGTATTCGGATGCGAGAACATTGGGCGGTATACTGAGATTTTACACTTCGCCGATAGCTGCCAATCCCTCTAATATTATTATGGTAATACGGCCAATTTCAATAAAAGCGTTCGTCGCAAAAGACGTTTTCTTTTAGATGCTATGTATAAATCTGGTAGACATGTGCCGGTTTTTAGACACGGGTCTGAATTTGTAGCTCGTATCATTTCACGGTTTTGGGCAACGTGTTTTAAATGGACCGGAAAATTAATTGGTGGAATATGTTTTTGCTGATTTTGGTACCTATTGATGTATAGGTAACTGAATGATTGTGCTTGTTCCCCATTTTTGTGTGAATAATAATCATTGTTTTACAATAAAAATTATGATTCAGGTTTGTAGAGTTTTTATTGGTAATTCATACCATCACGCCTGCATTGTTTATTCTTGATCAAATCCTCGTTAAATAAATAAAGATTTAAAAAATATATATTACCTGAGCAAAATGCATTTTTTCACTTCCTTGCTCCTATGAATATTGTATACATATATATAAAAACACGAGATAAAAATAGGTGGGACACTAATACGCAATTAATTTTACATTTCTCTTATATTATAAATATCCTTAATTGTATTGAAGATGTCTGTACTCTTACTTGATTTGTTATTAAAAACGCAACTGTTGTTATGTTTGTTTATAATTTACTTTTATTATATATAATTAATATTTCTTATTTACTAGTTTTACAAACGTGGTGTTCCTTCCTGGGACCATAGGGTCAGGGCTAGAGAGAGAGCGAGACAGCACGAGCTGTCATAAAGACGTTTTGATATTGTCTTTGACGTTTGACATTGGCATTCCGTTTTATATAATAATACATATTTCCCATAAAAAAATAGTTTGCCGATATTTTTTTAGGTCCCATGTAAAGGTGAAACCCACCAACCAAATAAATTTAATGCTAGACTCTTCTTATGCCACCGAGTTTGTTTGGGTAGTAGGTACAGACGCCAGCTGGTCAAGCTATCCAAAACTGTCAAATTTTCCCAATTGAATATGAACCTTATTACTTGGTGTTAAAGTTGAAAATCTATCAAAGAAATTTTACAGATTGGGGTAGGTTGATGTGCTGGCCTTTGTACCACCGCAATGCCAAACATTATGCCGCTAAACAATAATGTGTAAATAATGTTCCTAGACAATGTTGCCAGTGAAATTATGGCCATACGAGACTTTACAACCGACGTCTCAAGATAAAAACTGGAGTGTGTTACTGTTACGGTAAAAGTGAATAATTGAAGATTATTAATAATTATCTATTATTATTAATAATTACCGAAAGTCGAGGTTAAAGTGATAAATGTACATAAGTAACGCTCAAGCACCAAAAACAGCTCACAACGCGTTGTGGTCAATTATATTAGTTGAGCTCCAATATGCAAGGAATTATAAAAACTAAATAAAATTAAAAGTTGTACTTAGGCCAGGTTAGGTTGTTAGGTTTTTTTTATATATTCAAAAACTAAAAGTAATAAATTTCGATCGTTTATTCACATTTACCAAAACATGTGGTTATTATTAATAATTTTGTAAAAATATTAATAATTTTCAATTAATCAGATTTACCGTAACATTACCACTGGTAACACTACGGCTTAGCAATAATGTGTTTTAAATGTGTTTTTATTTGAAATGCAATGTCGCCAGTAACACTGGCCATATGAGGCTTTACAACTGTCTCAAGATGACAACGCACGAGTGTTACTACTGGTGATGTTAGCGTCTATAGGCAGCTATATGCTTGTTTGTAATCTTATTATCATGAAAGACTTACTCAAATTAGACTGGAACTTAACAGCATAATGTTCTCAAGGAAACTTAAAGGCTGTTGGTAAATAAATAGTTTATTACCAGTGGCGTGAGGATCGCGTGTCGCGTACTACGATCCGTCTCCCGAGGCTCTCATACTACACTGCAGATAAAATACTAGTTTTAATCTCGTTATATTATATTTTCAAGAGGGTAAAACACGAAAAGGAAGATTTATATTGTTGTTCCTTTTTTCGGGTTGAAACGGACAAAGGTTTTGTGTGAAAGTTCGAGCATTCAAGTAATAATAATAATGTATTTATTGTTTCACAGATAATGTTTATATAATATGTCAGTACAAGTTAGACGCAAGAATGATTTGATAATGTACTGCTAGTACTTAAAGAAGGAAACTCTTAGCTGGTACTTATAGTACAGTCGACAAAAGAGTTAAGTATACAGGCAGCTAATTAAACATCGTGTTTTCTTAATTATTGTGTAATTATGTATAACGCAATATGTGTCAAAACGCAGGTATTATGAGCTGCTACACATCAAACCCTTTCACGGGTAATTATTTAAATCACATTCTGTGTAAAGATGCAGATTTCGTTCGCTACCTGTATACCAAACTCTTTTGTTGACTGTACCAGCAATCTTCTATTGAAAAGTAGTGCACAAATTGAGATATTTCTTATATCACGATCTCATTCTAAGGCTCAGAGTTTGACTTCGTCAGTTTCGATATATGTAAGCTTTTGACAGCAGTGTAATATTTTGTTCCCAGATATAAACAGGAGGACTAAAATGAAAAAGGCAAGTTTTGTCGGCTTCCAGTCTTGTAGTAATATTAGGATTTTACACGAGGCGAATGCTATCAGACCTACGTAACCCAATTTCTGGATAATATCGATATCCTGATGATACACTAGTTGTCAAGCTTTTTAGGCTTCTAATTACCACTAACGATTATCATAGGTGTTCGTATGACAGCTGGGTACTTTTCGTGGAATTCATTTCAAATTTAGAACCCGTAAAATTCCATAACAGTTATGTAATATGAATCATAATTTTATTATTATGCGCATTATTCACGCGACCATTTTAGCAGAATAACAGAACTAGTACTAGGTAAATCCTTTGGTGTATGCACAACTCTATATGTATTTTACTGGTACAGATATACTACCTAATTACATAGGTATTATTTATATATCAACGACTAAACTGGCTGGGTGCTAGGGACGACTAATGAGACGCGCTAAGCCACTAGGTAATACAATAATGCTCCTGTACATCATATAAATCCAACGCGTCAGCAGTGTTCCTACAACCCAATTCCAATTTCAAACAGATTCCATTTTAAAATGAAAATCTTATTTTCCAACTTCAAGAAGCACCAATAATCTTTTAAGCTCGAAGTCCTCAGTTAAGGCTTTGCGAACTCTTTTGACCCACATAATACCTTGTAAGTCAGGACAAAGCCAATTTCAATGTTCGGTGACTGTTCACACTTCATACATACAAAGAAGAATATTTTTAAAGATAACAATTTAAGAAAAATAAAAATTCCATCGCAGACCAGGTTTGAACCTGCGTCTTTCCGGTGAAGTACACCGGACGCTTTAACCAACTAAGCTACCGAAACTACTAAAAGTTTTTAGTGGTTTCGGTAGTATAGTTGGCTACTGAACCAAAAGGAGGCAGGTTCAAACCCAGCCTAAAATAGATTTTTTCTTTCTTTAAAACACGTTTAGCGTTAATGGCAAATTTATAAAAAATACTAATATATTTTTATTAGTACCTTAGACTTCAATTTTAGGAAACGGGGAGTGCCCCTATTAAAACCAATATTGTCATTCCAAATTACATGATCAACAATATTAATGTGAGTTTATCATCAAAGTAATGACTATTCCTTAATGATTATTCGTTGTTTGGTAGTCTAGTTGTCCTAAGAGCGACTGGTACGGTAGAGGTCCGATCAGCAGTCTTGAACTTGAACCACTACACACCACCACAGAGGTCGTCAATAGCTTCAATAATTCTTTTGATTTGGAATGTTATTGGTTTCCCCTGTAATAATCACCTCTTCATACATCCGTCGGTAATGAAGCTGTGGCACGAGGACGATCTGAACGTAAACAGTTCCAATAGAAACTATGATCATAGAAATTTCTAGATATGCTAGTAAAACATGACAGTATTTCTTTTATTGTCATGAACGCAATTAACCACAATCGTCATCATCAACCCATATTATACTGTCCCACTGCTGGGCACGGGTCGTCTCTCAGATTAAGAGGGATTAAGCTACAGTCTACCACGCTGGCCTAGTGTGGGTTGGCGGACTTCACAATCCGTTGAGAAAAATCTCTAAGGTATGTAGGTTTCCTTACGATGTTTTCTTTCACCGTTTAAACGAGTGATAATTAATTATTAATACGCACGTGACTTCAAAAAGTCAGAGGTGCGTGTCTTGGGTTCGAACTTGAGATCTTCGACTTGGCAGTCCAATGCGCATACGACTAGGCTATCACTGTTTTATTTCAATTAACTGGGCCCAAATCCAAACTCTACTGAGAATTTCATAGGAAAACCCAGTAACACTTAGCTCAACCTGGGAAACGAACCCAAGACCTGTAGCGTAGCGGTTGCGCTTTGGGCCACAAGACTAACGAGATAATCTATAATACATATTAATAACACGATGGATTATTGTTGTCAATAAATATTTTTTTTTTATTTTTTTTTTTTATTTCCAATATTTTTATGTATTAATTAACAAAAATCTGTTGCCGTACACGGAAGCCACTGCCGGCTTACCTGTGTGACGGCGAGCCGTTCATATTATTCTAAAAAGGTATTATTATAAAATTAAGCTTATTCTAATAGCACATTGTTTTATGTTACAAAAAACCTTTTCAACTTACGACTTGAAACTTTTCGAACTCGATTTATATAATATTTTCAGATCATCGGGAAGATTGTTTACATAGTAAGGAACCAAATAGTTTTCAACTCTCATGCCTAGTGCGGGTTGGCAGACTTCACATACCGTTGAGCAAAATCTCTCACCCATGCAGGTTTCCTCACGATGTTTTCCTTCACCGTTTAAGCGAGTGATAATTAATAATGAATACGCACATGAATTCACAAAGTGAGAGAGGTGCGTGCTTTGGATTCGAATTCGAGACCTTTGACTTGACAGTCCAATGGTCCAATGGTCAATATCACTAGGCTATCACTGCTCTTACCATATCCATACTCGACTATAATCGTGTCTAATGGAAAATAAGGTCTTAAAGGACCACACTGAGATGAAGTAAGCAATTTAAGTTAATACCTTAAGTGTGTATATTGATCGATCCGCATGAATAAGCTACTGGTGGTCTATTCTAAACATATTCTAGACCTCTACATACCTTGGAGATCACGTAAGCTTTTAGTCTTATGAACACATAGCTGTCGTAGGATTAAAAACCCTGACAAACTTACCTTCAGGATATTGACTAGAAATTGAGTTTCGAGGGTCTAATGCACTCCCATACTGATATTCAGCCGTATCTGGTTAGACTTTTCCCAACTTAATTGGGAAAAGGCTAGAACAAAGACAACATTGTACCGTTCAGCCTGCCAGACCGCACGTTAAAATTTAAGTAAAGGTGAAGATCCGTAAATTGTAGAAGTACCAACATTCAAAAACAAAAATAAATGCATCCAACATAACAGCATACCACATCTGCAACATTTCTACGATCCCAGGCAGAAACTATTTAACGTACGCTGCGGTGCAAGTGTTTGAAACTGGTCTGTTTGAATGTGAACTTTATTAATTTAATCAGTGATTGCGTACACTGCACGGCGAATTACTTACGTACATGCCGTGCGTTTCTATGTTAGCTATGAGGTTTATCAAAGCCAATGTTTGAAGCCTTATGACTTTATTCAAACATTGGCTTTGATAAACGGTAAAGGCCAGTGGATAAGTGGTTATCCACTGGCCTTTGGTTTGTCTTAGTACAAAGATATAAGTATTATATCCGATGTCTAGTACTCATAATCCATGTTGTGCTTAGTTTAGGACTAGATGGTGCTGCGTAGAAAGTCCCAAATATTGATTTATTTCTTATTTCGCGTGGAATATTGTTTTACTGCTTTAAACACTGCAAAGAGGTCCACCTAATGGTATACCAGATGGTCCTCCCACCCTACGCGTCAGGCTGAGATCTTCTTTTCTGTCACCATCGAACTGTTAGCGCGTAAAGTATAGAAACTGAAACGTTATTTATTAATTATTATCATAATTTTAATTAAAGGTGGTCTTCCTCGTCCACAAGGACCAAAAATGTATAGAAGGACAAAAAAAACATCCACAACACAGTAGATTTCAATAATGAGTGCAGAAGCGCCTATAGTACCCGTATTAAGCAAGCACCTATTTTAGTTGAAGCGTGCTGCCGCATAAAAAGCTTTTGCAGCATAGCTCCCGATTTCAATATTTGCATTCCATTTCTGGGTTTGAATTTCACCGCTTCGTTCGAAGGCAATTCTTGGCGAGTTTCTTATTGTTTCGCTTGTCTTTTGTTCGGTAGTTATGTATTGCGTGTATTTGTAAAGGGATAAGTTACCGTTTTAATTTAATATGATATTTTTATGTACTCGTAACTATTATACTAGTCATACATCATAAAAGTTTCGGCTAAAATTTTCTATGACTGGCCGCCTGCCTGACTACAACCCTTCTTGTGAATGCTTTCGTTGGTGGTATCCATCATCTCATCATCAATCCATATACTGTCTCACTGCTGGGCACGGGTCTCCTCTCATATTGAGAGGGATTAGGCTATAGTCCACCACGCTGGCCAGTGCGGGTTGGCAGACTTCACAAACCGTCGAGAAAAATCTCTCATCACCCATGCAGGTTTCCCCACGATGTTTTCCTTCACCGTCTAAGCGAGTGATAATTAATTATTAATACGCACATGAATTCGAAAAATCAGAGGTGTGTCCCTTGGATTCGAACTCGAGACCTCCGACTTGGCAGTCCAATGGTCATACCACTAGGCTATCACTGCTTACATTCATTTGCTTACAATCACTGATTACTTACATTGCTTCCACCATCAATAAATTGTTTTTTTTTTCTCTTGATATATCACTCCAAATAGCCAACAGCCAAGTTCTGATCTCAACAAACCATTAGTAACTCAGCTAACCAGGGAGCAGGGAATGATGACATGATGGCTAAAAGAGATCTATGGAAGAAAAAGTCATACTGCGCCGACCCCAAGGAATTTTGGATAAGGGTAGGGAGCATACTAAATTTGAAGTTCCTTAAGAAATAAGTGTGCTTAGCTAGCACACTTTTATTGTTAAGAAACCCAAAAAAACCTTTTTTTTATGGATCAAATAAACTTAATACGTTGTTGTTATCATTTGGCAAGCGTAATACTAACTAATACCTACTTATTAGTATTGCCAATTGGTAATAACATTTTTTTGTAACAGTTTAGTATAAAGCTATAAAGTTATAGAGCTATAAAATAACCCTCTATAATATCACAATAACTATAATTTACGCAATTCACAATAAGATCTGCTTATGAAAAAAATATAAGTAGCTATAATCACTATTATTAAGTAATGTCCAAACTAAAATTCGCTTATTACTAGATGCTATGGTGACAATAATATTGTTTTTCTTTTTCATTTAATTAAAGGATTAAAAGATTCAAATAGTATTTATTTAATTCTTCATGCACAAAACAAAATTGATTTACAAAAGACAAAAAGGTTTTAAGGTTAAGTTTTTAAAGTCAACGTATTAAAAGTTTGGGCTATGCAGAATGTGTGTGCAGAACACACAGAAACAGAGAACAGCAGCCGGGCATAAAATCCATCACTTTATGACCATCCCAGTGTCAAAAGTCTGAGTCAAAATAATTTATTCAAGATGTTTCGTCATTTTTACATTAAAGACAGCCCCCAAAACGGCCGCTCTTCAACGCTTCCTAGTGTTTTCGCAGGGAAGAAGAACCGGCGCAACAAACTCCCCAGCAAGATATTTCTGTCTGATAATTATATAAGACAAAATAATTATGAATCACCAAATACATAAAGTTCCATACATTTTTAGTATAATCTTTAAGAATATTAATTAACTAGTGCTCTTTTACTACCCCAGAGAATGTTTAACATTTCGAGCAATAAAATGAACAATTTGAATATTTGTGAAAGTAAAAGCTGATGCTAATTACATTAAAAAATCATGGAGCAAACAGTAAATCAGTTATTTAATCCATCAAATTAATAAGTAATTAGTTACTGTTGTTGGTCTAATGTTCATAGGCACGGTTCCTGACCGTGTGCTACTAGTTTGATACTCAGATCGAGCAAACTATCATTGTTTTTTTTTTTAATTCTAAGCAGTAACTTGAATTTGTGCCCAGTTATTGGGAATAGGCTCACCCCCCCCCCCCCCATTATATAGCCTAATCCTTCGGGAATATTGGCGTGATGGTATGTTATGTTATAGTTAAACTTACACCCGAGTGACACCCCTGCCATTAAAATCTTCTGCTGGTAATACTTGTTCTCAAATACGTATTAATATCCTTTGTGTCCATAAAAAAGGGTTGAACATTAACGAGTTTTGTCTCATGACCGCGCGGTGTGGTAACCCTACACCACCCAGGGGAGGTCATTAAAAACTTCGCTTAGGTAGGATAATATGGGCGTGTAGACATTTAGTACACGGACGAAGGCTGAAGATTTTTATATTAATAATACAGGTTACAGCCTACTAACAGCTATGCGGTGTTTTGAATTATTTAATGTAGCCGAGGTATTTTTATGACCTTTTTACTAAGTCTCGATTTTCTCCGAATTGAAATATTTAAGGATGTTACCTGTCTTTTCACTTAAAAGACATTTTTGAGATAACATATCTTACCAAAATTTGTTAAGCGGTTTAGGTGTGCAATCGTAACAAACATACATGAGATACTTTTGTTAGTTCCGGACCCTTTTCAGCGTTCATGGTCACGGGTAGACTGAGGTGGTGGGCGTCTTGATGATATAATTACTGACAACTACCCTACATTTTTGTTAATTATTGGCAATCCGATTCACGCAAAACGAGTTCACCGTATCCTTTGGTCTTGCAGTTGTAGCCTCATCTGGTTAAGCAGGAAACCCTTCTCAACATAGTTCAGAAAAAGCTAGAATATAACTAGCGCAGAAACATTAATTGAAATTGCTACATTAAAACATTCGAATCAGTTCTACAGTCTTCAATACAGATGCAAATACAGATCTCAAACGATTCGCGGTCGTGACTATGAATGCGGATGTCTGTAGCATCGCCGGATTTCGAGATACGTCGCCCACCGAGTTGAAATACGATTTCCAGAGGTATTACGACGTCGAAAACTAGGTATTAGTGTACTTGATTTGTGTGCTTCGGTCTTACTTCGAAGAAAAAATCGTTTATAAAAGTTCTGGCTGACTTCGATTGGTGAAATGGAAGACTTTGGTGTTCGATTTATAAACATGAATGTAGATTCAGTTATAAACGCGGCTGCTAAGCCGGATTCCTGGATTCGGTTCCTGGCAGAATTTTAAGGGATTTTACTTTCTAGGACATTTTTTTTACCAGTCCGGAGTTTGGTTTGTGACTGGTTAGTTGGTGGGTGGAATAAGATTAGCTCCTATTAAATGGGTCTTAAAAGCATTCCGTTGAACGGTATTTATAGAGTACTTATCGCACACCTTTGCCTTATACCTTTCAGAAAAGACAGTCGTAATACTATATTGTGTTACTATATTATTTATAAGCCTTTGTGACTGAATCTAGGCCTAATAATGCGCCTACACCTATTTATCTAGGTTTCAACGTAACCGGTTAATGGAAAACAAATATGTTTTTTATTGTTGGCATTGATGCTTGCTAAACATTTTCGCTTAGTGTAGGACGCCCGCCGGCCAGGTGGAGTGACGACTTGCGGAAGGCAGCTGGCAGTGACTGGATGAGGAAAGCCGAAGATCGAGCTTTGTGGCGTTCACTGGGAGAGGCCTACGTCCAGTAGTGGACGAATATGGGCTGATAATGATGATGAAACATTTTTAATTATATAACTGTAAAGCTAGTCATGTCGGTTGAAGAATATATTAATATGTCTTCATTAGATGTCGCTGGCGCTCGTCACGTTAAGGCCACTTTAAGTGCTAAGTATGCTAAACTGCTAATTATGCTCCTCAAGTTTTGTGCCATTGAATTTGTTTTAATAACCATACACTTTATCATCAACCCATATACTGCCCCACTGCTGGGCACGGGTCTCCTCTCATATTGAGGGGGATAAGGCTATAGTCCACCAAGCTGGCCTAGTGCGGGGACAAACCGCACAAAAGAAAAATCTCTAAGGTATGCAGGTTTCCTCACGATGTTTACCTTCACCGTTTAAGCGAATAATAATTAATTATTAATATGCACATGAATTCGAAAAGTCAGAGGTGCGTGCCTTGGTTCGAACTCGAGACCTTGGACTTGGCAGTCCAAAGATCATACCAATAGGCTATCACTACTAATAACATATACTATACTATAACCATACACTTAGTACTCACAAATTAAATGTACATACATACATACATACATACAAACCATCACGCCTGTTTTATCTAAAGGATAAGGCAGAGGTGTACTAATTACTCCCACAGTTTCTCGGTGTATTTAGGTCACACATAACAGGGAGCGAGCCGTCTACCAACCGGAGACAAATACAAACTGCGAGCTGATACTGAGAATGTCCTATAAAAATCCAAAAACACTGCTCGGGAAACTCAGGATTTCTAATATAGCACTTGCGACCAGTACTCTAAATAAGGCAGTTTTGTTTCAACTTAGTTCCATATATTCCACGGGGCTTGCAAACTTTGCCTCACGTAATCTGGGACCCGAAACATCGTATTAGTTATCGACCTAGGTCCTAATTAAGCAACTCTAGACTTTGTTCCCGAGGTATAAAGTGGAAAGTTAGGGAATTTCTCGCGTTCTTTTTTTGTGAAACTTCAAGTAGGTATCGAAAAGATTTTGATTAATGAGGCTTGAAACGATTGATCAAGATCTTTTGTGCCTTTGGACGTTTTTGTGCGTCGTATGGAACGTAGGATGGGTCAGTCGCTACTAACGTGAATGTAGAAAAAGGGGACAAGAATGATCACAAGAGAGTTGTCATTGACTGCACGTTTGGCATTGCGATTAAGGTGGTCAATTCATTATGAGCATCGTGGATTGCATTCCCATCCAACACAAATATTCGTTGAATCCATACATACATACTTTTTTTTTTAATAAGTACTTATACATAAGAAACACCCAGACAAACACAAACACTTAATTTCATCACATAAATATTTATGTCTTGTGGTAATCGAACCCACGACCTCGTGATCAGCAGAACCACTAGACCACAGACGTCCTCAATATGTACCATAATTTGGAAAAAAATTAAAACAAACAGTTGTCAATCGTGGCCCAATTAAGACACTTATAATTACGAATAGCCACCACTAATAAAACCACTATCACAGGCTAAGTGACCCCGCTAAGTGAGGTCAAGTTAAATCTGAAAAGTTGGCCGCAACCCCTTCTGTGAGAATCGTCGGAGCGCTAAGGAACCCGCCGTATGATCTTGTAAAGGTCTACACGACATTTAATTAGTGAAGACACTGTACCGAAAGCGACGTCTTCAAAACCGGCGGGTTATAGGAATGTCTCGAGACACCGCAGCGGACGAACTTAAAACAAGAATTAAAACACACAAATTTCAACTTTGAATGTTTTGGGTTAGGGTAGGGTTTTGTTTGTATGTATTTGTATAAAGAAAAGGAGTGAAAAGTGAAGCAATTCATCAAATTGTAGTCACAATCACGGTCGAGTGACGAGACGTTGTCTGAGGGTGCGCTTACTCGCAGCGCTTTGTCAGATTCAGCGGGATTTGCTAAATTTATGGAAAGCAAGCTCGTTAAGTGTGGTTGAGCAATGAATGCAAATCCTCCATGGGGTTATAATGAGTCACATGAGCTTTATCTGAAGTATTCATGTTTAATTATACTAGCATTCTTTTCATGATTATTGAGCTTTAAAATTTTGACGTACAATGGGCCTTGTTTAGAACAAGGCCGCTTGCTAAACCTCTGTAAAAGAATTAATGACAATAATTATGTATTTCTCCTTTTGAGGTTAATTAAGTGTGATGGCTAATGATAATTTTGAAATAACTGTACTTATAACCTACGAGTACCTACTTAAAAGCTGAATAATGTATTCATTCATTACAATAGTTTGCAAAGATATTTATTTTAAAACACATTTTGTCAGTTTTTGGTGAACCATCGCGTTAGTCTAGTAGTCACAGGGCAACTGAGTTGTTAGTTCCATCCCAGGTCAATCAAAATATATTTTTATTCAGAAGCAATATTAATATTCAGAAAATTCAGAAGAAAGAATTCACTCACCATTAACTATGGTATAGACTCGCATACTATAACTTATACAAAGACCAGCGAACTGAAGATGTACAGCATATATATCTGCTTGACCTCTCAAAAAATACAAACATAATGATTTATATAATAATAGCAACCCGTCGTTCAAAGAACTACCTAACCATCATCATCATCAACCCATATACTGTCCCACTGCTGGGCACGGGTCAACTCTCATATTGAGAGGGATTAGGCTATAGTCCACCACGCTGGCCTAGTGCGGGTTGGCAGACTTCACAAACCGTCGAGAAATATCTTGAAGGTATGCAGGTTTCCTCACGATGTTTTCCTTCGCCGTTTACGCGTGTGTTAATTAATTATTAATACGCACATAAATTCGAAAATTCAGAGATGCGTGCCTTGGATTCGAACTCAAGACCTTCGACTTGGCAGTCCAATGGTCATACCACTAGGCTATCACTGCTTTTAACACCCTAACTACCTAATAACATGCATAAAATATACAGATAAATATTACAATATTATAGCCTATGACACTTACAAATAATGTGACTTTCTATTGGTAAAAGAATTTTCAAAATCGGTTCAGTAGATCCAGAAATCACCCCTTATAACCTCACAAACTTTACCTCTTTATAATATTAGTATAGATATGTAGTCATAGGTCATATCTGACCTAAATTTGTTAAAACAATATCCACTTAAAGTTTGAACGTGAGTCAAAATAAATATCATATTACGAGAAAAGGGATTCATTAAAAGTTTCAATTACCGAAATATACAATATGAAAGACGAACCAATGGTCAGCCCAAGTATTATCCACATAAAGGTATCATATTATAAACATAATGTTAAATGATCTGGGGGTTAAACGAGTATAGAGTAGGTCCCACAAACAGCAGACTATAGCGCTGCAGATCAAGACGGAGATTGGGGGATGAGCTAGGCTCCTCCTTCGATTGTGCTAGATCTTACACACATCAAAAAAAGTTTGCAATCACTTTGTAAAATCGAAATCTTTTTAGTTACGGTTTTTCTTCTTCTTTTTTTAATTTCAAACAGGGTATTTCTATTTAAAGAAAACACACAACAAAGATTTTTTCTTGATAAAGTTCAATTTAAAAAATTATATCAGCTTATGTTAGTGATCGCAAACTTTTTTTGATGTGTGTATATTGTGTTCCGGTTTGAAGGGCAATGTAGCCAGTAAAATTACTGGGCATATGAGACTTAACAACTGAGGTCAATTTTTTTTATTTGTGTACACAGGTAAAAAACTCAAAGGTCTCACGATGATATTGTGCTAGTGATACTACTGTTGCTGGTGTTGCTAGCGTATATAAGCCGCTTACCATTAGGTCCGTATGTTTATTGGCCTCTTATCACAATAAAAAGAAATAGCCTTGAGTCATGAGTATGGAAGGTAGGCCTTAGCATTTACGGTTAAACGACAATGGTTGAATAATAATAATTATTATTCCATATAAATAAAAAAACTTGAGAGGTGTCAAGGGACACCCGGATGGAACGAAGTTCCTTTCATTAAAATTTAATAATTAAAAATAAAAAACCTGTATACACTCAACAATTCACAACGCGCGAAATTCAAATATTGTCATTCACTCAATAATATTTGAATGCTTGTCAACAATATTTGAATTTCGAAAAAAGTGTCGTGACAACTTTTCGTAAGATTTTTTTCCGTCTAGCCCCCTTTCACAACGCGCGATAAGGAACTTCGTTCCAAAAATGAATCTCTATTTCCCTTGGTCATCGCATCACGCGTGAATGGATGGAACAATTTCGCTAATTCTTTTTTGTTGTGTTAATTATTGTTAGGAGAAGGTTTCTATGGAAGAAAAATTAAAAACATTATGCAGGAAATTAGAAAATAACAACTAAACAACAACTCAACAACTAGATACTTTCAGGTAAACTGCCTCGCTCTGCAGAGGTCCTGGGTTCAATTTCCAGGTCGAACAGCATTATTGGGTTCTTCTATGAAATTCTCAGTTGCCGAGTTTGGATTTGTGCCTGGTTGACAGCAATGGGCTCGCCCCCTATTATCTCGCATCGTCACCTTGTGTGACGATTTCTCACACAGAAATCACTCCGTGCCTCGGAGAGCACGTTAAACCATCGGTCTCGCTTGCCATAAAAATACTATCCTTTGTATATCGATAATGCAGAAATTGGGTTGCAGAGACCTGAATGCAGTTGTTTCGAATAAAATACTGATATTTAGTCACAGACGGTTTCAAAGTTAGGCACACGTTAGGTGTAGCGGCTGAGCAATCAGCTTCTGCGCCACGGGTTGTGGGTTCGATTCGATCCCTACACGTACCAAATATTTGTTATGACTATCCGGATTTGAATGTTTGTGAATGTCAAAATTTGTATTTTTCAACGTCCTGCTGTATGTAGGAATAATATTGTAGAGCAATACTAAAAAAGAAAAATGAGCACGAGCAACACAAGCGTAGTTTTATTTGCCCTGGCAACACGGTAATTAGTGCGGTGGCTACACTGATGTACAATTTAAACCAGTACGCTGATGAACACCAGCAATTGAAAGTAAAGCAATGATTAATTAGCTCGCGTGGTATTCAACGGGTGTAATTATAAACAGCATGAAATTGTATATGATTTTATATACAGGGTGTAACAAAACTACCCGTAAAGCCGAAAGGAGGTTAAATGGGGCCTTCTGCAAAAATATGTTTACCGGCTATTTTGTAACACGTTGTATATACGAGAATTATGTAACAGTCTCTCATTCAACTAAAACTCGTAAGAGTGTACATGTATATTTGATACAGACTTGACTATAAATGTAATTTTTAAGTAGGTATTCACAACACATTAATAAACATATTGGTATGAAATTGGTAAAGTCGTTCTCAAGTTGCAATGCAATGCAAATTATACAGATATTATTTGAGTCATTTTACATAACTCTATCTAGTTCCAAACTAAGCACGTGTACTTTAAACTTATAGATTTTTTATTTGTAAATACATACTTTTCTAAACTAATATTATAAAAAGGTAATATTTTGTGAGGTTACAGAGTGTAATCTCTGGATCTACTAAGCCGATTTTGAAAATATTTTCACCAATAGAAAGCCACATTATTTGTGAGTGTAGGCTATATTTATGATAAATGATATTTATTTCTGTAAAAAGATCTTTTAAAGACACTTTTACAAGTCAATATTTTACTTTTTTTTTCAAGCTAGATGGCTCCGACATTTCCTAGCTGACGACCTCTGAGAAGAAACGCCGAAACAAACTCAGAGAATCATAGTCTTTTTTAAAGTCCAGACAAAGAGTAGTAACAAATATGTGTCATACAATGTACGGTAAAGTCTGAAATGGCCTTTTGAAGCCATAGTGGCTTTGAGTAGACCAGTCCTAACCGGCGGCACACATGCATCAGTCATTGAGTAGCTCAACCATAATTTAGGGAGCTCAACAACCCGTCGCACGACGATACCAGATCAGAGGAACATTTGCGTAGGCCACATAAAAAAGGCTCAAAGCCGCCAGACAAAGCTGAGTATGTATATTTAGCATACAAAGTACTCACATTAGTACAGTTAGTCAGTTATAATTGAGTTAAATATTATTAAATAATAAGAAAAAAAGGCCGCATAGCGCGACATGCCAGCATCAACGACATTCTTCGTCGTACTCTTGCCACAGCCGGCGTACCAGCTGTTTTAGAACCTAACGGCTTGGTACGAGACGATGGGAAGAGACCAGATGGTATGTCGCTTTTGCCCTGGAAGATGGGTAGGCCTCTGGTGTGGGATGCAACTTGTGTTGACACCCTTGCTCCATCCCATCTTCCAAGCTCAGCTGGCTGCGCTGGTGCTGCTGCTGCTGCAGCAGAGACTCTCAAACGGCGCAAATATAGTAACCTATCTGGTAACTATATTTTTGAGCCGTTTGGAGTCGAAACGCTCGGGTCGTGGGGTCCGAGTGCCCGTCTCCTTTTCAAGGAAATATCAGAGAAGGAAAAGGAAAGAGAGGAGAAGGAAAGTCAGGAGACTGGTCGACTCTTCACGTGATCAGAGGGCTGGCTTGTTTCTAGCGGAACGCATAAGCATTGCCATTCAACGTGGCAATGCAGCCAGTCTTCTGGGCACGTTGCCGGACGACAGCGATGCCGAGGAATACTTTGACGCCTACTAGCGTTTATACTTTTATTTATTTCTATTTTATTTTTTGTTTTGGTATAGGTAAGTATGTATATTTTGTAAATATGTATTTATTTAGAAAAAAATATAATCACTGTAATCATTTCAGTAATGTCTGCTGCTGAATTTATTATAGATGCATGTTATTCGGTAGTATATTGCACCCGGGCGAAGCCGGGGCAGGTCGCTAGTTATACATAAGAATCACCCAGCCAAACACAAACATAAAATTCATTATATAAATATTTGTGTCCTTTGGGAATCAAACCCTTGGCCTTGATTCCCAAATGTCACAACATTCACAGGGTCAACACCCTGTGATCTGCAGACACTCAAAATCAAAATCAAAATAGTTTTATTTTCATATAAACCATATACAGACACTTATGAAATGTCGAGTCTAGGCGCACGGTTCCTAATTAGTCGTTTCCTATGGAAAAGAACCGGCAAGAAACTCCATGGTTACTCTTTTAAAATATCGCTTTGTATTGTACAATGATGGATTATAAATTGGATTGGATACTTACATGAGAGAACAATTTAGGAATGTTGCGAAGATTAAAATTATATAAAAACTCGAACCATTAGACAACAGACGTCGTAAGAAACATTCTATCCAGTTTTCCCAAAGACATCAAAGTTAAAATGCTACCTTCTCTATTTGCAATAGTAGAATATATATACAGACAACTAGCTGTTTCTGATACATTGCCAAGAAATTCTTCTAAAACAAGGAATTGAAAAATTCTGAAAATTTTCAAAGAATTCTGAGCAAGCACTTTATCTCAAGCCTCGTTTATTGACTGCCGGGTTATTTATTACATTATTTTTTATTTCTCTATCTATCTGGGATTTTTTTGCATTTTCCATGTTATTCTTTAGCGAAGGAAAAATTCGAGTTAGGACAGGATTCGACTCCTGTGGTACACCAGACGCTATCACCAATAAGCCACCGTGAGTCTTTTGGTGTACCTAACCAAAAGACGCAAGTCTGCCAGCAGTCTATTTTTCCTACGCTAATATCTGAGCATAGTTTATGTGATCCAGGTTTAAATGATATTATATGATGCTCTATGCCATTTATATAATATAATATTATTAGGTATACTGCTTCGTTAGTCTAGTGATCCTAAGGGCGACTGCTACGCTAGAGGTTGTGAGTTCGATTCCCAGTTCGAGCAAAGTGTTATTGGGTTTTTCTATGAAACTTTCAGTAACAGGTCGGACGTTGGATTTGTGCCCTGTTAATTACAATAGGTTCGCCCCTATTACATGGAACCTAAACTTACCGGCGAATTATGGGTGTACATTAATACACCTCTGGCTAACCCACTTGGCAACCTCAGGGGTGGTGGTATGTTATTGCTGTTGATGCAACATCCTCAAGTCAGACTTGTACAAACTCAAAAGGCATTTTCTCTTGCCAAACAAACTCACGGGCCGCTTGATGTTAAGCGACAAAAGCAGCTTATTGATAAATAAATATTCCTGGTCAATTTCACACAGCACCATCTAGTCCCAAACTAAGCAGAGCTTGTACTATGGGCACTAGACAATGGATATAATTCTTATATACTTACTATTTTTTGTTGTTGTAAATACATACTTAAATTATATAACAAACACCCAGAGAAATACAAACACTTAATGTCCATCACATAAATATTTGTGTCCTGTGGGAATCGAACCCATGACCTCGTGACCAGCAGTCCGACACGCGAACCACTAGACCACAGACGTCGTCAGATGATAGCAACACTAGTAACATCACTTGCACGTTGCCATCTTAAGACCTCGGTTGATAAATCTCATAGGCCCAGCCATGTACTGTAATGAAGGGTAACCCGGAACATACTAATATTATCCTAGATTTGGCGAAAGTACTTACAATTAATTTAGGTTTTCTATACAATATTATTTCGATAGAGACTTCAATTTTGAAATGCGACCAAACAAAAGCGATAGCTTGCAAAAAGAGAACGCTACTGCAGTTCGGGTCCTGATCGAAATTTACGATTTGCAATAAAACGTCTAAAACACGAACAAGATTCCGATAAACTTATTTACATCAATATGTATTTCTTCGTCCCCCGAATTTATTGGCCGAGAGGGAACGGATAAAATATGTAGATTCAGTACAGTACAGTCAAGCACTTATTGGAATTGGTTGATTTACTTTAATCACATTATCTAAAAGCGTAAAAAGGATTGGGTCGTGGGATTCGGCCCAGACTTTATGGGCTCCGCCAAAACGCCATAGGCGTCGTATCTGCAATGTTTGATATTTTTTGGATAGAATACCATTGTGTTTGCCCACAATGTGCCTTCGGGGTCAATTTGATCAAACACGATTTTAAACTGAAAATGGGTCGAAAAACCGCGTAACTACTAGCACAATGTGGGGAGTAGTATTTATCAGATATTATTTAACAGAATTTTATTCGAGTTCGATATAATTTAAAGGCAATTTTACAACTTGAAGAGACATTTGAAATTATAATCTATTTTTTTATGAGGATTAGGGTATGTTGGAATTGTACTAGTCATGGCCAAGGGATCCTTGAAATTAGCCAGGACTATGACAGGTTGTGTGAAATCGGACTGGACCTCTTCAATAAAATAATTACACCTATTTAATAAAAAAAATAACTATCTTAATTATGAATCACATAACAGTTTCTTTAATTTTATTCGCCAATAATTTACATAGTATATTGATGTACAGACACCAGCAGGTCAAGCTATCCAAAACTGTCAAATTTTCTCAATTAAATATGATCGTTATTATTTTGTATTAAAGTTGAAAATCAATCAAAGAAATTTGACAGATTATGGTAGCTTGATGTGCTGGCCTCTGTACTGCGTTTCACTTATTTTCGGATATGAATCTGGCTGCTAAAAAATATTTACAGAAAATTTCACATTACTTGAACAAGAAACTGACTATAAGACTTCACACACTGCAGAGTTGCTTGCAGCCACTAGATCAATGACAATGGCTGGTTAACATTCAGCAATTACAGTTAAGCTCCAAATTCTCACGGAGTCTACAAGGCTATAAATTAGTAAAGGTATGGGACGGAACGCTCTGTCTACTCGAGTAGATATTCTAGTGGATTAATTCCCTCATTGTACTAGTAGGTCTGCTATAAGCTGTGCAGGTCACCATGTACCATCTAAATCGACTGTTCGACTAACATCTCGGAACTAAACTTCAGCAATAAGAAAAATACAGTATCCAAATGGCATAGATTCGTTTCCTTGTAGAACTGAATACCTATTCCACCTCGTTAGATGTTTATAATATATATAATTATATATATATAAAGATATATACATGTATGATCTATATTATATCTAAAGATATTTATATATATATATATATTATCTTTGTAATAAAGGCCTCCAAAGGTTTATAAAATAACAACATACCGTCACTCCTATATTCCCCAAATGATTAGGCAGAGGTTTACTAATGTACACCCACAGTTCGCTGACTATCTCTCTTGTAACTTATCAATCTTTGTGTTTACCTTGAATAAATAAATAAAAAGTTATTTGTATCTAGATAAATAACGATTTCTTTTACAATTGTCTCAGTACATTTAATTTTCTTTTGATTTAGTAATTTATTTGGAATTACCGCAATAATTATTAATTTGCATGCCTTTGAGGTAGAATTTAAAACACAATATTCAAATTACTTAACACCATTGTTAATTGCTGTTCAGTAGATAATGGATTATGATTTAAAAAAGTTTCAGATATCAAGAAAATGTGTAATACATTTTCTTGATATTTGAAACTTTCTTCTGAATTCTGAACATGAAAGGCAATACGACATCAATCACCGGAGACGTTGACTGAAAACTAACACAAAATTAATAACTAACATCTACCACAGCCAAACCCCACCTATTAATTACACAGTACATACCTATTTCTATTTATACAATGCACCAACACCGCAACGATACAGCAGAAGGACCAATTAATTGAAGTCATTATTCAACAACTGCATAAAAAATAGGAATTGTAGAGAGATATTCCACTACTGTGCAAGGCTCTCTTCTTAGTAGGATTTTTTAACTACTACTACTAACTTAAAAACATACTCGCCCGCCCGATGGTAAGTGGACGAAGCCTATGGAGGCGAGCAACACTCGGGGGCAGTACTCACGATTTGACATTATCACATTACATTAACTGAAACACTTTAGCATACCACTGGTTTGTTACAGAATATTTGGCAAGCAGTGGTACAAACCCAGACCAAGTCAGCATTCTACTACTCAAATTATCATAGAATTTAAGCTATAATTCACCTCAAGGGCCTAGTTTCTCTAGCAGACTTCAAAGACATAAACAGGCTTGCATGAACTTGTTATTTTTAAGCGAGTGATTAAATACCTACTATGCATATAATTTTAAGCGCAGAGTTAAGGCAGCCTCCTGATAAACAGACGACCTGGTAAAGGTTGCTGGAAGTCGTTGGATGTAGGAGGCATATAACTGGTCTTTTTGGAAGCCTTTTTTTCAGCAGTGGACCTCCTGTGGCTGATATGATGATGAACTTTGAAAAGTTACAGGTTAGCGTTAGTTTCAAATACTGCACATAGTACTAAAGCTGCTGTTGAGGCAAAAGGCGATTTTGTAGTTTATTAGAAACGTTATCCATATTTCCTTACCATAATTACTGCATTTGTCCATACATCGACATAAAAACAAGTAGATCTACTTTATTTATCTATTTAGTGACACTCGAACAACTTTGCGTAATGTACGCCCCAGGAGCGGGTAAACCCGTAAACGCCTCCGCGGTAATTCCGACCGACAGTTCGCACTGTTCGCGGGAATTATCATAAACACAGCCGACATCGGCCGGGGTCGATAAGACCCCAACGAACTCTGTGCTATATTTGATGCTTACAACTATATCAGTTTCCTCGTGTTTATGTATCACTCTTGATTTAAGTTGGCCATATCTTTTTTTACTTTTTCTTACTGCCTTAATTTCTAGTAGCCCAATCTGGGACTGCTGCGCGTGTTTTATTTTTCTTTCTTGTATTTATTATAACACCCACTGTGTTTATATGGAATTTACAAACTGTGAGTGTACATTAGTATACCTCTGCCGCTTCAAGGAATACAGGCGTAGCGATATGTTTACGTGTTTTTTTTTTGACGTTAGCCGTCCGTCACTCTTTTATTATTAGGTTGGCGCCTAAAAAACCAACGCTGCGCTATGTTGCAAGCATTCGTAATGCAGTTCAGCATACTACAGAGTGCCACCTGTTTTCCTTGCGGGGATAAGATGCACTATTTATATTGAATTAAGTAATTTAAATTTTTCGTTTATGATAGTTATACGCAAATTTTTTTTTTCAAGATATAATTTATTATTATTTATTTCTTTTGTTTGAATAAAAGAAAATCATAGAAGTGATAAGACTTGAGGGTAAGATAAATGTTAGAGAGAGACTACTTGGCATTGGTACTACCGCAACACCAATCACATAAAGACGTCAAATTTCTAACCCCTAAAAGCAAAAACTTTTAAAGCGTACGAACAAGAAATTAAAACAATCGTACAAATATTAACTTGCCGCAAAACTTGAAGACTACTCAACATTTTACCCACTTTAAATTATTTAGTCTTGCTTACATTTCACAACTTCTGACGTACCATCAAAACGCTTTCTCGGCGAATTAATTCATCATTATTAAATGAGCACGTAATTACAGTTAGACCTGGCAAGTTTTTACAAAGTGGAGTGCATTAAGGGGAATACTCACCGGGAGTATTTAAATTCTTTTTTTTTTTCAATTTTATCTTATTATTTTTGATCTAAAAGAACATGTGTCGCAGAGAATTTTTTAAACTTATAATTAAAGTTAGTGGTTCAAAAAACTAGGTGCATGGTTCCAAATAGCGGGTCTTATGGAGAAGAACCGGCAAGAAACTCTATATTCGCGTGTAATGTAATGTTAGCTGGTGACTGACATGATCATTTTATCGTAACGTAACATGCACAACGATCATGCTACGAGATGATCGCAACCCTATGAATGCGTACTTTGTAACATCATGTTACATTACATTACAATTAGTGACAGTTAACATCGTCAGCTTAACAGCTCGAGTGTTAGCATTAGATAAGTCGCCTCGAGGCGAACATTACAGTGCATAGATAACGTTACAAATTTGAACAGCACTATTTGTAACACGAAACATCATACACATTGCCTCAACAAATAAATCAATGATAAACGTAACAATGCTCGAAGACTTTTTATAGATATGCTCCTCGGTTAGTATGTTGGCTTATTATTGTAATGTAACGCTGAAAATTTAAACATTGAATTTTAAACAGTAATACCTACATGCGAATGCTCCCAGTGAGTACTCTCCTTTAAGTGAGAGATTAAGGGGAAGGTGTTGTTTGCCAAGACTCGCTAGTTTGTTGGAGCTCATTAAGACGTTTTCTAACTAAGGATGCGTCACTAGATAAATAGTTTAGCGACGTAATTCAAACTAGACGTTATAATTCGGAATTTAACTGGTGAAGTGTTGGGACATTGTTTAAGTATATATATTCAGATATTATATTTAATAGTTGGATATACGTGAATGTATACTACTTTTATTTTATTTTTTTGTATGTCTATAAGGCAAAACATTGGCACTCATGTATTTATTAATAAGACTAATGTATTATCTATAATTCACAAATAAATGATTCTATTATATTTTAGTAAAATCACACTTCATTACAGCATAGGGTTACTCGTAACCTTAACTTTTTACAATACATTAACCAAAAAATTGACGAGTTTTTGTTGTAATAACTGAAACTTGCAAAACCAATGATAGCCTAGTTATATGACCATTTTACTGCCAATTCAAAGTTCGAAGCCAACGCAAGCACCTCTGACTTTTCGAAATCATGTGCGTATTGATAATAATTCATTTAAACGGTGAAGGAAAACATGGCGAGGAAACCTGCATGCCATAGAGTTTTTCGCACGAAAAACTATCAAATTCTAAACCCGCATTAGAGACAGCAGGGGATTGTACTGTATTTTGTAGTAAGTAGATCTCTGCGTTTCGCAATGCTCTATTTATTCACTTTCTTTTGCTACCGTGAAGAGTTATTAATATTTAAAGCGTTCAGTTTTAAAACCTATTAATTTCGTATGAAAGTAAAATTAAACGATAATGTATTATAGTAAGTAATATAATAATTATTATTAGTTATGACCTGTGCGAAAACTTCGCACCGATTTAAACTGTATTTGTTTAACAAATATAAACTTAAACTTATTTTTGGGCATCAGAGAGAAAAATAATCTTCAACATCGCGTATCAAACAGGTTTTGATACGATATTAAGGGACATATTTCATACCGAAAAAAACATCTTTGAGAACTAATAATTGCTCTGTCGGGCAAACTGTACTTCGGGTGGTTGGTTGGATTATGGAACCAAAACGGTTTTTTTGTTCTATATGTCTCTTAGATGTATCTGGTCTGGGATATGTGATTGTAAATGCACCTAGAATACAGGAGGGACCCTAGTGTGAGAAAAAGGTTTTATTAAATAAATAAAAGGAATACTCAATTTATTAGACATAAGTATGACTACACCATAGATGAATAATAATTTCTCCCATTATCAATGATTTAGGTATAATTATCAATCAATTTAATTTCCCACTGCTGGGCACGGGCCTCCTATCAAAGATAATTTATTAATAGGAAGTCATTCTTCGAATATTGAATAATTTGCTTAAGTTACGAGAACTGGGTCAATCTCTTTAAAAATTTAAAACCATTTCAAATTACGGTAGAAATTAATTAATAACAGCCAATTGACGAATAACTTAAAATATTAATTTTCTAATTAATCGTTAACTCTTTGCTATTACTTACTATCCTATCGTCCTATTATAAGGGGTAAGCAGAGGTACACTAGTATTCACCCAGATTTCTCCGGTAGATATTTGGATCCCACGAGTGAAATGGAATTCTATTCACCGGGCAAAACTTAGAAACAAACCCGAGACCTCTAGTTAAAATATAATACTGTGTGAATATTGAATAAAATTCATAACTTTTTAATAGGTTGCAGGCAACTATGTTACATAGTGTATATTTAAAGCATGCGAGTGTTTTTAATTATTAACGATCTGTAATTAACAAGGTCTTGCGAACTGTGGCGATTTAATTTTACGTTAACATTTTCTTAATAAAATCAATATTCATGTAAACAAACGTTATTTAAGCACCTACAAAATGGGAGCATATTCCTTTAAAGTAAAACGTGCGTTAAAATTTCGAGTTCTAAGGTATGAAATTAAACAGATTGTTATAGTTTGGTCTTCGTAAAGGAATGGCTATGCTTTATTTCTACGGGTGAAATAAATTTAGCTTTGGAATGTGGTACATGACGTCAGTAGCCTTAATCTTCCACTTATACCTAGCTAACAACCACTAAAAAGAACCGCGAATATACAATGGCCTTTATCAAAACTACAGTATGTAAGATTGATAAAAAAAATATCCAAACCTCCCAATCCCTTTCTGCAAAAAACTAATCACACAGCAATTATTCATTCAACACAATCCTAAGGCCGTTTGTACACACACGTCTTTTAGTTTGTTGAAAACAATTTTTCATAGTGTTCCATATAACAGTGACGAGACAGTGAAGCTTTTACGGCCTTTATGTTGTTAGCACATTATAAGAAATATCTCTATGTGACGTATTTTGTACCCATGTTTTTTAGTATTATACAACTCAGTCGTTCAATCAACAAAGCAAAAGGTCCGAAGTTTTACCACTTCCGACATGGGTTGCCGGCTTACACCTGATCCCGTTCTTGGCTTCTAGAGCGCGGTAAGCCTTTGGCTCCCAGTCGTGTCACTCGGCTTTAGACGTTAAGACATGTCGGCGCCACCTCTTATAAAGTGGACACCTCTTAGGATCATACGAGTAACGACTTGGGTGGTTATTACAGCAATTCATCGACTTAAAATACTATTCTTGTTTGTGGACATATTCTCTTAAGGGCTCGTGGCTAAGTTAAATAATAATGGCAGCAGATTAAGGAGAAAATGAAAAATAGACACAAAGACACGTATTAAGTAAAAATAAATACTTTAATACGTAGTAGATTCTGTATCACTAATGTCAATAATTTAATACAAAACACAAAGGTATGACCAGATGGCCAGTGTAAAGCGTAAAGCAAAATAATATCCTTGATAAAACACTACAACATCTTAACATTTTATCGCTAAAACGCTTAGAAAAATGCTATAAGTTAGCCGGTTTTATAATCCCTCCAAATTCCATGAACAAATAAGCAAGGTAAGCTTGCCACATGGCTATTATGACGTAGAATAAAAAAATAAGCAGGTAAAACAACACAGCTTAGCAAATACCGCTACCGCTAACTCGTAAGCTCTTAATGGATGTGCGCCTAGAATCTGTTGTTAGCAGTTTTGGTCCTTCGAGCTTTTTTGGTTCTTTGATACTTGTTAAGTGGCATATAGTTAATTATTCAATGTTGATCATTGAATAAATGACGGTGGGCAGTTCAGTTACAACATGTGCATATTACAAAAGTCACCAACGCGGCTGCTGAACGTGAGGATTACGGTTTGATTTCCAGGTCGTGCAAAGTGGAACCTAAAAATATATCGGTCCACAGGCTGTGGGTGTACATCAGAACACCTCTACCTACCCTGTTTTTGTATAAAACGTAAAAATATGACTTGTTTGGAAAACTAATTTACATTATCTTTAAAATCGTTGATCTATTTTACACTTTACCCGATAAAAATTAGCCAATAAACAATTATCGCGTACATAATTGAGGTGTCACCAACACGAAACAAAAACTAATGAAAACACGACCAGTATCCTAACATAAAAATGTTCACATAATTGCCTACAACACTTACTGTGGAACGCGGACCCGCTTCTTAAGTCACATACAGGATACTTTTATTTTTGTTAACACACTCATAAAATTTTACCCAATGTGTGTGTGTGTTTGACCCTTGTCTTGCTGGATGGTAAGCACAAACATAGTCTAATGGAGCATACAATTAAGCTTAATGCCCTTTCGGGCTCTTGTTCGTAGAGATAGACGTCACCCTATTCAAATTTACCCAAGAATAAAAATAAACCCAGCTGGTTTGGTGCTAGGATAAAATGTTCTGCCTAATTAAATAACCACCATTACGTGTAAGATCAGATCCAATCAGTTACACGGTGTTCAGTCGTATGTATGTAAGAACAAGAGCCCGAAAGGGCATCAAGCTTAATTGTGTGCTCCACATTAGACTGTTTGTGCTCACCATCAGGCAAGACTAGGGTCAACACACACACATTAGGTAAGAATTTATGAGGGTGTCATTTCAAAGCTGTGAATGTGAAATGTGAACGACTGGACATTGTGTGTGTTTGTCTGTTTTTCTTATGTATTTACAAAAATAAAGTGTATAAGTATTATATCCATTGTCTAATTCCCATAGTGCAAGCTCTGCTTAGATGGTGCTGTTTAAAAATGTTCCAAATATTTATTTATTTGCATTTCTCAGCGCGCAGAGATGAAGTCATGTATTCTTAGCGGTCCCCCAACGGACCAAATTAGACCTGATATTAGTATGCTACAGTAAATGTTCGTAAAGGAAATTATTCATACAAAATAAATTTATGACTATTAAATTAATCTAAAGAAGATAATGCTAACCGTTTCCAAGCTCGGCTTATCGGTAGGAATAAAAACAAACTCAGAAGAGGTGATCTGTTCGCCGATAATGATGGTCCTAGTATTTCTTTCAATAGACACCAGTACAAGCAAGCTATGCAGTATATTAAATTGCAAAACATATTACCTTCACACGAGCTCTATTATAGTCACGTAAATAAGCTAAACTAGATCATAACGGGCAAACACGAAAAAGCTTTCTAGAACTAAAATGTACCGGAACAGGCGAAGTGAGACAACAGGAACTAAAATCTCACGAAATGCGAGTAAGATAACGTAATGAGGGTTGACAAATTAGTGCCGAGTTCCGCAGTAGGCAAACACTCGACGGGCCGGTCTGAGAGACCTATTCTGAATGAGCGATTACGTTCGACTAATCGAGCGAGATAATTCTGTTTTATTTTTTGGCCGTGGAAATTTATGTTGTCGTGTTCTACGGTTACTTCTGCTGTGAGTGTTCAAATTATCTGAGGTAGAAGGTCACACCTGTATGCTTCGAAGTGCTAAACTGAGGCGTAGAAGTATTTAAGTTCCATTTAGTAGTAGGGGGTGAGCCTATTGCCAGCTGAAAAGTTGGAATAATTTGGAGAGATGATGTGTCCACTATATTCTGGTCACGATCGATTTAAGACTATTCGCAAACTTCGCATCACGGTCGGTATTAACATTCCAGACAAAGAGAATAAAATATGAGGTAACTACGTCAACTTTTAGTTTTATCAGATATCTACAAAAAACTCCGATGTACATACCAAAAAGGCGAAACAGCCCCAATATGCCTAGTAGAACAGTTTTAATCGTAGAATCTTCCCAAGATATATGTTTGAGTAGGTTATGTTTAAATTGTATCAAATCATTTTAAGAAACTCGGATAAGGATTAACCTTATTAAATCCACAGGGAAATGTAATCTATTAGCAGTAGTAGTATTTCCAAAAAAAAAAACTTTTTTATTTTTGACCATGAGACACATTTAGGCCACTATTCCCCTTTATCCGCCAGTTAAAGTTCATGTACCGTCAAAACAGTAGAGGACACGAGAGTCTGTGTTCCTCAAAACAACTTTACGCTAACCATCACCGGAAAGTATCCGTCACTCAGTATTCAAATTGGATCCCGTCACGATTCAATAATATATTCTAATAACGAATTGCTTACATAGACGGGCCGTTTATACCAGATAGAGATACCTACGATATGAATGAAAAAAAAATGCCAGAGAAGTTCCACTCTTCATAAGGTTGATTGATTAATCAAACAACAAACAAATCAGAAAAATATAGCTTAGTCAGTATAATATGGACGCCTACGCCAAAGCCCTCTCAATTCCATTTTTATATTATTCATTAACTACATAATATAAATAAACTGCCTTGTTACTCTAGTAGTCCTAAGGGCGCCTCTTATCCTAGAGGTCATGGGTTCGACTTCCACGTCGAGCAGTGTTTTTAGGTTTTTCTATGAAATTCTCGGTTGCAGCTCGGAATTTGAATTTATGCTGGGCTAGTTAGCAATAAACACGCTCCCTATTACATGAGACTTAAACATACCGGCTAACTGTGGGTGGATATTAGTAGACGCCTCTGCTTAACTCTTCAGGCATGGTGTATCATGTTCATTCGCTAGTTATGCTCATTCCCCATCATCATTCTTTGCCCTTTTTCTTTGGGTTAGGTGAAGCATTTATTTTTCTACCATTAATCACTCTATCAGCCGTTATTTGAAATTTCATCATCGTAATTTTCAAATCTATCTTCCAACAATCTATCCATTTTACAAACCTATTGATGTCTCTCTTAAATTATATCCATATGGGTATCCACACCTTTATCCATATCAAAAAAGGTAAAGATCTATAAAAACCTATTTAAATTCCATCTCAGAATATACATCGTCATCTTCTTCACTGTAGGAGTGAGCAAGAGTTGTCCAAGGCATCAATTTCTACAGTAGTGTAAATCTTTAACGAATTTGTAGGCAGTAGGTCTTTTATATATTTCTATTTGATGGCATAAAGGACACCGTTATCTCTCTGCGACACCATTGACGAATTTTGACGTTCAAATAATTCAGCATCCGCGAATCTACCTACTTGTTTATTCGTTTATTTTTCTGCCCTTTTATCTCTGATGATTTTTTATATCGCATCAAAAAGAGATTTATTTTCAACGGGAATTGAGTTTTTTTTAGTGTTTATTTTTTCTGAAAAGTAATTTTTTGTGCGTAGGTAGGTTACTTGCTTCGTACTTATGTACGAAGTTCAAAGTCAGATGATAATCGTACACTTTCATTAGGCGTATCAGGCAGATTTGGATGCTTTTTTTTCAAAGTATTTTTGTTCAAACTGTCTCATTAGCCTAGTTGGAATTGGTATGTACTTGATGCGGCAAAACTAAACTAAGCAAACTAATTTATACATTTTCTTTAAGCAAACTAATTTATTATCTTTGATATCATCCAAAATATTTATATCAATCTATCTCTATTATTATTCTAAAACTTTGACTACTAATTACAAAAATACTGATAATTTTAACCATCTCAACACTTTTGAATTAATTTTCCACTGTCAACAAAAATTAACAAACTCAAGGGCTGTTCCTGACAACTCGTTACGAAGAATTTTTTATACTGAAAATACTTCAGCGACTCAATTAAAATGTTTGAGTAATAAAGCAACCAGAAACATCAATTTTATGATGGCTGACACTTTATTTTTTAAGATTATAATTTCCGTAGTTCTGCATTATTTTATATACTTTCCATCAGTGATTCTATATTTTGTGGCAGTCCATGCTGATGTAGGTAAAACTACTTATCTTTTGCAAACATACCTTTGAGATATTTACATAGGAGATCAGTGATAACTTAGTGATAATATATGACCATTGGACCACCAAGTCCTAGATCTCGAGTTCAAATCAAAGGCACGCACCTCTGACTTTTCGAAATTATGTGCGTAGTATAATCAATTGGCACTGGCGAAGGAAAACATCGTGAGGAAACCTGAATGCCCTAGGGATTTTCTCGACGGCGTATGAAATCTGCCAACGTGGACTATAGCCTAATCGCTCTCTGTCAGAGAGGACACCCACGGGTGTCCTCTCCAGCAGTGGGACAACCACTGGGCACGTAGGTACGGGTCTCCTATATGGGTCGATGACGATGAGGATGAGTAGGGAGGTTTGAGTATCAGACAAATATTTATGTGATGAACATAAGTGTGTGTGTTTATCGTGGTGTTTCATGAATTATAATTAGTCATCGAACAGCTATGACAATCGTTATTCAGAAGCCCAAAAATTATGACAATCAGCTCAATCAACTATGCTCAGGATATCGGTATTACCCAGAAATTTGGTTGCGAAGGTCTGATGGCAGTCGCTTTGTGTAAAATACTGATATTCAGCCGCATCTGGTTAGACTGGAAGCCGACCTCAACATAAGCCCTTTTTATTATATCCTACGTGCTCACGCACTCACATCTTTGTCTTTGCAATAAACAGAGAAACGAAAATACTACCAATGTCTTCACAGCACAAGCGACTATATTTAAGTCTTGATTGTAAGTCTGCGAACGTAGGGACCGTAACGTGCACGTTTAAGTTTACAGAATAAGACGTCCGGTCTAAATTTTAGTCCAGAGTAAATATTTAATTAAGAACGCTAACTTGAGGCAGTAGTTTAGATTGAGATAACTTAGCAAATCTTTAGTCTGCTTAAATATTTGAACAGGTTTTTATCATTAAAACCAAAGATTTTTGAAGGGCGAAATATAGCGTGCAATAATAATCAAGTTGTGCAAGGATGGCTGCAGTGAGGTCTTTGGTTCGATTTACTGATACGGGAAAATTGCATTGAGAATATCCATCAGAAAAATCTCAATAGCAGCTCAAAGCAGTAATGGCTTAATGCTTCGTCAGAATATATTACATATATTGATATGTATCAACTAAAAAAACGAGCTTTATTTCTTTAAACTTCAGCCTCATCAGCCAGGTCATGACTACTGCGCTTGAGGTTTTTCTATGAATAATCAGCTCGAACTTTGGATTTGTGCCCATAAATATTACATGGAAACTAAACATACCGGCAAACTGTGGCTATCTATTACCTATACACCTTTGCCTAACCTCTCAGGGAATATAAGCTGTGATAATATTTTTATGTTTATTTCTTTTGAATAAACAATACAAATATAAAACATTAAATATTCTGATCTTGTAAACTACAAGCAACAATGTAGCAACAAAACTGATAGAAACATACGCATGCAGCATAATGCTAACAAAACGTCTACAGGCGCTGAGGTGTCGTTCAGTAAATTTTTCTCATAAAAATGTTCCGCGTAATGCCTTCCTTTAGTCGATGAGAAGAAATTTATTGTTACTTGTAAAAAGTACATTGCGCGCGTAAACCGCGTGAATTTCGGAAACTCACTGGAGCCGTTCTCACGTCGTCGCTCTGTCTTGTGACGAACTTTATACATTCGAGCCCCTGGATTGTGGTGTAAATAACTAGAGATCATCGCTTTAGAGGCTTTATTATGTACCAGTGGAAGCACTGTGAGCTATATAATCGGGCATTATAAACTGAGTTTCATATTTTCGGTCCCAATTATCAGATGAACCTATAGAACATCCTTATTGGTATTAAAGTTATTTAGCGAAGGAAAAATTCGACCGCGGGCAGGATTCGAACCTGCGTCTTCTGATTAGGTACACCAGACGCTATGACCGCTAAGCCACCGCGACTCGCGGACTCGCGGTGGCTTCGCTAAATAACTTTAAAATAGCATGGAAAATGCCAAAAAAAAATACAAAAAGGTAGTTAGTAGGTAAGGTAGCATCGTTCGACATTGAACTAACTGTAAAGTAAGTCGTGTCGGTTGAAAAAGCAAGCTTTTCAATAGGTGTTACTGACGTCACCATAAAGACGTAAATTCTGAATGTGAAGGTAAAATTCGTCATGGCGGGTGGCACTCGCGGTGGCTTAGCGGTCATAGCGTCTGGTGTACCAGAAGACGCAGGTTCGAATCCTGCCCGCGGTCGAATTTTTCCTTCGCTAAATAACTTTAAAATCTTAGCATGGAAAATGCCTTCCTGATCCTTATTGGTAGTCAGAATCCAGAAAAACAGTTTGTTATTTTTAAGTTTAAGGATCAGGTCAGGTCTTATCCTTTTTTAACATCACTGCTGTATTTCTGGAAGGGTTAAGCAAATGTGTACTAATTTATATCCACAATTTGTCTGTATGTGTAGGTGTTAAGTAATAAGGGGCGAATAAATGGGGGGTCCAATACTCTAGACTTCGCTTGTTGTCCAAGTAGTCGAGATTTTTTCCTTTACCATTAAAACAAATGATGATCAGTTCCTAATTCGCAAATGAACGAACGAATGAAGAACATTGAAGTAAAACGTAAGTTACTACTTACGGTGTGGATGTGATGGATGGTGTGGAACGCCAAGGAGTGGAACTAGTTGTATGTGTTTCCAGAAAATTACAATCCGGCAACCTTCAAGGCTGGAACACGTTTTTTTCTGGGTAAACGTACTCCATCATAGCATTGCTTACCAATATGCAAAAGTAGCAGTCAAACGCGATCCCGTTGAAAATAAAAAAAACAACTGTATAATGTAACCAACGCTCTACGATACTCACTAGCTTATCTCAGTTGTAACAGCACTTAGCAATTCTAGTAGCAGACAGTAACAGTAGCCACTGCAAGTCAAGTCACGTTCTTTGCAAGAGCTGTTTTGGAGTCAATAAAACGGGATCGTGGGTCATACATAGTATTGCATCTATTCGATTTTACTTTAACACTGCAATGAAGAATTTTGATTGAAATTTAAGTCTCATTTCAGAAAATGGCACGGTTAAGAATCAAGTTGACCCATAAGAATTGAAAAAAGCCAGAGTTAAGCTGCGCTAGACGCGGCCAGTCTGTGAATGGGTGACCAGTCTTCATACATCGAAACCCTTCCGTGCTTCGGAGAGCCATTGCTTACAAAAGAATTATTCACAAAAGCTTGACAGCCTCAGGCCAACGGTATTGTCCAGAAATTGGATAGATTCATTTAAAATACATCAGTATTATAAATGAATCTACCCAATTTCTGGACTAGAATATCAATTCTGCACCTGGTTAAATTGGTAAATGGTCCTATGTTGGTCCCAACATAGGAACAAGGCCCAGAGAGTGATAATGAATATTGATATCGGCCACAAAACAAACAAACAAAAATAGTGTAGCAGTTATAAAGGTCCTTTGAGACAGAAACTACTAACTCCTAGGAGTTATGTGAATCAATGTAGTAAAAATGTCTGGAGGTGAAACGAATATCGGACATCGAACTTGAATACACAAAACAATACTTAAAAATATGTAAAAAGAAGGCAAGGAAAATAATTTCAACAATCGTAATATTCGATTTACCTCTTTAACATTCCAGGCAAAAATCTTACCCATATATCCAGGCGGTATGAGCCACGATTTCATATCTAAGCGGGTTGCATTTCCCTATAGTGTGATGCAAAATTAAAATTTTATGACTGCCTCACCGCCGTCTTCCCTGACTTGCGCACTGATGTAAACTTTGTGAAAGTTCTCTGGCCATTAATAATTCTCCCGCGGCATCCGGGACCCCTGAAAAGAATATTTCACTCTTTTGAAGCTGCAAACTGGGTACAATCAAATTACCATTTGAAAGAGCCTCTTGTATTGCTATTTAAGACGTTGAACGATTTTTGCTAGCTTTGTTTGTGTCTTATCGTTGAAACCGTATGTAATCAAACTCTTTACAGCACAAGATTAAAAAGTTATGATGACAAATGCATGTAAGCGATTTATCAATCGCAGCTGTTAAAAGCAAACTGATTAAGTTTTATGGAATAATATAAGGACTCATTTCCTGTGAATAAATTGATAGACAACCACTAAGGGAATAATCCAGCTATCAATTGTAATTGGATCACGAGATCCATTGTAAGTCGAACATAAACCCGTGTACGGTACGTATTAATTGCCTGCGGGCGGCTGACTTGGGGAGTCCACTGCTATACGCGTTCTTGGAGTATGCTGCAAGGTGAGGCCCCGCCATTTGATGGAGTTTGTTGTTTGTACTGGTCCACAGCCTGACGGAAATTAACTTGTGAACACATCACAAGTTCCATAACCCTAGATCGATGGATAGAGATGGATATCCATGAAATTCCATTATGATTATCCATACTATAAAGAAAAATAAGTTAAAAGGCTTTTGTTATTTATGAAATACTAAACTTTAAAATTAATTATCTATAAATTAATTGGAACTGTTCAGAATATTCAACACTGCATTTATAAAAAAATATTAATTATTAAAATATTCTTCCGTAATCTCTTTATTTTAATCACAAAAGCTTGCAAGCGCCAACTGAATAAAAAGTTGGTATATCCAGATAGCTGTAGGCATTCCATCTTATTTGCTTACCTGGCACTATAAGCGAGTGCATTTTTATGTTTTACTAAAACGAATCCATTACAGAGCATGCATTTTTTTTATTTCACCATTTGCATACAACATTTTCCTATATAATAAAGTATTTGATCAAGTTGAACAGGTTTTTTTATATATTTATAATATATTAACAGCCTCTTCATAATATTACGTCATAATCTTCGGTAGAATGTAATTGTAATGTAAGCAATTGTAATCCTTTAAGAGGTTTCACCATAAGACGTTTGTGGGAAACCAAACTGTAAAGTACTTTTTCTGCATTACTGTCAAAACTCATACAAGCAGTAATAGCCTAGTGGTATGACCATTGGACTGCCAAGTAGAAGGTCTCGAGTTCGAATCTAAGGCACGCACCTCTGACTTTTCGAATTCATGTGCGTATTAATGATTAATTATCACTCACTTAGACGGTGAAGAAAAACATCGTGAGAAAACCTGCATACCTTAGAGATTTTTCTCGACGATTTGTGAAATCTGCCAACCCGCAATAGGTCAGCGTAGTGGACTATAGCCTAATCCCTCTCAATAAGAGAGGAGACCCGTGTATACGTGAAATAATTGTGAAACCTGATAACCTATGATAATTTTTTTCTCGACGACATGTTGTGAAATCTACTAACCTGCACTAGGTAACAGGGAAATAAAATATCAAACCATATTCCAAAAACCGCTTGGAAAAAAATACATAAAAATTGAGCACCTCCTCCTTTTTTGCAGTCGGTTTTTTTAATCCAAACAGGAGTAGATTAAATCGTCCCAATACGAATAATTTATTATGCAAATTGGGCCCAAGGGCAGCTTTAGGGTTCCATAATAGAATAGATTGCAAAACACCACAGCATAGATAATTCAGTTGTTAGTAAGGGTCATCACTCATTTCCTGTGATGTCGTGCGATTACAAGCTATGACGTCGCAGTTTAATAGGTTATTTGAACTGTAGATTGAAATGGGTGATCGGGATGTCATGAAATTGACCCTCGTTATACATTTTACCTAATTGCTCACTAAAAAGCAGTGATAGCCTAGTGGTATGACCATTGGACTGCCAAGTCGAAGGTCTCGAGTTCGAACCCAAGGCACGCACCTCTGACTTTTCGAATTCATGTGAAGACTTCGAATATAATAACATCAATTTGTAGAAGTTATTCCCTACTATCATACAAATATCAGATTGAGCAGACTATCTGAAAGTGGAGACTGTGTACGTGCAAACGAAGTGGATGACGCCAACCAGCTAGATGATCAGACAATCTTAAATGTACCTCAGTTTAGCTAGAAGCTTAGTGCTTATTGGAGAGTGTTACGGCGAATGCTGAGAGAGGCCTACAAAGCAACCCTATAGAAGAAAAAAAATATGGTCTAGTCAGCAATTCGATGTTCTCCCATTGTCGATTTTTCCATAACAATATATTTAAAGCATTTTCATAGTGATTCGGATGGCATATGTTTGAAAAAGAGAACAAAAATGTCAAACTAATACGTAGATGTAAAAAGTGCCAGATTGCGACGAGGCGGCGAGACGGCGTTAGTGTGTGATAACCCTATTTTGGTCTGACAATACACATTGTTAAATTTTAATCAGTCTGGCGGTCGGTTGCAGTTTACACAAGCGACTAAGCATACTATATTATAAACAAGTTATACCATGTACGATAAACGAATTTATTATTTAAGAAATGTGGTGATAGAATTCAACCAAAATTCTTGTAGGTATAAACGGTAAAAAAAAATGATAAATTTGTACAATTCGAAAAAAAATATTTATAAACTACAGTCTACAACTGTTTCAGATATAGATTAACTTTTATAAAATTGATTTTCAGGTTCTATTGTCTAATATTAGACATTGAAATAAACTACTTTTTACGGATTTTTTTATTTTGATATCGCGTTATATTGATGTTATTAATCTCGACGTTTTGGACCCTTTACAGTGTCTATAGTAGACTCTACCCTAAAAAGTTGTTTTATTTCAATTTCTCCTTCTAGTTTACGCACTTTTGTTGAATTCACGTGAGGTGAAGGTTGAGGTTATTTTGTTGCATGTATTACAAGTTCAGGAGTTCAATATTTCATTAGATATTTCTTAAGGTTTAGAGAAAAGGTTAAGGAAAGACGAGTGTTTCACTAGAATGATTTATGGTTTCAATTTAGAGCTCTGACTATGATTGATAAATAATAAATAAAACCATAAAATAAATCGGTCTTTGTTTTATACCATCACTAAATTAAGAGCCTGATGTGTGCCAATGAATAAATTATCGTCCAGCAACCTAGGCAGTCCATAGGATGCCAGACGATTACTTAAACATTGGCTAGCTACCAACGTGATGATTGAATAGTTTCTTTACATTGACATGACTTTACTAATGAACCCATCGAAGACACAACAATTAGGTATAAAGCTTTTAATATTCAGTGCTGGCCTAGTGCTAATGAGGCTTAAGATTCTAGATTACATTTCATATCGTCGGTCTAGATGTGATAGCTCGTAACTTGCAAACTGCTAAACTTTTTTTAAAACTAACTGTTATACATATTACCTTTTTAATTATGAATAAAAAATATTATTATATTTTTATAAATGATTTTGACGTAATATTATAGGAAATATTATATATAATATAAATGTAAATTATGTCAATACCGTTCTTCTTACGAGGATCTTACGAGGTTACACCAGTTGAATTAGTACCCGTGCTTGTTACAAGATGTCAATAAAAGTCGTTTCTAGCCGTCAAATTGTTTTATAATGCTCAAGACATTTACGGGTTAGCACCGGAAATACTATTTGAAGCTTTCTGCATCAAAATCTAATTTTACCAAAAATTGATAGTTACGAGCTATCACATATAGACCGACGATATGTAGAAGTGAGCCCACATAGTTAAGTGCTTAATTTAAGCACTATTCACTGAAAATAAAAACATCGTGAGAAAAAGCTTAAGTTTAAGTATTTAAAGCTTCCCTACTCTCAGTCCGCACTTCATACAGGTAGGCTTAAGATCCAATAGCAGCAACAAATGACTAACGAGAATGAAAGGAGGCTTTGGTGAGTTGTTACATAAAACTGCAGAGAAGATGACACAGCACGACAATTACGTACTAGTTAATACCGTTTGATCAACTCTAATGACTTGCAGGAAGAGCAAGTAGGTCAGATTTTTTCTCCCAGATTACAGTAAAGCTTTGAAACACAATTGATATAAAATGTAAAAGAATAACGCTTTATTCAAAACACAATACAGTCCATTATACAAAAAGCGCGTGAATAGAAAACTAGCGTTGAACCCATACAGAAACTGAGTTTTATAGCCAGAACAAAAATTACATTTTCACATTTTACGTTCCATTTCTGGGCACCTAGCATTGCACTCAGCTCGGATATAACTCAAAATTATGAAATAAAGAGAAATGTACTTTAAAACGTTTCTAAGAGTGTGCAACAGCTGAAACAAATCGCGGGCAACGGCGGCCTGCTCTAATGGATATAATGGAAATGGCTGACTATTGGCCCGCTTACCTTAAGTGGATACGCGACTTGCAAAGAAATGGCTTGCTATGGGTAACGTGCCTTATTGAGTTCAGTAAGTGTATTTAATGGAGATGTAACGCAGTTTGCCGGTGATAGGGGCATTTACCTTAGCTCTTTATAAAGTCACCTCGAGGCCTGTTATGGTGATTTTGTCGATAGGGTTGATTATTGCACTGTTTTGACTATTCGAGGAAGTATTGGCTCTAACAATAATGGAAGATGCTGCAATGTGACCAAATCTGTCTATATCTTTAATAATAATAATATTATAATAATATTTTTGGGACATTTGACACAACACCATCTAGTCCCAAACTAAGCAGAGCTTGTACTATGGGTACTAGACAATGGATATAATACTTATATACTTTCTTTTTTGTAAATACATACTTATAATACATAAGAAACACCCAGACAAACACAAATACTCATGTTTTATCCACACAAATATTTGCGTCCTGTGGGAATCGAACCCACGACCTCATGATCAGCAGTCCGGTACTCGAACCGCTAGACCACAGAGGTCGTCAAAAATATATCAACGGCGACGTGCAGTTTAGTACAATTGTTTATAGGTGAGTTTTTAGGCATGCTTATTTTATGATATGTCGTAGCCTTTTATATTTTATGTGCTTGTCGCTGTTCTCATGACAATGAAATGTTTCTTACTTGTATCTTTTATGGGACTTTGTAAAATAGTTTTTTTTCGGGAGAACTAATAACCAAAGTGCAACCAGACGAGCTGTAGATGGTGATGACGATGATGGTGCAGGGAACCCCAAGTGCTGCAGACCCCAAGCCAGCAACTTGCATTTTTTAAAATACAACCGTACATTTTGTTAGCGCTCTTAACTAACCAAATATAGGTATACTATAGACTAAATATCAAACATTATTAAGTTTCCGTGACCCAGTTGTAGCAGCCTCCTTTTATTCGACCCGAGAGACTTTAATATTTTAGTTGGAAACTATTCTTTAGCTACTTCACTCAATTAATCATTTGCGAAATTCTGTTTTGTTTTAAAATCGACTTGAGAGGAACAAGATATTTTTTCAAGTTGGGGAGTATTCTTCATTGTCTTAATTTAACAAAAATTAAAGATATTTATCATTTTGTTTGCAAATACTAATTGTTTTACAATAGAAGTCGTTTTGCATCTACCATTTTTTACCTCAGGATATCATATCAGCCACAAGAGGTCCATTGCTGAACAAACGCCTCTCCTAAAAGGTTGGAAGGAAGGAAAGAAATTCCGTAGTCCTTTAAAAACTTCCTTAATCACACAAATTCCTTATTTGCATGAAAAGCAAAAATTATCAAGTGATTTTTAATTAGTAATCAAGACTTAAGTAGGTAATTTAAAAGTGATAAGACACCATAATGAATTGTATGACAAGATGTATGAATGTGGTCGAAGCAAAAGAATTATGCAAGAATCGTAGCAAGTAGCGTTCTTTAGTTACTGCCTACCTCCATGGGAAAAAGGCGTGACTGTATGTATGTATTAAAATCAAATTAACCAAAATTGTCCGATCCATTTCAACACATATACATGGGTACTCGATTGACTTAAATCGAAATAATAAAACAAATGACTATAATAATCGAGTTGTTCTCGCTCAATCGCTCGCCAATCGCCTGTTTTACGTCCCACTGTAATATTTGCATGAAAAATACTCATTGCTCAAGGCGCTGAAGTGCAAACATAAATAATGAGGGCCCAGGTTTCCGGGGTATTATTGTCGTCGATCATCAGAGGCTGCGAACCGTATTCTTTTACGTCCAAGCGTTTTATCAGACGAGAATATTTCACAAGTTATTTGTATCAATTTGCTTCGAGTGGAAAAAGTTGGCCCCTTCAACGTTTTTTTGTAGGAGCCGTATCCGTATATTGGTTTTCGTAATGGCTTTTTGAATCATATAGATGTGTCTGAAATGAGGTCGAACTTTATGAAGAACGATATGCTTTTCAATTCTGTAACACATTTTAAGACACTTTTACTTATTTCGGATCTTTAAGTATAAAGTACCTATATCTAGTATAAGAATATTATGAGCTTCAAGTAGATTTATTGACAACTTAAGATTAGACTGGGCTATTGGTCATGTCTTGCCTTCCCCTTTCAACTACAAATTTTATTGGTAATTTTAGTCATCAGTGCATAATAATATTTTTAGTCTGTAAAGGGCACTAAGAGCGCCCGATTTAATCACAGTCCAAACAATGCAGCTGCAACGTTATAAGTCAACAGAGAGAAAAACTCTTTAGTGAAATCTTTGAACAATCTATAACTGCTGTTATACCTATCTTCACAGTTAAAAACTTACGTGCCTGAAGTTGATCTATTTGGTCAGTTTATCCCACTCTTCTTATACTGGCCATATATTTACTTTTAAGAAATCAACAATGTCGAGATTGTTCATGATGCACATTCTTCGAGAATATTCCGTGTAGTAGGCAAACTTGGTTCGTATTCTCCAAACATTGCACACTGAGGCACGTAAAAGCTTTCGCTGTCCACTAAGAATAGTTTCCGCAACATTAAAGGTGGATTGTTGGGCCAATTTTTGTAATGCTCCACAATTTATTTTGGAACAACGATATTTTATTCGAAACGATTGTGTTTTTTAATATACGCCTCATTAACCATACTAACAATATAAGGGTTTTAAAATTTGATAAGATACGTATGTGTAGTTCTGAATCTAGAAAAATACATTAATATTATATTTTATCTTCTTTCATCAATTAAGTAGATAACAAAATGAATTTACTTATTTGTATTAATTTACCTGCCTTCTGGTATAAGCTACGCTTGCTTACGATCCCCGATTCCCAGGTCAAACAGTGGGTCTTTCTATGAAATTCTCAGTGTCAGCTCGGAGTTTGGATTTGTGCAATTTTTCGATTAATAACAATTAGACTCGCCCCCTATTACACGTGGGACCTAAATATACCGGCGAACAGCTGTGTACATTTAGAAAACTTCTGCATAAACCTTGAGGGAATACAGGCACGATGGTATGTGTGTTGTATTAATTTTCGGACTACTGGAACTTTGAGATGGATTAGACTTGCAATCACATTAAAAATAATCAGGGAAGGAGATACATGCAATCGTTTATAGTTTATTTTTATTTCAATGTTGGCACCAATATTGTAAAGTTGAAGTCAAATTTAGGTTCAATGAAGGACAGTTCACTAGACAAAATCAAAATAATAGTATGTATAAAATCTTAATACTTTCTCCTTTCAGTCTCCAATATGTTTCCACTTTCATGATGACAACTCTAAATTTAAACTTTATTTTCTGAACATTGCACAAAATAACAAAATTAATCTCACAACGTTAAAATTTGAGAATATTTTACTCTGAATTCACTTGCCTTCGTATTCTGGTAATCTGCGTTATAAATGGCATAACTACTATAACCTAAACATCGCTCCATCAACACAAATCTTGTGAAACGTAATTTAGAAACGAACAGCGATTTAATACTCTGCATTCTGTACTTTTAAGTCATAATACAAATCATACTACCTTACCAGTACTTTCAGAATGCTCTTTGACTCGTCTAACGCTTTATAGTAATTTCACAATAACTTTTTTAATAAAAATCCACCAAAATATTATTATTTTATGATACCTATCATAGAAAAGTTATTTTTATTGAAATTCTTATATTAAATATAACTCAGAAAATACAAAATCAATACGAAGTAATAGACCCGGTATTGCGCAGGGTTCCATTGTTGGTCCAGATTTATTTTTAAGTTTTCACTGCTAACTACATAATAATATCGATGTATGAAGCAATAAAACTTTTTACTTACTTAATAAACATAATATCAGTGTTATTTATGTACCCAAACCATCTTAACTTAGATTGTAATTGACACAATATTTTTGGATTTTGGATTGTAAGCTTTTTCAAGTCTCGTACGACAAGAATAATCTTGTAATGTTTTGCACAAAACATTAGTTTCTTTTATAAAACGTTAGAGACGTGCACACTGCAATAATGCAGTATAATTTTGCGAACTCATCACTAGCATCCGCTGTTTGCCCATCACTTCAGCCGTGCCGCGTCACATCGCGTTCCCTCCGCCGCTCTCTAATTTTGTATGCTCTGTTGTTTCACCGCATTTATTTTTCTTCGCGGTCTAATTCTCTTTGTTGTCTCAGTCGTTTCGCAACCAAATTTCGCGGAATGAGGTCCGTGTTTGAAATGAAATTGGTATTCGGAATGAATTGGGCTCCTCCGTAAGTTTTGCGGACCCTTGATTTTTAATTCGATTTGTGCTTTGCACGGATGCTGAATATAAACCCAGTTTCAAGTACGACAAAAACAATTACAAATACACCCACAATTGAAAGAGTTAAAAAGGTTCAGTATAAGAGCGCTTAATAGAGAGCTTTGGGTTTATTTATTTATTTATGTACATTAAAAAGAAAGTAAATTGAGAACATAGGAGTAAAGAGTGCAAACGTGCTGCTTATTTCTATAGAAATCTCTTCCAGCAGACCTGCGAGAGGAGAAATTAATTTAAGGAATGTAGACATTAGTGTGAAAGAAAAATAGACACAAAGATACATACTAGCAAACACATGACATAATAAATACATAATACATATTGTTATAATAAATACACAAATAAGATATATAACAACATACATACTTAGGTACTAAAAATAAAAAGCAAACTTATGAATTTTGTGATATTAATGACAGACAGTGTTCTTTGACTCGCTTCTTGAAAATTGAAACGGTTCCACTATCACGAACTTCAGGAGGTAGCAAGTTCCATAACCTGACCGCGTGCACAGACAGAGTAGGAAAAGGTTTATGTAAAAACTGCAACATTATTGTTAAACAAAATCGTTCAGAAAGTATGGTGATGACACTACTATTATCATTTTTATGATACCTGGATACTGAACTAAATAAAACAACAGTTTTCAAAGTATCAAAAAAAGGTTGCAACACTTAAAAATCGTTTTTTTTTTTGTTACGGTAGATTATATTATGATTTCTTCTTCTTTTTAGATTCTTTCAAACAGGGTATTTCTATTTAAAGTAAACACTTTTCTTGATAAAGTACAATTTAAAAAATTATATAAACTTTTTTTGATGTGTGTATGTACAAGAGAGGGAAAGATTGCTTTTACATGTGTAGACATACAAATGGCATGCAAGATGTAAACATAAAGATATATTTGTCCAAGTTACATGTACAAAACATAACATTAAGGTAAAATCCACACCGTTTGGAAACACATTGTACCTATGGTGGTGCATGTGAGACACTTTCTTAAACTGTTGACTGTAAAATAATTACGAGCTGCTACAGTAAACTACAATGATGACAGTATTAATGAAAAACAATTACTTAAAAAAAAAAAAACAAAAAACCTTTAACTGTTCTCACACTTACTGTATGCATCAGCAACAAATTCTGTCAAAACAGAAATAAGTTATATTATAATAATATTATTGTAAGAGACATCAGCAAGACAGATGGTGCGGTCAACGCATGAATATTTCAAGAGTGGCATTAGGACATGGAAAAATAAATATGGCCGACTTGACTGGACGCATTTGTACATAAATCGTAGTACCGGCCGTGTTTGAATTACCAATGAAAGGGACCACGCGAGGGTAATTTATCAGTTAACCATATATCCATCTTGGTGGATACTACACTGAATTTTTATTGAAAAGTTACACAGAACTTATGATACACGTATTACTAATAAAAGCTTGAAAAGTTGTGATTTAGATTAAATGAATAAAAAAATACTTTGGGTCCTTTTTTTACACAGCACCATCTAGTCTCAAACTAAGCAGAGCTTATACTAAGGGTACTAGACTAATTGATATATACTTATATACTTTTTTTACTACTATAATACATAAATACATATATTACAAATATAATAAACGCTTATATTTATCACATAAATATTTGTGTACTGTGGAGTCGAACCCACGATCAGCAGTTCGACACACGAACCACTAGACCACAGAGGTCGTCAAAATTGATTGTCAGAAATAAGCATACCGCGAGGCTTTATTTCTATAAGACGAAATTAAAATACCAGCTATTTTATCATAAATTGCACAAGCGCTTGAAACAGCACGCTTGAAACAATAACAGTCTCTGTTATTGTTTCACGCTTATTATTAAAAGGAAATGCCACACTTTTAATTGAGATTTAAGTAAAAAAATATTTAAGTGCAGCGGCAATGTTTGCTCAAGCAGTAAGAAGTTAGCGTAGACAGCTTTCGGTCGTCATGCACAAAGAGAATACTCGTACCTCTCAAGAACCTCTTAAAAGTCATTACCTCATAGCGAGGCATCTAATAATAATCTCCTTGCAACTCGAGGGCTCCATGTAACTCGATTCATACCGGCTTTCCTTTGGAAGAGTTATTAGTAGGAAACATCCTTTCTGATAACTGTGGGTGTACATTATACTTCCGCCTTACCCTTCGGGGACTACAGGTTTTTTTATACCACTAAGGTATACGGCATACGGCCGACCTGATGGTAAGCGGTTATCGTAGCCTATAGACGCTTGAAACACGAGGCGTATCACTTGCACTTGCCGACCCTGTAAAACGAACGTTAGCAGTATAAGGGTCAAAGTCCCCCCACTGCCAATACAACGTTTTCTCGGGGAGCACTGGCAACCTTGCTCACCGTTACGAACACAACAGCTCAAAGCAGTGTTAATTCACTTCGATTTTCTGCAAGGCGGAGGTACTTCCCCCGTCGGGCAGCTCCAATTTGAGTGGAATTACTCCCGCTTTGTCATAGATACATGTACATTAAGCATAACCCGACTCAAAACTAATAACGGCGTATTACGCAATGGATGTTGGAGCGTTTGTTGCGTCGCTTCTTCTTCCCAGCTAAAACACTAGGAGGCGGCGAAGGTTTTCTAAGCTGTCTAAAATGACGTTCAAAAAGTACTACCTGTTAGCTCAGCTTGAATTTGATTTTTTGTTTCTCGTGGAAATCTGGTTGAACTTTCTTAGGCAATAATAGAACTTTAACATGCATTAAAAAAAAACAATCTTATAATCATTATGCTCCGTACCGCTACATTGAAATGGACCATCTATTTTATAAATTCATTGGCGGATATACTAGAATTATGAAACTGTTTACTTCATATAATGGAACATGGAACGTCCATTTTCGCGCAGAGCCAATGAGATTCCGTTTATTAAACATTGAAACTGTTATAAGTTCCATAACTTCCGTTGAAGGCTGGGCGGCCATTTAGTTTTGTTGATTATTGTGTACATTTTGCCGTTTTTGTCTGTTTGAATTCCGCTGAATAGGCCCATAAGACTACGGGTTTCATTAAAACATTTCTGGAAATAACATGCGCTTAGGAAGGCCTCGAATTGAGACGCTTCCTGCTTTAAGTAAGAGAACGTTTGTAAATTTGATAATAGCGTTTAAAGGAGGGTCTGAAATACGTATTCTTTCCGTTTCGTATAGCAAAAAAATTGTTTTTATTCTGGATCCTTGAAACATATAATTAACACAATTATTATCAGAAAGAAAACCACTTAAAGCAAGTAACTTTAAATTACCTGTTTTGTTACAATATAAACCTAAATTTGAAAAACCTTGTAACTAACATAACTGCAATTAGTTCATGAATTATTCATGTATTTTTCTGTGACGAAAGCCTGAAATAAAAATAAAGAAAGGTGGAACAGATTACTCCATGAATTAAAAAATATTCTTCTTTACTTTTCTCAGTCCTTCAACATTAAAAGAGTAAAGTTCAGTAGCTTCCAAATCAAATCTTATACCTTTCTGTCAAGTATACAAAAGAAACGAGAGACTGCGCCAAAGGTGACCTAGTAAGTAAAATTAGACGCAGTTGAGTTGGGATCAAAGGCAGGCGGCCGGAGGCGCGCCGCGCCCGCATCTCTACCGTGGCCCATAATCAAAGAATAACAGGTCAAAACCATGTCAGTCATCACGTCGAAAACAAACAAGTAAGTACATTAGATTATCACAATGAACTGTTAATTAAACAGTGAAATTATTGGGCATATTATTATGAGATTTAAGAACTGAGGTCTCAAGATGACAACGCGCGAGTTTTCACGCGCGTTTTTATGCTTTTGTCATCTTATCAAAATAAAAATAAAAAACAGTTACAATTGAATATCAACTACCTATTTTACAAAATGTTTGGCGTACATTACGTGTTTTTAATATTTAACGCTGAAGCTGTATCGAATCCTGCAGTGATCATGATTATTTAAGGGATCCAAAACATCGGGATTTAATGATTTTATCGCGTATGTTGTATTGTGAGCCTGCTCGTGAACATGGACGTAAGGTGTCCAAAACCCGTATCCCGTTTTGGACCCCTGACATGCCCATATTTAAATCCGTAAAAAGTTCGTTTATTTCAATCCGTAAACATTCGCTTTTTTTGTTTTCAATGACATAATACGCGTAGAAATTAATTCCAATTTTATATCACCATCATCTGCCCATATTCATCCACTATTGGATGTAGGTAAGCCTTTTCTAAAGAACGCCACAGAGCCATTAATAATCTTCGGCTTTCCTCATCCAGTCACTTCCACTTCCAGTTGTCACTCGCCCAGGTGGGCAAGCGACAACTGGCCAGGCGGCCTACGCTTATGATCAATATATATCCTCATTTAACCACACCAACTGGTGTCCCCAGTAACGCTGTATGCGAATGACCAGTTGTAGTGTTTACCCTACTTTAATTTAAACCCAACGCACGTTTTATCTTTGGAGATATTTTAGGAGAATCCAACCGAATTTTTGCTCTTCCTACAAACACTGTAAATCAAGCGAACAAAACCACAGGAAAGAGCCAGTTATATCCATAACAAACGACACAATACGTTTCACGGTTTTGTAGTTGAGATTTTTATTTCATTAGCGAATGCCGCCGGAGTGGTTTTTTTGTTGAAAAGTGGGAGCTAACAATGAATCCACCTCGTCGTTCAACTGAGGGGAACACTGAGTGGGCTAAAATCGAAAATAAAAGCTTTGAGCAAGTGTTTTCTAATGACTTCTCTCGAGACCTCGTTAGGGATTTCAATTAACAAAGGAAAGGCCGAATATTATTGTAAAGAGGATTTTGATGTTCTTGCCCGACCAATAAAAGCGAGATAATGTTTAATTTTTTTACTATGTTTCATTATTTTTGGCTTTTTAGGCGGCTTGAATGAATATTTTTAAATTACGTGTCTATTATATTTGTGTCCATTTACTTAATACTGAGGCTCGATTAAGAATTTTGTTAGAATATTTTAGCAAAGCAAAATGGAGTGTGAATAAACTATTTTCAATGTCTCTAAAATGGCGTATACCGCACTTTTTGCATTAGTTGCAAAAAGAAAACGTTTTAAGAAATCGTGTGTAAATATTTCTCTTATATTCTGGAATATCCTCATGTTTCGTCCACCATGGTGGTATGTCAGACAGGTACTGACTATAAACCACACTTATCTTTGCTTGTACTATGGACATGAGTGGATTACTGGTCACGGCACTGGCATAGCTAGGATTGTCTGCTGTCTCCATTACCCATAACAAGCAACATCAGCAAAAATGAATAAAAATATATTATATCGGGATAGTTATTAGCACGGACTGTCTTGGTGATTAGTACGGGTCATGAGTACGGGAGCTGTAACGGAACGTTAGCGCCACCTAGCCGACGTTAGCTACAACTCGCTGTTACGTCACACATCGCGTGATGTCGGGTGGGGGTGCTTGACAGAGTCGTGTCGTTATCGGTCGGGAGAGTACGGCGCACATTCGTTGCCTGACTGTGGTCCGATACAGACGCACGGAACTGTCTCACGGTTCGTTGTGTTAAAGTAAAAAGCAAGTTGGCCTATCTACGTCTCAATTCTGTCATAATAAATATCTACGCCCATATAATATGCGACGGTGATGATTCTACCCACGATTTTACCTTCTGTTCCGACTAATATATTAATGTAATAATTCTACTTTGCGAGTCATCATTGGTTACTTAACCAATAATGACCAGATCCAGTTTCAGCAAGTATATTACAATATTTGCAGGTTATCCCTTACCTGTACGCGTCCCACTTTGAAACTGAATCGTCATAACTGTTTTCACATTGAGATTTCATCATTCGCAATATACTATTGGAGTACATTGAAACAGTTTTCTAATGGCATATTTTTGATATTATTGCTCATGATGCTCTCCTTGAAAATAAATACAAACACGAAAATCATAATTCTCAACGAAAATATTTACGAGGCTGGCTTTAAAATTCAGAGTCCACTGCGGGCCGATAAACTTGAGGTGTATTTACATACTTAATCAAGTTTCGGGCAAAACTCTCGGCTTTTTGCTTGAATCCTTCGTTACGGCTGACTCTTGTTTTGGAAACAAATAACTTTTTTAAATAACATTCAAGGAAATTTTTATGAAGGTGAACAAATGTTTTAGCTACTAGAGTTAGAAACATACTAGCGGGTGCATACAATTAGTATGTTTAGCGTCATCATCACCATGTTTCTTCAAAATGCCAGTTCAGTACATTGCAAAACTCATAGGTATTGCTACTGTCAGGACATTAAAAGAGGCCATGATTCTCTGAGTTTATTTCGTCATTTCTTTTCAGGGTCTAGTATAAATAATTTAAAATATTGTGTCTTTGAAAGATCTATTTACAGAATTATAATTTATGTATCATCAGCCCGAAATTGTCAGTTCTTTAAGGAGCAGCGTCTCTTTGAGAAGGTCCTCTAGACCTCCTTAAACCTCTTGATGCATCTTCCATTTGTTTCTACACTACCTTTATAATTCGAATATAGAAGAGTGTCGACACTTCTACGACCGGTCCCGACATTTTGTTAAAGTACTTGTAAAAATGGTCTAATTTAAATAAACTTTGATATTCACACTAACGTATTTCGCACCGATGCCGACGCGACGGCGCGGGTATGAGCATTGCGACGCATTTAGTCCCCGGTCTTGTTAATAGGATCTCAGGCTTTGTTCAGTTTTCTCAGGTAACTAAACGATCACTTCTTACAAACTTGGTCATTATCGCACAAACAAAACTTTCGTCTTTGTGTCATTAATGTAATTATTTTGATCTTCAGGCTCAAAAGAGTAAGCCGACTACGAGCAGCGTCTGGCTTTTCAAACTTCTTGGAAATATCAACTTTGTTATAGAGTAAATATTATAGAAGTATGGAATGTTATTTGATACTTTCAAAGCAAGCATGACATAACATCGAAGTTCCTGAAAAAGTTACTATCCCTGCATTACTATTTATTAGATTTACATTTAGTTTGCTGATATTCACCAGTCAGTTGATAAAAAGTTAAGTCACGCTTACCACGTTCAAACAGTGAATGGGTAGTCAATATAATATTTATAAATTAACTTACTTATTTAATTAATTTATATATTTATTAAATTGGGTTAAGTTATATTAATGTGGACCTACGACTTTTTGTCTGCGGATCTACGCAAGCTTCCTACTCCATACTACTCACTGTTTACACCAGTATTATGTATTTTCAACAAACGTGACTCGATCGACTAGATCGAGCGCGCGAGGTAATACCATTTTATTACCAAACGACTTCTGTTCACGGAACTAGAATCTTTGAATATGTTATTCATAAAAGAAATCTAAATCTGCGGGTAACGTGGCACGCGCGAGAGATACTGATCTCACAGCGTCTGACACCCATAAGGCTAATACGCAGTCCGATTCGCTTTCGAACAAATGTATTTCCAATTTTTCGAAGAACAAGGAATGTAATAGAGAGTATTTTGCGGAGTCTTTTTCTTATTTTTTACGAGCGAACGCCGGTCGGTATTAAGCCGACATGTTGCCAGGGTTCGGTTATTATTTTAGGGGCAGGTTTGGGTATGGCCTGCTTTATTTGTCTCATCTCGGGTAAGAACGTGAGCGACTTACGCACTAGTTATAAGGATTAGATTTTTGGTTGTGTAACAGAATATTACTTGGGAGCAGTTTTTCATAAAGAATTCACATATGTTGTGTGACCCGAACATGAAAGTGTTATGAATACACCGTGGTGTATCGTATTACAGCCGAGATGACGTCATTATTTTCATCATTATCGATTTCTACTAGGATCAACCCTGAAAAGGTAGAAAAAAAGCATTATTTCCAGCTATTTCATTCATAAGACTTTTTTTGTACGGAAAATCCTCATGGATCGCCCGGCACCTGGATAGGTATGTCGGATATCTACCAACTAAAAACCGCACTTTCCTTCCCTTACCCTGCGTGACATTCGCTACGACTGTGGAGTATTTTCTAAGAAACAGCTTCTTTACGATTTCAGGTTAGGTCGGTTCCCGGTTGGGTACTCCACCCATCCATAAACGGACTAGTGCAAACGCAGCTTAATCTCGCAGTTCGATTGATCAGCCAAGTAACGCTATACTCTGTAGCCTGTTTGCCCCTTGTTACACCCAACTACTCCAACAATACATTGTGTATTACTCAAGTAGGTTTCCAATCGGTTCTTGAGTCTAACTAGCTGTTCTCAAGTCCGGCGCCGTCGGTAACTGTCCGGCGTTGGCCGCAAGCCGGACTATTTCAACTTCCTCTGTATTACGCGTCGGTTCGCCGGTCCAGTTTATCAAGTTTTCGCGTTGTTCACAAATTAAGTCTGTTTAAAATTTGATATATTCGAGTTAAAAAATATAATTTTTATGAAGGACCTTGCGGGATATGTAGATGTAAGTATGAAAGGTGCTCATCATCAACCCATTTACTGTGTCACTGCTACTCTCAAATTAATAAAAAGGGGGCTATAAATCCACCACACTGGCCTAGTAGGGGATGACTTCACACGGCGTCGAGGAAATCGCTCAGGTATACAGGTTTCCATACGATGTTTTTGCTTTCATCGTGTAAGCGATTAATATAAATTAATACTTAATACGCTCTTCAAAGTCAGAGATGTCTGTGCACGTGGGGCCAGGGCACAAAAGACTTGGCAGTTAAATGGTTACTCTAACATGCTATCACTGCTACATTATTCATATATAACTCTAACGTAGCTCTTCAAAACTCAGTTTTATTCGTTGACACCGGTTAAAGCGGGCACCGCAATAAAACAGTTGGCGCCGAGGTTTCCCGTCCGGCCGTCCAGAGATAAGTCGAGGGGAAGATAGAATATTCAATCTTGATGTTTCATCCGCCCGTGCCGTCCTTGTGAATACATAGTATTTATATATATAACTCAAGCTAATACGATAGACAAAAAGACTGGTAAATTATTAACTTACCACAAGAGAAATGCCCAAGGCTAAGTAATAACTACACTCATCAAAAGATTCGCAAGTTTAGGTAGTCAGAGGCCCAAAAAACCTGACAACAAGTTTATCCTCAGGACAGGACAGTATCCACAGGACAATACTGATATTGTCCAGAAATTGGATTGCGGAGATCTTATGGCAGTCGCTTCGTGTAGAGTAGGTACTTATATTCAGCTGCATCTGATTAGAAGATGATAATGTACAGAGGCCAGCACATCAAGCTACCCCAATCTGTAAAATTTCTTTGATAGGTTTTCTACTTTAATACAAAACAATAAGGGTCATATTCGATTGGGAAAGTTTGACAGTTTTGGATAGCTTGACCTGCTGGCGTCTGTTTAATACATTATCTGCTAACGTAATAAGACTCAATCAAATCAAATCCGGTACCTTAACAGTAAGAGCTGTTACAGTAACATATTGTTGCGAACCTTTTGTTATTCCTGGGTTGCGGGTTTATGCTGCAACACGAATATTTCCACAATGTTTTCAAACGCAACGCTCACAAAGACTTTATTGGAATGCGGTTCTGTGTTTGATCCGCTCGCTATGCAAAGCCAAAACGCGGGTTATTACAAGTATATTGCAGTAGCTACCTGAAAAGGTACTGGATTTGATTCAACATGATCCTGTAAAAAGATTGCTGGTATTTTTTGTCGTGGATTATATTTCGACTGCTACACTAAAGGTTCAATTCTGTAGACAATCTAAGGTTTATAAGAGCTCGAAGTTTGGATTTATACCTGATTATTGCCAGTAGGCTCTGTAGATGTAAATTAGTACATTTCAACCTACCCCTTTAAGGATTACAGGCGTGATGGGATTTTATGTTATAGGTCATATTCACCTTTTTTTATAGTACGGAAAATCCTCATGGATCCTCTGGCACCCGGGGAGGTGGTAGGGTAGGACGGACTCATACCGACTAAAAGCCACACTTGCCTTCACTCGCCTTATAGTCATGGCCATGGGATTCGTGAAATTCACCACGACCATGACAGGCTGTGGTCCAGCACCCGCTGGACCACATCATTTAGCGAGGCCTTGCCCTGCATCCTATCAACCTCCTACTGGGGAGGTTATATTCACCTGCCGGTCTGTTACTTCTATCATGCTGGGAAGAAATCAAAATAAATAGCTCTTGCATGAACTAGCTATTTATTTTATCTTTGCCGTGCTAAAATCATTATCCAATCATCAAGCGATCAGCGAGGATGCCCAGGTACGTTGGACTATTATTTTTTGGATATAATCTGTCTTTCGCAATGTTTATTGCAGTCGCAGCCCATTTAACTAAACTTTCTGACATGTACTGAAGTAATGCGGTATTGGTACAAGTATAATTAATAAATTAATAATTAAGCTGATTTAAATTTAAAGTTTGATCTCATTGTTTTCGTTTATATTAAGTAGTGGTTGATCTCATTTCGCATGATGTGATCTCCCATAATTAAAGAAGCACTTGGCTTGAAGGTCAATTGTAATATCTTTATTAGCATGTAAGGTGTATTCTTTGTCGGAGATCCTAATAAAATAAAATAAAATAATAGACACAATAGAGGATGTAGAGCGACAGGAGGTCCTCAGTTCAGTTTATAGCATGTAAAAACAGATTGGGTACCTATTTCACTTTGGAAATTCAGAAACAGAAAATCAAACTTTGAGCTGTTTAATGTATGTTCATTTCTATATGTTTTTTAATATTTCCTTTCCATTTGTTGTCGATACGATAAAAGGAAGGAGATTAAATGATGCTGTTATAATTTTATCGTAATAATTTTGTTAGAGCATCCTATTTTACCGCTCAATCAAATTGTATTTAATTAATTGCCCGATGGCTCAAGGCGGGTAATGTTTTTCGAACGTATGTTTAATACAATAAATTAATTAAAGCACTTCCAAAATTAAGCTATGTTTGACACACAACGTACCCTCAAATACAGAATACAAATAGTCAATGAAATGAAAATAGGGCAGTATTCACACGCCTAGCCCAACAATGGAAACAATCAATATGGTTCTAAAAATACAAATACACCGACATTTTCCATATAAAATTCAAAATGAACGCAACATTTTGAAACCTGTGACTTTTGTTATGCGCTCACAATGTGGCGACGCGACGCGACGGTTTGATTTTGAATTGATTGCAAACATGAAAACTGTCAGATATTTTTTTATATTTACACTGTCTAGTCAAGGTCTAGGAGGGAATAAGAATAGAATAAGACCTCCTCCTCCTACCCTTATCCCAAATTACTTGGGGTCGGCGCAGTATCTCTTTTCCTTTCATACATCTCTGTCAGCCGTCATCTCATCATTCACTTCCTTTGTAGCCATATACTCGCACACAGTTCATCCATCTTTTCTTTGGTCTCCCTTTTCCCTTATATCCATCTATATTCATGCTCAGGCAACATGCTCTGATTGGTGCCAGGTTAAAATTATAATAAGTGACGGCCAAGTGACGGCTCAAATAGCGCACTGGTTGAACTATCAGCAACTACGCTAAGGGTTCGATCCCCGTCGATAGTCATTCCGGGTCTGGGTGCTTGTGCATGTGAAATTTGCAATATCATTTATACAAGAGAAAATCCTAGTTAGGAGCTGTTTTTATTTAAAAAAAAACTGTAATTCATACAGATGTTGAGAAAATTGTTTGTCGCCATAAACAGCGACGTGTTACCCTGCACATAATACAATGAGGATTCCTTAAATGTAAAACGGTGCCACTCCGACTCGTTGAAACCCCTATAAAAATGTTAGACCTCCTTTCATTACATTTTGGTGCTCGATTCCTTACCATAGACAAGCGAAACTTTACCCTATCATAACACGTATGAAGTTTGTTTTCGTCTGGATGTGCAACGTTTATTTTACCAAGACCACCGATCTATTCCTTGCAGATAGCCCGCTGCTAGTGTTTACTTTATTTCTCTTGCGTGTTATGATTTCAATAGTTTAGAGTCTTACTTGAGATGGTTTTCATCATCAACCCATTAACTGTCCTACTGCTGGGCATGAGTGTTATAATGAGAGGCTCTTAGTCTGATATATTGGCGTAATACATTAAACTTCAATGGAAAATCTCCCAGACGTGCAGGTTTCCTCTCGACATTGGGATTTTTATTAATATGTCAGTTCAGTAAATTTCTCTTCACAGAATATTGAATCTGGCACAATAAACTCTTTGAAATCACAATAAAAACTATAAAAGAGGTAGCGAAATCAAAATTAATGTCAAAACTAGCAGTTTGAGTTCACGAACTATCTTACGCAGCAATATACCTCCCTTCGCTCACAGGCGCCAGTTATTTCCCCTGACAGCCATATTACTGCAACTTACCACCAATATAAACTGATCTCCACAACCTTCGAGAAACTTAAAAATTATAGCCCTAGTTTGGAGTATAGGCAAATTTGAGGGATCATTCGTAATTGGTTACTAGATACGAGGGTCTCGCTTCCCACAGGGTTATAGTTTGCACCTGTACCCACTGATATTATGTGAGAATATTTGTGTAACTGGATACTGACCGTGATATGAAAACAAAATTGTTTGTGTTTATACATAACAAACAATTGTTTGAGATTATATAAAATGAACAATTGTTTGTTATGTTTAAGTACATGTAAGCTCCTATAGATCGTAACGTGATGTTAAATACCCTTTAGCCTTTGTCAAGGATTAGGCTATCAAATGTGAAAAGATTTTTTCAAATCCAAGAAATTTTAGAGATTTTGAGAGCACATTCAAACAAACAAACAATAAAACTGTTCGTCTTTATTATAATAATATAAATGGCATGGATTTTATAGCGATTATTGAAATTATAATTCAGACTAAACTAGTTTATTCTAGCCCAAACCGGTTTATCTTATGTCGGCTGAACTAGTTTTAAAGCGAGTTTGATCAATTCCTTCGATTTGGTTAGGTTTGGTTAAAATTGCGAACAATTACTCGGACATATACCAGAACCTGTTGTTAAACTAGTTTAACCACCATAAGAAAAATCGGTTTGGCCTAAGACAAACTAGTTTGGTTTGAAATCGGTTTGGCCGGTAACATAAATATAAATTCACCTACCCTCACTTTTCCATTGGCTTTATTTCAATGTCTTATATGTATACGCGTAAGTGTCAAAAATCAGTATAGCAAAGAGCCCTTAACTCTGTAATTATTACGTAGCAGACGAGGAACTAAGCAAATAACACATTGGACTAATCGATTTGCAAGGTCTACAAGGACAATCATTGAATGGATGACCTTCACATCTTATCACACCAAGATCCCTTCATACTTCTGAGACCACGTTAAGCTTTTGGTCCCTTTATCCTATGAACACCTCTGGTAATTGTTACTGATAGTGGAAAGTCTGAAAAGCCTGAGAACTCTGATGGCAATCGCTTCTTGAAAAATACAGATATTCAGCTGCCTGTCCTGTGTTCAGACTTGAAATCTACTTCTTTGAGTCTACTAGACTAGAAAACATAGTGGGAAAAGGAAGGAATAATGATGAGAATGGCTTTATCGTCAGTATTATTACGCACACAGCAACCTTTTTTTTATAGTGCGGAAAATCCTCATGGATCCTCCACCACCCAGGCAGGTGGCAGGGTATCGGACTCATACCGACTAAAAACTGCACTTGCCTTCACATGCCCTATAGTCATGGCCATAGGATCCGCCAAATTCGCCACGAACGCAGCAACCTGCTTCCTTAAATAATCTGTTTCAAAAGCCTACTACACATTATGAAGTGAACACCCAACGCCAGCTTGGTGACGTAGCTTACCCTAATTTCACATTAAAGTATTACAAACTTCAAAGACTTAATTAAACTATTAGACACCGAGACACTTGAATTCTAAATACGTACCGAGAGACTTAATTATACAATGCTAATTATACGTAATACTTATCTGAGATCAATTCAAATTATTCGTCGTCGTAATTTCGCCCGCGAAATTAAAGCTTTACACCTTTAGAGATAAGGTTGGAAATGATGTTGACACGAATTTAAGTCCGGTCTTGCTACCTTAAAATTGTTGTAATTGGTGGATTTCAAAACTGGAACATGGAACGAAGTTTAGTCAATACGGCAGCTTGATCAAATTTCATTCATTTTCTTTTACACATATTATTATAACACACACACATACATACGCTCATGCCTTTCTTCCACAGTGGTAAGCAATACTACTAAGTGTAGGTGTTAGGTCCCATGAAATAGGGGACGAGCCTATTTATTGCCATTATTCGGACATAAGATTTAATAAATTTAATCTTTACATAGTATAAAACAAAGTTTAGATATTTTAAACTACGCAACGGATTTTACGCAGTTTTCAGTAATAGATGGTTTATAATGTATACCTAATAAATGTGTGTTATTAGTATATAGCAGCGAAGTGCGAAGCCGGGGTGTCTAGCTAGTTATTAGTATTATTTTGGGTATTTTTCTATATCTATTTATTTTTTCTTTTTTTCCTTTTTGTCTTCTGTCAAAATGTATTTTTTTTTTAAAACACGTAGTAGAGAAAAAATACTCTTTTGTGAATCTTACTTATAAAAGAGTTTTAATGGCGTAAACAGTTCTATGACCTATTGATGCAGGTTGAGTGTGAAATCAATTATGGTTTCTTTTTAATTAATTTAAAGTTACACTAACATTAAGATCGTCAGCCTAAAGTATTTTTATTTTAAGTATTTTTATGTTTATTTTAGTATTACAAACTTTTTCGTCGCTGGAAGTCGTTTGATGCAGACAGCTTGTAACCGGTTCTTGTGGAAGTCTATGGCCTTAGTTCAGCAATGGACTTCCTGTGGCTGATAAATAAATATGATGATGATGAAAATTTTTCCTACGAAAATTCACATTCCTTTCGGCAGAGCTTATGAAAATAAAATAATATTTCCAGTAAGAATTCACACAGTACACAGGCGTAGGTGTACCGTGTATGTTCAAATAATCCAATTTTTCTTTCGTTCTTACGTAAAACATTACAGACAGAGCGAAGGGTACACATATAAAATGCACCTCCGAATTCGAACGTCCCGATTTTATTAAGCACATGTCTCACATTATTTACAGTGGAGTCGGTGATCCCGGCCAACGGTGTACGCCTTCGACTCTAGAACGTATTTACCAAAAGCGTATTCATATTAGATTTCCGAGCTCCCAATGCCAGCCGGCCGTATCGAGAATGTCACCGATACATTCGATACTTTATTCGAGTGAGCTCGAGAACGCCCGCCGCGACACGGAAGAGTGTCAAATAAATACAGGTTGAAATATATCTCCTGTCGCGCTCTGTGATCCTGGTATATACGTGCCATTTAAACGATGAATTTTTGTTTGGTTTTCGTGTTGTTCAGCTATTTTTTCACTTGAACCATCGATTGGAGTACCGGCCCGCCGACAATATTTGAATACAGGTAGATTTTGACTTGAAATATCTTTAAAATCATATTGAAACATAAGAGTGAGACCCAGAAATGTGAACTGGAACAAAAAGGTCTTAACCGTCTCCCTTTAAATTTATGAAATTCAGGCTTGTTGAGGTCCCTACATTATGGTTGCCGTGTTAGCTGGGACTGGTCCATCTTTCTCCAAAAAATTTCGGACCGCATTGTGACATTCATATATTTGATTCTATAATGACTAAACTATAAGAGACCATGATTCTATGTTTGTTTTGGTGTGTCTTTTCTTAAATCAGCGCCAAAAAAATCAAAACTTTTTCTTGTAAAAAGTGTCTTTAAAAGAATAGGTAGGTAAATATTATTTACCAAGGCATTATAAACAGCTATTAAACCTTATTGAGGATAGTAGGTAACTGAGCAGGGATTGTCTGCAATAGTCATAAAGTAAAATGAAATATCATAGCTACTTAATAAAGAGACACTTTGTTTCAAAATATGGCCGGTATACCTTAATTGTAAGCCAGACCCTCTTCATACGTAAAATGTGTAAGTATCCTGTAAAGCACCTTTATTTCTGTACAAAGAATGGATATTCACTTCGATTAGATAAAAGGCGATAAGACTTTTGCCTTTACAGAGTTCCACAACGCCTGAATTCATCTAAAAGTTAGGGGTACTGCTGTATATCCATATTTCTAAATCACAGATTAACATGTAAATACAAAACGCACACTATCCGCACTTAATTGCAGCGTTTGTTGTTTTCAAAGATCTCCCAATGGAGCTTATCGATCCTGCTCCATCGGCTATCCAATGATTAACCTTCTTTTTGTTTATGCTATTTGTTTTCAAATTTATCCATCTTGATATTACTTACATTTCTCGCAAATTCTTTGAAATTGATAGTTTACTGTTTCACCAATTCGTTCAGTGTACCTGACTCTCTTTTTGAAAGGTCCTCTCACTATGAAAACATTTTATAGTGCGATTAAGAACCTCGTTGAGACTGGGTCTTCCTAATTTCATGTGTATGATGGTTAGATCTAAGTCGAATGCTTGGCCATGGTTGTGTTTCGTCCGTTTCTGATCTACGTAGACACACCTTATAACTGTTTTTTACCTAACTACTTATTCCATGGTTTTGTCTATAATCTCCTTAATCTTCAAAATAAACTTTTTGGTCTGTCTCGAAAGTTTTTGAAGTATCATCATTAACTTGCCCACAGCTTGGCAAAGGTCTCCTCTCAGAAGTAGAAGGACTAGGCTAGATAGTCCACCACGCTGGCCTAACCCCGGTTGACAAACCTTTTTGAAGTAGGAAAAGAAAATAAATAGTTAGGATAATGTACGAGGTTGCAGATTTTAACCATGTTTGTTTTGTACACGCGTTTTTGGCGAGATTACCAAAAAATTATAGGAAATTGTGGGGGTTTGCAGATTTGAAAGAAAGAAAGAAAAATATTTATTGATACAGTCTTGGACAATGCACACAAAATATTAAAAAACATGATAGCAAAAAAAAAAAAAAGGATAAAAAAAAATGTGTGCTCCACGACTGCGTCAAATAGGCTCCAGTTCAGCTAAATGCCAGACTGCTGGTGAGCTGCTTGGCGCTGGTTTTCAACTGGACCTTTAAAATGATGTGTCACGGATGCAAACCAGCATACAATAACAGTAGGTATTTATATATATATATATATATTGTATATTTCATGTAAGTAAATAATATGAATAAATTAAAAGAATATTAATATTATGTTCATAAGTGTCAACTACACTCAGAATAGATACAATAATAATATTCTTCTATATTGACATGAATAAATATGAATTATCTAAATGAGTAGGTATACTATCTAAGTTGCTCGACTCGTTTTGACTCTCAAAGAAACCTGTTTCCTAGCGAACTAGCTGTTCGCGTGGTGTGGGAAATGCAACGTCCGCATTTATTGCACATCTGGAATGACAATTAAAGATATTAAAGGCGTAGGTATCATCACTTTGGGAAAGGGATGCACCTTAAAGGGGGAATTATTTACCCTATATACACATAACAATTTTTTTAATAAGATTAATGTTCAACATAGCATTGAAGCCCCAAAGATTTCAATTCTAAACCAAATCATAAATACGTCATTCGTCGAAGCAAATTTGCCACCACAGTTGGAGTATCATAATGAACAGTTGGACAGCATTAAGATGGAGATAAACTCTATTAAGAAAAGTTCGGAAAATCAGCTAACCGTCCATGATGTTCATCATTACTCACTCTTGTATGTGATTGTGGCAGTAACCTTATTAATTGGGGTTATTGTCGCTTGTCGCATGAAACTACGTACGGTCTGCTTCCGGAGGGCGGACCCTGAGGCTGCAGAGCCTCAGCCGAGGAAAATAAGTGCTAGTGGTTGTGGTAGTGATTTGAAAGGGTCAGTGTTCAGTGTTAACGTAGGGACCTCCCCTATGCCTCTTAGATCTCGACTCAATGAACTTTAAATGCGTCAATCAGTTCGCTTGTGATACTAACATACAAATTGTCAATCACCCGTGTATCATCTAACCTTAAGTTTATATCACTTAGAGTAAAATCATCATTTAGTATTGTTTTACGAAAAAAATATTAATATTTTAATTATAATAATTGATAGTTCAATTACTGTCATGTAATTGAACTATCAATTACATGACAGTTCATCTTATTAGAGTGGGCAGGATGTACAGTCAACTGTACATTTCTGCTTGCTCGACGTTTTGCTTGCGACACACCGTTGCAGCGGTGTCAAATCATTCTTATTACATTAATAAAGACGTGAGTGTACTTTCATCACTCAAACCGGGCGGTTTTATTATCATTCCTGATCGACCCCTATATCATAATTATTATCATCGGTATCAATAGTGTATGGTATCAACAGGCACATACATTTTATTTTGGCACATATATTTGCACATCGTAATCGAAGCGTTTCTGTGAACGAACTTCCAAGTTCCGTCTCAACAACTAGTACGATTCCACCAATTTTATTTCTAGCTCAGTTCGTCCCATTTCTGGGTGCAGAGGGTGGTGAGGGAAGGATGCCTCCTTCCCTCTTCCAAGATGCTTTGTCTGTTATTCTAATGGCCCAATCTTTCACGTGACAGTCGAGCTTGTCACGCTATCTCCGTCAGAACCATGTGGGATACAATTTTTGGTAGCTTTTGCCCACCAATCGTCTAGCATACGACAGACATGTATCGCCTAGGCTTTGTTGGTGACATCAGCATTTTGAATTTTGGAGTGCGATCATGTATTCCATAAATAATTAATGGAGGAGTTTTACCTCCGAGATACTGTGGTGTTTACCGACGCAAACGAATAGTATCAGAATAACATAAGTAGAAAATGTTCAGAAAGCGTTCAAGCGTAAACAGTAAAACGAGTAAGTAATGGCACTAGTGTGTATCCCCTCACTACTTTATACTGTACAACTTTAATCCAATTTTTATTTTCTATTAGTTTAAAAGGTAGTTTTGTCTCATTGATCTAGTGGTTTAACTGCCTCTTTAGTCTAGAAGTCCTAAGCGCGACTCCTACTTTTGAGGTTCTGAGTTCGATTTTCTCTATAGCAGCTCGGGGTTTCTATTTCTGCCCGGTTAATGACAATAGACTCGCCCCCTGTTACATGGAACCTTATACCGGCGAACTAAGGATGTACATTAGTACACTAACCCTTTGGTATACATGTATGATCTCTTATATATAAAAATCATAATAAATAACTTATTTAAGAGGGGTAGGGTATAGTGGGAGTAATTCTACTCAAATGGAGTTGCTTGACTGGGGAAGTACCTCCACTTTGCAAAAAATCTAAGTGAACTAACACAGCTTTGAGCTATTTTGTGTTCGTAACGGTGGGCAAGGTTGCCAGTGCTCCGCGATGAAACGTGTTGGTAGTGGGGGGACTTTGACCCTTGTACTGCCAACTCAACTATTCCTCTTTCGTTTAACGTAACTGCTTACCATCAGATGGGCCGTATGCTTGTTTGCCACCTTAATGGTATAAAAAAATCCTCCAAATCTTTTTCCAACTATGTTGGGGTCGGCTTCCAGATAACCAGATTGGGGTGAACATCAGAATTATACACGAAGCGATTGCTATCAGACATCGGTAGCGAAATTTCTGGGTAATACCGATATCCCAAGGATAGTGTCACATATAAACGTATTAGTAAAATCTCAGATATACCCAACCCTTTCTCGGTGGAATTTTATAATGTGCGGCTTGAGAAGCTTCTATCAAATGACTGCTATCCATCCTTGCGAAGTAATCCCTTAGTCGTGTCTTATTACACCCCAAGGAAGTGGTCGCCTCTTGCCGACAATGTACCGAATACTCTACAATTCTACATATACGCAAATATTTTCTTCTTGCAATACGTTAAGTAACTAATGACACTTTTAATTGATTATTTTTATTTATTTACTTAAGTATTACCAACGAATAGAACATTTGTATACATCGTTAATAAGAATTGAATTTCACGTAATGTCAACTCAATTACTAATTTTCGCTACATCAACTCTTCTTTAGCCATATTTTCGGCATGAAATAAACGACGACAAAATTATTTTGTGACGTACATAATGTATTAGACTAGTAGGTACAGACGCCAGCAGGTCAAGCTATCCAAAACTGTCAAATTTGCCCAATCGAAAATGAACCTTATTACTTAACGCTAAAATTGAAAATCAATCAAATAAATTTGACAGAGAGTGGTAGCTTGATTGCTCTGTACACGGTACTCGATAAGTTTTTTCATTAAATACTTATCACCACTCCACGCAAAAACCGTTATATTTAGAAACGTGCTAGTATCTTCCTAAATCCCCCTTGAAGTCTAGCAATTGCAAGAAGGCCTAGCAATTGAACCAGAGATTTTCATAGTTGTGGTGAATGTCATGATATTAGCCACAACCATGACAGACTGTTGTCCCATTGCCACGCCGTCATGGTATGGCAAGGGAATTCAATATTTTTAGTCTATACCAATCCGACATACAATGCCGCTTCTTAACGCAGTAGATACCATGAGGATTTTCTGCAATACAAAAAGGTAAGATACAGTTGTATTGGGAAAATATCTTCCTAATACAACGGTGGCTAAGATGGGATTTAGAAAAACGGCAACACAATTGGGAAAAAATATCAAAGTGGACATCGACATGAACATAGCTAGCATTCAATAATCCGACTGTCCAACGTCATAATCGGCTTGAACGCTAATACGATCAACGAGTAATGCCATGGGCTAAGTTAGTAAATTGTCAATGGAATGGAACATTCGCAGACAATCATTAGAGGCTATAGTTGGTATAGATGGTTATTGTAGAACAATGGATCAAATGAGAGCATTACCAACTATTGTTTAGTTCCTAATTAATTCAAGCAAATGTCACTGTTCAAACATAACTTCAGCTAAATGCTAAACGAGGCAGAATAAATATTTTTTGACGTAGCGTTCTATTGTGGTTACTTTGTCGCTATCGTTGCGCCGCCGGGTGTCGTGGATTCGATTCCCACTTGAGGCAAATCTTTGTGTGATCCACAGATATTTGTTTCGTATGTACTTCGCGTCCGTTACTCAAATATGTTTCTAAAGTCACCCGTGACACAGAGTTTCATCAGTAGAGGAGGGTTATATTTAAAAAAAAAAGCTGTGATTTACTTCTTGCTTTAAAATTTTAACTTTTCAAGTAGAAGAGTCGCAACTAGGTTATTCAATGATTCGTAGCCATTAAAAATATACGTAAGCTAAAGAAAATGTTCAGAATATAGTGAAAAAAAAATAACTAGGTAAACCCCTCACTATCATGACAGTTCATTCTAATTTAATAAAGCTACCCAGTAAGCTGAGATCTTCAGTAACATAAACATAATATTATTTTATCGTTAGGGTATACATCGGTTAATAGCTGCCGCAGGAGGGTAGGTATAAAAATAATGTATTAGTGGGATTTCGTTAAGCCGGAAATATATCGAGGCGGGGACGTGTCGGGGAGATGCGGTCGTCTACCCGTACTAAAGATATTACAGTCTTATTTCTCATACTAGAATTTTTATTACAGTGTAGAGGGAGGAGCCCGAGGCTAAGTAATACGTAATAACTAAGCTGATCAACCGATCTGTTAGGTTAAGCTGCGCTTGTCAGGGCCATTTTGTGGATGGGTGACCATAACCATGACCACCCCTTGCCTCAGAGAGCAGGTTAAGCTATCGGTCCAGGTTGTCATACGAACACTTTATGACAATCGTTAGTGGTAGTCAGAAGCCTTAAAAGCTTGACAACCAGTATATCCTCAGGATATAGGTATTACCCAGATATAGGGCTGTGGAGATATGAGTTCAGAAGGCTCGTTCTGAAGGAAGATAATGCAATGCAGGAGGAAGGTAATACCGCTTGAGTAAGTATTTTTTTATCGACTGGCAACTCAAAATAGCTATCTATTGGTCACGGGTAGACTACCCGTGACCATGGACGCTGTAAAGGGTCCGAAACGTCGGGATTAATAATATCAATATACGCGATAAAATCCGTAAAAAGTAGTTTTATTTCAATGTATAATATTCGCGTAAATGTCAGAAATCAATATGATAGCTATCTATTTTGAGTTGCCAGTCGATAAAAAAATCTAGTATATTTCTGTCTTTAAAAAAACTATTTACAGAAATAAATATAATCTATTACTGAAATATACCTACATAACAATTCGTCTGAGATGAACAAAAAGTATAGCAGTGATAGCCTAGTGGTATGCCCATTGTAATGCCAAGTCGAAGGTTTCTAGTTCGAACCCAAGGCACACCTCTGATTTTTCGAATTCATTCGCGCTTAAAACGGTGAAGGAAAACAACGTGAGGAAACCTGCATACCTTAGAGATTTTTCCCCACGGTTTGTGAAGTCTGCCAACCCGCACCAGGCCAGCGTGGTGGACTATAGCCTAATCCCTCTCAATATGAGAGGAGACCCGTGCCCAGCAGTGTGGGACAGTATATGGGTTGATGATAATGATGATGAACAAGAAGTCTGTAAGTCAGATCTCTACTAAAAACAATGACGCACATTAAAATCCTCAACATCACCAAATTCGTATATCAGGGCCAACATTTCTAGGAAAAGACTCCGCATCACCGCATTTCTACGACTAGAGCTTATACGAGTATTACATGTCACCTGTCAGCGCCGACAATTCCCGCCATGACGCCCTTCCTGGAAGCGTTTGATATTAAGGATTTTGACTTTGTGTAACTATGGCACTTTCTCATTCATTTGGATATGACTGTGTCGATGTAATGTCTGTTTATGTCACGACACTTTATTTTAATTAAACAGTTCTTTTTAGAAAAAACTATGTAACAAAGAAAAAATATATAATTGACCAAAAACGATGCTCTTTACGAAGATTTTCCCACAAAATACCAACATGTCTTTATTCCCCGAAGGGTTAGGCAAAGGTGTACCAATGTAACCCAAAGTTCGCTGGTATGTTTAGGTCCTAACGAGCCATTAACCGGGCACAGAGAGACTAGACCAAAGAGGCAGTTTTCTCCTATATGGTGATATTACTAATTTGAAAACATGTTTTATCGAAGAAGAACATGAATCGTCATGAGGATACGATTAGTTCTACATAGTCAGGTCTTTAGGGAAAATATGAGAACAAACAATATTCTACATAAGCAAGTTCTTACATTATCACATACTATTTTCTCTAGAGGACTGTGCAAAACTTTGACCGGAGCTAATACTATATTTATGTGTGAAAACTTTACTCTTTCACCATTCTTAGCACATCGGGACCCCAGCATTCAGAGAGCACGTTAAGCCGTTCATTCCACTTGTCACACAAACACTTATGACATTTTTAATAGTATTCAGAACGTTCAGAAGTCTGTTGTTCACTCTGATCCGTTTATCTTTGGGACCACCATCAGACCCAATTTTCTGGTTATACTGATACGTATAACCCGAAAATCGGGTCTGATGGCGGTCGCTTCATGTAAATCTAAAATATTTAGGCTGCGTCTGGTTACACTGTAAGCCGACCTTTGGGGTACAGTTTAACCAGACGCAGCATAGTTTGGAAAAAAATACCCAAATACATTGGTTATTGAAATAATCTAAAGTCTACACTAAATTCTATTAAGTTTCATATGCCCAGTAATTTCGGTGGCTACATTGCCTAATACAATAATGGTAATATCACCATAATATTAAAGACATTGTCAGAATATTATAGTAATAAGCAATATCAATTATTACCATTTACAGCCAGAAAATAAAAGAAAAGACTGTTAACAACACAGTAATAATACACATTAGCATTAAAGACAAGCTAAAAATAGGGCACATTTTTAATAATAAACTTTCAAAAAAAATTCTCTGAATCGCAGCGCAATAACCAAGAAAATTGGTAATAATTTCCTTGTTAGTAAAAGTTTCTAGACGTTGAGTGAGCGAAGATCTTTTTTGCCCGATCCCGAAGATTCATTTCGCGAACTTTCCGTTCTTCAGTTCGCAATTTACTGAGAATCCTAAAAAGCAACAACTTATTTCTTGGGAAGTTTCGGACAGTCGAGATTCTTTACTTATATACTTAATTAAGTAAAGAATCTGCGATCCAATGACACAGTCCACATCAAATATAATAATAATCTTTTTTTATTGAAAACAAAGTAAGTACACAGTTTAACACTTCAATTACCGGTCTGAGTTTGTCAGGCTCACTAAAATGTCCTGTTGTTGGTGGCGTTGTGTGTCGGGTCGTTTTACTCATGCTCGTGAATGGATGCCGTCTGTCGGGACTAGGCAGCTCCTACTGTTAATGGCAATGCTTTTTTTCTGTTTAACTATTAAACTGGATTAATTATTATTGTACACATCAAACTGCATTGTTCTCATGAACTATTCAGAACAAAATTGTAAACCAAGATTGACACTGTTAACATGTTTTTTTTAAAGGTGTGTCTATGGAGTTTTGTACCGGTTCTTCTCCATAAGACCCACATGTTGGAACCATGTGACTATGTAGTTTTGACTTTTCAAAAGTGCTATTTTAATGGTCTAATAAAATTTAAATAAAATATTGGACTTTGAATTGACTTTGAGTTACATAAAAATATTTTCCAAGTTAATTTTTTTTCACCAAGTATAAATATAAAAAGAAATGACAGACATGACAGAAAAAACTCATGGCTTACCTGACATGGTATTTTTTCTGTCATGACTATGCAGGATTGCATAGTAATAATAATAAAACAGAAAATCTTTCAGACAAATACTCGTATATTAAGCCATTATTACATAAATAAACCAATACATATTCGGCATAATGGAATCCAGCCAAGGAGATTTACGTACGATGCAATAATTCTCCTTGTTCCCAAACATTATTTTAACAAAATTGAATGGAGTTTATGTTTCGTTAAGATAAAAAGAAGAAAGAAAATGGCAGCATCACTTTCCGCTTTGGGAAGTTTAAACAAGAGCCTTTTTCGCCAAATGAAGTGGTCGGCAAGTTTATCGAAGAGCCCGATTGCTTTAGACACGGTAATCAATCAAATATTTGGCCAAGTCATGAATAAATCTGCTTGGGAACTTCCGTAGTGAATTCGCTGACACATAGTTGGATCTCGATAGCTTGGCGCTTGTTGGTGACTTGATAAATTTATTATTTGATCCCGTGTTGTTCCTGTAAAAAAGAATTTGCTGTGTTAATTATGTAGATCATCAATACGGTGCCTCATTAACTGCCAAGAGTGAGAGAGAATACTGGATTTGATTTCCAGGTCGTATAAAGTGCTATTGGATCTTTCGAACATTAATATGGTCGAGCTATACAATGACTGATTTATGCCTCGGCTGGGATTTGTTTACTCAAAGCTGCTGTGGCTTTTTCTTCAAAAAGTCATTTCAGACATTACCCTGCATTGTGACACTGACATATTTGATATATTATTATGTCTGGACTTTAAAAGAGACCATGGTTCTCTGGGATTGTTTCGGTGTTTCTTCTTAGAGGTCGTCAGTTAAGAAATGCCGGCGCTATCTAGCATTAAAAAATTCAAAATATTGACTTGTGTTTTTAAAAGATCATATTACAGATATAAAATATCATTTCATTTCATTAATTTTTTAGCAGTAGTTCCCAAAGTATATTAATCCCCGGTTATTGGCGATGGGCTGGAAACCTAAAACCATCGAATGAGACTATCGTCCGATCTTGGGATGAAAGTCAAAATATCACATTGATCACCTGCGCTAGCGAGTAGACCAGCCCCAAACAAGTGACACTCGGCGGGCGTACACGCGTCGTGTCCAATTGATCGAATTAACTCAAAATCGAAACGTGCGTACTTAGGTGCCAATCTTCATGTCATCATATTATGTGCCAACATATTATGTGTCCTATTCACTATTCCAGTTGCAGGTCCTTTATGCATATAAATAATCTAGCTATTTCCCTTGGTGTAACGTTATGAAAAACTTTTACTACGAGACCAACCTTGAAATCACGAAAATAAATCAGCTGTTGAATACATTTGTTGCGTTGAGCGAACAAAAATGTATGGAACAAATGTTTTTATTATCCCTACTAATTATATAAATGCAAAAGTAACTCTGTCTGTCTATCTGTTACGCTTTCACACCTAAACCGATGAACTGAATTTAACGAAATTTGGTACAGAGATAGATAAAACTTTGGAAAAGGGTATAAAAGCCTTTTGTCTCAAAAAGCCTTTTGTCTCAAAAAGCCCTTTATGAAGCAAGAGAGAACGCCGGCTCCATTAATAAATAAGGGGGCATAGATGAAACATACATAGATGAGTTGAGCAGAGGCGGACATAATATCGAAACAATAATCTATATGTCGTTCCGGAAAAAAAGCTAAAAACTCGGAATGGAGAACAGTTTCCACATCAACGGATTGAGGTCACTTCCGCCGATACTCCCGTACACCGTTGAAAATAAAATAACATAGGTACACGCTACATTATTGGATAAAATATTACATTATCAACTCAGTTTTTCTAGTGGGGAAATATTGAATCGCTTCAGATGAACGTGTATTTATAGCTACTTGGAGTACATGTAAGTAACATACTAATAATAAAAAATATTTGGGACATTTTTACACAACACTATCTGGTGCCAAACTGTGCAGAGCTAGTACTAGACAATGGACAAGTTTTTAAGTTATTTAGAAAAGGAAAAATTCGACCGCGGGCAGGAATTTTTCCTTTTCTAAATAACTTTAAAATCTTAGCATGGAAAATGCCAAAAATATACAAAAAGTTATATACATTTTTTTTGTAAATACATACTTATGATACTTAAGAAACACCCAGACAAGAACAAATGCATCAATCGAATCGACCACGTGATCAGCAGTCCTATACTTACTTGTGGATAGCAGGCTACTGAGGACAACACAATCTTTTGTTCACACAGTGAACCTCTCATTACCTCTAAAGGGGAAATCGTGAACAGTCACTGCTATTTATTTACTACAGATGTGACCCAGTAATTACAAGCCAATGATGAGTGTAATCCAGCGGCTGGTTTTTATATATAAAAAAACAGTAGATTTGCTTACTAGAGATAGGGTTTTGATATTACTTGAAGAAAGAAAGAAAGAAAATAATTGTATTGACACAGTTTGGGCACAAATTGACCTTTTATGGACCTCAAGTCAACATCTTATCTCTCATAAACAAATCTACTGACTGACTGACTGGCTATTTATGTTATTAATGCAAGATATTAACATTCTAAATCAACTACAATCTATTAATGAACAGTGTAAATGTCAATTGATAAATATTTTCGTAAAAAAACGTGAACAAATTATAAATAATTTTGGAATGTCATCGTAAGGTGCGCGTTTCAGCGACCATGTTAAAACTGACGTTACAAAAGTACTACTCTTCTTGACTTTGACTTCGTTCGAAAAGCTACGAAAGTTTGTGATATTAATGTCATTGAAACAAGACTGGGAGTAGGTGCTTATATTTGTAATATATCTAATAGACTTTCAGATTATTATATTTATAGGTAAAGACAACATAGTTAAGTAGCATTTTTTCTTCTCTTTGTGAATCTTTTTGTCCGTTTAGTAGATATTGACGAGCTCCACAGTGTTATCAATTATTTTATAAACATGAACAGGGAATTTCGAGCAACGTGGGGCCATTAGTTAATTTAAATGAGCAGCCTGTTTTTGTGAATTTACCGCATAATAATTAAAACGCATTATATGTTGAAGCGGACACTACGCGGCCAGGAATATACTCAATATTTCTGATACCCTAGTCGGGCCTGGAGCGCGAGAAACTTAAATGAATGAATCAAAAATTTTAAGACAAAGTGTGAATGTCATCAATCTTACATGTACGCTGAATATGAAGAACTACTAACACCATGAAAACAAGTTACAAATATCGCTTCACCCGCGACGTGAACTGTTTTCCTAAAAGATCATCCTAGCATGGTATTGTTTATATTTGCTCAACGATTTCCGTGTTCTGCCTGAGTATCCGAAGGTGCCTACAATGTTTATTTTGCGCGAATAGTTTTTAAATTTTCTGCTCTGTATTTTCTCTTAAGAAACATTTTATTCGTGCACCTCTCATGTGTCGCTTCCAATTTGTTTGCTTGACTTTTGCTTAGCATATCACGGAACAGCCGCATTCCTACTGCGAGAATAAATGTGAGCATCCGACCTTCTTATACTTCCATTCAAAATTCTCTCTTACCACCTAATGTTATGGTTGATTTTGCTTTGGGTCGGAAGTTATTGTTAAGACGTTTTGTTGTCAGCCAGGCATCTCTTGCTCGCTTTACCTCTAGCTTGTGTTTGCATTCCTAGTACTTGGCAAGCAAACGCTCTTACTTTGCGTTCCACTACTTTGTGATACGTATTGTCTTTCACGCCTTTGAGAGAATTGTATGCATTTCACAACTTTTTGTTAGAATAATGATGGAGTTTCTTTGCCGACGTGGAATTACTAAAATAGGTGTTAGTATGAACTTTTGTATTGGAAGTGATAATTACGTAAGATAACACAGTAGCCGCGGGTCTTGCACGGTAGCAGTGCGGTCGAACTTATCCTAGTGTTCGCGAACTGTCCTATGTGGAAACTTTATAAATTCCAAGACAGAAGGGACATTTCATCATATTATATTTGCCATCAACAAATTACGGCTTTACGCTATGAAATATGTCTTAATTGTCAAAATGTAAATTGATGACGTTTTTGCTAATCGCAAATTGATAATTGATAATACATAGGAACTATGAAAATATACGTAAAGATATTTTCATAGTTCCTATGTATTATCAATGTCATTATTATTCATTAACTGCTTCATTATCCTAGTGATCGTAAGCGCAACTTCAACACTAGAGAACCTAGATTCGATTCCTAAATCGAGCAGTGTATTATGTTTTGGCTGTAGCAACAGATGGAATACAAGCGTGATGGTATGTTATCCGATTTTTAAATATAGGAAAATTAATATATTTTGAAGGATATAGATAACGTATCGAGTTTTCCATCAAGAGCCCTGGCTTCTGTTAAACGGAATTGAAAGCTCTAGGTGTCGCGTGCTCTAGTATGTAAATGCATCCACGACACATGAGAAAATCCTAGTGTGAAGAAACGTTGCGAAAAATAAAGTTTATTTTTTTGCAACTACAAAATATATTTTGGGCTTTTAATTACACTAAGTACTCGTACACTCCACATTCCTTTATAATAAAGCGTAAAGTGAAATACAAAATGAGCTTGCCCAAAAACTCGACGATACAGCGAAGCGTCGAACATAAAACTCTCCACCGCACACCATTGTGAAAATTGTGCGAACGGGAAATAAACAAATTTACGCCATTAAGTCCCACGGATACAGTTTTTTTATATCAGCAACATGTGGGTAGCCTGATGGTTAATGATCGCCAAAGCCCATAAACAGGCAGGCAAAAATTGCAGGTATGTTGCCACAACAGGCTGTACCTTCAGTGAAGGTACACTAACCCCCAAAGGTTGTATTATGAGAGCAAAATTAAAGAGATACACAGTTAATAATAATACTATATATTTTGGTTAAAGTTTACACTTTAGTTTTCCATATGCATAGAAAGTTTATTCTCTGTTGAGGTCATCGTGAAGGTCGATGAGTCTTGCCAGATAATAAGCACAAACAGGACTTAATTAAATACCCATTCCGGCTCTCTTTTTGTTATTATGAGGTATCCGCAGCCTATAAAGGTAAGCAACACCAGTAGTATCACTCACGCATTAACATCTTGATCGGTGGTTTATTTAATCTCATAATATACCTATTAATTTGACCAGCTAAGTACATAGCCCAAACGGGAATACAATAATAAGAGCACCTTATTACTTAGCGGACAAAATATTTAGCAATACCTATCGAAGACAAACTCTGCAACATGAGCAGAGCCAATAATAATGTTTTGCACTGGTCTTTTATGTGAGCCTGATAGTTAGACAGTTTATTAGATCTTATCACAGAGCGAGATGGTTTTTGTTTACTTTTACAACACGCGTTTCTTCTCAGCGAGGAAGGTTTGTATTTTCAGCATTCTATCACGCCAAACGACGATCCTGTTATATGATTTTTATTTTGTTAATATACATACCATAGAAAACCATGATAGCAGCACTTAAGCTAAAATACCTTTACGACAAAAACTTCGGTATTAATTTGTTAAAGCAATTAAGATAAAACCCCCATAGTTACATGGTGATATTATTGGGTCTGTGGTCGCAGCTTCATTATTAATGGATAATACTATTTCAAGATAACAACCATATTGGATTATCCATATTGGTAGTTAGGAGATTATTTTGTTACAACGTAGAATATTGTTGTTATTTATGTTGTGATAAAGATTCGTTCTTTTAGTTATTATGCTTTTAGTTTTAGGCATAGCCTCATCGTAGTCCTTGTTGTCCTTGCTATCGCTTGTTCCTAATCCTATTCCGAGTATCCTTTTAGATCCTCAGTTTAAATACGCCGCACACGCCTCTGACTTTTCAAAATCTTGCGCTTATTAATAATAATGAATTGCCACTCCTTTCAACTTAGGAAAACATCATGACGAAACCTACTTGTTTAAAATATTTTTTATAAGTATGACCTATACCGGCCTATTGGTGTCTTTGGCATTACTTTTGCAACAATGACAAGAGCCAAAGATTTCTGGCTCTGCATCCAATACGAGATCCAGCAGTGAACTCGTGTATCGTATTCATAATACTATTTAAATTGAAAGACTGTCTGTCTGCTTATTAGGTTTTCACGCCTAAAGCGCAGAATGCACCACTTTTGATGAATTTTGGTATATAGACCTTGGAGGAGGACTTCTGCTACCTTTTGTCTTAAAAAGTCCTGTGCAACTAAATCCACGGACAAGGGCTAGTTTTCTTATAAGGGCTTCCATGGACTGCTTATGGAATACCTTGTCATTCAGGCACAGCTTCGTAATATGTCTAGGCGGCCTATTTTACTAACAAAATTATGTCTTGCAATTAGAAGACATGGCAGCTTTCTCTTTTTCTCGTATCCTACTAAATGGTCGACGCACCCGCACTTACCTGATCGCTAACAAATGTGAATGAATCCACTACTAAAACAGTGTGAGTAAAATTAGCCACCAGATTTTTCATTCGTCATGAAATATGTCCAAACATTCAAATTCCGCGGTTTCAAACAATGTGGAGTGAATAAGGATAGTCAATTTGCATTTCCATTATCATTTTACGGTCAAAGTGTTTTCAGTGCATAACCTTGTACCGTATACTGCACTGACATGTGCGGCTAATGCAACAATGTGTTTTACGGCCCACCCATTATGTAGGAGCAATTTTGTGTTGCAGTTATTGGCTCTCAAATTACTTGGATTTGTATTATGATTTAATATGGAAAGCATGTTATGTTGTTTAGTTTAGTAATGGCCAAAGTATTTTATTGTAGTCATACTAACCAGACAACTAGGCTCTGCTTAGTTTGGAACTGGATGTGATGTGTAAAATGTCCGAAATGTATATTATTATTATACCTATTTGAAATAATGAGGACTGTTTATTTTCTCTGGTATTGCTACCAAGCTGCTCACTGGTTTATTTTAAATTACACAAGAAAGACAAAATAACAAAACTTTAATAAGAAATCTGTTGCCACCCTGCTAGATGCAGTGCGGCAAGTCAACAATGCTGTAGGGAAAAACACTAATTATATTTTTTTCCACGGCATAAGCTTTTACGAAGAAGGACACAACTGAATAAGGCATCTACCCATAACATCTATATAATACATTTATTATAGTTGTGTTCTTTCGAAGCCGAAGATCGGACTCTGTGGCATTCACTAAGAGAGGCCTACGTCCAGCAGTGGAGGAATGTGAGCTGATGATGATGATAATAAGGCTTTTGATTGTGATACTAGTAACGCCATCTAGTCACAGGAAAACTCAACAGTAATTATGGTTCAGTAACACCATCTATTAAGATTTGAATGAGCCTATAGCTTTCCTAACCTAAACCAAATAATCAAATCGATTATTGTCTTTGAGTCCAGTGTTTCGAATCAGGATAGTCTGTGAACTATGTAAGGATGACAAGAGTCTGTTTAGCTCGCTTAGCGACATTTCTCATAGCGGGTTTTGTATCTATATCTACACCGTATCACATCAGATTTGTATAAGACTACAGTTTTTTTACCGTACAAATTTTAAATCGCGAGTGGGTGTATGAACGTATATTTATGTATGATTCCAAGTGTTACATAATTCTGAAAATAAAATTAGATGACAATAATTGACGTTCAGACTTTGACTCAACCGGGTGTGCGTACTGACTCCGCATATTATCCGAAATTATATAACTTTGGACATGAATCTCCCTCTAACTCAGATGAGATGTCCATGAGATTCATATCCAAAATTATATACAGCTCATCGGTGTTGCAGGGAGACCCATATCCAAACAAGATGGAGTACATATCGATGTACTCCATTTTTCCTCCATGTAATTCAATAAAGACAAACTCACATCACCCATATGGCTAAGTAATTTCAGCCATAAAACATTAATAAATGGCATCTGCAACGCGTCCGCTTCGACCGTATTAAACTTACTAACTAATACAAATGTGTTCCTAAATATTTGGAACGTAGGCGCGACTTCTATACGAGAAAACAATGAAATATGACTACCGTTATTGTTTCGCCAAGTTTCCCAAACTTGGCTTGTCGATATCATTGAGCTATTATGAACAGTATACGACCCTTTCAAATGCGTTGTTGCTCCAAAAAATGTAATACTGTAGTATGTTTATTTTACGGTTTATTTTAGTAGCTAATAGTCAGAGACGAATCGAAGCGCAAAGTTATGCTTCCATAATGTGTCAAAATTCATCATCAACCTATACACTGTTTCACTGCTGGGTATGGTTCTCCTCTCAGATTGAAAGGGATTAGGCTATGGTCCACCACGCTGGTCTAGTGCGGGTTGGCAGACTTCAACATTCAGTAGGTACATACTAATTGATTGCACACACGACTGTATTTTTAATCTCAATGGTTGATATTGGTTTCTCCAATTGTTTTCAACTGAAATACAAACTTAAGTTTTGTATTTAGGAATTGCAGTTTGTGTAAATCAATGTATTAAATTGTTTGTTAGCTGTTTGGGAGTATATGAAACGGATGTTGTACTTTCTTATTAAGCTTTATGGTTGAAAGAAAGATTAAATATTTCCTCTGGACGTTTCTTTAAGGATAGAAAACACAATTTGTTAAACACTATGAAATTATATTTGTAACATTCATACCTTAGGTTGATTTTTTCTAGCATAAAAATTAAATATGGAAATGTTTAATTACAATCTTTTGCTATAAATAACATTAGACAGGTTATCTGGACTTTTAATTAACGCATTTTAATTTTATTTACGTAAACCCAATAACTGCCAGAAATCCATTACCTGAATGTGTAAAAGTCACCCCGAAAGCCCGCTGAGAATGCAACGTATGCGGAACTCTGCCGACCTTCGATATTGGGGTCCTGCGGGACCCCCTCATATTCCCGATATTCAATAAAGCGAACTAACACGTTTTGCTGTCGGCCCGGACCTTTCACAAATCCCTAGCGCATTACTATATAGCATCAATACCTTAGTCCATCCTGTCGCCAATATTACAAACTCCACCAAAGGCCGCTTCTGATATTTAAATCAGAATACTTTTGTCGGTTCAACACGCATTTTTGGGTAGAGGTTTATATAATTTAGTTTCTTTTCTATTCATTCGGAGGTGTTATCGAAAAATTCATATTTCGGAATGGCTTCTGCGAATTGTGCTTCAATATTGGCTGGCAATATTTATAAAAATATTTTTACCTACGTGTGGATACCACTCGACAAAAATGCATGCTGTATGTTGTTAGTTTATTTACATACAAAGACTTTTCCTGCTCATAGGTCATTCCTGGATTCAATCACCATTATATGAAAATTACTAGATACTTGCTAACACGTAGAAGTAATCTGAGGCACTTCAGTAGACCAAAACAAGATTCAGTAACTTTAACTTTGTGTAAATATTAGGCAAAACTGGTACCAAAACATAATTTTGTAGGTGTATCTATTATATAGTAATTACAGAAGATGACGTCATTACACGGCTATTCTCGTGATGTAAGCAGTATTAAAGCCCTGCGGCCGACACGACCTTGTTTACCATTTACTCGTCGCAAAAGACGAATATTTTCTTTTTAATTTAATAAACAAATAAAGTTAAGTTTTGTCATACAAACTAGTATAGAAACTTGGAGAGCACCTGAATAAGTTAGGGTGGAAGCGCTTTTAGTTGTATGATGGCTATGTTATAAGAAAAAATAAAACAATGTGACGAAAAATGTGATGTGGTAGGCCAGCAGGTCAAGCTATCCAAAACTGTCTAATTTTCCCAATAGAAAATGAACCTTTTGTATTAAAGTTGTTTTTTTTTTAATGATGCAGAAACCGTATCCATTTTTGAATGTATGTTACTACTCAGTAAGAGTATCATCCTCCTTCCCTATAAATAATATAACTATATTAGGGTCAACTTCCAACCTAAAAAGATTAAAAAAAAAACTATAAATGTATAAGTAGATATTAAAAAAAATATTGTTAACGTATTTACACAAGTAAGTCAGAACATTCAATATAACGCTAAGAATCCAATTACGTTTTTCATCATTTTGTACGGAATCTGGCAAAATATTTGCTGGACCTAAAATAAATATTTTTCTAATATGTTATGAATGTACTACAAGATAATAAATAAATAGAGTTTGGGTTTCTTTATGTCTGAGCGCATTATGAGATTTTTATAACTAACTAACTTCTGCCCGCGACTTTATCTGCGTGGAATTTACCTAAAAGTATCTCCTAGGTCTTAAGTTTTTTAAATTTTGTAATTTCCTGCACAATGTTTTTAATTTTTTCTTTCATAAGAACCTTCTCCTGGCAATAATTAACACAAAAAAAAAGAATTAGCGAAATTGTGCTATCCGTTCACGGGTGATGCGATGACCAAGGGAAATAGAGATTCATTCTTATTATAACTACTAATACTATCAGCGTCGTCTAGTAACATTCTGTTCAGGTGACTGTACCCTCTGAATTAAGCCTTGCCAACAGCCACGTAGTACAGTCCCGTAAAAAAGTGTAAAATTATCGAAAGTTGTTAGAAAAGTCACGAATGCGAAACACGACGCTTTTGCTTCGACATCCATATCCTATCCGTACAGCAAGGGAATGGAATCAGCTGCCTGAGTCTGTATTTCCTGACGTGTACAATTTGGGGGTCTTCAAGTCACGAGTGAATAGGTATCTTCTAGGTAAGTATGCTACATCTTAGACCACATCGTCACTTACCAATCAGGTGAGATTATGGTCAAACGCTAACCTATCTCTTAAATAAAAAAAAAAACGACGACCAACTGTCTTCTGCGCCAAGTGACTGTGTCATAATTATATACTGACGGAATGTAAGAGAATGTGTGAGAGAGAGTACGCGACGACCGATAATATGTCGTCTATTCACTTGTTTAATATAAATATTTCTGTTTAAATATCCAACACCCACACTACTGGATCGATTTAGTTGAAACTTTACAAATATGTCTGTTAAAAGGCGAGTCATAATATTGGGTGAACTAAATTAACCTAGAGGTTGCAAGCATGATTGCTACGTTTGAGGTCCGGAAGGAGAAGAGATTCGTAGGTCGAGAAAAGTGTTATTGAGTTTTTCTCAGCAGTAGTTTAAAGTTCGGATTTGTGCCTGGTTAATGGCAATAAACTTACCCCATATTAAATGGGACCTAAACATATCGGCGAACTTTAGGTGTATTACACCGTGTTTTTTTTTTGTCGTCTTTCAGCCGAAAGGAAACCATTATTTCAATATTATTTCTGCTAAATGTGGGACTGTCTGAAATACTGGAAAAAAATGAGAGCTGTTTCTTATAAAAAAGTTCAGGTCTCCCGACAAATTATAGGATGTAGCTGCTTTCGGCTGTAAGAAGACAAAAAAAAACACGGTGTATTAGTGTACACCTCTGCCTAACCCTTTAGGGAAATCAGGTGGGATAGTATGTGTATATACATAATTATAGGATAATTATCACGCTACTATCTTTTTTGGGATAAACAATAAAAGATTACTACGATGTACAGCTATTCGACACATGTAGGCGAACTACTAAATATTTAAGCCAACTAAGGGCATACATCAACACACTTCTGCCTTATAACTCGTAATATGTTTTTTATGACCCCTAGTTGTGCGCCGCGATACAAAATATGTCAAAATATACTTCAAAGAGGTTTTATAGGTCACAGATTCGACAATGCTACAAATCTTTACTCTCTTTGAACCTAACGTCACGTATTCCTCGTAATTTTAAATTTGGAATAGCTGGTCTTTTTGATGTCAGACGGTGTGTCAGTCACAAGGTGACACAAATTCTGTTGCAAATGTAAAACTTCGCACATTCCATAGTATGTATAGTATGTACTCCTAAAATATTCTTTTAAGTATTGGTTTTCTCAATGAGTACAGTCAACAAAATTCTTGGGATAAATTGAGTTATGAATAATTATCTGCCAAGTGGTTTGGTATGTAGGCAGCTAACAACACCTGCGTTTAGACATACATTGCGTGGTACATTATTACACAATATTTATCAAATCACAAATGTTGTTAGCTGCCTGTATACCTAAATCTTTTGTCAGTACACTAACAGTTTGCCTGAAAGTCTTTATTATGTTCCAAATATTAGGGAGCGAGTCTATCATTAAGTCGGACAGTCCAAACTGCCAGGATTTTTTTGCCAATAAATTTTGTATATTATAATAAGAGATAGACTCTTCCTAAAACAGATCTTACATAAGTATTGTTTATGCATAAGAAGAAGACTGTAAGAGGCTATTTTTTTAAATGACACCATAAAGAAACATGGCCCTAATATCGAAACATCTGTTGCCAAACAGAAAAGAAGTTACAATGTGAGTTTTTATGGCAACACCGCACTTTCCGCCGTTTAGTACTAAAATGTTTTTGATTCTTTACTTTTTGGACGATGGTTTTTATTATTATGATGACGTAATGGTAATCTTTGTGTTCATAATAAACAACGTTTATGTGTTCGAGTTTTGAAATATTTTCATTGATATGACGTCATTTGCGCTTGGCATTCCATAACGGTTGTGAATTCTTAATTCAAATTTTGGAGCTGCGTTGCATTAGGTATGTTATTTTCATGATTTCATAGCAAATTCCATTCGGCATGAATTTCAACATTTTAAAATACTTAACATACCAACATTTGTATTCCTTTTCCTTGTATATATGTACACTCACAGTTCGCAAGTATCATGTAATAGGCGACGAGACATCAAACGGGCACAAATCCGATCCGAACTTCTACTGAGAATGTCATGGAAAAACCCAATAACACTTCCCTCGACCTGAAAATGTAACCCAAGTCTTTTAGAGTAGCAGCCACATTTACGGCCACTAGATTAATAGAACAATATTAGTAATTAAAATGTGATTCTGATGCATTGCAGCTAAATAGGTATCGTTATCCTTGAACAACTGCTTCTTGAGATTTGTGGATAAGTAATATACAATCACCAAACGATCTGAAAGGTTGTGGGTCAAGGAGGGATCATAATATGTAAAGAATGGTCACCCATCCATAGACTGGCCGCAGCAAACGCAGCTTAATCTTTGACATGAACCACTCTTGCCATTAAACAATAATTATAGGTTAGCTTTTGTCTGCGGTTTCTGTCTTGCGGGTTTTTTGAGACAATAGGACCAGGAAGGCTACCATCAACTTTACAATAACTATTCAAACGCGAGGCAGTTGAGTTTAGGTGCCTAAATTGAATCGCTTTCTATCATACCATGACATTCTTAAAGTTGAACCGAGTTTGAATCGTTATTAGTGAATGAATGACCGATGTTTGTCTCTGATCGGCATTTAAAACGCCTTTTGTGTGAAAGTGACAGAGCTATAACCGTACCATATAAGTGTGTCTCTTTCTCACAAGACTGATGGATACATTCAAAAACTAATATGCCATAACTTTTTCAACTTTACCGGTTTTTAAAAACAAGGAAGAAAGTACTTATAAATTAGAAATTAAAGAAAAACCTTAGTGAAAAAAATACTACAAAATCAAAATAGACATTATTTTGTTTATTACCTATTAATTTAACAAAAATAAAACGTTACTTGTGATGTTAACTAATATTGTGTGTGAGAATATTTGAACGTACTTTCTTGTTATAAAAAAAGATGACGGTTGTCGGTTCAGTATGTCAAATTGTCAATTGTCAGTCTTGTGTTAATGTCAATTGTAATTTTTGCGGCAAATTTAATTTTAATATTTCATTAAATTAGAAGATTACTTTCACTTCTGGAGCAGACTCAAAAAGTATATTGGCAAGTGTGACATTGCCCCCCACATCCCAAGAATTTGTGGCACCTATTCCGGCTTTCCAACTGCTACCATACCGGTCCCGTGGTCTCTTCCACCTCCGACTACCCCGCCAGCACCGAGCTCCCCAACTAGTGCAGCCAGTACACACCAGCGCAGGCGGCGCGGGCGCGCGCTTCAAAGTCCCCGCTCGGTGCCGCGCAGCCGGCGCCGCCACATACACCGTCACGAGTTGCCGATTACAATGGACACTGCTCGGCGGTCTTTAATACAAATATCAGAGCAGAGGGTCACCGAAGATAGACGGAGGAATGATTTGCTGGAGTCTTTGGTACAGGAAATCAAAGAAATTAAAGAAATACTTAGTACGAGGTGCTTAAAACGTTTAATAAAATTAATTTTCAACCAACAAGGTAGAATTTATAAAATAACAATAAATTCAAAGATAATAGAGTCGCCTACTCATTCCCCCATATCCCTATAATCTATCTTGCTTTGAGCGCGTCTGGACAGGTTTGCTTATTAGCATGCTACATGCTATTATCGATCTAGCAGCAGATGTGTGTGCACGTACGACTTCGCGCCAAAATTTTGCTGGGGAGACGAAAAAGAGAACGAGCTTGTTATTAAATAGCATGTGTGTTGATAGCAATGCTTTGAGCATTCTTATTGAATTTTTTAAGCAAATGTATACAGCTGAAGAGCATGCTAGTTTTACGCATCATAATAAGCATACTATTTTAGTAGCATGTCTATCTGTACCATAAGGTTATTTCAAAAATGTAACTATAGTAAAAAAAAGACTTAAATTTAATGTAGGTACAACTGTCAGGCTTCCCGCGCTGCCATCAACCGACGTATGAGAGCAGCTCTGGTGGACTGCCCCTGTTGCAATGCCTGGTTATGGTCCACATCTCTACCGTCACTATGATGAACCTGTATATCGAACTCTCGCGCAGGTTCTTCCTCTTCAAGTGTCTGCTTAGGCATTTACAATAGATGCAGCCACCTCAGGCTTGTAGTGCAGCACCCTATGCACCAACAGACACCGAAAACGTGGTCTGAGAAGCCATATAGTCCTCTCAACTATATTTCGTGTCCGAACGCATATCGGTGTAGTGTCGCTCCGGTGTGCCCGGCGCCGCGTCCATTGCACTACGGGTGTCATCATGTTTCTCCTCACGGGATATCCTGAATCACCTGTGGAAGGCCACTTAACATGTCAATGATAGAAACATAGCAATCAGCACATTGATGATTTCATGGAAATAATTAAATTTGTTTCTGTTAGCAACTATTTGAGTATATTACTTTAATAATTTCGTACTTCAAATAGCTCAAATATATTAGTTTAGTTGAAAATTACTGAGCCCTTTGGGGTTGAGACTAGTCCAAAGCTGGAATCCACACTCATTATTTGCATTGCAAATCTATTAAAAAATTCTACGATAAAGTTTCACAATTCAAGAAGTTCACTGTTTTCATAGCACATGGAAATTATAATGAGGTTTTCTGCCTTTTACTTTAACTGCCTATGATATTATACATAATTCACTGAAAATGTTTCCATAGTATCAGAGTGAAGGAGTAAGAAATAACCAGACACTTTCGAATTTATTATAATTAAGTAATAGATATAAATCTGCTAATGGTGAAGGAAAACACTGTGAGGAATTTAATGCTGCAGTTACTTGAGCCAGTGCTGAAGAGACTGTCTGTTGTGCCATGGAATACGCACCAATGTCTCCAATATGCCTCTGATAGGATCCAGTAGCATAAAATGACAGAGCAGTCAAAATGTTGATAAGTATAGTCATTTCGAATATTACTTATGTGTAGTATTAAAAGTACCTAACAATCGAAATATAATGTTACTTTTAATAATGAAGCTATAGTCACTAAACTTTAATAACACGAAAAACAATGTTGAAACTTACCTTTTCTTCTACTGACAAATCACAGGCTTTTACAGGCTCTAAACATTGGTCTTAACTCGTCGCATAGATCGAGAATCAGTGGCTTAGAGAGCCGGTAACGACGTATAAATTCTTGATCCTCCAAAAGAAACGGGTTGGATTGGTAGCGTGTTATGCGTCTGTTGTATTTTTTAGCCGAATTGTTAGCGTAATCACTCTCTAAAAATTCGAGCAGAATCAATTCATCCGACATCTGTAAAATAAGGTGATTTATGTATCTGTTTATATTTTAACTGAAAATTACAGTACCGAATAACTATTTAAGTTTAGTACTTACGTTACCTTTTCAAATCTCAATGAAATTCACAACTTATTCTTTTTATTTCACTCAACTATTCAATATAGGCTGCAAAAAGAGTAACTTTTATTGAATCGTGAACTTTGACAGTCCAGCGTCTCAGTTTAGGTTTAATTATGAGGTCATGGTACCGATTAAACGAATGAAATGAGCATTAGCGACGCAACTTGACAGTGAAACGCTGTCAAAGTTTTGGGCGTAAAATCAATCGCAATTATGACGTGGTGGTACGAATAAGCAAAACAATTCAATTTAGGTCCTAAATTGAATCGCGATAAGAGGTCGTGGTAAGCCTCCAGGTAGCCTATGTGTTTCTTCAGGGTATAGTCTACCGTTGTACCAAATTTCACTTCAGCGGTTTAGACGTGAAAACGGGACAAACGGATAGACATAGAGTTACTTTCAGTTTTCAATATTAGTAGGGATTAATTGACGTGATTTCCCTTCTCCTTATTCCTTCTTTGAGCCCTAGAAAACTTATAGAAAACTTCAATACTTGTTATAATAAGGAATTCTTGTAGAACCACATTACATCAGCAGTTCTGAGAACAAGGGGCTCGGAACGCGCAAGCAATGCCGCAAACTAAACAATGAATCAGCAGGATTGAGCAGGAATTATTAATGAACTGCCGTGATATTTGGTCGACACTCACACGCAGCTAAATAGGATCGTAGCTGAAACGTTAAAAAAAGCTACAGCAATTAGTTTTATATTGTATCCAAATCTATACTAATCTATGTATCTATGATCCTTCCTACTAATATTATAAATGTGAACGTTTGTGAGAATGGATGGATGGATGGACGCTAAAACTACAGAACAGATTTTGATGAAACTTGACAGAATTATTATTAATACATCAGAATAACATATAGGCTATAATTTATAACAATTTTGAGTTAATTCATTGCCAAATTACAACGATAATGAAAAATAACGTCACTAGGTGGTCACTGAAAATCAGCGCTTTGTTATGGTCTAGTACCATAACAAAGCATTATGCTGACTGGTAACCGTTTTTGTCGCAGACACGACGTGCAATATTTAAAAAACATGTTAAGTATTTCAGTAGTATCTATTAATTAAGTTTGTTGACAAATAAATGTTTTTTGTTTTTTTTTTCTAACTTTTCCACGTGGATAAACTCGCGGGCAGAAGCAGTACATTAAAATTCAGATAATGAATAGTATCCTTTTCTAACCTACTCGTAACATAAATAAAAAATACGGGATCAATGCAATGCAACCTTTATGACATTTGACTACTCAGTTAAACGGTGAAGCAAAATATCGAGAGGAAACTTGCATGCCTTAGAGATATTCTCGAGTAGTACTTAGGTAATTAATTTTAATATGCACATGATTTCGAAGAGTCAGAGGTGTGTGCCTTGGATCCAAACTCAATACCTGACTTGGCAGTTCAATGGTCATAATTCGTTGAGCTGTCACTGCTCCATCTCTTTATAATATATTTATTATATTAGAAAGTAAATGTTCGATTGATCGAATTCATTGTTTATCGATAGACTGGTTGTCAGTTTGGGCTTCTGACTACCACAAACTGTCATGAATATTCGTATGACAATCAGGACCGACGGCTTTACGTGCTCTCCCAGCCGCGGAGCGCCCCCGTTGTATTAAGTATGGTCACCCATCCACAGCCTGACTGCAGCTAGTGCAGCAATCGGTTGATCAACGTAGTTATAACTTAGCCACGAGCACCCTGAAAAAAAACGAGCTAAACCAATCCCTACGAAATCCCGTCGGAAACAAGGCTAAAAGATTAAATAAGTAATATCCTCGATACATTTATGAATCTCTCTTACATAACAGAACATGATTGAACGGACAGGATCGCTAGTTTCCGCGGTATTAATAACAAAACTTCGTGGCCAATATGGTTGGCAGTTTTCGTAGGGGTGGGCGCAGATAAAAGATATATTAAGTTTGGTCTCGCCAACTCGTTTCTAACACGATCGGTATTAGTTGCAATGTTATTAACATTATTTCGGATGTCAATATCATTCATGATACGAAAGAAAGAAATACGTTTTGTTAAACTCAATGCTACAAGCATTGCAAGCACTAAACAAATATAAGCAACATACAAACTAGGCTATACCGATCATCTATCTTCAACTATGTTGGGGTCGGCTTCCAGTCTAACCAGATGCGGCTGAATATCAGTATTTTACACAAAGCGACTGTCATCAGACCTCTGGAACCCAATTTCTGGACAGTACCGTATCTTGAGAATAGACCGGTTATCAGTATTTTTGGGCTACTGACTACCACCGCCTACTGAATAACGATTGCCATAGGTGTTCGTGTGACAACCGGGACTGACGGCCTTACGTGCTCTCTGGGGCATGAAGGGGTCTTGATGTTTTTAGATTAGTACCGCCTCGGTTTATATTTCCTTTATGGGAAATAAAATCTAAATTTATTTTGTCTTATCCTCTAAAAACTTCATTAGAAATAAATATTTTTCAACCACATTGTTATATTATGTATATGCATATTTCTGTAATTTACATAAAATAATGGGATTTTGTTTGATTTTTTTTACAGAAAACTAGATTGAGTCCACGCGAGCGTTCGTGTTGTGGTGTAACTGCGGCACGCGGCTGGGGATTAAGATAAATTGCATTCACGCCTGCATACCGTGCGGTCATTACACTGAAAACTTTAATAACACCCGTTAATTGGATTTACCTTTTAAATGCTTGTAAAAAAAAGTTTGAGTGTCAAGCTACAGTTGTTTGGCTGAAACCTAGTGTCTCCACCTCCCCAAGTGACAGACGATACATGAGGATTTTTATGAGGATGAAAAATTGGGAATGATTGAAATTAGGAATATTAGCAGTGATAGCCTAGTGATGTGATTGCAAAGGACAGTAGTGTCAAAGCACCTCTGACTTTTCGAATTCATGTGCGTATTAGTAATGAATTATCACTCGCTTAAACGGTGAATAAAAACATCGTGATCAAACCTGCATGCCTTAGACATTTTTCTCATAGGTGTATGAAGTCTGCCAACCCGCATTAGGCCAGCGTGGTGGACTATAGCCTAATCACTCTCAATCTGAGAGAAGACTAGTGCCCAGCAGTGGGACAGTACATAGGTTGATGATGAAATTAATTAAAAATTAGGATTAAAGTTAAATATCTCCCAATCCATGAATTACGAAATCTTAGAATCTATAAAGTCCTATCTATAACTCGATATGTGCATGAAGGATCCTAGTATGATGTACTTAGGCATTTACTAAGAGCGAAAACGTGAGCAATTATGGGCAGCATAGCGAGACAGCTAGTGATTATAAAATAGTAAATGAAGTAGTGCTTAGAAAAAAAAACAGCACAACCAATACAAATCCTATTCTCAATTAAAAGAAAATATTCAATCAATTCCAGAGACTGAACGCTATAAACAAGCTCGAGTTAATACAGAAGATCTTTAAAGGGGAAATGCAAGCGGTGGTGAGGTCCTCATTAACACTCCAATGGTTCGTATAAATTCTACAAAATAGACCAAAGCTGTTGCATAAAGAGGAGCGTTTATGAAGAAAACTTTGTTCGGAAGGCTTAGCGTCTTGTTATACAACGTATTAAGCCGACGATTTGAAGTTATCCTGTTTGCAGATTTGGAAGCATTAACTTGTGATGTTTGTTTTACAGTGTCTTCATTGTATATTGTTTCGACTAATGATAAGGATAAGGGAGTCATAATAACATACCATTTTTTTATATTAATAAGGTGGCAGCCTACGACCCACCTGATGGTAAGCGGTTACCGTAGCCTATAGACGCCTGCAACACCAGTGGTGTCAATTGCGCATTGTCGACCTTGTTAAATGAAAGAGGAATAGCAGTTGGGTTGGTAGTATAAGGGTCAAAGTCCCCCAACACGTTTCTCGTGGAGCATTGACAACCTTACTCACCGTAAGAAATACAACACAGCTCAAAGCATTGTTATTTCACTTCGAACTTCTGCAAAGCGGAGGTACTTCCCCAGTTGGGCAGCTCCAATTTGAGTGGAATTACTCCCACTATGCCCTTGTATTATTTGTACCTTTCTTAAATACCTCATACCATCATGCCTGTATTCCCCGAAGGTAAGGGAGAGCTTGTGTTCTACTGTACGTCCACAGTTCATCGGTATGTTTAGTTCCCAAATAATAAAGAGCGAGCCTATTGCCATTAACCGGGTAAAAATCCAAACTCCGGGCTGCTACTGAGAATTTTATAGAAAAGCTAATAATACTTCTAGTCTAGCAGTCGCGCTTAGGGCCACTATGCTAACGAAGCAGTTATACATATATACCCATTATTATGTATTATTTATGTTACTTTGAAAGTAACTCAGTTTATCTGTTATCTTTTCACGCTTAACCACTGAACAGATTTTGATAAAACTTAGCAAGGAGATAGATTGTATCTTGAAGGAGGACATGCTCTAACTTTTGCTAAAAACCTTACAAGAAATATTAAGTTAACATGAATACACACTGTTCTCTGTGTGATGCGATCTGATCTTATCATACAAAATGTACATACAATAAAATGATGACTCCGATATCTTTGGGGTACAATATGACATGGTGAATTAATGGACCAGGGTTAACACATACGTATACAAGATTTCTTTCAGTGTTAAAATGTGCGCGTTAAAAACCAATACGCTATAAAGTATTTCCTCCATCGTATATCGCCGATATCCTAAAACTGTAATTTCTAGAATATTCTAAACTTCACAAACCCGAAAGAAGATTCTAAGTAATGAAATCTGTCGATACATGTACGTCTTCATAATGTAATCATAATAAAGCGTACGGCGCGGACGCGGGCGGTCGTTATCAGCGCGGTACAATCGTGCCCACTCTAAGTGGTTATCCTATAGCTCCGGGCGACCTTTCTGTATTAGGGGCGGAATAGATTCCCCGGAACAGCGGCCATTGTGTTTCGTTACCGATCTGTGTTATTCCGGGCCGTATACAGACGACCGAGACGGGAATTCGGCCGTAATGCGTAGTGGCTATAACGGTACGCCACGGCCACGTCTCTCGGTGTTTCAGTGGTTTTTCAATTTGTCCGCTTGGATTTGTGCTCTTGGCTTAAGATCCTTTTATACGACCTTTGTGTAGTGTAGCCATCCGTCTCTTAGTTGAGATTGAGGGGCGAGATAACATAGGTGTGTCAAGAGAGCTCAAAGAATTTTATTTTGGGACATAAAACTATTTATTGCTTTTCTTCTTTTAATTGTACCGAACTCAAAAGTGAACCTCAAACTTTAGCAGTAATGTAGATTTTTGTAAAATTAATCATCAAATCCTTTGCTCTATAAATCATATCTTTGATATATTTTGTAGAAGCTTTTATATGTATGTGAATGTTTTTAATTTGTAGTAGTAGACGGCGCCAGCTTTCCTAATTGACGACCTACAAACTGCTTCAACGTTTCTCCTCAGAGGAAATCATGGTCTAAGAAGAATTAAATATTCTTACAGTTACAATGTAGGGCAATATCTGTTATAGTATTTTGAAGAAAGAGCTTTAGCGACATTGAGATCAGCCAGAATAACAGCGCGTATGCATTAGTCACTGTGAGCTCGAACATAATTTCGGGAGCTCAACAACCCATTGCTTGTCTATACCAGGTCAGGAAGACAATTTCTATTCAGACTTTGAGTCTACAATCCTTCAAAATGTCTCACTGAATGTAACTCAGGAACCAGTAGTAATAATAACCATCTAACCGTCTTAATTTTGAATAATTTAAGGACAATTTAGGAGACTGAAATTGTCCCAACGACAATTCTAGCCTGGAGGCTCTATTCCACAAAGTTATTTTAGTAGTATTACAGCGCACACCAAAATACCTAGAGCTTAAATTCAATTGAAGATTAACACTAAGCTCTGATAACCTGTGTAGGGTGTTGTAAATATGGAAATTGTGTTCATAAACACATAACATACTATCACGCTAATGTCCCTAACAGGTTAGGTAAAAATGTACATATATTCCGGCAGTTCACTGATATGCTTTACGTTATTGAGGATTTTGATGACCCCTGAGCTGGTACTATAAAAATATTTAGAGCCGCCGGCGTCCGTAACTGCTAGCCGTGCCTGTGTCAGGGTCATTGGCAAAGGTATAGCTTAGTACATCATCATCAACCCATATACTGTCCCACTGCTGAGCACGGGATTAGGCTATAGTCCACCACGCTGGCCTAGTGCGGGGTGGCAGACTTCAGACACGCCGTCGAAATAATCTCTAAGGCATGCATGTTTCCTCACAATGTTTTCCTTCACCGTTTAAGCAAGTGATAAATTAATTATTAGTTCGCACATGATTTCGAAAAGTCAGCGGTGGGTGCCTTGGATTTGAACTTGCTGCACCACAGCCAGTCATGGTCGTGGCGAATTTCATGGTGAAGGCAAGTGCGGTTTTTAGTCAGTATGAGTCCGACATACCCTGCCACCTCCCCGGGTGGCGGAGGACCCATGAGGATTTTCCGTACTATAAAAAAAGCCTATCACTACTTGGATTAGTACAGCTCTGCCAAACCCTTTGGGAAATAAAGGCATGATGGTATATTACGTTATGTTTGTGACCTGAAAATGAAACTCAGGATCTCACAGTCAGCAGCCACGCTTGCAAACATTAAAGTAATCAAACAGCTTTAAAACACCCTGTTGAAGGTTATAAATTTAGCGAATACTTGTAAAAGAAAATTTTATACCACAATATTGAGCCCGTCATTTCCACACACTAGAAGCAATCCTCAGCCTAAACCACATGATTAATGCACCATTATGGACGAAGGAGCCATAAATACGGCACTAGCATCCTGTTGGAACTTTTTTGCTTTTCCATACAACACACGTTTTAAAACGTTCCGTACATGAATTATGAGCTGTAGATTAGACCGGTTTTAAAATATTGTTTAGTACCACACCCTTTTACGGGTGCGGCTTCCTTAGTTTCGCGAATAAGAGGAAAAATGAACTTCAACGACATAGATTAGATTTTATTTAAGACTTAACATAAAACATTTTAAAAATACGTATTTCGTACCTTTGATATTTTTAAGCAAGCGTTCTTATATTCATCACATTTTTTTTATTTGTTGTAATATTCCCCTATTTAGAAGCTCGTAGCTAAGTAATAACTACGCTGAACAACCGATCTGCAAGGTTAAGCCGCGGTCAATTTTAGGATGGGTGACTATTCTTAAAACACCGAGCCCCCTCCGTACCTTGGAGAGCACGTAAAGTTGGTTTTGGTTGTTATACAAATACCTATGATAATCGCTAATGGTAGTCAGAAAAAAAGCCTGACAATTAGTTTATCCTCAGGGTATCGGTATTACCCAGATATTGGGCTGCAGAGTTCTGATGGTAGTTATTTCGTGTAAAATACTGATATTTAGCCGCATCTGGCATCTGGGAAGAGGCTTAAAGGATGCTGAGTTAAAGACTCTGCTATTTAACTTTTAGATTGCTAATAAGAAGTAGGTACATCACAATTTTGGTTGGTTGATATTCTTGTTTCTAATTATAAGAGATTACAATATAAATTGAAGCAAACTAAAAACATACCAGCAAGTTGAGAGTATATATTATTATAACTCTGCGTAACCCTTAGCGGAATACCGCGTCATAGTGATTAAATAACCAAAAAAAAATTGTGCATCTTTTGTTATAAGTTATAAGTTTATTTACCATCAGGCTAATATTTTAATATTAAATTAAAGCAAATATCTATTATAAGTGTTTATAATAGACTTAAATTTAGAACACCTGATTCATAAAAAAAACTCTAAAACTTCCCTCAACTTAACTTAAAAATAGCGCCTGTCGGTTGAGAATCATTAAAAAAAAACACATGTAAAAAGTACATGAACCCTTAGTCACCATATTCACTGCAGTTCCCAACGAACATAGGAGTCGACTGAGAATTTGAACTGGTCAAACAAAAAGAAGGTTACAGCTCGAAACCGTGTGTTCGTATTTCGACGGGATTAAACGAAAACTAAAAAACACTGGCTAGTTTAAAAAGTTCAGTTTGATTTCACCATTTTATTGACATCGTACTGAAAATGTTGCGTTTCTTTTTCATCTTGTTGTAGAGAATTTTTTATATTACGAGGATAATTATTGTTAGATTACAAACAATAATTATCCTCGTTTTTTAATTTTAGTGTAAAGTGTTGTTAGTGGTATGTCATAAATTAGTGCTGTGTACTTCTTTATGTGACAAATTCACTATATATTCATTCGTGTCTAATTTAAATAAGATATATGTGTGTTTTAGTGAATAAGATGTTGAAGTGCCATAAATAAAAAAGCATTATATACCAATAGTTCGAAAGCTATCACGTGACTGCAATATTGTAGGATAGAGGTTGACGTCATCTTCTACATGGTCACCGTAGACAAGGCCTAGAGTTCACGAAAAAACTAAATAAAATTTCATTATCTAGATCGATAAAAATGGTTATGTCGACATAAAAGTCCACACAATCCCATATCATTCTGAAGAAAGACTATTACTATATTATCCACTGCACTCAGCCTTGGCAAAAAAAAAAACAATTAAGTCAATAAAAAAAAACACTACTCGCGAAGTTATGGTCAATTAGGACATCTCTAATACCATCTATAAGAGCGGTAAATTGTAACCAAAAAGTCCAGCGATACTGTATACTGCAACTAACTGGTTCTGGTTAATGCAAAAAAATTGGATTGATGGATAGGCCGGAGTCTATCAGCCATATCTATCCCGTAAACGAACTATACAAAGTTATTTGACTTATCAACAAGAGAAAATCGTACCCACGTGTATATAGAAATAAACTTCTTACCCCAGAAAAACACAACAAAAAAAATCACCGCACAAATAACAATAAACATCCGTTGTCCAACAAACGGACACAATTCGCCCCTGGGGATGAATAAAAATAATATACAGGAGGATCCGCTTAATCCTATGATAAATGGGGGTAAATACGCGCGTGGACACGGCAGCACTATCGACGGTGCGTTAATTAAAACGGTCTAGTTATACTTCGTAATGTTCTAGTGCTCCCTTGTGTAGCTATGTTACCATTAAATGGCCTGGATAAATAGAATACTGGCAGGGTTTGGATGAGTCTGTCATGGCGACTTTCAGGGATCTGATAGCCATGATTGTACGACGAGTGAAGGCAAGTGCGTTTTTAGTCGGTACGTGTCCGACATACCCTGCCCCGCGTGGAGGATGACTCATGAGGATATTCCATACTACAAAAAAGGGTTTTGATATGTGTATACATGACATACTTACATCTTTCTGTCTTTAAAAAAAACGTTGCCTCACACTACCATGAACTCCTAATAGCCGAAAAATAAATAAATCATAAAGCTATTTTTGTTCCGTGTGTGAATCTAACCCGCAACTTGTATGGCAGAATCCCATCATACACTACTACGCCACTCGTGCGAGAAGCTGAAATGGTTCTGAAAAGGAGTCGAGGTTTACTTTTTAGAATCATTTATATTTTTGATCAGGGATATATTTCGATATATATGGTGGACACAACAACAGATTTGTAACACTGCTTTAATTTTTTTTATTATTATTGGTATCACTAGCGCATTGTCGGTGGCAGATTTTTTGCCAATAAATGTGGTTTGGTGTTACTACCCCAGAGGAACTGCAGCATGAGTAGAGCCTACCACCTTAAAAATGAAGGAAACCTCCACCGCTCCACCGATCACTGGACGTCGTTGGATGGAGGTGGCATATAGCCAGTCCTTGTGGAAGTCTATGGGCAGGCCTTTGTTCAGCAATGGACCTCTTGTGGTTTATAATTATGATAATGAAGATTTTGAATTCAGTTTGATTTAGTTTTTCCAGATCCCGTGAGTCAGTGTCTACTTAAGTTCCTAAATCTTGGCATTAGCGGTTTTGGCTCAATTGTGATAAATCAGTCAAGTCCAATTTGCAAAACTTAACAGCATTGGGAAATAAAATCACTTTTCAAAAAAAAATCCTTCATATTCTGGATACGGGTCGTTGGATGTTCCTATCCCTATTGAGTAGTTCTCACAGAAAATGAGTTCACAGTTTTTGAAGACTGGTTTATAGAAAACCACATAACGTATCAAACTAATTTAGAAATCTACACCCTAACACGATGGACATTTAATAATTTTATACGCTGCTACAAAATTTTACTAAGCAAAACTTAGGCTTTAAACACTTTGCCCTATTTCCACTATCTCTGGCAACATTCGTAATTCAACCATCACATCCCCAGACTGTCATAAAACAAAATTTCCCCTTAATTACAGTAGCTCATGAAACTATTTGTGTACAGGACTTATCTTAAGTTATGTAACAACACAGTTCCAAAACAATCCAGTTTGAACAATGACTTAGGATATCTATTCACTGTAAGTTGGCACACATGTTGGATCTTATTCCAGCGTGTTAAGGGCCAATATTGTTTGTAATATGTGTCGGCACATTATGTATCGGTAATAGTGCAGCAACGTGGTATTTGTTGGAGCGGGCAACAGTTGGAATGTTTCGTACACCACTAGTCCAAAGGCAATAATAGAGAATGCGATTGTAACATTTGTACTTAACTGCGGGAACTCCAAACAGTATTTGCTATAAGTACAATATGAAGTTTTAATTTTCTGTGCATTACATGCTTAATCATATGACTGCCTTGTTGGTCTAGTGGAGGCCCGATTCCCAAGCCGAGAAAAGTGATATTGGCGAACGTACCACAATCAAAATGCAACCATTCTCAAAAAAGGTACTCCCAAACGACGATCATGCATGAGAATTTAAATGTACAGACGCCAGCACATCAAGCTACCACAATCTGTCAAATTTCTTTGATTGAATTTCAACTTTAATTCGAAACAATAAGGTTCATATTCAATTGGGAAAATTTGACAGTTTTGTATAGCTTGACCTGCTGGCGTCTGTACTTAGATTAAGCTAAAGTGCTGTACCAAGATCATAGCAAGAGGAAATCTATAGTATCTCCCTAACCCAATGGGAGATAGACTATGTGTGTATGTTCTCAGCAGCAACTTTGATTTTGGTTTTATGCCCGACTAGCGACCCGCCCCCGCTTCGCACGGGTGCAATGTACTAATAAAATACATGTATTATACATATAAACCTTCCTCTTCAATCACTCCATCTATTAAAAAAAACCCATACATAGGGATATAGGGACAGAGAAAGCGACTTTGTTTTATACTATATAGTGATAGTGATGAATGTGAACTTATCATGTACTGAATGTATAATATATATTATGCAGTATGCATTTTTCCGACATGAATCTGGCCATAAAGGATACATCTCGTACAAGTTGGTATCGAAACGAAATCGTGTCATTTCAAAGTAGTAAATTGGCTTGCGTGTATCGCTTTAAACATTTTTAAAAGTGAATATTGGGTGAATTCGATAGTCCTCTTTTTACGCGGAAACGCTGCGGCAGTCCAACGACCATTCCACGCAGTTGACTGCTGATGGTCCGCTAAATTTGGATTATTGTTCAATGAAGTCTCTAATCTTGAAGTTGTGACTTCCCTGATCAACCGATCTGTAAGTTTTAGCTGCACTTGCCGCCGCGGTACCTTGGAGAGCTTGTTAGTCGTTTGCCCCGGTTGTCATATGAGCTCCTATAACATCATTAGTGGTAGTCAAAAACCAGAAAATGCTTGACTACCAGTATATCATTAGGGTATCAGGCCAGAAATTAGTTTGTTTTATTTGCTTTGCAAATATTCCAAAAAAAATGTTTGCAGTTCAGTTTCATAAACGGCAAAAATGATACTTTTGGGTCAATTTTCAATATAACTTGTTTTCGTTCGACGTTAAGTAAAATAGCATTTGGCTTATACCAAATTGAGACTAGATCGAGATTATAAATTGAACATTTTTTAAGTACCGGAATTCTGTTTTTCACGGGCAACCGACGCTAACATAGAGAGGCTAGGATGACAGTAAATTAGGATGCGTGCATCGTTTACATCTTTTCAAAGTAGTCTCGTTATCTCTTTTTACGCGGAAACAGCGTAACACTTGGCCGGCCATGTTCCGCGCAGTTGATCGCTAATGGTCCACTAAATTTAAACGATTGTTAAATTAAGTCTCTAATTTTGGTTAGAATTGTTTAACTCCTATTGTTCAGTAATATATTGCGTTTAGTTAGTTTTGTTATTTTGCCAGCTATTTAGCCGTGATTTAGGCGCGATAATGGTCGGTCGTTACCACTAATATATGGACTCCGGTGCTGTTATTAATGATATTACGTGATTTTAATGCGTACATAGTAAAATTACTACATTCTGTATAACATAATATAACACATTACATTAATCAAACTGATGAATGGTTCAGTAAATGAATAATCTTCATCTTTAAGTAAAAAGAATGGAAAAAAATACGATTGCATTTTAATTTTCGATATCGCAGAATATGGCTGCACATATCCGCAAGGAATGACGTCACTACCGGGTTTCTCTTATAGGATAAGCGGGACCATTGCGGGATATTTCAATGGAATTGCTTTAGTTATTCGAGTCCATAAACAGACGGTTAAATATAAATAAATACCTACGAAACACGCTTTGATTTTCTTAGGATTTGATTAAATATACATATACTGTTTACTACGTTGACGTATGTTTAGTTTGTAGTTTGTTGTCAAACTGTGCCTAACCCTGTTCTTAGAATATTATTCTAGTAATACTTGTTTAATTTTACGACTCTGGCTATGTAAATAGTTAATTATATATTATGCTTCTTGAGTACCTAGTCCACAAATTTTATATCATAAAAGGATTTCAAAATTGACTCCTTTAATAAATACACTGAACGGTTTCTACACTATTCTTACAAATACTTATAAAGCATAACATAACATACCGTGACACCTGTGATCCCCGAAGGGCTGAGCAGAAATGTACTAATTTACACATACAGTTCGCCGGTATGTTTGCGTCCCATGTCACAGGGGGTGTCCCTATTGCTATAAACCGGGCACAAATTCAAACGCCGAGATGCTACTGAGCATTTTATAGAAAAATTCAAATTACGCTGCTCGACAAGAGAATCGATACCAGACGCGTACCAGTCGCACTTATTACTACTGGGCTAATGAAGCAGTTACAAATATTTATAACTTTCAAAAACACTGGCGGGTAGGACTTCGGGTGGCTTAGTGGTCATAACGTCTGGTGTATCTAACCAGAAGACGTTAGGAAGGTTCGAAAACTACCCGCACTCGAATTTTTCCTTCGCTAAAATAACTTTAAACTCAATAAATCAATTAAGTGTCGATTTTCTTTTAGCTGTTATTGTATATTATATTTTCCATTACAATCTCACAACAGTGCGAACATAATCAAATGCATGACTTAAACAATAAGTCAGTCTTTGCTTCCTAACAGCATAATCCAGCTGCAACGAGCTGCCTCTTTGCACTAAGGCAGCATTCCCCACAAGGCTGGCTCCCATTGTGTTTGCTCATCCACTGATGTGCGAGGCCCTTGTCAAACCGGACTCCGGAACTCGTGTGATGCGGATTTAAGACAATATGGCACACCACTTCGCTCTAAGTGACAATGCTCTTGGTTCAGCATTTAAATAACTGTGGATTCTCGACAGGTCTCTTGAGCGGCTTGCAGAATTGGGATTTAGTTCAAGAAGCCTTGGGATAAAGCGAATAACTTAAAGAGAATATTTGTTATATATTAATTGTTTTCTTTTTTAAATAAGAACAACATTATTGTGTTCCGGTTTGAAGAGTAAAGTAGCCAGTGAAATAACTGGATATGAAACAGCAAATGATGTCTCAAGATAATACTATCGATCTGGAGTCTATAGGCAACGGCAGCATAAGGTACCCATAAGCTTGGTAAGGTATAGTCTGTATGGTATGTATGTTTATCATCACCAACCCATATACTGTCACACTCACTGCTGGGTATAGTGTCTTCTCTCAAAAGGAGAGTCAGCCACGCTGGCCTGACGTGGGTTAGCAAAAAAGTTGGTTGACGAAACTTTCCTTCACCATTGAAGCGAGTGATAACTGGGTCAAAATCACGAAGATGGCAGTTTCGCGATCATGTGTGTATTCATTAATTAGTTCTATTTAATGAATACGCCCATGATTGCGAAAACTGCCTCGTTAGTCTAATGGCCCTAAGCGACTGCTACGTTAGAGGTTCCGGGTTCAATTCCCAGATCGAGCAAAGTAGCAGAGAAAAAGAAGAAATTAGAAGAGGCAGGTAAGCAGGTTTCCTCGCGATGTGCTCCTTCACTATTTAAGCGAGTTATAATTATATAATTAATACGGATTTCGAAAAGTCAGAGATACGTAGCTTGGATGTAAACTCAAGTCTTTTGAATTGGTAATCCATTGGCAATTACTAGGCTATCAGAGCTCTATAAAAGAACGGTCCTATACTATGAGTGTCATAACACTCATAACTCATATTAATCCCGATGCCAGGTAAATGACCGCTGAAGTTATTACCATAGAGGTGGACATTGCCCGTCCCATATAATATATTAATCCGCTTTACGACACCCTATAGAGAACCACAAACAAGTCAACAAAACAATTAAAACGCGTCATTACAAAACACCATAACTCATACCTACTCCGAAAATAATCGTTAAAGAACATAAAATATGGTTTCAGAGCTTGTGAACAACCACTTATGAATGCTTATCATACTTATCATCATAACGTACAGACGACAGCAGATCAAGCTATCCAAAACTGTCAAATTTTCCCAATGGAATATGAACTTTATTACTTTGGATTAAAATTGAATATCAATCAAATAAATTTGACAGATTGTGGTAGCTTGATGTGCTGGACTCTGTACAAAGGCGAGCTTAACTCAAATTTGAGATTTCTACCAGCAAATCTTTGAGTGATAGTTGCTTAATTAAAATACAGGGTATGTCAATGTTTTACTTTACCTAAGTCAGTTTTTCAGTGACTCTTCATTTCTAAAGTACAGAGTCCAGAACATCAAGCTACCACAATCTGTCAAATTTCTTTGATATATTTTCAACTTTAGCAATACAAACAATAAGTTGAAATAAAACTACTTTTTACGGATTTTATAGAGACAGCCTTTACAGCGTCCATGGTCACGGGTAGACCCGTGACCATGGACAGTGTAAAGGATCCGTAACGTCGGGATTAATAATATCAATATAACGCGATAAAATCCGTAAAAAGTAGTTTTATTTCAATGTATAATAATCGCGTAAAGACAGAAAACAATATAAATAATAAGGTTCATATTCAATTGGGAAAACTTGACATATACATATATGACGTTGGATAATTTGACCTGACCTAGCGTCTGTATATTCCGGCCTAAACAGTTTTATAGTTCAGATAGTTGCTCAGTAAACTTTTAAATCACTTGTCTCGGTCGGACATAAATATGGGTGGTAAATTGACAAGGGGCCTGAGTTGTGACCGCCATTTTATTGAAAGTGAACCCCAATAAATCTCCGTGCAGATTCACAGGTTTTCAAATACTGTGTTTTAGTTATTGTTGGCATTTTAACCGTAGTGAGTTCAGGTCGTTTTTGTTTATTGATTTCGACCGTGGTTTGTGTAAATAGTTACTGTTTTGTAATTAGTTTTGTGTTTATTGTTGGGGTAGATGTTTGGCTTTTTGTATTAACAGTATAATCACAAATGTTTTGTTCCGTTTAAAATTTCGGTACATTTGTTTTTTATTTTTGTCAATGTTGTATCTTGTATTATATTGCAACGGTGTTATGAAGCTGAAGTCGAAATGATTTATTCAAAATAGAATAATTTGAACGTCATTATTTCATTTTAGAACCCAAGGTCTCATCACCTTCCAGCGTCAATCACCGCCTTCCATTTTTTTTTTTTTTGCTAGGAAAAACAAAACTGCGCTAAAGCTAGCAAAACCGTTAGTCGTAAGGCCTCAAAAGAGTTTGAAGGAAAGCCTCTCATTCAACAACTGCATTTGCTACAACTAATAAATAATGATATTAAGTACTTTGGGCATTTTACACAGCACCATATTCTAGTCCCAAACTAAGCAGAGCTTGTTCCTGACGACGGTTTCCTTCACTGTTTCGACGAGTAATAAAACATTAAGTATTATACGCGCATGATTTCGAAGTCGAGTTCGAGGTGAGTGCCTTGGATTCAAACTCGAGACCTTTGACTTGAAAGCGCAATAGTCAGATTAAGACATAACACCACTATAATTAAATTTTACTAGCTCTTGCCCGCGCTTTCACTTGCATCACATAGGATTTCATGAGACAAAAAGAATTTGTCCTTCTCCCAGGTCTAATCTATCTCTGAACCAAATTTCATCAAAATCGGCTCAGTGGTTTAGGCGTGAAAGCGTAAAAACAAACAGATACAATTACTTTCGCATATAAGATATTAATAAGGATATTAAGTTATTCATTCTTACACCAAAAACATTTTTTTTTTCACAAATCCGCCATCAGCAGCTCACAGCAGTTCTATTACCGTTTAATGGAACACCCATTAATGATTCAGAGGAATTGCTCGTAATGTGCCGTTATCATAGTGTTTACGAGCCGCCATGCTGCCGCACCAAATTTACTGGTCCCGCCAAAGTTTTACAAGGCAATTTACACTTACCACAAAACGTAAGGCATTGCTCGGATGGGAACGGTCCCATCAAACCAATAACTTTGATGGCGCCTGTGAGAGGGCATTGTGAGATGTTCACTAAAAGTTATGAAAATGTATTGTGTATGTATCATATTGTAAAGGTGAAGCGTCAATAATGTTTTATTTTTCTTCTTAGCTAGAGTTCGATTTCGAGTGAAGTGTTATTGGATTTTTCTATGTAATATTCAGTAGCAATTCGGAGTTTGGATTTGAGATAGCTGTTGCCATTAACCGTGATAATAGGCTCGCCCTCTATTACCTACATGGGACCTAAATATACCGGGAAAATGGGGGTGTACATTAGTACAGCTCTGCCTAAACCTTCAGGGAATACAGGCGTGATCGTATGGTATTTTATGTTAGTTATAGATGAATACATTAATAACAATAATAGGTGCTGCATTAGCCAGGTGGTTGCAAGCGCCGTTGAGGAGTGTGAGGTGTTGACTTTGAATCCCGAGTCTAGCAAAGCGTTATTGAACTTTTCTATTAAGAAAGAAAATGATCTTGGCTATTAAAATCATATACACGTATGTGTATTTACGTCCACTACTGTATTGTAGGTAAGTACGTCGGCCTGAATTTGAACCATCTGTCTCTTGACTTATAAGTCAATGTCGCTTGACACCCTTTTGGTTGAGAAGAGTCTATTTCCAATAGAAACCAAACGTATTTGGCTCTATACCTAAATTTATAACAAGACGGCGCACGCAAAGCCAAATTTCTACATTATAATGAACTTCAAAGTTCCGATAACCATAAATAGCGATTGGAGGCAGCAACTGAACATAACATTTCAATTAAAATAAAGACAACAACAACAAAGTTACAAGGAGACTAAGTTGGCAACGTCATACTCGTAGGAACAATGGCGGTATTATGACTTCGCGTTTCTAAGAAAAAATATATTGAACAGGTATTAAGAACTACCCTAGCTTCTACTAAATATCGATTGGGATGCGAAGCAGGGCCTCGCTAGTTAAAGAGGTCCTGTGACTGCTGGATCACGAATGCCATGGCCATGATTATAGGGCAAGTGCGGTTTTTATTCGGTACGAGTCCGACATACCCAGCCGCCTGCTCAGGTGGCAGACGATCGATGATAATTTTTTTACTATAAAAAAAAAGTTCTACTAACTATCTGCTGCATAAAAATATGACTATGATATTCATAAAACAAAAAGGTATCGCTAGGCAAACGAAAAAAAATTAAATTCTTTGTAAGAGCTCGAAGATTGAATTTGTGCACTGTTAATGGCAATAATATTAGGCACTATCACATTATTATTATTTTAGTCTAAACTGTCCCAAAATTGAGCAAAGGCCTCCCCCGCTTTTTCCCCTGTTACATATGGTACCTAAAACATACCAGTGAACTTAGTGTACATCCTTACATTTTTGCCCAATCCTTCGGGAATGATGGTATTTAGAAAAATAATGGGCTCAATAGTACAACTATGCTCAATTTGTGCATATCAAAATTACATGTTACAAGATCGTGAATTTCATTCGAGGATTGGAGTTGGGGCATGGAACTCAAACAAAACTTGCGGTGAACATGTTTACGATCATCCCGCATACCGGGGACATGATCAAACATGCACAGGGACCAACAAGACTTTTAGAAAACAAAATAGAAATGAAGTATGGAACATTTTGTATGAATCGTCTTTTCTTGGTAGCGTTGGGGTCATTTTCCAGTCAAAGATGCTTCTGAATATCAGTACATTTCATAAAGCGACAATTTTTGGGGAATATCCAAAGGATAAACTAGTTGTCTTCCTTCTTATAACTCGTGACTATCACTAAGGATTGCCAAAGGAGTTCGTATGATAAGTGGGACTGACGGCTTTACGCACTCTCCGAGGGACAAAAGGATAAAAAATAAATTATAATCTATTTTCGTAAGTAATTTAATTCAAAATCACGTCATTAGAGTTGCTTTTTGCATTATAACATCAATTCTAGTAGTATGTTGTGTGATTACTTAATTCCACGGCTAGTGGGCAGGGACCCTCATAAAGATAAGACGGGAATGAGTGGGGCTCTTCTTAATTTATGAACAAGTGTCGCCCCGGGAGCCCGTTCATGTACCCACGCTCTTACACGGATATCGTGACGTAATAAAGTCCTGCTGATGTTTATCTTTTGTTTTTTTTTTATCGTAATGTCTTACTGGGATAGGCTCTTGGAGCAGTTTTCATTTTAAGTGACACGGTAGTCGCTGGTATGTTGTGACGTCTGGACATCTCTTCAAAATGACGGGATTTACAGTTAGTTAACATAAGTAAATATTGTTTAAACCGAACAAACGGTGTATGAATTCTACCAAGCTTAGTGTGTACTTGGCTAACCTCTCTCATTCTGAGAGGAGAATACTGGGCTTATGCCAATTCATTAATATTAATTCCGAATACCCCATACTATAACTCCCTTTTAAAACTAATTACCTATGCAAAGAAATTTAAAGTAACAATACCAAAGAAAGTTTGGAAGCAACACCTACACAACTTAATATTAAACATTTTGTTTCAGCCAGAGAATTCAGTGAAAACACGATATTTGCGACTAATGACCCATAAAAAGTTGTAGCTACGCGTATGACTGAAAATTCGGCGAAAGTACGTACAAATTCGAGACCTTTATCACACAGTTCAGTTTCCAAGTTAAATCGCCGGAAAGTTAAAGTAAAATTGTACAGAATATGAACAGTAGTCAAGCTCTTGCCATTTCTTCCATGTTTTTTCTATTATTGTAATCAGATGACAAACATGCGTACGGGCAACATGATGATAAGCGACAGCAGCCTATAGACTAGTAACACCAGTAGTTTCACTGGCGCAACTTATCGACTTGAGACTTCAGTTGTTAGTCTCGAAGAGATTTGGCAAAGCAGTGGTACCACCCTAAACGTACTTTGCAGCATGAACAGAACCTACCACCTCAAGCTCTCATTCCTTAAGTTATAGTCAAGCTACATAATTATGTATGCCGTTAGCTGGTCTACTCGAATTTGCTATGACTCTTTCGTCAAAATGCGATTTCAGACATTGCTCTATATTGGATTATTGACCACTTTATTATGGTCGAGCTACACAATGACTGATGCATGTGTGTCTTCAGGTTTGACTGGTTTACTCAAAGCTGCTATGGCATCTTTTTTAAAAGGCGATTTCAGATATTGCCCTACATTATACTCATTCTTGAATTTGCTTGTTTGACCAACAAACAAAAATCTCACATGCACCAATACAAATTGTTGTTTGATGCGGAAACCAAACCCACTACTTGTACTACCTATTACTTGTGTATGATGAAAAAACCCAATAAGTAATAAGACTGCTTGATCTGACAATTGAACGGAGGACCTCTCTATACCAAAGTTTAAAAAATAATGGATATACATTATACTGAATGTAAAGCAGTTCCTTTGACATTTACACAAGGGTTCAAGAAACTAACTTGAACTAAACTTCTAACCTTTATACAACATGGTTTTACTGCGATACCTTATGTATTCAGCCGCTCTGTCACGTATTTGCTCTTTACTTGCTAAAATCGTAGACTTTAGCCTCCATCGACTGACAAGAACCAACGACAGTGCGAATAAAATACACAATTTATCTTTATCTAGATAGAGGTTAGTCTACACATACTTATGACTTATCCATACTAATATAATAAACACGAAAGTCAATCTGTCTGTGCCTGTCTCTGTTACTTACGTTTTCACACTGAAACTACTAAATCAATTTTGAAAAATGTTGGTACAATGATAGTTTGGTCCTTGCAGAAGGAAAAGGCTGTATTTTGTTTCAAAAATGATTTAGGGTTGCGAGTGAAACCACGTGAAATAGCTAGTGTTTAATAAATATTGACTGCACGTTTGTTGTAAGTAGCGGTTAAACTGGTCACATCACCATCACCGTAGCGATGAATGTTGTAGGTACATTCCTACCTGTAATAGATCCCGTAGTTTGGTATTTGTGTGAGAATTTGTGTTTTTAAGCGCAGAACAAGAGAAAACATGATAGAATAATAACAGGTATTCTCTTATCAGCCAGGTCACATAATTAGTACGCAGTGACGTCATCAACGGTCTGCCATTCGATATGTTGACACTATAACAAGGAAATAAATTGCCTGAGAAAAATGCATTTTTTTATTTGGTTGCTCCAATCAATTTTATTTTGAATTAGTAATTCTAAACAGTTTAATTTTTATTTTCATTTTCAACGGCAACACTAATCGTGCGATTCGTGACTTCACTGCTTACCAACGTGGGAAGTGAATAGGCGTAAGTTTATTATTCTACCATGAGAAAACTCTAGTGTGGAGGAACGCTTAAAAAACGTTTTAACACCAATTCCATTATAATCGTCATGCTGATTTAAACGATTGCTCTTCAAAATACATAAATAATGTATACTTTTAAAACTGTGTATTTTTGGAGCACTGTGTTGCCATAATCATCACATATTTATCTTTTATTCATTTATTCGAACGCCCGGTCAGTTGAATAGGGAATGAATGGAAAATAAAACGTTTATGTATGAACTACGAGAAGCTTACCGCATTAAAAATGTGAATGTAATGTCAATGCGGGTTTTCCAATATTCACAATATTGGAGTTTGTTTGGTTCGGGTTAATATCAAAAACTACCGTATGGATTTTCATACGGTTTTCACCAATTGATAGCGGGATTATCCCTACTTCTCTACTATATAATATTAAAAATGCGAAAGTAAATCTGTCTGTATGTCTGTCTGACTTACAGACAGATGACGCTTTCCCGCCTACATCGGTGAATGACGATTTTGAGGAAATTTGGTATAGAGATAGATAAGATCTTGGAGAAGAAAATACCCAAAATAAACTTTCGGATGCGTGTGAAAACACACAAAAAATATTATCCAGAAACCAATATCTTTCACCAACATACAACAACGTCAAAAAATAAATTAATAACAATATCTCAAGGTGCGCACTTAATTTCGCTCTCCAATTAGCGAGTGGATGTCATCGTTCGCGTCTCATTTATCCGGATTAGCCCTGTCGACGGCCGGGCCCGGTTATAGCCGGTAAAGCGCGTCTTGCCGTCTAATAGAGGTAGTGCTCTTAATTGGAGCCCTTCGCTTCTGTTATCATTGCGCCCAATATTATCTTAGCTGCTCGTTTTATAAGCAAGTTTTGTGCAAATTAACTGCTTGTTGTGTTGTTTTTTTAGGCTGTTTCTTGCGGTTTCAAGTGCATCACAAAGGGTTTTTTGAAACAAAAGGCAGCGTATGTCCTTCTCCAAGGTCTATTCTATCTCTGTATCAAATTTCATCATAATCGGTTTAGTGGTTTGGGCGTGAAAGCGTAATAGACAATATTATAATATTAAGTAGATATAATTTTTCAATTTTTTCTTTTGCATTTGTAATATTAAGTAAAGATAATTGCATTCTTTATGAAAAAGTATCTGTAAATACGTTCAAAACAATTATTTAAGTGGGAATAATTGCAAACAATGCCACGAAACCGCTACAGCCGCGATCTGAATGACTAGTAATTTAATAATGAGTCCCATTCACTGAAAACTGTAAAGCTTTAAATGTGATCAAAGTAATCCACCTATCGGTTACTAAAGGGTCTTTAAAGCAATTTTTACAGTGTGTGGCGCGCTTTAAAATAAATTAACTGGTACACGTTTAATATTAAATTAAAATGACAGCAATTTCGGGTATAAAGCGTTGTTTTATGCAAATGGTGCAATGTATTGTGCCAGTGATTTATACCTGCAACCACTAGACATTACTTAAAATGCTCGTAAAAACTGTCCCAGATTACACCGGCTAGCATTTGTGTCACATAAAAAGCTAGTAATAGCCGCTGTAAATATCGTTACTATTCGTACGCGATGTCTGGGTCATTTCTCCTGAATTGTTGCCGTACATATGCCACGTATCTCGCGAACTATCATTTTTTTGTGGGTATTATAGGCCTTTTGTTGTAATAAAAGGCAGCTTATATTATTTTGATGGAAGGCTGCGAGGACGAGATTGAACTTTTTGGTCTGGTCCATTTTTTAGGGACGTGGACACGTCTGTGACAGGCAACATATCTTACGCACAAGCCGCGTGGACTTGGACGAGTGCTATGAGTGATCACACTATCAATCCTAGAAGACAGTGACTAATAATTGCTATCGTGAACATTGAATCTGGAAATTTCTTAGATTAATTCACATTAGACTAGGTCTACTGAAATGTCGCCGTGGAAGATATTACTAAATATATGTATAACTTAAAAAAAACCACTAAGCAGTGATAGCCTAGTGGTATGACCATTGGACTGACAACTCGAAGGTCTCGAGTTCGAACCCAATGCACGAACCTCTGAGTTTTCAAATTCATGTGCATATTAATAATTAATTATCACTCGCTTAAACGGTGAAGGAAAACATCGTGAGGAAACCTACATACCTCAGAGATTTTTCTCGATGGTTTGTGAAGTCTGCCAACCCGCACTAGGCCAGCGTGGTGGACTATAGCCTAATCCCTCTCAATATGAGAGGAGACCCGAGCCCAGCAGTGGGACACTATATGGGTTGATGATGAAAAAAAAACTGAATTGTAGCGTGGTCTAAGCTCGACTGCTACGTTAGAGTTCCTGCATTGAATGTCCAGGTCAAGCAAATTATTATTGGAATTTGAATTTATGTCCGGTTCTTCAAACCATCAACTACTTCAGATAAACATTCATCGCTTAAACCCACTTATATCAACCACAACAAAAGCCATTACAGCTATTAAAAGACCGTAATCAAGAAGCTCTCACCACGATTGATACTAAACCTAGCGATAATATCTTCTACGATAGTTTGTGCGGACATAACGGAGCGATAACCGTCCCACAAATACTATTCAGAACGTTATGATCATCAAAATGAAAAGCATTTGCCGGACGATAGATCGCATAACAGTAAAGTACGAAAGCTGCCATATATCAGCTAACAGCTTAATAGCTATTAAAGGGACGCTTCTCAACAAATTTATAGTCAGCCGCCGACTATAAGCAGGCTAACTGGAAGCCGTAAGGGCGTATTATCATTTAAGTGTACAAGAGAAAATGATGTTCTGTAAATGAAGTACCAATGTAACTTTTGATCCTCGGGTAGTTAGTATATGTTCTGGTGTTTTTTTATAAGATGACAGAAGTATACTGGCCGCTTAATGATAACCGGCAATCGCAGCTTACAGATGATAGCAACACCAGTGGTATTAATGAGTGAAGAAGGTGAAGTAAAAACTTTTCTTTCTTTCTTTTTTTCCAAGCATTTTCCAAGCAGGTGAAGTAAAAATAAATATAAATATTAATACCTACTTAGTAGGACGTTTTTAAACAAAAAAAAAAGATAGTTTGAAATACCTTTTCATTTAAATCATTTTACTTTCTTTCTTTCTTATTTTATAACTATTCGCTAATAACTGTAGTTTTATTCCATCGGCAATCTGTTTTCACTGAACCTATAATTTTTATTACAGAAACAACTACAGTCATAGGGTCTGGTGTACCTAACCAGAAGACAGGTTCGAATCCTGCCCGCGGTCGAACTTTTCCTTCGCTAAATAACTAAAATCTTAGCATGGAAAATGCCAAAAAAATACAAAAAGACAGAAACAACTACTTACATAGTTTGGTCCAAGTCATTTTAAATCTTAACCTTTGAAAACTAAAGAGGTTTAACGCGAAGTCCGTAGTGCCGTTTACACAGCTGCTTGCAACATTGTTTCACATCCAAACATCGTGAAATTTAATTTATATTAACGTAGTAATGAGATTAACTCTAATTTAAGCGTCCTGTATAAATACTTTGATCTTGTTAGCATCGTCGCGGGGTTACTCACTGTTTATTAAACAAGTTACAATAGAACGTGAAAATCTCCGACTAGCTACAACTAAATCATATCTAGTTGAAAACAAAAGGTGACCTGATTATTAAATTTACTGATCCACCGTAACGGCAAGATTAATATTCATTTACTCTCATTCATCTTTTAAGCAACTAATTACAGACACAATAAAATATTAATTGCTGTTGGACTATAGCCTAATCCCTCTCATTCTGTGAGAGGAGATCCGTGCCCAGCAGTGGGACTGTATATGGGTTGATGATGATGATGATTGGGCGCCAGCATCCATGCGAGGCTTGAGAGATCATCATCGTAGCCTGTTACCGACTGTGTTAAGGATGGCTTCCATTCTAACCATAATTATGTCTACTTAATTTCCACGCCTGCCTTTCCCAAAAGGTTTTCAGGAAACACAGCTGTGATTTTATGTTATGTTAATTTTGTTAAAAGATTGCAAGATTATGTAGGTACTCTACTGTCATCCCAATTGATTACTATCGGGTATTATCCCAATTTACTTGGGATCTGCTTACCACCTATGTATTTTTCTTCCATACCGATCCACATAGTATTATCTATCAGCCATCATTACATCAGTCACTTCCATTGTAGCTATATAATATTTCTTTCTTTCTCACACAGTCCATCAATATCTCCTTTGGTAATCTTTCTTCCCTTAAATTCACGCTCAGAACTTTCATGTTAATACTTCATCTTCATTTATGCATCAATTTATACCACGGTAAGCGCTGATTGCACGACTTTTCCATTTAGCGACAATACTGATCTACTAATATGCAATCTTAATTATCATTGGGAATATTTTGACTAATAAATTAGATGCATTTTCAGATTTAATTTCAGTATATCCAGCCAAACAATTTCCGTAAATAAAATTAATGAGCGCTGCACAGCGATACAGTGCTTCATGGTTGATGTACTCTAAGTGGACCCGACAGGTAAGTCTGGTACACTGGGCACAATTTTCCGCCCAGTTGCCACCAACATACGGCCCTACTGAGAATTTAAAATGAAGCCTGCCCGGAATACTGAAATAGAACTGTTTAGTATGGCTTTTGTTTTTTCCTATCGGTGTAGACAATGACATTTATTTCTAAGATTTTACATTGTTAGGCTCTCTCTCTCTCACTCAGAACCGTTTAGGGATAATTAGAAAAAGAAAACCGACTTCAACAATGTTAGGGTACATCTTCAAAACTAATAGACTCGTAACTAAATTATAAAACGTTTGTGCCCGTGAAGGACGGGACCATATGGACGCTATAAAGAAGATAAATAAATATTTTGAAAAAAGATATTTTTTGGGACATTTTACACAACACCATCTAGTCCCAAACTAAGCAGAGCTTGTACTATGGGTACTAGACAATGGATATAATACTTATAAACTTTTTTAAATACATACTTATAATACATAAGAAACACCCAGACAAACACAAATACTCATGTTTTATCCACACAAATATTTGTGTCCTGTGGGAATCGAACCCACGACCCCAGGATCAGCAGTCGGTCCAGCAGCACTCGAACCGCTAGACCACAGGGGTCGTCATTGTGAAAGAAGATAAATAAATATTTTGAAAAAAGATAATTGTGAAATATCTTAGTTTGGGATTGGATTATTACATCCATTGTATTAGTACTAAACAATGGATGTAATAGTTATAATTTTTTTGTTAATACATACTTAAATAATTAAGAATATTATTATTACACCCAGAAAAACACAAAAACTTATTTTCATCACACAAATATTTATAATAGGTCCTGTCCGAACCCACGACCCTGTGATCCGCAGTCCGACACTCGAACCACTCGACAAACGATGGTCTGTAAATAAAATAGTATTTTTAATTCAATTTATAAGTTTTAAATGTTAACTAAAATTAAATTAGTGCAGTAATAATATGCATGATTATTTTTCGTACGAAGAGTAGCATCAATGGTAAATAATTAATTAGTGTCCAGTTCATTTTCAGTGCATTAATTTTGTGGCTTAGCTAACAATGTACAATTGTACATTTGTTTTATGGAAATTTTCATAACAGCTGTAGTATGTGAGTTCATTATGAACATTGCTTTAAAACAAAAATTCCAACACAGTATTAAACAAGAGCTGAACTTTGAAATTAAACTACTTTTTACGGATTTTATCACGTTATGTATATATTGATATCGTTTTAGACTCTTTACAGCGTCCGTGGTTACGGGTAGACTAACGAGATAAAATCTGTAAATAGTAGTTTTATTTCAGTATCTTATATTCGCGTAAGTTATAAAGCAAAGGCAAATTCGACCGCGGGTAGGATTCGAACCTGCGTCTTCTGGTTAGGTACAACAGATCCTATGACCACTAAGCCACCGCGATAGCTAACTGTCATGTCATGCAGGGAAATGCCAAAAAAAAAAATACAAATATTAGTTACCTACACCTTGCTACCATGCCTTTTACCAACTATGTAGGGGTCGGCTTCCAGTCTAACCAGATGCAGCGATAGCGAAGCGACTGTCCACAGGCCTCTGCAACCCATGAAATGATATTTATTTTCTGTAAATAGATCTTATATAGACACTTTTACAAGTCAATGTTTTGATTTTTTTATGCTAGAAGGCATTTCATAACTAACGACCTCTGAGAAGAAACACCGAAAGAAACTCAGAGAATCATGGTCTCTTTTAAAGTCCAGACATAGTAATATCAAATAATAAGTGAGTTTCACAAAGTAGGGCAAAGTCTGAAATGGCTTTTTGAAGAAAGAGCCATAGCGGCTCTGAGTAGACCAATCACAGCCGACGCATAAATCAGTCATTGTATAGCTCGACCATATCAGAGAACCAACAACCCGTCGCACGACGATACCAAATCAGAGAAACATTTGCGTAAGCCTCATAAAAATAATCCCAAAGCCACCAGACAGTTAAAGCCTGTGAATGTTTGTATATAATACATTGTATATATACGGCAATGCCGATATACTGAGAATAGACTCGTTGTTAGGCTTTTTTGAGCTTTTGACTACCACTAAGGATTGTCATAGGCGTTCTTATGACAACCGGGACCGACGGTTTTACGTGCTCTGAGGCATGGAGAGGTCTCGATGTGTTAAAAATGGTCCCCCGCAGACTAACTACGGTTAGCGCAGCTTAACTTTGCAGATCGGTTGAAGAGCGTAGTTATAATGCTTAGCCTAAGTTCTGTATACAATCTTTGCCCACATTAACAAAACGGCTGTACAGCGGCCGACTGTCTTTACATTTTAACTGTGTAAACGTCACTTAAATAACAATTATCTCTAAAGGAATGTTCCCGCTAACATTTAGATTCTATTAGTCGCTTCGCATAAAGTACACACATTTCTGTACCGCTATCCACTCACTAAATTCAAATTCCATGTCTCGTGTTACACGGAAGATCACTAATGTAAATACAAACTAAATAGCTTACTAGTAATTACAGACACACTCAAAGTGTTTTAATATGTCTCGAGTGCAAACACATCTTATTATACCACTCAAGTGATTTAATGCTTGACATCCGTATGTCACAACTGGTTTCAGCAGAATACCAGCTTCAGGTGTTACAGTCTGACACATGCTGAGCTGAATATCTTTTGCTGCAGCTGGGACACACTCCGCACGTCAAAACTCTGAACTTATTTTGTCCTGGTGAATAGTCGTAGAGTATAAAATTTAGTGTTCAGTGAATGTACCCCTTTTGTACTTACTTACTTTTTGTGTGTCCTGTATAGTAGCGAATAAACTATTTTTCTTTCTAATTGACAAAAAATCTAAATCAAAATCAATCAATCAAAATAGTTTTATTTTCATATAAACCATATACAGGCACTTATGAAATGTCGAGTCTAGGTGCACTTGGCAGAACTTGCCAAGTTTCAAGTTCTTATGATACAAAAAAGCTTCATATTTTTGTAAGTAACATCAGAACTGAAATAGAAAATATTATTCTGATTACATCTTTGACAACTGACGACGTCTGAGGTCTAGTGGTCCGCGTATCGGACTGCTCATGAGGTTGTGGGTTCGATTCTCACAGGGCACAAATATTTATAAGATGAACTGCACTCCACTCCAACCACAAGACCACAGAGGTCATGACATGTCATGATCATAACATGCCGTCAGCAAATATTTTCTTTTTAATCATCATCAAATTTTTTAACAATCGTCTCCGAGCCTTTTTCCAATATATTGGGGCCGGCATCCAGTCAACTTATATTTTGAAATAAAACTACTTTTTATAGATTTTATCGCGTTAAATTGATTTTATTAATCCCATCGAAACGTCGGGATTAATAATATCAATATAGTATTCGCGTAAATGTCAGAAATCAATAAAACTTATATATTTTTTTTTAATATCAGTTTTTTAGGCTACCCTCGCTTTCACATGGGAAATCACATACCATAATTTTTACCTCACTCATTTTATCCTACACTAGAACTGGAGACTAGCTGAAATTGGATAAACCTAGAATTATGAAAACGTTCTTGGGAACTAAGCCTTTGAATAAAAGTACCCTATCTAGATTTATAGAGATCGTATCGACCTAGAAAAAGTAAACTGAAACATTTTTCTTTCAATATCTTGAACGACAAATCTTTATTAGATTTTGAGAACTTGCCGCGTCTGACTTACGTTACAAAGTTTTCTACTTTCCAGTTGGCGGGAACTACTCACCGAAGTTGGTTCTCCACAAACCTATAGGGAATACGCTGGTAGCTTACCGGAAAATATATTGTAATTATTTTCTACGAACTAAGGGTCCTTTTTATAAGTGCGGGATATCCTCATGGATCTCCTGTCGCCAGGGGAGGTAGCGGGGTATGTTGGACAAGGACCAACTAAAAAACCGCACTTGTACAGACAACAGGTCAACCTATCCAAAACTGTCAAATTTTCCCAATTGAATATGAACCTTAGTATGTTGTATTAAAGTTCAAAATCTATCAAAGAAATTTAACTAAAAAAAACTATCAAAACAAACTATCAACCTATCCAAAACTGTCAAATTTTCCCAATCGAATATGAACTTTAGTATGTTGTAATAAAGTTGAAAATCTATCATAGAAATTTGACAGATTGTGGTAGCTTGATGTGCTGACCTCTGTACTTTGCTAAAAACTTGAACTAACATAATTATGTACCTACTTTATGATTATGACTGAAGTACGTCTGTTTAAGACATAATTATTATAAAAATACTTTTTTTTCATACGGTATACTATTCTTCTACTTTCATTTAAATGCTCAGCTCTTGTCGGTGGAGTAATCGCTCCTGTTCACTATCCTCTGCCTTCTGTTCGACCTCTTGATATGATACAATTCCCATTTTTCTATAAAGCTACATACCTCTAGATCATCCCCTTCTTCGCTTTTCTTCAATTTGGCCTTCTGTCTTAAAGTCATGACGTATCATAAGTGGTCAATTACCGTTACTCTCTTATTTATGGTTCTTGTCATTAAGTCGTCTTTTCTCGTCCTTTGTTTTCATTTCTATCCAACTGATCTTTGCCACCTTGTAGTAGCACCGCTAGTGTATAATAACTCAATGTTATCAGTCAGTGAAATGCATTTCGCCTACATTACCGTATAACAGAGCGGTAGTTTCATTCAATGTCCACACACTTTACGCTCTTTTATCGCTCCATTTCACTGAAATGATTTCACAGTTCGGATACACGCACTATAGCTGTAGATATTTTAATTAACCATTTGGTGTAATGTGGCCCCGTATTCAGTCGCCAAATAGCGGTGTCCACCATTACTTTGACAATGGTTGTGCCAACGAGCACCAACTATTACTTAGCCGGTACACATTAGTGCGTATCTGCGATGTATGTTTGTAACTATCTATTTTATGAAACTAAAGCTTGGTCCATAAAATATTAACAAAGATAGAGCGGCACATAAACTAGAAATGTCAAAACAGTGTTCGCTGTGTGCTCAGACTTACAATTTTGAAAATGGAATCGAATATTTTGTGGGGACTGTAAATATTTTTTTGCCAAGTAAACAGGCGAGATGTTAACATAAACGTGGACACCATAACATCTCTAGTAATCTGCCAAGAGTAAGGCAGAGGTCTACTCAGGTACAACCACAAGTACACTGGTACATTTTCACTTTGGTCACATGTTAATGATACTTAAATGATATTTATTTCTATAAATAGATCTTTCAAAGATACTGTTACAACTCAAAATCCAATACTATCCTACATAGCGAGCGTATGGCCAGTAAGCCAGCAAATATACAAACTCCAGGCTACTAGAACCCAGAACCTCACGATTACCGGCCGCGCTTACAGTCATTAGCCGAAGACGGCCATCCCCAGTCACCAGATGGCGACAAGAAATGACATTAGGAAAATAGAAGGATCCCTAAAGATATTTTCAACATTATCAAATAAGCGAACCACCTCTAAACAGATTAACAAATTAGAAGCAGACTATACCATGGCACAGCTTAGCACAAACTCAGCAGAAAATATGTAAATTTTATGTTCGTAATTAATTCCATCATCCGCATAATATCGTTTAATGATACCATTTGGAAAGCTCACACCCTCTTCGAGATTATTAATTTCGTCAACGGCCATTATACATTTTATGAACCTTTCAATATATTATATAGCTTAATTAATTAAGTCGGTGAGACACTCCAGTGTAAGTTTATTAACATGAAAGATGGCGTAGCTTGTACCATAGTCTGGGTCTTCTACTTTTCGTTTCAACAATAAATGCATTATTTATATTATTTAAGAAAGGTGGGTTTAGTAAGCATTTCCACTAAGCTGGACATACAAGCATACGGCCCACAAGATGGTAAGCGGTTCCCGCAGCCTATAGACGCTTGCAACACCAAGGGTATCATTTGCGCGTTGCCGACCCTGTAAAACGAAAGAGGAATAGTAGGGATGGCAGTATAAGGGTTAAAATTTGACGGAACTTACACTTAGACGACACAGTGCTCCATGTACTGATAGTGGCCACCGAATTAGCTTAAAGTTTCCTACACACCCTACGCTACGTACCTACGCTTGTTGCCGCCGGCATTGTGTGTAAGAGAGTGGGTAAAAATCCCTCACTCCCCCTATCTGATCACCGTTTGAAGGTTCCCCGTAAAAAGGACTCGAACTGTCCAGGAGTTTTTCTCCTACTAACTAAAGTAGATGAAAATTTTAATGTATAAAATAAGATATTTATTATACATACAACAGAGTATGTATATGTATAGTACAGTAGTTGAGCTCCCTCTAATATGGTCGAGCTACACACGTTGCCCGGGATTGGTCTACGCAAAAGCCGCTGTGACTTTTTCTTCAAAAGGCCATTTAAGTCATTGCCCTGCATATGGACACTCACATTGATTAATATTATTAATAGTCTTTAAAAGAGACCATGATTCTCTGAGTTTGTTTCGATGTTCTTCTCAGAGGTTGTCAGTTAGGACTAGCCGGCGTCATCTAGCATAAAAAATTCAAAACATTGACTTGTTAAAGTGTCTTTAAAAGATCTACTAGAAAATAAATATCATTTCATTACAACATCTTCTTACAAAAGCCCTTTTAAAGTCTCAAGTGCAAAATATAATAATCACAAAGCACATTCTATGATTTCTTGAAAACAAACAACTGCTTAACGTAGCCAGCAAAAACACACAGCATAAATGTGTAAGCATTTCTCTCTAATTACTCGTGAAAACTAATTCTATTTCGGTACACGAAATAAAAATTCAGACGCTTAACGAATCCGCAGCTAACAATGAAATCTGTGTTTAACAAACGAAGTCGACAAACTCAACACAATTAGTTTTAATAACGGTACAAGTTGAAGGTACCTTTAATAAAAATATAGGCCGCAACAGGGAGGTATTATGACCTGTCGTACAAAATACACTTAATTAGTATAAAAAAAACACTAGACGTCGCAGTGTCAGATCATCTTTGATAATTGCATTGAATACTTATGTGCTAACCTACTAGTACCTAAGCGGTAATAGCATAGATAATATAATATTTTGGCTACATATTCAATCGATCGATGTCGAATCGAATCTATGACTTTTCTGATTCACTCGCTGGAAAACATCGTGAGGAAAATGCATGTCTGAGGTACTGTAATAACTTTTGTAAGACATTTTATTATTTTTTTCTAATATTTCTATATTATAATAATTATTGTATTTAAATGAATACGTTGGAACAATTGTTAATTCAACAAGGTTTATAGTAGTAAGTGAGTTGTTGTGCTTTCTCCGTAATAAATGGTGCAAAAAGTCGCTTTACAAAGTATTTTTTAGTAAATAATGACACAATACCAGGCAGGGCCGCCACGCGCCGCGGCACCATGTACTTCTGGATTCCGTGATTCCGCCTTATTAACACAAGGGCGGAGAGCATTATTTGGGAGGCACTTTAATTCAGCTCCTTACAAATTACGGGAACTCGGCACTCTATTACCCTCCTATCCATGTAATATCATCCAAACGAGTGAATCGCTTTATGAATGGCGGAGTACCCAAATTTTTCATCATAGTCGCTCGTTTATTTCATTATTATGAATGATGTTTTCTTTCTTTGAAAAATTATAATCTGAAGGTCGCGTACCTTGCCCTTATGTATGTAGTACCTATGAGTGGAATATTTTAATTTGTCACGCAATTTTATAGATATAATTACAAAAAGTGCGGAATTAACCTTAAACAGAGTAGTTACAAGCCTTTAGGTGTAGCATGTAATGTATCTGATACAGTAACTACCTACAAATAATAAAAACACACATCGCAGGATCGCAGTGTCGCAGCCATATGCTTATTTAATATGTACATTAGTTATCACTCTTCTAAGTAAGTACAGCCATACAAACAAAATTGTTACCACTATAATTAAGATTATCTTTAAAAACAATGTCATCACCATCATTACTATTACATATTGTAAATTAAGTTTGTGTTCTAACTAATATCAGAAACTACTTTGCGGATTTTAATACAGTTTTTTTTTTCAATAGAAAGAGGAATTATGTATGGACCTACTAAGGGCGGATTGCTAGATAGGCAATTATAAAAAAAAATACGAATATAAAGGATACAATCTATAAAGGAACCAAGCAATGAAGAATACAGTATTAATTGTAAAAATATAGCTATTGTTAACACTTACTTAATTTAAGGACTAAATTGGTATTTCGTACAGAATAGGTATAGTGCATGCAATGTTATGCATCCTCTATTATCATAAACTTTGCCCCAAAATGGCGGGAGCTTATTTCATAATTAGTGTTTGACAGTATTTACCACACACGTGCGGTTTTCATAGTCAGTTTGCCATTTTGGTTCAAGTATGTAAAGCTATGCTTATTTGCCACAAACTGCAGCAACGAATATTCCTACGTACAGATCCGCTGAGATCGCTGGATGGTTAAGGCAGGAGACAGAGATGGTTGGCATAAAAGAAAGAAGGTTTATATCCAACAGTGGGATAAAGGAAGCTGTGAATGATAATGATGACAGATCTCCTTTCGCAATTCGGTGTTGTCAGAGAGGTTTAAAACGGTTATAGAGCGAAATTATAGCTTTTAATTAAAATTTTTGATTTGTGATGATTTTTTCACGATTTATTTCGATTTTGTTCGTAATATCCCGTCCATCTCGGGTAATATTGAAATGTCTATGTTTTAATAATACTGCTATTATATACTTACGGCTTTTATCATGTTTATTTATATTTTCATCCCGATGTTTCGGATCCTTAGCAGCGTCCATAGTCACAGGTAGTCTCCGTAAAAATTAAACGCGTAAGTTTATTTTCAATGTATAATATTCGCGAGTGCGCGGGCAATCAATGTGTTTGTTTTCTCTAAAATAAACAACAGTACGCGAACGGACGCGAATTTGAATCCAATCAAGAACTCATATTTCTTAAAATAACTTGCGTATTTTACTATGATTACTGACTGAAACGGAAGATAAACATCGCAAATAAGATGATGATGATGGAATCCATGCCAGTTAAAATCGCAAAGAAACCTTAATGTCTAAGAAGTTTTGACGGAGTGTGAAGTCACGAGGCACGTTCCCAGCAGTAATACAATAATTTATATATTACTAAGGTAATGTATATAAACTAGATAGTTTATATTACTAAGTTTAAACTTTACAAAGACAAAAACCTACCTTCAAATAATTTAATCAATTCAATAAAGTGTGGGTAGTCAAAACATAATTCCAGTTCCAAGCTAAAAAGCGATCTTAAGCCTGACATTGGGAGTGTCTGAAATCAAGTCACCTCGGAGCATTAAGTGGGTTTTCCATTTAAGTAGACTTGGAACATGACGCGAGAGTCCGACACAGAGTCAACCAGGGTCTTACGATTGCCCTTCATGAAGCAACTTCTGTGTTTAGCTCTGTATAGATAAAAAGACAATCTGGTAGGTAAAATTTATAGTAAAAACAGCATTTTCTGTTTGATGAATTCTGAAACTGATTTTAATTTGGTTTTGAGACAGAGACAAAGACAAGTGTGAAAAAGATACAATTTTAGTATAACCCGGACCATCTCTTTAACAAACAAATTTATTGTAAAAAAGTCCATAATTACATACAAAATCGATTTAACTACGTCAGCATTTGCTCACACTAAATCGGGCATATGTAATTTTATTTTAGTTTCACGAAAGCTAAACAGTTTAGAGTTTAGAGGGTCTTTGATATTGAAATCACTCATTGTCACAGTAACGCAGTCAGTTTGCCTGCGGCGGGACCACACTGACGCTAATTACCAAGTGTGACATGCCTCCTGTCAGCTGGCGTCGGTTGTTGTCGAGTATCGTCGGGCATTTCCGAGCTAAGGCTTGCATGGGTTGCATTACGGTTGCATTCATGTTAAATGTTTGATAGCTAAGCACCATTAGCTGACGTATCAAAGAGTTATAATCGAAAAAGTTTTGATATCCTATCTAAATGTCCGGAATGGTATGAAAATCAAATAGTTTCTAACAGTTAATAAGCAATGATTTATTTATTTAACCTGTGTTGTCCCGTCCCACTCCTGAGCAAAGGCCTCTTCCCATTTTTTCCATAGATTAATGATTTATGTTCTGAGAAACGACTGAACATCAGCAACGCAGACCTGATGGACTAGTGAAAACTGATGTACAGACGTCAGCAGGTTAAACTATCCAAAACTGTAAAAAAAAATCCAATTGAATAGGAACTTTATCGTTTGGTATTCAAGTTGAAAATCAATCAAAGAAATCTGAGAGAATGTGGTAGCTTGATGTGCTGGCCTCTGTACTATATTTCGTTCAACAAAGTAATTCAATTTTTGACATTTATTTTTATTTACGGATTAATAATATCAATATACGCGATAAAATCCGTAAAAAGTAGTTTTATTTCAAAGTAATTCAATTTTTTTTACTGGTTCCCAGATATACTATCCAGAGAGTTTCATCCGATGATTTAGGCGGTACTCATATTAGACCCTGACTTACAGGAGTTGTAGGTATACATTTTAAATTTCCTCAATGTTTCGACCTTGCTCCGATAAAAAAGAAGTGAATATCTAAAAATATGACATTTAAAAACTAGATAGTGACGAACTAATATAGCAAAACTAAATATTAAAAAGCAAATCGAATCAGTTGGGCTGTAACCAAAACCTATTCAAATCGACTAATATAAATTGAACTATTCATTGTCAGTGTTGGAACAAGTTTAGTATTAACAGCAGCCAACAGCGCTGCGGCTGCATTGAATAGTGTGGTGCTTACTTGTTATTGTTGGTGATCGAGTCAATTTTGCAGCGAGCCAAATCGAAACAACTGCTGTTTAGTACAGCACTATGTGAACATCGCATGTCATGGAGATAATTGAGCGCTTAGTAAAGTGCTTAGTGCTTGGGTTTGTTGCATTTAGCGTTATTGTTTCGAATTTGGTGTGTTGTTTAGAATTTGGAATCTAGTCAAATTGCCAGACGGTTGTCTAGTCATAAAGATGATGGATCTTGTATTTTAGGATGACATTTAAATATTAATTGAACATCTATGGATTTTCAACGATATACATTTTAGCGAGGGACACAGGAACGAATCGTGCTTAACCGGAGGGTTAAGTACAGGCGACCAATGCCTCTCTTCTATTCTACATATTTTAAGTGACGTCTATTTATTTGTTCACTCACGTAATCATTGATAAGATTTCTGGACTTTGAAAGATTCTCTGAATTTATTTCGGTGTTTGTTTTTTTGAGGAGAAAAAAATACTTATATGTAAAAGCAGGTAGCGTTAAAGGACCCGTTTGTAGAAATAAATATTATTTCTTATTGTGATTTCTTTTTTTCTAATTGTAATTAAGAACACTCATTCATACCTATTCCTACATACAAATACTTTGTGGTAACAAATTAATAGCAAGATAATAATATTTTTCATATACATGCAAATCCTACAGCTGATTACAAGAAGGAAATGAAGACTGAATTAATGGAAAAACAAGAAAGTTTTCCAAACAGGTAACTACGTTCGTGCCACAGTATAGGAAATTACCGCAGCCATTTGGCGAAGATTGGAATGATTATATAAATACGGAGCTACTGAAGCTTGGAAAATGCGATTGGATCGACGTATCATAGCTAGCCTTTTCAGAACTACATTGGCTTCGACTTCCAGTGTAAACAGATTGAGCTGAAAATAAGTATTTTACACGAAATGACTGCCATCAGACTTCCACAACCCAATTTCTGGGAAATATCGATGTCCTGTGGCTATCCACAGGACAGTCTATACTGGAATAGTGATTTAAATATACTTACCTATATTTTTAATTTTGTATGAGAATAAAATCTGATGTAGGTATTAATAAAAGTCCTAAAACAGGTTTATGATGTTAGTAATGTAATCCTGCGAGGTTAACATTGTTTTACAAGTAACAAGTATGAGACTAAGCAATAACTCAATCTGCAAGGTTAAGCTGTGCTTGCCGCGGTCAGCCTATGGATTAAAAGCATATCGAAACTCCTTTGTGCGACGCACCTTTAGCAATCGTTAGTCGTAAAAAATCTGAATACTTGAATAGCCTGATATACTCGTACAACCTATCCTTATCATATCGATATTGCATAATATTAAAAATTGGGTTACATAGGTGTAATGGCAGACGCTTCGTGTAAAGTAATATTGGTAGACTGGAAACCCACTCCGACCATAAATATACTTGGTAAACTATGGGTGTGTACAACTCTACCTAATGTTTTGGCGTAACGAAAAATAGAGTTTGTTTAATATTTTACTGACATCTTATAGAAGACAGTGGTACCACGGTAACCACGAAGTTACTGTAAGGACAACAGTCTTAAATACTACTTCGTTGGAGATTCGATGGAGACCTCCGTGGATACTGTACTACTTCTGCGTAGTATCATAGATGGCGCTATTACAAACTTATAGATGGTAAATAATTTACAGTAAATGTGTAAGCTCTCATTTATGAGAGCATCTTATGCGTACATAATGAAAAAAATATTATGTTAATGCAAGAATTTGTAGCTTCACTGAAGTCGAATAAAAAAAGGATCACTATTTACTTACGAATAAAATCTATTCCTACGTAACATCAACACAAAAATAAATTTACAAGGACAACAGCTGCCCATTCTACAAGTAAAATAGTGCCCGTGTTCAAAAAATACGAGAAGTTCTTCTACAAGTGGTCTGGTTAAAATAGGGGTGCCCCAAGGTTCTGTTCTTGGTCCTCTTGTATTCTAATCTTAATAGGGTTAATGTCGTAGGTTCTGCATTCAGTGAAGGGTAATTAAACAAGATTTAGTAAGCTTGCACACATTTTTATTTGATTCTGCAGTTATGTCGACAAGTAATTCATAAAATAACTTAAAACTGCCATTTATTTTTAAGATATCTCCCTCACTAGGTAACAAGACTTGTGTCGTGGGGTACTACAAACACACAATATCTGTGGATCACACAAAGGATTTGTCTTGGGTGGGAATTGACATACCAAATGACACCCAGCGCAACAAACGTGCAGTCAATTATATAATATTATAAGATTAGATATAAGGTGTTATGACATTACTTTTTTAAGTGTAGGTCTTTCGCGGATGGCTATCCATAACGTGTATTGGTACCTACACTTATACAACTAGATTCGACTTTTCAAAAGTGCTATGTTAATGGTCTAATTTAAATAAAACATTTGTTTTTGACTTGACCATATATGGAAGAGTACTTATATAATGTTAGGTATGGCAAAAGCAACATTATAGAAGAATAAATACTTTAGGGATGCGTCCAACAAAAGAAATTTGAAAAAATCTGTGGATATGTCAGTGGAACCGCCGCTGGGACGGAGAAACCGCCCTAGAAAGACTAACACCGATCTTATTGGTGAGGTTCTTCAAGAAGATCATGTACGTATGACAAGATATGAATGTGGATGATGCAAAAGGAGTGTGTAAGAATCGTAGCAAGTGGCGTTCTTTAGTTACTGCCTATCCCTATGGGAAAAAGCCGTAGACATTTATGTATTTTCTTCTTAAATAAATATCTTTTGATATCTGACATTTACGCGGACATTAGACATTGAATTTTCTCTTGATCTAATCATTTTTTTGGATTAAAACAAAATAAGATGAAGTTAAGTATTTATGATATCTCTACACCTCATCTCTTTATGACAGATTTTTTTACCTGGAAAAAAGCAATACTCCAGAAAAATCCAATAACACTACTTGACCGGGAACCTCAAGCGTAGGAGTCGTGCTAACAACCACTATTTAGCTAATTAATGTCATAAATGTGAGGTATTCCACGAAGCACACCCAAACGAAGCCCACCCAGACGAAGCACACCTAAAGTATTCCACTTAGCACACCCATAGGTGGGCTTCAAATAAAAAATTTAAATAATTAATTTCCTATTCCACGAAGCACACCTACGACATTCGCATAGTGGGGAGACTAAGAAATAAAAATGTCGATAGAAGAAAATATTTATTATTTAAAAGACTAACTTAAATTTCTAAAATCACTCAGTTTCATTATAATAATGTGACACAATATTTGTCATTTTTGTAATCTTACATCTTAGCATGTGCGTTAGGAAATACTGCTGTAAAACTCCTGACGGCAGCTTCCTCAAAATCGCTTGTGAAAACATTGACTTCCATTTTGGGTATTGTTGTTTTTAATAATTGAAATACTATTTTATAGGTAGATTTTTTTGTTATGTAATAAAGCATAGGCTAAAGGTTTAACGATATTTTCAACCTCACCGTGAATGCTGTAAATTTGAAGAAATGGGCGCGCTTTAAAAGTTCCGTCGCATAGTATAGAAAATAAAAGTATTCTCGTTTTTCCGTCGTTATGGTCAGCAAGTACAAAATCTTGAAACGGTTGAGGTACCTGGATATCAAATAAATACTTTTCTCAAATCATTTGTACTAAAATAAATAAAAATAATAATTGTTTATTGTCACAAATATTTACATGTGAATACATAGGATGTGCACATATTGAAGAAAGTAAGGTAAAGTAAATGACTTAAATATAAGCAGCCATGTTAGATAGTTACTCCATAAATCGTTCAATATCTGCGACTGAAAAACTGGACATTAACAAAACAAAAGTCTTTTCAAAGCGAAATCAAATATTATTGAAAATGGCATGCACGAATTTCTTTGCTAAGATATTAGCAAACTCTTACAAGAGATTTATTTTATTACAATAACGTTCAAATTAAAAATAAATACATAGATTCCATGTCTCAATATTTTGATAATATTATAAGGAAATATTAACTCTTCATACTTGTACATCTGTAGGTGACTTCGCAAACAATCTATTTACACCGAGAGATTTGTTTCTCTTATTGTAGAGCCCGGACTTAACATTTTTAAATTGTGGCATATCACTGATTAAATTTAATCCTCGGGCCAATGTATCATTAAGTTTTTGCTTGTAGATTGTAGGAATGGGCTCCATTGTGGAAACTACTTGCTGCTCGAGTTCATGCATTGCTTCCTTAATTTGGGTCTCCAAAATGTTTGAGGCACATTTATGTTACTTTATTTTAACAACTTCTTCCATGCTACTTAATGTGAGTAAGCCATTACACCCTTTTTTAATACAACGCCACAAGGCATTACCATTTTTATAAATCTTGTGTTTACTATAAATTGTTTGTTATTATACACTAACACTTGTGTCCCCTTCCGGCCAAGTACGTAATTAATAGGTGGGTTAAAACAGAAAAAATAACAATAATAAGACCGGCGCACAATTGCATACACTCAGCCCGTGACGTTGCGATAGTGTAATGAGAACTAAGCATGTAAACAAGTTCCGGAAATGTATCTTATCTTATCCATGGCATTTATATAATTATGAAAATTACAAGTATTGTATCACATTATTATAATGAAACTGAAAGATGTTAGATATTTAAGTTAGTCTTTTAGATAATCAATATTTTCTTCTATCGACATTTTTATTTCTTAGTCTCCGCACTATGCGAGTGATATTCGTAGGTGTGCTTCGTGGAATAGGAAATTAATTATTATAATTTTTTATTTGAAGCCCACCTACGGGTGTGCTAAGTGGAATACTTTAGGTGTGCTTCGTCTGGGTGTGCTTCGTTTGGGTGTGCTTCATGGAATACCTCATAAATGTCACTAATCGAGTAAATGTGAAAACTGAATTATAGCAATTGTATATGTAGTGACGATACCAATAGCACCCAATATCATAGTAGCGTCGACGGTAAACAAGCGGTATATAGGATACTTGAAGCCACGCTGTCCAAGGTATTTTACGGTATCCTCAATCGCAACACGTGCCTTCACACCTGTAACCAAAGACATTTAAATATTACAAATGACAGGTGGGACATCATCATATAAACTAACCAGATGCGGTTGAATTTCAGTATTCTACACGAAATATTTGCCATCAGACCTCCACATAATTTCCACAACTCAAATTCGTGAGAAGACATGACGTGTGAAGTCTGCCAACCGGCATAAGATATGGAACTGGTGTACTATAACCAAATTTTTCCCATTCTGAGAAGAGACCCGTACCCAACATTGGGACAGCATGTGGGTTGATGATCAGGAATGACAATTAGGTCATCTCTTTTTCACTTAAAATTTTTTTCGTAAGAGGAGCGACATAGCATGTTTTAGTCTAGCAACTGTAAATTTTTCTATCACAATAAGAGAGCTTGAGGTTAATTATACTATAAGCGATCTTGATCTATTCCAGAATAGATAGATTGACATTCTTAAGTTTCAACAAAACTGTATGTGATGGGGATCGATAGACAGAACGGTCAAAAATGTCTTCAGGTAACGTTTGGCAGACAATTTTCATAGAATCAGCCTCCTGGGGGGTTAAAATGGCTTCTTTTTATTTATCATAACGTAATTATATGTTATGGGGTCTTTTGCCATTAACCAGGCACAAATCCTAATTCTGACCTCCTACCGAAAATTTTATAGAAAAACCGAGTAATAGGTACTGCTCGACCTGGGAATCAAACCCAGGACCTCTAGCATAACAGTCGCGCTTAGGACCACTAGGCTTACGAGGCAGTTGCATGTAGTAGTTCTGGTATACAAATATTTTATAAACCTACATTCTAGCAATAAATGATTACACTAATTCTAGTCTAGTACTTGATATAACATACCTTTATATACTAGTAGTTGCTTTATAAGCAACAGTTTAATTTTTTCTGTTTCGACGCTCATCCGCTCCACCAATAATGCAGGTATAAACGAAATTGTACTGGACACAATAACGTTTAATAGATTAAAAGCAATATACTGAAAAGTATTAATATATTATAACCTTTGAGTGTTTTTTAAATCATAGCTTTATAAATATATACCAGCTATGATATACTAGCTAGGGCATAGTGGGAGTAATTCCGTTCGGAGCTGCCCGACTAGAGGAGTACCTTTTTTTATAGTACGGAAAATCCTCATGGATGCTCCCCGGGGAGGTGGCAGGGTATGTCGGAGTCGTACCGACTAAAAACCGCACTTGACTTCACCTGCCCTATAGTCATGGCCATGGGATCCGCGAAATTCGCCACGAACATGACAGGTTGTGGTCCAGCCATTATATATGTTACGCTCAAAGATCGATTAATAGCTTACAACGCGTTGTGGTCAATCTCATTTATATTAGTTGAGCTTCAAAATGCAAAGAATTTAAATAAAACTACTTTTTACGGATTTTATCGCGTATATTGATATTATTAATCCCGACGTTTCGGACCCTTTACAGCGTCCATGGTCACGGGTAGACTGAGGTGGTGGGCGTCTTGATGATATAATTACTGACAGCTACCCTACATTTTTTATTGTTACATGATCAATGACCACAACGCGTTGTTTCCGCTCAATGAGCGTTTTCGATATTTGAGCGTAACATATGTATACACACAACATATATAGTTATTCATTAAGAAAATACATACGTTTCTCGATCGAATACATTGATAAATGATGTACATGAGTCTACTACAAAAGGTAGCGGAGGAAAAAAATACCTTGAGTGGATACATTATATCTTTAAACATACTGGCATCGCCACATAACCAATGATTCATCTGACGGGTGGAATTGGAAGAGCCCATGGTGGTCTAGACTAGACTAGAGATCTCAAGTGTCGTGACCAGAACTGACTGCCTTAAAAAACATCATACAAAAAATTACTTAATATTCCACCATACCATTGGGATATGAGAAGACAGGGTGAAATGGCGCTCATTAGGGGAGGCCTACTTCTATCAGTGGACTAATATAGGCTGATGATGATGATAAGACCTATTATTGGCTGTATGTTATCTAAAATGTAGTCTACGTAAGTTATTATTTGCTGTTGGTTTTCCGAAAATAAAATAAATAAATAAATAAAAAGAAGATTCACTCACCAATAATTTCATTGGTAAATTAGTTACTGACATCGACTTCAATAAATCACTATATATATTCATAAATTTACGCAATTTTATCTCCAAAGCCTCTTCACCTTCTTCAAATCTATGTGCAATTGATAACTCGCGCTCCATGAACTTACAAATTACTTTCTTTCGATGCTAGAGTATTTCAAACATCATAGCCCTTGTAAAATGAGACAAATCTAAACAAAAGTCTACCGTAAAAAGAGCCGGAATATAGACAAATTCAGTGCACTTCCATCCATAAACCACGCAAAAAAGAAATTGGGTAACCACTTTGTCTATCAGAAAAATGATGAACAGAATCCTACAGTATGGTATTTCATCCTTTAATTGAAGTCTAAGTGAGTCATCTACTTTCCTTATTTGTTTTAAATATAACAGGAAGTATTCTCCATCAGTGAAGAAATTTACTATGGCACACACAGTGTACTGAATCAATAAGTGACTACTATATATTTTTGCATCTATGTGTTCAATATGGTCATCAGTGCCAAAATATAATAATGCTGTGACAAAAATTAAACAGTAAACTCTCGTAGCGACTGTTATAAGTGTATTAGAATTAATTTTATAATATAACCCTGTAATCAGTCGCGTCATCATAATAGTATGTATAGACACCACTGATTTGATATTCATTGTTGAAATTCTCTCTTTCTATAAAATTGAACGCAAGACTGGTCTCCTAATAAACGTAACTCAGTACTAACGTGGATTCTACAACATACCTGCATTAGGAGGATTCCAATCAATTTAAAACCTTTTTAATAATTGACGGATACAAAAATAAAAGAGAAATGCGCACACACTAATAAATTAATCACGTAATTTCAGAAACTTCAAGGCCTGGATACTTGAAATTTTCCAGAGAAATTCTCTATAAAATATAGGCATCCGCTGACAAAATATTGGGAAATTCCCACAGGATTGGAAATAGGTATAGATGAACACGGGAACAATGCGAGACATAAATAGATTTTCTATGTATAAGCTTAAGACAATTCTAATTATGCTTCCGTCACATAGCATCACATCTGTATTTCCCAAAGATACTTGCTAATTGCCTGCTTGACCGTCAGTTCCCGAGATTATATCTATTGGGGAAGACCCACTCGAGAAGCTCATTTCACATTTCAGTGGTACGCATGATAAAAGTAGAAGGACGGACCTATTTATTTATTTTTTGCCACTAACCGGGTACAAATCCAAACTACGAGCTGCTACTAAAAAAAATCATAGAAAACCCAGAACACATTGCTTGACCTGGGAATCGAACCCAGGAAGTTAAGCGTGGCAGTCGCGCTTGCGCAGTTTCCCATTCGATGCTTCCATTTGCATGATAATTATATATTATTGGACTATTCCAAACAAAAATACACTCTACACTCTAGAATATTAATTAAAATATGTACTTGTTGATAAGCGTGTGCTTCTATATTGGTGCTGTTTATTTTCATAAAAATGCATCCTACTTTTTTAATATCATCATAAATAGTAGATACAGTTCAGAAATAACCTTCCTTATTAATTATACATGCTTAGTGACTGCCATTTCATCATCATCATCATCTCAGCCAAAATAAGTCCACTGCTCATTAAAGGCCTCCCCCACAGACTTCCACAAAGTCCACTTATAGGCCTCTAACGTCTCCCAGCAAACTTTACCAACCAATAATTTTATCGTCGTTTATCTCGTGCCCAAAGTATGGCTAAAGACGAGATAATGAGGTGACAAATTTTTCGCAAAATTTTCTTTAGCACCCCTTTTCTGTATGCGGAAAATTCTCATGGATCGTCTGCCACCTGGAGAGCGACTATGACGAGCTATGGTCCAGTCCAACCATGAGACCCCATCAAAGGGCTAGGGCTTCTCGCTTTCTGCTCAAAGGCGTGTGTGTAGCAAATACGCACGTCGACTCCTGGGGCATTGTCTGCCTCTGGGTCGTCTTTCCATCTCGAATCTCGATGGAAGCCGTCCTATGCTGCGTTTACCAGCACGTGGTCTCCACTTGAGAGCCTTTTTGCCCCGTCTCACTTTAACGACATCATAATAACAAAGATAGGTATATTTTCAATATAATAAGTAACTACAATTAGTATCTATGTAAAAAGTTATAGCCATGACGTCAGACTCTTCCAACAAGGAAACATGTCTGCGGCAAGTTTACATATAAGGCATAGGACCGTTTTTAAGAGTCATCGTATGAACTGTTGTGTAGCTTTTATTGCCATTAGTTTATTTTTATATTAAGTAGATGACAAACAAGCGTACGGGTAATATGGGCCACATGATGGTACGCGGCAACCGCATATAGTTGCCAGAAACCAATATATGCCCAGTAATTTCAAACCGAAACAAATTGTTGCTTAGCAGTAGAATATTTGGTAATATGATGCTACCATCACAGACGAACTTGGTAGCTTGATCAAATCAATGCTGGCAATTGAACCCACGACCTCACGCTTCACTGCCGCGTTTGTCACTCGAATGGTGGTAGCAATGAATGTTGTTGTCTTTAAAGAATATATGTTAACTTGTAGTCCTAAAACCGCTTTTTACGAGTCATAATATAAGTAAATCGCGCACGCACGGCCTCAAAACACACAAAAAAATCCAGCACAATGACTATGACAAATTAGTAGGTCCCACCTTGATGCGAAAATAACTCTGTATAGGTTGTACCTGTCCTATGCTGAGGAAGGACGTACCTATTTTCCGTTCCGCGAGGAAACGTTGTGTTGGCAGTGGCACTTTGACCCTTATATTGCCAACCCAACTATTCCTCTTTCGTTTTACAGGGTCGGCAACGCGCAAGTGATACCCCTGGTGTTACAAGCGTCTATAGGCTATGGTAACCGCTACGCATCAGATGGGCATAGGCTTGTGTGCCTCCTTAGTGGTATAAAAAAAAACTTAGGCCTAATCTTTTGTCTCAAAAAATCCTTTGGGATGCAAGTGAAACTGCAGGCAACAGAATAGTTTACAATTTTGTGATTGAAATCATTTACGTATAGAAAGTTATTACACAAACAACAATGTGTAACACAGTGTAACAAAATGAATTAAACAAAGTTATGAAGACGTCACAGTGTTACAAGATGGAAAACAGGTAAGTTCCGTGTCATCTCTCTCGCCCCCGCAGCAGCATTGAGTCACCTTCAAATGCAAACACTACCGTGATCTCATCGCACTAAGTAAGGAAACTTAACTTTTGTGTTTTTATATTAATCATCAAAGTAAAAAAGGATTAAACAAAAATTAATTTAAGCTGCCTCATTAGTAGCGCCGGCCTAGTCCTTGATCAGGGTAGAACGAGATTGTCTTTCAGCGCCTTTGGTCGACGTTTTCATTTCGTTTCACATAAATTGTACTTCGAATTTATATTAAAACCAAATAATAATTCGCAACACTACTGCCGCGCCTTTCAAAGGGAGAAAAAAATTGTTTTTGCATCTGGCTATTTGCCTAGAGCGATCGCTCCTCTCACTCTACCCAGCGCTACCCATTGGTTTAGTGGTCGCAAGTCCGACTGCTGAACTCCAATGTACAAATACAAGGGAAGAGTGTAATGTTATTAAAGTTTGAATCTGTTCGTTAATGGCAATAAACTCATCCCTTATACCTAAAAAATACCTGTGAATGGTAATCCTGAAGATCTTATATCTATAAGCAAAAGTTTATACTAAATTGTGTTTTTTTTAGTGCTAGATGGCGGAGACACTGATAAGACAATCCGAAAATACCTCAGAGAATCATGGTTTCTTAAAGTCCAGACATAATAGTATCATAATTAGATATAATAATATGTCACATTGCTGGGCAATGTCTGAATAGACTTTTGAAGAAAAAGCCATAGCGGCTTTGAGCAGTCCCTCCCACTCGACGGCACATATATGCATCGGTCATTGTGTAGCTCGATCATATTATAGGGAGCTCAACAAACCATCGCGCGATGATACCAGATTGGCAGAACATTTGCGTATTAGATAATGAGGATTTATTTGCGTAATAGGAATTCAATCTTGAATATTTTTAAACTAAGTAATAATCATAAAGGAAACCAACAAATCCATTAACCTTCTAAGTATTATATGCAAACTAAAAATATATTATTGAATTAATAATATTAACATTATAAATGTAGATTTGAGGGACACGTTTCGTTGCCGTCGACATAGTTTTTTCGGCTATCAGGTAGAAAGACATAGTAAGTACTATTGTTTGCTTCTTTTAATCTACTGTCGCGCCTTTTGTTTCTGAAGGGTAAGACAGAAATGTGGGATGCAAAAGAATTTGAGAGGTAGGTACTTATTTTTATAAATGCAATAAATATTGCATTATACTGGAAACCAATCCAAACTCCGTGGTACCTACCTGAAATTTCTCAAAAAAACCAATAATACTTTGCTCGACCCAAAAATCAAAGCCAGCACATTTGCTAGTAAAGTACGTATTTTTAAGGCTCTGTGCGTTTATCTGGACACAAATCCTGGACATTTCATAATTACTGAAAACCAGTTATAATTTACCTGAACTCTAAAATCGAACTAACCTGACGATCAGCAGCCGTACTCTAGATCGTCAGACTTAGTCAGATGGCGTCATGATTATTTCATCCTTATTCGAACACCCTAAACGTAATTATGCCTCACATAATTTATATTAGAGTCGGTGATCCCGACCAACGGTAATACGCCTTCGACTCTAGAACGTATTTACCAAAACTGTATTCATATTAGATTTCCGAGCTCCCAATGCCAGCCGGCCGTATCGAGAATGTCACCGATACATTCGATACTTTATTCGAGTGAGCTCGAGAACGCCCGCCGCGACACGGAAGAGAGTCAAATAAATACAGGTTGAAAAATACTTATCACCTGCCCTGTTCTGTGACCCTGGTACATACGTGAAAATTTAACAATGAATATTTGTTTGGTGTTTGTGTTGTTAACCTATTTTTTCACTTGGAGTACTGGGATGTTGTACCGGCGGGACTCCGACAATGTTTTGAAACCGGGTGCGTATTCTTTTTCTCTTTAATTTAAGACTTTTCAATTTTTTTATATTTCGAAGTATAAAAAATATGAAATTATAGATACCGCTTTCCCCTGCTACTTCGTTCAGTTTCGTGACAGCGTTCAGTTTTGTTTTTGCATATCCTACATCGATTTGATCATAAGTAGAAAGAACATTTGCGAAATTGATTTAATATTAAATGGGGAAAACGTGCGCGTATATTTCAAATAAATTACGGCCACACAAGTGAAATATTTCCTACTCATCATTAACACTCTTCAGTATCTCAGTAAATTTTCATTTAATGTATATGTCAAGCGCATAATGCCAAGTAGAAAAACTGCATTTACTTCTATAACAAATACCTTTGAATTAGTGTCCACGGCGAAATTTAAATTAAAACTTCGGCCTTTTAATAAAACATCATTTTTATTAAGTATTTAGCTACCTAGCAATAATATATTCTTTAGTTGATTCGCGTAGTACCTAGGGAACATTTATACTATGCAAGCATTAAATTATAGTCTTTCTATCATGTTAACTTTTTTATAAACTTGACATATATTTTTACATATCGACTTAAAAATCTTCTTCGTTTGACATACATTTTTTTCATATATCGACTTAAACATGTCCTCTTCTTATTGTACCATATTATACACAAAATATTCTCATATCTACAGTCCCATTTTTTTTTTATATTCGTTAAGTAATTCTGAAATGTGACATCACAACAAAAATATTTTAATTCACTAAACGGTTGATAGTGCGGCGCGGGCGCAGGTTGCACTGCTTTACCTTGATCACTTGCTGCGCACGATACGAGACTGGTACACTTTCGAATGGTGTCTTTTCGGATGCTGTTGTCCCGTTCCGCTTTGGACATTTTCTATTTACTTATATGGGAGGGAAGTAATACCTGCTTAAAAATTGATATCTTTTTTTTTATATTTCAATGTTATTACATACTAGCTACCTATATGTAGGTTTAATTAAATCGCATTAATTTAAATAAAAATATCATGAAGTAGTAATAATATTAAGCTTAACTCGTTTCTAAGTGAGCGCTTATATACAGAATCATATAGGTAGGTTATACTGACATTTATAAAATAGGTACCTATTAGTTTATTAATTTCAGCCAGAGTTAATTTATGTAAAAGTATCCAAAGGCCTAAATATATTTTATTTTATATAAATTTATACTTTTTGTAAAAATATTAAATAATTATTATTTACAAATGAGTAAAAGGTATAAACTAGGCAAAGAATGCAAAGGAATACTAAATCATTTTTGTATGTTATTTTAATAATATTGATATCATTATAAGATATCCCTACTAATATTATAAATGCGAAACTAACTCTGTCTGTCTGTTACGCTTTCACGTCTAAATCACTGAACTGATTTTAATGAAATTTGGTACAGAGATAGAGTTGACCTTGAGAAAGAACATAGGATAGTTTTTTTAGTTTTCGGACTTTTGAAGAGTTCTCTTGGAAACGCGATATAACCGAACTCGACGCGGGCGAAGCCGCGGGCGGAAAACTAGTACTTTATACATTATAAAAAAGTACTTTTATTATGTAAAAGAATAGGTGGTAGGTAAACCACATTGCACAAAGTACATAACACAGTAAACATTTATTTTGTTCAAAATACCAGGGGTCAATTGCATTTCGACCGAAACGGCAACCAGCCTTGCGTAATACAAAGCCGTGTTTGCAAAGCGCTGAACTGTTTATTAAAACTGCGCAACATGTGCTTTTATATTTAGAACTTTTGTGTTTTAAAGTGCTATTAACCGACTTAAAAAAAGCAGGTTCTCAATTGACGACACTTGTTTGTTCGTCTATATTGTTTTTTACTATAATATCCTTCTATCGTCCCATGTTTTTTTGACCATTGCTTCTGAATTATTCCTAGGTCGTTTTCCTTTTCCGTAATATTCAATTATTACACATGAGGACTATAGTCATTATTACACCCATTTTTATTTCTGTATCAGTATCTGCAGGTGAATTACATAAGAAATATTTATTAAATATAATTATAAAATGTATCCATACAGGTATTGCACAGTAAGTGATCGCGAACTGAGCGGCCTTGCGCACGCGCCGCCTGGTCCGGGCCACGGTCAAGACTAGGTTATATAATTTACAATGCTATGGTGCCAGGTGCACCCGCTGCCCATGATAAGGAATAATAAACCAGATAGTACTTAATGATATTTACCTCAGTACTACTGCTAGAGTAAAATAATAATTGCGAAGCTGCTGAAGCCACTGGCCATTGGTTCATCTATGTTCCATCGTAAGTGTGCAGGTATACATACCAAAAAATTGCGCTTGCCTAGTGTAGGCTTTCAGACTTCACATATACTACTTGGAAACTATTTAAAGAGGCTTGCAGGATCAATAATTACATGTTATATTATGGTTTAATCTCAACAACCTAGCCTTTTCTCTACTATGTTGGAGTAGACTTCCAGTCTAACCAGATGCCACTAAATATAATTATCGGTATTTTACCCGAAGCGACTGCCAATTTCTAGGGTATTCCAGTGCGGTTTTTAATCAATATACCTATATGAATTTGACGTACCCTGCCGTCCTCCTTAGATGAAGCACATAAACTGTGCTACAGGGCCATCGACACAAAAAAAAAGACTGTGGCATTTAGACTGGACCTCTCCAAAGGAGTCGAAGCCATACTGGAATCTGCTGGGATCACCTGTTGCTTTTTATCGAGTCCAATTATAAATTGGATTCGCTCAATTTCCTTGCTCAATATCCCCAGGGTATCTAGCTATCTATACAGATTCTCCTTCTTTCAGCTCTTGTCGGTGGTCCACTGTGGGTACTCTAACTTTTGTCTTTTGTTTGAACTCTTAATACAACATGATTTCCATCACTTGTTCGATAAATAATTGATTTAAAAAAAATTATAATTCTCTAGGTCTTCTCCATCCTCGTAGTTAGGTAGATACGCACTAAGCGTTTTGCTTCATCATTCCATATCAGAGTGAGGGAATAGAATCAGCTGCCTGAGTCTGTATTTCCTGTTGTGTACAACTGATTTTGGGGATCTTCAAGTCATGAGTGAATATGTATCTTTTAGGTAAGCGTGCTACATTTTAGACCACATCGTCACTCACCATCAGGTGATATTGGGGTCAAACGCTAACCTATTTAATTTAAAAAATATATACAGGTGCTACAAAACTACCCATAAAGCCGAAAGGAGGTTAAATGGGGCCTTATAACGAGTCCATTCACAATATTCAAGAACCGTAGTAACGCTGTATAACATACCCCAGAAAAAGGAAAACAACTTTTATGAATGAAAAATAGAAAAACTATTAAAGTAGACAATTATTATTAGGTAAAATATGTACACCTTTCTGTTAAATATTCCCAGACATATACGACGAAAAATAGAAAAAACACGCGGCAACACTGCGATTGACCTATTTTATACAAACTTATACTAATAAAAATAATGATTACAAGGTTACATAGCAAAAACAAAAACTAAACGGAACCTTGACGATTTTATTTCTTTTTTTGTGTGTATTCTTTGGCAACAGCGGCGCTGGCATTATTAGGTATTCTGTTAGCAATTAGTTGTGCAGATTTGAAAGGTACAGGTGTAGTACAAGTGTTATACAGTAGACTCAAGCCCAACAAATGTATTGCTTATTTCGATGTTACGAGTTGGACAGTACCATTAATTATAATGATAAACAAATAATGTTATAATGCCATTGTTATTTCCATGACGACGTCTGTGGTCTAGTGGTTCGAGTGTCGAACTGCTGATCCTGAGGGTTCGGTTCCCACAGTACACAAATATTTGTGATAAAAATAAAGTGTGTGTGTGTTTGTCTGGGTGTTTCATAATTATGTATTATAAGTATTTAAAAATGTATCTTATGTATGTATTTACAAAAAGTATTTATGTATTATAATATCCATTGTCTACCTACCCATAGTACAAGCCCCGCTCGGTTTGGGAATGATGGTGCTTCATAAAATATTATCCAAATAGATACTCAATGTATTAATTGGATAAGATTTTATGAAATCTATAACTCAATTAATTTTATAGACCTGTAACCCTCCAGAGGGTCATAACAATTGTTTCAATCTTGAAACCTCTGAGACTTACGAGCCCTAGAAACTTAAAATTTGGCAGATAATATACCTACTCGTATAATAGGCATCCGCTAAACTAAAACAGGATTATGAAAAAATGTCCTACGGAATTTGCAAAAACGTGATCAATGCGGGTTTATAGTAAAAACTGAGGTCTCAAGATTACAAAGCGCTATTGATAGGTACTAGTGGTATTGCTGGCGTGCAGCTGGCGTTTATAGGTTACGGTTGCCACTTTACCATCAGGCGGCCCGCGTATGTTTGTTTGTCATTTTATTACTACTTATTAAAAAAAACTACTTAATATACCTACTATCTATATTAATTATCGTACACACGGGCTAACCTTCCTGAGTTTACACGGCCAATAGGTTTAGTAATTATCAAATATGAAAACAGAATAGGAGAATATCCTCAAATTCATATCATAAACAACCAAGAAGGTTGTTTATAATAATTATGGTGTTGCTCGAGCTCACACAGTAGGTACTTATAGATTAATATCATTGATATTTAAAAAAAACTTTTTATTTTTCAGATCTTCTGCCTGTATCGTCAACGGTGATGCCTCTCCCTTACTACTCGGTGTATGGTTACGAAAAGAAACTACTGCGCGATAAAAACAAAAAGCGACCCCTCGGGAAGATTGCGCTTGTGACTAAACTACCGAATTAAAGACTTGTTATCCGATTAACATTTTGCCTTTTATTTTATAAAGTGAAACTATCGCTTATGTACATATCGCCACCCCACAGATTACGCGTTATGATATTAATACTGCCGCAGGCTAGCTTAGTGTGGGCACTCTGGCAGACTACATACACCTACAAGAGCTTTATAATTGTGATTGGTCTTAGATTTGTGGGTTTCCGTACTATATTTCTTAACCATCCACCCCTTCAAGCATGAATTCGAAAAGTTAGAGGCCTTAGATTTAGACACTTGGACAGGTAGCGAACAAAATCTGCATCTTTACACAGATTGTGATTTAAATCATTATTTACCCGTCAAAGGGTTTGATGTGTAGCAGCTTAGAATACCTGCGTTTTGACACATATTGCGTGATACATAATTACACTATCTTTAAAAAAACACGATGTTTAATTAGCTGCCTGTATACTTAACTCTTTTGTCGACCGTACGAAAAGCATAATTATTATACAATGTGAGGTCAGCTTAAAAATATAGCCTCGTGGAGTCCTATGGCCCCTCACCATAGGGCAGGGGAAGGAAAGTTAGGTTTATAATAGGTAGGTCCTAGTTCGACATAACCTACCGCCTCCGGAAGATCCATGAGCACTTTCTACAGTATAAAAAGAAGCTCTATCACTATTTTCACCTTTTTATAGAGGTCATCTGCCTTGGTGATCGATGAGTGATCGCAAGCGCGGTTCTCGGTTTAAGGTAATAGGTGCGCCCCTTATACCGGGGAACTGTGACCAACTTACTATACGCCTTTGCTTAGATCTGCGAGGAATACGAAATCTTCTATAGCGCCTCTAGCGGTCACCTCAGGAACTACGTTTTTCATACAAAATATTTTACAGGTTCGGATAGGTAGCGAGCGTCTATCATATTACTGGTAGGTACATAATCATAAAATTCCGTAGAAAATATTATTACTATGTCATTGTTCTTTGTTTAAATATATAATACTTGTACACCTAAGTACTACCTACACTATAAGGATATGAAACTTAGGTTTAATTGAAATAAAACCGATAAATTAATATAACCCTTCTATATTTGTAAGCAATAAAATATAAAAGTTGTAAATAAATTCTTGGTAGGAACTATAAGGGAAGTCAATTAAATTCATAAGTGTAAGCATTTAAATAAAAATAATAAATACACAACCCTTGATTATGAAGGCGCAAGAGATATTTCATAAATATTTTATATAGGAATACATTAAACCTTATTAAAATAAGGTGATAGGTCACAGAAAGTTATATCAACCAAACACAAAGCTACGATAAGCTGGCAACACTGATCTGTTCTCTGAGCACAACAACGCAACTGCTAGCTAGAGTATGGAGTAGACTGTAGAACCCTATGGCCTATCCTATGGGCTATGGTCCATTCGAATTTTTAATCTGCATTCTGTCGTCTGCGTTTGTTGATCTCTCGGTCTCCACCAAAGTCAATCATTGTCTGAGAAAGTTAAAAAATATTTAAAACTCCATAAAACAAAAGTAAAATGCTGTTAGTTGATTGAAAACCGTGCCATAATAAATTTCCTTGAAGAGTGTAGTGCTATAGTGAAATAAACACATGAAATTTTGGACAATAGATGTGCATTTGTTTTCATTATGACAAAACGCCGCAGAATACTTCACGCGGACAAAATAATTCAAAATGTTATTAATGTATTCTGTTTGTTAATGTTTCTGCAGTTGAAAGGTTAGTATTTAATCATTGATAGCAGCTTTAAAGCGATTAAAAGCACTGCATTACAAAATTATCGAAGATGACTTCTTGACACTACACCGTCAATTTATTCGTGTTTTATTGAATATAAAACCTTGTTTCTTGTTTTTATTGTAATAACAGTATAAAGAGATTAATTCTGCAATATTCACTGCAGGTTTTAGTAGTTTGAACATCCTATAACTAGCCATCTGTAATGTCAACATATTTTTGTTGGAGCTTCTTTTCTTTTTTTTCCTAACCATTGTTCTGTCTAAATGCTAAGACTCACTGTTGGTCTTGAATTTGATCAGAATGTTGCCTTGCACCTACACTTGAATCTATTTACATAAATCTACAAATGCTTTAATTTAATAAAAATATAATTTATTATTAATCATATCAGGTACTTATGAAAAATACTTTGAATAATAAAATTGTTTCAGGATATTATTCCTTAGTGAGTAACCCTATACTATTATACTCAACTGCATCAGATATTCGAGTGGTCAATACATCAAATCTTGGCAAAGTGAACACAATAGTCAAAGACTTAGAGCAAGGGTCAGCGGTTGACTTCCTTCATAGAAAGGATCTAATATGTTGGTCTGATCAGACTGCAGAGTTAATACAGTGTATGAGTTATAATGAAACACATGTAGGAGATAAGGTATGTATTATATTTTGTTTTGTGGCCGGCTACTATATGTAGTATCCCTATAATAGTTCATCTTAAAATTTAAAACCTCGGGACTGACTATAATGTTCAATATTAAAATAACACAAGCCCATAGTTAGTACACAGTCTGACATGCAACTAATATGCATAATGATAAGTTATAAAAGTAAAGTATCTAGTTTTTTAGCGTTGTTGTATTATTTTATGAAAAGTTGTAATAAACAATTGACCTAAGTATTATGTCTGCGGTAAACATAGACATAGTTAAGATTAAGGTATATATTATTATTGGAGATATTATATATTTTATGTTAATAATAAATGCATACATTTCTAATTCTAGGTAAGAATAGTGTCCGAAGGCTTAATAACGCCAACTGGCATTGCAATAGACTGGTACACAGATAAGATATATTGGACGGATGGGGAGACCAATAAGATTGAAGTTATTAGCATAGACCAGAAGTATAGAAAGGTGCTCTTCTGGTCAGAAGTAGACCTAGCCAGAGCTATAGCTGTTGTTCCTAAAGAAGGGTAAGACACTTTAAATATGCATTTATTTTTAGGTAATTTTACTAGGTTACATAAGTAAATGACTGACTGAAATTATATACATGTTACAAAATACGCCGTACAAAATATTAATTATCAAAGCCAAAAATTTTGTCAGCTGTCAAGTCATGGAACCAGATTATTTAACAGAAAGGCCTACGTACCTATTTTACCTAATTATTGTCTACTTTAATAGTTTTTCTATTTTTCATTCATAAATGTTGTTGTTATCCTTTTTTTGGGGTATCTTATACAGCGTTACTATGGTTCTTAAATATTGTGAATGGACTCATTATAAGGCCCCATTTAACCTCCTTTCGGCTTTAGGGTTAGTTTTGTAACAGCCTGTATAAATACTCATTTATAAAATTGAAATTATTAATTTCAATACTCTATCCTTTTTCGGCAGTTGGGTAAAAATCTTCTAATTTTTTGTTCATCGTTTCCAAGCGTAACATTATTCTTCTTTTCCAGTCTTATGTTTTGGACAGACTGGGGCGAAGTACCCAAAATAGAGAGAGCTGGTATGAACGGTGACCCAACCACACGTAAAATTATAGTCAAAGAGAAAATATTCTGGCCAAATGGTATCACTATAGATTATGATAATAACCTAATATATTGGGTAGATGCTAAACTGCATTTTGTTGACGTCATCGACTTCAATGGAGAAAAGAGGAAGAGTGTTGTTAAAGAAGATCTTGTGTATCCATATGCACTTGCGTTTTTTAACTATAAGCTGTATTGGACTGATTGGAAAACATGGTAAGATTTGATTTTTACAAAGACATCACAAAAAATAGTATCACACAGAAAAATAGTATCACAAAGAAAAATGGTAGTTAGACCCCAATGGTCTAACTACCATTTTTCTGTTTCTTCTGAAAAACACGCCAAAAAGCTTGAGTCAGATTTATTTATTGAAAATGATAAAATACCAGAAAAAACTGGACAAGTTAGTAAATAAGTTATAGTTGATTCACATAAATTATATTTCACTTAGTATGGGAAGATGTATTTTTTTTTTGATAAATCATTTTAAATCCTGAAAGTTAAGTTAAGTTTTAAGTTGTGATTATATAATACAAGTTACACAATAAATGACAAAAACCAATATCATTTAGAATCCAACTTTGCTTCTACCCTTTATAGGTCAATTCATACATGGGACATATCAACAAATGGTCCTATGAAAGAGCTGATAAAGTCTGACCCAGTGCCTGTAGACTTGAAAGTGTATGATGGAAGCCGACAGCTGATGCCTACGGGAGACTACCCTTGTAGGGAGAACAATGGAGGATGCTCACACTTGTGCCTTTTATCGCCTACTCCACCAGGTAAATATTACCTAAATTTTTATTTTTTCTTTCTTAAAACTGCTACCCATTGGTCTAGTAGTCGCAAGCGCATCCCGGGTTCATTCGTGCCTGGTTACTAGAATGGTTGAGAAAATCTCTCAGGTGTGCAAGTTTCCTCACGATAAAATAAATAAATAATTAATTGGAACATTTTACACATGGCCATCTAATCTCAAACTAAGCAGAGCTTTTACCATGAACTTTTTCGTAAATATATTATATGAAACATCCAGCCAAACACAAACACTTAACTTCATCACATTATTGGTTTATGAAGATCCCATGACAATAAAAAGTAGTGATGTTGATAATCAATTATTGATAATGGATTGAAACCGGTAAAATTATCTTTATCTCAAAGGTATACATATCTTACTCAAATAATCAATAATCATGAATGAATGAAGCTAAAGATTTATTTACCTTTGCTTCCTGTCATGCCTGTAATGTTGATAATCGATTATCGACATCACTACTAAGGTTGAAAAACGATGCACTAGGCTATCACTGCTTTTGTATAAATATTACATGGAGTTAATACAACCCAGGCTACGAGTGCGCGTGCCCGACGGGCTCGAAGCTGAAGGAGGACAGCAACACGACGTGCTACAGCAGCCCGCGCTCGCTGCTCGTGGTGGCGCAGCGCTCCGCCATCTCTAAGATATCGCTGGACTCGCCCGATTTCACACCCTACACGCTACCGCTCAAGGACCTCAAGAGGGCTCTGACAGTGGACTTTGATCCCAAGTCCGAATACATATACTGGGCTGACAGTTTGGTAAGCTATTTTTACTGTACCTTCTTCATAACACGATTTTTATTTGTAAAAACTGTAACGGTGCAAGCAAAATTATAGTCTGTATCATAAAAAATAAGTACTCACTAGAAGGCCTCGAAATGCTCTAGCCGCGGTGAGTCTTTGGACCGGTGTCCTCTTTTAACATATCTTTCGTGCCTCGAAGCGCAAGTTAAGCCAGGTTAACATGTATGCTAGTGCAAGTGGCAGTCGGAAGCATGTTGTATTTAAATTTTCACACACAAAATCATTCAAAACTGAAACAAATCATCTAGTACTAAAAATCTAAAACATTGACTTGTAAAAGTGTCTGGAAGATCTATTTACAGAAATAAATATCATTTATCTGTATGAAAATAAAATATTTCAAACACATAGTTTCAATATTAAATTAAATTCTTTGCTTCAGGCAAAGACAATATCAAGAGCGCGTCTGGATGGCAGCGAGCAGACAGTAGTGATCCACAGCAGTGGGGTGCCCGACAGCATTGCCATCGATGCGCTGGCCAGGAACATCTACTGGACTGATCCCGTCACAGACACCATCAACGTAGCCAGGCTGGACGGCTCCTCTAAGAAGGTATATACACACATTCACGCCTTTTACCCATTCGACATATACCGACCTTATTGCTCAGGTTAAAGAAGTTAATGACAAGCATTTTATTTAAACCAATCAAGTAACAAATTGCACACAATGTAAAATATATTATTCTAGGCCCCGGGGCCTTACGCGATTAGTTGAATTAATGCAGACAGAGCGTATAGCAAGATATAATGAAGTCTTACATAATGCCGTTCGCCATGCAAATTAAATACTAAGACTTGTATTATGGGAAAAGGACTAGTCTATTAAAATAATTTCTTCAGCGATCTGTGTTAATAATGGTTGCGAAAGTATAGCTATCCGTTTGTCTATTACCTTTTCATGCCTAAACGTAATTGAAATTGAATTGATACGTGATTGCATTCTGAGGAAGGACATATTATGCTACATTTTGTCTGAACAAGTCCTTTGAGACGAAAGTGAATCGCTTTAGCTAGTTTTTAATAAATCGCACACCAGTTCACTATTCTGTTGTAGGTAATAATCCACAATGAGCTATACGATCCCCGCGCTATCGCATTACACCCGACGGCCGGCTGGATGTTCTGGTCAGACTGGAACGAAAAGAAACCCAAGATAGAACGCGCTAACTTGGATGGCAGCGGCCGAGTGCTGCTAGTGTACGAGAAACTAACATGGCCCAACGGCATCGCGCTGGATACTGTAAAGAACAAGCTCTATTGGGGAGATGCGCGCACGCACAAAATTGAGGTAATTTTGTTGTTAAATTAAAACAGGTTATTTACTCGTATTTTAAGAGTAAATTTAAGATCACAATTGACCGATTGGGTACTATAGCCGCAAATAAATAATATTTATAATTTCTGGTAACGTAAGATATTTGAGAAAAATGCGTCAAGGAATCCCCGCTAAAAAAAATGAATAGTATTTTTTTACGTCACTAGGTACATATCACATAGATACACGTGATTATTAAAATTTAGTTACACCCAGACTTTCCAGTCTGGGGCTGTTCCCAGCTACCTGTCGGCCATATAATGTAATAATTAGTGCCATGCAGCGATCGAACCACAAGCCAAGCTTTCAAACTTACATTGTGTAAATAGGTATGCAACATGGACGGTACAGAGAGGAGAGAGCTACACAGCAGTGAGATCCTGCATATCTTCGGTCTTACCTTGCTAGGAGAACACCTGTACTGGACAGACATGCAGAAGCGAACTTTAGACCGGATCAACAAAAATACAGGTGATACTTTTTGCTTAGTAATAATGTGTTACATTAATTTCGTTTGTAATTAAGGGCTACTGGGACTTTAGGAGGGAGGGGCTCGTGGCTAAGTAATACAGCTGTAAAGGTTCAAGCTGCGCTTACCGCGGTCATTGGGTGGACATTCTTAAAACATAGAGACCTCTTACAAATTATACCATAAGCAATGTACAGAGGCCAGCACATCAAGCTACCCCAATCTGTCAAATTTATTTGATAGATTTTCAACTTTAATATAAAGTAATAAGGTTCATGTTCAGTTGGGAAAATTTGACAGCTTTGGATAGCTTAAACTGCTGGCGTCTATACAATGGCAACTTTAACTTAAGGTCATCCTCATTATCCATGTTCATTATTCAGGTCTAGAACGTCAGCCCGTGGTAGAACAAATGGCTAACATGATGGGAGTCAAAGCGTTCCGCTTAGGAGAGTCATTGGGCTGGAACCAGTGCGCTGACAACAACGGCGGCTGCTCACATCTCTGCCTCAACACCCCCGACCATTACGTGTGTAGCTGTCCCTTAGGTATGTACTCCACTGATACCTGCTAACCTAACTAATGTTCTGGTATTTATTTTTAAGGTGGTTGTTTTATACTCTACTCTACTATTAGAAGCTCCTAAAACACAGGCTCCTGGCCTAGTTCAGGAGACAGTAGTTCACAATTTAAATTGACACCTCCATATAATGGGTCTAAATCTCACTGTATACTTATGTATGTGTTACTTTTAAGTGTACAAAATAAAGTTTTTATTATACATACCTACATACATACACTCACGCCTTTTTCCCATAGGGGTAGACAGAAACTAAAGAACGCCACTTACTACGATTCTTGCATACTTTCGCTTCGACCACATTCATACATCTTGTCATACATACACGCCGGTTTTTATTATTACTCTATTACAGTTTTTCTATTCTTTACAGTTACAGTTCTATAACAGTTTTTTTATTACTCTGTGGTATGATTTCAAAGCAGGCAGAGGACTGATACTAAAAAAATACACTATAACGCAATAAGTACTGACAGTACGAAAGATGTAAGGTTGCTTTAAAATTAGTGTGATCCACACTATATGACATAATTACAATGAAATATAAATTATTTTCTATAGGTTTGGAATTAAGCAAAGATAGGAAGACATGCGTGGAGCCTGAAGCGTTTCTGGTATATAGCCGCAAGAACGTCATCGGTCACATTAGTATTGAAAATGAAGAGAACGATGCCGTACTACCGCTTAAAGATTTAAAAGAAGTCAGGTAAGTGACACATATACAGTAACCGGTACGGATCTCGAGCGCTGACCTTTATCTGCGCAGAACTGTATTATTAGGTTTGTGTGAGGTGCGACGGCGGGGCGAATCATTTCGATTATATTAATTAATTGGATAATTACGCCTGCCTGCTACGCTAGAGGTCCTGTGTTCGATCCCCAGGTTGAGCAGTGTTATTGGGTTTATCTATGAAATTCTCAGTAGCAGCTCGGAGTCTGGAATTGTGCCCGGTTAATGGCAATAGGCTTGCCCCCTATTACATGGAACCTAAATATACTGGCGAAATGTGGGTGTACATTAGTTCACCTCTGCCTAACCCTTCGGGGAGTACAGGCGTGATGGTATGTATGGATAATTACGCGATGCGTTATGACCACCAGTCGCGATTGGTTCAGTTCTTCATGCGCAAATCCAATCCATTCTCTACATACTCGTCAAGCGCTCAAGATGTTTTGTACCGGCTGTTACTGTACTAAGATTATGTTTTTCCCATTTGGTGTAACATGAGTATATAAAAAAGATTATAGAAATGTACACAAGTATACAAAACAAGATTCGTTATATTAATAATTATTCTTGCAGTGCCTTAGCGGTGCATGTGTCTGGCAACAAACTATACTGGTCAGATAGTAAAACCAAAACCATAAACCGATGTTCCATAAATGGTTCCAATATGGAGAAAGTTTTGGAGTGGATGGGGTTGGTTGAAGGTATGTGAAACATTGTTATTCTAATACCCACCAATGTAATGTTTAACTTCCAACTTGCTGTATCTGGTTGCTGTGAGTCGTTGGATGCAAGTGGCAAGCAAACTGGTCCTTGAGGAGAGGCCTTTCTTCAGCAAAAGACGTCTTTTGGCTGATTTAATAATGATGATCATGATGAATGTTATTTGTATAACTATTACTTTTTTTACATTATTACTGTACAGTTTATACTTAGTCTAAAAACCTGTACATTTTACGTACGTACGTAAGACACAATCATCAGCATCATCGACCCATTCACTGTCCTAATGCTGGGGATGGGTCTCTTCTCAAAATGAGAGAGGTTAGGCTATAGCACGCCACGCTTACCTAGTACGGCTTAGCATGCGAAGCGTATTAAAAAAAATAAAGATAGATTCACTAACGGCTGGTTTCAATAACAAATCACTCAGTAGATTTGCTTGCTGACAGTATTTTGATATAAGGTAATGTCAAACTAGTAGTTACGCAAATCTACCGCCTGATTTGTTAATGGGACTGTCCATAATTTTTTTCGGGTCCCGGCGCTCAATAGCCTTAGATTTTCTATTTATTATCTGCAATTTGTTGTTTGACAGATTAGTAAAATAAATAAATTATTAATCATCATCATCAACCCATATACTGTCCCACTGCTGGGCACGGGTCTCCTCTCATATTGAGAGGGATTAGGCTATAGTCCACCACGCTGACCTAGTGCGGGTTGGCAGGCTTCACAAACCGTCGAGAAAAATCCCTAAATTATTAATAAAATGTAATAAATAAGAAAACACTACTTAATTCGAATTCACTGTACGATTATTTTTTATATTAGGCGTAGCAATAGACTGGTCGGGACAAAACATCTACTGGACGGATACTGCGACGCAACGTATCGAGGTGGCTCGACTTGACGGCTCGAGCAGACGAGCACTAGTGTGGCAGGGACTCAAGAAACCCAAGAGCATTGTTCTTGACCCCAAGAAAGGGTAAGTTGTGTTAGTTAAACAAATCGCAGATTTTTAACTTTAACACATTACAATAAGGTTTATATTCAATTGGGAAAATTTGACAGTTTTGGATAGCTTGCTGGCGTCTTGTACACTAAATGTTCACAAATAGGAATCGAGTTATATGGAGCATCGGCCTTACGTTGGGCATATCGTTTTGATCACTCTCGAGCGAGAATTACCTAATTATGGCTCTTATTAATCACATTACGTATGTCAGGTCCACTGCCAGCGATACTGACTTGACCATTTTATTCCAGCTACATGTACTGGTCGGAACTAGGTTCAAAGACCATAAAACGTGCGGGAATGGATGGCTCAGCACCGACCATTATATTCGAACAAGTGGGCAAAGTTCACTCCATAGCCGTAGACTACGAAAAACGAGCTATATACTGGGCTGCGTTAGACCCACCCGCTATCGAGTTCGCGTATCTAAATGGAACTGGAAGAAAGATTTTGGTCAATAATGTGTCAATGCCTTACACACTAGCGCTATATAATGATAGAATATTCTGGGGTGACTGGAATACTGGTAAGTCATTCTTATTTCAATCTTTCTAATTTCAGTAGGGGACGAGACGATCGATTCTCGATACGAAAAAAAAATATATGTCCACAAGTAGTTGTAACGATTCTGGAATATACATTTGATATTATTTTATTAGAAATATGTTTTTTTGCAAATTTGCAATATTAAGTTGAAACACTAGCTGACCTCGGCAAACGTTTAGCCATATAAATTATTTCTAGCCACCCTTATCATCTATGAGTATAAAAAATAGCCTACGACCTATACTCAGACCTACCAAAAAAACGATAAAAATCGGCCATTCATTATCGGAGGAGTTCGATAACAACAATTGTGATACGAGATTTTTATATTTTAAATGAACTATAAAGTATGAATGTTAAGGTTGAAATAAGTTGCCTGTGAACACTGGATCTCTTTATAAGGCCATTATTATCTACAGGCGTTGTAGAATCTGCATCTAAAACTGATGGCGACTCACGTAAGGTGATCCACTCCGGAGTGGAATACATATCGGAGCTGAAAGTGTTCGGTCGCGGGTGGCGCGGGGGAGGCAACCAGTGCGCGGCCGACAACGGCGGCTGTGCGCACCTGTGCCTGCCCACCGCCGCCGACTACCGGTGCGCCTGCCCCGCGCATTACAAGCTCAACCGCGACAACCTCACCTGTGCAGGTATGGAATACTAGCAACCAGCTACCCGCTGCGCCTGCGCACCACTATGTTCAATGATAACCTTTCTAGATGATTATTATTATTATACTAGTTACGAATCCCGAAGGGCTTTTTGAGCTAAAAGCTTATATCTTTCTCCAAGGTCTAATCTATCTGTGTGTGTCTAAATTTCATCAAAACTGCTTCGGCTCACTTCACTTCAGTTCTGCTTCGTCTAAACCATTAAAAACAGAGTTACTTTCGTGAAAGACAGAGTTACTTTCGTGAAAGACAGAGTTACTTTCGTGAAAGACAGAGTTACTTACGAATTTATATTATTAGTAGGGTTTCCACCAATAGGAATCCCTATTTCTACTGAAATCTGGGAATAGCCCGAACAAACAAACTTGGCGCGGCGGAGGCGGGAACTTTATAATATGTAGTGATAGTGGTGAAGATGATAAACAGGTAAACGGGCCGCCTGATGGTAAACGGCAACCGCAACCTATAGACGCCCGCAACACCAATAATATCACTAGCAATTTGTCATCTTGAGACCTCAGTTGTTTATAATCGTATGCATAGTAATTTCACTGGCAATACTTCAAAAAAATGAAATCATCGAAAAGATTCATGTATGACCTTTTTGCAGAACCTGAGGAGTTCCTGATATTCGCCCAAAAGAATGCAATAGGACGAATAGTAGTCGCGAACGGCGAATGCAACGACGCTTACTTACCTCTGACCGGGCTGAAGAACGTTAAGGCCATCGAATATGATCCTGTTAACAAGTGAGTTTGTATTCTGTAACACTTTGCCATTTTGTACGTACAGCTGATCGTACTGATCTTAGGAGTTCCAGTGTCCGCTGATAAAATCAAATCATTTTTTATTTCCAGTCTAAATAAATGTGGCTGAATACTAATTTTACAAAATGACCTCCGCAACCGAATTTGAAAAGGAATATTTGAATGTATGGCACAACCAAACAAAAATGTCCATATCAATAAAGTTGGGTTAATTTGTACTGAATTTACGTATTCCAATTAATTACCCGATATTTGTTTTCATAGGCATCTTTACTGGATGGACGAAGACTCCCATTCAATCCGTCGTGTCCCTGTCTCTTACTCGGTGACGTCAGCGATCACAGACTCCACCACAGTTGTATCTGGCCTCAGCCGACCGTTCCATATGGTACTGGACATACTAGGGCGAGCTCTATACTGGACCTGCGCCGACACGGACTCTATCAATGCTACATCTATCGACAACAACTCCTCATCAGGGGTCATACTTAGAGGAGACAATATGATGCCACGCCATTTGGCTTTCCATCAAACTAAAAGGTAAGTTAACATAAGAAAATAATGAATAAAATTATTTTAACTTTTATCGACTTTATTAATGCACTTCTAAGGAAGAAATTAGATTTTATGCACTAGGTCAGCGCAAACTGTAGCGAAGTCCTCTCATTCTGTGAGGAGATTTGTGGTTAGCAATAGGAGAATAAATGGGTTAATGACGAGTTGTTTGTAGGTTTTTGATATGGACCGACGCCGGACTGGGCGTGATAATGCGCGCCAACGTGGACGGCACGGCGCGAGTGGAGCTGGCCCGCGCCGCCAACGCCACCGCGCTCACTGTGGACCACGCCACCGGCACCGTCTACTGGGCGCTCAACCGACAGATACACGCCGTCGACCTGGACGCCTCCAACAAGTTTGTTGATTTTGTATTGCCAACTATGAGCGATTGCGACAGACTGAATCACCCTTAATAGCAAAATGAATCGGAATTCTTTTTTTTACATTTTAGACAGTCCCCAAAACGATCGCCCTTCATCAGTGTTCACAATAACGCCAAGGCAGACAACGTTAAAACTTTTGATATGTTATGGTATTACTAATTATAAGAGTAATTTAGATCAAAAAGCAAATTTTTATTGAATTATTCTGAGTGGAGCGTTTAGTGTAGCTTCGCGACACAGATATTAAAATTTTTGTTCGTTCTACTAGACTGTTTAAATCTAATACGAGAGTGCACTTCAGTTCGTTTCGTGCAAACTCGGCTCATCTTTGGTCGATTTCTGATCCTTGTCGTTCTAGTTCGAGTCAAGGGATTCGAAGCGCGCAACTGAGCTCCTCGTGAGGTATAGTCGCGTACTTCGTACAATTGCGACCAGTACTTCGTCGGAGTTGTGGAGTTACTTCTTATGTAGTTTAGTGCAGATTTTAAAATGGTGGTATGACGACATATATTGCTTTTTTTTTATTTTTATATGTATTTATGTGTTGATTTCTGACATTTACGCGAATATTATACATTGAAATAAAACTACTTTTTACCGCGTCCATGGACCACACACGGTCACGGGTAGACCCTACCCGTGACCGTGTGTGGTCCATGGATGCTGTAAAGGGTCCGAAACGTCGGGATTAATAATATTAATATACGCGATAAAATTCGTAAAAAGTAGTTTTATTTCAATGTATAATGTGTTTGTTGTTTGACAGGCGCGTGGTGTGGCAGGGCGGCTGGGCGGGTTCGCTGGCGCTGCTGGGTGGTGCGCTGTACTTCGGAGGGACCGGCGCGCTCATGAGAGTCGCGCTGCGGCGTGACGCGCCCGCCGCGCCCGTGCCACACGTGCAGCGACTAGTGGCGGCGCGCGCCGTGCAGCGGGTACGTGCCGCGGTGTGTGCGTGTGTGTGCGTGTGTGTGTGTGCGTGTGGCACTAGTAACGTGTCGTGTTGTGTCAGGTGGCGCGCGAGCACGCGTGCTGGCGTGGCGGCGCGTGCGGCGGCGAGGCGGGCGCGTGCGGCGCGGGCGGCGCGTGCGGCTGTGCTCTCCGCTGCGGCACCGCGAGGCCCTGTCACCCGCACCGGTTCCTCTGCGACGCTGCTGCGCCTGAGCCGCGCTGCATACCGCACCATTGGAAGTGAGTACTACCCATGAACAGTGCTCATTACGTAAGATAATATACTAGCAGTCATTTTGCAGTTCTCTTTTTCAACATCGATTAATTCCCACCAAAATCTTAATTTCGATAGATGTGATGGCCAGAAGGATTGTGAGAACGGCGCAGACGAGACAGAGTGCGGTGCTTGCGCGGCCGGGCTGCGCTGTGCGGACGGTGCGTGTGCTGCCGCGCTTGGCGCTTGTGACTCCGGCGCGTACTGTGAGCGTGCACCGCTGCCTGATGCTTTCCGGTAAGTATATAGTTTTTAACATACTTTAATATACAGGCACATTCGTCATTTTATAGTCTTATGAAATGACGAATGTGCCTGATTTATGATTAAGATTTTCTGTTAGCGCTGCGTGACATTATGTGACTATAATCGTCTGGTGAACAGGTGTGACGAGCGGTTGTGCCTCGCGCCTCGGCTGCTGTGTGACGGGCGACAGCACTGCGAGGACGGGAGCGACGAGGCGCCCACCACCTGCGGGTACGCTGCGCCAAAGGAGCACACGGCGGGTGCGCGCCGCTCTAGCGCCTTCGTGGTGTGCGGCGCGCTGGCGGGCGGCGCGGGCGCACTGGGCGCCGCCTGGGCCGCACTGCGCCGCGTGCGCCGCCTGCGTCGCTCGCGTGCGCCTCGCCCGCCCCGCACTCCCCTCGCGCCGCTCCCTCCCGCCGCGCGCGCGCTCTGCCCTCCCAAGCGCCGCGCGCACCCCGCTCCTGCGCCTGCGCCTGCGCCGCCCTCTTCCGACCGCTCGGGCACGCCGTGAGTTCACACTACTTTATTATTACAAACCAGTCTTTCTCAAAGTGGACGATAACGCACTCTTGTGGGCTTTCAGAGAGTGATCTGATCCATAAAGGGCCACAAAGGGCATACTAATAAACATAAATAAAAACACAATTTTAAAGAAACCAAAAAGAATTGGTTTTTCTACTTCTAATAGACTTACACAATTCTCCACTAATATGGGAAAAATTCATAAGTTGGCAATGGAGTATTGCCAACTTATGAATTTTTCCCACCCGGCGGCGAAATCTTTTAATATTGACCAATTTATTTTTCATTTCTACCTCAAAGGAAGCCGCCGCGCGCCGCCGCCCGTGCGCGCTTTGTCGCCGCCGACAGACTGTACCTAACTACCTACAGAGCGGCTTACCTAAAAAGATTAAGCGGTAGATATCAGCTGATATTGTACAGGCATAGTGAGGCCTGTACATTATCAGCTGATACCTACCTACGCGTAAGCCCACGTATTAGGTACCTAAGTAAGTGTCGCTATGCCTGTACGATATCAGCTGATACCTAAGCTTAACCTTTTTTATTAGGTAAGCATCTTTATGCGTGTACAATACCAGCTGATACCTACTTTCCTACCTAGTTAGTCCACCCTAGATTTAATTCGTATTAAATTTTGATTGGCGGCACGCGACAAAGACCGGGTGGTGCATAATAAAGAGTCAAAAGAGGTGAATTGCGCAGGAGGCGGCTTCTTTGATACTAGTGTAGGTCGAAGTTATTGAACTCTAAGTCGGGAAATCAGTATTGACATGTAAAACGCTAGGTCTTTTTTAAAATAATATTTAATTTTTTCGGGGAAAAAAAAAATCTCGTATCTAATTAACGTTTACGTGTATGTGTACGCAATACGATACCTAATAAGACCCTTAAGGATCGGACAGGGTTTTTGATACACTCTGTATAAGATCTGCTTTTAAGAAATACAACATACAGTACCTAAATTTAAAAAAAATAGGGTACTCTAGAAAAAAATCTCAGAAGTGTTCGAAATAAGTTTGAGAACCTGTGGACCTTATAGTATAATCACTTAAATTTAATAATATCAAATAATGTTATTGAATTGTTCCAGTAGGTCGGACAGCGCGTGCGGGCGGTACCCGCGGCCCACGGCCAACCCGCCGCCCAGCCCGGCCACGGCCAGCGACGGCGGCGAGGCGGCCCCGCGGCGGCGCGCCTACCGGCACTACCGCGCCATGAACCGTCCGCCGCCGCCGACGCCGGCCTCCACGGACGCCTGCGAGTCCGAGCCCGAGCCCGCCGCGCGAGCGCCGCCACCCTCTCCCGCGCCACCGCTCTACTGACCGCCATACTTATCAGAACATATAAGGTAATCACGGAAGTTTACTTGTCTAATATCATTGTTTTAAATACAACAATCAGACAACTTCGAGGAAGCTGAACTCAACCAAACATCCTGAATTGACGTCACTCGAACATGCGCAATATTACGTGCCTGAAAGATTTTTTTTTGTTGGCAACATTTATAGATTGCTAGAGAACTATTTTTTATTTTTTTTAATATGACTTCAAAAACATACAAAGAATCAACACGTGACGAAGGCAGCTCAGCAGTAGTATTCTAAAAACAATAATTTTGAGTAATAATTTGGGTAATGATTTTGTTTGGTTTTAACCCGTTGATTTCGCCGTCGGACTTGGAAAACATTATAATTTTATTCAACTAATTTTAAAAATTATTGCAAAAATGTTGAAGTGAAATTACTGTATAACTAATTATGTTCTTAGTTGTCTAGTCTAGATCCTCATTATAGTTTTTAAGGTAAATACGCAGGGATACCAAATCAAATTCTAATTTTATTGGGTTTTTCGCAAATATTAGTCTGTTACCGTTGTGTGTTGCTGACAATAGTGACCACGGCGTTATGCTTACACGTAAATCATCGTCATCATATAACATTACTAGATTGACTTATGCACTGTCCCATTGTAGTCATCTTACAACCGACAGAACGTGATTTTTCTCATCACCATGAATGATTTCTACTATGATTATTCGTGAAAAAAGTCAGCTGTTTCATAGAAGTTACTTGGAAAAAAGTAAGGAATGAGTGCTGTGTTTTTCTGCTATTTCAGGATTGGTCCCATAGTAAAGACCGTTCAGGACTATGACAGTACAGTCAGCAACGAAAGTCACTGAACATGTTGCAATCTTCAATATTTAGATTTTTAACAAGTATGAAGTTGCTGACCTGTGAAGGTTATGCGAAATAATTGCATAGATGACCATTAAATATTTCGGTTACCTTCATAGAAATAAACCTGTTGACAAGTTTCGGAGGTGTGAAGTTTTCAAAATTTAGCTGTGTTCACCGACTTTCGTTGCTGACCGTACAATCACGGCCTTTTGATTATAAGACGACTAAAGTCACAGTGTACATCAGTGGTGACGATTTTTATGTAAAATAAAATTGTAAATATATTATAGTTATTGTCGCATCCACTGTGTACTTGAAACGATACGTATATACGCTATATAGACCCAAAATTTGCAAAAAAATATAATATAATTGAATTTGTTAGGTAACGTGAGCGTATTAAAAAATGCAGCTATAGAAATCGCGCAATAAAATATGTCATATAATTATAAATAAAACATGGCAGTTTATTCCAGATCTAGATGTTGTTATATTAGTGTGAAATTACAATTACAATTTGGTGCTATTTCACTGTTCGTGCCTCAATTAAAATCTATTGTTTGTGTTATATAGTAGAATATAATGGTGAGGAGAAACATAGAGAAGCTTAAAACTTGTGATTGTGACCGTAGCAAAAATAGGAAATAATAATAATAATATTTTTGGGACATTTTACACAACACCATCTAGTCCCAAACTAAGCAGAGCTTGTACTATGGGTACTAGACAATGGATATAATACTTATATACTTCTTTTTTTGTAAATAAATACTTGTTAGAACGTTAGGATTTTAGAACGTCCGAAATGTTGAAACTGCAATTATAACAATCAAATTATAAAATATAATACTAATATATAATCTATACATAGTATAAAACGAAGTCGCTTCCATTGTCCCTCTGTACGCTGAGATCTTTAAACTACTCAACGGATTTAAAAAAGTATTTATTCAATATTGCCATACATATCGAATTGAATTTGTTGAATATGTTTATTATTTCTTAGAAATATTTTAAGCGCAACATTCAACATCTATTATGATTTAACCAGAATGTTCTGCTACGGTATTACGTATTAACTCAATGGACGCTTTTACTTACTAATAAAAAGTGATGTTTTGTTAAAATGAGCCATCAGATTATTAATTATTTTTACTAAACAATGTAGTTAATTAATTAACAAGCAACATGTGTTTCGCCTCACAATGTAAATAATTTATAGTAACAAGTTTTATAAAGTAAACTAATTATTACTTGTAAGTTACAATATCATTACATATTTCCTTTGTAAATGTAGTACTATTAAAAAGTTAACGCACCGCATTTATTAAATTGTGCAATGTTTTAATAGTGTAGTTCGACAATATGGTTATCTGGTAAGTGTAAAACTATCCTGGGGATATAAAAATACCCATGAATCCCATGACAATAGTAAACCACTTTATAAAATGTCAAAAAATAAGTATCCACTTATAATCTCGACAATTTGGTTTATTTAAAGGAAGACGAATTTTATTCTTGGCAATTAAAAAAAATTTGGGATCGAGTTTGGGTTCAATAATCTTCGAATTGGTTTACACTTTCCAAATAACTCTGTATTATAGAGTATATTTCTCAGTGACAATGCCCCATGCCTCAAACGACGCGACGCCAAGACATGTATGTGTCGGTACTGTAAATAAAATCTGCATCTGCATAACAGATGCCACTAGCTATATATATAGCTAGATAGATATATAGCTACATAACACTTTTGGTGAATACTTTATTTGTAACTTCTTGAAGCAACGTGCTTAATAATGTATACAGGGAGACATATAATCAGTTTGAAATGTTACAGTGTAAAACATGCTTTGGTATTGATAATTATCATAAAGTTCGAATTTACTTAATATTAGGAGTACAGTACTGCCCCAACGTCAACATTTTTTAATTAATCATATCATAAACAAATATTTGTATGACCTACAAGTAGTTGTTCTAGATGTGTGTGTGTGTGTGTGTGATCAATTTGTGTTTGTAAACACACCCACGATACAGGAAAAAATCCTAACGTGGAGCTATGTTAAAAAAACTTGTTTTATTCACAATATATAGATAAATATGTCAAAATATATTTATTATAGTATAAAAACAAAATAATCATATTTATTATACTGGATAATTGGTTGAAGATAAGTTACCAGGATGACTTTTATTCTAGCTACATATTTAAATAATACACTACAAACAAACTTACCGATCAGCTCATGACAGTTCATAATTCATTATATTGCTTCATTTATTTTCTCTGGTGATGTAATCTTTCACAATTTTCCCGATCCCCCAAGAACAAAGCTATTAGTTTTCAATAAAGGAATTAGACAAGAATATCTTCAATCTTCTGTCACAGAGTATCCAAATTGACCTAAGTTTAAAAAAATATTTGAATTAGGAGCGAATGTCATGTAATTATCACACATGTAAGCAGCATAATTATGCTGTCTTACTTTCTCAGCCATCTCAATCATCATGAATTATTTTGAAAAATATTTTGACATGTCCTAAATAACTCCACTAAAATTACATTTACATAATCTGCAATAACTGATGTTGGATCATTTATTATTCGATTATTATCTATGTCGCAAGTTTGAAGCAGCTTGACAGTAGTTTCGTTTAACAATGCTGATATCTATTATTTTTAACCGACTTCAAAAAAAAGGAGGTTCTCAGTTTCACCTGTATGTATTTATGTATGTTTGTCCGCGATTATTTCGCGTTTGGCTGAACCGATGTTGATGCGGTTTTCAGAAAAGTATTTGTTATATTCTGGAGAAGGTTTTGGTATACAATAAAGAAAGAAAGAAGAAAGAAATCCGCGTGGATCCGTTACTAAGCGATGTATTAGTTCAACTCCACCGATTTTTTTACAAACAATACTTGAAGTCAAACGAAACTACTGTCGACCTACTTCAGACTTCGGACATAGTGATGTTGAACAATATCTGCAATACATGAGTACGTAACGTGCAGCTACTGTCAATATGTTTAAAAACTCCTGTGTAAACCATGTTAATGAATATCTAGAGTTATATGTTGTTAAAATCTTTACTATACGCGATTTCAGACCACGCTTTACTATATTTTATAGTACATTATAAGTGAGCATACATTTTGTATGGACATGTTTACCCTTAAATAAAAAAATGTGTACAAATTGTAATAATTACATAATTACAAAAGTAATAATATTCTATGTAATTACAGAATTTAGCGTAGTCTGAAAGCAGCCTGTAATAAATGTCTATATTACTTTTAATTGTACAACAAATAAATGTAGGTGAGTTAACTACCTATTAATTTTATTATAAAAAAATATATTTGTGATTATTTGCAGTTGCCATTTTATATTTGCATTTAAATATTTCTTTTTTTTAACTTTTTTTTTTGTAAAGATAGTTTAGATCTACGAAACAAATTAAGTAGTTAATTATTATTTCGATTCTTATAAAATCTAAAACTGACTGATTGTGAGATTTTTGTAATAAACTTTTGTACCTGTTACAATGTTGTTTGTTTTTCTTTTGATATTAAATAAATTCTAACCTGTCTGTTTGTCAGGCCGACTAGAATTTTGAAAGTTGCGTATACCCTGGCGAATCTCATATTGCTCCCCTAGCGACCGCAATAATTGGACAATTTTACACAGAACCATCTAGTCTCAAAAATAAGCAGAGCTTTTACTATGGGTACATGGTAATACTTAATTACTTTTTTTGTGAATACACACTTATAATACATAAGAAACACCCAGACAAACAAAAACACTTATGTTCATCACAAAAATGTTTTTGTGGGAATCGAATACACGACCTCAAAATCAGCAGTCCGACACTCGAACCACTAGACCACAGACGTTGTGGTACACAGTGTCATGGTATTCCACACACAACATTTTTTCGTGACTTTTTGTGGTTCGGGTAGTGACTCCTATTTACTTGTTGATTAAACATTAATTGTAATTGGTGTAGTTTATTAGTTCCATTCTTCTTCTTCTTCAATTTAAGAGCTTAGCTCTTGTCGGTGGAGCAATCGCCACTGTTCTCTATCTTCATTTTTCCGTTTTACCTCTTGATACGACACGAACTAGTTTAGGAATTTAATAAAACACTTATTTTTACTTTTCTATATTTAATCTACCTTGTTTTTAACTGCCACATTACCCTAAGGGTCGCCCTCGACTCGGCTGCTATACTTGAAGGTCTTGCTTCCAATTTCCAGATCGAACAGTGTTACTGGTTTTTTCTATGAAATTCTCGTAGCAGCTCGGGGTTTGGATTTGTACCCGGCTAATGACAATAGGCTTGCCCCTTATTACATTGGGACCTAAACAATAACAGCGAACTTTGTGTGTACTTTAGTACCTACCTCTGCATATATATGCATTTTTAAAAGGCAACATTGCGACATTTTTACCGCGCTGTGAAAAATGTTTATTATTACAAATCTTACTGAAAATATAGAGTACCTACTTAGGTGTGTTATAGGTCTATTTGCCAACCTGAAATTAAAAAAGATATCCACATTCCTACAGGTGATTTTGGAAATTTAACTTATATAAGGTACATTGTTATTTGACACAGCATGCTTATCTATTATTATTCTGGAAAATGCATGTCATTTATCATCACCAGATGGCCTGAATGCGTTAATCATCAACAAATCATTATCGCTAGGGGCGTCTCGCAATACGCCCCTCTTGATAATCTATTATATCAAAATTAAAAATGTTTGTCGAAGCACCAGTACTCAAACCAGTCTGTAAACAAAAGTGAACGTGAACACATGGGCCATGTCCGGGACGTTCGTTAAGTGGCTCTTCTTATTAGCCGTTCTTTGTTTTGTTTATCTTGATTGCGAAATCTACGAGGACCGCCCGAAAATTAAAACTTCGGATGGTGATTTAATTCTAGAACCGGCAAAAGACAAAAATATATATCTACGCACTAATGGACCGAAATCAAGCATCTTTATTGGAGATGTTCATATACTTGAATCAGACACCTCGAATGAAAAAACCCAATACCTACCGTCTGTGAACGAAAATGTCGACAAGAATATAAAAAGTATAACACAAAGACTTGAGAGATTAGAGAGCAAGGACTCAAGTTCGGTTCCAAATGACTTGCTTTTCAATATATCGATGCTATGGAGAAGAGTCAACAATATTCATAGGAAAGTACTAAATCTCCAAACTCAGCTGAACAACAGAGGAATAGACGAATGTCAATCTCAGCCATGCGAGCATGGTGGAACATGTCTCAACTTAGTGAATGGTTATCATTGTCTGTGTCCACCAAATTGGGAAGGCAGAGATTGTGACGTTGATGTAAATGAATGTCGAAATTTTGCTGGAACTGATCTGGGCTGTCAAAATGGAGCCACCTGCATCAACAGACCGGGATCTTATGAGTGTTTGTGCAAATCTGGTTGGTTCGGATTACATTGCACGAGGAAGGCAAAGGATTGTTCCGGAGGTGATTTTGAAATGTGCGGCCATGGAACCTGTGTAGAGGTTACTTCAGGAGAAGGCATCCAATGCCTATGTCGCCAGGGATGGACTAATAACGGCACTGGTATCGCGTGCTTGACAGATATCAACGAATGCGAATCGTATCAAGGTCCCCGATGTTCTGTAAACCCCAAAGTTGATTGTATCAATCTACCCGGCTCATTCCGATGTGGACAGTGTCCTTCGGGTTATGAAGGTGATGGTTACATTTGTAACGATATCGACGAATGCACCACTATTCCGAACGGAGGCTGCAGTCCTATGGTAACATGTCATAATACTATTGGGTCTCGGATATGTGGTTCATGTCCACCCGGTTATCAAGGAGATGGAGTAACGTGTTCCTGGAGAGGTACGTGCAGTATCGGCCACGGAGGATGTCACCCGTCCGCGCAGTGCATAGAAAGCCCGTCACCAACTGGACAATCAGCACAATGTATATGTCCGGATGGAATGGATGGCGATGGAATTGGAATCAGTGGCTGCTATGTTCCCACCGTCAGTAGTAACTACACTGACGGTTGTCTATCTAATCCTTGTGGCAGCCACGGTCGATGTCATCCTCTTCGGACTGGTTACACTTGTATCTGTTACAAGGGCTACGGCGGGGCTCACTGTGACGCACCCGTCGACGTCTGCGCGGTGAATCCTTGCCACAATGGCGGAATCTGTAGACCGGACGACACCATGATTGGAGGCTTCCGTTGTGAATGTGCAGCACAATACTCAGGCGCCTTATGTCAGGTAAGGTCTAAATCTTGTGGTGGTGTTTTAGACAATGAAGAGGGAAGTATTGCTTATCCTTTGACTAACACAACGTATAGTCATAATTCTCAATGCGCATGGGTAATACACACAGCTCCCGATAAAGTTATAAATGTCACATTCAGTAAGTTTAATTTAGAAGCGAGTCCTGAGTGTTTGTACGATTTCTTACAAATTCATGACGGTCGAAAATCTTCTAGTCAACTTATAGGTCGATTTTGTGGAAATAATTTTCCAAAAGGTGGTAATATTGTATCAAGTCACAATAACTTGTATTTTTGGTTCCATTCAGACAGAACAGTAGCTAAAGACGGCTTTGCACTACACTGGACGAGCATAAATCCAGTATGTGGAGGTGAAGTTGATGCCACCACGCACGGTCATATAAGCTCACCAGGCTCTCCCGGTCCGTACCCCCCTAATCGCGATTGCTATTGGCACTTAACTACCACGCTAGGTAGGAGGATCAACTTACATTTCTTTGCTCTCGATATAGAATCTCATACGAACTGTAGTTTCGACTATTTAACAATTTATGACGGTGAACATATGACAGATCCGCTAATCAGTAGGTATTGCAATTCAACACAACCCGCACCGGTGCAGTCAGCTAGCTCCGATATGTTAATACATTTTCATTCAGACGCATATGGTTCGGGTCATGGATTTCAAATAGCATACGCGCCTGTCGAAGGCTTTCCAGGCTGTGGGGGTTACTACACATCAGACAGAGGGGAAATTGTATCTCCTACTTATAACGGCTTGTACTTAAACAATTTACTTTGCGAGTATAAAATAAAAACTAGCTTAGATACTAAAATAAAAATTGAATTTAAATTATTTAAGCTCGAACGTTCGTTTAGGTGTAGATATGACTATTTAAAGATTTATGACGGGTCGTCATCAAATTCACGACTCGTCGGAAAGTTCTGTGGAACAGTTTACCCAAAATCATATACATCATCATCTAATACACTTTATTTTAAATTTAGAACAGATAGGAGTCTACCCGCAGACGGATTTAAAATAATGTACGAAGCCTTATGTGAGAAAACTATAGAAGGTGATAGTGGGATAATAAAATCACCCGGTTATCCATTTAGCTACCCGGAGAATAAAGTGTGTGTATATATTATTAAGACCACTCCCGGTAAAGCAATCCAATTGACATTCCAAGATTTTGATATCGAAGACAGCAGATACTACCATTGCCGATATGATAACGTTGAAGTTAGAGACGGCCCCGACAAGAACTCCACTTTACTAGGCAAATACTGCGGTGGTGCAGCACACACACCACCTGTACAAACATCCACACTTAATTATATGTACATAAGATTTAGATCAGATATGAGTCTTTCGGGCACAGGATTCTATGCTAACTACACCACAATCGACACAGAATGCGGTGGTATACATAGAGATACGACTGGATTGATCAATTATCCATCTGGTGACGCCACAACATACAAAAATGATCAGTCGTGCAGGTGGATGCTGATTGCTTCTGAAGGTATGCACATTAAGTTGACATGGAATCGGTTTGATATTGAGGATATGCCTAATTGTATTGGCGATTATTTAGAGCTATTAGAAATAGATGAAAATAATGAAAAAACGAGGATTGGAAAGTTTTGTGGCTCTCACGCGCCACCCGCCTTGACGATATCCACCAACCGACTCTTGATTATATTTAAATCTGATAGTAGTATTCGTTCTTCTGGCTTTTCTTTATCTTATACATTTTTAGATGAAAAATCTCATTGTGGCGGTTCATATATGAAAACTCATGGTTTCATATATTCCCCAGGCTGGCCTGGCTCGTACGGACCCAATCGCGATTGTACATGGATTATCTCGGTGCCGGTTGGCCAGCAAATAGTGCTCAATATTTCACGATTCAATTTAGAACGACCTATAAGAAACAAATGTAACCTCGGTGACTACTTAGAAATACGGAATGGTGGCAATGAAAATTCACCGTTGATTGGTCAATATTGTGGAACGTTTCAATCAAAACGAATTGTGTCGTTGTCTAACGCTCTGCACTTACATTTTCATTCTGACTTTTATTTAACAGGGACGGGTTTCAAAATTGAATGGGATGGCACAATCACAGGATGCGGAGGTACACTCACGAGCCCCTCTGGGTCTATATCATCTCCAAACTATCCAAACAATTACAATGATAACGCTGAATGTTTTTATAGAATAGTTACGAGCGCTGGTTCACGAATTCAAATAACATTCACAGCATTAGATCTTGAACGAACTCTCAAGTGTAGGGATGATTATGTTGAAATATATGACGGCCGAGACACCAGTGCAAACATGTTAGGTAGACATTGTTACATGTCACCACAACTGACCGGTATTGTGACATCAACTAATTATGTGTTCATTAAATTCAGATCTGATATTTACCAGGGCGGTAAAGGTTTTATGATTACTTATAATACAATATGTAATAATAATATAACTGGGAGGTACGGAGTAATTGAGAGTCCAGGATATCCCGGTAATTATCCGTTGAACCTTAAATGTTTATGGAACATCCAGGTGCCCAAAGGAAATAAAATAAACGTTACGTTTGCCCACTTTGACATTTATAAGACCCACCGAATGTATCGAAATTGGATGAGAGCTCATAATAATATACTCCGTGATGAATGTCACTTAGATTATTTACAAACGAAAGAGTTTTCAGATTCAAATTATTCTAGTAAATATTGTGGAAGCTCATCCCCGCTCGCAATTAGTACGAAGAGTAATTCTTTGCAAATCAAGTTTTCGTCAGGTGTTTATATGCCCCGTACCGGTTTCCGCTTAGAATGGATAAGCTACGGGTGTGGAGGACACATTCAGAAGAATATGGGTACCGTATTTATTGATAAGAGTACAACTAATGTCCAGGAAATAGAATGTGAGTGGCTGATTGAAACTCAAATTGGGAAAAGTATCACAATAACGTTCACTGAAGTTTACATGACAGATTCTCCTAATTGTACTATTGATGCTATTGAAATATACAATGGTCAAAATACAATGGCTCCACTTCTAACGTCAATTTGTCATCGCAGCTATGTGTCCGTGCAGTCTGATGGTAATTTCATGTTAGTACGTTTCGTGAAACGGTCTAGTCTCAGGGATATTCATTTCTCCTCACAATTTCGTTCTTCGAAAAAAAAATGTGGTGGTTCTATAACATCCAGATCTGGGCTTATACAATCTAAAAACTATCCGAAAAATTACGACAATAAATTAGATTGTATTTGGTATATTCAGGTCCCTGCATTCCATCGTATTGAACTGAATATTATTGATCTTGATCTGTATTCATTTTACGACGTAAATGAGCGAACTTGCGGTGATTGTTTACAAATTTATGATACCAATAACTTTACGCCCTCCTTGAATTACACATACCGTATTTGCCCCGATTCAAATATAACACAAATTATTAGCAAATATAATAGCATAGTTATACAGTTTAAAACAGATGAGTATGGAACTGCTAAAGGTTTTAAAGCCAACTTTACCGTGACTTGTGGTGCTGTTATACAAGCGTCACATGAGGGTATCATAAAAAGTGAAAACTTTGTCTATCATCTGAACAAAAGTTGTATTTGGACTATCCTTGCGAATTCACCTGATCAGAAGATATATTTAACACTGACACTCATGTCATTGCCAAAAGATAGTAATGTCATTACAAACCGAAACTGCCCATCTTCTTTCCTCCGTGTTCTGGATGGAGATGATGTAAATGCCCCATTGATCGGTGAATATTGTGGCCGCAAAGTACCACCTATGATAGTCAGTCACGGTGGCGCCCTGACGGTCGAGTTCGGCAGCTACACTGGTAGAATAGCTGGAATGTTTTCAGCTCACTATTCACCTTTGAGTAACGCTTGTGGAGGTGTATTAACTTCAGAAGAAGGAACTATTGCGTCTCCTAACTATCCCGGTCCGTATCCCGTAAACTCTGATTGTGAATGGTTACTAAAATCATCCCCTGGTAATACTGCATACGTCCTATTTGAGAAATTTAATTTAGAATTATCCGAAGGTTGTAATGAAGACTACGTAGAGGTTCGTGAAAGTGACGGCGCGGGTCGCCTGCTAGGCGTATATTGCGGCGGTGAAACGCCAAGGAATCATAGCACAGCATCTCAAATATATATTAAGTTCCATAGTAATTCTAAAACGAGTGGACTGGGTTTTCTCTTACATTATGGATATCAACGTGAAAACGATATTCAAGGGTTGGATAGCGGTGAGATATCTTCACCGCTGTATCCCACTCGATATTTAGGTTCTGGTGAATATACTTGGCGCGTGTTAACCTCCGGCACAGAAACTTTATTTTTAACAACTGACGTGTTGGAAATTTATTCAAAGAGTGAAGCAAACTATAATAAATTAACTATTTATGACGGGTATGATTCTACTGCTCCAGTTTTAGAGGAACTGTACGGAGTACTTGTTTACCCAAAAAGTATTCGAACATCCTCTAATGTAGTCTACATTGCACTAACTTTGGATGATTCAAATATAGGTTCCACGTTTCATATAAAATGGACAAAACCTTCTGCGTATCCGGAATCAGAAACTAATGATCGTATTAACTGCGGTGCTAATCAGACTGAAATAGTTCTACCGGGACGTACGACTACTTTTAAGTCACCGAATTACCCAAATGATTACACAGATAATTTAAATTGTGAATGGGTGTACAAAGCACAAATGGGAAGTCACTTAAGTTTACATTTCTCAGACTTCGATATTGAAGAAACTCATGCTTGTTTTGCAGATACAGTTTCAGTTTATTCCTCTGACTCTCTGGAAAATTGGAAGCCTGTCAATGACAATATATGTACATCAGAGTCTGCGAGTGTTGGCTTTAACTCCTCAACTTACATGAAAATAAAGTTCAAGACGGATTCATCTATTACTAGGAAAGGATTTCTTGGTCAAGTCACTTCTAAGTGCGGTGGTTTTATGACTGGTTTGTCCGGAGAAGTCAGTCCGACTTGGAGGGAGGTACAGCCGGAATATCGATACATGTCTAAAATTAAATGCGACTGGACAGTCAAAGTGCGTCCTGGCAGGACTATTAAATTAGATTTCAATCATTTTAATATAACAAATAAGAATGATGATTGTACAACTTATGTAGTTTTACGTAACGGTGATTCGGTAGAGGCACCCCTACTAGCCAGTGGAAAATATTGCGGTTATGAACACGAAAATAAAGCAGATATAATTACTTCCGGTAATGCTTTGTTTGTGAGTTACATAAAAGGGTCATATATGTATCAAACTTTTAAAATTCATTACGAGGAGAAAAATTATGAATGTGGCTTAACTTCAACACTGACGTCTGAGCATAATTGGGAAATAATTAAGTCTCCAAATTATCCATCAGTACCAGTTCCTTATTCAGAATGCGAATGGGTATTTACTGGTCCACCTGGTGAAATTCTAAGAATAGATTTTATTGATAGATTTGATCTAGATGACATCGACGATTGTGGGACTGAAGTCGTCGAAATCCGAGACGGTTCTTCGAAATTATCACCACTAAAAGGACGTTACTGCAGTGAGAGACCTGGAACAATTAAGAGCGGTAGTAACACAATGTATATAAGATATGTAACACAACTAGCAGAACCGCGAAATGGATTTAAAGCCAATGTATCTATTGAGACGTGTGGTGGAACTATTATTACCAATGCTGGCGAAGTGATGTCGCCAGGATACCCACACATGCAAGTACTCCCTTACGGCACAGTTTGTGAGTGGCACATCATAGGACCACCACGATATGTGTTCTTAATTAAGCCTGAAGATATTGAGTTACCTCAATCTGAGTCAGAATGTGCAACAAAAATTACAATTGAAGAAGTTGTACCCGCCAATAACACTATAACCTTACTGAAAACGTTATGTAGTGGTGTTAATGATGAATCAACAATTGAAACTTCAAGTAATCAATTTCGTATTAAACTATATATAGGTAAACCGGATACCTGGGAACAGATGTCTTCTAATAGAGGATTTAGAATCAGCTTTAATTCTTCGCGGCCTATGTGTGGTGGTGTAATAGAGGCTGGTGAAGGTTTCTTGACTTCTCCAAGTTACCCTCAAGAAACCACATTAAGATATTGCCAATGGCTAATTAAAGTACCAGACAAATCACGAAAAGTTCGTCTAGAGCTAATAGACATGGACGCACAAAAGCATAGGATAGGCATTTTTAATGATGTAACCTTTCATACCATAATACAAACAATACCCAGCGACGACTATATTCCTGGAACTACAGTCTTTGAATCCTCTGGAAACAAATTGGCGCTGTATGTATGGCTGAATCGTACAGCCAATTCGCACCGTTTTAAAGCTAAGTTTAGCTCTGATGAAGAAGCATTATGCGGCGGTAATTTATCTGGCATGAGCCAGGAGCTTGTTTCACCGGACCTAAACCGTTCATATACTTGTGAATGGCACTATAACAAGCAAATAAATAACGATAATAATCTCATTACAAATCTCACTTATAACTCTATATTTTTAACTGCCAAGGCCAATTCATCGGTAACTAGAACAAGGTGTCGATTCTTTGACCCTCAAGTGACTATTAAAACTACCAATACCTTCAGATTTTCGCGTGAAATTTGCGGTAACACTGAAGTATCATTAAGAATACCATCACAAGTATTTGATATAATTGCAACAAAAAGCAAATTTGCTTCATTATACTTCCATTTAGATTGGAAAGCTCAACCATGTGGTGGAGTTATTCAGGTAGGGGAAAATCCTGTTAATATTTTGAACTTGCCTGATTTTTATAATGATACTTTAGATTGCGCTTGGATTCTCAGTGTTCCAAACAATAATAAGATCGAAATGAAAATGGAAGGGACCTTCTTGTTGGATTGTAATGATGAATTTTTAAAAATAAGTTCTAGTTTGAGGCAAACCGCTCCAGACATAGGAGATTATTGTAAAGATAAACTATTAGATGGCCCCCTACTTACACATTTTAGTCAAATGTACATTCAGTATCATGCAAACGTGAAAAATAATACTAACATTAAGCTTATGACAAGATCTGTGACTAACCAATGTGGTGGAATCCTTAGTTCCTATCAAAATACATTTACATCACCAAATTATCCTAAAAATTATTCACCTAACCAAGAGTGCACCTGGGAGATACAAGCTGACGTAGGTTTTAGGGTATCTCTTAAATTTGTGGATAGGTTTGTAATTGAAGATCGAATTAATTGCACTAAAGATGCCGTTATTATTTATGACTGGCAGCACGATGATTACATCGAGATAGCTAGAGTATGTGGACGAGAAGCACCACCTCCATACAACTCCACTTACAATCGTATGAAAGTTGTCTTACGTACCGATGCGGAAACAAATCTCGATGGATTCAAAGCTGAATGGATTCCCATTTGCGGAGGTAATTATATAGCTACGGAGAAAGAACAAATATTATTCAGTCCAGGTTTCCCATATAGTTACCATCCTAGTATGAGTTGCTCTTACGAAATATCTGCCCCAAATAAAAAAATTATACTTAAGTTCCTTGACTTTGAGCTAGAAGGTTCTGCCCCAGAATGTTCGTCTGATAATCTGACACTGAGTGCCCAATCCGATTATAATTATATATATCAAGTTTATTGTGGAAGCGAAATACCACCTATTACAACTCAACCTGAAAAAATATCTTTGTTATTTAAATCTGATAGATATATTCAAAGAAAGGGTTTTAGAATTGCTTATTCTGTATTTAATTGTGGAGGTAGAGTAAACCAAAGCACTGTACTATCACCATCTATTACGGAAAACTACGACACAAATCTAAATTGCACGTGGTTTATTGAAGCACCACCAAATAAGATAGTTGTACTTAAATTCCTTTACATTGATTTAGAAAGCATTAGTGATTGTTATAATGATTTTGTAGCTGTATATGACGGTCTGAAAATAGATCCAGATAAACGTTTGGCTTTACTATGTGGACACATTAATTCAACAACAGTACTTAGAAGCAAAGAAACCACCGCGTTGCTACAGTTCGTATCAGATTCTAGTGTGAGCTTTACAGGTTTCAAAGTTCAAGTTTACTTTAGTTATTCCGAAGCAGCTCAGTGTGGTGGAATTATCAATTTAACGACCGTTACTTCGCATACTTTTAAATCTCCTCTCATGGGTCACGCTGTTTATGAAAATTTCTTGGACTGTTACTGGCCAATTATTTCACCACCTGACACAGTAATTAAAATAGAATTCACTTCGTTCCACGTCTCTCCGTGTCAAAATATCAACCAAACTGCTATAGGATATAGTAAATGCGATTGTGACTTAGTTGAAATAAAAGATGGTTTCAATCCTGATAGCCTAGTAATAGGCACTTATTGCGGTCATAGTTTTCCTCCGCAGTTAACTTCCTCCGCAAATATAATGAGTGTTAGACTGTCTACGGACGGCGAGTTAGGAAGTCAGGGCTTTGAAGCTAAATTGACAGTAATACCGGCACAATGTGGCCATTCAGTCATATCGGTAAGCTTCACACCGCAAAGATTAAAATCTCCTGGTTTTGATTTAGGATCCATTCCTCGAGGTCTGCATTGTGTTTATCACTTGGATGCCAGTAATGATCCCTTTAATTTACTTCGTATCACGTTAGTTAATTTAGACTTACGCCCCCCTGTTGTTGAAGGGACGGTCGGTAACCGATGTAATACAGATAAAGTAATTATAGCTAATAATCCACCCCAGTCTAATAAGACGGTCGGAAAAGATTTTATCTTGAACAAAGACACAGACGAGTTTAGTTTCAGTCGTTCTTCCTTTTACGAGAGCTCTTTACACTTCCCCGATCACTTCGAGATATGCGGACATAAGGAATCAATGGACATTTATGTCTACGGAACTACGTCTATAAACTTAATTACATCTTCAGAAACTGATTCTAAAGTTTATAAAGGTTTAGAAATAGAAGCAGTTTTTGCAGGATTTTGCGGTCGCAATTATTCAGAGCGTTACGGCCGAATACAATCAGCATACGGAAGTTCTTCAGATTCTCTTCCCACTAAAGAATGCTACACTCTGATCAGTGCTCCAGAAAACTATACGATATCTGCGTATTTCTTACATGCTATCCCGGATTACTGGAACGAGAACTGTTATCTTGACATCTTCGACGGCAATACCACTAGTGCGGCAAAACTAATCAGAATACATACAGAATATGAAAACAATTACCCTGTGTTCTCGACTGGTAGATATATGTTGTTGAACAATCATCCAAATAATGGTGATCGTGTAACGTTTGATTTGAATTATGTCGTAACTAATAAAGGTCGTGGATGCGGTGGAAAATTACAAAGCGTTGTAGGAAAAATTACCAGTCCCCTATACCCTAATACTTACAGACAGAAGTCGACTTGCGAGTGGGAGCTCGAGACCCTCGTGGGGACACGTCTGCTACTGCGTTTCTCTGTTTTCGACTTAGGAATAACTTGCGACCAGAATTATGTCCAACTGGTTGACCGTACAGGCACGACGTTGAGGACGTTCTGTGAAGAGATGCCAGCTGACTACACGAGCGATGACAACTTTGTGAAGGTAGTGTTTGTTACTACCATGAATAATGGGGGCACGGGTTGGGTAGCCGAGTTTATAGGCATTACGTAGGTAAAGTTTGTAGTCTGCTACATTACACTTGAATGGAGCACAAAAAGATTAGGTACGTAAGTTAGATATTAATAAATGTATAGTTGTTAGATTATAGTAATGTACATGTACATAAGTATAGCCAGTGATTTTAACAAATTTTGTGAGACATAACTTATGTTAACGAGTAACTTACGTTCTGGTTTTCGTAAGAACATTTCCTCTTCTAAATATTAGATTACCATTATTTCGGCAGTACCCACCAGTTTACTATATACTGATAAGTTGAGGTGAACGAACTGTTAAACAAAATACAAAATGTTTGGAAAACCTGTACGTAGGTACCTACTACATACAAAGAATACAATGTGTGTATAAATATATAGGTATATATTTATTTTTATGAATCGTGGTCTGTTATTATCATGTTTACAATTTTCCAGTGCATCTACTGTTTTTATCGTCTCTACGGGCTTAGACAAGTTGCAATCTGACAATCAAATCGACGAACGAATACAAACAAAAAGTATGGAAATGACATAAGCTTTCGACAAATCGGGCGATCATAGATGTCATTCCCATACATTTTGTTTCTATTCGTTCATCGATTCGATTGTCAGATTGCAACTTGTCTACAGGCATGTTACATATATTTTGGACATTGGAACTGCTGACATAGATCACCTCATTTCACACGGACATTGCGACATCAACCGACACGAGGCGCCGAGTCAGCACAACGTGCGATTAACGTCATCGTTCATATTTCTGTACCCGATTCCCACACTCATTGTTCTAACATCGAACAGTAGGCACTAACTTTAGAATTAGGAATTAATTGTAATTAGATTAATTTCTCAATATAGTTTTATTATAAATAATTTTGGTTTTTTTCGATCCTCCGGCGGTAGCCTACGTAATTGGCGCAGTCGGTAGGATACTCGAGATAGATCGATTCGTGTCGCGTGAAGATTTCCCCTAAAATCGGACCGAAGTCCCGCGTGGCTGACCGATTTCGAGTATCGAGAATCTACGAGTGCTACGAGCAGGAGGTGTATCCAGCCATTGATACGCGTAAAGGACCAAAATGTATATGTGAGTACCTTAGAATCGCTCTATGGTTGCTTTCCCTTATTTCCTTAAGTTTTCCTATTAAGTACCCAAAATTTTCCATCCAAGGAAATCCAGTACCCCTAGGTTAGATAGCGTTAGTAGTAGAAATAGTTTGCAAGACGCAAATAGAAATTTAAATTCTAGTTCTTTAAAAATGTCGGAAGTAGAAGTAGTGTACAAAGCCCTTCGTTTAGTTCCCGAATTTGACGGAAACCCGAATGTCCTAACACGTTTTATAAAGTTATGCGATCAGCTAGTTAAAGAATATATCAGTAGAGAGCCGGGACATGAATTACGCAACCTTGCACTTTTAAACGGCATACTAAATAAAGTTACAGGACCCGCAGCTCGCTTAATTAATTCTAATGGAATACCAGAAAATTGGGAAGGTATTAAAAATGCTCTTATTAATAGTTTTGCTGACCAGCGCGATGAAACCTCTTTATACAATGATTTAGCTCTTTTAACTCAAGGATCATCATCACCCCAAGAATTTTATGAAAAATGCCAAAGCCTTTTTAGTACAATAATGACATATATTAGTTTACACGAGACCTTGGAAAGTACAATTGAGTCCAAACGTACTTTATATAAAAAGTTAACACTTCAGTCATTTCTACGCGGACTAAAAGAACCATTAGGGTCGCGCATAAGGTGTATGCGTCCGGAGAGTATAGAGAAAGCACTTGAATTTGTTCACGAGGAAGTTAATACTTTATACTTACAACAACGTAACGAAAATTTTACAGATAAGAAAAATTATGTCCCCTATCCACAAAATAGCCATTCCTATAAATTCCCATCCATGCAGGTAAGTCACTCCCGCATGCCCATGTTAAATACGCCAGGTCCGTCACGTCAGTTTGTACAACAGTTACCTCAAAGAGTCCCTATTTGGAGACCTTCACCAAACCCTCAATATAAAGGCCCTAGCCGTACCCAGCAAGTATTTGGCTCACCTTTGCCTAATTATAGACCTAACAGTAATGTATTTAAATTACCACAGCGAGATCCACAGTCTAATGCGAATAACACCGTAAAGCCGATGAGCGGAGTTAGTCACTATGTGCCCAAGGCCATGCCAATTCGTGGTCATGATTGGTCAAAATCCGGTAACCCACCACCTAATAATTATTTTAAATCTAGAGAGCTTAATTTTAATGAATTTTATGACGAACCAAATTTTGACAACCCTGAGTGTTATTACGATCCGTTCGACTCGGATTACACTGATTATCCATACGATTATTACAGCTGTGAACCGAATTACTATGAGCCTTATTCCACTACTGTTGTAGAGGAATGCCCTGAAGAAGTTTCTCCACCGTCATCTGATAAGGAAAATTTTCAGAAAAGCCCCAATTTAGAAAAGTTAAAATAGAAGTGAATTTACAGACACAGCGTCAGTTGCCGTATATTTCTATTTCAGACCCACCTCTTAAATTACTAATTGATACTGGTGCCAATACATCAATTATTTGCCCCGATGCCGTTAGAGAATACTTTTCTCACATACAGTGTACTTATGACCCTTTCGAAATTAGCAATTATCATGGTACGAGTCGTCACGAGTATTCTATTACATTGCCGTGTTTCCGAGAGTTCTGCGAAGATGATAACATAAAGCTATTCATTTATAAATTTCACAATTATTTCGACGGATTAATAGGTAATGATTTATTAGAAAAATGGGAATCAAAAATAGATTTAAAGAATAAAATATTAATAACTAAATTTGCCCAAAATCCTATTCATATGTTTAGCTCACAAAATTGTAATTACTACGAGGACATAATACCAGCTAAAACCTCCAAAATTATCAAGGTCCCTATTAATTTTCAGGACGGACAAGCTTTTATTCCGGAACAAATTATTTGTAATTGTATTATAGGTCAATGTTTAACGCAAATTAATAATAGCCGAGGTTATTTAGAAGTTATAAATCCAACCCAGAATGATTTAGTGTTCTCGATGGATCGCCCTGTGAGCGCGGAATTATTTAACGCAGAGTGCACGCGCACCGAACAGCGCATATCGCCGTCGCGGATTAGCGAAGTGCTATCACGTTTGCGGACCGATCATTTGAATCCTGAGGAACGCGCTAACTTAGAGACGTTATGTGCTAGATACGCGGATGTATTTTATATAGAGGGAGAACCCCTAACTTTCACTAACAAGGTTAAGCATTGTATTCGGACTGTCGACGAAATTCCTATTCATACTAAAAGCTATAGATATCCCTACATACACAGACAAGAGGTTCAGGAACAGATTGCAAAAATGTTACAACAAGGTATAATTCGACCTTCAGAGTCTGCCTGGAGTTCGCCTATTTGGGTGGTTCCAAAGAAAACCGACGCATCTGGAAAACAAAAGTGGCGTTTAGTTGTAGATTTCAGAAAACTCAACGAAAAAACTATAGATGATAAATATCCTATCCCTAACATTTCAGATATATTAGATAAACTTGGAAACTGTAATTATTTCACGACCTTAGACCTTGCAAGCGGATTTTACCAATGTCAAATGTTTGAAAATGATATTCCGAAGACAGCTTTCACTGTAGAGCACGGACACTTTGAGTTTTTGCGTATGCCGATGGGACTTAAGAATTCTCCATCAACTTTTCAACGAGTTATGGACAATGTACTTAAGGACCTTCAGAATCAAATCTGCGTTGTCTATCTAGACGATATCGTTGTATTCAGCGTCTCATTACAGGAACATATGATAAATCTGGAAAAAATATTTGACAGGCTTAGAGAATCAAATTTTAAAATACAGTTAGATAAGTCTGAATTTTTAAAGCTAGAAACGTCTTATTTAGGTCACATTATTAGTAAGGATGGTATAAAACCCAATCCAGATAAAATCACCGCAATTCAAAAATTCCCTCTGCCGAAAACCCCAACTGAAATTAAACGTTTCCTAGGACTATTAGGTTATTATCGTAAATTTATTCCCGATTTTGCTAAGATAACTAAACCCATGACGCATTGTCTCAAGAAAGGTTCTAAAATAAACATCAATGATCCAAATTACCTTAACTGCTTTGAAAAATGTAAAACATTATTAATTAATGATCCGATACTACAATATCCAGACTTCGAAAAAGATTTCATATTAACGACTGATGCATCGAATATCGCTATAGGTGCTATATTATCTCAAGGGACATTAGGTTCAGATAAGCCGATAGCATATGCGTCTAGGACGTTAAACACTAGCGAAATTAATTATAGCACAATAGAGAAGGAGCTTTTAGCGATAGTATGGGGAACCAAATATTTCCGCCCCTACTTATTCGGACGAAAATTTAAAATAGTTACTGACCATAAGCCCCTTCAATGGGTTATGAATTTAAAGGAACCCAATTCAAGGTTAACTCGTTGGAAATTAAAGTTAAGCGAATATAATTTCACAGTAGTCTATAAACAAGGAAAAAATAACACAAACGCAGATGCATTATCGCGAGTACAAATTAATAACGAGGAAGTTAGTTCTGTCATGGTCAACCCTTCAGAAAAAGCACCTTCTATTACTGGTTCTACTACAGTTACTGCCCATACGAGCGCAGAAAATCCTATATTAGAAATACCCCTCTCAGATGAACCGCTTAATAAATTTAGTAGACAGATTTGTTTCGTAGTAGTAGGAGACATTAAGAAACGGCCAACCGTTACTAAGCCATTCGAAACACATACCCGTACTACCATTCAGTTGTCAGAGTCGTCCCTGGAACAGGATGTAATTAGTGCAGTTAAAGAATTTGTTAACCCAAAAGTAAAGACTGGTTTAATCATTCACCCTACGCTAAGCATGTACCAAATTATACCGATTATTCAGAATGCATTTAAAAGTTCCGCTATGAATCTAGTATTAACAAAAACCGAAGTAGAAAATGTAAAAGAATACTTACGTCAGCAAGAGATCATCCAAAAATATCACGAAGGTAAAACTAACCACCGAGGTATCAATGAATGTTATCTCGCCTTATCTCACAGGTACTATTGGCCTAAAATGAAGGAACACATCGCAAAATACATAAATGAATGCAATATCTGTGGCCAAGCCAAGTACGATAGGAACCCTGTAAAACAAAAATTTTGTATAGTTCCTCCACCTACTAAACCCTTTGAAATAGTTCATGTAGACCTCTTTACAGCGCAAAGCGAAAAATATATTACAATAGTAGACGCCTTCTCTAAGTATGCTCAAGCTTACTTCTTAAGAGACGGCACAGCATTAAGTGTAGTACAAGCTTTATTACAGTTTTTCACACATCATGGCGTACCGTTAACTATTGTTACAGACCAAGGTCCAGAATTCACAAATCAAGTATTTTTAGAGTTTACAAGGCTTCATAAAATTCAACATCATAAAATCCTTGCTCATTCCCCAAACGACAATGGAATAGTAGAACGATTCCACTCAACAATCCTGGAACATTTAAGAATATTAAAATTAGAACACCGTAGCGAGTCAGTTATCAATCTCATGCCATACGCTATATTAGGGTATAATAATTCTATACATAGCTTTACGAAATGCAGGCCCATTGAATTAATAACTGGACACTTTGATCCAAGAGACCCATTAGATATTAAATTAACAGAGCATTTACTGCAACAATACATGCAGGATCACAAGAATAGATTAACTAAAGTGTATGAAATTATAAACGAGTCATCCCTCCACGAACGTACACAACTTACCGAAAATAGAAATAAAGATCGCGAATCAGAACAGGAACTCTTACCTGACCAGCAGGTCTTCGTACGCAACCCGTTAGCTAGTCGTCAGAAATTAGCACCGCGTTATACGCAGGACACTGTCCTTGCCGATTTGCCTATACATATTTATACGCGAAAGAAACGAGGCCCAGTAGCTAAGTCACGCTTAAAAAGAGCCCCTAAAAACCCTTTGTTGTTACAGGATACTTCCAATATTGCTACTACTCCAACTGACGAGCGCACAAGATGTAACGATTGATTCGTTACAAGATGGTCCAGGCCTGCTACCTTTCAAAATAGGACAAGCTAAAATCGTATCTCACTACCACTCCTTTTTACAGCATGTTCATCTCAAGGACATTAACTCTCAAATTCAATCAGTTAAACTACAGTTATTAGACATAAAACCTTTATTAAATAACAAAACGTTATCTCTATACGATCCCCATATTAGTTACTTAAATTATAAAATTAACACTTTGTCGGATAGATTAAAAACATTCGAAACGTACCGTAGTAAAAGAGGACTCATAGACGGTTTAGGTTCCGTAATTAAAAGTATATCAGGAAATCTAGATTACACGGATGCCTTAAAATATGATAACGCAATCCGAACTTTACAGAACAATGAAAATACAATAGAATCTGAATTTAATAATCACGTTAGTTTGACAAAAGAATGGATGTCCCAACATTCTCAAATTTTAGATAGTATATCAGATAATCAAAATAAAATTTCTACAGCATTAAATTCTATCATGGATAGCGAAGCTACCAGAGATACAGAGTTAATTAAATATGCCCATCTGGCGCAACATTTATTAATATTAGGTGATAACATCGATAGCCTTTCTGACGAAATATATAAGTTAGAAAATGCGCTAGCATTCATACGTGCATCGAGCACCTGTAATGCTATACTTAGTTTAGAGTCCCTTAGAAGTATGTTAGATAAGATAAGGATTTTATACCATAAGGAACAAATCCTTAATATAGATTTTAGGGATTATTACGATATAATTAAATTAGGCTATTTTTATCTTGATAATCAAGTAGTTATAGTATATAAAGTACCTATTATCCTATCCCCTACCTACGATTTCTATAAACTTTCAGTACTACCTAATAAAAATAACCTTGCCCTAATACCTACCTTACCTTATATAGCAATTCATAGTACCGACTCTATGTACATGGAGGCTGAATGCCCGAAGGCAAACTCTTGGTTCCTATGCGAAGATAAACTCCATCACCGAGATCAAGATCATCCTGACTGCATACACCAGCTTATCACCAAACAGCACCTCGATTCATCCTGCAAAATGACCAAAATTATACTTACCAAACCAGCACTTGAAGAACTTGACGAGAAACACTACACCATCAGCTTTCCGGAGCCAACTAAAATAAAATTATCCTGCGGACAAGATCAATTTAAGACACTACAAGGAAGTTTTATAGCCGTCATACCACGTGGCTGCTATCTGTCTACGCCCGAATTCACCGTCTTCAATACAAATGATAACGTCAAAGGACGAGCCTTGAAGATATTGGAGCTGCCATCTATAAATGAAACCTGGAAAAAAGAAGAATCATTAATACAATTAAATTCTGTCAACCTTGAGAATCTGCACCACACCAACACGAAGATATCTCTACAAAAACCTGCAAAAATAAATCAAGTTGAAAACTACACTATCTATCACACAACAATTCCAGTGTACGTAATACTATCCGGTGCAGCTGTACTTAGTTTTGTATTACTGTACCGACGATTACGAATGAAACGCCCAGCGAAACAGCAAAATCACGTTCCTGATTCTAATCAAACACAAGACGTCTATGCTGAAATATCTGACAATACAAAGATACATCCCAATCAGATAAGGATTGATCCCTGCAACATCTCAGCAACTCTCTCGAAGATTCCTCTCAAATAGTTGCTGATCTACGGGGGGAGGTGTTACATATATTTTGGACATTGGAACTGCTGACATAGATCACCTCATTTCACACGGACATTGCGACATCAACCGACACGAGGCGCCGAGTCAGCACAACGTGCGATTAACGTCATCGTTCATATTTCTGTACCCGATTCCCACACTCATTGTTCTAACATCGAACAGTAGGCACTAACTTTAGAATTAGGAATTAATTGTAATTAGATTAATTTCTCAATATAGTTTTATTATAAATAATTTTGGTTTTTTTTCGATCCTCCGGCGGTAGCCTACGTAATTGGCACTGCATCACCCCAAGGTTGTCTGGCAGAAAATGCCTAATGGCATTAAGACCGCCTTTGTACCAGCTGTGCTAGAATTTTAAATAAAAATAAATAAATAAATAAATGTCCTTAGTATAATATTTCGATGTGTTATTAAAACTGTCAAGATTAACCTACTGTTGTTTTGATTTCCTATGACCATAATTATTTAATATCTTAACGACCTCTTCAGCAAACAGAGAAACAGCAACACGTGCTTGGCGGGATGGTAGGTGATCGCAGTTTTTTAGATAAACCCGGGATGGGTTTGCCATTTTGATTACAATTTGGAGTTCAATGATCTGTAATGGTACACATAATGTACTAACTACCTATGATTTTCAATCTATAAATTATAATTATGTATTTTTTTATTATTTATGGTGCATGTCTACTGGGATTACCCTAATTCTATATTGAGTAGTCATTTCGTACATACTCGTTTCCAGTGTGTATATGATTTGCTGCTTTGGAGTACTATCAAACCAAATTCCTATGTTTTTATGCTACGAGTGAGCACTAAATTATCCGTATCACATCTGTTAACCTGGTGTGTGACAAGGTTTGTAGAAGATTATTTCCTAGATGCAAACGCTATCAAGATTTAAAAAGTACATACCCACCTAGATAAAATGTCGACCAACCCATTACCCTGTTTAGAGCGGCAGCTGCATTAACACACGAATCCTAACAGCAATAAATAAGCACTAACAACATGCCAACTAGAACCCACTGTGTAAAAAAATATCTTTTAATATAGTAAATACTAGCATTAAGGTAAATTCCAAATATAAAAATACATAGACGCCTGTATTCCCAGAAGGTTTAGGCAGTAGTATACCTACTTTGGTAGTACGTTGGGACCTAAACTTACCGGAAAACTGTGGGTGTAATAGGGGGTACCCCGGGCACAAATCCAAACTCCGAGCTGCTACTGAGAATTTCATAGAAATTCCCGATAATACCGCTTGATTTTTGTTTACGACCACTAGAGTCAATGAGGCATTTTGAAATATATCCAGTTATGTTCCTTTAACTCCTTTAGTGTCCTCAGAAGTAAAATAATAGAAACCGTATCGAAGGGCTTAGAAAAATACCTACTGATAAACTTTGTCCTTGTCTAGAGAAACATCATCGTTTTCTGTTTATTATTGAGACTGGTATCTAATTGTGATATTTTCTTTCTGAACTTCATTGCGTACTTGCCGTATAATATACATAAATGGTACGCCGTGGTAGATTGTGTATGACGACAGAGCTGTAAAATTTAAAATCAATAAAAAATCGTTTACTGCAAGCTGTAAACGACTTCAAATTATTATTATTGAATTTTCTTTGTTTCCTACATTATGATTTATTACATATTTTTGAACTATTTAATTTCATCAGCTGTTTTGTATAGCTACGTACAATGGGATCATGATAAAACTTTTCTATGTAAGTTTTCTAGTGAACTTAATGGAAGAATTGAAGTTAAAATCTGGATTGTTTTCTTTTATCTAGTACAAAATATCCAAAACTTTGTTTTGCAAAAATGACTTTAAAAGATCTCACTAGCGTTAACTATAATTAATTAGACACTGAGCAGCGCTGTTACGTAAGAGCTTTAGGGTGGACAACTACAAACTTAAACAAGAGTTTATGAAGATACCAAAAACGAACATGTTGACGTGAATCCACTCTTAACGCTGATGCGCAAATTTTAGTTTAATTCAATAGTTAAACATATAATAGTTAACGCTTCATTCAACTGCCAAGGTTATTCAAACACCTTCATTATGCACTACCCGATTGATACTGCTGGGTACCTATATTCATCTAAATGTTGCCATTCGTCGCGTCCTCTGCTATTATCGTCCAGATGAGTAATCATAAATCTACACATATCCATGTCCGGGGACACCGTCTCCCCGGATGATCAACGCCTAGTTTTTTAGCAAGCACGTATGTTCCAGATAACCTCACTGATCTCCATAATTTTAAAACCAACGACAAGTATGAAGATTTTTGACGTGATCGACTATAATAAGTATTGTCCGACCAGTAATCCTTGCATCCCACCAGAGTCGCATGTAGTGTGCAAGTACTTTAACCCAGTAAGTATTTGTGAACCGGGTATATTCTGTGTAAGTAAGTATATCATGATCATCTAATTTCTTATTGTTGAGAATACAGTCTTACTTAAATGTAAGTCAAAAAATTTTATTATACCTATTGCAATATTATGCAATGCTAACTAGAACTAGGTAGGTATTTAGATTATACAACTTTACTTATAAATTGTAATGTTAGTAGTAAACTTTATTATGACACATATTATTAACGTTAGTAAAAAACTTCACTTAGCACTAGACACAGTCCATTCTAGTGGCACATCCGATATGAGATAATTTGTTTACTAAAAATTCCTTTGATTTTGCTTTGCAGATGACCAATATAGGATCTGATTGTGTGGATTATGTTACATATGAGTTAACCCCTAAGTATGTCAATTTAATACTCAAGAGAATCAACGAGTAAGTATACCTATACAAAAGTAGGTATGTACAATAATTAAAATAAATAATAATGCTGTAGGTACGTTTGTATGCGCATCACTTGAGATCGGCGGCACCGAATTTTATAAGGTTTTCAGGAATTTTGTATGATTTTTCTCGAATTTAGTTAGTGCGGAATGATATTGTTTTTTTATTTTTATTTTGTTAATTATTTAAATTTAGTTTGTTTGAAAATGTGTTATTTTTTATTTCCTGACTTTTTCCCTACTGAGTATGTTAGGGATCGGCTTCCAGTCTGACAAAATGCGGCCGAACTGAATATCAGTATTTTAAACGTAGCGACTACCACCAGACCTCCGCAACCCTAAATTATAGGCAATAGTGATATCCTACGAATAGATTGGTAATCGGGGTTTTTTTGGCTCCAGATTATCTACTTCTATGGACTTATTGTCCTAAGTCCATCCCTTAGTTAATACTTGAAATATTTCAGTGTAAGAATTGCAGTAGCCACCGGCACAGCAATGGGAAAAAATGGTGTACTCCTTCCGAGAGCATATGGTATGAATTTAGTGGTATGTGTCTTAATCTATATGATTTTTAATTCCGTGCCTTAAAAATTAATCATGTCAAACCATACCAGTCATAAACTGTAAAATTGTCTGTATATTACACTGTACCTACCGTAACAAGAAAGTACCTATCACACATGACAGATACAAACGCCTACTAGAACAGCTAAACAATTGTGGCACAGTATGAGCTGTTCTGTGTCCGTGCCATATTACTAAAGCAAATAGGTTGCTAAAATAGCAAATATGCTCAAAAAATCGTTTCGAATTTCTAGTGTTACAAAAAGAAGCGAATGTAAACATTTTATTCTTCAGCTCTTATATACTAAATAAATACTTAACCGATTTAAAAAGAAAATCTTTCACCTATAGAAAGCTACATTCAGCAAGTAACATAAACTATATAATTTACGTGCAAAGCAACTTATATACAATAAAATTCGCACGGTATTGGAACACCGTGTTGTACCAGGAGTTTAGTAAACGACAGCTTCTTTGGTGTCATTTTTTATGCTGACTCTAGTTCCTCAGGTGAATGCAAGAGGGTTTTCCAGCAACATAATAATGCCAAAGATTCTTTCTGTCTGTTATTGGGTTACGGATGGCACCGTCAGACTTGCTTTATTTGAAATCCTTAAATAACTACATTTATTTATTTTAAGTTTAATTCCAGCGCTGGGACAGTGAGTTGGCGTCATTCTCACAAATTGTTACCAATACATGTGAATTTACAAATCGTGCCTGTATGGCTACTGGTGAGTGCCCTGAAAATTGTGGTGACATAGCATCACGCCTGTAAGGTTAGGCAACGGTGTACTAATGTACACCCACAGATTAACAGTATGTTCTAGGTTCTATGTAATATCAGGTGAACCTATTTTCATTAATATAATAAAACTTAAAAAGAGAAGGTAGACCTAAACATTCGCAATAAAAGGATTGTGAAAATTTCCAAGAGATTGGCAAAAACTAGATCCAAATGCCGCTAAAAATCAGTATTTCATATGAAGCGACTGCCATCAGACCTCCACAACAGAATTTCATATCAGTTATCAGGCTTTTTAGGTTTCTGCACGGCCCCTCCGTGCCTCGATGTGTTCAAAATGGTCACTCGTGTACAGACTGACCGCGGCTAGCGTCGCTTAACCTTGCAGTTCGGTTGATCAGCGTAGATAATAGTCTTAAGTAAGCATACCTATATATTTTTTTTATTTAACGTGAAAAACAAGCATACTGGCCGCTTGGTGGTCCTTGGCGGCAATCGTAGCTTTAGACGCCAGCAACGAGCGTCACTCGCGCGTCGTCATCTTGAGACATTAGCTGCACATGATTGCTTAGCGGTAGAATACACCGCAGATGAACTCTGCTAATTGATAATTAATTTTATTTAGATAAATTCCCGAATCCTCTGATTGCCATCAAGGGTAGTTCGAAAGTAGTGGAAATGGAGGCGAAACTTCAAGACGACTTCGATTTTTTTGAGGAATGGAGGGTAGAAACTACGAGGGAGGATATTGTCAGCTGCCCATCGTTAGAGACGTAAGTATGATGTTTTTTTTTCTTTTTTACTCCTCCACTAGAGAACAAACCCTTCATCGCGGGGGACTTAAACAATACAATTACATGAACAAAGACAACCAAACTAGAAACAAAATATCCGTCAAACACACAAATATTGCGCTGAGTTTGTGTTTGTTAGGGCTTCTCTCAGAAACTACTGTACGGATTTTCGCCATGGAATCGTATCTAATATCGTGGGTGTGTTCACAAAAACACTTTTTTTGTTTGTCCAAACAAACAAGCAAACCTATAACTTTGAAAGCTATAAGATATTTAACACAATGCTACGATCGTATGAAACTTAGCAAAAAGGACAATGTCAGGACAATGAAAATTGATGTAATTTGGATAGCTCTGTCGGATCAACCAGTTTATTAATAAATACTTATTATGATTTTTAACTTTATATATTTTAGGTTCATAATTCAAAATTAAACCTTGTCATCTAATTAAATATTTGACACCAACGTCATATTATACCCAGGCACCCAGGACGACGTTACCTCAAGTTGATACAGGCTGGAGTAACGCACATTGGGTGCGGGATGTCAGGGTTCAACCATAGTACCACCAAAAAACTAGTAAGTGTCCTTAGTATTTAAGTACCTTTTTTTATATTACGGAAAATCCTCATGGATCCTCCAGGGTATGTCGGACTCGTACCAACTAAAAACCGCACTTACCTTCACCTGACCTATTGTCATGGCCATGGGATCAAATACATATAATATTAAATTTATTTAAGTATCACTTTGAAAGTAATAAAAATACATATACCTAACCTAATTCGTATATTGTAGTCTTTCAAAGTGATACTTAAATAAATTTAATATTCCATTCAGTAGATTCGTAAATTATATTGATTTTGTTTTTAAATATTACATGTTACCTATCTACATGTAATCTTAAGAAAAAAACTTACTTAACATTTTTTTTACAGTTTGTGTGGACGTTGTGTTATTTATCATATACCACTCCGGAAACAGAACCTGTATATTTAACGGTACCTCCGATTTCTGGGACTCCTAACTGTGGCTGTACTGAAGGCTACAGGGAAACTGCAGACTGTCTCTGTGAACCGGATGATTCTGAGCCTGTGCCTAAACCTGAGCCTGACCCTGAGCCCAAGCCGGAACCAGAACCAAATCCTGAGCTTGAAGAAACACTCGAGCCTGACACCACGCCTAATCCTGAATTCGAGTCTACAACTGTGTATAAAACCGAGCTTGAATTTACAACTGTGCCTGAGGCTACACCTGAGCCTGGGGCTACACCTGAGCGTCAGCCTACACCACAGCCTACACTGCAGCCTACACCTCAACCTACACCTCGGCCTACACCACAGCCTACACCTCGACCTACACTTCGGCCTACACCTAGGCCTGCACCTCGGCCTACACCTCGACCTACACCTTGGCTTACACCTCGGCCTACACCTCGGCCTACACCTCGGCCTACACCTCGGCCTACACCTCGGCTTACACTTCGGCCTACACCTCAACCTACACCTCAACCTAAGACTGCGGCCAAACATGAACCAATAAGTAATTTCCATTATACATATTATATCTACAATATTAATGTATACAAAACTGCGTAGACACCAGAAATCACATCGGAGTTACTGAAGCAGAAGGCCTCCATCCAAAGGAAGGATCTTCCTAACAGGCAGTTGTTTTGCCTGGCGGGCCATGGCCCAACTGTTGATGGCGAGGTTCTGTATAATATTTGTATACTTACACAACTTATTATCAGACTTAAATCTCCCATGCGAGGGGCGTCTGTGCTCCGCGCCCGTTCAATCAACATTATTTACGTATAAACATGTTAACAAGAATTTAACGTTAAAAGCCAACGAAAATCTCATGGAATTAAAAAAGTCTTAGCCTATGACGGCTTGCCTCGCATCCTAATATACTGCATTCATTATAACATTGAGCAAATAACGTTATAATGCTATCGTAATTTCGATGTAAGCGTCTAATAAGCACCGTTATTTCCCTATTTACCAGTTACAAACAAATTAATTCTCTAAAATGCAGTAATTTCAACAATATAACATATGTACCTATCGTTATATCGACAGTATTCATCAAATGCTGTGTAGTAAATGGAGTATCGAAGAAACGCATGTAGTAAACATGCACGTTTTAAGTACAATATCTTATTATTTAGGTACAGCTTCATCCATACGAACAAAATACGGAATCGGTCCAACAGCACCAGGTATGACATTTTATTATTAATTACATTAGTCTGACTTCGAAAGTAACATGTTGAGGCTATCCCATCTTGAAGAAGTTTTGATTAAATCATTATACTTAACGCTTTCTTTTAAATCAAAAGCCACGCTAACTTTTTTCACATTACTCCATTTTTTGGGGTTATCTATTTACTTACTTATATTTATTATTTTCACAAACAAACACAAAATATCTTATAATTATTTTCTCTTCTTAATATTAATAGTTTAAATAGTATCAAAAAGCTCCGTGATTTTGCGATATATTCATAGGAATGTGTACCCTTATGAATTATAATCACGGCATATTATCTCCTGTGAGTAAGACATATGAAAGCTTGCGTTGGGACACAGTCTAACGCGTAAAAGCCCCTTAGAGAACATTGATCTTATGAAATGGGGCACCAACCTGGGACACTCCACGTCTGCACTATGAGAGTACAGCCGTGGAGTATTCCTGGCGGGTGCAAGACGAAGTAAAATATGTAAATATAATTATTGTGTTTATGATTAATGGTGTTTGGTGATAACTTCTATTGCCGAAAAAAAACGGGGCGTCGGCCTTTTGAGTGCCAAAGAAAAAATCCTTAGGGATGGCTGACGGTGAATCGTCAAGTTTCTAGCTTAACAATAATAATAATTATGATTTGGTCATAGGATCCAGACATTATTTGGGTTAAGTCTGACAACTGTTCTTACAACTCATTATAGTGCCGCAGAAGCTTGGATATGAACATTGGCGGCCAAGCCACAAGCCAGTTGATGGTAAAGTCAACCGAGAACCAAGGGTTGTGTTGCTTCCCATATTTACCATCACTAATGTGTCAAATCGCGTCAAACCTTCGCACCATAGGTAAGTATCACATCATCACATCATCAACCCTTATACTGTCCCATTGCTGGGCACGGGGTCCTCTCACAGAATGAGAGGGAGGCTATAGTACACCACGCTGGCCTAGTGCGGGTTGGCAGACTTCACTCTCCGTCGAGAAAATCTCTAAGTCATGCAGGTTTCCTCACGATGTTTTCCTTCACCGTTCAAGCGAGTGATAAATTACTTATTAATACGCACATGATTTCAAAAAGTCAGAGGTGCGTGCCTTGGGTTCGGTAGGTAAGTATAGGTACATATCCTAACTGCCTAGCTGTATTACACAGTTAGGCCTGTACCCACGAGCATTAGACAGATAGACCCACAGTATGTTTATATTTTATTGCTAGTCACAAGTAGGTATCCTAATTGGATTAGGATAACAGTTGTCAGATTATACACAGGCTTGATGTTTTTATGTTTCCAAATAAAAACATCAAGCTCGCTAGCTTGCTATCTTATCTAAACTGTTGGGACTGAATAGCCAGCAACACTTCGACCAAATGTGATCTATTGTGTTCCCCAGTACACGGTACATTCTTTACTCTTCAAAGACGTTCATGAACACGGCTACTCCACTAAGAGGAAGGAACCTGTAATCTTCTGGCTTCGGGTAGGTATCCGTTGCCGAGATGACTCATCCGTTTCGTGGCTAGGACGTCACAATCACACAAGATGTGCTGTATTGTATCCCTGAATTCCCTGAATTATTCAAAACCAGCTTTCATTTTAGCTTCAATTTATAGATGCAGCATAGCATGTCACTCGTTGCAAAATGCCCTGTAAGGGCTCCGATGACAGCTCGGTCTTTTGTTATTGAGTATGAATTTGGAGATTGAAAAAATTTCGTGAGTGTTCTCGTCCTAGGCTATTGCACCACTCCTCTTTGTGTATATATCGGCATAGTCCTGTAAGGCCTTTTTGATAGAGCATGCTGGTAGACCAAAAATGGTTCTGATTCAATCATGGCATTTACCGAGCTAAGCTAGCGGGCTAAGTAATGGAGTGAATTATTTTTAAGATCTTTTTAATTTAATTTAATTGAACGTTGTTTTTGTATATTTCTGTCAACCGTTGACAATTAATTCCGGCGAGTTTTAGGCTACGTATTTCTATGTTTGTATTAATTAACTACGTTGAAAATATTTCACAGATATGACAATAAGAGTTTATCACCGAACGAAAAATCAATAAATACATTTAAATTCTCAAAGGAAACGAGAGAAAAGGTAATGTTCATATGCAATTTATGTTTACTGTGAAACGCTCCTTACACTTGAAATAAAATACCTATTTTCTTACACCATTTGTTTAGTTGTTTCAGATGTCAAATGCATATAAAAAACAATCAATGAAGAGAAGCATTGGGTCACAATCAAATGAGTTCAATTTTAATAACATCACACCTCACCGTAAAATGTTTATTAATAATCACTTCACAGAAACAGAATTGGATATTATTGCGCCTGAATTTAGGACACACGATACCCCAGATGATGATATAATTGATATGATCTTTAATAAACATCGACCAGACAATAGTCGATTTTCGAAGAAAAGAACTATCCCCACTAATTATGGGAGCACTATTAGTGTAACTATAAAAGGTAAAAAGGAAAATAGTAAAAATATAATTTCCTTTCTGGAAATATTGGAAAATAAAGGAAAGCGTGTTCAGCTCAATAGCAAAGAAATAGAGAATTTCAAAACAAAGATGAAAAAAATTCATAAGTACGTGCTAACTAAACAAAAAACCTAGTTCAAGAAACCACATACCTATCGTTGAAAGAAGTTATGTAATTAAAGTATGAATAGAATTTATCATTTATTTTGATTACTATAAACGCTCTTCTTCTTCAATATGTTGTGATTGGCTAAAGATGTGAATCATCATCACATGGATGTTGCACAAAGCGCTGCGGTCGCTGAGAAGGCTGCGACTCCACTCCGGGTCATTCGCACGGTTACTATCCGCATTCTGCCATTAGTGTTCAGCTGTCCGCAATTAAATCCACGTGAATATTTTCCTCAGCCCGCTACGCCATTCTGAAACGATTTGGTTATATCCGTTATATAGCTAGTAATACTACAAGCTCTGCTTACGGGACTAGACTGCTGTGTAAAAAATGTCCCATATATTTAATTAATGTTGTTGCTAAAAATCTAACACTGGCTAACTGACAGACAATGGACTGCTTAAATTGGTGCGTCTGGAAAACTGCTTAAATTGTCATGAAATTTTGCACAGGATTTCCTTGTATATATGAGCCTTAGTACAGATTTTTACGGGATTGGGAAAACGAAATCAGTTCAGCCATTCCTCTGACTAGACCAGGCGACCACCAGGGTATTTGGGAATTTTTCAGTACTAACATTGACCTCCTTCCTTCTTGACATTCCATCCTCAGCACAACATTGGACAGTTCGGGAACTAACTTATTCTCCGTAACTCAACCTTTGCCACACCTATTTAGACCACGGCTGAGGTCGCTTGGTGGATGCCGAGAACTTTTGAGTAAAGATCGATTTACGCATGTAGCCCCGGTGAGCTAAAAACTGGTGGCTATCCCAGCGACCTTCCCTCCGGGCGAGATCAGTCCTATCACAAACCCGCTGAGCGGCCTCTTTCTAAAAAAAAGAAAGAAATAATGGTCTTGCAGAAGGAGGCTATTGCCCTCCAATTAGTCATCTCTAGCTGACACTACCGCGTGCAGATAGATATCTTGTCCGACTTCATTGATAAGTGTCACCTTACCCCCATGAACATCATCAGGCCACGTGGCGAACTGACCGATAAATATTAAAAACTATTTACATTTGCCGAGCCATATAAAAAAATATTACGAAACCCAAATACAAATCAATAATAATAAAGCTTGTTCTCTGCAGCTACCTAGCTCACACCTTATAGTGTAGTGTAGTTCGTACCGTGCGGTGTATTTATATATCTAGGACAAATAACGCAAACGCTAGATTCGAAAACATTGATATTTTTAATTTAACCCCCTGTATCAAAATAGTTACGGAAAAATATATTAACATATAACCAATTGGTAGATAAGATATTATATTTTCATAATTTTCTGACGCAATAATATTATAAAAAATATTTTTTATTAAAATTATATTTCAAATAATATTAAATTTTCACTGATATCAGGGAAATCATGACGAAAATAATGATCCCCTATACCTCCAAAAGGGCATAAGTGTTCTGATGTAGATATCCATAGTACGCCAGTATGATTTTAGGTCTCATGTAATAAGGCGCGAGCCTATCAATACCAAACGCTGTGCTGTGACTGCAAATTTAGGGAGTCGAACCTAGGCCTTCACACATAGTAGCTGAACTGGCAACCTACTCACATTTTACCATTAAATTGTTATGGACAAAATAATCAACTTTTTCTAATTTTTCGACAGTCTGCTTTATCTAAATACACCTGTGCGAATGGAATGAATTAGAACACATCTAATAAGGGTCTCTAAAGTATTTATCATTTAAACAGTTACAACAGTATGCTTAATGATTTTGTATTTGTCGGTACAGCTAACTAGTGCCTATTAATAATCGCGCCAGGAGTGATGACCGTCAATGTAAGTTTTTTATGTGTCATAAATTAATAGTGTGACACGAACTCACATCAACCTGTAACATTGTTACAAGTGTGAGCCGTGTTTTTGTCAAACGTCAAAGTAATTGACGAATTTTGACGACTTTCATACTGAATTCTGAATCTCAATAACATTGGTACCATTTAATATCGCGGAACATACATGGAGGTCATATCGATAGTTATTGAAGTCCCCCATCGTTTGACTTACGATGATTTACCCCCCTGTTACACCCTGTATATTTTTTTTTATTGTAATGTGAACGAAGCAACGTATTGGTTTACACCCTGTATACACAAATATGTAGTAGATGAGATGTACAAGAACCATATACATAAGTTTAAGCCCATGTTTTTGAGCTTAATTTTCAGTTCGGCAACCTTTCTCTGTCTGTAATCCATAATAAAATCAATAACACTTTCAAATAGGTAGAATTTCACAAAAAAAAAATAGGTAGGAATCAGTGCTATTGTTAGGTTCTTATTACGGGAGACAAGTGAAACGCGTTACAGCTATTGACTCACTGATTTATTGAGAGACCACATCACATCGCGCGGGCGCAGCCACGCACACATGGATATTACTAGCGCACATACATAACAGCTATCTGACAGCTATTTGAACCTACGTAGACGAAGCGACGTCTCGTGGCAGAAAAAGTATCGAAAACTCTCATTGGCAAAAATGATGAACATACATATTTGTGTACATAATAAATACATCCAGAAGAACACCTCAGTCTACCCGTGACCATGGATGCTGTAAAGGGTCGTCACTTAACGTCGGGATTAATAGTTGATACTGTTAATCCCGAAGTTTCGGAGCCAACCTAAATTAAGACACTTATAATGTCTTCACAAATAAACATATTTTCTTTCTCTTTCTTTCTTTCTATGCGTGCTTGTTTGCGGCTTCGGTGTTACCAGCTCTGTAACCTTAACTATAGGTACATAAGAGACATTGCTATTTAAGGTCTAAAAGTTTACATAAACAGACAAGGCGATGAAGTTTTATCATATTTCATTTCTTATCTCGCCGCAACGAAGACACAGCTTTTAGTAGAAAATAATATTGATCTTATTAACTATCACTTTTCAGATAGCCACGCTGATCGTCATAATCTTAAACTTAACGACATGTATGACGGTGTATGACGAAATCGAGTATAACACATACTGTCCGAAAAATAATACCTGCGAGCCACCGGAGTCACATTTAGTGTGCAAATTCTTTCATAGTGTAAGTAACATAACATTTTTAAAGATATTTTAAGGGAAAGATAAGGTTCATATTTATTAGGGAAAATTTTACAGTTTTGGATAGCTTGACCTGCTGCTGTCCGTATATACACGCATAATAATAATAATACACGCACATAGCGAATACTCTAGATACCTAAATAATTAGGCCAAAGAAAATTCAATATCAGGTAGGGTCCGAAGTGCGTCCATCCAGTTCAAAAAATGGCTAAAAGCCTCTGGTGTTTGTCATTTAGCAAACTAAGCTACCGTGACCATTGCTTGTGATTTCAAAAAAAAATTCCATCTTAAGGTGACGTCAGTGACATCTAACCGGAAGGACGCAGGTTTGAACCCTGCCTGAGATCGTTTTTTTTATTGTATTATCATTTTTGTTGGACCTAATCTGTCTATTAAGAGTTAGCCAATTGAGTCCGGCAACATATTATAGCTACCTATAAAAAAGTATGTAAAAGGGACCTGGACGCAACTCGGTTTATTTTGCTTTACAGGTAAAAAAAACTAATTTGATTTGCTTAAACTATACACTTGATATTTTAACCCACGTGGATCAGAAAAGGATACTCGAAAAAACTAACAAGTACGTATTTATCCGTAAACAATTAGGATTTTACGTTATTACTTGAGTTTACGTTATTGAATTTCGTACCAAACTTAAACAATATACGCCTTCGCCAGAATGGAACTGGGCGGAGCTTCGCATTGTTTTTGGTGGCATTAACGTACCAATAAATGTTCTGGATTAGACAGTATGATGATATTATTATAATTGATGATGGAGAGGCTCCCCTATTCAAGTGCCATTATGCAGGCGCGACCCCATCATGGAATGTATAAAATGTAACTACTGTTATATTGATGTTTGATGTAGTTGCAGTTTTCATACTTTTTGTTCTGCATTATCGATTTTTTTATAAATTTTCACACATTACAGAATCAGAGCTGCAGTGGCCAACGGTAAACAAACTGGAAAGGATGATCTACCTTTACCAAGAGGATATGGAATGTTTCGTATAGTATGTATAATACGTATAGTACCTATATACTCGTATAATACATAATTATAGTATGTATATAATAAAAAATACATTGAAAATAGTGCAAATAAAATAGGAAGACATAAAAGTTAATAGTCATCACAAGTGTAAAAGTGCTTAGGACAATGACGGGGCGGAAACGGGGCGGAAACGGGGCGTGCAGTGTGGTAGTATCAAACCACGGACAGGTTTTTTATTCATAATTAATGTGTGGTGCAACCTATGTTAAGGAATCAGGAATATTTTTATTTTTACAAATGATTCTTCCTTTTTTCGTAATTTGTGTGCAGTTCCGTGAACTTCCTGCCGCCACTTGCGCGGATAGATGCGCTATCTACCCGCGCAAGTGGCGGCGCTGCAGGATCATACGTACGTCAATAAATAGTTTTATTCAGTTCTGGTGCACTAGCTCTGGCTCTCGCTTCGTTTCATCTTCGCTCGTTCCATGCGTTGTGTGGTCCGTATTTTAATCTAAACTGATATTTTGATAATTTAATCAACTTTATTTTACAATGAATTGCATGGCGCGTTTTTCTTTTATTTCTAGACTTTTACAATGGAACAAAAAAGTATACTGTATTTTTCCTCAGTATATCTAACTTTTATTGACGACCTCTGAGGTCTAGTGATTGGAGTACCGGACTGCTAATCAAGAGACGGTTCGAATTCGAATCCCACATGACATAAATATTTTATATGATGAACATAAGTGTTTGTGTTGGTCTGGGTGTTTCTTATGTATTATAAGTATGTATTTACAAAAAAAAAGTATTATATCCATTGTCTAGTACCCATAGTACAGTCAACAAAAGAGATTGGTATACAGGTAGCGAACGAAATCTGCATCTTTACACAGATTGTGATTTAAATAATTACCCGTCAAAAGGTTTGATGTGTAGCAGCTTATAATACCTGCGTTTTGACACATACATTATTACACAATCTTTAACAAGACACAGATGTTTAATTAGCTGCCTGTATACTTACTCTTTTGTCGACCGTACCTACAAGCTTTGGTTATTTTGGGACAAGATGGCACTGTTTAACATAGTTAGGAAATAACTATGATGACTATGAACTTCAATGGAAATGTTACAAAACTGGAATTATAGATTATATAGGTACTAGCTTCTGCCAGTGACTTCGTCCGCGTGGTAAAGTTACTTTTAATTAGCCTATATGTTATTCTGATCTATAAATAATAAGACTGTAAAGTTTCATCAAAATCCGTTCAGTAGTTTTATCGTAAAAGAAACAAACATCCATCCATCCTCACAAACTTTCACATTTATAATATTAGTAGGATATGATTCTCACGGAGTTCTTTGCATACATTAGTGATACTATAAAAAATCTAGTAGAATATTTTTTGTGATGTAAATGACAGATATTCAAATTTATAATTGCAGTTCTGGGATAGCGAATTGGCAGGACTTTCAGAGTTTGTTCTAAGAAAGGCTGAAGGCGGTTCATGGTTTAGCTGTGCAGCAACTGGTAAGTTTTTACCAGAATCTTTACTATGACAGTTCCTTTTCGGTTTCTACTTTTTATCACCTCTGCCGTCTCCAGTCTACAATCTGCAGCAAGCACATGTGTAAATAAACAAAAATATAGTTGAAAGATATACAGAACACAATCATGTGAAACACATAACAAACAACTAAAGCGCTTACTATAGATAAAATGAGGCCCTGACAAAAGAATATTTAGATACACTCCATAATGTACCGTATTATGGTGTAACGAATATTCGAGTTCGCGTTCGCATTGGAGTCATATAATATTTGCATTCACATTCGCAATATGCAAATATCATATCATATTTTTTTGGCAAACTTCTAATTCTACATAAACATGGTTTCAATTACACCATTACAATAACACTTTTGAAAAGTCAAACTGGTTGCACGGTTCCCAAGAGTGGGGTCTTATGGAGAAGAACCGACAAGAAACTCCATATACACTCCTTTTTAAAAAACATGTTGACAGTGTTAATCTTGGTTTTCAATTTTGTTCTGAATAGTTCATGAGAACAATGCAGTTCGATGTGTACAATAATAATTAATCCAGTATAATAAATCAATGGCTGCACGACTATTATATACTACCGGTATATGTATAATATGTTGGTAGATCTATTATTTACTATATTTACTGATTCATGTTTTCACAATATGAGACACATGCAAAATACCTAATATTAGTAAAACTTAAAAAAAAAAATTTTTTTTAAACCCTTTGTTCATTTTTTTTTCATATTGTTATTATTTGGATATTTTTGTCTCTGCACTGGTCAAATAAAAGATTTTTCTTACTTTCTTTCAATATGAATGCCAATAAAATTTCAATATTAAAAACATAAATATGAAGTGTAAGTATAATTAATAATTGTATATTGGACACAACCATCAGTTACAATTAGGAAAGATTACCCTAACTCCCGCACTAGTAAGAACCGTGTTGCATAAGCCAGTGTCCTCCCCTTTGTGCATAAGCCAGTGTCCTCCTCTTTGTTGTTCACATATTATGTTAAATTTTAATACTATTATGTCATCGAATTTAAGTGTACAATAACAATTGACAATGTCAAATTGTATACCGTACAGTAATATTATTCAATTACGGGATTATCATCTTGTGGAGCTGGACCAGCATTGCGCCAAACATTTTATCTAGAAGATAATCTTCCAATTTACAGTAAGTTTGCCTGCACAGGGTAGACTTAATGACTTTTTTTAATTTATTTTCTGGAAGTTCTAAAATTCCAAATTAAATTATGAACTTTAGCTAGACCAGTTTGAGGATGCATTAATTTTGATTTGTGTCTAGTTTTTTATTCATGCAGTTCACATTTTTTTAGGTACAGGTGTAGATTTTTCTTATAAATATAGGTATAATATTCTCATAGATGTAGTTACTGAAAAGGCACTGTCATTATATTTATATCAGATTCTATGTCTGCAGCGCGGTCCCATAGCAATATTCCATAACGCATAATGTAAAATTTTATTTAAGGAAAATTCGTCAAACCTATACTATCGGGGTCTTTTTTTGATGTAACTCCGGACTTAGATATTGTTGAAAAAATCTATGAATCATGGGAAAACCATAAAAATCTAATAACGGTATCAGATATTGAAGAATGCCGAGACCTGTCACAGTAAGTACCCATTGTCTACTCGTATGTATTTTATATCTTATTTAATTTATCGTATATGTAAAGTCCGACAAAGGAGAAATTACATGAGTGTGAAGGTTTGAAAGCTTGTGATAGGCATACCCTACATTTCGGGCGCTTATCCTTGTGAAGTTTCCGGCCGTATTGCAATAAAGAGTATTCTTTGAGCACCGTACGCAATATGAAAGTTTGCCTGACAATAAGAACATCCCACTCCTTAAACAGGTCTACGGTAGGAAATGTGTGTAGACCTGTTAAGCCTGTCATGGTCGTGGTGAATTTCACGGACCACATGGCCATGACTATAAGACAATTTAAGGAAAATGCGGTTTTTTCTCGGTACGAGTCCGACATACCCCTCCGCCTCTCTGGGTGGCGGAGGATCCATGAGGATTTTCCGTACCAAAAAAAAAAAAACAAAAAGGGGAGACCGGTTCGAACTTTGAGAATGGCATGCCGTGCCGTTTCAACTTCAATCAGGTGAGTCTTGGTGATATGTTTTGCAGTAATCGATAGGGGAATGGCATCGTAAACCATCTTGGTAACGGGTCTCTCTTCTTTATATTTTTAAAGAAGTAAATTGGTTTACGCAAGCGGTTTACAAGGAGTTTAATTTACTGTTTGAAGGTCAGGAACTGATCTACATAATAATGATAGCAAGGTTTTACTCTGTCTAACAAGGTGTTGGACTCTTTTTAGAATAGGAGAGAAGCATGTCAAGAACATAGTCATGGCAGAAAACAAACCTGACTTGTATAATATTTACTCCCTCCACCTGACCCAAAATAGGGAGACTCGTGGCTCTATAAATACGCTGACCAACCGATCTGTCAGGTTAAGCTGCGATAGCCACGGTCAGTCTTTGGATGGGCACGTAAAGCCCTTGGTCGTGGTTGTCATGTGGATACCTGTTGACAATCGTCAGTGTAAGTCAGGAGCCCAAAAAGAATGAATACCGTCCGCAAAAAAAGGATGTATAAATATGGGCAAAAAAATGCGTTGCAGACGTCTGATGAAAGTCACTTCATGTAAAATACTGATATTCAGCCGCATATATGTAGTTGGATTGAAAGCCGACCAAGTTTTGGAAAAGGCTCGAAAGATGATGACCTGACCCAATAGGGCTGACAGATTATTGCAGATTGATGAGGCATTAATGGAGAAATAGAGATGGATATAAGAAAGCAGAAGATGAATTATGTAATAGACGATATGGTACGAAAGAAACTAAGTCTTGTAATGACGGCTGATAGATATGTATGGAACAAAAGACGTACTGCATAGAACACCAAGTTAAGTTGAGATCGCACCCCACTCACGTGGATCGGTAGGTGGGGGCACGCAAGTGTCTCCCTAAACAGAGCCGGAGACCGCGAGTTTGCGGTCTGCCACTGCTGGGGTCGCGGAGGAATGTTCTCGCTCCCGTAACCCCAGCAAAAAGTGGTGAGGCGAAACACCCGTATGGTTTTAGTCGGTAGGTCACCCCCTATGGGTGGAGTCCGGCACACCCCACCGCCTTCCCCGGGCGGCGGATAGTCCATGAGGATTTCCACACGTTAAAAAAAAAAAAAAGGGGGGGATGCTATGGGAAGCACTGTGTTCGTTTCAATAAATCTTCATTAAAAAATATTTTTATGCTACTTCAAATTTCTAATTTAAAACCTAATTTCCTTGAAACAATCTGGTTACATGGTTACAATCTTGAAAAAACACTAAAACAGGAAAGCTTTCAACGCAAATCGGTTGCACGCGCCTAAACATCATGGTACTTTGATCCATGTCGATTATCTTTTCCTGGAATGAATGGGCTGAAAAAATGTTTAAGGATCTCGGTTTCTTCTGAAGTGAAAAGAGTTGTGATTTTTTTTTTAAGGAGTTCTTATGCTGCCAGATATTTCATCAGGATAATACAAGGTCTAGCAACTCACATGGGGTGTGCCTCAGCAATGTGCGATAGGACTGGTAAAAATAAAAGAAAAGTAAGTGTTTTTACACCTATAAAATATTATTACTTTACAGTAGAACCTTCAAATATTTTGTATGTAAAATCTAGTTCCTCAGGTTACCGCTAGAAGCACTCATTAATTTTTTCATACGAAATATTTAACAGATCAATAGCGATTATCGCTCATTAAAGCTTGTCTTGATGTTTATGTTTGAAGTTCCATATAGGTAACAGCGAGCGAGCCTATCGCCCTTGCCACTGAGAACTGCGAATTACAAAATAGAAAATTCTAAATATAAAAAATCTGAAACTAAATTTAAAAAGTAGATTTACCTAATTAAAATTGACCTTCTTTTTAATCCTTACAAACTAATAACGTCAATGATTTCACAGAACTTAAATGTTCTGATACAGAAATTAATGATCCCTCGCGTCTTTTACCAAGAATTTATTGTACTTTATTTTTTACCATCACATCATATTGCCGGCACTATAGGTCTATTGTAAGGTACCAACTGTCTTAAGAATTATGTTTATGTATGACTACTATGACTGTTTGATGCAAAAAAAGAACGTCATGAGTAAAGTTGTCCTTACAATTTCACGACCATAAATAAAAAGTACCTGATCGCATCACTTTGAACCCATTTACTGTCCCACTGCTGGGCAAAGGGTTAAGCTGTAATCCATCACGCTGGCCAAGTGCGTGTTGGTAGATTTTATCTGCTGTCGAGAATTTCTCCATGATATTTTCCTTCATCTTATAAGCGAGCGATATGTACCTAAATTATTGTTGATGTGCACATGATTGTGAAACTTCACAATCATGTGCATTTCATGAAGTCAGAATGATGACTCTTAGAATCGAACCCGAGACCTATGACTTGGTTTCCCCGATTTTCTGGGATTGGAAGGCGTCAAGATGTTATTGTTGGCTACAAACTATACAATGTGTTACAAAATACCCCGTAAAAAATATAATTCATTATCAAAGCCAAAAATTTTGTCAGCTGTCATGTCAGGGAACCAGATTATTGAACAGAAAGGCCTACGTACCTATTTTACCTAATAATTGTCTACTATTTAAAGTAATAATAGTTTTTCTATTTTTCATTCATAAATGTTGTTGTTTTCCTTTTTTTTGGGGTACGTTATACTACGTTACTACTGTTCTTAAATATTGTGAATGGACTCGTTATAAGGCCCCATTTAACCTCCTTTCGGCTCTACGGGTAGTTTTGTAACACCCTGCATACGTACCAAAGTTCATGCAAATCTGGCACTTGTGGCACAAATTTGGAAAATCTCAGAATTTTTTTCGGGGCAGACAGACTTGGATAAATAAACTTAGATTATAACTATGTATTATTATTCTCTTTATTCATTTATATATACATATTATTGATATTTTTAAATATTTAACAAATAGTATAAAAAGATTGTAAAACATTTAAAAATATAAAAAATAGTAGCCCACCGGTATCGGGAACAGTATCCAAGCTACCGGTGGTCAGGGCCCCAGCGAGAGGAACCTCCTGACGATGCGCGCCGTGTCCAGGAGTACCGCCTTCTGCATCAGACCCTTGACCCAGCCGCCTAACGAAAGCCTCCTCAGATGTAAGTCGAGGCTCTTGGCTATTAGACCATTGGCTGAAACGACTATCGGCACAATGACTGCTGAATCCACATCCCACATGTCGACAACCTCGCGCGCCAAATCAAGATATTTACTTTGTTTATCTTTCTCAGCTTTCACGAGATTCTCGTCATGCGGTATGGTGATATCAATAATCATTGCGCGACGTTCTGATCGATCTATCACCACTACATCAGGCTTATTGGCCATAATAGTCCTGTCAGTGATAATAGATCGATCCCAGTATAAGGTGACATGGCCATTTTCGAGAACTGGGTCGGGCACATACCTGTAGTACGCTACCTCTGAGTCCACAAGGCTGTATTTCAGGGCAAGTTGTTGATGGATAATCCTGGCCACTAGATTGTGTCGGTGCAAGTACTCTGTGTTAGCTAGACGAGAACAACCAGAGATAATGTGACGGATAGATTCACTAGGACAGTGGCATGCCCGACAAATGTCAACTGTGCCATCCTTCACGATATACTTCCGATAGTTATTCGTCATCATAACTTCATCCATAATTGCACAAACAAATCCTTCGGTCTCCCCGAAGAGGTCACCGAAGCGTAACCAGGCCACGGACGCTAACAGATCAACATCAGGCCCATGTAAGGCCCGAAAAAAGCGTCCGTGGAGTTCCTTACTCTGCCATACCACCATGCGATCATTAGTGCTTAGTACTTGAGGTTTGCGCCAGTTCTCTTTAGCTAAGGTAAGCGGGGTAAGTCCTTTATCCACTGCGACGACATTTCGATGCATCCCCACGTCAGCATGGAGAAAATAATCTCTGAGGCTGTATATCTCACGGTTGTGGAGGGTCTTAGCATTCAAAAAGCCGCGACCCCCACATTTCCGCGGGATGTACAACCTCATCACTGACGAGCGTGGGTGATGCATACGATATGACGTCAGCAGTGTGCGGACTCTCCTTTCCAGGGCGTCAAGCTCAGTCTGCGTCCACTTGACTATGCCGAAAGAATATATTAAGACTGGCATAACCCAACCGTTGAAGGCACGCACCTTGTTTGCGCCTGACAAAAGACTGTTGAAAACTTTTCTCAGGCGGCAGAAGAAGCGTTCCCGCAACGATTGTTTTATTATTATTATTATTACTCTTAGTGTAATTAGTCTATGACCGTTCTAGTTAAATTGTATGTAGCCGATGCAGTTTTGCGGGATTCCCAGGAAATTTTTGACCTGATGGAACCTAACTTACCTCTTGAATAAATAAACTTAGATTATAGCCTATTCAGTTTTGCGGGATTTTTGTTCAAATCCCGGAGGTAGATCTTCTATATCAGTTTTCCGGGATATTCCCGCATTTTTCCGAGATCGGAAGAACTGAATATGATAGTTCTACTCAAACAATGTGTTAACCCATTTTAACGCAAGCAGAAGGAAAATCCTAAGTACTAAATGATTCTCTCACCTGTTGGGTCAGTAAACTTATATTATAGCCGATTCAATTTCCCGGGATATTAAAGAACTTTACTTAATTATCCGGGATAAGAAGTCTTAAATTATGTTAGCTTTGGTCACAAACTATATGTGTGTCATTCAAATTCCGTGAGATTCCTATATCAGTTTTCCTGGGAAATAACGCCTATCCACTTCATTTTCAGTCCGAACATAATTCGGACATACCAAAACGACTACTATCATTATCTGTCGCTCGCTGATCATCAGTGCGGTAAACACGTGAGGTAGCTCGTCGCACATTTCATTGACTTCGAAAACCTGACATAAGTTGTCGAAGTTCGTCTTCTTCTCGGCATTGGAAAGAATAAAATTAAAGTGAATCCTCGTTGAATGAATTTGCTTGTTAATTTTCCCTATATATATATATTTTTTTTAACCACACCTGTATTCATCATCAACCCATATACTGTCCCACTGTTGGGCACAGGCCTCCTCTCAGGTTGAGAGGAATTAGGCTAGAGTCCAGCATACTGGCCTAGTGCGGGTCGGCAAACTTCACACACCGTCGAGAAAAATCTCTAAACACCTGTATTAAAACGAATAAAACAAAAAATATTCAAATCGATCAAGCCGTTTCTGAGTTTTAGCAAGACAAAAGTACGGACATCGATTTTTATAACAACAATAACATTTATTATTTCAGATTAATAGGTTTGCATGTTACTTCTCATACTGGACTCCAATTTCGGCACCTGTATACATGATAGATCCTCCTATTCCTGGAGCTGGCTACACATCTAAATGTGGCTGTCCTCCGGGCTACTGGGAAGATGACGAGTGTCTCTGCGAAAAATTAAATTCACTAAGTATGACCAATTCATTTAAATGAATATAGATTACTTATTTTTATAGTGCCACAAATCCTCATGAATGGCCTGCTTCTACTGGAAGCGACGTATGTTAGACTCGTATATTATATACTTAAAAGTGTATGACGACCTCTGTGGTCTAGCAGTTCGAGTGCCAGACTGTTGATCATGGGGTCGCATGGTAGGTAAAAAAAAGAAAAGGTAGCATGGTTGACCTTCAGGGTTCACACTCGCATAGGACATCTAACCTTCTCAGACAGAATCTGTAAACTGCAGTATCAGTGGGCAATTTGAATACATAGGTGTTCTCTAAATGGTAATCTAACTTACAATGCCGAATATTCTTGAATCCAGTGATATCATTACCTTAATTATCTTTCCTTTCATTTACAGCCACATCAACAGCAGCAAATTATTATCGGCTGAAGTATAATTCTAAACGAAAATAATAAATAAGCTGGTTAGACAATATTATTGTTATTATGGTTACATAATGGGAAATTGTTAATTGACAGTTTAACATAACATAACGCTGCAAGTCGCAGGTTCGATAAACAATAATTATGTAGCGCCTGAAGGTGTAAATTTTTAGTTGTAACATACAGTAAGAAATAAGACTAATGTGTTAAAATAAAAATTAGAAAATAAAATCCACAATACGGCAGGCGTCAGCGCAGCAGGCCTACATGGAGAGTGTGGAAGAGCTTTTGTCCTATGTAGGACGATAACAGCTGAATAAAATCCAGTCAACTGTGATGTACGCGCACTCTTCTATCTATCTTCTACTGTGCCCTGGTTGCTACCCCTATTGATCTGTTTTTTTTCCAATTCCATGAGAATTCTCACAATTCGTTTCTTATCGCGTCTAAAACTTATTGTACCCATATTCGCAAAATAAATGATTTGATTTGATTTAATAATAAGTTTAAGCAACCTACCAAATTGCTGTAGAAATGCATTCTACAGCACAGCTACTTACGTAATTTTAAGGGAAAATAGTTCTGGCTCCTCAGTGCCAAAAGAAATTAGTTCGTTTAGAAAACATACAAATAACAGATTACTTACATATTATAGTATTCTGTACATTCGCTGGCAAAGAAGAAGACTTACACAAAACGAGAAGAAAAACTACTCTCCTAACATCATAGTGCACTAGCTGTTGCCCGTAGTGCAGCTTGTGCCCCAGAAAGTTTACAACAGAAGGATCTTTACTATTACATTCACGCAAATAAAACTTATTGTACGTTCTACGGTCTACGGACTATTGTTTTAATTATATGAGCAGGAAAAATACTAGCATATAGAGAGTTTACAACAAACTCGAATATTGAGGTGGCGTTGTCTGAATTAACAAAAACGTTTACTCTACTTTATTCATTTGTATAAATGAGAGTATGCTTTCGTTGATGGCAACTGCTTGGATAGCTTCTGCGGACTCCTTGTACTAGGTATTTGTGTGACGTCCTCATAAACTAAGTTAATAAGCTTGCCTACTGTAGCAACATCTCAAAATCAAATCAAAATAGTTTTATTTTCATATAAACCATATACAGGCACTTATGAAATGTCGAGTCTAGGTGCACGGTTCCAAATTGGTCGTTTCCTATGGAGAAGAACCGGCAAGAAACTCCATGTAACTCCGGTAGGTTTATCATGTTGTGGTAGAAAATCATATTATTAATACGTCAACAACTTAACATTTAAATTTCTACCAAGCCGTCACAGATTTAACGAAGAACTGATATGATTTTATTTTATTTTTATTGTTGATGGGTTTGCGTTTGACCTCAGTCTCACCTGATGGTAAGCAACGACGAGGTCGAAGATGCAACACGCTTACCCAGAAAAGGCCTGTTCACTCTTAGGTACTTTAAAGACACCAAGGTTATATGAGTCCGGGAATACAGACGCAGGGATCTTAGGAGGGAAATTAGGATCGCGAAGAACATTAATCGTGACAGCCTAAACAGACATCTCGATAGTCTCTAAATCTATATAAACCAAGAACACTTTATCGCAAATTTATGCATAGGCATGAGGCACAAAAAAATAATCTTTCTTCTTACTTATAGCAAGAAGAGTTTTGCACTTTCCTCTGGAAGGTTTCAAATAAAATATTTATTACTTAGCAATCGATAAAAATCACAGGCATCTAGTTGCGACGTTGTACCTACGGATGTTTCTAAAGCAAACTCAGCGTGGCCCTCAACACGGTTAGTCGTCGTCTGCTAACTTTCACAGTCATAACTATACTTCAGACATGGAATCGCTGAAGTGCAAGCTCATTTAGAATGTAACCGTACTATACCATGCGTAAATTTGGATTGTCTATTAAAACGGTAACGTGAATTCCCTAATGGAATAATTTCCGACTATGATTTAAATCAGGAATATTTTTTTGTTACTTACTTTTCAATTGTTATTCAACAAATACATATTTAATTTTTTGCTTTGTTACCATTTTATTATATGTAGTAACAACTTTCAATTTGCTCTATTCTATTACGATATCCAAATACATATCGACAATAAAAAAGGTTGTTCTGTGTACCTAGCCCACAACTTACATGTGTTGTAGTTCATACTGTGGGTTGTGTTCTATTTAATTACGATAATCGTAAATTATAATGTCATAGTTCAATACCAGGAGCTTCTCTGCCAAAAAAGTTACAAAACAATGATTTATATCTAATATAAATATTGGTATCAGTGAAAAAGCATCTGAACGGCAGAAGTTGATCCTATTTTATTATAAACTATAACATACCATCGCACCGGTACCGTAGGAAATAATATACGCTAATGATTTTAGGTCCATGCAATAGAACGCAAGCCTATTGGGCTAACTCGGCACAATTCCAAACGCCGAGCTGCTACTGCAAATTTCATAGAAAGACCCACCAACACGCTTCACGCTTAAGAGCCGAACTTGCGACGCATTCAGTATTTCACCACTAAATTGTGTATAATTTAAACAAATTTAATCATTTTATTTTATTTTAGACATCACCCGTGATCTAATGTTGCATTGTATGCGACTCGTTTATGGGGCTCGTTTCGTTCAGGGTTGAAGCATACTGTGCTATTACAATAGTATACTTAATGTGTTTTGTATTGGTGTATAAACTAACAACTACCTTTTAACCGGGCCTGGAGTGATGACTTTTTATGTAAGTTTTTATATCAAATCTGTAGAAAAATCGGTATTAGACACGCCCCAGTAGAACATCGTCTGGGTGCTGCACGGCGCTCTTACCAGTCGACTTTGTCGTGACGTGCTACGCTAAGGACACGCAAGTCTCGGTGACGGTACCTGCATACTGTTGTATTGGTATAGGGGTCGCGATTTCTGTTCGAACTATTAGAAAAAAATAACCCTGTCTACATAAACAGACACGGCGATGAAGTTTTATTCGTTTCTTATCTTATTTTTATCTCACTGCAACGAACACGCATCTTTTAGATTAAAATAATAGGATCATCTACATTAACTATTACTTTTCAGATAGTCACGTTGATCGTTATCATTTTAAATTTTACATCATGTTTGGCGATTATGGCTGACATCAAGTATGACAAATACTGCCCGAAAAATAATACCTGTGACCCGCCAGAATCACATTTAGTGTGCAAATTCTTTGAAAATGTAAGTATGACAAATCATTATAATGGCAGGTACGATTTTGTATGACTGCACAAGTAATAATGACTTTCTCTTAGGGTAGGCTTTAAGTACGGGCACCAATTCGGGATTGGCAGGAAGGGCCGAAGGGTGAAGAGAGCTTTCCAAAGGAAACGGAAATTTATGAAAATTATTTATATCTATATATAAAAGAAAGTCGTGTTAGCTACACTATTTATAACTCAAGAACGGTTTTACCGATATGGCTGAAAATTGGTGAGGAGGTAGCTTAGAGCCAGGAGACGGACATAGGATACTATTTATTCCGTTCGACAGCGTTCCCGTGTGACTTGACATAAAACATCAGTCACTATAAAACGTGGTATAACAAAAAAGAATCAGACTTGGAATAACAAAACACAAATGACAGCTGTGCAGTAATGGACGAATGGATGACAATTTGATTTTTATATGAGTATAAATGAACATGCTATCATATAATAGGTCTTAAATCCGAAGGTAGGGCATAAATCCGAGCTACTACTGAGAACTTCATAGAAAAACCCAATAACGCTGTTCGACTTTGGAATCGTACCCAAGACCTCTAGCACGGCAAACTCGCTATGGTCCTAAGACCACCAGACTAACAAGGCAATACATGCCAGCACTAAGTTATAGGTATATACTTTATAGAAACTTTAAAAATATTAAAGTGCTTGCCACGGTCATTCTACGGATGGGCGTGCATTCTCAAAGTATTGAGACACCTCCGTGCCTTGGAGGCTACGTAAAGCCGTCGTTCTGGGTTTTCATACGAACACCTATTGACAATTGTTAGTGGTAATCAGAAGCCAAAAACCCTGACCATCAGTTTATCGAAGTGTATGATATCGGTAGTAATAACCAGACATTTTTCTCCTGCAGAATTTAATTTCTTTTACATTCACGTGAGCGAAGCCACGGGCAAAAGCTGGTTATGAATATATTATTATTACCATGTAGGTATAATAAAATTATAGAATACAAAAATCAATATCAAACTAAGTGTCACTTGGTCAATTTTGCTTTGCCACCGTCAAGAAGAAGTAAAAATTATGACATTAATAATATCAATATACGCGATAAAATCCGTAAAAAGTAATTTTATTTCAATGTATAATATTCGCGTAAATGTCAGAAATCAATAAATTATGACATTAGTTGAGATTGAGGTAAATCTTCATCATAATGTATTTTCTTAAAGTTTAATCTGGGTTGCTGACGAAACATTTTTTTATTGTTCGGTTGATGGCAATAAACAATAATATGGCTCGCCCTTTATAACATGGAACTTAAACAAAACGGCGAAATGTGGGTGCACATTAGTGGAACTCCGCAGAGAATAAAGGCGTGATCGTATGTTTTACTCCGGGTTGCAACTTCTCCGGCGGAGAGGGGCGTCAATTTCCCTCATGTAACAAACCGCATACACAAGGCGTGTCAGCTACTTCTCCTACGCGCCTCCGGTTTGGTAAATCACTCTTGGGGTAGACCATATAGCCAGTAGGTACCAAATCGGATTATTTTCCTTTCCAGGTCAAAGACACAAATTTGCTTTGCATAAACCATGAACTTTATACCTTAACCAAAAGGGATACGGAAAGGCTACTCGACCAAATAAACAAGTAAGTATTTTTATGTAAACAAAATAGATAAATAATATTACGATTTTCATCTCCCGCACTGAGTGAAAGCAGTTGATTGAAAAGAAACTGAACGTGTCAATGAATTTAGAATACAAAAACAACACTAAAAATTTTGTTTCATTTAAGCTCTTTCGCTTCCGGCTGGCAAGCAATCGTCAAAAATCGATTTTACTTTATTCTGAAAAGTTGAGTTTTAAGATTGACCTAATATTTTCCGGTACTGCTAATACGTAACGTAACGTAACGGAGTAGGTAATAAGATCCTGACCAGTTTCTTGCCATCGTCACATACCAAGTTTTAATATGGCAGGAACGCTAGGCGGTTACGTCGCATGTATTTTCTGGATCATCCTGTGAAAAGATGTCAAGTCATGAAAAGTTGAAATGTGTGAATTGGTGTATTAGCTTGTGCTGAGAGTTTTCAAACTTACTTAAATGCTGGAACAGTGCTGAGAAGTTCCAATCTATATAATTTTTAATAAATTTTAAGTAATTTTAACACATTACAGAGTTAGAGCTAAAGTAGCCACCGGTAAGGAAAAAGGAAAAAATGGTCAGAGATTTCCAAGAGCATTCGGAATGTTTCGGTTGGTAAGTACGTACCTATAATTATAATTTACTTTAAAATATGGTAATTAATACTATATACATAGTAATAACTCAGTAGTCATTCAACATCACTCCATCACACTTACTGAATCATTCAACGTCACTACGGTGTACTTTTTTTTTGGTACGCTGGAGTGACGTTTCATAGAGACGAATGAATCGACAATGTGTACAATAATGTAATTACAATTTTCGATTCATTCGAAAGTTTTTTTTTATTGAACGCCGCGCTTCCCGCGTCGTTAGTATACAGTGTTACTAGTAATTAGAGGCATTCCAAGGAGGTAATAAAAAGTACCGACATTAATTTGTCGATATTCACTTGTTTTAGATTTTTTGGAAATTGTCTACCTTAAGTCACAAATTTACATCCCTTACAATGATTCACATCAATCGATTTTAAACAAGAACCAAAGAGAACAAAAAATAAATTTCAAACATCAAAAAATTGCACAAGTATAGAAATACTCTCTATGATTATGGATTTATCATTTACAGCTGTACTTTATTAATTAAAGTTTTCTAGTTTCACGTTCAGTTTTTTAAATAAGTGAATCTCCTGCCAATTGTTGTGCGTCATTTTACCGAGATCCATACTAATATATGGCTGGAAAAGCTGACAGCGGCATTTATCGGAGCAGTTTTATGATATCGCAGAGCCATAGAGAGAATGTATAATTGAATGTATAATTGCCCTCCCTTTGCAACTTCGTGTTCTGAGTATGGTAACAGTTTGATTGAATTGCGTTTTCCATGAAAACGCTATTCAATCAAAATCTGCCCCAATACTTTCGGTATCAATAGCATTTCTGACATCGTTATTATTTATGTCTAAGTTTAATGTTTTGATAATGGTCAATACCTTACCCACGGTCTCTGTCTAGCATAAAATTAAAATGTTTTTAATTTCCTTTTTTTTTTTGCAATGTAAAATCATTGAAGGGAGTTTTTGTTTTTGATGATTGGCTATACAAATATATGGGGTACATTTTCACAGGGCCATCAAATACTAATCAGTTCACTAGTCTATTATTATTACGACATATAAGACCTAAAAACACTGGGATATAAATATTTACATTTTTAAATAAAACTACTTTTTACGGATTTTATCTCGTATATTGATATTATTAATCCCGACGTTACGGACCCTTTACAGCGTCCATGGTCACGGGTAGAGTCTACCCGTGTGACATGACTATATACATACACATGACATGTATAATATTCGCGTAAATGTCAGAAATCAATATATTAACATTTGATCAAATTTAAAATTACAGAACTGGGACAGCGAATTGGCGGCAATTTCAGACTTTTTTATAAGAAACGCTGATTCACAGTCATGGCATACTTGTGCAGCAACTAGTAAGTTCATACCATAGATTTTACTTGTTAATATTATTTTAACTGAGAGGTTAACCCTCCCAGGTAATTTTTAATTATATGCATTGACCGACCTATGATTGATATTATAATAAAGTTCAACTACATCATGCATCAATCTTGGACATATATTTAGACTTTGAGAAGAAATTTCAGATATTGAGTCGCTTCGTTGTTTATAATTTGTTAATAAATAAACCAAAATGTTACACAATAATTCAGACAGCGCTCAGCAGCTAAATCCATGGTAGTGATAGTGATAAACAATCACCTAAAAATACCCTGCTAAGACTCCGAAACAAAACTAAATACCACGGCAAAAAACTAGTTGGCAATAAATAAAAGCATAGGTAATACTGACACTTTTTACTTCACCTACGAGGAAAATAAAAAGAAGATAATTGTATGTCTTTTTCTTTAAAATACCTACCTATTTTTTTTTGGTTTCGTAGTTTTAAACATGGTCACCCATCCACAGACTGACCGCGACACGAGCTCCTCGAACTTGTATTTACATAACTATTAATATCGCCAACACACTACGTCATCGTTGAGCGTCGCGTAGTTTTCTCCCGTGCACCTCTAGGATGTCGAACGACATGGGGTTCCAAACAGCACATACACAGAGTTCTTAAAGACCGGTAACTCTTCCAATGTTACAGACCTCCATGGGCGGCGATGACCACTTACCATTGTGGCTCATCAGCTCGCTCGCCGATGTCTAAATAAATAGTCGCGAGCATAAGCTACTTTAAATAAATTATATTTAAGGAAAATTCGTCAAGCCTATAGTCTCGGCCAGTGTTCAAACTATAACCGTGGGAGGAGATCTTACTGAAAGTTTCGTGATAAGTTGGGAAGAAGGAAAAAAGTCTACAGCGGCACAAGATATTTGGACATGCCCAGATCTGACGTAAGTACCTATATCTCTGTCGTTGTCTATGTACTTGTTTTTTTTTTACCCGACTTTTAGGATATAATTAGCTCAATTTAAGAAAACACAACTTAACAAAGAATTGTTTTGCAATAAAAATCAAAATCATCACTACATAGTATAAAACAAAGTCGCTTTCTCTGTCCCTATATCCCTATGTATGCTTCGTAGATCAGCGTATGGAAAAATTTGGGGACTCAAACCCAAAATACTATATACTTTATCTACACTACTATGGTTCGCCCCATTTTGTCCTATGGCAGCATCGTTTGGTGGCCTAGGACAAAACTATCAACATGCGCCATGGAACTGGGGAAACTACAAAGGATGGCCACTATGGCAATCACAGAGGAGCGTTTAAGACCACGCCAACCAAATCGTTAGATATGTTACTCAACTTAAACCCTCTTCACATCTTCATTAAAACTGAAGCAATGAAGGCCCTACATAGACTGCCGATCACGAGACACACAAGAATGGAGCTACCCGAAGAGCTCTTAAAGAAGATTAATATGATAAATGACGCAATGACGTCAATAAAAATCTTCAAAAGGAACTTCAAAACATATGTCCCCACAAGGGATGAATGGAAGCAAGAGCTCTCATCGAACACTGATAGCTTAATATGGTACACAGATGGTTGATTGATGGAGCAGGAGTTTACTCAGAATATTTCCAACTCTGGAACAGCTTAGGAGAACTCACTACAGTCTTTCAAGCAGAAATGTATGCCATTATCGCATGCGCAAATGAAAACATAAACAGGAATGTAGAAAATAAAAATATCTACATTCTAAGCGACAGCCAAGCGTCACTCAAAGCCCTGACGTCCTGCAAAGTCAACTCCAGACTGGTCCTAAATGCCATAAAAACTCTTAATGAGCTAGGCCGCAGGAACAGATTACGACTGGTTTGGGTCCCAGGGCACGCATTAGTTAGCTAGAACCGGATCGGCAAATGCCATGATTGGACCAGAACCATGTATGGGACTACCAACATGCGCCATCAAGAAGGCCTTACAGGAATATGCCGATAAAAGACACAAAGAGTGGTGCAATAGCTTAGGGCTAGAGCACTCACGAAGATTTTTCGGCAGCAGCACCACACGCATCTCCAAATTCATACTTAACAATAGAAGGGACAAAGCCCGAGCTGTCATCGGAGCCCTCACAGGGCATTTTACAACCAATGACATGCTCCATAAAAGGAAGCTATTAAATTGTTCAACAATGTAGAGCTTGTGGTGAATTCAGGGAAACCATGCAGCACATCTTGTGTGATTGTGACGTCCTAGCGACGAAACGGATGAGTCATCTCGGCTACGGATACCCGAAGCCAGAGGACTACAGGTTCCTTCCTCTTAGTGGGCTAGCCGCCTTCATGAACCACGTCTTTGAAGAGTAAGGAATGTATCATGCTGGGGACAACACAACAGATCACATTTGGTCGAAGTGTTGCTGGCCATGCCAGCCCCCACTGCTAAGATAAAATAAGATGTATGCTTAAATCTTTAAAACTACGCAACAGATTTTGATGCGGTTTGATAGAGATAGAGTGATTCAAGAGGAAGGTTTATATGTATAATACATGTATGTTATTAGTACATTGCACCCGTTCAAAGCGGGGACGGGTTGCTAGTATGAAATACAACTGGGATTTTCATGGAAATACCCAATAACTACGACCAGGGAATCGAACCCAGGACCTCTAGCTCAGTAATCACACTTACGACCACTAGAGTAATGAGGCAGTTTATTATTAATATTAATAACTAAGTAAAATTTTAGCATGGAAAATACAAAAAAATACAATCCATATAAATCAGTATAATTTATAATTATTAACCAGGGAGCAGTGATAGCATAGTATGTAAGTAATGTGACCACTGGGCTGTCAAGTCGCAGGTTTCGAGTCCGAAACCTAGGCACCTCTAACTTGTCGACATTGTGCATCGCTATTGTTCTCTAAAATTATTTTTCCATACATTCATTACCAGGAACTCCAAAGATTTTTGATTTTACAAAATAATATTTAATTTTACATTTGGAGCGCTTGGGAAGAAAATCATGTAGCGGGCGGGAATAACCCATAGAAAGTATGACAATACAATATATTAAGAAAACAAATGTCTGAGTAATTTACAAATGTTTATTTTACTTTAAAGGAATACTTAACTCAGAGTACTTTAGTTATAACTAATTGATTAAGTACGAGTATTATTTGTGTATGTACCTACCTGGATGACATGACATTGGTGTTATAAAAGTGCTCCAATATGAAATGGATGAAGTTGTCAAGGGTTACTTATATACATATACAGCGGAAACCATCTACCTCTATTGTATTTCTAATATATTATGATTTTACATAATTACATGTATAACTACTCAGTTATAAATATATTACTGTACTCAGTGTATTATAAACAGAAAATAGATTTCAGATTTTCTTGTTCCTTTTCTTCTTTAATAAAAATAAAGTAGGTGAAACTGATGACGAGACGGGACTAAGTTAATCAAAATGTTTAAATCGGGAAATGATTTTTATTTGATGACAAATAGAAACCGTGACGAGTTGGTATTAACACGTTTATTTTGACCTAGAAAAACTTGAGTAAACAGTTTTTTTTTTTTTGCAAGGACCCATCCAGGCAGATCATATATCAAGATGATACAGGGAGCAGCAACCCACGTGGGGTGTAGTTTAGCAACTTGTGAAAGGAGTTCGACTAATAAAGAAAAAGTAAGTGTTTTACGCGTCCATTATTGAGGAGAAGTATTAATTATTATTATTAATAGTAATTTCTTTACATTTTAACATTACATTCTGTATATTTCCTTTTACAATAAATTCGTCAAATCAAGGAAATCGTTCATTTACTCATTTGTAACATAAGATTTTACTACTGGGCATTACACTCCAACGCTTGCAAATAAATTATTCTTACGTATTGTTATTGTAATCTGAAATCTGATTAGTCGATGACCCTCTAAAACGTCGAAACAACCGTTTTTGTATTGTGTGTTAATTTAGTTTCTCAAAAAAAATCCACAATTATTAATCATAATTTTTAACAATAAGTACAGGCCAGTAGGTCAAGCTATCCAACACTGTAAAATTTTCCCAATAGAAAATGAACCTTATTACGTTGTTAAAATTTGAAAATCTATCAAAGAAATTTTACAGTTCGTGGTAACTTGATGTGCTGGCGTCTGTACCTATGTTTTTTTCACAGGTAAGAAGGTTATTATGCTACTACTCATACTGGACTCCAGTTTCGGTACAGTTATATACGACAACTCCTCCTCGTCCTGGAACTAACGTCACCTCTAAATGTGGTTGTCCTCCAGGCTACTGGGAAGACACCGGCTGTCTCTGCCAAGAAATAGGTTTCCTAAGTATGTCCATTTAACTTATTTATATATTCTTCTTCTTAGTCGTAAAGAAAGAAGAAAGAAAGAAAGTAAATTTTTTGATTACACAAAATCCACACAAGACATTATAGCATTATTATAAAACAAATAAATACAAATAAAAGTAATAAATTATTTCGGAAACAACAAAATCAAAATAGTTTTATTTTCATATAAACCATATACAGGCACTTATGAAATGTCGAGTCTAGGTTCATGGTTCCAAATTGGTCGTTTCCTATGGAGAAGAACCGGCAAGAAACTCCATGGTTACTCTTTTAAATTATCGTTTTGTATTGCAATGATATTTGATACAGTAATAATTATAAATTGGATTGGATACTTACATGAGAGAACAATTTAGGAATGTTGCGAAGATTACAAATAATTATATAAAATACAGCTACAGCAACAAAGTAATAAATGTAAGTTTTTCCATATTAGTTGCAGTTTTACAAGAATCATCATCATCATCAATCATCGCCAACTTCTAGTAGAAGCGGCGTGGTATGTGAGACTAGCGCACAAGACGTTTTCCCTTCCCCTAAGGTCGCATGATCGATCTGACACGCTATGTTGGGGAGTTAGTCCCAACTCTTCATTCGATAACTTTTGTCCATACAATAAATCCCGATTCGTCATCATTTTAAAGTAAATTAATCTTTATTTAATATTCGTGTCCCAATCGTCACAACTATAAAATGGCTTGTTACAGGGTACAGTCAGTAAGAAAATATTTTAGTATGATAAATGTATGATAAAATAATGGAAAATAGGGAATACTTTTGTAAGGTTTACATCAATGAGATGTAAAAAAAAACAAAAACATTTAAAAAAATTACAGTTTACGTACTAATCACCATTAAATTATTATGCCTCTAATCAACTCAATCTATTCACAAAGAATCAAGTGAAACATTACTTACAAACTTAATTAAATGCTTGACAAAACTGTCTTTTTGTATTTTCCGTGCTAAGATTTTAAGGTTATTTTAGCGAAGGATAAATTCGACTGCGGGCAGGATTACACCAGACGCTATGATCATTAAGCCACCGCGAGTCCCACCCGTCAGGGTTATCAATGACCCGCAAAAGCAAACACTAGGTCCTTCATGGACGTCACCCCCATGATCTAGAACAAACCTATATTGATACAAAAGCTTCAAATAAATGTCTTAAAATAGGTAATCTATTCCAAGAAATGAAGGGCTTTATAATAGCGATACAAAATCCAAAAAAATAGAGAAAATACATAATAAAATCCCACCATAACGAACATTCTTTTTTTAATTAGTTTATTGCTGGATGTATGGATTGTCTATGGCCGTGTCAATAAATGTTAAATATTGTTTTTGTCTTATTTGGATTTGTCGCCGGTTAAAGGCAATAAATATGCTCGCAACATATTTATTACATGGAACTAAAAGATTACGGCGAACACTGGATGATTAGCAGGGCGTATAATCCCATTAGAAATTATAATACTATAATTTAATAAGAATCATTATAGAAGGAAAGATAAAAGGAAGGGGTAGGCCAAGAAAATATTACATAACACAAATGAAAGAGAAACTGAAAGTCGCGACGTATATGGAGGTCCAAGAGTTGGCTCTTAACAGAGAGCGGTGGAAGACGCTGCCCCGACAAGAGCGTAGAGAAGAATTTAATATTGCTTCACAAAAAATTATAAAGTTTTAATCATATTTTTTTCAAAGACAATTATTATTATTGTTTAATTTCCCGCGTCGCTCAGTTTTGAACCGGGCAAGTGTGAGCCTACGTTTGAGAATTTTAATTGGAAGGAATTAAAAACTATTTTAAAAGTAGTTTCGCAAAAATGTTATAGTATGGCTTCTGACTTTGCATATTACATGACCAGCTGCGGTTCATGTATTATGATGCATTGAAGCGATTAATATGATGTATTCAAGCGATCACAATTATTTTATTTTATTTACAGCTACTTCTACAGCAATATATTATCATCCGACGAGAATCAGAAGCAAAGATTTAACAGGTTGGGCACCAAAAATCTTAATTTGACGAATATGACTCAACGCAATAGACAATCACGAATGGCGTAGTGGTTGAGGGTACATGTGCGTCTCCGACAAAATCAATAAAAGGCAGCACTACAAATATTTCGTTAAATATTTCAACAAATATCGTTGTGTTTCGTCGAGTGAGTGAGGATACCGGAGGCCCAAACCCCTTAAAAGGGCGGCAACGCACCTGAAACTCCTCTGGTGTTGCGGGTGTCCATGGGCGGCGGTAATCGCTTACCATCAGGCGATCCGTCTGCTCGTTTGCCCACCCTATCATATAAAAAAAAAAAAAAAATATAAAGTTGAAATATACAATATTGTATTGTTGGAAATCGGTAATCCTATAAATCTGACCACTATCTTTGGAGAGTTCTTGTTTCGGACGCCCAGACTCAGATTTCAAGTTGCTGAGCTAGAGGAGTTATAAAATTTATTCTTTTTGTTTTCATTTACAGCTCATTATGGAAAAGGAGTCTATGACAAAGGTCAGCACAAACACAACACAAACACTAATATGTGGATTCCTTTGCTTCACTTACAAAATTCCTCCCATTATCCGAATAGGTTTGCAAAGGTATACCCCTTCGTGAATTTTTGTAATTTTTTGTACTTTCTGTGCAAAGAAAATCTATTCATTTGCCTGACATGACGATGTCCTGCAAATGAATCTGAATCTGAGGAACTGAGGCTTTAGATGCCAGTGCATTCCACTATTTTCAAGGGCAAATCTTTTACAATGCAAGCTACACACGGCTTTGAAATGCCGTGCCTCTGTCTGTTAGAAACATTGCGTTCTTTGAAAAAATTGTATAGGTGCATTATCTAGCGTTTTAGTTCACATACCTGTCCGTTACATAATCTGATAATATACAGCATTACTTCATCATAATTATTATAGAACCATATTTAAAATACGTGAATATATTTATATATATCTTTATATACTTTGATTATAATCAAAGTTTATATATTTAAGTATGTATTTCATTTGTGCAATATTAAGAGTTGTATCTATATATTGTTATTTTCAGTATCTATTATATTTTTATGTAGGTACAGAAGCCAGCAGGTCAAGCTATCCAAAACTGTCAAATTTTCCGAATTGAAAATGAACCTTACTACTTTGTATTAAAGTTGAAAATCTATCAAAGTGATTTGAAAGATTGGGGTAGCTTGATGTGCTGGCCTCTGTACATAAAAACTAACCGAACCATTCCTTTGAGATAAATACACTTTTGTAATGCTTAACTTATTCACGAGATACATTGACAATAAACTTAATACGTAATTGTTATTGTTTATAGAACCAATGGAAATCAGGCAGTGGTGGGCAACTCCACAGATACTTCGGGCCGCTGACAGACAAACATCAAAGAACCCGATTAGTACCCGAAAACCAAAGATCGTATTTCTGCCTGTGTTTGCTGTAACAAGGTCCAATCGAAACGCAATACCTCATCGACGTAGGTAAGTCTGTGTACTTACTTTGATCCATTATATTCTACCAAAAATGCTTTTATTTTTATGTCACGCACTGAGTGCACCATCGCCGCATTTTATTTTTTATTGCTGCAAAATACAATCAGGTAGGTATTTAGTAATGATATTGCATGACATCTTCAGAAATCATAAAAATTAATCTGAGTTGCCAAAAAAGTTAAAAAAAGTTACAATTAACTGGACAAAATATATGGAATACTGTACCTATTTTGTTTCGTAATTTCAAGGTAGTAAACGTTGTTTCTTAATGATGAGTATAATGGCTCCTTACATTTTTTACGGTAAAAAATAAGTGAATATTTGTAGTCTAAAAAAATTATTTTGCTATCAATATTATGCGTTCATATATGTATAACATAGCTTGTGTTATTAATACGTAACTCAGAAAATGTCTTTAAAAGTATGTTTTGAAGTTGCTATGCAACTGATGTGCTGAATAATAACTACAAAACACTTTAACTTATTTTTGAACTAGAGGAAATTTAACATAGAAGAAATTTAACTATTTGCCACAAACGATCATCATAATATTTGGCTCAATTTTGTATATATTCGTATAATATTATGTCACTATACCCCACGACGCTATGTAATATATTGATTCCCTGCTGTTTCTTATTAGTTACCTACATTAAGACTGTATTTTCCAGATTTAACAATATGAGGTCCACATCGCACACAAAGTCAATACACGTAATTAACTTTTTCAAGGATTATGAGGTAATGATTACTTTTTGAAATACGTTTGTATGTTTATTGATTTTTAACCCATGTAATTTTTACGTTTATATGTATATTGTCAAACACCTCATACAGTGAATAATTTCAGATAGAAATATCTCTTGTTTCAGATAGAGAAGGCATACAAAAAATCCTCAATAAAGACAAGCATAGCAAGCGAGACAGAGTTTCATAACACAAAGCTTGGATTTAGAACCCCAGATTTAACAACCAAGATTTTTAATGAAAATATTTTTGGCCACCAGAGGCCGTCACGTCGAAATAATTACGCTGATTATTATGGTAACATTATCAAAGAAAACCTTAAAGATGATAATCACAGAAGCACAATGTCTGCTCTAGATATTTTTGTAGAAAAAAAGAGGCATGTTAAGCATAGCAGCTACGAAATAAACTTTTTTAGTGATAACATGAAGACAACACGTAAGGACGTGTTAAACAACCGACAAAATGAAAATATACAGTTTGCAAACTCAGACAGTGCAGTTATACCAAGTGATATTGAAAAAGACTTCGAAGAGTTGAAAAATTATCTTACCCATAAAACCAATAATGTTCATTGTGATGAAGATAATGCGACGCATTGTCAACAGCATGAAACCGATAAGATATTTCAAGGGATGTAAAAACATGATTAAAATGTCAAACATTAGAATAGTAAGAGACATATGAAAAATTAAATAATAATTCCAAAGATGGAATATTTCGCGGCATCATAACCCAATGTTTTTTTACATACCAATGTAATAATACCGTACAGAAATTAAAGTCGTAAAGGATGATATAGTTGGCCAGTTTGATTATTAAAGGTTAAAATCAAGACTCTAATTTCGTACTTAACCGTATCGTACTTAAGTATAATTTAGCAAGAAAAAATTATATAACCAAATACAATAAAACGCTATAGATGACGATGATGAAATTCTCTCTCAGATTAATGAATCTGGAAATTCCCTAAATTTCTAACCCTTTAGCCAATAACATAAACGCCACAATAATAAAATCGTGCGTCTTTAAACTAATCAGCGTCAAATCAAGATTGACTTTCTTCTGGTAACGTGGTTTCCGGTAGTAATTCATTCCATAGAAACCGGATGATGCTAGATGGAAGACTTTCGACGAGTCCAAAAACATGCGTAAATAGGCGTCTTCCTTAAATTTATTTGACGATAGACTGCTGATCACGAGGTCATGGATTGGATTCCCACAGGAAACAAAAATTTTGTGATGAACGTTTGTGTTCGTCTCGATGTTTCTTATGTATGTATTTGCAACAAAAATAATAATATACCCATTATATCCACAGTACCTACAAGCTCTGCTTAGTTTGGTGCTGTGTAAAATTATCCAAGAATATTTATTATTTATATTTTATATGCCACTGAATGGACGGTGAGGTTAATAACAGTATAGCTGTTTTGTTTGATAACCCAGACCTAAATCCAAACTGTGCCTCGTAGTAGTAGGTGCTAACTACTACGTTAACGTTAGGCACACTATTAAATCGACTATTACTACTACTTTTAAATCGATTTTTAAGGATTTAAAAATGATATTAGTGTTATTTCGCAAATTTTACACAGCAACACCACATTTAGAATTACCACGTTTAAACCGATATGGCGGCGTTGTTTTACTGTGATTCGACTTTACTGTGTTTTTTTTTATTACAAAACTTTCTCGACATTACTTTCGTCGTTCAATTAGGAAAGATAAATTACAACATGAGTTGGTGCAGCGACTATCGTACCAGCGCCTGTAGACAAGTTGCAATCTGACAATCGAATCGACGAACGAATAGAAACAAAAAGTATGGAAATGACATAAGCTTTCGACAAATCGGGCGATCATAGATGTCATTCCCATACATTTTGTTTCTATTCGTTCGTCATTTCGATTGTCAGATTGCCACTTGTCTAAGCCCCCAGAAGTCAGTATTGTTTTAAGATCTGTGTACATACTGTCGATACATTTACTATACATTTCCAGTATTAGCTGAGCTCTCATTGCTGGCTTTCGGTAAAATCAGAGGAGTCTTACTGAAAACGTAGAGATCGATATGTAGGCGTGATTATCTATTTACTGTGTTATATAAACTGTTAATGAAAAACGAAACCCTTAATCTGAGGATTATAATTATTCATCATCAACCCATATACAGCATTACAGCCCCACCAAGGGTCTCCTCTCACAGAATGAGAGGGATTACGCTATAGTCCACCTCACTGGCCTAGTGCGGGTTGGCAAACTTCACACGCCGTCGAGAAAATCTCTAAGACATGCAAGTTTCCTCAGGATGTTTTCTTTCACCATTTAAGTGAGTGATGATGGGAAATTCCCAGATAATTTTGGGGTAAAATGTATCCTATTTGTTATTCCCAGTAGAATACTATGTGTGTATGAAATTTCATTCAAATCCCGTAAGTAGTTCTATAATCGTTTTTCGGGAATTCCGGGTTTTTCCTATATTTTTCTGGGATACAAATTAGCCTATACTTTATTCCCGGTCACATACCTACTAATAAGAAATAATAAATAATAAACTTTCACAACATCATCACTATCACTACATATTATAAAACAAAGTCGCTTTCTCTGTCCCTATATCCCTATGTATGCTTAAATCTTTAAAACTACGCAACGGATTTTGATGCGTTTTTTTTAATAGATAGAGTGATTCAAGAGGAAGTTTTATATGTATAATACATGTATGTTAATAGTATATTGAACCCGTGCGAAGCGGGGGCGGGTCGCTAGTTTATAATAATAATATGATTGTTTCTTTTTACTTTTTCAACAAATATTCAATGTAAAGTTTTGTTTTGTTACACTTTCTTGTTACCATTATAGTTTTGTTAGCATTTTATTATATCTAGGTAATAGATTGAGTAACCATTTTCAATTTACTGCATTCTATTACGAAATCCAAATGCAAATCAATAATAATAAACTTTGTTCACTGCAGCCACCTAGTCCACAAATCACGTGTGTTACTGTGAGTTGTGTTTTATTTAAATACGACAGTAGGTATATGGGAGCTCTTGTGCCAAAAAAGTTACGAATAAATATTTAAAGACTATCTTTAAGATAACCAATTCCTATTAACAATATTGGTATAAGTTAAAAAATATCGGAACGGCAGAAGGTGGACCACTTTTATTATAAAATATAATATTCCATCACACCTGTAACTCCAAAAGGATGTACCTCCATGTAATAGAACCCGAGCCTGTTGGCCATAACTCGGCAAAGTTTCAAACGCCGAGCTAGCAAAAAAAAAATGAACGCAAATTTTATACTTTACAATTTTTATTATAGATGTTAACATCATTGAAGCAATGATGCCGAGATAATCGCGTAAAACTGTTTTTTTTTTACCCTTGACATATGAGACCTTTTAGACAACTTTTAGAACGTCAAAATGAATGTATAAATTCAGTGTGACCAGCTTACTAATAGTGTTCTTAATTATTTTTTGTATTTGTGTATACAGGTAACTACTGCCTGTTAATTACCGTGCCTGAAATGATGACCTTAAATGTAAGTTTTGATGTCAAATCTGTAGAAGAATCAGTCTTAGAAATCTCACTGAAAATTAAAATTATATTCTTATATTTGCATGCCTAGTCTACCGGTAGAATGTGGAGATCATAACTTTATTGTAACAACTCTTATTTTTTGTACTATTCGCAAATTAATAAATTGATTGATTGATATGCAAGGCCACTGTAGGACTTCTATTCGACTGGGTGCTGTGTAATGCGCTTCTCACTAGCCAACGTTGCCGGACGTGATACGCCAAGGACACGCTGCTCTCTGTGTAAGACGTAACAGCTGGAGTGCTGATGTATGGTAGCAGTTTGCGGCTTCATGGTTGCGAGTTCTGTGGCCTCAACTATTGGTACAAATAGAGACACTGTAGTTTTTAGTCACTAAAAGTTAAAAATAATCCTTTTTGCGAGTCTGTTACACGGCGATGAAATTTTAGAATTATTTGTTTCATAGTTTTATCTCGCCACAACGAATACACAGCTTTTAGTTTAAAATAATAGGATCACTTATTAATTAGCATCACTTTTCAGGTAGCCACGCTGTTCGTTATCATTTTAAACTTTACAACATCTTTGACGACTAAGGACAAAATCAACTATAACAAGTACTGCCCAAAAAATAATACCTGCAAGCCACCGGATTCACATATAGTGTGCAAATTATCTAAAGTTGTAAGTACGATGTAATAATTATGGTACTTAGGTACGATTTTGTATGATTGTACAAGTAATGATTACTTTTATCATTTATGAGGGTGAGCTTTAAGCACGGGTCACACGAATTGGGAAAAAGGTTGGAGGTGTGAAGAGAGCTTTCCAATGCGAACGGAAATGTTTAGTTTTAGGGAAAACGCATATGAAAATTGTACCCAGTTATCCTGAAAAATATAATATTATAACAGAATAGAAAAACTTTATTTTTCACCATAATAGAACTGAATATGGACCGGAGCCACTTGGTCACTATAGACCGGTGCCACTTGGTCAATTTTGCAAAAAATATATTATATTAGTAATTATACTCCTTCCAACGGGAAAGACTTGTCTGATGCCGTTTCATCCTACGCTGGCTTTTTTTTTCATAACTATAAACATAACATTCATCCTGTAAGTATTCCTAGCTCGTCTTTTCATTAATGTAATTCCACAGTTTTAACATTACAACCACAGTTTTAACATTATTCCACAACTGTGGAATTACATTAATAGAACTCCATCTTACCCTTCAGGTAATTCAGTCGTGATGATTTTTTTTTGCAACATATCCGGCGCTACAGGAAGAGCAGCATCAATTCCCTCATGTAACGCATACTCGCCTTGTTACAGCTGCTTCCCATACACGCCTCCGATTTAGTAAATCACTCTTGAGATGTAGCCGATATTACGCAACTCGGATTATTTTCTTTACAGGTAAAAAAGAAAAATATGATTTGCACAAACCATAAAACCAGGACTATCAGCGAAGCCGATGTGAAAAGACTACTCCTAGAATTGAACAAGTAAGTTTTTCGCAATGAAAATATGTAGGTAGGTACCTAAATAATATTACCTCAGGGCTTATACCTTAACAGCCGTTGTGCAGGGGAGGTTCTAGGATCTATTAAGAGGACACAGTACACATGGAGGGGCCATATGTTGATGGTAGCCACCGGGGTGGTTTTAGTGAGTAAGAATTCCACAGTCTCCGATGTAATCCCCGTAGATCGGTTTTGAAAGTTTCTCCGTAAACCATAAAGATAACAGTGGAAAATTCCAAGTATACGTTTATCCCACTGCCCTCTATAATACAAGTACCTACTCTACGTATTGTAGAGGTCAGTCGTTTACCCCCATTCATTTCCTCAGACCACAATAGGTACCTACCTGAGACTGGTAGGTACTGAGAAGTTGCTGACAGAAATATCTCCATATAACCTTCTCTGGTTGATTTTGAGGTACCGTGTTAGTCAGGTGCGAACGTTTGGTAAATAGCTTGTCCCGTTACTGCTTGGTCCCATGTTCCCAGGCTATAGGATGAGCCGCTTTACAGTTTGACACGGATAGAACTTGTGAATACGTCAGTCAATACTGCTGTGGTTGAATGTAAATCGGTTCTCTGACAATAAACCAAGTTTTGACTAGAATTGCGAATAAAAAACGAAGCGTAATGTTAGGTCAACTTCAAAAGTTAAAAAGTAGTCAAATGTTTTATTTTAATTAAATCATTAAAATACATAGGTATGTACTTTTAAAATTTACTTTTTAAAAATTAAATGCCATGGTTCCTAAAACCCCAAGTCATTGCTGTTGATAGCATCCGGATAATATTAAGGAGGAACTGGCCGCAACTTTGCATTTTTTATGGCATTGGTTAAGTACTTTCGTTTCCCTTTCGTGTGGGTGGCCTCGACTTTCGCAAAATTCCAAGTATAAGTATACCCGTGTTCATTTCCTTAGTCCACAATACTGGGAAGTTAGCCAGAAATATCTGAAGACCTTCTCTGGTTGATTTTGAGGTACCTACCGTGCTAGTCAGATGAAAAGAAAGAAAGAAAAAGTATTTATTTTTCTTCCGTCTGACGCACAACAAACCATACTTAACAGAACAGAAAAAATAAATAAAAACATACTAAAAAAATAATGTGTACAAAAAATTATATCAATGGCAACACTGCCAACTTAAAATACCAACATAATAAAAATATTAAAAATGAAAGTTATAAGTTATAATTTTGATAGATGTTAGGGTGTTAGTAAACAACAAAGAATGTGTAAACAATAGGTTTATCAACCAAAGTTATGATTCAAGAAATAAAATAATTTACAAACTTTATACTTATTATGAAGAGAACATAAATAAGGGAACTAGCGAAAGAGGGTATGCGCCATTTACCAAAAGATGCGATCGTTTGGTAAATGGCTGCATGAATTTGAATGAACTTCATTTTCATTTTTTATGGCATTGGTTAATTTACTTGTAGATTTCATACTTTTTGTGGAAGCAGCGCCTACAAGTTCCGATCTATCAGATTTTTAATCAATTTTATCATATAATATATTTACAGAATTCGAGGTTCGGCGGTCGCCGGTAAGGAAAAAGTAAAAGGTGGTAAAAATCTTCCAAAAGGATATGGAATGTTTCGGTTGGTATGTATAATTATAATTGACTCCAAAATAATATAAAACGATTTGGTAAACCAGAAAGCGATATTAGAGTTATAAGATGAATTAAATTAATATGCAATGTAAGGAAGGATTATATAGGATACTAGCTGCACCCGCAAACGTTTTGCCATAAAAAAAAAAAAAAAAAAAATAGATGTTGGCCTATTCTCAGACCTCCCCGATAAGCACAAAAAATTTCATCAAAATCGGTCAAGCCGTTTCGGAGGAGTATGGCAACGAAAACTGTGACACGAGAATTTTATATATTAGATGATTGGCGGAGACCACGGTACCTTAAATAGAAAAGCAACATAAACCAAATTAGGAGCTGCAGGCTCAAGCCTCGCCAGTTGTGAAATTGTACTTTCCACAAATAAGACCTAGAAAAAAGTTAAATGGCAAAGTTGTAGGTAATAAAAAGATTTACAACTTTTGTATTTTTTTTTTCACATAACCTCAAAATTTATTTGAAAAATTAAATAACCAAGTTTTGGTTTTTTATTTTTCCCGACCTCAGATCGCCGTTCGATTGTTATATCTATTCATACTACTATTATTATTTTTGTCACTTATTACCATTTTCAAAGGCTTCAGCCCTGATCAAATTGTGTCGCAATTATGTGGGAAAACCGTATAATTACACTAAGATCACATTACATCGGTAAGTTTTGTTATTTAACTTCTATTATTTTATGAAAACATGATTTTTCAATTCGTTAATTTGTAGGTTCGACAGATTAGTCGGTGTTGTCAATTTATTACAAGGGAGATTTGGAAACTATGGGAAATAAAATGCAAATATCAGTCATCATCTTTCGATCAGAAAATTTTATTATTTTAATAATTACCTACATAATTTGATCAGTAAATGATAACTTGCCTTCACAAAATAAATGAAGTCATTCACTAAATAGTATTTTTGTTAGTTCTTTCTAAAATTTTGGGTTTCAGATTTCTTAAGACTGGAGAGACATTATACAGCGGACACGAAATGAAATAAAAAAAAAACCTATTCCGAAAAGAAATACAAAGAGATGGATTTTGATCTATAAATTGCTGTATATATTTTTTCATTGTATTTTTTGTTTTTACTAAAATAAAAAAAACACTAATCTACAAAATAATTACTTTATTCAGCCTATTTCGTTTAACTGTCATCCCATTAAATAATGGAGAAAAGGTAAGTTAATAATTTGGAGCAGGCATCCCTAAACACGCACACCTTGACAGTTTGACTACAATAAGAACACAAGCGGTACTCACACATATCACGCAATTTGGGGACAGTTTTCGCGTGTCGTTTGTTTGCATTGCTCCATCTAGACAAGTATATAATCAAAGCCATATACCTACCTAGTCCACGATGCGTAAGTCAACATTTCTAATATTATTGTGATCCGCTTTAAAACATAATGTATCCGGTGAAATCCTGGGCATATGATACTTAAAAACACGGTCATGTAATTTATGTAGTCATTAAATTTTTAATTAACAGAACTGGGACAAAGAATTGGCGGGACTAGCAGATCTTATGTTGAGAAACGGTGACAGTAATTCGTGGTATTTATGTGCAGCAACTGGTAAGTTTTTACCATAGATAATAATACTTAAATATGTACAATAAAAATAACTCTTTATTGTACATCTATACAGGGTGGAAGGGACATCGACGCGCAACGGCTTACCATGACTTCAGTACATGATTCTGGACCCCCCCTGCGTTGGAATTTTTCGTCGGCTTTTTCTTAAATTTTACAACTCGTGTAGTGAACTCTAAGGAAACAGCTGACCAGAAGATCTTTCGAGTTTAATTTACAATTCTGTTTTTAGTGAAAAAAGTGAATTAATGACTTTTTAATTAAAATTCTTATTGGGTTAGATATAAATAATGATTTTATACAGTTTAAAGTTGCAAAAACTGCAAAAAAAACGTAAAATTTAAGAAAAAGCCGACGAAAAATTCCAACGCAGGGGGTTCCAGAACCTTCCACCCTGTATATCAAATTACAGAACTATAAAAAAATCTACATACCAGACTGGTGATTTAAGATATTATTAAAGAATTTAACTAAACATAATCCACCGTTGAATCCAATTTCAATCCAGCTTGCAGGTAGTATATCCTGGCTCCATGGAAATTAGGTTGCAGGAAATACCAGATAAAAAATTAATTAATAGATAAATAAGGTTGGAATGGTAATGTGGGCGTAGCCGGCGCGCTACAATTATAACTCGGCCGCGATTAGTGTACTTCGGACTATTTCAGAGAGCAAAGCTCTTCATTATCATGCTGTATTGTGCAATTTTTACTTGTAAGACAAAAGGTCAGACCTCAATTTTAGAGCGAAGAGGTGGCTTGCAGGCTTGTTTGCCGATTTCTAAATAATAAAATACCTCGCGGTCGCCAACATAAGTTAGGTAAATAAATTATATTTAAGGAAAATACGCCCAGCCTATAATATCGTCAACTTCTGATTCTGCAACCCCGAAATTGGATATTATTGCAAATGTCGCAAAAAAATGGTCGGAAAAGAAAATTAATGTTCAGGTGCAAGATATTCGGAAATGTCCAGATCTGAAGTAAGTACCTTATGCTCTATCTGTTATTATAGAAAATCTAACAACCAGTCTGAAACTTCTCCTGCCCTGATCCTAATTGGTCAGCGTAGTGTATTTTCTTTCCATAATCTTTCATTTACATGCATGCTTAACACCTGATTATCTATGAAATAAGTGAATAAAAAAGAAAACGAAAGAACTGCATGGAAAAATGCATTTCATAAGTCATGTCAGTCATTATGATAAGTCTTGTACAGGTTGTGCAGTGCCTCGTTTCAGCAGGGGCTCCGCACAGGGCACGCCACGATAGTGGCGGTAAGGCCTGTTCGGCTTGGTTTGGCTTTTGGTTTGGTTGACATGGAGGAGTGGCTGGAGAGGTACCATGACGCCCTCCATTTCCGGCTGACGCAGGTATTCTCGGGACATGGGTCTTTTGGGAAGTACCTGTGTCGCATACGCCGGAACCAACGCCCGGTTGTCACCATTGCATGGACTGGACCACGAGGACATGGTGCAGCACACCCTGGAGGTGTGCCCGGCTTGGGTAGAGCAGCGCCGTGATCTAGTCGCGGCAATGGGTGGTGACTAGGGCTTTCATCCCGGGAGTATCGTTCTCGAAAATATCGAGAGTCTCGACGATTTTTTGGTATTTTCGAGACTCGAGAAATATATTTTCAGTCTCGGGAATAACGAGACTTTCGAGACTCTCAAGTCACATAATGAAGAGTATTCAAAAATCTACTAAACTTGTGCTTTTAAGGGGAAATCGGTCATTAAAGGTCGGTGTTTGAAGTTGTGCAGAACAAGTAGAACTGGTAGACACAACATCGAGAAAGAAGCCGACAGGAGGATTCGGTTGGGTTGGGCAGCATTTGGCAAACTTTGCCCAGTTTTCGCGTCGCCTATACCGCAGTGCTTGAATACGAAAGTTTTCAACCAGTGCGTCCTGCCTGTCATGACATACGGTGCCGAAACGTGGACACTGATAGTAGGACTGGTCCACAAATTTAAAGTTGTTCAGCAAGCGATGGAGCGAGCTATGTTCAGGGTTTCATTGAAAGATAAAATTTGTAATGAAGTGATCCGGTAAAGAACTGGAGTCACTGATATAGCTTCCCGAATAATACACTGGGAGCGTATACGACAAAGCTTGGATAGAGCAGCACCGTGAGTTCCGTCCGTCATCCAGTACATAGTAGGCAACGAGAGCGTGTGGGAAACCACCGCCTCTTACTGTGAGCAAGTCATGCTTGCAAAAGAGGCGGCAGAAAGGGAGAAAGAAGCCTCTTATGACACCTTAAAGCTATTCTATCGCCTGTGTTTCCCAAAAATTAGAATTAAAATATCCAATGCAATTCGAAAGTCTAAATGGATAACTAAAGGACTGAAGATTAGTTGCAAAACGAAACGTTAACTACGTTATAAATACTACTTAAATAAAAGTTTTGCAGCCAAAAGCAAATATAAAAATTACTCAAAACTTTTACGTAATTGTATTAATCAATCAATAAAAATACAAAATTATGAAATGATATTAAATTCAAAAAACGTATGCAAGACGTCTTGGAAATGAATTAAACAAGAATCAGAAAGCATTACACAAATAGAACTTATTTCTAGTATTAAAGAAGGAGATTATACATTAAGTAAGTCACAAGATATAGCTCAAGCATTCAATATTTTTTTCATTAATTCAATAACCGCAAATACATCCACTTACAACACTTGTAAAACAAGTATTTGCAACAGCATTTTCTTAAAACCACTTAACGTAGATGAAACATATAAAATAATTATGTGCCTTTCTAAATAACACAAATGCTGAAGGTTACGACAAAATAGCAACAAAAGTGCTCATAGACTCACATTTGATAAATTTATCATTTGCAAACGGTTGTTTTCCAAGTCCCCTTAAGTTTTCAATTGTTAAACCTATGCACAAAAAAGGGGATAAGACAGTCCTAGGTAATTATAGCTCCATAGCCCTGATTCCTATCTTATCCAAGATATTTGAATCGGCGATTCACGAACGCTTATCAAACTTCATTCAGAAAAATAATATATTGAGACGGGAACAATACGGTTTTCAAAAAAAAAATCCACTACATCAGCGTGCTTTGATCTTGTAAGTAATGTTGTAAACAATTTGGATGGTGGCAAGCTAGTAACAGTTATATTTTTTGATATGTCTAAAGCGTTCGATTTCGTATCTCATAAACTGCTATTAGGGAAACTTGAAAATTATGACATCAGAGGACCAGCATAAAATGGCTACAAACATACCTAATTGATAGAAGTCAAGCAGTCGAAATTGCAAGCATTGATGAAAATAAACACTTAAAAATGTATCGTTCAGATTTTATGGCTAATAAGTTCGGTGTTCCTCAGGGTAGCGTGCTAGGTCCACTGTTGTTCTTATTATATATAAATGACCTTCCTGACGTAACATCGAACCCTGTATTTTATTTGCAGATGACATTTCTCTTATTGTAACATGTGACAAAAATTATGACTTTAACAAATATAATATTGACATAAATAATTCAATAGATTCTATAATAAACTGGCTAAATATAAACAATCTAAACGTCAATCTAACCAAAACTAATTTTATCCAATTTAGCACATACGGTAGACCTCATAAAGAACTAAAAATTTACTATAGAGTTGAACAAATAGTAGAGGTAAATGAAGTAACTTTTTTAGGCATTAACCTACCAAAAAACATCTAAATTGGAAAGCTCACGTGGAGAAAACGTGTAACAAAATCAATAGATTTGTCTATATACTCTATAAGTTACGTAAAACATCCACAGAGAGAACACTACTAGCCGCGTACCATGGCTACGTATCCTCCATATTAAGTTATGGGCTTATATTATGAGGTAACTCAACAGAAGTTCAAAAAGCCTAATTAGCGCAAAAAAAAATGTGTACGGGCTATGGCTGGTATACCACCATGGGAATCGTGTAAACCGCTATTTACAAAATTTCATATACTCACTCTGCCTAGTATGTACATTTTGGAAACAGCCAAATTTGTTAAATTACATCCCAACTTGTTTAAATCCGCCAAGGAGAGCTTCCCAAGAAATAAAAGAGACCCAGATAGAATTGTTTTAACGAAAGTTGCAAAAACAAAAATGTTTCTTGAAAATACTCATGTCATGTGTTCAACAGATTCACTAAAAAACTTAAATTGTGGTTGAGCAGTGTTTCTATTCAGTATCTGAATTCATTTAATAAAAATGTAATGAAGTTAGGTCAGTTAGGTACCTAAGTAATTGTTCATATTAATAATAATAAATGTTTATTTCTCACCACAATATTATAGAATATATCATTTAAATGTTATTACAATAGCTTTTATTATTGTGGGAGACTGGTGCCTAAGGTAGGCTGTAAGCCTGTATTTCAGGCCACCAGGACTCCGCCTTTAACAAAGTAATTATCTCGATACCTTTTAATAAAGTTCATAGAAATCTAAACAATAATATTGATCGGTGAACCCGAATATAATTATTATGTACTAGTTTTGGTTAGTATAAGTTTGTGTGTGTGTGTGTGTGTGTGTGTGTGTGCGCCTATGTTACACTAAGGTAGCAAGAAGTTTTTCGGTGTCAGCATAATTTAATTCTTGTAGAAAGGAAGTTATTTTCTTTTTACACATGATCTTAGTAAGATTGACTAGAGTTAGTCATCCTGTTAATTTTGTTGTAAAGAAAACCACCTAGATGGCAGAAGAAACGCTTTGAGAATTGGGTTGAATGGCGAGTGTCTCGGGGATCTACGGGGTTGTGTCGTTTCTTACCTTGTGAAGGCGGAGGGTGGTATTGTAGCATAGAATGTTGTTTTAAAATTATGCTTTTAATAAATAGTTGACGAACGGTTAGAACTTTCACGTCTTTATATAGGAGCTCTGTGGGATAGCGGTAAGGTAGAAATGAAGACACTTTCAGTATGGCTCTTTGCGTTCTCTCCAAGACAAGGAGTGTAGATTTCGGATTAATACAGTAGTTTAACAATGATTGAGCGAGGGCAAAGTATACTGATTTTTTCAGCCTCGCATCTGCCACTTCCCTCAGAGTTTTAAAGATGTATATCAGCTTGCGTAACCTAGAATTAAGTGCGTCAATGTGTTCCCGAAATCTAAGGGTGTTATCGATTAATACTCCCAGGTATTTTACAACTTGGGTGTTTCGAAGTTGTGGACAAGTACATGCATTTTTATGATTTGGTGTTGGACAAGTGTGTGCTGTGATTGCATAAGGTGTTAGTGATGTGGGAGCATTTTTATTAGTTTTTAGAGTGAATATTATGTAGTTAGTTTTGTCAGCATTTAATGTTAATAAGTTATTTCGTAACCATTCTGTCACAGTATTGAAGCCCAACTGAGCGTGGGAAAAGACTTCACTCCAAGTGACAGCACTGAAGAGTAAGGCGGTATCATCTGCAAATGTTATAATCCTCCCTTTGGGGAGTGTGAGCATACCCAGGTCGTTGATGTAAATGAGAAAGAGAGTTGGGCCAAGTACGCTGCCCTGGGGCACGCCGTAAGAAACTGTTCGTTCCTCACTAATGAATCCATCCATTTTAACGCTCTGAGTACGCTCACTCAAGTAGTCCTGAAACAGCCCTAGCTGGGTCCCTCTGATTCCCATGTTCTCCATTTTCCGGATGAGGGTGGGTACAGAAACCGTGTCAAATGCTTTAGCAAGGTCCAGAAATATTCCTAGTACCTTTTTCTTACTGTCCAAATTAGTGACGATAAAGTTGGTAAGATCGTGTTCTGCATCAGATGTGCATTTACTAGATCTAAACCCATATTGTGTTGGAGAAAGTAGATTCTGCTTCTCAAGGTAGTCTTTTAGTCTATTATTCATGACACGCTCAAGTACCTTAGAGAAAGCTGGCAACACTGCTACAGGCCTATTGTTGACACGGCTTCTGTCCCCACTCTTAAAGATCGGGTGTACGATTGATCTTTTGAAAACTTTAGGGAATTTGCCTGATGCGATAGCTAGATTACAAATATATGTGAGAGGGGGTACGGGCGTACGATTAACCTTTTATGCTTCTTAAGAAGTCCACTAGATATTTTATCCCACCCCACCGCACAGTCATTACGAAGAGATGTTAATAATCTTTCAATTTCATCTTCATCTGTTGGTAATAGAACCATTGACTGCAAGTTTTTATTTGCAAGTGAAATGGGGGGAACTGTTGGGCCCACAATTTTTTCCGCAAGATTTTTACCAATCTCAGCATAAAAGTTATTAACTGAGTTTACCGATAATTTAGGAGCCGATGACAACCTTAACAAATCAGATGGTGTTTCTTTCTTGTTTGATCTATGTGTTATGTTGTTTATTGTTGTCCAAAGTAGCTTAGAATTTGTTCCTGCTTTAGTTATTTCATTTTTTTCATATTCATTTTTAATTTTCTTTAGCAACTTGTTACAAAAGTTTCTGTATCTGTTAAAGGTAATTTTTAGGTCGTGATTGTCTGGGCCAAGGACAAGGCCGCTCCCGTGTCAAATTCCATGCTTACTTGTTTGTTCTCAATTTTTACTGTGATCATATATTTGTCCGTTATTTCACTTTTGATTAAATTTATATCTCCGATACTGTCGCAACTAGTATTACTAACAGTGACATCTAGTTGATTGGTTTTTAGGTTCCGTTGCAAACAAACTCATGCGAGATGTCCAATTTTTTTGCATTTCAGGCAGGTAGATTTGATGGCGCCGCAATCATTAGTCGTTAATCATTAGTGTCGAATCAAATGACCCGGGTCTCAAAGTCCGCGCAAACGATCGGGTCATTTCGAAAAGATTGATTCGTTCGCGAGATCGAGATAGATGATAGATCGACCCACGACCGGTCTAACAAAGCTACAAATGAGAACCATTGATTGATTTGATTGACTTGAGTGACTTGACAGAACAGAACTTGAGAGACAGACAGTCATTCACTGAGTGAGACATTTATTCGGGTCGGTCGGGATTCGGGTTGCCGCGTCTCAGTCAACTTTTCGTTGTGCCATTGAATCGTTTTGATCTCACGTAAACAATCGCATTATAACAGTTTCTTTAGAATGTTATTCAATTCTAAACTTTATTCCTCAGACTATTATTACAGTAATATAGTAAGGAAGAATCTACCTAAAAGTTACTGAGTTACATTGAATTTTCGGAACTACCTATTAGTGTTTACCTAATATTTAATATTGTTCATAGTCTGAGGAATAAAGTTTAATATAGAATAACTGAAAGTATGAAGAAACCGATATAATTCGATTGTTTACGTGATTCGATTACTGATCTAGCCAGTGACCTGCTAATAATAGTGAACTGCTAAATATGCTGATGATAATATAATATATATTAATTACGTAGTAATTTGATGTGATGAACGATAAAAAGTTTGTTTTTTTTTTGTTTAAGTTATTAATATTTTTATTTGTGCGTTTTTGTAATAACTTGGTGTTGGTGAACTGAAAGTTTGTGCATGCCGCTTGGCTATTAAACATTACTAACTTTATCTGACTAGGTATATTATAACTTGAACTGATACTTTGAAATGTCGACTAATTTGAGTAAAAAACGAAGTGCGGTGTGGTTACATTTATCCCCGGAGTCTGAAACCCAAGCTAAATGTAGCTATTGTTTAAAAAAAATCAGTTTTAGTGGCGGTGCTACTGGTAATTAGATGCGCCATTTAAAATTTAAGCATCCTACGGTTATTACGAATACAGCTAGTTACCGACAAGATACCACTCCCAATGAACAGCCGTCACTGCCAAGCGCACATTTACCAAGTACTTCAGCTATTTCTAATACTTCCACATTTTCAAGCACTTTGCCTATGCCTACGCCGTGTACTTCAATTATGCCTATGGCAAGTACTTCAGCTTTGCTTATTCCAAGAACTTCATCATCTAAGCAAAGTAATATTGGTGATTTTGTTGTTGTCAAGAAACCAATTACTTTAAATAAGGTTAAATCATTAAATGAACAACTAATGAGCTTACTTGTTAAAGCTTATTTGCCATTTAATATTGTAGAAAACCCAGAATTTAAAGAAATTGTGCATTGCTTAATCTTAACTATGATGCTCCTTCAAGAAAAACTATATCTACCAATTATATTCCGCAGTTATACAGTCAAGTAAAAAATAACGTTCAAAATAAATTAGATAATGCACCAGCGGTTTGTTTAACTACCGACGGATGGACCAACCAAAGTTATATAGCAATAACAGCTCATTTTGTTGATAATTATCAACAAAATAAGCTGTTATTGCGAAGAGTTACAATCTTATTTACTTGGTTGCTTTCCATATGATAGCCGACATACGGCTCTGAATCTCGCTGGTTTTATGGTAGACGAAGTAAATAAATGGAAATTACATGATAGAATTTCAGCAATTATAATTGATAATGCAGCTAACATCGTCGCTGCAGTGAAACAAACACAATGGCGACACTTTCCGTGTTTTGCCCACACATTAGTTGTCCAAGATAGCCTTAAGTGCATTGATCATCCATTAAAAAAAGTCAAGACAATTGTGGAATATTTTAAAAGGAGCAGTTCTGCGCTATCAAGACTTCGCGAAATGCAAATACAATTAAATGTTCCACAATTAAAATTGAAGCAAGACTGTCCCACAAGATGGAACTTTGTTTACGACATGCTTTACAGAATAAATGCGATGAAACAGGCTGTAGTTACCACACTTGCAATAGAGAACCCAGGTATAAATGTTATAGATGCCCATGACTGGATAGTTATTAACCACGCCCTAAATATTTTAATTATATTTTATCAAATAACACAAGAAATCAGTGCTGAGAAACATGTTACATTCTCAAAAATAATGCTTTTTGTAAAAGCCATGAGTGACCACATTAATGAAATACAAATCACTGAAGCAAATACTGTACCAGAAATAAATGAATTACTTCAAACGTTGAAGAATGGTATAAATGAACGATTTAAGGATATAAACTATATGGAACTGACAAATCAAGCAACCTTCTTAGATCCAAGGTTTAAAAACTTTGGCTTCTCCAGTGACGCGAGATTTGAATCAACACTTAAGACCATCCGTCAAAAAATTTCTTCATTTCCAGCTACAAGCTTAGAAGAAGCTCTACCATCCTCTGATGTTCCTGAAAGCGAACCCTGCAACTCGATGGTATGGAGCTCTTTTGATGATAAAGTAAAGCAGCATTTGGAAGTACGGAGCTCAGCAGCGACTGCTATAATTGAAACTGACAAATATTTAAATGAACCTTTATTAAAACGATCCGAAAATCCAATAAAGTGGTGGCAAGAAAGAAAAAATATATATCCTCGCCTGTGCAGGTTGGTGGAACGAAGGATTTTCAATAGGGCAACCTCCGTCCCGTGTGAACGCATTTTTTCAAAAGCTGGTAATACAATAAATGAACATAGAAGTAGGCTTAAACCCGAAAAAGCGGCACAATTAATTTTTTTTAAAATCATAATTTAAAATAATTATCTGTTCTAGTGAACTTTTGATACAAGTTTTAACTTTTTTGTGATGTTTTTTTCTATTACCTACCTACGTGTAATTAATAGAAATGACCCGTTTGGTTGTATGTGTACCTACACAATATTACTCGGTAGGTATGCAACTAGCTCATGTACCAAGGAACCAAGCGGCTTAGATCGTGAATTAGTTTGCGTATCGAGACTACCCAGTAGAAAATCCTTTAGTGACCCAATAGATCAAATGAACGGGTCGAAAGAACCGGGTCATTTTATAAACGGTTCAGTATTGACCCGGATAACCTGGCTGCTGGCCACAAACAGCTCAAGACAGAGACAATTGGACTTCTTTAGAGGAGGCCTTCACCCTCATCTGAGGAGGGGTTCTTGCATACAACATATGTGTTAAAAAAAAAAAAAAAATATTAAGTTATAGATTGCAAAAAAAACTAGTATGTATTAATTTTTTTTCATTTTTTATATTTTTTTTCCAACAACGTTTAATTCTTTCTTACTCTTATTAAGTTGTATCTCTATGCAAGAAATAAAAGGCTTTTTTATTTTTATTTATTTTTATTGACCCGGATCTCTAAAATTGAACGATCGCCACATATCTAATCGGAAACATTTTTCCCTTTAAATCTGTTATAGTTAACGGAGATGATGATGAAGTTAACTTTATATTTTGTCGTGTGAATGATGGTCGTGATTCGTTATCTCTTGTCGATTTTGTAATCTTGTTTACTGTGTCCAAATGTTTGTGCATGTCTGCGGATATTTTCATGTTTTCTGATTTTCCCATTTCCATGCATGTACCAGCAATATGAACCAGTTTAGTAAAAGGTGGTGTATCCCTTTCTTGAAGAATTTTCGTTCGTATTTCAGAAATTTTCAGAACATAAATCATGTAACTTCTCATGCAATTCGGGTGATAATGCAGCAAGAAAGGTGTACACTTTTATTTTAGGATCTTCGATTTTATTGAGCAAGAAAAATACAGTTAGTCGTTTAGTAAAATTTGCGAAGGTCTCTTTTTTTTGAAAAGGCTGGAAATTAAATGATATTTATTTCTGTAAATAGATCTTTTAAAGACACTTTTACAAGTCAATATTTTACATATTTTTTTAAGCTAGATGGCTGGATGGATCCTAGCTGACGACCTCTGAGAAGAAACGCCGAAACAAACTCAGAGAATCATAGTCTCTTTTAAAGTCCAGACAATGTATAGTAACAAAATATGTGTCTTATAATGTAGGGCAAAGTCTGAAATGGCCTTTTGAAGAAAGAGCCATAGCGGCTTTGAGTAGACCAGTCCCAACTGACGGCACGCATGCACAGTCATTGTGTAGCTCAACCATAATTTAGGGAGCTCAACAACCCGTCGCACGACGATACCATATCAGAGGAACATTTGCGTAGGTCACATAAAAAAAAGGCTCAAAGCCACCAGACTGTTCAAAGCTAAGTATGTATATTTAGCCTACAAAGTACTCACATTTACATTTTATTGAGTTAAAGTATTAAATAATAAGAAAAATATATATATATAATCACAGTAACGATTTCAGTAATATCTGATAAATTAAAAAACATTATTGTCAGACTTACATGAGAGCAATGCAGTTTGATGTGTACTATTAAATTAATTAAATTAATACAGTCTACTAAACAGAAAAGGAAAAATAATAATTAAAGAGATTGCCATTGACAGTAAGAGCTGACCAGCCCCGACAGACGGCACCCGTTCACGAGTATGACGTGTGTATCGCCGTCGTTTGACTCAACCATGTTGTAGGGAATAAAACGACCCGACACACAACGCCACCATCAGCAGGACATTTTAGTGAGCATGACAAGCTCAGACCGCTAGGCAACTGATGGGCACAATGTAATTTTAAGTCGTTATAATGCATATCAATATATGCAACATCAATGGCTGTACGACTCTCATACTTTATATGAAATAAATTATTTATAAAAAATGACAGATAATAGAAATTGCATAATCCATGTCAAATGTAGATAGATGATAGATGTCAATATCAATATAAAGAAGATGTCAATTAAGGTAAGTATATCAATCTATGTGCAACTGACTAAAATATAATTGTAATATATTAATAACCCGGTTCATTAGGGCAGCTCAATCCCAAGCATTTTTATCTTCTATGTAGTCGTTACCTTTATAGTAACCCTTTTTAAAAAGTCTTTGTTTAATAAATGTCTTAAATTTATTACAACTCATTTTTTGCACTTGACTTGGGATTTTATTGTAAAAGCGTATACATTGACATTTAAATGAATTACTGATTTTCTGGAGCCTGGTCCAAGGAACAACAAGCCTATCTTTATTCCTAGTATTAATATTATGGATATCACTATATTTAGAATTAAATTTATATTTTTATGCGCATACATTAAGTTTTCATAAATATATTGGGAAGCAACAGTCACAATATTAATCTCTTTAAATTTTTCTCTTAGTGAAATTAATATTTGGCCCTCGTTCTTGTTGTGTATTCGTACTCATGTGTGATGCCGATGTTTGCAGCGGTGTGCTACATCGATTTTCTCTATTTTGTAATATGAGTAGCTTCGTTTTTATGATGACAAATTTCTCTGCAAAATCGTACCTGGTTTCTATCTCTTGGTCGTTGTTCGTCTGGTGTTTCTAATTCTATTTCATGTTGTATTTCTGTAACGTTTCTTGAAGCGATTGTATTCTTGACTCTGTTTCTTCGTACGGTAGAGTTTCTTGGGTGTTTACGTAGTTTTCAAGCTTTGTGATCAATCCTCGCAATGACGCGCGGGTTCTCTTCATTTTTTTAACATCATTAGTCGACATCCTCGTCGCCAATTTATTAAATACACATTTTTTCAATATGTAAGAATATATTATTATAGTTTTTCAATCAAAGAACAATGTCATGTCTTCAACATGACATGTGTCCGTTGTAGGTGGCCAGTATATAACATACTCCTTATGTACTCCTTATGACCATAAGATATGTATGTCTCTCATAGATAGACCAAACTAGAAGAAGTAAAAGGACCCGCATAAAAGAACACATCCCCGATGTCAAACACCGCCGTTCCAGGAAGTCAGCAGATCGTGAACATACCATTTTTTATTACATTCATTTTATTTTATTTCATTACATAGCATTTCATAAACCACAAGTACTTGCAACCGAACATCCATTTCCACCCAGTGCGCGAGGCTATTGAAATTAAAAAACACCCAAATTTCAATAACTAAGAAGGCTGGGTTTCACCACCTGGAACCCAATTATAGATTCCTTTGTGGCAAATGTAATTCCAAGCCTAAATCGGCAAGGCCAAAAACACGGAGATAATTTACAAAAATATAGGATCGAGAATAATACCAATATAACGCGATAAAATTCCCAAATTAAAAAAAAAAAAATTACCCATTATTGGGAATTTTAGAGACGGTCACGATTTTGAATGGGTCCCGACTGCAAGATTGACTTTATTCTACGTTATAATTTATTATTTTATGTATTTATCGATCATGAAAACATTTAAATGGTGTAGTTATTCAATATTACTTTACATAGGTCTGGACTACTAGACTTGTTTTTGTCTTTTTAGTTTTTTTTAAGTGTTTTTATGCAGTCGGGTATTTTAGTTATTTTAATTATTACTATAATAATATAAAAAAATAAAATTATAGCATCTGTATAAAATTTACTACTACGGTAAGGTAAGTATATATATTATGTTATATTATATTACGAGTTCCTTCATTATCCTTTTAAACACAGGTAATGATTGAGCACGCCTGATCGATACTGGCAATGCATTCCATAACTGAGCAGCCCGGACTGAAAATGCTGCATTAACTAAACTACTTTTTACCTGTTCTCGCCTTCAGTTGCATGTATTCCATCTCGGCAACAACCAAACTGAAATTTTTGCTTAAGTACTCGTAATTTGGGTTAATCGCGTATACATCTAATTATTTTTAAAAGCTTTTGCTATTTTACCTCTACATTGCATTTTTCGGGTGTTTATGATTTGCCGACCCTTCTTGAAAACTGGATGGGGTGGACATAATTCTCGTTGGGCTTACAAATTCGTTTTACTCCCTTTTTATCTTTCTGCAAAATATCGTCACCTCCGATTCTGGGATATTGTATTTTCTCAACTAACTACAATTATGTTTAAAGGAATACTGAACACAGTTTCATCTCAACAGATAAGACTTATGAAAATAAATGTTTTTTTTTTTTGCAAGGACGAGCGATTCTAACAAACATTACATAAGGCTGATACAAGGACCAGCAAAACACATAGGATGTAGCGCAGGAACTTGTGACACGAGCGCGACTAATAAAAACAAAGTAAGTGTTTTTAAACCTCCATAATTATTATTGAAGAATTAGCCTGTGATGCTATGTTTCTGAACCTGTTACTATTGTGAGCGACCCTGTTGTTACAGGGAATTTCGAATGAGACTAAACCTAACACTAAAATATTTCTTGACCTGGGTATCACCCAGAAAATCACGTTCAGTAGCCGCGATTGCAACCTATCTATATTGCGATATCGGCGTTGAGACCGCGTAATTATTATTAGAGTAGTGTGCCAAGAAGAACAAATAAATAACAGTGCAGTTATAATGTATCCAAAATCATAATTTAATATAAGACTGCCTCATTAGTCTAGTTAATAATATTATATAATCATAAGCATGACTGCTACGCTAGAGGCGCTGGGTTCGATTCCCAGGTCAACCAAAGTGTTATTGGGTATTTCTATGAAATTCTCAGTTGTAACTCAGAGTTTGGATCTCGCAGTCCGTTTAAATTTGTACATCTCTGCTTAACCCTGCTCCCCTTAACTCAAGAACTCGCATTTCGTGCACTTTTGTTCAGTAACTACTCAAATAATGAGCACTAAGTGTCCAATTGTCTATTATCTTTGAAATCGGTAGCACGAAGTTTTTAGATACCTTGTTATGGTTAACATTAAATTAATACTCAATGATTATATTTAAATCTTCGATGGCAAAGTAGAATAATAAAAATAATATAATAATATTTTTGGGACATTTTACACAACACCATCTAGTCTAGAATAAATGAGTTTAGGCTCAACAATTAATTGCTTTATGTAAGATCATCAATTGAGAACTGTTTTGGCAGTTTATTGGAAGTTTCGAGGTTTGTATGAAAGAAAATTTTAAAATTTCCCACGGGATCGGGAAATACGAGATCTGTAACCTGGTTTCAGTTAGTTCATCAATTACTTTGACCCTTTAGAACGCCTAAACAATTGATGAATTGTTTCTTAACGGGTTCAACAACGAATCATCATTCTGAGCATTAAATAGGTATATGACTGGGCTAGATGATGCGTGAAAAATTGTACAAGATTATTTATTTACATATTTTTTTTAAAGATGATCAGGGTGATATGCTACTTCTCACACTGGACTAAAACTGGGACATCGGTATATAGGACAGATCCTCCTCGTCCTGGATCTGGCTACACCCCTAAATGTGGTTGTCCTCCAGGATACGGGGAAGACCGCAACTGTCTTTGCCAAGAACTAATTTTACTAAGTATGTCCAATTCACTTATTTATACATACATGCATCTTCTTAGGCTTATACTCTTGACAGATGGGCTCGGTCATGACTTTTCTTCTTCCATATTGGTTGCAGTTTTTGCGAGAATTATCCTCATAATCCGGTTTAACAATTATCAGGAACGTTATATCGTGCAGATAATAGCCCACTATAGCATACCAATGTAGGTATCATGATATTATCTTGGTATACCTGTACATTTTGCGGAACATTACATATAGTATGGTTTTGGTAGGTATTGGGCGAAGGTATCATCTAGAGATTTTGATATGTGCTACAACGGTTCGTTCGCCGTTAACACCACCGCATGAAGGACCTTATGAAGGCATTCAGCCATTCAGTATTACATCACTAGATCCGGAAGAGCTGTGAAATTAGTCCTATGCTTTGCTTAGTAGGGAGTTATGTGAATTTACATTTCACAATACTTACTGACAACAGTTGACAGCGGAGACAATTAAAATTATCAGATTTGTATAAACTTCCTTTTAGTAGGTTTATATTTTTTCGAAGGTGAAATAAAAAATGCTTCACTCAGGGAAAATAGTAAATATTACAAACTGGTATGGTTTGCTCAAATACACACTCGTTAGTATTCCACCACTTCTCTTGGAGAACAATCTACTACTTTTAGAAATACGTAATTCAGCATTTTTATGAAATCATTATTAGAGCCACTTAAGAAACTGTCGCCCTCTATTTCGACACCTCACTATTTAAGGTTCAGTTAAAACCAGTGGCAGGCAGCCTCCACAGTCACCAGAGTTCATGCTTTTAGCTGAACCGGACTATTTGTCACAGCCACAATAAAACTTAATAAACTAAGCTATAAGAAAATCTGCTTTATTTCTCACACAATGATGTGCACAATAATTGTCCATGACTGTGTCCGCAAATATTATTTTTATTTTCTTTCTTTCCTGTCGAGTCGAGGTCGAGCAGTGTTATTGGGCTTTTCTATGAAATTTTCCGTAGCAGCTCGGAGTTTGGATTTATCGCCGGTTAAAGACAATAGGCTCGCCCCCTATTATATATACCTATGGGACCAACACGTACCGGGGAACTGTGGGTTTGAAGTGGGTGGGTGGTGGGGCGAATATTAGTAATTTAGTTCATCTCTGGTCAACTCTTCTAGGAATACAGGCGTGAAAGTGTGTTATGTGTTATAATGGATGATATTATGATGCCTTTAATTATGACAATTATTTTATTTTATTTGCAGCTACTTCTACAGCCGCGATGTATCATTCGAAGAAGCTCAGACATGAAGATTTAACAGGTTGGGTACCAAAACTCTTAATTTGACTAATATGATTCAACGCAATTGACAACACGAACGGCGCAGTGACTGAGGGCACGGCTTATGTCGATGTTTCGAATTGAGAATTAATATTACCTACATTGTAATTCATACTGGTTTCTGATAAGCGGTTTCACTCACATCTTAATGGGTGTCTTGAGACAAAAACATATGACCTTCTCCAAAGTACAACCTATCTTTGTACCAAATTTTATCAAAATCGGTTCAGCAGTTAGGAGTGAAAGCGTATTTATAATATTAGTAGGGATTGAAACAAAACTATACATTTTATCATATTACCAGTAATATGATATATTTTTATTATTTAATTCCCATAGTTTCGGAACCTTTTCAGCATCCAAGGTACCGTCGTTACGGGACGACTGAGGTGTAGGATCGTCTTTATCTTTAAAATTAGAAAGAAAGAAAAAGTATTTATTTTACTTACAGCCTTATCTATATTTTTGATAATTTTTAGCGATCCGATTCACATAAAAGCTTATACATATACCGTATACTTTATTCTTGCAGTTTTGGACTTGGATTTAGATTTAACTGAATCTATAATGATTCTGACAATCTAACTGATGCTGTAAAGGATCTAAAAAGTGAAGAATTAAATAATATCAATAAACGAAACGATAAAATCCGTAAAAAAGTAGGTTTACTACAAATATTTATAATATTCATTCATACAATACTTATTGCATTGTTAGAAACAGGTAAGTTTGGTAACCCTATAAATCTGAACAATCTTTGGAGAGTTTTTGTTTCGGAGGCCCAGACTCAATACATCTTATAAAATTTAATCATTTCCGTTTTTATTTACAGCTTATTTTAATACAGAAGCCGATTACACAGGTCAGTACAAACCTAGCCAAGTAGATTGGCAAATTTAAAGTGAGTAGATAACATTTAAATTTTATCCATTTACTGTGCACGCATTTGGTAAATTCAACTCTATAAATATCTACTACCAAAATACTCGTGGCTTGAGAACTAACAAACCTTTTTCAGTACATTAGCTTTATGTAATTACAATTTTAACTATTGACAACAATGAACATGAAAAGTAACCATTGAAGTATATTTCCAATTTGACTATTTTTGTATTTGACACAGGTTTAAAAAATATAACTTAATCAAGTATTACATTTAAAAAATATTCTTACAAATACTAATTAATAATAATATAAAGTAAGAAAATAAAATTAATCAATCTGAAAGTACTATTGTCACAAGGAATTGATCAGAAATCAGTTCAGTTATTCTAACTCTGCATAAAGCATATCATCACGGGACTAACACGTTGTAAAAACTACATTTTAAAGTAGGGTAAAGATGTACTAATACGACGTCTTTATTACCTCAATTTATCTGGAGCTGTCATTCACTGACAACTATCTGGTTAATAAGAGTTAACATTTTATGGGATCTGCTAAGGGATCATTCTATTTGGACCGAAATAAACAAAACAAATGAACTTACCTACTATCTAGACCATAAAGAGCGTCGATCATGCCTGGACTTTATAATTAAAAATGGTAAAAAAAGTTACAAACTAAAATAATGTATAATGCACTATTTCTGGAAACCATGATGAGTTGAGACTAACTCCGGAGTTTGTTTGAGAAAACAATTATTAGGGCAATACCTCAATAGGTATTGTTTGAAGACATCACTATTCTACGCATATCGAATCGCATATGAGTGCCTATTTGGTACAACCTGCGTGGTCTACCTACTTAACTTTCCTTTGAGGTAATTTTTTATTTTATATGTATATATTTATATTATTCACGAGATACAGACAATAAGCTTGATACATTTATATTTTTACAAATAGAACCGCTGGAAATCCGGCAGTGGTGGGCAACTCCACGTCTTCGTGGGGTCACAGATGCACCAACATCAAAGAACCCGATTAGTACCCGAAAACCAAAGATTGTATTTCTACCTGTGTTTGCTGTAACAAGGTCCAATTCCGACGTAATACCTCATCGCCGAAGGTAAGTCTGTACTTTGATCCATTGTGTAGGTACACCTACAGGTTACAACATCATCACAAAATGCTTGTATCGTTGACGTGTTGCGCGCTCTGAGCGTACCGTCGCGTCGTCAGTACACACGCCTGTTTCCCATTGGGATAAGCAGAGACTATAGATTTCCACTTTCTATGATTCTGACACACCACTACCGCTTCATCAACATTCATTAACCTCCTCATGTATGATCTTCGATTTAGGGTGCTTTAATTACCCTGGTCGTTTATAACAACGTCGACAGTTTAACAGAAGTACCTGTTAAACTATATCTAATTCGCGACGACGACGAATGCGCGGGGAACCAACTGTGAGCTATATTTCAGTTATTTAGGTGCTTAGAAAAGCGGACCTACTTACCTGACCTCTCCCCGGGGGCGTACTGAATACGGAAGCAGAAAAAAATACACAAGAGGGCTAGAAAAAAAATTGACCGAAAAATCAGACACATGATTGACGTAAATTTAGCCCGGTTGTGACCATTCCCCTTTACTTATAGGTACCCCGTAGTTTTTAATAAGTTAGAGTGCAACGCCCCATTAATTTTTACAGTAATTAATAACTATCATAGGTTCCCCCGTTAGTTTTTAATTACTGTAAAAAATTAAGGGGTCATTTTACTCTTACTACTTTATTGGTATGTATTGAAGTGATTGTGCTAATTAATAAAATACAAAATACCTTACGAATTAGAAGTAGCATGTCCATTTCCCACAATCGAGCATTATATTTGACTGCGTTTTGTAGGTCTACCTATAATATATAAATGTCAATTTACCCGACGCGCGACGCGACAGTATGTAATATACCTATTGATTCGCTGCTGTATCTTATAATTTACACTAAGAGGTTATTTATTTCACAGATTTAACTATATTAGTACCACATCGCACACAAAGTCAATACACGTAATTAACTTTTTCAAGGATTATGAGGTAATGATTACTTTTTTTAAATACGTTTGTATATTGTCAAACGCCTCATACAGTGAGTATATTCTGATAGAGTGATCTCTGGTTTCAGATAGATAATGCATACAGAAAATCGTCTATGAAGACATCCATAGCAAGCGAGACAGAGTTTCATAATACAAAGCTTGGATTTAGAACCCCAGATTTAACAACCAAGATTGCCAAAAAAAATACTTTTGACCACCAGAAACCGTCACGTCGAAATAATTACGCTGATTATTATAGTAACGCTATCAAAGAAAATCACAGAAATACACTGTCTGCTCTAGATGTTTTGGAACAAAAAAATAGGCATGTGAAGCATAGCAGCTACGAAGTGAACTTTTTTAGTGATAACATGAAAACAACACGTAAGGACGTGTTAAACAACCGTCAAAACGAAAATATACAGTTTCCAAACAGTGCAGTTATACCAAGTGATATTGAAAAAGACTTCGAAGACTTGAAAAATTATCTTACCCATAAAACTAATAATGTTTATCGTGATGAAGATAATGCGATGCATTGTCAACAGCATGAATCCGATAAGATATTTCAAGGGTTGTAAAAACATCATGACAAACTTAAACATTAGAATAAAGAGAGACATTTGAAAAAATAAATAATAATAATAATACCAAAGATGGAAGATTTCGCGGCATCATAACTTAATGTATTTTTACATATCAATGTAATAATTTTATTACCGTACAGAAATCAAAATCGATGACATAGTGGGGCAGGATTTGGTTAATTATAATTATAACCCAATTAAAGGTTGTGGTTAAAATCAAGACTCTAATTTCATACTTAAGCATAATTAGCAAAATAAAAAAAAATTATATAACCAAATAAAATAAAACGCTGTAAATGATGAAGATGTGACACCATAAATCTGGAAATTTCCTTAATTCCTAATCCTTTAGCGAATAACATAAACTTAGCACCTCATGTTATACATGAAAATACTAGAGTACGCCACGATAGTAAAATCGTGCGTCTTTAAACTAATCAACGTCAAATTAAGATTGACTGTCTTCTGGTAACGTAGTTTCTGATAGTAATTCATTCCATAGAATCCGAATGATGCTAGATCAAAGACTTTCGACGAGTCCAAAAAGCAGCGTCAGCGAATCAACGAGATCGTAGATTCGATTCCCACAGGAAACAAACATTTATGTGAGGAAATTTTGTGGTCATCTCGATGTTTCTTATGTAAACATCATTTCTTTACATTATTTCTTTGTATTAGTGAGATTATACTTTTGTTGGTGGCAGCTGTTGCTTCTATGGACAACTTGGAATTGGTATTTATGTGACGTCCTCCTAAACTACTACCGTAGCCACATCTACACCAAGTGACTCCGGTAGGTTTACCAAGCTGTACTGTTTGCCATCTTTAGCACTTCAACAAATATTTTAGTGTTTATACCAAGCCACTGTAGCTGTTACGGAGGTTGAAGAATTTCAACAAATAATTAGGATATCGAACAATTTTATCACTCTAACGTGGCACAAACAGACATCTCGATAGTCTCTAAATCTATATGAATCAAGAACATAGTTTATGTTGTTTTCGCCCAGACATAGACATTAGCTAATAGGATGTATAGTAAGAAAAGTTGTTAGCCCTTTCTTCTGGAAGATTTGAAATAAAATATTATTTAACGAACGAGAGAGAGAGAAGTACCGACATCTAGTTAGTTAGTTACAGTCGATGAACAGAACTGTTTCGGTTTGTCTGGGCGTTTCTTATGTATTATAAGTATGTACTTAGTCTGGCCATAAATACTGTTACAATTAAAAAGAAACAAAATATTACATTTTAATTTGGAATCTGTAATTTTTATATGATTGTTCATTGTGTTTTCTCATTTTGCCGCCAATATTTTGCGATATTAAAATAGAGTGGGGTGATAAAGAGAACCGAATCGCTGTGATTTCATTACACAAAGTAGGTATGGAGGCAAATGCAATTTTTAAAAGTCTCCGTACGCTTGGTATTAGTCAAATGTTTGTGTACTGGGCTATTATTAGGTACAATGAGACCTCCTCTGTTTGTGGCAGAAAAAGATCTGGCCGTCCACGTTGTGTTCGTACGAAAAAGGCGGTCAAAGCAGTAAGGGGAAGAATTCGAAGAAATCCTGTCCGAAAGCAAAATATTTTTGATCTCAGAAGATGAAGATAGCACCTAGAACCATGTCGCGTATTTTAAAAGATGACTTAGGACTTGCAGCCTATATGAGACGTACTGGTCATTTCTCAACTGATAATTTAAAAAAGAATAGGGTGGTAAAAGCGAAACAACTACTGAAGCGGTACGCAAAGGGAGATCACAGAAAAATTATGTTTACGGATGAGAAATTTTTTACAATTGAGCAACATTTTAACAAACAAAATGACCGTATTTATGCTCAAAGCTCTAAGGAAGCTTCCCAATTAGTCGACAGAGTGCAACGTGGGCATTATCCGACTTCAGTGATGGTTTGGTGGGATGTTAGCTATTAAGGAGGGACTGAGCCATATTTTTGTGAAAAACGTATCAAAACATTGGCACAATTGTATCATGATACCATTCTTGAGAAGGTAGTTAAGCCCCTTAACAACACCATGTTCAATAACCAAGAATGGTCCTTCCAGTAAGAGTTGGCGCCGGGTCATAAAGCTCGGTCCACGCAGACTTGGTTGGAAACGAACGTTTCGGACTTCATCAGAGCTGAAGACTGGCCGTCGTCGAGACCCGATCTTAATCCGCTGGATTATGATTTATGGTCAGTTTTAGAGAGGGCTTGCTCTAAACGCCATGATAATTTGCAGTCCCTAAACCAATCCATACGATTGGCAGTGAAGAATTTTCCAATGGAAAGAGTGCGTGTTTCTATTGATAACTGGCCTCAATGTTTAAAGGACTGTATTGCAGCCAATGGAGACAACTTCGAATAAACTTTTTATATTTTAAATTGTTTTGTTATGTATTAAATTAACACACTGTTAAAGTTATAAATGTTATTTGCAATACAAAAAAAAATTCTTTGTTACAATAATTTTTATTTTATTTTATTATATCCATTGTCTAGAAACCATAGTACAATACAAGCTCTGCTTAGTTTAGGATTAGATGGTTGCTGAGTAAAAATTGTTTATTTTACTTGTTCAACAAATATTCAATGTACTGCTTTGTTACAATTTTATTATAAATCTAAGTATAGATTGAGTAACCAACTATTTTGCTGCATTCAATTACGAAATCCAAATACAAATCAATAATAATAAAGTTTGTTCTCTGCAGCTACCTAGTCCACAAATTACATGTGTTACTGTGAGTTGTATTTTATTTAAATACGACAGTATATGGGAGCTCTTGTGCCAAAAAAGTTACGAATAAATATTTAAAGACTATCTTTGTGATAACCAATTTCTATTAACAATATTGGTATAAGTTAAAAATTTCTGAACGGCCGAAGATGGACCACTTTTATTGTAAAATATAATATTCCATCACACCTGTAACTCCAAAAGGATGTACCTCCATGTAATAGAGCCCGAGCCTGTTGGCCATAACTCGATAGTTTCAAACGCCGTGCTGCTACTGCAAAATTGATATAGAGACCCACCAACGCCTTTTTTGTGTGGCCTACGCAAATGTTCCGCTTATCTCGTATCGTGGTGCGACGAATTGTTGAGCTCCCTAAATTATGTTCGAGCTACACAATGACTGATGCATGCAATGCCGTTGGCTGGAACTGGTCTTCTCAAAGCCGCTATGGCTCTTTCGTCAAAAGACCATTTCAGACATTGCCCTGCATTGTAACACTCACGTGTTTGTTAATATCGTATGTCTGGACTTTAAAAGACTATGATTCTCTGAGTTTGTTTCGGTGTTTCTTCTCAGAGGTAGTCAGTTAGGAAATTCCAGATACATCTAGCTTAAAAAAAATGTAAAACAATGTCTTGTAAAAGTGTCTTTAAAAGATCTATTTGCAGAAATAAATATCATTTATCATTGCCGTGTAAGAAAATTTTCAATCAATGTTATTTGAAACATTTTTCATGCTCTCATCCGTTTTTGAGATAGAGGGCGGCAAGCGCGCAGCGTTCAGCCGTACCTACGTATTGTAATTTAAAAAAATAATAGACGCAAATTTTATGCTCTGCAAATATTGTAATAGATCTATTTTTTATTTTTATTTTTTTTATTTATTTATCATTGGAGCAATAGAAATAATCGCAAGAAACTGTTTTTGTTGACTTTCAAATTTTATGAGACGTTTGAGACAACTTTTAGAACTCCAAAATAAATGTATAAATTCAGCTTACATTTCTCATTCCGAGGTTGACTTTTTTATGCTAAAGTGACTGGATATTTGTATACTGTCCAGTGTGACCACCTGACTAATTATAATAGTGCTCTTAATTTTTTTTTGTATTTGTGTATACAGCTAACTACTGCCTGTTAATTACGGCGCCTAAAGTGATGACCTTAAATGTAAGTTTTTATGTGAAATCTGTAGAAGAATCAGTCTTAGCAACGCCAACATAGAACTTCGACTGGGTGCTTCGTAATGCGCTTCTCACCAGCCAATCTTAGCGGACATGTTACGCCTAGAACACGCTAGTCTCTGTGTAAGACGTACCTGTTGCAGTTTGCGGCTTCATGATTGCGATGGTTTTGTGGCCTCAACTATTGGTACAAACAGAGACATTGTAGTTTTTAGTCACTAAGGGTTAAAAATAACCCTTAACCCTGTTTCGTATCTTTTACACGGCGACGAAGTTTTTTTATTATTCGACTCTAATTTTTATCTCGCCGCAACGTATTCGTTCAACGTGTTCGCACAGCTTTTAGTTCAATATAATAGGATCACCTATTAATTAGCATCACTTTTCAGATAGCCACGCTAATCATTATCATTTTAAACTTATCTCCATGTTTGACGATTATGGACAAAATCAACTATAACAAGTACTGCCCAAAAAATAATACCTGCAAGCCACCGGAATCACATTTAGTGTGCAAATTTGTTAAATTTGTAAGTATGGTATAATAATTATGGTACCTAGGTACGATTTTGTATGATTGCACAAGTAATGATTACCTTTAAGATGGTGAGCATTAAGAACAGGCCACACGAATTGGTAACTGGGAAAAAGAGAGGAGGAGGGGTGAACAGAGCTTTCCGATGCGAACGGAAATATTTAGTTTTTGGGAAAAACGCATATGAAAATTGTCAACAAAAGAGTTAAGTATACAGATAGCAAAGATTAGTTAACCTGAAAAATATAATATTAAAACAGAATAGAAAAATCCTTTATTGTACACCATAATAGAACTCAATATAGACCAGTGCCACTTAGTCAATTTTGCAAAAAAATATAGTACATTAGTAATTATAGGTACTCCTTCTAACGGGTTTTTCCGGCGTCATCTGATGACGTTTCAACCTACACTGATTTTTTTTCATATCATCGACACCAAATCGTACAAATCATATACTATTTAACAATAAATAAAAAAGCTATGTCCATTTTTCTGCAATTTTAAACTTTAAACTGCTCTCCTGAACAATTCGGTTATTGTTGCTTATACCCTACCTATTACGTTTTAACTGTTGAAAAATGTATAATATATTACCTAGTGGGTAAAATGGTCTGAGGCAGCATTTGAATGTGCGAAAATCGGCAAAACAATCGAATTTTTGTCATTCTTTGCCGTCGTTCCTGTTTCGCAAATGCTATAATGAGTATTTCACATTCTTGATAGTCTAAAAGAAGAAAACCAGCATATGTATCTTCGGCGCCGTTTTAAAATGTTTTTTTTCTCCATTATTGCGAGCATTGCAGAGACCAGTCTTCATATTTTTAAATTCTGGCAACTCTGTCAGTAAATTGATCCCTCTTCATTTAGTGGCAATAAAGTTTCTTGATTGATACATTGTTGGTATAGGTTCACCTTGTTTTGACAATATTTTTACATAACGTAATTCACTATCATTATTAAAACAATTAAAACCGGATTGAGGATGTATATGTATATGTAAATGTGTTGAACATTCACCTTTATATTATTTGAATTTACAACAAACCCTTGTTGTAAATTCAAATAATATAAAGGTGAAGGTATTTGTTGAGAATACAAATTGTACAAATGTGTTGAACATTCGTATTTGTACAAAGAGGATTATGTAGTATGAATGTTCGTTGAGAATACAATTTGAACATTCTTTATACGTTCGAAGGTACAAGTCAACGGCCAAGCCACACAATATTAACTATAAATAATAAAGAAATCGCAGTAAGGAACCGTAGACTTGGCACGACTTTGTCTAGCTAGATTTCATTACTTTTTAGAGATAAACAAGCAGCTCCATCGAGACTTGGCTAGTTTTTTACAGAATGTTTTTGATGTGATTTCACTTCTTTTTGTAGAAACGTGGGCTTATTATATGTCGATATCTCTAATAGTTTAGTTGGGCTCTTGTGTTTTCTAATCAGCGTCACCAGGTATTCCAGATCTTCGATTATCCTAGTTTTTATAGTTTTCCCTTCATGTGGCCATTAAACCCTAACTCTATGCCAAATTTCAGCTCTCTGAGTTTATGGGAAGTACTAGTTCTATTTTGATGATCATGAGTGAGTGAGTGAGTGAGTGAGCGAGTGTCATAAATGCGAAACTTTGCTTTCGCTTAACTTCGGAACTATATGACCTACAGACTTGAAATTTAGGGTTTTAAGAATGTAATTATAGCTTACTGGACAACGAAAATTTCTGGTTTTATCCAGAGGTTCTCAAATAGGGGCCTGAAAATGCGGCGAAATGGTTCCAGTAAAGGATGGTACGGCAGTGTTTGCTTCGCGCTCGTCTTGGCGGGGGCACTGCCGTGCCCCCAGATAATATTGCTATTTCTTTGACTCTTTCGCCTTGTTACAGCTGCTTCCCCTATAACACACCTCCGATTTTGTAAATCACTTCAGATATAGCCGATATAACGCAACTCGGATGATTTCCTTTACAGGTAAAAACAAATGATATGGTTTGTACAAACCATAAACCTAGAACTTTCACCCAATCCGATGTGAAAAGGCTACTCGTAGAAATTAACAAGTAAGTATTTTTCCGTAATCAAGGTAAATAATATTTCCTCAGGGATGTACCTACCTTTGTGCAGGGAGGATCTGGGGTACCTTTATTAAGAGGACACAGTGCACATGCTGATGGTGACCACCGTGGTGGTTTTAATAAGAAACAAGATATTATATAGAATAGAAATATGTTTATTTGGTCAGTGCAGAGAATTGGAATACATTAGATACAATACAAAACGGAGTACATACTTAAATTTAGCATTAAATATACTTTGCTCGAAGGATGATACATTTATAGAACAGAATAGAATATTGTTTATTGTACACCATAAACAAATGCCAAGTACATGTTTAAAAACGATAGAATGGTACCTATAATGGGCGGCCTTATCGCTAAAAGCGATCTCTTAGGTACAGACAACCTTTGGATGGATTTAAGAGAAATGGAGAGGCGACAAAATAATTAGGTAGTCTGGTGTATCTACATAAAAATATAATAGATACTGGAAATAACAAAATACACAACTCCTAATACTGTACTAATGAAATACATAGGTACTTAATCATTTAAAGGCATATTATTTATTATTATTTTATCTATTTATATATATTATTTATTTATATTTTATATACATTGTATACACGTATCATACATTTAGTACTTAAATATGATGAAATATTGCTGTATATTATCAGATTAAGTAACGGACAGGCATGTGAACTACAACGCTAGATAATGCTACTGTACCATTTTTTTAAAGTAGGCAATATTTGTGCTCGTGACCCAGGCAAGGCCAAAGCCGTGTAGCAATTATGTCTCCCGGCACAAACAAATAGGCATCCAGGGTCAGCTAATGTCAAGCACAATGAAGTTCTGGACGCTGTTTTTCACCTGGACCCTTTGGAGCTATTATATAACTAACTAATTAATAACAAGTACAAATATGCATGTAAAGATAATACAAAAAACACTAGAAAAAGCTTGTACCAAACAAAAATATTAATTTCTGATACAGGCCTACGGGAATATTAGACATTCAAATAAAACAATTTTTTACATAATTCTGAAAATGCGAGGATTTTTCGCTATTTTGTAAAATTTACTATATCTTTAAATCAGTATAGGTATAGCAAAATAAACGTAATGGTAGGTATACCTAATTGTTGATTTCCTTCACTTTGACGTTTTATTTATTATTACTTTTTTTATATTTCTAATATTTACGGTAATATGGGTTTACAGAAACCATATTTATTTTTATTTTAATGATATTTCGGAAAGAATATTCAATAGTAATATATATGAAATTTAAGAGTCTTTGGTTAAGAGAAAAGATTTCAATAATAAGAGAGGTACTTTCACTCAAATTGGAGCGGCCTGACTGGGGAAGTACCTACCTCCGCCTTGCAGAAAATCGAAGTAAAATAATACTGCTTTGAGCTGTGTTGTGTTTCTTACGGTGAGCTAGGTTTTGCCAGTGCTCCACGAGGAAACGTTGTGTTGGCAGTGGGGGGACTTTGACTCTTATACTGCCAATTCCTCTTTCAATACAGGGTCGGCAACCGGCAACGCGCAAGTGATACTCCTGGTGTTACAAGCGTCTATAGGCTACGGTAACCGCTTATCATCAGGTGGGCCGATGCTTCTTAAGGCAACCTTAGTAGAATAAAAAAAAACGGCTTTTTCCCTTATTGGTTTCTGTTGTTTTGGACCAAAATTTACTTATTTTCTCCGTTGTTAACATTTGTGCATGCACCACATCTTTTACACAAATTAGTCAAAATTAAACGAATCTTTTTTTTTATTTTAAACGTGGCTCTGGATGACCAAGCCATGTTACAAGCCACGCTTCCCTTTCGTCGGCTTCGACTTTCGTAAAATTCCAAGTATAAGTTTACCCGGGTTCATTTCCTCAGTCCACAATACTGGGAAGTTAGCCAGAAATATCTTAAGACCTTCTCTGGTTGATTTTGAGGTACCGTGCTAGTCAGATACGAACGTTTGGTAAATGGCTGCTCCCGGTACTGCTTGATCCCATCTTCCTAGAGACTATAGGATGCGCCGCTTTGCAGTTTGACGCGGAAAGAACATCTGAATACGTCAGTCAATACTGCCTAGCGTGCTCATCTGATGGCTGTGGTTGGAATGAGTGCAGGTCTCTGACTTCGACCACTTCATTCCGTGTTCCGTCATGAATTTGAATGAACTACCTGCAACTAGTGAGACAATAAACCAAGATTTGACTCGAATTTCTAATAAAATGCGAAGCTTAACATTAGGTCGACTTCAAAAGTCAAAAAATCAAGTCAAATGTTTTATTTCAATTAAACTATTAAAATTGGTACTTTTAAAATTTACTTTTGAAAAATTAAATGCCATGGTTCCAAAAACCCCAAGCCATTGCTGTTGATAGCATTCGGAAGATATTGAGGAGGAACGGTCCGCAACTTCGCTTTTAATGGCATTGGTTAGGTACTTATAGATTTTATACTTTTTGTGGAAGCAGCGCCTACAAGTACCAAGCTATCCGATTTTTAATCAATTTTATCATATATTTACAGAATTCGAGGTTCGGTGGCTACCGGTAAGGAAAAAGTAAAAGGTGGTAAAAATCTTCCAAAAGCATATGGAATGTTTCGGGTGGTACGTATTATTCACTCCAAAATAATATAAAGAGACTACTGATTTGATAGACGTGAGAGCGACATTAAATTTATAAGAGGGGCCGTACTGCTTGTTTGCCATCTTAGTAGAATAAAAAAAAAAACTTAACAAAACGGTTCGTGCGATGCGGCGTGTGGCAGCATCCTTGTGAGTTAAAAATAACAAATAAAATTGATAAATATTCAAAGATTTTACCAGTGGGTGGAACATTGTAAACTTATGAAAAATTTCCGTATTTAGTGGAAAATTTAATAGAAGTAAAAAGATCAATACTTTTTAGTTTCTTTGATATTGTGTTTTTTTATTTTTCTTAGTGTGCATAGGAATACACCTTTATTGGATCGGACAGGGTTTTGGATACAAATTATATAAATATCTTTAATTTGTGATATTTATAATTGTTTACATTCTGACATTATAAGTTTTTGATTTGAAAAGACTCCTGTGGAAACCATAAAATATATTTGTGATATTGTCCATCAATTGGATCATCGTTGTGATGTGAACTTAACGGCACGTTGTCAACCAATTAGAAACGATGATGATGATGCGAATGCGACTGTCATAAAGGAATGGGATGTTGTCGATGACATCTTGTCTATGTCCCTTGGCCCTCTGTTTGCTTCTGATTCCATTCTCTTCTGTTCTCTGATTTCCTTTGAGCTAAAAACTGCAAGGGAGTGGGAGCCACGACTGCCACAGAGAGAGAACCAACCGAGAACTTTTGTTTTTTTCTATTTGGCCATCGTTTCTAGAGTAATCTGAAATCAAACAGCCTGTGGTCGTGAGCCTCTCCCATGACCTCCAACCAATGTTTTCTTCAGGCTCCCAACCCTACCAGGGTTTTATTTTATAATAAAACAACACAAACAAAATTATATATTAAAACAATGAAAATTTAAAAAGGATCTGTAAGTATACCAACTCCACGACGCGCGAGTCAACATTGGTAACATTATTTTGATCCGCTTTAAAAGATAATGTAGCCAGTTAATTACTTAGCATAATGAGACTTCAAAATTCAGTTATGTAATATGTAGTTATTAAATTTTTAAATAACAGAACTGGGACAAAGAATTGGCGGGACTAGCAGATCTTATGTTGAGAAATGGTAACGATAAGTCGTGGTATATATGTGCTGCAACTGGTAAGTTTTTACCATCGTTTTTATTCTAATCTTTATTTATTAATTTATCATAAACATTAATTTAGAATGCTTAAATTATACATCACATAAACCAAAATAGTTTTTAGGTGACATAATCATTCGGCACGTTCTTTAATCTATAATAAAAAAATACCTTGTGGACGCGGACCAAGTCGCCAGCATAAGCTAGTAAATAAATTATATTTAAGGAAAATACACCCAGCCTAGCCTATCAGCTAACGTTGATGCTGCAACTCCGAAAATAGATCCTATTGCAAGTATCGCAAAAATATGGACCAACTTGAAAAATAGTGTTCAGTTACAAGATATTCGGAAATGTCCAGATCTGAAGTAAGTATCTATGCTCTTTCTATTTTTACAGAAAATCTAACAACCAACTATCAAACAACTAAACTCCAACAGTCTGAAACTTCTCCTGCCATCATCCTAATTCTTTTCTTTCCACACATATTTCATTTACATACATGCTTAAAACTTGATTACCTAGTAAATAAGCGAAAACTTAGTTTACTTATTGCGAAAATATGGACGACGTGATCACCATAATACGTATGACCTACTGCGGGCAACCAAATTAGAAAAAACTGCAAGAAATTAAAATAAGATGATAAATGCATTTCTATGATAAGTACGGGTTGTGCAATGCCTCGTTTAAGCAGGGGCTCGCCACAAGAGTGGCTGGAGAGGCGCACATAATATAGGCAAAGGAACGGTTTAGTTTGATGAGCAAAGTCGCCTATAGCAACGACACAAATAGTTTCTCAATAATTTACACATATACCTAGGCGTGTTTCAATGAAATTGCGAGGAATAGCACCACTCAGATTTATTATAATATAATAATAATTTATTCCAAAAAAATGTGTACATTGAATCTCCTTACATTATGTAGTAATTTATTGAAACATTACGTCTTTCGGTGTCTAAGGAGAGCTGGCACTCGTACTAAGCTGGAACACTTAGGTTAGAACACACACTGGACACTTGGCTCAGTTAGTAGTAGCTGTCTTTAATATTACGTTACTGTAGCGGTATGACTTAACTATGTGCCAAACGTGTCGTCAAATATGAGACGAATTACGGGACCACATTATGCATCATCTCATTGAATGAACCAGTACATCTCATTGAATGAAGCAGTACATCTCATTGAATGAAACAGAGATTAAATGGCTGCATTATGGTGTTGGAACTTAAATGGATTCCAAAGTGATGGGAATTTTAGTGCTGTGATACCGTTAAATAAGGTTTGCAGAGGATTATAATAAAATAGTGATAAATTCTAAACACGAACTTATATTGAATAGAAGCAATTCTTACTTAAACAATGTTGTTCTTACTGATGATGTCGCTATATTTCAAATTGATATACCAAGGGTTCAATGGAGAATACCACATAATATAAAAGTTTCAGATCGAGAACGTTTAGCACTTTTAAAGCATTTAGAAAGAGATAAATCTATTCAGATAGCATTTAGGAATTGTGGTTGTCTGTAAGAGATCGCTTTTAGCGATAAGACGTCCCATTGTACCATTCTATCATTTATAAAAATGTACTTGGCATTTGTTTATGGTGTACAATAAAGAATATTCTATTCTATTTTTTATTTTATTTTATTTATTTATTTAATAAGGTTTTCCCACAGCTTATGCATATAACGCTAATAGTTATATATATACATACTTAGTGGCCTTCGTCTTATACACAAGCCAATTACGGGCCAACCAACATTTATATTATTAAGTATATTAAACAGTATCATTAGTTCGATGATTACAATTCAATTATTAAGATTAAATTAAGAGATTATTGATATTAAACAAAGTTGTACAAATTGAATAAAATAGAAATAACAATGTAGCAATAAGTTGTTAATATAAATTAAGGTGAGATTGAAAATATGAATGTCGTTACAATTTAAAAAAAATATATAATTATATTTATCTAAAACTAAAGGAATAAAATACATAACGTCAAATAAGGTCTGTGCTATGAGTTCTCAGAGATTTCACAATTTTAGATTTAAAGGCGCTGATGGAATCATGATTTATGTCAGCCTCCGGTACGGACTTTATAAATGAGTTAATTTCTCTACAAATTCTGGTGAGGGGTGTATTGATTCCGATATTTGTTTTTGAGGGACAGACATGAAAGACGCTGGTTAACGGATATCTAGGTATTCTGTAAGGTACGTTAAGAGCAACTTGTGCAATTAAATCATTACAATCCAATTTGTTGTTAACTAATTTATAGAGGAACATCATGTCTTGCATCTTTCGTCGTTCACGCAGAGAATACATTTTATTATATTTATATGAATACCTTCTACTACCTAAAACCACATAACATTCGTGGTCAGTTAAGACTGCCTCACAATTGGAAAAGCCACAGACTAATAGAAAAAATAATAAAACAAAGGATGGTACACTGTTACACCCTTGTTACACCATTGCGACGTTACAAACGTGTTTTTTTAATTTGCAGTATTATCCCTAAGAACCTTTAACTTTAAAGTTTTCTGAGAACCAATACAGTATATTCTATGAAATGTCTGTGAAATTTTGTCAGTCGTATTAGAACTCTCGAGAAGACCCGTTGCATAACCTTAAGGATTTCAAAGAAAAAGCCCTCTCTTCCTCTTTATAATTGACTGCTCAAGGCAAAAAGACAGTCTAAATATAGGTCCAGATGACGAGCGGTTAGAGATTGAATGTTCTGCATCAATACCAGATAAAACAACTGCTTAATTATTGTTTGATTATAAATGATCGACTTGTGGAAAACCTCTCAGCAACATTGTGCGAATCACATGCTATTGTGGACGTTTAAGATTTTAAAACAGAAGCAAATGACTTTATCTTAAAATAAATTATTAATAATAATAAGCGTGTTCAGATTGCATTTACCCAGTTCTGCTATAGTATTCCAAAGCGACCTCACATCACACAATATTTAAATGAGAAAAATACATTAAACATGGAAGCCCGAAGGAAACTACATCCAGTCTGTAAACCGAATCTAGTGAAAAAAAAATTACACACAAAAAAGGCCTACTTAAGAAATTTTAATGGTTAAAAGAAGCTTACCAGAGACGTAATCATAGAAGACACATAGAAAGCATAAAGAAGGCACTCATAGAAGAGAAGCCAACTATAATGGTGATACTAGCGCATAGAACGGTTGAATATACTTACCTAAAGAAATTTTTACTTCTTTGCTAACAAGATATGGCATTACTTACCTCCTCCTTTACGTAGAAATATGTCTCAACTTTTAAAATACAAGATGGTAATCAGAGAACTTTCAAGACTCCAAAAAATGCTATAGCGAATTTTGTACCGATTTCGCCAAAGCAATATTTCTGTAATGTTCAGCCATAAGTACTACAACTATATTATCTATCTAAATATGTAGTTATGTATTGTCTAAAGGAATACTGAACTAATAAGACTTGTGTTTCTTTTTTCTTTGCAAGGACCAGCCCTGTCAAACATTACATCAGGCTGATACAAGGCGTAGTAAGTGGCGTGGGTTGTAGTACAGCAACTTGTGACACGAGCGCGACTAATAAAAAAAGAGTAAATGTTTTATACCTTCATCATTTCTTTATATATAAATTATTATACAGTGTGTTTGGGAAACGGTTACCGATACTTTAAGGGCATTATTATATGCTCAATTTTATCGACAAATGCACTTTTATTGAAACTCCTTACCCAACACCTCGCGAATGGCAGCCATCTTATTTCAAAATAGGGTATGTTCATTAAGATGGCTGCCATATAAAAATGCAATTGTCGATAAAATTGTAATTATATCGACGTTGAGACCGCGTAATTATTATTAGATTAGTGTATCAAGAAGAACTAATAAATTACAGAGCAATTATAATGTATCTAAAATCATAATTTAATATAAGACTGCCTGTCTAGTTAATAATATGTAAGCATAAGCTTGACTGCTACGCTAGAGAACCTGGGTTCGATTACCAGAACGACCAGTATTATTGGGTTTTTCTATGAAATTCTCAGTGGTAACTCAGAGTTTTGATCTCGCAGCCCCTGTACATTTGTGCTTAACTCTGCACTCCTTAACTCGAGAATCTTTGAAAACAATTAGTTGCATTTCATGCATTTTTTCCAGTAGGTACTTAGATAAAGGAGCAGTAAGTGTCCAATTGTCTACTCTCATCGAAATTGGTTGCAGGAAGCTTCTAAATATCTTTTAATGGTTAAACTAATACTCAACTATTATAATGAAATCTTCGATGGCTTTAGGCTCAAAAATTAATTGCTGTATGTTAGATCTTCAATCGAGAACTGTTTTGGTAGGTAGTTTTTTTTTTTGTTGTGTGTAATATGGTAATTTATTTTGAATGGTTTTGAATTTACCGCCAAAACGCTCGGTTCGATGATGTCTACTGTGTGACGTCAATTTTGTGTAAACAATTGAAAGGAAACTGTTCTCGATTTCACTTGTTGTTTACACAAAGTTCTCAGTTAATTCATCATTTACTTTGACCCTTTAGAACGCCGAAACAATTGGTTATTGTGAATTGTTTCTTAACGGGTTCAACAACGAATCATTCTTAACATTAAGTAAGTACATATTTTTTTTACAGATAGTCAAGTTGGTATGCTACTTCTCACACTGGACTAAAACTGGGACACCGGTATATAAGACAGATCCTCCTCGTCCTGGATCTGGCTACACCTCTAAATGTGGTTGTCCTCCAGGCTACGGAGAAGACATCAACTGTCTTTGCCAAGAACTAAGTATACTAAGTATGTCCAATCAACTAGTAAATAGGCTCGCCCCCTATTACATATACCTATGGGACCAATACCGGCGAACTGTGGGTGTAGGTACATTAGTAATTTAGTTCATCTCTGGTCAACTCTTCTAGGAATACAGGCGTGAAGGTGTGTTATGTGCTATAATGGATGATATTATGATGCCTTTAATGATGACAATTATTTTATTTTATTTGCAGCTACTTCTACAGCCGCGATGTATCATTCGAAGAAGCTCAGACATGAAGATTTAACAGGTTGGGTACCAAAACTCTTAATTTGACTAATATGATTCAACGCAATTGACAACACGAACGGCGCAGTGGCTTTTGTCGATGTCGATATTTCGAATTAAGAATGAATATTACCTACATTGTAATTTAAACTGGTTTCTGATATTTACTCTAATATGAGACACTAGTTGTTGGCCGCGGTTTCACCCGGATCCTAATGGGTGTCTCGAAACAAAAACCTAGAACCTTCTCCAAAGTCTAATCTATCTTTGTACCAAATTTTATTAAAATCGGTTCAGCGTTTTCAGGCGTGAAAGCGGAACAGACGGACAGAATTACTTTCGCATTTATAATATTAGTAGGGTTTGACTTTGAACAAAACTACTTTATACATTTTATCATATTACCAGTAATATATTATTATTTTTATTATTTAATTCCCGAATTTTCGGACCCTTTACAGCATCCAAAGTAGCGCCGTTACGGGACGACTGAGGTGTAGGACGTCTTTATCTTTAAAATTACTTAGAACTAAGGTAGCTCTTAGTAATTTTAAAGATAAGACCTATATTTTTGTTAATTATTAGCGATCCGATTCAAGTAAAAAGCTTATATACCATATACTTTGGTCGTGTCAGTTTTGGACTTGGATTTAGATTTAACTGAATCTATAATGATTTTGATAATCTTACTGATCCTGTAAAGGATCTAAAAAGTGAAGAATGAAATAATATCAATAAACGAAACGACAAAATCCGTAAAAAGTATTTTTACTACAAATATTTATAATATTCATTCATACAATACTTATTGCATTGTTAGAAACAGGTAAGTTTGGTAACCCTATAAATCTGAACAATCTTTGGAGAGTTTTTGTTTCGGAGGCCCAGACTCAATACATCTTATAAAATTTAATCATTTCCGTTTTTATTTACAGCTTATTTTAATACAAGAGCCGATTACACAGGTCAGTACAAACCTAGCCAAGTAGATTGGCTAATTTAAAGTGAGTAGATAACTTTTATCCATTTACTGTGCACACATTTAAATTCAACTCTATAAATATCTACTACCAAAATACTCGTGGATGGAGAATCTACATACATTTCTCAGTAGGTACATTAGCTTTAAGTGATTACAATTTTAGCTATTGACAACAATGAACCTGAAAAGTAACCATTGAAGTATATTTCCTATTTGAGTATTTTTGTACAAGACTGGCACAGGTTTAAAAAAATATAACTTATCTAATCAAGTATTCAATTTAAAAAATATTCCTACAGATACTAATTAATAATAATCCGAAAGTACTATTGTCACAAGGAATTATAATAAATAATATAATAATAATAATATCAGGGTCAGTGTAAAAACTACTACTAATACGACGTTTTTATTACCTCAATTTATCTGGAGCTGTCATTCAAACTGACAAGTATCTGGATATTATGAGTTGACATGGGATCTGCTAAGGGATCATTCTCTTTTGGACAGAAATGAACAAAACAAATGAACTTACTACCTCATATCTAGACCATTAAGAGCGTCAATCATGCCTGGGCTATATAATTAAAAATGGTAAAAAATTTGGGAAGTTACAAACTAAAATAATGTATAATGCACTAGTTCGGGAAACCATGACGAGTTGGGACTAACTCCGGAGTTTGCTTGAGAAAACAATTATTAGGGCAATAACTATTGTTTGGAGACATCTAGTTATGTCTGATTCTACGCATATCAGAATGGAACGTAATTAGAACAAAAAATCTATAGAGTGAGATCCCAGTCACCCCAGACTTACGTCATTTTCGAATCCCATATGGGTGCCTATTTGGTACCTGCATGTTCTACCTACTAAACTTTCATTGGAAGTAAATTTTTTAATGTTGTTTATTTATCACTATATCATAATCACGAGATACAGACAATAAGCTGGATACATTTTTGTTGTTATGAATAGAACCGCTGGAAATCCGGCAGTGGTGGGCAACTCCACGTCTTCGTGGGGTCACAGATGCACCAACATCAGAGAACCCGATTAGTACCCGAAAACCAAAGATTGTATTTCTACCTGTGTTTGCTGTAACAAGGTCCAATTCCGACGTAATACCTCATCGCCGAAGGTAAGTCTGTACTTTGATCCATTATGTAGGTACACCTACAGGTTACAACATCATTACAAAATGCTTGTATAATTGACGTGTTGCGCGCTCTGAGCGTACCGTCGCGTCGTCAGTACACACGCCTGTTTCCCATTGGGATAGGCAGAGACTATAGATTTCCACTTTATGATTCTGACACACCACTACCGCTTCATCAACATTCATTAACCTCCTCATGTATGATCTTCGATTTAAGGTGCTTTAATTACCCTGGTCGTTTATAGCAACGTCGACAGTTTAACAGAAGTACCTGTTAAACTATATCTAATTCGCGACGACGACGAATGCGCGGGAAACCAACTGTGAGCTATATTTCAGTTATTTAGGCGCTTAGAAAAGCGTACCTACTACCTGATCTCTACTCGGGGGACGTACTGAAAAAATACACAAGAGGGCTAGAAAAAAAATTGACAGAAAAATCAGACGCATGATTGACGCAAATTTAGCCCGGTTGTAACCATTCCCTTTTACTTATATATACCCCTTAGTTTTTAATGAGTACAAGGCCTCGTCAAATTTTACGTTAATTAATAACTAACATAGGTTCCCCCGTTAGTTTTTAATTACTGTAAAAAATTAAGGGGTTATTTTACTCTTACTACTTTATTGGTATGTATTGAACCTTAGTTACGAATTAGAAGTAGTGGTCTACTAGTTACTTAAAACAGATTCATCCATTTGCCGCAATCGAGCATTATCTATATTTGGCTGCGTCTTGTATGTATACCTATAATGTATAAATGTCAATATACCTGACGCGACAATATGTAATATATTGAATCTCTGCTGTTTCTTATTAATTACATTAAGAGTTTATGTATTTCGCAGATTTAACTATATGAGTTCCACATCGCACACAAAGTCAATACATGTAATTAACTTTTTCAAGGATTACGAGGTAATGAATACTTTTTTAAATACGTTTGTATATTGTCAAACGCCTCATACAGTGAATATGTTCAGATAGAGAGATCTCTTGTTTCAGATAGAGAATGCATACAGAAAATCGACTCTGAAGACAACCATAGCAAGCGAGACAGAGTTTCATAATACAAAGCTTAGATTTAGAACCCCAGATTTAACAACTGATATTTTAAATGAAAATATTTTTGAGCACCAGAGGCCGTTACGACGAAATAATTACGCTAATTATTATGGTAACACTATCAAAGAAAATCTTAAAGAAATTCACAGAAATACAATGTTACCTCTAGATATTCTGGAACAAAAAAATAGGCATGTGAAGCATAGCAGCTACGAAATGAACTTTTTTAGTGATAACGTAAAAACAACACGTCAGGACGTGTTAAACAACCGACAAAATGAAAATATACAGTTTCCAAACTCAGACAGTGCAGCTATACCAAGTGATATTGAAAAAGACTTCGAAGAGTTGAAAAATTTTCTCACCTATAAAACCAATCATGATAATGCGACAAGATCAAGAGCGTGAATCTCATATATTTTTTGTAAAAGTATTATAACAGTACTTTTTCATATCAATGCATTGCCGGCCCTACAGAAACCAAAATGTCTCATATGCCCAGTAATTCACTTGTTAATATTACCCTTCAAATCCAAACACAATAATCTTAGGACATCAGTGCTTAGCGGCAGAATATTTGGCCTACCAGTTACCATTACCACCCATAATAGTAATATAAAAGACCCAATTTCACCAAGATGACGTATATTTTCCTCGAGAAAAAAGCTAATTTTACGTTTCACTATTCTTCAACCTAATCTGGGATTTGAATCTTCTTCACGAGCAAATCACTACTCCGCTGATTTCCGAGGAGTTAATATTTATACCGATAAAAGTTCGTTATGGCGTCCGGTTATATTTATACACTTGACATAATTATATTATATACATACATATCTATATGGCTTTAAGGTGTCTTACATGATAAGACGTATTGTCAAAATGAAATATACAAATATGCTGTTTTCTATCGAGACAATTACCTTTCAGTAATACTATCAAAATGCGAAAGTTTGGTTTGTTTGTTTGACGTTCAATCACACTGAAACTGCATAATTGATTGGCACTAAATATGACACAAACGCATGATTCCTGGGAGACGGCCGAGACAGGAATCTCCATAGCACAGTATAGGTAGGTTCATTCCAGAAAACAGGTTTTAAAAGCGGATGAAACAGATCTAATTAAATAATATTTTGTAAGCACGCACTTATGGTGGGGAGGGTTAGGGGTAGTCAGTAATGGTCGTGGCCAAATTTCGCGGATCCCATGGCCATGACTATAGGGCAGGTGAAGGCAAGTGCAGTTTTTAGTCGGTATGTACGAGTCCGACATACCCTGTCACCTCCCCGGGCGGCCGAGGATCCATGAGGATTTTCCGTACTATAAAAAAAGGAGGTAGGTACGTACAATTAGCTCTGATGTGTAGCGGGGGACTTTACAGACATAATTAACGGACAAAATATTCCGCCAGACTCGAAACAAATATCATTTTTTTTCAGAATTGAACACAAAACACCCGTCACAACTGTAGCCTTAACCGTTACGCCAAACGAGCAGTTTAATAATTCCGGAAATACACAGAAATCTCCTGTTAATCTTTAGCTACGATATTTGAATTTGGCCCTTAAGCCAAAACAAAATAATAATAGGTACCATTAACTAGTCCTCAGCATCGAAATTTACTGCATCATAATAGGCTAAAGCCTAAATTAGGCGATTTTTGTACGTAACTTACTGGCAATGATCTCGGTTTTTCCAACCCTGTGGGTACACAACCGGTACACAATAGGTATAATTATCGTATGATGAGTACTATAAGGTACTCCTGTACAAAATGTCATGCTTCTAGTCTCACTGATTTAAGGTGTTGTGTAGAGTGAGTCACTCAATACTCGTTCATTAGGTATGTACCTACTGACACTGCCAACTGCCTCATTAGCAACGGCGGTGCGGCTGAGAAGCGTAATAGGATACTAATAGTATCAGGCAAAGTATTATTGGCAGGGGCGGATTTTTCTATAGGCCGAGTAGGCCCGGATCTAGGGCGGCAAAGCTAGATGAGACGCCATCTATGTACCCTCACGTCAACGTTTAAAAACTCAAAAATGTGTCCATTTGCACCTTGCAAAACAATTGTTACTCACAAATAAAAATAATAAAAACTGATTGAGATAATTTTATCATTTACAGACTTACTAAGTAGGTACCTATGTATCTATTTTATATGTTATTCTGTGGTGGCAAACAAGCATACGGCCCACCTGATGGTAAGCGGTTACCGTAGCCTATAGACGCTTGTAACACCAGGGGTATTACTTGCGCGTTGACGACCCTGTAAAACGGAATAGTTGGGTTGGCAATACTTATAAGGGTCAAAGTCCCCCCCACTGCCAACACAACGTTTCCTCGCGGAGCACTGGCGTGAATGATAAATAGCAAATGGTAATGTTTAAAGTATAGAAGTAATCAGAAATCTTGAATGCGCCGTAACTAACGAATTCAGTGACAACAAAATGTAGAATGATGACAGATATTGCTAGTATCGTTTCATCCGGTTTGGCCTTTTGATTTAAACACTTCTTGTAAAAGCTTATTTGAAAAAAAAACCATTTTGAATTTGAAATATCCCTTTCAGTCGTTTTTAGAACAAATAACTTAGAATCTGACTTATTTAAAATGACACTGACTGAAAGCTTGATAAACGATAAAGCCCACCTTTTTTCGCAGACTGTGCTGTGTGATCTTGTAAGAGATTTTGTAAGAGATTTGAATCTTTATATAAACAAGCCTCTGAATAAAATTGTTAACGTCAGGACTGAAAGATTTAGATTTTATTAGTGATGCAAAACTTTCTTGGAAATCGTTTATTGAACTAAGTAACTGAAGATTGTATAACATTTATTTGAACGATATGTCATACGAGTAGGTGCTAAACTCCACTTTTTCCATAGTCACCATAGACAAGCTCCCCGAAAAACGAATAAATCTGAGCGAGGAGCAAAGAAAGTAAGGATTTCCATGTCATGGATATCAAGGTTTCTGCTATTCTAAATTGCTGGACCCTGATTCGTCATTTCTCTAAGTCAATACACAAGAAAAGAGGTTTGAAACGAAGTCTTGCTTTTTTTTTCCACCAAATAGCTAAATGTATTATTTTCTCTTAAGGTAACTCAAAACAAGATCTAATAAATTATTTGATACTGTCAACAATGTCATTAACTGAAGTTAATTTGAATTCAGTCGAGAACTTGAGACTTCTAGAAATCCAAAGCCAGAACAAAACAGAATCTTCGAAAACTGCTTTGTTCCCAATATTAGAATTTTCGGAACTAATGAATAACGAATCATTCAGAAAACCTGCTGAACCTACACGACCAGTAGCCACGAACAGGAAATCTAGCCGACCTTACCCAGACTAAGACGTATCAACATTTGGATTAGGATCACTACCTACTGCAAACATCATAACATCACGATACAGAATGCGACATTTGGACAAGGCCATATATCGACCTGGTTAACTGAAACTCTGGATGCTCCATATACGGCAGTATTTTCTAATAATAATCAGCTGCCTGTGTCAACAGCTCCCTCCACGAAGCCCGGGCCTGAAAAGGTATCGAAGCGGGCTGATGATGATGATGGTTTCGTGACGGTGCAAAGGAGGAAGCGCCGTCAACGAACAAACAAGAACCGCTGCGGTACGGCTCCTGCTGAGCCGACGCAAACCATACGTGCCGCGAAGCCGAACACTCCGGTATACATCTCCCGTCTACATTACACCACTAAGGCGGAAGATATTGTGGAGTACGTGCGCCAAAGACTGAAGTACACGCCGAGAGTGCAGCTATTGGAATCGCACCGCAACGTCAACTTTAAGGCGTTCGTAGTGCGAGTACCAACTTGTTATCTGCACCTCGTCATGGAAGAGGACTTTTGGCCGCAGGACGTGGTGTTCCGTCGCTTCCGCGGACAAGTGCCACAAGAACGCACCGTGACTAGTGCAAAGTGAAGTGTCTGACTAACATAGGCTTAAGTTTTATATTTACTAACATTAATTGTATTATTTTATTATATATGCTAGTTTGTAAGGTATTTATCTATGGGCCAAAGTTGCCTGAAAATAAAGTTCTATTATTATTATTATTATTAAATAAGCTTTTATCAAGTTTAAATCAAAATGGGTATAAGATTTGATCTAATTTTGTTATAAATTTAAAAAGTGTGTAGGTATAGTGGTAATGGTATGTGCAAAGGAGTAGATAAAAAGTTTCTAAGGGAAAGGAAAACATGGGTTGAAATAAAAAATTGAACAGTATAAAACGACGACCTCTGTGGTCTAGCGGTTCGAGTGCCGGACTGCTGATCATGGGGTCGTGGGTTCGATTCCCACAGGACACAAATATTTGTGTGGATAAAACATGAGTATTTGTGTTTGTCTGGGTGTTTCATATGTATTATAAGTATGTATTTACAATAAAAAAAGTATATATGTATTATATCCATTGTCTAGTACCCATAGTACAAGCTCTGCTTAGTTTGGGACTAGATGGTGTTGTGTAAAAATGTCCCAAAAAATATTATATTATTATATTATAATAAACGTAAAGGTAAAACCCTACGAATCAATATATCCTCAAAACAATTACGGCGGCGTTCCACATACTTAGCAGAATTTCAGTAGGTAACATTTCAAAAATATTTTTTAATCATCTATTGTATGTACTTTCATTATAGGCAAGTATGACTCGAATCAAAATAAGTTGAACTGATACGGCTCTCATCAAGTTATGCCTCAAAATAAGTCCAAGTAGTCGGGAATCTGAAACAATCAGCGCCATTTTTAATAGATTCACTATACATTATTTATTGGGTCCCGTCCCGACTCAGTCAGTCGGGGGCAGTCGGGGCCATGTTTCACATTCGTGCCTATCTTCGAAAGAACACTTCTCATTTAGCAATAGTAGCTTGTAAGAGGCTGTCTATTGGAAAGGCTAAACTTCATTCAACACTGTTACATTACTCGAACTGTTTCTAGATACAAAATACAAATAAATTTTGATTATATTTACCAAAATTGTCTCAAGATATCACAGCTACAAAATCAGCAAGTTTGTACATACCTACATATGATTCTTATGTACATTTTAAATTTTCATCTTTGCTAGTACACCACTGCACAATAAATAATTCTACATAATAACTTTGGCGCCAATTGTGTATAAATTGCCTTTTTTTTATTATAATTTAGTTTACTGCCCTGGATACACATCCTTTAGGCCTATAATTTTCAATGGGGTAGGAAACTGAGGAACTAAGTGGTGCCACCGCAGAGTGGCAAGTCAGTGGTACTTCTGTTTTAGCCATAGACATTTAAAATTACATGGATTGGGCATAATGAGTAAAAGAGAGTTATTTGTATAACGGTACTTGTATAGACAAGACCTAATACGTATGTAGTATGTACTACCGGTCTATACCGGCCCTGTAATTGAGCGCGCAAATGTTTCGACATTACCAATATAAAAGAATGTATTATGCACTAATTATTTAACTTCACTGCGATTGTTTCTTTTGCGGTGGCAGGATGTGGCCCATACAGAAAGAATATTTGACGACGTCAGTGGTCTAGTGGTTCGCGTGTCGGACTGCTGATCACGAGGTCGTGGGTTCGATTCTCACAGGACGCAAATATTTATGTGATGAACATAAGTATTTGTGTTTGTCTGGGTGTTTCTTATGTATTATAAGTATGTATTTAAAAAAAAAAGTATATAAGTATTATATCCATTGTCTAGTACCCATAGTACAAGCTTTGCTTAGTTTGGGACTATATGGTGCTGTGTAAAATTGTCCAAGAATATTTATTCCCCAGGATTACCTACTCATTCCAAATGGTAAGTTTACAACTTGTAAGATTAAAAGTTGACTGTCATTATTTCTTATTGATAAATTCATAAACATCCAACAACTACTGCTACAAACATCCTAATTTATAAACAGTTAATAAATATTGAGAAAATTTTAGTATGGAGATGAATTAGTAGAACATAATTATTTATTAAACAGCAATATTTACAAGAATAAAATAAAAAAATAGGGACTTTGTAGTTTTGTTTGTTGACGTCGACTTTATTCAAACCGATTCAAACAATAGGTAATTCAGTTAAGGATAATAAAGAGGTTAATGGTTAGTGAGAATAATTGTAGATCATAGAGCTATAATGCTTTTATTATTACGTCAGTTTTGGACATTCAATCTATGACAGAGAATGAGAGAAAGCTATTGCACTGACAGAGCTCGTGTAATAAACTCCAAAACCTAGAATAATGGTAATCTTTGATCGAAACCTAACAGTTAATATAATACCATTATTTTGAAGTGCCCATAGATTAATATGATATATACTTCCAAATATATATATATTTGGAAGTGCCTCCGTTTTGTTCTCAGTTCAGTTCATTTTTTATCTGGTCACACTGATTGTGTCAAGAAAAGAAATGAAAATTGTACAATGTAGCATATCCTGCCTAACGGCCTTAGCGATTTTATCCGAAGGTTCCGAACGTCAGCTGCTTACTGCTACAATTTGATAACTTTGGCATTGCTTCTTTTTGTTGTTTGACTTGTTTGATTGTTTCTTTTTCTTCAGTTGTGTACTTGTGTCACTTTCAGCGGACGATTGGTCGATTGACGATAGCGAATAGCATTGGGACAAGTAGTTCAATATAAATTACATTAAGCTGAACAATATGGAAAACAAATGAATTAACTTTGTATTGAAGAATGCGTTATCTTTACAATTATCATAAAAATGGAATTTTTTGTATTTATATGGACGATTCTTTCCTACGGTTTTGTGGCCGCTATAACCTTTCTTGTTACGGTGAGTAAACTGAAAAGTAGCTAGTACCTAGGCATCTATTAGTTTGTTATATTACATCAAAATATATATTTCCCATTTATGTATCAATAAATATAATATTCAACTACAATTTTTTATGTAATCGTACAACTTAGTCTGATGTGCTGAATCTCTACTGATAATATAAAATCTTTTTCAAACTGATGGCATTTCCATATTTAGAGCAGTTGTTTTAAAGCAAGTATTCTCTGTAGTTAATATGCTACTGGATGAAATACTGTCTGTTATCTATTCAGGTTCTACAACTTTGGTAAGGGACATTTTAATTTTAGTATCAGGTAAGTTGGAGGCTATAATTAAATCATTTACTTGTAGATATCCATTATACTGTACATGATAACCAACCCATATCCAATAGTGGAGCGGTTTCAAGAAGAGTACTCATACAATGATCCTAAAAGTAAAAGTAAACTGAAATTTCCCAACATTGAGGATATGCACAGTGTGCACCTGAGTGTAGTAGTGCCTGCCTACAACGAGGAAGAAAGATGTAAGTTATTAGTATGTAATACATTTAAAATGACTTTCTAAATCTTCAGTAAAGTATGTCTTCATTATTATACTTTAAAGATTCTTGTGCAGTGGCGTGCAATTTAATGTATTAAAATATGATCTGGAAATATCCTTTATTAATTAACTTCAGTTTAAATTATTTATCATACATACCAGTACACATAATATCTCTGCAGGGTTAGGCAGAGATATATTGATGTACCTACAGTTAATAAAAGAGGCATACAGGCAGTGAATGTCATCTTGAAATAGATTGCAATATAAATAATAATTGTAAATGTTGCTAGCTAAAATTTCATAGAAAAATTCCAGTAACACTGCTTGACCTGGGAGTCCTGGAACCTCATGCTCCAAAGAAGCCTCCAAAGCCACTCTTGTAACCAACACACCAATGAGACTGTTCATTTATCATATTATTACACTAGTATGAGGTAATTGAGAACGGGATACTGAGGTTAGATATCCACAAATGGATATAGTGGAATTGGTTTAAATGATGCTGCGAGGGGACATTTTTGTGATACTACATATATAATGTCTATATTGCATGTCTGAATCATTTATTTTTTCTTATTAGACTAAAACTTGCGAGTTATAACATCATTTCTGTGTTAATTGCAAAAGGAAAAGAAATATGACAAATAGGAAGGCAGGCCTATTACTACTGGACAACACAAGCTCATAAAAGAAAACAAATTTTTTATTTACAAATATACTATTTCTACATTCTACATGCATTTTTTTTTTCTAGTGCCACCTATGCTTGATGAAGCTATAGAATTTTTAGAAGGCAGAGCAAAGGAACAGCCTTCGTACAAATATGAGCTAATTGTAGTCAGTGATGGCAGTAATGACAAGACTGTGCAAGTGGCTGAGAGCTATTCTGAAAAGTATGGCAGTGAGAAAGTAAGGTGCCTCCAACTGCTGAAGAATAGAGGGAAGGGTGGAGCAGTCCGGCTGGTCAGTTATTTTTTTTTTAAGAATTAACATCTGAACATAAGAAAACACTTTCAGTGTGTTTTTGTGCTAAAGTACCTATTCTATGGCTAAACGGCTATAACATTACTTACCCAAAACAAAAGCCATCACTGGTCAAGGGAGTTTCAATTTAAAAAATTTGTTTATCAGATATTACTGAAATCGTTACTGTGATTATACATATATATTTTTTCTTAATCATTAAATGTTCCTCTGATCTGGTATCGTCGTGCGACGGGTTGTTGAGCTCCCTAAATTATGGTTGAGCTACACAATGACTGATGCATGCATGCCGTCAGTTGGGACTGGTCTACTTAAAGCCGCTATGGCTCTTTCTTCAAAAGGCCATTTCAGACTTTGCCCTACATTGTAAAACACATGTTTGTTACTATACAATGTCTGGACTTTAAAAGAGACTATGATTCTCTGAGTTTGTTTCGGCGTTTCTTCTCAGAGGTCGTCAGCTAGGAATGCCGGAGCCATCTAGCTTAAAAAAATATGTAAAATATTGACTTGTAAAAGTGTCTCTAAAAGATCTATTTACAGAAATAAATATCATTTAACAGTTGCACCACAATGACTGTTTTATCCATAATTTTACTTTTCAGTATAATGACAAAATTAATAAAATTTTAGGGAATTGACAGCTGTAGAGGCGCCAGTATATTATTTGCTGATGCAGATGGAGCATCTAAATTTGAAGACTTGACAAAATTGGAAGCTGCACTGAAGGACCTTACAAAGTATGACCCTTTGACCCAGCCAGATGACGTGAGCGACAGCATAGCTATAGTGATTGGATCTAGAGCACATCTTGAAAAAGAATCTTTAGCCACACGTAGCGTCTTTAGGTGAGAAAAAAATATTTACCAATAAGGTAGCAAACAAGCGATACAGCCTGGGAATATAATATATATTATTCACTAGTAGACTACTGCTTGATCATATCAGCCAAATGACGTCCAATGCTGAAAAAGGGCCAAAAAGCAGCAGAGTTGATGACGACCTCAGAGTAGGCCCATCCCTAGCAATGAATCACTAATAAAAGTTTTATGTGATATACAGGGTGGAAGGGACATGGACGCGCAACGGCTTACCATGACTTTAGTACATGATTCTGGACCCCCCTGCGTTGTAATTTCTTGTCGGCTTTTTCTTAAATTTTTTTTTGCAGTTTTTTCAACTTTAAAATGTATAATATCATTATTTCTATCTAACCCAATAAGAATGTTAATTAAAAAGTCATTAATTCACTTTTTTCACTAAAAACAGCATTGTAAATTAAACTCGAAAGATCTTCGGTCAGCTGTTTCCTTAGAGTTCACTTGCGAGTTGTAAAATTTAAGAAAAAATCGACGAAAAATTACAACGCAGGGGGGTCCAGAATCATGTACTGAAGTCATGGTAAGCCGTTGCGCGTCGATGTCCCTTCCATCCTGTATAATGATAGACAAATATTTTATAGTTATATTTTCAACTAGCGACCTGCCCCAGCACACAAGGGTGCAATGTACTAATAACACGCATACACATATTTATGCACATAAACTTTCCGGAAGGAATTATCTAAATGATAGTGAAAACCATATCAAAATCCATTGCATAGTAAAAAAAAACTCAACATTTGACACCGGTAAATGTATTGATTGCAACATGAGCTTATCAGTCTGTATGCTCGAAGTTATTATGCCCTCTTTTAAAAATGTAGATCCGGGGCCAGAAATTTACCGCCCATCTGGTCCAGCAACATACAGGACCTGTAAAACTTAGTGGGATGCGCCTGGCGAAGCATAATTGAATGTAAATTATTTTTTAGGAATATTCTTATGTTTGGCTTCCACTTTCTCGTGTGGTTGTTTACCGTCAAAGGCATCAAGGATACACAGTGTGGCTTCAAGTTATTCACCAGGAAATCAGCTAGCCTTTGCTTCAAAAGTCTGCACGTAAACAGATGGTAATTATCTTTATGTAATTTTCAATTTTATTTTAATCAGGTCCATTATACATAGGGCGCGTCACGATAGTGGCGTCAAGGCCCGCCATGGAGAAGCGATACAGCTCTTTTAATTTCCGGTAGTAGGTACTCTCGGGACATGACGCTACGTGTTTTTCAGCAAGAGGCAAGGCAATATATCTATATCCCGGAGTTCAGAGTGCCTCCTGGGAAAGGAGTCCTCTTAACGATTTCCATTGATTTCTGTTTTTTGTGACTCGTCTTCAGTTTAGACCTGCTATAAGAGTTCTTCCATTTTTACGTTGTCTTCCTCTATTTCGTTTGTCATCTCTATGGTACCATTCTGTCAGGATTTTGCTCCACTTTTCCTGGAAACTCTGTAGCATATGGGAGTAGTGCAATGCGCGCTCGACTACGGACGTGTTTTGTGCTGCTCGGCACGAATATTTAATTCGCGTTTTGCGCGGCGGTAGCCGCTGCCGTCTATTGCGTCGCTATGAGTTCACAGCAACTCATAGCCAACGAGCTGTTGGCGTTCGTGCAGCATGCTATTGATTATATGGACGAAGTCAGCATCATGCAGATCTGCAAGTCGTCCTACAAAGAGGAGGAGGTAAGCAGTGCCAAGTTGCTGCTATTCCAAACTCTCGGAAGAGTCGACCAGATGCCGTCCCGCCGGAGGGATGGAACAGAAAAGAGCGTCCAGGACATCATCACCCTGTTCAAGGAGGTCGACCCAGATGATTTGCCCGCTTTCGTGGCGAAGGAGCTGCATAAGCTGCCCCCCGTCACGTTCGACCACGTCGACGTCACCAGGTTGCTGAAGGATATAACGTCCCTGAAAGCCAGCCTGGCCGAAGTACAGTCTAAGTTGGAGATGTCAAACAACACCATAGGGGAACTTCGTGCCGAAGTAGTGTTATTACGCAACACTGTTTCGACAAGTAGGTCGCCTGACGTCTCTAATGTGAACACACGTCGCGGGGCACAAAATGCCACCATCGGCAGTTTTGAGTCGGCGAGTTCAGCTCATGCGTCACCAACCGCCGATTTAACTTGCGAAGCAACATGCGCCGCCGCCGTCCCTGCCTCGACAGAGGTAACGTCACACGTAGGTACATCGACCCCCAAACGTGCATACGCAGCAATTGTCGCAACCAGCAAACCCGCTGGATTGCAGACTACGACATCAAATAAAATAGGGGGTAAGCAGAGCCGCTCCGAATCAAAGGGGAAGGTTTTGCAAGACGGCGGTCCAGGGGACCAGGGCGACAAGGATGGCTTCATCAAGGTGGAGAAGAAGAAGAGGAAGCCTAATCGTCTGAACAAGTGCGGGACTGCACCGACCGGACCGAAACACCTGCTGCGTCCTGCAGTACCAGTGACGCCGCTCTACGTGTCCAGGCTGCATTACTCTACAAAAACCGAGGAGATTGTAGAGTATATTGCAATTAAGAGCAATCTCACTCTGAGGGTCGAACGGTTAGACTCTAGTCACAATGTGAATTTCAGTTCTTTTGTGATTAGAGTACCGACCGAACATCTGTCGACATTCATGAAGGAAGAGTTTTGGCCGAAAGGTGTACTGTTCCGGCGGTTCCGAGGCCGGATACCTAACACCGAGCGACGCACGACGAATTTACGTGTGGCATAGTGCTTAATACTTAGTTTTGTTATTGTTGTATATATTTTATAGTATTTTATTTTTTGTTCTATTTTATATTGTATTATTATATTTTTATATGGGCCTTGTTGCCTGAAATAAATGAATAAATAAATAAAAAAAAAATATGACCCTTTTCCTATACATATATATTAATTACGTATAATATATATTTATGTTGTCTAATATAGGTATAATTAAAATATACAATTCTTATAGTATGAACAGATCGCTACATTTATGCCAGATTATCAATGATTGTAGCTTTTTATTTTTTTTTATCTGCTCGCATGTCTAACTCGAAACGTAGCTATCATCATGCAAATTAAAAGTATTTATGTTTTAGTGGTAAAATTTGTTTTTGTTTCAGGGCGTTTGACGTCGAATTATTGTACATAGCACAAAAACTAAACATTCCAATTGCCGAGATTCCTATTAGATGGACTGAAATAGAAGGTTCCAAAGTGACTCCAGTGTTCTCTTGGATACAGATGGGCTGTGATTTAGGTCTTATTTGGCTTAAGTACACTATAGGAGCATGGAAGATAAAGTCTCAGAAGACAGAATAGACACTGAATGATTGTATCTACCTACCAATCAGCCTTTTGCAGTCCCTGCTTGACATTCCTCTCCTGGCGAGTGCCACATATAATACATTGAGATTGGATAAATTTCTCTACAAAGAACAATGAGTTCCTTGTGAATAAAGTAGCTTTTACTAAAGTATCAACATTTATATCAGTATCAGCATTTATTTTAAATAAAATAAATATTTTTATTCAAAAACATTTATTGAAAAGTATTTATTATACTTAGATAGTTAAAATATTTATACATTTTACAAAAAATAATAATTACGATAAGCTTATCGAGGCGCTAAACTTAATTATTACAAAATAACAATAATTTTCATCACTTAATACAAAGTAATAGGGTACATGAATGTATTTTTTTAATATTTAAGTCGATTCTTGACTTGAGTACATTACCATACAAAATATATTTTATAAATCTATTAATATTTAGTGGGTATTAAAAATAAGATTCCGGCACTTAAACGCTTTTGGTGACTTCAAGCACTAAACAATATTGATATCTTGGTGTACTGTAGTGTTTTAATCGTGTAATAAAATGTAAAATATTTTATCAATATTATCAAGTTTCTTGACTACATATAACAGGGAAGGTTTGAAAATTATTTTACGGTCAGCAACACTTATTGACAACGTGAATGATGACGTCACGATTTGGTAGTTGCGTTTTGTTACTATCACTCACATTTTCGCAATAATATCTATTACGATAATTATTCTAAAAAACAATGATAATATATAATAATTGAAGCACTGGGAGCAACAAAAGCGTTCGTCACTAAAGGCCCATTTTGATGTTACCTACTCCATCAATATATGCGTAACGCCATCAAGTTTCTCATGACAAAAACTCAATTCCATCTATTAACTAGATGTCGTGAGAGACATTATTATTGCCGTTGTTCTACTCTAAACCGAAAACTTGTAAGTTCAATTAAGTCGAACCTTTTTTTGTGACGCTTTGATTGCACCCAATACTTGACCTATTTGAATACACATTAAGGTCCCTATTTATTTTATCAGCTTAAAATTAATAAAATGTAGTCACTTGAAATGGCAGCAGCAGCAACGAACGCTTAGACGACGTGGTTCGTGCCTACCGTGTCGAATGTAATTTATTCAAAATTGAGAAACCTTTAAACTACTGGTGACTCTTGTGGAAAGGTGCATCCACACCGCAGTTACTTTTTGTGGAGCAACGTTTCCAAGTGTAAGGGCAACATCCGATAACAAAAAGTTATTTGTTGTTGTATATGTTGCCGTGTTAGGTAAAGTTGCGTCAACAAGGTGAAATTATCGATAACATTTGTTAGTTCGTGAACCTATGCTGTGCAACTCGACGGTTACTATTTGTTACTTTATGTTATTGGCGGTAAGGAGATGAGATTCAACAAAGAGTAACGAGCAGTCGCAAAAGTTGAAGAATGTTATCGTGTTGCATTCTGTTGCTCCTCAAAAAGTAACTGCGGTATGGATGCACCATAATAATGATATACATATTATACCAGAGCCGCTACAACGGGACATTCGGGCGACACGTGATTCTAAAAATATAGTATAATCATAAGTATTTCAATAATGACTATCGTTATAATTATACACTATTTGAGACTTATTAATTGATCAAATGCGACATTTCTCTTCTAGAGGGAAAGGCTTAACTTAATAATTATAACATGGAATAAATATAAACCTATCATTGTACCAACAGCCTCGTAAAATTCGAGTAATATTTGTAAGAGCGCGGACTGACGACGAGAAAGATTTTTTGTTTTAGGGCCATATTTCCAAGGCAACAATGTTTAAAATCGTGTAAATAATTCAACTTTATTGATTGCTGTTGAAAAGAATTGAAGCGATGGTTCAATTAATGATTTTACGATTTTAAATGTTGTTTCCTAGTAAATATTACAATATTTAAATAGTACACGGTACACATGTGCGGTACTATGTAGTTCTGGACATTATCGCAATTATACTGAAGTGAACAAGAAAAAAACTACTGAAAGTTAACGTTTTCGTGTTCGGTACTTGCTGCATTTCTTTCAAGATTGATGATAGATTCTTTCTAGTTCAGTAAAGGCTAAGCATAATTTCTAGAAGTTTATAATCTCACAAAACTCCCTACTTTTATGTAAGTATATTTGAGCAGCGAGTTAAAACATTTGGCAAATGACAAAAAATTTAGAATTTAAGCCACAAAATTGTTATTTGAGCGTCAATTGCATTTAATGCTTATAATAAGTGATATATTTAATAGAATAAAGAACTATAAACAGTATTTAGATCCATTACAGACTTAAATCATTTCATAATTTGGTCTTACATTTCGCCATATTTCACTGCCGTCATAGCTCGTACACAAAATTAAATTTCATACTACTATGACCTATTTTAGTATCATCATAAAAATCGCACAATAATTCCAAACAGACAGGTGGGTGACAATCATAACGAGAGTCTACGAAGGAATCATAATGAGAGAAAAAAGTTTAAAGAATAAGGTCTGTTACACTTACAACAAAATATCTCGGTTTTGTTTCTTAAAATAGTACAATACCTTTATTAAAGATTTTTTTATATTTGAGTTGGCTTGTGTGATACCATTTTCCCAGGACCATGTTAACTGCGATGTTTACGGCACACACTGGACGAAAGAGAAATGTTCCTGTTAGTGCATAGATATAGGTACATTTTGCATTTGGACACCTAACCATTTATATAAAATAACAATCTACTGCATCATACATTAATAAATTATAAAACCCTCAGACAAAGGTTAACGTTAACTAGAAGGCTTTATTCTGTAACAATTACGACCATATTCGATAACCTTTAACTAATTACCAGGGATTGGAATAGGTAGTTCGGGAAACGTGTTTCCTATTAATGTTAATTAAGTTGTACGAAAGTGATTTTACAGCGGTCAACTTTACGATAAATAAAAAACCCGTCAGGCACCTAGTTCCACGCCTTTTTTTCAACTGCGAATGTAATTTGATACGGATACTGAGCTGAGCTCAGTCAGCTCAGCTCAACTCATACGATGTAAAAAAATATAATGGTAGCCATACTCCAGCAGTTGATGATATCCGAATTAAGCCGGACGGAACCGAACGTCTCGATGGGTGGCATAACTTTTTTCGCTAATGACGATTTCTACCAAGCAACTCCACAACAACCGCAGGCGGCTTCAAAGAAATTCTTTATAAAATTCGATATATAGCCAGTTGGGGTCGAAAATATTTTGCATTTGTGATTATTGTCTTTACTAATTTCGATATTTTTGTATAAAATGTTAAGTGACTTTATCAGCGTAGCCGTCCGTTCGGAATGACTTACTTTGTTGGAAGTACTTAAATCACATTACCTACCTATATTTATGGCTTTCTAATAATCATAAGGTTATATAAATTATTTCTGAGTTGAGAATATAACCCGTCACCCTAAAGCTATAAGGGACTAAATTATTATGCCAATTTTCGAATTAGCTGGGTCATCAAATTGGATAAAAATAACTATGTTGAGTTTTATTGAAATTGTTTTCACATTGCGGTTACCTTGGATAGCTTGACTGATTTGATATGCTGTATAATTATACTTAACCAGTTTACCACGGAATTTAGAAATTAAATTAACCGATTCCTGTCTATATTCCTCTCAATGGGGAATCTGTCATTAGTTTATTAAATACAAATACCATCGGTCAATGATGTTTTGACAAAACGTGAATTGGCTAAATTAATGTCAGTATCCCGTGGTAAACTCTTACTTAATAATCAAGTGCCAAAACACTGTCTAGACATTGGATTGAGGAGCTATTTTTTATATCTAAACGTGGATGCTACCTTTATTAAGTAGCAAAATGCTTAATCCTACCCTGCCTATCCATCTTTAAGGCCGGGATTAATAATGTATCATAGAAGTAATGTCAAATTACTATACTTTTTGAAGACGCAACAATTACTGGAGTGGTCTGAATCGGCTTATTTGCTGCTAGATAGAGGTAGCATTCGCGCTTACATATGAATGAAAAATAGCTCCTGAATCTTTAAAGGTACATAAACATCAAGATATACTTAAAAAATATGCTTGTGCCTTTAGAAACCTAAGAACGTATAATTGAGAATATTAATTATGTCGCAGCGATATGCTTATTAGGATGTGTAAATTAGTTGGAATGACCTCCAGATCCGTTGACAATATTTTATTTAAAATAAACGGTTATGACAATATTGCTGCTTAATAGCCATTTTTAAACAGTACACCATCTTATCATATTACAAAGCCTCGCCTTTAAATTAACTTGAATTTCCTTTTATTTATGAAAAGTTACATCGTCTTTATAAAATACTAGGTGTAACCGCGGTTTCCCTCGCACGCCAAAAGTATTATATAATTAAATTTTGAGATAAATGGTAGCGCATGGGACATACGCTACCTTTCTCATGAATCAAACTACCTCCTCGCCAAATTTTATCGAAATCTGTTACCTAGTTGTTTTTAAGCGTGAAAAGGTAACAGACAGAGAGGGTTGCTTTCGGATCTATAATATTATACATAATAACTGGCATGGACTTTCTTTCTTAATTATTACATTGATTATGTAAAACCGTTAGGTGCAGCCAAAGAATAAATATATTCGAGCGTCACACTTAAATGCGTATAAAATTAGAAAGTATATTTATTATACAGGGTTATCGATACTTAGGAACATTAAGTATTGAAATAATAGCTCAATTACGTTTTAATAATCAATTCGTTCTTAACCTTGTCCTAAGTGGGCAACAGCAAGTTGTGACCCGACGCCATGCCACATTAATATACATCGCATGGTAACGCTCACTGAGGCTGCACTTGCCTTGTTACATGATGTATTAGATAAAGTTATAAAAATTGTCCGTTGATCTCAAAGTATAACTCTCAATAACTAAACATTTTTTATACTTTTACCTTTAATCCAAACACCATCTTGAGAAATTGTTCGTAATGGATAGTAATGACGCCGTCTTGATCTGTGTCATATTGGCGGAATGCTGAAGTCAGCGTCTGCAAACAAGCAAAAGTTAATAGATAACTACTTATGTTTTGGTTCAAAACATAAATTACAAAAAGAAGGCAGTGGTTGTTAAAGGTCCCGCATTTGCTTCTTGATATTCGTTAATGACAATCCATCCAATAGCAATCATAGTAATTGCTTGTCTTTGGCGATGATTTAAAGATGTATAAAGAGATAAACTCATATTCTGATCTTAATCTACTCCAGGCTGACCTGGACGCTATTCATCAATGGTGTCTTAAGAACTGTAACCGTATCTCTCAACATGAACAAGTGCTACATAACTTTTACCAAAAATCGGAAATCAATACCAACAGCACTGCCAAATGAATGAATAAGGATATTTAAATTAACTTATAAAACTTACATATAAGGTAACACAACATTGGATAAAATCATCAAACAAAATGGTCCCACGGCCAAATCTGTCGAACTTCTGAACCATTATGTTGACCACTTCATCTGACAATCTGTACCCAAATGCTGTAAGTGCATTCTTCAATTCTTCCTTATCAATGTTTCCAGAGTTATCTCTGTCAAATGAACGGAAACAGTTTTGCCAATCCGTTACATATTTCCATAGGGCACCAAAGTCTTCAAAATTTATCACACCCCTGTTCTGCTTGTCGAACATACCTAGAAAATAATTAAATATGAATGTAGTATGGCGTTTGTTACTAATGATGGTTTGAAAAAAAAAGCAAAAAATATGCTTGATGTTATAAAACAAGAGTTTTACTATACTATTCTCTGCATAGTCTAAAATGAGTTATAATTGGTGATAATTATGGTAGGTACGGGGTGAGCGGTGTGGGAGTTATTATGACATTTCCCAATAATTATGACGTCACTTTAAGACTGAAAAGATTCTGAAAATCTCCTATTTTATAAATTAATTGTTAAATGGTTAAAGTTAAAAATAAATGTTAAAAAGTATTTAATTATATTAATAAATATTTTGGGACATTTTTACACAGCAACATCTAGTCCCAAAATAAGCAAGCTTGTACTATGGGCAATTACAATGGATACAATACAGCTAGGAAATGCCAGAGCCATCTAGCTTAAAAAAAAATGTAAAATATTGACTTGTAAAAGTGTCTTTAAAAGATCTATTTACAGACATAAATATCATTTAATCATTAAGTAAATACTTTTTATTGTAAATACGTACTTAAAATACATACGAAACACCCAGACAAACAAACACATATCTTTATACATAAATATTTGTGTCATGTGGGAATCGAACCCACGACCTCATAATCAACAGTCCGACACTCGAACCACTAGACCACAGACATCGTCAAAATTTTGTTTTTCAAGAGTATAATTATAGCAAAATTAACAGGATTTTTCTTCCCCTAAATTCAATCCAAATGGGATGATTTTTTCATTAAAATGATATCTTGGAAATTGTTTAGCTAATACATGAAATGCGTTAAGCCAAATCATCATTTTCTTCTCCTGTTCTGATCCAAACTTACTTAGGTCGGTACTGCGCCGACCACCGTCTTTTTTTGCCATACATTTCTATCAGCCACCATCTCATCACTATGCCTTCCAAACCATATTGTCTTTCACAATCCATCCATCTTTGGTCTTCCCCTTTTCTTACATCCCTTCATATGCTATAAATGCTGAAAACCTAATGCTTAAAACCTTTCTGGTAACATGTCCTTCTCCTGGGCATTGCATATCCATTACATAAAAAAAATTTGTTCTGATTTCATGATAACATGCAAAAATAATGTTTTTCACAATTACATACCTACATTTGTATTATAATAAAGATAATTATTATATTTTAAAATTGTAATAAATAAACAGCATTAACATTGCATTCATTTTCAGAAACAGTATATCTACAGGGTTTTGCAATATCTGCAGTGTATGTAGGATATTTTAATAGACAATTTCAATACACAGCATGTGTACAGATGCCAGCAGGTGGTGACATGAACCTTATTATTTTGTATTAAAGTTGAAAATCTTTCAAAGAAATTTGACAGATTGCGATATGATTACCTACCTATCATTAGACGAACAGTTTCAGGATTGAATGGGTTCCATGTACCATTGGAGAGAGCCTGCTGCAGCTCGTCTGCTGATATGTAACCACTACGGTCCTTGTCAACCCTGAAAGAAAATTGTATTACAAACCTTAGAGTTTAGTTTATTATATTTTATTAGTTCTTATATTTTTTACTTAATCTAAATTTAGTTTAATTTTTTTTTTTGTATGGGATAGGGGGCAATCGAGCAGACGGATCGCCCGATGGTAAGCGATTTCCGTCGCCCAGGGACACCCGCAACACCAGAGGAGTCACAAGCGTGTTGCCGGCCTTTAAAAGGGAGTACACTCTTTTCTTGAAGGTTAGAAGGTCATATTGGTCCGGAAATACTGCAGGCGACAGTTCATTCCACAATTTAGTTGTGCGAGGCAAAAAGTTTCTAGAGAAACGCACAGTAGTGGACTGCCAACCATCTAGATGATGTGGATGGAACTGCTTTCGCGTGGAACGATAGCGGAAAGTAGCAGCAGGGATCAATCTGAACATTCCCCATATTACATGCGATAGAAGATGCATAGCGAGGCCACATCTCTACGCAGCGCCAAGGGGTCTAGCCGGTTAGTTTCTCCGATAACTATTCAAAGGTATAATAAAGTAATAATTATAAAATATTCTAGACTAAAAAAATCAACAGTTTCAGATTTCCTTAGCTGGTACCTATGCAAAACCGTTTCGAACATGGTTTAACTTTATGCCTGCATTTTAGTACCATTACTGGAAAGGTTGATTGGCAAATAAGTTATGACAATGCCTAATTTAAATTTACCTTCTGAAAACATCCCATAGGAACTCCCGGCTTGGCATAGCAGATTGGAATGTCATCTTTGTCTATAATAAATAATATTATAATATCAGTTATTGTAACATTTCACATTATATTTTAAACCATTATTTAGTACAAGCTGTTTAGTTTGGAACTAGATTGTGCTGTGTAAAATGTCCCAAATATTTATTTATTTTGTTAAATAATTTTAGTAATCACATAAGTTAATAAATTGTCATTTAATCAATTTATTAGTAGATTGATACATAACTGATTAATTGCACTATCTATAATTAATATACACAATGACACAACCCAAACAAGGGTCAGTATGACACTTAATCCAGTAATAATTATTTACAAAAACAAACAGCTACAAACTGCTTGTCACCAACATTGTATATTGGGACAAAAGCTTCCTTCCAAAGATCTGCTAAAGGATATGTTAACCTATCAAATAATAAATTTACAGACAATAGAAAATAAGAATACTTAATTACAATCTTGACCCACTATAACTAGCACATAATCAGTCAGATAATTCCCATTTAACTATAAAAGTTAGAACTAGTATCTAGTGTTTGGTGATTATATAGCTTTTTTTAACTGAAATGATGAAAAATCTTGATTGTATAGAATTTGGAAATTGTAAATGGCTAAACTTTCTATTGCCACATGTCTTGTTAAATTAAGTCTCAGAAAGGTAAACTTGAACACTGGTTTATTATTACTACTGCAGTCATTTTCAATACCAATCTATACTTAAAATACAGAATGTTAGCCGATAACATGTACAACAGACTCATTCTTAATTAATTGTATTGCTGATGTTTATTCTGACTCACCTGTTGGGTTTGTATTGATTACAAAATATAACAGTAGGTATTAGATTGATAAAAACAATATTTTGTGAATTTTTATGGCTATCTCCATATAATTTACTCAAAATGATGCAATAAATAAAAACTATTGAACTCACGAATAAACACTTTATCAATAAACAAATGAATGAATAAAAATGAAATAAATCACAATGGAAATGGACTTGTGAATGTCAATAGTCAAATGTCAATGAGATGAGAGCAGATCCAGATTATACATGGGCTACGTGACACATTGACACCTTGGCAAAAAATCCAAGGAACAACTGGATTACTGGAGGGAGCCTTTCAGCCACAGGCACACGCAACTGACGCAACGTAACACGCAAATCACGCAATTTAAGATTTTCCACAGATTAGTGATTTTAGGAGATTTTGTTTACGATTGTAACTAAACTCCTTTGTCAATGAGTCGTATCTAAAAGTAATATTAAAATATTATATTTTTTTATACTACTAAGGTGGCAAAGAAGCGTACGGTCCACCTGATGAGAAGCGGTTACCGTAGCCTATCGACGCTTGTAATACCAGGGGTATCACTTGCGCGTTGCCGACCCTGTAAAACGAAAGAGGAATAGTTGGGTTGGCAGTATAAGGTTCAAAGTCCCCCCACTGCCAACACAACGTTTCCTCGTGGAGCACTGGCAAACTTGCTCACCGTAAGAAACACAACCCAACTCAAAGTAGTGTTATTTTAATTCGATTTTCTGTAAGGTGGAGGTACTTCCCCAGTCGGACAGCTCCAATTTCAGTGGCACTCCCACTATGCCCTACCTCTCTTAAAATCTATGATAAAGAATTCAGATAACACGAGAAAAATAATTTTAGATTTATTATGAATATTCGCAGGTCACATTAAGAGGGAAAAGGATTTGTACCCTTTAAATTTAAACAGCAGCGAATAAGTCCAAGATAGTTTCTTCAATTTAAGAGCTCTGTACACTCAGCTCAGTCACTCTGTAAACTTAAAAGGTCCATAATTACCTAAAACATTATTTGAATAAATTTAACTTCATTATTAAAGGTAATTATTATATTTATATATTTATAATTATATTCCTTTAATTAATATTAAATTATTAAAGGAATATAATTATCATAGTTCAAGTAAGAATAAAAGTTACAGAGCAAATTTAAAAGTTAAAATTATACTGAGTTTCGCGGCACATTTAATATTCTGCGTTTAGATTAATCATTGTGATGTCCTAGATCCAAAGTACAATTTTTGGACTACTGGGCCACGCTGTTTAGTCGGGTACTCTGAGCTGTCAGGCTCTCAGGTCCAGACTACCACAGATTAAATAATTATAGGTAACAGACAGACTGATCCTGGCCCGACCTTGGCTCAGGCCACTGACCTGTTTAATAGAATTTATAGAGGTTAGTGGCTCAGGTAAAAAGAATAAGAAAATGTTGTTTCAATAAAAGTAAGAAGAATAACAACCCATAGCAACGTAATAAAGCAGCTAGAAGCGCTCTACACTAGAAGTGCTTCCTTAACATTCCCTCTTCTTCAAGCCGAACTCTTCACAGAGCCTTACCATTTTACCAGTCTCGGTTTGTAAACAGGCTTCGTAAAAATGTCAGCAAGTTGTTTTGCAGTCGGTACTTGCTCTATATATATCTATATACCTATATCCTTCTCGGATACACACTGTCGCACATAGAAGTGTTTCAGTTTTATATGTTTAGTCTTGCGGTGCTGGTCGTATGGAGGGTTATATGCGAGCTTAATTGCAGCTTTTTGCACTCAATAAATAAATATTCTTTGACAATTTTACACGGCACCGTCTAGCCCCAAACTAAGCAGAGCTTGTACTATGGGTACTAGACAATGGATATAATACATACACATATATATATATATATTGTAAATACATACTTATAATACACAAGAAACACCCAGACAAACACAAACACTTATGTTCATCACATAAATATTTGTGTCCTGTGGGAATCGAACCCACGACCTCATGATCAGCAGTCCGACACGCGAACCACTAGAACACAGACGTCGTCAAACTCAAGTCAGGCTGGCCCAGCAGGCCCAGTCCATGCTGTATTGCTGTGACTGTGAAGTTAGAGAAGAAAATAAAAACAGGACCGAAATAACAGAAAACCTCCACGTATTACCTACTTTATATTATTATATAGTTAGTTATATTGATAAAGCTATTTTTACATTATTGCATAATTATTAGCATATTTTCTATTAAAATATATTAAAAAAAACATAATTGCGTTTAGTTATTGTTTTGTGGTAGTTACGATGATTTGGTTATGGATCTATAGCAACCCATTGCTTCGATACTAAAATGGCCGATGTCTCAAATAATGAACGCAAAGTGAAGCTTACAAAAAACGGAAAAGTTGTAAAGAGACGTTCAAGGAATCCAGAAGGCGAGTTTTATCTCTGCATCATTTTAAAGTATAAAGAGACTTATTGGTTAACTTTACTGTTCAAATGCTTTGTTTATATTGTATAGTCTTCATTACTTCGCCCAGTTTTTGACTCTTACTACCTTACTACATTTTTAAACTACCTAACATACAACAAGTTGACTGTTCCATACAATTTTCGTTGACTCACAGAATATATATTATGCAGCAAACTGATATGAATAACCTGTTGTCACGTTCAAATCTTTATCAGCGATTTGTGTTCTAATTTATTTGCGTTGTGTTTGTTTTTATTGTAATAATCTTCTGTTTGCAATGCTGAAAAAATAATATATTTCCAGAATGGCACAAACAAAAACAAAAGCGTCTAAGGATTGCTGGACTAGAATATGTAAACGCAAATGGAAAATTGGTTCCACCAAAACAACCTGGTCCTGACTGTAACTGCAGAAGACGATGTTTTGAGAAAGTTCCAGAAGAGATCAGATTAAAAACTTTCCAAGGCTTCTACTCTATGAAAACACATGATGAACAAAATGCTTATTTATTTGGACTCATGAGGCAAGTCGACGTCAAGAGAAAGAGGGTGAAATCCAGTAGTCGTCGTACATGTACATTTGAATACTTCGTAAGAGTTAAGGGCAGAGAGACCCAGGTGTGCCAAACAGCGTTTAAAAACATTCATGCCATAACAGAGAGAAAAGTAAGAGTTCTGTGCAAAAAAATGGATGATGGTGTTATGTTCCCTAGTGACAACCGAGGGAAAAACAGTCATCGTCGCTCTGGAGAGGTGCGTCTGCCATCAGGAGTCTTAGATCAAATAAAAAATCATATATATTCTATTGTCCACACACACCGTTTGAAGGATTTCATCAGATTGGATAAAATTGCTGGATTAGAAATCAATATATCTAAAATGTGGAAAGATTACATCAAGACTTTTGATCCTGATAACATATCTGCAACTATGCCTAAGTCTAAGAGGAGTATGGAGTTAGTTCCACAGGTGGAACCACCACAGCAGCAGATACAAGCTCCACAGGATCCTCTGGCTCCTATTGCTTATCCTGGAAGTAGTCATCTTGTGAATATAGCTGAGAACTTCTTTCAAAACCAATATCAAACAGCTACACTGACTACTGGTACTGCCACCAATTTCTACCAAACCCAAAATGGAGGACAAAGTATGGGGATATTGCTACAGTCAGCTGCTCCTAGACCACCACAACCTACAACCGCATTTATTGTACTGCAAACTAAACCTGAACCTCAACAGCATTCGACTTTAGCTATAGAGAATCATTATGGTCATGCCCCAGATTTAATGCATCATCATGAAGAATCAAAACCAGAAAAGAAAATCAAGAAAGAACGGAAGAGAGGTCCTATGGTGAAACAGTGGAGGTACACTAATATATTCCATGATGAAATTAATGGGGCAGCCTTGGCAGCTATTAAAACTAGATTAGGCATGTACTATGCTGAAAGTGATGCTGCACGCAAGAAGGCCAAGCAGGCTCGGCCTTCAGATGCAGTCCAGACACAAACACCCCCAGAGCAAATCCCGCCTATGAGACAAGCACATACAGTTACAATATACACATAAAAACTAAGACTATTAGCCATATAATAACCGATAAATAAATCTGAGAATATTCTTTAAAAGGGTACAGACTATATCAATACCATAAATTAGGAGTGTTACTAACTATAGATATGCTTGTCAGAATCAAAATATTGCATTATATTTTTACAATGATGATTTTTTGACTGTCTTGTATACCAATTATGCTAGATTGAATAGATAACAGTGCACTAGATTTTACATAATACAATTATGCTGGACTAGTATTTTTCAAGGAGATGAAGACTGCATACTTATTTGTTCAGTTACAGTTATTCAACTCACAAAGTCAGTTGGACTATGAATGTTGTGAGGCATGTACAACACAGACAAGCTACCCCAATCTATTAAATTTCTTTGATAGATTTTCATTTAGGGAATAGCTGAGGCTACAAAACAACTCTCACATATTATATTACATGGGTTTTGTATCATTACTTGTCACTATTAAAAACTGACTTCATGAGATGGAATGTCTACTGTAGGCTTACCGCTAGCAACTACAGGTCAAGGACGGATCCAGCTTTCGAGTCTTCTCAAAGTTTAGGTTCTGCTAGAACAAGCTCCATATTAGCTATATAAGCTAGCTAGGATTAGTCTTCTTATTATACTTGTGTGTATTATAAAATTATGTGGATCTCATGTAGCTTCTTTTAGTACAGACGCCAGCAGGTCAACCTATCCAAATCTGTCAAATTTTTCCAATTGAAAATGAACCTTATTGTCTTGTGTTAAAGTTCAAAATCAATCAAAGAAATTTGACAGATCGTGGTAGCTTGATGTGCTGGCCTCTGTACATTTTTAAGATACATTAAATTGAAGTACATACTTTTATGTATGTAAATAATTTTATTGCATTTAAAATGCCCTAAATCGTATTTTCTTTATATGCATTTGGTTATTCTACTAGTTTTGAGTTCTGTATTGTGGTTTACTAAGTTTAAGTGAGTATACTTGGCATTTTAACAACTATAACTCTATATAATACAGCTGTTTTATTGCACTACTGCCGAGCTCGGCAAATTGCTGAGCACATAAAGCCATGACATTCACAAAACATTGTTTCGAATATCTACAATCGAATATTTAGCGTCCACACTCGGTATTTGCTTGCTGCCCAACTCCAGCGGCAGAACATGCATAACGCAGTTTTAAATGTTTCTGACATGTAATTTTTGTTTGAACTGTTCATAAATAATTGATAATCATTATAAATTCGGTCGATGTCTGTGGTCTAGCGGTTCGAGTGTCGGACTGCTGATCACGAGGTCGTGGGTTTGATTCCCACAAGACAAATATCTGCGATGAACATAATAAACGATACGAAAAAATTGCTGAAGAGAATAATTTGAGAAGACGTTTGAGCTGAAAAAGAATCATTTTAAGTGTTAATAATATTATTCTTGGACAATTTTACACAGCACCATCCAAATCCCAAACTATGCAGTAAACAACGGAAATAAACACTTATATAGGTACCTAATCATAATACATAAGAAACACCCAGACAAACACTTACCTATGTTCATCAAATAAATGTGTCCTGCGGGAATCGAACCCACGGCCTCGCAATCAGCAGTCCACCACCAGAACCACCGATATCGTCGAAATATGAATGTTAGAAAAAGTTTAATTACATTTTTTGCTTTTCAGTTACCTATCAGTGTTGAAAAGTTGTCTCAATACCAACAAAAATATACGCGGCGAAAAGGACATCCTCTTTTTCTTCACTTTGGTTTTCTAAACCAGGTTTCGGGGAGCCATTTTACGGGGAGTTGGTTTGAATACTAAAAAAATAACTACAAATATGGTTTTTATAGATTTATTGTAGACTTAAATTACGCGGATAAGACGCAGGCACCACCCACAGCCTTGATCTTCCTCTCGGCAGTTTTTGAGAAGAATTTAGCCTTAACTATGACGGGCTGTTTAGGGAGTTTACCTTTGCCGAGCAACTTGTAGTAACCCTGAAAAGAATGTTAATGTTAGTCAAATGGGCCAGTAATATCTCAATATATGTCAGGTTCGAACTATATAAAATGGCTAACAAAAATATTGAAGTAAAGTTACCAAGTATTAAAACAATTGCTCGACAATGACGTTGACACAATCATGGCAATACAGGTGTAAATAAAAAAAAATCTTACAGCCTTGACAATGTTGATCACGGGCACCTTGCCATCAGTAGCTGAGGCGTACTTTAGCCGCGACTGCTCTGACACCAGGGTCCAAAGCTTGTCCAGGTTCAGCACAGGGTTGAACAACTTGTTCTTCCTTTCGTGGAAATTCCTCATACCAAGCTACAACAATTATTTGTTTCACATTAGTTCAGGAGCATGAAAAGGAAAGAATATAGGAAATAGGGGATAAATATTTTAGTCTTATTTAAAAAACAATTAGCCTATCTCTCTACAGCTACCCTGCTGCAGGCCGCCTATGCTTGATGCCAACCTATATGGTCTGGTGCATCTTATCATCACCAAAAGGGTAATAATAACAGCTAAACATAGTCTCAGATTATATTCTCTAGAAGGCAGGTTTGTACCTTTGTTATGGTTGCTAACTTACCTTGCCAAAGTATCCAGGGTGGTACTTATCCATGTTGATTCTGTGGTGGTGCTCCCCACCAGCGTTACCACGACCTCCAGGATGCTTACGGTGCTTGCCTGAAAATTTATATTACTTTATCAGTATTAGTGTTGTTTCCTGGGATTAGAGAGGATTTTTATAGTTTGGATGATATTGATCCTTTTGTGCAGTGTTGCCTTCCTGAGAAAGTAATTATTAGAATACCTATAATAGACAAATTGAATTCACAATAAGTAACACCTGCAGTGACAGGTTTACCTGTAGAGATAATAATAAACTTCACAGTTTAACATTCAAAAGTAACTATTCTAAAGAGATATTTAAGAGAACCAATTACTTTCAACAATTTGTTCAAATTCAAGTAATTTAGTTAAAAATCCAATTTTTCAAAACTTCTCTCTCAGCTTTGCTGAGAAACTTGAATTTATCACCATCAATATTATGTCAGCTACAAAATGATAATGTTATTAAATGTTTATAGTAAATCTGGTCGGACAAATACAGATAACCAAATGTGGGTAAGCTGGCATGGACACCATTGTTTTAATTTGGATCAATTTATTTTAAACTAATAGTAGTTTATTGAGAACATGTTATATGTAGAATCCTAAAAGTAAAATGAATCCACAAGTCAACTGTTTCACCGAACAGATTTAGGTTAGGTCTGTTAATTACTTTGGTTATGTCGCTTTGGTTCAGTCATTTTTCAAGGGATTAGCTCAAATGATGGATAACTTACCAATACGACCGTGGCCATGGCTCACGTGGCCTCGTAACTTCCTGGTCTTCTTCTTGGAGGTGGCCTGTAGCGAAACAAACAAAATTTATGTTTGAACATCGTAAATGGAAATTATGTGCTGTTCGACACTGAATTCACTTAAATCACTCATAGCACGTTTAATTTAATAAATTCGAAGCAAGATCATGACGAATTATTCTGATAAAACCCATAGGAAAAACACGAACCATATTTTGTCTTCCGTCAAGTTTTGAAAAGAGGTAAAAGGAACCTTAGACCGCTTACACTATGGTCAAATAGAGCTGTTTGTTTTGTATAACAATAATATTTGCATCAAAGCTTAGTCGATTACTAGTCTATGCTACGCTATGCTATATTAATTTTTTTTAATAGACTGCCTTATCATATGTGTTAAACAAAGCCGGCCGCAGTTGTTAAGTCTAGGTCTACTAAGCCCGTAGACAGAGAAACCTACTAAGCCCAATACTCCCAATAGTTTCACTGGCTACAGTGGCTACGTGTCCCTTCAAACCGGAACACATTTTGTATAAGTTAGTAGCACATTTAAGAATATTTGGTATCACATTTAATAAACTGCAATGCATTGCTACTACCCCAGATGAATTCTGCGGCATGAGCACATCCTATATATTGTGAGAAAAACTGATAGTATAGGAGTATAGGTTGCACTGAAAGTGTCAATTTACTAATATCATTACAAACAGAGACATTCCTTCACATCGGCTAATCATCCGGATTGCAATGATAATAAAAATCGTATAACTGACTCAATGCCAATGACATCGTAACCTTTACTGATACGTTAATTGGTTAATTGTAATCTACATCTGGAGCCACACAACGAATTTTATTGTTTTCTTGAAACTATTAATGACTGCAAAATGCAATTCAAGATGCTTTTAAATTGAAGCTACTAAAGTAGAAAGGATTCAGCATTAATTAACGATACGGACGTTTTTTATACTGAAAATAGTTTATTGATTTCTGACATTTACGCGAATATTATACATTGAAATAAAACTACTTTTTTACGGATTTTATCGCGTTTATTGATATTATTAATCCCGACGTTTCGAGTAATTATATCATCAAGACGCCCACCACCTTAGTCTACCCGTGACCATGGACGCTGTAAAGGGTCCGTAACGTCTGGATTAATAATATCAATATTCGCGATAAAATCCGTAAAAAGTAGTCTGAAAATAGTTTTTAGATTTAATTCAATTTCTAATTGAATATCAAATAGTATTTTATATCTAAATGATTACAACAGTAATACGATCTACAGCACTTCGCATTAGTATTACTAATCATAGACCATCATTATTCAGTCATCAGTCAGTACGTTTCCAGAAAATGGTGGGATTGTGTATCAAAATTGAGCCTGACACGTATTTTACGAAAAAATATAAATAATTTGTGAAAATTTTGCAATGTTATTATGTTACTAGAATTTTTATCTATCTAAAATTATTAGATTGCGAAAAATGGAGTTTCGCGAGACGTTGTTGGCTGCTCAAAGAAATCAACAACAAAAGTCATCTGTGAGTTTACGAGTTTTTTGCAAAGTATTGCTTACTTTTGATATTATTAGGTTCTAATTGAATATGTTATTGTGTTCGCGCTTAAATATTTAGTATTTTATTTTCAGCTGGAGCCCCCTGTGCAATTCGATCAATAAGCTACTTTTACTTTGAAAACTACTTTGTTGTTGTGTCCATATATTCACTAATAATTGCATTATGTGATTTCAGGAGAGTGCTTATTATAAAGCTCGTTTTGATCCGCCCAAAAAGGAGCAGAAACAGAGAGATAGACTTTCAGCCAATATACAAAAGTTTTTGGCAAAGAAAGATGAAGAAGAAAAGCAAAAGAAAATTGACGCGCAAAAGAAACGGGACGAGCTGCTTGCTATGAGAGATCCTAAAGCCTTGAGAAAGATTCAGAAGACTTTAAAAGTTATAAAGTCAGCCAATAAGTCTGTAATTGCTGATGCCATTGACCGGGACAACACTGCAGTTACACGGGAGGGGCCAGATCAGCCTGACCAGGATGACTATGGCTATGAGTCTCAGGAGGCCGCAGCGATATATGAAAAAATGATGGAAAAGTACAGTAAAATGCCAGATGAACCTAAATTTCCTACTGGAAGTAAGTACAGTTTTATTTTGTATGCAATTAGGAATGTAGGTCAAGAATTACAGACACAATTGACATCATTATTCCTAACCTGTTTGTCACAATAATAAACCTGAAAGGTGTGAATTTTTCTACTTTAATCAACATAACTTATGGTCTAACTTACATGGAAATTTATTATTTAGTCAGTCAGTACATTTAGTCTTTTACATGTGGACACTGATTTTCCTCAAAGTTGTAAAAACAGGATGAAATATTCATATGCCTCTATAGACTCCATGATATTAATCAACCAATGGTTTGATCTATCTTTTGAATATTTTTATTATATCAAATTATTTGCAATCGGCAAATTCTAAACTTTGATGGGCAGTATGATTGCCTGCATATTGAAAAGTATTTAAATTATCAGTAGCACACTATGCAAGCATGCAGATGGTAAACTATATGATGGTTTTAAACTGAGAGCACTAGTTGACCTGAGATCTTTGCTATGATGGAGCATTGGCCTGTTGGTTACTGATGATACAACCTGAATGGTATTAATTAATGAAATCTAGAAACTTGAGGCTAATACATATATAAAGACCTAAAAATATTAAGTCATAGGTTTCTTTTGTAGTGGCTTTTAATTTCTTTTAATGTGGTATATAACACACAAAATATATTTTTTTAAATAACATAACATCTGTATTCTCAAAAGTTTTACGAAGAGTTGTAGATATTGTACACTGAAAGTTAGTATTTACAGTTTCATGCAATATGATGTACACTCATGTCCTCACAGAAAATACTAACTTTGATACTTTCCAAACCTGCAATCTCACCTGGGAGTCATGTCTGCTAATTAAATTATATCAATATGGTCATCTAATGGCTCTAAATGACGGAAAAACTGTCAAATTTTGTAAAAAACATGGTAAAAAATCAAGTCATTGAATGTCAATTATGGCACAATAACAGCAGTTTTTGGCCTGAAGTCTGTCTGTCCCTAACATTAGATACTGCACTGCCCCATATAATTTTTTCTACTGTTAGTTGACTGCTAAACTAGGTTAACAATACAGCAAGTTGAAGGTGAAGCAAGTTCATATTTTGTATGTGTATTGTATAACATGGGTGCTTATCATTGTTGTGTACACTATGCCGTATTGAATCCAGAGATGATAATATTATTACAATAAACTCAGTTGTCTCTTTTTCTCTTAATTAACATATTTTTTTAAATTGAAAAGTTGCACTACATAAGATTGCAACCTGTTTATTGATAAACATATAAAAGAAAAAAAAAATGGATTTTATATTTTATAGTATATTATTGTGGAACCATGCATCTAGTCTGACATTAATTCATAACTATCTACTTTCATAGATGTTTAATGTGTATCATGTTTGTGTTTCAGACAGCACGGTGAAAAAGGATCTGAATGGCACAAGGGAGAGAGTGAAACACGCCTTGAGACATGAAGATGACCCAGTGGTCCACAAAAGACGGCGGAGAGGTGAAAATGGAGGTCAGTTTTAAATTCTTTAATAACTCGGTGTAACACAATTTGCTGTCTTGTCTTATAAAACGAGGCTACAACTAGGCCGACAACCCTATCTGTTTATGTACGCATTGCATGTGAACAAACCTCATCTAGCTGAAGAAATAAATATTCAATGGAGTAACAACAATCTGGTTGATTGATTCAATTGTTTGTCAGATATTCGGGTATCTAAAAAACACCTCCACCCCCTCTAAAGAATATTTACAGAAAAGTATTCTGAAAGTTGTTAATGGCAAATTAATAAATTTAATTTCCAGAACGAGAGTCTAGCCCTCCAACAAAATACGAGCCTGAGAAGAAAGAAACTAAACCTGAAAAACCCAAATTTCGGAAACCTGCACCTCCACCCATGGATTTCAATCAGCTGCTGAAACTAGCAGAACAGAAGAAAAGTGAACCAATTGAAATTGGCAAAAAGAAAGAGCCGGTCACTGAAAGTGAGTCAGGACAGGAAAGGCTGATGACGAAGAGACAGAAGCGGGAGTACGAGGAGGAGATGGCGAGACGTCAACGTCGCCAAGAGAGGATGGAAGCTGAGAAAGCAGGAGGCAAGAAAGGTAAGTATACAACCTGTACCATAAGCAACCATATAAATACACTGAATTTTTTTTATGCACACATGCTTAATTCATTTAATGATAGGTACTATTATTAGTGTATTCAGTGAAAAGAATTTTCAAAATCGAATTAGAAATCACCACCTCTATACAAACAAATAATCAATATTATGAAGTTTACATCTTTTGACCATAATATTGGTAGAGAAGTGTCGTCAAACGAAATCGATTCAGTTGCAGATTATAAACAAACTATATTCAGAATATTAAAATATACATTGATTTCTTTATATTTCAACATTTCAATGCAATACTCTGCCTATTTCAGTGCCAAGAGATGATAAACCACGAGACGTTGATAGAGAAAGAAAACCAGAACCAAGCACTGGCTTAGGTCGCATCCCGAAAGTCTCCGATAAAATGAACGCTAACTCCAGAAACGACAGTCCTAGACCATCCGACCGAGAGAGAAGTGAGAGGGAAAAAATTGAAAAACTACAGAAAGAAAGAGATAGGTTAAGACTAGACAAAGAAAAGGCTGAACGTGAGAAGGAAAGAATGGAAAAAGAGAAACTTGATAAGCTGAAAGCAGAGAGAGAACGAATTGAAAGAGACATAGACAGACTTAATAGGGATAGAGAAAAGTTGGAAAAGGCAAAATCTAAATTAGAAAGCAGGACATCAGACAAGGTAGTCAGAAGTGTAGAAAAAACAGTAGCTAGGTCAAAATTAAATTCTAAAGAGAGCTTAAAACAAGATGTTAAGAAAAACATAGATTTAAAGAGCCAAAACACATACAGGATAGATAAGAATTGTAATGAAAAGAAGTTTACTATACCAAGTAAGAATAGTGAGGGTAAATACTTAAATGGTCATAGCAATCAAGGTAAACCTGTGCCAAAATCGAAGGAGCAAACTTTACAGCAAAACGGAGTTAAGGATAAAGCTTTATTAGCCAAACAAAGAGCATACGGTGAAGGATCTCAGAAAAATAACGATAAAAGAATACCTGATGGTAAAGGAGCGCTTGCTAAGAAACCTGACGATAGGAAACCTGGTGCTTCTAATGATAAAGCAGGCCCAAGCAAGCAGAAGGTATCAAATACATTTGATTTCGATAAACACGTTAATTCTTTGGGCAAGAATGGTGCTAGGAAGCCGGATGGTTCGCGGCAGTTCCCGCCAGCTGATGTGAAGAGAAAAGGACATCCGGATCAGAAGAATAAGAAGCGTAAGTATTATTGCATTTTTTTATGGCCGCTGGGTAAAAAGAAACTCGAGAGGAGTCTACGCACCAGAAAACGTAGCGTAGAACGGCCTCCGACGACGACAGACGACCTGGCAGTAGTAGCTGGGAGTCGTGAAAAACAGGCCACATCCCCCTCCCCCATAATTTAACACCTGTCGGTTATGGTAGATTACTATGTCTATTATAGTTGCCATTAAAAACTCATTTAGTAGTAAATGATAGTATTTACAGGGAGATATTTATCCGGTCCTGACTATCTCTGTATTCACAGGTCGCGCATTAGATTCAGAGTCAGAGTACGACTCGGAGCTGGATGACTTCATTGATGATGGTGATGACGAAATGGACTACTCGAAACATATAAAGGAGATATTCGGCTATGACAAGTCCAAGTAAGTGGAAATTTGATGTATAAGTTCTGTTTAAATATTTGCAAAATATCTTTAAAAATAAATTGTTTATTTGACTTATTGGCTTGCTGCGTGCTAGCTAAGGCAAAGCTGCCTTCCCGTATTCGCTTTTCTCGAATTGTTACAGAACTAAACACACAACTACAGAATTAACTACGAAATATATTATGAATGAATTGGTCAAACAATGGGTGATCATATTCTTTTGTCAAAATTGACAGTTTTGGATAGCTTGACCTGCTGGCGTCTGTACATTACATACGGTACATTACCGTGATAATATATATTTTTAAATAATAATACCTATATACGGCCCGTTCCTACTTATCGGATGGCTGGACTGACACACCCGACAAGTAGGAACTATTTTAAATAAAATGACTTTAATAATCTTAGCCTGGAAAATGCAAAAACAATACAAAAACATAGTTAATAGGTATAGAACTGATTGTAAAGTAAATCATGTCGGTTCAGAAGCAAAAACTTGATGTTAGGTGTCACTGACGTCACCATAAAGAGGTAAATTCAGAATGTGAAGGCACATTTCGACCTGGTACTTGCGGTAGCTTAGTGGTCATAGCGTCTGGTGTATCCAACCAGAAGACGCAGGGTCGAATTCTGCCCGTAGTCGAATTTTTTTTTACCTAAAAACTGAGTTGCTGCGGAGAATTTCATAGAAAAACCCAATAACTGCTTTGCTTGACTTGGAAATCGAACCCCGGACCACTAGACTAATGAGGCTGTTTTTCCATTTATATACAATTTAAATTCAAAGAATAACTAATGGTTCTGGCAGATCACATATACGACTACTTTGGAACCAGTAGAAATGTAAATGAGTTGATGATGATTTAATCTAATAACTGACTTTCTTAAATAACTTTTCAGATATCGGGATTTGGATGACGATGATGATCCAATGATGGAGTCTAGTTTCGCGCGCCAGCAACGTGAAGAGTACATAAGTAAAAAGATTGGTAAGTCAACACTCAACATTGTTCGCTATCGCCAAACGTATGAGTTACATCCAGAGGGCGCTACAGTGCATTTCTGTACAAGTTGTCAGTGTCTTCCGCATGCGCCACTAGTAACTGAGTAACAATTTTATACTTTTTATGGTCTTTGGGACGTATTGAATGCTACAGAATGGAGTAAATTAGATAAGCTTGTCTAGGGGGACTAAACACACAATAATTACGTTAATACCTTATTAATAAATAATAATGAATTCTTATTCACATTAAATTTATAATTTTTATCACTTTCATTTATCTAAATCATTATTTAAATAAATTAGAAAGAAAGGTATAATGAATTTTCATCTAATCTTTTTACTAAACTATACAATTTAATTGCTTAAATTGTTATTCGTTTAATAATTAGCGTGGGGGTAGCGAATTATTAGCCTTTATTAAGGACATAACTAAATAATGATACTATGATGTTTTGTCTGTAGTAGTATATTTATTCATGGTTCGCTAATATGGATAAGAAGCAAAAGTACGAGAAACGATATTGATAATGGCAGTAAGAAAATCGCTTGAATCAATGTAAGCTATGTCATATTATGTAAGCAATAGCAATATTCTATTTAAGCAACTGAGCAAGTACACTAAGGACATCGAAGTATTTATATTCAACTCCAGCGGCCGCAGTTCCGTATCTTGTGATCGACAAATTTATACGGATTCTCGCCGCGCGACTTGCTGACATTTAAGCCATTTTCCAACTTGGTACCACATTGGCAGACTATCTTAATTATGTAATTAATTAACTGCGAGGGTTGCACGCGGGGAGTTTAAACGCATGCTTGCGGTCGGGTATGACACTTGAGAGAATATTAGATAGTTATTATTAAAGTTTCTGTACGATGCGAACATTGACCCGCAAACATACTTAGAGATCTGTCAGTCTAAAACTACACGCCCCTCCAATATCTTTGGCCTCATGCAAGAGGTGTGTAGACATACACATACTGGTCCTCGTCATAGGTCGCACTGGCACCTGCTACACACGAAAGTGAGGTGAGTTGTATCTAAACGGCCGGATATGTTGTTCAACTAGTCCATAAATGACGCGAGCGCATGATAGATTGGACGTGGCATTCCATACAAAGCACGTGCTTCCCCCATACAAATATCTATATCTAAACCAGTCACCCGATTAGTTGACGGATGAATCCGATTTTACAGTATAATATCTGTAGGTACATGCAAACAAGTGGCAATAGGTATTGCCTTTAAAATAATCACGTTTATTGGAGGGATGTGCATTTTTAGATTTTTTTGCTAACGTGGTATGAAGAAGCCCAGGATAGAAAGTCCTGGACTGAGAAGGCGAAGGCTTTTGCCCTGCAGTGGGACACAAAAGAGGTTATATAAAAAAGACCCTCGAGCCGTGTCGGCCGCTCGCATCACAATCCAAAGTCCCCGTATAAGATATGCTACTCTTTATAATGGAGAGAGGAGTTTTCGATGAGGACTTTGGTTGAAAGCTTGTGCATATTTAGAACGTGTCTTATTTTCTTGTAGGTATTATGGAAGACTTAGAGGACATGAGGATGGAAGCTATGCAGAAAAAGAAGTCTAAAAAAGGACGACGCATCAGCGATGATTGACGACATAAAAGCAATGCTCACTGGACCACGATCATTTAGTTTTAGGAGACAATCACTTGCAAATGGTAATTACACTACAAGGTATACATATATTTATCATTAGGTGGACATGTTTGCAAGGGATCAATCATAGTCAATTGTTTAACAGTTGAAATTGTAACTGACTGTCTCCAAATAACTAATAGGAATGTATAAAATGGATAAGATACCTGTACATTATATATAACGTTTGTATAAAGTCACTTAGTTTTTGATTTGTTCAATATTAGCAATTTTCGCTCATGATATTGTATGTACTTCTTTTGACTGCTTTTTACTGTAACAGGCACTGATTTATAACCTTTTAAATTCACAATAGAATAACTAGGATTCATAACATATTTATATTATTAATTATTATTACATATAGGAACATAGATGCATTCTTGACCATAAACAAAAAATATTTAATCATACGATGTTGAATTGATGGTGGGTACCGACTAGTGCAAAGTTACACGGTACACGTATGGTCGCCGGCCAGCCATCACTTTACCACTGTCCTGTCACCGGCCTATCTATCCATCTATCCACCCATCAACCGAAAAACTGTCAATGATGCATCCCTCCGCATACATCTTGCAGGAGAATGTTATAATTTTGTGCGGCATGATGCATCCCTCCGCATACATCTTGCAGGAGAATGTTATAATTTTGTGCGGCATGATGCATCCCTCCCCATACATCTTGCAGGAGAATGTTATAATTTTGTGCGGCATGATGCATCCCTCCGCATACATCTTGCAGGAGAATGTTATAATTTTGTGCGGCATGATGCATCCCTCCCCATACATCTTGCAGGAGAATGTTATAATTTTGTGCGGCATGATGCATCCCTCCGCATACATCTTGCAGGAGAATGTTATAATTGTGTGCGGCATGTTATATTACACTAGTCTGAGTAATTCATAAAACTACACCCGAAAATTACAGCAGTATGTTTGGGGACCCTATATTAGAATCAGTTAATATAATCTAATAATAATAAACACACAACAGTAATGCTTGTTAATATTTTTAATCTTAAATCAACTTACATAATAAGTATATTTTTTATTTATCTTTGACTTCATACTATTGATTTTCAGTTTTCGTTATTCCCCATGCATGGTTGTGAGTTAGTTTTTCACGAATACATCAACTTAAAGGGACAATTAGTTTAAATCTTGTGTTAGTTACAAAGATTGGTTTGTATATTAGATATTTGATTAATTTATATTTTGATAGTTATAATTTATATTTTAAATTCTAGGGTCATTGTTTTGGTGACAGTACCTTCGAATATATTATGTTTCATGTTTGAAACTTGTTGTTTCACACTGTTGTAAAAGAGTGTTTGTTTCATTATTCTTTATAGTATTTTCGATTTCTACAATTTTCACTATAACATATATGAGACTGGGCATGGGTACTATAATTGCAATTATAGTTTCTAATATTAGTATCAATATGGACTATTGTGAATGTTATGTAAACAAAAACAATTAAGAACAACAAAACCATATGTTCGTATCGTATCTTGCCCCAATATTATAATATAAAGATATTATAGCACTGTCTGATTAAGAGAAAAATATGTATAATATTTTATATACCGAATGACATTTTTTATCGTCGGGGATAGAATTGGGTGTGTTAGATAATTTTACTGGAAGTATTTGTGGCATATTCATTTTGATTTAGTCATGGTATCATATAAAAGTACGGGTAAGGTCGATACCTACCTTCGATATGAACTGGTGGAGATTAAATCGCAATACTAGAGCATTGTATTGCCGATAGTTATTGATGATATCTATATAATATAATTTCAAATTCATATAGATATTATAATCATTATGCTGCTATCGGAAATTTGCCAGGAGAGTGCCACTCCAAAACTTCCGCCGTTGCCTGGGTCGATACTTTTAATAACAAAATTATAAAATAAATACACATAATGCCAAAGGTTTAGTACTCCATTTACCTATCACGCCCTATTCTTTCCAGACTAAAAAAGTGATCTAGTACCTAATATATTTATTATTTTGTTTCGCTATAGGTATTCGCCTATTCACAATGATATATTTTTCATCCCCTAATAATTTAGACATTCCCACTGTGCTGCTTTTGTGGTAGAACGTTGGAAGGAGTTGTTTTATATTTAATCGATAAATATACAATACTGTTAATGCATAATTGTAACCTAATGGAATGTAAATCTTGTATACATTTTGTGATACTGAAGAGCAAAAAATTACAAAAATATAAATACATTATAATATGAATATTTTGAAATTTTGTTTTTAATGTACCTGTTTCCATTTGAAGATAATTATTTTGTTATACATATTTTTTTTGGGCTGCAATTTTTCTAGAAAATTTGAAACATCTATTTTACAGTCTATATACTCTGCAGGAGTAATCCAAAATATTAAGACAATTATAAGAAGGTCTTTTCGTATTAAAAAAATGTTTAGAGTCCATTTAGCGAAATTCTATCACAATTAATTCAGTATCAGTATTTTGTCCAAATTTACTAAGTAAACGATAGTCCTCTACACGCGGCAACACATCAAGTCAACTGTATCGATTATCCGGATCAAATAAAACCAGGGGTACCTATTCTGTATCGAAAATGCGCATAATCGATTTAAAAGTCAAATCAAATGTTTAAATTTTAGATTAATTCCAAAGCAAAACGTAACTCGTCGTATCATGTCTTGTTGCATGCCTGCGCGGTCAAAATATTTTTGAATCGGCAATTAGAGCCGGACATCGAATATCCGAACTGACTCGTATTCGGATAGTCGATGTCTGGATAATCGACATTCTACTGTACAATAAGTACAATGATTAAAGCCGCCGCTACAGCTGTGTGTAGATATATGTTTAGAAAATATAAGAAGGAAGCTAAAATTCCAAACTTTACATGAACCCTTTTTCCTAGATTCCCAAAAAACCAGGTTGCTATACACGTCTATGAAGGACTGTTGATTTGTTGTTCTTCCGTTCACCTTTGACAACACCAGACCATATTTTTAACATCATGAATATATGAAAGAGAGGCGAGTGCAGTTTTCAGTTGGCCAAGTCTGACATACCCTGTAGGTGGCAACGTGGCAGACGAGACGAATACGATTCATGACGATTATGTTACCTACCATAAAAAAAACTCGCTCTTGTAACTCTGGTGTTGCGGGTGTCCATGGGCGGCGGTAATCGCTTACCATCAGACGATCTGTTTGCTCCTTTGCCCTCTATACCTTAAAAAAACACCTCTTAGTTTATACTGACAAAGAATAATTTATGTCCAGATACTTTTTTGAAATTCAGTTCCCCGACCTCTAACAAAAAATCTACCAATTGTCATTGGCAAAATGCACAAACCGTGCGAATGCGAAGCAATTAGTAAAAAAAAACGCGACGGTGTCAGTCTTTAGCTTTACGTCTTTAGTCTGACATTTGACAGTTAACAGACTGACTGACACTTGACAGTCCTGCCTGGTGACAGACTGACAGTTTTCCTTAGATTCAATCAGTTCATTCAAGGTTGTACGTGGGTTGTTTCACCGTTTCATCTTTATTTATTAATAAAATTAGACTACTCAATAATACTGAGGGATTATTATTGATAAATCAATAAAAACAACTGAATATTTTTGGATCATCAATTCATCAGTGACATTCCAAAATCAGGTATCTATTCGATTGTTTCTATCAAAATGGTTGAGATCTTTACAAAATTTGGGTATACAACTGTAATGGGCAGGAATTTCTGACCATTTCACCCAAATATTGACTTATAGAACGTTAATAATTTGTCTGTTTGTAGCTATGAAATTACTATCAAGTTTGAATAATATACCTGAACTCCAAAAAGAGAATATACACATTCGCGATGGCGCGGAACTGTTACAAAAAATAAACAAAATGATTCTGGACGGTCATAGTAAGCTGCAGATTGTAACAGATTTCGATCACACACTGACGAGACATACTATGGATAATGGAAAAGTTGTGCTCACTAGTTTTGGTAAGTCTATTCACAGATTCACACATTATAGTATTACTATTTGGATGAGATAATATTCGTAAATTTTGGTTTAAACTAGATAATCATCTGATAATATTGGTGTGATACTTGTTTTTAACACTGTATACAGATCATCAGCATTGTCTTGGTTCTGTTAGTTTTCTCAGCTGGACTTCATACAAAATTATTAAATCCTCATCTATAGGTATGTTCCGTGAGTGCCCATCAATACCACAGCACTACAAAGATGAAGACAACCGGCTTTCAGGCATCTACAAGCCTATTGAGTGTGACCCTGTCATGAGTATTGAAGAGAAAACTAAACATATGATTGATTGGTATGTGGCTGCCCATGCATTGCTCAAGTGAGTATCTAACAGTTGTCTTAAAATTAAAATAAGAAAAAAACCAATGCCTATGTGTGTATTAGTTTTGTTACTGAACACAAAAATAATAAATTAAAGGTATTTAGAAAAGGAAAAATTCGACCGCGGGCAGGATTCGAACCTGCGTCTTCTGGTTAGGTACACCAGACGCTATGACCACTAAGCCACCGCGATACCACATGACATGACGGGTAGGTACAAGGTTCAAATCCTGCCTGCGGTCGAATTTTTCCTTTTCTAAATACCTTTAATTTATTATTTTTGTGTTCAGTAACAAAACTAATACACACATAGGCATTGGTTTTTTTCTTATTTTAAATAACTTTTCTAAATAACTTTAAAATCTTAGCATGGAAAATGCCAAAAATATACAAAAAGATAATTAAAGGTAGTTATGAGTTATTACAGGAGTGAATCTATTTTATAGAATTTCATAATTTGTATGTTTATTTATTAAATATTTTCTATCATTTGTCTTCTGTTGTGTGAAATAATCAGGTCAAGGTAAGCCAAGAGTGCAAACTAGGTACAGAGGAGAGCACATCAAGCTACCACAATCTGTCAAATTTCTTTGATTGATTTTCAACTTAAATACAAATTAATAAGGCTCATATTCAATTGGCAAAATTTGACAGTTTTGGATAGCTTGACCTGTGTGTTGATATGCCTTTTAGTGCCCTGCTATCATAATGTCTCTATTTTACTTAACTAGGTATATAATTTGTTCTGTTTTTAGAGGTGTGAAATTCCCAAGAAATGAATTAATGAATTCAGCACACAGAATGGTTGAATGCTTCAGGTAACAAATTATTTTGTATTTTGAAATAACTTAAATGTATCTATGAAATAAAGAATTAACAAATATGCAGCATGTTACATTATCTTGCAAGGGCCTGTAAAGACTTTTATATGACATAAAAGTAGAAAATGCTATCAGCTTTGTACGATTACATCACACAATCGTTCAGCGCGCTAGCATAAGCATTTTTATAATCTTGTAAATTGATTCCATATTAATTTTAATTTAGTACTCGTTCGTCCCTTTTAATGTAACAACGTTTTTAAGCTTAATAAATGATCAAGAAGTTAGCAAGGTTCGTGTTTTCTTCCATCTGAACTTATCACATGTGTTATTAGCAGGCAAGTGCTCATACAAGCTTATTGTTTCTTTCATGTTAAGAAAAGAGAACATGTAATCTTTATATCCCAGTATACTCACTGCCCATAATATTTTATAGGAAGGGTGTGAAAGATATGATACAATGGAGCAAGTCACAGCAGGTTCCTGTGCTAGTGTTCTCTGCGGGGCTCGGTGAGTCCGTGGTGGCTGCCATGACGGCTGCCAACTTCTTACTACCTCATGTCAAGGTAAGCCTAATACAGATACTACTAATACTCGTTAACATTATTTCCTTGAAAAGCAGTTTATTGGTTTACATTTATAACAATAGTTTGTCTTCAATGTGAATCACATCATTAGTCTTTATCAACTTCAAATAATAATTTTTATAAGCTCAACTGCCTCGGACATTTAAATTTGCAGTTTGAGCTATGTTATTGGGTTTTTGTTTTAGGGTTGTTAGTATCAGTAGCTGCTCTGAGTAATTTTACTTGATTAAAAGGCGACATACAGTCTCGCCCATAGAAACTAAAACATACCGCCACGCCGGACTGTTTGTGCCTGACTAAATTCAAGGAGTACAGTAGTAATTGTCTTAATATGCTATTATAATAGTAGACTATCTGTTGGCCGCGGTTTGAATCGCATCCCAAAGGATTTTGTGAGACAAAAGGTAGCCTATATGACCTATGTCCTTCTCAGAGGTCCAATTGTATCTCTATATCAAAATTCATCAAAATTGGTCCCGCAGTTTAGGCGTAAACCGTCACAAACAGACGTACAGAGTTACTTTCGCATTTATTATATCAGTATCGATGGATCGATAATCTGGTACGTAAACTACATAGTGTATCGTCACCATCGTGGAGTTTTCGGTTTGCACTCCTGGGTAACATCTGCAAGCAAATTTGAAATTGATTATACCTAGATAAACCTAATAAGAAATGGTATTTTAAGATCGATGTTAAACTTATAATCAATACATTTCTTTCTTTGTACCAGAACTATCTTTCTCATTTTGTTTACGCCCGATAGTCTTCTTGTTAGGATTGCAACATGCTCAATGTTTAATCAACTTTCAACAGATTTCTTTTAGTGGTATTTCTAACACAAAGAGACCGTGACTTATGCAATATTAGATGAAATAGTTATTTTAATGTTTTTCTGTCCAATGTTTCGTCGGTTCGTATATTTTGTAAGAATACCTACCTCATTTACTATCTAAGTCATATATTTTTTACTTAGGCTGTCTACAGTGTATGGATACACTAACCAATGAAACTATTTTTGAATAGAAAATAGCTTAAGATTTTTCCCCGTTTTAAAAAAAAAGAAAGTCCTCCCACTAGTCATTCCTTCTGTATCGTGCTTTTGCAAACAATTATCACATACACAATCATTCAGACCTGGAACTACTATCTGCAGGCCATAGAAATATTTGTTCTCAGCGGGCATCGAACCCACAACCTGTAGCGCAGAAACCGAATGCTCCACCACTACGCGAATCGAGCTGTCGAAAGTTCATACTGAGCTTAATTTAATTCAGATTGCTTGAGTACTAGCTTCGATACAATTGAGCTATTGTTTGATGTTTCTTGTATACATATACTTATATGTATAGGTATGCGAATCACATAGAAAGAGCCGCGTCGCCTCGCATTGCATTGTATTGCAAAATGTTCAGTTTGTATGAACTTAGCGGCAGCATAGGACTCTAGTTTGCTTTGATACAGTTTAGCACTACGCTGCGGTCTGTCATGGGAATAGCTTTTCATGATGCGGATATTACGAAATTTAACAAACAAAACAATATTTAGAGTCGTATCGAAGCCGAATTGAACTTGGGTATTAGAAATTATATAAACTATTGATTACTTGAATAAAAACATGGTGAATATCAGGTTTATAATACGCTGTAGTTATGTAGGTCACGAGGTCACAACGCAGGCCTACGGAGATGTCTTCGTTCGCCTCTACAGTTTTAATGGTGAGCGGTACAGTTTTAGAGAATGTTCCCACAAGTCATTAATAACCAGATCCCCGTCGGAGCGCAGATTTAAATCGAAGGTCATCAAGTCGGGCCTCACTCGCCATTAAACTTAGGTCCATAGTAATATTGAATTAATATTTAAAGATCGTGTCAAACTTCCTCGACATGGACGACAACGACTACATAGTGGGCATCAAGGGCGAGGTGATTCACACATACAACAAGAATGAGACCGCCATCAAGCACACGGAGTACTACGACATGGTGCAGCAGCGCTGCAACGTGATCCTCATGGGTGACAACATCGGCGACGCCGGCATGGCCGAGGGCATGGAACACTGCGAAGTCGTCCTCAAAGTCGGCTTCCTTGGACGGAACACCGAAGGCAACCTAAACAATTACCTCAACAAGTTCGACATTGTTCTCGTCAATGAACCGACCGTGGACGCAGTCAACGCTATACTACACCTTATACTGTGATTTTAGTAACTATTATATAATAATTGATTGTTAGTGACATTTGTCACTGAATATTGTTTTGGTAGTGCAATAGTTTAGATACATGTATAGGTAGAGCACGTCAGCCAGACCCAAAGGAAAGTGATAGAGGTATGTTATAATTTATAATTATTTAGCATGATGTTCTCACTGCATACTCACTGCCATTATGTAACTAATTATATGTAATTGTATGACTTATTGCTTTGTGAACTAAGTGCCTTGTCTTAGAGCAGCATTTTTAAAGTCTTGTTACGTATTTATTGAACAAAGTAATATAGTGACCGACCTGATAGCATTTTCGAGAAATGTCTTTATCTTTTAATACAAAGCGGTGTTTTAGCTGCTATTTTTAACCATATTTTTATGTGAGATTATATCTTATAAGAAACATCACTAGGTAAATTTTTGTGTGTTTTGCGTTACATAGTCGGTGGTAGGTATTTGGGATCTTCTTAGTAACGCCACTTGTGAATTACTTAACATGTGTGGAAGAACTTTTCGTGAACATTTTGTTGAACATTATAATACATTTTGGATGAATTGGTTTTATATCGTCAATAGTACATTGTTCACCTTCCAAAGGCCGCAAACCACATGACGTATATCTGTCCGTATATACTATCGCCCGAGGGATACATAATAGTGCTGTTATGTCCATTGTTTAAATGTATCTTTAAAATGTATAGTTAGATTTTTTTGACGTTAAGTTTAATTATCTATGTTTTAAATGATTTGTTGAGACGATTTAAATAATTAAATTTCAATTATTTCTCACGATTTCAGCGCTGGTTCTAAAGTAAAAGCTGTATGATGATCGCATTTTTTCGGTAGTTAAAAAATATGGGGGGGGGGGGGTAATGTTCTAGTGTATAAATATCTATTAAAACATTGCAGTTTTCAGCAAGCAGTGTGCAACAAGTGCAGTAGTAGGTGATCACTTACCAAAGAGTATCGGTATCTACTTAACGCGTCTTTATGTAGTTACCTAAGTGGTTTCGCACTACGTCCGACTCGAATCCGATCAGAATCTGTGAAAAATTAGAGATTCACGGATCACGGAAATCGGATCTACAAATAGTTCTACGACTACTCCGGACCGTATTTTCACGGATTCGCATCGGACGTAGTGCGAAATCGCTCTAATTGTTAGGTACTATATAGTCATCATACATAGGTATATCAGCCCCTTTTATTAATTTATTATTTTCATCTACTGATTCAACTTAGTCCCAGTAACAGCAAATTTAAATCGAATATATTGTGACAACATTACGTGGACTCGAGCATTCTCCCAACTGACCTATATTGAGCCTCATAAACACTGTTGTTATTATTTAAAAGTTGACAATATAAATTACTACATTATTTAGTTAGAAGCGATACAATAAAATATAAGGTAAATTATAATTACCAACGGGTCTGGCTTAGATATAATTAATTATACTTGCAATAGCAAAGCGGATTTTGTCTGTTTGTTAGCTCGAAGACATCGTCTCGAAGTCTTTGTACTAATCATTTCGCGGTGTATCGATTTTTACAATTTGTCTGTTGGTCATAGACCTCTTAACTTGTAGATGAACGTGTACTTCAAAGGACCTAATATGAGTCAAACTCGTACTAGGACGCTTCTCAGTATCTCTATAATATCGATATCCTGCAATCTACTTCAGGAATACGTCATAATATTAGTATTTAATAGTTTTAAATGCAGAAAAAATATTTTAGTTTTGTTTTGTTGTTGTTTTTTTGTTATTAATACCTACTGCAATACATTTTGTAGACTGTTCAGGGCTAAGAAGGCCACGATCAATTCAAATTTAGAACTCGTTCAGCACCTCAGTCATTATCTAATGAGAGTCATTTATTATATTTAACCTTTTTATTAAAAAAAATTATAAGTGGCCTTTTTAGCCAAGATGTGGTTGTTATTTTACTCAATGTTATATCTGTATTATTATTTAGATATTTGTCATCGCAGCAACTGTTTTATAAAAATCTGTTAAGATGTGTATAATTTTTTAAATTGGTTATACAGTAATGACAGACTTTTTAATTGGTCTAAAGATGTAAATGTTATCGTGGACGCATCCCATTTTAGTAAACCTTTATGTATTCTGAAGTTGAAGACATTGTCAAGGCGTTAACGATGAGTTCTAGAATAATATTACCGATTATGCCAGCCCTTTTTTGTAGAATCATCGGCCTATCATCATCATCGTCTTACCAATGCTTCTTTTTGCCTGACGAAGCTGTTTTATTTGTCAACTTGACATTATTATGTAGTGTTACAGTCAAAACTCATAACCTGTCAAAACTGAGATAACTTACTGTTGGACCCAAATCTCATCTGATGGTGACGATGTGGTCGAAGATGTAGCACACTTACGTAGAAGATATCTATTCACTGTTGGCTTGAAGACCTCCAAATTTTACACGTCGGGAAATACAGACTCAAGCAGCTGATTCTATTCCCTCGCTGTATCGATAAGGAATGACGAAACAAAACGCTTAGTGCGGGTTTCGGGAATTGAATTTTGACTGATTTCCTCAGTCAAAATTAGGTTTGACCGGTTCCGAGTTTTGACTGTGACATATGCGTGTAATGCCATGTATTCATGGTAAACAAATGCCTATATACCCTTGATACAGACCGCACTTGCCACTTGGGGCTAGCCACTTTTAAGTCGCATTGGCGCTGTAAGGAAATTTGTCACTATGCAAATTCTTAAATATAAATCTTTACTTGGCTAAATTGTAACATTGATACTATACTAGTATCAATGTTACAATTTAGGCCGCGTTCTCGAACACAACGAGCGCTAGCGGCAACTGGGCGCAGAGAATCTAGTAAGACATATTCCGTATTTTGAGCGGAACGCCGCCTACAATCCCCTTGCCACTCGCTTTCGGGAACGCCAGCTTAAAACTGCACAAACCACCGTCTGTGTCTGTAGAATATTGACAAATTCAAAAGACATGTACGACGAGGGAGGAAATAAAACAATATTTGTAATGAAATTAAATAATTTGTTATTATTATAAAACAACACATCTATATGATGTATTTTCTAGTCATTACCGTACTTTTTTTGATATAGCGATGAAAAAATAATTTGTTATGACAATATCACAAAACATAAATGCACAATATTAGTATAAGTAGGAATCAACATGATTTATATAATGGAAGAAGCAACGGGACAAATGCACATTGATAGAATGTCTTCAAATATGTTCTTGGGAGATTTATTTTCGTTTTGCTAAAAGGTTTTTAACAAAGTCTACGTTTCGTTGAACAGACTAGCAAGATTTAAATTCTAATAAACAATACAAAATATGAATGTTCTAATAATTTCAAATTTGCAACGATAGCGCACTACTTGAAAGCACACGAGAGATAAACTGGAATACTCTGTGACAACTCAGGTGCTAAGCTATGACACACATTGTTCATTACCAAACGAGCACTGACATGGCAAGAATGAAAATTAAATTAACTATAGTTGATCAGCATGATAACAAAATGACTGGAAAATACATGTGTTCATCACAATACCCTATTACATAGTTTAATTTAACTGAACAAATTAAAAGCTCTAAAATAAACAACAGTCTTAGAACATACAAGTTATTTACACAAAGATTTGTTTCATATAAAAATATCCTACTGTACATGTAACAATCATCTCATTCATATAGAAATATAATTTGTTTCTATGTACATAACTAGAAACGATAGTAAAAATAGTTAAATCTTTTAGGAATCGTCTATTCACAAAGACTGCGGCACACACTCGGCGACTGCGTTCAAGGCACTTGTCATTTTAAAACATTAGTTTACAAATTGACTTCTAGTGTTTACGGCTACGGTAGAGTGAGACAAAGTTAAACCACTAGCAGCTATGCTAATCGTATATTTAAGCAGCTTAGCTGGTGGTCAGTGAAAATCATAAATAACTAAATTTTGCATGATTTGCATATTTACCAGATAAATAATTGAAAATATTGTTGTGTAATGGTCGCTGAAAAAAATATTAAATAATACAGAACCCTAATTTCGCGAGCCCGATTTGCTCTTGACCTTTTGGTCTTTAAAGAGACTTGAATTGCAGGTTGTTGTTATTAAAACTTATTAGCGTGTTTTTAATTAGATCCGTAAGATTCTGTTTTTTAAGAAGGTACGTCAACGAACCTACCTACTTTTAGGTGTCTATCTATAGTATTGATTTATCTATAATATACCATAACGTTGTATAAACTTGCATTTATTGGAATGTGTCATATTATGCTGCACTTAAATACAATTAATCGTATGATTCAGAGAGCTGTTCTTTGTTTAGTTAATTGTTCAAAACTTTGGTTTACTTTCACAATGGTTTTAACTGGCGGAGAAAAGCAACCCACATCTATTAATAAGGCACAGAACTAGCCATATTCAGTCCCCAAACATTTTTTGGTTATTAAACCATTTTCGTATCATGAATTAAAGTTCGTCGAAGCTCTTTCAATTCTCTCTATAATGCTTTTCGATGACTAGTTGAACGTGGTAGCCGAGTGTGTCTCGCTACAATTTATATAGTATGCCCCAATATCGGGTGCAGTCTCAGGCAAGGCAGCGTTTCTCTATGAATAAATATCAACGTTCTGAGAAGGAAGTCAATCGTTATCACACACATCATAATCACCTACAAAAATACAAGTTTTTATCAACAATCACGTCCGTAACACTTTATCGTACATTGACTCAACATGGCGCTAGTACGTGTACAATAGACACATTAATTAGAACACTAACACCTATTTCTTCATCAGGCTTCTGATAACATCGTGTTACGTTCGAGTCTACAGCAAACGGTTACCGCAAGCACTCCAATAAGACATGAGCTTAGTGTATCCTCCTCATTTCCAGGATCGTAATTCAAACCTCATGTCTATCATGGATACTTTTAGCTAGACCTGGAAAACATTCTAATTGTAAACAATAAATTGTAGCAAAAATCATTTTTTAAGCGGCTAACATAGTGACGGGAGGACATTTAAGTTAATTTCGACGTTTACACGCGCCATTGAATAGTTTTAGGTACACTTGGACATGTTCCTTTGCGTCAATGTTGCTAGGAACGAATTTTACAATGTTCACTGTAAGTATACTGCTGAAGATTTTCTAAACTGTAATAAATATAAGTAATCTTAATTATATCGAACGTGTCTTATCGGTTCTAAATCAATGGTTAAAGTACATTGACATGCAAAATACTGATTAAAATTAACAACCTATACATAACATCAACAACGTTGGCAGATCTATAAGAGTGCCGCGTGACGCGGCCACCTAAGTACTATGTACTGGTGTACCAGTGGCTACACAGATAAATTTATCATACATAATAATATGGTAACTAACAACATCGGAAGTGAGTTCGATGATATGGTAGGTTATACGTAATCGTTTTGAACACTTGCCATAAAATATTTACAAGGATAAATAATGTATTTCGAAGAATTCAGATTGAAGTCGCGTTGTAAAAAATAATAAATTTTCCTAGCTCTTTTTACACCATGTGAGAAACGACGCAACATCACTCAATTTGCAATAATGTGAGCTAAGATAAATGCGCGCTAAGTCACGGTAAGCCCCCCGACGCGCAACACGTAGCGTGAAGCCCTCGGTGCGTAACACATAGCGTGTAGCATGTCGTAGCACGTCGTAGCACGTAGCTGTAGCACGCTCTCGTAGTACTTAGCGCTCGACATGCAGCCAGTGCGGCGGCGACGGGGCGGCGCCCGTCACTCGGACGCGTTGGTCCCACTTTGTCGTACATAAGCACAATATAATCTACATGTAATTATAATAGGTCTATAGACAGATCACAGCCTAGGTTCAGTGTAACGAGTGGAGGTAATCAGAGCGGCGTGGTGCTCTGAGCGTCAGGTTATGGCCGCTACGTCCGGTTGCGGCTTCTGCAGTCCGTCTTCATCCCGCGCTCTGTGAGACAACATATGTTATTGATTTAAAAATGAAGTTTAGGAACCACTGGATTTACTGTATGTGTGTGTACACTAAATCCCACATGTATGTGGGGTCTGTGTGTGTGTGTGTGTGTGTGTGTGTGTGTGTGTGTCTATGTGTGTGTGTGTGTGTGTGTGTAGGTGTGTCTATGTGTGTGTGTGTAGGTGTGTCTGTGTGTGTGTGTGCGTGTGTACCGGTAGAGCGTGGCGTGCGGCGGCGCAGAGCGGTAGTGCGCGGCGAAGGAGCCGGTCCGACGGCGCGCGGCCACGGCGCGGCCCAGCGTGCCCGGGTGCACTGAGTTGCGGATGCCGTGGTACGCCATCCTGCACATCAATATATACACATTACAACTATACAAAAATACATTCACACCTCCAGCTGCTAGGTTCAAGAAAGACATTACTCAGGCGGCATCGATTCACAAATGTAAAAACACAATTACATAAATATAACAAATATAATATGTTACCTGGGCGCCATTGCTGCCACAGTGGTGACAATGAGCACGAGCCAGTACACGGGCTCCTTGATAGTGTTTAACATGACGTGGTAGGTGGAGGGCAGGTTGAGGAAAGTGGCGCCGATGGACTGGTACACCAGCGTCAGGATGAAGAACGACAGCAGCGAGCCCGCCAGCGCCAGCAGGTGGATCACCGTCTAATAATGTATTAAATTATTTAGTACTAAAATAGCTGATCCTGGAAGCCTGGTTGCACGCTATCATAGTGTTTCCGGAAAATGAATACGCAAGGTGCCTTCCAATGATCATCAGACAATGGCTTAAGCAAGTACTGATGGTAATTTATATATACCCACATGTTATTCATAAAGGCTATACCAATGAGAAAAGAGTTTATGTACATTTTTTTTTTATTCTACAAAGGTGGCAAACAAGCATACGGCCCACCTGATGGTAAGCGGTTACCGTAGCCTATAGAAGCTTGCAATACCAGGAGTATCACTTGCACGTTACCGACCCTGTATTGAAAAAGGAATAGTTGGATTGGCAGTATAAGAGTCAAAGTCCCCCACTGCCAACATTATTTTTTTTATTCGCTGCATGTATCTATGATCTTCTTATTTCGATTCCGTGGGAAATTCCCAAAATCCTGTATTTGTGCTCAGCTACGCTGTCTAAGGAACTCACTCCTGTGCAAAATTTGATGACTGTAGATACACCGGTTTATATATTTTTAAAGGGGTTTTATGACTAACAAAAAAAATTAAAATGAATCGAAGTAATTACATCTGTCACGCGTGCCAATACAGTGCAATTTAGTATGTGATCGTGATCTAAAAAATCGAGTACGCAAAAAAATCCTTTCTAGTTGATGACCATGGCGTGCAGCTTTTATATAGGTATATATCTATAATACTATAATGTGTTCAAGCGAGGAGGATGATAGAGTTCTCTACAAACGTCGTATATGGTCCAGGGATGTTATGGACATTATAGTGTGTAGTGCACTATAACATTATCACCTACGCACATCACAACATCATCGATCTTCATTCTTCTGCCACACTGGGACTTTGTTGTCGGTGCCAACATTCCCGCAATCACAAACAACCAAACAGAAATTTAAAACCAAAACTTCCGGTTATCCGAAATATAAATCTATCTGAAACCGTGAGCGATTCTGATATGTTTCAAATAATTTCGGCTAGGGGCGGAGTCTAAATGAGAAACGTGTTTGTTTTTGCTCGACCGAGCCGACACACTAGCCGCGTCGTTTGCATTGTTCACATAGAAACTAATTTAAAATCAAATATTCGTAACTGAAACTATAGAATAATCCGAACTATTTTCATATACGTAACCGTAACCGGTATATAATACTAATCCAAATCAAAATTCGAAATTTCACATCCATAAAATCCCTAATTTACACGCACTTTTTCACGTCTTTTTATGGGTTTAGAAACTAATGAACGCCACTTGCTACGATTCTTGATTTGATCTGATTCTTTTCTATAAAATTCCCAGTAGCAGCTTAGTTTGGATTTGTGGCCGGTTAATGGAAATAGGCAAGGACCTAAACATACCTACCCGCTAACTGAATGCATAAAACCCGATGTATGTACCTATATAATCTTTCGGAAAATATAGGCGTGATGACGATGGTGGTATTTTATGTAAAATAATATTTATGTAGGTGCTATTGGTTATGAGAAAGCTGAAACAAAACTAAAATCTAATTCCTCCATGCATTCCACAACGACTTACAAGTTTAAAATGAAAAAGCTGCATGTAAACATTGATAAGTTAATAATTATATAAGTAATAATTTTTTATCAGTTATTATTTTTTTGTAATGCATAATTATATATAGTAGGTATATACATAGCATGTGATGTAACCAGTCGTAAACGTGCGATAACATTAAATTATTGCAATTATTTATAATTAGGTACTTGATTGGATATTTTGAACAATACAATTTAGGCGTATAATAGACAAGAGTTGACTATATATTTTTTGGGACAAATAAATTAGAGGATTCTTCTAGAATTTGTTGAAAACCTTAGGTTTTGGGTGCAACATTTTCTCTTCACGTATTAATAAATAAGTAGTGTGTTATTTTGTTAAAAGGTAGATACATAATTATCATGCAATAGTGAGGGGTGGGCGAATGCGTCCGTCTCTTTCTTTTTATTCAATAAGTAAAAGATTAATAAATGGTTTTTTTACATTACTATACAAGATGGCGCATAAGTAAATAATAACGTGATTTATATACATTGAAAGGTTATGTTTATGAGTAATATGTGATTGGACCCTAATTTTTTTTCTGTTTAATTTTGGAAAATGATTTTTATAATAAAATTTAAAAAAAAGTTCTTTTTCAGGGCCAACTAGATCTATGGCAAATCTGCATATATGCGTGATTCCAAAACTCATGGTAATTTTTTGTAACAAAATTTAGCAAAAAAAGATTACATAAATTACCAAAATAGATCACTATCTTTTGTAAAGTAAATAAGAATGAGACTGTATTGTATCATTTTCTATTCAAATTGCATATTTTATGGCAAAATAATAAAGATAAAGTTCTAATTTCTTAATAATAGTATGTACATACCCAACTTCTGGTCTCGATAGCGACGTATAGCAACATGACGACGAGGCAGCAGGTCATGCAGCAGACGCCGAAGGACCAGAGGTCGACGGTGGTGTCCCAGTAGGCGAAGGTGGCGGTGAAGAACAGCACCAGGCTGATGTAGAGGCTCTCGGCGAGCACGGCCCAGAAGGAGTGAGCGCGGTAGGCCAGGCCCCGCCGCGCCGCGCTGTACAGCCCCGGACGCTCCGACAGCAGCGCCGCCGGAGCCACGCGGTCGTACGCGCCTATGTTACACACACACATATATTATAATTAGACCATTTTTTTTTCTGTCAATAGATCTTTTAAAGACACTTTTAGGTACAAGTCAATATTTTACATATTTTTTTAAGCTAGACGGCTCCGGCATTTCCTAACTGACGAGTGACGACCTCTGAGAAGAAACGCCGTAACAAACTCAGAGAATCATAGTCTCTTTAGTTTCCAAAGTGTCAGGGGTCCACGGGAGACTCAACGGGGATCTACGTTGGCGTGACAATTGTTGTCGAGCTTTGGGAATATGGTAGAAATGTAGCAGCAGGAGGTCTCCGGAACCAGCTAAATTTTGGAAGTGGTCTATGAGAAAAAAAAGTCTGGGAACACTTTTGAAAAGACAAAACTAGTTGCACGATTCCAAAAAGTGGGTCATATGGAGACGAACCAGCTAGAAACTCCATAGACACTCCTTTCACACAACACACACACACCTTCAGAGATTTTAACTGCTATTGCATTTTCTTCAATAGGTCATTTCAGACGTCTCGCTATATTTATATTTTCCCATTATATAACGATTTTTTTTATCGTTTCGACATCGATCACCGGCTCCATAATTCTAAATAATTGAGTAGTAAGTGTTTTCATAAGATCTATTCACATAATTTTAATCATGTACTAGGTATTTTAAAATCGTAAAAGAGCCTCTAAATTGCTTATATTAAAAAAAAAACAAATGGATTGCATATTAGTATGTTATAAGACAAAACATAGCGTACCTACTATTTTATTGTAAGACCTATTGTAAACCTATGTTTCACAAATAAACTTTATGATTTATGATATGAAATGGGTTACACTATAAATAAAGGTCCCCTAACTCACTTGTCTGTTTGTAAGAGGTTGGCGCAATAACTACTGAATCGATCTTATGTTTGTGTTCATTGTCAAAACGTGTCTAGTTGTAAGACTCACCGATAACGATGGGCGGCAGCGCCGTGAACATGAGGTTGTAGGTCATGAGGTGCACCTGGTCGATCATCACCATCGACGAGAAGCCGCAGTACAGCTGGTACCAGAACACCAGGAACACGAACGTCTGGAGACAACAACATTTTCATAACGATTGAAGCCATGTATTCACTTAGCGATATATTGAAGGGACTTATCATATGTGAGCGAACTAACAAATCATTGTCCAGCAGATCAAAAATAAATGTGAGTTCTTTTCGCATGCACCATAGTTCTACAGTTCCTGATACTTTTCAAGAATAGTTCTGGGGGTTTTCTATGAAAAAAATAATTGACAAAATGATCTGCCAACTTCCCGTAGTAGATCATTGTCCAGCAGATCATAACCAAATGTGATTTTCTTGTGAATGCAGCTGAGATCTACAGTTCCTGATACTTTTCAAGAATAGTTCTGGCGTTTTTTTTTTAAACTTAAGTGGCAGTATGATTTTCCAAGTTGTGTGGAAATGTCAAAAAATATCTATTTCAATAGTTTTAACCCTCTCTAGAGGCTAGAACTTTATTGTTTCTCATAGATCCGTATGAGAACTACAACATGAAACCTTATTTGGTTCCAGAACCCAAGGTCCAGTCCCAGCAGATCATGGTTATATGGGTAAAAAATAAAACTAAACACTTTTATCCGTTTCATACCACTCAAAAGCATAGAACTCTGTTGTTTCTAATAGATCCGTATCAAAACTACAACATAAAACCTGATTTGATTCCAGAACTCGCAGCAGTCCCAGCAGATCATGGTTATATGGGTGAAAATTCGAAAAAATATATTTTTTCTTTATGTACTCCTGTGCAAATAAACAAATATTCTATTCTATTCATTATGAACTACTTATGTACTCCTTGTGTACTCCTTATATACTTACCTATGTACTCCTTAAATACTCCTTATGTATATATTGATATTATTAATCCCGAGGTTTCGTACTCTTTACAGCGTCCATGGTCACGGGTAGACTATTGATTAATAATCGCGACAAAATCCGTAAAAAGTAGTTTTATTTCAATGTATAATATTCGCGTAAATGTCAGAAATCAATATGAATATCAAACACATAGGGAGGAAATCTGCACATCACCTATACATACATTATTTGGAGATCGACCACCTCGGGCCAGTTGGGCCTCGAAAAGCCTAAAAGACAACAATATAGTACTTACGGCATTCTTGAGGAAGAAGTAGAGTATCATGCGCGCGAGTCTGTCGTAGCACCAGTGTCCGTGCACCAGCAGCAGCCGCTCTATGAACTTGAAGCGCGACACCGCGAAGTCCGACGCCATCACCGCCTGCATGCCCTCCTGACCAGATATACCTGCCGCCAGCCGCCACACACCACCGCTTACGTTACCACTTAGTTATAATATACACTTGCACGATAACATTGGAAATATGATAGACTAGCTTCTGCCCGCCACTTCGTCCGCGTGGAAAAGTTACTTTTAATTATCGTTATAAATTATAGCCTATATGTTATTCTGATGTATTAATAATAATATTGTAAAGTTTCATCAAAATCCGTTCAGTAGTTTTAGCGTGTAAGAGTAACAAACATACACACTCACAAACTTTCGCCTTTATAATATTAGTGTGATGTGTTAGACAGTGTGTCAGGAGGTTTCAAGAAAGGGCTCGTGTCTAAGTAACTAAGCTGACCAATTGATCTACAACGTTAAAATGAGCATTCTTAACACATCGACTTCCCTCCATGCCTCGGAGAGCACGTAAAGCCATCGGTCCCAGTTGTCATACGAACACCTATGAAAATTGTTAGTGGTAGACAGAAGCCCAAAAGTCAATCAGTCTATGATCAGGATATCGGTATTACGCAGAAATTGGTTTGTGGAGTTCTGATGGCACTTGCTTCGTGTAAAATACTGCTATTCAGCCACATTTGTTAGACTGGAAGCCGACTCCAACAAAGTCGGGAAAAGGCTCAAGAAGATACAAGATACATTTATTTGTCAAACATGAGTATACATACACAGTAGGGCATGCAAGATGTTCAATAAGGATAAGCTCGGAGAAAGATACAGGATTACTTGTAAAACAGTAATAACCTCGCATGACTATGTGATGTTGATAATCGATTATGGATAATCGATTATCAACATCACTAGTTTATTGTGCGTAGTACAACTTGAATAAATAGTTTTTCTTTTCTTTCATTAGTTAGACATTTTTTTAAATCCTCCGAGCGATTATGATTGTTAGGGTTTAAAAGTAAAAATTGCACTCACCGATGCCGACGTCAGCGGTCTGTATCATGGACACATCGTTGGCGCCGTCCCCGATCGCCAGCGTTGTGACCCCTAGCTCTTCTTTCACCGCCTAGTGGAAGAAAGATACTTAGAATATACTTTATTGCACACCAAAAACTAATGCAAAGAACATAACCATGTTTGAGATGAGGATATTTAATGATGATTGTGTGGTATAAAGGGGTTTTCGTTCTGGCAGATAATGACCGAAGATACGAGATCTCGTACACTAGTTTTTGTAAGTCTACACTATTGGTTGCATGCATTCAATTGGACTAAGAGTCCTAGTCTGTAACAGAATGAACAGTTTTATAGAACAACTAGTCTAATGCGACTTAAGACCTGTCGCGGTAGCGGGACATGTGACGTTCAAGACCTTTGCCGGTAGGTTACGGACACAAAGTGTGGAATCATGAATGGCATCGATTTTGTTGATAAGATTGAGGTATTTGTGTATACTTTGACGATGTAAGCCTTCTGCAGCGGCGTGGCGCGGCAGCACAGCACGGCGGAGCAGCGCCGCGCCAGCGACAGGAAGGGCGTCACGAGCCCCGAGCGCCGGTCCAGGATGTACGTGAGCGTGCGCCCGTCCACCACCAGCGCCCGCCCGCCGCCCGCCTCCGCGCCCCCTCCACCCTCCAGGTAGTTCTTAATCGTTGACTCGGCGTGCTCCTGAAAATATATCACAAGTTATTCAAGAACTGATAAGTCAGTGACCGCTGTACCACAACACAATACGACATGTTACAAAATACCCCGTAAAAATATAATTAATAATCAAAGCTGTCATGTCAGGGAACCAGATTATTGGACAGAAAGGCCTACGTACCTATTCTACCTAATAATTGTCTACTTTAATAGTTTTTCTATGTTTCATTCATAAATGTTGTTTTCCTTTTTTTGGGGTATGTTATACAGCGTTACAACAGTTCTTAAATATTGTGAATGGACTCGTTATAAGGCCCCATTTAACGTCCTTTCGGCTTTACGGGTAGTTTTGTAACACTCTGTATAGTATATGTCAATCACAGAGGTGCTGGTGGTGTAAGAATGACCTTGTCTCGGGACATGAGGTGCAGCAGGCGGTCGCTCTGCGAGAAGAGCGCGGCGGAGTAGGCGATGTTGATGGCGGTCTCGGGCTTGTCGCCGGTGAGCACCCACAGCACGACGCCGGCGTCCAGCAGCGCGCGCACGGTGTGAGGCACGGCCTCCTGCAGCCGGTCCTCCACGCCGGTCGCGCCCACTAACGTTAGGGCGCTTTCTAACCGCGCTATTGAGTCGCGGATCCGTTTTTCTCGACCTAAAAAGGATAAATGTTCGTTGTTTGAATTTCTGTTGAAAATAAAATTTCCTGGAACAGTCAAAGAATTCTCAATTTATTAATTATGATTGAATTGAATATACGATTAACAATAATTGATAAATTTAGAAATATCAATAAAAAATTGACATTATTTTCACTGTGGCAGTTACAATTAACAATTACCATAAAAAAATGTTAATCGTCATTTTAACTGACGTTCAATTAATTTGGAATGCATTGGAATTTCCATGTTGGATATGATAATTTTTAATCGAAATTATTATGCTTTTCAATTAATTAATTGAGTTATTGAAAATTTTATTTTTGATGTAGTTGTTATACTTACAGCAATTGGGAAATGAAGGATAGACACTACGACACCAAATGAACTCAAACATTTAAGTAATGCTCCGCGAGGAAACGTATCAGAGATGGGGGGACTCTGACCCTTACACTATGACCCAATTGTTCCTCTTTCGTTTCGTGATACCCCTGGTGTTGCAAGCGTCTATAGGCTACTGTAATCAGGTGGGCCGTATGTTTGTTTGCCACCTCAGTGGTATATAAAAAAACCCATGTAAAGTACATAAAACGAGAATTATAATGATAATACCGTCTCCAAACTCCATAGCTCGGTTGTGTCCAGCGAGCCACTCCTCCCACAGCGCCGGCTGCATCGTCCGCTTCGCCATGACCAGTGTTCTTAGACCCGCTCGCGAGTAGTCTAGCAGCAGCGAGCGGGTTCTGTCGTAAGCGGCCTGCTCAGCCGAGCCGGCGCGCATCGGCGCTAGCGCACCCAAAACCGTAGAGTCCGCGCCTTTCACGTACAGTACCACCTGATAGGACAACCGTGTATAAAGATAGATTATTTTAACACTTCGCTAGTTATATAATAGGAAGGAGGTTATTTAAGACCCCTTTGATCCTCCTTTCCTCTTAGAGTAGTAACTGGAGGCGACTGCATTATGACCTGTTACAGGATGGCAGCGCATAATATTCACTTGTTGCAAGTTGGAAACAAATCAAAAGCGTAGCACTAGCACAGGTTGGTCGCCAAAGAGTTTCTTAAGAGACCTTGATATCCTGAGGAAGCCCACCATGTTGGCTTTAGTCCGGAGTAGCTCTCCACCTTCTCCAGATGGAGGATATTTATGAGAACTTCGGGTGTGAATTGATAGAGGATTTAAATCGGTAACATTTTTATACACATTCTAAAGCCTGAACCTTTACGAAAAGGCGCATCTTTAAAATTCATTTCAATTAAGGTACCTCTACTGTAATAGTATTGAAGCTCCGCAAATATTTGCTGTTCGTTTTACATAAACCGCCTGAGAGAGGTGTAAAACTATGCATAAAAGTAACTTGGTCAAGGGCGCAATTCTAGAGGAGCAATTTCTATAATGTTGTTCTAGTTTAATCAGATCCGTTTAGATCTAAATAGTTTTATTTTCATATGAACCATATACAGGCACTTAAAAATATAACAAATACCCTTGATATATTGGGATAACTTTAACAATTTAACAGATATAAACTTAGCAATCCTTGTGTAGGTGCTGACAGTAAAAATAATTAGAAAATAGTATTTGAATATTTGCCTAACGTATAATATACGTTAGAATAGAATACACATCAAGGTAATATTTTACTAACTTTTTGTTCACAATTTTGACATATAAAAACTTGCAAACAAGAATAGAATAAATTTAACCAACTACATAAGCACTAGTTAATTAAATTAATTAGTGGAATATCAGCCTCACCCTACTCAACTACAGTAACAGGATGGGGATTGTCCGTCCTTGGAGAATCCAACTTAAATCCGTGTTTAGTTTGCTTTATCAAAGATAATTATCAACCTGATGAGCATTATGACAATTATCGTTTCGAATCCTGATAATATGTAATAATGGGGTATCGATAGTATATTTTATGCATCAGTATCAGGCACGGTCCAGGGTCATGACCCCTACGATCCTCCCTGGACCTAAATACCCACCAAAACGGACACGTCAAATTGACAAACCTAAAAAAAGACTCAAAACCCTAACGTTTTTGGTTGCACATGATCAGTATCGATATTATCTGCGATAGTAGTGACATTAATGGCATTGGTATCGATATAAAAGGGGGCCGGTATCGATATAAATGGTGACGGTATCGACATGAATGGTGTCGGTAAGGATATTAAATATGTGCAATGTCGATATTATCTGCGTCAGTCATATGAAAGGCGTCAATGTCGATGTTTTGGGTAACGATATCGATATTAGTAACGCTGATTATCAGCAATTGATTCTGAAATAAATATGTAGTTGAATCGTTCACCTGTCCATTGTTGTTCCTGATGGCGACGGACATGCACTTCCTGTTGGCGTCGAAGTGCTGCACCCGTAGCACCTTGAGCCGCTCCAGCTCGCCGCGCACGCCCAGCTCGAGCTCGTCGGGCCCGCGGTTGCGCAGTTCGTACCCGTACGCCAGCGCCGCCTCCGCCAGCGCCAGCTCGTCTGGACTCTCCGCTTCGTAGCGAATCAACTGAATATAACGATACATTATCTTAGTTTAATCTTAGAAAAAGCAGTGATAGCCAAGTGGTATGACCATCCAAGGCACTCACCACTGACTTTTCGAATTCATGTGCGTATTAATAATTAATTATCACTCGCTTAAAAGGTGAAGGAAAACATCGTGAGGAAACCTGCTTAACTTAGAGATTTTTCTCGATAGTTTGTGAAGTTTGCCAACCCGCACTAGGCCAGCGTGGTGGACTATAGCCTGATCCTTTACAATATGAGAGGAGACCCAATCCCAGCAATGGGAAAGTATATGGGTCGATGATGATGATGATTATCTTAGTTACACACATTCACAATAAACTCATGCATTTTCCCCCTTCAAGGTTAGGCAGAGAGACTACAGACCGACACTATAGTTATTCAGTTGGAAATATTTGTACAATAAATAATACCAGTATACTTTCTCTGGACCCCATACTAGGATTTCTCGTGTCAAGAGGATAGCAAAAAATGACATAAACTTTTGTCTTCTATAGTGTGGGTACAGAGCTACACAATATTAGTATACACCGTTCTACACAATGGTCAAAAACTTCGTTCTTTGAAACGAAGAGCTTCAGTTTATTTGTTTGATACGTAACGTTATATCTTTGACTGTTAAGTAGTTATTTAATTATAACATATACATAACAAGGAGCTTACAATTCGGAACCAAAACGCTTATGTCGTGTCATACATGGATATACAAGAAAAACAAAAAACAAAGTAATTATGTTCGTCATTATAGTTGTTTCGCGTCGTTTTTATTTTACTCTGACCATTTGTTGGCAATCAATGATATACCTGGTTGGCATTTATATTATGAGGTAAGCTTCTACACTGTAATTTTAAGACGGGACTAAATATTTTCTTTAATTATTTTTTTTGCACAATTCAGGAGATTTACAAGAATTACAAGCACGCTACGACAAACAACATAATCAAATTAATAAAGCCCAATATTCTAATTAGGTCGTTTAATTTTAAACATTAATTGGAGTAACAATTAATCATGATAAACTGGAATTGCAATTATGTGGTTGTTCAATGACATTAACATACTGCAAACGATACTACGTAGCATTATAAAAACGGATATAAAATAACAAAAAACTCTTGAAAGGAGGAAATATTGATCCGGAACTCGATAAAATGATTATTAAAATAAAAAGACATTATCAAGTAATTAATGACTGCTTTTTCACCCTTATAATTAAGATCATAAGGTCGAAAAGCAGTAAATCGCAAAAAAACTTGACCGTACTTACAGTGTGATCAACCGAAGTGCTCGGTATGCTGGTATCATCTTTGCTGCCCAGGGTGATCTTAGGCAGTCGTATCCTGAGAGGAGAGGCTGTGGAGGGCGGCGGCGAGGGCGTGGTGGAGCGGGACTCCGTCAGGCGGGCGTATCTGATGACAACACAAGAAACATTGTAAGTAAACGACAAACTACCAAGCGGTTCTATGCCGCTCTATCTATGCTTGATCAAAGATTTAGCATTCATATATTAAATACAACGTCATTCAAACGCTACTCAAGTAGTAACCCACTGTACAACTTCTCGTGATATCTCCACTACTGTAAGTACTAAACTACACAGATTTAAGAGTGTATCATAGGGGTTGATTAATCACGTGAGACTCGAAAGGGAGCCGGATCACGAAATATCAGAAATGGGGAGGGGTACAGTGAGATATCAAGTGTATTTATTTTGTTGTTGAAAGCGTGACAGCAACCTACCTATTGCTGTACAAAAAAAAATACACGTGATACTGGAAAAAAGGGAAACGTCACGTGTCACCAGGGGTGAGGGATGGGGTGGTAAAAGTTGCTAAAAAAGTGATTTATATTATAGACTTACAAGGTCTACTTACTTGTCGTTGGAGCGCAGCGTACCGTTCGACCGGGAGGCTTTCCCGGACGAGATCTGTTCGCCGGAGTTGGACATGCTCAACTGCATCTTGTCCACGTGCGGTTGACTCACCATCACTGTGTTGCACACCGCAAGTATCATGAGGAACTCGCGAACCTGAAATTTCGAAATTTTGTTAAAGTCTCGTGTGTTCCTCGATTCGAGTTCCAGGTCGACCAAACTTCTTTTGAGTTTATCTACAAAATTCTTAGTTCCAGCTCAGAGGTTGGCTATTGGCTCGTCCCCTATTACGTACATTCGTAAGACACCCGTGACCGAAGGCTTATTGTGCTTCAAGGATCTATTTCGATTTGTTAAGAATGGTCGCCCTGCAGTTATAGACCTATGTAAAACGGGGTTATTACTTAGCGACGAACCCCTTTCAGCGTTCAAAGCAGGGACCATTTTGGTTACACGTTGAAAGGGTTTTCGATAGGGTTTTTACAAAGTGTTGTTAGAAAACCCAATTCATAGGGGTTACACTTTTTAACGGTAAGCCGCTGCAATGGGTTACCTCTTCAAAACCCTTTCATTTGGGTTACCTGTTTAAATTCTTACCGGGTTATACTATTAAACGGTAAGCCGTTCCGAACGGGTTACCCCTTCAACCACTGTAACAGGGTAACACTTTCCGAGTCCAAACACTAATTTGATCTCTAGTAACCTTGCACTAAGTTCAAAATAGTATGCATTGAGCTAGCACGTGTTAGTTGCTACTTGCTCTGAGCTAAATAGACCACAGCGACTCGATAAATACGGGACTATGGTTATCAATCTCTGTTCATCCATTCTCTCTACATCATGATCAAACCATCATAATACATTTTGTTATTGTTATTGTGTACCTACATAATTACCTAAATTTAATTACCTACAGAATCGAGCACCCAATATTAAACGATATAGGGCACTGCGTGATCAAGCCTTATAAACGAAACTACTTAGTAATACAATTCTAGATGCTTGCAAGAGAAATTTCTATATTTTATAGTTTCATCACCCTACCTAACAACGTAAATTATGATGATAACCATACGGTAACCCTGAAAAACCCTATCAAGAGGATAACCCCTTCAATTGGATATCTTAAAGGAAAGGGTAACCCCTTCCACTGGCTAACATATTGAAAGGGTTACCCTTTCATTGGTGTTAGGAAAAGGTTACAGGAACGAAGAGGTAACCTCATCCATACGGTAACCGAATCAACGGGTACCCTTTCAATTGAATTAACTCATAAAGGGGGTTGTACGGTCCCTGGTTCAAAGGAAACCGCATTGAAATCAACTAATTCTGTACAAAGTTACGTGTGAAATCGTATCTTTGTACAGAATTGGCCAGTTCTGTCTGTTACGATTTCCATGCGGCTTCGGACTCTTGAATCTTATGATACTCCTATTTTGTATCGGAGTTTGATGAAAGTAACAATAAGATAAACGGCATTTACCTTTTGCGTGTGTTGAGCGTCATTGTTATCAAGCAGATGCTGCAGAAACCGTCTATTTGGCGACACACTAGTGATGGGTGTGACGATGGGCGGCAGCTCCGGCAAGGGTTCAGCGGGCGGGCCCGGCGGGTGGTCGTAGTCCACGCCGTTGACCGCGCACCGCCGGAACACCATCTTGTTCTCCGTCAGCGTGCCTGTCTTGTCACTGAACAAGTAGCTGATCTGGCCCAACTCTTCAGTTATGTTCAACGCCCGACATTCCGTCCGCGTGTTCGTCTGCGGGTCGTACATCTGCACGTCTTGATGTATATGGTACACTTGTAACAACTTAGTCATTTCTATGGTGACATACAACGACACTGGTATCATAACCTGCAACGCTATAATGTAAGTCCAGAATATGAGAAGCCCCTCGAAAGCCGGTTTATTGACGTTCGTTATGAATGGAGTGAACTTGTATGATGAAACATAATAATATTGGTCCAACCACATCTTGCAGCCGACTGCGCCGGCGCAACAAAGAAATAGTAATACTAAGACACACCATATCACATCGGTGTTCATTTTTTTCTCTAAAGCTGAACACTTGTATCTTGGTCCTCCATTGTTGAGCATCGCTTTGGTCTCGTGTCCCGCGTACACGACGATGCCCTCTACGTAGTCTGTGTTTTTTATCGTGCAGTCTCTTAGCAGAAGGTTCTCGGAGGTGAGCGGCACTCGCGATCCGTTTGGGTGTGAGATACACCCCGTAAATCTATATATTTTTGTGGACGGTCGCTCCACCTCCACAGAACTTCTGAATTTGATCGGGCTGAACTCAGCTTGCTGTAAAATAAAACACATTTTATCTTTATTATTTAAAATCAAAAGTTCCGCTGAAGTGGGTCGCGAGTCGTGGCATTACAAAGACGATTGTGTTATGTTTTGCAAAGTATCGGAGAAAGTGTTCCCACGCTCCGCTTTTTTCGGTGGTTTACATTGCACGCATAGTAAACAAAAACTAAAAACAGCATTATGTTGCTCATCCAATTACAAAGTCGTCCCAATGACACTAGAAATCTGGACGGATTTAGAAGATGGACACTATTAGGCTTCACAATCGCAGCCGAGATTATTATAATAGCGAATATCACCAATTATTTTCTTTAATAAAAGAACGTTGCTCCTTATTATAATTTAATGTAGACCATATGTTTTTAACATACACCAACACCGTAATAAAAAACAATTTGAAGGCTATCCAAATATTTTCCGTGTGGGAATCTAACCCATAACCCGTGGCGCCAAACCTTTGATATGGTTTGATTGAAAGTAACTATAATTTGTTACAGAATAATATGAAGAAATGCATCCTAAACTCAGTGTACACTTGCAGTGAAAATAACATTTTTGTTTGTTTCGAAATCGCCTGTACAATATAACTCAGTAAGATTTGTACCAACACTGGTGGCCTTAATATAGGGTGATGACATTCTGACGTAAGCAATACATAGATCGCTATTTGAAGGTAACCATTATTCCACTGAAGTATTTGTTTGAAATGAGAACGTAAATCGGTGCGCAGCAAAGATTTGGCTAGAGCGCCATTCAAGAATACTGGTCTAAGTCTTGGCGCAATAGTTATATAAAAAAAGTCTGATAATGATTGCTTGCAGTGTAAGATGTAGGTAAGTGAACTCTAAAGATTGCGAGTGCATGTTCTGGTAAAATACCTTCTCCTTGAAGCCAGGAGCAACTAGCCTTTGTTTCAGATTAGTCTCCCCGTCCAAATTACATGTATCTAAGTAGCAAATGCCGAGGGAGTTGGAGGAGTGCAGCAACACCATGTCTGCCGGCACCGGCTCGTTGTTAGACAGGTGGACTAGGTCCCCGACGCGCACATCTCGCCATTTCACCCGCACATACCGCTCCGCCGATCTGCCAGACAGAAACAGAAACAATTAATAATGTCATTTGAACAGCTCAACATATTTGCGTGCATACTCGACATCAAGCATGAGTTTATACGACACGTATTGTACGGTATTATGGAGTGGCACGATGTTGAATATAGTATACGTTTCACGCTTTCAGGCTTAAAATAGTCAAAGGAAAATGAACTACTAGCATGAAGTTTATTCCCTGCATACAGAAGAGTTATTAACACGCTAATAACTCTTTAGTAACGTGTGGAAATCATGGAAAGTGGACAATGTTGGACCGCCTATAAACCGAACCCCGCAAAAAAAATCCTGACTGTCTTGTCGGGCTCCGGTATTCACTTCTTACCGAAAGTGTTCTTCTTCCGTAATAATATTTTCAGAATTAAGCTTAATTTAGCAACTACAATCGCTACTAAAGCATTTGACAAGGAGTTTGAATACTCAAAACTCCATAAAAGTGATGTACATATTACTCGAATAATGCAAATTCCATAAGTAACGGTACATTTCAAGATTCTAATAGATAAGATAAAACGGTTGCACAACTGCCATGACTAATTCAATATAGGTGAGACACGTAATGTGAAATATTGAGTACCTACAATCAATGAAATATGATCATATTGCTGGAATGAAACTGAATAAAATATCCATGTCACGCACAGGCCGAGGCAGGATGTCAGTTGGTCCTATACCTAGTTGCCTCTGGAGGAAGACCTCGTGGCCAACCAAAAAGGCGCTGGCTGAGCTGAACGGACTATATGGGAAAGTGGAGGAGTTGAAGCAGCAAGGCGGAATCTGGTAAAACCTAGGATTAATAACACCAGACAGGAGAAGGAAAACCTGAACACCAATACTGTCATTGCCATCTAATTTCTCTTCAATTCAAAGCTTAGATCGATAAAACAAGGCAAACGGTTAAGTAAGTTTTTTCTCACAAATGCAGGCGCAGGAAATTTGTTACGCAACCCATAATCTGCAATCTTTAGTCAATATTGCGAGAAGAGTAGTGAAAAGTGATTACGTTAACATAACGTCATTCAAATACGTCGCGAGATGAGATATGGGCCGCAGCGTCACCGCACCTGCTCATATGTAAACGTGCGTAAATTCCACCCGCACTATTTGACAAAGAGTGTTATGTACAATCATTTTCAACAACGTCATTGTAGTCGATGTTATCGGTGAGAGAGGATCGGCGAACACTATCTGTGCTATTGTAGTTCAACAACATTTGTGAGCAAAAGCAACAGGTCGAGAACGAAGATACGGCTCAAGGCAATACTTTCTACGATTTGAATTACCGTTAGAGATTATTTTGCGATAGTTGATGAACCATTGATTTTTCCAATGATACTGTCTTTGTTTGTCGGTTTGTTCGAATAACAATGAGTTTCCCGCTGACACCGCCGACAGTCACGCGGAGACTCATTCAATTTATTTGTTTAGTAGCAATATTGAGAGAAGTCTTATTCAGTACCCTGAACCAGTTTTGTAGTTTATAAAATGAATCGAGAACTAATCGAAATTAGCACTTACAAAAATGACTTCAATCAATCAATCAATTTATTTGCGAATATGGGTACAAAAAATATTGATGTTACAATTCCAATTTATAAAATCAATGTACCTAAATAATTAAATACAATATTACCACTGCCTACTGTATGTATCGGTATTATGAATTTATACGCAATTAAGTAAAATAAAACTATAGCACTTTCTATCGATTAATTACCATAGTAATTAATCAAGCATCAATATAAAAATGCTTGATGTAGGTAACAAAAAGCAATGAAGTAACATTTGAAAGTGTACATAATGTCGTCTTGACCCGTTATAAATATGAGTAATAGCCAAAACAATACTAAATAGGTGCAACCCGTCTCAAATGTCGTAAACCACAACTAAGTACCGAGTGACGCAACTGAGCGGTTTACATGGCCAAAATTCGCGAACACCGTGTGTATTTTTAACGGAAACTATTTCAGGCATTTTCTTGCCAGTACCAGTGATTATTGTATTTAGATTGTTGTAAGTACTCACGGTTTGTTTGTTTTTCTGAAGTAATAAATAAATCAAACATAGCATTGGCTACATTGGAATTAAAACAATAGTGTGTGATGTGTACTATGTATCAAGTGCGGCTACACTCAACAGACTATCGTGTAACGAATGCCGCCTGGGAATCTGTGTCATCGACACAATGCAACTATTAACTCTAGTTCTATGTTTATTTACCCAACAAAACGACACAACGGCTCATATAAAATGAACAGTGAATGCCTCAATGAGAATTTCTACGAAACGCTTCTATAACCGTCGAAACTTCTTATCGCAATGACTGTGATTAAATAAGTAATAAGCAAATATAACTTAAAATAGTAGAACAATACACTGAACGTGTTTCAAGACAAAACATTAGCGTTGCTGAGCTTTGATTCTGTTTGAACAATAAGGGACTTGTAGTATTAACAGCACTCTGCTGCTTATACGCATAAATTAGTTTCCAGAAATTATGTCCCAGGCATTGTGGGAGCAATACGGGTAGGTAGTATATTGTTTTTATGATTAGTCAAATAGCTTAGTTCAGTTAGATTATAATATTTATTTTAACTATTTGTATTTGTCATGAGAGGAGAGCTTGACTCATTAGTGGTCGTAAGAGCGACTGATATGCTAAAGGTCTTGGGTTCTCGTTTTGAGCATTGTTATTGACTTTTTTATGAAATTCTCACTGGCACCTTGGAGTTTGGATTTGTGCCTGTTTCATGGCAAGAGGCTCGCTCCCTATACCATGGGACCTACATATACCGGCAAACTGTGGGTGAAAAAGCACATTGTTAAGCTCTGCTTAACCCCTCGAGGAATACAGGCGTGATGGTATATAATGTTATGGAGAGATTGAGTAAACATAAGTGTACAAAACAAACAAAGCAATAAAAGAAATCATGTAATCCTTAACTACATAATAAGTACTCAAGTCAGGTTTACGTATGCAGAAAATAGGTACTCGTAATATCTCTAAGTAAGCTTCGTATCAAAGCGATAGCGACATATTCTTCACGAATTTACCTGCGCAGCAAGCGGAGACGCTTTGATTGGATTGTTATTCCAACACGACATTCACAATGTAAATAAAACAACAATATCATATCAATCAATATAAATAAAAGTGCAGCGTTCTATTAAAATGAAAACAGTATAATGTTTCATGATAAAACAAACGTTTGTAAGCACGACTGCGTGTGCGTCCTGAGACGGAAGTTATAAAATCTGGATGTTTACTAGATATTGTGATATCGATCGATGATGTAAGGCACATCGAACGAATTTGTAAACTACTAAAACGTACACGAATGAATCATCGCACGAAATTACAAGTGTTTGTACAGCAGTTCCAATACTTGAAAAAACAAAGCTAGCGTCGTATTCTAAAGTCGACTTAAATCAACATAATGATCATCCCATAAATGTTCACTGATGACTGTGGCCCCAATGACAAGTAGGATGTACTGTTTGTAGAGATATTACCATAAGTACAAAGCTTGTTGAAAAGGCTAAATCAATGATCTTAGAACAGATTAAACAAATCGTTATTTTTGATGATGTTCGCGATGTCACTGAAGTAAAGCAGTATCGATTTTAGACTAATTTTATTATGTTTGAAATGCTAAGAACTCTTGATTTAAGTATTACAGCAGAGCTCCATCAGGAAGAGTAGTAATAAGATCCCTTTTTTTGGGATAAGCATAAATATTTCCATGAAGAAGCAGTCTAGAAAAATAATTTTATTTTTCTCTCTTTCCCAGTAGTATTCGTCGACACTAAAATCCATCGAGGACAACATGTAGAATACAGATAGTATTGGTAGTTTGTCATGTCTGACATGTTTGTTATGCAGATTAAATACTATCCTACATTTGATAAACGCTGTACAAATACAAAATGATATAAAGATAAAACCTTATTTATAGAGTAGGTAATATTCTTTATTAGAGATAATAAAAATGATTGTTTAACAGCTTAATAATGTTGATTTGATGGGTTGGCGTGCAGCAAGTGCCTCGTACGACGAGCAATTTATCTCTCCGTTGAGACGTCTCGGCACTAGTACCGATTGCAGATCTCGACGATCAATGCCATTATAATGCTCACGATTCTTAACATACTTTGTTCTAGAAAATTGATATTAAGAAAGGATTGTATATTCGATAATGACAACATTGCAGCAATTAATAAAACAGTTTAGAGGCTATTAATCAAATATTCATATAAACGATAATATGAAAACGTTTACACAAAATGGTATAGCAAGTACTACAGTGAACACTATAATTAGATACATGTACAAAGAATTTTATTGGATCTTAAATGAGGAGACACAGATTGTGTGTTATATTTTGATAAAGAAAAATTATTATTTCCCATCAGATTTATTTCGTATTGATTCCTATGTTTTTAGGCTGATGATTATACAAGAAGAAATCTGAATCGACGATTAACGGTTTTATTGTTATAAATTTACGCAACCGTGTTATTTTTATGTAGCTAACTAACTTAAACGTGCAGGGCCGATAGTTCATTTTCTATAGTAGTTATATAAGTATTCCTAGAGCAAAATGTAACATCATGGATGTATTAAATAATTATAGCGTTCAATTATTTTTATTGGCTCACTAAAACTTGTCATCACCAGTAAAATTACAAAAATAGTGCTTATACATATTATAAAATCAATTGCTACAATGTCTTACGGTAAGCACCGCTAGGACAAACATTATTTCTTTTAAATACACACGCTCAACATTAATTATGTCACAGAGCCTTTTCCCGTTGGGATCGGTTTTCAGTCTAACCAGATGTGGCGGAATGCCAGTATTTTACACGAAGAGACTGCCATCGGCTTTGCCAACCCGCACTAGGCCAGCGTGGCTAATAGCCTAATCATTATTCTGTGAGAGATCCGTGCCCAGCAGTGAGACAGTATATGGGTTGATGATAACTGCCATCAGAGATCTGAGTTTATCTGAGGATAAACTGGTTATCATGCTTTTTGGGCTTCTGACTACTATTAACGATTGTCACAGATGTTCGCATGACAACTGGGACCGATGGTTTTACATGCTCTCCGAGACACAGAATAATATTGTGTGAAAACATTAAATAGAACAAAATCTAAGACATTACCAGTACACATATAATTAAACTAAAGTTTATCTAGATCTGCGCTAACGCTATTGAGGTGGACTATTGACTTGAAAATTGTTTTAAAACGATTGACACGATGAGAAGAATTATTATTTGAACCGAACCTGGCCACGTCAGTAACATTGGCGTTGACACTAGCACAGGTGCTTTAACACAGCACTATTTGATGTTCCTAAAATCGCAACGATTCCAAAGCCAGTTTTATCAGCAAAAATCGTATCGTAGTGACGAGTGTGACGACATAGATCTGGTCAGTGCAGGCAATGTGAAGGTCGAAACGTTCACTATTGGCCTCAGCCACCCGGCCATAATCTCGCGCAATTACAAAACTCATACTCTTCCAAATTATGTTTTTAATCTAAACTGCTTATTATAAATGCAAAAGTAACTGTTTGTTTGTTACGTTTTTACGCCTAAACCGTTCAACCAATTTCGATGAATTTTGGTGTAGGGATAGATTGGACCTTGGAAGAGGATAGAAGCTACTATATGACAAAAAAAAACTATTGTATAACGTAAAATGTGGACGGAGAATTGTTATTTAGTGAAAAGGTGGACGCGTGTAAGCGTTAATTGGCATTTCTGTTTGAAAATAAACTTTACGATTCTGTTCAGAATAATGACATGGTTGGATTGTTGCAAACTGCGGTAGAAAATGATGAGTGACCAAAAACAGTACATCATTATAAAGATCTTAAAAATGTGGCCACTCTTGTAATAGATTTTATGACAATCGGTGAAAAGGAATCCACTGATCCAAATGGAATTCAATTCCCTCGTATTCAATTATTACTTGCTCAAGTAAGGGAGAGTGGAGTACTTATTTGCGAACACTTAAGGAAAAACTAAAATAAAACGAAACCAAATTAAGTTATCAAAGCTATTTATTAAGCAGTCTTTAGTTAAACTAATCAACCTTAATTTTTATATTTAACAGTGATAATTTTTTGTATATACCTAATATAAGGGACCGCTGAAAGGAAATTTACTATCCCCGATAGTTTTGGCTAAATTGGGTACCTAACACTAATATGAAAAGACTACCTACTGATGTATCTTTAAGTATCACTATGTTTTCCTCTATTACGCTTTCCAGCGAGGCCAACGATCGTTCCTTGCGGAACTCCTTTCTTTCCTCAATGGAGTAGGTGTGACCTATATGACGCATTGTTTGTATGCGTGATTCTAACAAACTGTACATAATCATGTCATTCAAACACAAAATACTGTGGTAGGCACTTATTCTTCTTTCGCCGAGCCTTTTCCCAACTATATTGGGGTCCGCTTCCAGTCTAACCAGATACGGCTGAATATCAGTATTTTACACGAAGCGACTGCCATCTGACCTTCGCAACCCATTTTTTTTTGGTAATTCCGAGACCCTGAGGGTAGACTGGTTTTCAGGCTCTTTGTGCTTCTGGCTACCACTAACGATTGTCATAGGTGTTCGTATGACAACCGGGACCGACGGCTTCACGTGCTCTTCGAGTCACGGAGGGGTCTCGAAGTGTTAAGAATGGTCACCCATCCACAGACTGACCGCGACTAGCGCAGCTTAACCTTGCTGATCGGTTGATCAGCTTAGTTATTACTTAGCCACGAGCCCCTCACCACCCCGTGGAAGGCACTTATTATTATCTAGATATTCCCAGTGGTGTGCTACCTTGCGTTATTTCCCAAAATCCAAATTTCACGTTTTCCTTGACTAACTGTCTGTAGTCAGTTGAACAACTCAGCCAGTTTCTTTTTAAAAAAACTTGTTTGTTATTGTAACCTTAGGTGGCTGGCATTCCCCCCAGATTGTTCGATATTACTTCTACGTCATTACTTCCTCTATTTTGATAAGAAAGCGACCTCGGTTGTGTATTCTAAATTCAATGCCGAACGATCAATGCCTCTGTATCTACACACACTTCATGAATGTTAAACTTTGATAACCTTTACTTAAACCACTAACGACATACATAAATTACTAAACAAACATTTTTAACAGTGGTAACCATTTCAAATAATGGCAAGCCAAACTACTAAAGTTACTTATACAATAAAAAACTAATTTCAACTATTTACATTTAGTTCACCAGCATTTTTTGTTCTCCATTACAAAATACTGGTTTTAAATGATTTTTTGTCTTCCGCTAATGGTTAATTATAAACTGCGAATGCGAACTACCATTTGCATAATTTGCAAATTGCTTTATTTATTTAAAACCAGAAGTAAATGGGTGATCATTTTTGCTTAAGTATACGTAGTTATTTCAAACAATGTCGATAAGGAACTGTCAGCGGTTAGTATTAACGGTAAAGAGTTAGTCATCAAAGTACTTACGGAAAATTGCTACTGTGAATACCCATCGTCGATAGACCCATATATTGACGCGACATAAACTCCATAGCTATAATTACTAAAGTGCATTACTGTTAAAGCCGGTATTAGTCAGTCAGAACAGACACTTTTCCGAGTTTGATTTCATTTATTGACGACAATATTGGTAATAAACTAAACGTGAATTATCATAAAATATGGTAATGTTTCAAATAAACAGATCCACACGCCTGAATTTATACGAATTTGTGATAATCAACAACATACATTTGATATTTTTTTAAAGATTGACATACATTGAAAATCTTTTAAAACGACCGATATCATTCGAATGCATCCGATAGGTATAATATTTATGAATAGTGAAAGATTATATTTAATGAAACGTCTGCTGACAGCAACGATGTGAACCTAACATTGGTAACAAATGGGAACTCAGTTCGTGAAGTGTCCGGTACCAATGTCAACTAGTACCTTGATAGACTTTCTGCAGATCGTAATCTGAATTTGGTTATCTACATTTCGCAAAAAAATTAACAGCAAACGTTTCGATCGTCACAAAGATACTTACTTATATTTTTTTCAATTATTTTTGTATTTATGTACAACCTTGAAATGTTCGCGTCAGATAACATTTTGCTATCAGTTCAACTACAGCTTACGGATTAAGTATGTAATACCATTACCGACTGTGTCATCATATTATATTTGTGTAAAGTTTTGTTATATCTATCTAAAACTTCTATAGTAATAATACTAGTATTTAAAAATGGGTGGTATTTAATACTTTAACTGTAAATCCCCTTTTTTCAATCAAAATATTCGAAATTAGCACCAAAAATACTGAATTGCACACTAAATTTGCTCATCAATTATACTATACTGTTAGATATTTAATACACTTTCTTGGTCTTCAGATTCGGTATTATTCAGATTTGGTTCTGGCACTCGCCGGCCGCTGACGCGGCACCGCTCGCTTCGCCTATTATTATTATAATTAAATATTTACCTATGATGGATTGGAAAAGGAAAGAAGATAAAACTAACAAAACAGAACCTTTTGCAGGACCCTCGTTCCTTATAAATTTGCTTTGGTGAAGTTAGTTGACTTTGATTTGAAATGTGAGTGTGAGTAAATAGGCGTTTGTTATCAAATATCGAGATTTGGCAAGGACACGCAAGTTAAACATTTTACAGAACAATGAACACAGCGCACTCGCTTCATTTTCATCACCACGTTTGTTATATGTCCAGCGTTCTAGAACATTTTTTCTAGTAAAATTAAAACAGCAAACAGCCTTGAAGCTCAGAGAGAATTACTATCAAGCAACAGTAAATGAAATTAGTTGAAAAACAAATGCGGTGGTTCAATTATCTATTGAAATAGTACACAAAGCAGGTGTTTCAATATAATTGCAATCATGATTATCGATTTTCATAGTCAATAAGTTACTAATCTAAGCTCTGAATGGGATTCAAGAAACCAGAGTTAAAGTCCGTATATTTGTTTCCGCTAATTAAAAAAACACTGCAATAGTAGCGGTGGTATCAACGTTTTCATTCATATCATTCGCCATGATTTGATGTTGTCCCAATATTCCATTTGTGGTGTGACTGTTTGTTTCACTTTTACTTTTCAACATTAGAAAGTAATATGTTGAACGACCTGCGGTAATATGTTTGGATTTTCTGATGCAACCAATTTGACCGGTTAAGTTAGCGTTTGAGCTAAAGCGAATATTTAAATTAAGGTACTCTATCTTAATAAGTCGAAAGAAGCAGTAGAAGGTCAAATAGGTTGACGAAAAAATGAAATGGTAATTTTGCCTAAGTATGTTTTAAGTTAGTTCCAACTTTAAATTGATGTCTATTCGTTAAAATTTTTAGGACTTAAAGTAAGGATCCGTAGTCATGTCAATTTCATTGCTAGTGCTAACAAATATCTATATGCTAATAAATTGGTTGACTACACACCAGCGCGGAAAGTTTTATTAAAATAATTGTATTTCAATAGTAGAGACTGCTCTCTAACTAAAAGAATATGATTTGCGGAACAATGTGATGCACCAGGGACAGATAATCCGACGTGGCTTCGAAATCAAAACTCGTTGTGGCTCGTTAAGTATCTATAACATTTATGGATCTAATATAATGCTTTTGATGTTTGAGGAGTAGAGAAAAGGTGACTTCAACAATTTACTCGGAATGTAATAATTCAGTTGATTGCTTATGCTGCAAACTGCTGTATACGATCATATTTTCAAAATAATAGGGATCAGAGAGCGATCTATCAACCAAGAATTTCAAATAATAATAAGGCTTTGGTTATGATAAATGTTTTCATTTTTTTATAAGCTAGATGGCTCCGGCATTTCTTAACTGACGACCTCTGAGAAGAAACACCGAAACGAACTCAGACAATCATAGTCTCTCTGGAAGTCTGAGATATTGAAATCAAATCCGTAATAATACAATTGGGAGTGATGTAGCGACATCTACCGCGCTACAAATCCATATATGTAGATTAATGTACTACTTATTCAAATATAAATAAATTGATGCAATTGCATTATAAAATTTGGATTAATTGCACATTTTAGATTTGTAAACGAGTTTTATAATCAAGAATTCCAGACGTTAAAGTCGTTTCACCGTTATCACAATGATAGCAGCTCAATGACCTAACTGAATTCCTGCAAATGCCATACACTATTCGAATAAATAAAATAATAGAGTTAAAAAAGAACGGAGTGTAAATACTTTAAAAGCCTGGCACCTTTGTTCCTACTTTCTATCTCTTAGACAGTGCAGTGACACATTATGATAAAAACTGCCTAAAGGGCCTGCAAAGTTCAAATCATCATCATTCAAGGAATTTATAATATGTTTTTAAAACCTTCCCATCAAACGAGTTTGTAGGCTTTAGAACCTAGAGATTTAATTTCTACGTAATACTACGTATTGAATGAAGCTGTTGTGGTTGTAGGTATGTCCAGTTTATTAAATTAAGTGACATAACTGATATTGGATCACATTAACCTTCCGCCCACGCGATGACTTCTCACTGGACATGCACCTTGAATATAAACTTAGATGACGTGATTTTAAATGAAACCCACGCCTTTGTCCATACATAACTGTCAATAAACATGGACATGAGGAAAATTAATGCAATTAATGATAAATACTAACGCAAGTTCATCATAATTACCTGTTTTGACTATTTTGTACAATACCGTGGCTGTTGCGGTCAAACAAAACACAAATTATTACGCTGAGTCGCGTAGTACCGTTACCTATTCGCTTTCTTTTCTGACGAGAGCCTGCGCGTGCGCGGCCGTCCGGGAGAAATTCATGATCCAATCGTATGCGGAACGATTTCGCGGAACAACAACATGGTGAATGAAGGAAAACATGTTTATTATTATACAACCAATGTCAATGTTGGGTTTACCACTTAGCATAGTAACCGTAAAAAACAGACAAATATCTTTAACATTATTTAGATTAAGCAATTTTTAGTACTTCGTGGACTGATACGTTATTATTTATAGGAAACATGTTAGATTCCATAAAATCCGGTGTCAGTCAGTATTCCTCTGTCTCCAGAACCCATATACTCGTAATTTCCAAGCGTTCATAATTGGGTCGCCTATGTCATGTTACATTTTTATCTCTAAAAGTGTTCCAATTTTGGCTTGACACATTCAAAATCATTTATCTTAATTATAAATGTACAACTACAAAGTTACAAAGAGGAACGTAACGTTTACCCTTTCGATAATAATTACCACACATGGTAATATGGCATAATATTATGCTGTACAAAGGCAAGTAGCTAAGTACTAACAGCTAACATAACTATTAATATAAAATGAAACGGAAAGTTAGATAAAGCGCGATTAGTTATGTGTAGTTGAAGCAAACAATCAAACAATAGTTAGTGAAGTTGAAAGTTAACGCTCCGTTGTGACATTATTAATGGAGTGGACGTTGAGGTATTGTATGAATTAAAACTGTTGGAACCTTTCAATATCAACGTGCACTAAAGTGAAAATTTGTACATTTGTAAAAATATCATGATTTGACATTTGAAATTAACCCTAGGGCTGCCTCAATTATAAATAATGACAGAACAGACTCCTCTTAAATCAAATCAAGCCGATACAATAATGGCAAGTCAATAAAGAATTAGACACATTCAAGTGCAAAACTGTATTATTGTGCCGTTGTGTAAGTAAGCTCCAATAATTATGACATTTCGGCTAGTGATCGTGTTTTGTTTGACCATAGTACCATTTTTTTGAACGAGTTCCGTGACCTACGAGCTTCTCTCAATGTTGCTCGGTCGAAAAGTCCATGAATAATTTAAGGTTGAGGAGAGCAACTAGTATAATTGTAACATTTAAACGCTGTAGTAATCAGTAGGAAGTGACAGGTCGGTCGACATCTCGACTGGCCTCGGTAGACTGGGTCGCACCCGCGGGCAAAAACAGTGCCATGCACTCATGCTGTGCCTCGCTGCCTCGCGAGACTCATTGTGCCTCGCTTGAAAACCGGATGCTAGCCAACCTTCAGCTACCTGAGGGACTTGAAACTAGTTCCGACCACTACAATAGAGATTATGTTATAAATGTAACAATAACAACGTAAACTAATTCAAGCGGGTTTTTCTAAAACGTTGTCACGGATGCAATCCAATGCTACATTTGAATTTATTAGAACATTTATAAAAGTAACCAGTTTGTTTTTACGAAGAACCTTGCTTAACTACGAATTCGAGGTTTTGAAGCAATTTCAGCTCCAAAGGAATGATAAAACTGTACATATGTAGATGGAGTGATCTTTTCAGTCTGTATTGGAATTGAGCCAATGTTTTTCTTGCAAACAAACAATATGTGCATCCCTGTATTTTTGAATACCAACTGATTTCAAACGGTTCTTGTTGAAGGTCGCACCCGTACATTTAGCAAAATCAGTGTTTGCCGATGACTGGCGCCAAGCTCATAAACACAGCGTCAATATAAATTTTATTAGTTTGCCCCCGTGTCGCCCGAACAAGGAAGACCTTCGCAACAATTCAGCTCGTTACTCCACTATTATAAAGTATATCATTATAAAGCAATGTTAACAATTTGTACAATAAATTCAAAGCAATTCGTCCTGACAGGTTCTTGTGCCAATTTCTAATTCAGACAATGATAAATAACTAAATTGCGGGCAGACGCTGATAGAGTCTACATCTTCTTACAGTAATTAATTATTTAATTAGCGCAAAGCCCAGTGTACCATAAGTGGAATCACCAGATCTACTGGATTTTAACAAGATAAAGGCAATTCAATCTCTCAATAACGGTATTAGACTATTATTTAATCTGTGGTATTAGGGATACATTCGAAGTTCTGACTTCGTATTTCATGATTCCTTACTACCAGCTAGTAAAAGGCTTAGATACAAATGACGGTACGTAGACAGGGCTCATTGTACACGCCACTTGTATCGATTGACATTGACCGTGCATCGTGATTCGTGGTCACTGTTTCTGCCGCATGCTTGTCATTAATATTCTAGTACGATACGATGAAGATACACATAGTACTAGGTTTTTTTGTGAAACAATCAATGCTGAGTATCGTTAATGGGAGCCGGAGGCGCGGAACACTAACATTTGATTGTAACGAGCATTTTATTAGCACTGATACACGCGAGTTTAATACAGTTGAATGATAAAAATTACAATCATGATCTTGTGTTGCTTGTCACGCTTACTTATTAAAATTCAAAATATGCTGGCTTGTCATATTTTTTATATAGTTATTAATTCTGAATACTTAATCTAGACCATATTAGATAAGCCGACATAAAATTTGTCGTTAACATGACTCACGGGTTCAATGAAAATTTGCATTTGCAAAGGTCCATCAACCAAATTTTATTAGGCCCTAGACCTGCGCTTTAGGGCCTTCTTATTAAGTCCTACTTCATCAATGTCATCATTTCATTGTTGCATATAGGCCTTTCCGAAGTTGACCACAGTATCCTGTTCTCCAAAGTCAACTGAGTTCTTTTAACATTTTTTTTATTTAACGATAACACTGCCAATGTCTCGTTTGTTTTTGTATTTTTCACACTATCCCTTTGAAATACAATAAATAAAGAATGTTGACATCTATTTATCTAAGATCTTCTCAGTCTTAAACAGCAAGGTCAGCGATTGCTGGACCGCAGCCTGTCATGGTATGGCGAATATTATTAATCCTATAGCCATGATTATAGGGCAGGGTAAAGCAAGTGCGGTGCGATGCAACACCTCCACGGGGCACGCCATAAAATGGTTAAAAGTCAGAAGCTCGAGAGAATGGAACAACGAGGAACAAAAATTCTACGAACAAGTCGATACTATTTATGGAAGACACAAATGAAATACATTTTTTATCCAGTTGGCGATATTTCCAATACTGATGGAAAGTTAATTAAGTCGGCAGATCAATTGTTGATTACGTAAAACCACGAAAAAAACTAATTAGAAGGCAGGCGAAGTTCACTCAAGGTCTAGTTTACCGTGACAGTGCAAGACAGCTAGGTGGGGCTCTATCTAAGGCCAATAGGAAATTAATTAACCTAGTGTCCACTATAACATTAATTTCATTAGTTTTAGCTACTATATTATGAAGTGAAACATATTGTCCTACATTTTCTGTTGCCTTTTGCCATCGTTGTCGTGAGGTTTGACAGCAGATTTACTGACCTACGATCATTGGAGAAACTGGGTATTTCGTTTAAACTAGCTGATAATGCAGCTTGATTCTTCAAAATCCATCTACGGGGATTGTTATCCTTTCGCCGCTCACAGCAAATTTTCTATTGTTATATCGGATGATACCGAGTGTTGAAATCTTATAAACTAATAAGATTTTCTACTGAAAAACGTCAAGAGACGAGAGAAGATAGCTGGAATTTAGAACATCGGTAGATTATCACTTCACCAACTCTAAGAGCACATACCAAACCCTGAAATCTAGAAACGTCTACTTTGTTTACAAAGCATCATTGTCTAGGAGCAGATTTATCCAGATGTGGTTGAATTGTTCAAGTCAAAGGCTAGCTCGATTTTCAGTGAACAAAATAATCATTACTGAATAAATATCTGGTAGGTTCCTGTAACTGTTGACAGTAGCAGCACGAGTTCAGTCCAGATACGGAAAATGATATACATATATTTCTGTAAATAGATCTTAAAGTCACTTCTACAAGTCAATATTTAATTAATACTAGTCGGCATTTTCTAGCTGACGACCTCTAGAGAAGAAACGCCGAACCAATTTCATGGTCTCTTTTAGACAGTAACAATAATCATGCTTATCAGATAATTATGTGTTTTACAATGTAGGGCAAATCTGAACAGCTTTGAGTTAACCAGTCCTATCTGACGGCACGCTGTCATTCTGTAGCTCAACCATTATTTAGGGATCTCAAAAAGCTAAAGACAGAGGACATGACAGATGTTTTGTTTTCCCAATCTTTTTCCTGTAGGTCCGAGTGGATAATGGACTTTCAGGTCTAAGAAACAAAGGGTTTTTAAATTGTTAGGTTTTATATAATTTTACCGACGGCAGGTCTACCCATTATAGACGAGATTTAAATAGGACAACAGGGCACAATGAAACGGCCATGTTTTAAATAATCGAGATCATGGACATTTACGAAGACGAACTGCAGGGATGACCAGCACTGGGCGTTTTTGTGAATTGTGAGTTGATCGGTAAATCGATACAGTTATTAACGTATTTTATATACAGAGTACTAAGATTAATTTTATATTGCTATAATGTATATACGAATATAAATCATATAATTGTGCTTTTTCAAAGATTTGGTCTACACTAGCTATAGGCCATGCAAAAATTTGTCGATCGCCCGGACACAGCCTGCTCCAATCGTGCCGTCATTTCCGTAACACATTTTTCAGTTTAGGTGGCAATAAATGGATCTTAGATTTTAATGTTTCCTTTTCTGTTCAAAACTAACGTTAAAGTGTTTCGTGCCGTTTATTTCCAATAAAAACCATCATCAGCGCACTTGATTATCTGCGTGCAACAAATTAAATCGCTAGACTCCGAGGGTCAATTACTGTTGTCGCGTAAGCTGCAGAAGATGGTGACTTATTTGACCTTACACGTGCCTAAACCTAAATCTTCCGTCGGGAAAAGGATATAGCGTTCGTAAATAGTATTATGAGCCTTGGGTACGCCCACTCGTTAGCAAGTTATCGTTAATTGAATTATGTTTCTACACAATAAACAATCCATACGCAACACAGATCGCGTTAGGACATTACATCACAACACAGCGAGAAAAACGCAGCCAAGATCGTATTGTTCACAACATCAGGAGCCAAGGAATTGCACTATATGAATGAACTCATTAAGCGAGTTGAGGAGCGGTCAACAATCAGAGAATCTCAGCTCAGAAGATGTTGATCCGGCGACCACGATGTACGGCCAATGTGACGCACTCGTAACTAAACACTGAGAGTTCAGGATAGCAATAAAGAAGTCCCTGACTGCACACTATGAAGGTTAAAGAACGTATTTCTTTAAGTCTGTGCAGAATAGCAATTCACATAAGACAATATTTACCATATGCTATAAAAGCAACAGTATTAGCTGCGACAAAGGTCGTTACGACCGCCAGCATGGCTAGGGAGTGGTGACCGTATAACTGTTTTAACATTTCAGATTTCACATTCTAACTTTTAGGCTAGACATGCCTTACAGCAACACTGATAGAAATGTAAACAACATATTAAGTACACCGATGACGCATTCATAAAAGTATTTGCTCTGACTTTTGTGTGTATTGGAGTACGTTGCCCCAGGCTACAGTAATAACAATAGCTGTACAGATTACAGACAGCATTGCTTTATGTGATATGGGTTGCCGTAGTACCATGGGACGTCATCGATCTAGTAAAATTATTAAGTCATTAACACTGAATAGAATACAGTAATCTAGGTACAACATAATCAATATCCAATTATTACCTTTGGAAAACTTAAATATCCAAATTTTGCTGACCCGATGTCAGCAAAATTACATTTTCTTTTTCCATTTCTGTATGCCACATTAGTTTTACATCTGAAAAATTCACTACACTTTTGTGTGACGCCAGTATTTTGAATTTGTCATCGAGTGTATAACCATGTTTGACGTAGAGATATTAAGAGAATGCGAAGTGATTAGCAGCAACCAACGAGCAGAAACAATTATCATATAGTCAATACACAATTAGCGCGAGGTAAAAATAACGTGGCTATTATTCAATATGAGGAAGCGTTTCTATAAGCAAGTAATAACCGCCTATTAGAAGACAATAAACGGGAAAACAGGAAACAATAAGTATGACTCGTGATAAGAATTGAAATCGATTTTTGGTGTCTAATTTCTAAACCATAATTATCTAAACCGACTGAGAATCACGCCGGTCATTGCTAATTGAGTGGTTATGAAGGAAACTTTGCAGGATATGAAAATTCTGACTTATTGTGCCTAAACTCCGAGTGATTCATAAAATTACATAAGGATTATTATTACGATTATCCGAAGACAGTAAAATTAGTCAACATTTGAATTTACCAAGAAAGCATGATTTTAGGCAGTCACAGAAATCCTAGTATTCAAATCATATTTTACTGTACCTAGTAAATTTCATTTCAAATTCTCTGCAATAAATTATGATTGTCTCGGTTTTAAGGCGATCAATATACAGGTCGACAAACTACTTTATCCCTTTATTGGTTGATTGTGAAAAACAATCTGACTGAAGATTTTTTTTTTCTTCCTCTTTTCTGTCCAATTACTGAATATCTTTTCCATGTTGTATTATTCATTCTTGCGATATGGCCAATCTCTTCTAATCGTATCATCTTATCTTCCGAATTAAAGCAAATCAACACCGCCCTAACGGAGTCTACTCTTCAAAGCCATTCCTCATTTTTAGCGTGTAAAAAGTTCTCATGGACACCTGCCACCCTTTGAAAGCGGAAGGTTATGTGTAATGTCATTGGTTTCTATTCCGGGGCCACATGCGCACGCTCCACGACCCTAGTTCTTCGAACTAACAACATTTTTGATAGAAATTGTAAATATTGCTTCACATATTGAAGTAAATGCCAATGTTGTTACTTCGTTGGCTGCTAAGGTCGCATCGCCAAGGCCAATGTGAAGCACGCAATTAGTGGTTTCATTAGTTAGGCTTCGTATTAACACCCATCACTTACTCCGATTATTTTTTCATTACCAAAACAAACGGAAATGTGCAATTACATAAATGTAGACGATGCTAGTTGTTAATTAATTATTCTGAGAAATTGTTCATAACAGTTAAAGTTAAGTATGTGCAACCTGTATAAGAATATAGACGGAATTTTCAACGTGTTTATTTGATCGAACTTTAGATTAAAAGCTTCTTAATGAAGCCTTTGCGATAAAGAAGTAAAACTCTTAGAATAACTAATAGTTTCCATGGCTTCCTTTCTACGTACCAGTTGATTTGACACATGGAAAACGAAGAATCGTCAACTTTGCACGATAGCAAAATGCAGTTTTAGCATAACCCGTTGTATTAAATTGATATGTATCTTAGAAGATTGGGGTCTCGAGCTAACCAGCTTTATGTCTAACAAGGTAGGGGTCATTTATGATTCCTTATAAGTGAACAGCAATCTCCTATTAGACAGCAATAGCATTTCCTCTCAAGTGGCGTGTATATGTATAAGTTCGTGGAACGTGGCTTTCTTCTTTAAGAAAAAAATACCCTACCTATAGTTTTAATATTATTTGGTCTGCGGACTTATATCACGAATTTTAGATATACATATATACTTTTAATATATGTACTAGTATATTAAATATTACATGGCATAAATCACTGCGTCTAGAAAGTTCTAAAATTTCCGCAATTTTTATGTCAGTCAGTAGTAATTTTGTTGCTAACTTTGTCTTGGTTGGTACCTACCATCGCATTGCTAAATATTTTGCCGCTGAGCAATAATGTCCCAACATTGTTGTGCGGTTTGAAGGGTAACTTAACTAGTGAAATAATTGGCAAATTACAGCCGTTTGCCATCAGGCCGACTGATGGTTCTTTGTCATCATCATCAATGATAGCCTCGTGGTATGACCATTGGACTGCCAAATTGAAGGTCTCTAGTTTGAATCCAAGACACGCACCTCTGACTTTTCGAAATCATGTGCGTATTAATAATTAATTATCACTCGCTTAAACGGTGAAGGAAAACATCGTGAGGAAACCTGCATATCTTAGAGATTTTCTCGACGGCGTGTGAAGTCTGCCAACCCGCACTAGGCCATCGTGGGGGACTAAAGCCTACCCTCTCATTCTGTGAGAGAAGACTCGTGCCCGCCAGTGGGACTGTATATAGGTTGATGATGATTGTCATCTTATTAAAAAAATGTTTTATGTATCAACGCATTTAACACAAGTACACATATTGAGCTATATTATTTATACTTACTGTGATTTTTGACGAATTTTACGGATCCCATGGCCATGACTATAGAGCAAGTGAAGGCAAGTGCTGATGATATTCGGTACGAGTCCGACACACTGCCGTCTACCCATGTGGTGAAAGATCCATGAGCATTTTCCGTACCTACATAATATATTTTTTAATACTTAGGTAGTGATTCATATAACCAGACCTATTTGTCATCTTGTACAAAACAAAATTTACAAGAACTGGTAGCAAAAAGTTGACTAGTACAGTCAGCGTCAAATAGTTAGTGACACTCAGGGTATTCAAATAAATAGACGCAACCAAAAAGTCAATAATATCGGTACAAACAAAGTTTCCATATTGTTGTCAACATTATATCGCTCAAAAGGTCGAGACGTTTAAAATGTCACATAGATAGGTTCAGTCAAACCGCCATAAATATGGTTACAGTCATCCCGTCAATGGTATCCAAGCATTCTAAGTGGTCAAAAATATGGAACACATTAGAAAAATGAACTTTACTACTATATATTTTAAATATTCTTTCTCACATCAATTAATGTGAAAACATTTATACACAAAAATGAAAGGAATAGAAACTACTGCTGTCCTTTTCATTTTAAGCATGACGTCATAGACATGTCTTTTGTTTTGTAAAGAATTTCGTGCATAGCCGTTTACGATACTTAGCAATATACAGCTGACTGAAAATAGATGTACCTAAACCTCATTGATAATGAGTATGACTGTATATCTCATAGAGCAAGAGTGCATAATTAAAATATATGATTCAATATCATGATCATAATCATGCATCATCAGCATAATTAAAATATATGATTCAATATCATGAATATATTTTAATTAACAATGAACGTCGACAAAACTAGACTCGATAGTGCTTGCAAAAAAGAGGTGCAAAGTTTTCAACCTTATTGACTATTACTCAAAAACTGCTATTTTAAACATAAACAAGGTAATAGAGTGGATGAATAACTAAAAACAAGCAATAAAATAATGTCAATAAGGTCGATAATCGCTTGCATCTTTTCAATTTTCTCTAGTTTTCGACTGCTTACCATCAGGCGGGCTGTGTGCTTGTTTATACATATATGTGCGAATATGAAGAAATGAGGATCTAGAGAGATGAGAATAATTCGATAGGTAACTACACGTAACATCTAAAACGATAGGTACAGAGGCCAGCACGTCAAGCTACCACAATCTGTCAAATTTCTTTGATTGATTTTCAACTTTAATAACAAACCATAAGGTTAATATACAATTAGGAAAATTTCACAGTTTTGGATAGCTTGTTCTGCTGGCGTCTGTACATAAGGATATTCCCAGTTCATTTGAAATATCTGTTACGGAGACACCTTCCTCCCTCAAATATATAATTCGATGTTTTGTGGTGTCACTAATGCGTAGCCATATTTCTAGCTTGCTTTAGTTTTGCACTTGACATTGATATTACTGATAGATAAATAGAATGACATGCAAATAACACTACATTGCTTAAAGAGGTTTTCATCTTTGGGAAACCGTTTATTTCTATAACATGCTGGTTTATTTTTCTAATGTGTTCCATATTTTTGAACATACTTAGAATGCTTGGATACCATTGGCGGGATGACTGTTACCATATTTATGACGGTTTGACTGAACCTATCTATATGACGTTTTAAACGTCTCGACCTTTTGAGCGACTATAATGTTGACAACAATATGGAAACTTTGTTTGTACCGATATTATTGACTTTTTGGTTGCGTCTATTTATTTGAATACCCTGAGTGTCACTAACTATTTGACGCTGACTGTACTAGCAAACCTGCTTGTGTCAGCTGGTTTGCTACTAGTCTTGTTCGGAAGTTTCAGCAAATAACACCGATTTCAACACTAATATAGAACAATTATCATCTCTTCTCGGTGTATAATCTTCTCTTGTCAATTTGTCAATTAACACGTGGCGGGAAGTCGCCAATGTGACGTTCCATAGATCTTCAAATAGCAATATAAGAATAATTACTATACCTACATTATTTTTTACTTTTTACAAGTTAATAAAACCCATTTCTGGTCTTGTATATGGCAGGGTTAACGTTCGACGGTCGGCTACCTACGCTGAAATCTGCCCTTTATAAACACTCAAGGCACTCTAACCTGGCGTGGGATTGCTCAAACAAACTAATCATAATTAGCTGGAGTCCCGCACCCTAGGTGTCGAACTGAGTCTACAAATTAAACATGAAATAATTATGTTGAGCCACGTTACCTAAACATTACTGTAACTATTTTTTTTTCTAATCTTACGTTAGATGCTTTCACCCCTCATTATAAAAATAATTTACTGCAAATCTAAAAAAGCATAATATTTCTCCAATTAAAATAATTAGTTACAAATTATCTCCAGTGCAAAACTAAATTTTACTTTTATTCTGTCTACTACAGCTGCATTTAAAATATAACTCAGAATTTAAACAAAATTGGTACCTACCTAATTAACGGCGCATAAATTAATAACATTAAATACATAATGTCATTTTGAATAATAATTTCATAATAATTAAGTATATATTTTGTGAGTAAAGTTATATTAAGATGTTTGTGTAATCGGAATTGTATTTGTTCAATAATGGTAGTAAAATTAAATTAAAATTAGATACTTTATACACAGATTAAACGGCATCGGTTTAAAAAAATATTATATTATCATTGAGAGCTTGTCATTCTTGTCAAGAACTAAATTTTAACAGATATGATTTAACAGGTATCATGTGAATATCATTATAAAAACAGTTTTTTAGGAAAATTCATTTTTATTGTAAAAGGATTGTCTTGAAATTTCCTGTGGGTTATTTTCCAATAAGATCCATTTTTTTGGAAGTGTGCAAGTTCAACAAGTTTTTTTCTTTCAAAAGTAACTACCTATTTTTTGACTGCATACAGCATATTGGTCATACTCTTAAGCGACTGCTACGCTAGAAGTCCTGGGTTCGATTCCCCGATAGGTGTGTTATTGGGTTTTTTTATGAAATTCTCATTAGCAGCTTGGAGTTTCGATTTATGCCCGGTTAATGGCTATTAGCTCGCCCCTTATTACATGGCACCTAGATATACCGGCGAACCCTGGGTGTACACCTCTGGCTAACCCTTCGACGAATACAGGCGTGATGGTATATAATGTTCATATTTTATAATGGTCCAATTGAATTAAAACATTTTGACACACTTCAAATGTCTGCGTTGTTTACAGCTAAATAAATTCATTTTTTTAAATCTATTAATCTATCTCATTAGATAAACACATTATTTAAGTGATTCTTAGTTAGTCTTAGTGTCACCATGCCTATTATCAAATTTCAAGTTAAATAGAGTAGGCATGGATAGTCCAATCATTGGTGGTTTGGTACTAATCGAAATTTAATTATTTCAATGATTCCAGTATTAAAGTAGATTCGAAAGACGAACACAATTTAAATGTTGTTTGCTTAGTAATAAGTACTTTTTAACGTTCGAACACAAAATGAAAACACGCTTGTCCTACAAAATTGCCGACAAACACTACTTTGGCCCTTGTCAAACGGTTAATTGGAAAACTGGCACACATAGCGACACTGTCTACTTTGTAGTGAACTGTGATACGAATGATGACTGGAAAACGAATGGAACTGGAGCGAATAAGCGATGGATCCGATGCATAAAAAGAATTATAGATCATATCGATTTATGTCTTACCAGATTCAAAAAAGGAATAAAATCCAATATGGGGAGAATTGATCTAATTATTGAAAATAAATCTACTACCTATATTGGTTATAGTTCAGTTTCACTTTCACCTAGTTGATTTATACAAGTGCTGAGCTGTAAGCTCTTTGGATTTTGTGACATTGGCTGATTTTTTTATGTTGATCTTAAGTCTATCTGTCGTTAAGATAAGATCAAAATGTGCGTATAGAAATATATACCACAAAAATCAAAATTTTGTTTTACCAAAAGTTTATCAAACTATTAAGTAATGTTAAGATAGTATAATTAAATAGCATAAGTAGAGCCCTAGCAGCAAATCAAGAAAACTATTGAAAATGAACGAAGGCCTTATCTAGTACACAGTAAGAAGAGTATAACTCATTAAGTAATATGACTGTGAAGTGGATGCCACCTACATTTTAACAGAAACTAACTGTTTAGAACTTATCTAAAATACATGCAACCGTATATTACCGTTTACAGTAATTAACGTTGAACGCCGACGATTTATTCGTATCGGACCGTTTCACGATAGCGGATCTAAGCTGAGCACGCTGGCCGATTGTAGTGACGTCCACAAAGTTTGCACAAGTGTTGGCTTCACTACCCACGTAAGGTACCTCTACGAGTTTATGGTAAATGACGCACATACCAAGTACTAATATCTACCAGCTACTACATTTAAGTACTCCGGCGAAGTCTATAATTGCTGCAACAATATAACTGTCATATCTATAACAATTATACCCACAGACTACTTAAGTAGCAGTTAAAGGATGCGTTTATATTACGGAAACTCCTGTGCAAATAATACGTGGTAGGCGAAATATGTTCTTGTTATGTTTTTCCTGGTATACGGTAGGTATAAATATGGCCATTTACCAAGAGTCAAGTGGTGTTTGCCGTTGTTACCCAGAAAGTCGTCTACATAGTACAAAACGTAAACGTTAATAGTATTCCTACAAGAACCTATTGGGTTTTCCCTACATTATGTACAAACAGATGTTCAAACTTGTTTTCGAGTTCGACTTTATTCTTAGAATGCTGTTTGCGATGGCTCTATATTTGGATGAAAAGTAATGGATTCGAAAGAACCTTTGAACCTTTAATCTTTTGCAAATTTTACTGGTAATGCTAACTCAAAAGTTTTTAAATTCGATAATAATAGTGGGAAACCAACAATGAAGCCAAGACATTGATACGTATTATAGGTGTATTGTTACATTTCGCAATACTTGTCTATAAGGCTAAGCTAAATTGCGCTAGAAATAAAACTTTTATGGAAGCTCGTCTGACGCAGACCTTCGGTCGGCTATAAGAGAATTTAATGAAACGACCTACTTCGCAAACGGTGACGTTCAATTTGCGACATGATTACTATATTTGCATATAAGTAATTATATTTACCATCCATTTAGTACCTATTGTCGTAAAAAAAAATATCGAGGTATTTTAAAAAGTTGCCTACAATGAAACATGAAGCGCAAAACGAAATAATAATCTATCAAGTGTTCAAAGATAGAACCACCTTATCTTCTTGCGTTTATGGGGAAAGATGTCATGATTTCATAAAATTTTTTTTTTTACAATTGCATCTTATAGCTTCTAACTGCACGGTTTGTTCATTGATTACGTATCGAGAGTTGTCAAATCATATTCTTGAGCAATTAACACAAGGTGACGTGAGATTTATGTATAATAATTTATCGGAAGTTAGGCAACACCAAGCTATCATCGAAGTCGAAACTCCTTGCTTGTTAACTGTACCATTGGTGTTTTAAAATTGTTATGTCATTAGCTGTGCCCCCGCATTGATCTCGTTTTTCCCAATGCCGTGGTAATGTTGCAAAATCATTTCTTAGTGGATGCCGATATCTTAAGACCTAACTGCACGTTAATAGTCCTTACAGTTTCTGAGATTTTGTGATTAATCAGTGTGAGTGGTGTTTTGCTTTCATGTAGATGAGACTCCTATATAATGTATTCATAAAATTGAATTGAGACTGAAAATTTCCCATATCATACATAAATAACGGGGAACGGTCATTTCCTCTACACATCTTCTTTACACATGTAAAGGACATAAAACGACGTTCAATTTTAACGTTATATTTACGACTGCACTCCATTGGAACTATAACAGCCTACAATCGCCAATCGTTAATTAGTAGTAGAAATATTACTTTCGGAATACGATTTCTTTTTTATGGATCCGTAATCCATATATTTAAAGCGACGATATTCGAAAAACAAGCTGAAGAGGTTCAGTTCGACCATTTGAAAGTTCACATTTTTGAGTATGGATCGACAATCGACATGTGCTTGCAAAACATATGGCACGGAAGATTCTCTGAATCCGCTATGAATCACCTGCAGGCAATACCTCGCCTTAATTTTTATGTCATCATTCATACACACTGAAACATTGATAAAATATGTGTACCGTACGAATTGAATCAACCCATTGAGATAATCTCCGTCCATCGCCATACTGATACCGTTATCAGCACACACATATTTCCTACGGCTTTACTAATTAAGATTGTCTAATGTACCATTATCAGAGGCCTATTGTTTGTGACCTTGTTTAATGAGATGGAAATAAAAATTACCATCTTGATTAGCATTGTTCGCAATTGTGTTTTCTCATATTTTAATTACAGCTACTCTACCAGACCTTGTCGGTTTCAAACAAAAATAAAGTTTTAATTCCTAAAACCTCTTATCATAGTTTATTATAAAAACTTGAACTTGAAACTAAGTTGTAAACTGTGACAGATTAGCTTAAAAAATACACAATCTAGGAAAACATATTCTATACCCTTTTTTACCGAAAACTTGAACTTTAACTGTAATACCTGTCAGACACGCAAATGTTGTAGTACGAGGTCTTTGGGAAAGGCATTGTGTACCAGGCCTTGACCAATGACCCAGTTAGGGACGAGCTAGCGTGTCCAGAGTGTCAAGCCCGTGACAACACCCTCATTACACATTCATTCCGAACGTAATCACTGTCCCACACTAATGGCCATTCAAAAAGGTCTCACTTATTCAAATGCATCATAAAATATGTAGCCGTCGATGTAGTTTGTCGTTAATGTTACTATGGATATGAATCGTTTCTTTAACAAACGTTATCTATCCATTAGACAAGAGTAATTGAAAGATCTAAAGGGTGTTTTATATTTATCTGTGTATGAATGGAGAATGGGCGGTTTTACCGCCCAGGCCCAATAGAAATTCCCCATGACTTAAAAGAGGATTAATCTCACAAGGCTACATTCGTGCAAACTTCGGAAAATGGTGCAAAGTGTTAACGTCATATTTCCGCTAAACTAAACCGCGATACATGCTGGGAAGGAAAAGAAAATTAGCACTACGTACGGGCATTTTCTCACTAAGTATGCACAAGTAATAATAACAAATATTATCTAATCATAATAATTGATCCAGATAATAGATCTACATAATAAGATCACCTACTTCAGTTACGGTAATATGTACTGGTTAGCACAAGAATTGCACAATATGTCATATACTAAGCAATGTAGAAAAATGTTTACCTCGATGAGGCAATCTGTAGATGTTGCTAGGTTACAACATTCAGTGCACATACGTTCATGCTGTAGTTACTAGAATACCGAGTATCTCTCGAATGAGTTGGAAGGGATAAAAATAGAAGTCTGGATATATTACCATGTTTTACTGACACTGTACGGTGATATCGTTTTTGAAATCTCTTAAAATTTGAAGTTTTATTTATAAATGTCACATATAAATAAAAGATTCAATAACAGACAGTAAGATTACATCGATTTTTTGAAATAACACATTGATGCAACGAGGCAAGAGAACAAATTAGCGTGACTTAATTAACGAGTGGTCATTAATAATAATGAAGGTTTTCTAGTCAAGGCACAATTAAATAAATGCCTTGGCGTATTGTTCTGGACAATTTTATTTGAGAGTCGGTGCGTGATGAATGCCCACAGAGGGTTGAGTATAAAACCAATAAAATAATGATTTGCGTGTTAATAACGTTGGACGATAGTTATCATTGCGCACTTCGCGTGAGAAGGACAATTAACAATCTTCGTTATTTAAAAAAAAATGGGCATTCAGTTTAGTATTGACATTTATAGATTTAGAAACCAGGAAACGTTTACCGATAGGTATAGTCATAACATAACCACAATGACTGCGACCTTGATGCCGTTCGACCAATCTCAATAGAATCAATTGAAATTACAGTTAACGAGGTGTGCACGTGAAAGCTGCTTTGAAGTTCGAGGACGGTGTTTGTGGAAGCTATGAAATATTCGGCGACTCATCGATCAGCCGGCGCGTGCTCACAAAAATGCCGTAGTACCGCTCGGACATGTGCCCGTTTTATCATGACACGGAAACAAAGAGGACAAGCTCACCTCTACTAACTGTCACATTTATAACGTTTAGTTCTTTAATTTTCTTTCTCCGAGCCTTTTCCAAACTATGTTGGGCTCGGGTTCCAGTCTAACCAGATGCGGCTGAATATTAGTATTTTACACGAAGCGACTGCCATCAGACCTTCGCAATACAATTTTGTTTTGAGTAATACCGATACCCTTAACTTGTCCCATGTTACTTTCAGCAAATAAATGTTTAGAAAGATGATATGTACCTACCTAACTTAATATTCTGTAACTTCCCATAAATCTGTGTAAAGCAAATAAGTAAATGAATTTGATTTGAAAGGTAGTTCGCATCTCGATCATATTCGTTTGATGCCTTATCAGGATCAGGTCATGTGATATTAATGTGATAATTTTGCGGACGCGTACTGTCAACAAAAGAAATTTGCACCCTTACTTTTTTAATTATAAGAATACAGAACAATATTTCGCCCGGAAGTGAAAAGTAGTAAGTAAATATTATACCCGAAAGCTTTGCCGACAAACATGCTCAGTTTCTATCATGCGCCTGTAATATTAATGGGTGATTTATTACCCATGTGGTCGAGACGCCCAACCACTTCGTGTAGCAAACATCATAAGAAATTCACTGTATGTCGAATGAATTACTTATGTGCTGCGCTATAGAAGCGTGTGTTATTACGCTACATTATGAAGTTAAGAGTCTAGTACACATACGTATTCCCCGAAGGGTTAGGAAGAGGTGTGCTAATGTATACCGACATTTCGCCGGTATGTTTTAGGTCCCATGTAATAGGGGGCGAGGCTATTGCCATTAACCGGGCACAAATCCAGACTCCGAGCTGTTACTGAGAATTTCATAAAAAACCCAATAACACTGCTCGACCTGGGGAACCAACCCAGGACCTCTAGCGTAGCAGTCGCGCTTAGGACCACTAGACTGTTTGACTGTTTTATTGAGGGTCTGAGAATGCGTTTTCGTATCCCGTCAGCCCGACAACTGAAGATAGGCGAGTAGATTACTATCATTTTCAATAACAAATCAGTCAGCTAACATAATCGCTCAGCGACTAAAGCTATCACTACATAGTATAAAACAAAGTCGCTTCCCGCTGTCGGTCCCTATGTATGATCTTTAAAACTACGCAACGGATTTTGATGCGGTTTTTTTTCATAGATAGAGTGACTAAAGAGGAAGGTTTATATGTATAATACATTGCACCCGTGCGAAACGGGAGCGGGTCGCTAGTAATTTATAATAAAGATTAAAAAAAAACAGTCAGATTTGATTACCAAAGATAGGATATTTGATCAAGGGTCATACAACTGTCTCATTGCCTGTGTAAAATGTCCCAAAATATTATTTTTATTGCCTCATTAACATAGTGGTTTGTATTGTTTTACTATGAATTTCTCAGCAGCAGTTCGGATATTGTATCCGGTTACTGGCAATAGACTCGCCCCTATTACATGGGACCTAAACATACCGACGAACTGTGGTGTGCTCTATGGCCCAGTTTACATGGCCTTGTGACGATGTAGACCTGGCCTTATATTTACGGCCCAGCAGATGTCGTAAGCTACCGCGAGTTAAGTAGATGGTGACGATGACTACTAGCATAGTTATTCTCTAGTACGTCGAAACGTAGAAGGCAACGTCTGAAATGCGATATAATAGGAATTTTAAAGGAACTTTATGGATTGTTGGATATTTATATGTGCTCGGTTAATGACCCGTCTATTACACGGGACCTATACCGGCGAAGTGTGGGAGTACCTTAGTACACCTCTGCCTAAGCCTTTGGGGAAAACAGACGTGATGGTATGATATTTAATTAGGGGAATTCCCGCGGGCGAAATTCAGGGAATTCTGTGCATGTAGCAGTAATGATATCGGACCCTTGTTGCCAAAGATAAATTAATGTAGGTATTTTATTAATAATAATTGTGTTCCAATACAGAGGCTTCATATTCTAGTTTGAGTAGAAATTGTAATATTTGCATTTCAAGAATAGTTTACCATTCATCACAATTGGTTGAGTAGAACCTGAAAAATTTAAGTTTGACCTCTCCATTCAAAGTAGGCCCTTTTAGAATTACTTGGTTATAGTGAAATAATGTTGTGAATATGGTATATATGTATAGATTTGTGTATAAATTTATTTATATTAAGTGTTTATGTTAAAAAATATTTTGTTTAATTACCTATATATTTATATATTTTTTGTATGTCTGTGTATATTTGTGTATGTATTTGTTGTCTTGCCTTTAACAAAGTAAATACTAAACCAATTTAGCTGGTATTAGTGATATGGTTGGTTTTATTCATTAAAGAAACTGTGGCTCCCCAGAGGGCAGAAAAAAATATTTTTCTATTGAATCTTCTAATGGGTTCTTGGTAGGTTCAAATCTATTAGGCCACATCACATGAGTAACCCAAAAGACACCACAGTACCCATAGCTTCCATTAGACACAGATTTTTCGTAGTACCAGTGTTGCAGACATCAGTAGTAGTCATGCAGTTATCAAATGTGTTGGCTGCCCTATAGGAGGATGATGTGGTACATGCCAGGAAAGTGTATGTGAGATTTATCCAACCTGTAGCCTGCAGTGGCTGACTAACTTCACCCATTAACTCATCAACTTCTCCATTGCTGGGCATGAATCTTCTCAGGATAGCAGGTGTTAAGCTATACTTCAAACTTCTACCTAATCACCAATAAAACATTGACCCATATTGTCAGATAATTGCTTTTCTATTCTGTCACCTAATTATTGTCTTTTCAGAGGTAAACTTTACAATATCTTAAGGGTGTGGTTAATGTGTCCACATATTATGATGAATGGCCCTGATGATAGGTTAAAGAAGGCCCATTAGTCTTTGTCTAACATTCCCCACTGTACACCCATGATGTTTGTTCACACAATAAATAAAAGGGTTTATTGACAATTATTAAGACTACATAGCATATTTCTTTAAAATAACACATTATTGCCTCAGAAAATATTAATTTAAAGAGTACTTACTTTTTGAAGACTCTACAAAATGAGTTGTTAATTCTTTTATCAGAATTATGTCTCCTGCGGTCTTCAAACAAGTCTTTGATGGCAGTTACTCCAAGCACAAACAACACTGGCAGCATAGCAACCTCTTTTCCAAATGCACTGATTGCGGGCACCCAGTTCAACAACACTATGAATATAAAGTACACATTGGCAATCCTGTGGAATTGTTCAAATAAGTTCTTAGGTAAAAATGACAGTAGAGTATATTTTGTAGTCCTAATTTTATTGTTGCATCTTTTTCCATTAGGATGGTCTTTGGGTGGCGTTTTTTCTGGCACCAGATGGTTTGGGGTGACTATGAGATGGCGGGTATCAACAGTGGGTTGCTGTCGCCGTAGCAGCCAGAATGCGGCTCTCCTCCAGGGGCTCACAACGGACGTGCGTCGGATAGTGTAGATGGAGTCTGATCGTGATGCCTGCCGCGAGTGCATGCGCACGGAGCCGAGGCGCGGCTGGGCGCTGGGCGCGGGTGGCTCGCGGTGTCCCGGCGGCAGGATGAAGTCCGTGCGGCTGCCGGCGCGGCTGTGGCCGGGCCCGCTGGTGGGCCGCCCGCCCTCGCCGATCTGCCCGTGCGAGAGCGCGCGCTGATGACCACGCATGGCCGACTTGAGAGACGGCCGAGGCGCCGAGGGATTCCCCGCAAGCATAGGAGTCCCTCCATGGCTCACAGACCTCGAGTGGCCTTTCGCTTTCGGAAACAGGTAAGTCTGCTCCGGTGCCCCGGGTAAACAAGGCACGGTAGAAGGTGTCTCTCCACTGCCTTCCGTTGACATTTTTATTCATCTGAACGGTATTAACCCCACTTTTACCTTTCATTTAAAACTGTTGTGTCGCGACACTGTGTTTGGATGTGTGATTTAGGGAGAATGTGCCGTACGTTTCGAAACATATGGTAGGAAGTCATCTGTTCACAGATTCACACATCACTAACATACTTATTTTCCGAAAACACTAAACGAGGAGATATGACAAGATTTTTAAATGACTGTATAATCCACATTCTTAGAACTTTAAATACAATTACATTACAGTTTGATCACCACCGTGCGTTTATACACAAGAGAGTACGAAACTTAAAAACAAGCAAAAAAGACGAGACGAGCGACTTGACTGAGTGACTGACAGACAGACTGACTGAACTTTTACTATTATTTACTGTCAAAGTGACAACCAACCAAGTATCAATTGTCATTAGTGACATTACATTTGCAGTCTATAATCTTTAAGTGCTCTATGGTTTAGAGAGGATAATAGCAGCTGGAGTATTATATATTATCTATGGTAATAGCTACCCTCCTTCATACCTTCGGACTTCAGAGGCTCGATGATAAATAATCGTAGGTATCGAAGTATGTACTTGTAATAAAGAGGTCAGTGGTATGGAAGTACTGAAATACTATCAAGCACTGACCTCTTTATTTGTATTTATAGAGGTCAGTGCTATCAAGGGTGGAATTGTTATAGTAAACTTTAATACTCCCCAATTTCCGCTTGATTATGACTATGGGTGATAAGAGTTCTGGGCATTCTTATTTCGACACAGTGACTGGTAACAGTAACAGTTACAAAGAGGACGTTTGTCGTGTCAGTAAGAATATTGAATTTAGGAATAAGGTTATTTTACTGTCTTAGAATAATTTTCGTATTTTCTCTAACATTATATATTAATAATTTTTATTAGTTTATTCATAACAAAAAGTTTCGAAAATATTCAGCAGTTACAAATCCAATAGGTAACTATATAGTAAAAAATCACAATGGGTAAGTAATATTTTTGGCATGGCTTCAAAGGCCTTTGTGCCATTTTGAGCATTTATATTTTACACGTATTGGTGTGCCACCCTGGCCGGGCACATCAATACAAAAATCCTTTAGAAAACAATCGAATAAGGAAATGTTACTATAGTGTTGTAGTTTTTTTGATAAGTTTTCTATCAACAGTTTGTAAAATAATATAGTTAGCAGCCGGTGCGTGTGAAAAATATTATGAACATGAAAGTTTTTATGTAAGAAGTAACGGTCTCTAATAACCCTTGTGGGAAAAAGGGTGTTTAGATAGATTTTGTTAGTATTATGTATGGTGCCCGGTAATGAATGGATAACCTTGAAATGGTTTATTGCAGTACTTATGGCCGTTCAGAAAAAAGATATATTTTATAAAAAGACTTCAAAATGTTATATTATTTTTTATTCTTGTATACTACGACCAAAAATGAATGAATTCCATCAGTTTTTTGTTGTCCTATTATTATACACTAACTATGCCAATAAACGAAGTCTGTGGTCTAGTGGTTCGAGTCCGTGGACCGGACTGCTGATCATGGGGTCGATTCCCGCAGGACACAAATATTTGTGCGGGTAAAACATGAGTATTTATTTGTGTTTGTCCGGGTGTTTCTGATGTATTATAAGTATATATTTACAAAAAAAATATATATGTATTATATCCATTGTCTATTCTAGTACCCAGTAGTAGAGCTTGTACTATTACAAGCTCTGCTATTATAAGCTATTATTATTATATTATATTATTATTTATTATTATTATATTATAAGCTATTTCAATTCAAGATTATCCATTCATTACCAGACAGCCTGTATAAATGTAATATATACACTTCAAATGATGCAGGACGCCAGAACCGCAGTTTTTATACTAATAAATAATGTTAGCGTAACAAATTAACAATCCATTACGATTTTATTCCTAGAATCGTCTAATTGAAGATTTCTTTAATTGCGCGTCACTAATTCACACGTCGACGTCACCGAGGTCGGCCATATTCTTTCCGACATTTTGACATTTACCTCCCGGTTTGCTATTGCTATTTCGTATTGGAAAATCTTCTCTTGTAACTTTCAACATGGATGAAGAATACGACGCAATAGTTCTGGGAACTGGCCTGAAGGAGTGCATCTTAAGTGGAATGCTCTCCGTTTCCGGAAAAAAGGTATTGCACATTGATCGTAATAAGTACTACGGCGGTGAATCTGCGTCAATTACCCCGTTAGAAGAATTGTTCGCAAAGTTCAACGCACCAGCCCCAGACGAAACATACGGCCGAGGTCGCGACTGGAATGTAGATTTGATTCCTAAGCTGTTGATGGCAAATGGGCTTCTTGTGAAGCTACTTATTCACACGGGTGTGACCCGGTATTTGGAATTCAAGTCTGTGGAAGGCAGCTATGTCTACAAAGGCGGTAAGATTTCTAAAGTGCCCGTAGACCAAAAGGAGGCTCTGGCGTCTGATCTTATGGGGATGTTTGAAAAGAGACGTTTCCGAAACTTCCTTATCTACGTTCAAGACTTCCAGGAAGATGACGCCAAGACCTGGAAAGATTTTGATCCGAGCACGGCCAACATGCAGTCGCTTTATGATAAGTTTGGCCTGGACAAGAACACTCAAGACTTCACTGGGCATGCTCTGGCTCTCTACCTCAATGATAACTACCTCCAACAGCCAGCTATTCAAACCATTCGCCGTATTAAACTATATTCCGACTCATTGGCGAGATATGGAAAATCTCCCTATCTGTACCCTATGTATGGTTTAGGTGAGCTGCCTCAGGGCTTTGCTCGTCTTTCTGCTATTTATGGAGGTACCTACATGCTAGACAAACCCATTGATGAGATTGTTCTTGGAGAAGGTGGCAAAGTTGTTGGTGTGCGCTCTGGCAATGAAATTGCTAAGTGCAAGCAAGTCTACTGTGACCCCAGCTATGTGCCGGACCGTGTCCGCAAGAAGGCTCAGGTGATCCGATGCATTTGTTTATTGGATCATCCTATACCAAACACAAAGGATGCTTTATCCACCCAAATCATCATTCCTCAGAAGCAAGTAGGCAGGCATTCTGATATCTACATATCTGTTGTGTCATATACACACCAGGTGGCTGCTAAAGGCTGGTTCATTGCTATGGTGTCTACCACTGTTGAAACTAATGACCCTGAGAGTGAGATCAAGCCGGGTCTGGATCTGCTTGGACCTATCAGGCAGAAGTTTGTATCTGTCTCGGACTACTACGAGCCGCTTGATGATGGCACTCAGAGCCAGATCTTCATTTCCGAGTCTTATGATGCTACCACACACTTTGAGACCACTTGTTTAGATGTGATCAAAATATACAAGTACGGCACCGGTGAAGATTTTGACTTCTCCAAAGTAAAAGTTGAGCTTGGAGAGGAGGAACAGTGAACTATAATATATAATGTTTATGTACATTGCTTGTTAATTTTATATTTGTCTAAGAACTGTTCTGGCAACAATAGCAATATTCTTTAGGGATTTTGGGTTAACAATTTTAAGAGCTTAGATGTATCAGCAGTAGATCAAATATTAATCTATGTACAATGCTCCCAGTGGTTCCAAAAATGATTGTGCATTTTATTGCCAAAAATGAAATATTATATAAAGGAATTTATACTTTATTTAAGGCTGCTTTTTAAGTATACAAAGCTATATGATCTGCACAAGTGGTAGGTTATATGTACCAGTTATGCATTCCAATTTGGTAATTGTTTGATTCTGTAACCATATCATACTTGTAACAAGTCAAAATTTGTGAATGCTCATTATACCTGTATGTTGTGTAAGATCATGAATAAAAGTTATAATTAAGAGACTTGTTTTATTCTGTAACAAAATGTACATGTACAGGCCAATAATAACATTTGTATTTTTCCTTATGTTTATTGTTATGCAAGTTACACTTAAACTTTTAAATAATTTAAATTAAACACCAATTTATTATTGTTAGACTAAATGAGTCACAAATTCATAAATTAAAATCACATTTTATAGAATACAAGTGGTCATCTCTACAACCGATAAATATGTAGTCTCCATATACTATTGGTGAAGAAAATACTTCATTAGGCAAACTGTGTTGTTCTAAAATAACTCCATTGTCTGTATCAAGAATGCATAGTTTTCCATCATTTGATGTGGCTAGTATCAGATTGTTGTTCAAAGCACAAGGGGTTGAGTAAACTGGGGAGGAAAGTTCAGTCTTCCAAAGTAGAGTTGGTTGGAAGTTTTTTATGAGTAAGCTGTATACCTTTTGATCATGACAACCAAATACCATTTGCCATTTCAGCTCATTTAGTTTCTTTACATAGATTGAAGAAAATATGTTTCCTTTTGCACCTTCATACTTCCAGATCTGTAATTGTAAATATATTTTAAATGAAAGTGTTCCTTATCAAATGATCATTATTGTGTAAAACAAATCAATGGATTTGTTTTGTCGGCTCACACAGGTCTTTTCTGATAAATTTCATTATACATTTTATACTGTTTATTTTAAACAATAGATTGCAATAAGTAAAAGGGTTCACAATGGCGCGGAAGGGAATGAACTCCCTAATATTCGCGATAGGAAACGGTTACCGCTTGGCTTCTTCGTTTCTAGATGCAATATAAGAAAAAATATTAGCTACTAGCTAACTTTTTACCGCGATTTCGTCCGCGTGGAATTATTAGTTAGTGTAGCTTTGTATCCAATCATATTTTTTTCAGCGAAAAGTTAAAGGATAAAAGTCGTATAGTCCTTTTTTATTGATTCCCCATAAAGACTTCCACCCTCTTAGAGGATGATTTCTGGGATAAAAACTCCTATGTCCTTTCCCGGGACTCCAAACTATATCTGTACCAAATTTCATCGAAATCGGTTCAGCAGTTTAAGTGAAGAGGTAACAGACGAACACACTCGTATTTATAATATTAGTACGGATATTTGATCATGAAGATTGAGAAGTATAGATCTGTTACCTTGATACCCTTCTCAACAGTTCTGCAATGGACGTCGCCACCGACTTCGGCGAACACTACATATTTATCGTCGTCATAGAGCACGGGGCTGGCGAACACGGGGCTGCCGAGGGTGCCGCGCCACGCCACCAGGTTGGTGACGGTGTGGATGCACGCGCACACGCCGGACAGCGTGCCCAACACCACGAAATTGTTCTTAGCGAGCACGAGATCAGCGGATATGGCTTGTTCAGATACGTCTATCGTTTCTCTCAATGCACCCGTCTGAAAGTATTTTAGAAGATATTTTTGGGAATGTTGCTTAAGATTGTATAAATGTACTTAATTAGTTGAACTTTTATTATCTTTCTGAAAAATGAATTAATAATACCTACCTACCTTGCAGACGAAAGTTACCAAAAACATTCGATTATAAAATGTTATCAGCGCACGACTACATAGTGTGTATGTGTAGGACGTAGGTATAATTAGTTGGTATCTACCCAAACTGACTAATATTGGAATATGACGAACAAAGGAATATAGAATAGGTACATGCCGTGATATCAATACATCTGATGTTTCCGTCGTACGACGCGACGTACAGCAATCCCTTACAGCACACAGCTTTGCTCTTGATCATTGACCTGATATTGATTCTCCAGTTTTCTTCGAAGGTGTCCAGAGAGAAGCAGACGATGGTGCCATCGTACCCACCGACTACCCCACACGGTGACGTCACAGCGTCGTAATTGTAACAGAGCACGGGCGCTTCTATCCGAGTGTTTAGGATTAGCATGCCTTGTAGAGAGCCGGTTATTGCATCCAATATGACAATTTTGCCAGAATGACTTCCTACTGCGACATACAAGTTGCTGAAAAAGTTGGTTTTTACAGAGTTCAGCTTAGCATTCACAATAGCGACGCTGTTACAGGTGAATAAGTAAGTGGCAAAAAATCGAGCATTTTGAAACGACAAAGAATTGTTTACTGATTCTATCTAGGTAAATTACCTGCATCAGTTTTTAATTTTACGTAGTTTGTACGTAATAATCGTAATATATTAAATAAATCGTAGGTATATTCAAATAATATTTTGAATATACCTATGATTTATACATACATATTGTAGTATAAAACAGACAGTCGCTTCCCGCTGTCCGCCCCTCTGTATGCTGAGATCTTTGAAACTACGCAACGGATTTTTTCATTATCATTTAGATAATTCTTTCCGGAAGGTTCATGTGTTTAATACATGCGTGTTATTAATACATAGGTAGCACCAGTGCGAAGCCGGGGCAGGTCGGTAGTTTATTTAAAATAAATGCTTTTACTTCAGTAAATAAGAATTTTGCTTTAGTTCATATTCTTAAGAAGAAACGGAGAGTTGCGCCGTTTCTTCGATCCGCCGTTTCGATCATTCGTACTGATCTAAAGCGAGAGGGAGGATGACGGAAAAAGTTAAAACACCTGTAGGTATACTTACAATCCAGTCTGAAACAAAACCGGTGAAGCATCAACACATTTGCCAGTGTCATATGACCACATCACATTCAAATCTATGGGGTTAATAGACGACACAAAGCTTGATTTCTTGGTAGTTAAACATTCTGCATGACTCACAGTTCCGCTGTTCGAACGAGACCTCTTTATGCACTTTTTAGTTTTCTTTTCATCAGCACTTATTTGTTTCTGAGCTATTTGTATAATCTCATCTATAGTGTTCTTTTGTGTCATCAAGTGTGGCAGGATCAATTTACCAAACTGTGGGTGAGTCACAGATAATTTGTTGCATATGGTCACGGCTAGGAAGGATGTTCCTCCCAAGGCAAGGAAGTCTTTATGTTTCACTTGATCATATGTGAAGTTTTTACTCATTACAGCTTTCAGCTCCTTCAGGAAACTTACTTTTAGAGAATCTGTATTTTGCTTTGGCCTTACCATTTTCTCAAACATCTTGGATAACAGTAGTTTAGATATTTTCCCATGAGAATTTGTTGGTAAATTATCTACCCTCAAAATTTTGTCTGGCCAATGTTTATCATCAAGTTTACATTTCAAAAAGTCTGATAACTCCTGGCTGGTAAGACTTTCTGATGAGAAGTACACAGCAAGGAGCATTGGTTTTGGAAGCCAAACACAAGAACAGGTTTTGACTCTTGGACACTGCATGATAGTGGTCTCTATGAGCTGCAGATTAATTTTATGGCCGAATCTCTTGATGATGTCGTCTTTGCGCCCTCTGTAGTAAACAGTTCCATTTATAATTTCTACAATGTCACCAGTGTCCAGGAATTTCAAAGAGTTTTCCTCTTCAGGACCCTTTGACTTGTTAAGAATAACACACTTTCTAGTTTTGCTAACTAGAATAAATAATAAATATTATAAGAGTGCCTTTTTTGACTACACCATCTTTATGAACAAGTTACTTTACTTACCTAATATAATTTTTCCAGTGTTTTTGTTTTCTTTGGTGTTGTCAACCATAAGCTGTGTTTCTGAGAGACAGTTCCCCAGTGGTATTTCTCTGTCGGTGAGTATTCTGTGCAGGTCAAGCTCAGCCACACAGGCCCAGCAAGACATCTCAGTGACTCCATACAAAGTAAATATTCTAGTCTTATTTTCACAGCTTTTTAACTCCCTTATCCTTTTAATACTGTTAAGAGGTTCCCCACCAAGTGCTAATATTCTTAAAGTTGAATTTTGGCATAAAATTTGATTCTTTATATCATTATTAGAAAACTGTAAGAATTTTGATGGTGTTGTTTGCCACACTGTGACGGAATTTGCTCTGTTTTCAGGAAACAAAACATCTGCTCTCTCTGGTGCAATAAGAAGCGATGCTCCATTAATGCAGGCCAATAATATTTCTACCATTGAAGGGTCAAAAGTTAAAGGTGTTGAGAAGAACACTACATCTTGTGTTGTAATGTTAAACATTTTGGTTAAGTCGTCTATGTTTGGCTGTATGCATTGTATAGGCACCTGTATGTGTTTCGGGTCACCTGTGCTTCCAGAAGTCATTGCAATAAATGAATGTTGAGCTACATGTTTGATGTGCGGTTCACTTGAAATATCACGATTATAAAAACTTATTGTCAAGTCAAAAACAGACACAGTAAGGTCAGGTTCTTTACCTAATAGCTCTGAATTAGTGTCATTTTCTTTATTCTTGATAGTTATTATGATTGTGAAGTTAATATCTTTGGCTATAGACTCTATATCGTGAGACGGATCTATAAACATGAAACTTGTACAAGATTTGTGAGCTCTGTAAAAATAAAAAAATACATTCCATAAACAACAGAAATAAACTTCATAGAACAATGTATTTCTAGGCACTTGAGGTACTCACGCGGCTATTACACATGGTATGATGATGTTCCTCTGTGAAACCAATCCAATAACGCCTTTGTTGCATAGCAGTAGTTGAAGGTTCTGTGATATGTACTCACACACTCCATAAAGCTCCGAGTACGTGTAATTCTTGTAGACACCATTGTCGTAATGTCGCACAGCGATGTTGGATGAGTATTTGGCACATGTTCTCACGAAAACATCGTAATAACCACGTTTCACTTTCATTTGCTTTTATTTATTTACTGAATAAGACTTACAGTAGTTATTTGAGACAAACAAAATTTTGCCTTTAGTATGCTTCTGAACATAATATTTGTTTATCAGAAGTTAATTGTTGTGTTCTTTATATAACATGATTAAAGATTACTATATTGTTTACCAATTTTGATTTTGTTTTGGTTTTACACCTGCGTTATTTGATCGACTGACTTTGTCAATTTTGACATTTGAAATGTCAAACTAATGTCACCACGAATTAGGGTTGCCAACATAAATGTTCTAATTTCTAAATACTACAAACGCAGCAAACCGCCAGGTAGTAATGTATACAAAACTACAACAAACATCCAATAGGTATTGAAAGTGCGCACATATTTCGCGGTAATATATTTATTCATTATCATTAATTGACGCAATATGTACAACTAAACTGTGGAATGAACTGTCGCCTGCAGTATTTCCGGACCAATATGACCTTCAAACCTTCAAGAAAAGAGCGTACTCCCTTTTAAAGGCCGGCAACGCGCTTGTGACTCCTCTGGTGTTGCGGGTGCCACCTATCCCATAAAAAAAAAAAAAAAAATATGTGTAGAAAATTACACCATAAAAATTAAAAAATAAATAAAAAATTTAGCCTTTCTTTAAATTCTTAAATTTAATTTACCTTTTCGTGTGATGGTGTATACAATATTTTCAGCACTCAATACCTCAATGCTCTCAACACTCGTACGTTTAAGTCCCCGTAGTTGAGGAAACTCCCATCGTATGATCACCCTTTTTTTTACCTTATAATTTATTCGAATTGAACTCTAGCCTTTTGAGATATATGTCATAATATTTTTGGCCATTCCATAATTGTCTCGGCTTCCCGGGATTTTTAGTATTTTCAATTTTTTTAAGATTAATCCATAAATATAGCTTTTCCTTATCTTAGGAAAAGATAGTGTAACGATATTATCTACTCATTTTCGGTTGAAAATTAGTAGATAAAAAAACAAACAAATTGCAGGTTTACAGAACCCCTTACAGAACAATTACAATCATATTTGTTTAGCTTTTGTGCGAAAAATCCTCATGGTGCTTCATTCTTCTTTCAGAAGAGGCCGCAGGGAATGCCAGGCGTTTTGAGCGTTTAAAACAGTTGAGTGATTATGTATGTGATTTCAGTAAAGAATGGTTATATGAGTAAATCATTATTTGTGTACAGTAGGATGTAGATGTAGCGTACCTACATACAGCGGCGGCTATTGCGAGGCTCCGGACGGCACATTTTCATTGCCTAAAGTGATGACTTATGATTTTAGAGCTTTTTATTAAAAATAATGTCTGCTTTGTACAGACGCCAGCATATCAAGCTACAACAATATGTGTTTCTTTGATTGATTTTCAACTTTAAGAGCCACTCTAGTTTGAAACTCTATTTCTCCATACAAACAAAAAGGTTAATATTCAATTGGGAAAATTTGACAGTTTTAGATAGCTAGACTTGTCTGTACATATGTACTTATAACGTTTTAACTACCAAACTTATTTTGTTATTTTAACTAATACTTAGCCATAAAATATTTTTTTTAATGTCAATTTTTATCTAATCGGGTTGTTGCTTGTTGCGCGAGGCCCCTGCGAGAGCGAGGCCCTGGGCGGTCACCCCGCTCGCCACCCTCTAAGGCCGCCACTACCTATATACATTACACACCGGAAGCAAATAAAGAAAATAATAATATTCCAAGAGAGCACCGCAGTAGTTGAGCGACAAGCTTCTGCGACATGGGTCGCGGGTTCAAACCCCGCACGGATAAACGCACCCACGATACATTAGAAACACTACATAATAATTGTAACTAGTGTTTTCCTCTTCTAGTTGTATAGAAATAATAATAATAATAAATATCTTATGTACATATAAGTAGTAGGTATATTTTAATTTTCGTTCTGCTTACTCGTTCTCGTACATAAAATGTTATTATAAAATTACATTACACACAATTACGGCTCGGAGTTTGGATTTGTGCCTGGTTAATGGCAATAGGCTCGCCACCTATTACACGGGACTTAAACATAGCAGAGGTGCTTATCCCTTCAGGGAATACAGGCGTGATGGTATAGTACAGTTAATAAAACCCAGCACGCTTGATGGAGGGACACGGTACTTGGCTATATATCAATAAGTTGCTTAATGCTATATACTTAATTTTTTAAGCAAGCGATTTTATGTGCTTTATTATAGCATGCTTAATTTTATATGCTTACTTGTTGGTAATGCTATACGCGACGCCCGACGGACAGTTGGTTGATAGAGAGAGAGAGAGAGAGTGCTATGCGATATTAAGCAAAATAGCTTTATAGCATAAAGTGCGAACCGTGATATCATTTGCTTTATGCTATTTATAATAAGCACGCTACTTTATTATGCTTTATGCTGTATTAATCATCACTACTATGAATCTACCACTCTCACATGTAAGACCGGATCTAAAAAGTATTACTTAGTTCAGTGGTGTGTATGCGAGAGCCAGACCCGCGTGGGCTTACCATTGGTCATAGCGTGGTGTTATATAGCCTATAATCTTCCTCAAGAAATGGACTATAGAAACACAAAAAGAATTTTTCAATTGGAAACATTAGTTAGGTACTGAGATTTGCTTGTTCAATCAACCAAACAAACAACAGAACAACTGCAGAAAAACTAAGGCCAAACGCATGTAAAAAGCTAGCCAGAACATGAGGGGGTTTTTCTCTTAACTCTTTTGATGAATTTCAATATTATTCACACAAACGAACACACGGAGACAGTGCATCATACATGTCTAGTATAAGCTAGCTTACCTCGCATTGTATAAGGCTTAATTTATTTATGACTACTGAGTGAGAAGCTTGGAGTTTGGATTTGTACCCGGTTAATAGCAATCAATAGGCCGGCCCTATTACATGAGACCTAAACATACCTGCGAACTGTGGGTGTACACTGGCACACCTCTGTTTAATCCTTTGGGAAATACAGGCCTGATGGTATGTTGTTATGACTACTGAGTATATTCTCAACCGCCCGTTACCTCCGCAACTTAATTTCTGAGCAATACCGATATCCTGAGGGTAGACTGGTTGTCAGGGTTTTTGGGTTTCTGACTACCACTAACGATTGTCAAAGGGGTTTGTATGATAACCGGGACCGACCACTTTTCGTGCTCTCCGAGGCACCGAGGCGTCTCGATGTGGTAAGAATGGTCACCCATCCGCAGACTGACTGCGGCTAGCGCAGCTTAACCTTGGAGATCTGATCAGCATGGTTATAACTTAGCCATGAGCCCTTCATGCTGATCAAGAGGCCGTGGGTTCGATTAGGTACCACAGGACACATATATTTATGATTGTGCTGAATATAAGTGTTTGTGTTTGTCTGTGTGTATTTTGTACTTATTTTATGTATGTATTTACAAAAAAAAGGCATGTTATATATCCATTGTTGTTAAGATGGTGCTGTGTAATGTTCGAAGTATTTATCTTATTATTATTATTCCTACAATAATGCAGGTGATGCAGGTACACAGTAGTACCTACAAGTAAAGAGGTTTTTTATAACACTTAGGTGGCAAAACAGTGTACGGCCATCGTAGCCTATGGACACTTACAATACCAACCCTGGCCACCACCGACCCTGTAAAAATCATTTCACTCCCTTTTTGAAGAACGCATAAGCAGAACTTGCATTTTATAAGCTTTCCGTACAATGAGAGTCAGCTCATAATAAATAAATAAATATTTTTGGTCAATTCTACACAGCACCATCTCGTCCCAAACTAAGCAGAGCTTGTACTAATGTTATACTTTTTTTTGTAAATACATGCTTACAATTCATAACAAACACCCAGACAAACACACACACAACATAAACACATATGTCACAAAAATCCAGGTAACTTTTCCATTATCATTACTTAAAACCCTTATTAAGACTGTTACGAACATAAAAAAAAAACAAAACGATCCAGCCGATCTAACTAACACTAACCAATGACTATAATAATTTTATTTATACAAGTACCTTGATAGTATCTCTTAAACCACTATAATACACATTATTATGTTGAATTGTTGAAGAATATAAAATATTCAAAGTGCAGTCTATGTTTACGTCAGTCCCTACCTACTTCGCGAACAACATGTAATGTGAATAAGCGACGACACAATAAAATAAATGTGTTTATAGCATCAATAAACTAAGGATTTGTAGGATAGGTACCTTTACGTATCTTAAAATGGAACGATATCACGTCAACTTAGAAGAAGCTGAATACTACATACAGATACAATGTTCCATTATCTATCTCACTATAAAAATCATCAACCTATATACTGTCCACTGCTGGGCACGGGTCTCCTCTCAGGATGAGAGGGATTAGGCTATAGTGCACCACGCTGGCCTAATACGGGTTGGCAGACTTCACACACCGTCGAGAAAAATCTCTAAGGCATGCAGATTTCCTCGCGATGTTTTCCTAAACAAAGTAGAGCTTGTACTACGGGTAGGTACTAGATATTATAATTATATAATAAGGTACTTTTTTTTTGTAAATATATACTTTTAATAGCTACATTAGAAATAGGTACTCTGGGTATTTCTAATGTAGCTATTATACAATATATTTTTAGTCACTTTATTTTTATTACGCAAATATTTGTGTCCAGTGGGACTCGAACCCACAACCTCGTAATAGGCAGTTAAACACTTGAACCACTATACCATAGACGTCGTCAATATGTATACTGCCGTCACTCAGCCTGTATTTTTTTATTATTGAAAAAGACAGCTCCTGTACTCAAAATCTAAATAGTTTTATTTTCATATACTTAAACCTTAAATAGGTACTTATGAAATGTGGAGTCTAGGTGTACGGTTCCAAATTAGTCGATACTCTTTTAAATTATCTTTTTACAACGATGTTCAATACAATCATCATTATAAATTGGATCCTTACAAGTAACAATCCCTGTCGCGGGGGACTGTCCACCCATACAATTAACGGACACAAATTACCACATATTTGCCTCGGGTGGGAATCGAACCCATGACACGCAGCGCAACGGTTGTGGCGAGATGACAACCGTAACAGCTACATTTAGAAAAGTGCATAAAAAGAAAATTATTCAAAAGAATATTGTTATATTTTTTTGACTACTGATAAAAAGCGGAGGAGGTTGTCGAATCACTGTATGGGTTTATTTCAAACTAGCTTTTACCCGCGACTTCGTACGCCTAGACTTAGTAATACAATTGTTGTCGGACTGTATTGGATAAGAAGTACTAAATGTTAGGGAAATGCCCGCTTTGTTCCGAGAAAAGAAGTATTCAATATACCAGCGCCAATCACAAACTATTAGTGCCAACATTTCATTTAAATCCCGTAAGTAGGACTCCTACATAAGTTTTCTGGGAATTTCCACATAATTTTGGGGTAAAATGTATCCTATTTGTTATTCCCGGTCACATACTGTGTCTGTATGAAATTTCATTCAAATCCCGTAAGTAGTTCTCCTATATTCGTTTTTCCGGGATTTCCGGGATATTCCCACATTTTTTTGGGATAAAAAGTAGCCTATACTTTATTCCCAGTTACATACTATTAGGGTACCAAATTTCATGCAAATCGGATCAGCCGTTTTTGCGTGATTGAGTAACAAATAAACAAACAAACATCCAAACTTTCACATTTATAATATTAGTATGATATCTATTACCTTGAACAGGAGCATGACGAATACGATTTCATAACTAATTACAAAATGCTCCAAAAATGTTGAACTCTTCCATTTTAAGTCTTGATTTAGTATTATTTCATATATTTAAACAATTAATTTAAGTACTTCATTATATATTATTTTTAAGTCAAATGTTGTTGATTATGATTAGGTACTTTAAACCTTTTTCAGGTTGTTTGGTATGTAAGTCCCACCTATTTTCCAATAGCCCAGTATATAAATATGAATAGTAATAGTTATACTTAATTAAAGTTATATAATAAAATAGTGCATAAAAATATTCCTGGCACTGCTGGCAGCGTTGTTTGATCTTTAAACGGCAATGGTAATTCTTTGGCCAAAGTTCCTATATTGTTGTGAATAAATTACATATAATAGAACTCAACTTTTTTCAATTCGTCTAAAAGTTCGCCAACTGTATCGACTGCAATGGTATCGTTAATGGCTCTGCAGTATGCAATACATGCAGCACGGATGCTCGCACCACTTCGTGGAGCAACGGCTTAAACATCAAGATGGTAAGAACGGGTCGCGGAGGCTCTGCGGCTGAACTGACCTAAAACGTGTTCGGCAAGTGAACGGGCCCAATCAATTAGGGGCGGTCAGCGATCCGCCAGAAAAGAGGGCAGCGCGCGCGCTCTCTAAGGAAACTCGGAAAATGGTGGCGGGGCTCGGCGGGGTGGGGCGGGGTGGGGCGGCTCGCCGGGAGGGTGCGTGTCCGAGAGGCGCGAGCGAGCATCGATCGAGCCGTGCTCAGTCCGCCGGGGCGGCCGGCGAGAGCGCGCGTGTCATGCGCTGTCGCTGAAATGGCCGGCGCTCGGGCGCTCCTCACCGCCTGCTGCTGCTGGTGGTGGCTGATAACCGCAGCCGGTGAGTACTCCCACATATCTCGTAATTCGTTTCCACTTAACCTTGCACCCGATCAGCTGTTTCGCACGTCGTGACCTCCAGAACGGCTGATTCAGTCGACACATGACTTTTCACGATTTCCCCCCGGCGTTGCGTACGTTACATGCTTTTCGTAGCATTTTCACGACTACGGTAGCGTTCTGTGTGTGATTTATTAACGAGCGCCCCTTTTAAAGTCATAATTCGATCGTGTGGAGGTTCTATGTATAATTTAACGAAGGCTCGACAGTAATAGCCTGTTTGGTTTAGTAAAACTTTAAGAATATTTTATTTCCAAATCCTTGAATTTTTGGTGAAACCCGTTTGAGAATAGATTTATATTATATTTAAGGATATTATATAAGAGTGCGTGTGTAGTGTCGCATGCGGTGGTCGGGGTTGTCTCGGGCCGGCACTGCTGGGCCCGCGGGCACCGTGGGCAGGCCGGCCGCGGCTCGTCCTTGCCTCGACCACTAGCTAAACAAACGTTGACATTATTACGTAATACCACGGTGTACTGACACATCTGCGTAAATATTGATCATAATCACGCCACTGTGGCCGAGGAAGTCAGGATTATAGTGCAGGCGTGCATAACCGGCACCTGCCGACGATCAGACACAACACTGGTACTCACTGGTACTATTGTACAATTTTACTGATTTTGGGACACTTCCGATAATATTCTCTGTTTGTTTTATGTTACCAACATATCAAAAATGGTACAAATATTAGACATAACTATGTATTTCTAGAATACTTCATGTATTGCATATATGTGCATTACAAAGTAAGATAATCTTAATAATTTAATCCCTTTTAAAAGACTTCAACGCGCTCAACTTTTGATTTAATGTTGTTCACGCCTGTGGCATATGTTTTAGCTGTTGGTTTCCAATCTTGTAGTTATGTTGTAATTAAGTTAATGCTATGCTAAAATTATATAGGATATTTATTAATAAAAATATATACCAAACCATCGTTCACAAAATTTATAACTTTAGAAAATGCTTAACATACCTTATTAATAATTGTGTAACGGTAATTAATAACATCTATAGAAACATAAAATTAATGAACCCTGACTACCTTACACGAAAGCGATAGTTCTAACCACTACGTTAAGTTTTAAACGTAAGTGGCAGTTTTAAAGAAACCCCTTTTATTTTGTATTATTTGAAATTTTGACACAACGTTGCATCCGAGTACGCGCGACTTTATTAAAACTACATATAAGTAATCAAAAGATAGACTGAGCCATATACACTGATGAGCCATGTACATAGACACATTTTTTCACTAATTGTAACAGGAATCTAGAATATTAAAAAACCGATTATTAGCCATTTTTTGTAGTTTATTACAACCACATATTTAAAAGATATGGCCATAATACCTTGAAATTTCATTATTGATCAAATTGGGATTACTTTGATCAATAATGATATTTCATTATACTACGGTACACTAACAATTCTCAACTAAACTAAACCTACAAATAGTGTTAAAAACGTGGTAAACCCATAGATTTAGTTTAGAACTCAGTTTTTTAAACTTATTTCGCTAACTGTAGACTGACATCCTTACCATCTTTTGCTGGAATTAGCATAAATTTCTAAAAAAACTTTTTAAATACTTAATATAAAAAAGTGCGTGCCGACCAAAATCATGGTCTCCCAATCCCCTGACACGGAAATGCGTCTTATGTAAAACATTATATATTAATACGTGAAACGAAACCTTTGTATCCGTTTTTAAGAAAACAATATTACGCGCACAATATTCTGCGCGGAGTGTGAGTGTGAGATTTGGCATAGTTAATATGGAGTAGGAATGCAGAAAGCTAAAATATGTAGAAACAGTGTTTTATATACATAAAATAAAATATTGATGGTGTACGTTCGCGCTGCACTAGTTCAGTTTAATTATATCGTTGGTCTTATGTCTAAAATTATTGATTGTTGTTTAAAGAATAGCAAAACATCTTGAAATGCAAGCTTATTCGACGACGATCTCGCCAGTACATAAATCTCTGAGGGAATCGTCGGCGAGGTGCGCCCTGCAGTAGATTGGCACAAAACCGAAAGAAATGGATTGATGAAAGAAAATTTTTCAAAGCGATATGATTCTTGATCGCGGCAAGCGCAACTTCACACTGCAGATCAATTACTCTGTGTTCTGTTGTTATGAAATTTATTTCTTTATTACTTAGTCCCTCTGTAGTAGGTATCTACCTAATTCTGAAATAGCAATCCTGTGAATTCATAAATTATTCCGTAATTAGTTGGTTCACGGAAATTCATTAAGCTACTTTCCAGTGTTACAATAGATGTTCCAAAGACAAACGGAAGCTGACCCGAAAATGGATAAGAAAATGTTGAAACGGAACAGTCTCAAAGATCTTGATTAGATACTTATAATAAAATCTTGATTAAATGTCTAAATAAGCTGGAAGTTATCTTAGAAAAGGTACAACACAATAAAAGTTGAATGGGGTGCTTTGCGGAGCGGCCTCTGTCGGGATAATGAAACTTCAATGAGGGTCTTACGTAACGTGCACGCTGCGAAACGTGCAGGTGGTACCGCTAGATTGTGCCGATCTTATACATATATGATAAGGAATTCTTGTTATTCTTCTGAGAGTATATACCTACATATGTAGGTACTCGTACCATACGCCCGTCAGATACATATTAAAAAATAACATGTAAGAGGCTGCAACACCGCGCACGTTTGTGTACGCACATAATTCTAAGATATATTTTTCATGTTTTCGGCATATCGTATTCCAAAAAGTTGCATGTACAATAACCGAGGCATGAATTATATATGTAGCTACACACGCGAGAGAAGAAAACAGTAATATTATGAATAAATTTTGTTTTATAAATGTTTTATGTTGGTAAGTATCACTAACATAGGAAAATATATTGTTTAATGGATGAACTGACTGCTTATAATAATAATAATAATATTTTTGGGACATTTAACACAACACCATCTAGTCCCAAACTAAGCAGAGCTTGTACTATGGGTACTAGACAATGGATATAATACATATATACTTTTTTTTTTGTAAATACATTAATACATATTGATATAGTCCTGAGTGCTGTGTTGATAACATTTACTATGAATATATTGGGCCAAAATATGTCAATATGCTTGCATTCCTCGTGTTATACGACCACCTATGACAATCGTTAGTGGTAGTCAAAAGCCCCAGCCTGACACTCGGTCTATCCTTATGATACCGGTATTACCCAGAAATTGGGCTGCGGAGGTCGGTTGGCAGGGGGTAACATTCGCATAAAATCTTGATATTCAGCAGAGTCCATAGGAAAAAGCTCAGAGTATACTTGAACAGAATACTTGTTCAAAATAAAAGTTGCGTCTGTCCCTATACGATATATTTTATTTACATATACGTTGATTTCTTACACTTCTATCATAATTTTGCTCATTACATCTGAAGCATTTCATAATGTCTTCAGTTCCATTAACAGCAGGCTCTCAGAGCCAGTCTAAATGACGACAGAGATAAACGACCGCTTTTCTTAACCGTATCGGTTTTCCAACTTTGTTGTAAACGTTAAACTTTCTTGTGGAACTGGGCCACTAACTTGAAAGTCAGGCGACCCAATCTAAAGTAATTTTATTAAAGTTTTGATTTTGATTTCAATAGAGAGTTGAATGCGAATAAAGGTTCTGTGTTCAGTTTCTATCTAAGAGAAGAAAAAAAAGAAAAAAAAAAAGAAATCTTTTTAAATTTAAAAGAAAAGACAAATAAAGAAGGAAAGGTACTAAACCCGGTAAAAATAATCATTATTGCCACAAAAGTAACATATTGGATAACATAATTAATAAATCAACTTTTAAGATAATGTAAATGTTCCAAAGTAAATAATTTAAAACTGAATCATAACTAAAATAATATGTAAAGGCCTAGGCACAATGTAAAAAGTTTCGTCAGGTCTTCAGTTATTATGTACTGCTGGTAGCCTGGTACATAATATAAGAGAACCTGTGCTAGAAGTACCAGCAGCCTTTCTATTAAAATAATCTTTCAGAGGTAAATAAATAATTACAATTACTATTATTATTTAAATATATTATGGTACTTACGTGCATTGATGCTACAAAAATATCAATGAGACTTTTTAAAATGGCTAAGCATAAATGATAATTCGCAGAGAAACGCAATTACAGAATAAAAAATACAACAACATTTTTCATTGTCTAGAATATAATTCAAGTTATAGTTTTACTTAGATACTTTATTAACGAGCAGAGGAAATGACAGCATTCAGCTGCTGGCTGATGTTCCAGTTTGATTGTGGAAGGCGCCATTATTTCATGTCAGTCGATAGTTGGACTTTTTTATTGTTTTTTTTTTCATGACAATGTCACTTGGAATGCACAATCATGTTTTAAAATTTGATTTTTTAAAAACATTTACTTTGAACACGCGTATCCTTGGTACTAGCGGCACGCTCCGGCTTCGCACGAGTAGATATGTCCTTGTCTTGATTAAGAGTGGTCACCCATCTATAAATTAATCGCGGCAAGCACAGATTGACGTTGCAACTTGACAGATAAGCGTGGTAATTACAGCCATGAGCCTTTTCCTCGAGATCATGCATGTATTATATGAATGTTTGGCAAAATAAGGATAGTTTTTGGCCCGCTTTAAAGTGTATACTAACACAGCTATAAATCACCTCTAGACTAAGCTGCGGGTTCACGAGCACTATGTAGGTTACAAGTTGGCAGTTTGCAATTTAAAAATGTATGCCAGAATAATTTTATTTATGATGTTGGCAACTTTTGGCTCCGGATATACGTCTCGCAGCAAGTGTGGGGCGAAAAGTTGTTGCATTTTATTAAAAAATAGTTTGAAATATCACAATTCACAATGTTTTATATCACACGTTGAATAAATATAAATAAAAGTAAATATACTTACCTATATCAAAAAATAATATGTTCCTAACTAATATATGAAGAAAGAAATGATCTTAAAAGCGAAATACCACGACGGCCGACTATAAATTATAAAGCCCACAAACTATAAGAGCAGATTTTCCCTATAAGGGATAGACATCTGCTAAGAAAGGATTTTTGGGAAATTCCCGGGTGTAGTCTTCCGTTTGGATTGGAAATAACTAGATGGATGGTTTCACTTTCACCTCCGGACTGTTGCATCTAAGTACATACATATTTTCACTCCCATTCGCATTGGAGGCATAGACTATAAAATTCCACTTGTTACTATTGTGGCTCTGCTTTGTTAGTCTAGTCCTAAGCGCGACTGCTACCCTGGGTTCGATATCCAGGTTTGCTCAACCTGGAAATCGAAGCATTATTGGGATTTTCTACGAAATTCTCATTAGCAGCTCGAAGTTTGGATTTGTGCCTGGTTAATGGCAATAGGCTCGCTCCCTACGTAGGACCTAAAGATACCGGCGGACTGTGGGTGTACAATTAGTATCTATAGTTCTGCCCAGTTAGGCAGAGTACCGGCGTGATGGTATGTTAGGTTACTATTGTGGCATCACTCTCGCTTCACGTACGTTCATTTACCTCTTCATTTCTCGTCGGTTTAGGGTGCATCCAGCGCCGGATTTTCTTTCTAATTTTTTCGAGGCGGGGTAAAAATTTTTTTTCGTCCCCGCATGAATAAGTTTTATAATATACAGGCTGTTACAAAACTACCCGTAAAGCCGAGGGGAGGTTAAATGGGGCCTTATAACGAGTCCATTCACAATATTTAAGAACCGTAGTAACGCTGTATAACATACCCCAAAATAAGGAAAACAACAACATTTATGAAAGAAAAGTAGACAATTATTAGGTATAGGTACGTAGACCTTTCTGTTAAATAATCTGGTTCCCTGACATGACAGCTGACAAAATTTTTGGCTTTGATAATTAATTATATTTTTTACGTGGTATTTTGTAACATGTTGTATAGGTACCTATGCGTAGGCGCCCTGCGAGTAATAATCTGTCTCAGTGGTCAAAGTTGTATTGGTGATGGTGAATTTTCCGCCCGAGGCATGGGCCCCGGCATCCCCCCCCCTCGATCCAGCTGGGTGCATCTATGTACAGAGGCCAGCACATCAAGCTACTCCAACCTGTCAAATTTCTTTGATAGATTTTCGACTTTAATACAAAATAATAAGGTTGATGTTCAATTGAGAAAATTTGTCAGTTTTGGACATCCTGACCTGCTGGCGTCTGTACTTAAATATGAAAAATCGTTATCAGTTACGTATTTTCAATAACACAGGTATCGTTTTTATATCTATTTGTATACAGAGGAATTCCCAAAGCGATAAGCAGAGATATATTGTTGTCTAATTCATGAAAACAAGGATATTTACTTGCGTAATATTGTGCGTATTATTAAGATTAAATCTCGGTACAAACAGTATCAAACTTTTTGATTTTGTAAACAATTTTATTGATATTCATCGATAAAAATGTAGTTTAAAAATACAAGCTTCGAGATCAATAATGACAACGTATCTAATATTTCTATGAGGTGAGGTAATTATGTATGGTTCCAATACTCGGTATTGTCAGAATGAGAGGGTTTAGCTATATCTTATAAGTCCATCGCGCTGTCTTAGTGCTGGTTGGCAAACTATAATTATATGACGTCGCAACATCTCTCAGGCTCTCAGGTATGCAGGTTTCCTCACGACGTTTTTCTTCACCGTCAATACATGATACAGAATTTTAATCATTTTTTTTTATTTGACTTTAAGTTACAGTAGATATGCAGTATACTTGTAGTAAAGTCTGTAGTAGATATGTACTTAAATTTCTAACCCCACGGGCTGTCAGAATATTCCAAATCGAGTGTCAAAGGTCGCCGCTGAAGGCTTTTATCGGACACAAATTTTCTGACAATGCATCCAAGCTAGAGAGTAAGAGACAGAGAATTTTCATTTATACAAAACTATACCTAAATATTAATTTTAATTGTATCGCGTAGTAATAACACGGTCTGGTGCTACTTGCATACTATCTTATCTACTAAATCTATTTGGAGAGAATAATCTGTTGATAACGCTATTGTATTTCGCCGCAAAGCAGGTGACACTAGCATTGAACTGTTTAATAGACACTTAGATACTTTACATAGACATCGATAGATAACTTTTTAAACCTCTTGGATCTCGTCTTATGCGCTCACGACGGCCATAGTGTCGTGTAGCTATAGTCCGAAGTTCCGAGATCCTAGACCAATGGATGCATCTAAATGGATTTTCACACCCAACAATGATATCCTACCATATTTTTTTTCTAAAAGATAAATTTGAGGGAATAGAAAGAACATTATAGTCATATCTTCTTTTATTTAATTTCCTCTGTTCACTACACTGTTAGTGCTGTGACCACAAATAAGAACAAAGTACCTACGCTTTCTTAGAACATTACAATGAAAGAGGTTAAGGTTTGAGGGAGCTCATAAAGGCGATTTGCAAGGGAATAAAATTACTTAGCGCATTAAATATTTAAGGGGATTTTTTTTTAATAAATGTTTGTTAGGTACGCTTTTCCTAGAGGCGCAAGCAGCTATATTTTTTTTAATATTTTGACGTCTGATTACTTACTGATTAATTTTATATATTGCTGCATTATTAATATTACAATGTATGTACCTCTGTACTTAACATGTTTATTTAAACTTCTATTATACTTAAACTAAGTTTTGTTTTTAAAGTGTCCTGATCGATGAATTCCCCCATTATTATGCAGGTAACAATAACATTTAGTTAGATAATAGTACATTATGGTACAAGTGTGTAATGTTGGTGATTACCGCTGAGGCGCCATTGAAACCCGAGCCGTTAGGTGAGGGTTTTAAGAGAGCCGAGGACGGTAATCATCAATACACACGTGTAGGTATCATACGACGTTTTTCAACACACTTGTGAAAAAAATAACTGTAATTTCAACTGTGAAAACGAATTGTGAAAAAATTTTCGCAATTGCGGGAAAAAATAATCAGCTGTTTTCCTAAACAATGGCGAATAATGGCGATCGGCCATAGGCTAAAAGAATGAGGTTTCTCTTTGTTTTTGGCTTTTCGCGGATAGCGTTATGCCACATACAAAATGGGGAATTTAAAGTTTTTTTATTACAGAGAAAACAAAAGTTATATTTGATTGAAAGTTTTATTTATTAAAAACGTACAAGTTGAAATTATCTATTTTAATACGAAGTTGCATGAAATGAGCAAGCAATAGGTACATTAATTTATTTGTACTATTTATTGAACACGATCTTTTTTGTATCGAAACTTTTTTAAGAACAAAGCAACTCAACTAATAAAATAAAAAAAACCCTTTAACTCACTTGTGAATAATAGCAATGAAAAAGTCACAGTTTGATTATACGTGTCATTACGTGCCTAATTGCGGTGAAATAAGAGCCATTTTATGAGCAAGTGTGTTGAAAAATAGTTTTCAATTGAGTAGGCTTTAGTACTTGAGAACAGATTTGATTCAATAATTTCTACTCAAGTTCAACGTGTTTTCCTCAAAGGATGGACAGAAATGTAGGTAATTTAATACACACATAGATCGGTATGTTCCATAGCACCGGCGCTCAAACTGGGAATCGAACTCACGATCGCACGCTTAGTAGCTGCGCTTGTGATCACTGGACTAATGAGACGGATAAAGCGAAAAAAATAGCTATTCTAAATGCATTAAAAACAAAATAAAAGTCTTCATTTCATCTCTTCGTCTCCATATCCACCTATTGTTGTCTTTAGTCATAGAGTCTGCAACAATAAGTGATACGAGGTGTTACTAAATAAACTTATTCTCGGAACGCTTTCGGCGTGGGAACGTTTGGTCGACACAAATACACGTGTCGGTATTGACCGGTATCCACTTATTGACACTACACGTCACCCCCTCGCACTGGGCCTTCAATGTAACCCAAAGACATTTAAATATAGACGGGACTTCACGAACAAAATTGTACCTAATGGAAAACTTATTTCCAATATGAATCGAATCGCTAACGGGCAAGAACTACTTAAAAGAAAGAAGGAAAAGAAAGAAAGAAAAATGATTTATTTCCTCAACTAAGGACCCACAGAGACAGTTATAAAATAAACACTTAAACTAAAACTTTCTTGCAACTAATTTATGTTGCTAAATGCAGACTAAATCTATGGATCTACCTATTAATGGAAAATTATTATAACTAAGTAGAATTGAATAAATGTTTACTCAGCAATTTAGCGCACATTTCCATTTTAATATACATATAGCATTATCATAATTTAAAACTAATGAAGTGGATGCTAATCATACTTTTGGCGGTTTATTGGGTAGGTATAAATTATATTATATTACTGTTTTGTAGAATAAGAAAATCTGTAGGCAGGGACAGCTTTTTTTTAATAAGATTTTTCATTCTATTGGCGTCAGGCATCTCGGATATACCTAGTGGTAGCAAAACAGTCATATCATATTACACCAAAAATAGGTAATACTTATATATTTTTTTAACAATAAGTTTTTTATTATAGTAATAAAACGTAGTAAGACAAACATAATCGATTGAAACATCGTTCTCAGTAAATATGGGATCGCCATGATTTTTTATTATGGCAATAAAACGCTTGATATTTATTGTTTGTGAGTATTAGGTGGGTACTAGGATGTGTGAACTTCTGGAGGTGAATCGGGATCAGAGTGATTTATTAAAATGGTACAGAGGCTATCAAGCATATGAAATTATCCCAATCTGTCAAATTTCTTTGATAGATTTTCAACTTTAACATAAACGTAGTAAGCTTCATGTTCAATTGGGAAAATTTGACAGTTTTGGATGATCTGTTGGCGTCTAAATTAGTTATTAAGTATTTATTTTGATAATTTATACACTCTGTGTCATGGTCACCATCCTTAGAGCCTTTTCCCAACGATGTAGGGGGCGGCTTCCAGTCTAACCAGATGCGGCTGAATATCAGTATTTTACACGAAGTGACTTCCATCAGATCTCCGCAACGATATTTCTGGGCATTACCGATATCCTGAGGATATCGTCGTCATGGCTTTTTGGGTTTCTGACTGTGCACAGGTGCTCGTTTGACAACCGGGACCGGCGGATTTGTGGTCCCAAAATACTACTCAAAAATAATTATTGTGTGCTTTTTTTTATTTTTTTTATGTAGCCTGTTTTGTTTCCCACTGCAGGGCAAAGGCCTCCCTGTCTTAGTCCAGGACTGTCTATCCTGAGCTTCTTCAAACCATGTTGGCAAAAAGTGATCGAAATCATATCGCCAACGTCTCCTCGGCCGACCTCGTCCACGAATAGCATTACAAGGGACCCACTCTGTAGCTACTCTCGCCCACCTGTCCGGTTGCATGCGACTGACGTGGCCAGCCCATCGCCACTTTAACCTTGCAGTTTGGACACGCACATCTATTATGCGCGTTTTGGAACGGAGGGTGGTATTTCGGACGTGGTCCGTCCTCTTTACATCCAAAATACTGCGCTCCATTGCTCGCTGACAAACCTTAAGTTTGGTCGTCTGCTGTTCTGTCAGTGACTAATGAGTAATTGTATCTACACCATGTTTTTTTGTCGTCTTACAGCCGAAAGGAAACCATTATTTAAATATTATTACTACTACTAGATATGGGACTAAGTCTGAAATCTTAAAAAAACGAGAACTTTTTCTTAGAAAAAAGTTCAGGCCTCTCGACAAAATGATGTAGCTGGTTTTTTTGCACTTCATGGTTGATCCCATAGAAGAAATTGTTGATAATGATGAGTAGAAGTATTTTCTTTCGGCTGTAAGACGACAAATAAAAAACATTGTATAGGTCATCATCATCATTGCGTATGGCAGTCGTCCTGCATGGATCAAACGTCTATATCTAAAGTATTCAGCCAGGTTGCGGCGGCTGATGTGAGTTTGTTGGAATCCGGGACCGCGGTCCAAGTCCCGAAAGCCACACGACCCGGTTTTACGTGCTCTCCGAGGCACGGAGGTACGAGCCACGAGCCCCTCCCTCACTCTGCGTCATGGTATGGACCAGAATTATTCGTAACTGTTTACATATTCTACCAATTTCTTAGATTGCTTCATAAAGAGAAAAGACGGAGAGTGAATTGCTAGATACTACATAATTTATAACAAAATTTACAAGGACAGTCAAGGAGGTCTGTCTTTTTCCAATTTCGCATCATATCTATTTTAAGAACCAACCCCGCAACGTTCTCAACATAAATAAAATGGTAAATTGAAGCCATTACAGAAACTACAGCAGTTCCTAAACAATATAATGTCTCAATCAAGAGCGCTGTACATTTAGATAACGTTATTATTTACTGATTGTTTTTTCGTTTGACTGCCTCATTAGCCACTGCTACTACGTGTAGGACTCTAGAGGTCGTGGTTTCACTTCCAAGGTCGATCAAAGTGTTATTGGGTTTTTCTATGAAGTTCTCAGTAGCAGATAGGAGTTTGGTGTTCTCAACCCTAGTACATGGGACCTAAACATACCGGCGGACTGTGGATGTTCATTAAGACACCTCTGCATCCCCTTATCCTTTCTGGGAATACAGGCGTTATGGTATGTCATGTGATGTTTTTTAGTTTTAATCAACTCCAAGATAATATTTGTGAATTTCAGTGATTTCCATAAAAATGCATACAGATAGTATCTTCTTAATGTTATGTCACAGTTTAAAAAAAAACAACATCTCAAAAGTTCATCGTTCGTAGCGGTGGAATAGAAATATTAAATGAAAGATCGCGTGCCGCCCGCCCGCCGGCCGCGCGCCCTGTCTGCCACCTACGTACCACTACACAGATGAAAACGAAAGACAACCTCATACAATCTCAATATATAACATTTTTAAACCGTTCAGGATTGAAACTCAGGATCATAGCCCAGCACAACAAAAAAGGCAGTGATAAGGCCATCAATGATATGATCATTGGAGTGCTAACTCAAAGGTCTCGAGTACCTACGAATCATAGGCGCGCACACCTTTGACTTTTTGAAATTATGTGCGAATTAATAACTCATTATCACTCGCTCAAATCTGCATGCCTGACTTTTTTCGACGGCGGCGGAGTATGAATTCTGCCAACCTGCATGAGGCCAGCGTGGTGGACTATAGCTTAAATCCTCTCATTCTAAGAGGAGACTAGTGCCCATCAGTGGGACAGTATATGGGTTGATAATGATGAAACGCTTGAACGGTGCTTTGGAACTATGTGGACCAAAGGTTAGCCTATACTTTGGTCAAGGAATCAGTAAGCCATCCAACGTGGTAATGCAACCAGCCTTGTGAGTACTTAGTTATGCGGGGCCAGAGACACATAACGCCTGTCATCCAGTAGTGAGCATGATAAGAGATGGAGTAAATGGGTACTTATTACCATCTTATTTATTAACATCATTATTATTAACATCTCTAACGCTAAAGATAACGCTACAGTTATCACAATTGGTATGTAGCGTCATTCCCATTTCAACTGGACCCAGTTGAAACCTGAAAGTTGAAAACAAAAAATAAGTACAGAAGACCTTCTGTACTTATTTTTTGTAGTGGTTTAACTTTCAAATATTACTGCTATACAAACTTCGTTGAAGTTACACAATATAACGTGTACGTTGGGCTTACGCTACTGAAATATACAAAACTTTCGCTACGGACTCCCAGCTAATCTTGAAACTCCATGCTTGTAACTTTCTCGTAGTTTATGAATATTTTAATCGAGATAATATGTCATGTTGGTAAACTTATGTAGATTTATGTCACATTATTTTACATGTAAATTTGTCGCAACTAATATCTCATAGCTGCGATCATAATTTTATTATAATATTCGTTTACATTTATTTCACATAATTATTATTTATTCATGTTTTATATGTTTTCATATACAAAAAATAAAATTATAAAGAAAGAAATTAGATTTATTTGCCATTTATAAAAAATAAATGAAAAATATAGAAACTAAATTACTTAGTGGTGTAATTATTGTGCTTTACAGCTTTGGCAACATTATACATTTTGAAATATAAAAACAATTAGTACCTATTCAACGGCTTCGGGGAACAGGGAACATAATTACGATTAATGTTATCTTGTTTTAGGCTAAAACTAGTACCTACAGAGTCTACCAATAACTACCAACTATTATATATGTATATCCTAGACTCTATAAGCAATGCTCAAGATGTGCGTCGCGTATCACACCATTGCCTCTGAGACACAGATAAAATGTCTTGTCATAATTACTTGCAGTTCGACCGTTAAATGTCATCAATGAGTTCATCATTTTTTAGAAGCCCCCGTGTAGGTTTCTTTAAACAATTTCGATTTTACGCATCGACTGCGGTCCGAGTGCCGATTGGCATGCTCCGAGCTCTATAATTGAGATGGTTAATAGAATCTTACACTAGGCTAGAACCTCTCCGAATAGGAAGCTTCAATTAGCTTAGATTAGGATGCCAGGTAAGGCCTCGCCGATTAAAGGGGTCTAGCCTGGACCGCAGCCTGTCATGGTCGTGGCGAATTTCACGGATCCCATGGCCATGAGTCTATGACTGTAGGGCAAGTGCGGTTTTTAGTTGGAACGAGTTCGTAGAACCTCTGTTATGTGGCAAGTTTTGCATCAATCTAGTGTCAGAGAATCCGACCCGTGAAAGTTTATAGGAGTAGGTAGGTAATATGTCAAGTTAATACCGCGTAAAATTTACTGTTGTGTGTGGAATGTTATTTATACGTAAATGTTGGAAGTAAGGCCGTAAAATATTCAGTGGTAGGACGTGCCTACCAGGCAACTGTAGGTACGTACATTGTTACAAGTTACAAACTGTAATGTACTCGCTAGGCAAGTTTGGCAATAAACCCAACTTACTGAATGTACTAGACGTGTACCTTTATGCCTTTATTACCGAATTCTGTTATAGTTTTTCCTGGTTGACGCGCTTTAATGTAGGTCACGCTAGTTGTATTACAGTTCAATTGAGTATAATTATGTTACTAAATTTCCTCCTCCTCCTAATTCTTGGGTCAAGCAAAGATATAATATCATTATCTTTACCTTCAAGAAAGTACACATTGCTGAGACAATTGCGGTCTTGTAAATGTTGCCATACTGCTTTTCTTTCAAATACTTACCTGTACGTATAATTACACCTCTCTTAACGTTTGCATACAGGAACTAAAAAAACATACAGGTACGGGGAATAAGTAACAGGGGGCTTATTATAGAAAATTCCTAGCTGTTTCTAAAAATGCAATAGAAAAGCTCAGTACAGTAACACGGCTTGATCTGGAGATTGAACCCAGGACCTTACGCTGAGAGGCTACCAGGGCTCCAGACCAATAAGCATGCTACCTTCCCTAGTTTATGAGCAGTAGTTGTCGACTATTCAGCCAGTTCCAAGTTATAATTTATGACTGACACACTTAATGTGGGTCACGCAAGTTACACGCGGTTGTTGGGGAACATGTACATCTTTATTACTATGCATACTACTTTCATACTATGCTTTAAAAAATAAATTTTAAAGAGGTAAAATTTGTTAGTTTGTATGTAATACCCCCATTACATAACCGGAATTAATGAATAGATTCTGAAATTTTTTTCACTGATAAAAGAGATTGTAACGTTTTTCCCGAGTGACATGATATTCTACTCGTAGGTTATGATTTGTGAAAACATTCACAGTGAACCAAGTTGCAGATGAAAGCTAGTGTTTCATTGGCTAGGATTGAAGGCTATTGTCTGCTTCCAAACAAGTCATCTAAGATTGAAAACACATTAAGGGAAAAACACTTCCTATTCCATGGGACATACCCAAACATACCGACTAATTGTGATTGTAGGTACAATAGTTCACCTCTGGATAACCCTTTAAGGAATGATGGTATGTTTGTAAAAAAATATTGTTGTTTAATATGGGTCACGCAACTACTATCAATCAATCAAAATGAAATTGTGTTATTTAAAATGAAATTGTGTTATTTTCCTCGCTATTGTTATTTTCACAGAACATAGTAATTTTCTAGTTGTCCGTTTTCTGATAAAGGTATGATTTTATATTTAGGTTCTTGACCCCTGTCATACAGGACATCCTACTTCAGGGGTCGAGAACACTGTTTATTTGAAGTTTTTGAATTATGAGCTAGTAATAGGTTCGCCCAACATGCGTTGCTATGCTCCTTTTCTATCTTATTTTATTGGCCAGTGGCACACCAGATTCTGCACTACAAGTCACTCAAATTTGCATCTTAATGGGATGAAATAAGAATGCATAGAAGACGAACAAACAAAATAATAATTTATATATGTTCTTCTTCTTCTTCGGAGGTTTTGTTCACCCAAACATGAGTGTAGGCCTCTTCCTTTGCACGCCATTCTTTTAGGTGTATATATCCTCTATCATCCTGTTATTGCAACAATTTTTACGACGTCATCAACCCATATAATTTTTATATCATCATCATCACCATCATCATCACATCAAATACTAGGCATGGGTCTCCTCTCAGAATGAGAGGGATAATTTCTATATATTAGATATTAATTTCAAAAGTTCGTAGTCAAATGTAGTATCTATTGATATGCTATTATATGCCTTAATAATATACAGTATTATAATTTCAAACTAATTTGAATATAAACAAATTGTTTCCTGTAAAGCATTGTAAGTTTACGCTCAGGTATTACTTCATCATTTTATCATTTTATTTACTTGAATAAAATGCATACGTAAGAACAAATATTTTGCGAGGCGCGTGCTGCCCGTCTAGTGGATCCGGCCGGCGCCGGCGCCGAGTATTTTTCTTAGAAAGAATGCTTGAGTCCGATTATTAGAAATTTTAACACTGATAAGCAGAGATCGGAATAGTTTGAGTACCTATATTTACCTAAACGTCAAGGAAGTAAATAATATGAATTATACCTCCCCGAAATCCCGTAATTATTTAGTGTTCATTCCGGGGTTCAAGAATCTCGAATTAGGTATTTATTGGACTTAGAATACATTGGTTTCAAAATATACTTACGAATAATCTATTTTTTCGGGTCCAGAAAGTTGTATATTTTCAGAGGGACGTATTTTCCACTCTCTGTTACTTTCTAAATATACCTACTCTATCTATTTCAATCTCTGCTGATAAGAGACTTAAAGTTTAAACAGTCGGTATAGTTAAATTTACATGACATGTATTCCCCAAAGGTTTAGCCAAAGTTAGGCTCCTCCGCGATTACTGAGGACTTAAAACACTGGCGAAACGTGGGTGTACCTACATCACAGCAAAACCTCTACCTTACCCATTGCGAATACAGTCGGGATGATTTTATGGTATGCAATTAATAAATTAATATAAGAAGTACTACTCTTTAATCTTACGCGTTATTTTTTTACTAAACAAGAAATATTAGGTACCTACCCTGTGGGCAGGTAATATTTCATGGTATTATATGGTATTACACTAACTGTAACTACTCTGAGCTCCCGGGAATCACAATCGCCATTAACTATGTATATATGTACATATATGTGTGTATTTTATTCTATCCTTGGCACTGACACTGATAAGTGTAGCGAACCTACCTTTTAATATTTCATGATACACCGGCGCCGTAACTTTACATTTCCATGAAAAATTGTCCTGAATATAATTTCCTTTGGAAATCTTACTGGTGACATCAGCGCGGTCATTTTGAAGGCGGAGGAGACAGGTGTCACTGGAGCCTTGGCTGCCTGCTAGTACTCGACGACAGCAATTTACATGCATATTGAATGCTCCTTTGAATACCGCAATCATCGAGTCTATCAAACCTCGCTGATTTATGGAGTTCTTTTTTTCTTTTTATGCATTGATTTTTCATTGATATGGATGTCATTAGTTACTTTTTGATTATATTGGATTTGCTACTTTTTTAATCCAAGAACTAGTCCGATTGGTCAATAAGTCGATTCTTTTTTCTCAACAATCATAACTTAGTATCTTAGATAAACGCGAAATACATTTTCAGATAAAATACGAAATTAATTGTTAAAGTTTCTGGAAAATATGATTGAGATCCCAAATTGTAGGAAAGTATAGACTGCAAAGTTTATGGGGGGACCAGCAACGGCGACACTGTCGTTGCGTCATGTAAAAAGCATATATGAATTAGGTACCTACCGTTTACCTAAATAAAGCATTTGGCATTAAGATAAGGCAGCAAGAGATTGCAGGTGTCGCAGCTAGCGCAATGCGGCGCTTCCACTAAATCTAGTTTGACCTCAGTTCACGGCCATCTTGAAATTAAGTTCCGAGTTTTAAAGCCAAAGCCGTTTCGCAAAATAATCACATTAGAACTCTATGCTAAAAAACTTTTTTCTCTTAACAACTTGTTTTTTGTAGATTTTATTAACCTAATTTAAAACTTGGAAGCGGAATTGTACTTGATGCTGTTTTTAGACCAGCAAGAAGGCCGTTTTCCATGTATCATAAATTCATAATGTGATTCACACAAGAAAATTGCTAAGAATGTATGAATACTAAATATGAATTCAATTCAGAGGAATTGCTAAGAAGAATTTGGTATGTAGGTGCGTATAAAGGGTAGGGATATTTTTCCAACTATTGCTTCGATTTATCTCCGAGACTTGTTTCCAACTATATTGGGGTCGGTTTCCAGTCTAACCAGATGCGACTCCCAACTCCGCAACCCAATTTTTGGGTAATACCGATACCCCGAGGATTGTCAGGCTTTTGGGCTTCCTACTACCACTAACGATTATCATACATGTTCGTATATGACAACCAGGACCGACGGCTTTTCGAGCTCTCCGAGGCACGGAGGGGTCTCGATGTGTTAAGAATCACCCATCCACAGACTGACCGCGACTAGCTCAGCTTTACCTTGCAGATCGGTTGATCAGCGTAGTATTTACTTAGCCCCTCGAACTATTGCTTCGATGTCTTCGTAAAAAACATCAAAGAAATATTTGGGACGTTTTTACACAACACGATCTAGTCCTAAACTAAGCAGAGCTTGTACTATGGGTAGATAATAGACATGACTTCTATACTTTTTTTTTTTGTAATTAACACCCAGCCAATCACAAACACTTATGTATCTATGATTACATAAATATTTGTGCCCTATGGGAATCAAATCAATGATACTCTACTAGAACAGACCTTTTTTTACAGTTTTTCTTCTTTTATTAGGGGCTGTGGCATTTAGCTGAGTGTGTATTTAAAACTTAGTTTATTTGCTATGCGGTTACCGAGCGACGGTAACCACCCAAAAGTACAGTATCGATCAGACCCAATTAGGCGTGTGGTACGTACGACTAGTGTTGTACAGTGTGAAGCGTAGACCATAGCTAGTGATGGACGGAGGCCACAATTATGTCGTCTACGGTGTCGCTTCGAGTTTACCTTTACTTGTGGTATTATTTATTTACCCTGAATGAGTTTTAAAGCTTACGGTGTGTCAGTCTATGTAACTAAATTGTTCATAGAACAATTACTTATTTACATAAATATATAAATTTTAACGAAAGAAAATTCCGATCTCAGGCAGAATTCGAACATGCGTAGGTACCTCCAGGACGCTTTTAAAGCGAACTAAGCTACCAAGACCACTGCATGTGATGTCGGATTCCTCTTCCACATTCTGTCTTTAGATGACGTCACGTTCGAATCCTGCTTGAAATCGAATTTTTAGTTCGCTGAAATGTAGATTATATTTGAAAATTATTAAGCAAAGGAAAAATTCGACCGCGGGCAGGATTTGAACCTGCGTCTTCTGGTTAGGTACATCAGACGCTATGACCATTAAGCTTAGTCATAGCATCTGGTGTACCTAACCAGAAGACGCAGGCAGCAAGCAATAACTTTAAAATCTTAGCATGGAAAGTGGCAGCGGCCTGATTTACGATTCATAGATCATGGATGCCAATCAAAGCGAGGGCGGCACATCGCTGGGACTGATTTGTTAATCACTTATTACCCGCGTTCATTAACGGTGAAGTGGAAATATTGTGAGAAAAATTATTTGTATTCGAACATCTATCATCATCATCTATACTATAAGTTATGTGATCACGGTCGTGTAAGCGTGGCTAAGTAATAATTAAGCTGATAAACCGATCTGAAAGGTTAAGCTGCACTAGTCGCGGTTAGTCTGTGGATGGGTCACCATTCTTAACATTGAGACCCCTCCGAACTTCGGAGAGTACGTAAAGCCGTCAGTGCCGGTTGTCATACGAACACTTATGACAATCGTTAGTGGTAGTCAGAAGCCTTAAAATCATACAAGTCTATCCTCAGGATATCGGTATTACCAGACATTGGGTTGCAGAGGTCTGATGGCAGTCGCTTCGTGTAACATACTAATATTCAGCCACATCTGGTTAGACTGGCAGCCGACCCCAACATAGGAAAAGGCTCGTAGAAAGAAGGTCGTGTAAGTGGTGCGGTACACTACAGCCACAGGCTAGAGAAGGCTCAAGTTTCAATAATAAGGACATCTATAAAATTGATAATAATTAAGTATCATGTCGGTTTAATTTCTGAATTAAAGGTCTGCCTTACAAAAATATCCCGAAAGCTTCACAAGCGTTATCTTATCAAATGACGTCATATAAGGTGATCGATACGATTACATGTGCGAATGTCGCTTGACAAAATTGTCGCTTATCGGTGAGTCGCGGGTGCCCGCTAAATGGAACGAATTTCGCTCCCCGGAGGGTTCAAGGCCGGAGCGGCTATTCCCTGCGGTGTCTGTGAATATTGACGGTGTATACTAATAATTTTATCGCTTACCGTCATCGCTATATTGGTCTGTAGCATAATCGCCGACACCGTCCAAATGATATGGTCCCAACCCTATTGTCTGGCACAGTTTGATATCGGAATATTTTTGGTCATAAAAGCTCGAAATTCTCTAAATTAAAATGGTTTCTTTGACAGCATTGCGTGCATTAATAATTAGGACTTCTAATTAGTAAATACCGATCACAATTCGTAGGTTTCGTTTATTGTCATACGTGTTTCATTGTTGTTTTATTGTAAAATAATTATAAAAATAACTTAAGACATTTTGCCTCTCTTTAACGTCAGTGAAATGGTAAAAGTTTTAATTACTTATGTTATTTTAAGAGTAATAAGTTTTTCTGTGTAACAAGGTCCGGTTTTTTATTTATTTAGTGTTTAAGATATACCTATAGACACTTTTTTTTCTGGTTTGTTAACAGTATCGGCTTTCTGGCACAAAATCAAGTATAATTATTAATTATTTTAATATACCAAGGTTAGTACCTTGGCCATAGTTACGTAACATGAGCTGGATGTTTTGCAAGACGCCGAGGAGAAGAGGGGTCATAACAGAATGTTTGCGTGTTGAAGGATTCCTCTTCCTCCTAGGGAGGGTTAAATATGGGTTACGCAAACCTAATATACATATATGTGTGCCCCTATAAATCATGGTCTTATATTTTCTCGGCTCTATTTTTGATGTATCCCAAAAAAAAGGAACGTTTAGGTTTGACACTGCGAGAAGTGATCCAAGCTATGTTGTAATAATATTTTCCTTTATTTCAATTAACGTTTTAGTTTTCAAATGATATGTTTAAGGTACATATAGTAAAATGGGGTGACTTTAAGATTACTACATGCGACAAATTAACGACGAATCGGTGATCCATTGCGATCGTGCGCCCGCGCCGCTCGGAGCGCCTGGCATGCTCCATAACACTTGATGTGCGTGTAGATAAACAGCTGACACTACGGAGTAACGTCTTTTGTTATGTTGTTATTATAATTATGTATTTAATAACTTGTTTCTTTATAGAATTACGTTATAGGTTCCTAAGATTTCTTCTCGAACATAAATGAAGTTAAAATGATAATTAGGCAGTATGTCTACTATCTTTTTGTATTTTTTGTCATTTTCCACGGAAGGCAAAGGAAAAATTCTACCTCGGGCAAGATTCAAACCTGCGTCTTCTGGTTAGATACACCAGACGCTATGACAACTAAGCTACCGCGTATGTCTACTATTAAAATTAATATTAGCTTGTCTCTGAAATTTTCGAAATAAATTCTCTGAAATTTGTCCGGTGGAATACTTGCACGATACATTTATATATATATATATATATATATATATATAACAGCCCAAATTTTCTCACTCTAAGAGGAGACCCGTGACCAGCTGTGGGGCAAGAAATGAGTTGAAGTTGACATGTGAGTGTAATTCCAAAATGTAATTTTCGGAATGACACCCCAAAAAGTCAAACGATTATTTAAATGTAAAGATAAATAAACAATAAAAATGAATAACATCAAATTTAATTGAACATTCAATTTATACTGCAAATCGATATTTCCTTGAAGTGATAAAAATAAATTAGCTTGCAAATATGAAGGGACCTAATGACAGCTATTGCAGCCAAGTGATTTATTGCACTTGTACAATTTTGTTTTACGAACAGCCATGAGTTCGGCCAATTGGCCGGCGAGGGTTGGGACGTTCACAGGGGTGCCGGTACCGATACCGACAGGTTGTCGCCACCCCAACACATTAACGCACGCTACTTACCTCGTGGTGGCCTACAGTATGTTTGCTCAATACACACACCACCACAGCAAGTCGCCGACAATAAATCCTGCGCCTAATAATGCCATCTCATGATTTAATACGCGCCGGGTCCGCAAATATATTTAAATGGAATACCGCAGACGAAAAATGTTAATGTATTTATTTATAAAACGATGATCCTAAAACAATTTGCAAATGCCGGCAACATTGAACTCTAAATCGATTTAATACGAAAATGTTACTTTATTTTCTGTAAGGTGTTACAGTTTTCTTTTATTGCGGCGGGCACGCGACGCTTTAGACAGTTTGCTTTTGTCTTTTTAAATTTGGAAGGAAAAGAACAACAAATTGGTCGTATACTTCTTAGCTGTTCGGAAAAAAGTTACAATTTTAAAGCCATACATGGTTCACGCACTGTATCGTCTGTATCTTGTAGACACGTACAGCGTATTTGTTCTTTTCCTTTACACCCAGCGATGATCTCCTAGATGGTAGACGAGGGACGATGAGATGCGCGAAAACCCGTGGCTGATTTTCACTTCACAAGGAGACTACGTATGAAAATCTCGACTTGCTCGCGCAACTTAGACGTCAGTAAATATCATTATAGAATAATAGGATTAATTATGATATGATTGCGGGTAGTATGAAAAATAATTTCGTTTAGAAACAATTTAAAGTTAGTAATAATGAGTTTAGAAATTGTTGCTCATGAATTGGTAATATTATTTTTGTATTTATAGCAGGTGCTAAATAAATTGTGAATTTTGATTCGAGATTGATTCTCTTTCCATTCGTACGACTTGATAGACTCCCAATTTTTAAAGTACCGATGGCATTTCTACAGTTAATAAATCAATATCGCTCAGTAGCAATCACTATTATTGTTATTTGACTGTCTCTTTGTTGGACTGTCTTAGGTTTTCGGTAAAGAATGTTAATACCTATTATCAAGACCCAATCCGCGTTGTTAAATTACCTTAAATTTATTATTCTTCTAGTTTGACGTGTCATTTATTCATTCTGTATCCCTTAAGCACCCTCTTGGTGTTGTGTGAATGGAGTGTGTCGATATCTTCATCGTCTCAAGGTGCAGGAAGCGGCGAGTGTGTGCGGTACCACATAATAGAGGTTTGTACACACGTGCGGGCGGCCGTTATCTCTCGTGCTGTTTGCGCAGGATTAGGCGCGCGCACGGCGCAGCCGCGTCCACTGTCAAGTTCAAAATGTCAAAGACACTCGTAGCCGAATTTATCCAAGGTTACCTCTCCATAGGTTGTAATCTAAATGTACTTTGGTTAGTGTGCTAACGTTAATTTAGTGTCGTGGCGACTTTGTTTATTTATTAACACTTTATTGTACATCAAAAGAAATAGGACATGACAGAATTTCAATAAAAAAATTGGTCGTTCTGGACCACCGGATTTTCAGAACGACTAACACGTAAGGCATTATATAATGCGATTCTGAAACTTCATGCTCAGTATTAATAATATTATTAGAAATCATAACATAGGATAAAGGTAGTACAACTAGTGTTGTAACTTATAGTACCTATTAGCCCATACATACGGTTAATTCAATCTCTTTTAATTAAATAAAGCTTATCATTTGTGTATACATAGAGTGTTTACATTGCATGGGCTTTATTCGCGATAATCCTAATGTACTCGCATATAATACGGTCCTTACTGAAATTAAGCAGCTGTATGGTAGACGTTTGAGAATTACGAGTATGTGCATGTCTAGTCCGCGGATGAACATTAGAAATAGGAAAAGCAACACAGATGCCAGCATATCCGAATGTTCTTATTCTTTTTATTTCTTTCTTTTTAATTAAAAAAAGGCAGCTCCCATAGTAAGGAACAAGCCTAGTGTTTATAAACATCTAATTAACGGACATAAAGTACACCCAGACGAGACGAAACAAATTTCTGACCACACCAAGATTTCGGTCGTAAGGATTTGTCTCGCGTATACGTTATTATTAGGTATAGTATGATGAATTATACATGATTTTTGAACGGATACTTGTTTCATATTTATTTAAATAATGTATATTTAAACAAAAAAAATAAATATAAAAAAGACGTAGTATGTAGTGACAATAATTGAGATGAACATGTTGAGATGGTTTAAGCATGTTGAGAGAATAGATGAAAGGCAACAAAAGGGATTTATTTGGCGGATGACGGACGGGACGGCCCAGCAAGACTAACACCGAACTTATTGGTGAAGTTCTTCAAAAGGGTCAGGTGTGTATGATAAGATGTATGAATGTGGATGATGATGAAGAAGTTTGCAAGAATCGTAGCAAGTGGCATTCTTTAGATGCTGCCTATGCATCCCTATGAATCCCCTAATAAAGGAAAAGGCGTGAGTGTAGATATGTATTTAATATATTATACAAGAAAAAGCATTGCATTATCCCTTTTTTATACTATTTGTGCAATATTTGGAATCCATGATGTTTCGTGTACAGGATATCAGTTTATAATTTTAACAAGTAAATATGTAAAGGTTAGACTTAGGTTTAGGTACTCTGCTGCAAATACTGACTTTACTGTTTAGTATTTTATCCCACCGGATGTTGTTTGCAAGCTTAAGTACATAGTTGCTAAGGATACGTGAAGGACACAAGATATCAGAATTTCAAATATGGCGTTAGAATTGTCAAAGAAAGAAATATTGTACTGAATTATGATTTTGTAACGTACCCATACATTTATAATAGGTACCTATTCTAAAAGGTATTAGTAATATGTAGGTATTTTCATCGCCGGGTTAAATTGCATCTAAATGATATCTTTTTGTATTTTTTTTTTGGCATTTTCCATGCTAAGATTTTAAAGTTATTAAGCAAAGGAAAAATTCGATCGCGGGCAGGTTACGAACCTGCGTCTTCTGGTTAGGTACACCAGACGCTATGACCACTAAGCCACCGCGAGTCCTACCCGCCAAGTCGAATTTTGCCTTCACTTTCTGACACATTTTGGGATCGAATTTTTCCTTTGCTTAATAACTTTAAAATCTAAATGATATTTATTTAGTCAAGTAAAAGTCAAATATTTTATGGATTTCTGACATTTACGCGAATATTATACATTGAAATAAAACTACTTTTTACGGATTGTATCGCGTTATATTAATAATATCAATATAACGCGATAAAATCCATAAAAAGTAGTTTTATTTCATTTAGACCATTAAAACATCGTGAGGAAACCTGCATGCCTAGAGATTTTTTTCGACGGTGTGTGTAGTCTGCCAACCCGCACTAGATCAGCGTGGCGGACTATAGCCTAATCCCACTCAATATGAAAGGAGACCCGTGCCCAGCAGTGGGACAATTTATGGGTTGATGTTGATCATGATCATTATTGTAGAATGTTATTCTTATTTAAGCGACAAACTCTTAACTATCAAGGATCAATTAATTAAAAGGCACAACATAAAAGCTATTTTAGCGATCCTCTGGAAGAGGTCACTGTAAAGATATGCAAACCGAATTCAAGTTAAAACAAAAATGTCATATCTATCGTATGACGCAATATTAGCTTGATTACACAAAACGTTAGTTCCTAGCACCTATAAAGTATGTCGCTGGGTATGGCACGGGTGCGCGGGCGCAGCGGGCGCGGGCAGCGGCGCGTGTCGGCCACCTGTCAGCGCACCGGTTCGATTCCCGGCCACCCCTCGACCACGGCCGCCTTATTAACTGAATTCGTATTCCAAAATCCTGCGTGTTGAATGCACTAAATTACCTTGAGATTTTGGAATATAATTAATGTAGATTGTAATTCAAGTTTGTATAAGGTAAAAGTTTAGTTAAAAAATATATAATTTATGGATAGTAGTATATTTGCAGAATGCGATATTGTATTTTCTAAACATAAATATTATCTATCTATTTTGTTATGGACTACATCGAAACATCTCTCATCACATTTTTAAAACGTACATGTATATTATAAATATAGTTTTAATAGGTATATGTTTACTTACAATAATTCACACTTATATTATAATTGGCATAATTAATGAAACAAGTAAACAAGACTGCCTCACCGCTCGTTCACAACACTACTCGTTCCGTTCGATTTCTGGATCAAGTAGTATTGTAGGGTATTTCTATAAAATTATTAGTAGCAACTCGAAGTTTCGATTTGCGGCGAGCCTATTGCTAATAGAAACCTTATATCTGAGAGAAAAAGTAGAATAAGAGCAATAGGCTCGTCGCCTCAACATCATTATCCCATATACTGTCCCATTGCTGGGCACGGGTCTGCTCTCAGAATGAGAGGGATTAGGCTATAGTCGACCACGCTGGCCTAGTGCGGGTTGGTAGACTTCACACGTCGTCGAGAAACTCTGAAGGCATGCAGGTTTCCTCCCGATGTTTTCCTTCACTGTTTAAGCGAGTGATAATTAATTATTAATACACACATGATTTCGTAAATTCAGAGGTGCGTGCTTTGGATCGGAACTCGAGACTTTTAACTTGGCAGTCCAATGGCCATATCACTAGGCTAGGGCGCCTATTAGCCTAAAAACATACCCAAAACTGTGAGTTTACTTCAATATCTACAGCTTTTCCTAAAGCGAAGTTGTTTTAAACAAATGAATGACACTGTACTATTTCAAACTATAAAAAAACTCAATATCTAATAAGAAATGGGTCACTTACTAATATCATACGATGTAATATTATGACTAGACAATAGACAGTTCCGCAAAACCATCAATTTGCATTGTTGCTAATAAATAATAGAACTATTAAGTAATATTAGAACGAGCTGCAGGTGAATGAGGTATTGCTAACGTGGGCCGTACATCGTACGATGTTTTCTGCTGACGCCGCACGCGCGAGATTATTTTCCTTTCGTAATATGTACATCGCGTGATTGTTATTTGATGCGTAACTATGCAGTTTGTTTTACAATAACTATTTATGTAATACCTACGGTAAATATTAACAAACATATTAAATATTGAAATGAAATAAAACTACTTTTTACGGATTTTATCGCGTTATATTGATATTATTAATCCGTAAAAAGTAGTTTTATTTCAAAATTAATATGTTTGTTAATATTTAACGTATATATATTTACCGTATAATATTCGCGTAAATGTCAGAAATAAACATTTTAATAATGAAAATTTTATTTCATTGAATTCATTTTACAAAATAAGACAACAAAATTAAGAAAATTATAATAAGCACCATTTTATGGTACATCAAATTATGGCTCCGAGTGCTAATGAGAATGTGTCCGGTTAATGGCAATAGGCTCGACCCCTATTACATGGGACCTAATCATACCACGAACTGCGAGTGTATATTGGTACACCTCTACCTAACCCTTCGGGGAATACGTTGGTATTTTATAATATAATATGCGTCGAAATTGCAACCCTTAGACACTCAACTACTGTGCCGTACACAGTTATTGTTCTATCTTTAGAAACTACGTAGATAGAGCCAACCGTACGACTAGGCACGTACGTCTATTGTTAAACATAATTTACTAAATAGGCATTAGTTTGTATTACGCGATAGACTTAGATCAATAAACAAAATGTCAAGGCTGTTTCAGTGTTATAAAGGAACTAGTAGTACCTAGCTAGGTAGATAGTTTGTGTTTTGGCTACGCATGCTAGGCTAGGCAAATTTATTGTAATTCACATAAAAGGCCTTTTAACCTTTTAATAGTGTGTCAAGTATGAATGGTATCCTATTGATTTCTGGCACTTATGTGAATATTAGATATTTATAAATAAAAATACTTTTTACCTATTGATACTAGTTGTTGATCGCGGCTTCACCCAAATCCTAAATGGCTTTTTGAGGCAATAGCCTATCTCCTTCTCTAAGGTCTATCTCTTCATCAAATTTCATAGGAATCGGTTCAGCGGTTTAGGCGTGAAAGCGTAACACAGACTGACAGAGTTACTTTTGCATTTATAATAAGTAGTTAATTAGGAAAGGGTTGGAAGGCATTATTAATCCCGACGATTCGGACCCTTTACTGAAAAAATGAAATTTGTTCAAATTAAAGAAAATTGATCAAATCTTGGACAAATATCTTAAGGCAATCCGCGAAGCAATTTAATGAAATCTTGGATAGACACTTAAAAACAGACCATGATTCTTTGAGTTTGTTCCGGCGTTTCTTCTCAGAACACGTCAGCTGGGAAATGCCAGCGCCATCTAGTATTAATTAAAAATGTCTTTAAAGATCTATTTGTAGAAATAAATATAATTTATAATTATTATTTTTTTATCATTTGTAAGATTGCATGACTATTAAAGTTTTGCTCTCACAAAAATCATACATGTTTTATGGGTTTTTATAGTTGTATTTTTTTTGAATAAAATGTATCTATTTATATTCTAACCATCTTAAGTGGGGTCTGGCACGGCCAGCAACATTTCGACCAAATGATTGTGATCTATTGTGTTGTCCCCAGCATGATACATTCCTTACTAGAATAGAAAGGAACCTGTAGTCTTCTGGTTTCGGATATCCGTTGCCGAAATGACTCATCCGTTTCGTCGCTAGGACGTCACCGTTTCCTTGAATTCATCACAAGCTCTACAATCATTCAAAGACAGCTTCATTTTATAGAGCTATGTCATTCGTTGCAAAATGCCCTGTAAGGGCTCCGATGACTGCTCGGGCTTTGTCCCTTCCTTCCTATATTCTAAATGAATTGAAAGTTTTGCCGACGTTACCTACTTACGAGTAAGTCGTTTAGGTCTAAAGGGGCCCAGATACCCAGTGTAGTGTAGGGTGCAGGCACGCGCCGCGCGCCGCTTGGCATATGTCACGGACGAGTCCCATAACCCTTGATACACCGGGCACCGTTCGCCTTTTACTTTCCATAGCTGTTACCGTAATTTAAACTTATTTGGGTTTTATGGTTGGTGAGTCAGCGAAACGTAAATGTCTTGATGAATTTTTTGTATTGTCATGCGGTTTTTTGGATCGTCTTTATGGTAACGATCTTGTTTATATATTATACAAAAATAATTGTTAGTTTTTTAATTATTGATAACAGCATTAATCATAATAACACTAACTTAAGACATTTAAAAAGGTAAATATACATTGTACTTTCTTTAAAATTTTATTTTGTACTCTAGATACCCGATTATAGTAGTCTTACCTAAAAAGTTTACTGCTTTAAAAAATAGCTTTCCTGTTTTATAATTACTTGCTTTATCTATTAAGTATTTTTAAACCTTTTCGTAAAATTAACTTTTCTATTTTCAATTGTACTTACGCGGTTTTGCCTAAGGCGGGGACTGCTACTGAGTTCTAAGAATTGTTTCCAAGAAATATGTATGCTTAAGGGTGCGCGACCCCTCGTGTTTTGAGGTTTTACATAATTACTGGCATTAAGTCGGTAATGTTACTAACCATATGGTCGTTTGGCCAACAAGTCGACAGGTTTCCCGCGCGTGCCGCCTCAGGTTACCAAGGACTTCAATTAATTATTATCATACACTGAGCACCTATTAACTTGTAGTTAATATACATTATGCACTCGGTCGGGTTTCAGTACTGAAGGCTCGGATTACACTGTAAGCCATATCGTTTTGATATCGGTAGTGAATGAGTTTGTTTAGTTGGGAAGTGAGTTTAATAGGGATGGCAAGATGTGGGAAAGTGAGTGTTTGTGGGAAATAACCTAAATTGTGCAACAGCTTCAGCTGAATCGACGAAAAGTTCTGATGGTTTATAGCGCGGCTGTTAAGCGTGAGGTCTTTAGTTCGGTTCTAAGGCAAATTCAAGTAAAGTGCTCGGTCATTAGGTGTCATTAAGTCCATTAGGTGTACGGAACTTAGAAACATACCTGCGAACTATATGTGTACAATGTGTGCATTAAGTAGTAACTACACATCTACCTCACCCTTCGAGGAATCGAGCGTGGTAATATATTTTTACAATAACTACATTTATAATTAAATTTGGAGTCCCGCGTGACTACGTTCTAATTAATATTCTTATCTTATCCGCACGAAAGTTAACGGTTTAAGAAATAGCACTCCTGTTTAATTAGATTGACGCTTGCACTTCGGTAACTGCTAAACGTTTCGCGGTGAAACAAAATAACATGCCTAAGTCGATTAATAAAACGTAATTGATATTGTGTCTGCATACCATTGAGCTATAACGAGTTATCGTCCAGTACTTGAGTGTGCGATTAATATTTTACTGACTTCTAGAAACAAATATATCGTGGACATTTCCATCTAAGCCTACGTCATTAAAACAGTTTCAAGTTCGCAGACCCACATTGTTGGTCACGATGTCTAATCGAGACCAACAGATAAAATTTATCATATTTTCAAAAATGACGAATAGTAACATTTTTTAATTTAATTTGAATGCTTATATGCATATTGGAATATGTTTTGTTGTGTGGCTATTTAATAATTGCATGCTCCATTGTATACTCTTCTGTGAGCATAAATATGACTAAGTTGTAGCTCGATCTCCACAATTGCAATGCAGCAAAATCTGACTTGGTGTTTGTAAGTAAGTTAGTTAAGTATGTTATAACTCAATATTGCATAACGGATGAGTTCCACGTAGACAAGGGCTGTTCACACAACTTTGTTAATTAATATGCTCTTTGCATCGTTGACACTAACGCCTTGTTAAACTTTTTACATGATGGATGAAACCATAATACGTCGCAAATTACTAAACTTTGAAGGCTTTAAAAGTTTTTTACTAAATTACATTAGCGATTACACATTACACGACAAAATTATATAGCTAGAATATAATTCTTGTATGTCAGTTTGAAGGGTAATGTCAAAATCAGTAGAGGTTTCAACAAGAAAGGTGTTGCCACTATAGGCTGTCGTTTTCGCTTACCATCAGGCGGCCAAAACAATAAAAAAATATTTGATTAGGTTTTGCCCAAACGGCTTGTAATTTAAGTGTATTTAAATGTTATCGTTCGTTCTTAAACACTAATGGCTATCGCTATTTCCGAATCATAAAACGCATTTGATGCAACACGAAACTGCATTTCTCATAAACTAGATTTTGTTGCCTTCAAATTAGGGCTTTAGGATTTGGAAATAAGGTTGATGGTTGTGTAGCTGTATTCTGTATTTAATGGTGAATTATCTGGTAGTTTCTGTATCTAGCTACTATTAAACTGGATGGTGTTCAGCAGTGTTTACGATCGCGTGGAATATACGTTTTATGGCTTTCAGGCAGTGAGCGAGTGCCCGACAGAGGCAGTGCGGCCATTTGAAATGTAGACGTACTTTAGAAATTGTCTGCAGCATAAAAATACAGTACAATGTATGTTTTAAAGCGTTACATTGCTTCATAGATCCAGCGCGGCCCCTGAATATGTGTTCCTGGGTGCGATTCCTTGGCAAAATGGTATTGGATTTTTCTATTAACAAATTCTTCTTCATAGTTTGGATTTATGCCCGATGCATGGCTATGACATGAGACCTAAACATACCGGCAACTGGTTTGCATCCATGACACTTCATTTTAAAGATCCAGTTGAAAACCAGCGCCAGGTACTTGACCAGCGGTCTGACATTTAGCTGAATTGAGGCTTATTTGACGCAGTCGTGGGGCACACAATTTTTATCCTTATTTTATTTGTTCTTCCATCATGTTTTTAATATTATTGTGTGTATTATCCAATACTGTGTCAATAAATATTTTTCTTTCTGTCTTCAAAATGTGGGTGTGTATTAGTACACCTCTGCCTAACCCTGGCGTGATGGTATGTTATGAGTTTAAATATATTTTGGAACTATCACGTCTACTTTCCCTGAAGGACAAGGCAGAGGAGTACTGTCATTTGCCAATGATGTATATACCTACGCCTATCGTCCCCTAGTTCAGGCTTACTTACTTTTTTACCCGGTATAAAGCCAAATTTTGCCCTACCTAAGAATCGAATCGAGGACCTATCCTGTATTACTAGTTTCAATAGCCAGTTGACCTATAAGAGTCATAATACGTTAGAATCAGAATAATCAGTAAGTTAGTAGGTCAGAAAGGAACTTTATTATGACTATTGATAGATGATTGAAGTTATCTCTCGTTCGCATTCATTATCGATTCTGCGATGTATAAAATGGTAGTAACAGTGACGGCTCGGCTGCAGCACAGCCTCCAGCGACAGTTTACGAGGCAATCTGGAGCATATCTTTTTATGTGGACCGTATCTGTGACGGGAGGAGCGCAGACGTGCCGGCGACACAACGGCGACGCCGCGTCGGCGCCCGCCACGCTAGGGCTGCCTCACTGACGAACTCACCATTCATTCATTCATTTTAATCGTATTTTATTTTAAAATTTACTCCATACTAATAGTGTTACAAGTGCCATAATAATCTTATTGCGATGGACGGATGACCCCTGTAACACAGGATTTTCCTAGCATTATGGGAGTCAATGAACATTTATTGTGTACTCAGCACTCCTACTTTAAGAGACCTCTATCTGCGTACCTCTTTATGATAAATAAATAAATTTATTATTTAGCAACGAAGAATAGAATACAAGACTTCTGACACTTGTCCAATGAAACTAATTATTCTTATTAACTGTTAAAGAAATGTGGGACTGCTCAGGGTCATATAGTAAGTAAGTAAAGAATATAATTATATATTAAATAAGTATTTAAAAATTATTACCTTTTTTTATAGGTATTATTAAAAAAAGGCTTCAACAGTTTTGTTAAAATATCCTTAACAGTGTAACAGAATAGTTCCATTCCAGGAGTAGCGCTCTGGAAGATACGATTGACGTGTAAAGACTGAACAATGTGTTTACTACGCGTGAGTTGAGACCTGAGCAGGACACCCTACAAAATTTCTTCATCTAGTTTAATTAGTTACGACTGTCCTAGCTGAAGTAAGACAATAAATAAATTGTTAATCTTTTTTTAATATGTCTGTAATTCCGAAGGAAGTAAATTTCAATCCAATGGCTCAGACCCTAATCTCCTAATTGATCTATCTTATAACTATTACAGCTAAAACTGTCTATTTTTTTAGCCTGAATATGAAAGTCTTGGAGACGTAGCTCTTGTCTAGTTTATGTCTCTTGTTATTAGAAATATTTCCTGTTTGGCAACCTTGCTGCCGGAACTTACGTGCCGTAAGAACTAATTATGACAATTCAAGACTTGTTCTACTTTTCAGGATTCTTTGACAAAAACGTACCGCTATAAGTATTATAATATGCGTGACAAGCTGTAATCATAGAGACATTTGGAGATTTTTTGTAGTCTTCTTAAGATTAACTTTTTGAAAAACTATCCTTGAACTTTATTTAACAACTGTCGTTGAAACAGCACAGATGCTTAACTTTTTTCGTCAACCCATCTAATGTTCCACTGCTGGGTATAGGCCTCCTCAGAAAATTGGAGGGTTAAGGCCTACCACGCTAGCCTAATGTTGATTTATAGATTTCACGCGCCGTTGAGAAAATTTCTGAGGCATAAACTTACCATCTTAAGGAAACTTTATGCCACAGAAATTTTACACGAGGTTTACTTTTACGCACATGATTTTGGGAAGTCACAAGTGTGCCTTGGATTTGAACACGACATTTAGTAGTCCACGGTCAAGTCACATAGTTGTCACTATTTAAAACTTTGGCATTATTTTTTGAACATTGGTATAAAATAAAGTTTTATTTCTGTAGTTGTTTTAGTTACTTTGTATCTTCGTATGTGCTTCATCCCTAAAGCAAGCTTTGTGAGGGAGGCGTCGCAAATTAGAGCTTCCGTTGAGAAGAGAGCTCTTGACACAATCTGTGGCGCTTGTTAATTCAACAGCATATTAAAAAAGCGAGTATAAGCCTTATTCTAATGAATCGCTTTTACTAACTTAAAAAACTTGTATTATGCAACTTTATAAATAAATATTTTTATCACACAGTACAGTATTCGGACTCTAATTATATTCTAGCTCTAAATTTTTAAGGGCTTGTATTCCGTGCCGTAAACTTATCAAATTTCAATACAAATTAGACGGAATTAGAAAGGTTTCGCTTCCATATGCTTTTTTTATGCTGTGTGGAAATCCTCTCTGAAATGGTTATGTCGGATATTTACCAACCTAAACCACACAGCACCAGGAATTCCATAGTTCGATAGGAACTCTACATGAACCCTCTTTTAATTTTTTTATAGTACGAACATATCGGTATCGGTACATATCGATATGTTAACGATTTGACTTGTACCGACTAAAAATCGTACTTGTTTTCACTTGCTCTATCTATGCCTATCCCTATAGGCATGAAAGGCTGATGTCCAGCAGTTCCTGGATCCTTGCCGAGGCCTGTGGCAATAAACACGCGAGCCGCCTACTAGGGCACCGGACATGGTGGCTGGTAGTCTGACCATGAGTCCTACTGACGCTTCCATATCACCTGTCCATGTAGATTCCTCTGTAAATTTCTTTAAAACTTAAATAAAGTAAGTGAAGAGAGTAAATAACTATCTTAAATAGGGATGAGCGAAGTTCCGCGTTCTAAGCACGCTACATGCGTGGGCGCCACTTAAAGCGACGCGTGGCGGTAAGCTCTTTCAACTTGACACGTGCTCGCCGCTAGGCTTTCACTAGAACCATATAATAATATGTCAACAGCTAAGTGTTAAAGTTTTTGATATTATAATTATTTCGCATACTTAATATTTGATTTATTGATTAATTATTTTATTTTCTTACTAGCTGTTGCTCGCAGTTTCACTTGCACCCATTATACTTTTGAGAAAAAAACCCATGTCCTTCTCCGAGGTCTAATCTATCTCTGTACCAAATTTCATCAAAATCACTTCAGCGGTTTAGACTTGAAATCGTAACAGACAGACAGAGTTACTTTCCCATTTATAATATTAAGTAGGGATTCATATTTTTTTCTTTATTACAAATATTAATAAAGAAAAGCTTCAATATCACTTTGCAAGTACTTTACATATCATACCATCACGCCTGTGTTTCCCGAACGATTAGGCAGAGGTGTGATTATGTATACCAACAGTTCGCCGATATGTTTAGGTCCCATGTAATAGGGGCCGAGACGCAAATCCAATCTCCGAGCTGCTACTGAGAATTTCATAGAAAGCGTGAACACGGTTGCCAGTGCTCCGCGAGGAAACGTTGTGTTAGTTTGTGTGGGGGGACTTTGTCTCTTACACTGCCAACCCAAGTATTCCTCATTCGTTATACAGGGTCGGCAACGCGCAAGTATACCCTTGGTGTTACAAGCGTCTCTATTTGTTTGTCTACTTGCAAGATTCTTGTTTGCCACATTAGTTGTATAAAAAAAATCTTTCATAAACACTGCTTGACCTGGGAATCAAATCCACAGGATCTCTAACGTATCAGTCGCATATACTACACTATGCTAATAAGATGAGCAAGAACTTCATCTCTATTATATTATTTCTTAAAAATGTTGTTTGTCGGTTTGAAATGTGTTTGAAATACCGTATCAAATTTTTTATTTTATTTTAATTTATTTGGGTCACTAACAATTGTTTACACGGAATAGTACAGTAATTTAAACAAGATAATAAAAAATTACAATGCAACAATCCATTATAATTTAAGTAACATAAAATTTCGTTTTATATAACTTTTCCGCTATATATACAAGTAAATTACAAGACAGAAATGTGTTGCTGGGGAGTTTGTTGCGCCGCTTCTTCTTCCCAGCTAAAACACAAGGAGGCAGTGAAGGGCGGGCGTTTGGGGGGCTGTCTTAAATGTAAAAATGACGTTCAAAAAGTATTACCTAGTATCTTGAATAAATTATTTTGACTTTGACTTTGATAAGTAAGCACCGCGTGCACTAAATTAGCAGTTTACAGTATCAACGAGCAGCAACTACGATTATGTTTCCTTCGACGAAAAATAATTTGAATTAAGTTTAAGTTTCTTTCCGTTAAAAAATTACATTTAAAACCGGTGCGAAGTATTTGCACGGGTCACATAGTAATTTAATATTCGAAAGACAAAAAAATATGCTGGGCCAATTTTAGGTCTTATTTAACTTTGTTCATTTACCTCACCTTTCAAGGTAGACCCGTAATTTTAGACGCTGAAATATGAAAGAGTTTTAATAAACCAAAATAGGGTTTACACAGCTAACTTGTACATTTTCATTAAAACCAACCATATTTTTTTCAATTAAGGTTAGTTTTTTTATATTCTCCCCTTATTTGTATTTTGTACATTATTTAATTAGTTTATATAACAGTAAGAACCTACATGTATTTCATCTAACTCTGTCTATTTGACTCTTATTTTTTCAAGCCAAAACCGCGGAAGAGATTAACTATAAAATTTAGATCAAGGAGATAGATTGCATTCGTAATAAGGACAAGCTAAAAATAGTAAATATTCCTATTGGTACGCGACCGAAACCGGAGGCATCATCTAGTATATATAACAGCTAGTATGTATAGTCACTCAAAATATAAAAACTAAAAAAAATTGCTTCAAAAGTCTTGTTGTTACTTTGTAAGTAAATTTGCCAGTATTTTATGTAACGAGGCTCTTCGTAGCGCCGTAGCTGCGCGCTACGAGCTGTAGCGGGCTACGTGACCGGGTTACAAGTGATAGATGGTACTTCGCACACAAACGGCTACGAAATACCTAGGCTACCGAGTTCTACTTGGAATTCTAACTAAATCTCACCGCACTATGTATTTAGTAGTATATAAAGCATACTAAAGAGAATCAAGATTATTTGAAGCATTTGAAGTAACCTATAAAGTTTTTAAAAGAAGGTCATAACTGATTAAGTGAAGTGAAAATATAATGTTTTTTTTTCTAAGTTGAATTAAGTAGGTTTTCATTCCGAATATTGTTGGTTGGTTGTAAGTTTAAATCGCAGAGGCGCATACTGAAGGTAGCCTCCTAGCCTTTACCCAACTATGTTGTGACTGGCTTCCAGTCTAACCAGACGCGGCTGAATACTAAGAAGGAAGAAAGTACCTTTATTTTATAGTACGGAAAATCCTCATGAAATATCCGCCACCTGGGGAGGCGGCAGAGTGTGTCGGACTTATAAAAAAACCCGTACTTGCCTTCACTTGCCCTATTGTCATGGCCATGGGATCCGTGAAATTCACCACGACCATGACAGGAATAAAGAAAATACCTAGTGCAGGTATTTTAATCAAAGCGACCGATATTCAAAGGATAAATTAAACTGGTCTTTAGAAATACCACTTTGTTAATGGCTACCAGTCAAACACATAATTGTATCTGTAGTAAACTGTTCATTAAAAATGGGAGTTTACTATTGCAATGTCAAATGACAATGTTATTTTGAGGTTATAAAACCACGTGTTCCGCTCGAGGCTACTGTCTCCACGGCTTGTGTTCCACCGCTCTTCCATATTGATTGAAGGAATGTAGGCCACTATGGCTTTATTAGGTCATAAAATATTCCTGGCACATAGGAAACAATAACGTATTGTATATTGGTATATTATGGTCTTGTCTATTCCACACTTTATGGCGTACATTATGCATTTTAACAGGCATTGTAAACCGAGACAGTTTACAGCCGAAAGAGGAAAATTTATGCGATTTAGTAGTAGTAATAGCATATACCATGTGTTGTATCTGAAATTGTTTTTTGTAAAAAGAGCCATAGCAACTTTGAGTAGTTTGATATTTTTTTTGTATCGCGGAAAATCTTGATGATTGTGTGCACGGGGGGCAGGGTATGTCAGATTCTTCGTAGCGGTGATAATTGGCCCTTTTTAAATTTGAATATTATATAGTCTCTTTTTTCAAGGTTTATTTAAAAAGCATATGTTTCTGTTTGACACTAACAGTCCGAACGTATACAATGAATTTAATTTAAGGTATTTGTAATAGGTACATAGTATACATACATTTTAGCTTTCTCCATATAAATTTTAATTATGTCAAATCGCATAATCGCATGCTCTTCCGAGCGCCCAATATTCTTAGAAAGGGGTACAAAGTTTTCGCTTATATAGATTTTTTGTACTATACACGAAGCGACTGCAATCAAACTTCTGTAACCAATTTCTGAAAACTATAATAAGAACTATAGCAAAGAGCGTGATGTAGCGGGTGTCCATGGGCGGCGGAAATCGCTTACCATCAGGCGATCCGTCTGCTCGTTTGCCCCCTAAAACTATAATAAGGTGTTTCTCCGTATAATATGTTATATTGGTGTATGTTTGTGTGTTGCAGCCACCGAGCTAGACTTGCTGGGCGCTCTGTCGCTGCACAACACGTCGCGCGCCGGCGTCACTGCCGCGCCTGGGATGCAGCCGCAGCGCACAGCATACACGCTACAAGGTAACCCTACATATATATGTATACAAAAAGGAATCTCTATTTCCCTTGGTTGATGACCAACAATTTCGCTATTTGTTGTGTTAATTATTGCCATTGCCACTATTGGAGAAGGTTCTTAGGAAAGAAACATTTAAAAACATTGTGCAAGTAATTATAAAATTTCAGGTAAAGTCAGTTCAAAGAATGTCCAATTCTGAAACACACGAATTTGAAAATAGAAAACAGAACGCACTCACGCGTGTTTAATAGCCCTATCTACTTGCGCCGAGTGTCGTGGGTTAAATTCCCACCAGACACAAAAATATCTGTGTGATCCATGATCCACAGTTATTTTTTTTTATATTTAGGATATTTTACACAGCTCCATCTAGTCCCAAACTAAGTAATAGTGCTTATACTATACTATGGGTACTAGACAATAGATATAATATATTATCTAATATTATTTTTTGTAAATATATACTTTAATGCATAAGAAACATCCAGACAAACACATTCACCTTATGTTAATCATAATATAAATATTTGTATGCTGTATGAATCGAACCCTCGACCTTGTGATCAGCAGTCTGACACTCGTATCACTAAAGTAGTCTGAGTGTACTTTATATCCATGTGTTAAATATACATATTTGTAAACGTGTCCCTAGTGTGGGCGTTGTCTTTTAATAAAAAAAAACAACAATAAACTTTTTGACAGGACATTGGAACTAAAAATAAAAAAAACTATCTATCAGCACCATCTATCTAGTCTCAAACTAAGCAGAGCTTGTAATATCGGTAGTGTACTAGATGATGGATATAATGAACAGAATTATTAACTTTAGGTTAACCGAGGTTTAGGTTTGGTTTAAATAATCTTTCAGCGCAGCCTAGACTTACCGGAGTCAGAGTAATGGTCGTAGGTAATAGTGCGTACAAAAGTCCAGCTAACTATCGTCTTGTGGAATATTCAGTGGTAACTGTCATTATGATCTCTGTGCCCGTTCTAGACGTGAAAACAAATAAAATAAATGAAACCTCATTAGATGGATGAGAACCTCAGCTGTTAAGCCTCATTTGTCCAGTAATTTTACCTTCAAACCGGAACACAATAATGATAACAGATTTTTTTTAAATAAGAATTTGCCACACTCTAGGATTTTCTCCTGTATCGTGGGTGCGTTCACAAACACAAACTTTCACATGCACAAACACCCAGACCCGGAATAACTACATGTAGATCATACACAATATTTGTTCCTTGTGGGGATCGAACCCACCACCCGTGGCGTAGAAGCCGATCGCTCAGCCGCTACGCCAAACGTGTCGTCAAACATTATTGCTGAGCCGCACAATATTTTCTATCACAGAGTTCTATCCCTCATCATTACATAATAGATATTATGATATAAGTGCGGTAAGTTGAAAATTACAGCCGAGGCGATATTGCTTCAAGAAAGCGGAGGCTGTAATTATCAAAGCGCTCGTATGTCATACTACGTTTTATAACATATTTGCGAGGAAATAAATAAAACTCGGACTTTCTTAAATCACTTGTTATAGCAGTTTTTTTTTTTTTTTTTTTTGTGGTGTGGCACTAGTTTGAACTTTGTGCCAATTTCGAGTAATAAAAGGTAGGGAAATATTTTTAACGGAAAATATCGGAGAGGAAACGGAATTTTGTAAGGTTCAGGAAAGGAAGTATTTTATTCTTTAGGAAAAATACATATATAGGTAAACATACACAAACTAAATCTTTATATCATTTATTAACAAGAATGCAGATATCAAGTTAAAATATTCAATGGGATTCATTACTAAACAAGAAACACAAGTGGGAAGGGAAACATTATGGGAAACAAGAGAACGGAGGAAGGATGAACGATCATGACGGGAACAGGAGAAGAATATGTGATCTAAAGTACCAACATCATCTCCACACTCGCAAAGATTACTATCTACGATATGCAACTTAGCAAGGTGGAAAGGAGTACAAACGTGGCCAAGCCGCATGCGAATTATCATGCTTGTAATGAGTTTAGAACCTTTTACTTTAGAAAACCATGGTTTGACTTGGACTGAGGGCTGAATTGCATGAAAATTAGCATGAAAGGAGAGAAACACATGAAAATGGGGTATTATTTTTAATCAATATGGCTACACCGCCATGGCCATATCCGTCAGCTCTGATATTGCACATAACCTGGAATACCAAATATTTGATTATTTTAATCCAAGTTTTTATTTTTAATTAAGTTTTTTTTTAGGTATTACTGATCATCAGTTCCATTGAATTATTGTGTCCATCTTTTTTGTTTTTATTTAGTATTAAACTACTTATCCGCTCCACGTCGTACGGTTCAAAAGATGTACTTTTACTTAATAACATTTTGATGAGGTTTATAATAACATCAACAACTTGCTCATTCTTGTTCTGTTGCAGTTTCATATCGGATTCCTTAGACAAAGTACACCCATTTGCCAAAGATGGGGGTTGAAACTCCCTAAGAAGGGCGTTATGAGCTGCTCTGTCATAACCTTGTGCTGACTTAGGAGGAGCGCGGGGTTTAAGAAAGACTGTCTTTTTATATGATGAAGAAGTTGAGGGTACAGGTTGTGAACTGGAGTATGAATTATTATTGGCATGAGAATCATGAGATGTAACAGTAGTGAGAACATTAGCATAGGATTTTGAGGTGGCTGGGTGTATTTTGCTTGCTTCCGCATAAGAAACACAAGAATGAGCCATAGTGTGTTTAATGTTTTTTTGCCTTTGAAACTCAGGGCAAGTCTTGTCTGTAGCATAGTGAAATCCAGAACAATTAACACAAGATGCAGAATCCTCTTCTACTAAACAAGTTTCACCTAAGTGATTTTGTCCACATTTATAGCATCTAGGGGCAGCTGATCTGCATTGATTTTTAGTGTGGCCATAACGGCAACAGCGGAAACATTGTATGGTGGGATACACATAAGTCTCAACAGGTAGTGCATTATAGCATACATAAATTCTTTTAGGAAGAGCTTGACCATCAAATGTTATTACAACAGTTTGAGATGGTTTCCATGTATATGACCCATTCACTTGAACTTTATAATTTAGGCGTCTAACTTTCAATATTTCACCAGTACCTATGGGAGTTGATATATTTTCTTTAACTTCTTCCACACTCCATTCAGATGGGATACCCCGGACCAAGCCCATACGAGTGACATTAAAAGTGGGTAGAAATGCTTTAAATTTGTTCAGAGGCAATAAATTGCTATTAATAAATACATTAGCAGCCATAGGGTTTGTAAAAGCTACAACACATTTATTCCTACCAATTCTCTTGACACTGCCAGGAACAATATTCTGAAATTTGTTATTTTTAAGGAAATTTCCAAATGCAATAGGGTGAAGAATGGTGCCACTGTTTTCAGTATTGGTAATGCGCTGAACATGAACTATGTATGGCCCTGAATCAGAGACCTGGTACTCCTTCCTACCTACACCAACTGGTTGGATTGTTTGTATTGCAGTTGGATCCAACTGCAAAGTTTGGGAAGCAGAAATTTCAGAGGGTTGAGAATGTGGAACTAATGTATCGTTATTTATTATGAAGTCGGATTTTAAATTAACTTCTGTGCTGGGAATACATGTACAGTCAATGTGAGAAGAGGTTCCCTGAGGAATCACTCCCTGTCTACTCCGTTTTGTTTTATTACAATGCTTACATACTGTTTTATGCTTATGTGAACGCCTCTTACGTGAAGCACTAACTTTACCGGAGGTCGACCCATCAGTTTCCCTTCCACTTGCTGTGGCTACAGACCCATCAGTGTCCATACCACCCATATCTAAATTAGTTGATATGGTAACATAATTACTTACAGGGGGACTTAAGTCATGGCCTAAATCCCCCACATCCGCTATAGGCGGGTCGTTCATACGACCCGGGAATAGTTTTGGACTATATTACAAATATATACAAAAACTTACCAAAAATCAGGAAAAATTTACACAAAAATAATAATACATACACTACAAAGAAAATATATTTACATAAGAACCTCAACTGAACCAAATATCTGCTTAAAATTTAATTATAAAAAATTGCTGAGAAAAAATACACCCGGTCTAACCGAAATTTCCCGCGCTTTCGTTATAGCAGTTATAAAAATTTGAACAATTTGTATTTTTGATTTAATTTTTCACAAATTAGCTATGCGCGCGCATCAGCGCTTTTTTTTAATGCAAAGGCACAAAAAAACAGCCAGTATTACTAATAAAGTAAATTAATATTTTTGTGTTTTTGTTACAGATTACAGGTTGTAATTTATTGTGAAAATTAATTAAATTAAAGAATTAAATGTTTATTTATTATATTTTATCTCCCAAAGTTAATTTTATTAATAAAATGTTGACTACTTTTTAGACATAAAAACTCTTTAGATTTAAAAAAGTACCGTTCGTTTTAAACGGAGCATCTCATAAACCGTGCGTTTTACATTACATTATCGCACAAGTACGTAATGAGATACAATACGATAGTGAAATTGGTGAAATAAGAGACCCTTTACGAGCAAATGTGTTATAAATTACATTATATACCATTACTTTTGCATTTCCCGAAAGGTTACGCAAAGGTGTACTAATTGTAAACCCACACTACACAGATATGTATAGCAATAATGGGGGCGCCACTATACGGGAACAAATCCAACTATCATATCAACACATTCGACCAGGGAATCGAACCGGAAATTGTACCAGTCATTCTAAGGACGACTAGGCCGATAAAGCAGTTCATAAATTACAATGTAAAGACATACATCTAAGTAACTTGTGCTTTAATGGCGTAAACAGTCGTTGTCTGCAATACACTTCAGTTGCAATTCATTCTGCTGTCCATTAGCCGCCTTGTAGGTGCGCCGTGCGGTTCACTCACAGAATGCAGTAATATACGTACACTTTAATGTACCTCGGTACAGCTTGCTTACGTGGCCCATATCAGTTTCAATTTGATTACCAATGGTCAATGCATGTATCACGGACGGTATTTCATTCTGATAAGGGGTAGCAAGACTAGATATTGGTGTAGGTATAATGGATTGTATTGTTTGTTAATGGTAGTGTTGCATTTGAAATTATTGTAAGCTTTGTTTATTAGGCGGTAGGCTTTGCTCAGGCTTGGGCGGCGGAATCACGGATCATGCGAGAGTGATTCCCGTGATCCTATCACTAAGCGGAAGGTGGTAGTTGTGGTGGTTTTAACCGGTATGATGGCCAACTGGCCGGAGACCCCGACATAACCGTCCTGCGTCCCCGAGCGGGGCGGCATGCATAAGGCGCATTTCCCCACCCGAAAAAAAAGGCTGCTCAGGCTGCCGACCAAGGCTCGCTAGTTGAAGGGCTATGTAACCAGTGAAATTATTAGACAACAACTGGGGTCTCAAGATGACAACGCGCTAAATACCACTGGTGTTGCTGGCTAGGTTGCGACTGCTGCTATCAGGCGCCCCGTTGTTTGTTACCTTATTACAATTAAAAAAAAAGGCAACACAATTCTTCACATTTGAAAATTTTTAAAGATCTGCCATAGGTTCAAATATTAATAGATATCACAGAAATAGTTCAATACATATGACCTTTTCAACCACGCACGAACACATGTGGAAACCTGCACATCTTAGAGAACTCCATAAAGATAGCTAAAATTGTGTGAAGTCTGCCAAACCGCACTAGGCTCGCAGTGTGTTGGGCCTTGAACTAAGTCCCTCTCAACTAAGAGGAAAGGCTTGCCCAGGAGTGGGACAATACTGGCTTGATATTATTAACTTATTTTTGCGAAAATCTTCTGAATTTCGTGAAAATCTATAAAATTCTCATGTCACAGTGTTAGTTGTCATACTCCTTGGAAACAGTTCGTACTGTGAATCGGTCGTAATCTATTTTTCATACCCCTAAGTGATAAGGGTAGTCCAAATTTTTTTTTCGATAATATTATAAATATATAGAACCCTTAATTTTTACCCTTCTATCACCAACCCCAATTTTTAAATAGTGATATTATATGTCAATACAAAGTTTTCTGGGTCACCTAGTTTCCTTGTAAAAAAATACAGGTTGTATGAATCAGTGTCATGTAAAGGCACTTCCATTACTTCATCATCATCATCATCATCATCATCATCAACCCATATACTGTCCCACTGCTGGGCACGGGTATCCTCTCATATTGAGAGGGATTAGGGTTCCATTACTTGTTTACCATAAATCTAAACCTTCTGAAAACAAAGACATGAGGTAGTTATTAGCACGGAACCCTTGAAAATCGCGTAGAAAATATTTGTAAGCTGCATATCAAATATTAGTAATATATTGTAGATTTATGATGCAAAATGTAAAGATGTTAGACATGACACGCAATTGATCTTACTTCCGTGATTGTTATTGTTGGGGGAGAAGTCTATTGTGTTCCTCCATTCTAGTCCGGTGAGATTGATCGAATTGTATGTATTATGATGTGGTTCCGTTATTTTATGATATTCTTTTTTGTTATTCCTAAAACTGTCTCAATTTTATAACATACAATCCAGGTGGGATTGTATGTTATGTAATCCTGAAAGGGTTCGGCTGAGGTGTATGTTTGGGTCCCATGTAATAGTGTCCCATTTAATTATTTCGTATTTTTTTTAAGGAATTTATTAAATTAGCATAATTATGCTTATTTATTATTCTTATTATCATTTAGTCCTTCGTTACATTAGGTGTCTTAACTTAATGCGAATGCTGACAGTATGATTTGTTTGTAACTTATAAACAAGATTAAAAAAAGGTGGACAGTGACTCCCAAACTAGACGTCTGTATTTTGGGGACCAGTAAATGCAAAATTTTAACCCTTTACACTTATTATATTATTTTCTAAATTAATATTTGAAACTAAGAACGTCAGCCTTTAAATTGACCAACAAAAGAAAAAATATCCATTGCATAAACGAGGCAGTATTCATTAGGGCTAAATTAAATCAGTCAGTTCCCAGTTGGTGATGTAAATTGTTTGTAATCTGGCAGTGCGTCCCATCCGGGTCGGTCCGGCTAACCGAGCCGGTCCATTAGCGGCGGGCCGGTAATCCACCGGCAAATATCCGCAATCCCTCGCCGACCGGTGATTAACTGGCCTAAACTGCCCTGAATATTGTCACAACTAGCAGGGCTGTCCGGAAGGTGTTATTAAAATATTATTATTTCTGGCTTAGTGCTTACGGCCTATAAATGTTAGTCGGCGATATAATATTTTTTACAACGAGAGATGTGATTTGAGAGAGATCAGCGTGGCAGAGAAAAATGTCCTGAAAGGCGGTGCTACCATATTTAAAAAAATATTTTTATAACGTCCAATCATTTAAGTTTTATTAATAAATTTGGCATTTTCCATGCTAAGATTTTAAAGTTATTTAGGCAAGGAAAAATCCTGCCCCCGGTCGAATTATTCCTTCCCTAAATAAATATAACTGTTGAAAAAGCTAATTTTGAAACGTAATTTATATCGCAATACCAACTCATAAATACACTTGAATTTGTCAGAATAAAACAAATCATCATCTACTTATTAAGAACGTTACTTTAAAAAGTTACCCTAATAAAACATGACACCCTTAACAGTGTTTAAAAAAACAGCTTTATAAACACAATTTTATAATTAAAAAATATGTCACAATGTCTGTCGTATTGAAGGCAACCCTACGAATTCGGAGCCCGTTTTCGCTTTTCACTTACGCGTAACCTAATCCTTGCCATTACGCGAGTTGCGTGCAGCGGTAATTGTCGTAGGGTGTTCACCCTAATTGTGGGGATCACCGCCCGCGCTGGGGCCATATTGTCTCGTCGTCTCGATCCTGGTTCAAGTGTCAAACGCCAAACGCTCGGATTAGGGACGTAACGACAATGTTGTAAATACGCACCATTCATGGTGACACTTTGGCTCATTGAGGACCGGTAATAAAAAATCGGTCAAGTGCGAGCGTTCTTATGGTTCCGTGCACTACATAATTCTCCTGTATTTCTTTTTATAAAATCTTTACCCCACACAAACTTTTTTTCTGTATCGTTGGTGGGTTTACAAACAGAAATGTCACGCATCGAATCATCAGTTATCAGTTTTAATAATAATTATGACGAACTAGTGTTTTTACTTCTATTTATGCCCTTTTTCCTTCCTCTTTTTTCCTCTATAATTCCTTGTAAGTAGGTATGATGTTTATAGTTTGTTTACACTAGTGTTTACACATACATACATACACTCACGCCTTTTTCCCATAGGGGTAGGCAGAAACTAAAGAACGCCACTTGCTACGAATCTTGCATACTTCTTTCGCTTCGACCACATTCATACATCTTGTCATACATACACGCCGGTTGCGAGTACTATGCACCTGACCTTTTTGAAGAACCTCACCAATAAGGTCGGTATAAGTTTTTCTAGGGCGTCCCCTCTCGGCGGTTCCACTGACATTCGCCATATAAATCCTTTTTGTTAGTTGCCTTTCATCCATTCTCTCGACATGCCCAAACCATCTCAGCATATTCTTCTCAATTCTCGTCACTACATCGTCTTTTAAGCCGCAACGTTCTCTTAACACACTATTTCTTAATCTGTCATTCCGAGTTACACCGCACATGCTTCGCAGGGAACGCATTTCTACAGCATTTATTCTACTTTCATGTTTCTTCTGCCATACCCAACTTTCACTTCCATACATAAGTGTAGGTACCAACAATGTGATACTCGTTAAAAATATCAATATATATGTTAAAAATATAATATTAGTTTCCAAAGGGTCAGGATTATTTAATGTCCATCGTGCACGATATTCAGAAGGATCCCACCAGAATTAGATCGTTTTGAGAGATAGAGCCTAGTAACGAACCATCATCTTAAAAGCTCGGTAATATGATACTGTTATACTTTAGCTACGGAACCCTAAATAATAGATTATCCCTTACACAAATAGCGGGTAGAAAGCAATAGATATTTCTCACTAATGGTGTTCACTAAAGTTTGTCGCTCGAAGCTTTCACTGCGTGTGGCAGACAGTTACTCTATGTCGGGCTATGTATAGGAGTCTTTATAAATGATATTCATGCACGTCTCTCCGGGTCGTCATGTCAAGGACAGGGTCCGTCTGCTAATAAATAGCTCGGATGCCTGCGGCGAGCATGACGGGTCGATTGCGAATGCCGATGGCAGTATGCCCATTGTGGTAGAGACTATAATGGCTGAAACGGCATGGAGTGTTCGAAATATACGAGAAGTAGAGATGAGAAAAAGCAACGTGAATTAGTTGTTGTTCTTATATAGGTATTTAGTAACGTGTTATCAAGATCTAAAATGGCAATGGATGGGCCAAGGAACCAAAATTTTATTCAAATTAAAATATTGTTAAGGAATAAGAAAAATAAAAAAAAAGCAGTGACAGCCTAGTGGTATGACCATTGGACTGCCAAGTCGAAGGTCTCGAGTTCGAACCCAAGGCACGCACCTCTGACTTTTCGAATTCATGTGCGTATTAATAATTAATTATCACTCGCTTAAACGGTAAAGGAAAACATCGTGAGGAAACCTGCATACCTTAGAGATTTTTCTCGACGGTTTGTGAAGTCTGCCAACCCGCACTAGGCCAGCGTGGTGGACTATAGCCTAATCCCTCTCAATATGAGAGGAGACCCGTGCCCAGCAGTGGGACAGTATATGGGTTGATGATGATGATGAAGGAATAAGAACCAAATATCTTATGGATTCGAGAAATGTAATGAATTCAAAGGAATTGCTTTCATTAAAGTAACCGAAACCCTCCAGAGGGTCGAATCAATTGCTTTGCGGTCTGTCTGTTTTATGATGCTTGATAGGTTAATGTTGTACCTTTTCACAAAGACAAAATTTCTAGGACGTTCGGCTCAGAAATGTAGTTTTATCTTTATGAACTGAAGAAACCATACAATCAGATCAGCTTTCATTAGCTTACCCAGCTTCATCATTCTGTTTATGATTTAATATTATAAATTCACCGTCACCAATGTGCAGTGATCTTCCTCGCTCAGTGAACTGTGGCGAACAAGTGGCGTCGGAAGTTTAATCACGTGAAAATGCGTGCTCAATTTATTAAAATATTCATCGTTTAATGTGAACTTGAACTAGTGACACTGTGATTTCTAATAGACAATAAAATCATTGACCTAGACTAGTAGATTACTATTTATTTAAAGAGGGAAAACAACAATTTTCGATGTGGGAAACAGTAAATTCGAAAAAACAAAGAATACCACACCACAATCGTCCAATGACAACACATAAACCAGATAACGTTTATACAACACAGTAGGATTGCCTTCGTCTCCATACGTAGATATGATGTTATTTTACTTCAAGTTCTTTAGAATTAGAATAGTTTGGTAGAATCTAAGTACTCAAAATAGTTACAAAAGTTTATTTTGCAGTAATTATACAGCTTTTTTATTCCTTTAGGTACTACTTAGGTTCCGTTATGTATTGATGATAACGTTGCCCTACCTTTAACTAAGAGTTTTTTTTATGATTATTTATTAGAAGCTGTTGGACGATGATGCCTTACTTAACGACCCTTAATATTTATGGCTTGCTAGACATATTTTTTATAACCAAGGCAGTAAGAAGGACCACATAGCGAAGAAAAGATGTAGATAAACTCTTAATGACAAATAAACTGAAGTTATAAATTAGCTACCCACGATTGACGATCACCGACATAAGGGAAAAGATAGATTTCTTTTTCTAACAATTTAAAATAAACCTTGGCTAGACTCCACAATCTGCTATATTCCTAACCTTTTATTAAAATTTTTAGACCGAGTCGTTAGAAAGAGCTATAAGACATTATTTTTGTCTTTTTTCAATTTTATATTTTTTTTTTCCAAAACAAGTCCTTTCAAAAGTAAACTGATTTGTAGCCAAGATGATTCGTGAGACAAAAAGTGATTCAAGTTATAAGTTTTTAATACAGAAGATGATTAAAGAATTTCAATACAGAAAATAGTTGGGTCTTATCACCGGCTTGGAACCCTATTATATTTTATTAAATCAAAATCCAAAACTAAAACTGCAAGATCAAAGGATATGGTGTACCTTCTGCGTGAATCAGATTGCTATAATTAAAAAATATCAAAACGTCAAAAACATTAAAAAGAAAGAAATTCACTCATGACCATGGCCGTAATATAACACGATGAAAGAGTAGTTTAATTACAATGTCTAATATTCTTCAAAGTAATACCACCAGTAAAAATTAATTCTGTATATTGGTCAACCAAAATTACAAACATAAAATACCGAATGTAGTTAGTAAAAATGTAGTGAGTTACATAAAAGGAACTTAATACCGAGTGTAGTTAAAAGTGTGTAAATCATGTTGGCTTGCGTGTACTTCAAGATATCATAATTGCGGCGCAGGCCTCGAACACGTCTCGCGCGGAACGAAATGTTACGTGGCAGGAATTTTCATCCCTTCATAAAAAAACAAAACAAAGTAAAACCTTTTTTACAGAAACTTTGTTTTTGTATAGCCTATTTAAAGTGTAGTTACTTAATTTTTTTTTGTTATATTGTATAGGGATGTTACTTTCGTTAACACACATGACATGTGAACTCATTTGGAGCTAGCTAACGATGGTTGAGGCCATGTTATTAGGACGATTGTTAAGCTCGTTTGAATTTTAAACAACCTTTCAATACGTGTCTGAAGAATAATGTTTTGTCAGATATAGTTCAGGTTTCTGAAACATGATCATTGTATTGAGCTAAAGCTCCATATGTCTACTGTAACAGGAATTTGTAAGATAAATAGATAATTAATAATGATACTAGAATCTAAAATACACATTAATTTAATTAAAAATAGTATCTATATTCTATACACACTGACAAACTGCGGCACGTGTGAGGAAGTGACAAACGACTTCCAATAAAATATATCCATTGCGGGGAAACACAATGAGTGTTTACACAAAGCGGAGTCAATATTTGTACACCACCGTACTAGGGTAGTTCACAATTAAATCCGAACATATCTGGCACATCCTTAATACCTTTACAACAGAAAGTTTCAAATATAAAGTCCATTTTGTTCCGTATAATATGGCGTAGTGATTTTGGTAATATCACCCTAAGAGTTGTTTGTGCTATTCTCAATAGGGGAGGCAGTGATTTACAGGTTAATATGACACTTTAGCACGATTTATTTTGTGTAATATGTCTCATTTGAACGGTTAGATAGACATACTGGTTTAGTAAGATAAGGGTAATAAAATAATTTAAAGGGTAATATTCACGGAGGTCAATTTGGCATCTTTTAATGACGTTGATGATAAAAGGTTGTTTAAGACATTATAGGACACGTGTAAAACAGCTGTTTGTTATTTACAAGCCTTAATACTCAGGGGAAGGTTATTACAAAAAACATGCAAGAGGTTGCAAGCACGGTACACAATCTATAAACTGGTAAAATATTGCTCTACGTGCCGCTTGGGGCTTTGAGGCACATAACGTTGACATTATCCATTCACGCTCATACCATAAAATAAAACCGAGTGCCATAAAAATAAAAAAATAATTTCCATAGATATTTTTGCAAATATTTTAATAAACCAACAGGAATATTAAAACTCTTTACATTATACATCTTCCCCATGTTATTTCAGACACAGACGAATGAATTATGAAGCAGTTTGGTAAGATTCGCTTACCCCTCGGTAAATCGACCTAGGGTTGCTACTGCTAATTTATTTAGAACTCTTCGTACAAAGCTCTTTTTATGTTATACTTAGTTATTTGGAGGTCTACTGCAAATGGTTGATTTTTCAACTATATCTATTGAGTGGAGCGGTGCGAGCTAATTGATATTAAATAATAATTGAGGCTAGGGCTAGGGGAGCCACGGCTACGAGAGGCTATGTATTATTCATGATTTCCGTGGAAAGCGAGTTCGCATGAAACAGATGTTTTTCAGTTTTGTTATTATAATGATTTAGATATCTTGAACTTGTATTTTTAGTATGTTAATCTATTGTAATAAACTGTAACAAAAATCTTACCGTTAAAGGGCTCTGAGATTCGCAGTTCTAACTTTTTGTATAAATGAGGATTAAAAAAAATGGAATTTAAAACAACATACGTGCATACTAGAGATATAACTTCACTCAAAAACTATTTAATAATATTAATATTAAGATCGAATTCAATTGTATTTGTAGACGAAGTCAAATCTCTGTAATCTTATTCATTGAGCAGTGTATCACATTAGGTATTCAATCCACTTACATTATCTGTCGCCGTCTCTCAAAGGCTTACGTAATCGTCGTTTGTTCAGCGGGTTCTGGGAACTGCCTCCCCCAACTATTTTTGTTAAATCTCGCAAAATAACACGAGTATATAAAGCCCCGTATTCGTTGAGCGTTGATTGTAGAATAATACCGTGAGGTTCCGTTGTAAATCTACGGAGGTTTTTCAAACTAGGAGTTCTATAAAGTGTTTTGATTTTTACGGTGTCGGCAATGTACGAGTATTTCCCCCGGTGACAAGAGCCCAAAACCTTCGGCTATTAACTTGCCGTTAGTTAAGCAGTCAGGTGGTCCCTAAACTTGCTAGATTGTGTTACCCTCTTTTTAAACTGTGTTATTTGTTTAATGGCAATAGGCTCGCCCCTGTTATATTAGACCTAAACATACTGGTAAACTGTTGGTGGATGTCATTACTCCTGCCTAAACATTCAGGATGTATAAGCCTGATGTTATATAATGTTATGTTATATTGATTTCTGACATTTACGCGAATATTATATACAATGAAATAAAACTACGGTACGGTCATGGACGCTGTAGAAGACCCGAAACGTCGGGATTAATAATATCAATATAACTCGATAAAATCCGTAAAAAGTAGTTTTATTTCAATGTTATGTTAAACTAAACGTGAAATAATAGTAAAAACTAACCAAAAAAATTTAAGAGGGTTAAGCAACCTGCCATTTCATTCCTATTATTCAATCTTAGAAAATTGAATTACTCATAAATATACAAAACAGTGCCAAGTCCAGTGTCTTATGTATTATGTCCAGTGTATTAAAAGTTTTTCGTTGCAAATAGGTTGCGCCTTTATTTCGGGAAAGTATTACAGCCGGTGAATACATAGCTGTATCAATTACGTAGGTGTGTCTGAGCGGCGGAGTCATCGAACTTCGGGGGTTGTCGGAAAACTTTCTTATTTTATCGCCAGAATTGCTTGAAGATACGGAGAATATACTGCAAACTTGCTGAGCTGACTCAATTGAATATTCTATTGTATTCATGATGCATTTCAAATACCGTTTCCATGAAGTGAAGGGGATGAGATTTTTCAATTATTGTTTTAATATCAAGATAATATCAGGTTAGTATCAGATAAATAAAAATAACCTAATATAAAAAAATCATATTTTTTTGAGGAGACCCTCAAAAAATTTTTTATTAAAGCTCGGAAAAAGTTTAATAATGTTATTTCAAGGATCTTTATCAGATTAATTATAGATTTTTTAGATAGCGGTTTCACAAACTCAGAGGTTAAGACCTCTTTTGAATGCTACAGATTAGTGAGACTGCTTCAATGTACGAAACCGGACCGATATTAGTATTGGAAAGAAACTTGAATAGTTTCTAATGGTCTAGAAACTATTCAAGTTTCTTTAGTCAATGTGTAACTTGTGTCTTTCTTTAGATCATTTTATGAGCGCTTTTGTTTGGTTTCGAACGGTTACGTGAAAGTATCATAAAATACTCGGATACCACGATCACTCATCGTCACGACGACGTATAGCTTAATCGAGGGATGTTGATTAACAGCGACCGTATAAACTCACGTTTTAGGTATGATGAAATGCTCGTTAAAAACTCCCTCACTTCCCGGCTACCGACCCCGGCACGGCTTGACGTCTCCGTGACAGGTCGGTCACGTGACCGGCCGGTGACGTCGCGACCCTCGCGCTCGGCGGCGGCCATTTATTACAGTTGAGGATAAATAAAAATGAAGAATTATTGAAAATTATACCTACGACTTTTGGTGTACTTACCTAACTTGAAGCTGCGATGTTAGTCGACGTCTTGAATAAAAACCGTAATAAATCATCGAAAAAATACAGCGTCATTTGTTTTTGAATAATTTATTCTGTACAGATAGACTGAATGACAGATTTATTGGTTTGAATTCTCGTTTGATACCGTAAAATGTATTGTCGGTCGGCGGTCGCGTGCCTAAGGCCGTCCCCTTCCGCGCGATTTACCCTCCCCACGGGGGCCATCGCGTCATTCATGTGAGATATTATTTCGTCATCTCAGTTCACCCTCTGTGATTTAAATCTCTGCGTTGCGCACTTTATTTTCCGCTCGTGATTCCTGAGTGTGATTCTGCTGACACATTCCGTTCTAGGGGCTTATTATATTCGTCTCCAATTGAATATTTCATCAATTTGCGATCGTGAGGGTAAAGGAATGCATATAACATGATGAGTAGGTATCTGGATTCTTAAAACGACGACGTAACGCTCATAGGGGCGTGCCTCTGATACCTCTACCTAGTCCTTCGGGGAATATAGGCGTGTTTATTATTTAGTCAAGTACTAAATAGTAAACACATTTTTAATTATTTGTGTATGTTAGTTCTAAAATATATCTGTATGTAACTTTGTTTTGACCATCACATCTCCGCACCACAGCACTAAAGCATTTTATGGTCCATCCCGGGAATTTCAGCTGCATTGCAGCATTGCACTGGAAATCAGTCACCGAACCGAGATTATCTTAGGTTTGGCAAACTTCTGTACACAAGTAGGCAAAGCATTGCTGCCAATAAAACACTAACTCGATTTGATATCGATTTGTTGCGCAATACTAGTTGAAATCTTGGAATTTTACCATTGAAGGTTTGATGATGTTTGTTCTAGGTAGATTTTCTGGGAAATCTCCTAGCGTGTCGGGCTGTCAGTATCAACTACATCAAAACAGTCCCTGCCCTTTAAAAATATATGGCAGTCTGCGGGTTGATAGGAAATCAGATACGGGTAGTATTTGATTTATTTTTGGCAATACTGTTGTTACGATACGTTTTAGTACTTTGACACTTTGATTGCAACTGTCTCAGTTGTTTATTTATTCTGCCTGGATATTTTTAATTTAAAGTTTTGCAACAAGAAACTTTACGAATTTTTTACGTTTTATAAAACGACATTTTTTGATTTGCAGGTAAATACTAGACGCTAGTAATGCTTACTAGAGGTGGTCGTTGAATCAATAAACTGTTTTTTCTAACGACTTTTCATTCGTCAACGAGATAACTGTTATTCATCAATGAAAAAACAGGTTGAAAATTTAATCTGTTAATTTTCGTCAACGGCTTATTTCATTAAAATTTTATTTAACAACATTTCTGAGAATCAACTCTACGAAGGGAATGTCATTTCTTTTTAATTATTTTCAAATGAATAATCTTTAATAAATATTTGCAACTAAATTGTCAACTTTTCATTGTCAATGATTGAAAACGTTGACATAAATTAACGCTAAACGCTACCGTTGAACATTCAAAACCTGTTATTAATTTAACAGTTTTTTTAAACTGTTGACCATTGATGAATAACAGTTAAATTACATTAACCAAAAAACCGTCAATGACACATGCCTAATGCTTACTAGGTAGTTCTTACTGTGAGTTTTTGAGACGTAAATTTGATTTTGTTTATAAGTACATACAAAATAACATATGTACCTACCTTCATGCCTGTATTCCACAGTTAACTTATGTTAGTGTTCTATGTAATAGGGGGTGAGCCTATTGCCATTAATCGGGCACAAATCCATACTACAGCAGCAGCTGAGAATTTAATAGAAAAACCCAATAGCACTGTTCGATCAGGGAATCGAATCCAAGACCTGGGACATAGCAGTTGGGCTTACGGTTATTAGACTAATGAATCAGTCCTCTGTGGAATAATACCTACATCATGTTTTGTTTAAAGCCTATAGCAAATAATGCTTGGGTACTTTGGCAAAGGCTGTTTCAGGGAATAGGTATGTATTTTGAAGTTCCTCTTTCTTCGTGATATACGTATACATATATGTATGTGCGGCTCCTGAGCGAGAGGTTCCATGTTCAGTTTCTAGGTCGAGCAGATTTGTTGAATTTTTCTTTAAAATTCTCGTAGCAGGAGTTTGGATTTGCGCCCGTTTGCTTTACCTATATCACACCTATATATATATATAATATATGTATTTTTGAAATCAACTTAACATATATCACTCATATATCTATACTCATAGGGTTTAAACTCATAGTGCGTTGGTATATTTTAAACCTTAAAATATATATAATGTTAAGTTGATTTCAAAAATACACATATTATATATAGGTATGATTATATATAAAATATCAATAAATCTCAGGTGTGTAGTGAAATACGTGTGTATGATACTAAAGTAACTTTTCATAGAACTTTACGAAAAAAAAAAACAAAATTAAGTTGTCAACATTAAAGTTTCAAAGACTGGAGCTTTGACCTTAGTGCTAGCTTACATGTCTGGTTACATAATAGCATTCGTGTGGCTGACAGTTTGTTTAGCTTGTTAGCTGTCACGGTGGGGGAAGAGGGGGAAGCAAACAAGCTGTTTACAATTCATACAACTTGCACTCGTGTGAAACAGCTGACATGAACTGAACATTCAATAACAAAACCTTTTAATTTCTAACACATGTGTAATGACGCGCGTCCCACACTACACATGTGAATATTCGATTATATCGCGTATTATATTTCAACAATATTTATTTTTTTATTTAATGTGAATAATCGCGTTAAAATCCATGAATAGTATTTTAATTAGTTTTATTTCAAAGCCTTCTAATATTCATTGGTGAATATAGACGTTATGTCGAAACAACAAATTAACCCTTAAAGCTTCATAGTATGAAGGAATGCTTCTTTCCAGTTGATCTATTAAATAAAAATATATAGTTACAAGTTCATATTTGGACAATTTCATGGCGTTCCTCTAGAACTATTCGAAAAATTTTTTATTGCAAGGTTTTATTGTCCTTCTTCTTCTTAGCGTGTCGATGGTAAATAAAAAAATGTTATTTCCTTATTGTTCTTAAAATCAATAATTTACATAGTTTCTTGGCTATAATTATATAAAACATATAAATAATTAATATGACATCACGCCTGTATTCCCCGAAGTGTACAGTAATGTACACCCACAGGTCGCTTGTATGTTTAGATCCCATGTAATAGGGAGCGAGTCTATTACCATTCACCGGTCACAAATGCAAACTCTGATCTCCGAGCGCAGCACTCGCACTTACAACCACTACACCAACCAGGCAAGTTGGAGGGAAATGTAGCAAGTGTAATTACTGGGCATGAGATTTAACAACTGAGATCTCAATATGACAACGCGCTAGTGTAGCCGCTGGTGTAGCTGGGGTTTATAGCCTGTGGTTGCCGCTTACTATAAGGCGGCTCGTATGCTTGTCATCATCAACCCATATACTGTCATACTGGGCACGGGTCTCCTCTCACAGAATGAGTGGGATTAGGCTATTAGTCCACCACGCTGGCCTAGTGCTGGTTGGCAGACTTCACACGCCGTCGAGAAAAATCTCTTAGGCATCAGGTTTTCTCACGATGTTTTCCTTCACCGTTAAGCAAGCGATAATTAATTAAAAATACGGAATTGATTTCGAAAAGTCAGAGGTGCGTACCTTGGAATCGAACTCGAGAGCTTTGACTTAACAGTCCAATAGTCATATCACTAAGCTATCATGGTATCACAAAAAAACCTAACGGGATTCCAGGGATAACACATCGCGGGATAGTAATCTCTAAATGAAATCTTATAGAGAAATCTGTTAATCTAGATAATAGTTCTGGCGAGCTGCCAGCGCGGCTCAATCGTTGCCCGTCAAGGACTTGCAGATCACGATAGTATACGTACCGCCATACCAGCTGATTGCTGCTTGATTTATATTACTGCAATACCGACAATTTTGGTGCCGCGAACTATGGCAAAAGGGCCCACTTTGTTTTCTTGAGCCACATAAATTATTAAATTTGTTAAAGTTTTTTATGTATAAAACATGGACTTTTCAGGGATTGTTATATGTACGATGTGTATATAATTTGGTACGTATATTATAGGAGAATCTCGTTCACTGCAAGTGGAGGGCGCCGCGTTTGAGCGCGCCGCGGAACTCCTGCGCCGCTCGCCCGAGTTTACTGTACTCGCGGCGCTGCGCCAAGAGCCCGCCAACTCGGGCACCATCCTATCGTTCTCACATGGATATAACAGGTAACCACACCCTGCTCTATAGATGTTGTGTTACTTACTAAGTACTATGTTAGTTAATTTTAAGTCTGTAGATCGATCTTGCTTCTAAATGTTTTTATTTTGATTTAATGGTACTGTGCAATTTAGTCGTTATTATAAAGTAACATATTTTCAAATACACTAACATAAATCATGACAAATACAGCTGTTCCGATCATTAAAATCGATCGCAATTGCTTAGTAATAACGATTACACCATAAAAACTTAATAATCTGTACGTAGCGCCTGTCGTAGCACCCGCTACGCGGCGTAGCACGGATCGTAGCCAGTCCGTGTTTGTTGATGTTTCGATAATTAAATTGTTGAAGTTCCGATTTCACGACTTAATTATTTATATTCATCTGGTACCGAGTAGTGGAACAAGATGAGCCAGTGGCGCTCGTGCGGGCGCGCACTGAGCGGGCGCGCACTGAGCGGCGAGCGGCGAGGGCGCGTGGCCGCCGCAGTCGCCGCGCCGGCGCCGCCGCTGCGCACGGTGAGTTCTAGATCTCAACATCGCTGCGCGCGCACGCATGTCACCCGCACCGGTGGCATGCGCACGCGCGTCTAGGGGAGAATCATGTATCTTGGAATGTCCTGTGCCTCGGAATGTCCTCCTCGATCCATCCGTTGACCTGATTGCGCTCACTGTCACCTCTGCATGGATGTATGTGTGCGCGGACGGGCCGGCTTGCATGCTCCCCGCGCCGCCCACCGCCGTCCGTCTTGTGTTCTGTGTCTTGACGTGTTGTGTTCTGTATATGTCCGTCCGCCCCTCCGATCCGTTTCTCGATGTTCTGTACCTGGATGTTGATGTTAGTCGTGCGCCGTGCGGCCGCCCGCATCGCAGTTCGCGCTACTTCGAGGGGACTCCGCCGAGCTGTTCCGCACTTGCATTCCAAGCGACATGGGAATCCTTTTTGTCTCGTATTGTGTCTAACTCACGCTCGGCGCTCACGTCGAGTCCGCGCCGGGCGCCGAGACGTAATTAACTGTTCGGGCAAAAATTCTCCCTTAAATGTACGAAAGCGGACACCGCGAGCCGGGCTGAGCCCCGCGACGCCCGGAGCGACTTACCAGACACCTAGGCGTCTCTGTGGACACCGAACGCAATTCGTTCCGAGGTACATGGTCCCCCATCCTGGCCGAGCGATATTGAGATGTAGAGCGAGCCGAGGTCCGCTCGCGGCCGGTCCGTCCCGTCGCCGTTCAATATATGTGTTGTTTGCTTTGTTTATGTGTACCTCGGAACAGTATGCGAGGGCGCGGCGGAGTCGTTCCGGGAGCGCGGCGACTGTCGGTGTGATGTGTAGTGCAGCTGTTGGGGTCGCAGGTACTTGGAGGTGCAGTCGAGCGGGCGGCGCGACGAGGTGCGGCTGCACTACGTGGCGGCCGGCGGCAGCGCGCCGCGCGTCGAGACCTTCCCGTTCCGGCTGGCGGACGGCGCGTGGCACCGCCTGGCGCTGGCCGTGTCGGGCGCGCAGGCCACGCTGCTCGTCGACTGCCACCCGCTGTACCGCCGCCTCATCCCGCCGCCCGACCGCAACTTCACGCAGCCGCAGCTCGCGTTATGGCTCGGACAGAGGAATAGCAAACACTCCTTATTTAAGGTCTGTATCATCTAATTAGCCGCGCTATTCAACCTCTTTTTCAGTTTTTTTACAGATGACACTAAAATTGTAAATGTACAAATTGCTGCAGTTTCATAATATAATAATAAAAAAACTAATCGTTTCTTATTCCAGGGTACATTACAAGAAGTAAGACTGGTGAGCGGGCCTCACGGCTACCTGGCACAATGCCCGGGGCTCGACTCAGAATGTCCCACTTGTGGGCAATTCGCTCTACTGCAAGCTACTGTGCAGGAGCTCACTACACATATCCATGACCTTTCACTCAAGGTGACACAATACTTATTCAAAAAAATCAATTTAAAGTTTGTAGTTTAACTATAAGTAAATACGAATAATGGCGAATGGCAACTTTTGTTCCCAAAAGTGGTAAAAAACAAGAATAGAAATATTACATTTATTAATACAGGCGTTGAAGGTGGCCCTTGCCGAGTTGGCCTCCTCCAACTCGGCAAGGGCCACCTTCAACGCCTTTGCCGACAAGCACGCCCAACTAAGCAGCAACTAACGTTTATAGCAGTTTTTAGTTTAATGATAAATGGTAGTAGGTTTTTTTTTTTGTTGGCTTTATTATTATTATTACATGAATAAATTATTGCATGAATTCCAGGCAATATCTAAATACTTTGCTATCTTTTGCAGTTGGTGGGCACGGAGGCGAGATTAGCACGACTGGAACAATGTGATTGTCAAAAGTCGTGCTTCTCCAACGGCACGGTGCACGCCGACGGTGCCAGCTGGCAACGACACTGCAATCGCTGCTCCTGTGTGGTATAATAAACTATGCTGCTTTCAGTTACAAAGAACACTTTAATGTATTAATCTAATACAGTGCGCTTTCACCCCAATTCGTAGGAAATAAGCCCAACATCACACCTCAAATTCAAATTATCTAAGAAAAATATCCCTCAACGTTCAAAACGTTAAATTCAATTATTAAAAAAATAATACCATACCTGTATTCCTTGAAGGTTTAGGTAGAGGTGTACTAATGTACACCCACAGTTTACCTCTGTTTTTGGGTCCTATGTAATAGGGGGTGAGATTTCAATTAAACTAAAATGAAATCGTTCACCACAAAAAATGGTGTGTCCATTTTTATTATAACTTATATATCGATGTTCTGATGTGAGGTGCTGTTGCGTGTTGTAAAAATGTTAGGTTTATAAATGGAGAACAATATTGTACCTACTCTTACTTTGTTTTATATAATGTTTGTAATTGTGTTTTTGGTGTGCAATAAAGCGTATATAAATAAATAAATAAATAAACAATATTATGTAATAATTTTTTTATTGGCACAATAAGAAATAATTGAATGAGAATAAATTGATGTCTATTTTTGTTTCCAGCACGGCGAGATAACGTGCAGGCCAGTCGAGTGCGATAGAGCCGAGTGCAAGAATCCGGTGCTGCATCCGGGAGAATGTTGCCCCACATGCTTAAGTATGTATAATTATTGTACTACGAAACTCTGAAGACCTGATAATGCATGTTTTCCTGTTAATATTGTACCGCATGAGCAATGCATGTGTTATTGTGCTGTTTTTATTCAACTCACTGTACCGTCAAATGAGGTGAATCGGGACAAAACTTTAAAAGGTTTTTTGCTATTTTCCGGTTTAATTATTATAATTTTCAGTCTAATGTTTATTATAATTCAAGAACAATATTAGGGTCCCTTTTTCTAACAAACTATAATAATTAAAGCTGAAAATCACTTTAAAAAGTTTGTCCCGATTCACCCCTATTCAAAGGGGTATTTCAGAGGTATATACCCTGGTTGGGGTGAATAGGAATACCCCTATTCACCCCGGTTAACGCACCATTACTCTCTCTTCTAATTTAAGAAGACTGAGTCGATTTATATCTAATATATAAAATTTTCGTGTCACAATTTTCGTTGCCATACTCCTCCGAAACAGCTTGACCGATTTTGATGAAATTTTTTGTGCTTATCGGGGAGGTCTGAGAATAGGCCAACATCTATTTTTCATACCCCTAAATTTTTTTTTTATGGCAAAACAACGTTTGCGGGGTCAGCTAGTATTAGTGTATAATTCAGCAGTCCAGCATGTGCAGTATGGACTGACAACATTGCACGAAAAACGTATAAATTATGAGATCAAAATTTGAACTGGGGACCAAGTATGCAGTATATTTCAATGATATCAGAATGGTGGTTTAATGGCACTAAATTACATAAAGACCGACATAATATGTTGTAGATACCTATATCTAAAATAAATGAGCAAGCTTAAACCCCTGGCCATGTATGGCGAAATCTGAGCTTCCCCCAACTTCGAGCATTCGAATACATGAAATAGATAGGTACCAAGATTGCTTCGATTCAGTTTTATTTCAGTGCCCTATCTAAGAGTTGTGACTCTCTCATAGTTTCTGTATGGCGATTTTAGGTAAATGATAGTACTAGTACATAGTAAATACCAGAGATACTTGCGTCTTCTGATCACTAAAGACCTGCTTAAACGTAAAAAAAAATCTAAATAACTTTTAAAAAAATGTTGTTTATTTTCAGGGCAGTGCCTTCTAAAGGGTACGTTGTACGAGCACGGCGAGCGTTTCGCACCGAAGGAGTGCGCGGAGTGCGTGTGCCACGATGGCAACATGCAGTGCACTCGCGTGGACCCCGAGGTGGCGTGCCCGCCGCTGCCCTGTGACGTGCCTGACCAGTTCACAGTGCCCGGCGAGTGCTGCAAGTTCTGCCCAGGTGGGGTATTGTACAGTAGTGTTAAGTGCGTTAAGTTAGAGGGGTCGGGAAAGGCCAGCACTTGCCCCGGGCGACGAAAATTGGGCGGGCGGCCAGTTAGACCTACACTCCCCATTTAAACATAGGACTAGGATTGCTAATATCTAGGAATCAGTACTCTCAAGTCTCAAATTGGACACAGAGAACAAAAAACATAATATTTAATATGCTGATGAAGTTGCCTAGTTAAATTGGGCTTGGGTATTAAGTTTTCTGGATTTCTTCCTATCGTTGGAACGATTATACCAAACTATAGTAGATATGCCCAAAATTTTAACATAACCATCGTCGCTGAATGACTTAATAACCCATAGCGAAGGCTTTTTGGACCTGTGTCTATAACCATGATGAGTGGAAAAGCCCACAGAAGCCTTTACCCCAACGTGGGACAAACTGAGCTGATATAAATAATATCACGTAAGTCAACTGATCCGTAAAACTATTGGTATGAAATTGTATAACGTTTTATCTGGTCTTATCCAGGAGTGGACTACTGCAGCATGGGGCACTCGTGCGACGAGAACGCGACGTGCATGAATCTCAACACCAAGTACATGTGCAAGTGCAACCAGGGCTTCCAGGGTGACGGACTTTCTTGTCAAGGTAACAGTAACTCCATGCATGACTAGGCTTAGTGAAAGAAACACATGAGATGCTTAGTGAAAGAAACACATGAGATGGTCAGGCATCAACGTAATTGATATAAAGGAAAGGCCAACTGGGCCATTCGGTAAGTATATTTTATCGGGACTTATTTTATTCGGGAAGTATATACTATTAATGTTTGAAAAAAGTTGCCAGCGCGATGCAGGATTCGCTTTGTGATTGGTCAGTTGTTGTTTGCTTGAATACGTCAAATGTGTGTTTAACTCAATCGCAGGACAGATGTCGTTACATCAAACCCAGGACCGGTCTATAAATGTGTTACTGACCTGAATTGCTCCCAAAATTTCACGTCCGTTAGGCATCTTTCGGTCGAGTGATCATATTTAATTGTCCAATACATTCCAGATGTGGACGAATGCCAGCGTGCTGGTGGTCTAGACGGCCACCACTGTCACTCCAATACGAGATGTGTGAACGTAGTGGGCAGCTACGTGTGTCAGTGCCTGCCAGGATATACAAGAAGAGACAAGTTCAATTGTGTAGAAGTAAGATATTTGTATGGATCATTATCTACCACATTCAGATAATTCATCAATGGGCAATTGAGGAACTGACGGCGCCACTTATGCTCAACTCAATACAATCCTACTGGCTGAAACCTTTTAAACATAATTTCTGATATCAACATAACAAGGTTTGATTGGCTGTTATAGGAAGTCTGAGGCGTTGACATTTTTGTTAAAGCTTTGTATTGCCTTCGCTTCAAAGTCAAAATAATTTATTCAATTTCTGACATTTACGCGAATATTATACATTGAAATAAAACTACTTTTTACGGATTTTATCGCGTATATTGATATTATTAATCCCGACGTTTCGGACCCTTTACAGCGTCCATGGTCACGGGTAGACTGAGGTGGTGGGCGTCTTGATGATATAATTACTGACAGCTACCCTACATTTTTTATTGTTACATGATCAATTACATTTATTACTAATTATTAATTAAAAAAGTAACCGTAACTTGAATAAATAATTTATTCAAGCTAGACAGTAGTCTAGATAGTTCAAAAAGTGCCTAATAAGGTAGCACTTTTTGAACGTTATTTTTATATTTTGAACAGTCCCTAAAACGTCCGTTGGCTAAAATTATAGTATGTCTTGATCAAATATTCTGTATTTAAGTTTGTTATCAGTGTACCAAGATAAACTGGTCGTTAATGATACTGCAATTGAGGTCTCTGAGTACCTATGACAGCCTCTACTCTGAGAGGATTAATTAACACTAACTAATTAATTCCTTGTATTTAGGTAGACGAATGTGCGGGAGAAACGCACGGGTGTCACGCACACGCCGTGTGCACCAACACGCCCGGCTCGTACACATGCCGCTGTCGGGAGGGATACACCGGCGACGGCTACGAGTGCACACGTACGTACCTACTAGAAATCAGAGATTTATCTCTACAGAAACTGATGGATTTTTGTTTCATTTGATTTTGGATATAAGAAAAGTTGTAATGTTTAGGATACTAGAATTTTTAACCTGCCTAATAGCCTATATTTGTACTTTGGTATGCAATTAAAAATATTATAAATCATTCATTAATCATTAGGTTTCGTTTTGGATCATTAAATTGATGTTCCTTTGTTCAGCCATCTGCACGGGCGGCTGCCTGAACGGCGGCATGTGCGTGTCCCGCGAGCAGTGCGTGTGCGCACGCGGGTTCGGCGGCGCGCGCTGCGAGCGGGACGTGGACGAGTGCCGCGCGCACCACGCCCCCGCCCCCGCCTCCGCCCCCGCTCCCGCCCCCGCCTCCCCCGCCTGCCCGCCGCACGCGCTCTGCGTCAACACGCCCGGCAGCTACTACTGCGTCTGCGCGGAGGGGTACCGCCGGGACGCTATGCTAGATACATGTCAAGGTACGGGAGAATTATGATTATGTAGGAAAACCTTCAAGAAAAGAGCGTACTCTCTTTTAAAGGCCGGCACCGCGTTTGTGACTCCTCTGGTATTGCGAGTGTCCATGGGCAGCGGAAATCGCTTACCATCAGGCGATCCGTCTGCTCGATTGCCCCCTATCCCATAAAAAATAAAATAAAAAAGTAGGATCAGATCCATTTGTGAACAACAACATGGTGGTTGGTAGACCGGTACATTTCTTCATCTCACAAGTTAATTCTGATTTCATCAGCATCGTCTAGAACGTAAGTAGTAAGTCAAAAACGTTTGCGATAGAACTTTCTATATTTCACTTACATACAGTGTTTTGTTTTAATATTCTTCTACCACCTCATTATTATGTTTTCGGAGGGACGAGGTGTGTTGCACCTCAAAAGGGATGATCCACCGACCAGACAATACATGTTGTACTAATCAGGTATATATGTTGAATTCCAGATGTGGACGAGTGTGCCGAGGGTTTCCACACGTGTCACCCGAGCGCGCGCTGTGTAAATATTGACGGTAGCTTCAGATGTCAATGTGATTCAGAGGAACACTGTGAGTTAAGTGAGTGTTAAGAAGTGATGATAAATTTATTTTCTTCTCAATCCGGAAAGAAATGCATCTCTGATGGTTGTGAGTATTTTCAAATTTCATAGTTACCTACGTGTTCGTGTATTGCAGGTTGTTCGTGGCAGGGTCGCATTCTGTCAGACGGCGCGTCGTGGACGGAGGCTGGTGGTTGCCGTGCCTGCGCATGCGCCGCTGGCGTCGCCACCTGCGAGCGTGCCGTCTGCGCGTGCGACTTGCACGATAACTATACTACTGCGGTAACTGGCACTTCTTATATAAGTAATGTTTCTTGATAGCCTCCTGTCACTTGTTTTTGCATATCCAAAGCTTTTTGTTCTTTTGAAAGTACGGTAGGCACTTATGACACTTTTAGATATTAAAAAGAAGTACCTAATTGCGTAGAAGGACCGAAGCAAAATGACTAATAGTACCAACACAACTGCCCCAGATGATGGCTATTGTGCGGCCCTTGTCAAGAGACTCGTATTCATTCCTGAACTATTTCTACCTGACCAGATCCTGCCTGTCCTGCCTTGATCTGTTTGCTTAAAGTATTGGTCTTAATTTGTCCGGGTCTCATTGGTACGTGTGTTGTCAGTTGCAGAGCACGTCCCTGCCGAGCGTGGCACCGGCGTCGTGCTGCCCGCACTGCGAGGCGCGCTTCCACTGCCGCCACCAGGAGATGCACCATGTCACCTTCCGTAGCGGCGAGCGCTGGCTCTACCAGTGCCAAATCTGCGAGTGCCTCGTAAGTGCCACACGAAAACCTTCTATATCTGTAGATAGTTACCTAGTTTTGCTCTAGGTTTTTATACATACAGTCCTGTAGGTAGGTAATGTGAACTTGGAGAGTAACTTTGGCATCCACAAAATCGGTACCTACTCATGTGTGTGTATGTGTAGTCGAGGCAGATTATTAGTAAAATAAAAGTGTCAACATGGGGTTATTAAGAATTATCATTCGCTTTCCTTAACTGTTAGCGAATGGAAATTAAACTAAAGGAAAACAATGAGCAAGGAAACCACAAAGGTAACTTTGTCAGTCAGTTCTATGGCCAGTTATCGGTTCTGGACGCTGTTTATAGTTTGTCTTCTCTGTTGTTCTATTATATTCTTGTTATTTGCAGCTGGGTGAGGTGGACTGCTGGGAGCCGGAGTGCGGCGAGTCGGGCGCGGGCTGCTGTGCGGGGGGCGGCGGGGGCGGGGCCGGGGCGGGCGAGGCTCCCCGCCGCCTGGAGCTGGGGGCGTGCGCGCCGCCGCACTGCGCCGCCTGCACGGTGCGTCACATACCCACCAGATAGTGCCGGTGTGACGTCACGGGGCCTCCTACGGCCCGCGTGATGTCTACTCAGGCCTCTGTGACAACGGCTCTTATTGAGGTTGGCAAGATGGTAGATTCAGTCTGTCCTCTGTCCCTTTAAATGTTTAATTTTAATTCGTTATATATTTTGTGCCACGTTTAAGTAAATAAGATTATCTAGGTAAGAGTTGTTTATTTTTAAGGAATCGACGGAAAATCCGAGTTAATTTGGGTAAAGTAGAACAGCTATTTCTTGTCACATATTTTATAGAATGATATTACCAGTCATATCCAATGAATGTCGATTATTGAGATTGAAAATAGTTTCGATCGGTCGCACTACAACAATGCTAGCTAGTCGTCTGCCAACCTCGAGGAGTTCAAGCCTAGCCCGCGAGCTCTGTGCCGCTTCACTAATCCGCTTCCTAACCTGTCCGACGCTTGTGCCTCGGCGCGGTGTCGGTTTGTGATCGCATTATGCTTGTTGCAGGGCGGCCAGTGTGCTACTTTGGTGAGCAATCTCGCGTGTTGTGTGCATCGGTAACCATCCCCACTCTTCTTATTCATTCATACATCTGCTCTATTAACACGTGTAAATTTTAGCTTGAGTCCTCGATTTATTTACATCGGATTACTTGGATTACACTGATCTTCTGTAGACAGGTAACGAAGAAACACATGCAGACCAATATGCTTGTGATATAGATTGTGAACTTTGCATCTTATTTCTTAAAAACATTTTCACAATAAGATTAATTTGTAGTAATATCGCACCATAACTACTTACATATTCATTAGTCGCCACATTTGTAGTACGTATCCTATAATGATTGCACTTTTTTAAACATGGCAACACTAACAGAGGTTGGCAAGTTTAGAAATAGCATACAGAATGTATTAAATCGAGGACATTCATTCTAGAAACATTTTATGTTGCATGTTTTATACTTTACTCATTAATTACATCTCATTATCGATCTTGCTTTGATATGTTTTGAGCATCAATGAATGCGTCGCGCTCGATTTCGCCTCCTTTTTAGTTTTGCAGACATAACTTTATGAAATCGTCTTTTTGTTATTTTTCACTTTCCCCCACTAGTTTAGGAATTAGATAGAATTAGAATAAATTCACTACACAACATTGAAAAATATTTTACCCCAATTCAAGAGCTGTATATAATGTACAGCGTAGTGCTAGTCATAGATAGTTTGCGAAATAAATTAGACTTAGGTTATAAATGTTGTATCTGAACACATCGCGTCGCGTCAAGCATTGCCTATGCCTATGATGGTCGGGTATGGTTGTCGCGAGGCGAGGTGGGTGGCGGTGGCGGCCGGAGCGTGCTATATGTGTGTGGTGTGCAGCGGGCGGCGGCGGGCGCTGGTGGTGGCGGGGCTGGCGCTGCTGGCGCTGTGGTGGGGGCGGGGCCGCGCCGCGCACCGCAAGCACCGCGGCGCGCGGCGCTAGAGCCGCCCTGAGCCCGACGAGGGGCACCCCTCTATTTATTCTAGATAGATCTAATGTTATCGCGGCGAGCGCCCGCGAGCCCGCGCCGCGCCGCGCAATTCTAAATTTAACATAAGTCGATCGCTTAACATTATTATCCTAGACTTGGAGTATTTAGCAGTGGGCGCGGGGCGCGGGGCGCGCGGGCTGCGGGCGCCGGCGCCGGCCGTGTAGCGCGAGCCGCGGCCTCGGGAAGGCCTAGTATTGTCTAACGAAGTATGGTGAGCGACTGAGTGAAATCATTAGTGCGTACGTTTGTATAGTGTAGTATGTTAGGTGAGTAGCGCATGCGGCGGGCCGCTCGCTCGGCCGCCCGCGCGCCCGCGCCCTGTTGTACCAAATTTTTCATAATATATTATAGTTTTTTTGTCTTTATATATATAGAGATCGTTTTTTCTTGTATAATTTGAAAGTAACCAAAAATAGGTACCAAATATAGAAAAGATATGATTGTTTCTTGATTTTCATAAAGCATTTTAATGCTTGCATGTTGTATTGTGTTCAAAAAATTACGATTAAAAAGATATCCTCGAGTTTTGAGTTATTAATTGACCCGTCACCCCAACACTAAGAAGGAAACCAATTTTGTCAACAAGACATTTATTTAACACATATATACTTAAAGACTTTAAACAATTTAAAGGACGTTTGAAATAATAATTTATTAAGTATATCTAGATTTCCCTAAAAAATTTTTTCAGTAGGAAACTTACGTTAATAAAACCTTCAAATTATTGGCAGTATTATACTGGTTCATAATACCTGACCACTCGGGCCAAGGTTAAAGATCGGAGCAGTGTAATATCGACAAATCGACATCTGCAGCAGTTCACGACCGGAATTACTAGGAATTCAGAATTTGAAGGGGAAGCACAAAAGCGCTCAGTCCACTTTATAATAAGTTTTAGCTACGCTCATTCATCATGGTACCTAATCTCATTGGTCAACTGATATTCAGGACTGCCTATTATCCACACACATACTACTTAACTGCAAACATCAAACTATGCGCTTAATTTGGCGAACTACTAATATTAGAGAAATGTTTAGTGTCGAGTATTTGGTGTTTGTCACAACGAAAACACATCACTATTTGTTAAGCACTTCTCTAGTATTAGGATCCGCTCCTGAGAACCAAACATCTATGGAACAATGTTGCTAGATCTCGAAAGGTTAATAATATTTTCATATAAATCATTATTACGTTCCTCTATATTACTCTGAGTTGAGCACCGTAGCTTATTTTCAAACAGCGGTAATCGAAATTTGTCATAATAAAATTAACACTGTAATCATTTGAAATTCCGATAAGGCCCACGCCTCACTCAGGTAGGACTATAGCCTATAGCCTAACGAATTTAGGTTCTAAATTCCGTAAATTCCGGTGGTGGTGGTGTTAGGCTGGTCGTGTTACATGGGGCTGTGGTGCGGCAGCGCGGCGGGCGAGGTGAGCGCCACGAGCGGCGGCGGCGGCGGCAGCGGCGCATGCGCGAGGCACGCGATGCGCAGCGGCTGCGGCGCCTTGTACGCGCGCACCTCGCCGCGCTCCACCACGCCCGTCACCAGCGTGTACGCCGCCGCGAACAGGGTCACCGCCTGCAACAAACACCACATGGACATACATAGGAAAGCGTACCTACTTATTAATAAATATTCTTGGACAATTTAATACAGCACCATCTAGTGCTAAGCCAGACTAAGCAGAACTTGTACTATTGGGTAGGTGACCTCAGGGTGTTACAAAACTACCCGTAAAGACGAAAGGAGGTTAAATGGGACCTTATAAGAGTCCATTCACAATATTTAAGAACCGTAGTAACGCTGTATAACATACCCAAAAAAAAGGAAAACAACAACATTTATGAATGAAAAATAGAAAAACTATTAAAGTAGACAATTATTAGGTAAAATAGGTACGTAGGCCTTTCTGTTAAAGAAGCTGGTTCCCTGACATAACAACTGACAAAAGTTTTGGCTTTGATAATTAATTATATTTTTTACGGGGTATTTTGTAACACGTTGTATAATAAATACCTACTTACCTATATACTTTTTTGTCGCTGCTGCCGTGCACATAGACAGATTCAGGAGAGACCCGTTAACAGTCTCTCCAAGGATGTGTTTTAACAGGCGTTGCACAGGGGGTTTATTAAGAGGACATAGTGCCTCCCTCCATGTGCTGATGGTGGCCACCGGGGTGGTTTTAGTGGCTAAGAATCCCACACTCCCCACAGCTAACCCCCGTAAACCGGTAGGCTTTTGAAGATTGCCCCCGTAAACAAAAAAAAAGGTACACTTTGCTATTGAAGACGCAACAGAAAGCTTACCATAACAATAACGATGGCCGAGGAGAGCGCAGACAGTGAGTTGGCGAAGTAGCGCAGCTCGGCGAGCGCCGGGCGCAGGCAGCCCATGCTGTACAGAGGCACGTCGCACATGTCGCCGCGCTGCAAACAAAGCATAAAGGACTTTTTGGACACTTAAATACCTTGTGTATTGTACTTTGTTTCTGCATCAGCCAAAGGTTGCCAGTAGAAAATGTCTAATAGGATTAACACTGTCTTTGTACACTTTTGTAAATCCCTACTTCATAATTATAATGCGAAAGTAACTGTCTGTCTGTTACGCTTTCACACATGAACCGCTGAACTGATTTTGGTGAAATTTGGTACAGCGATAGATTAGCCCTTCTGTTTCAATAATTTCTTTGGAATCCGAATCTCGGGTAACAGCTAGTTAAGAATAAATTCCCAATTACTATAGAACAAAGTCTCTGTCCGCGTATGTCTCATTGTCTCATGAAATATTCCGCCGCTAAGTAATACTATGCTAACATTGATACAGCAACTGTTGCACTGATCTGGTATCGTCGTGCGACAAGTTGTTGAGCTCCCTAAATAATAGGTGAGCTACACAATGACTGCTGCATGCGTGCCATCGGCTGGGACTGGTCTACTCAAAGCCGCTATGGCTCTTTCTTCAAAATACCATTTCAGACATTGCCTTGCATTATAACACTCACATATTTGCTACTATTCTATGTCTGGACTTTAAAAAAGATTATGGTTCTCGGAGTTTGTTTTGTGTTTCTTCGCAGAGGTCGTCAGTCAGGATATGCCGGAGCCATAGTCTACAAAAATATGTAAGACATTGACTTGGTAAAAGTGTCTTTAAAAGATCTATTTACAGAATAAAATGAAATTGTGCTCCAGCTTGATGGGTAATGTAGTCAATGAAATACTGGGCAAATGAGACTTAACAACAGAGTTCTCAAAATGATAATGATAATGCGCCAGTGATACCACTGGTGTTGCTGGTGTCTATAGGCTCCGGTTGCCGCTTATCATCAGGTGTCCGTAAGTTTGTCATCATAGTAGAAAAAAATACTGTAAATGTAAAATGAATTTGACTGTGTACCTTCCCGTTCCACACACGTCCGCAACAGGCGGGTGGCAAGGTGCGACGATGTTGATACCAATCAGAGTATGACTGAACGCCACAGCAACGCAACTAATAAAAATACCATATAATTTAATACATCCCGCAGTTAACACCTATCAACCTGCCTAACTATACAGCTGAGAACACCCACTCCTGAGTGAAGGCTCTCTATCCAATCACTTTTGCGGACCTTGTGCAAATCGCACCCACTGATTCCCTACTGCCCCCACAATATCGTCTGACCATCTGGTTGGTAGTGTCCTGCGATACTTTGATAGCAGTTACTAACCAGACCCACTTTTTGGAACCGTGCAACTAGTTTTGACTTTTCAAAAGTGCAATTTAATGGTCTACCAGTGTCCTGTTCATCTCCACTTAAGTCTCGCCGGCGGTTCGCATACATAACTAAGTATTCGTATATTATATGTATGTACCTGTCTAGGTACTTCTACTTCATTTATAATATGTGGGTATCTTTTAAATTACAATCTACTGGCATCGGTACCTCAATCTGCATAGCCGCGAAGGAGCTCCTTACAGCAGGATCGTAGGCATCAATGGTCATAGCGCGCAGCATGCTGGTGTTGAGCGTGGCCGGCTCGCGTACCGCACGCGACAGCCCCGAGATCGACGACATGCCCACGGACAGTAGCACCATCGCCACGCTCACCAGCGCCATCAACTGCAAACACACTTTATATAAATACCTTCCTGGCTATGGCGCACGTCGAAACTTTGATCCATTTTACACTGAAATACTAGGGATAATTTAAATATTTTAGGCTAAAAACAAACCGGCTTATTTTAGGCCTCTAGGTAGGTACCTAATAATGCTACCAGTATCAAAACTAACAAAATACCTAAACAACATATTTCTAAAATTTCTTACTTTCAGAAATCACGTGCGAAACAATAAATTAATACGCGCTTAAACAGTGAACGAAATCGGCGCAGGCATAAGCAACCCCTATCACTCTGAGTGAAGAACCGGTGCTCAGCAGTGGGACAGTAACAAGTATGTCATATATGATTTCATAAAGTATTGAAGAACAAAAGAATACATAAAATCGTTGGTAAGGAACCGTTTCTCCAGTCACGGTAATATTATATACTTATTATTGCCGTGCTACGGTGCTGCAAATGTTGCAAAAGGGCGATGGTTACCTTGTATCAGATATTGATCTGCGTTTCTAACTCCCTCTCTCGACATACAAGAGGTGAATAGTATTATTCATTTCTTTAAAATCCCTAAAAAGTGGCAACTAACCGTAGCAGTCAACGACATGGACTTGGTATGGTAGGGTACGACGGTGGAGAGCCAGCACGTGGGCAGGCATAGCAGCGCGCCCGCCATGAACAGCACGCTAGAGCTCAGCTCCACTCCCAGGTCCGACGTCCAGAAGTAGTACGACATGCGCAGCAGGCTCCATGCCACTGACCCGCCCAGGATCGCACCACCGCTCTACAAATAATACCAGACAGAGACTGGAATGATTAGAAGACTTATTGTCACACAGTATTAGAAAGCACTCGCAATTCATATTTAAAAAATATTTCTCTACCCTCAAGATTGCCATTTATCAGGCACCAAGAAACGGGTGGGTCAAAGCGTCTTTGGATAGTACAGTAACCATACTAAAACTATTACAACGCTACCTGCTAAAATCTAGTACCTAATCCGCACACTTTTTGGCTTCTGTAGGTTTAGTTTAGTTGGCAGTAGGTAGGTTCCTATTCAGTTTGATAATATTTTAGTTAAAGAGAAGACTGATCATTCTTACCTTTTGATATCTACTTATTTATCAGTATATAGACTCCATTCATTAGACGTTACATCGTTATTTCGATGAAAGGGTCTAATAAAAACTCCGATAATTCATAATATATACAAAGGTATCTGATCCATTTACCATTTACAAATAAATTTATTCTATAATGCAATAATTTCCACAATATATCACAATAACTGCCTTTATTTCCTTGTTCATTTCTGTAATGCTATAAATATGGAGCATCTCTACGAGTATTTCAATACTTACAAGCAGCAGGCCAGCACACGCAAACAACACCAAACCGCTGCTTCTCATTCCGGCTCTCTTTTTAATACTTTTTTAATAATTAAATATTATATTAATAAACGGTAATACAATTTCAATAGTTATTTCTGACAACAAAAGTCACTCGACCAATTTGAAAGTATTTTAAAAATCGAGTGATTGATGAGTTTTTTTTTTTTTTTGCTTCGATTTAGTAAAAGGAGATGATATATAATATCACATGCAAAAATAGGATGCAGTTTGTTGTCGTTTGGCCGTGTTTGTGTGCACATGCAACACCTCACCCTCAATGTATTATGATACTAACATCATTTATCCTTCCCTCATCGACTTCCAAAAGACATTCCACTGTGTAATATAGCATAAGGCGCAATGTTAACATATTCATTTATGGTGTTAATAACTACCATTTCATAAGAGAGGCACTTGTTTGCATTCTACACTAATAATTTAAGAGGGAAAGGTTTGTATTTTTATAGGCTTGTAACTAATAAACTAATGGACCCATGTCAAAAATTCTTTCACCATTAGAATGTTAAACTATCAATATGTAACTTATGCTATATTAATGTATATTTATTGGAACTAAACACAAATTACAATAAAATAACGTAGGATAATGACTGCATTAGTGGTAAACTGTGTCGCTTATAGTATCGAATGATTTATGGAAATTTAGGAGTCCAGAATGACACTTTCATCAGGATCACTCGTGCGACAAACATATAGGTACCAAATAGGCAGTAGGTGTCTAAAGGTGCTCTAATGAAAATTATGTTTAATTTTGCTATCGTTACTAAAACTAATCGATGGCATGTACTAATTCTGCATGCACAATGAATTTTAATGAAGTTTTATCAATGAAATTTCGGGTTTTTTTTCAAATTTATTGTGACGATTTTTGTAATTTTGCGATAACAATAAGTGAACTTTTCAGTGGTTGGTGATTGCGACTTTACATAGAAATAATTTTAAATAATTTTCTGATTTCCAGTTCGTTTTTGTAAGCAGGTATCTCGTTTATATAGTAATAGTGTCATTATCAGTACAATTACCACGTGGCTCGAACTACTGGGCAAGGAGATAGGTATACCTACTGTGCCGTTCATAACTATCCTGAACTGACTTCCGTCAGTCTACACCTAGAGTAGAAGTAAATACTGAGACTAGACTAAGCTTGCTTAAATTATCGCTACAATAGATTGAACCTAGAATCAACTGAACTTATTTGGTACCTACCTGAATTTCATGCAGGCTGTTGGTCTACGGTGGTGGTAAACGACAAGGCAGGAGAGAGAACACAACTGCAGGACAAGCTGTTTTTGATGGCTCATGATCACCTCCGCCCCATCAAACGCTCTCGACTAAACAAATTAGAAAACCACATCGCAATAAACACTGAAGCGTAATAAATCGAATGTACAAGTAAAAGAAAATTTGAACAAGTCTACCGACTAAACAAACACAGTATGTAGTAAGCATAATCCGATAAATGTTCCACGTTACATTGATGTTTTATTGAAATTAGCGTTTGTATAATATCAGTTTTACAGTGTCAAATTAAAACGAAGTTATAAAAAGTGTGGGTGCGTCGGATCCCCGCCTCTGATGCTTGTAGTAGACCGTGGGCGATGGATTCTCAAGCACTCTTCATCTTCATACTATGTCTTCTTACTATGTTGTCGGTTACGCAGGTCGTTATGGGAGAAGTGTGGGAGTTCGGCGTGGATGCTCCTGGCAGCATTATAGTCGATTTTAAAGAAGGCGACTTTACGCTGTTCCAAAGGCACCAGGACATAAAATTAAAAGTAAGTGATATGGCATAAAAATCTTTGGTATTTGCCGGTCTATCGACACAAAAATATTCATAGCTCCGCACTAAATACATAATCCACTTAGTTAAACATTGGTAGGTACCTACTTTAGAAAAATACATCTATTTGAATTATTTATTGATACTTTATAAGGTTTAACATTCAAAGGTACTGAGACCTAAGTACTTAAGGATTCACGCATGTTTTTAGTAATGAAGTTGAATTTTAAGAGCGCACGTGAAATGTTAAATGTTTAATAAAATACTAACGTAACTTCAGAAGGCGGGGAAGTCGCACGACGCGCATTCGTAAAACAAACTACCTACGGAAACAAATTCTAATTACCTACGGCATAGGGTCCAAACAGTGCTTTTGCCTAGCAACAAGCTACGTATCAGCTCGCTTTTGTTGGTTTAGATGTCCATGGACAGCGACCAATTAGGTGGCTCGTTTGCCCCATTGGCGACGTATCTATCTAAATTAAAATTGAAGTCCTAAGAAGTGGCGAAACATCACGATGATCACGACAGGTATAACAGGAGCAAAGCAAATAAGCGATTAATTATGACGCAATTTGTTCCAGACCCCACAATGCTATGTGACGGAGTTCGTGAGGGTGCAGGTAAACAACTCGATATCGAACCCGACGGTGAGTTACGACAAGTTGACGAGCTCGGTGTCAATTTCGTATAAGCCGCTGCAGTACAGCGTGTCACAATACAACATCGTGTCGAAGGCGGCCAGGATGCCCGGCTGCTACAGCAAGGATATGGAACTGCAAATGAGAAACAAGTTCGGAAAGTAGGGGAAATTATGTTATTTTAGTTTATAAAACTTTTACAATAAAAGAGTATGGTTATTTTATTCACTGCCGGCGTAGTTTTAATTTCTAATAAATACCATTGTATCTACAAAATGTAGATATCCCATCAGGTTCAGTTTAAAGAGAGGTAGGGCATAGTGGGAGTAATTCCCCTCAAATTGGAGCTGCGCAACTGGGTTAGTCCCTCCGCCTTGCAGAAAATCGAAGTGAAAAGACACTGCTTTGAGCTGGGTTTGTTCCTTGCGGTGAGCAAGGCTGCCAGTGCTCCGGGAGGAAACGTTGTGTTGACAGTGGGGGAGACTTTGACCCTTATACTGCCAACCCAACTATTCCTCTTTCATTTTACCTTTGTCGTTTTTGTACAAAGAAACATACATATTGTCTCTCAACTACATTATTTTTCTTCCACTGCATTTAATTCACCTGAAGATTTTTTTATTACTCACAATAACTTTCTTCTTACCTTAATACGTTAGTTCGTTCAAGGAAAATATGGTATACCATACTATAACATATATATGAGTTAGTATGGCTTCACCCGCATTTATTTTCCTTCCTCAGACGTTTCGTCGGTCGCAATTTTGCCGCTTGAAAGCCCAAAACAGTTGGTAAAGGCTGAATAAGAAATACTGATGTAGGTACAACAATTTGATATTATTTTATTAACCATATATCAACAAAGGCAAATTAACATTAACAAATAACTTTTGAGTTGTTCCGCTAAAGCTATATAGATCCGCAAACATATTATATACATTATAATTATAATCAATATTAGATACATCTAGCAGTTGTAACGAGTCTAATATCAATGAGGTAATACATTTGGACTAAACTGAATAGCTTCTAAATCCTACATACGGTGAATTTGACAGATTAGGGTAGCTTTATATGCTGGATTTACAGAGGTCAGCACATCAAACTACCACAATCTGTCAAATTTTTTGTATTGATTTTCAACTTTAACATAAAACAATAAGGTTCTTAATAAATTGGGAAAATTCGACAGTTTTGGATAGCTTGACATGCTGGCGTCTGTGCATAATGTATGTGTAGAGCCTACCGGCTGGACTCAGAACTATTCTGTCAGTGTGAGGCCAAGCTTCAATCGTCAAGTTTTCTAAGAATTTTCTATAATCGAAATTCACTTAGCGTACTAATTGATATAATAGTTTTTGATTTTGATTGAATACCATAAATTATTACGCATAATTATATTTGATATTATTTGACTTACCTTTGTCCTGTCAAACACTGCTAAGGCGCATTATAAATTTAAGATATTAGCACAATAATATCAGGGCTATCTCAATTTACATTTACAATGAATACATCTGTTGTAGACAGCCCTAGAGGCTTATGTCATAAATATTATTTTATTTTCTTCTTTGTCAAACATAACTTTTACTTCATACTGCGTCAAACTTTAGGACGGCTCTGAAGTTACGAGTATTGTAAAGGGATAAGGTACATTTTGCTATGACAAGTCGTGATTGAAGTATGGACATACTCTGGAGTCTAGGGAATAAAATGTTCGGGAAATACGCGGAACATCTATTCTTCTTCTTATTGTTCAACGAATAAGCAATGTTCGAGTTACATTTGTCCACTTTAATAGCTTTAGGAGTGGCCAGAGAGAGATCGTCCCTCATATGGTGGCGTGAAAAACTATTTTACTTTACATTTTCTAAAGTCACTCAGCGAGCTATGGAGAGCCATAGCTCGCCGAGTGACGTTAGAAAATATCAAGCGTAGCTCTCTAGCTATGCTTGGTATTTCTCTTCGTGACCGAATCAGATATGAGTAGAGTAAGGTTTCAATGATAGGAATTACGCTCTACAGTCTATCCATACTTCTAACATTCGTTCGAAAATTCTATTTACTCATTTAACTAGCTGTAATTACAAAAATAGCCTTTATTTATCACAACAATTGGACTAGTTTTCGGGTCACAAGCTTTTGGCCTTCCTGTCTTTCAGTAAGCTGGTGATGAAGAACTCGCCCGCCCTGTACGAGGACCTGACGAGTGGTCCGCTGGCGGTGTAGAGGAAGCCCAGCTGGTTGCCGCGCTCCTCCCACTGCTTGAACTTGTCGGGGGTCACGTACTCGAACACTTTGAGGTGACGTTTGGTCGGCTGCATGTATTGGCCGAGGGTGACGCAGTCCACGCCAGCCTCGCGGAGATCTGTAGGGATATTTGGTATATTAAAGGTGAACTGCCTCGTAAGTCAACGCTAGAGGTTCTGAATTAGATTCCCACATCCACAGTGTTATTGAGCTTTTCTATGTATCAGCTTGGAGTATAGATTTGAGCCCAGTCCATTAACTGGGTGAAAGAAGGCGAGCCTATAACATGGCGCGGGCTAAGTTGCCAATACCGCGCTCGCTGTCTACTCTCAACGCTCAACTGTGCGCCAATCCTGTTGTGAACAATTGTGACTTGTTACCGGATGGATGGCCGTTTATACTGTCGGAGTGTCTGCGTTTTTGTGAAAAGGATAGAATAGAATAAACTTTATTGTACACCACGATGAGAAGCAACATTCTGGAAAACATAAAACTAAGGCTACAATGGCGTATAAACTAAGGGTATAATTGTGTGTTTCTATTTATTTTGTAAAATGTCGTATATCTTCAATTATTCAAATTGGTCTGTACCGTTTTACCTGAAGTAAATAAATAAAATGGGACTTATTTTATAGTAGGATCGGTAAACCTCTGCCTATCCCTTCGGGGAATACAGGCGTGATGCGTTGATCGTGTTTTGTTTATGTTATGTTATAATGAAGTTCTCATGTAGTGATTATATTATATTATATTATATTATTATATGTGAATAAGTAATTTAGGCTAAACCAGCTGAATGTCAAGTTTATTTTTGAGTGACCACCTTGAAAAAAAAGGACGGAAATACTTACTATATTTTGGTACAAATTAAATTATCATGACAAAAAGAATTGTACAAAATTAACTTAAATTAGTTTAGAAAGTCGACTCTTAGTCGATAAATATTATTATAAGGCAGATTACAAACCTTTCATGGTTTGTTCCACTTGTTCATCGGTCTCGCCCAGACCCAGCATGATCGAAGACTTGGTGATCAGGTCTGGGTTCACTTCCTTGGCGGTCTGCAACACCTTGAGTGTTTGACGGTACCTGAACCAAAATATAACTATCATGTCACAAATTTGCAATGACAGGATATTTGACAGTTCAAAATCAATATTTTTAGGGTTTTTTTCAACAAGTGATATTTCCTTGTATAGATGGCAATTGGACAGAAAGATCCATAGAAGTATAATTAAAATGGTTTTATGTTAAGGTTGGTTTTGATTTGGGACTAAACACAATAAGTTGGTTATTTAAAGAAAAAAACAAAATTTTACAATTTAAAGCATTATTATTAATACTTGATATTCTGTATGGTTCAAATCCTTTAAAATAGTGTCAGAAACTACTACAATAATCACCCTTATTACATTACTTTAATACTCGTAAATATCTATACCCTTACTACCTTATACTCGCAACCGACGCGTGTATAATAAGATATATGAAGCAAAAGAAGTATGCAAGAATCGTAGCAAGAGGCGTTCTTTTCTTTCTGCCTAGCCCTATGGGAAAAATGTATGTATGTAGCACAATAAGTCAGTTTAACATACCCAGCTCTAGGATCCCTGACGAAGGGCGTGAGTCGCTCGACAGTTTCGATGTTGTGCGCGAACACGTCGAGGCCGCACGTAGCTATCGTCTCAATACAGTCGCGGTTCGCGCGGAAGTCGGGCACCAAACATTCTACCAGGATCTCTTTGTTCCTGGTAAATAAACACTACTTTTATTTTTCCTGGTTCGAACAGAACACAGAACACTTTTTAAAATGTCGATACAGACGCCACCAGGTCAAGATATCCAAAACTGTCCTAATCGAACATGAACCTTATTGCATTGTATTAAAGTTGAAAATCTATCAAAGAAATTTGACAGATTAGGGTTGCTTGATGGCCTCTGTACATACATAGTTAAAGTATAATTATGTCGATATATTTTAACATCATCGTCATTATATCAGCCAAAGGAGGTACACATTTGAATAAAGTCCCATAGAGACATCCACAAGGACCGATTGTTATTATACATATATAATGCAGCGTGCATCCAACAACTATTAATAAAAATACGTATATTATCTATAGATATTTCTGCGATTGTTTTTAAGTATGAAATATTTTTGAGAGTGAGTATTCTTGTAGGTTTAATATAAACTTACTGTCTTTTAATTTCTCTTACAGTTTCAGCAAAATGTGACGAGCCTCCATCAGGTAAATCTGTGTAAAATTAAAGCAAACATACATTATTCTTATACATTATTATTATTAGTTTATTACTATTGTATAGAAGTGCTAGAGCATTAGATATTTTCCGTAATTATGTGTTATTTTATTCTATCTAGGAAAAAATAACAATCCACTAACATTTGACTTATCAAAAAAAGCTATATTAAAGGGTTCATTGGAAACATTTTGATTTTAACTTAATTATTTAGTAAAATCGTTACGGGCTCACCATCTCTATCGACGGAGGTGAGCACGATGTAGCCGAGCCCCCACTTGTTGATGGCGTGCGCGGTGTTCCGCGGCTCGTGCGGGTCGAGCGGCGGCGGGCGGCGCGAAGTCTTCACCGAGCAGAACATACAGCCGCGAGTGCACGTATCTCCCATCAACTGTCATACGATTTATAGATAAAAACACTAATTGACTTAACGTAAAAAAAACCGGTTTCTAAAACTACTTTTAAAATTCTCTTTAAGAAGTATTTGTTGGGGACGCAAAATGTGCTCTAGACTTCTCACTAATTCACTATCATATTATCTGGACTGGCCAGGAATCTTCTTCGTCTTACTTATATTATCTTGGGTATATTATAGTAGTTACACATAATATTTAATCTGCTTGGCTGTAGTAAGTGTATCTATTGTTTTTTAATGTTAGTCTCATATTGATTATTATCTATCTCATATAATTAATGTTATTTCACATATTTTATATTGATAATATACAAATATGTTTTCGTGTGTCTCTCAAGTTAGTAATTGGAGTTTGCATCGGGTGGGACAGAAAATCAGCGCATCCCTTTACTGAAGGCATTTTATGCTGTAGCCTTTTCACTACCGCAAAAATAATGTCAACTTCATTGTATTATTTACGGTTTTAACTATAGAGCAGTGACTAAATGTTTTCTTTCGTTATTTTAACTCTTAGTTTTTAAACAATCATCAAACTGAACCTTAAATATATTTTTAAGAGAACTTCTGCACTTGAGAGCCTTTATCGTGAGGGACTTTAGAAACATACAATTCTTTATCATCATCAACACATATACTGTGCGTTGGACACGGACCTCCTCTGAGAAGGAGAGGGATTGGGCTATTATCCACCATACTAGCGCCGATTTCACATACCGTTAAATAAAATCTTCAAGCCATGCCAGTTTCCCCATGATGTTTTCCTTCATTTAAGTGAGTTATAATTAATTATAAAACATACAATTAAAAACACAAAGTACTCTCAGATTCGAAACAAATATCTGTAGTTATTTAAGCAGACATCTTATTGTACAGAAACTATACAATGTGAGATCATCATTCATCCTATACTGGAAATTTAAGTTTTTAAGTAACTGTATATACATCAGATTAGCTAAACATGAAATTTTGATGCCTTAAAATATCTGTCATAATATCTTACCATAATAGTGGCAGTGGATGTGCCATGCTTGCCTCCACTCCAGCATTCACCAATGTTTGGACACCGAGCCTCTTCACACACAGTGCTTAGCTTTAACTCACGAAGCTGCTGCTTCAATTCACTGAACTTTGACCCTAGCAAACAAAAAAATTACTAATCAAAACAAGTTAAGCACACACATTATAGTTTTGGAATAATTTTATATAATTTTCTGGAGGAACTTGAGTGTGTTGTACCTTGAACCAAAGGTAGAACCTTCAACAAAGTATGGTTAATGTCAAGGGCCTATACATATGTAACTTACTCTATAAGCTAGCATGATGCAAGATTCATTTTGGTGAGTAAGATATCTGTTGCTTGATATTGAGATAGGTGTCACTACAGAACTTAAATAACCACTAAAATTTGAGCATATCATGATGATTAGAAGTAATGAAATAACATACTACTTACATCAAATTTTAGCTATTACTTACTACTCTATAATTTTTTATTATACTCTATAGTTGTTCTGCTCTCTACTCTATGTTAAAGGTATCAGTAACTTAAAATAACTATTTACTGATAAAGAACTATGAAAGGTCATTGAATTTGTTTAAAAAATATATATCATTATTGTATAGTATTAGTTAGCAAATTATTATTGCACTCATTGACATTCTAATTTATAAGTAAATATAAATATGAATATATTCCTGGACAATTTCACACAACATCTAGCCCTAAACTAAGCAGAGCTTGTACTATGGGTATTAGACAATGACACAATTCCACAATATTATAGTGTAAAAATACATGTAATTAGTGATGTTAATGACGAAGGATGTTCACACTGTTGACTTGTTGAAAGCATTAGGAATTCCTATAATTCTCATAATGCTTACCTACTTTAGCTAATTCTTACATACTTAACAATTAATTATAAATTTATAAGTTGTTGACTTGTTTTCTACATTAATAATATTTAAACACTGTTGGTAAGTGCATCACTTAAGAATGACTGGACTGATTTGGCATGATTTTTTTATTGTTCCTAATAGCTTGAATATGGTTTTTAGGGAGCGAAAATTTGGAAAACTTTTTCAGCATTAATCACAAAGATTACCAGTTGGTATGGTTGTTTTCAACCAAGGGGGAAGTCTTAATCGTTCTGTTTCACCCTTTTCTCTCTTCAGTTTGCCTTCATAATCTTGCCAGTCCTTAGGACGATCTTCAGACACAAAATCAGCTAAGCCTGGACCCTCGCGCAACTTCTCTCGAATAGCATCCAGCTTGCTGGAGTGATTACATCTCTGAAACTTAAAAGATTTTTCAGTCAAATAGGTGCAACAGTTAGAATCCAAGCCGGAGACCGGAATCCAAGCCTGGTTTCATGTCAAATTGTGAGGCAACATTTGGAATCTAAAACAGAACTAGTTCAAGTAGGTACATGTTTAGGTTGTTTCTATTTTGTTTATCAACTTTAACCTTCCTGAAAACTATATAATTAAAAGCCTTTCAACCTTCACCTTAAGGTTTGACCTTCAAGTTCTTAAAAGAAACATGAAAAGTACCAAGAAGCTAATTTGATAACAGAGGTTATTTTTACACTTACGTCATGACTTCTGCAGAACAGAGAAGATCTTATTTTGTTGCGAAACATTTTATTGTGCGCATTAACATCAAACCTTGATTTAAAAATCCAAGAAAACAATGAGCCTGATAGATGAAACTATTTTTTCAATTTTCACTCACACAAGTCACACACAATCACAATAACAAAGTATCTGTCAAATAAAAGTCATTACCTATGTCACAGGTCACTAGAGTAAAGTCACTTCATATGTTTAAAGTGATGCTTGCGCCAATCTAATCCAATCTTTTCGAAGATTGGATCAGAGCATTCGCTCCAATCGATTTTTCAATCGGATTTAACGATACGAATCTGATTGCGGATCGATTCAACTCTTTAAAATATCGGATCGCAGTCCAAACATGATGGTTTGCACACAATGTAAGTTAGGCAAGTTATGACCACCGAGGTCAATCCAAGTATGATCTGTAACTTTAGCTTGTTTATTCACTATTTCAACAAAAGTTTATAGTTCACAGTCCACAACAAACACTAATCTCCAAACTGAGTTCAAATAGCACATCGATTGTTCACTTTTACGCGAAGTTTTCAATTATTATTTCGGGAGCAAATAAACGTGATGTTAACCGAATAACAACCGCAAAATGATGTTTATGTTATAAATATAAACAAAATGTACTTTATATCTTATTTTATGTGATTTTTTGGATTGACCTTTTGAAAATTGGATCTAATGCATGCGATCCGATCCGAGGATCGGATCAAGAAGTTGCGATCCATTACAATCCACAAAATCGGATCGAGCTTAACAAAGCGCATCCCTACACTTCACTTCATTAGTTCATTTCACTAGCTTCACTTGACTTCACTTACAGCTGTATTGTTTTTTTTTTTAATTTTTAAAACCTGGTCACCTGGACCTTTAAGTCAAATCTGTATTGTCTTTGTGATGTCCAATAATTGTAATCATGATTAATTCAAGCAAGATTCAAATTAAGGACACAGAGTTACAACTTGGACTATGACTCAAAGGGACAGAGAAAGGTTAGAGGCATTTGAAATGTGGTGCTGGAGGAGGATGGAGAAGATCAGTTGGACGGAAATGAAAACAAACGAGGAAGTCTTAAGAATTGTAGATGAGAAAAGACAGTTATTAAGAACCATAGAGAATAGGAGAGGAAAGATGTTTGGCCACTTGCTCCGACACGACGACTACTTCAAAACTATACTAGAAGGTAAAATTGAAGGAAAACGAGGAAGGGGAAGACCTAGACGAAGTTTTGTAGAACAAGTGAAGGAAAGGGTGGGGATCGTGTCGTATCAAGAGGTAAAACGGAAAGCTGATGATAGAGAACAGTGGCGATTGCTCCACCGACAAGAGCTGAGCTCTTAAATTGTAGAAGAAGAAGTTACATAGAGGCGATATATAAATAAATGATTACCAGTAGACGTCGTCTAAAACTTATCGATTCTTCTTTCAGTAATAATTCTCTTTCATATTTTTATAAAGTAATTTTCATCGACACTGTAAAATATACTTGTTAGTTACTAAACAAGCTTGGAGGAAATACAGTGAGTAAATAAATTCTGCTTTCATTTATTGTCGTGAATCAATACAGTTCAAATTGCTAAAGGCTTCTGCAGATAGTAGTATTGATTCTATTTAGAATCTTTCACTGTAGGGCTCGCAAATAGTCAAATACAGATACAGCTTTAACACGGTGCAGTTGCGCAGCACTAGCGCCCATTCGTGTTGAATTTCTGAAATGGAAATCATTTAATCATTCATTGATTCATTCATTCATGAAGGAATATGTATCTCTAAAATGAAAAAATATAATGTTAGATTTTAATCAATAAATTAAACTTAAAACACTATTGTTTAAAGCTAAATAGTCTATAATAATTTAGATTAAATCCTACGTTTTAATAACAAAACCAAATAAATTGTGACCTTGAGCGTAAGCAATACAGCTGTCAACTAACCTAACCACAATTTTTGTAAAGGATGAAAACAATTTATTTTTTGGTGAGCTTTTAATGTTCGTGACGTAATTACAATCCTTTTAAATATTAAAATGGATGAAGCCGTCACTCACTATATAAATTCCCACCCAGCGGATGAGGTAAGTCGATCTCAAATGCTATTTTACAGGAAAATTTGCTGTGTATCATTGTCAAATTTTATTGCTTGTTCAATTTCAATTCTTCCAAATTAGTTAGAATTAAATCATTGCTTTGTATCTTGAAAATGAAATCTATACTAAATAAGTAAGATCAAACTGACCAATAATTATTTTTCCATAATAATTATATTATCGCTTTTGCGGCCATAGGAAGAGGTGGTGTTTTTTTTATCTTATCATTGCTCTATATTCGTCTGCAGGCAGTCCACGTGGATGCTAATGGCCTGGCACTCAACGTCCAGGATGATGTTGGAGGCAGGGTGGCTATCATGCATTCCCAGACCTACTCCACATCATTGTGCAGGTAAACAGACACCTTATATCTTCATTATCATCAGCATCAACCAATATACTGTACCACTGCTGGGCGCAGGTCTGCTCTTACTGAATGAGAGGGATTAGGCTATAGTCAACCACTCTGGCCTAATTAGGTTGGCAGACTTCACACACCATCGAGAAAATCCCTAAGACATGCAGGTTTCCTCACAATGTTTTCCATCGCCGTTTAATAGAGTCTTCTTTCCTTTGCCTTATCCCATTATTTAGGGTCGGCTATCCTTGTCTGCCTTCTCCATTTAGTTTTTCTTAGTTTTTTTTTCTCTTTGTTCTGTAAATAATTATTAATATGCATGATTTTGAAAAGTCAGAGGTGCATGCCCTGGATTCGACCTCGAGACCTTTGACTTGGCAGTCCAATGGTCATACCACTAGGCTGTCCTTCTTCATCTTAGCAAAATATAATCAGAAATATATAATAAAGAAAAAACCTACATTTGTAATGGTACATAATTCTTCTGTTAGAAATTTAATGTTAATTTTCACAAAATAATACTTGTAAGGGTAAAAAAGGGTACAATTACATAGGTATTTATTTGAATACATTTTTATAATAAACAACAGACTATATTTCTTATAGGGTACTATAATAAGACAATGTCTGTGGTCTAGTGGTTCAAGTGTCAGACTGCTGATGAGGTTGTGGTGCGATTCCCACAGGGCACAAATATGTGATGAACATAAGTGTATGTGTTCGTCTTGGTGTTACTTATGTATTATAAGTATGAATTTACAAATTGTTACTTATATATTATAAGTATGTATGTACAATGAAAAAGTATACATATAAGTATTATTATTTCGGTTTGCATTTGACTTTTATTTTGCGAATCCTGTTTCTTGCTAGTCCATCTATTCAACCATATATTTTGATGTGTTTATAAGAATATACACATCAATATAGATGTTGAATGGAACTTGAATAGGACCTTACCTTATAAATATCAAAAAATATCATTTCATTCCTACTAGGTATATGAGAATTTTTTGGTTAGATGATTTCCATGAGTGAATACTACTCTTAGTATTCACTACCTTAATTATATTCTATACCTTTAACTTGGATTTTGTGTACATGCAGACAAATTTTTGAGTAAAAATAATTTTATCCTTATTGTTAATTTGTAACAGGCAAGTATCAGTGACTGATCAAGTTGCTGAGGGGCAATGGGGGGAGGAGATTATGGACCCAGAAGGGCGGTTGGCGGCAATCGTGGCACACCTCACGGCACAGCAATCCAGGGCTACACAACTACACCATAAGGTACAAACAACAAACAATCAACTTTAAGTTTGAATGAATGGGGTAGGCAACTGACGAACTAATGATGCCACCTACAACTTGGCCAATGGAATTCTATTGGCTGATTGCTGTTTGACACAAATGCTAATGTCAATAATAACAGATTCTGATTGGTTGTTGAAAATGCTAACATCTGCTTTAGCTTTGTGTTACCTTCACAATTGGATGAAATACTTTTTACAAAAAAAAAATCAAATATAAGGTGTCTTTTATCTATTCTAAATTTAAAAACTATAGATCTCGACTACTATCTGTTATTTCTCAGGTGCGAGGTGATGTGGATACTTCTATCATCTTAGATAGCTCTATGAGGCTGTTCCATGGTCAACCAATGGTAAGCAATAATTAATAGAATAATCTATATAAGTGGCATAGAAATTTATATGAATTTCTTGATATAAGGATTAGTCAAACATTCTTCCACATTGTCTATCATAAGCGCAAGATCGTTTTTTGTGGCGATCATTAGGGGAGGCCTATGTTCAGCAGTGGACGTCCGTGGCTGACAGACAGATAGATAGATAGAAAGCCAAATAACCAGGCAATGGTTAATGCCAGGTTGCTAGTAGAAGCTAGATGCGAAAAGCCGAGGACAGGGTGAAATGGCGCACATTAGGGGTCTGTTTGCATGATGATGACGATGATGATGATGGTGATGATGATGATGATTCTTCCTAGGATCAGTCGCAGGAGCACATCGTGGTGGAAGTTCCGCAGTTGCCGCCGCTGCCGCCGCTCCAGGACATGAAGCGTTGCCAAGACACTGACTGGTTTAATAACAAGACTAAACAAACAATGAAAGTAAGATTTACAAAATCCACAAACTAAAGAAGATAAATCTTTGGATGTTCTTTGGTTTTTTTTTAAGTACTTATGTAATTATTATGTCATATGTCTAGAATACGTCGTTTTTATTCTAGACTTTCCCATATATTCTACATTGGCTTCCAGTGCAATCAGATATGGCTGAATCTGTATTTTACATAAAGCTACAATGCTGAATTAACAGTGCCATGGTCTAGTGGTCGTACTCGTGGCTACTGAGTGTGAGGTCCTTGATTCGATTCCTATTGGTCTGTGTTATTTATTACCTTTTGGAAATTCTAACCTTAGATTGAGTTGTGTTTAAGGCAGACAATGGACTAACTTAGCATAATACCTCAGTATACCCCTGTGAACCCTTTGCGTAATATAGGCTTCATGGTATATTACGTAAAATGATCGTCAGGATGATTATCGCCAATGATGGTATAGGTTCGCATGGTACCATTACATGGGACCTAAACATACCAGCGATCTGTGGGTGTACATGAGTACACCTGTGCCTAAACCTTCGGGGAATATAAGGTGTGGCGTTATTTTATGTTATTTTTAAGTAGAACATGTCAATATAGATTTTTAACAAGAAAGTATTCATAAACAAAGTATCTGTTTAAGGATGATTCGTCACTGGTGGACTCGGACGGGCCCGTGTTAGAGCTGGGCCCGGGAGCGTCGCCAGCGCAACACAAGCATCAGAACAAGAAGAGTTTACCGCACAAAAAGAGAATATCCAGGAAGCTCAGGAAGAACAATGGGAACATCACTCCTCAGCAGGTCAGATTCAGCTCATATGCTGAATAGTTAATTGATTATTAAGATTATGAATGATTGAGACATGATTCTATGAGTTGGTGTTTCTTCTCAGAGCTCGTCAGTTAGGAAATGCCGTCGCTATTTAGTAGGTACTAAAAATCTAAAACATTGACTTGGTTTTTTTTATTATTTTGTCAAAATGTCTATGAACTATTTAAAGACATAAACATACATACGAGTACAGTCAGCAACGAAAGTCGCTGAACATGTTGCAATCTTCAAATATCATTTTTGATATATAGGTAATATAATACATAATAACCTGTGAAGGTTATGCTAAGTAATTGCGTAGACGACCATTAATAGAAAAATCCTATTGAAAAGTTTTGGGGCTGTGATGTTTTTGAAAATTTAACTGTGTTGAGCGAATTTCGTTGCTGACCGTACAAGGCACATCTAGGCCGTACGGCAGTATATCTCTGCGTAATGCTTCGGGGAATATAGGTGTGACTGGTTATAATTTTTCTTGAGTAGGTATGTGTAAACTCATTAAACTCAAGGCAAAAAAAACTCCACACAAAAAAATGACAGTATCATGTATTTTAGTTATCCATGGGCTTGCAGGACATAGTAGTGATCAGCTGCACGGACGTGGACGGCCGCATCAGCTGCGCCGACCATGGCCAAGAACAGGAGATCCTGCCCGACAGCTTTGTGCAGCAGGACCACCTGCCCGATGAAACACACCATATTACACACGAGGTACTGTGCTGAGAACTGAGAATCTGTGCGCAACTGGATGCGCTGTAGTCAATTTTAGGCTCAGTTGCGTTGATTTTTCCTTCACCGCATACGAAGTTAGTAAATACTGCTGATAATAATTTGACCCGAAATACTTAGTTTCCCTTTCCGGATGTTCAGAAAGTTTGGATTGGTTTTGTTCAAACTTTCCAGAGAGGGAATTGAGTCATTGAATAACATTTGGGTTATTCAATGACTCAATTCCCTCTCTGGAATCTTCCTAGATGACGAATCCCTACTACTATGCTTACATTATAATAAAATAAAATGAACAATCTTACTTTCGAACTGATAAACACGTTACGATTTGGCCTGCGACCTCCTGCTATTCTGCAGCAGTTGGTTGATCAGTGATCACTCTAGTTGAATGATGACTTTGAAAACACGAGGGGACTGTCGCGAAGCACTCAACGAGCAAGCTCTGATTCCAAGCAACCCGTGTTGCTTCACCGATTAGATACCTGAGATACGGCTTGAAGGACCAAAAAATGTAGGATGACGATATCTACACTTAGTAAATGACCGGGGACGATGCATAAAACCGCACGCGTTGAGTGCTGTATATCCACTGATTTATTTCGTGAATAAATATAAAATGTGTATAAAATGTCAGCGCGTATGCAAACTCTTTGGTTGCTACATACAAACTACATACATGTCGCTACTGGAAATATGAAATAACGTAAGGGACATTTTGTCGAAAATGAGATATATATCGTTGGGTTCGGAATGTCTTGCTCTATCGATTGGTATATATGTTGAGGTGCGGGTTCACCATACTTAAAATTATTGCAAAATGTTCCGCCGATCCTTTAAAGTATCTTTATGAGATCGCTACAGAAATACATATTATTTATAATACAATACTGAAAAACATTGGCAGGTGCGTCCTATCTTGATCTGCCAGCTATGTGGGGAGTTCTACGGCGAGGACCAACTCAAGTTCTACCAGCATCTCAAGCAGCACTATGAGCCGCATATCATTATCGAGAACCCCGTGTCTGACTTGGGGATTGATAAGGTACTTATTTTTATAAAAAAGTTTAGATCTTTTTCGAATGGGTTACCCCAACACCTTGGATTTGGCCAATGCAATCCTATTGGTTGAATACTCCTTGTCATCGTTGCTAATGTCAATATTAAATATCTGATTAATATCGTTTTGACCTATCAAACGTCTAGATACTTCTAGACGTTAAGTTTTCTGAAATTTTCCAATTTCCTTCAGAACCATCTACAAAGTAGTAGAAAACTTAAAAAAAGATGAATATAATCGGTAAAGTCGTTCTTAAGTTATGGCGTGTCCTAGGGAAACAGATTCATTTTTATATATGTTTTTATTGCTCACCAAAAATTAATGCAAATTATAATATTACTAGCGACCCGCCCCCGCTTCGCACGGGTGCAATGTACTAATAACATACCTTTATTATACATATAAACTTTCGTCTTGAATCACTCTATCTATTAAAAAAAACCGCATCAAAATCCGTTGCGTAGTTTTAAAGATTAAAGCATACATAGGGATATAGGGACAGAGAAAGCGACTTTGTTTTATACTATGTAGTGATAGTGATAAATCATAGAATAGTACAGTCAACAAAAGAGTTTGGTATACAGGTAGCAAACGAAATCTGCATCTTTACACAAATTGTGATTTAAATAATTACCCGTCAAAGGGTTTCATGTGTAGCCGCTTACAATACCTGCGTTTTGACACATATTGCGTGATACATAATTACACAATCTTTAAAAAAAACACGATGTTTAATTAGCTGTCTGTATACTTAACTCTTTTTTCGACCGTACTGTGGGTGATATTATGCGTAGATGTGACGAATATTTTTCAGCTTCTTTCTTCTTATTTTGAATCTTTTAATTGTCTGCGCGTCATCTCAACGTGAATATATAGGTATATAAATTTTTCTTTTTATATATAGGTGACACTAAAGATAATTTAAATAGAGATCCCATAGTCATTCGTTACACAAAGTACGTTCAGAAATAAAAATAATCTTGTTATGAAGTTCTAGGATAAGCTGACCCCTCATTATAAAGAAAGCCTATACATTGTGAGGTCAGCTTACATTGGGAAGTTATAGCTTGATGGATGAATAAAATGAATAAATAGCCTGGCCTTGTTTGCCATGTGTGTACATTAGGTATTTGTTAAAATAACATAATTTTATTTTGTCCTTCACTGGTTATGTGCATATTGTTCCAGATGACCACGTCGTGCATAGTAGACAACGTAACGCAAATCCCAGACTCAATAGTAGAACTCTCCTTAGAAAACTCAATACCAAAAACAATGTACCAATCTATTGATAAACACGTTCTCTACACGACGAGCGATAAAACACTTAGTTATACCAATAATAAAGTCCAGTACTCTATGGCTAGTATGGACAAAGAGCCAACTGTTGTTCAAGAGGTGGAGAAGGCAGATTTGTATGATACATTAGATAAATTGGATCTGTATAGTTGTGGGAAGTGCAGCAAGTCGTTCAGAAAGCAGAAGCAGTGTGAGGCACATATCAAGGAGGCTCATTCTAATATGAAGGTATTTCGGTTTTTTTATAAGATAAGATAGATTTGTCTAGTAATTGAAATTGTTAGAATTTCGATATGGTGATTTTCTGTTCGAAAAAATGGCAAGCATGCCATTATACATAAATTTAGTCAACCAACGAATTTAATGAACTAATCTAAATCTTTAAGCAAAACTCTGTCGACTGAATCAATGTGTACCGCGCAGTTGAATTTGCAGTTGGAAGACATGGGGGAGTTCAGCGAGCCGGAGGACCTGATGGAGGGCATCCACGTCGCCGTGCCCGAGCCGCACGACGCGCACGACGCGCACGATGCGCACGAGCCGCACGAGCCGCACGACTCGCACGAACCGCACGAACACTACGACCACGCGCTACTGCCGCCTCTCGCTGCGCATGCGCACACCGACAACGTCAGGCATTGGTCAGTGCTCCCCACGCTACAAATATAACCTCCTTATTCTTTTTAGTTATCGAAATAATTATAAGGTGTCATTGGTCTCATCATTATGAACTACTTTTACTATGGGACCAACCCTGAAATCGCGATAAGGGGGGTATAGAAATTAGAATAACTTAATAGAAAAGTCATTACTAAACACAGGGATCACTCAAACCGTAGGTAGGTAACCCTACTACTAACCGTAGGTAACCGTAACTTCAATAAAAAAAAAACAGGACCGAATTTAAAAAGGAAATAATATTAAAAAATATTTTAAATGCTCTGTCTGTACTTTTCCATATTGTGCATAAATTCATAGATAATATACGGTCGGGTCACGTGATCACATGACTACTGCAACGATCCTCTCGAACGAGGCGTGGGTTTGTTGCAAACGCGTAGGGTGAAATGTGAATTAAAGCCAAGGATACACTAGGGGACAAATGTCCCACGACACGTGTCGCCAGCGACGTCGGGTGAAGTAGCGTGACGTTGCCGGACTTCGCTCGACATGTCTGGCAACATCGCGCGACACGTGTCGCCAGCGACGTCGGGTGAAGTAGCGTGACGTTGCCGGACTTCGCTCGACATGTCTGGCAACATCGCGCGACACGTGTCGCCAGCGACGTCGGGTGAAGTAGCGCGACGTTGCCGGAATTCGCTCGACATGTCTAGCAATATCGCGCGACATCGCTCGGTTATCCTGTGTTGCAGCGTAGCTTTCAGTTGTGGGATTTAAATCACTGAGTGCAGACACGTGTGCAACCACTTTGTCAATAATGTGCACTAACGACGTAGTGCTGAAACTAATACAACTATTCCAGTCGAACGAGTGTTTATGGGATACATCAAACAACGACTATAAGAAGGCGAAGTTCCGCGAACCGTTCTGACGTCGCTGCATACATAAGTCGCGCGATGTCGCCAGATCTGTCAGGCGAAATCGGCCGGCTACGCTTGACATGTCGCCGACACATGTCGTGGGACATTTGTCCCCTAGTGTATCCTTGGCTTTACTTAAAAAAGTAAGGTTATTACTTATTTTAATTGATTTAAAATTTTGTAAATGAAACCAAACATCTAAACTAATATTATAACGAGAAAATATTTTATATTTTGTATATTTGTTTGTAATGGGTAAACTAAAAAATACTGTAATTTAAAAAAAACATCTATGGGAAGTGATATTATCAATGAGTTACATAGGTTTTAAAGAGATGTATGGATTTATGAATAACCGCCGGCCAGGTGGTGTCGATTGACGGAAGGCAGCTGGCAGTGACTGGATGACACAGAGCGAAGTCAAAAGTCAAGTCAAAAGTCAAATGTTTTATTTCAATTAGACCAATAAAATAGCACTTTTGAAAAACTAGTTGCACGGTTCCAAGAAGTGGGTCTTATGGAGAAGAACCGGCAAGAAACTCCATAGACACTCTTTTTTAAAAACAACTTGATTACAATGTTAATCTTGATTTACAAGTTTGATAAGAATAGTTAATGAGAACAATGCAGTTTGATGTGTACCTACTAATAAATTAATCCAGAATAAAAAATAAAATAAATAAAAGAAAAAGATTGCCATTGACAGTAAGAGCTGACCAGCCCCGACAGACGGCACCCGTTCACGAGTATGACGTGTGTATTGGCGTCGTTCAACTCAACCATGTTGCAGGGAATAAAACGACCTGACACACAACGCCACCATCAGTAGGACATTTTAGAGAGCATGACAAGCTCAGACCGCAAGGCAATCGAAAGGCACAATAGAATTTAATGTCATTTATAAATATTGTAATGTGGGGCCCTTGGTCACGAATAAATGATACGACTTGTCAGGTTCAACGATTATAATATAATGTCTCAACTTACGAACTAAGTGTTTATATATAGGGAAGAGGTGTGACGTCACACACTACACCTCCCCCGTTTATTTAAAAAAAAAAAATAACAAAATGGTTTTTTTTTTTTTGTTTTACAAAATATAAATTTTGAATGTGACAACAAAATCAATAAATGTAAAAATATAAACAAACAAAAATCTTTGACAAAATAGTTATGTATCTAATACAAGGCTTTAGACGTAATGTTATTAATGTATATGAAAAAATGAATATGTATATATACGCAATTAAAAAAAATACTACAATATTTAGGTGAAGCTAAAAAAATATTCACGTTATTGTTTTGAAAATAATTTTACTTAACATATTATCGTCTTATTTTAAAAACAGACAATTTTAATCGCCAGATTTAATACGAATGTTCTTATTCGTATACATAATATTGTCATAAAATGCTTACACTTATGCACTATAGCTATACCTATAAATGATTATATACCTACCTACTTAAACAGTTTTGTTTTTATAAAATCAGATAAGGGTTGTTAAATAATATCCATTTAATTTTTAAGAATTGATTTGTTAGATACCCATTTTTCCTATTATGTTCTCTTTCTCTTTGTACTACCTACCTACTAAGTCTTCCTTAATTTCCTTCATACAATACTCGTCACTTTATTTTCCTTTTCTCATCATTAAAATCATCATTCATCAACATCATCGTCTCCATTTTTTTTTATTTTAGATCGGCCGATCATATTCTTTATAATGAGGTACTACATTTTATTTATACATTATAGTCGACGTCTTTTTTTTTTATCAATTATAAGGACCACGATTTAAGACTACTTTAGTCTCCAACAGTTTTCACGGAGGAAAGCTCGTTCACTACCATGATCAAATTGAAGGAACTGGCCTTATTTGTACCCCTTTTGCATACTAGCATATTTTATAATTCACTTCATTCAAATCATCTCAAAAACAACAACACATCCAAAATGAATCATTTGGTATATAAGTATTAAACCGCTTTCGGGTGATCAGTCCGTTGACGTATAAAATTATTATGTACCAAACGATTCCCAGCTACTTTTTATACGAACCTTTTACAAACCAAACTTTCATTCAAAATCACATCACCGTAATCCAATACTTGTAATAAATATACTTTCCATAGTCCTAGCTTCTTTATAGACAGGAAAAGTAACTAATGCACTCTAGGTGACAAAAGATATTTCATACGTTTTCCTACTTCATCATACTTCGTTTCTAAATACCAGACTTTAATTCTCACGCTTCATAATGATTAAGTCATAATTTAGAGCCATTCGTCATACTTAAGTACACAGTGTCATATTAAAACAAAACAATGTCACTCGATTCTCAATTCAGATTTCAACACCTAAAAGTGCTCATGCAGCAATACAATATTGTACACAAGACATAAAACTAAACTAAACATTTGTCTAAATTAGTATTGAAAGATGTACTTAATAATCTACTTATGAATGTTACTGATTATATTAAGAATACATTTGTTTTTTATAAAGACATGTTGAAATAAGTAAATTTTAAGCTTGCTTAATAAAGTACTGAAATAAAAGGCCTGTTATACATAAAAAAAAATATCATGATCGGAATTTAATAAGGACGTTGCCATTTAGTTTTTAGATACGAAATATAGGTACGCACATTTACTTTGGCAGAAGAATTACTTTGCAATTAGTACAATAACTTGTGAAAAATGGAATACATTAAAATAAAATAATATGTTGTGATTTAGACACAGGCTTGCTAAAGTAAAAAAAATGAAATAAGAAATATAGTTTACAATATTATACTATTACATATACTTGAGTTTAATTAATTTACTTTGAAATTGTATATATTATTTAAGTGTCAACAGGCATATGAAAAAATGTTTAAGTAGGTACCTGAAATAACATTTAAAATTAATATAAAATTGTTATAATTATTCTAACCTCATCTAAAATTATAACTAGAGAGCTCATTGTTTAATGTCCGCGGCATTAAGTTTTTTATAAAAACTTAGGCTAGTCACATTTCGGTCTTTTCACTGAAACGCACTATTTCACAACACTACAAACTTAGCTTGCTTGGCGTCGCCATCGCAGTAGTCCAGCATGGAGACCGTACAGCTTCTCCTATAATCTTCCATATAGATCCGCCTCCCATTTAGGCGTTCAAGCATCAACATGCTCAATTTCAGCTCATGTGCCGCCGGGTCTCTGGCCTAGCATGGGCGCGCAAGTTCGTAATTCACAATTCGCGCAAGTTCTCTTAACGGTGCTCTTCACTTCTTAGAAAACACACAAACTTTGATACATAATTATATTTGCTCAGCACTGCCCAAAAGGCAGCACTGGCAGGGTCGCCATGTAATGTGGGGCCCTTGGTCACGAATAAATGATACGACTTGTCAGGTTCAACGATTATAATATAATGTCTCAACTTACGAACTAAGTGTTTATATATAGGGAAGAGGTGTGACGTCACACACTACATATAGGCACTAGGTATATGCAACACCAATGGCTTCACGACTCTCATACTTTACAAAATTCAATACAACGAGTTTAAACAAAATAAAATAAATTAAATAAAAGCAAAAATATTTATAATTTAGTGAATAAATAATTACTTATGTCGATAAAAAGGTACTAAATGTCATCGAATACTTAGATGGGTTTATTAACAATTGCATATGTCAGATTACAGTAAAATTACTCAATTATGCGAATATCATCTTGTGGAGCTGGACCAGCACTACGCCAAACATTTTTATCCAGAAGATAATCTTCCAATTTATAGTAAGCTTGCCTGCACAGGGTATACTTGATGACTTTTTTGAATTTATTTTCAGGAAGATCTAAAATTGCGTTCGGAATTTTATTATAAAATCTTACGCAGTAGCCCCTAAAAGAAGTATGAACTTTAGCTAGACGGAATTGTGGCTGCATTAATTTTGATTTATATCTAGTATTATAATCATGCAGTTCACATTTTTTGACGTACTGGTGCAGATTTTTTCTTACATATACAATATTCTCATAAATGTACTGAGAAGGTACTGTCATTATATTTATTTCTTCAAAGATTTCCCTGAGTGAATCTCGACTAGGTAGGTTATAAATGGCTCTAACAGCTCTTTTCTGCAATATAAAAACCGATTGTATGTCCGCAGCGCGGCCCCATAGCAATATTCCGTAAGACATTATGCTATGAAAGTAACTAAAGTAGACTAGTCTTGCGGTTGCTACATCTGTAAGTAGTCTGATTTTTCTAACTGCATAGGCAGCTGAACTCAGGCGTCCTGTTAAAGTTCTAATGTGTGGACCCCAGTGAAGCTTTGAGTGTATCCTGATTCCCAGGAAAACCGTTTGGTCGACAAATTCAAGTTTATCATTATTCAGTATAACGTCACATTCCATAGATCTTACGTTAGGTAGAGCAAACTTAATGCATTTAGTTTTCTGCCCATTTAATACTAAATTATTAACTGTAAACCACTCATGGACCTTAAGAAGTGCGTTATTTACATCGTCAGTATTTGGTATGCGTCTGTTTAGCTAAAAAATTAAAGAAGTATCATCTGCAAATAACACAATCTTCGATTGATCTTCAAGCATGTAAAGTAAATCATTTATATATACAAGAAATAAGAATGTACCTAGAATGGAACCCTGAGGTACGCCCATTTTCATCTGAGTGCCGGGCGATTTAACCCCATTTATTTGAACTTTTTGTTGTCTACCTTGCAAGTATGATTTGATAAGTTTCAAAGTTTTGTGCTTCAAACCATAATGCTCCAATTTTAATAGCAGAGTTTCATGACGTACGCAGTCAAAGGCTTTTGAAAGGTCACAGAATATAACGATCGCATCTTGAGACTCTTCCCAGGCATCAAAGATGTTTTTGATAAGTGCGATACCAGCATCAGTAGTATTACGTCCTTTGGTGAAGCCATATTGCTGGTCATGAAAAAGCTTATTTATATATGTGAATGGTGATGTGAAATGTATGAATAGCATTTGATTGAGCATAATTTTTTCAAATATTTTGCTTAGCACAGGCAGAATAGACACTGGCCTAAAATTGCCAGGATCTTGACAATCTCCAGATTTAAATAAGGGTATGACTTTGCTGCATTTCATTAAATCTGGGAAGGTTCCTTGGTCTACGTACTTGTTAAACATTATCGCTAGATGGGGTGCTATAGTGTCAATAATACTTTTACAAACATTTACAGAAAGGCCCCATAAGTCTTCAGTTAATTGTAATTTTATTTCTTTTAAAGCTTTTACAATATATTTAGGGCTTTCATGCTTAAGTCTAAACGTTATAGGACAGGTAACTACATTCCGTTTCAATAAAGCAGCAGAATGTACGGGTGACGAGTTTAAAAGATTCGGTAATTTTTAAGGGAACATTGGCAAAAATTCTTGGGCTGTATTTACGAGGCCGTGTACCGTTTGAAGAGTGACATTTTTAATGCCATCTAATTTCGATTTACCGCTTTCGGCGTTAATTATCTTCCAAGTGGTTTTGATCTTATTTTCGGCGCACCTAATTTTATTACTTATATATTGAGATTTCGCTACTTGACATTCTGACTTTCTTAAAAGTTTTTCAAAATTTATTTACATATTGAATGAATTCCTCACTTTTGTTATAACACTTTAACCCGTATAATTCAAATAAACGTTCCCTGCTTTTACGAATACCTGTAGTAGCCCAATCACTAAACTTAAATCTACAGTTAATATATTTTGATTTTACTTAAAAAAATCGATTGAATTCATTTTTCACAATAGAAAAGAAATGGGAATAATGTCCATCACAATTATTAACATTTTTTGAGCGGCTAATTTGTTAATTAATGAGTTGTTTTAGTGTATGATGATAAGCCAGAAGAATTTCCGTGTTTTTTATTGCAATTATCTTCTGTTGTCTTATTGACTAGTTTAAACTATGATCCGGAGTGAGATCCACAATGCTAGTGTCAGGAATAGTCGGCAAGGCCGTACTTCCCGTACGTCTCCCCATCTGTGAACAATAGTCCACCTTACTGGTGAGGGCATCAGGCGTCACGAATTCCAAAAATGGACACTCCTTCGTTGTACCACCAATGTTATCAGTACAACTGGATACCATCGGCCTGTCATATGAGACTAAATTAATATTGTGCGCTATCAATGTAGCGATTAAGCACTTGATTTTCTTAGGAAGAAACATAGCTTCCTGTGTTAATTTAAATCCACTAACAAATTTGTTTGTGTCAAAATAAGTTAATTTGTCACTATGACGACATGTCAACATATTGTGCATTGCGTTACTTAATTTATGTATACAGTTATTTTCATAGTCTGTCAAAGAACTGGAGTAAGGAAATACACATATTATTATTTTACCTACATGTAATTTTAATAAGGTGTCTATACTATCCACAATGTTCTTTTTTTAACACCTGAACTATTTCCTAACAATAAGACCTCATAAGTGATTATCTATAGATTTATTTATAATATCATTTATAATTGCATTTAATTTTCTATTGGGGTAGCAATAATTTGTCACAGCTTGAGACAGATGGTTCTGTAATAATGATCCAAAACCTGATCCAATTTGATCCGTGAAAAGAACAGTTTTATTTTTCACAAAATTAATATTGACACTGGCACCGCCTGCCACTGGTTGAGCTATTTCAGGTGTAGGTACAGCAGGTTGGAGCCTGGGAGATGGGGGGGGGGGGGGCAGGCACAGCTGCATAAAAGACCAATCGGCTCTCCTCATCCAGTCACTGCCACACGGAGCACAAGCTCAGTGGCGTACACTAGGAGAGGGCTGCCTCCAGCAATGGATGAACATAGGCAGCTGGAGATGACGATCAATAATAACTGAAGTGTGCATGCGCAGGTACGGGCGCGCAGACAGCGGCGCGTGCGCATGCGCGTGTGCGGGCGGCGCCGCCACCTACTGCGCCGTGTGCGCAGCCGCCCGCCCCACACAACACCTCAAAGTGCTCAAAGGTAACAACACCTCCACACATACACTCAATACCTACATACACACCCGCCCGCCCGACACAACACCTCAAAGTGCTCAAAGGTAACAACACCTCCACACATACACTCAATACCTACATACACACCCGCCCGCCCGACACAACACCTCAAAGTGCTCAAAGGTAACAACACCTCCACACATACACTCAATACCTACATACACACCCGCCCGCCCGACACAACACCTCAAAGTGCTCAAAGGTAACAACACCTCCACACATACACTCAATACCTACATACACACCCGCCCGCCCGACACAACACCTCAAAGTGCTCAAAGGTAACAACACCTCCACACATACACTCACTACCTACATACACACCCGCCCGCCCGACACAACACCTCAAAGTGCTCAAAGGTAACAACACCTCCACACATACACTCAATACCTACATACACACCCGCCCGCCCGACACAACACCTCAAAGTGCTCAAAGGTAACAACACCTCCACACATACACTCAATACCTACATACACACCCGCCCGCCCGACACAACACCTCAAAGTGCTCAAAGGTAACAACACCTCCACACATACACTCAATACCTACATACACACCCGCCCGCCCGACACAACACCTCAAAGTGCTCAAAGGTAACAACACCTCCACACATACACTCAATACCTACATACACACCCGCCCGCCCGACACAACACCTCAAAGTGCTCAAAGGTAACAACACCTCCACACATACACTCAATACCTACATACACACCCGCCCGCCCGACACAACACCTCAAAGTGCTCAAAGGTAACAACACCTCCACACATACACTCAATACCTACATACACACCCGCCCGCCCGACACAACACCTCAAAGTGCTCAAAGGTAACAACACCTCCACACATACACTCAATACCTACATACACACCCGCCCGCCCGACACAACACCTCAAAGTGCTCAAAGGTAACAACACCTCCACACATACACTCAATACCTACATACACACCCGCCCGCCCGACACAACACCTCAAAGTGCTCAAAGGTAACAACACCTCCACACATACACTCACTACCTACATACACACCCGCCCGCCCGACACAACACCTCAAAGTGCTCAAAGATAACAACACCTCCACACATACACTCACTACCTACATACACACCCGCCCGCCCGACACAACATCTCAAAGTGCTCAAAGGTAACAACACCTCCACACATACACTCACTACCTACATACACACCCGCCCGCCCGACACAACACCTCAAAGTGCTCAAAGGTAACAACACCTCCACACATACACTCACTACCTACATACACACCCGCCCGCCCGACACAACACCTCAAAGTGCTCAAAGGTAACAACACCTCCACACATACACTCACTACCTACATACACACCCGCCCGCCCGACACAACACCTCAAAGTGCTCAAAGGTAACAACACCTCCACACATACACTCACTACCTACATACACACCCGCCCGCCCGACACAACACCTCAAAGTGCTCAAAGGTAACAACACCTCCACACATACACTCACTACCTACATACACACCCGCCCGCCCGACACAACACCTCAAAGTGCTCAAAGGTAACAACACCTCCACACATACACTCACTACCTACATACACACCCGCCCGCCCGACACAACACCTCAAAGTGCTCAAAGGTAACAACACCTCCACACATACACTCATTACGTACATACTCACTCGCCTTTTTCATAGGGACAGGCAGAAATTAAAGTCAGCCGAGCCTTGCCAAGATTCTGTCATAGTTCTTGAAATGAAATGACGTGCAACACATTAAACCATTTTTAGCCTAAAGTTACTTTGAATCTAGTACTTAAAGATATACAGTTGTATTGAACTATGTCACAGTGGTTCGAATTATGAGGCTTTCGTTCTTTGACTAAAAATTACCCTAACACTTTCCTATCTATGCTATCCTAAATTTTTTGACTCTCGTAAAAGTCATCGGCTGAAGAAATTAAATGGTCCGAACGCGGTGTCCAGTTAATTCTAAAGCGACTGTTTTACCGACATAAAACTACTGTCGGTAAAACAGCCCTAGCTTATCATCGTATCTGTGTTGAAATATTGTCAAGATTTGTGAGAACACTCACGTCCTTTAGCATTTTCAACACACCATTTTATAACATACGTAGCTTTAAATTTAAATTTCTAACATCCACTAGAGGAGATCCTTCGCCGCATCCTCGAGACAGACGTAGCGAACGACAATCACAACTACACCGACAGCATAATAACCGACACCAACCAAACTCCCGAAGACCCGCCCGACACTAACGACGCTGTCGACACTGTGGAGCCGGCGCCCGACAACGTCAAGGTGGACAAGATTGGAGGGGTTGAAGGGGTGGAGAAGCCTGCTGGGTTGGAGGGGGACAAGAAGAAGGTGAAGCGGTTTGAGTGCCCGCAGTGCGCGCGCGTGTTCCAGCACCGCAACAGCTTGCTGTACCACCTGCTGTCACACAGCGGCAAGCAGCACTCGTGCAGGGACTGTGGGAAGGGATTCTACACTGTTGCAGCACTCAAGGTTATTTATACTTCTATGTATTCTACACCATTGCATACCTCGAACCCAATAATTATTTTTTTGCATCTAATGCGCGTTTTTCTTGCAATTTTTTGCATTGCGTTTGTTTGCATTTTAGTTATAATTATGTGTTCTTATAAGCTTATTATAAGCGTATTCCCAAAATATATCCAACACTTTTAAATTTAATATCATAAAAAATATATTTAAAGAGTACTATTTTAAAACGATAGGGTGTATCAAGATGTATCGAATCTTACGGCCGGAATTAATAACCTAACTAAATTGTTTTCCCTACTTATTTTATGGAGCTTATGTCAAATTTCAATCTTATGTAGGGAAAATCAATTGTCAGGTAGGTTGTTAATTCCGAGGTGTCCTGTCAGTGGAGCATTGACGTATGCATTGACTATGTGTAGATCCACAAGCGCGTGCACAACGGCGACCGTCCGTACAAGTGCGAGGTGTGCGGCCGCGACTTCCGCCAGTGGAGCGACCTCAAGTACCACAAGGTCTCCATACATTCCGACCAGGTGAGCATTCAACCGACGATATACATCACATTTCACTATAAGATGCTCTGAGTATCTTTCCTCAACCCTTTAGGCCCCATTTAGACGGCCTGCGCGGTTGTGTTCATTCAAAGTAATGTAAACTATTGACTAAGCCATAATGTTCAATTCTTCGCAACACCCCAACCGCGCGGCGCCCTTAAGTGTATTATCTACCTTAATTTGTCAATAAGATAAGTAAAAAATGTTGCCACCACCTCACTGCAATATATTAATTTAACTTTTATGAAAGCATTATATCAGTTAAATAAGGTGGGGACCAGCTTGTATCTACTTTTCTCAGTATCATGATTTATGTAATATATTTAGACCTGGATAAGATTGGCGAAAAACAGGGATGAATCGCGTAAAACGGAGGCTTAAGAAGAGCCTTTTTTATTTTTACACTCAAACCAAATTAAATAAACGGATATTTTATATACAGGTCTGATTTATTAAACATATTATGACTCACTACAGTACAGAACGCGACCTGTTTTTTTTAAGTCAGCTCAGCAGTGTTTGTCAATAAAGTTCCCATCCCAACTTTATTGACAAACACTTAAAATTAACGGACACAACACATTTAGACTCGGAACATATAATCTGTGGATCCCACGAAGATTTGTTTTGGGTGAGAATCCCACCACGATACTCGGTGTAACGATAGTCACGAGGTGAGCATCATAACTGGTACGACAAACGTGTACTCAAAGTGCAATCCTATATTTTACAAAGAGTAAATTTTGCTGTCGATACGCCAAGTAGAAGAAGTAAATCTCCACCTAACCCTTTGAGGAATACAGGCGTGATACATACCATCACATAACAACATACCTACATGTTGTAACGTGTTTCAGAAAATGTTCAAGTGCGAGTTCTGCGACAAGGAGTTCGCGCGCAAGTACTCGCTGAACGTTCACCGTCGCATCCACACGGGCGAGCGCAACTACAAGTGCGACTACTGCAACAAGACCTTCCGCGCCTCCTCCTACCGCCTCAGCCACATGCGCACCCACACCGGTAACTACACCTTTCTCATCATCATCTTAGCTTTTTTGTTCGGCCTCCAGTCGCTCCAATTGCGAATGAATATACATATAAATATTTGGGACATTTTACACAGTACCATCTAGATTAAGACCTAGACTAAGCATAACTTGAACTATGGGTCTGACAATGGATATGGTACTATTTTTTTTTGGAAATAATATGTTCAGTATTTTATACGAAGCGATTGCTAGTACAAACTCTGCTTTGTTTGGGACTAGGTGGTGCTGTTTTAAATGTCCCAAAATATTATTATTATTTACCAGATTACACTAGCGCAATTTAATATAATAACCACACCACTACTAGCTACCATTAATTACTAGCATTAATATATTGTTTTGTCCCTCAGGCGATCGACCTTACAAGTGTACACAGTGTGACAAGTGTTTCCGCGTGGCCGGAGACATGAGGCGGCACATGCTCATACACGACAGGGTGCGCAACAGACTCGGCGACCAGAAGACCAATCCCAAAGACCTAAAAGACGTCAAGAAACCCGACAAACTGGAACACAAGGCACCTCCCACAGTAAAGATAGAACCTACCAAAAACATCAAGAAAATCGCCGTCGCCTCCACCACTAAAGCACCCACTATCATCAAAACCACTGAAAAGAAACCTAAACCTAATAAGAAGAATCAAAGTATCAAGAAAGGTGCCCCGAACGTTACCTTAGATCAACTAGACAACAGCTACACAAACAATGTTGAAGTGTTTGACACGCGGCAAGTGGGGCACTATACTAAATTCAAAGAAGTTTACCATGACAGCGAGTATCATAAGGACCTAGATAACTCCTTCACCAAACAAATCATAGGCTTTAAAGAAGAACAAACCGAGGAGAGAGAGCTAGCAATACTAAGACCTATGTTCAGAAGTAATGTCTTGTGTGACACTGTACAGACTGACAAAACTGTGTTTAGGACTGAAAATACTGATGGAAAGATGCAAGTTTATACACATATAGAGAAAGGCAACACTATTGTACCAGGTTCTCAAGTTTCACTAAGTGATATGCGACATTTAGAGAGGGAGGTAAGGAACGACATCCATGGGGAAACTATGGAGAATGGCTTCATAGAAAGACTTACAGCGCTGTACAATATACCCGCTGTGTGACTGTGATTACATACTAGTTCCAATTTTAACTTAGTATTAAATTCACCGCTAGGCCTAAGGCGCTACTTCGCTCGATTTGGATACGAATTTTCGTATCACAAGTTTAAAGACTGTTAATATAAAATACGATTTCGTATCCCGTTTTGAAAATTCTATAACACATAAATATATAATAGTAAAATAAAATGCTTTTAAATTTATTTATCCAAGCTCTTACCGAGGCCTCGTAGCGCCATCTAGCGAAATTAGTGGCATCCAAACTTATTAAATAGGACCAATATGTTATGTCAAATATTATAATAACCTGAAAATTCTATAATAATAATTTAGAGTATTTTTTTGTTAGTATTTTATATCGGCACGAGTTTGCGCTAGACATTTTAATATGGTTAGTTGAAATTATTTATTTATTTTTTTAGTCGACTTTTTTACCTATCTTTCATCTTATCTTATCATAGAAGTCATCTTCCCATACAACCTTAACAAGTTAATCTCCAAAAGTATATCAGAAATTATTATAATCAGTACTAATAAATCTCTTGCTATACAGAGGTCAGCACATCAAGCTACTACAATCTGTTAAATTTCTTTGATAGATTTTCAACTTTAATACAACAGAATAAAGTTCATTTTCAATTGGGAAATTTGACAGTTTTGGATAGCTTGACTTACTGGCGTCTCTACCTTTAACTTGAAATCAGACTGGCATTTTTACTATAATAGTCTTATAGTCAATCTATCTCATGAACATCTATATTTATTAAAAAAAAAACAATATAAAGTTCAAATTTCAAGAATTTAATGACTCGTGGGTATCTATGCGTTTCACCGTCAAAAATATCGGGACTGTTCACATAAATTACAAGCGGCAGGCTTTTGAGAAAAAAAAAAACGATGATAAGAAATTCACGACTTATGTATTTTCTAATATAATCCTTAGTATTTACTTATATGTAAGTGATTTCTAATATTTAAGAAATAAATGAATTCAAACCATAAGAAATATAATATTGAAATATATAGTCGAATTAAATATATATAAATAACTAAAGTATATCCAAGGTAATAATTGATTTACCACTGTAAACAATACCATTGTACGACAAAGTTGAGCTCTGTACCTAAATAATATACATATAATATAATACATATATGTCTAGTATGTGCTGAAATAAAGACTGATTTTTTTTCTTTTTTTGCATTATGTTAGTGTTTGTTGCGGACAAAGTGATTATTGTAGCCGTTATTTATAAATTAAAAAGTCTATATTTGAGAGCCCGCGGTAAAGATTTACAAAACGACTCGTCCTTTAATTTTAATAATTATTTTCGAGTGCATTCATAGATTTATGATCGATTTAGGCTGTTCGGAAATAGCTCGGCACGGCTCACTCGATTGATCGAAATAAGTGGAAACATTTCGATACTTTCCTAAAGTTCAATCCATATCAACAGGCTATGTTTCTGGTGCTTTCTCCTTATATAACCGCAGGTCGTGAAAACTATTTCGTTATTTTAATCTTTGAGACCCATCTCATGGATGGCATTTGACTACATATTTGATGAATAAACAATTTTTTTACCAAAATTCAAAATAGACTTGTTTTAATTTAGTTTTTTAACGATGACTTTCTATAACATTTTTAAATCTGAAAAATGGTAGCCAAGAAAACACCAGTTTGTTTGTAATAAAATAATTATAATTGATCTTTTTCAATTGGTATTATTAATGATAGTATCTGATGTTGAACGCTCGGGCTTTACTTTTAATTGAATGGTGATTGGCGACTAATTCATACTGTCCACAACACGACCATACTATTATGTGTTATAACTTAAGCGTAATATTTTTACTTAAAAATCTAGTTATGCATAATTTATACGATGTATGTAATAAATGGTTTAATGGCATTCATAGTAATTGTATTTTAAATTTACGTGGTGATAACGAATTTAAACCTGTTTGTAATTTGAATTGAATGACGATTTTGGCACAATAAAAATAGCAAATTTGGGGCCGTCAAAGAAAAGTTGCAATCGAACGTTCAAACAAAATTTATGGGAATGACATGTATGAACTTGCTCTATTTGTCGAAAGCATTTCCTCATTTTCTTGCATGTTAAAATGTACACGTTATTTCAAAAAACAGGGCACAGACTAAAAATACGCACATTTTCTTACAATACGTCTTTTGGACATTGCTCACCGTGCAGTGAACTACGTTGGCGGTTGACCACTTATCGACCTTATGCTCTTAATAATAAAGGTGAAATGGGTGGTCACCCGTCAAGATAATCGATTATAAATAAGATTTGCTACAAAGACACCACTATCAACATAAGATATCTGGAAACTTTGCTTCCTCCTTTTGTTTATGGCACTTCTTTCGATCCCATGCAGATCTCATCAAGGTACGGTCTCATAAGGACTAAGGAATTTCTTAATGTCATCGACCCATCATTGCATTCGTTCATCATATTTATTAATTTTTGCTTCGTAATTATCCTGAGAATATAATATTTAGGCATTGTCTTTGTATACGACAAATTTGAAATCTCTCTCTGTTGGAGGTTTAGATTGCAGGTGTCTTCTCGGGATGCCCTAGACTGCTTGATTTGCTTATATCAACAAAGTCACTTATTTAAAGTGCATTATATTTCATATATATTTAAGTAGAATACAATTTCATAAAAAATGTATTTACATTAACTCTATAATACTATCTAAATATGGAACAAAGAAATATAAATAATTATTATAATTATTTACACTCATAACTAAATAATTGCCTCCGATTACCATTAAGTTACTGTATATAATCTACTTACGCGAATCTATACTTTTGTACATTGTGTATAGTAGGTATTGTAACTTATGATAGTAAACTTTCAAGAGAATAAAGAAGTTTCTTGTTATTTATTGTTTCATTTGACTGCTTTTGTTTATAATTTAGATCTTTTCTTTTACCCAGTTTAGGTCAGTTACAATTGCATGCAAGCTGCATTTTTTCTGTTATCTACATATTATTGACAATTGTTAATAATATTAGTGTTAGGCGTTCATATTTTGAATTAAATAGTTATGATATTTATTTTCTTTATATAGATCTTTTATAGACACTTACAACAAAATATTTTGAAATTTTAATGCTCGATGGCGGCGGCATTTCCTGACGACCTTTGAGAAGAAACACCGAAACAAACTCAGAGAACCATGATCTCTTAAAGTCCATATTAGTATCAAATATGAAAGTGAGTGTCACATTTCACGGTAGAGCCTGAAATGGCCTTTTGAAGAAAGAGCCACAGCCGCTTTGAGTAGGTAAACCAGTCCCAACTGACGGCATGCATGCGTCAGTCATTGTCTAGCTCGACCATATTCGAGGGAGCTCAATAACGATTTAAAGCACATTGTTACCAAGCAAAGTGGTCACAAGATTCCGACCCAAATATATTTGAAACAGGTTGGGCCTGTGTTCCAGTTTCCTCGGTAGGTATCCATGGAAAATCACCGGAACGCAAACAGTTGCACACGACGGTGCGAATTTGAACGCACGAAAAATACTTGTGTTATTACTCAGTACACCAGAAACGAATTCCAACAGGTATTAATGTAAATACACCTTACACAAAATTAATTTTAACATATCGCCCACGTGAATATCTCTTGGGCCGCCGCGGGGTCGATCAAAACAAGTTATTTTCTTTGTTGGTAAAAATGGATAAAAATAAAACAGTACCTATTTATAAACGGTCATGGAATCGTAAAGCTGGGTGGGCATGGAAAACTGGAAACAAAACAAACAACAAACAATCGGGTTGATCTTGATCATTGTCCTCTTCCACAATGAAATACTTTTTTAACTAAACCTCACTATGATAACGACGACAGGTATTTTTGTAGTGTACACATTTTTTTTATATCTATACCAATGTCGCTATTATACCTATTCATTTTGACTTTTATCATTTCAATAGTTAAAAGCTGACATAGAAAAACTCTCAACTAGTATTACGGCGTCCGACACTATCTACGTAAATACGTATAGGTATAGGGTTAGGTGGTTACAGTTACAGTTACGTTTCTGCTTACAGTTACATTTAAATGTGTACTACTTCGAATGTGACTAACATTTCCTAAACAAGGGAAATTATTGAAATAGTTGGCAGGGGTTCAACCGGAAACGCACCGGATTGCTGGAGGCCTTACAAAACACATCACCGCGACTGGGTTCAATTGAACGAATGGTGTCAATCCCTCCATAACTTTTTAATGACGACGACACGACAGTACCTACGTCTTAGACATTATTTTTTAAGTTTAAAATGTTTTTTTTTTTTTTTATTTTTTTATGTGATAGGGTGGGCAAACGAGCAGACGGATCACCTGATGGTAAGCGATTACCGCCGCCCATGGACACCCGCAACACCAGAGGAGTTTCAGGTGCGTTGCCGCCATGTTTACTGGCACATTAGTCTTCTAAGGCGGTGTAGGTACTAAATTGCATTTCTAACCCAGCATGCTGTAAGAGCCCTTTTGCATACAATGTTTAGTTAATTTTATCAAACACCAACTGAACTAGTTATTGCAGTGCACTACCTGAAGGCATGCCTAATTTCACAACCGCCTTTAATTATGGAAACGGCAATGCTGCTAGGCGACACAAAATGTACCTATGATTAGGTATATTATATACTCCGGTCATACTTTGTCACAAGGAGTTTAACTATTAAAAAAATTAAAAAACCTATCGAACTATTATTAAAAACCACAATCGTGAGACTAATGATTTATACTTAGATACTTAGTTAGATTTTTCAGTCGTGGAGTTATCATGTTTATGATTCGCTTTCTCTACGAAACGCTACCCTCTGCAAACTCCCATAAAAAATCAAACTATAAATAAAAAAACCCATATAATGCAGATTCAACTTTTCCCTAAAATTTGAAATTTTCCGGGCGTCGTTTTCTCCCTAAAACTTAATTCAAACAGGTATTTGTACTCTGCTCTATAAAAAAAATGCCGAATCATAATAATTATTAAAAAAAAGCCAATATATTCAGTAGGTAAGTACCTATCTACATATTATCTATAACTATTTAGCAACTCAAATAAACACCATGAAGTTTTCTTAGGTATTTCAATAAAAGCGATATTTTAAAATAATAGGTAGGTATAATTAATTATTGTGCGAAATATGAATTTAGAATTCCTTTGCTACAACAAAAAATATTTAATCTGTGTTTAGAAAATGCGAACCGTACTACATAATTTAAAGTGATTATCCAAATGGCAGCTACGTTCTTTTTTTAAATGTGTAGGGAAAATAGACATTTCAAACGCACTATTCAGTGAGTCAGTAATTTAGAAGGTAGTTTCAAAAGACAAATTGTTGTTTACAAAGAAAAATCTAGGTAAAGGGCTCATTCTTGACCTCAATTACAGTAATTGTGTTATTACTTAGTGCTCAATAAAATAAATGTATCAATTTAAACACTACAAAGTTTGCAAACTTATGTATTACCTGCCTTTATGTGTTGTCGTCAATCAAAGTACATTTATGTACTTAATATTAATAACTAGGTACTCTTGAATTTTGATTGTCGTGTGTTTCTGATGGTTGTGTGCATAGGCCCTGCGGAATCTCGTTATCTCCTGTGATTAGCTTTCGAAACATTATACGTAGTGCATGAATACGCCAGCAGCTAGTCGACGCTGACAAAGACCTCGAGGCAGCTCCTCCTGGTGAGTTTTTTTATGAATATTTATTTATTTGAGTTTATGCATGAATTTCCTAATATTTCCCTCAATTGAACCGTTTTCTCCTTAATTTTCTTTATGCACTATCATCATCATTTTCCTGGCTTGCGGGAGAGTGATCAGTCAGAATCATGTTCACGGCTTAATATATTCACCATGAGTAGAAAACGAAAGTGCAAGGGAACGTGAATTTTAATGTTGTTATATTTTTTTTATGTGAAGGCTCCAATATGTCTAGATCCACCTATTTATTTTAAGAAGCGTTGTGGTTGGTTTCAAGATTTAGTGATGTAACAGAATGAGGCTATATAATCAGATCATTTGATTTTATTCAAAAGTTTCCACCGAACGCGGTCTTTTGTTACCTCTATGAAAATAAATCGAAAATTACCTACTTTACATAATAGTTATTTATTTAACCGATAACGTTAAAAATACATTCAAACAATAATAATAAGAACCGATTATCCTAATTTCATCCAAACACATGCTATTTTGGTGAACTTATAAAAATATCGCAAAGGCTAAATTAAAACCCCAAGAACGTTTAAATAAAAGGTAATTGGTGTTGAACACTAACGAATACGTTAATGTGTTCGAAATAACACGCATGTCTATCAGCGATCGTAGTGAATTTTCACTAAATCGAATGTTGCAAAACAAACATGTCTGATTTCGCGCGCAATAAGAAAACAAACGCCGTTGGCGCCCATCAATCTGCCACGCTTGCCCACGCGCATGCGTAACCGTTGAACTGTTCCTAATTAAAGCCTAATGTTTACACTCCTAGGAGCTATAACGGTGGATTGAACTAATTCTGAAGCTGCAATACAAAAATAACATCACGTACGCCGCGGTTAATGTGATGACCCGCGCCCGCCGCGTTGCGCCCGCGCCTTCTCACTTGGCCTTTTTTGGGCATTACTCGCTTTCGCACTACCATGCAAATTTATAACATAATTCGTAGTCTATCACAAATCGTGCCAAAGAGTTGCCATTATCTATTCTAGCTTTCTGTATTCGGGTGTTTCTGGTCAATATCATTAGATTTCCGGCCTTTGCCACCGTACATTTATGTGCTAACTTTCCATGGCCTAATTACCAAAAACAGATTCAGACGTAACCACGAATAGCTGGTCGGTATGGTTTGTGTTCAGGTGATGAATGTTGTTCATCCTTGAATTCTTTACCAGTATTGAGATCGAGTCCATTTTGAAGGCCCGCTTATTTTTTTGGAGATAGGTATTTTAAAACTCTTCACAGTTGAGACATAACAACTGAGGTCCTCAGACGCACTAGTAATACTTATTACTTACTGGTGTTACTGGCGTCTATTGGCTGGGCCGCTTACCGCTTACCATCCAGATGGCGCGTTTGCTTGTTTGTCATAATTATGATTATTTTTTTAAAAAACGCTGTTGGTGTGCAGGGGTTATCGAAGCATTCTACGAAATATGTAGAGTGACACACTTCATGTCGAGTGTGCCAAGCTAAGCTGTATAGACAAAAATATGGTGTGGAAACTAGACCACGTGGATCACTAAATACCTGCGTCGTAGATTCCTCAGTGTAGATGCTTTTCAACACTGAGTATATTAATAGAATTATGAGAAAACGGCTTTTTTAGGCTTAACTATCACGACACTATGACGTATGTACGTATTGTGTCTCGGTTATAATAATGAGCTTCATCTTGACATCATCGCTTTACAAACCTCGCCCACGAGTCACCGACGATTCAGCAGGTATTCGTAGGATGTATTGTGGTAATCTCGTAGATTTTTCAACGTAACCGTATTTGTGATTTGTAGGTTTGGTTTGGATTAGTAAGTATTTTAATTTGTGGCTTAGTAAACATTTACTGCGAACAGGTCCCCAATAATTAAAAAAGAGGAAGATTTAGACATTAGCGGGAATTATAGACGTCGTGTGCAATCGCCCTAACTCTGAAATTTGGTGCTGTCGTCGTCAGAAAACATGGCTACTGACACTAACGTCACGTCAGACGTCACACATCCCAGAGATAATGATGCAGTACGAGTAACAGGATAGGAATGTGTTTAAATACCATAATAAAGTATTATGAGCTAGGGTAACATAAACATTGACTCATTACCCGTACCTACAGTAATACAACTCGCAATCACGAGGGTCCTGACGTAGACTGTTCAAGATACATGTGATGCGGCCATCACCCTGGATATTATGGGTATGTCCTTATCAAACGTTTGCGTACGTAATAACGTGTTTTTCTTTTCTTATCTTTGGAAGAAAAAGTAGCCAGAGTTTATTTTTAGTTGTGATGTAGATTTGTTTAAGTATTTGTTTTATTTAGCAACTTATAAATTGTTGATTGTTTTGGCTTGATAACCACGTCTCTCAAGCCTCACGGTGCCGATTGCTCGATGCGCATGCTCTCTTAATCACAGAGGGCTTTGGACAACACGTCAAATGCAAAACCCCATTACTCTAATGGTCTGTGATGAATATGATGTATATTTATTATTATTAAACTTTTTTAATATCTCACGAATAAACAAAGTCCCAAAAAACCGTTTTGGCAGTTTGTCTGCGGGATCAGGAATACCTAGTTTATAATTCCACTTATTGCCCTTACAATACTACTCCACTTACTTATTGCTTGTTCTTCATATTCCGCGAAGTAGTGTTTTTGGGGTTTTCTTAAATCTCTGTATACACTTGGAGTTCGGACTAGTACCCTGGTAAATGATATAAGTAGGCTCGCCCCTTAATTACTAGGAATATATATAATATAATTGAGAGGTAACAATGAATATGACCCTGACCCATTCGCACAAATAAGAAAGTGTTTTGTGATATATATAATGAATAAATAATCGAAAAATGTCATAACTTAATGTGAGTATTAAGAATCAAATGATTTTTTATATACTTAACGAGGCTTAAAGCTATATTTTTTTGTTTAATATTGTTATTGCATCTTTTGAATGGTGAGAATTTTGCACCATTATCTAATGTCTGGTGTAATGGTGATATAAAAATGTCAGAGTGGTTTCAAGGGATAAGGATACGTAACCTAGGTATTTATTACACTTGATTCCGAGTATTTTTTTTAATTAATTTTTCGAGCTTTCTGCATTAATGTACAAAATAATACTTGGAAATTCCTCTTTAAAGTTTGTGTAGTGAATAACTGTTGCTTTAGTATTATGAGCAGTACTTACGTTTGTACTATATCAACAATACGGGTCGCATGACGTTATTATATCATTATTTAAAGGCGAAGTTTCATGTAAATGTGTACTCATCAAACATCCACATATAGGATTTCAACTAAATCAAATATTAATTTACTAAAAATACTGCATTATTAACGGCAAAGAAAACAGAGGAATTTTAATTTAAACCTTGGAGACTTCTCGTATTTTGAACCCAATTAAGAGATTTTATTTAGATTGGGAATTCCACATTTTTTAAGCAAACAAACATAACATACCATGACGCCAGTGTCCCCGAAGGGTTAGGCAGAAATGTGCTCATTTGCATCGACAGTTCGTCATGTTTTGACTCCATGTAATAGTGGGCGAACCTATAGCCATTATATCTAAACGCCGCGCTGGGCTGGTACTGAAAATTTCATAGAAAAACCCGGAATGGTACTTAGCATCTCAAGCGTACCAGTTACGCTTAAGATCATTAGGCACTTTGCACCCATTATAACATAAGACTATAAACGCCTATAGCATGACTGGCAACATCAAACTCTTCCTAAGTACACGTGCTACTCAACAAAAACTAACAAGGCCAATCAACGGGTTTACCGAATGCACTTCCGTCGGTTATTCTAAACCGGCAAAAAAGTTAACTGAATAATGTTAGTAGTTTTTTGACGTCATTAGAAAATGATACATACCTATTCGTTTAGCTTTTTTTGCATATTATACCTGTGTAAAGTGCGTGAACTTTGTTCTCTTAACAATGACTACAGAGTTAATTAAGAGATTAGGTAAAAACTAGTCAAGTCCGCGTTTGAAACGCACGGGTTTCGTATTACTGGCGTTGTGATGTTTTAAAAGAAATAAGAGTGAATATTTTTTTTTAAGTGGTTGGCACTTACGCATAGTCAAATATTCTGCTGCCAAGCAATACTGTGTTAACATTATTGTGGTCCAGTTTGAAGGGCAATGTAGCCAATGACATTACTGGGCATATGAGACACAACCGAACTCTCATGATTAAAATGCCACTGGTGTTAGTGGTCTGTAGGCTGTGGCTGCCGCTTACCATCAGACGCCCGTATGATTGTTTATCATCTTTTTACAATAAAAACAGACATCCCATCATTTAGGTTAAGATATTTTTTACTTTTAAAAAGTTATGGAATTATTAAGCAAAGGAATCTGTAGAGTCAAGTCGTAAAGTTGGCGCAATGGCTGAGTGAGCTTGTGCACTATTGGTCGCAGGTCGGATTTGTAGAAAATCCACGGAATCGTCTCGTTTTAGACAAAAATAGTTACGATTAGAGATCGTTGTATTTATTTGTTGAGGCCGTCATTTTCTATTTCTCTACGGATTTCTAAATACTTATAAATTAGGATGAACGTGTCTTAAAAAATGGGATTCTCTACAAGTTTTTTAGTCAAATCTCATCAAAGGCAGACGTCACCACAGTATGATATTTGAATAATAATCGACTGCCTCGCTAGTCTCGTAGTCTAGCGGCTGCTGGACACGACGTCCAAGGTTCCAAACCAGCTTAGAGTTGTGTGGACCTCTTTTGCATGGGATCTAAAAACATACGAGTGAGTGTACGTCTGTACAAGGCTTCTCTGCGTAAGCCTTCTGGGATACAAGTGTACTAGCATAACTTCTTTCTTAGCTTTTCTCGTGTCAGGTTCTGTAAGATATCAGTAATGACATCTAGTGGTTTTAGTGTCGGACTGCTGGTCACGAAGGCGTACGATTCCCACAAGACACAGATATGTGTTTGTGTGGGTGTTTTTTATATATTATATGTATGTACATTTGTAACAATAAAAGTATAAAAGTATTATATCAATTATTTAGAACGCACAGTACAAGCTCTGTTATTATTATTGATTTTCCAAAAAAACTTACCAATCAGTTTCAAAATAATTTCACTTGACAGATTCTCGGTTCCGTTTTTAGCTAGGACTACTGAAAGAAATTACCTTTATTCTGTGGTGAGTGTGTTATTTGGAGTTTGACCCCATTTAACATAAATAGCAGTTAAAATTCTTAGCTATGTAAACTACTAATCTAATTGTTTACGAAGAGATAAATGTATCAAAACTCAAATATGTGACGCAAAACCACTTTATCATGGTGACAATAGTTTCGTCAGACTTATTTTTTAGTACCATTACGATTGATCTCTTTCTAAGACATTGAATAGTCCATCTCCTAAGGAATGATTCCTGCTCATTAAAAGTACCTACTAGAATAATACTGTAATCATGTTTTATAAAGGAGTGTTACTTTTTGGAATCATATATGTAACTAGTTTTTGATTTAAAAAAAAAACTGAAAGTGAAACAAAAACTAATTGAAATTTGACTTGACTTTGATGAAGTACACAAATGTGTTCTTCCTGGATTTCTCCTAGAGTAAAGAGTAGGATGGAAGGTTTCGCGCCCGGTACCGTCATCTCTCTCTGAGCGGAACAGTAGTAGCTCCAGCGCTGGTACAGTCCCGGTACGACAATTGGCACAAAAACTGCATTACGACACTTTTTACTGCAGCCTTCACGGCTATTAGTGTTGGTGGGTTATTCCTACACAAATGCGAGACTCATTTGATTCTTCGCTTGTTTATTAACCAGTTGCTAGCCAGCTAATTATGAGTAAACAATGAGTGAGCAAGGTAGAACCTCATCCTGTGTTTATTTATTTTTTTGATCATAGTGAGCCGAGGCGGAACTCGGAGTAACAATTGTGGTAATATTAGGTTTATTTATCATGTGAATGTGATTATGCTCATGGCCTTGAACATAAGGGCCAGGGAAGGCAAGTACGGATTAAAGTCGGTACCAATTCAATATCGCTCCGCCTCCCCTGGCGGAGTTCGTCAATGAAAATTTCTGCACTATAAAAGTAAAGAGTGACATTTTTAATAGACGTATCTGAATAGGCTGTTGACTCTTAATGGGTTTGAACATTAAGACCGTCAGACTCCTAGTAAGTCGGCAATACCGTTATTCTACTATTGCCGTCGTGGATGGATTAGCAAGCTTACACATATCATCGAATTAAGTTAGTACCTTGCATGTCAAAAACTGGTATGCAAGTAGATGGTATAAAGAAGCACTCGTGCATTTCTAACGGTTATTTTTCAACATTTTGCGAAAGAAAAACGCTACTGTACTGGACTCGAAACTGCATCTCTGTTTGCACCGATGCTATAATAAGCTGACGAGTTCTTGGCTCATGATGTTGATTTGTTGTCCAACATTGATTTCCATTGGTAATAATAACGATGATCTCCATAGCAGACGCAGCTCGACCTTCCAGGTCAACCAATAAACGCGGATGATCTTTCTCAGTAGAAAATTGTTTATTTATTAAAACAAACCGGTTTCAATTAACGGAATGGAATTTCTTTGAATATTTGATATGAAGGGGAATCACTCGGATCTGGTTGTCATTAGACATAAGTATTATATGTATTTAAGGCTGGCCACACACATATGCGGTATTATCGGTCATTATTACTAAACTGTGTTTTATATTTTCAACGTTTTGATTAGTCTTCTTTAGATTTTTTTATTAGCTTCTATGTTTAACGTTTTGATAGTCGTATTGGAACACACATCGATCGCATTTTCTGGCTGCCAATCAGCTAGAGCCCAAATGTCGACTAAAATACAGTAGCTGTACGGAAAAATCTCACATATTAAGGTCCTAATTAATAGGCAGCGAGTCTATTGACTGAGCTACTGCGAATTTAATATTTATAAGTACAAAGTCCTAAGATGTAGGTTTCGGTTTAGTCTAGGCGCCAGTCTCCCATTATAATCTATGGTGTCAAATTTTGTGATAACTCCTAAACTGTTTGTAATTTGTGGAAGAAAAAATAAATATATTTTATTTTAACGTCAAAATTTATCGCTTAACGACGACAATAAAATTGTTTTCAAGTACCGGGAACCTATTAATGTGGCTTAGTGAATTATCACAGCTGTGTGGTACACCCTTTAATACTCAAGTTTAATTAGCAATGTATTTGTGGTAGGTATGCGCTTGGCGCTAATGAGATAACTTATTCTAAGAAATATTTATAATTACTTAATTACGACTTATCGAGCTGTTTTAATAGTTTTTAGACTGTTAGGTACACAATTTAGCTCTTAGTGTTGTAAAGTTTTTATTTAAACGGGCTTTTCCAAGCATTAAGCACTTAAAACTATCAAGGATAATTTTAAAGAAATAAAAATATCAAAGGCTTGCCTGAGCCGGAATTAGAAGCGACTATATGTGTAAAAAAAACCTGTTTTTGTAGCACTCCAGTTGAGAAAGTCAATCATGAAAAAGAGTAATTATTCTCTTCTTTCTAATAGATAACTATAGTTCCAAATAAATATATATTTTAATTAACTTAAAATACTTTTTCCTAAAAATTTTAAATCGGGACATATAATTTCAGTTTAATCAAAGGCGAATAATAAGTAATAATATTTTCTTGCAGTTTTACTACTTCACATAATAAATAAAACTGTCACCCAGTTTTAAGTAAATTAGTTCAACTTTTGCTTGGAATTTATCTATTTGTTAACACCACTAATAAACTGCATGTCTACCGGTGAGCTGAAATAATTGGCTACGGGCTACGTCGTAGCTGCTGCGTAGCTCACCGTAGCCACCTGTGCAATGTGGAACAAATGAGATTTACCTACTAAAATTAATTTATTCAATCGTATTATTAGTTACTACAATGGATAATGGATATTCTCGAAGATGGTATTTTGATTATAGGATGTAAAACTCCTTCGAATTTCTTTCATTTATAATGTAAATATGATGGTGAATAGTGTTGTTATCTGACTCATATAAACACGTATACCGTTGGAATCCCTTAGGATTGTGAGAAAGTTTTAAAATGATACATTTCCATAGTTATACTAATGGGGATTTAGTGGGTATAGTAAATGAGATGAAATTAATAAAACTGTCTCATTAGTCTAATGGTCGTTAGCGCAACTGCTACGCTAGAGATCCCGGGTCCAATTCTAAGGACGAGCAACCTGTTAGTGGGTTTTTCTATGAATTACTAAGTAATAGCTCGAATTTTTGATTTATGCCTGGTTAAATGCCAATAGTCCTGCCCCTTATCGTACATGAGACTAAAATATACCGCCGAAATGTGGGGTAGGTACACCTCTGATAATAAATTATTAACAGAGGAAGAATAGAGAGAGAGAGAGAGATTGTATTATATTAATTGTATTATTATTTGATTGTATTAACAGTTTGTATTATTAAAATGGTCACGCAAAACATTTATTGCGATATTGACTGCACACATATACCGTGTTTTTTTTTATCGCCGATATACTTCTACTCATCATGATCAACAATTTCTTGTATGAGATCAACCATGAAGTGCAAAAAAAAACAGCTACATCCTACGTTTTGTTGAGAGACCTGTTTTCTAAGAAACAGCTATTTTTAACAGCTATTTCAGATTTGGTCTCATATCTAGTAGAAGTAATCTTGAAATAATGGTTTCCTTTCGGCTGTAAAACGACGAAAAAAAACACGGTTTATATCTACATATTTAACGGATTCTGTATGTTTGTGATGACCTAGCATTTTTCATTATTCATAATAAATAATTCGTTTCTTTCTTTCGAGACTTTCCAAGAAATTACTGCAACGTCACCTAAATAGGTGTTTAAATATTGAAACTAGAAACTAAACAAATAAAAAAAATATGCATGCATAATTATTTTGTTACCTAAGTACATTAAATTATTTGATATACGAGTATTGTAGTGTGAATAACTTTCACTTGATATACTTATGAATAAAAATGACGGATGAATGACCTCCATAACACAGGAATATCCTAGCATGGGGGTCATTAATCACATAATTTGTAAAACCAACTTATCCAGCAAGAGCATTCTATGTCCTACATACACTCACGCCTTTTTCCCATAGGGGTAGGCAGAAACTAAAGAACGCCACTTGCTACGATTCTTGCATACTTCTTTCGCTTCGACCACATTCATACATCTTGTCATACATACACGCCGGTTGCGAGTACTACGCACCTGACCTTTTTGAAGAACCTCACTAATAAGGTCGGTGTAAGTTTTTCTAGGGCTTCCCCTCTCGGCGGTTCCACTGACATTCGCCATATAAATCCCTTTTGTTAGTCGCCTTTCATCCATTCTCTCGACATGCCCAAACCATCTCACCATATTCTTCTCAATTCTCGTCACTACATCGTCTTTTAAGCCGCAACGTTCTCTTATCACACTAACATTATATATTATATATATAGTTCTAAATTCGAAGATATATTCAGTTCTAATAAAAAACTACTTCAACACTTGTGAAATTACTATATTATTAAGAAGCGATTTAAAAAAGATAAGACCATAAATAAAAAAGATAAGATTACTACCTATTTGATAAGAATTTACTATTGACCATTAATTTAATACATGTGGAATAAATAAAATAAATAAACAAAAATTGTTTATTTACACATAAATTACAATCGTTGGTATTAAAGTTGGCACAATCTTTGGGTAATTTATTACAGGAAGCTTGCTATTAGCAATTTTTGTGACTTAATTGTTCATTGTCTATAATTGATAGGTAAACTCTGTAAACTTTACTAAAGTAAATAAATAAATATTTCATTGTAAGAAGTGAAGAAGCAAGTCTGACATTAAATCATTAATCGGAAATTACTACGAATGAAAACCAGGCTATGAAATTTTACAGGTTAAATAACTATTACAAACATCTTTTCAAATTAACATGAAATAAGAGAAACAATTATTATCATGCCTATATTTCATTGATAAAGCTAATGCGTACCTACTTCATAATGATTTACAGGAAGTCATTATTATAGATCGGTAAATCCATATTATTAGTCGCAATTAATTAGGAAGTAGAACTTTATCAGTTTTAATGCAATTTTCCTCTTATTAGATGCAATAGTTATGCAATTTTGTTGCAACACTGTTTACATTTTTTTGTTTGTGCAGGGTAAAAAAGTGTAACAATACCTACCACCCTTGATGCTAGGATCAAATGATCCTCCTGTTTAGATTAGTTATTTTTCTTCTTCGATAGATGTCTTTTCAAGGCCAGAGTGAATAGGTATCTTGTGGGTAAGTGCGGATCATTTAAAAAAATATATCGCTGACGTCAACATTAGGCAGGAAGAAGAGAAATTCGACATCACAGACAGTGGTCTCGGTAGTTTAGTCGGCTAAACCGTCCGGTGTACGGAGGCCAGCACATCAAGCTACCACAATCTGTCAAATTTCTTTGATTGATTTTCAACTTTAACATAATAAAATAAGGTTCATATTCAATTGATAAAATTTGACAGTTTTGGGTAGCTTGACATGCTGGCGTCTGTACTTAACTGTAGGGACGTAGGTTCAAATCCTGACAGAGATCATCAGTTAAAGACTGTCGCAAAACATTTTAGTTTAGTGAAAAAAAAATTGACCTTTTACAACAACTGCCTACAGGTAGAAATGTGTATACATCCTCATGTATATAAGCAACTGATATTTTCCGTATTTTGAAGTACTAAAAATAACTCCTAATTAATGCATTTGTTTCTAAGCCCAGGAGTTATTTTACTATGCAGATCCACTTGCATGCCATTGTGAACCCTATTACCGTGTACCTTACTACCAATTTTATTATTATGTTATACTTAGGTATACTCCTAATGTTAATTTTTCCTGTGGGTTTTACAAATAATTCTGATAAATATCATCAATTTCTATAAACGTCGAACGATGTTAATAAAAAAATATTCATTAAATTATGGTCGAGTCACACAATACTGCGATAGGTCTACTCAAACCCGCTGTGGCTTTTTCTTAAAAACGCTATTTAAAACTTACATATTATTTGTTACTATAGGTATCCGGACTTTAAAAGTTGGCGCCATTTAGTTTAAAACAAATGTAAAAAATTGATTTTTAAAAGTGTATGTCAAAGTCAAATGTTTTATTTCAATTAGACCAATAAAATAGCACTTTTTAAAAGTCAAAACTAGTTGCACGGTTCCAAAAAGTGGGTCTTATGGAGAAGAACCGGCAAGAAACTCCATAGACACTCTCACTCACTCACACTATGCGTGAAAGATATATTTACAGAAATAAATATAATCTAACATACTAGGATTTTCTACTGTGAAAGCCTTGGTGGGTTAACAAACACCAACGAAAGTTGCTGAACTGAATTTTTAATTTTAAGTTACTGACCTGTGAAGGTTTTGTGAAATCATTGCATAGATATTCATAACAAAAAAAACACTTGACAAGTTTTGGAGCTGTCATGTTATCAACATTTTCTCTATGGCATCAATTGCCATAGAGAAAGAAAGAAAAGAAGAAAACATTTTGCTGTTTTCGTTGCTGACCGTACCAACATCCAAATCCGGAACAATTACCTGGGTCATACCTATAAATATGAGTTCTGTGCGGGGATCCAACTACGGTATGACGACTGGCATGCTCTTCTTCGACGTGGCGAAAGCCTTCGATAAGGTCTGGCACAATGGCTTGATTTACAAGCTATATTCATTCAACGTGCCAGACCGTCTCGTGCTCATCATTCGAGATTTTCTGTCGAATCGCACCTTTCGCTATCGTATAGAGGGCGGCACACTCTCGTCCCCTCATCCTATCCGAGCCGGAGTCCCTCAGGGCTCCGTGCTCTCCCCTCTCCTTTTCACGCTGTACACCAGCGATATTCCAAAAAGATCCAAGTCGCAGTTGGCTCTATTCGCTGACGACACGGCTATATATTATTCAGGCATCAGTTTAACAAACATCACCAAAATTCTCCAATCCTCAGTCAATGCCCTAGGGAATTGGTTCAGGAAATGGAGAATAGAGGTGAATCCCTCCAAGAGCGCGGCGGTTCTCTTTCACAAGAGTTCCGACCTCTCCGCTCAAGCCCAACCCATCTCCCTCTTCGGCCAACAAATCCCTTGGGAAAAGAAAGCCAAATACCTGGGCGTGGTTCTAGATTACCGACTTACGTTCCGAGAGCACATAAAAACGGTGCGTTCGCGCGCCTCTTTTGCTCTAGGACGTCTACATGGCATGCTCAATGCACGCAGTAAACTCTCCCTCAAATACAAGGTGAGAATTTACGCGATGTGTATGCGAGTGTCGTATTCGCTCACATAGAAAGTCCCTCTATCCATAGGATGCAGACCCTCCAAAACAGATTCATGCGCAAAGCCACGGGCGCCCCTTGGTACGTGCGCAATAGGGATTTTCACTTAGACCTAAAACTGCCTACCATCAAGCAGTTTATGAAACGCGCCTCTAAGCGCTATTTCGATTTGGCCCCCCTTCACCCTAATCCCCTTGTGGTCAGTAGCGTAGACTACAAACCCTCTCAGATAAGTAGAGTGCGCCGCCCAAGGCACGCACTCACTTACCCTGACGACCTAATCACCCTAGCGCAGGAGTCAAACAGAGTGACTAGCACTCTCAAAACACACGCACAAAAACGCCGCCCGATATACCGTCCTCGCCGGCGAGGCCCGTCGCGAAGACCCCTTAACGGTAATCCTCCCCGTCCCTTGCTCGAGCCGGCCCGTGCCGAGCCAGTAGCTTTAAATTCGCCCCAAAATAATTTAAACCCAGATCCAGCCGTCCCTAGCTGCCCCCCCAGCAACGCCCTAAGCCGAGGTCCGAGTCCCGCAGGGGACACCCTTAGCTGTGTTGCTTAGTTTATAAGTTGCCCCTGGCTGGAGGCATTTGGTGCCTCGCCACCTAGTCCGGTTAAGTTTTTAAAGCTCCCTCGAGCTAAAAACTATGTCCGATATAAAAAAAAAAAAGGGATCCAACTAATAACACGTAGCTGAAAACCTGATCGCTCTGACAAACGTGTTTGTCGGTCTTAAGACCCATTGGAGTGGCAGCTAGCTATGCGGATTATTAGATCCTACCACCAAGTCCAGTATGCTGGGAAATAGGATCGGTTACGATTTGTTGACCTTTATGAATACAACACGCGTTTCTTCCCAGCGTGCTGAGAGGAAGTTTTTACTAATCTTAGACGTCTTCTCACGGACGTTTATATTTATACATATACACTCAGGCCTTGGAGCGCTCGGGGCCTGGGTACCTCGTGTCTAAGTTATAACTAGGATGATAAACCGATCTGGTTAAGCTGCGCTAACCGCAGTCAGTCTATGGATGGGTGACCATTCTTAACACATCGAGACCCCTCCGTGCCTCAGAGAGCACGTTAAGCCGTTGTCCCGGTTTGTCATAGCAACATATATGACAGTCGTTAGTTGTAGTGAGATGCTTAAAAAAAGCCTGACAACCAGTATATCCTGGGTTGGGGAATGGGGAGGCCTGATGGCAGTCACTTCGTGGAAAATACTGATATTCAGCCGCATCTGGCTAGAGATGTTTTCTCTCGACGTGCCCAAACCATGTAAAATATTCGTGCCTCGTAATTAGCATAGTTCGGTTGGCAGTATAAAAAATATTATAGTAGGTAGGTAATCTGTGTAGTAGCTCGCCACGGTTAATCGCTAAACGGTTTTTTTTTTAAAACGTTGTCCCACATAGAGAGCAGGTCACATAGGTCCCTGCTTAACCCTAGGCATGGTGGTATGTTACATAACATTTTCGAGTAGATATTACTCTGATGTCACCACACAATCTATCCATTTATTTTGTTTAGTAATCACTGTGATAATAAATGATGAAAAGAAAACACAAAAGTATGATTTTAGTGATTTCATAATAGAATGTATTTTGTAATACCTTCGGGTGACGGACATTGTTTTGGTCTGGTTATCTTTTGACTCTTAGTTCAAACTAATTCATTACTTAACTTTATTCCGGTAGACAGAAGTTATTTTTGTTTGTGGCGAGCCTATTGCCATTAACCGGGTCCAAATCCAAAGTCTGAGCGGCGAATGAGAATTTAATAGAAAAACAATAATTAAAACATAAGAATTGTAATTATACATGAAATATTTGTAGGTACGTGCACCGTACACATAATAACACTGTTTGACTTGGAAATCGAACCCTTTCTCCAGCGCTTATTACCACTAGGCTAAAGACGCAATATTGACTTATTTATAATATTTTTTTAAATATTATTTAACAGAGAGAGGTGCGCAATATGCCGTGTCCACCAGTCTGTCTACATTTAATCCTCTCTCTGTCTTCTCTTTTTAAAAAACATAACGGTTCATACGTATATCTTTTTAAAAAGTAACTGACTGACTGAAATAACTAAACCTGGAACAATTAACTGTATGATATGAAGGGCTATAGGGCAGTTGGATGATAAGGGAATTTGACCTACTTACGTAGTGACTGGACTTTGGGGATGACTTTGGGTTCAGAGTTATTGTTAAACCATGTCAGGATTGGAAAATTATCCTTTACATGTAGTAATTAGTAAAATTATGTAAAAAAAGACTATTTTTTTATTTATTTCTAAGTGTTGGGTGCTTTTTTAGTTTCTTGACAAGTGGTTCGTAATTTCACAATGATAAGGGATATTTCAATATGAACGTCATGAAAACATTTTCTAAAAAAAAACTGTTTTATTCTTTAACTTACAACTAAAAATACAAAATATTAACTCTAATCATGTCCGTCGCTTAGCTTTTAAAGCTCGAGTACCTCCGTTAAAATAAATAAATAATAATACGAATAAATTAGAAAACCTATGAGATTCTATGCCTTTGGCACAATCGAAGACTAGGTTCTAACTAAGTACAGGAGGTGCCTGAAATTCAGTTATTAAATCTAAAATAAATAAAAAAGAGAGCCGATTACTAAAATAATACGATTTCAAAGAAAAGTAACGCTTGACTAGACAGAAAATACTTTAAAATCTAGTTTTACTTAATAATTAATACTTAAAAAAATAATAAGTAACCTATCAGAAATGGAATAATTTAACTATTATCACAATTTAGGAATTGCGTAAAGTCAATGTTACGCTCGTGTCTAAAATTACTAAAATACTGAACTGTGATGTCGTTACAAATAATTGCGATAAAATGCAAATATTTACATACAAATAAATTAATAATTATGTTAGTAGTCAACACGTTAACCTAAGTTAAGGCCTTAGACTACTAACGCATGCGAGGCTCCATCCCAAGGCAGGGAAAAAGTGTAACTAAGTTGGTATGTTTAAAAACTACTTTTCCAACTCAAGATGGCGATCGATGCACCATTTCTTGGAAGCTCTGTCTACAGAGTAAGAAACTACACTTTTACTCAACCATTTGGGAAATTCCCTTTAGGGATAATTACAATAAATAATAAATTACAAATAATACTTGAGTTACAATATTAAGTACAATACTTAGACAGCAAACCAAAAAGTCATGGAATAAATTAGCGACGTCTACTCACAGCAACTTTTGGCCCCATTTGATATAACTACAAATAAATAACTTACAACACTATAATACTGTTAAATTGTGAACAATTAAGACTAAAAGACACTTGACTCAGTCGCGTTATACGTATACTGGTTCCAAGAGACTTGTCACACGGCCACATGACCGTTGACGGTCATATCCCAAATTTGTTTTGAGTCACGACCTCACTTCGCACGTCACTAGCGCGTCCTCATCGCAGAAGAAAAGTCGTGACGTTTTCACATCACTACACACCGCTCACTATTCATAGTCACACATTACGGTCTCTAAGTTTCACAACACCAGTCCGTCTGATCACTTGTTGCACACGTTACGTGTGCACACGTTACGTACTGTGCACGGTAGTTTTGTATGATTGTGGACCGTATCCATGCACTACACCCTTCTCCTCTTCTCGCAGGCACATTTAGATCGATTCCACCTCATATTCTGGTTCCGCTGTAACAAATTAAAAGGAACATTGCTAACCTTGTTCGGCGAAAACTAGTTTGTCACTTTGAAATGAAAATGAGCTGAAATATTGGGGAGGTGTTTTATATGTAAAAACGCTGCCCCACTAGGATTTTCTCCTGTACCGTGGGTGCGTTTACAAGTACAAACTTTAATATAAATAAACACCGAGACCTGGAACACTTGTAGGTCATACAAATATTCGTTCAGTGCGGGAATTGAACCCACAGCTCGTGGCGTAGAAGCTGATCACCAAGCCACTGCACCAAACGCATAAATATTGCAATACTGGTGCTGATTGGTGTTTAAAGAGACTAAGACTTTGAAAGGTGATAATATGTACGTTTTAAAAGATAATTAGCGACAGTGACAAAGCTCATTCGTGCGATAAATGGTGTGTATACAACAAAAGCAAAAGATTGAAAGACAATGGATGTCAGTACAAAACGCGTCGACAGTACCCGCGTAGACACAACTACATGTGTTTTCAGCTACCTGAACACTGTTGAGTTGACCTCATTCTACACGCAAACACATCTAGACATTCGGGCAACACAGGTTGAATTATGAAGGATAAACAACATCGAGAAAGAAATAAAAAAAAGCGAATGTTAAAAGAGCGGGAGAGGAAGGTGCCGACGCTTACTAGGCGAGGCATGCGCGTGCCGACCAAACATTGCGTTAGTGTTGACAGACATCCATTATCTTACGAACCTTTTTGAGGCAATTGCGGCGTTCCTCCATGTTGGGACATTGACAGGAGCACTTACGAGGATTGTACACCCTCGGAGCCTCGCACTCCTCAGGCGACAGCGAGCAGCAGCCGCACGACACGTGCTCAACGATGGGGTACGTGGCGCACGTCTCCTTGTTGGTCTTCGCATTGTATATTCGAATCTGTATAAAAAAAACATGGACGTTCAAAAACATTTTCTAGAAAAATCTCTAGGCAAGAATATAAGTTGAGTCATAGAAATAACTCTTCACAGTTATGTCACTGTTATCATTAAGGACAATGACGTTGCGCAACTAGTACTCTCGTACGAATATAGTAAGCAGGTCAAGGATGCAACAGAATTAAGAGGATTGTAGATAAGGTGTGCGGTACTCACCGGTATGTGTCGGGTGACGGTCTCCGTGGCCACGCAGGTGCCTTCGTTCTCGTACTCACAGAGCCCGACACATCTCTTCACCCACACGGCGCGGGGACTTATCTGGGGGAATACACTCACGTCAGTTCACGTACAATACACCTGTTTCGAGGATTTTCTCACGCTCGTGCTTCGTGACCGCGAAACGGTTGCGGATGTAAATTATAATTATAATCTAATATTTGCCGATGAGTAATGTGATAGTTTAATCGGGCAAATACCGTTCCCATTTATCATTGCTGGCGATATGTTAAGTGACGAAATGCAAAACGTCAGCACAGCACGGCACTAAATGTCCTCTATGCTAATATTTGACCAACAATATTTCGTGGACGTCTCTAGGTTTTCAAATACTAATAATTATTTATCTTGAGAGTCATTGGCATTCTATAATTGAATTGCGCGATACTCACGAGCTATGTGCTAATAAGGTCATAAGATAATGACTTTATAATGACAAGTTAAAATTGGTGCCAAAGGAGAATTAATTTGTGTCATATTAGTTAAATTAATAACGTATTGTCTTATAACTAACTCTTCTTAATTAATCTGTTTTAATTAGGGATATTTACCTGCTCATGCGCAGCTTTCACTTTCAAATATTCAAAGACCTCTTTAGGATCTCCACATTTGGACTGTTCAATAATCTTCCCACGTTCACGCTCATTTTCTCCCGAACATGCCACTGGGAACAAAAAAAAAATTGTTAGGACCAAAATTTTTCAAAATTAAAAGAAAATAACTGGGTTGTCATAATAATATTATGGCATAAGTAGACATTAATAAAATTATCGAATGCATCAGTCAATCTTATTTATTACGACTTATTGCATCATTGATTGTTAGAAAGAAAGTAATTAATTGAACTAGACATTCACCTTTCCTGGGCATCGGTATAATATAATCCTCAGTATTTTTGGGGAACTTGGGGTGGTGTTTATGTCCGGCCACCACCACAAACAGCACTAAACACAATACTATTTTAGCCATCATTATAATTTCACCTTTCACTTTAATTATCACTTTTTAATTGATCACGATTTATTTGCACTACTATCTGTGTAGATAATCACGTGTGTTGTTCACTGTCACTGTACTACTGTACGTGTTACTCGTGCGGCGGTCTGTTGGATTATGGTGGAAGGCGGAGCGGTATGCTGTTATAAAGCCAAACCTGACTCAATCGCTTAGCACGTGGGCCCGGGTGGGCCTGGCCTCCTTGCGTCACCGCATACGTTGCACTGTTAGCACAGCTGATAATACGTCACAACGCTGACAACCCGAAAATGATTACCCATTCTTTACAATTGTAAGAATTTATAACGGATCTTTGCATAGGCCCAAATATGGTCTAGAATATTCGACATATTTTTCGGACGAGACCAAATTCCTATATGGGTAACAATTATATAGCATTTCATCATTTGTATCTATTTAATCCATGCCATGGACATTATCAAATTGAGTAGTGGTTATAGCTTTTCCGACTAGGATTGTAACTTACTGTAGTGCGTGTATGGAAAGTCCTGAGGTAGCATGTCGGTAATTTTGTGACGTCACGAGCAATCACCGTCGTCCGAGAGGTCAGGGACCGAAGGGTTCACCCACTGACCAGCGTTATTCAGCAACTTTATCGACCGAGTTCCGCTATCCAAATAATTGGAACTCAAGACGTAGAGAAGAAAGTTAACCGGTTATAAAATATGATGCAATATATCACACTCGTTAATTCGCTTTTGGGGTAAACAGATATGTGAGTGCTAACATAGATATGAAGATAGCTACCTTGCGCACGATTGCAGGTGCTGATAATGTAATAAGCATGAAGATTGCATGTGATGTTAGAGCAAGTCGTACAAGTTGTTGTCGCCTACACTTTTTAGTAACCTAGATTTTTTTCTATTGACTTTTATTATTTGCGCGGGAGCATAACCGGACAAAATTCCACAATTTTCTTTCATATTGTAGAAAGAAAGAAATGAAATTGTATTCGGAATTAAAACTGAGAGTCACTAAGTATGCTGGGTTTCTTTGCAGGTGCGTTGATTAACGAAACAAATATAATCTATTGGAATGTTACACGTAATGTTATAACCGAGTCAAATAAAATACCGTGAAACATTTAATCGGATTGCTTTTACCTAATGTATCATGTAGTGTCGTGGGAATTTCCTGAACGGTGATATCTAAATGATATATTGTATTAATATTTTCAAATATATTGGTTATTGTTTTACGTTAATCGTAATGCAGATAGGATCTATGAGATAATTTGTAATCGCTACGTGCGTAGTTGCGCACGCGCGTAAGATTTTAGGCGCCGTGCCTTGATAACTTATCTGCTGAGATTTAGGATTCCACCCGCTTAGCACTCGTTATGACTGATAAATTATGTGTGAATGTCTTCTGTGAATCCCCTCACATACCAGTAATGCAGAAATAATAATTGATTGATTTATAACATCAACGGAGCAATTAAACGCGATCAGGATACGGAAATTGATCATGAAAGTCCGACATAATACAATATATGCACTTCCTTGAAGTTAATGTCACACACGTTTATATTGTAGAAATTGTTGTATAATGCTATGTGCATTTTGACACTAGCCTAGGAATTCATGAATATTTACAATGTAACAGGTAACTAGCTCTTATATCGCTAACATTTTCCTAGATTATGAGAAATTTAATTTGCTCGGGTATACAGTATTCCAGCTAACAATTATGCGTTAGTATAAATTATGAAAATGTAATTAAGTTGTATTTTTCTGCGAAAGCGTGTGAACACGTCATGGTTTTTCAGTAGTGTGACGTCACATGGCATGGTGACTAGTCGGAATGCGGACCCACCCTGGCGGCCGCAATTCAAGTTTGATTTTCAGTTAGCGGCTATGGTACAATTCACGAGTGGACGCATGAATTGCGGGCAGACTACAGTTCGATAAAGGAGCCACTGATAATTATGACAGTTTTATTTTTATTGCATTATAGAATTTACGCATGACAAAATATAATTTATATTTCATGTAATTTAAACATCTGTTTATTTTCAAGTTATCTTTTATGAAAGTAAAAAAATGATTTTTATAGACTATTAAAATTATAACAACATTGGAAGCATGTAATAAAATATTACTTTCAATGCCTTAGTTTAAATAATTATTGATTTATCTGGTCACTTACTTATCAATTAAATTTAAATATAGTGTTGCCCAGAAATTAGGGTACAGGCAGCTGCATCATGTAAAATATTGATATTCAGTCGCATTTATAGTGTAACTTAGCTAATGATAACATTATGTTTTTATTTTGTAATTTATCACAAACAAACATTAGAAATAGTGGACCCCGAAACTAGAGATTTGTCTGAAATGGCATTTACTTCCAATTGCAAATAAGTAATAGAATACAATTTAGTTCGCTAGTAATATTTGAATGTTCTTGGATAAAGGCTAGTAGGTATGGTGATAAAGTTGGAGTTACACTTAAGAGAATTTATTATAAAAAGAAAAAATATCAAAAATATGTTTAACCAAGTGATGTGACACACATGATCTTTGTTTCATAATATTTCACAAGATTTTGTAAAATAACTTAAAGCCCATATCCCCATAGAGCATACCACAGCGTGAAGTGAATTGATAAAAATGTAAATAGAACTGGTTAGGTTAGGTACTTACCTTTTTTATACATAGTACCTACGGAAAATCCAGCAGTCACTGGACCCCTCCAGTAAGGGAGGCCTTAAATGATAAATGATATTTATTTCTGTAAATAGATCTTTTAAAGACACTTTTGCAAGTCAATATTATACTTTTTTTTTTAAGCTAGTTGGCTCCGGCATTTCCTAGCTGACGACTTCTGAGAAGAAACGCCGAAACAAACTCAGAGAATCATAGGCTTTTTTAAAGTCCAGACATTGTATAGTAACAAAGATGTGTCTTACAATGTAGGGAAAAGTCTGAAATGGCCTTTTGAAGAAAGAGCCACAGCGGCTTTGAGACCAGTCCCAACTGACGGCACGCATGCATCAGTCATTGTGTAGCTCAACCATAATTTAGGATCGCACTACGATACCAGATCAGAGGAACATTTGCGTAGGTCACATAAAAAAAGGCTCAAAGCCACCAGACTGTTCAAAGCTGAGTATGTATATACTCAGTTTTGAACACCTTGCCTCGAATCCTATTGGAGGCACGGGTGTGACGAACATGCGCGCCGCCTAAGTAGGTAATAAGCCTCCTGCAATACTAACACTATGCTAAACTGTCATGTTTTTGGACAATCATTTGTTTTACCAATAATATCGATGTCTACGGTTCTAAAGTCACTGCCAATGTTTCACGGTCAGACTTTGGATCCGAGTTTTCCGGACTCGGCTGGCCTACATCTCAGCTCTTGCCTCATTAGCAAAGCTTGTCACCTTTTTGATGGATTGCCGAGCGTCTGCCGGCTGTCGTCTGGTTTCCTTTCTAAGAATCAGCGAGTATTGTTACAATGCCAATATCCCGTCACAATAGCCTTGACTTTAGTTTTACGCTAAAAAGAACGATTATTCAATAAGCTTTCACTCCGTGTCACTCCAAATTTTAAACATTTACTCAATACATAGTAATTCTTAAATTGCCATCAGACAGTGTTCCGGTTTGAAGGTCGACGCCCGCGCCGTTGAATATTCACCCAACTTACAGAAAAAATACGGGCATTTAAATTTTTAAATTATCCTCGGAAAAGCATCGGGAATACTTCATTGCAGTTCGCGGTGGCCTTTAATTATATACAATTTTAACCTATAAAAATATTTATATGGGTATATATTTACTGAAAACGTTAGGTAAGTAATTGAACTGACAAAAAATAATACCTAATTGAAATTAATAGGCGAAACGAAAAATTTAATAATAATAAAGGAGGATAAAAATAAAAATATAATGTAAATAAGAAAATAAATAAATACGAAAATAATATTATTATAATAATTTCATTGAGCCATTTTACATGTTTTTCCTTATATGATGCTCCCCTATTTGTACCCCTTTTTTAAGAATATTGCGCGCACGGAAATTGTTTTTTAAATAGAGGATGACAAAATAAACTATAACATTCAAATTTAAAAAGGTCCCATTTCGACCACCGAACACTAGTTTAAATACATTTCTGGTGGTTACTGTTACTAGATGTTTAAGACCGGTGAAAGTCGGTGGCTGATAACGTTTATCTTATACATATATCTCGTTTGAATGAATGATCATCATCGCAACATATTATAATGATTATACAATAAACTCGCATGTAATTAGTGAGTCATTATGTGTGGTTTATTTAATTTAATTCTCCTTATTTCTGTCTGCGAAGTTATCATGGTTTATAATGATTCAGCATTATTGGCGTTAAAACAAATACTAGAGTTCGTTGGAACTATTTGGAGGCTGAGGTCTATGCACAGAATATAATATGTTTATTTTTCAAATATTTAGAATTTGAGAGATGATCAGTTAGCATGAGAATGAAGAAGGTGCTTATTTTAGCTTCTTGGACACGCTTTGTCAATCAAAATTACCTATTAGGAGCTTTCACGAGCCACGATGATCTATAATGATCATTCAGCGTAGCCTGGGCAGTCAGCCCTGTTAACCTGCCGGTTGGTTAAAAATCTGAAAATCAGTTAATGCTTAGGAAATCGGTCATCATCATTATCATATCAGCCACAGGAGGTCCACTGCTGAACGAAGGCATCTCCATAATTCCCACGAGGACCGGTGACATGCTGCCTGCATCCAACGACTCTTTAGGGAATCGGTATTGGCTAAAAAGTTTGGTCGCTTCGTGTAAAATTCTGGTATTCAGCCGCCAAGTTAAAACTTTTCTAATTTGATGGATAATGGCTATCAAGAATCATTTATATTAATATTATTAGATTTTTTTTATCAGAACCCAATAAAGTTATGAAAAGGGGTTTTTTTCTTTTGATAAGATAGGGTTTTTCTACCGGACCATAACTTGTCATGATCGTGAGGAATGGCACGATGTCATGAATCCCATGGTGTAAACTAAAGGGCAAGTGGTAAGGGCAAGGTTTTTATAGTCGGTAATTAACCGACATACTTTGCCGCCGATGATTCATGATGATTTTTCGTACTCCAAAAATAGGATGTTTCGTCCTTAAATCGCTTCCGCTCATGACCTGATAACGGCTAAAGCCTTGACACATGAAAAATGTCTACTCACGAATGATGACGTAGTGCCGCGCCAGGACCGAGCCAGCGCCGCACCATAGACACCATAGCCGTGTTCAACGCAACACCATGAATGAAACGCACAAGTCATGTTTATTTGGAACAACAATATATTTTACTATGACGCTTCAGAACTTGGAATATAGGGTAATATTTGTTTACCACGCAAACTGGTATGCTGACGGAAACTTAGTAATCAAATATGGTGTTTAAAAGCCCTATTTATTGTACTGGAGACCTCAATAAGTTCTCAAAGACCTCAGTTGAGCTAACAGGCTTATAACGTCCAAAAAGCGTAGCTGAAAGTGTCGTATATAAATATCATTTAACTATTATTATTATCGAAGAGTACGTTTCACTAGGTTTCACACACCGCTTCATGATGCCTATATTCCTAGAAAGGTTATGAAGAAATGTACACCCACAGTTCGCTAGTATGTTTAGGTCCGATGTAAGAGAAGGCGAGCCTATTGCCATCAACAGAGAACAAATCCAAACTCCGAGCTGATAATCTCATACAATAGCTCTACACTGCTCAACCTAGGAATCGAGAATTCTTTACTTTCTTTCAAGATTAAACAGGAATATACCTCAGTATTTTTATTTTCATATATAAACCATATACAGGCACTTATGAAATGTTGAGTCTAGCCGCACGGTTCCAAATTAGCCGTTTCCTATGGAGAAGAACCGGCAAGAAACTCAATGGTTACTCTTTTAAATTATCGTTGTTTAACTGCTTAACTTAGATTTAGAGCTTTCTAGATTTAGCAGGAATATAATAGATGAATATTAAATAGGTAAATATAATAAACTAAAAAAGAACCGTTAGAATCAAGTCGATCTACGAATCGTTCAATGCAACGGATCGACGGTAAAGGATGGACCACACTTGTAAGCCACAAATTGTAGGTAATATATGAAACTGTATGCCATCTCTTGTACTAAACTGTATGCCTCTGTTATTGGTCCTGCCTCAGAGACTGCTTCACAACCCCAGTGGTGCGACTGGTACGTTGGTTTCCTAGGTCGAGCAAAGAAGTATTGGATTTTTTTAACCAACAAGTAGCGGAGGAGGTTCTCAATTCGACTGTACATTTTTACGCGATTACTTCGCTTTAAGAATTGATTTTAATATTTAAATGATTGATTATAAATTGAATTTAGTACACCTCTTGGTCTTTCTCTTTATCTATCATCAGCGCAATCAAATCAAAACCTGTGATATGATCCATGTCATTCTTATATTAGTTATATCACAGGGTTTGATCAAGATACCCATCACCAGAGCAACACCTGCGCACATTTATATCTAGTAATGTCGCTTGATTTGACGATGTTAACACTTATCGTATGATCAGAACACCAACAAAGGATGTCTTTGCCTATGCAGTTGTTGTGGTTGCGTGGTTTATCATTTACAAGAAATACTGCCGCAGTCTTATCATTGTGGAGATCATTAATCTCTTTGTTTGATTAAAACAGCTGTCTTTATTTTTAAAATTGGTCACCGTACACATCGCATCCCCAAGGAAAGAAAGATACATTTATTGACATAAACCATAAGAAAATCAATAAAACTATTGATAGAAAATAAAAATAAGTAGGTGCGGTAAATCTGTTGATGGGTGACCATTGACCATTTTCATCTAGACCCCGTAAGAGGAGCACGTAAAGCTGTCGGTCCCGGTTGTGTGTCATACGAACACCATGACAATCGTTATCATCAGAAGCCTGAGAACCTGCGATCTATCTTCAGTAGATACATCGATATTTCCCAGAACTTGGTTTCCAGAGGTCTGATGGCAGTCGCTTCGTGTAATATGCTGTATTCAGCTGCATCAACCTAGACTTCAAGCTAATCCTTTATAAATAGGAAAAGACTAGGAATATGATGACATATACAACTTAGGAGCTCTAGGTGGAGGAGACCAGCGAAGACTGGAACTTTAACAGCTTTCAAAGAAGAAATAAATGTCGAATTTTGTTGTAAAACATGAAGCTCTTTATTTGTTTTACAGAACAAAATGACGTTGAAAATGTTGTCATAATAATCTTTATAATCACAACGAATTCGAAGCGGATTATTTATTTTGCGTCAAAAATTGTGTTTGTTGAAGTTTTTAGAACGTTTTGGAAGTAATAGTGGAAAGTTCAATATTTTTATGGACTTTGGAATTGACGTGAAAATGACTAAGTACCTACCTACTTATCTAATTATACCTAAGTAGTATGTTATGCGAGATGGGCGGACGACATTTGTACAGAAGCCAGCAGGTCAAGCTATCCAAAATTGTAAAATTTTCCCAATCGAATATGAACCTTATTGCTTTGTGCTAAAGTTGAAAATCAATCACAGAAATTTGACAGATTGTGGTAGCTTGATGCGCTGGCGTCTGTACCATTGCATGGAAGACATGGATGGATGTCGGTACGAGTCTGACACACCCTGCCACCTCCCCGGGGGGATGCTCCATGGGGATTTTCCGTTCTATAAAAAAAGGGAAGACATGAACATGGAACATGGAAATTGGAACTATAGATGAGAGGCCTATAGGTATAGGCCTCTCATCTCATCCAAAGAGACTTTGCGGATGATGACGATGATGAAAATGTTACTTAACTCAAATAAAGTGATCAAATCTTATGCATTGATAATGAAAAGTAAACATTTCCATTCTTCTATTATCACAAATCACTTTGAACCGATAGTCGGGGTCAAAACATCGGATAAGTCCATTGATTGAAATAAGATGTTCTCTCACCATTTTATCTAACGTCATCTACAATCTACGAACGCAATATCTTATCGTGCCGCAAGACTTCAAAGCGCACGATAATGCGGCACGTACTAAGATGCTCATCTGCTGAGAAGACAGATAGACGACGTCACCATGATGCCGAGTGAATCATCATTATCATCTATCTCTTATCGATATCTTTTTATCAACTGTGAAACACCTGATTGAATAAGGCACGTGCCAAAGTTGTGTCCATGCTAGAAGGGCTAGAGGACAAAACTTCTTTCCTACACGCTGGGTAATAGCAATAAGTGTTGTGAAATTAAATAAAATCCACCACGTTTGGTGGTTCAAAGTCAAAAGTCAAATATTTTATTTCAATTAGACTATTAAAATAGTAACTACAAAACACTCTTTAAAAAAAAAAACATGACTACAGTGTTAATCTTGGTTTATAATTTTGTTCCGAATAGTTCATGAGAACAGTGCAGTTTGATGTGTGCTTATAAATTATAAATGATCCGCCTGGGTACCTACCATCCTCAAGCGCAGCAGTAACGCAAATGACCAATAATGGTCTTGAAAACGTTGGTGGAAACTAATGGGTACCTATATAGTAACAAAAATTAGAAAGAAAGAAATATGTTTATTTTGCCAAAGCAAAGAAAAACAAACAATTAGTTACAGGAGATACCACAGTATAAGTGAGTAGTGGGCCCATATTATTTTCCGGCCCGATAAATAGGCATTAAAATTAAAAAAATTAAAATTAAAAAATGTTTTATTGTATCTAATACATTGTTGTTCATTACAAAAATTGAGACAGCCCCTGTAAGTTATTAGTATACTTGTATTGGGGTTGCCTCGCAACTTCCATGAATTTAACTTAACAATGTTAGACCAATTAAATTCTTAGCTTTGTAACATTTACAATAAAATGGAATGAAATGAAATATGAAATAAATGTTAACTATTAGATTCTATACGCAGCTCCAGTGTTCAGTGTGAGTACCTGTGTATGTATCAGTATAGTGTGTGTGAATTGTGTTACTGTGGGTTTGTAGTCTGTGTGTGTATGTGTGCGTGTTGTGTGTGTGTCCAGGCATCCAGGTTCAGTTATTGTCACGTACGCCTAGGTAGTTGCCGCTGTTTTTCACCTGGACCCATTTTCCAATTCAATCTACATTATAATTTATACATCACATCATCAACTCATAAACTGTCCCACTGCTGGGCACGGGTCTCCTCTCATATTGAGAGGGATTAGGCTATAGTCCACCACGCTGGCCTAGTGCGGGTTGGCAGACTTCACAAACCGTCGAGAAAAATCTCTAAGGTACGTAGGTTTCCTCTCGATGTTTTCCTTCACCGTTTAAATGAGTGATAATTAATTCTGAGGTGCGTGCCTTGAATTCGAACTCGAGACCTTCGATTTGGCAGTCCAATGGTCACACCACTAGGTTATCACTGCTTTATAATTATACATACATATTTGCAAGTAACAAGAATATCCCTTGATTCTCCATAAACTCGAAGTTTTTATCATATAACCATGCTTTGCCTGATTTACTTAACTTATCTTGGTTTATCCATTACTCAGAACTTTTCCGCGCTTGTACTAAAGTACTGAAGCTTTCCGCCCTTAAATTGCTTGACTATGGGTAATTCCACTTCTAAATACGTAGGAGAACACTTTTTCGAAAGTATTTAGGTATAGCGTTTTTCCTGTGACGTTATTGCATAGGCTTGTATGTCACCATACGGTATTCGGAAAATGCAGGGCTTTCCGTACGATAATGGTTATTCCTTGGTTAAAAAACACAGTTGATTGTGCCAACTGGCTTTTCTTTTTCAGAGGTTATGAAACTTGTATTTAATGATTCCATTGATATTATTTCTTTTATTTTAATGAGAAAATCAGCTCAAGTTACTGGTATCTCCTCAGAAGGGCAGAAATGGTTACTTTGAGGTCTTACTCAAAATTTTATTGAGCCTGAGAATGTCGCATTCGAAGCATTCATTTTAGAAAAGCTGCTAGAACTTCAAATTTAATTTAAATCATGTATTACCTAATTCAGAGGAATTTCTCAATTGCTCCAATAGGAGAAACGCGTGATTGTATCATTCATAACCGTCTCTTTCTCTCTTGCTCTAAGTAGCTTACATATTCTGTCACACACTATCCCTTATTAACGAATTTAATTATGACAACTGATATGAGAATGCAATCCGGCGCAGCAGCGTGCCCCCTGTGAACTGTTGATAAGCGTTATCCACTGATAACACCTAGTTTCGGTTCCGGGTGAGGTTAATTTGCTATGAGCATGGACCCACGATTAATACGTAGTAGTTTCATATCTAAGACTTTAATTGTAGCTCGTGCCACTATATTATATGCACGAGTAATTAATCCAAGGGTTTTCTCTGAAGTTGCATCATTATTTTCGGGTAATAAGATTGAAGTGGTGGCTTTAAAATTATGTTTATAAAGATAATTTTGAGTGTAGACATGGTAACATAACAATCTCATTTCCTGCAGATACCCTTCAAACTAATTAGGATCATCGTACTATTTATAACCTATCTGTTGTTATTTTCCCTACTGGAGAAAGGAGTTGTCCATATAAGTAATGTCCAATTCCTAAAACCGTCAAATTCTTAAAAGTTTTTTTTTTTCAAATCTTTGATATAAGCTCCATAGCTTATATCAAAGTTCTATTTCCAATAGGGAAGACAATCATAGATAGGTCATTCATTCCGACGGTTAGACGGCTGTATAACCGTCGGAATTAATGACCTATCTATATGTTGTTGGGAATGGCTATTCCCAACAACAAATCAGTCTGTAGATATTCTGTACGTTATCTACTTGTATATTTTATTTTATTTATTTAGGATCTCCAATAAAAGATATACACAAACATGACATACAAAAATAGTTAGCAAATATCGCAGGTGAACTCCTTTACTTATAGGGGACCACAACATGCACAACAAAGTTAAAAATTTTTTTTTTAATTAAATACTACCTATTGAAGTAACAGATACACAGATTCAAAGGATAACTAGAATAAGTAGTTATGGCAAAACTTAGTAGAATTATGAATGAAAACACAATAACATACTATTAAAATTAAGCTTAAAACAAATAATAATAATAAAATTGGTTGAAGAAGACTAGCTAGGTGCTGGATAAATTTTTGAGGATGTATTTAAGTTTGGCAAGAGAATCAAAGTGAAGATCGACAACATCACTATGACTATTAACTGTCTTACACATTCTTGCATAAGGCGAATTTGCTCCCAAAACAGTTCTTCTAAGGGGCGGGTACAGAGGTGTGATGGCACCACGTGGGATTCTAGCGGGAGCCCGAAAACTGAAAAGCGCAAGCAAGCAAGGACTGTCTATTTTATGCTTAATATTATGGACCTTATGTAAAAATCCTATCTTTAATAAAATAATTTACCGGTTTACTTGTTTCTGCAAGCTTCCCATTCATATTACAAGAAACTGTAACATTTTCTAAATAATCAACCGCATTTAGCACTACAAAAATTGTTACCTAATTATAACTATGTCAAAATAGAATGCTCATGAATGTCCCCATCAAAACTGTCTTTCACATTATGAATTCCTCTCTACGCCGACACGCGTTTTGATGTAAAAGTTTAAAATGTCAATTTCTATGAATTATTGCAATATGTTTATGTCTGAACGTGTCATATAGTAGGAATAAGTCTGGCACGAGCACCAAGTTCTTTAATACAATGATTAGTGTGAGTAATGCAAATTATTTGCATATTTCAGCCATTACCATCGAGTTTATATAGTTTTACGTAAACAAGAGCTTTCAAACGAATTTCCCACGCCAAGCGAACATAGCTAATGAGGAAATATTTTCAATAACCTGATTGAAATGCTAATTTAATTAATCACGATTTAAATTCATCTGGTCAGGAATAGAATTTCTTTTTAAAACTGAAACAGATTGTGTGGGAGCGGCGTCGTAAAGATATCTAAATATCTCATGTACTTTTCCGAACATTGCAGACTGTATTAGAATACTCTCATAAATTCTATCATTAACCACATATTTACAATTTTCAAGGAAACCCCCACGCAGGACTGTTTCCAGTCATCTTTACAAAACCATATTGGGGTCGGTGTCCAGCGTAACCAGATGCCAATGAATATATGTATATTAAATACATGGTGCCGCTGCAATGAGACCTTTGGCACCAAGGTCATATCAGAGTTACGGCTTCTAATTAGCGGAGTCGAAGACTGCTGGCTATGCTTCAACCGCGGATGGGACTGGAATCTGCGACTTCTGATTTGGTCTGCGGTGTCGAATTTTACATACGCAAGCAACTTAAGCAACTATAAGTTGTATAATATTAATTCCTAATATAATATACGACCTTCTTCCATCGAAATTATTTACTGAACGTAAAAGTAGTTCAATGCGCTAAAGATGTTGCCTTTACTAAGTATTTATGCTATTTACTTTAATTGCAACTTTTACACGTCATGCTGAACAAGTTTTCTTTGAGTTACCTAGGTACTATGCGATATTGTAGAGGACTTTATCTATAACGAATGAAAATAATTTGGTAGGTATCATCGACTGCATATTGTTGTACCTAATGTATGAGAATATTCTTTACATGTCACCTTTATTACGAAGTATTTCCTTTCTGTTTCTTTACTTTAGACCTAAATTTAACTTCTATTTTTTTTGGTACTTTAAACAGGTTTTTGTTTAAGTTTTCGACGTGGTGTGTAGAAATTCAAGCTCAGAAAAGTCCCCAAGCCGAATCGCAAAACACTGAATCACATAAATGTTAAGGAAAAATTATAATAAAATCATTTTTTATTATCTTTTATCAGTTTAAAGATCTAAAAAGTCATTCATTTCACACCTGTCGTACTGCTGAATGACGAGGCGGCGTCATGCCGGCGTCGGGCCAGCGTCTCGGCGATGAGTAAAACTAACATGACTAGAAACTAAAAGGAATACCTTTCATCTGTCTGTGTAGACTGTAGTAGTACACCATCGCATGACGTCACAACAAAAAAGTGTACCGATGGCACAGTATGGTGACACAAAATTACGTAAAAGTATCTATTATGACTGTAAGGTATTGGAAACGATGAGTCTTTTACAAGTACATATCATCGTCATCATCTGATCATCCTCTTGCCCTTGTCCGAAGAATTACTCTGTGTACACTGCAAAAGGTATTAACAATCTTTTTTAAAATCTTTTACAAAGTACCTGTATCGAGGAAAATCCCCAACTCCTTGTTACGAAATACCTGGCTATATACTGAAGATGGTTATTCTGATGCATCAAATGACAGAATTACCTGCGAGGAGACGGGTATTCACTGTTCACATACAATGATGTTCACGTTTTTACCGGTATTTTACTTATCTGGGCGAACTGGTTGATTCACTGCGGGCGGGCGCATTCCGAACAGCGCCGGTAGGGGTCATATGACAAATGCATTACAATGTACAGGATTGCAAGTGGAATTAGGGAATGACTATAATTGATTTAGGTTTTCCCACGGCATGTTTAAAATTACTCCACGGCTAACAACCAGCTAAAGTGACGAATTGAGGATGGTTGGAAGTAACTGGCAGAGGAAAGCTTACGATTGAGACCTGTGGTGATCTAGGAGATAACGAGGATAATGTTCAAAATTATAAAGGGTCAGCAAATGTAGCTAATAATATGTAGGTACTTAGAGACAAACAAAGATCACAGACGTCGTCTGTCGTCGTCGTCGTTGTCAATGGTGACAACCGGGCGTCGACTTCCATCCCAGAGCATGCAACACAGGTACTCTCCAAAACAGCCATGTGCCGAGTATCGCGGTAGCCAGAAACTGAATTCGCCATGACGTCTCTCCGGCCACTCCTCCACTTTGGGCCGTAACTATTGCGGTGTGCTCAAAACCTCAACATACTTCGGATATTCTTAAACCTAATTACGATTATAGTAAGTAGGTGTAGATTACGGTAGGTAGATTTGCGATAATTCTATATAACATTATCGTTCATAAACCTGATTGAGACTCCTAATCCTAAAGCAATCTGTGCTATAAATATCACACGTCTACAACGTTAATCACCTCTAATACAACTACGTTATCATGGCTGTCGTGTATTCTCGTTTATCATTCATTCATGGTTTGGTTAAGGTCAGTGCAGACTGGCTACCCATGGCCCTACCTAGGGTTTAAGCCAGTGTGCCCATCAATGATAAATGATTGTTAATGGCAGAGCAAATGCGGATTTTTCTCATGGAAAATATGTTTCACGTGATTTCTCACGCAGACAATCTGAAGAAATGCAAATAGTTTCAGTGATCTTAGACGGAACCGGAAGGGATCTTTGACCTTTTTTATTTTATTTTATGGTCGAAAATACAAACCACAAATCATTAACTATTTGTAATTGCTACCTACTAAGAACCAAAATGAGTATCGAATACAATAAAAGGGCATGAAAAACAATAGTTTGTACTTTATGTTAATAATGTTCTCATGTAGGTAAGTGACTGTTAAACCTTAATACTTTGAAAAGGTTCATGTAGTACAGAGGCTAGTGAGTTACAATTTGGCTAAATGTATCTAGACAGACAGCAAAATAAGACTTTGAATTAAATTAGCGTTTGTTATTCAGTTCCTTGTTTTAGGCATATCATTTAGATTTATAACTGAATTGTATGCATGAACGAATACCCAGGCAGTGTCATTTCTGCTTAAAATTATGTCATCATAAATATTTGATCATCATTCTTCGGACACATTTGGCCTTCGCTTTTGTTATAAGTGTTCTCTTAACAAAAGACCCAAAGTTCGATAAGTAAACGTAGACTGAACGAATATATCCTATTAATCATACAGTCAACCTGGGAATTCCTTTAGCGTAAGAATCGTGGCCGATTGTAATATCAGATACCAATATCACCTGCATGATAACCACAGACTAACGATATACTTAAAAATACTAGAGAGTCAGTTTTTTAATAGTAAAACAATTCTGCCTGTGCATAGAAATTGGAGTCACGACAGTATTCCTCAAAAGGTTATGGTGAAGTATCAGCGATGGTTGTTTTTGTCCGTACATTGTATTTTTGTAAATTTCCCGCAACACTGTCCACGATTCAATTAAAAAAATAAGAATAAGACTAATGTGCGTGTGTTCGCCACCCACTTTTAAGGTCGCAACAGATGTATACGTCGGACTTAACTTTTGGTTACCGCATAGACTGACTCCTCTGCTGCTAACACTTAATCTTGGCACCCAGGTGAGTGAATCAGTTTCTAAGAAAGCTTGTTGAACTGTAATGTGGGAGATAATATATCAACAGCCTGGCTGAGCCGCTTGACTCACGCCAGAACGTTTACCTCTGGGTACACACCCGGCTAATGGCGAAAGGTCACGAAGTATGCACGTTTCTAGGAACATTTTTTATACCGTTGCGTGATTTTCTATTACTAATAAGCAATTGAGAAATATGCCTCCTAGGTATATGAAATTTAAACGGGATTACAGTGACGCACTCCGCTTCTTATTAAAAAAGGACAATTCAAATCGGTTGAGAATTCAGCATATCCAGAATTATTTATTTATTTATTTAATTATTTAATTCATGGAAAACTTACAGCTAATTAATTTAACATAAAAGTGGTTATTCTAGTATCCAGACAGCCAATTACAAGTTTTCACTTCTTGATGGCATAATAAAAGAAAATAAAACGTGTGAACAGTCTGGGTAGAAGGAAAGAACATTATTAATAATGCATATTATTAATAATGTTCCGTACATAATTAATAAAGCATATTATTAATAATGTCCAATGATATAATGAAAAAAAAAACCATTAAAAGAACTACAAAGAAATAGACTTATTGCAAAAATTTGAAGCATATGTATATTTGGAGCGGCGATCGTATCAACCAAATTTGCATGGGATCTCTAAAGTCTATAAATGTTTAGAATCTGTTCAACAAAATTATGCGCCAATATATATGTATAATTAAAATGCTGAAATAAAACTGCCTCATTTGTGTAAGCGCGACTGCTGCGCCAGAGGTTCTGGGTTCGCTTTCCAGGACGGGCGAAGTGCATTGCGTTTTTCTATATAATTCTCAGAAGCTGCTCGGAGTTTCGATTTGTGGCCGTTTAGTTACAATAGACTCACTCCCTATTAGAACCTAAAAATATTATGAAAATTTGGGTGTAGGTATATCGGTACACCTCTTTCTAACCTGTCATAGAATACAGGCGTGATGGCATGTTATTAGTTTTTATAATTGTTTTTTTAAATTTATTTATCAGAAAACTCTAAACTATAAAAAAAACATGTATTCTATAATATCACTAACCTCTTGGGTTTGAGTGTGGCACTTAAAATTACTCAAATATGAAAAATAAGTTTACTAGTCGAATTGAGAATGTTGCCCGATAAAAAAATTAAGTAGGTTAAAAGAATCTAGGCGTGAATACAAACGTACGGAAATGGTTTGCATTGACGAAGAATTAAACGTAGCAATCACAACCATCTTCATATCCCTCTCCTAACTATGTTGTGATCGGCGTCCAGTCTAACCAGATGCGGCTGAATATCATTATTTTACACGCAGCGACTGCCGGAGAGATCAGAGCTCCGCAACCCAATTTCCAGGTAATACCGATATCTTGAGGATAAACCGGTTGTGTTTTGGGCTTCCGATCATCACTAACAAACAAATTTATAGATAGGGCATAGTGGGAGTAATTCCACTCAAATTGGAGCTGCCCGACTGTGAAATAACACTGCTATGAGTTATGTAGTGTTTCTTACGGTGAGCAAGGTTGCCAGTGCTCCACGAGGAAACGTTGTGTTGGCAGTGGGGGGACTTTGACCCTTATACTGCCAATCCAACTATTACCTACTCTTTCGTTTTACAAGATCGGCAACGCGCAAGTGATAGCCCTGGTGTAGCAAGCGTCTATAGGCTACGGTAACCGCGTACCATCAAGTGGGCCGTATGCTTGTTTGCCACCTTAGTTAGTATAAAAAAAACTAACAATTTACATAGATGTTCGTAGGTCAACTGGGACCGACGGCTTTACGTGCTCTCCGGGGCACGGGCCAGTGCAGCTTCGATCTTCGATCAGCATAGTTGTCCTTTATCCACGTGCCCCTCTAATGTAGCAATGATAATCAGATCTCATAAAAGGCGAATAGGCTGCTTATTAAGTACCGGGTTTCCCAACAGTGTTACAACACTTTATGCTTTTCACTAATTAGCACGCGCCATTGACAGTCACGCGTCGACGTCATCTTGTTCTCATTTTTATTTCTGTCATGAACTGTGAGGCCGGCCTATGAATCATAGTTTTTTTTGCCAAACATTACAGCGTTTTTCCACGGGCCATATCGTAACGTGAAACGCTGACAAGGGTGCACGGAAAACGAGTAATTGTTTATACGATTTTCCACGAAAGACAATTCCATTACAGTACGGCACTCACTGTTTGTTTTATGTAATCTAATCACTGTCACTTTGGAGAAATTTATCTTCAGTTATACCGCTTCTATAATTAACATAGAATAGGGTTATTTTGGCGAGAAAAAAAACAACTGCGGGCAGTATTCGAACCTGCATCTTCTGGTTCAATACACCAGTCGCTATGACAACTAGTCACCGCGAGTCTTACCCGTCAGGCCGAAATTTCCCTTCACATTCTTGAATTTACCTACGTCTTTAGGTGACGGCAGTCGAATTTTTCATTCGATAAAATAACTTGATAATCTTAGCAAGGAAAATTCCAAAAAAATACAAAAGGAAAATAGAATAGATTTATTTAGAACACAGACATGACTCAAACCAGACCATAGACAAGAAAGAGAGATACAAACCTTTTTCGAAAAACACTTTTTTCTTCCAAATTTGAAAATGCAATGTGGCATTTGTTTTCCGTCGTATTATCGTCGATCGGTTTTGTCGTGCCGGAGTACAGAAACACGTGGAAACACTCTCTGACTTTTGGTACGCTAATTATCCGTTTTACGATTTGTTTGTTATTACAAGTATCTTACAGCAGTGGTTGCGACACGTTATCATGTGTTAGTAAACGTCACGGTTACTGTATTTTGTGGTTTTCTAGGAATACCGCAAGTGCATCCACGGCTACGGATGTTTTGCGCACTGTTATCATGAGATAGCGGCGTTTGAAAGTTTGAGGAAGTTTCATGATTCATTGAGTAGTGTTCTCATACTGCGGTTAAAAAATTTTATGTCATAATTCTAAAATATTCTTCTTTCTTTCTCCGAGCCTTTTCTCAACTATGTTGGGGTGGCTTCGGCTGCGGCTGTATATCAGTATTTTACACGAAGTGACTGCCATCCGACCTTCGACCCAATTTCTGAGTAGTACCGATACCCTGAGGATAGATTGGTTGTCAGGCTTTTTGGGCTTCTGACTTGGTAGTCATTTTTTTAAATATTATTTTAGATTTAGTAGTGGTCTACTAAATCTAAAATAATATTTAAAAAAATATAGTTATTAAGTATACGTCTGTATTCTCCAAAGAATAACCAGTGCTTGCCGGTATGTTTACCATGTAATGGTGAGCGAGGCTACTCACCGGACGCTGATCCAAACTCCGAGTCGCTACTTCGAAATTCATTGTAAAACTCAATAACCCTGCTCGACCAAATCGAACCCAGGACATCTAGCTCAGCATTTCTGCTCACGACTACTATAGGTATTAGTGAGGCAATGTAAAAAAGGAAAAAAGTGCATTTTATAATCATCATCATCAGCCTATACTAGTCCACTGCTGGACGTAGGCCTCCCCTAATGTGCGCCATTTCACCCTGTCTTCGGCTTTTCGCATCCAGCTTCTACCAGCAGCCTTTCGCAGATCATCACTCCATCTTGCCGGAGGGCGTCCCACACTACGTTTGCCGAGTCGCGGTCTCCACTCGAGAACACGTCTACCCCAGCGGTTGTCGGTTCTTCTGCAGATATGGCCAGCCCACTGCCACTTCAGCTTGCTAATCCGGTGTGCTATGTCGGTTACTTTGGTTCTCTGTCGGATAACCTCGTTGCGGATTTTATCCTTCAGAGAAACTCCGAGCATAGCACGCTCCATAGCACGCTGTGTAACTTTAAATTGGTGGACTAACCGCACTGTGAGTGTCCACGTCTCAGCGCCGTAGGTCATCACAGGTAGGACGCACTGATTGAAAACTCGTTTTATAATGTTTAAAAGGAAATATTAAAACATTATAAAACTTACAAAGCATCTTATTGTGGCAAGTTTCAGTCGATGAGGTACCGGTATAGTATCGGTTAAGTTACACATCAAACTGCATTGTTCTCATGAACTATTCAGAATAAAAATGTTAAACCAAGCATAACACTGTAATCATGGTATTTTTTAAAGAATGTCTATGGAGCTGACTTTTTCCTTTTTGCTCGTCTACTAAGTGTCTTAGCGTCTTAGCGTGATGTTAAATGCCCTATAACCTTTCTCATTAATCGGGTTATCAAATGCAAAAATATTTTTTCAAATCCGAGTGGTAGTTTCAGAGATTAGAGCGTTCAAACAAACCAAAATCTCTTGAGCTCTAATATAACGTATATTATAGTAGTAAGTATAGATTAACAGTACCTTAGCTTCTTTGCGAGGAAACGGCATACAGACTAAGAGATCTTGAATTTCCTTCCGTAAAATGGTAGTCTTATGAGCTTGTGGATTTGAGTCTAAGCAGATAAATAAATTATTAAGTATTTTTCTTGGACAATTTTACACAACACCATCTACTTAGTCCCAAACTATACAGAGCTTGTACTATGGGTACTAGGCTATAATACTTATATGAACCCGAAGTACCGGGAAGTCGCTGTATAGCATATCAGTCGGGTACCTGATTGGCTTCTTAAGCATGACTTTGATTACTGCTCTTTGCGCTCTTTCCACTTCAATGAATGTTGTTTTGCCAGCACCACCCCAGATGGAAATGCAGTATTGAAGTACAGACTGACACAGGGCAAAATAGACAGTGTGGAGTACTTTTATAGGGGTGCAATCACGTAATTTTTTCATTACGTAGATTAATTTTCTTACTCGACCACCAACTGCGTGTATGTGAGGTTTGTAGGATAGATTCTCGTCTAGAGTGATACCTAAATACCTTATGGAGCTGACGCGATTTATGGAGATACAGGTGCAGTCATTGTTTTGGGACTTATTGTTTCGGGAACATGTGTGAAATTTGAGGGTCAGGTGTGCGGGTGGGCTTGAAGCATGAGTTTTGAAAAAGGTGATAATCTTAGTTTTTGAAATATTTAGTGTTAGTAGGTTCTCGTCAAGTGCCCTGGCAACCTTTATAAGTCCCTGCTCTGCATGGCTGTACACTTCCTCCCAGGTTTTACCATGAAAGATGATTGCGGTATCATCTGCATAGGCTATTATTTCTGCATTGGGCAGTGAAAGATTTATGATATCATTCATATAAAGTGAAAATAGACTTGGGCCGAGTGTGCTGCCCTGCGGAATGCCAAACTTGATGGTGAGAGGGCTACTTTTGTGTGTACCTATATTAACGAATTGTCTACGGTCGGAGAGATAACTTTTGAACCAGTCAAGCGGAGTACCTCTTATACCCGCAGCTTCGAGCTTCTTAAGTAAGAGGCCAGTTGAAATGGTATCAAAGGCCTTTGCTAAGTCCAAGAAAACGGCCAAAGAGTGTTCTCCCTTTTCAGTATTCGAGGACACGTTATTTGTTAATAGAGTAGCTGCATCTTCAGTCGACTTGCCCTTTCTGAATCCGTACTGTCTATTAGAAATTAGGTTGTGTTTTTCAAGAAAATTTGTAAGACGATTATTCACAATTTTTTCTAGGATTTTGGAAAGAATACACAGTAGAGCAATAGGTCGATAGTTCTCAGGGGCATCCATGGCCCCGCTCTTATGAATTGGGCTGACAGCTGCGACTTTCCATCTGTCGGGAAAGATTCCAGTTTCTAAGCTGAGGTTATAAATGTGGGTGAGTGGAACTGCGAGAACCTTACCCACCCTTTTGATTAAGCGCGAGTTAAATCCGTCAGGCCCAGGAGCGCTTTCATTTTTTAGTTGCACAATCATTCTTTCTACTTCACTTACATCAATGGTATCTAAGAAAATTGAGGACGAGTTGGTGTTACTTGGACAGAATTTTTTAACTAGGGATTCCTGGGTCTCAGAGAGTCTGGATAGTATTAAATCAGCCAGGTTCTGCCCTAGTGACGTAAAGTAGGTGTTGCATTTGTTCAGGGATTCGGTAGGATGTTGTATGTTGGTAATTAGTGTTAAAGATTCTTTACTTGGTGATTGGCTACTATATATCGAATTTAAAGTTTTCCAAAGTCTATGGGGGTCTTTTTTGTTTTCGTCTATTCGTTGCGCGTTGTACTCTGTTTTGATTTTATGGAGAAGATTATTACAGAAGTTTCTATATCTTGTATATATAAGGCGTTGAATCTTATCATTAGGGTGTGCTCGTGATATAAGGTGTAGCTTGTCGCGGTGACGCATGCATCTAATTAGTCCCGGAGTGGACCATGGCTGAATGATATATTTGCTTCGGCTTATCTTTATTGCGCGTGAGTGGGTTTTTATTATTTTGGAAATTTTGTCAGTCAGAATATTAACAGCAGAGTTGACGCACTGGCAGGTTAGAACATCAGACCAAGTGCTATTGTTTATATCCGTGACAATGGCGTCTTCATCAGTTTTTATTTTCCATTTGATTTTTGGGTGAATATTATTTTTGTTTTTATAAGACGTAGCGGCTATAACTATGTCATGATCGGTTATCGAGCATCTGCAGACAGCACCTGTAGCTTTATATTTTGACTTAATAAAAATATGGTCTAGACAAGTGTTAGTGCGTGTTGGTTTAGTTATCGCTGGTAGCAGTCCAACTGACGCCATCATATTTAAATATTCTGAATTTTTGCGATTATTCAGGTTACATATATCCATGTTTATGTCTCCAGTAACAATTAACGTAGCGTATTTGTTTAACTTAGATAGGGTACTGTATAATGAATCTGTAAATTTATCCGTGTTAAGAGTGGACGGCGATCTATATATTCCTAGTATTGCAACTTCATTATTAATATTTACCAGAAGACTGTCTGCGTCTTCTATTTCGGGTTCAGTTACGATGAATTTCCAAGTGCTTTTAGAGTAAATAATAACTCCTCCATTTTTGTTTACTTGGCAGTTAGATCTTGACCCTGTGTACCCTGGTAGTATATCAAGCGGAATTCCCTCTTTCAGCCAGCACTCCGTTAAGACTAAAATATCGAAATCGATATCGAGGCGTTGTAGCGCTGTACAAAACTCAACAAAGTTATGTTGATAACTTCTAATATTAAAAGACAGTATTTTAAAGTTGTATTCTTTGTTCACTATGTGTTTCCTGCATTGTTCTAAATGTTCGTAGGTGTGACAGTCTATAAGCGTATTTAGCGTTAGTAAAAAAACATTTTTATTGTTGTGATCATTATAAATACTGTCTCAAAATGTGCAGGAATCGTGAATAAAAGTGTCTGAGGGTTTGTATGAGAGTTTAGTGAGGTATTGAGATGAGAGTGAGATTGATATGAGTTTGTAGAATGTTGGATTTTAGTTCTCAGAGTATCATTGTTACGGTTTGGTTCTGTTATTGTGTTAGTAAGGGAGAGTATTGGAATATATATGTTATTAGAGCGAGTTATTTGAGTGATATTGAGGTGAATGAGTTTGTGTAGTTGATTATCCTTTTCTATCGTGTAATCAAGTGCTGTACAATATGTGACATAAGAGGTTTGTGTGGTGTTGGTGTGTGTGAGTGTGTGTAATTGGTTACTTTTTTGTTTTTGGTAATCATATAATAAACAGTATGTATTATCAGAGTGAATGGTTTGTAAAGGTATCGTATGTTTGAGTGTGTGTTGTGTGTATTTATGCACCTGATAATCACATACTAAGCAAACATGTATAACTAAAAACATTATAATTATATAGAATTTAAGTAAAAATATTATGACAAGTTTTTTGTACTTCTCTATTGTCATGGTAGTGGTGTTAGGCAGAGGGGCTAGCTGGGGCTGAACAGCCGTAGAAATGTTTGTCTTAACTTTACATGCTCTTGCGCAACCCGGTATGGAAGCATTCATTTCAATTTTCACCTTCATAAAATGTCTTTTTATATTTATTTTTTTCGGTATTTTCCATGCTAAGATTTTAAATGTTTCCTTTGCTTAACTTCATAAAATGTTTTAAATAAACACCGTGGAAACCAGAGACATTTTCCTTTACTGAAATCCTAATCAGAAAAAGAAAATACACGTGACATTTTTCTTTACTGAAATCATTTTCCGCACTATAAGAAATTTACATTCCCCAGACTACATTTACTGTTATAATAATAATAATAAATTTATTTCCCAAAAAAAATACAGACAAAACTATTATTACAAGGTTTTAATGTAAGATAGATAGTAAGTTGGTAGAAAACTTAACATGAGGTAATAAGCTGCAACATCTGTATTCAAGGTTGGTAAACCCTGCCTCTTAAATTAGGATAAACCTGTATCTTAAGAGACAGTGTTCGGCTAATTATATCAATTTGTTTTTACAACTCGTGAACTGTGTCAATCTTCCATATAAATTACAAAGATACAAGACCAAAAAGAATGTTTTGGATAAATATATTAACTGTATTTGTATGCTAATGAGTACTTGGGTGCGTGTGTATTTGAGGTTATGTCCGTGTTGGGGGTATTGTTGTGTATTTGGGGTTATGTCCGTGTTGGGGGTATTGCATGTGTGTTTGGGAGGGTGTATGTGTGTTTGTGGGGTGTATGAGTGTATGTGGGGGCGTGTGTGTGAAATAGTGTGTGTATATTGGGGTGTGTTTTTATTAAATGTTTAAAAGTATGGGGGTCGGAAATGTAGTTAGGCGATGTATGTGAGCAACTTTTCTGTTTGTGAGTAGTCCTGCTGGAGAAGCCATTCCATTAGTTTTGTTTTGAGTGCCAATGCATTATTCATAAGCCGTAGACAAAATTGTGCGACCGTTTTTCCAATTGCGTACTTAATTTGGATTGACGAAATAGTATGGAATCCACTGGACACGATCGCGGTGTCTAGGAGGAAAATTATGTACTTATTATCAACGTACTTGATCTAAGTATCTGATTTTCCCAATTGACCGGTCGTCAGTCGTCACTAGCTTGTTGCCTTCGCTTTTACTGACGTCATAGAAGAGCTTAAAAATGTCCGCAACTTGAAAACTCCTTGCTGGTTATTTTGAAATAAAACTACTTTTAATGATTTTATGGCGGTATCGTTTACTTTCGTGAATCGGATACTAAGATATGCTGACTAAGATAGCCTAAGATAGGCTGACAATTGACCATGAACGCTGTAAAAGCTCCAAAGCGTGGGGCTCATTAGAATCTTTAAATCCGTAAATATACTCAATTTCTATGTCGCAGTTCACTTGACAAGTAGGTTGTCGGGTAGACTGTCTGACACGGGTAGACTGTCTGACACGGGTAGACTGACAGTCTAACGGGTAGACTGACAGTCTATCCGTGACCACGGACGCTGAAAAGGGTCCGAAACGTCGGGATTAATACTATCAATATAACGCGATAAAATCCGTAAAAAGTAGTTCTATCTGATTTAGTTTTTCTTAACCCATACACAACATACACAGTATATGGGTTGATGATCCACTGGGTTGATACCTACTGCTGGGCACGGATCTCCTCTCAGATTGCTCACCACGCTGACCTAGTGCGGGTTGGCAGACATCACGTCGAGAAAAATCTCTAAGGCATGCAGGTTTCCTCGCGATGTTTTCCTGCTCCATTTTAAGCGAGTGATAATTAATTATTAATAGGTAGATAAATTCGAGAAGTCAACTCTGACTTTTGCGGGCCTTAGATTCGAACTCGAGACCATTGAATAGGTAGTCCAATGGCCATATGACTAGGCAAGTATCACTGCGTTACAAAAATTAAGAGAAGTATATTTTTTTAGAAAGGTTCTCACATGAACGTTTTCTTTTTGCTCGAAATACAAAATAATTGTCTTTATTGTGATGGGAACATTTTCCGTAATTCTTGCAAAGCTTATGACATCAGCCAACCGTATTTTTTTCTACGTCATCAGCATCACTTTCCCCAAAACAAACACTTGAACGAAAGCGCTCGCACCTGACGTGTCTCACGGCGCGTCCGTGTCAATTACATACATTGTTACAACAACGAGCCTTGAAGTGAGTCGGCTGACGCAAAATATATGAACTGTTGCGGAGAATAGTGAACTAGCTCAGTATTATGTAAAGGAATGTGCTGACATTGAATAATGTGATGTCCACTATATTTGCATGTGCAATGGTGGCACGGCATACAGATTGGCCTAGTCCGGTAATTTATAGATTTACCGATGTAAAATGTGTCTCAAAGTCAATTTTCCTTGGGGTAAGCCGGTTTTCTAAACTTAACAAAACAACAATAACAATCTCGCCTGTATTTACCAAAGGGTCTCATATAATAAGGGGCGAGCCTATTACCATTAACCGGACAAATCCAAACTTCGAGCTCCTACTGAGAATTGCTAAAATTGTACTGAAGATTAATACATTTAGAGAGTTAATACAGGTCCTCACTGTCCTCAGCAATTTTCTAATGTTAATTGTATTAAGATTTGATTGTGACCTTCTTAACCTTACTTTTCACGATTACCAATGTGTAAATAGAGTAGTTCTATGTTCTTAACATGTTAAAGAGATTGATCTCTTTAGAATATTGTCTTTGCCTTTTTAAAAAGTAGAATTTAAAACATGAAAGTCTATATCGCCCTCGCTGGGGAAAGTTTATGCTTAGTACGCATCTGTGATAGGCTGATTAATTCCTATGATGTACAATCCATGATCCATTATGGGTAGGTACTTCGGCCTTACTGTAACTTTTTCCATTTTAGTTAACAGAAAAGCATTTCTAAATCTTTAGTTTTATCGAAATATCTCCAATCCAACAGCGTTCTACTTAATTGTTAATGGCGATAGTTAATTAATCAACGTACTTATCTAACGTTTAATTAGTTTATCGTAACTACGCACAACGCATAGTACGCTACGACCTCGTTTGCACTTTTCATGAATGAACCGAACACCACATTTCGCTTCCTCCAAACTAGTACCAGCACTAATTATTATAACTGATACTATCATCAATAAAAAATGAACTCTATGAATAAACCTATAAAGATAATATTTAAAGTGTTGAAGAGTAAGTTAGCTTTTATTTTACACCCATTGTATTATCAACCTTAACTTGATAATTAATAAGATTGTTTTTAGTGTAATGCGTTATGAAAGTTAGGTCGTTAAGGTCGGGGTAGCCAGTGCGACCTCGTCGCGCACGTGGTTGGTACGTGCCACTGACTGCGCAGGCGCGACTCTTGGCGCGCGCCGACAAGCTCGGCTCGTTAGCAGGCGACACGAAACTTCCCATTCATTGCGTTTACCTTAAGTTTACTGAGGAAAATGTACATTTAGAAAACTGGTTTTAAATTAATGTAGTTTTGAGGGTAATGATCTTATTGAAGCAGTACGATGCTGGATTGACATATTGATTACAATTTGACGTCATTATAAATAGGTATACCTACTTAATTTGGTACGCACGTATTTATAGATATCTTTATGGAAATCGCCAGTTATTACAATCTTGCTTATGCGTAGGTGCTGAGGGCAAACTGTATAGTCGATCGGAGTCCTTGGATACATAAATGATATTAAAAAGAGGATTATCAAAATATGGCAGAAGATAACCTTAACTGGGTGACAATGTGTGTATTTAGTGACCTAAGCAAATGTTCCGCTGATCTGGTACCGTCGTGCGACGGGTTGTTGAGCTCCCTAAATTATGATCGAGCTACACAATGACTGATGCATGCGGGCCATCTGCTGGGACTGGTCTACTTAAAGCCGTTATGGCTCTATCTGCAAAAGGCCATTTCAGACATTGCCCTACATTGTAACACACTTATTTGTTACTATTCGATGTCTGGACTTAAAATGATACTATGATTCTCTGAGTTTGTTTCGGTGTTTCTCTTCAGTGGTCAGCTTAAAAAAAATTAAAAACATTTACTTGTAAAAGTGTCTTTATAAGATCTACTTACAGAAATAAATATCATTTATCAAGTCTCTGTAATATTGATTTCTGACATTTACGTGAATATTATACGTTGAAATAAAACTACTTTTTACGGATTTTATCGCGTATATTGATATTATTAATCCCGACGTTTCGGACCCTTTACAGCGTCCATGGTCACGGGTAGACTACCTGTGTCCATGGTCACAGTCTACCCGTGACCATACAGTCTACACGTAAAAAGTAGTTTTATTTCAAAGTCTCTTTAAGATTAAAAATAACTTAAAATTATATTGCAAATAAAATGACATTTTCCACTAAATTGTTATGAATTGTAGTTTATTAAAATATCTTTCATTGTATTAAGTAAATATTTGCACGCCTAGTTATGGCAAAATATAGAGATACCTACTGTTATCTTTCTGTAACAACATTTTGTACTTACCTATATTGCAAATAAAATGATTTGATTTGATTTGAAAATACCAATACATTGACCACTTTATTGTATGTAGGTGGATATTAATTATAATTATTATGTTTCGTATTTATATCGGCTTGCGATTATCGTATGATTCAGGAAAACAAAATGACATTACAACATTTTTATGTCACCACAATTAGTAATTTATTGAAGTTATTATATTATAATGTAACTTTCAGATAACGTTGCAAGAAATCACACAAAACAACTGATATTATCAATTGTGATTCACATTTTCAGTTTTTATTTAATAAAATTGCATTCAATTAAGTAACGTTCTTGTAAAGTCATGTAGCCAGTTCAGGTACAAATTTTCTTACATATTCAAAAGAATATGCGGAGGGGCTTGTGGTTAAGTAATAAATAAGCAGATCAACCAATCTGCAAGGTTAAGCTGCGCTAGCCGCGGTCATTCTGTGGATGGGTGACCATTCTTAACACATCGAGACCCCTCGGTGCCTCGGGGAGTACGTAAAGGCGTAGTTCCTGGTTGTCCTCTAACACCTATGACAATCATTAGTCGTAGACAGATACCCAAAAAGTCTGACAGACTGAGCCAGTCCATCCTCAGGATATTGGTATTGTCATAAATTGGCATCTGATGGCAGTCGCTTCGTGTAAAATACTGATATTAAGTCACACCTGGTTAAACTGGAAGCCGACCCCGCTCATAATTAATATAATTATGAAGTTGGGAAGGTTCGCAGTAAAAAAGCGTTTCTGAAACGCCCGTGCGGGGTTTAAAAAGTTGATCCTATGGTGAAGAATATGGCAAAAAGTTCCATGGACAATTTTATAAAAATTAGACGTCAATTCCAGAGTGTCCCTGGAGTTTCTTAGACGATTCTTCTCCATAGAACAAGGTTAAGGTTTTTAATTAAGACGAATAATATCGTATTTTCTTAATTTTTAAGCGCTGAGAAATACTTTTTTTCTGTCTTATTTAGTTTGTTATGTAGTTTACGTGTGGAAGAAACACGTAAAATATATTTTTGAACAATTGTTTAATACTTTAAGCATTGTATAGATTAGAAGGACCGATTAATATCGTTACCTACAGCACCAATTTACATATATGTATCTGTCATTATGTGCGAATGCGGTACATGACCAGACATTAGGTAGAGTTGCATCAGAACAGTGAAAGTAATTCTTAGAAGTTCCGATTTTTGTGTAACAAGAGCGACAGTTTTAGCAAGGTAAGTAATAGCCTCATGCAATAAGGAAAATGCCGATATTAGTAATCTTTTAGTATATTAACAGTTTAAACTACACATACAAGTTATATGTAAGTTTAATGACACCTTTTATTTTTTATCTTTTATTATTAAGTAATTTATAGGGTACTGTGACATGCAATTTATGATCCCTATCGCTACTGTTTATAAATGCGAACGTAACTGTCTGTCTGATACGCTTTCACGCCTAAATCACTGAACTGATTTTGATGAAATTTGGTACAGAGATAGATTAGACCTTTGAAAAGGACATATGCTACCTTTTGTCTCAAATAAATGTAATAACCTTTGGGACGCGAGTGAAACCACGGGAAACAGTTAGTAAACTATAAGGTAAACTGAACTAAAACTACTACTGAGTGATTATTTGAAAAAAATGAAAAGGGTATCAAAAAAATCCGCATCGTTATCCCCAGGAAGGTTACCTACAAGGCTGGTTACATCATCATACTTCAGAAGTAAAGGCTAGCCCTTATTAATTAACTTTATTGTTAAATTATTGCTGCATCTGATAAGCTAAAATAGATTTGAATAAAATAGATTAGGGGTTGCAAGTGCGGATACTGAACGTGAGGTCCAAGATTTGGGTGATAGGTTACTATTATTGTACACAAGGTTAATATTATTGTATCTTTCTATTAGGAAATGACGAAAGCTTAGATACATCAGTCGCAGTTGAGAGTTTAAGCGATTCAGCTTGCTGAACCCCTTCAAATAGCGCGGCTTCTCCTTGCGAAAGGCACTAGAAGACGGGAGCAATTATTAAAAATAATGTATTAGCAATATATTAAAAAAAAATAGTGTGAGTGTCTGTATATTCAATACAGCTGTAGCGGTAATAGATACGGATGTTGCAATCCTTAAAATATTTTTAAGATTTATTTAATGTGTTTGACAGTTACACTACACTTTCTTTTAAATAAATATAGTCTCAGACAACTCTATAATTGTTTCCTGTTATCATTTAAGTCTGATTCATGATCATGTGACATAACAGATGAGAGCTATTGTTGGCTGTGTCCACAGTTTCAGCAGTTGCAACACCCACGACGTCTGCCCTTGCACCCCCGCACTGTTCTAATTACATAAATAATTAATGAATACTTCACAATCTTCAAGATAAGATAACCAAAAATATTAACTGTAATATCTATATTTAGAACTGCCTTGAATATTTTTGTCTAACGACAATTTCCGAGAAACCTTACAACATTTTAGTTTCCTATGACGCAACTCAATTTTGCCTGACAATTCTTAAGTACATAAACTACAATACGTAATCCTTATGTATATTATTATAAAGAACAAAATTACTACAGAGCTCTGGGTTGTTTAAAAATTACACTTGGTGACGAATCACCGGACGTTGGGCGATACCTACTGCCAATAGACTTACAATTTAAACTGAAAATTCGTGGCGACAACCAATATTTGTATGCGGCTAAGGTTATAAAGCTTACTATGAACACATAACTGTATAAAATATGTATGCATAACATTTAAAAAAAACACTGCCATCATACTCCTTGACAATAAAACCGTGGTGAAATCAAGAACCAGATATTTTTTTCATTTTAGAAAACCGACAGCTATGAAATAGAGAAAGAAAACCCAATATTTATTATTATTGCAGGTTTTCGCGATTAGCGACATACTTTAAAATAAAAAAACTTACGGAACACTTATGCGGACAACTAAAAGCTTTACAAGAAAGATGCCCAACCTAAAGTTTTTTGATAATAATTAACCATTATGTTGTAACTATAATTTGAGGAAAGGTGCGGAATAGAAATAGCATAGAATAGAAATAATCTAATTATATCTATTTGGACCTATTAACCAGATTGACCTGTGTTTGATATGAATTTCAGAATGATACATCTACCTGTTCTTGAGACAAAGGGTCTTGACTGGTCGGATAGCGAGAGAAACATACACACGGACATCGAAGTGATCCTATAAGGGCGCCGTTTTTCCTTTTGAGGTGCGGTACCCCAAAAGTAAGGAATTGAAATCCTAGGAATGGGGGAAAATTTTAACCTAGGTACGTTCGTGGGGTTTTTCAACAGTAGCTGGGTCACTTTGTAATGTCAAGTAAAAAGGGATAAATTTAATTTCCACGCATTTTATCCTTAACGATAACGCACAATTAATGCTAGAAACGATTTAATTAATACTATACAGTTTCCACAGAGCAAAAATTTTTTTTCTACGTCCGGTGTAGCAGGAAATATTGGTCGTGTCAAATGTCGCGAAGTCACGAATCTCATAATCATAACCTTAGATAGTAGTGCGGTTTTTTAGTCGGTACGAAATCCGACATACCCTGTCGCTTCCATAGTGGCGGACGATCCATTAAGTTTTTCGTAATAGAAAAGGTAGGTGGACAGCTGAAGAAAAAGGTTTTGTCGGGTGTTCAGAGAGCTTTTACAGGCAGAAAGTTTAAATAAAATTCTGCGTCCTAAATCAATGAATTACTTAGGTGTAATCCATTGATTAAGGACGCCTAATTTGAATGGATCCATGAATTTTCTTTTGTTTCTTTAACAGTGTTATGGTTAATAGGAAAAGTTATTAACATTAGGTATCCTGAGAATTATAAGAGACAACATTTCGAGTGATTTTTAAATTCTTGTTTTAAGTTCCACCCCATTCTTCCATTTTCTGTAAATATGATCATGACCATTAATTTGTTTTGTTACATGATCCGTGTCCATCCGTGTCTGTAAGGAATTGCTTTTAGCGATAAGACCGCCAATTGTACCGTTTTATGTTTATTTGTTTAATTTTATTAAGCTTCTTGGTGTACGATAAAGAATATTCTATCCTTTGATTATATAGACGTGTATATAATCAAAGATTCTGTCTATCTATCTGTGAGATTTCGTTCCATTAATGATCCTAGCAATGAAAATGGCTTAATTAGTATAGCGTTTACAGTATTTCAAATCGTTACTGAACAGTGGACTATAGGAATCACTACCCCAGACTACAGATTACAAGATAATTATTTATATCGAACCGTTAAGGTCAACTACTTACCACATAGCAACAGACCTCGTGTTTAAATAACGAGATAAAAAAATAAAAAAATCATGTGCCCGGTGATTTTTTCAATAACATTTTTTTTTTATTTGAAGGTCGCTTGTGAATAGTGACGATGAAGTTCAATAGTTTATTATCTCACATTTACCACACGTGTTCTCAGCTTACCATTTATGTTTAGTGATAATGTGAAGACAGATCTCGTGCTGTCGCCATTTAAGTACAGATTCATAAGTTGTAAAACTCTTTGGAGCAACTGTTCAAATTTCTTCCAATGTATCACAAACGGAGAATTATGGACATATACATTCGCCCTATACTCTCACCATGGTGTTCAAATTTAGCCTTTGACACTTCAACAGAGGTCCAGGTTCGAGGATTACCAGCGGGTAATAAGAACGTAGTCTCCTAAGGATGGGATTTTGGACCGATTATGGTCATGAAGGTTTCCCGGAAAGTTGCTAAATTCAAGTCGAATTGGGCCGGGTGACCTGTAGGTCAAAAGAAACACTGAGTGGGTACCTAGGTATCAAAAAGGCAGACCAAATTTTGTGGGGCACAGGGATATTGTTGACCAAAATCATTATGTTAAAGTAAAAAAAAATATGAATTGAATATAGCGATAGATGAGCTAGAACTATAAAGGACTAACCTTCATTAGCAGAGAACATAGATGTATGCAAAAGAGAGAAGGAGCCCTTTGCGTTAAACTAACGTGCATAGGAACACCATTTGGATTAATCGGTACCTCATCTTCATGACGTCATCGCCACGTTCGCTTGACATTCTCTGCAGGGCTGACAGGTTTTGTAAAGTATGCCTACGACCTCAGTAAGTCGTAGTCCAAGCATGAGCTTATCACATGCTATGAATGAACGCACGCACGCGGTGTGAGTTGGCACGTACATGTTATCAGTGACGTCACATTACTACGTGCGAGTACTTGAGCAGACTTGTCTCTACTTGTCTGTGGTTTAGAAAGCCCTCGTGGTCGTGCGTACGATTCGCGGTGCCTGCGTCGCGTCGCCAAGGTAACGGGAAAATCTTGTTTGTAGGAAACGGAAACTAGTTAGTACTTAACTTGATCTTGTAAGATGGGGGTCCCCTAAGTGACATAGGTTTTTATTAAAGCCTATATGACGTAGATCTCATGCCAAGAGGCGATTATTTCACAAGATTTTAAATATGGCTGAAGCCTACTACTGTCTTATATGTACAGAGGGAAGGCATTTTACTTTTAAAATTTATCATTACGCCTGTAGTCCCCGACGAGGGGTTAGGAAGAGGTGTACCTATATACACCTGCAGTTCGGCAGTATGTTTAGGTTCCATGTTTTTTCTTTGTTCCCAATTACAATGACCCATATGGTCGAGCCTATTACAAATATGTGTTGAATGTTTCTTGAGATTATTTTTTGAAATTATTGAATTAGCTAGTACGGTCGACAAAAGAGTTAAGTATACAGGCAGCTAATTAAACATCGTGTTTTTTTAAAGATTATGTAATAATGTATCATGCAATATGTGTCAAAACGCAGGTATTGTAAGCTGCTACACATCAAACCCTTTGACGGGTAATTATTTAAATCACAATTTGTGTAAAGATGCAGATTTCGTTCGCTACCTGTATACCAAACTCTTTTATTGACTGTACCTATTACCTAATAACACTGAACTGATCAATCTACATCACAGTTTGTCAATGGACCAAGCATCAAGACCTCATCATGCTTCGGCAAGCACATGTCGTCGGTCGTGGTTCATACGAAAATCTGTGATAATCATTAGTGGGAGTCTTCCTTTAGTCCCCAACAGCCTGATAATTGGTTTATTGTTAGTAAGTATAGGTGATGGAAATTTAATGGTGGACCGTGGAGGTCTGGTAAAATACTGACAACATAGTTGGAAAAAGGCTAAAGAGAAGTGGTATGAGTGGTTGCGTCTCGCACAGAGATACACAGACACACAGATCGGTAGACAAGACTTATTCTCAGCAAGGTCTTCTCTGCTACCAGCTTTTTAAATAGATTATCATCATATTCCGAGCCTGTTCCTAGCTATGCTGCTTAGACTGGAGGCTTACCCCAAGATAAGCTTCCATTTAATATCATGTTATATATACGAATGAATGAATGAATGAATGAATGAATGAATGAATGAATGAATGAATGAATGAATGAATGAATGAATGAATGAATGAATGAATGAATGAATGAATGAATGAATGAATGAATGAATGAATGAATGAATGAATGAATGAATGAATGAATGAATGAATGAATGAATGAATGAATGAATCTTTATTTGCGATAAGTAAGACTACCATCAGACCTCTGTAACCAATTTTCTAGGCGATACCGATATCCTTACGATAGACCGGTTTTGAAGCTTTTTGAGCTTCTGACCACCACTAACGAATGTTTTAGGTATTTGCATGACAACCGATACCGACAGCTTTACATGCTCTCTGAGGCACGGAGGGGTTTGACCGTGGTTAGCTCAGTTTAACGATTTATCGATTGGAAGTCGATAGATCAGCGTAGTTATAACTTAGCTACGATTATTATTAAAAAAAAATATCTTTTTGTATTTTTTGGCATTTTCCATGCTATGATTTTAAAGTTATTAAGCAAAGGAAAAATTCGATCCTGCCCGCGGTCAAATTTTTCCTTTGCTTAATAACTTTAAAAAAAATATATTAAAAAAAGCTACGAGTCTACGAGCTGTTTAAATAGATAGATATAACTAAATAGAATGAATTTATATTCTTTCTTTCTTAAATGTTTGGAGTTTCAGGGAAGTTTTCACTGATTTTTCATAAGCATATATCAATGTTCAAATGCCATGGGTATCCCCAGTGAGTAGCTACTAACAGTACTTGCTCATAAGCATAAAATTGAAGGCCTTAGCCATAGCCAGTGCGGCAACATCAATTATCGTGACACGTAACTAATTATCACAATAAATATTTGGCTCTATGTAAAAACACGTATGCTGTGCATGATTTTTTAAATAAACATTGTGACGGTTCAACAAGGTTATGTGGTATTAAAAAAACCTTTTCTTAAGAAGTACCGTTGGCGTTTTTACCTAATTCACGTAAAAACTTGAGGAATTTAGCGCATCGATTGTATTGTAATTTTAATTGCACCAATTTGATTATATTGTAATGTTGACGACACGTTTTGCGCAGTGGCTGAGCGATCGCTTTCTGCGCCACGGGTTGTGGGTTTGATCCCAGCACGAAACAAATAATTGTATGACCTACAGGTTCCGGTCTGGGCACAATATAATCCAATCTCCGAGTTGTTACTGAGAATTTCATAGAAAAACTCAATAACATTTTGCTCGAGCCGGGAAGTAAACCCAAGACCTCAAGCGTAGTAGCGGCGGTTACGAACACTGGGCTAATGAGACAGTTCTACTTAATTTAATTATCATTATATGATAAATGACCATAACCAAGAAAAAAAACATGAGCTGACAAACTTGGCCGAGAGGTGTAACTTACCATTTTCTATATTAAAGTGCTTGTTTATAATAGTAAAACCTTTGGTTTAATAGGTGGTAACGTCGAATCCACCTGGTATGCAGTTGATGTTGAGTAGCCCCTGGACGTGACGGGAACACCGCTTAGATAGGTTCTGTAGAGGTCGCTACCAGGAGTCAGCATAAGACTGGCTGGGTTAAGAAGAAGTAATCATTTGAAATTTTTGTAGAATGTTTAGTGGAAAAAAGTAGGAAATTCTGTCACAATCATTGATTGATTGTGACAGAATTCCCTTGACCTTTGAAGAATATAGTCCTAGAGTACCTATTAACCGAGAGTTTCTTTGAATAGCCTCCTAGGATCGCATCAGGGTCCTGTAGTACCTACTATTACAAAACATCCGTAATCCGCTTTATACTCTTCAAATTTCCATTTAAATCTCTGCGGTTACAAAATTCGGCAGCGCAATGATTATGACGTCACGTAACAATGACGTGACCTTAAAATGTGTGATCCGTTTTGGTATCCGTCTGTTGATGACGTCATTATAAAGAATATTACTATTATAATCAGATCAGATAGGAATGGTACGTACGTAGCGGTTATCTCATCAGGCACAACGTTTTTTTGGTAGGTATACCATTCAAGATAGTAATGATGATTGATCATTAATTATATCTTCAGTCTAAACTCCTTTGATGACTAAAGGACGAAGCAACTAGTACCAAAAAATGTTTTGAAAAGTCCTAATATAGAATTGACTGATCCACAAGTTTAAAGTCGCACAGCGGGCTATGGAAAGAGCTAAGCTCCAGCCTTGCTCTAGCTTACTGTAGGATGCCCGCCGGCTGGAGTGACGACTTGCGGAAGACAGCTGGCAGTGACTAGATGAGGAACGATGAAGATTGGGCTCTGTGGTGTTCACTAGGAGAGGTCTACGTCCAGCAGAGGACGAATATGAGCTATGTTCGGTGTTTTAAAACCGAACACCTTAGTTTGCAATATTTACCTGACGCGTTGACCTAAATGATGTTATTACTTTTAAGACTTTAATTTATAATTGAGTTTAGTGCACTTTTGACTACCGCGTTAGCCGGGTGTATTCATACATTCCATTAACATTTTTGTACCATTTTTACATTTAAGAACATTTTACAGAGAACTAATAAATAGTGATAAACATTAACATTTATTTCTTTCTAAACATTACCGACACCTCGCTAAGTACCCCGACATATTTTGGTCCTTCGAGCCGGATCTCGCGTCGCGTAATTTCGTGTCGGTTTCGTGAGTTTCGTGAGTGAGATCTGAACTATCGTAACAATAACAGTGAGTGTACACTGTGAGGCTGTCAGTGCTAACATTGGAGCATCCATTGACCACTAATCCACCGCGAGTCGGACCGTTCACATTCTGAATTTACGCTTCCTCCAATAGACATATTATAGAATAGCTAATAGTCGAAATTAATGTCGGTAGGCTGATACAATCTCGGATTCAGTACCTAAATATAATTTCCATATCTGTGAATATATAGGTATGTATATAATCCCCTTATCATCTGATGACACCCTGCAATACTGATGATATTATTCTATTAATAACCAGCTCGAACCTCACGTCAACATTAAATGACAGGAAGTTATTGTAATTTCAGATGATTTAATCATAAAGTCTATATTTCATTGTAGAATGTATAGTGATAGGGGGCTCGTGGCTGTTATAACTATGCTGATCAACCAATCTGCAAGGTTAAGCTGCGCTAGCCGCGGTTAGTCTGTGGATGGCCATTCTTGACACATTAAGACCCCTCCGTGGTTATTTCTACCAGTGATGACATTGAAACGTGGTCGCTCACTTATGAGTCTCATAAGAAAGCTCAGTGTCACTCTCTCACTATGGAGAGAGCTATGCTTATATTTCTCTACGCGACCAAATCTGAAATGAGATTTCTTATACTACTAAGGTGGCAAACAAGCATACGACTCACCTGATCGTAAGTGGTTACCGTAGCCTATAGACAACAAGGGGTATCAATTTTTGCGCGTTGCCGATCCTGTAAAACGAAAGAGGAATAGTTAGGTTGACAGTATAAGGGTCAACCCCCAAATACGACGTTTCTTTGCGGACATTGAAAACCGTACTCACCGTAAGGAACACAACACAGCTCAAAGCTGTGTGTTATTTCACTTTGATTTTCTGCAAGGCGGAGATACTTCCCCAGTCGGGCAGCTCCAATTTATGAGCTACCTTTCTTAGAGGTTGTTAACATATTACTGTCGTTGTCAATAACAAATCAATTGATACATTTGCTTACTAGAAATAGGACTTTGATATTACTTAGGTATATTGATGTTAATATGTCAAAATTGTATCTCTAGTAAGCAAACTTTCAATTTGACAAAACCAATGTCATCGAAGTCTATATGCGTGAGAAGTCATCCTGATAGAAGTTGCGATATTAGGAAAATCACTACGTTCGATAAGTTATCGTGCATAAAATGTGATACTTTCCGTTACTTGTAAACAATAGTAATCATATTATTATAAAACGTGATCAGCAGCATGTCTTTATTATCCAAGTTGTATCTAACTGTATTTCTCGTGACTAAGTGCGTGTGTATTAACCAACCCGTAAACTGTCCCACTGCCAAGTAAGGGTTAACTCCTCGAGAATGAAAGGAATTAGGTATATAGTAATAGGGAGGTATATAGTAATAGGTAGGTATATAATGTATAGTCCAACTTTCTGGCCTCACGCGAATTGACAGACTTTCCACGACGTTGAGAAAGTCTGCAGGTTTCCTCACGATGGTTTCCTTTGCACATTGTATGATTTCGAAAAGTCCGAGGTGCGTGCCTTCTATTCGATCTCGAGAAGTTTGACTGGGCAGTGAGTAGTCCAATGGTAACATCACTTTAGGCTAACACTGCTTTTTTCAATTTGACAGCGGCTTAACTACACGAAAATTTAGTAGCGTCGGAAATAAAGACATTTTCTATAACAAATTTAGTCATAGAAAAAAATCATCATCGTTATTCATCATCATCATCAAGTTACCCCATCTGTCAAATTCTTTGATAGATTTTTAACTTTAATACAAAGCTGATAAAGTTCATGACAATGATGATTAGATGACAAACACGAGCACATGGAAAATAAAAGCACGGAACAAAAACGAATATTAGTTCCATGCTTTTATTTTCTTTCGGGTTTGGGTGTTTGTGTATATGAAAAATTGTGTTTGCACAATGTACAAGAGGTCCACTGCTGGACAAAGGCCTCCCCCACTGACTTCTACAAAGACCGGTTGCACGCGATCGCTGGGAACGTTGGATGCAGACATCCAACGTTCCCAGCGATCTTTATCAGATCGTCGGTCCATCTCTTTGCAGGTCGTCTGGGTTTTCCGGTGCGTGATCTCCACTCGAGAAACTTTTTGACCCAGTGGCCATCAGTTAAGGTAGATATTGCGTTGTAGCACTTATACCGAAAAACCAGTAGCCAAGCCTTGCTCACACGCATTTCAAACGATGTTTTTAAATTGTAAAGAATATTTTGAGGTTTAGGTCATCTTTAAATAAAAGAGGAAGAAAACAATCTGTGTTTTGCTCAATGATGTGGGTCGGTAATTATTTAAAAAGTATACGGAAGGCAAATATTGTTTATAGCACATTTCTCTAGTAATCAAAACGCCACTAAATCAAACCGGGAATGTTCATAAAGTATATGATAAACAAGAGTACATATTACAAATATTTGGGGGATGACGTCACAGTTCTTAATAGCTTCACAATTTCTATGGTATGTGGACTGATTCACGAGTGACCGTGACCTGGATGAGGAAAGCTTAGGTAAAGTAATTTCCCTAGTTTCCATGAGAAAGGAAATAGAATAATGGATGTGCCGAGATTTACGGATGTGCGAGTAAGTACTATGTGTACTACGGCTCAAGACCTAAGAAAAACCTTTTAAGGTATGTGTAATACTAACTGTTTCACCGGCAACCCAAAGGGCTTTCTGAGACAAAAGAGAGGACGCTTTAGCAAGCTTCTCGATCGCTTAGTTTTATTTTATGGAAGAGGACAAGCGAGCAAGCGGGTCACCTGATGGTAAGTGATCACCGCCGCCCATTGACACCCACAACACCAGAGGGGTTGCAAGTGCGTTACCAGCCTTTGAGATAAGAATAGGTTCGCCTCTTGAAGGTTGCCATGTCGTACCGGATCGGAAATACCTCCGCTGGTAATTGATTCCACAAAGCAGTCGTTCGCGGTAAAAAGTTTCTTGAGAAACGCACCCATTCATCCAGGTGAAATGGATGAAATTTCGATCTCTGGTGAGTGGATCTGTGGCGTAAAGTAGCGGAAGATACAAGTTTGAACAATTCCTCAGAACACTCCCCGTGATAAATGCGATAGAGGATACGTAGAGACGCCACCTCTCTACGCAGGGCAAGAGGATCAAGCCGATCAGTGGGACTCCCGTCACCAACGCGACGATTCGAGCTGCACGACGTTGAATGTGATCAAAAGGAAGAAGCTGATACTGTGGAGCCCCGGCCCAGAGGTGGTTTTAGTTGTCTAAAATGGCCGGTACACGCAGGTTCTAACTTTGCCTGAGATAGACTTTTTCTTTCTCTAAAATTTATATCTTTATAATTTATTAGTGAAAATCATATTCTAACAATGTCATATAATATCATCATAAGTAGCGACACACCTTTTCCTGTGTATATCTGTAAGTAGGTAAGTACTCTGATAGCTGGTGATTGATAAGGGCAGGTTGGAGGTGAGGCTTGACTAGATATCGAAGTGAAATAACACTGCTTCGAGCTGTGTTGTATTTGTTACGGTGAGCAAGGTTGCCAGTGCTCCACGAGGAAACCTTGTGTTGGCACTTGTACCCTTATACTGCCAATCAAATTACTGCTCTTTCGTTTTACAGGGTCCCCCCCAAAACACGAAAGATGTGGTGGCCGTGCACCCCTGGTCTAGTTGTTAATTGTAGTTGTAAGCGTCTATAGGCTACGGTAACCACTTACCATCAGGTGGGCTGTACGCTTGTTTGCCACCTTAGTAGTATATAAAACAAAATATATAAATGTTAACGGTCATGTCTCGCTGTGCAAGTCGGTACATGTTCGATATCCGTGCGTGGTATAGCACCGATGTGGCACCGATTACCCAATAGTGAGTGGCTGATAAGGGCAAAGTGGGTGCTGTAAAAGTGTTAACAGAAATGTCTCACTCGAGTCGGTACATGTTCGATACCCGTGCGGGGCTCTTGGCACCGATTACCCGATAAACAGTGATTGTTTGCTGTCCATGCGTGGCGCTGGGCACGTAACCTATGTTGGCTAGTACTCCACAGCTTTTGTGGGGTTTACCATAATATTTATTTAGCTACAATTGTGGATATGCAAGTTGTCCAAGAAAATGGAACATCTGCTTAAATGGATGAAAAGGCATAATACTATTTTACTACAAAAATATTTTAAGAAAATAACCTCCATCTCAATCCAATCCATTTTAGAGTTTCATAACTCTCGTTTCAAATTATGTTCAACAGAATATTCCAAAAAAATAGAACATTTTTCAACAGCTAGACCCCTGAACAATGTTTAACAATCATTCAGGTCATGAATCAGAAGTGCACACTATCTTTTTCTTCTTTGAAAGAAAGACTCGCCCTCCAAGCTGCTGCTGAAAAGTTCATAGAAAAACCCAATAACACTTCTCCGCCTATGAATTGAACCCAGGACCTCTAGCATAGTAGTCGTGGTTAGGACCACAAGACTAACGAGGCAGTTAAATTATTAGGTAGACATAATGAAATAAAACTACTTTTTACGGATTTTATCGCGTTATATTGATATTATTAATCCCCATGTCCACCAGTCTACCCGTGACCATGGACACTGTAAAGTGTCCGAAACGTCGGGATTAATAATATCAATATATCGTGATAAAATCCGTAAAAAGTAGTTTTATTTCAATGTATAATATTCGCGTAATTGTCAGAAATCAATAAACATAATGATCATCAACCCATACACTGTCCCACTGCTGGGCACGGGTCTCCTCTCAGAATGAGAGGGATTAGGCTACAGTCCACCACGCTGGCCTAGTGCGGGTTGGCAGACTTCACAATCCGTCGAGAAAAATCTCTAAGGTATGCAGGTTTCCTCACGATGTTTTCCTTCACCGTTTAAGCGAGTGATAATTAATTATTAATACGCACATGAATTCGAAAAGTCAGAGGTGCGTGCCTTGGGTTCGAACTCGAGACCTTCGACTTGGCAGTCCAATGGTCATACCACTAGGCTATCACTGCATGTAAAAAAAACATAATGACAATAGAATAACATTGAATAAATTAAAATGGCTATTCACAGTCGCGACGCAATAGTAATCATTTAGCCAGTATGCTGGTCATGCATGCTGCATTCATGCATACACACACCACCACGATGCGCCGGCGCATGCACACACGAATCACGATACTTTCAGCACACGCTCACCCACATACCTGATTTCCAAAAGGTGCATGTACCAGGTGTTACAATCTAAGTTTTTATAGACACAACAAACGAAATCTGTGGCTAAAAACTAACCAGTGAAAAGTCACGCTTGACCTATGGATAAGAACACATTTTTAAATATTCTTCGTATTTATATAAAAATAAAGTACGTTGTGTTGCGGTTGAATTTACATTTAATTCAGAGGTGAATTTTAGCTCCATTTTAAATTACAAAGTATATGACCTGAAATTTGACAATTTTTTATTTGACAATTTGAAATTTGACATAATTATGTAAACGTAAGTTTACGTTTAATCTCTTTTCTAGTTATATCTTTAAGTCAAAGAAGGTGCTAAGCCAAATGGTGCAATTAGTGATGAAATAATGACTGAATGTTTGACATCAACTTCTCCACTACCATTACGCCGGGTGTGGTGGGTTTGATTCCCAGCCGAGACAAATCTTTGTGTTTCACAGATATTTGTGTCAAGTCTGGATATACTTCGTTACTTGTATGTGTGTAAGGTTCCCTGCGACAAAGGAATTGTTCCATAAGAGTGTCGTCTTTGTGCTCTAAGCCAAAGACTGCTCTGTGCGCTGCTATATTATGCTATATGTATACTTAATTCTATACGTTGCATATATTATACACCCCCCCATGTGGTGCATATATTATGGTTTATACTAAAGAAACTATACTGTACATAACTATACTAACTATACTACCCTGCTTACAAGGTCAAAGTATTGAAGTTCTGTAGTGACATTATATTGATATTCGTGTGTGAGGTCAGCACGGATAACCTCGGTGACGGAAACAATAGAATTACAAATACGTCACATTTGAACATGATAACTGGCATGGTAACATCATTCGTTATCAATTAAGTAATGATTATAATATGTATACAATGTGTATATAATATACATAGGAAAATATCCGTTATATCTAAAACAATTTTTTAACAAGTTTTTAATGTATGTACATTACGGTTCAGTTCCTGGACCGGAGCTTTGGTGACTCCAATGCAGATTCGGTCTGAAATTCTGAATGTCGCCGTGCCAGCTGTGCTTCTTAAGATTCTAACAAGGCTAGAGGAGTACCACGGAGAAAAATATCTCCCATATCCGAACTTTGGAGTAAGATCGTATGCTAGTGCGACAGCAGCAGCACGATGACGAGGAACGCAACACAAAATATAAATAAATCATCCTCCTATCTTTCTCACAACTATGTTGGTATCGGCTTCCAGTCTAACCAGGTGGGTTGAATATCAGTATTTTACACGAAGCGACTGCCATCAGACCTCCGCAAACCAATTTCTGGGCAACACCGATATCCTGAGGATAGACTGGTTGTCACGCTTTTTGGGCTTCTGACTAACACTAACGATTGTCATTGATGTTCGTATGACAAACAAGGACCGATGTTTTTACGTGCTCTTCGAGGCACGGAGGGGTCTTAATGTGTTAAGAATGGTTACCCATCCACAGACTGAAGCCTCGCGCAGCTCATAATTACAGATCAGTCGATAAGCGTAATTGTTACTTAGCTATGAGCCAGTTAAAATATAAATGAGTAACATTATAATAATTTTAAACACCTAACGTATAATGTAGTGAGCATTCGACATTTATTTACCACTTCCGAATTCCACGGGCGGAGACGTGTGCAAAAGTATAGTTGACTATATTTTAAGAACGAATATTAGCTCCCACGATAGCAGCCGATATCATTGGAATGTAAATTAATTGATTTACACTATGTATATTTAAACCAACCTCTGTGACTCATCTGTTATCTAACTAAAATGGCGCAATGAATGAACTCTAAATAGATTTTTCCTCAAAATTATAGATTATTTATATAATTGTTGTAACTGGTGGTTGATATTCGATATAGATTGTTATTTTTATAATATAGTTTAGTGAAATAATGATTTAATTTAAGATTCGTCGATCAATTAGTGTTCTGATTTTTCCTATTGGAAATTCTAACTAGCAGAGTTAGAGATAGAGGCAGAGGTACCACGTAATAAGAATCTATCTAAAAACATACTGGAAAACTGTGAGTGTGTTATATAAGTTGGTATTACAGGTTAAAGCACTTTATCATCCAACCTTCATCAACCTTATAATGTTCAACTGCTAGGCAAGTAGGCTATAGTCCACCCCGCGATGGCTTAATGCGGAATGGCAGATATCACACACAGAGTAAATCGCTCAGGTTTCCCCCAAAATTAAGTAGTTATTAATATGCACAACATGGTTTTTAAAAAGTCAGAGGTGCGTACTTGGAACTCGAGAGCTATGATTTGACCAGTACCGTACATGGTCAACATTATCATTAGTAAGTAAGTATTATATTAAAAAACTTAAAAAGTTGCCTGAATATATGTTTTTAAGAGAACCTCCTTGTTACTGAGCATCATGTCAATCATAACTTGACTCATGTGTTGGATTGTAAAAAAATACAAACAATGGACACAAAGTTGACCCAGACTCAAAACATAAGTACCTATCTGTGGAAAAGACAAAGATTTGTTTCGGTGTTCGGGTGGAAATCACACCTTAAACGCTGCACCAAACGTGTAGTCAATATTTATCCTGAGTTTACTTATATCATAGTGGGTACGTAACTTCCAAAAAGTCTTGATTCGTAAGAAAATACAAAAATAAACGTGAGATCAACTAAGTATTCAACAGATGACTTTATCTTCAAATATATTAGATATATTTGCATAATTATAAAACGACTACATTATTCGGTATAAGACATAACTGCTTTTTATTAATTGCAGGATTTTCCCGAAATGTTTGGAGTTTAACAATTAAAAATAAAAGCTGTCTTAAGAAGATTATGTAAATAATTATGTTTACTATTATAATTAACACATTAATGTCTCACTACGGAGCATGAATTATAGGCGTTTAGCTGTGGTCGACCAACCTAGTAGGAGTTTGTCATTTTATCTTTCTAACCTTTTCATTACTGTCTGGGTCGGGTTCTAGTCTACACAGATGGGGTTGGATATTGTATTTTATATCTTTATCTTTTTAAACTCCAAGGATAAAGGTTATCTGCCTTATTGCAGTAAGGATCCGTCATGGTATTAGTGAATTTCACGTAGGTGTCCCATGGCCATGACTTGTTTTTGGCCGGTAGGAGTCCGACAAACAGTGCCACCTCCCCAGGAGGATTTTCTGTATCTACTATAAAAAATGCTTTGATATGTAACAAAATCATTACGTAAGCAGTTAAATAGACGCTTACATGGTCATTACCTAATTTTGAAGATTTAAGGTTGATCGGTTCACTGAATAACCATATTTATAGAAAAATATAGGTATTTGGTGACTGATCAAACAAAATTGAACTGTATTTGTTTCTGTAATCATCGGCATCTGCGCCCTCGCGGAACTTTCGCACACACTTATAAGTAAATTCTAGATTGGGATAATACAAACTATTGACGTCACATCACAGTAGCTTTGAGGAAGTTTTTATTCCTCGTGCTTGAGAAGCTTTAGTCCCTTTTGAATTACCCTAGTTGTTTCCTTGGGATATTTGACAAATGGCAATACGGCTTAATGCCAAACAAGTTTGAAATTACTTACCTAAAACCTTACCTTTGAAAGTTTAGGTACTTTCAAAGGTAAGTAGGTAAATAACTTTCTGAGGTCTGGCTCTAACATACATATGAAGAAATACAGCAAAACTATTTGGTGCCGGTTGTCCATGTGAAACATTAACAGTGGTAGTCAGGCGGATTATTAAATTCTACCATCGTACGTATTGGGTTTTGTTCGCATGACACGTATATGTCCAGCAGAAGTTTTATAATGCCTATTGACAACATTCGATCGTCATTTAGTTTAATAAAAAATAAATTAAGATTTATTTTTGGTTTTTCACATTTGAAAGAGACCTTCTGGATATTTATGTATCTACATTAAGTATAATAGTAGGATAATTTACAAAATAAATGGTTTAGTTAGAGGTGAACGCTCTCTAGAATTCATTTGACATGAGTCAGCCGCATATAATTTTGTAATCGTTTAGATTTCGGCTGAACGACACATTGTTGCGAAATACCTACTCATTAGTCGGACAATCTATTAGCACATGTGCTCTAAGTACCTAATTCAATGTAAGTTATTATTACCATAATGGATAACACTTTTGAAGTATGAAAAATCCGAAATACCCTGCGCGCGAATGGGTGTCATTTGTACTTTGAATTAAAATTAAAAGCCAAGTAGCCGGTTAAGTTAGCCGAAAAATTCGCAAAGACCTGAAAATGTATAGAAATATTTGGAATATCATTATAAATGGAAGGTGAAAAGTCCCCATTTGAAAAAAAATATATTCAAGGTCAAATGCTTCGCATTTATTGCGTTTTTCAGCCAAACGGTAGATTAATCGCAACAAAAAATTTATTATCATATTTTCATAAAAATAGATCAGACAAGTGTAGATCATGCAATTATCTATAAAAAATGTCTCTACACTTTTTTTCCTACGAGTTTCTGAGACATAACGATTCAAAAGTTGAGAAAGTTGTATTCTTCATTATATGCACGTTTCCACGCCACCGTACCGTGAGGTAGTGTACTTTGCGCGTTTTTTTAACATGGTTTCCCCGGTAGGCCTATTCTACGGTCTATTGTGATCCTGTTTAATTAGATATTATTTAAGAATGGAATATAATAAACTGCGTATCAAAAATACTGATTGAGCGACAAAATTACTGATTGAGCAGCAAAATATAGATATCGATTAGGGTAGGTTAGAACTGTGACCACACATCCAGAACCAAATCTGAATGATACCGAATCTGAAGACCAAGAAAGTGTATATAATGGCAATACTTTGAGGTGACTATTTTGCTGTGCAATCAGTAATTTTGTCGCTCAATCAGTATTTTTGCTTAGGATTGGGAATTATTTTGTTATACAAAACGATATTTTTTGTTTTGCAGTTAAATTTAGAATAAGAAATGATACTATTGTAAACGATGACAACGATGTGAATTTTAAGGAATTCGGCAAAATTATTTTTAGTATCCTCTAATACTTCTGCTTTTTCTTGTTCCTCTTCCCGTTCTTTTTCTCGACGCGAATTTGGCAACCTTGCATGTCTAACTTGACTGAACCAGAACTAAACCTACCTACTTAAGTAACAATAAACAGAAATTATATTTATTTGTGCCAATAGATCTTTGAAATCTTTTAAATTGTATTTTAAAATACTTAAATGTTTTTTCATTTTCATTCATTTTCAAAGACACTTTTACAAGTCAATATTTTACATATTTTTTAAGCTAGATGGCTGCGGCATTTCCTAGCTGACGACCTCTGAGAAGAGACGCCGAAACAAACTCAGAAAATCATAGTCTCTTTTAAAGTCCAGACATAGTATAGTAACAAATATGTGTCTTACAATGTAGGGTAAAGTCTGAAATGGTCTTTTGAAGAAAGAGCATTTCAGAGCATCAGATCTAACCTAAGTCTAATATAAACCCATAAAATTCGCAAAAAGTAGTTTATTTCAAAGTCTAATATTCGCATAAGGGTCAGAAACCACTAAATAAACAAAGGATATAAGATAACCGAACGAACGACTAACAAACATACAACATAATTTATTCAGTGTAGTCTATGTAATTATGCATGTACCAGTTAATGAGCTATAAAAATGATTAGCTAGACATGCTCCGCCGACCCCACCCGGATATTCTGGGGAAACCCCTTCACATGTAGAGGTATAATAAAGCAGGATTTATTCGAGCTGACATATCGTCGAAGGCGCAATGAACTATACTTAGAAGTGCACTAATACGTCATTCAAGCGGAACTTTCAAAGGATAAGTTTCGGCGCGCGCGCAATAGGTAATGCCAGCTTAGCAGTACAGCCTAATGACGTCACCGCAGAAGTTTTAACTGCTAGGGCTAGGGATATTTTTGTGTCCCAGGATTACCCACAGGTAAGCCCTTCTGTCTGGGATATTTCAACGTAAAAATTCAATACTTTTCTACGTAACTCTTTATAGCAAGTACCGTTAATGCCAAAAGGAATTAAAAAAATTGGGGCCGGTTTCAATCAATCAAAGTAGTACCTACTCGACATTTCATACCTTAAACAGGTATTTATGAAATGTCGAGTCTATGTAGGTGCACGGTTCCAAATTAATCGTTTCTTCTATGAAACTTGAATTAAATTATTATTATTTAAGAAATAAACCCTGCGTTTAATATAATAATATATAATATTTTATATTATTATTTTTGGGATATTTTACACAACACCATCTAGTCCCAAACTAAGCAGAGCTTGTACTATGGGTACTAGACAATGGATATAATACTTTTAAACTTTTTTTTTTTGTAAATACATACATAAGAAACACCCAGACAAAAACAAATATTAATGTTTTATCCACAAAAATATTTGTGTCCTGTGGGAATCGAACCCACGACCCCATGATCAGCAGTCCGGTACTCGAACCGCTAGACCACAGAGTTCGTCAATTCGCAGATCGGCAAAGCGTTAATGGTTTTACTTGTTAAAAAAATCTCAGCAGTAGCCTAGAGTTAAGATTAGTAGCCGATAAATGGCAATAGGCTCGCCCCCTTTCGACCTATGCCTATAAATGTCTTTTCGATTTCATTTGGATCACGCGACGGATCGTTGGGCTTCCTAAATAATGTCAGCCAACAGTCTGGACAGAAGTTGTCTGAAAGCGGTTTTTTCAAAAGGCAATTTTATACATTATTACGCCTGTATGCCCAAAGTATTAGGCTCAGGTGAACATACGTTATAAGCATACCCATAGGTCGCCGGTATATTTAGGTCCATGTAGACTGACGGCCAGCTTATTGCCAATAAACTCCGAGCACTCTGAGAATTTCCGAAAAACCCGATAAGCTCAACCTTTTTTTTAATTTTTATAGTACAGAAAATTCGTACCGACTAAAAACCGCACTTGCCCTAGTCATGGTTATGGGATCCGTGAAATTCGCCACTACCATGACAAGAACAGTGGCCGATCTGGGAATGGAACCCAGGATCTCAAGCGTTGGAGTCGACCCCTATATTTAAGTAGTACAGGGTTTTCACTAGCACCTACTTAAATATAGTATAGTATAATGTGAATACACATCGTGATGAATTGATCTTTATTAGGTTAAAAAACGAGGCAGGGTGCACAGCTGATAGTGCATGACCATTTAAACATTCGGTATAGGCTATCAAAATGAGGTAAGGAAGGAAAACAAAATGTTCTTTAAAAATCTTTTACTTTACAAGTTCCAACTGTTTATTCGCAATTATGGTGATTTTACTCAAAAGTTTTTACAAGTACTTTTGCTTAATAGTATTCAACTAATCTAGGTCTGCTAAGTTTTTTCTCGGTCCCCGTTACTTATAGACGCTTGCAAATGCAATACCAGGGGTATCACTTGCGCGTTGCCAACCCTGTAAAACGAAAGAGGAATAGTTGGGTTGGCAGTGCAACTTAATTGTGTAATACGTGAGTAAACCTATAGACTGTGCAATGCATTCTTATGTGATAATAATTTATTGATACTTACGTGAATATTAGACACTGAAATAAAACCATTCTGCCGTGACCATGGACGCTGTAAGGGGTCCGAAACATCGGGATTAATAATATCAATATACCCGATACAATCCGTAGAGTTGTATTAAGTATTTCTATGATAATCCAACTTCCAACTAATATTATAAATGTGAAAGTATGTGAGGATGGATGGATGGATGGATGGATGAATGTTTGTTACTGTTTCACGCTAAAACTACTGAACGAATTTTGATGAAACTTTACATACTAATATTATAAATGTGAAAGTTTGTTACTCTTTCAACCTCTTTCTATGTTCTGTGTATTTCACGCTAAAACTACTGAACGAATTTTGATGAAACTTTACATACTAATATTATAAATGTGAAAGTTTGTTACTCTTTCAACCTCTTTCTATGTTCTGTGTATTTCACGCTAAAACTACTGAACGGATTTGGATGTAACTTTACAGTATTATTATTTTAAACACATTAGAATAAAATATATCGGCTATAATTTCTAACGATTTCGAGTTAATTAGCCAAATTACAACATGGCGGGCAGAAGCTAGTACAAATTTTTTGCATTATTGTTCTTAGTGATTTACACAGTAAGCATGACAAAGCTTTGACAAAGTTTTAATTTATGACACTTACGCGTATATTATCAGTATTATTATTATATATTATTAGGGGGTTCATATTGCTCGCGTCCGTGGGATATAGCCCTAGATGTCCCACACGTAGCCCCTGGGTGGTGCCAAAGGAGCAATCACACGGTGGGAGGCTTTGGCTTCGGCTTATTACCACCCACTGGTCGAAGTCGTGTCGCCAAGCGGACCCGTCCGTGTTCCGACACGGAGGCCGGTGTAGCCACTGAAGGAAGGCGGGTCGGAACAGGTGTCATTGAACGCTGACCAGTCTGATGTGCACTGGAGAATCCGCATCCAGGAGACTGTTCGCGGAGGGTAGCGGGATTCGAGGCACGATGCACCGCTGGCCGACCGCAGTTAGTAGGGGGCCCAAGTAGCGAACTAGCCACTCGTGAAAGGCTGCCCCGCCAACTAACGAAAAATCCCGTGATGCGCCATGGCGCCGGACGGCGACCGGATGAGAAGGCCCCATGGACATCCTCGGGGGGGCTCGGGCGTCCCCGCGGTCTCCAGAGCAGTCCCCTATAGGTGTGGTGCTCCTGTGTATGTCTGAAGGATCTACGCTTGAGGTCCTAGGTTCGATTCGAGCAATGTGTTATTGGGTTTTTCTATGAAATTCTCTCAGGCACACAGGTTATCTTATGATTTTTTCCTTCACCGTTTAAGTGAGTTATAGTTAATTGGTTTCGAACTCGGGACCTTTTTACTAGGCAGTCCAATGGTCATATCTCGGACTATGGTTAATTGACTATCACCGTTATTTTTTTTATTAAAACAGTGATGATCGGAAACTTGAATTGCTTGAATTCATTTTTATTTTTTAAAGTTCATGAGCGTATCGTTTATTTGTTATCTGACTTATTTATTTCGCTATAAATAACTTGGAGACGTGTATCCGATAAGGTTTTTTCCACATTTCTAATCAAATGACGACTATTACAAGTTGATTACCGCATTGGCTCAACAATGATTTATTCTACGTTAATGGATCACGTTTTTAGATATTGCAATTAAAAATAAAAGTTTTGAAACATGCTCTTCCATAATCAAATAACCGCATTAGGTATCAAATATTCTACCGTGTGCTCACATGATTGTGTTCTTGTTTAAAGGGTAATGGAGCCAGTAAAATGACTGGGAAATTGCTGAGAGTTATAGACAACAAATTAAGCCTCAGGATGACGTCGTGGAGGGAGGAGGAGGAGACAATACATACGTCTGGAATTGCCAGCTCGCGTCTATTGGTCAGGCGGCCATAAAGTGGGAACGCATCAGCAACTACTCTGTTGTTGCAGTTGTTCAAGGGTGGATGATTATTTACCATAAGATTACTCGTCTGGTTCTTCTTCTTTTCGTGTCGATGGTAAATACATTATTTATATTAATTGAGCCCAGTAGGTGGCCACGTTAATTGCGGCATCAGTGGCATTCTTTAGATCTTCAAAGGTGCAGGTGTACGGGCATTTTGGGCACTCCAGCAAGTGTAGCATGGTCTGGTCAGGGGCACCGCATTCGAACTCTGTGGCGCCCGGATCTATGATCCCCCATTTCGCCAAGTTGTGTTTGCAGCGGCCAACTTGAGAGCGCATCCGGTTAAGTGCTCTCCATACGATCCACTGCAGATCACGTCCGGGTGGCAGGTGTTCCTTGGGTGGAACATAGTCATAACTCGTCTGGTTGTTTGCCGACATAAACAATAAAAAAAGAAACTTCGCACTCATACCAAACGTGGGAAAACATTAATATCGTAGTAATTAAACACCAATTTAATTGCTAAAATAAAACCGCCAATCCAATACTCGGCCCATTTGCATTTAATCGAATGGAATCCCGACCATTAAATAATTGAATCAAAACGAGGGTATGAATAAATTAATTCGCGGTAAAAATAAGGGCAAATAGAAGACGAACAACATGTTTATCTGGTTGTGTACGTTTTTTGGAAACTGATGGAATTTATTTTAATTAGATGTCGATACGGATGCATTTGTTTTGGGTATTTCCAGCTCCCTTAATGAGGTCTACCACAGGTTCCAGGTTAATAATAAATTAAGCTTAATTATGGTTAAGTAAAGTTCATCAAGATTCAAATGCTTTTTAGCTTTTGTTGAAGCCAAGACAATTCCTCTTCTTTTCGTAACGATGGTACCTAAATACTTATAAATATTTATTTTTTTATATTACATAAAAAGACGTTGGTAATAATTTAGTGATAGCTTAATGACCATTGGACTGTCAAGTGAAAGATCGAGTTCGAATCCAAGGCACGCACCTTTAACTTTCCCAAATCATGTGCTGTATAATAATTAATTATCACTGGCTTAAACAGTGAAGGAAAACAACATGAGGAAACCTGCATGTCTAAGAGATTTTTTGATGGTGTATAAAGTCTGCTAACCCGCACTAGCCAGCGTGGTAGACCAGGTATAGTCTAATCCCTTTCATTCAGAAAGGTAATCCCGTGCCCACCTGTGGGACAATATATGATTTGATGATGATGTATATTACATAGGTCCAGTAAGACAACGACTATGTACAAGATATGCCGATCTTGCTCGGTTCTAATGATGGTTCCATTTTCAGAAACTTTAGACTTTAAATTTTTCTTTATTTTCATACGAAAAATGTTGCAATCCAAACTGCAAACTGCTAATTTAAAACATATTGTAACTGTTTTATTATAAACACAAATTACAACCACTAATTCAACCTAGGTACCCGCGTCACTAATGACGTCATTCCCCGGCCTTGCAGGGGAGTGTGGGCACCCAGTTGTAAATAGAGAGCTCACATGACTAACAGTTTATGGGAAACTAACACAATGGTAGCTATCCTCACACGTGATTAATGTTTAGAGAAATAATCGGTATTTGTTTGTTAAACATTACCACAGGGGAACCTCTGTGTTTCGCCATTTTTTTTAATAATAAATAGCTGTGCTAAGATGTCTTTGTCACTTTTCTTTGGAATGTGACCATGACATTAGTATCTACTTAGTCTATGTTTTGTATGTGACGCGACGGCTAAGAATAGGTACGGTCACCAACGAAAATCCTTGCACAGAACCAAATTTTGAAAAACATCACTACACCAAAACTTTTAATTAAATTCTAGTTAAAGTAAAGCTTGTAATTATCACATACGACGGAGAGTTCTGCTACCTTCTAGATAATAAAAAATGTTAAATCGTTTTAAAAATTGAATCGTTTTGAGCGACTTTCGTTGTTGACTGTACCTACCTACTTAAAAAAACTTTATATACTCTCACTCTCATTCAACTAAACCCAGGTTGGTGGTAGGATCTGACGTACCACCACAGTTTTGAAGTAAAACTACTTTTTAAGAAACATAGGGACCGTGACCATGGACAATGTCAAGGGTCCGAAATGTCGGGATTGATAATAAAAATATAACGCGCTAAAATCCGTAAAAAATTGTTTTATTTCGATGTTTAATATTCGCGTATGTGTCAGAAATCAATAAACCACCGTTTGCGAGTATGTTTATTAGGTTCCATGTAACAGGGGGCTAGCCTATAGTTATTATTAAATACTCTTATTCTCTTTGATCTATAGCCATTAATCGGGCATAATTTTAAACATCCAGCTGCGACTGAGTATTTCATAGAAAACCACTAACACTGCTCGACCTGAAAACCAAACCCAGAGTTTCTGGCGTAGCAGTCACGCTTACTACACTAGCCTAATGGCACTAGGCAGTTTAGGTCTAAGTCAGGTAGGATGTATTTTTTAAGTACGGAAGAAGTCCTCATGGATCGTCTGCCACCAGGGGAGGTGCCAGGGTATGTGGGGCTACTACTAAAAACCGCATTTGCCTTTCCTTGCCTATATCTATGTCCCTATTGTCATGGCCATGGGATTCGTGTGTGACATTCACCACGACTCCTGGCTGCCATCCTCACATAAATAACGCGCCAAACAGTGTTCTGTCATGTGGTTGTGGGCGCCACAGCCCGAAAGATGTTTTAATTACAATACAAAATATTTTTAATTTCTTTCATAAACATCACGGTTATAAAAGGTAGTTTATCATCATGATTGTCTTTATATTAATTATAAGTTACAATATAATGTTTGTTAGAGACTGGTGTCTGAATTGGGTACAATGCCTGTACTACAAATCACCAGGATCTCACTTCTGAGTTTGTCTGTACTTGTGAAAAAGAAACATATTTATTGAACAATTGAATTCCATGTTGCATCATCCTGTTTGTGTTTTTAGAATAAAAGATAGCTATGGAACAAGCTCGAATTCGAACCCAAGGCACGCACCTCTGATTTTTCGAATTCATGTGCGAATTAATAATTAATTATCACTCGCTTAATTAAACAGTGAAGGAAAACATCGTGAGGAAACCTGCATACCTTAGAGATTTTTCTCGACGGTTTGTGAAGTCTGCCAACCCGCTCTAGGCCAGCGTGGTGGACTATAGCCTAATCCCTCGCAATATGAGAGGAGACCCGTGCTCAGCAGTGGGACAGTATATGGGTTGATGATGATGGAACAAGCCCTGTGTGTGTACACCCAGACTTGACACAAATACCTGTGGATCACACAAAAATTTGTCTCGGATGGGAATCAAACATAGTACAACACCCAGCGCAACGATAGTCAGAGGTGGCCACGTTAACACAACAAGGGTTTAACAAACACTTTCAAGTCACTTTGTCTGTAATCACAACGTCATAATTAGTTTCGTAGGGTCCTTTGTTATTATGCAACAAGACTGTGTAACTATAATTGTCAGTTGCATGAGGAAGTTACCTACCTGAAACTGAAAGTGAATGATAAAGTATAAAAGTTTAAGGAAGGAAGTAATATTGAGTGAAAGTATTTTAATTGAAATTGTCGCCTGATTCGCTCATAGACACTAGTCAATGTATTGAGGTCGCCTCTTGTATAGTTAAAGGTACCTCTGCTCTGTCACATTATAATAGATTGACGGTAACAAATTCAATATAAACTGTCCCCGGTCCCCGGTCGTAGGGATCATGATCCTTAGATACCTTAACAAGCATTTGTATGAGTTTTATCCTCTCTTTTATCCCACTAAATTCTTGTTGGGTTGCTTAAGTTTTAATGCTGTAGAAGTAAGATGGCTGCACGATCAAATGACTATTTTTTTTTAAGTTTTAGGGCATTATTGATGTTCCTGATCTGCATATTGAAATCTGCGATCTATATATTTGTCCCAGACTATTACTGTCGTAACAGAAAACATCGGTTACTGGCTGTTACAATTTCTCGTGCTGTTGCACACTTCAAGTCACCTATTCCTAGGAAACTAGAACTAACTAGAGAACTAAACCGCTATTAAAGCACTCCTTGAATTCAGGAGTACGTTAATTACACAGTTACACAGATCTTGATGTGTTTGCGAATGAATGGAAGATGATACTGTCCGTTGTTTGAATTTTTGTGAGAAGAATGCATGACTGTGTTAAATAAATAATATGTTCAAATAGTGTAATTGGGTTCGGCCGTTCTATTTAAAATTAAAATAAACAAATAACTCCCCCCAATAAATTTGGGGGCTTAAAACCGGTGCGCTAAAAGCATGAACTTTTGCGCAGGAGTTAATTATATAAAGTAGATGAGCACTGAGACAGTATTTGGGAAAATTATCACGGAGTTGGTAAAAACGAGATCATCGCGTGGTGCAGAACGAGAATCTAGCTATTAAGCTTATAGAACTCTACAGCCTTCTCACCAACATATCCATGTCAAGTATATACACCCATGCGGCGATAGAATTAGCATAGATAACAGTAATATTTAGCAAATTACGTCAATTATAAAAAGACAATGTGCTGCGGAAAGCCCCAAACGATTTGTCAACACAGAATAGTAAGTGAATGGAGTATTTACTATCTCAAGGATAATCGACTTGTATCTTGTAGCCAAGTAAAGGTTTACACCTTTCTACTCGCTAGTCTATTTAATGAAATTAAATGAAAACAGTTTTATTAACGAATAAATGTCAAATGCACACAATAGGTACATCATTAAATATTTTAATAAACACAAAACATGGATACAAATATTATCAGATTCGATACTGCGACTATTGTAATAGAAAATAATATTTTTACTTATTTGCATTTCAGATTTTTAAATGTAATAATGTATTATTATTGGTGAACTACATTCTAATCTTCTCATTCTAATTCTTCATAATATCAATACACTGATTTGGACGGTAGGTCGCAAAAACTGTGCACACTGTGTTGGAGTAGTTTTGCATCGCGCTATTTCTCCATTTGCTAATGCCGCGTTTGCAGATCTGTCGAAGATAACAGAATCTCGTCGATTCGTCTTGCCGTCGCTCTGCTAGTAACAATTAGCCGAGGTCCGTATCTGCATCCGTCTCGCTACACAAAAACTGCGGCCACGGTTGAGAGCCACGTTGTTTTACGAATTAATGACGTTATAGTTTAACGAATGAAAGTTTCGGAGGGAGAAAATCATAGGGATTTCCAATACTTTGTTAATTGGTAGGTAATTCCAGTTTTACTTCGCAGTCAGGGCAATTTTTTATGTAAAAAAAGCTTACTCCAAACCGATTTGTCATGATTTCACGAATCAAAAAACTTTGCTAAAGCAAGGTTTCATTATACATACATACACATAATATGGTATAATTTCATGTTACTTAAAATTAAAAGTAATAAAATAAAGACATATTGCAAATCTAATCGTAGGTATTGTTCTCAGACGGCGGGGTCTTGCGATGACATTACATGATTAGTTGTGATGCGAGTTACTAATTAATTGTATTACAGTTAAACCAACAATCACAAATCTTATTCGACCTTGTATCACATCCTTACCTATTTTTATCTTTACCTGTTATACCTTGTCATTATTGCCGAAATGTAATTTAATTTAAATTGTTAATTATCTGTAATGTTCTTTTGAGAATAAAGATTGTCTAGACCTAATTCGTTTGTTAAATAAAATGTTGTCTCTAGACATATCTATCTATACTCTCATAAAACTGTAAAAAAGCTGTGAAATATTTATGAAAAACAGTTAAATAAAATGTTGTCTCTAGACATATCTATCTATACTCTCATAAAACTGTAAAAAAGCTGTGAAATATTTATGAAAAACAAGTGGGTTAGACTATTATAAAGGCCTCAGAACCCAAAAATGCGTTTTTTTTGTTTTCGCTGTTAAAAACTGCGGTACCTACCTACATCATATATTATACTTGCTCCTTCTCCGAGACAGATTAACTAGTAGTAACGCTGGATTGTACCAGCGCCATCACAATTTTTTCAAAGTTACAAAAAAAAAGAACATGTTTTCTCGTCTGGCAATCCTGTAAATGTCATTACGTTTTTTGTGCACAGCGCGATCACATAATCGTCTTGGTAAAAATGTTGGAAATCCTGTTTATTTACGATATTTATTACTTATATAGTGTAATAAGTAAAAAAATATTACATTGCTCATCACTGCATAGTATATTTTGTGATTTTTAGTGACTTTTCAGCTAGCAACAGGTAATGAAGGAAAAACTCAAGGTTAAGGTTGTTTACATTTGATTGTATCCAAACAGGTATGTTTTAAAATTTAATCTCTATCATTATATCGATAAATAATTATTGAAAAATGAAATTAGTATGTAACACAATAGTTACATAAAATTAACCTAAAATTGATAAAATTTGGAAATGCATAAATTATGGTTAGTAATTTGTGTAATGCATATTTCATATCCGCTTCCGGATATCATAAAACCTATTATAATTGGTTGAGTGAATTTAAAAAATCAAAAATTTCCTACTTCCTACGGAAGTCGAGCTCGTCTAAACTTTCTTTTTCTTCGAAACTTCGGTGAAGTGAACTAGTGTTTTGTGCTTTGATTATATACTTGTCTAGATGGAGCAATGCAAACAAACGACACGCGAAAACTGGGGCCAAATTGCGTGATATGTGTGAGTACCGCTTGTGTACTTATTGTAGTCAAACTGTCAAGGTGTGCGTGTTTAGGGATGCCTGCTCCAAATTATTAACTTACCTTTTCTCCATTATTTAATGGGATGACAGTTAAACGAAATAAGCTGAATAAAGTAATTATTTTGTAGATTAGTGTTTTATTTATTTTAATAAAAACAAAAAATACAATGAAAAAATATACACAGCAATTTATAGATCAAAATCCATCTCTTTGTATTTGTTTTCGAAATAGTTTTTTTTTTATATTTCATTTCGTGTCCGCTGTATAATGTCTCTCCAGTCTTAAGAAATCTGAAACCCAAAATATTAGAAAGAACTAACAAAAATACTATCTAGTGAATGACTTCATTTATTTTGTGAAGGCATTCACTTCACATTTCATTTTTTTATCATTTACTGATCAAATAAATTATGTAAGTATTAAAATAATAAAATTTTCTCCTGATCGAAAGATGATGACTGATATTTGCATTTTATCTCCCATAGTTTCGCCAAATCTCCCTTATAATAAATTGACAACACCGGCTAATCTGTCGAACCTACAAATTAACGAATTGAAAAATCATGTTTTCATAAAATAATAGAGGTTAAATAACAAAACTTACCGATGTAATGTGATCTTAGTGTAATTATACGGTTTTCCCACATAATTGCGACACAATTTGACAGCACATACCGACATAATTAATTATTTTTCGAGAACTCCACACCCTGAAGTGATCCAAATGATACTGACGTAAGTGAGAAGAGAGTCTACCAATTTTAGTAGACTTTATTTGGGCCGTTCTGTACGTGTCAATGTGGCATCTAGACAAGTATATAATCAAAGGTTTTGTGAAAACAATTGATTTGAAGAAAATGGGAAAGAGAAAAAATAAGGATCCCAATCATATCGGGAAGAAAATACGAAAATTAGAGAGGAAACTATCTCGAATATCACAAAGTAGTAGTAGTGATGAAGAATCATCACCACTACAACAACAGCATCCACTGACGCCGCCGCCATTGTTGACTCAGAGGAATAACGAGGAAACCCCAACAATTCCTGTAGAAGCTGACATTCCTACAGGTATGTTGATAACTATAATTATTAATAGTACTCATCTGAACCTTCAAACGCCTGGGATATATAATATACGAACAAAATCATTAAGTACCTACTTCATATGGCCTGACATCAAGCGCTATCACGGTGCGGATAGACAGTATGTCCTCGTAGTTTTTTAAAAAATAAAAAAATCTGAGCAAGCGCTATCACATTGCGGTTAGACAATGCTCATAGATTTAAGGCCGTTTATACTAATATCTGTTAAAGTACTGAGCAAGCGCTATCACATTGCGGTTAGACAATGCTCATAGATTTAAGGCCGTTTATACTAATATCTGTTAAAGTACTGAGCAAGCGCTATCACATTGCGGTTAGACAATGCTCATAGATTTAAGGCTGTTTATACTAATATCTGTTAAAATACTGAGCAAGCGCTATCACATTGCGGTTAGACAATGCTCATAGATTTAAGGCCGTTTATACTAATATCTGTTTAAGTACTGAGCAAGCGCTATCACATTGCGGTTAGACAATGCTCCTAGACTTAAGGCTGGTTATACTATATCTGTTAAAGCACTGAGCAAGCGCTATCACATTGCGGTTAGACAATGCTCCTAGATTAAAGGCTGTTTATGGTATATCTGTTAAAGTGCTATAAGTAAAGGGATAGACATATCACTTGTTTCCCCTTAAACCTCCAAAATAATTTCTAAATGGATACTTATCTGGATTTCAGAAAATGACCAACTTCCAGAAGATTTTTCACTGGCACTGGGGAATGAAGGGAAGGAGAAAGAAGAGTTTGGGGACCCAATCCGACCAGAACTGGCTGGCCACTGAATAAAAATTATGTCCAATTGATTGGAAAAGGAGGCCAGAACAAACATAATTAACAAGTACCCTACTCCTTCTAATTTCCCTAATGCTGTTGCCCCAATAATGAATGCAGAAATAGTGGCTACACTATCAGAACCTTCCAAAAGAGAGATACAAGAATAATAAACAGACAAAATTTGACTGGTAAATTAATAATAATAATAATAATAATATAAACTTTATTTCAAGCACAAAGACTCATAGGGTTAGTAACAATTTCGTTTGCTTAAAACTAAGTGTTAGTATACTAAGTAAGTTAGGTTAGTATTTAGGTAAATGTAACTGACAGCAGTGAACTATATATGGACAATCCAATCTGTCAGCTATCATATTCAGAACTCTGTTGGGGCTGGCCATAACTCTTGCCACAAGTGATGCTGCACGTTTGCGCATTGTAGTGTAGAAACAGTCTACATGCGCCGCCGCAAACATACCTGACGCACTACAACGCCATGGCAACCCCATCAGTCTCCTGAAAGCATTATTATACTGAACACGGAGGGCTGCATACGCCGTTTGTGAATATTTCTCCCACAGACTGCAAGTGTAAAAAGTTGAACAATATGCTCTAAAGAGAGTCACCTTTACGTCTGCAGTACAGCGTGCAAATCTGCGGGCGATCATATTCGCCCGTACGGATAAAGCCCTCCGTTCCCTTTCGATATCAACATTGTCCTTAAGGTCAGTAGTTACTAGGTGCCCGAGATATTTAAATTGTTCCACTCGTACAAGAGATACCCCATTTAGTCGTATAGGCGGTACATCAAGATGATATTTGGTCCCCGCCTCAAAGACAATGTACTGACTTTTCTTTACGTTATACAGTAACCCATGTTCTTTAGCGTAACGTTCACAAGTGGTCATTAATGACCTTATACCGCTGACTGATGCGCTCAACAGCACCATATCGTCTGCATAACTTATATTATTGACACTGACACCGTCGATATGACAACCGACATGCTTACTGCTGAGCGCCTCAATCAGGGCATTCATATATAAATTAAAGAGGGCAGGGGAAGTTAGCCCCCCCTGTCTTACCCCGCACTCCAGCTGATATGGTAATGGCTTGCTTGGGCCGATCCCTGACAAATATAATAAAAGGGAATATAAATAGCAAGATGCTTATTGAAGAAATTAATGATGCAGCAAAAATAGCTGCGGAAATCCACCACCAGGATTCCTCTTCAAGAAAATTCTTTGCCTTAGGTGGGGCAAACAAGTTAATACAGGAAGCTGTCAAAAATACAAAAATCTATCAATTTTTATTTGGAGCAGATTGCTCAGATAAAATAAAAGCTGCACTATCAATCCAAAGAACTAGTTCACAGATTACGGAGACTAAGAAGAAGCCTATCCAACCTTCAAACAAGAAACAGGTAAACTGGAGCAGCAGAAGCAGTGAAACACGCGGTAAGCAGAATCTCAGACAACAACCTTCTTACAAGAGGCAACCTCACAACAATCGACCTCACCAAGCGGATTGGAAACGCCACCCAGTCAGAACCAAGCCCAGACACTACTAATAGAAAATCAGGTACATGCAGGTAGACTCAAATATTTCCTAAGTAATTGCCTAGAAATTACTAATGACTTAGTAGTGTTGGAATGGGTACAAGGTTACGAAATCCCATTCACTATAATACCACCAGCCCACGATACTGAGCCACAAGTGTGGTCAAAAAAGGAAAAAGAAATTATCTCAGCTGAGATAAAAAAGCTCTTAGATTTAGGTGCGATCTCTGAGTGTTCATACCGTGCAGACCAATTTACATCTCCCATTTTTTTAGTACCAAAACCCAATGGTTCCTTCAGATTTATCTTAAATTTAAAGAAACTGAATCAATATAGACAGCTGTAAATTCATGTCAAAAAATTGTTATATGGCTTCAATAGACCTAAAAGAGGCCTATTTTTCTGTACCAATATCAGAAAAAAGTTCCTAAGGTTTAAATACAATGGAGTTTTATATCAGTTTAATGTCTTACCTTATGGCCTTTGTAGGGCTCCTTTTGTTTTCACAAAATTACTTAAGCCAGTAAACACATACTTAAGAAATCATAATATTATATTAGCATGCTATTTAGATGACAGTTTATATTTTAATAAATGTGAAAATAGTTGTAGAAATGATATTGATACAGCATGCAAACTACTAAAAGACTTAGGATTTATTGTTAATTTTGAAAAAAGTGTTTTAACACCTAGCCAAAGCTTTAGATATTTAGGTTTTATTTTAAATTCAACAGATCTCTCATTATCAGTTCCTCATGAAAAACAAATAACTATACTAGAAAGAATAATATTATTTAGAAAAGAAGCACTTGCAAAATAAGAGAATTCTCACAGCTATTAGGAGTACTTAATTCAATTTTCCCAGCACTCCCATATGGATGGCTATACACTAAAGTATTAGAACGACATAAATATCTAGCATTACTAAGATCAAATGAAAACTATGAAGCAGTAATATCCATTCTCAAGATTAAATCAGAGTTAATTTGGTGGCTTAATAATATAAATAAGAGTAACCCTATCAAACAATATGATTTCTTATTAGAAATACACACTGATGCTTCAACCACAGGCTGGGGAGCAGTATGTAATCACAAAAAAGCTTCTGGGTCATGGTCATGTTCAGAACAAAAACACCATATTAACTATTTAGAACTAAAAGCTGCCTTTTTAGGGTTACAATGTTTTACCAAAGATATTCATGACTGTGAAATCTTATTATGAGTAGATAACACAACTGCAGTGGCATACATAAACAAAATGGGGGGAGTACAGTTTCCCCACTTAAATATATATTTTTATGCCTTCCCACACTTTTCATTATTGTTAAAATGTTTACATAAGATACAAAGAGACAGAGCCACTGGAATTTTGGTATTTCCATACTGGCCATCTCATCCATGATGTCCCCTCTTAAACTCACTTGTTATACAGAAAATATTAATTTTCAAAACAAATCAAAAATTACTTTCATCTCCTTTTAGAGAAAGTCACCCTCTCCACCAGCAACTTACCCTGGCTGCAGGGCTGCTCTCAGCGAAGCATATATAAGACGGGGCACACCAGCTTCAGCCCTTATAATTATGCTAAACTCTCTTCAAATAATTTAATGAAACAATATGACTCATCCTTAAAAGCATGGTGGCTTTTTTGCAAAAAACTTAATATAGACACTTACTATACATCTGTTCCTTATATACTTAAATTTTTAAGTGAGTGTTTTGAATCAGGATTGTCCTATGGGACAATAAATACCGCCAGATCAGCCCTTTCTCTATTAATTAGTACCAAAATGAAAGGGTCAAACGGTTTATGAGGGGAATATACCGATTGAAACCACCTGCCCCAAAGTATAACTTAACCTGGGATCCAGGTGTGGTATTAACTTATCTAGCAAGTTTTTACCCAAACAAAGAAATAAGTTTAGAAAAACTAACCAAAAAAGTTGTCACTATCCTTGCTTTAACTACAGGACACAGAGTCCAAACACTATCTCTAATTAAAGTTCACAACATTAAATTCATAAATGATGGTATCCAGATTTATATTCCAGACTTATTAAGACTACAAAAATAGGCCAATTTCAGCCATTATTGCATTTAAAAACCTTTCAAGACAAAATTGAAATTTGTCCAGTCAATACTGTTAGCTGTTATACATATTTCTAGAACAACACAAATGATAAAAGGGACTGATAAATTAATATTATTTTTTTAAATAAGCCACATAATTGTGCCTCAACTCAAGACTATTAGTCGCTGGATTAAATCATTTTAGACGAGTCTGGAATAGATATTAATACTTTTACAGCTCACAGCACTAGGCATGCTTCAGCATTAGCCGCTAGAAGGTCTGGAATAAATATAGACCAAATTCAAAGAACAGCAGGGTGGACACAGAACTCTGCCACCTTGCAAGACATTATAACAAGCCAGTTATTCAGGATCCGACCATATTCAGTGATACTATTTGTAACACTATAAATAATAAGAGTTGAATTGTTAACCTATTTTATAATTAGATTAAGTTGTGATTATATTGGAATCTAGTTTGCCATACAAAGTTAATATAACCATTAATTTATATAACCGTGTAGTTATTCACAACCCTTACTTTAAACATCTACTAGTTAATCTGTCTCGGAGAAGGAGCAAGTATAATTATGTGATTAAACGAACTTACCTAAGTGAAGTTCTATCATAATTATATGAAGCTCCTTCTCCGAGACAGGTCTCCCAACCCGCCCTTAAGCGTCTCCCTAAACAGGGTTGTTCATAAAAACATCTTTAAACGAAATGACATTTACAGGATTGCCAGACGAGAAAACATGTTCTTTTTTTTTGTAACTTTGAAAAAATTGTGATGGCGCTGGTACAATCCAGCGTTACTACTAGTTAATCTGTCTCGGAGAAGGAGCTTCATATAATTATGATAGAACTTCACTTAGGTAAGTTCGTTTAATCACATAATTATAAATATAACATAATTATAAAAATATTAAAACCATTTAACGCCTTATCAATTAAATTAACCATTGTATATACCTTTAACAACTTCTTTATATCTTTTGTTAATATTGTTCGTTGCACTGTCAAAAGCATTGTTTCTTTAAACGTCCAACCTATTTTAGTCATACAGCCGTAGCCGTGGGGAATAGCTTGTAGGTACACATCTTTAAACAATACCTACGCTCTGATCTTAAAGATTATGATTCAGTATCCACCATCATAAATACCGCGGTATGATGGACGATCTAAATTCTGCACAGTTTTCGTTAAAAATAAGCCATCATTGAAAATATTTGCGTTAAAAATAACAAATCTCCACAAAATTAGCAAACTGAATCAGTGTTTCGAGTAAAAAACAATGTAAGACTTTATGTACATGACTGTACCAGATGTTTGGCGGTTAATAGTGGACATTAAATATATTTAGAGTTAATAAATATTTTATTGATGTGCTATCATTATGTTTCTTACTAAATATAAGCGTTTGTTTTACTATATTTGGGAAAGATTTACTGATAAATATTTCGCTTCCAAAAATTATCGTTCTAGCTATTTTTGCGAAATGGTTCACGAATAACAATCGCTGTCAGAAACACAGAAAGTCTGACTACCTGTCTTTTCACAGAATATGGGCATTACCCAGAAAGGGTTTGCGAAGTTCTGATGGTAGTCGCTTCTTGTAAAATGCTGATATTCAGCCGCATCTGGTTAGACTGGAAGCCGACCCCAACATAGTTGGATGATGACTGGTGGATGATGGTTCAGGAATGAGGATGGCTTTCAACATAGGTTTTCAATCACTAAAACAAATTATCATTAAAACCGTGGATCTCATAATTTTCTGATGAATAATTTTTTCAATCATTTACAACACATTCACAGTTTCAATGGGCTAGTTCTCTTAGAAGCTTCTATCAAGTCCCTACTGTTAAATATTTTTTTAATTTCACATTGCGCACACTTTATATGCATTTCCATTTTAGTACTATGTAAGCGAGTTATTGTAACCGCATTGGAGTCAGGAAGAGATGCGCTATGTCCATTTTAAATGTTTCATAAGCCGTTTGGGTTTCTTTGTACGGTTTCTGTATTACGGGCTATGAGTTCGATTCACGCACGGAACAAAATGTTTGTATGACTTACTTATAGTTTTGATGTTTGTGTATAAGGCCATGCGTGTGCGTAAACGCAACATGGTAACGATATAAGAAAATCTTAGTGTGGTAACTTTAAAAAAAAACAAATGTTCATCGGGGTAGGTATCGCTAATCCCTAATTCCCTAGCAATATTATAAATGGAGGTAGGGCACAGTGGGAGTAATTCCACTCAAATTGAAGCTGCCCGACTGGTGAAAGTACCTTGCGGAAAATTGAAGTGAAGTAACACTTCTTTGAGCTGTGTTGTGTTTCTTACGGTGAGCAAGGTTGCCAGTGCTCTACAATACACAATGTTTCCTATTGTGTTGGTGGGGGGGACTCTGGCCCTTATACTAGCAACCCAACTATTCCTCTTTCATTTTACAGGGTCGGCAAAGCGCAAGATATTCCTGGTGTTACAAGCGTCTATAGGCTACGGTAACCGCTTACCATCAGGTGGGCCGTAAGCTTGTTTGCCACCTTAGTAGTATAAAAAAAATGCGAAAGTAACTGTGTGTCTGTTACGCTTTTATGTCTAAACCGCTGATCCGATTTTGATAAAATTTGGTACAGTGCTAGATCAGACCTTGGAAAAGAATATAGGCAATCTCAGGCAATCAAATTAAGAAGCGCGTAGTCAAATGAACGTAACGTATTAACTGTTTCAGTGGTCTAGTGAGCGTGACTGCTACGAAAGAGGATTCGATTCCAAGGTCGAGCAAATTGCTATTGAGATTTTCTATGAAATCCATAGTAGCGGCTCGAAGTTTGGATAAAATACAAAAACGTATCTGAAATTAGAGTTTAGCCACATTTAACACGAGCTCCGAATCTTTGCTCCATTTTCTGGTACCATTAGACTCGTAAATCTTGGTGACTTTAAAAGCTAACCGACTTCCGGTGAAAGATATTTACGAAGTAAACAACGAGAATTAAGGGGATCAACACCAGCTTTTATTCTATTTATTTGGAACAACAAACAATAGATGATAATAATAATAGAATTAACTTAAAATGAACAATTTCGTAATCAACGAAGTTATTCACAGCATATACGTGAAGCTTATTGAATTATACGTGAAGGTAGGTAGGTAAGTAAGTAGGTACTTACTCTGATTGCTAAATAAGTATATTTTGGGGTCTACTTAAAAAGAGCAGCAGTGATATGACCATAACATTGAACTGAAAGTCAAAGTCAAACCTGCATTTATTTACTAAAAGAAAATCCCTATTTTCTCATGTCCCAGACCTTTACACACCTAAGTATATATCTTTGCTTAATTTATTTTATTATATGCTGTAACCCATGTCTTTTAGGATACAATAATATCTCCTTACCCACTTTACCGATATCTTTTATATTTATAGTTTTTTTTTATTCCGATAAAATCAAAGGTAAAGTAAATGAAAGTCTTTAATGGTACTCAGAGGCCCAAAAGCCTGACAACCACTCTATCCTCAGGATATCGGTATTACCCAGAAATTTGGTTGCGGAGGTCTGATGGCAGTCGTTTCGTGTAAAATTCTGACGTTCAGCCGCATCTGAGTTGACTGAAAGCCGAAGCCGGCTTGGAGGAGGAGGAGGAGGAGGATGGGAGAGTAGGTATGATAAATAATATTTATTTCTGTAAATAGATCTTTTAAAAACACTTTTACAAGTCAATATTTTACGCAATTTCTTTTAAACTAGATGGCTTTTACTAGCTGACGACCTCTGAGAAGAAACGCCGAAACAAACTAAGAGAATCATAGTCTATATTAAAGTGCAGACATAGAGTATGTTTGTCTGAAATGGCCTTTTGAAGAAAGAGCCATAGCGGCTTTGAGTAGACCAGTCCCAACCGACGGCACGCATGCATCAGTCATTGTGTAGCTCAACCATACTTTAGGGAGCTCAAATAGAGCTTATGAGATTATTATATAAAGGATGAATACCATATTTGGTAAATGTAATCAATGTTTATTTCTAGCAGACGCGGACGTGGGAAGCCTGTGAATATAAAATTGTTGATGTTGTCCACATGTCATCTATTTTGTGATCTTATGACGTATGCGCATGATTCGGCTTAAATATTAATTTGGGTAATGAGCGAGAGCAAATATTTTTGAAAATGTGTCTAAGAATTTTTATTTGCTTATTATTTTTGATGCTGAGCTAAATAACCGAAATCCGGGTGATTGTAGATGCTGAAATATAATGAGTGACAGCATGTTTTTATGCAGGAACTGAGTTAAGGCATCCATATTTGGAAACGAGTGAATGAATCATAGTGTTACCAACTTACATGTGAAAGAACTGTGTCTTAATCCTGGTTTTAATACTAAGCACATAATATAAAGGTAACTAAACTACGGCTGGTATATCTTAGCTTTTTCACAATAATAATTTACTATTTGAACAACAATTTCCTTCTCTTGTGTGTCTAAGGTGTCTTATAGATCTTCCGGGTTTATTATATAAAAAGATATAGGTACTGATTGACCGAGATTACATACGTGTACAATATTAACGCATATATCAGATTTCTTGGAAGGTAGATAAGTATATTTAAAAACACCTTTCTTATTTGTTTTTTATACCTACGTGGGTCTTTTTTGGACCCACATTGTAAAGTTAATTAAAAATTTAAGGATTGAAAAGTTTACAGAAACTTTTGAAAAATCATCAACCGTGAATATTGTCGTTTACATCTTTGTACAGTCATTATGTTGGGCACGGGTCTCCTCTCATATTGTGAGGGCTTAGGCTATACTTAAGTTCACCACGCTGGCCTAATGCGAGTTGGCAGTCTTCACAAACAGTCAAGAAAAATCTCTAAGGTAAGCAGGTTTCCTCACGATGTTTTCCTTCACCGTTTAAATGCGACTGATAATTAATTATTTCTTGTTGTTCTAACAATGCAGTGTCCAAATAAGTGTTTATATGTACAACTTTTGTTTAATAAAGAATTATTATTATTATTTATTATTTATTTATTATTATTAATACGCACATGAATTCGAAAAGTCAGAGGTGCGTGCCTTGGGTTCGAAATCGAGACCTTCGACTTGGCAGTCCAATGGTCATACCACTAGAGTATCACTGCTTGCATCTTTGTACATGATCACAATATATTCCGACTCTTCTAAAATTCTGAATTTCAACAAATTCTGCGAATCTACTATGTGTATTTTCCTCATGGCCCTGAAGACAATCTTAATTTATAATTCACAAGAAATTGGCACAAAACGTACAAGTTCTTAGATTTTTTAACACGCTGTCCATATATGGCGAACGATCAATCTCTGTAATGTGTGGTACACAATGAGACATGCGGAATACCCAAAATACATACACATGACATACATATTGCCAAATAATTATTAGTAAAAAGCAGTGATAGCCTAGTGATATGGACTGCCAAGTCGAAAGTCTCGAGTTCAAATCGTTTGTAAATCTTCGTTCGCTCATTCTCGCTAAATGTCTGTACTATCGGTACATACTTACTTAACTTTCTCAATCCTGATCAAAAGAAGATGTAGTTAGTAACTACATCTTCTACTACTCCTCAATGCTGCCATAACGTCTATGTTAAAATAAACTTGACCTTACTGTTTCCAATTTCTTAATTTCTATGTCGACAATACTTCAAACGCCATCTGGCGTTATGCATACGAAATATAATTTGGAGTGATCTATAATCAGGTAAGAAACAATAACTTACATGTGCAGATTTTCGAGTAGGTACCTATTTCTCTTCCAACTTGCAATAGGCCAGTATGGTGGTGTAAAGCTATCCGAGTATTTGGACACTATCACCAGCTGAAAAATAAACAGACTTTAAAAAATCATCATCATTGACATATGACAGCAGATAATCTTCTTTTTACGTCTTAGAAATGATAATGATACCTATTTATTTTGCAAATAGATCTTTTAAACACACTTTTACAAGTCAATGTTTTACGTATTTTTTTAAGCTAGACGGCTCAGGTATTTCGTAACTGAGCTCTGAGAAGAAACGCCGAAACAAATTCAGAATCATAGTCTCTTTTAAAGTCCAGACATAGAATAGTAACAAATATTTGAGTCTTACATATAATGTAGGGCAAAGTCTGAAATGGACTTTTGAAGAAAGAGCCATAGCGAGTAAGAAGTAAGAAGAAAGTCTTAGTGTGTCTGTAAGCAAGGCAATTAGTCACTCTGTCTAGCGCGATTGGCCGCTGTTCCCAATTTGTCGCGGCGCGTGCGCAGCCGTAGCGGAGGTGGGGTCGTGTCGTCACGCTACGTCACGTGACGACGTCATGTAATCTATTTGCGGATAGCGCATTGACTTCCTTTCTTGTACAGAGGCCAGCACATCAAGATACCCCAATTAGAATAATATCTTTGATAGATTTTCAACTTTTAATATAAAACAATAAGGTTCTTATTCAATTAGGAAAATTTTACAGTTTTGGGTAGCTTGGCCTGCTGGCGTCTGTACTTATCAGTAATACTATTTAGTTAAGTAGGTAGGTACCTAATTACCCATTGCTTTTCAATGTACCTACTATTCGTCGCACCCGTGTTTCCAAACGCTAGACACAGGCAGTAGCTTGGTCATTAAATCTTATGTAAGTAAATTAGTTACCATGGAACGACATTATATAAGACCCTATATTTAGGCCAATGAAATTGTTTTATTCAGAAGCTCTAAATATTATCTAAAGTATGTAGAACAACAATAAATTGTAGCTTGTACTCGTACGATATCTTTAAATATTTGACTAAGTAAATAAATTATAACCTATAATATAAAAAATCTTTAAATGTACCTATACAACTACATTGTAATAGAGCGCTTTACTGAGCGCAGTACTTACCTACTTAAATAGATAGAGTCGACATCGGCACTACACCTAACGCCATCTATCGGAAATCATAGAAAATAACATAACATACCATTCCCCGGAGGGTTAGGCAGAGGTGTACTAATGTGTACATCCACATTTCGCCTGTATGTTTAGATCCCATGTAATAGGGGGCGAGCCTATTGCCATTAACCGGGCACAAATCCAGACTCAAATCCAGACTCCGAGCTGCTACTGAGAATTTCATAAAAAAACCCAATAACACTTTGCTCGACCTGGGGAACGAACCCAAATATATATATCATATCATAGATATCATAGAAAATATATTTATGATATAGATTTTTTTTATTATCTTTAAGAGTTGCAGGAGTGTGTGGTTTTTCTTTTTCCACAGAAGTAGTGAAGCCTGGTTGCCGGGAAATCACTATTGGGTCACCGGTAGTAAGTACCTAATTGTTGCTTATATAGGTGGACATGGGAACGCAATGGGAAAAACTCTGTTTGAATTTAAATTTTAAGGTGGTAAGGGTTTGTTTAAATTTCATTTTTCCTTAAATTTGGAATCGAAATAATGGAATTTGACCCGTAAATAATATAAATGTATGACCTACCCCGTCATGGTCGCGGTGAATGTCGTATATGTACGTTACCCTTTATTATATTTTTTTTTTTTTCAATCCACGGTTACTAAGAGACAAGGCGAGAACCTCTTTGGGGAAAATATACCCTGCCGTTTCCTCAGGTAGCAGACGGTCCATAAGAGCGGTTTCGCACTACTTCCGATCTGAATCCGTGAAAATACGGTCCGGAGTATTCTTAGAACTGTTTTTATGGTGGCTTACCTACACACTAGATCCGATTTCCGTCATCCGATTTCTCTGCGTCATCCGTTGGATCTCTCTCTCTCTCTCTCTGTATTTTCACAGATACGGATCGGATTCGATTCGGACGTAGTGCGAAACCACGTTTAGATTTTTCCAAACTATAAAATAATAGTAATATATACTCGACGGTATCCGGCATTCCTGTCTTTATCAAATTGAGACTTAACACCGATAAAATGATTAAATGCTGTACTAATCCCATACCTGTTTTATCTTTTAATGGCTGAATCGTCAGCAATATCATGCATCCTGGACAATAGCGACACCAAATGGCAACACGATACGGACGAAATTCACATCACTCCGCGAGTCCGCGAAATCGTAATAGAGTTCTATAATATAATAATTATGTACGTAGGTCGTTGTTGCTGCCATAATGTTGTCAATTATTTTTTTCATAGAAAAACGCCAGAACTATTCTTGAAAAGTATCAGGAACTGTAGAACTATGGTGCATGCGAAGAGAACTCTCATTTATTTTTGATCTGCTAAGTTCGCTCACATGCTGGGGTAGGTGTCCACACTGTTTACACGAAACTATAATTTCCATCAGAACTCCGCAACCCGATATCAGACTTTTCAGACTTTTTGGGCTTTCAATTAACACTTATCAGTATCATTATCTCAGAGGGTCGGAGGGATCTTGATGTGATAAAAATGGGTCACATATCATAGGTACAATTATCGAGGCAACGAGCCACGAACACTGACAAGACACGAGCCCTGAACGTCATAGGTAATCATGTAGTCGTTACATGATGACTGATTACACTAAGTCTTTCGTCTAGTAGTCCGATTCCCCGAAAAATATTTATGTGGGGAAAATAAGTGTTCGTGTTTGTCTGGGTTACATAAGTATGCATTTACAACAAAACGCATGCAAGTATATTACATTTGTATTCATTGTTTAGTACAAGCTCTGCTTAGTTTGGGACTGAGGTGGTGCTGTGTAAAATTGACCCAAAATATTTACTTATTGTGTTGGTCGGTGTATTACATAAATAATAATACTGGACTTCAAATAAACATGGTTTTATTATATCCATTAAAGATTACAACTACAGCTAATTCACCGTGGCTCGGACGCCATCTTGACAGACCGACCACTTCTCGACTAGTGATGTGACATACTCATAACACTTATTATTTTTTATTTATTAAAAACCTAAGTAGGTATAACTAACTGCCTCATCAGTCTAGTGGTCCTAAGCGCTATTGCTACGCTGGGTCCTGGCCTGGCTACGTCCTGGGTTCGATTCCCAGGTCGAGTATATTTGTATCATGTTTTTCTATGATGTTTCAGTAGCAGCTCTGAGTTTGGATTTGTGCTCAATTGTGTGTGTGTGGAACTGTTATTAGACCTCTGCCTAACCTTACGGTGAACCTTACCCTTACTGGCGTGATTGCATGTATGTAAACCTAAGTATGTGTACCTACTTGTAATTTTTAAACAAGACACGATAGTGGCTTGTATTAGTACCTACCTTCAGCGGAAACAATTACACGTACTATTATAGGTAGATACCTACCGACAAGCTCCCAAACGAAACGTTTTGGAAAACCCCATTATGTATATTCATCTATGAGTCAGATAATATCAGCACAAGGCCGCTATTATAAAATCTGTGACTTTTTTTTAGAAATAAATCATAAAACTGTCTAATTATAGCGGCTGTGTGCTCATAATACGCTTTTTGTTTTACGTCATGGTAATAAGAAGTAATCTATGTTAGGTAATATTACGAGTGGAAAGTCCACAAGGGGTACCTAATGATTTAATTGTGTAATAAATAGCTTCCTTTGCATGTGTCTAAAAGTTCCAATGGCGTTATCTACCTGTGCTATTTTATAAGCAAACAATTCTTACGGACTTTGTTCAAATTCAAATCTACTTTCTATGTAGGTAAGATGTTATAATAATTAAGTATTAATATGAAACCCTGTAAGGGCGCTGCAAAAAAATATAATTCTATGTCATTAAGTATTAGATAACAATCAATTATTAATAACAAAGTATTTATTCTTTTAAAATATCTCTATCTCTAGGTAGTTTAATAGGTAGTAGGTAGGTTATTAGGTAAGTAAAGACCCTGATCACGTACCCTATTGTAAGCAAAGGGCATTCTTCTCAGTAAGTTTTTTCGTATTGGTACTTAAAACCACATTAAAACTTTTTTAGAAACCCCGTGTTTCTCCTCCTGTGCCTACTGACATTGTCTAATCAATGAGTTGCAATCACAACTTATATACTTAGGTACTTACTATTGGTTACCAGCACCGGTCTTAACCATTGAGAGGCTCCAGGCGGCAGAATTTTGTGAGGCCCTTGTCCATTGCGGACAGTGATGATTGATGAATACCTATAGTATTTAGAGCATTTTTTTATAAAAAAGTAATGACTGCTTTTGTATGTGTTTTTTTTGTATGTGTATTTTGTTTTATCTAATACCTAGCTACGCTTAAAATTTAGTTTTTATGTCAATTTTTAACTACTCGGGTCTTTGTGCGTGGCCCCCCCTGCGAGAGCGAGGCCTTGGGCAATTGCCCGGCTCGTTACCCCCTAAGGCTGCCACTATTAGTAACTTACTATTTATAATTAGGGACCATGTAGATCGTTGTTCCATCGTGGTTGTACACATTCAATCAAAAAGAAAACTAGCAGCAAGCATTGGTCACACTGTACTCTATAGCATGTATATGCAGTCAATATGCAGCAGTTTGCTAAACCTATTTTTGAAGGCGCAACAAAATGTTAACTATATAATTTTTTACCCCTTAAAAACAAATGATATTTGGATTAAATTCTTACGAAAGAGATTTAAGTCTTTGAATTTTTGAAGTTTATAGATCATTGAAATACATAATTATCTAAATATTAAGTATGATCAAAGTGAGATTCAAAATAATTTAATCAAGATTCAAGATAGACTAAGTACTATAAAGGTACCTAGTGGAAAATTATGTTGTATTGGAGAGTAGCTACATAGGTACCTATCTGTTATATAAACTCTTAAACCTAAATTCTTAAATAAAATAAATACTAACAAACAGTTCCAGTGTTAGAACATATTTTAAATTTACTTAATTTTTTTTTATAATTATTTTGATATTAAATGCACATAATTAGTTTTGTTTAATTCTCGGATAACGATTTATTTAGGACGCGCCATTTTTTTTTCATCAACACCAAACTGAATGAAATGTCATCATGATATGATTTTTATTTGCTGGCAACCAACACCGCACCGAGTGCTTGCTTACACGTCAAATGATTTGCTGGGTTTTACGATAAAATGTTCTCTATTTATCGCTAAAAGTGATTGAATAATTAAGTTGAAAGTGTAGATAATAAAAATAAAAACATTAGGAACATTTGATGCGCACACACAATACATAATCATTCCTTAGACGTAACAACTAATGCATTAAAAAAAGGCTAAGCTTATCAGAAAATGGGTAAGTGATTTAATTGTCATAAAATGTGTTATATTCGTGTTTAACGCGATGTTATGATACATGTTGTGTTTATATATTGCAGGTGGCCTATTCAGTTACTTCAGAGGGTTGTTAGGGGCGCGGGAAATGAGGATTTTGATCCTCGGCTTGGATGGTGCCGGGAAGACTACTATATTGTACAAATTGCAAGTTGGGGAGGTGGTCACTACCATACCTACCATCGGTTTTAACGTAGAACAAGTCACATACAAAAACTTAAAGTTCCAAGTGTGGGATCTTGGTGGGCAAACCAGTATTAGGTGAGTTATCATTCAATATAGGTTAGGTCCCTTTAGTCATGGGTATTGTTAATTGTCACCATTATCACAACAATTACTCTCGTTACAACTATAAGTTGCATAATATCTATAGGTAAGTACTGCATAATTAACTAATGTGATGTGACAATAATTGTATAATTGTTGAAATTTTCAGGCCTTACTGGCGATGTTATTATGGGAACACAGATGCAATAATATATGTAGTAGATTCAGCAGATAGAGATCGAATAGGAATATCTAAAGATGAATTGGTACACATGTTGAGGGTAAGTCTATTCATATCTATAATCTTGAAGTCTGTTTAGTATAGTGTAGCAGTAACCTAATGTTTATTGGCAGGTCATCTCATACATACACCTTCCTTCAAACTGTAGCTAAGAACTTCTACAAAATGTTACTGAAATAAAAAATATGAAGAATTCAAAAGAATTTATCAGTCGCAATAAAGACAAGTATGTTGTTGCAGAGAATAAACAATGCAAAAACAGAAAAAATATCACAATAGTATTACATTAGCTATTCATAAATGTACTTGTTGGTATACAGAATGTTTTTTTGCTTATGTACAGACGCCAGCAGGTCAAGCTATCCAAAACTGTCAAAATTTCCCAATTGAACATGAACCTTATTACATTGTATGAAAGTTTTAAATCTATCAAAGAAATTTGTCAGATTGGGGTAGCTTGATGTGCTGGCCACAGAGGCCTTTAAAATATAAGAATATTATCCACAGTATACATATGGCAGCAACAACAGGCTACCTAGATCAATAAATTGACCTTTATATGGACACTCACTTATAGGTACCATACCTATTTATAGACTGTACATTTATGTACGTACAATACAAATATAAAACTTTTTGTTGTTCTTCATCAGCATAGTTAATACCTAAGCGATGGGACGCTCACATTCAGAAGAAATACCTAATGGGCTTAATGTTACCAGGTTTTTTTGAAATTCTCAGTGGCAGCTCGGAGTTTAGATTAGTGATTAATTAAATGTCAATAGGCTCACTCCCTAACGACTATACCTGTAACCTAACCCTTTGGGGAAAACAGGCATGATGGTATGTTGTTAACATTAAGTCATGACATAGCTAGCTTGTCTTTTTAATTAATATACCATGTAGATTTCATGATAAGTCAGTGTTACTGATTTACGATACAGATAAAAATAGAATCTGATAATAATTTATGGTTTAAAAGTAATACCTAATTCTGAAATTCACTTCCTATACTCCAAGATTATACAGGAAATGATGTCCTACAACTTTTTGTTGTTTAAAAATAAATAGTATGCTTTTATAACAATGTATTGTGAATGTTTCTTGTACCTATTTATTGTTATTAGTATGAGCAAAAGATTGCTTTTGCTCATACTAATCATCATATCACTAGACTATCATTGGATAGTCTAGTGATATGATGATTGTACTTCTAAATGAAAGGTCTCGAGTTCAAATGCAAGCAACACACCTCTGACTTTTCAAAATCATGTGCATATTAATTATTATGGTTGATGATGATGAGTGTGGCATGTAGCACCATCAAGCATTCTTCCTTTATCTGTCAATCTATCCCAATCTTATATCAGTTGAACCAAATCTTTGTAAAATAAGCCAATATATTCGCCAATAGTGTGGAACAATATTTTGTAACCAAAGTAGGTACACAATGAACACTTGGATCAGATAAGGGACTGTAATTCAATTATGATTAAGATAAAACCTACTAAAAAGTAAAAACTCATTTCTCTTGAACTTTAATTTAAATCAAATAGTACTGGGGGCATGGCAGCGGTCTTTCAAAGACAGCACTGCCAACACAAGAGAGACAATTGCCAGTCTTGGCAGAACCTGAACATAAGAACCTGCCTATGTACAGTTTCTCTCAAGAATGGTTTATCCCTATTACCCGACCAATCTGAAGTCATGTGTCTTAATATTTTTCATTTTTTACACACACACTAGGATTTTATCCTGTATCATGGGTGCATAATTACAAACAGAAACAAACTTTCACATACACAAACACCCAGACCCAAAACAACCACATTAAATAGTCCATACTTCATTTCAAATTATTTATACTGGCAACCCTAGTTTAGATTTAGAGACTAATTGGTATAAAATCAGATAAAGGAGCTCAAAAAATAAAATTTCCAGGAGGAAGAGCTAGCTAACGCGATACTAGTGGTCCTAGCAAACAAGCAGGACATGGCCGGGTGCCTGACTGTGGCCGAGGTGCACCAGGCGCTGGGGCTGGACGCGCTGCGTGACCGAACCTTCCAGATCTTCAAGACGTCAGCTGTGCGCGGCGAGGGGCTCGACCAGGCGATGGACTGGCTCTCCAACGCGCTGCAGGCTAGGAAATAACATCTGACGGATGGTGAGTTTAGCTGAGAGAACTAGAGAATTTCAATGTGGGGTAAACATTAAAATTCTCTATTTTTTTTGTCATTTTTTATAAAAAACAAACGCACACTAGGATTTTCTCCTGTGTCGTGGGTGTGTTTACAAACACTAACTTTCACATAATTATTAAATTTCATACAATATATATAATTATAATAAATATTCTTGGACAATTTAACACAGCGCCATCTAGTCCCAAACTAAGCAGAGCTTGTACTATGGGTACTAGACAATGGATAAATGAATATATACTTTAAAATACATGACAAACACCTGTCCGAACCCACGACCTCGTGATCAGCAGTCCGGCAAGCGGACCGCTAGACCACAAACGTCAAAATAATATTGAGTGGATACAGAAATTATGACTAATATAAGTTGCCAATCTTAACAAGGCTGATAGTGAGAATTTCAATTTCCAATTCCAGTTCATTGTATTGTAGTATTGTTTCAGGCTGTAACTAAAGTGGACACGTGATACAAGATGGCTTGATGTGCGCGTGCGCGATGGACAGACATTAAATAGTCACATGTAACGCCATTAGTTTTAGCATCGTACCGCCGTCGCCGACGCACTACACTTCAAATATGGCTGATAACATGGAACAGAGAAGCTGCAAGATTACAAGTGATCTACTCAATATAACGTGTGTATGCTGTATGTTGTGAGCCATGAGATATTGTCACAGTAATTTATATCATATTTTATAGGACATAATACATAATATACAGGATTTATCATAATATAATATAAACAGGTCAATATTAGCTTACTATCCTTAGAGATTTAACCCAACCGTCATCAACCTTTATTCGACTACTGCTGGCAGTAGGCCTCTTCAAATGAACTATAGACCTCGATCTTCGGCTTTTTCTATGTGGTCATGCCATCTCCCTTCCGCCCAAAACATCGCACCGACATTATGCAATGAAACACTATTTATAAATTAATTTACTATTTTTATGTATATAATTTCACCATGAGCTATAAAATAACATTGTTCAGGATGTGATAAAATGTTGGTTGATTAGCGAAGCTGTTCATGGGGCGGCGGGTGATAATTTATATATGACTCAAACATTGCCTATATTTTCATTGTCTACCAACAAAAGGGGTTCTAAAGGTATTTTTTTCATATCTGATATAAGCTCGAAGTTAAAATTCGGTTTTAATAACGATCTGCGTACCTATGATTCGGTGTAAGCGCTGAGCTGAGTTGTGAACTTCGCTTTGAAGATCGCCATTTTGAAAAAATCAATTGTCCTCAGTGTTTACATTTAACATTTTGAAGGTATTGTGAATACGAATTCAAACGAATTTTAGCACAAAATATACCCACTAATATTTTACACATGGAATAATTTTAACCTGGACTGTATTTGCAGTTATTATTTATTTTAAAGTTCTAATCTTTTTTTATTGGCAACCCTTAATCGCGACGGTGGTGACTTCAAATAAGTTTTATGGCATGCATTAAAGTTTTATTGTACTTATCAAAATTAAACGTGCGTCGTTAACCAGATTAGGGAACAATCGCTTTTAAACAAATAATAATCTACTGCCAAGTAGATCTGTGAGGCATGAGATTTGGTATTCGATTGATTAGTTTTTAATGTGGTAAATGTAAGTTACGATGCAGTTCAATGGGCTTTCTAAGTCTAAGTAAAAATTCCACTATACTAAGAGGCGACGGTGACTATGTAAAAACAAATTCTTTTGTAGAGAGCCCGCGTGTGGCGACGGATGTACCTATACATAAGTTATTATTAATTAATTACTATTAATTATTATATATTTTGTATCAGTGACGTTCACCAAGCTATAATTTATATTATTACGCGATAAGAGAGAAAGATTGTTCCAAATACAATATCATGTATTATTATTTTTGTTTGTTTTTGAACTAGCTTCCTACCGCGGTTCACTTCAAACAATCACATACGAAACTGGAAATTGAGATCTTTCGTCTCAATTAATTCAGTATTTTGGATTCGATTATTTCAGTATATACCATTTATTCCCGGATCTAATCGTTTTGACGTGATGCGAGAACAAACACAAAATAAAAAAAAGTTGTTTTGGTTTCTATTGTACTTCAAGCATCTCAAAAATACATCCTTTTCAATGAATATTTACTACTTTCTTAATATATAGATTATATTAAATTATGATAATGTATAAAAAAAATAAAAGCTTTGAAATGAAACCATTGTTTACGGATTTTATCGCGTATATTGATAAGTAGGTATAGTTAATCCCGACGTTTCGGACCTCTTACAGCGTCCATGTTCATATTGTTAAATTACACTTGGACAGCATTACAGATTCTATAAACCACAAATGCTTGCAAAAGAAAACGAATACCAAGGATGATTCGTGAAGCCTTTGAAATAGAAGATGGCTGGGTCTTGGGGCTGTCTCCACGAGCGAAAGAATCGCGGCGATACTCTCAGGCACTCGTCGCATCGCTGTGTGTAGACACGTTCTAAGAGAGTGTATAGAAATACGTGGCACGACGATAATATCGCTGCAATTCTCTCACTAGTGGAGATGGCCCCTTACCATCTACTTTGAATACTATATTATAGATTCTATCAAATCAAAAACCAAACCAAAAACTGAATGGCCAAAGGACGAGCTCGTTCTGCTTCAATCGGGTTGCTAATAAATTAATGAAAGTGTCTTGTTCGTAATAGTCGCTTAAGAAGTAATGTTGAGACCACAGCCAGTGGGACCATGGACACTGTAAATGTGGATTAATAACATCAATATACGCGATAATATCCGTAAAATGTAGTTTTATTGCAATGTCTAATATTCGCGTGTGTCAGAAATCAACATTTTCAGCATTACAAATACGCTTTTAGCTTATCTGCAAATTATATTATAATACCAAAACGCAATCGACTGCGTGGCTGCAGCTACTAGGGTTGCAACAATAGAAAACCTATAATAGGTACTGAAGTAAAAGTATCGACCTATTCGATATTATAAGGTGACAACACTGAAATTTCAGCGGAGCGTGCATTAAATATAGTTTGTGAGAACAAGTTAGGTTAAGAAAGAAAGCTGTTGGTATGGTAGTCAAGTTTATTGTGATCAATGAGTCAATGGCGTTTGTTCTATGTAGTTTGTACAACGATGTGTGGTCGCTAGTCTACACATTCGTCAGTTTTTGCCTCAACCGGTTTGTTAAGTTCTTCTTCAAGTTGCCTACAATATTCCTCTTCTTTTCTCAGCTTTTCTTCTTCCAGCCTCTCTCTTTCTTCTTCAAGCTTCTTCTGTGCCTCCATGTATCGCCTGCAATATTCTTCTTCTTCTTTCCTCTTTGCTTCCCTTATTCTGCTCTCTTCCTTCTCTTTTTCCTCTTCTTCCTTAGTAGGCCAACGCCTTCGCCAGGGGTGGATCTTGGGGCATTTCTCAACGCATTCTTCCTCGTACTCGGGTTCAGGGATAGGAACAGGTGCAGGTTCAGTGCAATCATCAGAGACTTCAGCGTCGTCGGCCGGTGTGTGAATGGCAGGCGAAGTGTGGATGGGGACTGCGGCCGCAGCGTGCATGGGGACAGCGGCCACTGCAGATACGCGGGTAGGCTCTTCCTTACTTGATTTGGTAACCAAGTAGAGGAGACTGAGGACGCCAGCTCCTACCGCCACTCCGCCTAGGACAGGCAGCCACTCTGTTAGGTCTGGATCTTCATCTGAAACATTGTTATTATAAAGATTAATGAATTTCTTCAGCGCGTATACACCTACCACGTTAAGAGTTCGTAGATGCAGCGAATCGAATTAACCCTTTAACCGCCAAGCGACGTATCAGTTTTCGTGCCCTTAGCGCCAGGCACAGTAAACTATTAATAAATACCTACATAAAATAGGGATGTGCTTTATGCACTTTTTGAACATCGATAGTTCGTAACTATGTTATGTGATCATGGTTAGTAACACCTGCATATACACCAACGTATCACATCTGCTACAAAAAATGCACAGCTAGACATAGACATCCCCCAGATGCTTCCACCTCGCCTGGTCTCGGGCCATCCGCATTCATCACTTTCACGGGGAGAGTACACATAGGTATCTATCCGGTTTACCATGCGCGAGGACCCTACAATAATAGCATGGCATTTTGCTGGATTTACTTTCAAGCCAAATTTGCCTGACAAGTCTTTAAGCGCTATCATATCCCGGTTTATGGCTTCCGGCAAACTTTTCAGGTTTTTAACCTTTTAACCGCCCGACTTTTTATCAGTTAGCGTGCCCCCAGCGCCCGGCACATAGAATCGAACAATAAATACCTACAACATATAGGGATGTTATAGGTCAATTTTTCGATGTCGATATTTGGCTTCTTATAGCCAAATATCGGTACTGATATTTGTATTTACGAGCTTGGTTAACTAACAACTATATACGTACATACATACCTACTACTACTTAATGAAAATATCCGTCATTTTTTGTAAGCAAATAAAACATCGGTCGATTTATTAGTAGGTATTTAAGTAAGTATTCTTATACTGAACTATAACTATACTGAATGAACCTCGCCTTTTCATTTCTCAGTAGTACCTAATCAGTCTAACAATTACAAGTACTTAACATTTTACAATAATAGGTAAGTATAGTAAATATATAATCAATCGAAAAATTCTTATTAATTCTTCAGCAGTCGTCATGGTAAATTTCAATTTTTAAAACACGAACGTAAAACTTACTAACTTATATCACAAAAACACGCGCAGCACTAATGGCAAATTCTATACGGCTCAACTCGGTTATGACGTCATGAACGGTCGTGTTTATCCGACGCAGGCGCTGGCTAACTGACGAAAAGGACACAGTCTAGGGGTGGGAATTTGCATTTATAGTTGTCCGTACAAAAATATCGATATCGCTAATTTCTTACAAAAATATAGATTTACACAAAGCAAAACCAACACGTTATTAAATAACAATTACTAAATGTAGTTTTTTTATATAATAACTCGGTATTTAATATAATATTTTTGTTTAAGCATATTCGATATTTTATAAATTCTAACATTATGTCTCATCACTACTGTCGGATAAATACGACATAGGCGTTGGAAGTCAATACACTTTCTCCGGGATAATATTAGTAAATTTACCTTAATTGAAATAGTATTTTATTTTGTTTCTTGATATGGTAAATCTGAATTATAACACTAATTAAAAGATTGAATAGATAAACTTTCGAAGAAAAAATGTATGTTAAGCTAAAACATCGTAATACGTTTAGAAATTGAATATATAATACACAGGGTTTTGTGTCGGATAAATCCGACTCAGGCGGAATAAGCCCGAAATTTTTTGTCGGATAAATGCGACTCAGGCGGTTAAAAGGTTAAAATTCTAATAAGGAACTGATGTGTGTGTAAATTTGAAATTTTAAGTATAATTCTGTATCTACCTACTCATTCTAAACAGTTCCAACTAATATTTCAACTAATCATTGAGATATGTCAGCCTTTGGGCGATATTATCATGGCGCAAGAGCAGTAATGCTCTTAAACCGAGGAGGAATAGCTTTACTTAAGAATAGCCTCTGCGAATTAGTCTATACTATAGGTACAGGATGTAATGAAGTCTATCTCATTCTTTGCAGAACCATTTAGTTCCAAGTCCATTTCCTATGAAGCGGTATTTATTAAAAGGAGTTCATCAAGAAGAGTCCCTTCTTTTCCAGAAAGCAAACCAGCTTCTGTCCCCTAGGGCCTGTTGTTAAAGTCCCCCAACACAATAGTGAAGTGTGTTTTTTAGGTATGTATGGCCCCACTGATGTCCTCATACATACTCTCAACTTCATCATCTAGATGTGTCGAGGTCGATGCGTAGACCTGCGTGAGCTTCAGATAATACCTCTTGGATATTCTTAGTATAAAGTACGCTACCCTACTCGAACCACTTTCGATGGTAACTATGTCACCACCTTGGGACAGATGGTCGCCGTCCGGTGATAGAAAATATTTCTAGATTTCAGCGTATCGTGTCCTCGCCCTCTCTCCGGACTTCTGATAAACCCATGACATCCCAGTGCAACTGTTCTAGTTCTTCCTCCACCTCAACGATTTTTTCGGCTGCCCTCAGTGCGCGTGCGTTCTATTTTTGGAATAGTAGCAGGATCCCTACCGCGAATTCTTAGCACACCCTGCCCCGCCTGTACCGTGGCCGCTACCATAACCAGGAATAGTGGAGCCGCCGGGGACTGGGGGCTAGTTATTAAATTGTGTTGCCATTTGGGGGGAAATAGCTAATACTCACCACGCTTGGCGGGCAGGTTAGTGAGCGCAGTATAACTATTGGAAAACTTAGTTCTTATTGCAACCAAAATGTTGTGAAACTATTCTAGCCTACTGCGCGAATAACCCAAGAAATGAAATATGTTGCAATAAGTCACTGAGGAGTGGGCGGCGGTTTCCACTTGCTTTAGGGATTTGTCTATGCCTACCAATTGTGTATTTTCTTTGAACTCATGGGGATCAAGTAATAATAGAAAACTGGTAAATAGTTTGGGAGGCTTCAGAACGATAACTCAGTACGCTTTCGGACCTGACTAAGCTTTCGTTTCTGCGGCAACTTTCACTTTCTTGTTCAAATCTTCCTGAAGTTTCTTCTTCGCTTCCTCTAATTGCTTCTTCCTTTCTTCACACTTTTGACGTCTCGCTTCTTTCTCTTGTTTAAGTTGAGCGTCCAGTCGTTCTTGCTCCTCTTTCGTTAAGAACTTTCGCTTCTTAAGGCTTATTCCTACGCAGGGTTTTGATGGTTCAGTCGGCATTGGCTGATCCGTCTTCGACTGGGCGAAAAAGTAGAGGAGTGCCAGGATGCCAGCGCCTATCACTACCCCTCCGATGATAGGCAGCAAGTCTGTCCCTCCGTCGTTTCTTCCCCTGCCTGAAATCGTCACTAGCATCATCATCATCATCTTTTCCCAACTATGTTGTGTACTTCCTCTAATGGAATGATGCTATTGAAATGTGTGCTTTCCACGATAAGGTTTCTATTCAATTCGACTTCCTGAACAGTTTACATTAGACCCAATCTTAATTATAGGCATTGTTGACAAAGATCTTGAACATGCTCGGGTATAAGAATTCAAACTTGCGAGATAGGTAATGGACTTGTAGAAGCTTAACCCGTGAAGTAACAAATTACAGACACATGCAAAATCTATTGCTGATCCCAAGAAACCATAAATGAATATTCTTCGAACTCTGTGTGCCGACACGAAAACCGCAGTCTTAGTCTTCGGAGATATTACCAATCATTCAAAATCTAAGAATTGCTTAGGCTAGACCTGGGTGGTCAAATGGTAGGTGTCCCTACACAACCTAGTCCAGAGCCTAAGTGTCTTTGAAACCAGTCTACAAGTCTCGCTCCCACATAAAGTGATTAATAGAAGTTAACATTGGAAACATTTTTCAACAAAAATTTGATTTCAATTGAATTCCTCTCCCTCTCTGTCAGGCTGATCAATAAATGAAATTGATTCCTATCAAAGTTGTACCAATTTAAATTAGGATTTCGTTCGTATGTCCGTTCTGTCGCTCGTAATATTTTATGTCTTTGTTCACAGCACTTACCTCGTCCGGGTCTGGCGCTCATATTGTGAAGGTAGGTAGATGTAGTTTAAGATTTAAAAAAATAATTTAGTCAAATTCTGTTACATATCTGTTAAAAGTATACTGAAACTATTGTTATTATGATTTTGTAACCGTATTACTTGATGATACATTTTGAATTTATTTGAGACATGGCTACGTTTGTTTGTTGACACATTATTTTTTAGAACTTTTTATAATGACAAGTAGGTTTGTCTTTGTATGATAAAATATTTCATTTAACAAAAGAGGCTGCGTGTATCTTCCGAAGAGGATTAATCTTTTCGTGCTAAATCCGACTGAATAATAATAATTATTTATTTAATTATCATTTTCAAAATCAAGCAATTCAAGTAAATGGGAGAACTTGATCCGCTTCATAGTAAAAAGGACCACTACATATCTTCTTCTTTCTCCTAGCTATTGTCCCAATTTATTGGGTTCAGACCTTCTAGTATTCTTGCAGTACATCGTACGGCTATGTGATTGTTTGTGTTGCGTTGTTTGTAGAGCTCAGGGCTTTTTTAAATTTGTTTTTATAATTCTTTTAATTTGTAACCAGCTCGTGATCGTCCTCGGCCTTTCTTTTCGTACCACCAAGAACATATTTAAAAACAGACATATTATCTTGTGATGGTTTGTCGTTAGTAACAATAATAAATAACAAAAACATTTTGCGCATGTTTGATTGTCGAGTAATGAAGTCAATCTAAAAGCAAGCATATTCTTTCTTTCTTTTTTTAGAATATTTTTTCTGGATGAACCGGATTCCATAAGGCCTCTCTATATTTTCTTATACAATACAGAGACAAACATTTAAAGGGATTTGCCAAAAAACCGACAGCGGGTGGAGAACTCGAAACTAGCAACGAGCCGCTCATTGCTAGCGCGTTCATGCTCATTTCCACGTACATACTGACTGCACGAATGTACGATTCGTAACATGTTACATGCCGCCCCGTAACACAAGTAGGTTTAAGGGCAAAGAACGGCATGTAAAGGTGCATGAATATATTATACAGTGGGGTTGAATTTACATTTATAATAGAGGGATACCATCTATCCATCAGTCTTATAGGGAGAAGTGAAATATATGGGAATAAGTACCTGATGTTCAGCATCGTAGTTGGCGCGGTTATCCTCAAGGTTTTCCTCAGCAGCTAGACCCGCCGCCGTAGACAGCCGCAGTGCATCGTGGGTCATCCAGGAACCTGGGACAACCGTAGCAACCCCACGCCGTACGAACAACAGAAGGAAATCAAATAAACGTACTTTATCGAGTAAATCTTCCTTTTCACACAGCTCCCATACTTGGGAACAAGCTCTGTCGCGGATTTATAAACATAAAATTAACAGAAACAAGTGGGAATCGAACCCACGATTTTAGCACAAGGGTAGGTGGTGGGCTGGGTTGGTGTAACCACCGTTACCACGACAGCGATACCAAACATATAGAAATATTAGTTACTGAGTTTTTCTTTTTTGGAATGAAAGAAGCGAACATGGGATAAATATACTCTTCTATATTGATTTCTGACTTTACGCGAATATTATACATTGAAATAAAACTACTTTTTACGGATTTTATCGCGTATAAACCTTTTGACCGCCACGGACGTGTATAGACGTCAAATGAAAACTTGCTCACGACGCCAACGACGGCATGGCACGTCAAAAATACCACACTCTTTTTTTAGTTCAAAATAAATACCTATACAAAAATTTGTTGTTTTTTTTACCTATTATTAGGTACTAGAATTTGTCGCTTAGCGTAGAGAACACGGTTTTTTTTTATTGACGTGGCGGTCAAAAGGTTAATCCCGACGTTTCGGACCCTTTACAGCGTCCATGGTCACGGGTAGACTCGAATAGGTCTATTTCAATATACTCTTCTATCTTGTAAGCTGCTAGAAACCATAGTAGGTATGTCAGATACGCTTCAACAAGCTGTTATTTATTAAGCAACAATTAAATGAGAGGAGAAATAAATTAGGCAGAGGATTGAGAGCAAGGGTGACTGCAATATTAACAAGAGCCACACTCTTGAATTAAATAGGGGCAGGTGTTTGGACGATTTTTAGGAAGCAAGCTATGCGTTCACCTTCAAAGGCTTGTTCCGAAATACCTGAAAGGTGTCCTTTTGTTTAAAGTATAAGTAATTAGTTTTCCTGTCGGCCTAATCCTACCGTCCCTAGGTATATCCTATTTATACTTACGTTTTAGTAGGTTTGCGTACGCATGTTAGTTGTAAGTAGGTACTTACGTATCGCTTTTCCCATAAGTACGTAGGCAGAAATCCAAATACTCAGAATAAATATGAGGTAAACTAAGATTGCTTGAAACAAGTATATTATTATCATTGTTGGTAATGTCAGCCCGTCAGTGTCATCTGAAACTGAGGAAAACAGAGGAATTTATTGCAGCTTTGTAGGACGAGCTACAAAATCTCTCAGCTCTTGGTAATAACCAACAAAAATATTAGTAATCTCAACCTTCCACTAATCCGTATCCTCAAAGTAAGCACACTTCAAAATTAACTAACTACAGTGCCTACTTACTAATAGATGCACAAATACCTACTAAGCTATCCTTTCATATGTCTTTAACATTATTTTTAACAAGTCTGTATTCTTTTTTGCATTTTGTAAGTTTGTATACGCCTGGGGAGAAAGGAATCTAATATTAGTTAACGATATCTACACTACATGGTGATTCCATCAAAAACCAAATCATATTTTTTGGTGTGACAAACACTTGAAAGGACCACAGAACATTATGTTCTATTGTTAAATAAAACTCTATGGATAAGTATTACCTTTGTCAAGTAAGGAAAGGTATCACATTGTAGGATTGTAGGTAGGTGGGTTGGGAAAAAAAGAGTCAAGGCAAGATTGATTGCTATTTAAGTATATTTAATGTGGCAATCCAAGTCCAGGACCTAGGACTCAAAGTTTTGTTAATTGCTATTTTTCACCGACTTTGCAAGTCCTTGGATTTAGCTGGCCTAGGTCTAAGACAAAGCCTATATAGGTCTATTTTTATCGTTGATTTGCGGCTATAGTATCACTGCGACCGTAGCCGGTCTATTGTGATCGCAACTAGCCTAGCCTAGGTCTAAGATAAGTCCTAAATCAATAAGATGATTTTAAGATAGGTAACACTTATTTTCGAAATCTTTATTATATAGATCCCGGGACGTCTGCGGTTAAAGTAGGTGTTCCACAGGGTTCTATTTTTGGCCCGTTTCTCTTCTTAGTGTAGATAAATGATCTTCCCTATAAAATGTTCGAGTTATTCAACATAGTATTATTTGCTGACGATACCTCACTTATATTTAAAACAACATGTATAAAATTCTCTTTACCAAATGAACCTACCACAAGATGAACCACTAATTTAATTATTGAAGGAAGCAAAGTCGACTTAATCTACAGGCTGCTATGGAATCGACCGATACGGGCCTTCACGATTACCTAAGAGAAGTCTTCAAGAACATCAATATACGCCGTCGTCACTCTATTTCTGAAAACATCATGTTACCCTCATCTTCCGAGCCTTTTCCCAACTATGTTGGGGTCGGTTTTCAGTCTAACCAGAATGCGGATGAATATCAGTATTTTCATGACAATTGGGACCGACAGCTTTACGTGCTCTCCGAGGCACAGAGTGGCCTCGGTGTATTAAGATTGGTCACCTATCACAAACTGACGACTAGCGCAGCCTAACCTTGAAGATCGATTGATCAACTTAGTTATAACTTAGACACAAGCCATTCTTTTGAAAACATGTAGATCTATAATCTCCCAAGCAAACCCATTGCTAGGAGACTACAAAAATCGATACATACATTTGTATGTATGAATGCGGATGTAGAGGTTACCTACTTACTTATAAGTCTGACAATGGCTGTAGTCTATGAATTCAACTCCACCTTATCTAAGGTACTTTTTGATGATGATTCTAGGATGAAATCGAAGCCACAGTGTTAATGGTGGCAAACAAGGGACTCTAGGTTAAGTTGGTTCATTGATTGCAGGAGGTAGTGGCAGGCACGGGCTTAATGGGTGACATTTACAAGGTGTTCGTCATGAGGAGTACTCGCGCACCACCACCACCGCCGCCGCACGTCCCTTTGGAAATAGCCAATGTTTTGCCAAAAGAGGAGCCGGTAGTTATACCGGAGCCCGATTGGCCATGCCCGCGGAATAGAGCTAACAAGGATCCCTGTCCTGGAAAGTAACGGGTTTGGTAAACAATAAAGAGCTTGCTGATCTAATTTCAACGTCATCATTAACAACTCATATACGCCCACCGCTGGGCAAGGGTCTCACCTTAAAATGAGAAGGATTAGGTTATTAGATTGCACTATTAGACTGAATTAAATTATATTATTAATAGATTTTATTAGGAACAATATACCTTTTTTGTTTTTGTTTACGGGGGGAAACCTTCAAAAGGCTACCGGTCTACGGGGGTTAGTGAGTGTGGGATTCTTACCCACTAAAACCACCCCGGTGGCCACCATCAGCACATGGAGGGGGGCACTGTGTCCTCTTAAATAGACCACCCCAGAACCCCCCTGTGCACCGCCTATTAAGACACATCCCTGGGGATCATTTTTGTTTCAATTAACGTGTACTTGTAAGTAAACGTTCACGTGTAGCAAAATACGGCGGTTATAACAAACCCAGTCAATATTGTAGTAAGTGCAATGATTGTGACACGTCTTGTAAGCAGGTGCATTCTACAACCTCTGCGGATGAATTCGGCCTTATGCCGCCCCAATACGGTCCACCGCCGGCCAAGTTTGGACAAATATGTAGAGAACCCTGCACGGCATGTCTTGTACGAAATAGCAGAAGCATTTGCACTAGGTACCAAAGAACCTTATCGACCAGGGCGATACAATGGAATTTTAACTGTATATGATGGAGTCATAGTCTGTTTTCGTTTGTGGTGTTAAAAGTTTGGGACAGAGGTGTGCGGGCGGGGGAGGAGCATGCGGTCTGACTGGTTGCTCGAACGACGACCGGAGGCTGCGCGCGCGCCGGCCGCAGGTACAATCCTGTGCTTAATTTTATAATTAAAGCCCACGTGGTCGCTCAAGATTATATCTTGACGCGAAAATATGCAGTTTAAAATCTGTGTAATCTCTCACCTTGGGTGTTTCCTTGACTTTTCCGTTAACAAAATGAATTTGTACAATTTAAGCGTTTGTACCAACCAAAATAAAACGTTTGTGCCAAAATCCTTGTCCGTCGTGTCAATTTTTAGGTACTGTCTGCAATACAATATTTTGAAGACTGACTTATATAATTTTGCAGTTCTTGACATGAGAACCCATTCAGTATTCTGTCTTAGACACCTAAGTACCTAGTTGTGCTTTTGATTCGTCACAGCTTGTTTCTCACGTTTCGTATTGTTACTTATTTTATAGCACAATCATTGAAATTACATAAGTAAACTACCTTTTGTAATGCTTTTATCGGAGTAGTCAGTTATTATTTTTTTATTTCCACAGTAAAGTTTGGAATATCTCACGTTGTCTAATATTTACATAAAGGCACGTTAGCATTCTAGGAAGAGAGCTTGCAGCAAAAGGTCGAAAAAGCTAGTAAGGGTATGCGCGCGGGCAGTCGTACCCGACTGTACAGGGCCAAGCTCTGGCACGAGTCTTGTTAAGAATTTATAGGAGAGCCGGGCGCGGGTCGCGGCAGTGTCGTGCGCGCCTCGTAAGCGCCTGCGCCGCCGCACCGCACCGAATGCGCACGCGCATCATACGCCGCCAAAAGTAAAAGTTTTCAGTGCAGTGCAGTGCAGTGGTAGTGAAACAGACGTGAGCACTGGAATGGATGGCTAGGTACGCACGATCTTTTTTAGAGGAAAAAACACTCCCACGCTTGTGGGAAATTGGCCTATTGTGGCAGCCGCAGCGAAAGTACTCGCACTTGGTGTTTGTAGATTGGTAGGGCCTTGGAACTATGTAGATAAGTTGTGCATAGTAAGCATAGTTTAAGTGTAACATATCAATTCTGTACTACTACGTACTGCTTTCAGTGTTACATAGACTAGTCCATTGGGTACTGACTTGTATCTTTGGTCGTTTTAATATGTCCATAGTTCCAAACAGACCGGTTACAGGTATAAGTTTGGAATTATAATTAAAAAATAAAAATATTGGTATTATTATACCTAATTGGTTTTAATTTAAAAAAACTTTTTAAATTGTAGGAATTGAATGTTACTCATCTCAATAGTTAAGCTTTATTTTATAGTAGTTGAGCACACTTACTAAAGTATCTAACGATGGAATTCAAGATTAATAAACTAGCTAACATTATTATTGCACGTAAACGCAACTACCTACCTATTAAAGTTATTAGCCTGTATTTTTTTTGGTATTTCATTTTGTTAGTGGACATATATAGCATCTGGTGTACCTAACCAGAAGATGCAGGTTCGAATCCTGCCCACAGTCGTATTTTTCCTTCGCTAAAATAATTGCAAGCTTAGTTAGAATAACTTAGAGCTCCTTTAATCTATTATGCTGGTGCTGAAGAAGGGCCCTAGGCTTGTCACGTAGGTAGGTAGTAAGCGAGCCTTATGATAAATAATATTTATTTCTGTAATAGATCTTATAAAGACACTTTTACAAGTCAGTGTAGGTTCAAAATTCCCAAAAGCAATCTTACATTTTCCTCTCAACTCGAAAAAATCAAGTGGAGATCTTTTCAGAACTTTAGAGGAATGGTTATGGCTGTCCCAGTGCTGGATACGACCCTACTCTTAGATTGCGAGGGCATGAGGACTCAAGAGCTCAGCTCAAAAGTATCGTGTTCAGATAATATTTGCCTTTTCAGGTTAAAAAAAATCTAAGACTATTTTACTGTCTCGTTGCTCGAACAACGAATGATTTTATTATCTTCTTTTAAACCTAATTATGTCTTTAAGTTTGATTAAGAGACCTGTATCTAGTAATGCCCCGTAATGTAATCGTTTTTCGAAACCTCGGGGGAAATTCCCTTATATCGTCTTAGCGAATGCCTGCCAAAATTAATGTTATTAGACCATTTAGATGGCACGTTGCGTTTATAGCTGTTCTAATACGATCGAGATAGAACGAAAGCAAAGCCATCCGTCGCTTCTATATGTTTCAAGTAGACAAATCTGTCAGTTAGACATTTTCATGTAAACAACATGTCCCAAAAATTTTGCTATTAATTTTTAATCTGATTTGCGTATTGAAGAGTGACGAGTTTGATTACCACGTGGAACCAATATATGTATGGTATGGCCTACGCATGGTTCCAGAGCGAGTCCCTTATCTCGGCATGACCCATTACTGCTTACGACAGAAAATTAAGAAATGTTATTGTTACATTTATGTTAGGCTTCTTGTGATCGACAACCCTATGATGTCCTATTCCTCTGTAAAAGTGATGGTTCTAAAAGGAAAGTATATTTCCTTTTTTGTTTCCCTCATTTTAAAATCATTTAGTACCTTTTCAAAGTTTGACGCAACAAATTGATATTGTAAACAGTTCCTGTTAAAAATTGCTCCTATTTTGTCATGCTAGTATACATAACAATTAGCATAGTTTCTAATTAACCTAAGTGTTCTGAAACAAGCCTCGTGCATATAGTTCATTCCAATTTACGACGACGCGTGAGCGTGAGACAATTAAAGTTTAACCCTATGTTAGAGAAATAATCATCATGGCGCGCGTCATCGTGAAATGAACTTACTTGTGGAGTACAGTTGTTGATGTCATCGCCTCACAACTAATGACCACACCGGTTTCCGAATCAGAATGATTATAGTTCGTTGTAATTAGCGGTTCTTAACACGTCGCGTCGGAACGTGTTGTAAGAAGTTGTAACATTTGTAACTCATTGACATCTAACATATTGTAATGCTCTTGGACTATTGGACTTGCCTTTTTTGTGATCTTCTCTATAGAACAGAAGAATCTAAAGTATGAAAAGTTCATTATTCCATTTTCCGGTCTGTAAACTTAATTTTTTTATAATTGTTTGTTTTAATTATACAATATGGTGGCATTGATGTTCTAACTACTACCGAAATGCCAGAAAGTTTATCTAACCGTCGATGCAGGTACTAAAGTTACTAATAATTCTTGCGAGTTCATAATTGGTCAAATAACTGCGTTCTAATTGTGGCACTTCAACTATGTTAGTTTGAACTATGTTATGCGCTAATGGGCCAATTTCTGAAGCGACCGCCGCGCCCCCTATCCGAGTTCCACCTCACTTAATTCTCTCTAGCGATCGTGGAAGCGATAGTGTCGGAATTCCGCGCTCATTTCATTACAAATACGGTTTAGAAGTGTTATTTACAACTAGCTTTATTAAGCCCTGTTTTCTGTCATAGTTCCTGGCATTTAGAGTTAATAGATACCTATTATTTCATCATGCGATAACTTTTCCTACCGAATAGGGTTGCTTAGTTAGGTTCGTGAAAATCTGTTCAATTGAATAGTAATATTGAAGTTACTGTTAGGTAAGAGAGAAAAAAAGATTTATTTTATACTTTAAAATTAAATAACATGTTTTATGTGTAAGAATTTAATATCAACTAATCAAAAACAATCTAGAACGTCAAACATAGTTAAACATAAAAATACAAACTTCTTTTAATCACAGCACAGGAGACACAGCATATACGTTCGTGGAGTTGTTTGCATCTCTCGATCTCTCTCCTAGTTCTTCCATCTACTGATAAATTATTAAAATATTAAACAATTTTCATACCTTACTAAGATTAATAATACGATCACGATAAGATGCATGATTTCGCGTCTAATGGCTGGGCCTAATAGGTGCCCAGATCAGCTCAATGTCAAACAGATGGACTACCTACTTGACGCTGGTTTTGATCTGGGACCCGTGCAAATGCTCCACGGATGCATATAGCGGATGAAATACTCGTTATATTAAGTGTGTGTTAAGCTACCAAATTACAAACTCATCTCTAAATAGTATAAAACAAGTCAATGTCCGCGTCTGTCGTGGTGTTACTCCGTTAACTTCCTCTAAACTACGCAAAGGATTTTTAGTTATAAAACAATTTCCGGAAGGTTTATGATATGATATTTATTATATAATTAATATAAAATACTACAATAATACAATAAAATATAATACAATAAATAATAATACGATAAAGTGTCCGGTATCCGGCCTCGGAAACGCCGGAACACTACCCCTTTTGGCCAAAATTCCTCTTTCATGAACGTCGACAGAGTGGCAGTCGGCACTCTCGACAAAAATCCACATTGTGACGAAACCAACTGTTCGATTCTCAAAGTAAATTTGGTCTTGATGCGGTTTATATGTATACCTATGGTAGAGCGATTTATATTTCGTTTTGAACAAGGATAGGTATGTCGTCAGGAAGAATTAGTTTTGTCAGCAATTTTGACCAATGGGTATGAGCGATGTATTACAGACAGCACCATAATACATAAGTACTCATCTTATCTCTATTCAGAAATGAGTATGTTAACAAATTAGCATATATTTGATTAGTAATTACCTTGTCTACTCACCTAGTACTTAGACCGGTTTAATTATTGATTAAATTTGCAAATTAAGTTTGTACTTCTGTGCAAGGGACTATTCACGTTACCTAAGAAGGTATAATATTAAAGAGTGGTCTAGTATTGGTCTAGTGGTTGCGGCGCGTTACGTCCTGGAAGCCATTCCCAAGTACTTAAGATAAAATGTATTTGATTTTTTTTAAGAATTTATCAGCGCAGGCTGGCTATAGGCTTGCTCGTTATTAGATATATTGGACTTAAACATACCGGCTAAATGAAGATGTACAGCATACCTACATGTCTTCCAACCCTTTCGGGGAATACAGGCGTGATGGGTATGTTGTTTTCCTAGTGCAGGGTATCCAGTTAATGGCAATAGTCTGGCCTTCTGTTACTTGGACCTAAAAACATAACTATATTTCTTGCAAACTGTGGATGTACCTGTTTAGAAGTAGGTAGGTTCGTGCCTATTGCAGATCTTTGCCTAACCTTTTACGATATGCAGGCGTGATTGATACTTTCGAGAGTTTACGCGAGAAAGTACTCATAGTACAGCATAAACAGTATTACCACGTATTCTGTTCCGGTTTGAAGGGCATGGATTGCGGCGAATTTTTCTTTTCAATTTTGTCTTTGACGGAGTTAATGCAATGATACGGACACGTCCCCCACTTGGACGTGGCCTATTGGAGACTGCACAGCTTACCTATTTTCTTAAGTTAAAAAAATTATAAAACCTGAACCAGAAGGAAGTTTATGGGGAAGCCTGTGTTCAGGTAGTGGACCTCCTGTGGCTGATTGATGATGATGAAAACATGAATTAATGTTAATAGAGCCCGAAAATTATTTATGATGACTAGGTCCTGGAATTACTCGCTCCATCTTAGACGATATTCGTACTTCTGTATTGCACAAGGGACCAACACATCCCAGAAATCAATAACAAAGATATCTGATGAGATGTCGTATCCTCCACATAAAATAAAAATACATGAATGGTAATTTCACGTCAAACGTTGGCATTGAACATGATGTTCATGTACCATTATTAATGACCAGGAAATCAATGTTTCTCCTAACGTTTTTATGATTGTTTAACAACAATTATTATGATGCGACGTTACGGTGAGTCGCCGCATTTCCGGCAGGGGCACGTGTTCTATTTGTATTATCTGTTCTTTTGTTGAAAAAGTAGTTCTTACTTATTTAAAAGGTGAAGATACACAAAAAGTATGCAGAACAAGCTTCAGCGACAAGCCTAAGCCATACTTACATCGAAGAGCTTCTGTAGGTCACGAACTTATCATAAGCCGATACTTCGATTTGAAATTGGCTAATACTTAAATAATACAATATATATTGCAGTCCAATCCAAATCTGCGATGTCTCCATACCTTCAAAAAAATTATCCGTTTTTAATTAAATAACAGTAACTTTGGTCCTGTCGTGAACTGTTAAAGAGTATTCATATACCGTATGGTTTTTTTTAATACAGACAGATCAAAATCATGCAGAATCATGTCAGTTCAAGAGCCGTGCTGGATAATGTCATGTCAAAGTTAAAAGCAATTAAATGCACATGAGAGTGCACTCGTGGTCCTACATACATGCTCCGCCACTCGGCCCGAACACTTATGCTAATTTTATTCGACCTGCGCGCGCATCATTGTAAGTAGATGCATATAAAAATACTCGTAAACCTTTACGTTGGTAAAACAGACAAATATTGATGTCTAATGTTTTATGATTCTATACGTTAGAGCACCAAAGTCGTAGGACAGTAACGTTTATTGAGAATTATCAATAGTGATGGGTAAAAACATAAAATTTAAAATTTATATACTTAGTACATTTATTTAGGGTCTTACATAGAAAATTATATTGAAATGTATAATGCGTACACAAGGACCAAAAACTTATTATTAAAATATAATACACAATACAAGCAAAATGTCTTGAGAAGTTTATAAAATATTCTCTGAATTGTTAACACCGAGCTAGAACCTTAAAAACAATATTTGCCTTTCCCTCACTTTATATCTACCTAATTAATTAATAATTCTTTTACTTCAACTTTTCAGTTAATTCTAAGTCTACATAGGTATATGATGTGTGGTTAAATAGACAATTAATTCACGTAAAACAACGAGTGCCCATATTAATAGCATTTAGGTACTACGTCTATTATATTACTTATGATATTTGAAAAATAGTAAGGGGCCCGGAATAAGGTTTAATTTTGTTTGTTGTCACGCATGTAAGGAACTATTTATGCAAAAGTGAGATGCTATTCAACGCTTTTTTAGAAAATATAACCAATTATATTTTCTTGTCAAACTCCCATGTCTAACGTAAAAAGCATGGGAATCACGCGGTGAGTGTGAAAGTTAAGCAATGTTATGAATCTACGATGATTTGTTAGAACCTTAGTAACTATCAAGATTGTTTTGTAATTGCTTGATTGGGTGAGTGCTCGTTTGGGCGAGGTCCTTGGTTCATAATAAAATATATCTATAACTACTTTTTCTTTACTTATGTATATTATAAAATTTACTTATTTATTGATTTCTGACATTTATTATTATTATACATTGAAATAAAACTACATTTTACGGATTTTATCGCGTTATATTGATATTATTAATCCCGACGTTTCGGATCCTTTACACAGTCACGGGTAAACTGACTGTCTACCCGTGACCATGGACGCTGTACGAAACGTAAATCCGTAAAAAATAGTTTTATTTCAAATTTACTTATTGTTAAAACCTTCCATACTTTACCTATGTCAATCATAAAGCACAATTTCTTAGAATACTGTAAAAGCCGATAAACACACCAGGTGTGTTGATGGTTTTTATATATATATATATGCACTTATAGTTTTCACTGCGACCCTAGTCCACCTATTGTGATCGCCACTGGTTGAGTTAGAGTTCACTGCTAAACCCTACTACTTATGAACTGCAGGATTTGCTTAAAGGTGAGCTCCTATATTTCAACTGAGCATACTATATTTATATTACATACCCTTAATGAGCACTGTGCTTGTGTGTTGATCCGCATTCCCCCCGAAAGTGAAGTGGCATTTCATCAGCTATCTCACGACGCCACCCCGCACCGGCATGGACTCGAACTAACAAAATTAGGTATAATTATACTAGTATTTTATTAATATTATGTACCTAGCGGCCAAAAGGCTAGAGGTCGTGTTGTATTAGTATCCAGTTTACTAAATCAAATATAGTTTGAATTCTCCTCAATAAATCAAGATTGTTTACTCACCTTTTCTGTGTCTGAACTTAGGAATAGATATCGGAGCTTATTGCTTATTGCTTTCTCCCAGGTCTAACGTATACAAAAGATACGGTGATCATGCTGCCCGTGCTTTTGTCATAATTATCTACTTAATAATATACACACAACTATTCATTCACATTCATATTTAAAAAACTGGTAATGCGTTCTACATTCCTCAGCATAAAACGTTAATCGTGGCTCCATACGGTCACGTGTATCAAATATGATTTCTTTGTGTTATTTGAACTCGCCTGTAAGCCTATATTATGCTTTCATTCAAACGCATGACAAATCTATCTGACGCGACGGTGCATCATTGCCGCCCTCCATTAAAAACTTAATTCATGCAGGTCAACGACCAACTATTCGGTAGCTTGAAAACTTGACATTTACAAAAGGATTTGATGATATCAAAATATACAGTATGCGGAATATCGCCGTAGGGTATACGGCCGAGGAACGCGTGGCATCCGAGAGGGCCACATAAATCCTCCTTCGGCCAGTTTTTGTCCGTTTTTGGATTCCATTGTGTCAGGTATACAGTAGGTTTGCCAACCGACTCGGACACGCAGGACACGTGAAATGTTGTCGGATTTCAAAATAATTTGGAAGTGAGATAAAACTCCCGCTGGGTGTAAAATGTTTGATATAAAAATACATATTTTTCTTCAACATTTTTATATGTTACTTAAGTGGTATTAAGAATTTTATGGATTTAAGATAAGTTTGTAAACGGAAGAATATTATGTTAATTTTTATTGGGCAAATAGTAGGTAATATAAACTTAATTATTCATCGACATTTTTATGTTTTTGATTGATACACAAAATAATGTAGTGTTTTTAATAATCTCAGCATAGCTTGCGAGCAGAGGCACCCTTGTCGGGTAACATCTGCTGCGTTATCGGGTTATAGTTAATTGATTCCCGATGTTTCTGATCGTATTTAGATTGTCTGCTCATCGGATTTAATGAGCATATAAATGAGCTTAAGGAGTCATTATAAGTAAATTATTCATTTAATCTAAAAATCTATGTTTTATACTTGTCCCGACCAGTTTTCTGTAGTCTTAGATTTTATTGATGTAGAATTTTATTTTTATTTGAATAAAGGAGAAGATGTAAATATTTAAATAACACAGCCTCCATCGAAGAGCAGACAAGTTTATAATTATCTGGAAATGCCAAGTTTAGTAAAAGCTATCTGTTTTGGACTAAGTTGAAACTGAATGAGCGTAAAGTGAGAATTTATATTTATGAATCGTATGATCCTGAGACGACTGAATAAGGCTGGTTTATTACTGGTTTATTCAGCATTACCTTACTACACAAAGTTATTAATATTTGTATTGTATAATAATAACAAGTCACTGCGTTCTTGATACGTATACAATTATTTAGTTTGTTATTTATAATTTAACACGTTAAGTGCGAAGCGAGGCCTAAATCACCCCTGATGCAACTTCCCTGTGGTGCGGCAAGCAAAAAAGTGAATTTCTCTGTCGTGCGAATGGCATAGCTTTGGTTTGGTCCAGTGTAGGAAAGAGATAAATATATATTTGAGATCACTAATGGTTCCGGACTCGGTGGTGTACCTACCTTGGTACCGGATGTCTTAGGCCTCGTGCCGCACTGAATTAATATAATTTTAATGCAGTGCGGAACGAGGCTAAAACGTCCCATATCCCCCCTGACCTCGTACCGCACTCAACGCGAGCTTCCCGCGACCAGTGTTGTGCATCACGTCGATTGGAGAGCACGTCCTTTTACAGCGCCGAACATGTCTAAACGATGTCGGAAGAAGTTAATTTTATTGAGATTTTTATAAAAAAAGTATATTGATACTGATTTTTTAATGTTAATTCAAGTTCTAATAATTGTATTTTTAAAGCCCGAGGCAGAATAAATAGGACAGTTTCTTTTCTACTTCTGGTTGCCTTTTTTTTCTATTCTGTGAACCGCATTAAGATTTTCATATACAAATAGAAAGATAAACCTTATGCATAAACCGTAATCCATTATTTTCCAATAATATGTCTGTAATAGGTGCCTCTTAATGGTATAGAATGGAACGCTTCGTGCGCGAGTCCGACTCGCACTTGGCCGGTTTTTTTTTCTTTATGGCGCCTTCAAGCACAATTTAGATTATTTAAAAAAAAATGTATCCTTTGATAGCTTTGTGTTGTTTTGCCAGGTTTTGTTTTTTGTTTTGTCAAGTCGTTGCGTAGTTAAGACAGTTTAAAAACGTCGATATTATTTTTCCCATCACTAATCGCAGCGAAAATTTGCCCTATTTCAGTGCGTTACGAGGTGTATAAGATCCCACATTTTGTTTTGCTAATAATTCCTAAACTAGCCATCAGATCCCGGGGCGACGGTGGATTAGGGTTCATCAATTCACTGTCTATATCAATAAGGACCAAAATTCTCATTTATCTTTGATTTCGCGCCAGAAAATGGATTTTAGTCTGTAAAAGGAGGTGGGGTCTAATAGACCGCGTGTCGCCCTAACGTCTGGTCACGGTACGGGCCGATTATACCTCGTGCCGCAGGAACGGAAAGTATGCAAAAATTGGTGCCGCAGCTAACGTGTTAAGATCAATGTAATAAAATAGTCACTATAGTAACAATAATATAATTATTTAAGAAAACGTTCATTATCAGGGATTTTCAGGACTTTAGAAACTTTGTGTCACTTTTTCTCTTTTAGTTATTTAATCATTCATGCACGAAACAAAATTAATGTAATGTAGGTACAAAGGCGGACTTAATGCCATTAGACATTTTCTCCCAGTCAACCTTAGGGTGATGTAGAGACAAAAACATAGTACTAGATCCATTAATAGTGGCGAGGCGTGACAAAAAAAAATTGGAAAAAAATATTTAATGGTGTTATTTTATTGAACAAATTACACTTAAAACTCGATACTTAACTAATATATTTGATATTATATAATATAAAATCGAAGGCTGTATTAAAGAAATCTTAAAATCATGCATAATAGACACCAGCTAGATGAACCTATGAAGATTTTTACTGATCTGTGCAAAAATCAATGCGGCACAAAAGCTGATTATCTTCCATCTTTAAATACAAGTTGCATAATACCATAATCGATTCTTTCATTTTCACCTTTAAAATATAAAACACGCTTTTGGTCAAATCTCATCAATCTGAGATGAAAATCTTGTGAGTGGTATTTTGGTGAGAGGACATAAATATTTGTAGTTATTCACGTTAAAACAATGCGGCGTGCGTGTCTCACCTCGACAAATTACCGGCTAATAAAGAAACGAGTGCTACCACATTATACGTATGTACAGAAGGACCAGACCAATGAGAGGCATTTAGATGATATCGAAAACTGTAAGTAATTTAAGTGAGCTAGAATGCTGTTAGACGAAGATAGTACCTATAACTTTCTTCCTGGAGCACATTTAGGATCAGCATACAACTTTAAGTTTCTTTAAACTAGCGTGTTGGGTGACTAGATACTTTAGTCTTAACCACATAATATAGAAGAATAATACCTTTTGGGATCAACTACCTAAAACTTAAGTAGTTCCAAAGACCTTTTGGAACAAATTTATAACCATTTAAACCATTTATTTGCCACACATACATAAAATTATTTAATAAAAAAAAGAAGAATTACATTAGACAAAAAGAAGTTATGTGTGGCAGGAGACTCAGCGCAGTATTTGCTGTGCATTTAAGCACAGCACTGATTTTCAGCTGGCTCGTGACATTTGAGCCACATTTTATAAAGTAAGTTGGATTTTGGCTTTGCTTTGAGAAAGTTTTCATACCAGTAGTCTGCAGCATCAGATATTTTAAACGATACTGTCTCGGTAAAACTCTAATTAAGGCGCTATTCTTTCTTCTTGTGATTAGAAAGAGTGGACTTACACCATCTATTATTTATATTTCAACTGGGTTATAAAGAGAAGCGCGCAGTCGTGTTGCCCCCGCACGGCGCAAGCGCAGCCGTCCAATGATTAATAACAGAATGTTAGCTACCGGATGAAGGGCACAGCACCGCTTTGTTTGGAGCTTTTGTTAATGCGATATTTTTTAAAGCTTTTGATGATAGATTGTTTTTCTTTTCATCATTACTACAAACTTTAACAGGTTTTGGTTCTTTAACAGTTACATTATGGCTTCAAATTTCGATAACGTGTTACCCAAAAAATCTTGTAATGGTGAATTCCGACTAGAATATTCAGGATTGTGGCAGAACGTAACCTTTGACTTATATTATATAAATAAATTAAGTCAAAGGTTACGTTTTTATAAGATAATACTATAGTATTATCCTATGTAAAATTTTAACCAAAGTTAAAAAAGCTTATTCAATTATGCTAATATTTTAATAAATTATATGAATTCATGTGATGTCGCCAATCGCTGTTTACCATATTTCACCCATTATCTATATACTGAACTAGAATGAGCACTAATGTGTCTATAAATCTATATTTATCACAAGTATTTAACTGACAGTGTTTACTAAACTTACGGAGATAGTTCACAAGAACTAGCATGAACGCCGCTAGGATTATTTCCAGGGAGGCGAAAGAAAGAAGGAAGAAAGATTTTTTTTTTTTTTAAGTTTGGGTTATTTGGTTCCTAACTAAAAGAGACAAACAAAGGTTACAGGTGCATTTATACCAACACATTAGGATACTATTTTAACTAAGTAATTTATATAGATGCCTTCAGTTTTTATTCAAATAGCAACTATGTATTGTCTTGCCTGACAGAGGGGCGCAAGAGCACTCCTTGTACCCTGATGCCTGCACCTATGACAATTAGTTTAATAATTATAGAATTCTTACCATCATTTCATTAGTTGTCCCATTTTAATAAATTCTAACTAATTTCAATGTTTCAGTGTAAAGTTCTTACGTATATGGGTTTAAAAGCTTTAATTGTGGTGTCTTGCATTTTTATTTTTAGAAAATAGTGCTAACAATGACACTCCTCGATTTTCAATAAGTTTTTTTTTGGTCCTTCGAGCCGGGTGTTCACAAATATTTTAACAAATTTCAATGTCTGATCAATCACCATTTCTGTAACTAAAAACTATGTAATGATATTAAAATAGCATTCGATTGCAAATATATCGTTAAGGTTCAAGTATCGCCGCGTCTTTATATCAATCATGTCGACATCTAATTAAATTAGTTACCAATACCCACATACATTGACGTTGCTGTGAATCATGCAATTTCTAATTATATGCCAGTACACTTTAAAGTACGAGCTTCATAATGTCACAATTTTATCATGCTAACTACATTCGTATCGTACATTGCACTTATTAGTATTATTATTAGTTGTTTGATAGAAAGTAGATTTAACAGACTTGGATAGATCCGAGAAATTGCGGAGGTCTGCTGGCAATAGCTTCGTATAAAATACTCATATTCGACCCCATAAAATTAGACTGGAAGATGATGAACTAGGAGATGATGAAACTTGGATGGAACTTCCGATTTTTATTGCTAGACAAGCTGCTTCTGCAGCAGTTCTAGTGTAAAAACCATGTTCCCAAATTTCAATATAATAGAGAAATAATCAAACTACTCATAAATAGTAGTTGTAGTTTACATTCGATTTTATTGCCTCTTTTGCCGATCGTTTGAACTCAACAGAATAACTCCAGTAGCTGAGAGGGTCAATAATTCAAACATCCTGTCATTTTGGCAGCTGTCCGTGCGATGATTGATGGCGAGGAGAAGACGCTAAATTATGCTTGAGAGGCGCGGGAGCAAGTTATGTACACACAACGAATGATCCTTATATTGTGTCTCGAGTTATGTCAAAGAATGTGCAGTATTGAAGTTTTTATCTTAAATTGGAATCTTCCTATCCTAGCGAGAAACTTTTTCTATTTTGTATTTGGAGTTTATTATTTATAGATATTAGAATCTAGAGAGAGAACGCTTCTGAATCCTGCAGATCTATAAAACTTAGTAACCCCTGTATAATATAATCATCAACCCATATACTGTCCCACTGCTGGGCACGGGTCTCCTCTCATATTGAGAGGGATTAGGCTATAGTCCACCACGCTGACCTAGTGCGGGTTGGCAGACTACACAAACCATCGAGAAAAATCTCTAAGGTATGCAGGTTTCCTCACGATGTTTTCCTTCACCGTTTAACCCTCTTTCGCTAGTTCCCTTATTTATAAAGTTTGTAAATAATTTATTTCTTGAATCATAACTTTGGTTTAACCTATTGTTTACACATTCTTTGTTTACTAACACCTTAACATCTATCAAAATTATAACTTTCATTTTTTAAATATTTTTATTATGTTGGTATTTTAAGTTGGCAGTGTTGCCATTAATATATTTTTTTTTTGTACACATTATTTTTTATTATGTTTTTATTTATTTTTTATTTTTTTCTGTTATGTGTGGTAATATGGTTTGTTGTGCGTCAGATGGACGAAAAATAAATACTTTTTCTTTCTTTCTTCTTTCTTTAAGCGAGTGATAATTAATTATTAATACGCACATGAATTCGAAAAGTCAGAGGTGCGTGCCTTGGATTCGAACTCGAGACCTTCAACTTGGCAGTCCAATGGTCATACCACTAGGCTATCACTGCTTAACCCCTGTATACCTACCAATATTTACTAAAGCCATTCTGCACATCACTGTCTCTTTTCGTAGTATTATTGTAAAAAGGCAACCTATTTTAGTAAACTCTCGATCGAAGCTAGTAAATGTTATTATTTAGATATTGTCGGGTGCTGTCTGTCGGAGCTGGTCAGGTCTTACTTCCATGGCAATATTTTTCTGTTTATTTATTATACTGGATTAAATTGTACACAGCAAACTGCATTATTCTTAAAAACTGCTCAGAACAAAATTGTTTAATACTGTAATCATGTTTTTTTTTTATGGGTATGTCCATGGAGTTACTTGCCGTTTCATTTCCATAGGACCCACTTTTAAGAACACTTGACTAACTACATTTTTACAAGTCTGTTTATAACATCAACTTTTCAATCACATTTGCACCTGTTGCTGTCCGTTAAAATATATCCTCTAATATCTCTGTAATAACAAAGGTAAAGTCGTTCTCCTAAAGATTATGGGGTAATTTCATCTCAAATTAGTGTATCAAGGCCCGAATTTTGGGAATCACATTATGTCTCGCCTCAACACGCACTGGGCTCAATTTTTTCCAACATCGAGTTTGTGTGTTTCTCTTATTTTATTTTTGTTTAAGAATTAATAAACACTGACTTAAACTTCAGATTTCTTGTATAAAAAATAGAGTTTTGATTCAGAATATTTATGACAAGCATTTAATTGCCACTAGCAAAAAGTCTAATGTTTTGTAGGGATTCTTGATTGCATTCCATTGAAGTTACCAGCCCAAATCGAGATTCTTCGAACTTATTTTATTGCTCTTAACAAAAGACTAAAATCTACAACACCGAAATTTATTTCTTTAACCCGATTTATATTAGTTCAAAAGCTTAGTCTTAAACCACCTACCTTCAGTGATGGAAGGTTATAGGGGAGTGTAAGGAAGCCGCACCTACTTGCGCGATGGTCCATGGCCATACACAATGGGGCGCTGTCACCGTGGCCGTCGCGTGCCATTTCACTCGACCCCTGATGCTTTACTGATGATGGGGAAAAACAATATTATCAAGTCTTTGAAGTACCTATGTAGGATTTATATTTTCAAAATATGGATGTGACGAAATCAGTAACAACAAAAAAAAGAATGCGAAGAATCCAGCAATCTTACTATCAAGGTCAAAAGTATACCTAGGTCTGAATGTGATTACCAACAATCTGTCCCGCATACTATATCTAGTTCAAATAGCAACGAACCGGTACTGCGAACCCTGAGTACGCACGTTCCTGCGCGCATACTTGCGCACGCGCCCACAGGGGGCTCATTGTGCGCCTGTGCAGGCCCGCTGCGATCAACAACGGGCGCCTTGTCCGGCTGACTCCGTACGTGATAGGAACGCAGTTCCGCGACACCGTTTGTTGGTGCATATGTTAGCACTTCAATGTTGTAAGTAAAGAGAATATAGAGGTATTAAGGCACGTTTCGGATGGACGACAATAATTAGCTTCATAATGGTCTGCCTAGTTTTTCCATAATTTAATTAGTGGGCATTAACCTTGTAGTTTTTTCTTAACTATATTAAATTTGGATTCAATCTAGCCAGATACGGCTGAATGTCGGTATTTAACATGAAACGGTTATCATTAAATCTCCGCAATCCAATTTCTGGGTAAACCTTAACACTAAGTATTTACCTTATATATTTACGTAAACACTGAGGAAAATCTGGTTATCTGGCTTATGAAATTATCTAACAATCTATTGTTATTCTCTAAATAACTTAAACCTAGGTAGTTCTGATTGATTATACCGGTAGCAAAAGCTAAAGCTTAAACAACATACTGCATTTTATTCAGTAATTAACAATCGTTTGTGAGATCCGTATCTAGGCTAAGTCCGAAGCCAAGCCCGGGCCCACAATGCCTACAAGGCTATCTCATTTAATAAAATATAGTTAACAGTAAAGTGTTCCGTTACTTTCTGTTAATAGTATTCGTTTACGCCAATATTTATAATCCTCTTAAAAGATAGAATGTATAAGAGCTATCGTTGGCGCGATCTGGAGCCTGTCAGGATAACAGAGTGCTCAGTAGCAAAGGCCAATTTGTTTACTACTTGCTCTGAACAGCTATTTGTTAGGCGTTCCGGTTTCAACGCGGTAGTTAGGTTATAATTTTATAGTTATCAACTATCACAAGTTGCCTATGTACTTATGTATGACAACCTGGAGAAGGTTGCTGCTGAGAAGCTGCAGCGGAATTGTGTAATGAAGGTTGAGGATGAATTGATCGTGAAGCCGTGAACAGTATAATATAAGCAATGGGAAGAATTGATCAATATGGCAATTTCTAAGAATAAAAATATATTGTTTCCGTTTGTCTATAACCGGATGAATGTAGGAGCTAATTAAAATGGTAACAAAGACATTAAAAAGTTATTTAGGTACGAAATAAGGGATGTTAACAAGCTGTATACAAGAAAAGGATGAAATACACTTGATATTTCCTTATCAGCTAGAAATTAATGAGTGAAGGTACTTTGTGTTTAACACATTGTGTTTTCCACACTTTCCAGTGAGGATGCGTGCACGCCGCGAGCGGAGGCGGCGCCGCTGAGCGGTGGCGGGAGCCCAAACGCGACTGAGCCGCGCGTCGAGCGAGCGTGCGCGTGCGCGGCTTGGACGCCGCGCCGCCAGCCTGCGCCACACGAAATCCTGCGCCCCAAGCCAAGAAGGTAAACACTTGACTTGAGTACAGTCGACGATATCTAGTACGATTTCCAAGCTCAGAACTTAAGTTTTGCTGACCGAACATAAATGAAAGCTGTACAGCTATATTGACATTGACAGCTTCTAGTATAACCTGCCAGGTTCCAGTTCAAAAGATCTGTAAAATGTTAAGTTGACCTAAAAATTAGGTGCTTTGGAACCACCGTTCAAATTTTAAAGCTTGGACTGTGGTTTCAAACATTTAGGTATATTACATCTATATAAAATATTCGGATATGATTTATTTGTTAACACTTAGCCGTCAATCCTTCCATTGTATTCCATTTCCCGGTTGTATCTCTGTATATTGAATGTGATCTTAACTATTAGTCAACGAGGTCCGTTGCTGAACAAAGGCGTCATCGAAAACGCTTCGCAATTTGGTCCTTCCTGTGCATTCTCGTTACACTAACGACAACTTTGTCACGGTCTCAGTGCGGACAATTACAATGATATTTTTCTACCAAATCGAATCGTAAAATGAGGTTTTCTAAAATCTTATAACAGTCTTCTAACAGACTACAATACCTAACAGCTATTTCACATGTATGTATAGAACCTTCCGGCCATATTATTAGTGTTATGGCAGTTTTTGTTGCCCTCTCCTCTCGATTCTCTTGTTAATCACTTCCAGCGATGTGGATTAAATTTTTCTCGCATCCAAATTTCCCACAGCTAAGCAAAGCGTTTCCCCGACACGGAAACAACTTTCTACTTACTTTTACAATAAATATCACCATAATCATAACTTGTCCAATGAGCAGCGCTGTAAACGCGTATCAAAAGACCGCAAGCATTTAATATGAATGCATCGTTTTGCGTTGTAAGTTAGCCGTGCCGTGCCGTTAGCCGCGCCAGCGGCCGTGCATCATCCGGCGATGGCAAGCGCATGGAGCTTGCGCAGGCGCGTATTGACAAACGCTACGACAGTACACAGCTGAAATGAAAGAATGAATAAGCTTTTGGAACATTCAATGCATAAAACGTACATATAAAGTCTTAACTGTTTTGGACTCCATACATCAAAACAATGTTTTGAAGCTCTACTTAGGGGTTTATAAAGCGCCCACGAGTGATGAGGATGTAAATGCTCGAGCAGCGGGCACTGGGCAGCCAAAATTGCTAACAGGGTAATCTTTTAACCACGGCCTGTGTATCATATCAGCCTATGCTGACGGAAGAAACAAAATCAGATACATTCGATACGTTAGATATTAATAGTCTAATAGTTGTGGACATACTACCGATCAAAATTATGCGTGATTAATGTCTAACATGAGCAGTAAGCTTCTAAACTGCACTAGGTCAACAAAATTGAGTTACATTCTATGCGGGAAGCTATAATTTTTTAACTGTACTATTGCTTCGTGCGTTTCCTGCCACTATTTATATGGAATCGTTTCAACCATCTAATGTATTACACTGTTAGGCTATTTGCTATCAGATATGCAATAACAGAGCTCAATATCTGACATTTATGCTGACAATGGTAGATGCTTTTGCTACAAATACTTTAAAGAAAAAATATAGTAAAATATTCTTTTTAAAAGAAATAATACAGAAAATATTTGTCTTCCTTTTCCTATAAGTACGTAAATCTTATTAAAAAATATACAATACTTATATTTCTTACAGGATATTAAAATTTTTCCCACCTCAAATAGGTTTCACTCTTTTGGCTTTTTGCTTTGATTATCTGTATGCTTTCAAAATTTGATTCTATATTCTCGGAAATCACCTACTAACAAAAGAAAAATGTGTCCCTGGTGTTGTCTGGCGGACCAATTAGCAGACATTTGTCCGGGGCGGCGCGACACCCGGACGATCCCGATGCCGGACACTGATGGCATTCCGCGTCGCTGATAAATCCTGTTTCTCTTCAATTCTGACGCCATTTTTGGTCGCGTTGTGAACGGTAGCCACGGGGCAGGGCTACGTCAGCCACAATTGAATTGGACGCATTAATTTCATCCTGTAGGCTTCAGAAATGTTTAAATGCAAGACATTTTTTATTTAGTGTTTCATATTGATAATAATCTGACGTAAATGTTTATTTCAATAAATATTTCTGTATTTTATTAACTTATTGGGTATAGAATTTACATATAAGATCAAATACTGAAACTAAATTTACTAAACGAAATGTCAAAATTCAAACATCTTGCTAAACTAATATTAGCTTTGGTAGTAATAGGTTCTTAGTAGATAACATTAAATAGTTATAAATACAATAGTAATAGTTGGAGTTTAGTTCCTAGTGTGTCAGTGTGTAATCTTACTTTATATGTATTCAATTGGAAATAAAACATAGGATAACACAGAACTGAAATCTGTCAACCCTGCGCAAACGCAACACAAATGATGAAATAATCTCCGAATGTTCACGACTCACGGAGAGACTGACACCCGAAATTTATTCACATCTCTTTATAATCCCATTATATATGTATGAGAAATCCTATCTATTTTTTATTGTAAGGTTACAAGAGTTCAAATCTTTTTAGCTTTACTTAGCAGATTGACGGCACAATGGTAGAATAAGTTGTCTAACCACATACGTTAATAAATAGACTTGGTACTTACACCTCCAGGTTTTGCAAGCATAGGAAAGAGGTTTTTGTTCCTGATACTCGTAAAACTTTACTTAAGAACTTTTAATAAAATATGTTAAGATAAACTAACGTTCTTGTTTTGAATGGGAAGCTTGTGTCCTTAAGGACCAGACAGCTGTGTGATTGTGGTCTTTTTATACAGTGCCAGTGGGATCTATAATTCAAACAGTAATGGTATCTGGATAATTTAGAACGAGGGCACTTCTCTTAACCAATGCCAAGTTTATCAATGATTTTTTTTATATGAAAATAAGTTACTTAATTATAAATTTTAATTAAAAAAAAATATTTAGCGAGGGAAAAATTCAACCGCGGGCAGGATTCGAACCTGCGTCTTCTGGTTAGGTTAGGTTTTCAATAGGTGTTACTGACGTCACCATAAAGGCGTAAATTCTGAATGTGAAGGCAAAATTCGTCATGGCGGGTGGGACTCGCGGTGGCTTAGCGGTCATAGCGTCTGGTGTACCTAACCAGAAGACGCAGGTTTGAATCCTGCCCGCGGTCGAGTTTTTCCTTCGCTAAATAACTTTAAAATCTTAGCATGAAAATGCCAAAAAAAATATACAAAAAGAAAAAAAAAATTAAGAAAAGATAAAAGATAAAATTACAAACATATAAGGTATACCCATTGTTTATAGCACGTAGGTGGCAGGTTATATCGCACCCATACCGACTAAAAATCGTACTTACTTACTTGCTCTATATTCATGGCCACGGGATTCATGAAAATCGTTACGACCTTACCGTGGTATATCCTACAACTAGGTGAAAAATTATTTATTATTCTCTTAAGCTCTTAGATATATAAATTAATTTACATAGGTACTTAAATTATTTAATTCATTTAAAGAAGTAACAGTTAAGCTGTCTTCATAATAACAGGTTTTACGTATGTACAAAAAGCCTGAAAACCTACCTATTCATTACGTAAAATAATGGCGCAGCGAAGGCGACATCTACAATTAACGCGAAGTTAGTTCACGCGAAGGTAGTTTTTATCTTACAATATCAATGGGTGTACTTTCATTCTTTACGTGTAAACATAACAGTGAGTAATTCTATCTAGTGGTTCGAGTACCGGACTGCTGATCATGGGGTCGTGGGTTCGATTCCCACAGGACACAAATATTTGTGTGGTTAAAACATAAGTGTTTGTGTTTGTCTGGGTGTTTCTATGTATTATAAGTATGTATTTACAAAAAAAAAAGTATATAAGTATTATATCCATTATCTAGTACCCATAGTACAAGCTTTGCTTAGTTTGGGACTAGATGGTGCTGTGTGAAATTGTCCAAGAATATTTACATTTACATATTTACATACGTTCGTGTAAGTTGTAGATAAGTCTCTTCCCGTTCGGTACAAACATGTTATATAGTTATTTTTGTACAACAGTTATTTCAATGTTTCTGGAATATAATAGTTAATTAATCATAATTATAACAATACCTCAATAAAAACTTAAAAATAAAATAAAATGGCTAAATAAAAATAAGAACTGCATTTTTTTATGAAATAAGAGACGCACGTTATGTACAGACGCCAGCAGGTCAAGCTATGCAAAACTGTCAAATATTCCCAATTGAATATGAACCTTACTTTATAGTTTGAAATAAAACTACTTTTTACGGATTTTATCGCGTATATTGATATTATTAATCCTGACGTTTCGGACCCTTTACAGCGTCCATGGTCACGGGTAGACTGAGGTGGTGGGCGTCTTGATGATATAATTACTGACAGCTACCCTAAGAAACCCGAAAAGTCGGGATTAATAATATCAATATACGCGATAAAATCCGTAAAAAGTAGTTTTATTTCAATGTATAATATTCGCGTAAATGTCAGAAATCAATATCTTACTTTATAGTATTAAAGTTGAAAATCAATCAAAGAAATTCGATAGATTGTGATAGCTTGATGTGCTGACTTCTGTACATAGTTTATAACTTTTATTTTCCTAATTTAATTTGCAACCATTTTTATAGTCATCTCGATTAGACATATTATTTGTATTGTAGGTAGGCCACAAATAAATATGTAGTTGAGCAGAAGGACCAAATTATAGGTCTACCTACGAGATCCTACAAAAATATTTTGTTTAAACAATTTTACTAAGTTTTGAATTATCCTAAACTATTCTAATAAAACATGTGAAATTAAAAGTAAACACATTAAGAACTCAATCAGTTTTTGTGATTTCTTGTGGTTTCACTAGACGACTTCGCGGACGCAGAACAATAGCGCACGTAGCGCGCGCGCATGAAAGCTAATTGAGGAAATACAGACCTAATAATATACAGAAGCTTCCATCAATTACGAAAAGTAAATAAAGTCGTAAAAAAGTGGTAATGCTAAATTCGTATCGTCTTATAGAAGCATGATCTCAAATATTTATTTATTTTTGTTTAAATGAAAGACTGATTAAGGTAAGTATAGACGTTTTTATTAGAAAACTTGCGTAAAATTTTGGTTAAAAATAAATCTGTAAAGTCATTGTAACCGTAAAACTTTTTTAATGACATTGTCTTGTCTGTTACTCATCTTTAACAAATACAGTTTTCCATGTGAAAATTAAGTAAAACAATGGCTAAATAAACTTTATACAAACGAAGGACTTTCTCGAGGTGGGATGGGAATATTGTGCTTAATCTCACTATGATTATGAACTGAACAATACTGACTTTATGCAATGAAAGTAACTGTTACTTGCTCATTTTATCATTTTCTCTTGGCTTTTTTCGTAATTTTATTTTGTAATATTTGTAATTATACTTAGGTAACTGTGGCTGGTTTTGGGAAATAAACACGTTTTTTTATCCAATTATTTGCATAAGTTTGCATTAGTAATTTAGGTGATAGATTACTTTTCAAAGTATTTTCAGAATACCTAGTAGTATGGGTAATAACAATCTAGTAAATCTGATTGCCACAGGCAAAGTAGAAGACAACGAGGCCAGTCGCACACGATGGACAGACCAGACAGACGGACTGTTTATACAAATAAATGAACCTGAACCAGATCTGACTTTCCATCACTGTTCACGACGCCGCGCTGGCCGTCTAGGCAGCGGGTGACCGAAACAAATGGCGATATTATTATTAGGGAAAGTCACGATCCTGAGCATTGAGGAATACGACTTAAAGAGGAGGTCTAAGCATATTATATCTATTTTTAAATAAGTTGCCCCACATCAGAATTTTCTCCTATACCGTGGGTGCGTTTACAACACATAAACTTTCACATACACAAACACCCGGAGCAACTACAAATATTTGTTCCGTGTGGGGATCGAACCCACGACCTCGTGATCAGCAGTCCGTCACTCGAACCACTAGACCACAGACGTCGTCTAAATTAATTATCACTCGCTTAAACGGTGAAGGAAAACATCGTGAGGAAACCTGCATGCCTTAGAGATTTTTCGCGACGGTGTGTGAAGTCTGCCGATCCGCACTTGACCAGCACGGTTGCCTAATCCCTTTAAATTTGAGAGAAGACCCCTGTCCAGCATGGACACCCGCAACACCAGAGGAGTCACAAGCGCGTTGCCGGCCTTTATAAGGGAGTACGCTCTTTTCTTGAGGTTTGAAGGTCATATTAGTCCGGAAATACTGCAGGCGATATTCCACAGTTTAGTTGTGCGAGAATTGCGAGCCAACCATCTAGATAATGGGGATGGAAACTAATTGCACTTAGGACTACTAGGGTAATATATTATGGGCAGCTAGGGTAAATATAATGGGATAATAGGGGGCAGTTATTCGATATTATACATAGACGCTAGACTTCTGGTAAAATTAAAAAAAAACGACCTTAGAGTAAAGAAAGTAAAGAACACTTTAGAGTTTGCTTCCATAGACTAGTCTAGACAGACTTCCAGTTACTTTGCAAGTTACGACAAACACGTGGGCGACTCTGTTGCTGAAAATAACTTACATTAAGCAATGTAAAGCACTTTGTGTTGGCGCACATTCCATTGAGGTGCTCGCCGCTAGATGACTGGTGAATTGGTCAATCAAGGTTAAATTGCGTTACCACTGTTCCGTCGATGAGTTGGTAGTATTTTTTGTAGATAATGTTATAGGTTATTCTCCTATTCATACCAGATGCGGCTGAATATTTTAGGTTACCCTTGTTTCATAAAAAAAAATACAAATTATCACTTCCCAAACAGTTTTCCACATAATTTCATTTGTCAAATAAACTTCACAAATAGGTAATTGTAACGCAAACCTAATGTTTGACAAGTGAACGTTTAAACAACAACTTGCTTACCAACTAGTAGTTTTACCAAGTTTAATCTGTTGATCAGCATAGTTATACACGAGCCCCCTCCTCGAGCCACGGGATAATGTTTTTAAAAACATAAAAAAAAACGATTACTTAAACAAAGAAAGCTAAAGTATGTTAATATTTACTACCTAATAATAATGGTATTATAATTAGTGCAGTGGCTGAGCCATCGGTTCGTGCGGCACAGGTCGCGGATTCGATTTCCTCATGGAACAAATGTTTGTATGGCCTACATGTAGACAAGTGAAGGCTATTGCGGTTTTTAGTCGGTTGGAGTCCAAGTGGCGAAAAAAAAGGTAGTTGTTTTTTTTTTCCGTGTAAGTGTTTGTGTTTGTAATACATGGTGAATTAAAGTGTGTGGAAAGGTAAGGTAAAGGGTGTGTCCTAGCTACTAGGTCTTATCTTGATTAAATAAAATCCTTGAAATCGTAAGAAACACTAAAGGCTTTAGAGATACTAATCCTTTAAGAAAAATATGTTATCGGGGAAAAAAAACTAGGTCTATGACATCATTAAGTCCTATGATCCGCATTCGTTATAGCAAAAGCTGGATAAAGCTCTCGGACATTTGTAGTGATAATTATTGCCTGAAAAAGTACGTAATATTGTTTTATAATTCACAGGATTCCTTCAAAACAAATATAAGTCTGTCTGTCCGATACACATTATGTTATTGCTTTGATTGTGTTGATACCGAAACGGAAACGCATAATAATATGTGTTATAATAAAATAGTATCGTAACATAACTGAGGTGGCTATTCGCAACTCGTTCGACATATTAGCGTAGGTTTTCAATAGAGAATTCTTTTGTTCTCGTCCGATCAAAACATATTTTTATTTATTATTGTTTTTTTTTTTAAATTAAGTTGCAGAGGTCTGAGCTACTACTGGTTAGGCTGGTTGAGGCTAAACTTATATATAAACTATTGATATTCAGCCACATCTAGTTAGACTGGGAGCCGACCCCAACATAGTTAGGAAAAAAATTACCAATATTTTCTGAACAAAGGTAAAGAATCGAGTCCAGTTAACGAAAGCAAGAAAATAAAAAAAGCATGAGAAGGTGGACAGGTGGCAAATTGTAATAAATACGACCTACATGCGTAATACAATTTAAAAAAATATAATGTAGGCACACGCAATAGCAATAGCATCGACTCAAAAGGCTTGTTACCGAGTTTTCTATGGGAACTCGTTAGTTACATCATAAGTAGAGGTATTAGGTATCGACTTGTTGCGGTTAAGATGAAATAAATACAAAATAACCGTCAGACCCCGTTGCACGTCAAGTGGTTTTATAAAAACGCTCGTGTTTTTATTACGATGTATGTACACAAACATTTGTTTACAGTAATAACACTTAGTTATTGTTCATTAAATTTGACATTAACGCATGTATTATGCTTAACATTTTTTAAAGGAAGTTATTATACGCTTGTTTGAATCATGACTGAGATCGAATTTATAGTAAAGGATGTATAAGCACATATTTTGTAATAAAAATACAGGTGTTATTGAAGATCGCGACGTGTAAAGAGGTCTAAGAATTGGGTCTCAGCAGAAAGCTGTACACTGAACCGAGAATAGCATAGCTCTTATTATGTGTAGAAGTAGAAAACAAAGATCACTTTCCCGGTTCAAGTCACTTTTTAAGATCGAAAACCATAGACACCGACCAGCTATCTCGACACTTCTTTTTTACATTTACATATCGACATTTACATTTTCATACATTTACATTTTTTATTTTAAATTGATAAAATTATATAAGGTTTTTACTGTATAATACTTATTCATAAACACCTTATTGTATCTTCGCAAATTCATTTGGTATGATTTTCACTTTCTAAAGTACCTAAATATAATTTCATTACATCGACCGAAAATTAATACGATTATCTTTTTACGTAATATTATTACTGTGATTTTAATACCAGTTTACAAATTTGAAAAAAAAATGCGGGCATTTCCTGTGAATTTATGATGTACATTGACATTATAATATCAGGAAACAAACTATACATAGGCTGGATTCATGCAGGCTCGGTATATCATTACGCGTGCGAGTGATTCAGTAATAATCCCTCTGTTTGAAGTATGCTCTATATTTAGCTTACACAACTTATGGTTTCGTTCACCTCGCATTGAATATAGACGAGTTTCATATGCAAGTGTAACCGTCCACGCACCAAGCGCTGCCCAACAACTCACAACCGACTCCGCCGCTGACAATGTGCAGAACCATTTGGAATTCCTATACTTAAATATAAAACGCTCAATTTTATTAACAGATCAACGAGAGAGCAATTAAAAATTCCCAAGCTCGCGCGCGTAGAGCTTTCATCAAAACGGTAACATTAATCCATGAATAACACGTGTGTCGGCAATTACTGAGACTTGTAGCGGGGCGGTGGCGACGGCAACAATGCTTCTTGGAGGGCTAACGGCGAGCGACGCCGGCGCAGCGCTCTCAGTGCGGCTGGCACGTCCGCGCAGACATGCTGTGCCCCGCGCGCTGCTCGTGCTTCCTCTGCCGCGAGCTACAGTCCTGTCGCGCCGCGGACGCCAGGAAACCCAACAACAAACACAACATGTGCGACAATTTCATACTCAAGAAGGCGGAGGCGTGGGAGCCCATGAAGTTTATTCGCGGGGCCGCCCGCCTCTCCGTCAGACACTGGCAGAGCAGGGAGCCCCTCACCTCCACTAAAACGAGGGTCGCAACTCATAAGTCCACCAGCTGCGAACAGTTGTACCCGCATCCTTCAGAAGACGAATCAGGACCGTTTGGCATGCGTCGCGCTCCGAGTACTGACCGAGTTAAGCCACAGTCGGAACACAAGCCCATTTTTAAGCTATTAGGGAATTCGCGGAGCAAGAAATTAAACAGCAGTGATCCTTCAGAATCGAAAGTACGTCGTAGTGTCCTAAATTTTAGAAAAACTGAAACTCCTATTTCGAAAAATATTCATGAAAAGTACATTCCTTTGCCGCAGGTGTCGTCGCCCACGGAACATATTTACAGTGAACCTCGACCTGCCATAAGGAATTCGCAGTCCCAGTTCGACGAATGTTGTAGACCACCGGTATATCAAAGCGTGGAAAAGCGGAAAGAAGAGCTGAGCAAATGCTCTGCTGACAAAAAGATATACAACAACCGGCTTCCGTGTTATGAGGAATTGGCGCAAAGACTTTCCCAGGAAAATAACAAGAAGATAAACTTACCTCTAACTGAAGGTGGATTAGCGAACAAAATAACACAGAATAACAATAAAGTTGTTATATATTTTGGAGATTCCATAATTCGCAAACATAACGAGCAGAAGAAAGAAGAAAATAGACTGAAAGAGGATCCAGCTAAAGAGGAAGTTATTTACGCCAATCGACTTTTAGAAGAAACAGGAAACTTAGGACTTAGTAGAGAAGTCGACAGGGGTGGAGGTACGCAGATGGTCTCTGAAGTTCAGGTCCCAGAGGCTATTTATTCCGAAATAAAGACTGACGATTCTAAAGATACAGTAGACATTGTAACGATTAATGATGCGACATATAAGAAAGATGTTTTTGGGACGGTGAGTTCTGACGGGTTTCTAGTAGTGGAGTTTGAAGGAAACTTTGAAAGAGCTCGCCAGCTGGTTGAGCTAGTGCATGGAGGGTTGGACCACCACGAGGCTACGGTGCTCGATGAGGATGAACATTGCGATTGGAGTTTCATCCAGGATTGGAGGAAGCGGTAAGAATAATTATATGTTCTGTTATGTTAGCTCTAGACAAGGTGACCTGGATCCCATTTGCTTTGTTTTATAATCGTATATTCATAATTTAACTGTTCTGTTACGGTGTGACCTGAGAGCGGCGAGCGCTTGTTAATTGTGTAGGAAGCAGGCCAGCCAAAGTAGTGTAAATATTATCGCTCAAGAATCTTAATCTATCTCGTCCACTTTCTTAGGTCACAATTATTATGTAGTTAGTTATTTCTTGATTGCGATGACATCTTTACCTTGTTTTAGTAATTTAAGGCATTGACTTGAAAAGTTTCACCTCTTATACATCGAGAAATCTTGAATCCTGGCACATAATTTCAACTGGTTTCAATTTACTTAGAACCGCTGTCTCTCGAAGAGTTATGTTCTCTCTCGTATATAGAAAGCGTAGCTAGCGTTTACTTAAACCGTGTGATTGCACATTTTTCATATAAATTATTCTATAATTCTTATATTTCCTTACATAACGGACGTGCACACGATATTTTTTCTACTGCATAAGCGTTCGGGAAGACATTCGCGTTAATTGCGTAGCGATTCCACCGATAACAATCGTTTGTTGTTGGTCGACGAACTCGTGCGAGCTTCTGCCTCTTTGTGCCGATACCGATCCGACCCAGTCCGTCAAAACACACGCACTTGCATTCTCGACCTTATCAACTCACTTGACATGTGAATTTTAATTGACACCCTTTCCTTCCTGTTCACCAACATCGCAGGTTCCGCTTCAGCTCAGATCATCTTTTGTTCTGTCTCCTAGATGTTCTTGTTTATTCGATTGTCAGTTTTTTTCTAACACCTTTACTTCCCTGAGAATTTCAACACAATCAGTATTAAAGCCGTGTTTACAATTCAATTAAGAATCGTGATGCTCTTAAAAATGAATGCGGGCGTTTCGTAATAATGCGCTGCGATCTTTTATCTCGGTGTTAATTATCATTACATTCTTATTCAAGTTGAATTTGTTATACTTACATACCTTTTCCCTGAATTCATGCTCATACAAACTGAATTGGTGAAAGTTTTTTCGGAACAATAATGCTTTAATATAACAGCCTATAATAATGTTCATAATCAATGTAAATTGAACGGATTTTGGATTTGTGATAATGGCATTAAGCTCGCCACCTATAACGTTGGACATAATTTTGTTGGAATCTGAAACAACTGAATTGCTTACTTGCAATCGTAAATACTGTGCTCTGTTGCTTAGTAATAAAATATTATTATGAATTTTGTAACACCTGGACGCCCCGTTCCTCTACGGTCAGACACCTACTGGTTATCGTAATAACTCGACGTTTCAATTTCCCATTTTATTAAAATAGTGTCTTATTTAGTTCTGTAAATATTTAATAGTAGATCAATCATAAAGCGACAAGAGTGTTTAACTCATGCTTCATGTGTTTCCTAGAAGGTAAACAAAGCCAAGCCTCGAGCAACCATTGAGAATTGGGCCCCTAATAAGACAGCTTCTGAAATGATAGAGCACTTTACGAGTATAATGTGTTTATATTTTCTCTCAACGAATATACTATTTATTGATTCCTGAATTACCTTTCAGATTTGGATTTTCGATAAGTATTAATGAGCAGTAAAGTTATATAATATAGGTTGCAGACCAAAAAAGCAAAGCTAACTTAGCTTAGCTCGAATAGCCGACGCAGTTTTCCATACTTGTGTGCAAATTGTATACTATGTGAACTAAGTTATGTGAGCTATCAAAAATATGCGTAGCTAAGTTAGTTGTGTATGCCGATGCGCCGCTATACAAGCTAAGCTAAGCCCCGCCCTCCCCTGATTGACTTACAATACAGATTGAGTTTTCCCTTAACTCTCCCTTAGCTCTTAGTGTGCGCGCAACACATTTCTAGTTTAGCTTAGCTTAATTTTGGTTATTTGGCATAACATAGTTTCGGCATAGCTTTGTTTTTGGTCTGCAACCTGCATAATGCAAGGAGACGTTAGCCAATTCGACGCCTTCAGGCCGGGTGTATTAGCCAATGCGTCGTGCCTACGGCTTGTCACGGCTCGCCGCATTGGGTGCCGGAGCCTAGTTGTCTGCGCTTGCGCCTTAATCTATCGGTCACGAGCATTGTTGCCGACTTGCCTCAATCGATTCATACATTTCGCGCTAAATCATCGTTCCGAACCCTGATGTGTTTTATGATCTACATTACCAATGACGCGACATTTGCGCACCTAATAAGTATTGTTTTGAAGCTCATTGGGGTTTACGTCTGCGGATGCATCTTTTCCAGCTTTTACTTGAAAAATAAATTATTAATGATATTCATGGCTTATTGATCAAGACAGAAAGAATAAAGCGACCGTAATTTTATCATAAAAAATGGATGTAGTAGTCACAAGCGCGACCGTTAAAAGTGAGGTTCTTGATTCGAATCGTAGGTCATGCAAAATTTTATTTTCCTTTAGAACTGGTGCTAATACTTGGTAATGGTACATACTACTTACTAGAGTTACAATTCTTAACGACGTCGCGCAAAAGATTAGATAGATAAATAGATTTGTTCACTTGTTCTTTGGTGGAATTCAAGAAGGTATAAAATTACAAACCTTTAATTCTCTATAGTTAAGTGACTACATAGTTACATTGGCCTATAAAAATAACTGTAATTGAATCAAATAAATATTCAGGAGCTACTCAGAGTTTGTTTGAATTAGGCTTGCCACCTCTTACCTCTCTAGATAGAAATACTGGCGAGATGTAAATTTACTACAGCACACTACTGCTTGACCTCTCTCGCACGTGACCCAAAGGGTATATGATGGTGACATTCAAAATGATCAAAACAGTTAATGTCCATGAAGGTGACCAAGGACACCATGTTTCCACACTAACACCACTTCGCGATACCATTACGCGAACAATATTCAGGGCAACAAGGTTGGTATTCGTGTGGTGCGTTAATTTGTATGAGCAGAACGATTGTGATGGGCGCATCGCATTGTGTTCATGGTTGGGTGACAATTATTACGTGCTGGCTTGTATGACGTAACAGCTACAGCTTCACTTTTCAAAACACGCGGATTAAGATTCACTGTGTTACTTATTTCATATGGATACAGTGGATAGGAGTGGGGCTGGTCCTTAACTGCTCTATGAAATTTTCTATGGTTCCTGTTTATTAACTATCTATCTATCAGCCACGGATGTCCTGCTGAACATAGGCCTCCCCTAATTATCGCCACAAAAATCGGTCTTGCGCAGACTGCATCCACCGAATCCCTGCGACACTCACGAGGTCATCCGTCCACCTAGTTGGGGGCCGTCCTACGCTGCGCTTTCCTATGCGTGGTCGTCACTCCAGGACTTGATTTCTCCAGCGACCATCCGTTCTTCTAGCCACATGGCCCGCCCATTGCCACTTCAACCGTGCAATCCTACGACCTATGTCGGTTACTTTGTTTATTAACTGCCATTTCAGAATTCTGTAGCATTTACTCGGCCCTACCCATACTTATGAAATACTGATAAATTTACGATAGCCGAGAGAAAGGAACACCTTGTTCGACCTGGGAATCGAATCCAGGACATCAAACTCGGTAGCTACAATCGTGATCAGTCTATCTGTGAAGCAGTCTAAACTGACACTGTTTCCGATATTCTCACTGCCTTACATTGTCTGCAAAGTCTTACCTAACTTATAAATTACGTAAAATTGCATACATTTTCAGATTAAATATTCTGATTGACGTTTCCGATGATAAACTAGGCACCTTAATAAGATATAATGTCTCATGCTTCTTACGTGTACTATTTTAATCAAAATGGACATTGCGGGTCAAAGGACCATTTCAGGTTGTAGTATTATTTTAATACACAGTGCAATTTGAAAAAAGTCTGATGGCATCTGGTTAAACTAGAATGCGACCTCAACATAGGAAAAGGCTAAATGAAGACGTATAATGTTTGTTTTGGCGTTTCTTCTCAGAGGTCGTCAGTTAGAAAATACCGGAGCCATCTAGCTTAGAAAATATGTAAAACATTGACTTGTAAAAGTGTCTTTAAAGAATCTTTTTACAAAATAATCATTTATTATTACTAAGAAATTATTACGGACGTAGGTAAAATATATTTGAACAGATTATTGTCAGGTTACTGTCTATATAATAGCTTTATGTATTATCTGCTTTTTTCGTTGTACAGTCAGCAACGAAAGTCGCTGAACATGTTATAATCTTCAATACGATTTTTAACATGAAGTTACTGACCTGTGAAGATTGTGCGAAATCATTGCATAGATGACCATTAAATATTTACCTTACCTAAAAATAAACAAATCTCTAGTTTTGGAACTGTCATGATTTCAAAATTTTGCTGTAATCAGCGATTATCATTGCTGACCGTACCTACTGATAAGTTATGCGGCTACACAGTTTAGAGGGCAGACACGTTTAGTCTATGGTCATTCATTGACAGCCCCTCTAGAGGGGTATTGTTTGCCATAGACAAGAGGCCAAGCATAACTGTAAGACTTCCTGTCACATCACTGCATTCAAACGATTAACTATAACTTATCGATTGCTCCACTTATAGCGGATGTATACAGATGCTTTGTAATTTATTATTGCATATAGTAGTTTACGTCAGCGGTGTAGTGGTTCGAGTGTCGTGCTATAGACAATATACTGCTATAGACAAGGTAGTTTGGAGTTCGATTCTCATAGGAAACAAATATTTATGTGAAAACGTAAGTGTTTGTGTTTGATTGGGTTTTATTTTTTATTTCTTATGTACCTACTCAAATTTTTTTTTTTTCTGTAATTATTTCAAACTATATGAGTATTATTTAATAATATCCATTATGGTGCCTTAAATATAAGCTCTGTTCTTAGTTTGGGAATGTGCTTGGTGTTGTGTAAAAATTATATCTAGTTGGCTTACAATAAATTAACTCTTTAGATAAGAAAATCCAATTTCACTAGTAAGTACCACGTCGATGATATTACCTATATCACAATATCAACTGATAAATATTAATTAAAAATAATTATGTTTATGCTCTTACGCAATTAGTAGGTAATGAAATAACATAACATAACACCCTCACGCCTGTACTCCCCAAAGGGTTAGGCAGAGGTGTATTAATTCTACTTACACCCCTATTTCCTGGTATATTTAGGTCTCATGTAATAGAGGGCAAGCCTACTGCCATGGACACAAATCGACACTCCGAGTTGCTACTGAAATTTCATAGAAATAACCAACAACCTGGGGATTCCCAGGTTGTTGGTTGCGCGAATGGTTCAATCGAACCCAGGACCTATAGCGTAGCATTCGCGCTTGGAACCACTAGGCAAATGAGGCGGAGAATTAATGAAACTATTTGTTATTGAGCTGTTTAAAAACTAGAGCCAACCTTATGTTTCATTCTAAATTAAATAAGAATCATGGATTAAACGGCTTCCATTTCTTTTATGGATCACATTCTATCTATCAGCCACGGACGTCCACTGCTGAACATAGGCATCACATTGTCACATTTCAGGCTAAGAAATACAATGAGTACCTACACATTTTCAATTAACACGTTTCTTCTTTTTCTTTTTCGTATCAATGGCAGTTGTTATTTGAACTTTTGCGCACTTTTTAACCGATTTTCAGTCACTGTCAATAGCGGTATTGTCATCCTTGGGTCTTTAGCGAAGACGTGACGATGGATGAATAGGCTTTCCTATCTTATTGCCGTTCAGTAAATGCTAACAATTTACATTATTTGCTAGCTACCGATTCTGATACACATTTAATTTGAGTTTCAATGTTACCGTCAATCAATTCTTAGTTAAAGGAAGCTCTGGACGGATTAATCTTTTTTACAAAGGCAGTATCAGCGTCCGGAAATTTAAGTTTATTTTCTTCGGTATATCCATTAGTGAGGTCACGATTTTTGCTTTTATATGCAGCGGATACTATTAGATCTTTGGTACTCATTGTTGAATCAGAATTTTGTGGTTTGTTGTTATTTAGTTTAGTAAATAGAACTGTACTATACAATTGGTACATAAATAACTTAGTAGGTACAATACAATACTAATTAGATGGGTCAGATTGGCACGGCAGGCTGTGGTTAGATTCATGTGTAAATAAATGTAAGGCCTACTGTAAGTAGTAGTGGTATTTTTTTATCATTTTTTAATCAGTTATCTGTATTTACAATAACTTTAATTTAAATGCCTAAGATGACAAGAGGGATTATCATAGAAAAACAATACTAAACGCCAGCACACGCTCGGTAGACACAAGTATAAAGGTAACTACTTATTTGGTTTTAAGTTTTGATTAATATAAATGTTTGGGTAATCGTAAATAAAATAATTCTATTTAAATTGTTTATAAACTAAGTAGATGTACAGGAAAGATGCTGTACATCGCAATCCTATAGGCGAGGAAGTCCAATTTATGTTGAAGGAAACGTACATAATATAATAAAATATCCAAAAAGTATTTAGTGAAAAAAAAATACTTATGGTGCCATACGTAATTTATAATAATAATAAATTTAATTGCGTAACCAAGAGACAACCATACAAGAGTTAGACATAAATTTAAACATGTTATGCACTGTATGTAATACAAGAAAATAATGCAAAGTAGGTAACAATTACTTAGGGCATTGATTTTTGGTAATGCCTGTAATCTAAATTTGTCATGAAATGTGTTGAAATATAGGTAATCGATGTATTTACTTCCGTCTTTTTTATTAAAAACTAATCAGCTAGTTTTTAAGACAGACCGACAGACATTGCCTGTCCTTTTTCAATAAATCATACGTAATCAAAAATCTCATAGTAAAATCACTTTTAGTTTTTATTTATTCTTGGCAACTTTTCCAATATTTCTTTCCCTAAAAACCTTATTCGTAATTTAATGAATATTCCAAATAATATTTGCCAAATCGATCCAACCGTTCTCTAGTGATGCGCTTACCAACGAACAGTATTTCATTTTATTTACATATATAGATGTGCATTGTTGCTTTCTTTATGTATGAAATACAGCTACAGAAAAAGCGCATAAATTTTCCTAGAATTCTAGAAACAGATGCGGCGGATGGGAAAATTTAACTATATCGGCTTCCAGACACGGTTCAATATGCGCTTCACTTCCTACTTTTACAAAACACTGTTCAAGGTAATCAGTTCACATGGTTGTTGGCTACAAAAACTGTTTAGTTCCACCTGTAGCATCATCATACAATTGGGCACGCTCGTCTGCGCCCGCGCAACGGTCATGTCTCTTCACTTCGTCCCGCACGTTGCTGCTTTTTTTGTGAATCTATTACGAGTATTGTATACTTGTGGGCCAAAAAAGGAGCTGCCATTGATTCTGGGTTTCCTCTTATCAGAAAAAAGGTAAATACGGAATTGCGTGACAGGTTTTTTCTTGGAATTCGAACAGTTCAATGCTATAGCGGTGTTATTATTATCTGATTAGTGGTCCTAAATTATCCGTAACCTAGGTTACGGATAATTTAGGGTACGAACCTATATTGTTTGATTCCCACAGGACACAAATATTTGCGTGATGAACATAAAATGTTTGTGTCTTTCTTATAAAAAAAGTATATATGTATTATATCCATTGTCTGGTACCCATAGTATAAGCTTTACTTAGTTCGGGACTATACCAATTTAGATATAAATCTAGGGTTGGTGTTATCCAAGGTAGATAAAACGTCCGTCCACTGCTAAGTGCGCTCCAAAAGCATTGAAGTAGAAGTTTCTTCGTTCAAATGTATAGTTTATAATGTTTACAACTCATAGAGACAAGTCGTAATAACTGGAAATAACAGCGATCAAAACAAGTTTGTGCATTTACGATTTCGCTTGCACAGCAAATAATACATACATTTGACTCATAATAATTTGAAAAAGAAACTGTTGAAAGGCATAATGCCAAATTATAATTAGGTGACCCCTCATCTTGTAAATATTAAAAAAATCTCTGAAAAAGTAATATAATGTAAAAAATGTAAGCATACCTAACTCGAACTTCGTTTTAAGTTAGCGAACCTGAAACATTTCAGCCGAATTCCAATAGTCTACATACCTATTATAATTTCTAAGAATGCAAACAGACAAAGGTTTCGAAGTCTATATATTATCGCTCTTTTCCGCCACCAGGGAGTAAAACAGGCGAAAAAGCGTCAAAATTTTGCCTATACCTAAATTGTATGGTCAGAAACCAGGTGTTTTTTTTTATTCACGATAGGCCTACGCTTGACCACTAGTTCTCCTGATGTTAAGCGACACTGCGATCTACGGTGTAGCGCTTACCTAGAAGAAACCGATTCACTCGAGATTTAAAGGGACCCAGACTATTATAATATGTATAGTGGTATAGATAGTTATTGGGGAAGACCCACTCAGGAAGCCCATTCCACATTTCAGCGGTACGCATGATAAAAGTTGTGGTAACCTGGCACTTAACAACTTATTTGCGTTAGTCGATAACTCGGTCAACATACGGCATGCATGACTCTCCGGCAGTCCCCGGCCTCCGCATTCCAGTCTCAGAATGCGCCTTATGGTTAAATCGAACGAATTTCTTGCAGCAATTATGCCTTTCGTAACGTAAGATGTGCTATAACAAGTAGTGTCAACGGTGCATGAGCTTCAAAGAGTATAGTAATATATAGGAAAACGAGCTTCATAGTAGGTACTACTAGAACCTAACGCATCTGCCAGTGGTTGTTAATGGCACTTAAGTAACCGGCAAGGTTTTATTCGCGTTTATTTACAAATAGCAACGTGCATTTTGAATAATATAACTCTCTAATGGTTTTGATGATAACAAAATGAGGCTTACGAAAATATTCTTCAGGTTGTGTCGTCCGCTTAGTCGTTAAGTCTCCCAAAATCTTTATAAAACAGCTCAATTCGAAACGCCCTTCCAGATTTTACAATTAAATACGAGCTTTACTCTTTCTTTCTGAAATGATTGCCCCAAAAATGCTACTAAACCCACATTGAGCAAGTCCTCTCGAATTCTGTATGAATTAATCCATAGTATCCATATCAGAGGATATTTTTTATCGCTACTCGTGAAGAATATTTTAATGTTCCTGCTTCGAAATTTTCTCTAGCATTTACTGGCAGAAATAAAAGCCATTTGTCAATTACCGATGCTTCGTGCTCTAAAGTATTACGGACAGATGTGGAGTGAGATGTAACAGCACTTGTGGCATTAGCCCGATTGGCGGCGGCTGTCGGCGTCCGCGTGGCCACCACGCTCCTCAGTCACGCACCGGCCGCCTCGGGGGCACAGGTTATTGGGAAATTCAGTGCACACCGTGTTTTTCTGTTGTCGACAGTTAGAACCGGTACGATGAACTTTATAGTCTGCGACAAACAAGCAGTGAGGATAGACGCTAGGAAAGTGAATTTTGTTAATATTAATTTAAACGGAATATACTGCAGTCGTCTAGCTTTTCCTATCTTTGTTAGGACCGTTATCTTCATGAATATATTCTGTATTTAAATTATAACGTAAAACTAACCGTAACTTCTGTCGCAGGTCACAGGCACTTATAATGACTACGGGAATTGTCAATTTAACGTCCTTAGGTTCCTCTTCGACGAATCTATATGTTTTGACGAAAAACTAATGTTGATCTATCTCAACAATCACGGCAACTGCAGCTGATTTGAATGCTCAGCATAAACTAATTCCACCAGGCTACTCTTGTTATTGGTGAAAGCTCGATTCTAATTTCAACCGTTCAAACTTTTAAGTATCCTTTGCGAATGAACTGAACATACATACATAATTATAAATTTCATCATTATAAGTTCCTCTAGCTAAATAAATGTTTTTGTCAATAAACTATTACTATTATTATGTTCTATTTGACCTGAAATCACTTCCAGTTGCTATCATACATCCTTTCCAGCCAATAACATTATAAATATACTATATCATTGTCCTGTCATGTTTCATTCAATTATTTACTTAGCTTAAGTAATTGCTCGATATTTCCTGTTTAAATTCTTAAACGTTCTCCGTTTCTGAGACCGCCAAATTAATGGTCCTTTCCGTATATTTTTTATTTGCCGGTGATGGGACGAATTTTTGGAAATCGATCAGCAGCGGCATTCCAATGGCATAAAAATTGCATTAAAATGAATACCTAACAGATCGAAATGTCGATGGGATTATGTGGCTGGTTGCCTCCGAGCAGATCCTGTTCGCACAATATTATTTATTTTGTCTGTCGTCGACGATCCCTTTGTCTGCACGGGGAAACCCTAAATGTACGTGTGCTGTGTTGGATGAATTCTAAATTCGAGTTACTTTACGTGAAGATTACAGTTTTGGCCGTTGGACCTTAGAATTTAGGTCATATATTGTATTCTTCCGATCTCGACTAAGTGTCGTGATCATTAGGTAACTGATAACTTATCGGTGATATGATTTTTGTGTTTATCCAGGCCATCGAGCGGGTGTCGTCCTTCGGAGGAGGGGGTGTGGTGCGGTGGCGTGTCAGGTGCGCGTGCCTTGCGCGTGCGCGTGAGTGGCACGGCCGCGGCGCCCGCGCCTGCGCACGCCCGCCGCCTGTCACCGCCGCCGCACGCGCACCGAGCCACCACACCGCCCAGACCAACCTCACCCACTAATAAACGTAGGTTGATTAAGTTTTCTTTATTTAAACAAGTATTCTATTTAGATTTTCATCCGTTCCAATCTTAAAGGTCTCTAATCTCTAGGTCCGATTTGTTATAAAAATAAATAATTGTTTGACATGATATTATAAAATAATATACAATAATAATCTCTGTACTACTTATCCCATAAGTTTTGCTTGCCTCAATTGGTAGAACATAATGAACTACCTACGTATTCACTCAACATCTTACAATGTACGTAATTGTAACCTGTGTTCAGCAATAAAGATTTGATTTGATAAAAAATAAAGTTATCAAACGGGCTGTATATACGTATAGTATTCAGCAAAATACATAAGTCATCTAAAAACGCACCAGTGGCCAAATATTTCATTAACAGCATACCAGTCAACCCATCAGGTAGAGGCTCCTCTAGTCACTACGGCATGAGCAGAAACCTTATTTATATACATAACATTGGCATACCACAGTGCCTTTACCTAGATTTTCAAGAAGTTAACTGTTGAAGCTGCTAGTAGTTAAAGAGCATAAATTATCCCAACTAGGACATTTTACTGGAGGGGCCTCGCCTGTGGGTGCTTATTGAATACTTTAAAGGTTCTAGAATCCTTGGGCAAGCGTTAGACTATAAGTCTCCCCCTAGCGACACTAATGGAGCCCCTGGCACTCCAATAAATATGTGAGTAGTTCACTTTTGCCGCTTAACCTAGAAACCTTCTCGTTTTATTATCAAGACACTTGGAAGTCTATCGAATGAGATTCTTACACCGTAACATGTTATAAAATTAACATAATCCTACTTATAACTTAAAATAAGTTGTCTACCGTTATGCATGATTAAATCACATTTAGATAGTTCTTTCAAATTTATTAATTTTAACACCTTCCAATCCAATTTTATGTTTTTTTTTATACTACTTACTAAGGTGATAAACAAGCATACGGCCCACCTGATGGTAAGCGGTTACCGTAGCCTATAGATGCTTGCAACACCAGGGGTGTCATTTGCGCGTTGTCGATCGAGTTGTAAAACGAAAGTGGAATAATAGTTGGGGTGGCAGTATAAGGGTCAAAATCCCCCCCACTGCCAACACAACGTTTCCTTGTGGAGCACTGTTGCTATGTTAATTTTTGCTATACTTGTACTCACATATCCTTAAACCATAGACTATAACCTGTACCTACACCTAGTCACCTCGGGTTTGGAAGCTTTATGGTTATTATCGTTGTTTTGCCCCAAGAAATAAGAATCAGAAAACTGACTGGCGTCATTTGTCTAATACTTACTTACTCGTAGCCGCGTTACGTGGTTGCTGAGGGAGAAATGCTGGGTTGAATTCGTTGTTCAAAGAAATTATTACTTATATTACACAAATTATTATTTTCTTCCACGAAATTCTCAGCAGCAGCTTATTTCTTTGCTATCGACTAACTAAGAGATTTAAAATTCATATAAATATTTATTGAAAATGTACAAAAACAATATAATTTTGTATATAAAATAAACATTTATTTTTACACATTATGTAAGCAAATTATATTTGTCAGTGTATAATAAAGTCGTTTGTAAAAAAATAATTATTAAAGTTATTATGTAGTTGGTAACTATGCATTGTACTGTGCGTCGGTAACTACGATACGGTCTACGTAGCTGACCGCACTACTAGTCATGTTTTCTGTCTGTCAAATAAGTTTTAAAAGATAATGAGTGCTTAAGCGTTAGGTATTATGAATGAAGTATACATATTAAGTAGTACTATCTACTTCCATACTTTCATTCATGATCATCATCATCATTGCGTATGACATTCGTCCTGCATGGATCAAATGTCTATATCTAAGGCTTTCAGCCAGATTGCGGCGGCTGGTGTAAGTTTGTGGACTTCCGACAATCAAATCGAATTCCGACAGTAAAACAGCGAAGTGAAGTTCACGTTCATATCTACAAAGATTAGATACTATTCTATTTACAAATGAATGTCATCAACATCTTCGAGCATTTTCTCAACTATATTGGGGTCGGCTTCCAGTCTAACCAGATGCGGCTGAATATCATTAGACATTTTACATGAAGTGACTGAAATGAAAGAAAGATAATTTATTTTGGACTCGCACAGGAAAATTAATGACAATAAAAACATACTTATTTACATTATAAAAAATAAAATAAAAATAAAACTTGCCCGAACCCAAAAAATGATATCTCAGCATATTCCTACAACATCTAAAAACTAAAATGTCGCAGCGCTGGTTGTCAGATAGGTCCATCCCAGTTGTAATGAGAATATAAATGAAATGAGATTACATTTATTTCTTTAAACAAATCTTTTAAAGACACTTTTACAAGTCAATCTTTTGATTTTTTAATGACGTCGACATTTCCTGCCGGGCGGCGTCATTAGCAATAAAAATCGTCGATCTCTAAGGATCACGAATCTGACGAATAAGAAGAAACACCGAAACAAATTGACGACCTCTGTGGTCTAGTGGTTCGAGACTGCTGATCATAGGTTCGTGGTCGTGGGTTCGATTCCCACAGGACACAAATATTTGTTTGGTTAAAACATAAGTGTTTATGTTTGTCTGGGAGTTTCTTATCTATTATAGGTATGTATTTACAAAAATAAAGTATATAAGTATTATATCCATTGTCAAATACCCATAGTACAAGCTCTGCTTAGTTTGGGACCAGATAGTGGTGTGTAAAATTGTCGAAGAATATTATCTATCTTTTTAGCAATACACGAGGAAGCCCCACCGCCGCCGACGGAGGGCCCGAGCTCTGCACAACTGAAGGCGGTCAGCGCGGTGTCGCAGCTGACGGTGGCCAGCTCACCCGTGCGCAGTGCGCCCGCACAGAACAGCTACGCACTCGAGAGACGCCCACCGAAACACGATCATCACCACCGACCGGTAGAATCCGCGCCACCCGTGCAGGTAACTTACCACTATGTACCAAGTAAGTATGTATGTATGTATATAGAAGGATGTAAAATCCTTCTATATGTAGTTGAGCTACATACTTACTGTCATTTCATTCATAATAAGAAAATACCTAGGTTTTAACCACCGTTCGATCATCTAGTTTCTGGAACTAGATTAAAACCTTTTTATACCCATTTCTTTAAAAATGCATTGTAATTTATGTAAAGCTGTAATACCCATTATTATAGTGAACTCATCTGCTACATAATTGTTATCACCATCCCCCGTCCTTATTCCAAAAAAATACTTATGTATTTATATGTATATCCCAATGGATATAAAGCGACCATCTAGTCCCAAACACTGGGACAATTCCCAGTGTTTGGGACTAGATGGTGCTGTGTAAAATTGACCAATAATATGTATTTATTTGAATTTCCTTGAGGTCGGCGCAATTTGTTTCTTCTATACCTTTCTGTCAGCGATTTTCCATTGCAATCATATAATTTATCACACAGTCCAGGCTCCAGCCATCTTCTCTTTGGCCTCACTCTTCCTTTTTATCTCCTCTCCACTCCTACGCATCTGTGTTGCCGCCTGCCGGTTACTTTACTGTGGTGGTGACATAAATAATTATAAATTGTCTCTACCCTAAGGTCTAACAAGGTCACACACACACTATTTAGGTGTCATTCTTGACCAGATATTCTCCTGGTATCTCGTTGTGTTGTTATGTAGGTACGCCTTGAGCAAGTTTCAAAAAGCGTTAGGAAATTAATTTGAATTTTGAAATCGTTAAGGCATATTGTAAATAGTAGATACATGATCCTCATCTAGAAACCTATTACAAAAGATATTTATGTCGCTTTGGTGCAGTCTGTCTTGGTATTTTGCATCCCTATCTGGTGCGGTGCAGCTAAAACCAAATTTATACAGGTGCAATGTGCCCTTATGATACCCCACTGAGGAGACTTTGCCAAATTAGTGATTTCGGTGACGTGAAACTATATGTATATCATTCATACGGTCTTAAAAAAACAAAGAGCTGCTCTATGATCCTGGTATCTTATCAAAACGGAGAAAATAATTAGCGCAGATTCCTAAAACAAAAACTATTATTTAAGTCTATTGTTTCATAATATTTTAATGTCTGTTTGGTACCACTTACAAACTGTCTTTTAAATTCCTGACTAAATAAATGTCTACCTTATAAATCGCCGTCTATTACCGTCTTCTATCACCTCATAAACCTACAGCTGGCATAGGTGAGATGCAAATCACTACAGGTATACCGCAAAGTTAGAATCATATCTAGACTTAAAATAAAACTTACTAGGTATAAAATAAGTATAATCAGCATAGTAAATTGATGGTTAGTTCTTTTACAGCCGTACTGAAAGACATGAATTGACATAAATAAATATTTTTTAACACTGGTTAGTATATTTTGGCCCGAGTTTCCGTATTTAAATATGTTTTCAGCGTACCAAGATATACTGGTAACTATTACTAATAGAATAATCTTGAATAAATTCATTCATAATATAATGATTCATCATGGACCCATATACGGTCCCACTACTGGGTACCGGTCTGCTATCAGATTGAGAAGGATTAAGGACTATAGTCCACCACGCCGGCTTAGTGTGGGTTGGTAGAATTCACACACCGTCGAGAAAAATCTCTAGGTCATGCAGGTTTCCTCACGATATTTTCATCGTTTAAGCAAGTGATAATTAATTATTGCTACGCAGATGATTTCGAAAAGTTAGAGGCCTTGGATTCAAACTCATTGGCAGTCCAGGTCTCATATCACTAGGCTGTAACTACTTTTTCTGATCATTAATTATTAATCTAATGATTAATTTACGACAATTCTTGGCTCTGACACTGCCGCAGTAGTAAACATAATAATAAAATATTCAGTATTCAAATCTTTGCTTGCCTTATTAACCGTTGCTATGGCAACCGCAGCGCATGTGGTTTCATCATCTTTGATACTGTTTTGTATGTATACACGTTGATCTATTTGTGGTTAACACTAACCACAACAGTTTACAGTTGACTTGGTAATCATTAAATAACACACAGCTATACTCGGAACTTTGGAACCATCAAAGAACTTGCTATGGGAATGATTTCAGAGAAATCCAGTTTTAATTAATTGTTGAAAATAATCAGCTATTCTCTAGCTAACTAGATGGGTACGTGTTTCTTTTAATGTTGAAGAAATATTTAGTTTTGGACAAGCGAAAGTAAAAGTTCCCGAAAATCTTCTTATTTATGTTAAGGACGGAATGTGCATCAGAAATTCGACATCACAGGACAGTGACCTCGGTAGCTTAAAAAGCTAGTGTTGGTTAAAAAAAATTATGTAAGTTTATTATTGTCTTATTATTAAGCAGCTCGAATCGTGACGGGAGTCCCACTGATCGGCTTGATCCTCTTGCCCTGCGTAGAGACGTGGCGTCTCTATGTATCCTCTATCGCATTTATCACGGGGAGTGTTCTGAGGAATTGTTCGAACTTGTACCTCCCACCTACGTTCCGCCAGAGATCCACTCGCCAGAGATAAATTTCATCCATTTCACCTGGATGAATGGGTGTCAACCGCCGTTCGTTTCTCAAAAAAACTTTTTACCGCGAACGACTGCTCTGTGGAATCAATTACCAGCGGAGGTATTTCCGATCCGGTACGACATGGCAACCTTCAAGAAGCGAGCCTATTCTTATCTCAAAGGCCGGCAACGCACTTGCACTCTGGTGTTGTGGGTGTCAATGGGCGGCGGTGATCACTTACCATCAGGTGACCGGCTTGCTCGTTTGCCTTATTTATTTTTGTTTACCGTGGAATCTTCAACCAAGAATACCCCTTACATTCTATTTTATTACAACATAGTCTATATATAGGTTTTCTAATTACATACATACCATCACGCCTGTATTATACTAATGTACACCCACATTTCGCCGGTATGTTTTAGGTCCCATGTAATAAGGGGAGAGCCTATTGCCATCAACCGGGCACAAATCCAGACTCTGAGCTTCTACTGAGAATTTTATAGGAAAACCCAATAACACCTTGCTCGAACCCAGGACCTCTAGCGGTCGTGCTTCAAAGCAGTCGTGCTTTGGACCACTAGACTAATGAGGCAGTCAGCAGAGTTTTCTAATTAATCATTTCATTTTGTACCTATTCAGCTACTCCCTAATAGTTTTTTAAACGGCGCGTACAGCAACTCCTCCGGTGTTGCAGATGTCCATAGGCGACGATAAGCACTTATCATCAGGTGGCTCGTCTGCTCGTTTGCCGACGTCAACATATTATAAAAAAATAATAAAAAAAGATTTCGTGAAGGAATTGAATTGAAGATATTTCAAGAACTTTTTATAGGTTTTAAAAGATATAATACTTAACACGTTTTCAATAATGTAGATAACGGCTAATAAGTGACACCAACATAATCACAATATCCGGCTGTTCAACGTGCCATAAACAATTTTATTAACGGTTCTGTGGTCATAAGAATCATTTAAATTCGGTTTATGATAACAATACCATATGAAATAAATGTACAACGTAATTTATAGTGAATATTGTACTTATTTATTTAAGTTTTCGATACATGCCTGGTGCCACTTATGGTGAGAATATTGAAGTCTTGAGTATAATTACAATTTGGGGTCGTAGCGAATTTTGAAACAAGACCACGTCCATAGAGCAACGGAAGTGCGATTTTAGTCGGTACGAGTCCAACAAACCCAGCCTCCTCCGGACGGACGGCCACCGGCAGACGATTCATGACGATATACCGTACTATAAATAAAAGTATGAACATTTATAAAAAGACAATAAAGACACTTATCAACACTTCAATAAAGCGCAAAGCACCATTATTAGACAGTAAATACATAAGTAGGTAAGGATATTCTCGATAGTCGTTACACACCGTGTACAACATCTGAAGAACGAAGAATTCAAAATAGGGTTGCCCAATTATTTTAAAAACTTTAGTAAGGATTACGACATTTTTAAACAAAACAATTGCAAAATTTGATTATAGAAGCAATGCTAGTAATCGTTTTGACACCGATACTTACACGCAAGAAAGTATTAATAATAAGTACATTATAATGTCATTGTACCAACTTGCTCAAAAAGTTGCACTTAAAAATGGTGGTTTAAAAATATTTAAGTACTTAATTGGAAAATAAACTACAGTAATAAATGGATGTCATCGGGTCATCGTGAATAGCGATCGGATAATGATTTGTTAACTGCTCAAGCGCACGCGAAAGCGTTATTATAGTTACGGGATCCAGATATTGAACAGATTAAATTCAGTTACGTGCGTGACAATTGATTGACAACAACTTGCGGATACACGGTACACCTGTTTAAATGGACTGCTGAACGCATTTTAAAACTGTCTGTTTGTAACTGCAAACGGGAATGGGCCTATGCAAGCAAATAGGATAATAATAAAAAGTGAAGTCAAAATCAAAATAATTTGCTCAAGATAGACTAGTACTTTTTGAACGTTATTTTTAGGTAAGTACATTTTAGACAGCCCCAGAAACGCCCGTCCTTTACCATCTCCTAGTGTTTTAGCGGGGAAGGTTTTACATATTATTATACCATCACGCCTGTATTCCCCGAAGGGTTAGGCAGACGTGTAGGTACTAATGTACAGACGCCAACAGGTCAAACTATCCAAAACTGTCTAATTTTCGCAATTGAATATGATCCTTATAGTTTTGTATTTAAATTGAATATCTATCAAAGAAATTTGACAGATTTTTTTTTTTTTTTTTATAACGGACATAGTTTTTAGCTCGAGGGAGCTTTAAAAACTTAACCGGACTAGGTGGCGAGGCACCAAATGCCTCCAGCCAGGGGCAACTTATAAACTAAGCAACACAGCTAAGGGCGTCCCCTGCGGGACACGGACCTCGGCTTAGGGCGCTAGGGACGGCTGGATCTGGGTTTAAATTATTTAGGGGCGAATTTAAAGCTACTGGCTCGGCACGGGCCGGCTCGAGCAAGGGACGGGGAGGAAAATTTGACAGATTGGGGTTGATGATGTGCTGGCCTCTGTACAGTCACAGTTGGGGCGGTACGTTTAGGTCCGATGTAATGAGGAGCGAGCCTATTGCCATTTAGCCGAGCACAAATCCAAACTCTTCAGAAAAAACCAATAGCACTGCTCGACCTGGCAAACAAACCCGAATACCTAATTAGTTAGTTTATTTTTTTGTATATGAATCATTTTTATCGGTTATAAACTTTAAAAAATTGGTCCCTTCCAGATGCTATCTTTTTTAGGAAAAAAATATCTTAATAATAGTGCTAGATAACACTTCAAGTCTAAACAACATACCTATTTTATTTCAATTAGATCAAATAAATGAGTTCGATCTTCGGAACACATCATAGCTTAGATTTCTCTATGCCATAATGGACTGAACATTTTTAGATTCTTAGTGTAGCCAAGATTCTGACGAGTAACATGAACTAAAGTGATAATTTGTAACGTTCAAGTATTGTTAATGCTAGTGCCTACATTGCAGATCATTACTGAAGCCTTTATTCGGCAGTCAAGCTGAGCATCATAACCTATTGTTACGACTTTTTGCTTAAAACACTGTTACAGAAGCTTGTCATTCATCATGAGCCAATTAGTAATTAGTCGCGATCGCATCGGCGGTAATCATTACAATAATTACCTGAGCGAGCGTTACGCGGCGAAAGTGTTGCTACCAGAAAAAATAAATTACCATTGTTTTAAACAAACTCCCACGATCTCTTGATAGGGAAAAGCGTAATCGGTGGGAAGCTTTAAATATTGTTGAAAGCGAAAGCATGAGCGACAATGGCGGCCATGTTGGGTGCATGCAGATGCGTACGCGCACTGGAGCTCTCGCTGTCTAATTGTGACGGATGATTCAATTCATTGATGCTGATGTAAGATTATGGCAGAACAGCAGTGTCATAAAACGTTAGTTTGGAGAAATGTATTAAATAGATACCGATATAAAAATTCCACTGAATTCAACCACACTCTATTTAGCAAGAAACCCTTCATGAATTTATAATTAACTTTACCAGTTTAAAGTTTGACTATTATTTCCGTTATTTTTACATGTTAACGATGCTACTCACAGTAAAATGAATTATTTATGTAATTTGGACAAATAAACAAAAAATAATTAGTTATTTTAAATTTTACATGAGGAAAAATGGAATCCTGCCCATAGTCGAATTTTTCCTTCATTATAATAACTGTAAAATCCTAGCATGGAAAATGCCAAAAAATACAAAAAGAAAACAATTAATGTCACCCCGATCCCGCACAAAGATCAAGCCTACCCACCCACCCACATATTATGTATTTTTCGTGAGACTGTTTCTGCTCTAGTTATCAGTATATAGATAACATAGCATGTACCATCTCGCCTGTAACCCCGAAGGGTTCAGCAGACGTGATGCTTGCTAGGCTACTACTGAAAATTCCTAATAATTCTCTCGTTCACTTGGTAACCGAAACCATCCAAACCAAATTCATGCTCAGCAAGATTTATCTATACTTCCATCCCGGTTTATTTCTAAACGATAATTTGCTCTTCGATACAGAATGGCGTCCGTGAATGTAACAGCAGTTCAGACGAGAACAGGTCGTCGGGACACGCGTCCATGTCGGACAGCGGAGGTGGCGGCGAGGCCGGCAGGGAGGAGCCGCGCCGGACACGGCAGCCGCCACACGCGAGGACTAAACATCGACCGCATAATAAGGTATATTAGGCTCATTTTGCAGACACACTCACCGCCGAGATGCGATTGAACTATTCTTTGCGATTTATTAAACGTAAGTTCAATCTCAACGTAGCATTTCCAGCGCTCAATGTTGGATTGGTTGTGAATGGTCAGCAATTCATTGCACAGTCAATGTAGATTTTGCGTGATTGGAATTTCAACCCGAAAGCAAGTAACTTAGTCTTTTATATAAACAGCGCATTGGGACCTTCCTAATTCTCGTTACTAAGCTGTTCGTAGGCGATGGTAACCATAAACCAAAATTTCTAAATATGAAACGCTTTATACTCTTGTCATGATTCAGTTGCAGTCGCCCTGGCCTGGGGGTGGAGGATTGGAGGACATCAGGTCCGCCATCAAGCAGCTGACCCTACGCTCCAGGGACAGCAGTAGCACCGCCACGAGTGGGGCCTCCAGCGCCGGCGGTGGCAGTAATAATGGGGCACCAGGTATAAACAGTTTTTTTTTTTCAGTGTAAGAATTTTTGCTATCAGGATGGTAGGTATACTGCTTTTCTTGAGGTGTTAAGACTACTTGTGAAATCAAGAGTGCTGACTTGGACTTGGCCTATCATCACCAATCTATGTACTGTTTGACTGCTGGTCATCGATCACGGTTAGGGGATAGGCTATAGTCTACTGTAGGATTTAGCTTAATGCTAGGAAAAATTTGAGCCAGTCAGCATTGAACATTGGCCAATGACAAGAATACTCTAGTTGTCTTGGCTTACCTATACTCAGTAGAAGCAGACTATAGATTGTAGCCAACTGATAATGCTGTTAACTTATACTGATACTCACAGAAATTATTGGAAGATTCGGAATGTAAATCAGGAAACAGACGTAAAGACCTCCCTAAGTGCAGTGTTTACATTATTTTATTAAAAGTTGACTTTCCTGTTTTCCAGAAAGTGGCAGTGCAGCGGAGGCTCGCAGAAGACGAGCCCCGTTAGTGCGTCAACCCTCGCTGGACACGGTCTGCACAAACGTTACCAGTGCGGACGAGTTCGTGTGGGTGGACTCACATAATAGGTGGGTTCTCGAAGCTCTGATATTACATTTTCTTAGCACTCGTCACTCCGGTTTGATCGCAATGTTCCTCAACCAGAAAATTAACCAAGAGTTTAGTGTTATCTTTTAAAAGACTGCCACAAATAAATAATAATAAGAATATTGCTATGAAACGATATAACGTTACTTTTGCAGGCTAGTGGAATTGCGCTGTGTGCCCTGGACGCCGAGTGAAGTTAGTCGAGCGTTACAAGCAGGAAGATGCAGGGACATAGCGCCCAGAATGGCGCCTGACACACCGTCGAGACTCGCTTACTTATTACAAAGGTCAGGGTTCTTGGTATTTTTATAACTATTTTAGTAACCAATAGAGTAGAGAACACTGCCGCGCTGCAGTGTTCTCGGTGGCGGAAACTCCATTTGAACTCGATTCCTACCGGTTTCACGATCTGGCTTTTTGTTGGTCTGGCTTTTCTCTTGCCAAAATTAATTCGCCAGTACCGCACTGATAAGACATAACATTTCTTTTAAAAAACTAATTTTCCACTTTTAACTTTATCTAAATTCCTATTTTCAGAGCACTTGTTCGGATATCTCGCGAAGCACAACGTCTCTCCCAGAACTTTGGTTTCTGCTCGAAACATGAAGTCGCCGGTGCATTCCGAATAGTACTCAGTACGCCGCTCGCTGATGCATGCATCAAGGTAATAAAATTGGAAACACTAGCCAAAAAATACGAACAATCTTCTAAAGCTTTTATGAACACTATTGTAGTAACATGAACTTCGTTGTATTACTTACCTATTTCAGGAAATAGTAGAAATGGAAAAGAAGATTCTCTATTGGCAATAAAATAAAAACGAGAGTACCTAAGCTCCCAACTTCCTACTTTCTAGGGCAGTTGTCTCCCCACATTAACTTTGTAGTGCTGTTAAACAAATGACCAATAATAACCCTCATTTTGTTCTTTTTTTTTTATTATTTATTTTACGGCCCTGGATACATGTCCTTTAAGCCTCATTTTGTTCTTGATCCGGCAGGGTTGCCAGCGAGCAGCAACCATGTATGCGACATCGGGCAGCGCGGCGAGGCGCCTAGGCTCAGCAGCTCGTGCCCGGACCAGCCTCGCTCCAGGTCGCTTCCAGCGGTGGATGCTGGATGTTCGTGTTGCATCATTTGTGCACGAGTAAGTTCTATACACGTTGTGGCACATGCACCAAAAAGTGCGACATTGATTCCATATTTTGGACAGAATGAGCGAGGCTGAGCGATCGGCTTCTATACTAACTTGAGGTCGCAGAAATCATTCCCTCATGGATCAAAAACCGACTTCTACCCGCCATGCCGAATTTTGCCTTCACATTCTGAGTTTTCGTCTTTATGGTGGTTTATCGCGGTGGCTTAGTGGTCATAGCGCCTGGTGTACCTAACCAGAAGACGCAGGTTCGAATCCTGCCCGCGGTCGAATTTTTCCTTTGCTAAATATCTTTAAAATCTTAGCATGAAAAATGCCAAAAAATACAAAAAGATAGTTCAAAAATCGCTCTTAGTCTTTAACTGAGAAAATCCTAGCCTAGGGAAACATAAAAATAGTCATACACAAAATTATAAAAATCGGTCGGATCTACTTTAGTATAACGTGTAACGTTCCTGAAGAGTACCTACTAAAAAAACTCAGAAAAACCATTTCATACGTATAATCTCTCTGGATTCCCAAATAGTATCCTATTGTGAAGTCTTTTATCAGTTTCCTTCCTTCCACAACCTTGAACAGCTGGAAAGTAAATTATCGTATCAATATTATTTTGTTAGATATGCAGCGATCTACCTCTGTGCTGGCATGGAGACGCTCCTGGAGGAGATCGCGCTGGTGGCCGGTGGCAGCGCAGCCAGTGCCCCCATCACTCCGGCCGTTGTAGACCACGCGGTTGGCAACTGCGCTGACTTATGGGGATTGTTGCAGCCGTACAGCCATTTGAATGCTGGAAGAGTTGCTTCAGGTAAGAATCTGGAATATTTTCTTAACATAATAACATACGCCTGTATTCCCTGAAGGGTTAAGCATAGGTGTTTCAATGTACACCTACAATTCGCCGGTATGTTTAGGTCCCATATAATGGAAGGCGAGCCTATTGCCGTTAACTAGACACAAATCCAAACCCCAAAGTGCAACTAAGATTTCAAAGAAAAACCCACTAACACTGCTTGACCTAGAAATCGAACCCAGAACCTCAAGTGTAGCAGTAGCGCTAAGGACCACTGGACTAACGAGACAGTGTTTAAAAACGTTTTATCAGGTGGTCCTCTCCGGTTAAGTTTTAGTTAGTTTTAGTTTAAGTCTGGATTGTTACCACTGCATTGCGGTTTTACCACGAAGCAATATCATGTTCTGGTTTGGAGGGCAATCTAGTCAGTGAAATTACTGGGCATATGAGGCCTCAAAATGACAGCACACGACTGTGATGTGTGATGTGTTTCTGGCGTCTATTGGCTGCGGTTGCCGCTTAGCATCAGGCGGCCTTCTTTGTCATCGTAATACAATAATAAAAATAATTTTGGCAATCATGTTTAAGATTCATGTACCCATAGCTTCAAATGGCTTACAGGTAGGTAAATAATTTACTCTGTTATAATTTTACATTGCAGGTGCATTATCACTTTCTCGATGGGAGTCCATGAGCTCCTTAGGATCCGGGTCATCATCAGGAGTGTCTCGACCCGAACACAGACAGCTAGGACTAAGTCACGATTCTGGTATCACTACCAACGGTTCTGGTGCGTATCAAAAGTTCCAATGTACCGACCAAATCTTGCAGACCATCTTTTTTTATGGTTTTTCATCGTGTTATATTTTCAGGTGGGTCAGGGACCTCAGCGGGTTCAAACAATAGTTCTGGTGGCTCCACTGCATCGGTGCTGCTGACGACATGTGCAGGGTCAGCGTCAGAATTGCGGGCAGTTTTACGAAGAGTTCACCCACGTCTACCGCCCCTGTCACCGGCTGCCGAACGAGCGTTGTATTACTTTATGAGGTGTTCACAGGTATCTATACAAAAATAAACAGAATTTTTATTTAACATTTTGACCGCCTCGGACGTGTATAGACGTCAAATGAAAACTTGCTCACGACGCCAACGACGGCATGGCACGTCAAAAATAGGTACCACTTTTTTTCGTTCAAAATAAATACCTATATATTTTTTTTTACCTATTATTAGATACTAGTATTTGTCGCTTGGCGTAGAGAACACGTATTTTCGTTATTGACGTGGCGGTCAAAAGGTTCATGAAATATTTATTAAAATTATCACAATCAACAGGAATTTTAATAATACCTACTTATTGATTTTTTTAATAGAATATAACCAGAAATTAAGATGGAATCAATCGTACTATAATAATTATGTAGATACGAGCTACAAAAAGTATGTAAAGCATAATGATATGTAACTGATGAACTCCCAGTTGGAGCACTCGAGCACGAGCGGCGGCAGTTGCGGCGGCGCGGGGCTGTGGGGCGAGCGCGGCGCGGGCGCGCTGCCGCCGCTGGGCGAGTGGGTGCGCGTGCTGCGTGCGCACGCCGCGCTGCGTCCGCCGCCGCACGTGCCCGACGCCGACGACGTGCTGCAGGCCGCGCGCCTGCTGCTGCCGCACGCTGACTGCCCGCCCAGGCCGATCACGTAACATTCATTTCTTTTTTTATCAACCCACTGTACCTACCTATAAGGATCTTCTCTCTCTCTCTCTCTCTTCGTCTTTTAAGTAGGTACAATACAAATATTTTTATCATGATTATAAAGTTAGTAACATCATCATGATTGTCTTATGTTACAATTTATTATGTTTGTGAGAGACTGGTGACTGAACTAGGCACAATGCCTGTACTAGGTACAGATCACCATCAGAATCTCACTTCTGAGTTTGTATGTGCTTGTGAAAAATAAACATAATTCACATTATATTGGTCATATTACAAAGTGTGTGTCAGTTTATGTGCATACTTATGTGAATGGGATAGAGTGAGTGAGATGTGTGTGTGAATGAGTGAAGTTTTTCTATGTAAGCGTGTGAAAAGGTAATGAATCTTAGGAGGTCCATAATTTAATTTTAAACTGGGTTAGTAAGGAGCACTTCAGTGGCATGATAATTCAAGTTTACAAGCCACTTGGTTATTGGTACTTTACAGTAAAATAATTATTCCTTATAAATGTTACCAGATGAAACGATCACTTATTTCAATTATCCATGCAATACATTCCATGTCTAGCAGATAGAAGTCTGCTTTTAACATTAATTTAATTAATATCTTCTTATAAACCGGCGGATCCTGCAGACTTTTTCCATTAAAAAAACATTAAATTGCAACTTCCTAAAACCCTCAGACTGGAGGATGCCATAGAGCCGGTGTGGTCTCGCTGTGCTCGCACAGCTGACGAGCTAAGCAGAGCGGCAGTGGGAGTAGCTCAACGTGCCCTCCTTAGCGGAAGACCAGAACTGGTGGGAGGTGTTCGAACATTACTGCCACCAGCTGGTGTGGATGCGCCTGATGCTTCGGGTCTCACCGCTCTCATGAAGGCGGCGTTCGCTGGCGATGAACAGATTGTTGGTGTAAGTTGGTCCTCTATCTATAACGGTAAATAAAAAAAGACTTAAGGTGCTAAAAATCCCAATGGTCATATCTGCAAACTCCAAAAACTTTTGTAAGGAAAGGAGAGTCGAAAGAACTAATACCTAATTACCTATTTTGTTCATGTCTTTCAATATGGCTCCAAAGACGCAAAGAGGCGGCATCGGCATGTCATATTACAGTGTTACCTACTACATCTGCAAAATTTGCCTTCGCAAAATTTTATCAATTGATGTCATTGTTCCAGATGCTACTAGAAGCGGGTGCTGATCCTAACATAGAGACAGGTGGCACATGCGCGGCTCACTGCGCACTGCCGCTGTCGCCACGCTCACCCTCCACGCAACAAAGTACAACAACCTACACGCCGCCCACTGCAGGTTGTTTATTCACTTCCCGCTCTGATACTCTCTGGATTAGGTATTCTAATGATTTGGTTCGGATCAAGACCTTTATCAAAAACTAGCCGTTAATTAATTATGTAGGTTCCTATATCTGATATGTTTCCGGTTACGTACAACCTGGAAGTCTTCAAGTCAGAAGTAAACTGATTACTTCTAAGCAAGCATGCTACATCGTCTACCGCATTTTCGCTTAACATGAAACGCAAGCCACTCCAATTTAGGTACCTAATTTTCTGTATAGTATGTGATGGGTTATATCAGTCGCGCTTTTCGCTTTAAAATAAAATTCTTCTTATTCAATCAATGCTGGATGCATTGATTGAATAAGAAGAATTTTATTGATTGCAATATGCGAAGAGTAGTAGCTCACCAGCTAGTTCTGATCTGAGCAACATGGGTCATCTATAATAATAATCATTTATTTGCAGACATTAAAGTCCATAGATTTAGAAAAGTACTGTACACATTGAAATCAAAACATAATAATTACAAATTACATAATAATGTCATAATAAAAACTAATCACAAATAACATAAAAATAACACAATACACACACAAAAATCACAAATAGGCATAATAATAATGATGTCCGTTGAAAAGATTCAAGCTACCCATTTTGACATACCTATTTGATGTTAGCCGCTCTGATAGGGGCTATCCAGGCAGGGCATATCTACTACAGGACAGTCCCTAAGTCTAGTTGTATTGCGAGCAGGTTGGACAGCGCTGGTGTACGCGTGCAGCGGTGCGGGGGGCGGCGCGGGGGCGGCGGGTGCCGTGGAGGTGGCGCGCCGCCTGCTGGCCGCCGGCGCACGCGTCGACGGCGCGCCCGCTCGCGGCGATGACGTCTGCACTCTTACCCCTCTACAGGTCAATATTAATTACCACACAACCAATACTACCTGTGATTAAACCCTGGTCCACCAAACTGACCAAGTGCGGGTGGGTAGATACCAAGAACATACATCTTCAAGAACTTTCTGAAGTCCTCTGTGATACTTTAGTGTGTTTGGCATTCTGATAGGTACGCACTTATCTTCTTAGTATCGAGGGATCTGAACCCGAACTCGAAACTATGCGTAGCAGACCATCAATCTATCCTCGTAGTTATTACCGCTTTTATAAATTAGATACTTCTGTTCACTTTTTTATATAAAAAATCTAGTTGCGTGTAGTAAGTGTTCATGATTGTGTGCCTACCTCATTGAATTTTGGTCAATTGGTTGAAGTTTACCTAACTTGACCAGCGTAGTGGACTATGGCCTTATTGCTTTAATTGATAAAGGAGGCTTGTACATAGCTTTGATTTGATTTTTCTCGTTGAACCGCATTACCTACGTAATAACTCTTGTTTTCAGGTGGCGTGCGGTGTGGGTAACCTAGAGCTAGTGCAATTGCTGCTGTCTCATGGTGCAGACCCGTTCCTCTCCACGCAGCTCAACGATGCTTTGTGTTATTCTGTTGCTGCACAGTATGGCTGCTACAGGTGAGCAAAATATATACGGATTTAGGACAGGGCAGCTAGGGATCTAGCCCAGGGGCTTTCACAATAGGATTTTATTTTACGTCCCAACAAATTGCCAGTTCTTGGTCCCATGTCCTACACACCTTTAAATCCACCCCGACTACACGTAGACATTCTATATATTGTCAAGAGTTCAAGACTAACGCTTGCAGTGATATGCACGGGGACATTTTAACTCAACGCTGTTTTGTGCATGAGTTAGCTTGTTATATCGCTTATCACTTATGGATATGGTCGAGATCAATTAATATTTTCACTCTATTTGGCGAAGCCATGAAACAAAAAAGAGCTGCGCTTGATCCTGTCTAGCATTCAATAAAGTAATTGTTTGTTGGTATGTGCAGCGCGGTGGCGGTGTGCTGCACGCACGGGCGGCGCGCATGCCTGCGGGCGGCCGTGCGGGGGGGCGCGCGGGGGGCCGGCGCCGGCGCCGTGCTGTCGCTGGAGGAGGTGCTGGCCGAGGGCGCCGCCCCGCCTGCGCGCGCGCCCACCTTCACCAAGCAGCAGCAGCGCGCGCTGCACGACGCCATGTACTGCGCCGCTGAGACTGACCATTTGGGTATGACTTTTGAACTTTTAAGGCTTGCCCATCATAGATTCGGTCTCAATTACACTCACTTAAAATGTTGCGTTAAATATTGAGATTTAAAATTGTACATACTGAACAAAGGCCTCCGCCTTAGAGGGCATCCATCTATCTCGATCCTGAGCCCAATAGCAATGTAATACTCTATTTTTTATTTCCAGACATAACCTTAGAACTGCACGCACTGGGCGTACCGTGGTCGCTGCACGCGTGGACGCTGTCCCTCGCCGCGGCCGCAGACGCAGCACTCGACAATGTCATTGACCAACTCCTACAAGACTTTCTTCAGGTACTAAGGATAGACAACCTCCATACAAAACAACATAGACGCTTTTTAATTCTCATTGGGATCTTAGCTGTCGCGTTCGAAATTGGATAAATATTAATTCATTCCTGAGGTAATGCACTTTTATTCATTATGTTAATGAAAAAATATTCATAGATACGAAGGTAAAATTTATTACCTACTCTAATTGGACCAGTATTCGCTATGAGTACCTAAAGGTTCTTATAAAAATAAAAGGTTTTAATAATGTTCTAGGTGTGTCCATCTGACGACAGCCACTACAGTAAACAGTTCATTTACGAGTGCCTCCCCCTGCTGTTCAACATTCTACGGTACAGCAAGGTAAAGTAACCAATTCCAATACTATATTTAGCTCATAATATACTGAAATTTCATAGGTTCGCAAAATTAAATAGCTACTTATAGATTAAACAAAATCCAATCCAAACATAATTCAGATTTTATGGGTACCATTTTAAATCTGTTTTGCATACCAGCTTTGAGAATTACTACCTACTGCTTCATACTTGCATACTCGTTGGTGACGCATGTCCAAATATTGAAACGCTTTGTGTCCGGAGACAACATCTAGCTCACAATATAATTATGTATGAGTGGAGATGATAAAAGGAACTTGTGTTTAGAAGGAAGGCACAGTGCTATTGCTGGCTGATATTCTGTGTGCGTGCTACGGGCGCGAGGCGGTGCCGGCGGTAGCCCAGCCGCCGCCCCCCGCCGCCCCGCCACCCGCGCGCGTCGACCCCTCCTACGTCAACAATCCCTCGCTAGCTGACGTCACGTTTAGGTAAGTCTAAAGTAGTCTAAACCATTTTAGGGTCAGTCCACCGCAACAACACTCAATCCAAATAAGTGCAGTATCCATAATACACATGTGAGGTGCTGCTAATGAGCATATTTAGGTAAGCAACTAATTTAGTTGCCTACCTTCTTTGTTAGTAGAAGCGGATTAGCGAACTGCACTGCAAGTCTAAATACTCTACAAATTAAGTACAATGGTACTACCATATACCACAGAGGCCTCTCACTTAAATTAAAACATTATCTTTCCTTCTAAGTGCTTGCAACTTTTACAAAATAAAATGTTATTGTTTTGATGCAGTGTCCAAATAAGTGTTTATATGTACAACTTTTGTTTAATAAAGAATTATTTATTTAACATTATTATTTTAAAACTAAAAGAAGCATAGGGACCCGCGTAAAAGAACACATCGCCGATGTCAAACACCGCCGTTCCAAGAAGTCAGCAGTTTGTGAACATACTCTTGACAAGGCCCAGCATTATATCAGATTTGATAAACCACAAATACTTGCGAAGGAGAGTCGATACCTACCCAGGATGATTCGTGAGGCTATTGAAATTAAAAAACATCCAAATTTCAATAGAGAAGATGGCTGGGTCTTACCACCTGCTTGGAATCCTGTTATAGATTCTATTAAACCAAAATCCAGGCCTACAACTGCAAGACCAAAGGATACTGTGAGCTCGTTCTGCGTGAATCGGATTGCCAATAATTAACAACTAAAACATGATCATTGAATATTTTTACTTTAAAAGAGACCATGATTCTCTGAGTTTGTTTCGGCGTTTCTTCTCAGAGGTCGTCAGCTAGGAAATGCCGGCTCCATCTAGTTTTAATTAATAATTAGTAATAAATGTCATTGATCATGTAACAATAAAAAATGTAGGGTAGCTGTCAGTAATTATATCATCAAGACGCCCACCACCTCAGTCTACCCGTGACCATGGACGCTGTAAAGGGTCCGAAACGTCGGGATTAATAATATCAATATACGCGATAAAATCCGTAAAAAGTAGTTTTATTTCAATGTATAATATTCGCGTAAATGTCAGAAATCAATTATTTATTTATTTATTATTTATTTTATTTTGTTGAACTTCATATTTTTATTTATTTAATGGAACTTCTTCCCCCAGGGTGGAAGGTCGATTGTTCTACGGCCACAAGATTGTTCTCGTGTCAGAGTCACCACGTCTGCGAGCTATGCTGGCTCCCCCAAGATCATCGAATGAAGGTCTACCTCCAGCCACTACGGCTCCTCCCCTCGTGCAAATCAATGATATTCGATATCACATTTTTGAGGTCAGTTTTACTATTATGTAGAAGAATACCTATTATTGATTCCACTTCGAATCGGTAATTTGATCATGGTAATGATTCATCCTTTGTACTCCCTGACAATCTCTCAGATCTCACGGCAGTATTCGAGTCATTCAAATACTTACTACTATCCTATCTATGTTGTGGTGAATTGAGTTCCGCGCTTGATTTTGAAAACTTCTGCCGGGTAATTGCTTCATCATTAAATATTTGTAATAGCAAGTAATGAAGTACCTCTACTCCGGCGGGTGCTCGGGGCTGGACATACCAGAGAGCGACGTGCTAGAGGTGCTAGCAGCCGCCTCCTTCTTCCAGCTTCTGCCGCTACAGAGGCACTGCGAGGCGAGGGCGGCCAAGTCCGTAGACTTGCACAACCTTGTCTCGGTCTACATTCATGCTAAGGTATGAGGCTTCGCTAGAATAAATTAATGCATTGATACAACAGGAGCAGTGATAGCCTAGTGGTATGACCATTGGACTGCCAAGTGGAAGGTCTCGAGTTCGAACCCAAGGCACGCACCTCTGACTTTTCGAATTCATGTGCGTATTAATAATTAATTATCACTCGCTTAAACGGTGAAGGAAAAACATCGTGAGGAAACCTGCATGCCTTAGAGATTTTTCTCGACGGTTTGTGAAGTCTACCAACCCACACTAGGCCAACGTGGTGGACTATCAATATGAGAGGAGACCCGTACCCAGCAGTGGGACAGTATATGGGTTGATGATGGATGATGATACAACAAGCGAAAGCCCCGAATAAAATGGAATTTGTAAAATAAACAAAAAAGTCTTGTGTTTTATTATAATACAATAGCGATAGTTATTGCGCATCTGTCATATAGCATCAGATACAATCCACAAATCTCCCTATTAATCTGCATTCGAAGGTGAAGTGTGCCACAGGGTTCTATTTTAGGTCCCGTGTTGTTTCCATTACTGATCTCATACCTACACTACAATGTTTCAAGTTTAGACAAATACATCATAATTATTATTAGACTAATGTTTTATTTTAAGTTCTTTATTCTGTGAATTGGTATATTTTTAATAAGTAGATAATTAGATATTGATTAACAATCTGTCATTTATAAAAGTTTAATTAGGCGCATCGTAGCGCAAACCGGCTTGTTCTATTTGTAAATATAAATTGATAAATTCATCATGGCGCTCTCGATAATCTGATTTAATAAGTGGCTGCTTTTTTTGCAGGTTTACGGTGCTACTCAACTGTTGGAATACTGCCAAGGATTTTTGCTGCAAAATATGGTAGCTCTACTCACGTACGACGACTCCGTGAAGCGGTTGCTCTTTGGAAAACGACTACCCGGACATAATGTTCTTGGTGCTCTTTTGGTGACGTTACAAAAAAGAATCGAAGCCAGGAAAAATCAAGCTAAAAATAGGTAACATCAGTTAAGTCAACTGTTAATATTTAAAGTTATTATTTTACTATTAAAACTATTATTTTAAAAGAGTTGTTATTATTATAACAAAAGAGCAATAGATGCTCTGTTTATATTACAAATTATGTCTATAGAAAATAAAATATTTTCCCAAATATTTTAATAAGGCTTTAATTTTGTCATGCTGAAATACCTTTATGTAACGAAGTTTGATGATATTTTAATTTTATTTTAATTATGTAAGTACTAAATTAACTTTTATGTAGTTAAGTAAATATACCTAATAAAAATGCAATTGGGCAAAATATTTTTGTAACAAAATGTATTTTTGTCTCCATTTTGTAGTTTCTGTCAGTAATTCTCTTATGAAGTAGTTTGGAAGTATTAAATCTTTGTAATAATATTGTAATGTAATTATTGTTGAAATAAAGCTTTGTGTTGTAAAATATTGTTATTTTTATTAGTTATGTATGTAATGAAGTACCTAATGGTTTGTAACTAATTCTATTTATAAGTTTCATTAAAATATATTTTATACTAATATGAAAAATGTGCGCCTTATTATTCTAGTCTTCGCACATTAAGCGAAAGGTTCTGGGTTCGACTCCCGTCTCCGCACTATTATGATAAAGATGCCATTATAGCCTCGCTTATTCGCCATATTTTATCATTTGTTAAAATCAGTTAAGTCCTATTGACCATGATGATTTCGAATAATATCAGGCCACCTCATTGGTGACGTCACTGGTGTTGGTTTAATGAAATCTTCTTTTTCCGAGCCTTTTCCCAAATATGTTGGGGTCGGCTTCCCGTCTAACCAGCTGCGGCTAAATATCAGTATTTTACATGAAGCGACTGCCATCAGACCTCCGCAATACAATTTCTAGGTAATACCGATATCCTGAGGATTAACTGCTTGTCAGTATTTTTTGGGCTTGTGTCTACCTACCACCAACAATATTATGTCATATAGATGTTCGTATGACAACCGGGACCGATGGCTTTACGTGCTCTCCGAGGCACGGAGGAGATATTAGTGCGAGTGAATTGAAATAATAATTATAAATATCCTAAAGTAAATACGGCAACGAAAGTTTACGATTAGTGTCAAGTGGTCAACAAACCCCTTTTCCTGACCGAACATCTTGATAATCTTATCAGCCAGGGATCTAAATAAAATTATTATGAACATCGCATAATAAACATCTAATCGCCATTAATCTCCCGTAAATGATTTATTACTTCATTATCTGGCAACATTGTTTTTGAAATGTCATTGATATTGTCTATGTTGTACGCGTGGCTCGATGACAGAACATCCTTGCGGGTGCGGGTGCTCTGAAAAAAACTGACATATAAAATTGTTTATGGTGTCATGTCAAGACGAACGGTGGCCGTGTGATGTGAATGTAATTTGCATTGCAATTTTGCGAATTATCTCGTGAATATAATAAATAGTGGGATTTTTCTGTGTATTGTAATGTCGTGACAGTGAATTAAAATGCAGTTCTATAAAGAGAGAATACTCAACGCTGCTCAGTTAAAAAGACTAAGTGAACACAAATATTCTTGTACGAGTGCCAGTATATTGGATGCATGGCTCCAACCATGGTGGTGCTGGCTAGTATCTAAAACGCCGTTATGGCTCGCGCCGAATCTCATCACAATATTAGGATTAGCAGTAAATATAGTCACCACACTTATATTAGTTTGGTAAGTACCGAAGGTTATATATTACGGGAACGGTGTCACAGATCTCGCCCGAGCGTAACGACTTTCGTTTTCTGCTGCTACTAAAACTTTCTAACGGACTATACTTAGAAGTCCTACGTACCCGCAATATAATGATGTTGTAAGAAATGCTTTTTCCATTCAGTATTATTAAAGTTTCACGCATGTTTACATATTGTAATGCTTCAAAGAACTGGCGTGCGATTGGCCGAGGCGATGTCGCGCCACAGTGTGATAAGATACACGGATGTCTGTCAATCTGGTCTTATCAAACTACACCTTCAACGAACTTCAATGAGGTGTAGTTTTTTTTTATTCTATGTAATCCATGATGTCCAATGGTTACTTTTATCTGACATTTTACTTTATTATTTTAATAACTTTGCTGCCAAATGTAGATAAAGTTTACCATCACAAGATCATGAATAGAGTAGTACAGAATTCACATAGAAGGCACAAGGGTGTCTCTGCCAAATTGAGGAAAACCAATGATTCTCTCAGCAATTCCTCAAAATTTACCATCCATACGACTGGCGCATAGGATAAATTTCATCATCTATATTTATCAGGATTATATGCACTTGTTTTTATCTCAACTCTGATTGACATTAGATAAGAATAAAGGCATCTTCAATCAATTTTAATTTAGGTGTAAATGATTTGTTTCTTGGTATTTACTTACACAGAATTAAGCAAGTTGCTAACCTAAGGATCGTGCAGGCATTATAGAGTTTGAATAACATATCTATATAATTCTAAAATTTGGTCTTCATTTTAGTTTAAATAATTAAACTGTACCTAAATGTTACTTCATTATCTTTTTCTTTTATGAGGTCAATTACCTACTGTTCATTTAATATGGTATTTAAATAAATAGGTGCATGTTTAGATAGTTATGTTAATTAGCCTCATATGAATATAAATTCAATTTAAAAGAGAAACTTTGTAAAATACAGGTGATAATATTTGACCTTGTTTAACTTATAAAATGTTTATATTATAATACCAGTAGTCTGTTGCTGCACTGCCATACGTACCTGGTAACACATACAATGACTTGGTGACTCAAGAATGAATTGTTGTTAAATTGCACTATGGCTTATTATGTGTGCTGCCAGCAAGGACAACAACTCAAAGTTGCTAATAGCACTATGCTATTCTGGATGTTCCCCTATTTTTATGTTTTTTAAACATTGTCCCACTAAGATTTGCTCCTCTATCATGGGTGTGTTTACAAACACCAACTTTCACACACACAAACACCCAGACCCGGAACAACTTCCTGTAAATATCTAACCCACAACCCATAGCACTGAAGACAATTGCTAAGCCACCTGCGCTAAATGTTTTGTCAAATTGTTGCCATAAAACATGGCTGGTCTAGATTTTCCTTCTCAGAGATTGTCAGTTAGGAAATGTTTGCAGCATTTAGTTTAACAAGAAATAAGAAGGAATAACATTGTCTTTAATATATTTTACAAGCTCAACTTGTCATCCTGGGTTCAATTATTGGGTTTATCTATCAAAAATTCTTAGTAGCAGTTGGGATTTTGGTTCTCTAGATTTTCATCTTCATTATCAAGACACCACCTGTTGATGGTGATGAATAGCAATAGGCTTGCCCCCTATAACATGCTTGTAAAATATGAGTTTAAACCTCTAATTCAAATCATAATCTAAATCACAAGGGTCCTGGTGATCAAGACTTATGCTATCATTGAGTTTGTAACTGTAAGTTACTTACATAACTAGTTAAAACTCAAGAAAAAATTATTCCTGCTCATAATGTTTCAAATTAAATACTTACATAATACAAATAATATATGATAATAATAACTTTTTTTATGTGTTTAATAAATGCCTGCTACATAATATCCGAGATGAGGCTATTTCCTTCTAGCAACACTGTTACAGGTTTCAATCTTTATTAATAAAAATATCATGTCATGTGCTATAGAAATTTGAATTCATTCAGAAAACAGAAATCTGGCTAAGTTATAACTACGCTGATCAACTGGTTTGCAAGGTTAAGCTGTGGTCAGTCTGTGGCTGGGTGACCATTCTTAAAACTTGTCATACCAACATCTATGACAATGGTTAGTGTAGTCAGAAGCCTAAAAAGCCTGTCAACCAGTCTATTCTCAAGATAGAATTATGATGTATACATCTGATCAGTCCTAACATAATAATCATTTACTTGGCAGTTATCAAGAGTCACTGCTGAGCAAGTCTCATTGTTGATTATGCAAGTACTTAATTAAATAATTATTGTTGTTTAAGTTCAATAACTCACTTTATTATTTATAAAAATATATAATATTGTAATTACCACTATAACACTAATAAACGAGAATATGATATTATTTATAGAAACAAGGGTAATGTAATATATTTCTCATTAACCTGTCAAGATATCTTTAGCAGATACCAAAGTAAAATAATTGGTAGAGGCGCTGGCGGGTTGCGCATTGCTAATGAGTAAAGGTAAAGAAGCAATGAAGGATTATTTTATCGTTGTACCTGTCAGGTGTCCTTCATTGTTTAAACTAACAAAATTGATTAACTATTTGCAATAATATTCAATAATATACAAACTAATGGTGCTTTAATGATAGCTATGAATATTCATTAAGTGAGTTCCTATTTATTTAATATTGGTTGTCATACAAACACCTATCTATACAAGACAACCAATAAACTGGTTGTTGCCGTGGTCGACACCGATATTGGGTTCGGGAGGAGGAGGTTGATGGCAGTCGCTTCGTGTAAAATGCTATTCAGTCGCATCTGGTTAAACTGGAAGCAAACCCCGGAAGATGGAGTGCAAAGGCTTTTGCTATTAACCGGGTACAAATCCAATACCCTAACAACTATAACTGTGATCCCATTCCACATTCCATCCCAAGACTTCGCGCTCAGCATCTGCGCATGCCACTACCAGACCAATGGCAGTTCCTAACTTAGAACAGGAGGGACTACACTGATCCTCAGGAAACTAATGCCATGTAACCCATTCAATCGATATTTTGTTAGACATGCCTCGATCAGTCTCGCATGACTGGCCACTGGTTAGCTCACAATACGTCGTTGCCAGAGCAATCGTTTAATTACCTAGTGTAGGTACCAAGGTACTACGCCTGACCAATCAATTAAATGAATGGGCAGCATCGTCTATATAGGCTTACTAATAATATCGTATTGCGTTGGCCGAAGCAGCAACCATGCGTGGTGAGGTGGTGACCTGTAAAGGGTACTCTGATGTACGCCTTATGATAAAATAATGGTTATTCTTATAAATAAACAGGTTAAATATCGCTCTGCCCTCCTAATTTTGATAGAATTTAAATAAGAATACTTAAAAATGCCAGCAGGTAGCGAGTTTTACAGATTTCTGAAGACCCATTCACATTCCCTAAATTTTAAGCTATTACTTTTTCTAAGGTTCTAAAAACCATAGATAGAAGGGAAGTTATCAGGCACAAGACAGGATCTTTTCAATAATACTATACTTTAAAGAATGTTTCATTCGACCCTGAGTAGCAGCAGTAATACTTTACCTACCTAACCCCATTATGACGTAACAGGTTCAGCCCAGACGCGCGGCAGGATCCGCCGCGGTGGGCGTGCGCACTATGCGCGCTAGGCGTATTCATCTACCAGAGCCTGGACGCCATCGACGGCAAGCAGGCGCGGCGCACGGGCAGCCAGTCGCCGCTGGGCGAACTCTTCGACCACGGCTGTGACAGCATATCCACCGTGTTCATTGCATTAGGAGCGTGTATAGCTGTCAAGTTAGGGGAGTACCCCACGTGGATGTTCTTCCAGGTATGTTTAATTTTCAAATTTTATCCCGTATGTCACGGGTTTAGAATATAATTCCTCACTCTCGGTCGGATTGCCGTCTTATAAGAGGCGAGAAAGTAACTGACTAGCTTGGTGGTAAAATATCTTGGGGGTCTGGCCAGTTGGCCACCCTTCCGCCAGTCTGTCAAAAGCATTTATGTACTGCTCGGTTAAGGTTGCGCAATCTCATAAGGGCCGGCAATTTGTCGGCTGGGGTTTTGAAGGTGTCCATTACGATGACTACATATCATCAGGTAGCTCATCTGCTCATTACCGATATAACACGTTATAACATGACTTACCATAGCGTCTATTTTCCCCGAAGGGTTAGACAGAGGCGTACCTACGTATCTACACCCACAGTTCGCCGGTGTATTTAGCTGCTATGTAATAGGGGGCGAGCCTATTGCCATTAACCCGGCACAAATCCAAACTCCGATCCGATCCGTAACGCTTAGGACTATTAGGCTAATTAGGCAGTTAGCGACATAAACATAAAAAAGAGGTCTTATTCTCTGAAACTATTTTGAAGGGGCTGGAAGGACGCCAGTCAGCCACACTCCTATTATTTAAACAGTTGCTCATGTTCCGCATCCTTTGACACAAGGATCGAAGATGATTTCCGAGCATTACGGGACTAATTACATTTGTTTAACTTGGAATGCGCCCATATTGCTATGTAATTTTATCTGACGTCATTCATTCTCCTTGTTGTGGCGAACTCGTTCCGTCTCAATTTCCCCCTATACACGCGCATGATTACGTTGTAACTGATCCCTCTTCTTACATACGATTAATGCCTCATACAAACGTAACGATTTATCGTAGCGATAAATCTGTGCAGACCAGTTTGCGCAGTTTTATCGATCGTGTGTATGAAAAATCGTTGTCGATAATCGTTCGTCGGTGGCAGTTGCAATTTCTATTAGATAAATCGTTGTCGATTACATTTGCACAGTTTTATCGTTGCGTGTGGACGGCGATCGCTCAGTTCGGCAGTACTTCATGGAGCTTGCTAGTGCGTCATAATCTTCCATTGTTAACATGTATCTTGCGCGAGCTTCTGCGGAGAACTGCCCGATCGCCATCGATATCCGAGGCGTGTGGAGGCACTAGGAACGTTCGATTTATCTGCACAGTCTGAAATCGCTACGATAAATCGTTACGTATGTATGAGGCATTAGAAACTTATTTTTCAGTCGATTTAATAATATGACTGTCAATTAATGTAACCTCGCTTCAATAGACATCTAGTCACACCCTTAACATGAGCATGACTAAGGAAAAATATTTGTACCTACCATAGCAGTTTACTTCTACTGTCACGTTTAAATATTATAATCTTCATAATTACCAACCTGCGATATGTGGCGAGTGCTCGTGACTAATTAGAGTATCATTAACTTATATGTAGATAAATATTTCATACGTAGGTACTTCGAACGACACGCGTTGAGGTACTATGCAATAGACTCTAGTGCAACTACTCCAGTGACAAACACCTCGAAGCAAATTGTAACTCGGAAATATTTCGCATCTCACTCAGTGAGTCGCAAACTGTGTGATCAGAGTTCGCGTCAATGCTATAATAGTAAACACTAGAAAATCATCTACAATCATGTTATTGTAGATTAAACAAATAATCTCATTAGCATAATTTAATCTGTACACGAACTGGATTAGGTTAGACATATAAAATAGAATAATAATGAATCTATTTGGCAAAAGTATTATCAAAATAAGTATCCTTTATGTAATTGCCAGTGGAAATATGATAGCCTAGTGATATGACCATTGGACTGCCAAGTCATAGGTCTAAAGTTCTAATCCAAAGCACGCACCTCTGACTTTTCGAAATGATGTTCGTATTACTTAATAATTAATTACTGAATCATTAATTTCAATCTTAGTGGTAAAACAATTTCAACCTTATTAGTATTTAAGAAGTTAATTAACTGTAAATGTCGTAGGTCATATTATGTAATAGAAGATGTCTGAAATTGGTGTGATTTTTCAACTAAAGACTATTAGGTACTCTTAGAACACTATCTTAGGTACTGCATAAATACAAATTCTCTGTTATTGAAAAATCATGAACTAATTGTATCTAGTCTCATCCTTTCAGACTAAGTATAATTTAGATTATAGAGAATAGATTCAAATCAGATCCTTAAAATGACTTCTAGAGTAGTTCTTGTTTGACGTATTTCTAGTACGAGTTCTTAATACCTCAATACTAGCTAGCGAAGTTTCCCTTAGAGATCATGGAAAATAAACATTGTAGTCCCCATGGCATACCGTGTGACTGTGTACATTTCATGTACTATGTTAATTCTGCCGCGTTAATACAATTAGTGTTGCTTTAGGAAACGTGTCTTGGAACCGAAGTCGATCATGCGACAAACACTTATATTTAGGTCGTTGATTCAATTATTAGTGGAATGCCAATAAGTCTACGGCCATTGTTTGTTTGGAGAACCATTACATAACCACCTAGTTTTTATTTATGCGTGTTTATCGCTGCGGAAACAATATAGCCACGGTATGACAAATTCATTTATCCCCTAAAATACTATGGTATTTTACCATACCACGCCTGTATTCCCCACAGGATAATGTTGAGATGTACTTATGTATAAGAACTTACAGTTCCCCGTTATGTTTGGGTCCCATGTAATAGGGGCGACCCATTGCCATTAACCGAGCACAAACCTCCCAGCTGCTACTGAGAATATTTTAGAAAAACCCAGTAAGACTGCTCGATCTGGGAATCGAATCCAGTCACGCTTACGGCCACTAGACTAATGCGACGCAGCCTCCTAAATTAATGTCTGTATTATGTAATCCTCTCGTAAAAGTATAGGAAGCTTCTTCTAGTAAACATAAGCCCGATCTTCAGAAAATTGTAATTCTGTATTCGTAAGGCCTTTAAAAGAACCTTCCTTTATTGAGACTCAGCAAAGCGGATCGTTTTCCTGACATAACCGAGTGCCAAAACTACGAGGAAAGATTTGCAATCATGCCTATATTCCCTGAAAAGTTAGGCACGTAATATACTGCTGTACTCAGTACTGTGTCCCATGTAATGAAGATGGGAGCGGTTCATAAATCGGAACACCGGAGGTTGGTATTGAACTTTCCTGCCAGAGACCTGAGGATCGCGCCCAAAAACCTCACGTTCTGCAGCCTAATTAAACCAATGAAGAGAGTTCAAAAACTGAATTATTATTAGATAGTCAATATCAGTGAGAGGTCTGATCCCGCTCCGAGGAGACGACGCCGAGGTGGCGCCCGCATCGGGAATTAGCCTACGACTACATACGTTACCCCCTTGCCTGTAGTTATACAGATGGCGTACGGGGGGCCTCTGGGGTCGTGATTGCACAGAGTGGGGGCTCAGTGCGTCCACCAAGCGACCTCAGAGATGACGGCGGCATGTGGTGGTCGCCGCCGGGTGCACCGCACAGAGATGGGATAGGGAAGGGTCCTTCCCTGGGATGGGCACAGGAGGGTACCGGAAGAATACTTAGTTCCCGTAGATGGTCACCGGGGGGTTTTAGTGCGGTATAAATCCCATACACCCCGGCCTGCCCCCAGCAGGCTGGCAGCATTTTGAAGGTTTCCTCCTCGCAAAAAAAAAAAATGTAATCGATATCGATCTTTGCATTTTAAGTCTTCTTCACAACATCTCGATGTTCTCCATGTGGATCAAGGTATTCCATGTGGCAGTCCTCCGGCAGTTTATTTAAAGCTTTGGTTGTTATGAATACAATTGATTTTACGTCACCTACATTATACGTTACACACGAAGGGCATGACATTTACGTAATAAAATAAAATGTTACATTTGAAAAAGTATTTTGAAATCAACGCTTATCGGAATGTTACTGATAAAAATTTGCACTTAACGTTTTCATTGCCAATCTGTTGCTGTCAGTCGGTACTTATTTTTATATAAATCTAAATTATCAGTTTAGTTGTTTTCTTGTTTATCAAAAAAGGAGGCTTTACTATCAAGCGAGTGCAATCGTAACGGATTGTTAAAGAGTTGACAGATGTATTATCCTCCTAACCCTTTCCCCAGCTATTTTAGCGGCTACCTATCAGAATTTTACACAAAGCGACTGCCATCAGACTTCCGCATTCCAATTTCTGGGCAATACCGATATTCTGAGGATAGACTCGTCGGGCTTTTTGGGCTTCTGACCACTAACAATTGTCATAGGCGTTTGTATGACAATCGGTACCCATGGCTTTACATGGTCTTGATGTGTTGAGAGTTGACCCATCAAAACAAAACTCACTACAGCCAGCGCAGCAGATCGTTGTTCAGCGTTTTAATTATACAACTTAAAAAAAAACAACCATGTTCTTGTTTTGGCCATATTACCATTATTACATTAAGCTACCACATAAAGTAAATTCAGTATTTTTCCAAAACATTTTAGTATGTGAAAGATTAATAGGCAAGTCTACGTATTCCCGTCTTCCAATTTAAACATTGCATGCAATAAACTGTGTGGAAATTCGAACACTTGTGTAAACGACATTGAAAACAAAAATAGTATGATTTAAACGCATTTTATAAAGAAATTCGCGTTATTATAAAACCTTGTATGAGAATCTAGATTAAGACTTTTAGAAGGTCATAATCGCAAACTCTCTGTGAATTGCAAAATCGATTCTAAACGTTTTAAATACACTTTCGACACCGTTTAGTCTTACAGATATTAATTACTCAAAATATATCGACGGAATAATCTTGAAATAACACTACTTTTTACGGATTTTATCATACCTCTACAAGATGCGGGTGTATACAAGCTTGTTTATGATTGCGGTCTCTCATATATAGGCCAAACTAAAATAAGCTTATGGATCCGCGTAAAAGAACACATCGGTGATGTTAAACACCGCCGTCCCAAGAAGCGTCAGCTGTTTGTCAACATACACTTGACAAGGTTCATCATAAAACCAGATTTGATAAACTGCAAATGCTCCTCCTCCTCCATCAAAAAGAAAGGATACTATCTACCCAGGATGATTCGTGACGTTATTGAAATTAAAACTCATCCAAATTTCAAAAGAGAAGATAGCTGGGTTACTACCTGTTGGATTCCTGTTATAGATTCTATTACCTACATCAAAATCTGGCGTACAACTGCAAGACCAAAGGATACGGTGACGTTCTGTGTGAATCGGATTACCAATAATTACCAAAAATATAGGGTATCTGTCAGTAATTATAACATCAAGACGCCTACCACCTCAGTCTACCCGTGACCATGAACGCTGTAAAGGGCCCGAAACGTCGAGAAGAATAATATCTATGTATAACGAAATAAAATCCGAAAAGTTGTTTTATTTCAATATTATTCGCAGAATTGTCAGAAATCAATATGACGGAATAATGTATTAGAATAATGAACAACAGACGTTTGCAAGAATATTAAATACTCGTATTAGTGAATATTGTAGCCCAGGTTAAGGGGTTCCAAGGCCAGCTTGGTGGTATATCGCCTAATCTTTCTCATTATGACAAGAGAACCGTGTCCAGCAGTGGAATATGGGATGATGAATAGGGTCGATGAAATCAAGAGGTTGTAGAATTAAAACTCAATTCAAATATTTAAACGAAATAGACTGCGAGTGACGAATTCATATTCACGTTACAGTTCTGCTTTAAATGAAAGCTTAAACTGTGACCATATCTTTAAATTGACAATCATATGAATGAATCCAATACGTAGGCCGCCACTATCAACATACCGCTTTATACTCGCGACATGACCCTCATTATAGGAAAATTCTTATTTGGGAGTGTTGCCAAACTAACGCGCCGGCTTACCAACAAACGCTGGAAACTAGCCAATTTGAATGAATCACTATTTTAAGTTTTACCTAAATTTGGCTGAGATTCGCAACTATTATCTGATAATATTGCACTTTGATTGGTGGTAAATGTGGTAATCTTGAGCTGATTGCCGCTTACCGCTATATATGCAAATGACTTACCATACCTATACCGTTTATGCTGGGCTGCGACCTCCTTTCTGATTAGTACTAGTATTTAATTAAAAATAAAACCGTTCTAAATTCTATAACCTGAATTCTAAAACAACCAGTCATAAGAATGTAGTTTTCCACTTATATTTTGGTATGGTTATGTAGATCATTACATTCATCCGCGAATGTTCATCTCGTACTATTTTGTATTAGTCTTAGTTTAACTATCGATAATAAAATCAAATAAAATAAAATATATATATGTATATCGATATTTAAAGATCGATAAGCAACATTATAGAAAAATAATTGTTACGACCTTCTGGGACGGTCACGGTTTCTCTTATGAATTAATTTGTACCTAATGTTAATCTCAGGAAATCTATCAAGTGTAAATTCCGCGCATAGTATACTGTGGAGCATAGGCTCGACCTTTATAAGACTCAATGCATCTGCATAATATGTGCGTAGTGAAACATAATACTGGAAATACAACCTCACCTAGATAGATATGTACATGTACCTGGTAGTGTTTTCGGTCCGTTAAGAAATATTTTAAACTTAGAATACAACTTCTGGAATAGCAAAAAAGGATTAACTTGCAGTGCGCTAACCTAACTTCAATCTGCAGCACGCAACTGTCAAATAGGTACATGAAAGGATTAACAACTGATCAGCACTTGCATCCACAAGGAATGAAACATCATAATTTTCCGAGCCTTTTTCCGACTATGTTGGAGTCAGCTTCCAGTCTAACCAGAAACGACTGAATATCATTATTTAACATAAAGCGACTGCCATCAGACCTCCGCAATCCAATTTTTGGGTAATACCGATATCCTGAGGATAGACTGGTTGTCAGGCTTTTTGGCTTCTGACTAACATTAACGATTGTCATAGGTGTTTGCATGACAACCGGGATCGACGGCTTTACTTGCTCCGAGGCGCGGAGGGCTCACGATGACGGTGACTATCGCAGCTTAACCTAGCAGATCGGTTGATCAGCGTAGTTTTAACTTAACAGAGCCCAGAAAATGGAAAGGAAAAAATTAAATAAATTTAATCGAAACCAAGAGACGGTCAAGGAAAGCGTAGAATCTGATCCGTTGCACATGTCTCATATGCATGAGACTTTAATAGATTTCATCATGATCATCAACCCATATACTGTCCCACTGCTGGGCACGGGTCTCCTCTCATATTGAGAGGGATTAGGCTATAGTCCACCACGCTGGCCTAGTGCGGGTTGGCAGACTTCACAAACCGTCGAGAAAAATCTCTAAGGTATGCAGGTTTCCTCACGATGTTTTCCTTCACCGTTTAAGCGAGTGATAATTAATTATTAATACGCACATGAATTCGAAAAGTCAGAGGTGCGTGCCTTGGGTTCGAATTTGAGACCTTCGACTTGGCAGTCCAATGGTCATACCACTAGGCTATCACTGCTTAATAGATTTAATTATTACCATTGTATTAAACATTCTGTTATTCGTTTTCAGTGTTTCTGCGCAATGACGTTATTCTACTGCGCGCACTGGCAGGCCTACGTGACGGGCACACTCAAGATGGGCCGGATAGACGTGACGGAGGCACAGTACTCCATCATGGGCATCCATCTTGTCTCCGCCGTTCTGGGCCCCAGCTTCTGGGCTACTCAGGTAACGTTATCCTACTGTATTGCACTGGTTACTTGTTTTAACAGCTGGCTCTGTAAAATGACTTCAGAATGTTTTCTAGATCGTACTCTTGAAACTCATGCAGTTTGTACGAGTACGTTTGTTGTTAAAAATGCAGACAATATGAAGTTTTGTTTAACAACGATTACTGACGTGTTTGCCTTTACGGTCCGCGTTGAAGTTCTTTTTGTTACAGCATATATTGTGGTTCTGATTGGCGATACAAAGTTCCAATAAAAAATATACTGCAAGTCATTTTGTATTCGAGTAAGCCTGTATAAATCACACAATTATAGTAATATTAGCTCAGTGTTGTCCAATGTTTAGTTATTGTTTAAATAACAGTTATTATTTATTCAAAACAAGTGTGATAATATTCTCTGAACGTCAATAGAATATTGATCTTGTCATTCAAATATTTGTTGTAACGAAAGAATTACGTATGATTTTAGATACTTACACACATTCTTGACTGGATAAATATTTATCAGAGAAGTTACAAATTAATGTCTAAAGCGGGAATAATTTGAGATAAACATATTTAATGCGTAGTTCTTTTGTGATGCACACAATTATTCCATATTAACAAATACTCAAATGTAACACCAGCTGTCAAAATTTGAAAATTCAAAATTGTGTTAGCAAAAATGTTAGGTGATGTTTAAAAATACCCACATGAGTGCTACATCCGTGGTCTGTCAGTGTTACACAGTCATGATCAGGTCAAACTTGACTCAACCTGAACTAAATCCTACCACAAGCCTTTGTCCAGTCGGTCACTGCACAATCTGGTTACGAGTTCTGCCCACTAGTATTGGACTGAGTTCAGTTTTACTAACGCTTTTTAAAAGTGAAATAATGCTTTGAAGTCAGTCAAATGTTTTTTTTTATTACTAGAAAGTTGCAAATAATGGTTTTAACAGTTAAAAAAACTACGCAAAAAGACTGATTTAGAAGTGGAATCGCTTCAGTTTGCCCTAGATTTCATTTGTTAGTATTTTGAGCACGCTCCTTTCTAGTCGGCGGAACTTACCTCGTCGTGTTAGGTGCAAAGTGTTGTTCGCAAGTCGCAAGTAACGCACATTCGCACTAGGTGGGTGGTGGGCTCGAGGTCCGCTACTCTCTGGCGCTGGTCGCCGTCGCGGGCGCGTTCCTCACGGTAGGCGCGCTCGCCGCCGCCATCGTCACCGGCGGAGTGGGCAAGAACGGCTCCACCGTCGCTGTGAGACATTGTTTAAAGTCCCACAAGTAATCACCCTGCGTGGGAGACGTTTTTTTCACAAACTTGACTAGTATACTCTTCCCTATCTCCAGTTTATTTATTTTTTATCTCAGTCAAGATGTTAGTTTGCAATATGTTATTTCATTATTGCATTTCGATCGTGAGCGTGAGTGCAAGCTGTATCACAGCTAAGACAATAGCTAACATAACTAACAAATAAAGCAGATATATGCATGACATACTAGACAATTTTGTTTTAAAGAATTACATGACAGATCAAGATTTCTGTTTAGAAACCACTTTCAAATTTAGAATGCAAATGAAAAGAGGTCGTTCAACTTTATATAGTTTAAAAACATATAAAAAGTACAGCAAACCCTGGCTAATCGGTGACATGAAGTTATTCGGTGATAGTTTCTTATCTATTATAATGTGATACCTTACATTTTATATAGCAGTTCAGAAATGGTAGACAAATTCATCCATTTTTACTAACTGTTTTTCTGTGTTACTTAAAAAAAAAAACAATTTAATTGATAGGTAATACTATATTGTAAATAAACCTAACTATCAAATATATCGATTAACCAAGGCCCTAGTGTTCTTTTTCTGTGCTTGCTACTGGTATCTTGACTGAGAACTAAAGTCTAATGAGGTTTTATAGTCTCCCACACTGGCAACATTGATTGGGCTATCTGTTGGGTATCTAAATTGTTTCGTACCGTATAATCATCGTCGGTTTATGCATCAAGTTAGCGCGGATGATCGAGTAGCTCGGCTTCAGATTGGCAGCAGTTAGTTACACGGCACTTACACGCGATAGCAATACCGGCAACAGAATTTATAAGTCATACATTTGCTTATAACGTACCTACTGAATATTCTCTCGCGGTATCCACGCCAATATCGTTGTCCTTAATCTCTTAGGAATTTTCCTGAATCCTTACTTAGCGTCCTATAAAGGAACTCACTTTTTTTATTGTTTAGTGTTTTATATAGAAAAGTAGTGAGAATGAGTGGTAATTGTGTTTATATAGAAAAGAAGACTGTTGACAGCAAAGAATTTATTTTTGCATCATCGTCAACCCCACCAATCTGTCAAGGATCCATTAGCGGACACAATCGGAAAGCAATGGTTTAGACCCTCGATAGAGTCAGAGTTTCATTGATGCGCATCCCACTGTAGGGTACGGGTCTCCTCTCATAATGAGACTTTAAGTAGTTCAGTGGCCTAGTTTGCGTTGGTAGACTCCGCAAGCCGTGGCGAAAATCTCAGATATACAGATCTCAGATGTTCACAAATGATCCATATCTATTCCAAGCTTGTATATTTATTTATGTAATACGATTACAAACAAGCTTACATGTCAACTGGTATTAAGGAGAGACCGCACCCTGTAGTCGCCAGCAACATTACACCAGTGGTGTAATGCGCGTTGTCATCTTGAGAACTCAGGTCGGCTAAAGTAGAGAATTGCGGTCCTGGTTTCACCTTCGGGGGTCTTCAAGAGACCCGGATTGCCCCCGAGCATATAGCTCTGGCGGTCCCCCTCTGGCCGGCCAGTTAAAGCAAGATTATTATTATTAGGTACTTAAAAATTGTGTTTATTGTAGAAATGGTACGTTATACGCATTTAGTTCGACACCATAATAATTAATGTAATTATCTACGTGTCGGTGCCCGTACACTTAGCTTTGATCTGTTTGACTAAGATATTTTGGTTCATCGCTTATTATCATGTGGGTTTTTTTAATAGCATGAATCGATTAATTTATGTAATTTAGATTATGCTCCCTGTTGCGACGATGGAGCACACATTATTACACATTATATCACGTAATAATATTGAAAATCTTATCTCAAGTTAACCCTGCTGTTATATCGTTTTGAAACTTATCTTAATATGCTTAACACTTAAATATACCCATTATATTTAAGTGTTCTTTTTTAATGTAATTTAACTTTCATGAAAGAAAAGATTTTCAATATTGTAAGTTAACTAAAAAAACTGATAATAGTATTCATTCATACTTTTTTAATAGGTTTAAGTAGAATCGTTGAAAATATCGTGAATTTTGTTTGCAGGTATTTTATTTATGTAAAGCACCTATTTTAGTCTCTTCACGGAGCATGATCTATGAGAATTATAAATAAAAAAAAAAAAACAAAAGTCGTTGTTTCCGTGTAGGATTTGTTACAGTCATGTGTTAGCATAAAGGCTCTCCCATACACATGCATTTTGGATTTGTAAGCACAATACCTTGATTCGATAATATTGTCCAACATAGATCCGATATTAACCAAAGCTTCAATTTTATTCGTTTCTTAAATAAGCATAACACAATACCAAGATTACTATATACAATCGGCACTATTGACAGTTGAGCACTTCACTCGTATTATTAAGAGTATAAAGTCGAAAAGTGTTCATACACCAAAATATTTTACCGTGCCTACGTTAGTTAGATTCCTTTCAAATGCTTTCATTGCTTTTTAGGACTAAATCATTCACACTTAATGTAACGTAATATGCACTGGTGTGGGAGGGCCTTATGTGTTAATTTTATAATATACTGTGGCTGGTGCGTCTCCCCTTTTATTATTGTCATAAATGTGGGTCTTCACTCATTTAGAAGAAGTTTTGACGACCAGCGATTAAATAGCGTCGTAACTGGTATGTATGCTTACAACAATTTTTGTATGGCAACCCCGAAACTAGAATTTAATAACAGCTTATTTATAAGAACTTCGAGGCATTCGGGAGAGTTGATTACAAAAAAAAAAAACGTACATTCGCCCGAACAAATTGCCTTGCGCAGTCGGGAACCAGGTTAGAACCGAACACAAATTTCTAATATGATAACTAATGACGCCTAACCGAGGTGTCGGATGTTGTGTGTGCTAAACGGTAGTAACGGGCCACTCATGCCGCAGATCCCAGCGCTGGGCGCGCCGCTGAGCCTGCTGGCTACGTCCATGTGCTTCGCGGCACAGTTTTACTTTGTCTCCAACTTTTTTTCCACATTCCGAGTTAGGGGATGTGGCAAAAACGGATCGACCGTTGCTGTAAGATTATATTGTGTACTTGGCCATTCGTACATGGGACGTCGGACGAATGCGACGATTCAGTCTTGAATTTATTACTTACCTAATTGTGAAAATAATTATCACACTTGGTAAAAAGCGCTCGCAAATGTCAATCTCCATATGTATTTCATGATCCGCGCTATGGAATGTCACTTGTTTAAAAAACTGTGAAACTTAGTTAATTGCAGGTTACAAAGCGCTGAGCATAAATAGCACATATTTGTCATTTTCTGGCAAGAGCTGCTAAGTGCTTCTTTCTATTTGGTAGCACGTGCTGAGACGTAGAAACACATGACGCTACTTATGATCGTGTTTTGGGCCTATAACGTAATATAAAACGTCATTGTGCCTGTTACTTCGACATTTAATAATGGTTATTCTGAATATAATTTAGCGTTTCTCCTATTTAGTGAGTCGTGCAAACAATAATGTATGCTGTAAAAAAATACATTGCCAGTTGCGCTTCAAGATCAACACAAAACGTGAGCTGTAAAAATATAATAGACTGAATCGTCACATTTCGTGACTCTAACAAAATTGCATGAAATATGATCGTGTAAATAACACACCAACAGAAAATCATAAAAAAAATATTAGCTTTGCTCATTGAGGCTTCGTGAAATGGAGGGAAATTGGACTTAAAAGAGCGATTTACTTTTTAAGAATATCATAAGAAATTTGCCCATTTCAAGGAACTCGATATGTGGGTTTAACAAAAAGGCATTTTTAAAAATAACGGACTGGTGAATGTTGCAGACTACTAGGTGTCACGAAATAATATTGTCGCTAGCTAGACATTGCGAGGCTAAATTTTATCCCGGGTTGCATGTAGATCTCGTGGACAGTTGTCACGTATTCGGGAATGTGTTCATAAAAAAAATCACATCGCTTTTCCACGGGTATTAAACCTACTTTGTTCGACAGTATGTTTAAAGTCCCATGTAATAGCGGCGAGACTTTTAACTATTACCTGGGCAATTATCTAATAGGCTCGCCCCCTATTACATGGGACCTAAATATACCGGCAAACTGTGGGTCTACATCAGTACACCTCTCCCTAACCCTTCGGGGAATATAGGCGTGATGGTATGTTATTTATCTAATTCATTTAGGTATTTAGAATTTTATAGAAACACCCCAATGACAATTTGCTAGAACTGATAATTTGACCCAGCAGGACACACGCAGCAGCCGCGCTTGCAAACACTACACAATGAAGCAAATCTTACAATATTTGCGTCTGCTTGTCTTTTTTTCTAAGCAGTCTATTTAATACTTGGGTGAATCCGCACACTGATTTTAAATATACAATGGTAGTATATAAGCCACTTTATCAACAAGAGAAGTTATATAACTTCTCTTGTTGATATAGTGACTTAAATAAAAGTGGTTATGAAGTATGTACTCCTCACCAGATACAGAGCTGGGCGTTAGCTATCTTTAATTATGTGATTCTTTATTATCAAACTACCTACTTACCACGTAATATTTTGTTTAGGTATAGCATTGAGTACTCATTGTAAATAACACATAGATTTTAGTGACACAGTTCCTCATCTGATTCAGAACTTGCTGTCTACTTGTATGGGTCATTAAATTGTCAATAACCATCACCGCCACATAACAGTTGCCATAGACAACACGACCATAAATGAGTGAAGACAACACATACAGAACGAACACTGATAGATGTGGTACCGCTTCCAGTCCGTATAGTTAGCTCCATGTTATTGATATTAATGGCATGTATGTGTTTCTTTTTTCTGTTATCGCCGCCGTCGCCCGCGTACCCGGCGCCGCCCTCCGCCCGCGGGACCTAACCGCATGACGTCATCATGTGAACATCATCACCATCATCGCATATCACGGTCTAACACTACAGTTACCGATAAACGTCAGTTTAAATCTGATATCCAACTATGCAGTCGTGTTGTTCACCATGTACCTAGTCGTCGGTTACGTAACCGTCATTATGAAGGGTGGAGTGGGGAAAAATGGCTCCACTGTTGCAGTAAGAGTTTTTGATTTGCATTGTGCCGTATGAATAACACTTAACAAGAACGCTGCACAGACTGTACTAACGGCGTTGCACACCGCGCTATGCTCACGTATCGCGGCGATGCTCGGTGACTGACGCGACCATGTGTTGTTCCGTTCCGTCCTGTAGTGTTGTGCTGTGTTGTCATAGTGTACGACCGCATCACTGGCTGCATTCATTGCATGTACTGTACTACTGGCTAATTACCGCATGTATAAGTTTTATTGTGTTGATTGTCGCATGTTAGTAAGTAACCTAGCGCTTAGCAAATAACGCTTAATAGTTAAACTTAAAATTCCCTCCTTAAAAAAGTATTTTGCTAAAGCCACTAAAATGATGTTTTTTTTTTATAATTAAATAAAATTTGCTAATTCATATTACTGATTTGCGATTAATTTTGACCCTAGCTCGTTTGGCCCTATCTCCCCCGCCCCAAAGACCGTGGTACACCCAGTATGTTTCCGTAGGGTACCAGCATCCTGTCACCGGTGATCCCCTTCTCGCTGGTGGTAGTGCCGGCGTTCATCATCTTCCAGAAGAGCGAGTCCAACGTGTACCAGAATCACCCGTCTCTATACATAATGGCGTTTGGTATGGTCGCCGCTAAAGTCACCAATAGACTTGTGGTGAGTGGATTTATTCTCGTAATTTTTGACTATGAAGAGCGAAGAAATAATTAACTTATGAACGTCAACCAATTGAAGATAGCCTCTTAAAGCGAAGAGTTTATAAATATCTGCGTTGATTGCAGGTGGCTCACATGACCAAGAGTGAGATGGACTACTACGACTGGTCGTTGCTGGGGCCGGCGATGCTGTTCCTTAACCAGTACTTCAACCACGCGCTGCCAGAGTACTACGTGCTATGGCTGTGCACGGTACGTATCAGTGAGGCTTATGGAATTACTAAAGATGATGGTAGGAGTAATGACCTTAACAAGGTCCGTACCGCTACCATCTATACTATTCCTCGACTCCATTGGGCTTGTTAATCCCGCCCAACCCCACCCCCCCTTTTTTTCTGGTAAAGACTATTTAGGTTTTGGAATGGAATGATTTAATCGAACTACTAGCTGACCCAGCACTTATTGTTCCAGATATGGGTGTGCGTGGACTTGACGCGGTACTGCGGTCAAATCTGCCTGGAGATCTGCGACCACCTGAAGATCCAGCTGTTCCGCATCAGCGCCGCGCCGCCCGACCGCAACGGTACGAGCGCCCGCCGTCTGCCCGCGCGACACAACAAGCGCCAGCACTCGCTGCACTCCTAGTGCCGCCAGGGTCACTACCGCTAGTGCCGCCCGGGCTACTACCGGTAGTACCGCCCGGGCTACTACCGGTAGTGCCATCCGGGCTACTACTGGTACTGCTGCCCGGGCACTCTATCGCTAGTTCCGCCCGGGTCACTAACGCCCGGCGTGTCTCGTGGCTGTCCAATCTCTGTTGCTTCTACAACTCTGTTTTGAGCGCTGCCATGTAAAGGAGGACCGGACAAACAGGTCTACATGACCAATAAGGATCACATGTACGCCATTAGAAAGCTATTGTGTAATGTCCGTATAGCGGATCATTTGAAATAACCCGCCATATTATAAAGCACTGAAACAGTTTATTAATAACTTTCTGTGACATGCTTATTGGTCGGTACACCTCTTCCATGCATTCTTGCCGATTCTCTCTAAACCTTCAGTTTCTTACAGTGTGGCGTAATGCTACGACACGAAATTTTATTTAATTATTACCTAACTTTATAAAAGAAAAGTAATCATAATGTTGTATTAAATACAATATTTAAGTTAATTTTCATTAGTGCAGTGTAATTTCGTTTTGAAATTTCCTTGTACCTGTAATGCTATTTAAATGGCAGCGCTCATAACTAGTTTAAACTAATTCGTTGATTAGTCAAGGCTATGCATAAAGTTATCTGGGATAAGGCTGAGCTGTTCTGAGATCGATTTCTCTCTTTCTTCATCCTACTAATCACTTCGAAGTTACGATACATTGAGGACGTCCAAACAAAGTGTAGGTAGTGTTATTATAGAAAAATATAAATAACCATACTTTGAAATTAGTTCTTAATACCGTATATTGAATCAGACGAACGATGATATTAACATTTCGACAAAATTGTGTAACAATAGTTAGCGTGTTAGGTCAAGATGGAAGATCAGTTGATCGGAAATATCAGTTCAAATTAGTAGCCTCGCACTCTACGGTTACTTAAGTAGAATTGTTCGTCGTGAATTGCTCAGACTGTCTTCTTAGAATGACTGTTAGGAATATTGTTGCGTGTTTAAGTCAGTTTAAAAGCTATCCTACAAATATTTATATAGTCCCTATCATATGCTATAATGGACGTTGCTCTTAACCCAAACAACACAGCTGCCTTCATCAGCACACCAGGGTAAGTCCCGGATGTTCTCTGTCGTGTCCCTCGTTAACACATCAGGACTATGTGTATCTAGATATTGCCAGCTTATCCGAGAAGGGACCCTGGGACTTCAAGCGCCCACGTCCATTTATATCCACGATTAACTTCGGCTACTGTACGATCTCCTACTTCGCTATGTAGATGATATCTTACACTATATAACTCTACCCGTAGTGCTCGTGTCGTACGTCAAATTGACAAACTATACTTAATACGCTTATATAGTACCTTAGAGAAAATAAAGCAATATCTTAATATTAAATATCGAAGTAGTTTCCTGATTTAGAACTGACGCTGAGATGAGACGCTCCCTCCGCGTTAGTGAGGCGCTAAAATTTATATTATGATTCTCTAGGCACACTATGCGGTTCTGTACGGTATTTCTAAGCACGCGTTTTAACTAATAGTGGGTAGACAGAGGTGCATGTTGTCGCTTCGTATCCTAAAGGTGCTGGGTCCTCCTTCTATTAACAGTTGGCATAAATTATGCATCATTGTTGTAGATGAGGTGCGGCTTTTGGAAAGTTACGTTTACATAGGGGCCTGCGACCAGTAAGTCGGATAATGTCGACTTAACACTACCATAGAGTATCAAGACTAGGCAGTGAATGTTATACAACCTTATTTTTAGTTTACATAAAAACTGAAAAGATTTAATGAGAATTGTCTGTCCTTTTTATGTAACATGCTATTTAATGTTCGTTTAGTCCCCCCTCCCCCCTAATCAATTGACAAAGCTAGACATTAGACATATTCAAAGTTAGACAAGAGGGACCTTGTTCAGTTCTAGTAATCTGTAGTGATGTTTAAGCCTTTTAATACCACCTTATTTTTTAATTACCGAACATTTTTAAGGGTCATTGTATTCATAATTATGAACAACTTTTACTATGGGGCCTACCCTAAAATCGCGAAAAAAGTTATTCCTAATGATGAGAACAGTGACTCCTTAACCGGTTTTAAAAATTGGTAATTTAAAAGGGTGTATTTAATTACTTTTCTGTAAGAATGTTTGAATATTGTCAACGTCGCTATTATATCTCTGCTATTTTTTTATCAAGTATAACTTATACAGGGCTAATAGAACTATCTGCGAACTCTCGGTAGCTATTGGTTACAATTTAAACTGAAATTTCCAGAAAAATCCTCGTTTATTGTTTTTATATGGCATTATGATACTTTCGTTTTCATATTCAGACAGTTCGTTCTAATGGTATGATTAGTAGATGAGCGTCTTGTATCTTTTTAATAGCCCTTTTTATTACCACGGTATTTGAACGCACATAATTCATGACATTTATATCTTATCTAATGTCGAGGCTATATTCTGTTAAAAAGCGGACTAACAAGTATACTCAGCTGGTCTGATGTAAATAATAAAATTAATTAATTTTTTATGTGTTAAGTGGTACCAATTACGTTACATTTTGTGCGTCTTTTGCGTCTTTTTGGTGTAGATAATTCTTTACCTAGTAATAACTTTTAAACAGAATAAGCCTTGAATATCCAAAATAGATATTACTTTGACATCAACTAGTTTAGAACAGGTAAATGTCTAGATTAGAGACTAATTATTAATGTATATAAATAGCTAAAAGTGCAAAGTATTTACCGAACACGGAACGTAGACTAACAAATGTATATTTTTATTACGATTTTGTTAATATTGCACCAATAAAAAATGTGGTATAGATTAAAAATAGTATTTTTTAGAATTTGGGATTGCGTTCGTTTAGTTCTAGAGATGGCAATCTCTAAGCTAATTACTTTAAATAAATTATTGCTAGTTGGATGAACTTTATTGTATTGACAAGCTAGTGGTATACATAGTTAGGTTAATTATTTCTATACCTCTTGTTATCTAACTGCTAACCATAGACAAAGTATGTGACTGGTACATGTTCTATCTTCCCTTTCAATGTTAGTTAGAAAGGGATGTATGAAGCCGTGACGAATTTATACTAGGTGTTACCACAGTAGAAAATTTTTCATCGTTCATAATCTTTACGTTTTTTATGAACATTGCAGGTATATAATGATTGATGATTATTAGACTACTGTTTTTTTTTGTTATATTTATAGTAGCAACCCCGATGTTTCGGAGCGTTTATTGAATCTCTGTTCACAGAGTACTTCCTGTGAACTTTAAATAGAAGCCATAACTTGAATATATCTTTTGATTCAGAATCCCCTTTCCAACTAACATTACAAATCTAACAGAGAATGAAAGCTAAATTACGCCTTACTAATAAGTTTTAAATCTGTCCTCATTCGTCATCGACTCTTTCTAACTGTAACCGAACGTGGTATCGATTGCCGATTCCACTCGTTCTATCTACGCAATATGTAGCTCTATTTTTACCTAGATATAATATTCTTCCTATCAAGGTATGTGCTATTTATTATATGTATGTATGAAATGCTAGGAACGCTTGCAACGTTTACTGTAGCTACAAAATCACACTAAATAATATACACTGTCCTTTCTCATCTAGTCTTTTTAGTGATATTTTTTTAATACCCAAATTTGAGTATGCTTATCCTATCTATCTATGAAATGGGTTATTTTAGGAAAGTCTGTAGTAAACTGTTTAATAGACATTCTGGACAAAATGGAGGAATTTGATTTTTCCATTTGTGGCCCTTGATCAGAGTAATGTTAGAATGAACATGCTCGAAATTGGTCAGTATTAAAAAAAGCTCTGTGTATCGGTTAGTTCACGTAATATTTGATAGCGGCGTATAATCGCTAGAACAAAAGGACACTGCTCAAAAATGTTAATGGTCATAGTCCCACAGCCGCCGTAGTGCTAAGTGTGTAAATACATGTTAATTATTGATGTTACACAATACGCAAGTCCGCTGTATCATATACTGTTAAATGTATTTTTTATGTGAAATATAACAAATGTACATTTTGATGAAACTTGTTTTATTAGATCTCCTTACAAATGCAGTTGTCAAACAATATTTTTCTCGAAACAGAAAATATTTTGCAATTGAAATTATAAACAAATGAATAGTATAACTGCTAAATTTAATCAAAATGACCGCTTATATTTCACTACCATCAAAAATACAAAAAGTCATGTTAGGTGCCTTTTACATTTACTAACAGTGTTATGAAGAAGTGAGAAAGGAATGGCGCTACACAGAAAATATATCGCCATCCTTGTCTCACGTCAGAAGAACGATAGGACTTCATATTTCGTCTCAAGTTTCTCATAGTAAGGTACGCTACACGCTACTTGTAAGGATGTAAAGGTCAGTGGTGCTTATGTTTGTTGTTTTAATATGAACCTTAGTGTTATTACATAGAGCTTTATTTAGATGTAATGTTGCAGGTATTGTTTTGGCTTGGTTTTATTTTATATATTGCTTTTCTTATTTCTTATGAGCTTTCAATTTCTATTGTAGTAGGTACATACTAACCTCAATGTATTGGCATCCTTGTTTCTGAAAATGTTCTCCTGATTATTTTGTTTTAAAACTAGGCATGGAAGTTAAAAAAAAGAAACGAAATTGGTACTTTAAATTCATTTTCATTAATTGACATAAATTTATTTATTCATTTTCACAGTGATTTCACCTGTGAAATTGAACAGTCTGCTACTTTTTATTCGAAGTGTATTTTCTTTCACAACGATTTAATGTCAGACTTTGTTACAATGAAATATTAATTATTATATTAGTGGTGTTTATTTATAAAGTCGAGCAGAAGTCGGAGTCGGTTCGGTGGTAAGTAAGTATATAGAAAGGTATATAGGTACGCTGTGTCGGTATTTACTAAATTTTTTTCTTACTGGGTTTTTATTGATGTTGATAATGAGACTTCAATTGTGATTGCAATTGCATTAAAAAGTAGGCAGCCGGTGTAACGTATGTTATCTGTGAAATATTCCATGCCCAGTTTTAACGCGAATCATACTTTTCCCGATTAAATGCACGAACATGCGTAAGCGTTCAATCCTATTGACTATACTCTTTTACTCCTACACTTATTCCAAAACGCAAATTAGTTATGAGACAACACTAGTGCTGTCTCGCTTTTATGACATATTGACGAAGACAAGTAATTACAGATTTATTACTATGTAATTCAATCAATTAAAATAATGTTAGTAGGCGTTTTAGAATACATATTTATCGGTTATTCGTGTTTTAACTATATGCATTTTTTATTTCTTTTACAGTGGCGAGCGAAAGTGAAAAATCTGACTCTGAAGACGTTATACCACTGATTAACAACAATTCTATTAGTTAATTTTATATTGGACCATCACAGCCTGGCTAAAATGAATAGTCAGAAAAGATAATAAATATTTTGGTCAGGCTGACACTTGCATTGCCTTTGCCATCTCTTGCAAGTGAAAATAGACCTAAATAAATTATAGTATTTATAAAAAAATGTTTTTTTTTAACCTGAGCTTGGATACAATATATGTATTTGTCGAGGATTAAAGTAATTTAAACACTAAGTAGGTATTCAATTATAAATGGTTCTGATTTTGATCGATTTGTATTAATTAATATCCGTCTTACAAAAAATTCAAACCTTTCAAGAGGAAAAATCAGGAAATTGTTTTTAGACAAATTACAAGAAAAACTTGATGGTGATAGCGGATATATTAATACAATCTTTACAATAAAAACAAGCAATTGACTCAATTGACAGTTCTAAATTACTTCTATCCTTTCCTCTTATTATTGTTAGAAAGAGACAGTGAGGTTATATTATTTGTAATAACAACAGAACCATTGAGAATACTATTTTGTATTGGATGATTGGGAGTTTACAAAGTAGCCTACCTACCAACGACGCAATTGAAATTATTATTTATTAAAAGCATTTCGTCTTAGCATTTTGTTGATTCACCGATAATAAAGTAATTACAATAAGTACGTGGTGGTTTTAATTCGCAAGAGTGAAAATGAACGCATCGAAACAGATAACGCCCGTCGTCTGCCCCCGTCAACATAACGTTATCATATCGTATTTGTTTACAAACTATCATGTCCGGCGCAGTGGATATTTTGTGATTGTGGAAAGATTGTGATCATGACTCCTGGAAGACGTCGTGTGCTCGAGGATTACGAGAGCATTGGAGAAGGTAGGTGTATAGCTTGTAATGTAGAATCGTTATCGAAGTCCTAGGTAGGTATTTTTTTCTGCAGAATCATTGTGTAGGCAGATAAATGTAGGTACCTAGCTACAATGAATATTCATTGTGTGTCATAATTATTGTTTACTGGGAATCTAGTTATGTGTATAGATGGAGGTAGGTACTGAAGTTAAACATGATTTAATACGTAACTAAATTTTATACCTATTTACTGTATAAACTGGCTACAATATCCTATGTTTCTCTATTTAAATCCAAGAACTGTCACTCTGTCTCGTTAAGAAGCGTTTGTATAGTGATCTATGCTGACAAATTCTCATAACTTTTATAATGTAGGTAGTTATCCAATGTGGTAAGCAATTTTGATTCTTCTAATCTGTGTATCCTCTTTTTGAAAAATTTACCGCGCTATCAAAACAAAGTATAGGTACCTATTTAGATAATTCAGTAATATTGTAAAGTAATATCTAGTAAGGCTATGGTGTATGCTATGGAACTTATGGTAACAATTGCCTATAATTAAATGGTGCTTAAACCATGTCGTGAAAGTACTGCATTAATGAAAGCGAACGCGGGCACAAACGGTGTTTTTAGGGTCAGTGGATACGAAACGGGGCACTATGAAAAAAAGACAGAAAATTTCACTAAATTCCATAGCCTAATCAAGCCTTCGGGACCCGGTGGGATGTGGGAGTAGTAGGGTGGGGGAACACCATGGCACACCTCAAGGGCATTGACTTTGACCTCATTGTCATTGACCTTGAGGTCAAGGTCAAATTTCCGAAGCTCAAAATCCGCTATTCTCCTGAGGTTACTAACCTTGACGTCAAGGTCTGGTGTCCTTGAGGTCAAGGTCAAATGACGTTACAGTCAAGAACAATTGACTTTGAGGTCAAGGGGTCAAGTGATTCCGGAGGTAATATTGACGGAGCTCCGCTTCGCGGGGCTCCTACTTCTGGGTGCTTAAAAAAAGATAACCACGAAGGGGATGGCGGGGTCTTCTAGACCCCGCTAACCTAACCTATCCGAGTCGGGATGCCCGAAGTTCCGAGCTCGCTCTTGTACCTACCTATTCTAAATTTGAGACACCAATCCCTTCGACATCGTTTTTACGAAAAACGGTTGGTCGGAGACAAACATCACCCAGATGCTTTTCGCCTTACTTTTAGGTGTTCTATACGATACAATTGAGAAAATAAACAATTTATGAAAAAAAAAAATTTTTGTAAATATTTTCTTTTTTCCTCAGTGCCCCGTTATGTTAATACTCCAACCGTTTTTAGTGGTGGTGTGTGTAGTATGTGCACAGATATTTCTCAGAAAGGTTTAGATAAGATTTTATATACTCACTGAAAGCTCATAGTCGGAGATAAATTGAAGCGTAAACTTATGCTTCCAGTATCTACTGAATGTTGGCATAAGTAATATGAAAGATTGGTAGCATAGGCTTACTCTTAGATTAAACTTATTTGTCTACTAAATATAAAAAAACTAAACTTATTGGAAACTACGAAGTCGTCGTGTCGAAGACGACAGCATACCACAAAACGCCGCTACCGACTTTCCATAACTCGTAAGATCAAAAATTTGGCAATGCCTAACCATCATCAACCTATAAACTCCCCATTACTAGGCACGGGTGTCCTCTCAGAATGAGAGGTATTAGGCTATAGTCCACCACGCTGGTACGCATAGCTGGTATACGGGTTAGCAGACTTCACACGCCGCGCTGTTGAGAAATAGTTTCATGAAGTTTTCCTTCATCGTATATGCGAGTGATAATTAATTATTTACGAACATAATTTCGAAAAGTCGAGTGGTGCGTGCTTACTTCGAACTCTAGACCATTGTTAGCAGTCCAATTGTTATAACACTGCTATTACTATCACTGCAATGTGTTGCTGGGGAGTTTGTTGCGCCGCTTCTTCTTCCCAGCTAAAACCAAAGGAAGCGGTGAAGGGCGGGCGTTTTGGGGTGTTCTTAATATAAAAATAACGTAAAAAAAGTACTACATAGTAGTCTATCCTGAATAAAATTATTGTGACGACTTGATAGTTATTATTACAAGATTGTAATGTCCCAGTGCAGGGTAAACTCCTCCGCACTCTTCTACTAGGTACCTACTCTCTGTGTTATATAAGTATACCTACCTATCTTTTATTTATTTATGTACATAAATAATAATACTTGAAGAACAAGAAAGTAGAAAATAACTTAAGACTACATAATTATTTTTGGAGAACAATTTAGAAATCCGATTTTTATGTACAAATGTTTTTGCACTTCTGCGATAGCCATGTTATGGTGAACGCCATGATAACTTTGTAATAATATAGGCTTATCTGTTCCTTCCGACGAACACATGCATCACGCATCAATGGTGTTATCGACAAGCCGTATATTCATTTATCCAACGTGTGTATGACGGTTAGAAAGTAAATAACAGATTACCCGATTGCTGCACCTATCTTGTATTAGTAGTAAGTAGGTATATTACGTACTAATCGGTAATGGTATCAATATAATTAGGTAAGTAGTAATACCTACCTCTTTGAATCATTACGTATTTATTAAAAAACTCCCTCATTGGTCTAGTGGTCGTGAGCATGACTGCTGAGCTTATGGGTTCGATTCCTAGGTTGAGCTGTGTTAAGTATATGTAGGGACCTAAACACTATTGCTGCGACTACCAGCGAACTGTGGCCTCTACACTCTACTTAAATTGAACTGGAATAGGTTGTTTAGTCGGTAGGAGTGGGACATACCCCGGCACCGTCCCAGGTAGCAGACGATCATCACGAAAAAGGTATATGTACTGGAACAGTAGGTATCTGGTACCTACAAATTATAGTACAAAGCTTTCTAATAATATATATTTTCAGTCCTTATTGGTTACCTATATGTATAGACCGTTTTGTTCGTTTTTCCTTGCTTAGTTAAACACTAAAGTGAAAAACAGTTTTAACAATTATCTTACAAAACCCAGAATTCAATCGCAAAACATAATTTGCACTTTAACCATTACATTCAAACTAATTACAGCAATACCACAGTCGGTAGATGGCGCTGCAGTCGTTTCCTGTAATTGTTACAGTTATGGGAGGAGAATTAGGTTGTTTCGCGGTTTGTTAGCGAAGCTGGCAACATTAAACTGATTATTTATTTAGATAGCTTTATTTGCTGTGCCAATTACGAGTGTGTAAATTACGAGTGGCGCCAAGATGTGTTAGTGAAGAAGTGGGGGGTTATTTATGGAGCTAAAAGTTATTTTATCTTGTTGATACTTATAATTTAGAATCATTGACGAATATCTTAATTGACATTGAATGATTAATAAGCTTGAAAATTGAGGTATTGATAATCTTATGACATCTTGCAGGCGGTTTTGATGAATCGTAATTTATGATACACATCACTAGCTTCTATGGGTTATAAATATGTTAATTCAGAAAGTGTGGCTAAAACCCACAGGTTTAAGCACCAGCAACGAATTTTTCACCGACTCCTCAATGTTCTAGTTACAAGACCAGCAGGGAGGGTGGCTGCAGTAGGCCACGCAGCCATGGGGTCTATGCGACGGATGGCATGCCGCGTTCACCGGTATATCGAGCACTTGACACAACCATGGCGAACCTTATGTAAGTACTTCATTCTGTTTAACGAGTGTATTATGGTATGGTATCTATAGACGACTGCCCCGTTGTTGAGTCGTCTGTTGGTGGCTTATGATCACTGCAACAACAACTTAAACTATCGTGTAGCACTTTAGTAATAAGTTGGTGAGTGCAACGTGGAAAATAAAATTATAGGAGTAAATAAGTAAGTAGGTAATGTATGTTTCATCTCACTACTTATTTACCTTGATTTATATCAACATACAGTCTCCTTGTTATTACCCAAATAAATTATATCTTCCTTTCTTCTTTAAACTAAAATAAAATCCACATATTTTGAACATCATTTAGTTCTACTAATCCTTTGCCAAACTCGATCATAAGTTGAAACGTACATATTACGAAAAGTTGAAGTTATTGAATGATCAGAAGCTAATACCTACAGAGATATTGAAAGATACGCGCAAACAAATTGAGTACTTACTATATACCAAAAAGGTGGTAAGCTAGGTGAGGTAACCAGTCACTAGCAACCATTAATCAAAGCGCCACGCCCTTGACTGCCACCTACAATTCATTAAGTTTCATTTAGTCAACAATGATGTGCGTGCTTCACAAACAATATTGCTTGTCTACCACTTTGATACCAACACAAGTACAGAAAGAGTACGCCATACATATTATTGGAATCTCGCCTCACTGGCAACTAACATAGTCAAGCTATTCGTTTCTTCGCTTGTAAAAATATAATGTAGCTTATGTCTGCTATACAGTCGCCATCAGAATCGTAGCAGAGAAGGTGACCAAATACTTCTGAACGTTTTAAAATGTCAATAAGTTCTGTTCACTATAAGTGACCATTAATATCTGAACATTCATTACTTCATTAATATCTGAGCAAATGCTTGTCAATAATTTCTATACATATAGGTAACTAACCAAAAATATCTAAATACTTTTATCGTCAAGACGTCAAACGACGATGAAAAGTGACGACACTGACACTGAGCGTCAGACACTATGAGTGTCGACAGCAAAACAATGAGTATCGACACCGACACTATGAGTGTCACACACTCGTGAGTTTCGGACATAATGAGTGTTGACACCGACACTATGAGTGTCGACACCGAATCTTTAAATGTTTACACCGACACTATGAGTGTCAGACATAAAGAGTGTCAACAAAGAAATAACGAGTGTCGTCACCGGCACTATGAGTGTCGACACTGACCATAAGAGTGTCGAAAACGATACTAGGAGTGTCGGACACTGTGAGTGTCAGACACTATGAGTGTCGACCACAAAACAATGAGTGTCGAGACCGACACTATGAGTGTCAAACACAGAGTATCGGACATAATGAGTGTCGACACCGACACTATGAGTGTCGACTTCGAGGCTATGAATGTTGACACCGACACTATGAGCGTCAGACACTGATAGTGGCGGTCACTATGAGTGTCGACAAAGGAACATTGAGTGTCGACACCGACACTATAGTGTCAGTGTCGCAGTGTCGACACTCATAGTGTCGGTGTCGACACTCATAGTGTCGGTGATGACACTAATAGTGTTGACACTCATTGTTTCTTTGTCGACACTCATAGTTAACGCCACTAACAGTGTCCGACACTCATAGTCCGACACTAACAGTGTCAGTGTCGACACTCACAGTTTCAGTGTCGACACTCATTTGTTTGGTGTCGATACTCATAGTGTCTGACACTCGCAGTGTCCGACACTCACATCACATCACTCATAGTGTCAGTGTCGACACTCATAGTACGACACTCACAGTGTCAGTGTCGACACTCACAAGTTCGGTGTCGACACTCATTAGTTTGTTGTCGATACTCATAGTGTCTGACACTCGCAGTGTCCGACACTCATAGTGTCTGACATCATAGTGTCTGATACTTGCAGTGTCCGACATTCACATCACATCACTCACAGTGTCAGTGACGACACTCACAGTGTCGGTGTCGACACTCATTTGTTTGGTGTCGATACTCATAGTGTCTGACACTCGCAGTGTCCGACACTCACATCACATCACTCATAGTGTCAGTGTCGACAATCATAGTCCGACACTCACAGTGTCAGTGTCGACACTCACTAGTTAAGTTTGGGTATCGACACTCATTAGTTTGTTGTCGACACTCATAGCGTCTGACACTTGCAGTGTCGGACACTAATAGTGTCTGACACTCATAATGTCTGACACTCGCAGTGTCCGACACTCATAGTGTCTGACACTTATAGTCTGACACTCGCAGTGTCCATTTGTTGTCGACACTCATAGTGTCTGACACCCGCAGTGTCAGTGTCGACACTCACAAATTCGGTGTCGACACTCATGATGTCTGACGCTGCGAGTGTCTGACACTCATAATGTCTGACACTCGCAGTGTCTGACACTCATAATGTCTGACTCTCGCAGTGTCCGACACTCATAGTGTCTGTGTCTGACACTCGCAGTGTCCGTTTGTTGTCGACACTCATAGTGTCATGATACCCGCAATGTACGACAATCATAGTGTCTGATACTCGCAGTGTCCGACACTCGCAGTGTCCGACACTCATAGTGTCAGTGACGACACTCACAGTGTCGGTGTCGACACTCATTTGTTTGGTGTCGATACTCATAGTGTCTGACACTCGCAGTGTCCGTCACTCACATCACATCACTCATAGTGTCAGTGTCGACAATCATAGTCCGACACTCACAGTGTCAGTGTCGACACTCACAAGTCCGGTGTCGACACTCATAATGTCTAACACTGCGAGTGTCTGACACTCATAATGTCTGACACTCGAAGTGTCTGACACTCATAATGGCTGACTCTCGCAGTGTCCGACACTCATAGTGTCTGTGTCTGACACTCGCAGTGTCCGTTTGTTGTCGACACTCATAGTGTCATGATACCCGCAATGTACGACAATCATAGTGTCTGATACTCGCAGTGTCCGACACTCGCAGTGTCCGACACTCATAGTGTCAGTGACGACACTCACAGTGTCGGTGTCGACACTCATTTGTTTGGTGTCGATACTCATAGTGTCTGACACTCGCAGTGTCCGTCACTCACATCACATCATTCATAGTGTCAGTGTCGACAATAATAGTCCGACACTCATAGTGTCAGTGTCGACACTCACAAGTTCGGTGTCGACACTCATAATGTCTGACACTGCGAGTGTCTGACACTCATAATGTCTGACACTCGCAGTGTCTGACACTCATAATGTCTGACTCTCGCAGTGTTCGACACTCATACTGTCTGACACTCATAGTGTCTGTGTCTGACACTCGCAGTGTCCGTTTGTTGTCGACACTCATAGTGTCATGATACCCGCTTTGTACGACAATCATAGTGTCTGATACTCGCAGTGTCCGACACTCATAGTGTCTGACACTCGCAGTGTCTGACATCATAGTGTCTGACACTCGCAGTGTCCGACACTCATAGTGTCTGACATCATAGTGTCTGACACTCGCAGTGTCAGTTTTGACACTCACAAGTTCGGTGTCGACACTCATTAGTTTGTCGTCGTCACTCATAGCGTCTGACACTCGCAGTGTCCGACACTCACATCACATCACTCATAGTGTCAGTGTCGACACTCATAGTACGACACTCACAGTGTCAGTGACGACACTCAGTGACGGAATCGACACTCATTTGTTTGGTGTCCATACTCATAGTGTCTGCCACTCGCAGAATCCGACACTCGCAGTGTCAGACACTACATAGTGTCTGACACTCGCAGTGTCCGACACTCATAGTGTTTGACACTCACAGTGTCTGACATCATAGTGTCCGACACTCACATCACATCACTCATAGTGTCAGTGTCGACACTCATAGTCCGACACTCACAGTGTCAGTGTCGACACTCACAAGTTCGGTGTCGACACTCATTAGTTTGTTGCCGACACTCATAGCGTCTGACACTTGCAGTGTCCGACACTCACATCACATCACTCATAGTGTCAGTGTTGCCACTCATAGTCCGACACTCACAGTGTCAGTGACGACACTCACAGTGTCGGTTTCGACACTTATAGTGTCAGTGTCGACACTCATAGTTTCGGTGTCAACACTCATTGTTTCTTTGTCGACACTCATAGTTTGCGCCTCTAACAGAGTCTGACACTCATAGTGTCAGTGTCGACACTCACAGTGTCGGTGTCGACACTCATTGTATCTTTGTCGACACTCATAGTCAACGCCACTCAGTGTCTAACACTCATAGTGTCGGTGTCGACTTTCATTGTTTCTTTGTTGACACTCATAGTGACCGCCGCTCACAGTGTCTGACACTCATAGTGTAAGTGTCGACACTCACAGTGTCGGTGTCGACTCATTTGTTTGGTGTCGATACTCATAGTGTCTGACATCATAGTGGCTGACACTCGCAGTGTCCGACACTCACATCACATCACTCATAGTGTCAGTGTCGACAATCATAGTCCGACACTCACAAGTTCAGTGTCGACACTCTTTAGTTTGTTGTCGACACTCATAGTGTCTGACACTCAGTGTCTGACATCATAGTGACGACACTCACAGTGTCGGTTTCGACACTTATAGTGTCAGTGTCGACACTCATAGTTTCGGTGTCAACACTCATTGTTTCTTTGTCGACACTCATAGTTTGCGCCTCTAACAGAGTCTGACACTCATAGTGTCAGTGTCGACACTCACAGTGTCGGTGTCGACACTCATTGTATCTTTGTCAACACTCATAGTCAACGCCACTCAGTGTCTAACACTCATAGTGTCGGTGTCGACTTTCATTGTTTCTTTGTTGACACTCATAGTGACCGCCGCTCACAGTGTCTGACACTCACAGTGTCGGTGTCGACTCATTTGTTTGGTGTCGATACTCATAGTGTCTGACATCATAGTGGCTGACACTCGCAGTGTCCGACACTCACATCACATCACTCATAGTGTCAGTGTCGACAATCATAGTCCGACACTCACAAGTTCAGTGTCGACACTCTTTAGTTTGTTGTCGACACTCATAGTGTCTGACACTCAGTGTCTGACATCATAGTGTCTGACACTCGCAGTGTCCGACACTCATAGTGTGTGACACTTATAGTGTCTGACATCATAGTGTCCGACACTCACATCACATCACTCATAGTGTCAGTGTCGACACTCATAGTCCGAAACTCACAGTGTCAGTGTCGACACTCACAAGTTCGGTGTCGACACTCATTAGTTTGTTGTCGACACTCAGCGTCTGACACTCGCAGTGTCCGACACTCACATCACATCACTCATAGTGTCAGTGTCGACACTCATAGTCCGACACTCACAGTGTCAGTGTCGACACTCACAAGTTCGATGTCGACACTCATTAATTTGTTGTCGACACTCATAGCGTCTGACACTTGCAGTGTCTGGCACTCATAATGTCTGACACTCGCAGTGTCCGACACTCATAGTGTCTGACACTCATAATGTCTGACACTCATAATGTCTGACACTCGCAGTGTCCGACACTCATACTGTCTGACACTCATAGCGTCTGACATCATAGTGTCTGACACGCTTAATGTCTGACACTCACAGTGTCAATGTCGACACTCATTGTGTCGGTGTCGACACTCATAGTGTAAGTGTCGACACTCACAGTGTCAGTATTGACACTCATAGTGTCGGTGTCGACATTCATAGTGTCTGATACTCGCAGTGTCAGTGTCGCCACTCATCGTGTCGGTTTCGACACTCATCGTGTCGGTATCGACTCTCACAAGTTAGGTGTCGACACTCATTAGTTTGTTGTCGACACTCATAGCGTCTGACACTCGCAGTGTCTGACACTCGCAGTGTCCGACACTCACAGTTTTAGTGTCGACACTCATAGTGTCCACCCATAGTGGTTACCCTGAAAAACCCTATCAAGAGGATAACCCCTTCAATATGATACCTTAAAGGAAAGGGTAACCCCTTCCACTGGCTAACATATTGAAAGGGTTACCCTTTCATTGGTGTTAGGAAAAGGTTACAGGAACGAAGAGGTAACATCATCCATACGGTAACCGAATCAACGGGTAACCCTTTCAATTGAATTAACTCATAAAGGGGGTTGCACGGTCCCTGTTCCCAGGTTGACCTGGGACTTTGCTCGAGCAAAGTGTTATTGGGGTTTTCTATGAAATTCTCAGTTGCTCGGTGTTCAAATCAAAACCAAGCTGGTTTTGATTTGTGGTTAATGGCAGCAGGTTGTGTTGTAGAAATTAGTACACCTCTGCCTAACATTTCCGGGAATACAGGCGTGAGGGTTAAATAAGATGAATCTGTGAGGGATATTTCGCTTTTATAATATAGATATCGATAGCAACATTTTATTATCACATGTACCTAACCGTATCAATATACCGTCATGGACATGAATATTCAAGTAAACCGAACCTCGTACAAACTGAACGCTATTTGTGTTAAATATTGTATTTGCATTCAGTTTCCGCGAATATTAATAAAACAATTTGAAAACGTGTTGTAAATAATGCAAAATTGTGTTGGAAACACCTGGACAATATTGGCGCAAAACAGGAATGAATGGTCTAAGGGAGGACGGTTGTACCCTGCATTAGCTGTGAATGGTCATGAAAAATTTGAAAATGCATTTATTTTAAACAGAGATTCCTTCACAAAAACCGATAAAAAACCCAACATATTTATGTACACCATTTATGGTGATTTATACTTCTATACACGATAAGTATATAAGACAGACTTAAAATACCAAACGTAAGCATCTACAAACTTTCTGCGGAAAAGATTTTGAAAGATGTACCTACCTATTATAATATATTTTAATATCGACCACGCGTTTTACCCTAGCAGGTATTACCGGGTGGAAAAGCACAGTCCAAAATGGAGTTCAATATCTACCCATTCGGATTCTGTCACTTACATACGACAAAACACTGTTTGCGACTATTTCACTGTCGGTACCTATTTTGAACTGACTTAGTAATTAGTTGCTTGTGAAAGATTTGCAACCGCAACCGTTTCTTTACCTGCCTGCCAGACTTTCCAATGTGTCCACTAAGTACTGCTATGGTGTTGCTATATTCAAGCAAAGTATCCCACCGTTGGGTACGAGACTCCCGGATTGAGAGTAATGTTACCACATTACTGACAATCATTTTTGCTTCTTTGTCAATCTTAGTAAGGCAACACGGTTTTTCTTTTGATATTGTTGGGCCAGCACTTAAAAGTGAATTCTTAATCCTTAGTTGTCTACTACTACTACCACTAGTCTTATCCACTAGTTGCTAGCGCGTCTGCTAAGCGTCAGTTTCTGATGTATTCTTCTCATTTTTGGCAACAGTCCCTTTTGGGTTTCGATGGCAATAAGCTCGCCCTTTGTCATTGGCGAACTGAATTCATACAATATACCTCTGCCTAACTTTTCTGGGAATGAAGGCATTATAATATATGTTAAAAATAACATTAAGTATTTTCCGGGTTTCGTTTATTTTAAATGAGAATGACTTTCGTTTATGCGTCTGTATTATAATGTTAATCCGCGATATCCCCCGGGCTGGATCGTGTCAGATAAATACTGACAATACCGCAGACAGTACACGCGTTTCGGGTGGCGTTGTCAGGGGGACTTGCCGGGGTGTGGGGGTTGTCAATGACCCCCGGGCATTGTTGACACTGGCCGCGCAGGAAGCTTTTAGTATTGCGACATGTCAGGGCTGCTACCACAGAGGCTTGTGAAATGACAGCGTGAAAGTTTCATTAAGTTTGCTTACTCGTGTGGTCGTCCTTCATTTTAGTGTAAACTATGTTATTATTTAATTTTAGAAACCATTTCCTTTTTAGAAAGTCGAAGTACTTAATTCATCAACATACTACTTATCTGTATATTAAGCATTATATTACTTTTGGAGAAATACTTGATTTTACTTTTGTATTATAGAGGTCAGTGTTCATTAGGATAAGTATTATATAGCCCGCCATGGAGGCAACACTAACTGAACCTAGTATTATTGTTTGTTGTTATTGGTGCGGTTTGAAAGCCGACATGATTATTATCTATTATTGATTAAATACGTAAACAATGGCTGTCTTTTAGCTGTCTACATAAAGATTATTATATAGGTATGAAGGTAAATTAGAATTACACTATACCATACCATTATTTACTTGAAACTGTTTGTTGTCACGCCAACGCCAGAGGGCGCTGTCACGGCTGCAGCTTGTTAATGCTTGTTGCAGCATAGTGCTGAGATAGTGGGCTATTCTGACGCCACACAAGATGGCGATTATATTGATACCTATTCATTTGCGTGTCATTCATATATTTTACTTTATGCTGACGACATGAAAATTCACAAAGTCGTGCGTGACATGTCTGATGCATATCAATTGCAGGACGACCTACATAGGTTTGAGATATACTGCAACCGTAACAAGCTCCAACTAAACATCTCTAAATGCTTCCTCGTAACATTCTCACGTCGTAAGTCATTATTAAATTTTGGTTACACTCTAAACAATCAACTAATTAGCAGGCTGAATAACATTAGAGATTTAGGGGTCATTGTAGACAGCAAACTTCTGTTTGATAAACACATCGATAGCATAGTGACAAAGCATGTAAAGCTCTGGGATTTATATTGCGCACCACGGCCTGTTTCCGATCTCTTAAACCACTGAAAATTTTGTATTGCTATTTCGTGCGTAGCCATTTAGAATACGCATCTCAGGTTTGGAACCCACAGTATCAAAATTATAGGTCTCGTATTGAAGGTGTCCAAAGAAAATTCCTTCGCTATCTAGATTATAGGGCACAACAATACCCAGTTGACTATATGCACACCGCTGCAAAAGGTATCATTTCCTTCCTCTGGAGTTGAGACGGCAAATTAACGATATAAGTCTACTGTTGGGTATCGCTAATGGTCACGTTGACTGTCCTGAACTCGTAGCTAATTTGTCATTACGCACGAATTTAATGGGATTTCGTCAAAGGCCAATATTAAATGTTCCTTTCGCATTGACTAATTACAGACGGAATGTTTTTTCAATAAGAAGTGCACTTAGCTTTAATTAACTACCTAGGGACTTAAATATTGACTTGTTCTGCACCAGTGTAGCGACAGCAAGACGACCTTTGACACAGTTATTTTTCGACAGCTAAATTATACTATGTACTTTATTTACTCTTATCGACTAATTTTTATCTATATGTGGAGGCTTTTAATTAGCAATCTCTTTATAACATATTCTTATATCTTATGTCTATTAGTCTGTAAGCCTTCTGTAAAATAAAATAAATAAATAAATTGTTGTCTTGTGTTGTGCATTGGAATGAATTTCATTTCTTTCTACAAAAACAGTAACTTGCTGGGGCAAGGCATTTGAGAAGTTTTTTGTCCAAGAAAAGTTCTAGCCCAGAAAAAGAATCTTTAACTTTTTTTATTGTACTACAATGACAAAGTAACGAAGGTAAAAGACGTCCCCTGGTGGTAAGCAGCAACCACAGTCTATGGACGGACACTAGTGGTACAACACTCGCGCAACGTTTTGAGACCTTAGACGTTAGGTCTCATCTGCCGATCAATATTACACTGACTACATTACCATACAAACTAGAACACAATGCTTAATGTTAGAATTTTATTTGTCAGCAGCAGAATATTTGTTACTAAGTGCAGCAAAAAGTATCACCTCAAAACTAAAATGTTATGAGGCTGCAGTTGCATTCTAGGAAGGGTAATTCATGAGAGCGAACTTAGCAGATCATTGTCCGGCAGATGGAAAATAAATGTAATCTTTTCGCATGCACCAGAGTTCTAATATTTCCTAATACTTTTCAAGCATAGTTAAGGCGTTTTTCTAAGAAAAACATAATTGACAAAATGATCTGTGAACGTCCTTTCGGATGCCAATAAGCACGCCAATAAGCACGCAAGCACCAAATTCTTCTATGCGGTAATTGAACCGAGATCCGTGGCGTACAAGCCGATTGTTCAACCACGGTACGGGACAGACTGGTACGGGAGGCAGTACCAGTGACAAAGAAAAGTTGAAACAACCATCCATGGAGTTTCTTGCTGGATTCTTCTTCATATGATTAACTTTTTGGAACCGTGCAATTAGAGACGGGAAATAGAATACCTACCTACATAAATAAAAATATCGTTGTAATTAATAATTAATATCTATAATTCTTTAAGTATACTTATCACCAATTTACCATTTGATGTTCAACAATCTGGGGAGACCTGGTGACCTGAAATACAGGCTTCCGGCTAGTTTGGGCACCAGTCTCCCACGATATTATGTACGCAATAATGTAAGCTATTTAATTGTCCATTGATTGTATCATTTTGTGTATGATGTTGTGGAGAGAAAAATAAATCCTTATATTATTATTATATTATTATACTTACGGTTTCACCCTTTGAAACCCAAAGGACTTTTGAGATAAAAGGTAGCCTATGTCCTTCTACCCCATTTTATCAAAATCGGTTCAACGTTTGAGACGTGTTATTGTAATAGACAGACAGACAGCCAGAGTTACTCTCGCATTTGTAGTATTAAGTAGGGAAGTAGGGATAAAAACATTTTGAATTGAATTGAACCTTGTTGATAATAGTATTTTTTGAATAGGTCTAAATATGTAAATCTTCCACAACAAAGAATCCATCCTGATGATACCGATGCGTGTGGTGGATGAGTTGTAACAATGCCATAATTATAGCATGGCGTGGTCAGCACGCCACACCCTAGAGCCGTGGCAACCTAAACATGAATAAAGATATAAAAAAATTAGATGTCCACATTAGGGTATTAAGCGTTGTCGTACACCGGTTGCAAACAATGAACGGATCGAAACATAATATACGGAAATGACGTAGAAAGAAAAATACATGACACAACAAATCTAGGCCCCCAGAGCACGTGTAACATTTGTATGATATTCATATCATACTTTATAAAATGGCTTTAAGTAACCAGAGCTTTTTCACCAATGTTAAAGCTTGCGCCACAGAGTTGTGGCGCTCGATCCTCAACTAAAATAATGTTGTCTTAATAAATCTATGTAATACACTGTGATAATCTCTACAATTAAATTAACATGCGTAAGTAATTATTCAGTGGAACTGAAAATATTATATTTTCATGTTGTTGATATGTATTTTTTAGATAAAATTGTGCTTTTCAACTTAACAATTTTATTTTACTTTATAAGCTTTATAAATGGACTTTGTATTTGAAAGATCTGTATCGTCGCTCTGTTTATTTAATATCAAGGAGGATCACAACTACATTACATTTTATAACAGCTTCTCTTGTGCATTGTTAGAAAATTTAATGTAAACGAAAACAAACGAGATTGTTCCTCTTCTCGTTTTCTTGTGGCAAATAAGTCGATGGCGACTGTTTTAGCCCAGTGTCAAGTTAATTATGAATTCTAAAAATGTTTTTAACGAAGTTATTTTATTTAAAATTGAAATAAAACTACTTCTTACGGATTTTACAGTGAAGTTTCGGATCCTTTACAGGGACTTAATAATATAAATGATATATTACTACTATTATATATTACTATTATTAATATTTACGTTAAAGTCAGTTATCAGGCTAGTAGACAAGTCTAGTTCAGTATGTTTATAAATTTATCTTGAAACAGAAAAAAGGGGAAAGTTATTCGCCAAATTCATCGCTTCCTTTATTTTCATTTACTATATCGTTGCATATTTACCTACCATTAAAACTCCCAATTTAATTTACAAAAATAAACGTTGCTACAAAGTACACAGAATAATAAAAACACCATGAAACCCCACAGTATAACAAACAAACAAATGTTGCGCAAAGGTTTGGCGAATGCCCTTTCAAAATACTTACAATAAAAATGTCGATCCCACGTTGGGCGACCTTGATATTCACTGACATTTTGAAAAATATGAAGCTTTACCATTTTAGTACACAATAACATCTGTATTGACATATTGCACTTAGTTTCGGTAGGTCTGAAAGTGGAAGTATATCTAATTGTAAAATACTTGCGACAGTTTGTGTTTCCGACGAAACTGTCTGGATAAAGAATTCAGACTATGCGTTAATTTTAGGTTTTTAGCTTTTTGTGCGCCTGACTTTATATTCATATTACATTCCATCCATAATATTTTCTTTTTTGACTTTCCAGTCAGCAGATATCAATTTAGATATTCCTTAAAAACCAAAATCGCTATTCGTCTTTGAATAATATGAGGCTATGAGCAACTCTAATAAGGGATCTATTTATAAACTTAGGCGACTTGTTTAATCTCTACTTAATATTATAAATGCGACAGAGTTTCTTACTCTGTCTGTTACGCTTTGACACCTAAACCGATTTTTATAAAATTTGGTACAGAGATAGATAAGACCTTGGAGAAGGACATAGGATATCGTTTATTTCCCTTTGGTATACGGGTGAAAATGCGGGAAACATATACGAATAAAAATATAAATTAATAATAGGACTAATATTAACTATTATAACTAACTAGCTGACCCCGTAAACGTTGTTTTGCCATAAAAAAAAATTTAGGGGTATGAAAAATAGATGTTGGCCTATTCAGACCTCCCCGATAAGCACAAAAAATTTCATCAAAATCGGTCAAGCCGTTTCGGAAGAGTATGGCAACGAAAACTGTGACACGAGAATTTTATATATTAGGTAGATATTTCATTTATAAGCATCTGCTGCCGAACTTCGTATATCGCCTGTCTAGGCAAATTATAGTTATACTGATTTTTCATTCAGTGTACAACGATTAAATTTGGCTGAAATATGATTAATTTAATGACCGTCGCGGTTCGAGTGACGCACCGGCCCGTCACGCGATTCTAATCCACGAACGTAAAACTTGCGTGAGATTTACGAGGTGTCCGCTCCCGCTGCCGGCCGCAACACACAATGTTCTGTTTCATGACATTGTTTGAATTTGTTGCCACAAATATGCAAACATTAAGGCTTTACACAAGATTTCAGCAAAACTACAGCTTGTTGTTACTAAACTATTCTGTCAAAAGTCATGTTACGGAGTGCTTTTTGGTTAATTCAAAAACTCAACAACCAATCATAAATTGATAGAATATTCTATATTGCAACACCAAAAAATATTAAAAAGAACAAATTAAAATTGAATTTAATCATAGAATAGTAGGTACTACTTATGGGCTTTATGGGTCTCGATAACAGCGAGCAGTACTACTAGTGAACCATTGACGTATTAAACGCGCACACTTATAAAGCGAAGAGTTCAGTGTGTAAACGAATTAGTGCATTAATACTCAACATTAACATTCATTCATTCATTAACATTACAACATAAACTACCACTACCAATCCAATTAGTTATAATATTTTTAACTTAATATACTCTTGACTTCTTTCCAACCTACTACGCTCTTAGACCGCACAGGTGAGCGAAGAGAGGTGTGAGTAGTGAGAGTTATGCGAGTAATTCCACTTAAATTGGAGCTGCCCGACTGAGGTACCTCCGCCTTGCAGAAAATCGAAGTGAAATAACACTGCTTTGAGCTGCGTTGTGTTTCTTACGGTGAGAAAGGTTGACATTGCTCCACGAGGAAACGTTGTGTTGGCAGTGGGGCTTTGACCGTTATACTGCCAACCCAACTATACCTCTTTCGTTTTACAGGGTTGGCAACGCGCAAGTGATACTCCTGGTGTTGTAAACGTCTATAGGCTATGATAACCTCTTACCATCAGGTGGGCCATATGGTTGTTGGCCTAAGTAGAAAAAAAAAAATCTATTTCTTGCATCAATCATTTTAAAAACCGTTGAAATTTCGATAGCATATAGGTAATTTAAAACTGTTCAACGCGAATGGCGGATCGGGTGTCTCATTAATATGACAGTCGATTCATATATCCAATGCGGGACATGCGTCCATAACACTGAGTGCAATACATCGTAAGTAGGTACTACATATTTGTGCGAATCGGAAAAAATCCATCGCACTTGCATTACTTGATACAAATACATACTTACGACGAAAGTCGCTGAAATTGTGCGAAATCATTGCATAGATGACCATTAAATATTTACCTTACCTTTGTAATAAAAAAATCTCTTAAGAAGTTTTGGAGCTGTCATTTGTGTTCAACATTTAGCTTTAAGCGACTTTTTTTGCTATCGGAAATTTATACATACCATCACGCTCGCATTCCCCAAAGAGTTAGGCAGAGGTGTACACTAATGTGCACCCACAGTTCACCGGTATATTTAGTTCCTATGTAATAGAGGACGAACCTATTGCCATTAACCAGGAACAAATCCGAGCGATTTACGAACTTCTACTGATAATTTCATAAAAAACCCTAATAACACGATGCGGCGAATCGAACGCAAGACCTCAAACGTAACAGTCGCTCTTCCGACCACTAGGCTATTAAAACACTCGGTTTCCCCTCCTAAAGTGGTAGTGATGAAGAAAGGTAGCCTAAAATTCTGTAGAACGGTTTACCGTGAAAATTTGGAACAAGCAAACTGTTCCCATAATAGTTAGTAGATAGTGAAAGGTCACTTGTGTGAGGGAGCGGCTGTACCGCTCGCGTGTCGTGCACACCCATCGCAACAGTGGACTGGTCGGAGTGGAGACCATAACTGATTAAATGTCCCACCAATTCAGTTGATATGCCTACTTAAAAACTAGTAATGTGTTGCTAGGGAGTTTGTTACGCCGCTTCTTCTTCCCAGATAAAACACTAGCAGACAGTGGAAGGCGATCGTTTTGGGCGTTGTCTAAAATGTAAAATTGACGTGAAAATAGTACTACCAAGCAGCTTAATTAAACGATTTTTACTTGTACTATTTATTCGGTACAATCAACGAGATCCGAAGTCGAATGCTCAGAAAGTTAAGTATTACATAGTACGCACATGTTTTCGAAAAATCAGAGGTGCGTGCCCTGGGTTCGATGTCCGAACTCGAGACTATCAGCATGGCAGTTCAATGGTCATACCACTAGGCTATCACTGCTTTTTATATCGTCTCCTATTACATTGTAGTTATCTTCCATTCCAACATTCCGACAAACTGTATGTGTACATTTGTACAACTCTGTCTAACCCTTCGAGGAATACAGGCGTGATTTTATGAAAGATGGTTTATCAGTCTGGTAATAACCGTAACACGTTTACTACGTAACAGCCTGGTTAGTGAGTGGCGGGTGGAGCGGCGGCGGCCGGAAGCATCGGCCACCGGTGCCCGCGCCCACTTCCTGCTGCCCAGTGCCCAGCCCACCGCAATACGTCATTATCTATGACTGATTTATTTATTTTATTAGGATCTCCAACAAAGAATACACCTAACATTTTATTTGATTACAACATAGTCTTAATCCTAGTATCTACTTCTTTAATCAAACTTAACCTAGGTACTTATTTAAAGCTTATGCAATATAGATTATAAAAAAAAATGTATTGGGCGGAAAAATGATGCTAAAATATGGCTTTCTTAGTCTGAAGGGTTTTCAGAAAGATGGATTGGACGCAGTAAACGGTCCAAAACGTCAAGATTAATAACGCGATAAAATTCATAAAAAGTAGTTTTATTTAAACTTCGTTTGAGTTTCCAAATAGTATCATCATGTCTGCAACTAGCTGGAGCTAGAGGGGCTTGTGTCTAAGTTATTACTAAGCTGATCAACCGATCTACAAGGTCTGCGTGGACTCCTCCATTCCTCGGAGAGTAAAAAGGAGAGAAAGAAAGAATAATAATAATACTTAATAATCTTTATTGACATAAACATTGTTACATTTTGTATGAAGTCCCTGGCTCTTGTGCTAAGTGTTAAACTTGTGTTACATGAACCAATAGAAGATAGAAAAGAAATAAAGAAACAAAAGAAGCTAAAGAAAGAAACACAACAAAAGCCTGACAACCAGTCTATCCTCAGGATATCGGTTTACGCTAAAGTCCGGGATTCGAATCTCAAGTAGAGCAAAGTGATATTCCTATTGATACACATCTGCCTAACCCTTCGGGGAATATAGGCGTGATTCTTCCCACTTTATAATGAAACAATTAATTTTAGAATGTCTACTGCTGAACAAAGGCCTCCCCCATAGACTTCCAAGACCCGCTTATATGCCGCCTGCATTCAAAGACTTCCAGCAACCTTTATCAGGTCGTCCATCTCTTTGTAGACTGTCCTACGCTGCGTTTTCCCGAGAACCTTTTTGCCCCAGCGACCATCTGTTCTACCATCTCCTGTCCTGAGTTCCCTGCCCACCGCCACTTCAGATTGCTAATCTTTAACCTTTTTGACTGCCACGTCAATAATGAATATCTGTGTTCTCTACGCCAAGCACTATAATAAAGTGGTATTTTTGACGTGCCATGCCGTCGTTTGGCGTCGTGAGCAAGTTTTAATTTGACGTCTATAGACGTCCGTGGCGGTCAAAAGGTAAATTATTAATGTTCACTCAACTTTAACTGCAACCACACAATCAATTAAACCGATATAATATCCGCAAATCCAATCAGAGTTGTTCAAATTGACGTTTACGAGTTATCAAGGGTTGGTTACCGAGGCCGTTTATTTCCGTATCATTTCATTAATACGTGTGACGTTGGTATCGATTGTTTAAAGTCGAGGACATATCGCCTGCCGTCCTTGGAAAATCGATGTTTTGATGCGCTTCCTACTTCCGTTTGATATCGCCAATTGTATCGAAAAGGGGTCGCCCAACAGACTTAATTATTAAATAGTTTGCGTATTGTACGAGTTCCAAATTTATCTGTTTAGTCCAAAAAAAAATTACTCTGTTTCTGTTTTCCTGAAGGTTTATGATATAATATATTGATACGCACCCACCAGAGTTCTTCAATGTTATATTTTAGGTAATTTGCTATAAGATTAACCTCTTGCAATTAACTATACGCATATGTAAATCCGAGCTGCTACCGAGAATTTCATAGAAAAACCTGAGAACAATTGGCTCAACCAGGCAAATGAACCCAGGACGTCACGTCAGTAGACGCAGTTGCGAACACATTTCCGTCTGTTATAATTACTAAAATTAAATTGAAAGTAGTTAGAATACCAAAAGTCTCGAGCTCGAGTCCCTGTGTGATTAATATAAATATATTTTATAACAACAATCTCGAAAATATAATAAATTATGGAAATCACGAAAAGTCATCTGGGGCTTGGCTTTTATTTTGTTAATAAGTAACGAGGAACTCCTTCGAGTCCGAATGGAACCCTTTTTCCGTGAAAACATTAAAGTTTTACTGAGACACGGAAAAAAAACACTTCAATTTCCCTGAAATAAGTTTCCTGATTTTATTGTGGACTTGAGTGCGGTTTACCCAAGTTTTGTCTTGTGCCTTGTGTGCATTGTCAATACAAACATAGGACCCCATAGAAGGAGGCCTACCGTCGTCGTCTCCTACTTACCTACAGCCGCATCTACGTTTTGCCTGATGGAAAGCACAAACAGGTTTATACCCTTCTGGTCTTTGGCACAGTAAAACCATTTTGCGCTGGTTTTGCACATGAGGGTAGCTAGCGAGGCGGATCATTGAATCCATCCACCAAGCGTGCTGGGTTTTGTTGACTTTTACAACACTCTTTTCGCTAGTTTTACGATATTTTTTTACTGTTGCCCGCAATTTCACTCGCATCCCAAATAAATTTTTGAGACAAAATAAGCCTATCTCCTTTTCCGAGGTCTAATCTATCTCCGTACCAATTTTTAACAAAATCGGTTCAGCGGTCTAGGCGGGAAAGTTACTTTCGCAGTTATATTCCCTACTTATTCAATATAATAATACTTATTTAATAGTTCTAAAACCAACACCCTCCTAGCCTATTCCCAACTACATTGGAGTCGGCTTCCAGTCTAACCAGATACGGCTGAATATCGGGACATATTTTACACACACGAAGCGACTGCCATCAGACCTCCGAAACCTAAATTCTGGGCAATAACGATATCCTGAGGATAGGCTGGCAGTTTTAGAATACGATCGTTTAATGGGTGATTTCTAAAGGAATTGGAGAAGAGGTAAACGTATCTAGATATAAAACTCAATTAATACGGTACAAATGGCTTCCATCGCCGGGTGCACCGAGTGCAAGGTCTTCAATTAAGTTGTTCTGTTTTAATTCTGTTTATGTGCTGTGTGTAATGGTCGTTTTCACAGAATTCGTGGTTGTTCTACGAAACTGTAATTTGATTTTAAATATTAAGTAAGTATACCCAAAGAGAATTAAAGTATGTACTTACTTCGAATAACTATTAACGCTTAAATATATTTCTTACTGCCTTATTGGTTTAGTGGGCCTTAGGTAAGATTCCTCAGTGGAGCAGTGGTATTGTGGTTTTACATTAGCATTTTCAATACCTACCAGCTTGGATAAGACAGGCTAAAATTAATTAAACTCGACATCTAATATGTTTATAGTTCGCCGATGTGTTTTGGCCGGCGAACTGTTAACTTAGGTACATTTTAAGAGATTGGGAGTAATTCCACTCAAATTATAATAATAATAATAATAAATGCTTTTATTTCAGACCGTAGTCCATTTTGTTAGTATACATGTAGCTTAAAACCTAATGTTAGTACTTATATCTATTACACAAAATACACTACAAGAAACTTATTTGAACTATTTATACGCCACACTGGCATGTAGACGTACCCAATGTCTCAGTATGTGACTGTCCCATCTGTCTGCTATGGTTTTCAGGATGCTGTTGGGGCTATCGCGTACTCTGCTCATGATAGAAGCGCATCGTTTGCGCAAGATTGCTGCAAAGCAATCAATGCCGATCTCCGCGAACATACCGGAAGCACTGCAGTAACGCGGCAACCCCATCAGCACCCTGAGTGCGTTATTGTATTGAACGCGCAGAGCGTTGTATGCCCTCCGCGTGTAGTTAACCCACAGACTGCACGTATAGAACGACTGACAGTATGCCGTAAACAGCGTAGCCTTTACGTCAGTCGAGCACTTCGCAAATCTGCGAGCCAACATATTGCAGCGGACAGTCAACGCCCTGCGCTCACGCTCCATGTCCAGGCTGTCCTTCAAGTCCTCGGAAACCCAGTGACCCAGATACTTAAAAGTGGTAACCTGCTTCAAGGGACTACCACAAAGTTTTAATTGCGGCACAATAGGGTAATATTTAGTACCCGCCTTAAAAACAAGAACCTCACTTTTCTTGACATTGTATCTGAGCCCATGAGCTTCCGCGTACCTTTCACATATTCTGAGCAGGCTTATCATTGCGTTAATTGATGGGCTCAGCAACACCATATCATCAGCGTAACTAATATTGTTGACACAAACCCCGTCCACGTGACAGCCCTGATAGGTGTTGCTGAGCTCAACAATCAACTGGTTGATATACAGACTGAAGAGCCGAGGCGAGGACAGGCCACCCTGCCTCACTCCACACTCCAGCCTATACACATCCGACAATAAACCTGCCCACCTTATATAATTGGTCTGATTGTTATACCAATAACGCAGTATTGCTATAACTCCCCTATCAACTGTAGTCTCGTTGAATAGTTTCCGCCACAACAAGTCGTATGACACCAGGTCGAACGCTTTGGATAGGTCCAGAAAACACGCGTTGACAGGCGTTTTTCTGGACGTGTAATACTGGACCGTGTGCTTAAGAGAAATTGGTGCTGCCCGAATGGAGAAGTACCTCCGCCTTGCAGAAAATCGAAGTGAAATAACACGCTTTAAGCTGTGTTGTATTCCTTACGGTGAGCAAGGTTGCCAGTGCTCCAGCAGTTGTGTTGGCAGTGGGGGGGACTTTACCCTTATACTGCCAACCCAACTATTCCTCTTTCGTTTTACAAGGTCGGCTATGCGCATGGTACAGCCTGGTGTTACAAACATCTATAGGCTACGATAACCACTTACCATTAGGTGGGCCGTATGCTAGTTTGCCACTTTAGCGGTATATAAAAGAAATAAGAACATCTCTGCCTATCCCTCTGGCAAGATATCAATCTAAATATCACGTTCTACGTAGTTAATCGTAGTTCCGTTCGCTCCAGTATCGAATGTGGTAGTAACCTCCAGATTAAACTGTAAGAACTTCTAGATTTATACGGGAGTCAACTCTTCTTTACGTATTCAAAGATTGTAACGTAAAAAAGGCTTCTCAAAGGCTGAATATTTCATTTGAAATCGGCTACAAATGTAAATATTGAGAGCTTCACGTGGCAAACTTTTGTTCCGCTGCGAAGATAATTTACGTCAAATACAATTCTCTTTTTTATTTTGACAAGGCGTACAATATTATTGATGTGTGTAATGCAAAAGTCTAAATGAATAATCGCTACCTCAATGGATTAGCGGAGCAGCTGAACATGAGGTCCTGGATACGATTGTAAGACAAGATTTTTTGTAATTGGATGTCTCTATAAAATTGTCAGTAGTAGCTTGGAGTTGTTAAACTAGTATTTGTAGCTGTATCAATTTTGTGCCTGGTAGCAGTAGGCATTATACATATCTGTAGAAAAAATGCAACCATTCTGCAAGTCTTCTGCACTAAATTGGCTCATTATGTAGGTGAGTCGATTTGGCGCACCTATTTCCTGCATTGAACATAGCTTTTTTACCATGGGAGAGCCATGCTTCGGCACGGATGGGCCGGCTCGACCGGACTTGATACCACGGCCTCACAGAAAACCGGCGTGAAATAACGTTTTCGTTGTGTTTCGTCGAGTGAGTGAGGATACCGGACGCCCAAACCCCTTAAAAGGGCGGCAACGCACCTGAAACTCCTCTGGTGTTGCGGGTGTCCATGGGCGGCGGTAATCGCTTACCATCAGGTGATCCGTCTGCTCGTTTGCCCACCCTATCACATAAAAAAAAAAAAAAAAGCTTCCAGTCATGTGACTCCGCAACTCAAAGTGCTAAAGCATATGGTTACGTGAAACCTGCCACAGATTAGATCCGAACTCGATACGACTCCGATTGTACAGACGCCAGCAGGACAAGCTATCCAAAACTGTCAAATTTTCCCAATTGAATATGAACCTTATCGTTTTTGCATTAAAGTTGAAATTCAATCAAAGAAATTTGACAGATTGTGGTAGCTTGATGTGCTGGCCTCTGTACATTATAATACCGATGGCTATTGTAATTGCAATTTGTGAAGATGAACTATAAAATAGTTATTCTAACAACACATCTTGTTGGCACATGTTACATAGGTCTTATGAAGTCGTTAACTTCGTCCTTCAGACGCCATGACGATATTTAAATATTATTTGTATGAGTAATTCTCATAAACTGTTACTGATACTGTTGTGTTTTAAGAGAGTAGACAGATGAAGTAATTCCACTCAAATTGGAGCTGCCCGACTGGGAGGTACCTCCGCCTAACACTGCTTTGAGCTGTGTTGTGTTTCTCACGGTGAGCGAGATTGCCAGTGTTCCCCGAGGAAACATCGTGTTGGCAGTGGTGGGATTTTGACCCTTATACTTCCAACCCAACTATTCCTCTTTCGTTTTACAGGGTCGGCAACGCGCAAGTGATACCTCTGGTGTTGCAAGTGTCTATAGGCTACGGTGACCGCTTACCATCAGGCGGGCTGTATGCTTGTTCGCCACCTTAACAGTTTTAAAAAAACTGTCAAAGACTTCTTAGTACTAGTAGTAAGAGGTCTTTGATAGTGATGATGAAGCAGTCAAAATCCAAACGTTGACAAGCATTTCATCGTCAGTCAGCATTGATTGGCACAGGTATAAATGAGCCTAATAGACTTCGGCATAGCAATGCCGAGGCAACGGCAGGCAGGTTTCCTCACGATGATTTCCTTTGCTTCTGCGAAATGGTACTACTTAATGACTAATACGCGTATGAGTAGGTATCGGACAACTAAACCAACAACAAGTTATAACATTATATTCTACGAAGTATACATGTATATCTACATATATAGATTCAATACTCAGCTTCTGTCACCATAAATAGATGTTATCCATTTTCATGGAAAGAGCCACAGTATATTAATCTCGAAAAATTCCACACTCAGGATGGTACAAAAGCCGTCAATGTCAGATGTATACAATGATAAAGCTCTCAAAGAATATTATCACAGTGTAAAATGGAGTTATTATAGGTAATAATGGTAATAGTATAGTAGCCTGAAAGATAGATGAAGGATAGATACGAGTTTTGAGGCTGCATACAATCCTGGAAACTATCTAAAAAAATATATGCCAACAGTACGTTTATTAACTTTGGTAGTTTTATGAACGAGCGATAAACTTTTGCGCCACGGGTTACGGATTCGATTCTCGCATCCCCACCATTAGCGCACTCACGTGTTTCTTTAAAAATATTCAAATGTGCAAGGGTTACTCGATATCACAATCAATCGGAAGCCAACTTGATTCAGGCTAACAACTATGGTTCAGGCTAGTTGTTGTAAAATTGGTTATGTACCAACTTGTTACTAAATAAACCAGTGAAGTTGTGAAGTGTATCGCACACAGAGTGAGTTATCAGTGTTAACAGTTAGAAGTCCATCACTGGTTGTGGGCGGGAGCCGGCGCGGCAGTGTCCGCGGAGGTCGCGAGCCGGCCGCTCGTCCCGCCCGCCCTGCATATCCCGAACATATCCGAACATAGCCGATACAAACTTTGTTTATTATTTAGACAAGACGCGAAACAATCTCGTTTGTTTATACCATTTTAATTGTAAACGTTTGTTAGTGGTTTAGGTAAATTATTTCATTTGGTAAGTTCGTAAAAATATAAATAAAACATTAATTGTTTAGATTAACATTTCTGACGTATGTTTTCTTCTAGAATCATCTAATTATGTACGTAACTTATTATCATCATATTAATATTGAGCTCCCTAAATAAAATAAATAAATATTTGTGATATTTCACACAGCATGATCTAGTCCCAAACTAAGCAGAACTTGTACTATGGGTACTAGATAATGGATATAATACATAATTATATACTTTTTTTGTAAATACATACTTATAATACATATAAGAAACACCCAGAAAAACACAAACACGTATTGCTCATCACATAAATTTGTGTGACTTGTGGGAATAGAACCCGCGGCCTCGTGCATAACATCAACAGTCCGACACTCGAACTACTAGATTACAGACGTCGTCTCTTATAATTATGGTAGATGTACCTACACAATGACTGATACATGCGTGCCGTCGGTTGGGACTGGTCTACTCAAAGTCGCTATGTCTCTTTCTTTAATTACTCATTTAAAACTTTGCACTACATTGTAAGACTCACATATTTGTTACTATTCTGTGTGGATTTTATAAGAGACTTATGATTCTCTGATTCGATATTTCTTTTCAGAGGTCGTCAGTTAGAAAATGCCGGAGCCTATCTAGCTTAAAAAAATGTAAAACATTGACTTTTAAAGGTGTATTTAAAAGGTCTATTTACAAAATGAATTATCTTTTATTTATTATTCATCATACATCTAAACTGCATAGCAGCTAAGGAGGAGGTACTAGGTTCGATTCCCATGTGATTTTTGCCTGGTTAATTGTAATAGGCTCGCACCCTATTACATGAGATTTAAAACATAGCGGCGAACTGTATGATATGCAGGTTCCTACACCTCTGCCTAACTTTGGAGATACAAGCGTGTTGGTGTGTTCTACTTACCTGTAAGTTCATTATTCAATAGTAAACGTTATTAATAAACTTTCCCCGGCCGCTACTCTGCCCACAAAAGCCCGGAGCGGCTTTCAGTCGCAGTCGAGGCGAATTGAATGTTGTTCAGCGCTTTGTCGAGTGTTGTCATTGATTTATTGCTATGCTACACGAGAATGATAACACGAATACGAACTATGATAACTACGAATTCATCGTGTACTTACTTATAATATATAATAACATAATGCTACTTCCTACTATTAATATTATAAATGTGAAAGTCTGTGAGGATGGATGGATGGATGTTACTCTTTCACGCTAAAATTACGGAACGGATTTTGATGAAATTTTACAATTATTATTATTTATATATCAGAATAACATATGGGCTATCATTTATAACGATTTTGAGTTAATTAGCCAAGTTACTACGATAGTTAAAAGTATAATTTAATTTCAAAAGTATAATGTAATCACAATAGACCGACTACGGTGGCAGTGAGACTATGGCCGCAAATAAATAATGATAAATGATATTTATTTCAATAGATTTTTTAAAGACACTTTTACAAGTCAATATAATATATTTAATACTAGATGGCGCCGGAATGTCCTAGCTAACAACCTTTGAGAAGAAACGCCGAAACAAACTCAGACAGACATGGTATCTTTTAATCCAGACAGTAACAGTATTCAATGCTTATAAGCTGTTTTTTACAATGTACGCAAATATGAACTGGAGCTTTTGAAGAATGAGCCATAGCAGTTTTGAGTTGACCGGTACCTGCTTACTAACGGCACGCATAGGTACATCAGTCATCGTGTAGCTCAACCATGATTTATGGAGCTCAAATAATAATAAATGTACAAACATAAACACACAAACATACCCTCACGCCTGTTTTCCCCGAAAGGTACGCGGACATTAGACACTACTTTTTACAATTTTATCACGTTATATTTATATTATTAGTCGCGACGTTTTGGACCCTATACAGCTTCCATAGCCAACATCATTATCAGCGTCTCCGTGACCATGGACGCGATTTATATGTGGGAATTAAAACTATATATATATATTGTCTAGTAACGACAAACTTTTACTTGTGATTAATTAAATAAAATTAATTTGTTGATACTTATACTAATAACTAATCTATAAATGAATAAATTAATCAAACCTTTTTTTAAATGTTGTCACACTAAGTTTTTCTCCTGGGTCGGGGTACGTTTACACCCGAAACAATACGTAGGCCATACAAATCAATTCGCAGCTGCCGATTGCTCGCCACTGTGCCAATGGAGTCAGCAAATTGCATCTTAGCTAAGAATTACACCGATGTTTCCATCTCATATCTTATTTTATTCTCCAAGATGTTGATAATTTATAAATAACTAGCTAGTGCCCTCGGTTACACCCGCAAAGGGCTTTTAGAGCCAAAAAGTAGCCTATGACTTATGATCGGTTCAGATGGTTAGGCGTGAAAGCATAACAGATAGACAGGGATTATATTTTTGCAATATACTTATTCCTACTATTTAACACAATGTACTATATATAATGTATTTATGATAGATACATAAACAATTATAAATAAAATTAATTGAATTTTTAAAGACACTTTTACGACCATGTTACTACCACCAAATTTACTTCCCTAGTTTAATATTATAATTGCAAAAATACTCTGTTTCGCTTTCACGCCAAAACCTCTGAACGGATTTTAATGAAATTTGTTACTTTATGGTTTATGGTTTAAGATATTTATTTTCTCAAAAGATTAACAAATCACTTACAGAGAAAATACAATGTTAACTTAGTTCTAAAACTTTAGGATGCGAAACCGATTGAAACCGCGGACAACAAATTTCCTAAAAAGAAGAACGGGGAAGCTCTATGTTTTTTTACAACAAGTTCATTAAGTCTGAGCACAAACGCAAACAATTCTGCGCCAAATTGAGTTTCAGTTTAGATTAAAAACAAATAGTGCCTAGAATTGAGTTTTTCTGACTAGATTCCGGTCTAAATACACGCATCATTGGAATCTTGTCGTAACCAACGTTGTTAGATATATTATGTTATTGCACAGCGCTAAAAATAACTTCAGCTGAGAAAATATAATAGTGTAGGTTGGTGAATGCCAGCGTTGATGAACGCTTTTGTCTCGACCAGTTCAACTATAACAATCTTTGCAAAGATTTGATTGAATCCATGTGCCTCTACACTATTAAACTAAGGAGGAGAAGTTTTAAAGCTTCGCTAGTTTTTGGCTAGTTTCTGAGGCTGACACAAAGATATAAATCGTTAGATATGCCCTCCCCGTACTTATACCGCTCTTAAACGTAGAGATGAGTGAATGCACACATTCCGTATTACAGACAGATAACGACAATGTGCAATATTCAGTATGAGTGAAAGAGACAATAACAGATTCGACACTTCCGATGTCAACCAGTTTACTTACGGAAACGTGACCATTATTTGACGCGGTAGGGCGCATCTAACGATTTAAATCTTTGGGCTGACACTGAAAACCAGCGCCGGCGGCGTTGATAATATAATATATCAGTGCTTCGGTATTATGCTAAGTGTCAGACAATACGACACACATCATATTTAAATTAGTTCACCATAGCTTTTTTTTCTGTTTAGTTTTTACCCAACTGCGCCAGAAAGAGGGTTACTTCATTATTATTTAAGTACTTATTAGTATTTTTAAAACAAAAATATTAATAAATGTGTGGCACAAATAAATGTTTTTATTTTTCTTCTTTCTTTAACATTATGATCATCTAATACAAGTATCATTATGTATAAAATGAATGATACAATGACCCTCCGCCATCCTCCGAACCTTTTCCCAACTATTGGGTCGGCTTCTAGTCTAACCAGATGCGGCTGAATATCAGTATTTTACACGAAGCAGCTGCCATCAGACCGCAATTAACCAATCTCTTGGCAATACCGATGTCTTGAGGATAGACTGGTTGTCATGCTTTTTGGGCTTCTGACTATCTTACGATTGTTGTAGATGTTCAAATGACAACCGGGACCGACGGCGGAATTGTTAAGAATGGTTACCCATCCACAGACTGACCGCAGCCAGGGCAGCTAAACCTTGCAGATCGTTTGTTCAGCGTAGTTATAATTATTTTATGGTAGGTATTTATTAAACTTTCCCATGGCCGTGACACATAGGGCAAAGGAAGGAAAGTGCGGTCTTTACATTGGCACATCCCCAGGTGCAGACGATCCATGAGGATTTTCTAATTTATTTTTTTAAATTAGATACTGTTTTGTATAGGGTGTGTTTTTATGTGAGTATGAACGGGAATACCTTTTGTTCCCCACAGCGCATAATTATACCGCTGGGGCTACAGATACAGACTCTAATTATTGGCAATATCTATTGTCTTTTATGTTGTAAGCGGATGCTTACAACATAAAAGACAATAGAGCCTGAGTTCAATGAGTGGATACTAAGGAAGGATTTTTCGAAATTGAACTCTAAGAGGGTAACCCCTAATTCCCTACTAACTTCATAAATGCGACAGTAACTCTGTCTGTCTGTTACACTATCACGCCTAAACCGCTGAACAGATTCCGATTAAATTTGGTACAGAGTTAGATTAGACCTTGGAGCAGGACATTGGCTACCTTTTGTCTCAAAAACCCTTTTGTGATGCGAGTGAAATTGTATGCAACAGTTGGTATAATATAAATATAAAAGAAAAGTTCTTTAAAATATTTTTCTACCTGTATGAAGCCGTGGCGGATTGCTAGTATTGTATCATCACTACATAGTATAAAACAAAGTCGCTTTCTCTGTCCCTATATCCCTATGTATGCTTAAATCTTTAAAACTATGCAACGGATTTTGATGCAGTTTTTTTTAATAGATAGTGTGATTTAAGAGGAAGGTTTATATGTATTTTATTAGTACATTTCACCCGTGCGAAGCGGGGGCGGGTCGCTAGTAAAATATTTAACATAAATACACAAGGATGGTGAGTTGACAGTGTGTAATATTCATAGACGTAGCTTAAATAATATCGGAGCCAATCATTGCAAGCTGCGTAAAGATCTTGGTATTGGATTGAAATGCATTCAGCGAGATTCACTCACACACCTCGTTATGCGAGCTGGGAATGGAATATATCCGGATCATGTTGATAATTTAAGAAATTATACCCTCTTATACAACGTGTTACCAAATACCACGTAAAAAATATAATTAATTATCAAAGCCAACAATTTTGTCATCTGTCATGTCAGGGAACCAGATTATTTAATGGCCTACGTACCTAATAATTGTCCACTTTAATAGTTTTTCTATTTTTCATTCATAATTGTTGTTATATATATAATCATAGTTGTTGTTTTCCTTTTTTTGGGGTATGTTATACAGCGTTACTACGGTTCTTAAATATTGTGAATGGACTAGTTATAAGGCCCCATTTAACTTCCTCTCGGCTTTACGGTTAGTTTTGCAATAACCTGTAATCTACCTGATTACTACCGCCATTTTCAGATTTAAATAACTACCCGATCATCGACGACGAGTTGTTGAGCTCCCTAAATATTGGTTGAGCTACACGATGACGGATGTATGCTTGCCGTCAGTAAGTACTGGTTAACTCAAAGCTGCTATGGCTCTTTCTTCAAAAGGCCAGTTCAGATTTGCCTACATTGTAAAACACATATCTGAAGCAATGAATACTGTTACTGTCTGGACTTTAAAAGAGACCATGATTCTCTTAGTTTGTTTTGGGGTTTCGTCGGCGCCATCTAGTGTTAATTACATATTAACTTGTAAAAGTGTGGTTAAAAAGATCTTTTTACAGAAAGAAAATAATATCATTTATCATCCGAAATAATTTCGTTACCATAAATGAAACCGGTATAAGTAATACTACCTATCCGTATTCATATCCAAATCCGAAATATAACTTCCCCAGGAACCTCAGCTTTACATTCGATATTTTTGCAAAATCTACATCGTTTTAAACGCGGGTAACTAAGAGTTCATTGATCAATAAAGATTGTATGTTGTTATCGTTCAACAAAATAAAAGATATTACTTACGATTCAATATTACAGATAACAAGACTAATGGAGCTGTGTTTCACTCAGCTTCTAGAATAATATGATGTGAGCAATAAAATTACAAGAAAACTTAATTAACTTCGCTGTATGAATTAGAATGTTTTCATAGTAAATCGTGGTTTGAACATAGAAGGTTATTATTATCTTTTAAGGTTATCAACACATCAGAAGCTTCAAAAATTGAACGTAGTCCTTGTGTATATTTTATACTACGAGTAGCTGTGGCTCGCGATGTCACCCACATCCCAAAGAGCTTTTAGACAAAAGGTAGCCCATGTCCTTCTCCAAGATCTTATCTATCTCTGTACCAAAATCCATTAAAATCGGTTCAGCGGTTTAGTCGTGAAAGCGGAAAAGACAGACAGAGTAACTTTGGCGTATTAGTAGGGATCGTAATGGGCATTTAGACCTAGAGGACGCAAATGTAGTAAAAATTGTTTTTCTTTTTTAAATTATGCCTTCATTAATATTCATATCGAAATGAAATGAATTTATATTTATTTTCTGTAAATGGATCTTTGACAAGTAAATGTTTTGAATTTTTAATGCTAGATGGCGCCGGCTATTTCCTAACTACTTCTGAGAATAAACAAACTCAAGAAAATCATGGTCTCTTCTATAGTCCAGACATAATAATATCCAATACGTGAGTTTCACGATGTAGGGCAATGTTTGAAATGGCCTTTTGAAGAAAGAGCCACAGCAGCTTTGAGTAGACCAATCCAAGCCAACGGCACGTATGCATCAGTCATTGTGTAGTTTGACCATATTAGAGGGAGCTCAACAACCCGTCGCACGAAGATACCAGATTGGCGGAACATTTGCGTACCTAAGCCTTAAAAAACCCTAAAAAATTCCAAAACCACCAGACAATTAAAACCTGTGCATGTTTGTATATCTAGCCTACATAGTACTCACATTTACATATTCCGTTGAGAGTAAGTTGAAATCGAAAAATAACTTACGGACTCCTACTTCAGCGCACGTCCCTAACTCTTTAGTTCCAGAAAATGTGAGACTTCTCAATATTAATATGTACTTACTTACTATACTAAAATAATGTTAATTTTAAATACTAGTAGATGGTACTCATGACAAAATCGTAGTTTCTCTGTTGAATTCTAATTTCCATTTTAACTTCCAATAATTTACGATGGCAGGTTGAATTTTCGAAATTCCCAGCAAAAGTAGATACGGACTTTATGATGCGAAGCTTTTTTAAATATGAAAATAAAATGCTCAGGTACATTTCAGTGCACTAGCTCAGATATATGACGTACACATACGTGCAATGTGATCCCATGACACTTTCGGGAATGGAAAATTTATTTTATTCCAACTTGTAACTTAAATTAAAACGATTCTTTTGTTTTACAATAATTTTTAATTGTATTTGCCATTATATCGTCGTTTTGTTTTTATGTTCACTTGAATGTTGACGATACCTTTGGCGTAATAACTGAGGTATCGGCTTCTGTTTCGTGTCGCGGGTTCATTGTCCACACGGGAAATATATTTGAATGGTAGTTGTTCCGGGTCTGGGTGTTTGTGTATGTGATATTTTCTAGGTAGTTAAATTTTTCCTTCCCCTAAATAACTTTGATATTTTAGCATGAAAAATGCCATAAAATACAAAATAGAATGTTTTTTTTCTTCGACTAAGTATCAGTGCCTCCAATATATCTTTATGAAACATCCGTCAAGTTAAAACTAAACTGTACATTTATGTTAAAAGCCAGACGAAGCAAAATAAGTATGTAAGAATCGTAGCAAGTGCAGTTCTTTAGTTTTTACCTAGCCGTAATAATATGATGGTTAAAGGTGTGAGTGTATGTGTGTACCTATATTAAAAGCTAGACATACAAATTTTACTATAAAGTATTTTTCGCTAACTAAATCCATGACCAACAAAACAGGGTATCCAGTAATTACCATAGGAAACACAACCCTGAGTGGGCATTTCCCCGTAAGCATTGGACCGTACACCTGTCCGGCAGCTTGGCCCCGCTCCAGAGCTGCCGCCGGCGACCGTCTATGAGTTGTGCGGATATACCTTATAACTATACCGGGCTAAAATACTGTCAATAAACTTAATTATCTGTCCATGTCTGTCGACGGACCAATGGCCGTTGGAGCAGACGAGTCCTCGGCAAACGTAGTGTGGACCAGCCAGGTGGACCGACGATCTCAAGAGGACGGCTGGGTCAGACTGTATGCGGAAGGTGCAGAACCAGGTGTTGTGGTGCGATCTGGGAGAGGCCTATGTCCAGCAGTGGACTGCGATAGGCTGATTGATTTGATTGATCTGTCCACTTCTTACAAACTTAACTTAGTAATAAATTGCATTTAAAAAAAAAACTGTCGCCATCACTAGGGTTTTTTAGAGTAGGTATCGTGGCTCATAATCCTGCGAGCCTTTTACCAACTATGTCGGAGTCGGCTTCCAGTCTAACCAGATGCTTCCGAATGTCAGTATTTTACAACGATGACTGCCAACAGACCTCCGCAACCCAATTTTGGGGTAATCCCGTAACTAACGATTGTCATAGGTGTTCGTATGACAGCCGGGACCGACTGCTTTGCGTCCTCTCTGGTAGGAGGTGGGTGGAGGTACGGAGGGGCCTAGATTTTTAAGAATGGTCACCCATCCACAGATTAGCCTTACGGATCGCTTAATCGGCATAGTTATTACCACGAACCCTTCAGTAATTAAAATTAAATTAATATATTACTAGGACATAATATAAATTTACAAATAAATTCTATTTTCATCACTTTAATCGCCATAGACATAATTGTACCTAATTAGGGAATTAATGGTAGATTATGATATTATAGCGCCTTAGATTATTTTATTACTAAACACAATTAAATTTCCAAGCGATAACTACGCGTAAGATTCTATCCAACAGTAACCACCATAAATTCCCCGACGATAACTAAGTGGTTTTCTAATAGACTAAACTTATTACGCAGCTATTCTTTGACCAAAGGCCGTACCACACCGAGTTATTGCGATTAATAGAGAGGGATGCCGTTCTACACATTAAATAGCGCCATCCCTTTCACACAACCTAAAGATGATCGCGCTATCACATTGTGGTAAGGCCTCCGGAAACTGAATGCATTATGTTATCAAATGACCGTAACGACACTTAGTAGCCTCGTCGGTCTGCAAAAGCTATTTGTCGATACCAAAAAGACAGGACGTACAAACGCAAAAATTATCCATCCTGTGAATGACCGCGGTAAACATACTAAAGAAAGAAACAAATAGAAATATAATAAGTATGACATTAAGGCATGCATAAAGTATTAATAAATAAATAAATATATGTGTGTATTTGCTTTATATGTATACTTCTGCGAAAAGGAATTCTAAAGTGATATTGAAAGTTCAGTTATGGAAATTGAATACGTGCGTTTGCTATTGAAAACTTTGTGAAGGACTTACATTGCTATTCCGAGCAAACACTGGAACCAGTGCAGTTGCCAGTGAGTTCCAGCAAAGGTACCTAAACAAGTAGAAATAAACCTTACAATAAAAATGAGAAGTATGCCACATTCTGCTCATGAAAATGCTGGTTTGTGTGTTGCAGTCAACTCATATTTGCCAGATATCTTAGTTATATGATCTTACCTATGCATCTTCATCCATTTTATAGCCAACATCATTCATACACTCATGCCTTATTCCCATGTGGGTAGGCAGTAAACTAAAGAACGCCACTTGCTACGATTCTTGCATACCTACTTCTTTCTCTTCGTCAACACACACGTAAATTGCGAGTACTACGCACTTGACCTTTTTGAACATCCCCACCAATAAGGTTGATAACCAAATTATTTAAACTGGCAATAATGATTTTCTAAGTAGGCAGATTTTTTTTATGATGTGGAACATCCTCATGGATCGTCTGCCAGTTTAGAGAGGCGGCAGGGTATGTCGGACTCGTCCTAAATGAAGTCCGCACAATTGCCTTCCTTTGCCTTATAGTCGGGGCCATGGAAGTCGAGAAAACTTTCGCCACGACCCCGAAAACTGGCAGAACCAAGTGATTTTTAAGGACGTATTATTTTTATTCCACTAAGGTGGCAAACAAGCATACGGCCCACCTGATGGTAAGCGGTTACCGTAGCCTATAGACGTCTGCACCAGTATGGGTTTCACTTGCGCGTTACCGACCCTGTAAGACGAAAGAGGAATAGTTGGGTTGGCAGTATAAGTTGCAAACTGCCAACACAACATTTCCTCGCGGAGCACTGGCAACCTTGCTCACCGTAAGGAACAAAACACTTTATTATAATATTAAACTACTTACTGCATACTCTCAGCCATAATTTTAAGATTTCTGCCATTACATCGGGATAGGTAATGCAAGCATATTTGTCTTATCTGCTGAATACAGTTGTCTGCTAGAACTCATTAGAGGACTAATGTTACAATGCAAGCTCAATTAATTTAATCACAGAACGCAATGGTCTCTCGTAAAAGTGGGGAGTGACCGGCTTAGCTCCGTGGTTACTTTTACCCTCTTTGTAATGTGACCATGCTTTAGAAAGTAGGACCGTACTTAAAAATTATTGCTGCGAAATCATTCAAAAATTAAAGTCAAAAATTTCAGTCATAAAAATAACAGTTTATCAATTTCAGATCTAAAGCTTCATTCAGTAGTCAGTTTTAAATAATTCATATAGACATGTGAACTTATACTTATGTAAACAGTGGTATTATAACAGTCTGGTTCAACAATTAAATGAAAACAATGTGACTTGGTTAACCAGAGTTCGTTCCTCAAATGCTACACTTAAGTGAGAATATAATTTTATGAATGTCTATGAGGCGCTCTGTGTCGTCGACATTGCTAACTTTGATTCTTGTGATGTTGGTTGGTGTCGTTTTGTTACAACCTTTGAACAGCCTTTTAGAACATTTTTATTATTGTTTCGTAAAATAATATTCGAAACACTAATAATTATAAGTAAATTGGATACATACATGAGAGAACATTTTAGAATGTTGCGAAGATTACAAAATTTATAAAATACAGCTAGGCAAAAAGAAAGGTCAAAAATACCTCCGAAACACAAACACCCATACTCAGAACAGTTGTAAGTACCAACACAACATACTTTAAGGTCTAATTCTCGTGTGTTTGACTGTATAGACACACACCTCACTGTTGAGTTCTATATCGACCTGGGGATTGAACCAAGGACCTCACACTTAGCAGCCGCACTTCGGACTACTAAACCTATAAGAGAGTAGTTTACCGAACTACACAAAAACGATTAGGAAATACTGACAGCGTCCACGGTCACGGGTAGACTAGACCATGAATGTCGGCCCGAAACGTCGGGATTAATAATCTCAACGTGATAAAATACACAAAAGAAAATATATTTCAATGTATTGATTTCTGACATTCACGCGAGTATTATACATTGAAAAAAAGCGTCCATGGTCACGGGTAGACTCAGTCAGTCAGATTGAGTCTACCCGTAACCATGGACGCTGTGAAGGGTCCGAAACGTCGGGATTAATAATATCAATATACGCGATAAAATCCGTAAAAAGTAGTTTTATTTCAATATCTATTTCAATGTCTAATAATCTCGTAAGATCAGAAATAAATAGACTAGGAAATAGTTACAATTCCATCTAGTTTCAAGATAACTCGAAGAAAATCGTTTCAATTACTGAGAAAGCGCACAGATCCTAGCCGGCTTTAGAGCCGTTTAAGTTTAAAGTTTCAAAAGCTTTGAACAGGCATACCATTTTTGGAGAAAGCTTCTTAGTTTCATACTTTCTAGTTTTATTATAATATTTTAAAGAGAGAAACATAATTATAAATGATATTTTTTCTGTAAATAGATTTTTTAAAGACACTTTTACAAGTCAATATTTAATTAATACTAGATGGCGCCGGCATTTCCTAGCTGACGACCTCTGAGAAGAAAAGCCGAATCTTACCTGGTGCGGGTTGGCTTCCCACGCTCGTAGAGAATTTTTCCCAGGCATGCAGGTTTCTTCTCCATGTATTCCTTCACTGTTTTTAAGTTAGATATGATTACTTATTAATGATCGCTCATTTCGGGAAGTCACAGGTGCGTGCCTGGGATTCGAACTCAGTTCGACTTATCTGTTCAATCAGTAAACTAAACATATTGCCCTATTTAAACACAAAGGCCGCAAAAATAAAGACAGTATCATTAATACCAATATAAGTCCGGATACCGTGCCCGGTGTGGTCGCCCTACTATAAGGCTGCTTTAATTCTGTTTATGGCCCATATGACGTCACAGCGCAGATTGCCGGGCACACCCTCGCCCACGCCTATGCGCTTCTTTCCTGATGACCAGCCGCGATAGATACAACTGTCAATGAATGTAACAACCCTTTTAGTTTTATTATGTTGGTTAATGTTAATAGTCACACAACAATAGAGCTGTAATTTATATTAGACTAACTGATAGTCAGACTTTAAAATAAGGCTCGATTGCTTAGTGGCTGAGCGATTGAGTTCTGCGCCAAATGTAGATTTGACCCCCACGGAACAAAAACAATACGTATTTTCAAAGACCTACATACAGGTAGATAGTAATAACGGTCTGGAAAGAAATTGTAAATGCACTCACACCAAAATACAGAACTGGAAATGCAAGTAAAAATTGTTTCAAGTTTCCCAAACCAAATGATTAATTAATAAATAATTAATGACATAATTATACAATACGACACTTTTGATGTAATTTAATGATGATTGTTTTTTAACGCATCCGAACATATCCAATCACGCACAGGTAATTAAGAAATGGATGTTTATATTTGATTGGCACTTGTCCCATTTATATTACACTCGGTTCTCGGTGACTCGCGTCGTTATTGGCCGTCGGTTGCCATATCTTTGATACTATCTTATCACTACTATCTATATGGGAACGTCTTCCAATACTTCGTCCAGTTGCAAGTCGTCTGTGACGTATATTAGTGTTATTTTGTGTGTAGGTACTTACGCACAGCAATAAAAATACTAATTTTGTGTGACTTTAGTGCATTTTTGTGGATTTAAGTTGACGCTACGCTTTTGTTTATTGTGATTTATTGTCTTTAAATAAGAAATAGCCTAATCAGCCTACTAGAAAATTCAGTGAGTGTTATAAAGTATATCTGTTATATATAAATTAACTCTATAACTTGGGTACTGTTTTACACTATTTCAAACCTTGCGACGAATTCCAGATTGCCTCGTCTGGTTATTATTAAAAGTATTTTTATATTAAGAAAGTAAAATGTTGTTAGTACTTAATATTTTTCTTTTTTATTAGCTGTACAGTTAACTATTTAAATAAAAGCTTTAATTGATAATTAAATAAAAATAAACTTATCTACACTACTTACTAACAAACTATAATTTTATTAAAATAATTAGGTACTTATACGGCTTCTACGTCCAAAAGTTTATTTAAATTTATTAGGTATCTAGTTTATCATAGCGTTAGTTATGTGGGAGTTAGTACGGCTCAACCATGGGTGAGAGTGGGCAAATAGCTGCTCGAGTCCCACACTTTAGAATATACTTACACACTGAAAGAAATGTAGCTACTACTTGATAAATCACTTTAATAATCATCAACTAACAAATTCAGGGTAACTCGAGACCACTTGAAACTGCGAATAGAACGAATGCACAGGACGTTTAACTTTTGTAAAATAACTTATTCAATGTTACTACTCACAAAGAATTTTTGAACACCATCATTATTTAGTAGATTATCTTCATTGACTTACCCGCTAACACGGCTGGCGATTATGAGTGTCTGAGATCAGATAAGGCAATGTGTTAGGGTTTTTATAATGAGAATCTCAAGTACTTACAGTTGTGATTTGTACTCGGTAAATGATACGCGCATAATTATATCGGTGTGTAATCATGATTGCGCGGTGGACAATACCTGTACCGTAGGCGTGACGTTTAATTTTATGTTCATCTCCTTTAATAAATTAAATAAAAAATAAATATTTTGGGATATTTTACACAGCACCATCTAGTCCCAAACTAAACAGAGCTTGTACTATGGGTACAAGACTATGGATATAAATACTTATAATTTTTTTTTGTATAAGGACATATATAATATATAAGAAACACCCAGTCAAACACAAACACTTATGTTCATCACATAAATATTTGTGTCCTGTAGGAATCCAACCCACGACCTTATGATCAGCAGTTCTATCTATCTCTATATCTCTAGTGGCCGACTGAGAAAGAGATAGAGTTAGATGGCTATTTTATTTAATAGATATGGAAACCCTCTAGCGGTCAACTGAGAAACTAAAATCATACGAAAATTTGCCTATCGTTCATTGAATTTCTGGATAGATTACAGTATATTCTGATGATTCTTACTTCCCTGAACTACCTGAAGACTGTCTCTACAACGACCAATTAGACTCCATTAAAAAGCGGTGTAAAGAAGTAAAAACTTGCGAATGGTGGGTAGTTTGAAATAGATAAGAGCTGGGAGCGTGCGCTCGGTTTGCTGGCTGCTACTAGAGCTGCACGCCTAGTTACCATACTTCACACCAACTCGTTAATAAGTTCGCTAAGTCCCCGAGAATCAACATATTACTTAGTTGTTGCGTACTTGAGACAGAAACCTAACTGCTGTTTATTTTACTGTTCCTGAATAAAGGGGGGGTTATGTCTATGTTTAAATTAAACGTTCTACAGTAAATTTATATAAATATCATTACTAATTATTATAGATGCGAAAGTAACCCTGTCTGTCTGTTATGCTTTCACGCCTAAACCACTAAACCAATTTTAATGAAACTTGGTGTAGAGTTAGATTATACCTTGCAGATGGAAATAGGCTACCTTTTGTCTCGAAAATTCCTATGATATGCGAGTGAAGCCGCGTGCAACAGCTAGTACTATTATAAAGTCGTAAAGAACCTGTGTCTGTACATAAAAGATATTTTAAAAAAATTGTGAAGACGTCCCGAAAGCTTATTGTGATTAAAAAGTTACTTTGGCGAAGAAAAAATTCGACTGCGAGCAGGATTCGAACCTGCGTCTTCTGGTTAAATACCTACACCAGATAATAATTTGATGCAGATTCGAATCCTGTCAAAATTTAAATCTATTCAGTATGGGGTACATCTTATCTCAATTATAGTTGCAAAGAACCTGAGATAGAGCTTGAAATGATTTATTTAGGTATATCTGTGAAATGTTAACAGAAAACTGTCTCCAAATTAGGTATTCATCATCATAATCATCACGTGGCTTAGTTATAACTACGTTCAATCTATAAGGTTAAGCTGCGCTAGCCGTGATTAGTCTGTGGATGGGTGTCATAACACAATGAAAAGGAAATAGTATATTACATCTAAGAAATATCTTCATATAGGCTCGATAACAAACAAAATATATGCGAACACACACACAAATAATAGATTTATGTGCACAAAATTGCGAAATTTTCCCTTTTTCGAATTAATTGGATAAGTATACTTAGTGACTCGTCACATACCTACACATACTACATACTTGGGTTATCTTAACTAATATGACGTCAGCACCTTCAGCAGACCATTAATGTACCTACTCATTATAATTCAATTAAGATTAAGAACATTTGAACTGCCCGCTGAGTCATACGTTTAGGTACCTTTTTTAAATTATTTCTAATTCTAAAATCATATAAGTTTTATCTAATCGATTTCGATCTAAGATTACATATATTATGTATGTAATCTTAGAACCAAATCATTTTAATGGTCCGGAGCAAAAAGTCTGTAAAAACGATAAGCAGAAGTGTATTGTTGTACCTACTTACTACACTTTCATTTCGCCGGTGAGTTTGTTTATACCTAGGTTTTTTTTTTATTAAAACTCATGTACACCTACAAAATAAAAAGTTAAAAATATATGCAAAATAATAAACATGAATATTACTTACGTAGTGATAAACTATAAAATATACACAGTACGGTAAATATATAAATATGTATACATAAATGTGTGTTACTGCAGAGGGGCTTGTGACAACAACGCTGATAAATCCATCTGCAAGGTTAGTCTTTGGATGGATAACCATTCCTAAAACATAAAGACCTTACCGTGCCTTGGAAAGCACATAAAGCCGTCGGTCTTAGTTGTCATACGAATCGTAGTCAAAAGCAAAATAGCCTAACAACCAGTCCATCCTCAGGATATCAGTACCTCTTTCCCAGAAATTGAGTTGCGGGAGTTTGATAGCAGACACTTCGTGTAAAATACTGATATTCAGCCGCATCTAGTTAGACTAGAATCCGATCCTAACATTGTTGGGAATAGGCTAAGAGGACTTACTACAATAAAAAAACTTCAGCCAAATGGCTCCACCGCAGCCTGAAATAATATTTGCCTCACGTAAAAGTCGTTATTGGAAACTGAGGTTCGCACAAGTGATTACAAAAAGAATCTGTGAGTAATGTTTTTGGCACAAACAATAATTGATTTCTGAAACCCGCTGAACAACATTAATAGGTACCTGTCAGCTTGTTTTCAACGCCTTTAGATTAGTTTCAGCTCAGTTACAACAATTGTTAGTAACAAATTGATGTCTTTAAATAAAGTAGTCTAGGTATAAATAAATAACTAAATATTTCTTGAGACAGATAACTTTACTTTGATCAAAATAAAATTAAGAAAGTTTTCATCAAAATACAAAATCAATTTTGCATTGGTAAGTAGTAAGACGCCAGCAGATCAAGCTATCCAAAACTGTCAAACTTTCCCAATTGAATATCAACCTTATATTTTTGTCTTAAAGCTGAAAATCAATATAATAATTTTGACAGATTGTGGTAGCTTGATGTGCTGGCCTCTATACTATAATAGATTTTATCGTAGAATATTGTAATAGAATCAGATGTATGGCAAAGTGGTGCTATATCGAATTGTATGGAGCTATTTGCCATGACCAAGAATGTACAACAAGCCACAACCGCTAGCAATATAATAAGCAAAGGGGATGAATGAGTACCTAATAAGTTCGGTTTAAAAAAATTTCGCTCTGTTTGTTTTAATGTGAAAGATTTGATCAACATTTGTTTCACTGTTATTAAAACAATAGGACATCTTAATTTATATTTGATTGATTTCTAAGAGTAACATTACAAACTATTGGAGCTTTAAAAGTTCACTTAGGATTACGAAAAAGTATTTTTGCTATGGGATTTTAGTCTGACTCATTTAAATCTGGAGAAACAACGTCTGTCGGGTCAGCTAGCAAACATTTGAAACTTTTCAGTTGAACCAATCAATTGCACCAATTCCCTATATCGTGCGAGCTATGTAGTACTTCATAAAAGGTCACGCGTGACCGCGTTTTCACGTCCTTTTAAAAAATATCAAATAAAAATGCACTGAAACGCTTTTTCAACTGTAGTCCAGTTTCACGTATTCTCTTATCCCAACTGTGAAAAGCAAACACTGAGTGTTTTTCGCGAGTGTTTAACCGACTTCAGGATTGTAATATATACAATAGAATATATCTTGTTAGAAAACTTACTACTACTTAAAATTTTAATCTACTTTTAGTATTCCACATAGGCAGAAAGACGTGACTGTTTCAGTGGAGACTACGCTTTTAATTAGCGACGATGTTACTCTTAGTTTATTCAACTTTAGTTCGCTATTTACACAACGAAGATTTTTAGTTAACATTGTTCAACTGTCTTATAACAGTCACTGTTCTATAACTTGCTAACAGATAACGCATAGATTACTGTAGTGGGTCTAGAAATTTGAGGAGGAGTTCCTGTATAAGATCCGATTCATGTTCAGCAGCCACGAAACTAATGAGACAGTCATAAAAATACTGAAATCATGTATACTTTGAACGGCATTATAACAATAAATTTAATTTACGATACTTATCGCATTTTGAAAACGTCATCATTATATAAAAAATGGCGACACAACGCGGGCTGAGACGGAAGCTTAACATTTCTATTAATTAATAATTTATGGTATTTAATTTGTATCACTTAATTTAGGTAAATTATCGAATAATTAAATCGGAGTGGCTTTGATAGAGATTAATTATTTTAATGGTAAAATAAACAATTGAACGAAACGAAAAAACGTTCTAATTACATTTATCATGGTTTTAATACTGACATTAAAAAATACTCAACTTAATTTGAATCTCATCATGTTTCATTACATGGTACTTATTTGATTTATCCTTTACCCTGTTTTGCGGTTCGAGATACTAAAATTGATTATGTAAGTACCCACTGTTCGAGCGCATAATCAGTTTTATATCGGCAAAATAGATACTTTTTAGGACATACTATCATACCGAATAATATTGTAATGTAACACAAAAGTCAAGACAAATCGTAACGTGAAGGCTGGACCCTGGTGCAAGCGACTCCAACTGTGTTCAAAGTGTGTGTAGTCCGCGCGAGTGCTGTGATGTGTGTGTGCGGCCAGTGATGTGCCCTGTGCGTGAAGATGGCGTGGCCCGGGGGCTCGGATGCCGTGGAGCTGCAGCACGTCAACAATAATGACGGAGACAGACTCACCGTGCCTACCACTACAGTCGTCAATGGACAGCAGCGGACAAGTAAGTGTCAATAAGGCTGCTTTTTCAATGCAATTTTAAAGACGTTCTATATACCAAACATGTCATATTTATTTTGCTAATATATTTTTACGATGGCATAACTTTTTTCTTTAGCTGCAGATTAGTCTAGTGGTCGTAAGCGCGTCTGCTACGCTAGAGATCCTGGTTTTGATTCCCAGCCCGACCAGTATTATAGGAGTGAGCCTATTGCCATTAACCGGGCACAAAGCTAAGATCAGAGATAGTACAGACGCCAGCAGGTCAAGCTATCCAAAACTGTAAAATTTTCCCAATTGAATATGAACCTTATTGTTTTATGTTTAAGTTGAAAATATATCAAAGAAATTTGACAGTATGGGGTAGCGTGATGTGCTGACCTCTACTGGGAATTTCATAGAGAAACTACAATACATTAGTCCATTTGGGAATCGTATTTGGGACTTCACGCCTAGTAGGCAACCCTGTGCAGTTATGTCCACAGCTGGACCAGTTGACCTATGCCAGATTATATTCCTAGATAAGTTTTTTTTACTCACATCGTTGATATGATAATTAAACATCGAGGTTAACCGAAGTTTTTAATCAACGCAAACATGTAGTTTGCTGGTTAACTCATTAACGTTATCATAATAGGGTTAACCGCATCGCCAATTAGTGATAGCCGCCAATTAATTATAACAATGAGTTGTTGCAGTTTTAGCCTAATTAATCTCCCCGGAACTGCACTAATTGATATTTCTAAAGTTTTTCCTAGATTCATTAATTTCATCTTCAGACTTGTAACTCATGTAAACATGTGTCCAGTATATTACTAAAAGTATAGAAAGGCAGATCGAATGCTTTTACTTTGCATTTTATATAACACTGTACTCTGGTATATTGATAGAACTAATTAACTAACCTTATTTTAAGGACGTTTAAAAATATATAATTATTTTATTAATTGTAACAACGTTATATTACCGACTCATTTAAAAAGAGAAACAAACTTATTTGACATTTAGAATATATAGGTATTATTAATATAATAATCTTACGCCTTGATGCTGTGTAGTGGATCAGATTTGCGGTGAAACCTTTGCGGATAGCGGTCGGATATTCTTGTTATGACACCTTCCACTGAGGTCGAATTGGTACATTGGCTACTGACCGTAGCTTTATTCGTAGGCTCGTAGCAACCGCTACGGCGTAGAGCTTAGTGTGCTACGGAGAGACGTAGTTTACATTCCTTTGTTGCTTGATCTATCTTCGGACACAAGGGACGCACCTTTTTTTTATAGTACAGACAATCCTCATGGATCCTCCGCCACCCGGGGAGGTGGCAGGGTATGTCGGACTCATACCGACTAAAAACCGCACTTGCCTTCACCTGCCCTATAGTCATGGCCATGGGATCCGCGAAATTCGCCACGACCATGATAGGACCTTATCAATTAGCGAGGCCTTTTCTGGCATAAAATTTGAAGGCACACGTGTTCGCCACGAGCGTGCCGCCTACTGGGGCCATTGTCTGATTGGGCGGTGGAATCCCCCAATTTAACTGCCCGCAGGCCACCACAAGGGACGCACCTGTGAAAGTTTCACATGTACTGCTCTGGAACGCCGCAGTCACATTGGGGTAATAGGATCTCTGAATTCTAATTACCTACTGACGGTATCCGTAAAGTACTTAAGTACTACTAGTTCAACGTGGTAGATTATAGCCTAATCCCTCTCATTCGGAGAGGAGACCCGTGCCCAGCCGTGGGACAGGATATGAGTTAATTATCAATAAAAAAATTGAACAACTTTCAAATAAATACCAACATTTTCAAACATATCATGTAACATGTCAACGTCCTCCCTTTGTGTAAGTTGAAATACGTGAGTCACTTTAATTTAACAAATTAATTAATGTTGTCCTTTGTGACATAGCTTGCATTCAAACTGACAACTCGTACCAAACAAGGCACGAATGTTTAGCAACGACATTATTTTAATTCAGGACACGTTTTACTTACATTTTACACCTTATTGTGTTGGAGTCCTACCGATTACACCCCACTCTTACCTTCTTTTGCCTTATAACCAGAGCCATTAGAGGCTGTGATCCTGCAGTTGCTAGACATCTTCAATTGCCGAGGCTTTCCCTGTCATCACCATCTACGGGGGCCGTTGACTGGTTGGGCGCCGGACTCCCTAATTCTGTAACGCGCAGGCCACATCTCGTGGAGGCAGGAGGACTGAGGTCAATATTATCATCATCAACCCATATACTGTCCCACTGCTGGGCACGGGTCTCCTCTCAGATTAAGAGGGATTAGACTATAGTCCACCACGCTGGCCAAATGCGGGTTGGCAGACTTCACAAACCGTTGAGAAAAATCTCTAAGGTATGCAGGTTTCCTCACGATGTTTTCCTTCACCGTTTAAGCAAGTGATAATTAATTATTAATACGCACATTAATTCGAAAAGTCAGAGGTGCGTGCCTTGGGTTCGAACTCGAGACCTTTGACTTGGCAGTCCAATTACCTGCTTCGGAGGTCGGAGGTAGGAGGTCAATGTTATATAATTAAACTCAATAAACTGCGAACCAGACCCAGGAACCACTACACCATTGAATCCTATCCCACAGATGATGGATTTTCAACACAAAACAAAATAACATAGAGCTAAGCATCAACACCGCGACGTACACAGACTTACTTCCATATACAGCAGGACTTAACCATGTCTCACCCGTCACAGTGTACGTATCACTTTACGTAACCGCGGCTCATTGTGTAATTGGCATTTGTTCAGCATTCACCTTGCCGTAGGGCTTCGCTGACCGGCCGGGCAGTCGGACCGCGGCCACGGGCGAAGCACCATGCTCATACAAATACTGGTGTTCATGTACATCGCCACGTGTGTGCTGTTCTACGTGGCACACGTCATCGACTACTACTTTTCGGTGCTGTGAATGTTCTAGAATGTTCTGTGTTGTGGTGATGGGTTGCAAGTTTTGATAGACGATGTGGAGGACTGTGAAGGCGGCTTTACTTTTCAAAAGGCTCGGTAAGTCTATGTCTAGACCACAGGCTCTCAAACTTATTTACCATCTGCTACTCATCTAAAAACAGCAATTGCAAATGTAGCATAGATACTGCCCTCCTAAACGGCTCCAGTGCCCACAAGGGTGCGTTAACGCTCAGTTTAAAAAGGCTGTTATGAACGGTTCCTTTCCCATCATAGTAAAGAATTTCCGTTATTATATTTACAAAAAATGCAAGTGAGAGTTTTATGATTCTGATATTTCATAGATAGTCTTTGTATAATATTATAGCAATGCAAAATTTCATTCAAGAAATTTTGTTATAGTTTTCGTATGCAAGAAATAGAATTAACCTGTATGTTTTCATGTATTTCTTACAATTGTATTCTTCACCCGTCCTCATTAGAGATAAATTAAAAATTATTATATTAAATCAGTACATTAAAAATGTCAAAAAATATTGCCAATTGTATTAATTTAAATGTAATATTATCTTTTTAGCTATATACTCGTAATGTGTCAAAAAAAACGATATCTGGATTATGTTGTAAACAATTATTTAATAATACAATTGCTTTCGCTGTGGGGGTATTACTGGCGTGTGGACCACGCCATGATGGTGGCCAAGCCAGGAGCTACTGACACTGTCGTAGACGTGAGTCGTTCACGAATGAATGCTTCTAATGGACTACTTCAGTTGGTCTCGTCATTCGTCCACTAGTTTAGTTGTAATTCAAACAGTTCTTTATATCAGTGATATAGTCCACCGGCCGGGAACGAGAACGACCCAAACGAAACACGAAGGAGGAGGATTATGGGAATTTAAACTTTATTTCAACAGCATAGCGATGTTGTCACCGGGTCAGAAGAGTTTGTAGCATAGCATAGCACTACGATTTTATTTACGATATTATAATTTACAATCGTTTGTTCTAGTTGGAATGTGTATCAGTCCTAAGCCTGATCAAGTATGAAGGAAAATCTGTGGTATAATTTTAAATTTTAACGTGTGCGTCGTATCTCAGCTCGTCTAACTAGCTTGCGATAAGATGATTCAATGAACTGTTATGTTAAAACCTATTCCATATCTTTAGATAAAATATTGAATGAAAACCGAACGATAAAGTTTGATGAGCTACTGAACTATTGAACTAGAAGAAGGATATAGTTCACTGTAATGAAAAGACACATTTATATCTTTTCATTTCAGTGACACACTGTCGCCCTACGCCACGAATATAAATCGGGTACATAGAAATTTATAACAACAAGAAATTCATTACAACTTCTGATTCAAAGTACCTATTCACGTGATACATAGAGGTTGGTTCAACTTTTCTCTTTGTATTACGAACGTGTGGATCGTTTATTTGAACATTGTCACGTTTTTAATATCAAAGTTCTACGGAGCATTGAATGTCTGTAGCCGCTTTAATGTTAAATTCTATTCTAATTAAGGTACGTAGTTACGCCGCAACAGAATTTAATTCCATTAATTTTCACTTTGCATCTCATATAAATTGAATCATCATGAAAATAATGTGAAGCGATGTGTGTCTATAACATTATAACCTTTCAGACGGCACTGAAACATGCCATGATAATGAAGTTATTATAACTCTTACATATATTTTGAAACTAATATATATATCATCACTATGCGAAAGTACACAGTTCGCCAGTATGTTTTAGTCCCTTGTAATAATATAATAGGGGGCGATCCTTTACAAACTCCATCTAGATATTGAGAATTTCTTTTACAACACGCAATTATTCCCAACGTGTATAGATAAAGCATTTGCAACGGGCGTGGTAGGCATTTTAGGCACTGCTTGCACATAGTGGTGATCTTTGTTGTTTTTGTATGTTCATTCTTTATTTTTTTTTTATCTGTGTGTTGTACGGACCTAGTCGGAATAAATGTGTTTTTCTTTCTTTCTTCTTTACTGTTTGTGTGCGTGCGTGTTGTGTGTGAATGGGTGTGTTTTTAGGTTGAAGGGCCTTGTGTGTATATTATTATCCTGTCTTGAAGGCTAATTTTGCCAGTAAAATAACTGATTTAATTACTAACGTGTCAGGGTGGCAACAAGCAATTCAATACGCCCGGTGTTGCTAGCATCCATAGGCCACGGTTACCGCTTACCATCAAATGGTCCTTATAATTGTTTTCCAACTTAGGAAAAAAGAACGATAATATACGCACACTTATGTAAATGTGATGTTTAAATCTTAAGTGAACACTTAAGATACCAAAGAAGAAAAACGTTGACTGTAGCGTAATCTCAAAAGCTTTTATTCATTGTCTTACTTGTAAGTTCTGTCTGATCAAGTAAGAGCTTTCTGTTTGTCAAAGAGATACCTAGAATGCTTCCCAGCCGAGAAAATACGCGCTCAAGATACCTTCACTGTTAAACAACGTCCAATGTGAAGCATAATAAAAATCGCAATTTAAACAAAGATTTTAACTAGATTTTATATTTTTTTGGATCCCATGGCTATAACTATAGGGCAATTGAAGCATACGGGGACATGGGACCTAAACATACCGGCGAAGTGTGGATGTAGGTACATTAGGACACCTCTGCCTAACCGGGAAATGTGGGCGTGAAGAGAATCTAATAGAATAGATATATTTATTTGCACAAAAGTCAGGTGTTACAAATTGTTAAAGAATCCTTATACACTCTACCGTAGCATGGCATGCAAAATTTACAAGTAATAATAAAGTGATGGTATAATGTTAAGTAATATGGCAACACGACTGATGTCTTGGATATACATAATAATACATATACTTTTTTTTTGTAAATTGATACATAAAATACATAAGGAACACCCAGACAAACACAAACACTTATGTTCATCACATAAATATTTGCGTTATCTGGGAATCGAACCCACGATCTCGTGCTCAGCAGTCACACACGCGAACCACTAGACCACAGACGTCGTCGAATACTCTGCATCCTAGGGTGGGAGACGAAAAAAAGGTAGCTCCTTTCTAGTACCTAGGATATCAGTTCCAGCTTAGTGCACTCTCATCAAGCGAAATTGAACCAATTAGTTACGTACATCACTACCTGATCGATCTATAACTAAACTAACTAAGTATATATACTTAACAGGTAGGTAACCAGTGTGTCAGTAGCGTGGTGTGGCCGGCGGCGGCGTGGTGGCAGGTGGCAGGTGAGGGTCATGGCTCACGGTAATAGCATTAAATGATCCGATTTTTCGAACACCGATGTTTACTTTACATTATATTTTATTTGTAGGCTGTTGTTATTATGTTCTACCTATGTAGGTACCCTAGGTAGGTACTTTCTTTTGTTATAAATGCCTTACTCTTTGTCGGTGTCTGCTATCTCAAAAAATCCTCTTTTGTCTCAAAAGTTTTAGCTAGTTTCTGCCTAATTACTTATTAATTACGTTGACCTTTACTTTCATCCTAGGAAAAATTGTGTAGGTATTATGTCACACATCATAATAAAAATTATCAAGTTTTTACTTATAATTCATAAATTTCACTTATTTAGCATTTTTACTTTACAATAAGTATTTTATTGGTCGGTCACTGCAAGGATTTCAAGTAATTTATTGATTTTTATTCGATTAGAAATTATCGTTAGATAATACATTTACAACGAATCGATAAATCGTGATAATATTTACTAGTTCGATAACACAGTTCTCACGGGAATATCTGTTTTATGATTGGCGATATGTGATATGCGATAAAATGGATTTAGAATCTGAACAAGTTGAGCCGGCGACAGATGATAGTTACGTAGGTACAGACACCAGCAGGTAAAGCTATCCAAAACTGTCAAATTTTACCAATTGAACATGAACCTTATTGCTTTGTATTAAAGTTGAAAATCTATCACAGAAATTTGACAGATTGGGGTAGCTTTATGCGCTGGCCGCAGTACTTTACAGTTACTCAGAATATACCATGACTTAAGTACCTATGCTAGAACCACTGGTACTTTTTTAATGCAATCCTTGTAGGAGGTAATGAAGTAAAAGTTTATAATAATATTATGTAACGAACTAATACGAGCCTGTTGTCGTTTTAAAGATTTTTTATTTTCACTCTATTTGGCATTAACAATATAAATGCTAAAATATTTAAAAGATTGTTGTACGTACGTTATTTTTTTTAAAGAGATTAACTTAAAAATTTAATTATAAGTATAATTTATTTATTTAATACATAGAATAAAATATATAATAGAGAGAGAGAGAAAGAGTACCTAGATATAATATAGAGTAGGCACGTAATTTAACTTTAAACTAATAATGATTTTCTTTATTCTTGAAAAAACTTTTCCTAGCATTTTCTCCTGTATTGTGAGTGCGTTAACAACCGTTTCCCATTTTCAGAAATATTTATTCCGCCCGGGAATCGAACCCGCGACCTGTAACACAGAAGCCGGTCGCTCAATCACTAAACTATTCGTGATGTGTCTTGTGACTTTTTTGTCTGTTATGTTTTCACACCAATTTTAATTATATTAGATAGATAGATAGATAGAGTATTCTTTATTGTACACACACATTATAGAAAAAAAAGATAAAATCGGTATACAATCATATAGATTGGGCCTTGAAGAAAGCCGAAACCTACCTATTTCCTCAAAAATATCCTTGGAAATCCGTGTAAAACCGCAAGCAACAACAGTCTTCAATAATTCCATAACAGTGCGCACTCAATCGTTCGTAGTGTCATTGGATCAATCGGCGGCTCTCTAATGAGATAATGATGAGCACGTCTTAGCCTTGCGAAGCCCCGCGACCGGCCGCGCACTTGACTCCTCGACTCGAGCCTGCACATGGACTGTTTCGACTGCTAATGCGTATTAACACAAGAGGATGAGAATCAACGGCTTTGAAGAAACCTAACAACTTCTTTGCTCGGTAGAGGTTTCGAGGTTCTTTTTAGGAAATCAAAAGAGATTGATAGCTAATAAGGTTGTATTTCTTATCCAAATATCTACAAAGATAAACTAGAGGTATAGAAATGTTTATCCAGGCACAATTCCAAACTTGGAATTGCTACTGAAAATATCATGGAAACCCTAATAACGCTTTGCTTGAGCTGGGTACCGAACGCAGGACCTCTAGTGTAGTCACGCTTGCGACCACTAGGCTGATGAGGCAGCTTTTTACAAACGCCATACAAATATGTGTTCAAACTCGAAGTCAAAATAATTTATTCAAGACCTTCACCGCCTCCTATGGGAAGAAGCGGCGCAATAAACTCCCCAGCAACATTTTCTGTCTTTTTATCAATAACAAACAAACAAATCAATAAATTATTAAACAAAACCAAATTATGCACACCTAGTCCAAAAATAATAAATATACACCTTTTATATAGAGTTTATGTTTCGTTTATGTTTACCTACTGAGCAGGTAAAGTAAAGTAAAGTTTATTGTTCAAAAAAAGTTACATTTGATACATGTATGGGCACTAGATCCCGCACTAGGATACCCTGTGTTGCAGGATCTAGTCTCTTTCGACAGTTTACAGGTTGTAAGTTATAATAAAAAACAACGGTACATTCAAAAAGCCATTCAAAAGCCAGCTACTAGGTAGATATTAAAAATGTAACGAACTCAATCTAACAAACAACACATTTGTGTCAGACCACTCACAGCTTCCTTATTACCTACCTAATAATTTGCTCCAACCAGGATGACTCGCCATCTAAAATTTTCCTGAATTACCTACTAGATAAGTAGAATACCTACCTAGGCACACAGTAGAGAACGTGTTAAATGCCACGAGGCCCATGGACTGGACTATAGGGCCAAGGGCCTGGAAAGGACAGCTTTTAGTCAGTAGGTATGTGTCCGACCGCTTACCCAAGTAGCTGACCATCCATTAAGATTTCCAGTACCTACTATAAAAAAAGATACAGAAACATTATTTACGTTCTTACCTTAAATTATTGTAGGGTAGGATGCGAAACTCTAATATTTGTTTTCATTGCTTCCCCGCTGTTTTGATGTGATCCACAGCACAAATAAAACGAATGGGGCTGTGTGACGTCATTACTTTTACGCAGACTTGTTTTAACAGATGTCGCTTTGATTATGTTTGCACGGTTCTGGTGGCTGGATTAAAAATATAGAACATTTTTCGAGGTTAACTACTAAGTAGCTCTCCTTGCCTGTGTTTGTCCTTGGATAGACAGTTCTTAATTACTTATATCAACAAAAATGGACAGTTATAGAAAATAATTGAAATAATATGATCTGTTAACTCGTTTAGGTAGGTACACCTTTAAATGTAAAACCAGACCCAACGCATACCAAGTTTAGGTAAGTGTCAAATTAATTAACAAATGTAATAAATAAATATTTGAAACATTTTACGCAGTATCATCTAGTCATAAACTAAGCACTATAATTGTACTATGGGCACTAGATACTGGATATAATACGTACCTACTTTTTTTTGTAAATACTTACTCAAACACAAACGCTTATTTTCATCACATAAATGAATCTTAAGGGATATTGATTTCTGACACTTATGCGAATGTTATACTTACATTGAAGTAATACTACTTTTTACGGATTAACGCGTTATATTGCTAATATCTTGGACCCTTTACAGCGTCCAGGTCACGGGTGGACTGTCTGTCTGTGTAGTCTATCCGTGACCAATATAACGCGATAAAATCCAGTAAAAAGTAGTTTTATTTCAATGAATCCTATAGGAGTCGAACCCCACGACCTCGTGACCAGCAGTCCCACATGAACCACTAGACCACAAGAGTAATTTAAGACCATTAGATACTATATAAATACTTAAGTTGTAAAAGTAACGTTAGTAGCTACACAAAAAACAATGTTTACTTACACTGGCTTACCATTTCGTACCTATTTAGTTTGTGAATAATTAATTTAAAGCTTATAGTAAAAGCTTAGTTTCTGGTTAGAAAACACGAATTACAAATAGCGAGTCATTATTTATTAACGAACACGTAACTGAATTTGCTATCCCACTCACAAGCTCCCGAGTAATGTAATAGATAGTTTTAGATTATCACCCGCACTTACCAGGAAATCATTTAATATTCTCGCCGTAACATACTGCCGATATACATAATACCTACCTATATATTCACCGTAATGTTATATAATGATATTTATATCCCATCCCATCACACCTGTATTAGAGCAATGATAGCTTAATGAGAAGTATGACCATTGGACTGCCAAGTCAAAAGTCTCGAGTTAAATTCCAAGGTCTCCGACTTTTCGAATTCATGCAAAGATTTAATCTTTGAATTCATGTAGGTAGGTATTAAAATAAATTGTCACTCGTTGAAATGGTGAAGGAAAACATCGTGAGGAAACTTGCATGCCTTAGATATTTTTCTCGACGGTGTGTGAAATCTGCCAACCCGCACTAGGCTAGCGTGGTGGACTATAGCCTAATCCCTCTCAATCAGAGAGGAGACCCGTGCCCATCAGTGGGACAGTATATGGGTCATGGCTGTATTCCCCAAACAGTGAAGCAGAGATGTAGATACCAATCTACACCCACAGTTCACCGGTATATTTGAGGTCCCGTGTAATAAGGGGCGCCTACTCCCATTACGCAAGCACAAAATTAAATACAAACTCCGAACTGCTACTGAGAATTTCATAGAAAACACATAATAACAATTTGCTCGACCTGGAATTCGAACCCACCAGCCTAACAAGACAGTTATTTTTGTTTTACGTAGGAAATATACCTATTATACATAATATATATTATAATAAACGACACATACACGCGAGTAGGTACCTACATACACTCACGATATTTTCCCCTATGGACAGGCAGAAACTACAGAAGATTCTTGCATACCTATTTCTTTTCATTCATTTATAATGTTAATTTCCAACTACCTTATCTACTTAATTTTACATTTGAAACTATTAGATGGTAGTCGCTTCTTGTATACCTACTATCTCTACTATATAGTCAGCCGCGTCTGGTTAGACTGGAAACCGACCCCAACATGTTAAGAAAAGGCTCGGATTAAACTTGAATGTCAATTTGGATGTTTTCTCTTCTTCAGGATTTAATTTCTAATCCTAACAGAAGGAAACCGCGGGCAGAAGCTATGTATAAAATATTAAATACTACTTCAATTTCGATCAGTTTCGAAAAACTCGTTTTACATTATCAGTTTTGGCACCCAGCGTGGGACCGTTAAGTACACATCAAAAAAGTTTGCGATCACTAGCATAAGCTGATATATTTTTTTAAATTGAACTTTATCAAGAAATAATCTTTGTTGTGTGTTTTCTTTAAATATAAATACCCTGTTTGAAAGAATCTAAAAAGGAGAAGAAATCATATTATAATCTACCGTAACAAAAAAGATTTCGAATTTTCAGAAATTAATTTTGCCTTCACATTCAGCCTTAACACCTATTGAAAAGCAAGTTTTTGCTTTTCAACCGACATGACTTAGGTACCTACTTTACAGTTGGTTCAATTTTTCAAGTAAAAAAGATTTTTACTTATAAAAATTGATTCGCTATATCTCAAATACCTACTGAAATTAGCTTAAGCTTAAGCTTCATCGTCCAGCTTAGAATAGCAAAAGTTAGGTTCAAGTACATATCGAGAATAGGTGTGGTGGTGCCGGTGGTGGTGAGGCCGAGGCGCGGGCCCAAACAGAATGGGAAAATACCTATAGGACTGTAAATTTATTATCACGTATGTAATCCCTGGTAGGTAGACGGCGGGATACCTCTGTTCATCGCTACGTTTTCGGTACAATGCAGGTACATAATAGGGGCGAGCTCTTTGCCATTAACAGGGTATAAATCCAAACTCTTAGAAATATCTAACAGAAAAACCCAAGAACACTGCCTGGCCTGGTTATAGATCTCACGATCACCAGTTTCGTTTTTTTCCCAATTGAATATGAACCATACGTTTTGGATAAAAGTTGAAAATCTATCAAAGAAATTATACAGAGTGGGATATAAACTTATTTACCGTATTGTGTAGTTTATTTTTATTTTTTGTACCTACCTATGTTTAGCTCGTTCTTTGTAACCCAAAGGTTGACTGACTGGCAGAGAATGCCATATGACCATAAGTCTGCCTTATGTGTTAATGCTGTATATAAAAGCATAAATAACTAAATTTCCCTGCAGCATAAGTACCTATGACCTTAAGGTGCTTAGGGTACACGTGTACAATTGCACGTGTCTTGAAATAAACATCTATCTCAGTTTATTTATTCATGGACGCTTCACTTCGAAAATGAATCGACACCGAATTCGATTACAATGAAGTCAGTTCTAAATGAATAAATAACAAGTTTGGTGAGCTAGTAATCCCCTTGTGGCTTCGCTTTGAATGACACCCGTTATCAAGAAAGGCATAAGATTTGGCTACTATTAATTTTGAATTACAGACGCCAGCAAGTCAAGCTATCCAAAACCGTAAAATTTTCCCAATTGAATATGAAACTGTTTTCTGTTATAGTTAAAAATCAATCAAAGAAATTTGACATATTGTGGTAGCTTGATGTGCTGGCGTCTGTACCTAATGATTTAGAAAATCAATACTTATTATTAATACTATGACTTTGTTCTAAAGCAAGGCCTTTAATGTCTAAAAGTTGCAACCCAATTTTATTTTCTGTATTGACAATAATTATTTATCATAAATGTCATAAATTGACAGAGTAGTCTTTACTTAGCGTAGATGGCAGCACAGAGTAGCTGTCAATTTGCTAGTGCGACTAGACTATCGATGAAACAATTATCGACACTTTAAACATAAATATTTATTTACAAAAAAAAGTACAAATAAGTACTATAATATCCATTGTCTAGTGATTATTATAAAATTAGCTTTTCGAAATAAAAATGCCAAGAGAGAATCACTTTTATCATTGTTGTCAACGAAGATTATCTTTCTGGACAAAAGTTTTTGAGATTCTATTTATAATCCCAAACGAATACTACTGTACATGTATATTTTTTTAACTCGGCATCACAGCATCTGTGATGAGCAACACCTGGCTGCTGAGCTTCAACATGTCAAGCAAGTCCTGCATGACAACAAGCTCCGAATACCGCGCCCTTGCCACAGAAACCGTGTGAAACGTGCCACAGTTGAGCGCTTACCTGCCGTACTACCATATGTTAGAGGAGTCACCGACAAAATTGGCTACATCTTGAAGCGTGCTTCAATTAAAACATACTTCAAGCCGCTGAAGAAGATCAGTCAGTTCTTACCATCTGTCAAGTGCCATATACCTCTACAAGATGCGGGCGTATACAATCTTGATTGTGATTGCGGTCTCTCATATATAGGCCAAACTAAAAGAAGCATAGGGACCCGCGTAAAAGAACACATCGCCGATGTCAAACACCGCCGTTCCAAGAAGTCAGCAGTTTGTGAACATACTCTTGACAAGGCCCAGCATTATATCAGATTTGATAAACCACAAATACTTGCGAAGGAAAGTCGATACCTACCCAGGATGATTCGTGAGGCTATTGAAATTAAAAAACATCCAAATTTCAATAGAGAAGATGGCTGGGTCTTACCACCTGCTTGGAATCCTGTTATAGATTCTATTAAACCAAAATCCAGGCCTACAACTGCAAGACCAAAGGACACTGTGAGCTCGTTCTGCGTGAATCGTATTGCCAATAATTAACAACTAAAACATGATCATTGAATATTTTTACTTTAAAAGAGACCATGATTCTCTGAGTTTGTTTCGGCGTTTCTTCTCAGAGGTCGTCAGCTAGGAAATGCCGGCTCCATCTAGTTTTAATTAATAATTAGTAATAAATGTCATTGATCATGTAACAATAAAAAATGTAGGGTAGCTGTCAGTAATTATATCATCAAGACGCCCACCACCTCAGTCTACCCGTGACCATGGACGCTGTAAAGGGTCCGAAACGTCGGGATTAATAATATCAATATACGCGATAAAATCCGTAAAAAGTAGTTTTATTTCAATCTCACATATAGTTATAGTCAAGATATATTTTATACAATACTATATTTATTTTATATGAAGAACGTTACTTTTTTATCTCAGTATAGTTATCGATATAAGTAATGATAGGATTAGTCTACATCTCTAGTTGTGGGCGGTGAACATGGACAGATCGATCGCAGGAAGCGATTCACGAAGCGGCTGTTTATGATGTCAACATGTATTTCAAACACTATAAAATATAGAAGCACTTGTGAATGAAGTAATGTGATTAATAAAATTAATATTTATTAGACGAAATACGTTATAAAACGTGTAGGTACAAAAAGAAAATGTCTATAATTTAACGTCGTTGAACTAAATTATTTTTATTCGAGTTTTAAGTTTTTATTTGGTTTGCGATTCAACGCGGTGATAATGAGTGTCAAATTTAGCGTTTTATTAGTGTTTATATAGTGTTGAACTGGTGTTTTACAAAGCAAGTTGATAGGAGACTCGCAGACATGGATTTCAGGGAGAGATTTGCTCGTTTCTTTCACGAGCGGAACATGATGGCACCCTTCTCCCGGATCTATAGAGCCATGGTGCTCAAAATGAATCAGCGTAAGTGCCATAAAATATCACACATGCCACTCTTCACCAATTAATAACCCCAGATACTTCATTACTAAGTACTTCCTTCAAATAGTACAGAACACAAACTATATTTAGAATCTTTCATTATTAGATCCGAAAGACGTTATTCTTACAACTTTTTAGTGTGTCAAGAAGTGTGATGTCATCTCTATTACTCTTTTAATATCAATGTTCCTTGTACACTTTATGGTGCACTGCCAAATTCTTGTACAAACTATCAAACTTATCTTGAAATAATTATAAGTAGGTACCATAAGTACTTACCTAATTCATTTTTACTTCCTATCATTGTACAAATATGATATGGCTGCGAAGCAAGTGAATTTCTTAATTTATTATCATATCAACCATGAGATATTGTCTTCTGCTAAACAAATAAGCAAGTCCATTCATGTTCATATGATTTTCATCATTGAATTACTTAGATCTAGATAGAATATTCTGTACTACACACCAAATGTGTAGAAGCATAATAGAAGCATAATGCATAGTACCTTTATAAAATGTTACTTTACATTTAACATTGGGTGGTCTTATCGCTAAGACTGATCCTATAAGTAATATACATACACATTACCATCACTCCAATATTCCCAAAGGGTTAGGCAGAGGTATACTAATGTGCATCTACAGTTTACTGGCATGTATAAACACCATGTAATCCCCAACTATTATATTAAGTATTGCTAGATCCACCTACGTTTATTACTGATATAAACTGACTGATTCATGAAAATGTTATGCTGAGTCTTTTTGTCATTCTACTAAATGTTATTGCTAAATAAAACTATGATTTTATTATTGCTAAATAAAACTATGATTTTACATAGTAAAATATCTTCTAAAAATGTTTTTTTTTTCATTATCTGCCCAAAACAATTAAATTATAACTATCTATAATCGAACATGCTACTTTATGCTCATCAGCTTGTCCTTAACCAAAGAGTCTGCAGTAACTTACCTAATTTTTATTTATGTTTAGGAAAATAATCAAAAGCCTGCATAATATTTTTGAAAATGGAGGTTGTTAGATTTTATTAAATCTATACTATACAGTATACTATAGCAAATAAAGCTGAAGAGTTTGTTTGTTTTGTTGAACAAGTCTTTTTTGTGTTGGATAGTCCATTTATTGAGGGAGGTTATAGGCTATATATATGTAGGGTAGTGACCCTACAACCAATAGGCGCAGTGCAAAAAGGTGGGTGAAACTGCGGGGGGCAGCTAGTTCATTGATAAAACAGACATTGCTATTTATAAACTAATCAACACAAGATAAGAGTGCTTTGATTGAGTGAGTTAACTGTTATAATGAGACAGATATAGTATTGGTTACCTTCATGTTGATGTTGTTTTAACTAGTGAGACAGTGGGCAAAAAAACAAAGTAAGTATATTATATGAGAAAAAAAAAATATTGAGTTGAATGATGACCTAATTTTAGATAATAAACAGTGATTTGTGCTATTCTATTGATTAATAATAATACTGGATGTTTAATACAATTAAGTACTAGGAAATAACTATCAACTGTGTTTCGTCCCCATCGTTGTGAATGTCACAAATCCTATGACCATGACAATAATAGGGCTAGAGCCAACTCCTCAGGAGGATGATCCATGAGAATTTTCCGTACGATAAAATATGTAGTACTTAGTTATGAACTGAGCTTAACTAATTTCCATATACCCAGATCAGCATAATGTCGATTGGCATCCATATACTCAAGCAACTTAATCTGATGGTAATCATGTTCAAGTATCTTCAGTTTAATAAAATAAGGCAAAGAATTAAGCAATTTTGCAAAAGTATATTAACAACCATGAATTATGCTTCCGACCCTAGACTCCAGCCTGTCAAGGGTATGCCTGTAGCGTAGCAGCAACTGCAATGCATCCACTGTATAAGTGTATATGCTTAAATTTCACCATAGTATTCTGGTTTAAATGGGTATGTGGCCACCTTGACCTTGATACCATCCGACCTTGGTCCGCCACCCTGGCGTGTCCTTGACCGACCCGCGTAAGGGTGTGATTATGCTGTGAATATAATTATTTTTATATGGTTGGTTTGAATACATTTGACCCTAGTTTGGATTGATAGCACGAAAAAGATTTAAGTGTCCACACTTTCTTGCTCTGGCTCTCGCACGGGCAATTTATCTGGCGCGGTCTTACATGTAAAAGTGATGACAAGCCAGGCGGATCAGTAGATCCTACCACCGAGCAAAATACTCAAAAGTAATGGCTGGTCTACACAAAACAATAACAAATAATGAACTAAGAACCAATAGAGTAACGTGAGGTATAATTTATTTGTAAACGCAGATAAGAAAATGGGTTTATGTATTTTTTTTAATACACTGGGCGTGTTTCCCGTTGCAATACTTGTGAAAATAAAGAATTACCCACTTACTTCCCGCGCACAACATACTGTTAGTGTTAGATAGTAATTGAATAAGCGACGTGCTTCCTTATCAACTGTCATTCAGGAGCATTGCAATCTCTTCAATCAGTATTCAGCTATCTATATATATAGATAATATCACGATTATCAGATTAGAACGTAGTGTAAACTAGTTACTTTGAGGATTATCATAAATTCACTTGATAAGTTCTATCTTAAGGAAGTCTATTTTAATTTTTGCCAAACAATGCATTATCGGCTCCGTGATTGCGGCTCCTGACCACTTCCGATCGCTGGCTGTCCTGGCTATGATTCGTTTTTTGAAACCAAAACCAATGTGTAACCTTTTTTTTATTGTAGTTGGCATAAACGCGTGCTAAACATTTTCAATAAAAACGATCTCAGACAGGATTCTCGGGTACCGAAAGGACGCAAGCTCGAATACTGCCTAAGATACCAGTCAAAATATCTACATATATTCATTTAATGATTGTTTATCGCTGAAGCACTCTTACTTGTTTCAAGGTTCATTTAGAATTTGGTAACTTCTAGAGTTTTAAAGTAAGCGGTAATATTTGTCTGCCACTACCATACCTTGTAGTGTAATTCTAAGTGATAATATCTTGTCATTACAATGCACGTGAGTGCCAAGATACGAAGCCGGCAAATAGCACGTCCATAAGTAGTCCCATCGACTTAATGTGCTGCTTGGATCGCATCATTCTACGATAGTGATGGTTATAAATGGTCACCCAGCGTACCTACCTAGGACGATTAAACTATCGTCCTGGAGAAAATGTGGAGAATATTCCTATTTATGTATAAGACATACATAGAGTCCTCCGTTATAACTACTAAGTACTTAATTTATAATTATTACTTTGGCTTGTAGTAAGATACGATTAAAATGCGACTACTTTTACACAATTTACCACGGTTTAATGTAGTATAATAAATTAACTGTGATAGATTCGCAGAAATTAGTTTAATTTCAGTGTTTAATTTATTTGCTTTAGCTGCTCATGTACATGATAAAAGTGTTTTAGTCTGTCAGTGACGATGGTCGGCCAAGTTATCTTAATTAATATTTCTATTACATCATTTTCAGTAGCGACACGTGAAAGTGAGCCTGGTAATTAACTGAAACAATTAATTAATTTATGAAACAGAAGCTTCCGCGAATTTATCAAAACGTGATGAATGTTGTTAGAAATACCCTCCAGAATCTTCTATGCTAATATAATAAAGCTGAAGAGTTTTTTTAGTGGTTTGAACGCTCTAATATCTGAAGCTACCAGTTAATACCTCAGCTACCCAGTCTAACCATAACCTTATAGGAGACTTAGGAGCCGAGCAAAATGGAAATAGTCAGGGCTGGTGAAATTTATTATAATTTGGAGGATCAGCTGGTCTTCTAGCTGGTTCAATACTTTCCTCTATATATTTCTATCTATGTAGTTTCATTATATTGGACAGTTGGCTAATTGTCCTCCCTAAGGGCTAGGAAGCACTAAAATAAAAAAAATTAGGTATACGTACATTAAAAATAATTTTAGTCAATGGTTTGTGTTCAATGGGTGGCGCGGGCGTGCAACAAGTATTGTTATTCGAATAAAATAAAGTCATTTGGTAGAAAATACTGCAGTGGTACGGTTAAACCAAGCAACGGTACAATATAGCCGACTCTACCATACATATTGCAGAACTTTTTATTTTTAATCTTCTTTTGATAACTCGTTGCCCCACCTAGATTTTCTCCTGCACCGTGGGTGCGTCTTACAAATACAAATTCTCACATACACCTGAGAGGTCATACAATATATTTGTTCCCTTCCAGTATCGAACTAACAAGCCGTGTCGCAGAAGCCGATGGCTCAGCCACGATGCCAAACAGTCTATTTTACAAGTCTATCAAATTGAGTAATTGCCTTGTATTATTTTTGTCAGTATGCCCTAAGGTCAAAACAGTTTGAGCCATATAAACAATTATCATTATGACGTGAAAACTGGGCGCACCTCGTTTAGCGTAAAATATAGTCTGGAGAAGCGGTGATGCACTGTCGACTGAGAATAAATGAAATCACCTTGTAGTCTTATTCGCAATGCTATACAACTACACTAAACAGTTTTTCATTAGAAAGTTTTCAATGCAAAAACTAGACGCTTCATGTTTTACTTTTTATTTGCGTTGACCCGATTACAGTTTAGCGGAAACAATTTTTTAGAGAATTTGATTTCAGAAGTCTGCGAGACATTGACTAATGCTTTTGAGTATGATATCATTACACTATGACGCGCCATCCACACATTAGAATTGAAAGGGTTTGACATCAGTGATGATTTCACTAGTAGGATGCGAGTTAGGTTGCAGCACTAAATTTGTACAATGACAACGCGAATCGATCACAATTTTAAAATGAGCGGTGACCACGCTCGACCTTTACCTCGATGCACAGTCGGCCATGTCCTGGGATATTTTCAGAGAGTCACTGCTACTTCGTGACGCTGCCCACGATTTTGTTCGCATATTCTTCCAAAAATCCAGATTAGGTTTAAGCTTTTGAAAGCATTTCAAAGGATCGAAAGTATCCCAATATTCTTGACAGCATATAGGTACATAGGTACTTATAATCTACTTACTTATTTGTTGAAATTACAAAAGGACTTGATTGCTAAAAGCAATCCTGTCATCTTGCCCTCAAAACAGGTGACAGGATAATTACTTTAACTTTCTCAATTAAACCAGAGCTACCAGCATTTTTACTGATCATATCCATACGAAATGTTTCTTTTATAAAGGAAAATGTTCATGAACACATCATGAGGCCAACATTACTTTTCTGTTAATAATAACTTTGCTAAAGTTTGCAAAGTACCCAAGTACTCACTTAAGTCTTCGGTCCCTAAGCGGTTTTGGGGATTACGTGGTGCTATAATGTTTTGTAAAAGCTAAAAGGCTACTCTTAAGATCTCATGTGTCCGTCTCTGAATCTTACAGGGAAAATATTAAACGTGGATTTCTGAAATTTCGTATCTTCTGGGCTTCAATAACCGTAAAGGACATTATGGCGCCAAGGTATATTTTGTACTAAAACATCGTGAGGAAACCTGTAATGCCTGAGAGACTTCCTCAACGACATGTGAAGTCTGCCAACCTGCATAAACGCTTATGTTATGGTGGACTATAGCCTAAACCTCTTTCTGAGAGGAGACCCGAGAAGCAAAATAATGTGCCTTGACGCCGCAACTTTGACGTCATTTGATAATCGTTTGGTTGTTTTACAAAAACCAACTTAAACGCTGCTAAGTACACGGTATCTTTTATATAAAAGTATCCCACTGTTTCTGGGGATATATTTAACCGAATAAAAAATACAATTTTGGTTCCTTCAGGAGCAACTTGTATGCAATAATTTTAATTTGATGTAAACGGAGAATGTTACTCATGCACAATTCAGAGTTTAAATCGACATTGGATTCCTCCGACCAAATACGACATTCATAATTATGTATTTACTATTATAGCACATACTGTTATGAATAATGAGGAGTGAATAATGAGGTTACGGTTGACAGGCATGAATGAAAAAGACATGCTGTGCAGACTCCAAATAAATTGTGCCCAGGGTAAGAGGCACACACTATATTTTAATATACAAACTCCATTTTCGTTTCTTTATGAGAATCTTGTTTTCGTCCTAGCGAGCGTCAGGAATATTTTTAGGCGACGAAACTTCAGTCCACAAAGGCATTAAAAGAAATTAGAACCGTAAACCAAAAGCCTTTTTAAAGTGGGTTAAAGCTAATCTTGTTACACATTTTCCCTAACTACGTTATTCTGGCTGCCAAAATTAAATATTGTTTTTTTTTTATCTAGATGAGGACGAGGCGACGACGTCAGGCCTTACGGACGGCGCGCCGCTCGAACAGAACCGAGTCATCTTCCTGAACAGACCGCAGCCAATTAAGTTTATGAAAAATCGAATATCTACAGCTAAATACAGGTACTTACAGAATTTTATATGCTACTTTAAAGAACGACCCAAACACTTGACCCGAAATCGCTACCAGTATTAGGCCATGTAAATATCCATTCAATTGATCCAAGGGATTTAACCATTACCTGAGGCGTAGTCAAATATCAATAAAATTGTTACTTTCCTTAAATCTTGCTTTAAGGTAGCATTGTCAAATTTCTTTGATAGGTTATTAACTTTAAAGCAACACAATAAGGTTCATATTTAATTAGGAAAATTTTACAATTTTGTATAGGTTGACCTCCTACCGTCTGTACCTATAAGTTTTATCGATATCATAACCTGATCCGAGAGCTATCAGACTATCGGAAAGCTTAAACAATATACTTTGGTATCTACAGTCCTTAAATTGATTCTGATCCAATACGAAAACATCGTCTGTTTCGCTAATCAGATCGGAAGAGGTAGAGACGAAACGATTTAGATACATAAATTTATATGTATTTGGTGAATCCGATTTTATTTTGTGATCAGGTAAGCTGATTCAAAATGTAAAAATACCGTTGTGGTGAATCGATCGCGGTCCGCTCTCTTCCAAGCTCTGGCTTGCGGTTACGTCTGCATACCAGTACATCGTGTAGGTAATAGGATCTATGGCACAAAAGTGTAGGGCGTGAAATGACGAGACTGGCAATACTTCTTCGGTTTTAAATATAACTAGGTGGTTGAGTATGTTATCTCTATATCTTATATCGCTATATCAAGTTGAGCTGCATTTCGTAGCAGGTCATCTATGTATAAATCCCATATTAATACTTTTCTTATCATATCGACTGGATTTATATTTTAATGCACTTATTAATTGTCATAAACCTTCAACGTGAGGAATTTGCGAAACTACAAATCAAATAATTCTCTCAATGCTGGGGCTGTAATATCGTTTCTTAATACTTAGCCTGTGGAAGGCAATATTGTCCTTGACCCTTAATGTAGGCGTCAGGAACAATGCGAAACTCATCATAAATAGTCTGTATAAATATAAGTATAAGTATTCTGAATATCAATTGCCCGAATGGTTAGCTTACGCAACGATTACATAACTCATATAAATACCTAATTGCTCATTAAACATTTATCCAATATCCTAGATCCAATCAATACCATCAGATGTTTACTCTGTACTGTACACTTCCTGTGCAGTTCCGTTTCATTCGTAGTGCTTCCGTCAATTGATTCAACAAACAAAAAACACTGTGTTTAACATTTACGTATATTTAGGCAGTCGCTAAAGAACATGACGTCATATTCGATGTTTACGATTACTTTGACAATATGATTTAATAATATTGATGGATAATATCATTTATAGGCGATAAGAGAAACTTATGTCATATCTCAATCTCTGTATGATGAGGATATCTTCGTCATCATCCTAGCCTTTTGCCAATGATATTAGTATTCCCAACTGGCTTTTAGTCTGCTTTTGCTCTAACATTGCTACGTTTCAATATCAGTATTTTGTCTTTTCTTTGTGCTATGTAAACCAATTACTGGCAATGCCGTCATTGTTTTGACTTTCGATTTAGCCAAAGCAAAATTTCTGTAATGTTCAGACATACAAAACTATATGACCTAGATATCTAAACTATGTATTGTCAAGGAAACGATGATTATTAATTTATTTATAGTTTCTTTTTGTTTTTTATGTGCGCGTCTAAAACATTGTTGTACTCATTTTACCGATTTCCGTGCTGCACATGTTACCTGTGTTTTTATATTTATGTTTATTATGTTTTATGTGTGACTATCTTGTGATATGAGTGGCAAAATAAATGGTTTTAAGGGGCCCTGGAACCAGTCATAATCTATCTTAGATTGATCAATCCCCTTGGTTGTTGTAAATTTGCGACCCTCTTAAGACTATTAGCCCCAGCATTGAGTCTCAATGTCTCTCAGCCAAATATACAATGTTTATTGGAAGCCTTCGCTTGTGTCGACATCCCGCTTACATCGTAAAGTTAGTCCAGCGACAATGAGCGTGTCTAAACAGCGCGGCAGTGTTGTGTACATGGCGCATTGTTTACGCGCGCGACGCCTGGCCGCCTGCCCATAAACCGTAAACTGATGTCATACGCCTGGAATATATCGCTGTCTCCACGGCACATCACTATTTTGGAAACTAGTTTCAATAGGTTGACCTTGTCCTTCTAGTCAGTTTTCATTGTAGTACCTTTTGTTTTCACGCAGTGCTACACACAAGGCAATTTCTATGGGGTTTTACACAGAATGCGTACTTGACGCAGCGTGGCAAACGTTTACTAACAGTAACTTTACCATAATGCGTACGTGTGGTCCGACACGATCAAATCTTCCTAGTTTTGATGTAAAAAAAAAACAGGTCTGTCATGGATGAAAGGCGACTAACAAAAGGGATTTACATGGCGAATGTCAGTGGAACCGCCGAGAGGGAAACGCCCTAGAAAAACTTATTGGTGAGGTTCTTCAAAAAGGTCAGGTGCTTAGTACCGACTCGCAACCGGCGTGTGTGTATGACAAGATGTATGAATGTGGTCGAAGCAAAAGAAGTATGCAAGAATCGTAGCAAGTGTCTTTCTTTAGTTTCTGCCTAGCCCCATGGAAAAAAGGCGTGAGTGTATGTATGTCTGTCAGGGTCGAGACTTTTATATGGTCACTTTAACGGTGAAGGAAACTGTCGTCATGACAGAGTAGGCGACTCCATAAATAAATAACGTTTTTAAGGTGTCTGAAATTAGACTCCCTGCTCTGATGCAGGGTGGTGGACAATGGCTTAATTCCTCCCAACCTAATAAAAACAATGCTGACCTTGTAACAGTAATGGTCTGAATAGATTCGTTTAATTGAATCGGATACAGGAGGAACAAAATTACCTACAAAAACACTTTACTTTTGAAGATCAACACTTTTTATGTTGCGTTCAGATTTAGAAGTTTCATAAAAGGAAGGCACTGACTCACAAAGACAACAGCTCGTGGCAATGAATGTATGGCCGCTAATTACATTGCTCCCATAATTGGATTACGCGCTGCGCCACTGCGAAGTTTCCGTTCCTTCTTATGAAGATTTTCTCGAGAAACTCTTGTAAAGTTTGCGTAATAACGAGAGGAAATACAATATTTTCTTTCATATCAACCTTCGAAGAACTTAAGGAAGCGTAAGTATTGAGATAAGGACTTAAAACGTTGTGTTATCAAGAGTTAGTACGCGTCGGTATGTCGCTTGCGTTTTATAGTGTCTAGGTACATGTCACAGGCTCTACACCTGTCGGCTGTGACCGTGACGATTGATATAACCGTCATTTTATACGCGTTAAGTTTACTGTTGTTTCGTGAACATGGACTTATTGAAATATTCACGCTCTTTTACCAATTTTAAATTGTTCACACTTCTCATAATAATGACAGTTTACTGAATATCGACAGAAATTGAGACGTTTGTCCTAAAAATATCTTTATGTAATTTCTAAGAAAATCAGTTATTTTGCGAGTGGCGAATAATTAATTCTATTTCATTTTATGAACAGGGTTTATTTCTTGTACCTTCACTTTTGCGCTTACGCAATTTTCCTCCATTTGTATCAATTACCTCTATTAAAACGAATGGTTTCAAGGATATTAACATAATCGATACACTAGAGACTAGGCATGCAGATAGTGGGCACTAAGCATGTTTGTAACCAAGAATATGACTGCTTTTAATGAATCGTAATATAATACTTACATCATTATCAACCCATATACTGTCCCACTGTTGGGCACGAGTTTCCTCTCAGAATAAGACGGTTTAAACTATAGTCTACCACGCAGGCCCAATGCGGATTGGCATACTTCACAAGATTTTCTCAAAGGCGTGACGTTCACGTCTTCGCGAAAATCTCACAGTCATGCAAAGTTTCCTCACGATGCTTTCATTCACCGTTTAAGCGAGTGATAATTAATTTAATATGATGCATAAGAATATTTATTAGGATCGTCTTTGTTAAATGTAGCCTCTTTAGCGCCGAAATGTATACAATAGCTTGATGTTTAGCCGTTCCTTTTCATTAACAATGTAGTAAATATCGTTTAAAGAAATGAAAAAACCCACTAAAAACAGGAAAAAATGTACTTACTACATTGTAAGTAGTAAGTGGTAGTGGTCAGTCTTTAAACATCACAAACAAATGGTCAACAATATTTACAGATAAAAATGTTTGATCCGTGCAGGATTCGAACCTGCGAACCGTAGTGCTGAAGCAGAAACCAACACACGCTCGTTCCTAATACTTATATTATAACTACGATGGTCTCGTTGATTTAGTTTCGTATGTATGAACTGCATGTATGACAGGAGAATGCGTGTGTGAAACGTATTGGCCCATTCGAAATTACTTAATACTTAGAATATAAAATTTAATATTATCAACGTTGTTGATACTTCCTATACACGCCTTGTACGGAACAATCACGTATCAAATTTTACTACGTTGTACACAATGTATACAACGTAGGTACTGACATCACCTGCTCATATTGTTGCATTAATTATTACAAACATTAATGACCGTGTCGCAAAAACGATATATTAATTTGGGACGTGCAAATGATACGCTGAAACAGATACGGTCGGCTAACGAGTTATGAGAGAAATACTGACAAGTACTGTTACAGACTATATTAAATTTTAGTTTAATCTACACACTTTTATATAAATGTATACTTTATAATTGTGTATTATAGTATATACCTAGTAAATATATAGTACTACCCGCCCCCGCTTCGCACGGGTGCAATATACATGTATTATACATATAAACCTCCCTCTTCAATCACTCTATCTATTAAAAAAAACCGCATTAAAATCCGTTGCGTAGTTTTAAAGATTTAAGCATACATAGGGATATAGGGACAGAGAAAGCGACTTTGTTTTATACTATGTAGTGATTACTTATTGATCAACGTTTGTAAACATAAGTGTTTTATGCATCGGCCACGCTTTGTCTCTGTATCACCCTATGGTCGGCAGGTAGAGAATGATTAGTCCGCCGTAATTATTGTGCATAAAGCATTAAATAAATAAATATATTGAAATACTTTAGAGACGCCCGTGGCTAATTAATGCTACTATGCTGATCAATTATATTGATCTTTTTCAAAAACTCGATCCCTCATGATTGAGAATCGTGACCCAATTTTCTTGTTGTTGTGGAAAGTTTGCCCCAGGCTATCCGATTTTGCGCCCGTCTCGGGACCTCGTAGAATGGTATATGTAATGACTCCTTGGTCAGGTCCGTCCAACGCTTTGGTCTACGGCCTCGAGGTCTCTTTCCAGATAGTTTTCCACTTATGACAAGTCTATATTGATACTACAAAGTTAATCTACGCTGACCGCGATCAGTCTATTATAATTTAAAATATATTTTTAAGGTAGGCACTGCTCCTGCTGCTGAGTTGGTCTAAGGTGGTATTTTTGCCGAATATTCTGCCGCTAACCAATGATGTGCTAACATTATTGTGTTCCAGTTTGAATTCCAGCAATTTGGCCACTCAAATTAGTTGTTACAAAATACCCCATTAAAAATACAATAATTAATTATCAAAGCCAAAACCCTGTGTAACACTTTACCAACTGAAGGCGTTGTCATCTCAAGATGACAACGATCTCAAGCGCCATATCTCTGGTGTTGCTGGCGTCTATTGTATGGGCTGCAGTTACCGCTTACCATGAGGCGGCCAAAAATGAAAATGAAATGTAAACACTCGACTCACAAAAAACAGTGGCTAATTACAATGATTGATACTGTAATGTTAATCTACACTTACCACGTTCAGTCTAATAATTGGTGACCATTCATAATACATCAAGAATCTCCCATATCAGCGCCGGCTGTCATGATAATATTGTCATTATGATCATGAAAATTGCGAGTGGCTTTGTATTGCATAAACCTGTAATAATCAGCTCACTGAAGGACAGAGCCCTCTTACATTGAAACCCAATTAAGGACGCCAATTAATTCATTTAGCCGCGCATGCCCCGCCGTCCGGGCGTCCGGACAAACGGTAGGTAGGTACTATCGAGTCTGTTTATTGTTAATGAGGAAATTTAGATTACCTAAATGCTATTTAGGTAATCAAAATTTCCTCATTCTTGTTTGGTTTACAGCTAGACGTAGTTTTCTATGACAATAAAATATCGAAATAATATCGAAAGACATACTGGTCAATAGGCATCGACGTCGACATTCAATGAAATATAAATGCTCATGTTGTACCAAATGAAACGTTTTCTGACAAATGATAAATTATATTCCTTTCGATGTTTTTCTAAGTTCAGTCCTATAATTTATTGTGTGTATTCACTATAAATTGCCTACGATACGATCAAAGCATCGAACCCGTCATTACTTAAACATGATGAACTTGAAACCTCGATGGACCTGCCCATGTTAACTTGCTATGTACTACGTGGTATTTATATAATGTATGTACTACAAAATAATCGCCAAAACTCGACTGTTTATTACAAATCGACATTAGAAAACGTTTCTGAAAATATAATAGTTTATGTTTAAGAAGCAGTAATCGCCTAGCGAATGGCCATTGGAGTGCCAAGTTAAATGTCTCGATTTCCAACCAAAGCACGCACCTCTGACTTTTCGAAATAATGTGCGTATTAATATTAATTATCACTGGCTTAAACGGTGAAGGATGACATCGTGAGGAAACGCAGGTTTCCTGAAACATTTTCTCGACCGGCATGTGAAGTCTGCCAACCCGCATTAGGTCAGCGTGGTGGACTATACCCTAATCCCTCTCATTCTGAGAGGAGACCAGTGCCTAGAAGTGGATCAGTATATGGGTCGATGATGAGTAGTATACGTGTAGTATTATTTGAACAGCTTAAAATTAATTTGTCAAAGAGAGATAGAGCATAGTGGGAGTAATTCTATTCAAATTGGAGCTGTCTGATTGGGGAAATATCTCCGCCTTGCAGAAAATCGAAGTGAAATAACACTACTTTGAGCTGTGTTGTGCTACATATGGTGAGCAACGTTGTCAGTGCTCCGAGAGGAAACGTTGTGTTGGCAGTGGGGGGACTTTGACCCTTATACCAACTATTCCTTTTTCGTTTTATAGTGTCGGCAATGCGCAAGTGATACCCCTGGTGTTACAAGCGTCAATAGGCTACGGTAACCGCTTACCATCTCGTGGGCCGTATGGTTGTTTGCCACCTTAGTGGTATAACAAAAAAACCTACTATACATACGTAGTACTATAGGTACATATACGCAAGTTTTCTCCGAACTTGTTAGGTGTTATCATAGTGCCTAGGTACTTAAAAAATGTAGGTACATAGATAAAAGGTTTCCACGTCAGAATTTCTCTAACTGAACTGGCTCGTTAGTCTAATGGTCCTAAAGGGGACTGCTACGCTGTAAGTGGGTTCGATTCCCATGTCGGACAAAGTGTTACTTATAAGTGAAATTCAGTAGCAGCTCGGAGTCAGAATTTGTGCACAGTTAACGGCAATATTCTCTTCTGGCTTCCTATTTCATGGTACCGGCGAGCTGTGGGTGTACACTGGTACAGAGGGGTACCAGTGTAAACCCACTGCTCGCCGGTCCTAATCCTTCGGGAATCATCATCAACCATATATTATACAGTCCTACTGCTGGGCACGGGTCTCCTCTCACAGAATGAGAGGGATTAGGCTAATAGTCCACCACGCTGACCTAATGCGGGTTGGCAGACTTGGCTTCACACGCCGTTGAGATAATCTATAAGGCATGCAGGTTTCCTCACGATGTTTACCTTCACCGTTTAAGCAAGTGATAATTAATTATTAATACGCACATGATTTCGAAAAGTCAGAGGTGCGTGCCTTGGATTCGAACTCGAGACTTTCGACTTGGCAGTAAAATGGTCATAGCACTAGGTTATCACAGCTTTTTTAGGTTCTTTGGGAAAACAGGCGTTGAATTTCAATCAATTGTCTTTCCAGGCCGTCGTCTGGGAGGAATACCTTTGACGATTTTTAAAGATTGTGTAATTATGTATCACGCAATATGTGTCAAAACGCAGGTATTGTAAGCTGCTACACGTCATCAAACCCTTTGACGGGTAATTATTTAAATCACAATCTGTGTAAAGATGCAGATTTCGTTCGCTACCTGTATACCAAACTCTTTTGTTGACTGTACTATGTATATCTGAGGGAATTACGACCCAGACTTGAACCTCGTTTAGTCTGGAACTCCATCGTCCACGGCTAAATAATAATGCCCGTGATCGGCCATCAAACTTCACTAGCGGAGTTACGTTTGCAACGTTAGATATTCTGTTATTCGCCTGTAACTGACGGGCGAACAGTTTAACTTGGAGCTTAACAGAAACGTCACTCAAAATTATAATCTGCGAATAACTAGGTGCATAATTTTGTTGATTTAAAAGACTTTCACGGTTGGTATAAACACCGGTTTTTGTAATTAGTTTATTATTTCTTTAGCACTCGGAACGAAGTGAAAGTGGAATTGTCCTTGATGTATAGGTAGCAAGCAGATGTGGATCAGTGATATTGGAGTGATGTGAATGGTCAAATGGAATGGCCGTTCCATTCCATTTGACCATTCACATCACTCCACTTCAGTTGGCCGTTCAGAATGGTCTGAACGGCCTCATTCTTTCCATTCCCGTACCAGCAGTATTGGGGCTATAAATGACAATGAAGTAGCTTTAACATCTATTAGATCAGTTGCGAAAGAAGACAGTAATCCTATATTTTTTCTTTAGTAGGTAAGTATATGTATAAATTTGTTCAGATCTGACCTGCCTTGTTAGCCTAATAGTCGCAAGCGCGACTGCTAAGCTATAGGTTCTGAGTTCGATTCCTAAGTCCGAGCAGCATTATTGGGTTTTTCCTTGAAGTTTGTATCCTGTTAATGGCAATAGGCTCGCCCTTTTATATAGGATCTAAACATACCGACGAATTGTTGGTGTACAGCCGTCAGCAGGTCAAGCTATTCAAAACTGACAAATTTTTCCAATCGAAAATGATCCTTATCATTTTGCTTTAAAGTTGAAAATCTATCAAAGAAATATGACAGATTGGGGTAGCTTGACCTGCTGGCGTCTGTACATTAGTTTACACCTCTGCCTAACCATTCGGGGAATACAGGCGTGATGGTATACTATATGTTGTAAAGACTGAATAATTTTTTCTCATAATCATGCGTATCTAGCTCAAATTAAGTGTATGGTACCTACTTTCGTGCTCGTGGGGCTTATCACGTATTCAATCGTAATCGCGAGTGAACTATAAACACTCGGATCGTATCAGCATGTAATAACGTAGTTTTCTAACTACAGATTATTGTGTTTAGTCATACTAAGTTGACCTTTTGTCATTTTGAAGCATTGATATACTGGTGATATTACATTGGATTGCCAAGTCGTACTAGGTCTTGGGTTTGAATCCTATCACTCTCACTGCTTCACTATGCACTGCCATTCATATTGAGATCCCAAAAAATGCTTAGCCGTTTTCTACTGTAAATTATAAGATTAATCAAAAGCGTCCTTGACACTGCAGGATATTAGTTTTCTTCAACAGTTTCAGGATTTGAGTTATAATTCAACATTGAAATCTTCTTCTGGGAATAACTAATGCTAATAACTTCTCCGAAACAATACATTGATTCCACATAAAAGCGATCCGCAGTACATAAAGCCGGCAATTTTGCATGAATTGGAACCACTGTTGTCTACCTCGTAATGCCTTTGGTATTGGCGACCCTTTGATACCGGCCAGAGCAGGCTTACGGCCAATCCCAATAACAAATCAATCGGCACATTTGCTTACCTAGAGGTAGGATTTTGATATTACTTTTGTGGACCTCATGTCCACAAAATCCTGTCTTTAGTAAGCAAATCTACTGACCGATTTGTTATTGGGAATAGCAGTTGTAGCCTGCCCGTAACTAAGACCTAAACCTAAGTTATTACCGTGTGTAAGAGTCAATAAGACACTTCAATCTCGCTGCTAAACGCACTGTCGATGTCATCATCATCATCAACCCATATGTCCCACTGCTTGGCACGGGTCTCCTCTCAGAATGAGAGGGATTAGGCTATAGTCCACCACGCTGACCTAGTGCGGGTTGGCAGACTTCACGAACCGTAGAGAAAAATCTCTTAATGTATGCAGGTTTGCCTTACGATGTTTTCCTTCACCGTTTTTAAGCGAGTGATAATTACTTAGTTACATGAATTCGAAAAGTCAGAGGTGCGTGCCCTGGGTTCAAAGTCAGAGGTGCGTGCCCTGGGTTCAAAGTCAGAGGTGCGTGCCCTGGGTTCGCACTCGATACCTTCGACTTGGCAGTCCAATGGTTAGGCTATCACTGCATTTATCACTGTCGATGTGTGTTTGGTTTATTTGACAGCGCGCTTCAACAGAACGTCTATGAAATGCAAATGGAAAGTAACTTTTCGGCCACATGCAGCCGAGTGGCGCTAGTTAGCAGCTTGACAACAGCCATATGCATTTGTAGCTCCCAATTTATTAATATGGCATTAGGAAAGTGCACCATGAAATATTGTCACAACTCTTCAGTCAGGAGCGGTATGTAACTGTCGGTCTGTTTCCACAGCGTGCCGTCGTTCATCCCGCTGTTCCTGTTCGAGCAGTTCCGGCGCTACTCCAACTGCTTCTTCCTGCTAATCGCGCTGCTGCAACAGATCCCCGACGTATCGCCCACGGGCCGCTGGACCACACTCACGCCGCTCATACTCATACTCACCGTGAGCGCTATCAAGGAGATCGTTGAGGACTTTGTGAGTATACTGCTCAGTAGAGTGTTCGATGTTAGTACGCCAACTATAACTCGAAAGCTAAAGGGTTAGTCTGACGAGTTGGAATCTATCACACTATTAGGTATCATAAACTATCCTAAAGCAAATAAAAAATCTCTTATCTCTCTCTTATCTTTTATCCTGGTCATAATCACTAGAGGATGCAATTGCCAGCAGAATTCTCAATAACATATAAATAAAAATAATAGGTAGTAAAGGTATAAAATAGTCTTTACTATACGAACAATATTAAATTTAACAATAGCTTAGTTGTATGTTTTTCTTTTTTCTAAAAAGATGAATTCGCTATCGTATCTTGAACGACGACGTACCTACATAATATGTTAATCAAACAATTGTTATTGACTCAAGTTTCAAATGGAAGAAGGATAGGGAAGTCCTTTGCGAGTGTGAGGGTAAATGAATAAGTTTACTGCCTCATTGACCTAGTGGTCGTTGTGTCTACTATGCTTTAGGACTACTACGCTTGAGATCCAGTGTTGTAATATTTCTATGCAATTCTCAGTAGCAGCTCAGTTTGGATTTGTGCCCGGTTAATGGCAATAGGTTCGCCCCCTATTACATGGGACCTAATCCAGAACATACCGGCGAACGGTGGGTATACTTTAGTACACTTCTGCCTAAACCTTCGATGAATACTGACGTGATGGTATGTCATGTTAACTTTACTCCATTAAACCCCACATACCTAACCATGAAATCACATCTTGTTAAGTATATGTATAAAATATAAGTTAATTTTCCTCGTACATGTATAGATAGTGTACATTGCTAATAAGTTATACTTCTCCAGCAGGAAAAGACTAACTAAAATGTTGATACAAATAATTACAAAGTTCCTCCTCATCAGTTTGACAGGTCGATTTTTTAATTGGGGTTTTACCTAGACGATTCTGAGATGGAGCACTGTTATTGTGTTTTTATATGAAATCCTCAGTACCAGCTCGGAGTTTCGATTTGTGTCCGATTAATAGCGATAGGTTCGCCCCCATTATATACCACCGGACTATAGTACCTAGTACATCTGTACAACTCTACGTAACTCTTCGGTGAAACAGTTGTGGTGATGATACGTCTTATTTCATATCCAGAAAAGACACCGAGCCGACGATGAGACGAACAGGCGTAAAGTTGACGTGCTGCGGGAGGGACGGTGGCACACCATCCGCTGGGAACAGATGCTGGTCGGCGATATATGCAAGGTGCTCAACAACCAGTTCTTCCCCGCCGACCTCGTGCTACTGTCCTCCAGGTATAACACAAATGTCATTGGGATTGTGTAAAAACAGATTAAACATTTTTGTTCGGCAAAGGGGACAATGGATCGTGTTTTGCTATGCGACCGGGAGAACGAAATTAGTCCGAAGTAATAATTTGATATTATCCAGAAATTGGGTTCTAAAGGTCTGATTGCAATTGCTTCGTGTAAAATACAGACTGACCAAATACATAGCCTTTTTCCAACTACCTAGTTGGAAAAAGGCTATGGTGACGCGGTATTGCTAGTTGCATCATTATCTAATAAAGCATAATACACCCTGGTAACAGTAATGTTAGACAAAAAACACCGCTATTGGTACGCAATACGGACGGTTCAAAGGGAAATCTTGACTTGTCTCGTCCGAGTATAGAAACAAATTGCGTATACATACACATACTAAAAAGGCTAAGAGCTTCGTTAGTGTGTCGGCTGCTAGGTTAAAACTCCATAAAAGTTCATCACATCTGTCTATCACAAAACTGGTATCCCAATGCTGCTTTTGGTCACTAACCTGATGACCTGCATGTATAAATAAGTAATGATCTTCAAAGTTTACGTAACCGTTCATTGTCCGACTGACGTGCAATATTTTTAAATTGTTTTGTTAATAATTCATAAACATCTTTAGACCAAAATGATCATGTTGTATCTTAATGATCCTTTCACTTTCAAGAAAAAACGTTGGCAAAGCAGATAGGCGCGAATAACGTGTGCTGTAAACCTATTTGTAAAGTGTGTAAAAAATAATGTTGAGTTTTGATAGATCTGCTCATGTGCAACTAGTTTTGACTTTTCAAAAGTGATATTTTAATGGTCTAATTTAAATAAAATATTTGATTTTGACTTTGACATGCTGCACAGTTTCTCTGCATTGCCAAATATTCACCCACTTTGAAGGTTGTTCCGGGCATATGAGACTTAACAACAGTTGTTAAGTTGTTGACAACGCACTCTTGATACCGCTGGTGTTGATGGCGTCTATAGGCCGGGCTTACCCATCAGGCGACCCATATAAATTTTTATCACCTAATCACAATAAAAAAACTTTAATTTCTTAAACACTCACCGACTTAAGCTCAAACTTATATATCTAATAATAAATCAATAAATTTTCGTCTTAGCGAACCGCAAGGCATGTCCTTCATCGAGACCTCAAACCTGGACGGGGAGACGAATCTGAAGATCCGGCAGGCGCACCCGGAGACGGCGCGGCTGGACAACACGTTGGCGCTGGCTGACTTCACCGCCACCGTGCAGTGCGAACAACCTAACAGGCACCTCTACGAGTTCAATGGAATGTTGAAGGACGCTAATGCTAAGTGAGTGACTATACCCGCTCTCAAAACCACAACTGTTACTTTTTTTTGTTTACGTGGGAAACCTTTAACAGGCGCTAACCTTCAGGGGTTAGACCGGGTGATCACCATCAGTGCAGAGGTGCAAGTTACAACAATATGTCAAATTACTTTGATTGATTTTCAACTTTAACCCAAAGTAATAAGGTTCGTATTCAATTGGGAACATTGTCAGTTTTGTATAGCTTGACCTGTTGGTGTCCGTACAGAAGGGGCACTGACGCAACGGTTGTTAGGGCACATCCCTAAAGGGAAGACTATAAAGGGCTCAATAATCAAAATGCTATGACTCACTCAGATGACGTCTATAGGCTGCGGATGCCGCTTACCCTCAGGCAGCCTGCATGTTAGTTTGTTTTAATTCCCAGTATAAGTTAACCTCACATTCTATAGGGTTTCCTCACAATGAGAGATCAGGTTATGCTGGAACTTATGTTTACCTCATAGAAGAACGAAACTGTCGGTCTCGCCAACCAACCTTAGTTATTGAATTGTCCAGGACGATACCGCTGGGTCTGGATCAAATGCTGCTGCGCGGCGCCATGCTGCGGAACACCAACTACATATACGGCATCGTCATCTACACGGGACACGAGACCAAGCTCATGAAGAATTCCACCAAAGGTTAGGCATAAGTACCTATAAGTAGTAACCGAAAGTTTGTTGCTCTATTCAGCTTTCTATTGTTTGTCTATATTTCTACTCGGTTGTGATTTATTTATTCGGTTTTTCGTGAAGATTTGAGAAATCTCAAAGTTCCCGAATGCGCCGATTCTTAGAGAAGAATGGTCCTCAAAAATCACGAAATGTTAACCCATTTTGTTTTTAAGCGACCTTTAAAAAAGAGGGGTTATAATACTCTACATAAATTAAATAAGTACCAGATTTGTAACTAGTAATATAAACTGTATCCTGAACCTTATTCTTCTTTATATACACACAAATCACTTAAAAATGCTTTCGGGTAGTAACTGCTGAGGATTTTCGAAAGAAAACTAAAATGTGTATTATTCTATGTGTTTGTTGTGCAGCACCGCTGAAGCGCTCGTCGATCGATCGCCAGACGAACACGCACATCCTGATGCTGTTCTTGATCCTGCTGACACTGTCGCTGCTCAGTGCTGGCTTCAACGAGGTCTGGATGAGGGCGCACTCCGACTGGTACATTGGACTAGAAGGTATGATCTCGAAAGGTGTGGTGGAAGTGAACTACACTTCAATGCAATACAATGGTATAGATTTAAGTTCCATGCCGTAAATGTGGGATAAGGACAGAGGCTAGCACTTCTAGCCACCCCAATCTGTAAAATTTTTGATAGATTTTCAACTTTAATACAAAACAATAAGATTCATATTCAAATGGGAAAATTTGTCAATTTTGGATAGCTTGAGTTGCTGGCGTCTGTACTTACATAAACTCAAGCCTTTTTACCACCTTCTGTAATTCCTATACTTTCGCTTCATATCGAATCAAACTGAAAGCCATAAATCTGAGAGATTGGGAATGTTAACAGTATTAATGAAAGGCGACTAACTAAACAGAAGGAAAATGAATGCGCCGGAAGAAAACGCCTAAGACAGATTTATTGATTTCATTCATACCACCACGACTTTATTCCCAGTACAGGTGTACTATATACCCATAGTTCATCGGTATGTTTGAGTCACATGTAATAGGAGGCGATCCTATTGCCATTAATTTTATAGCAAAACCCAATAACATGCTCCAGGGAATTGGTCCCTGGATATTCACTGATCGAAGTTATACATCACCAACCTTATTAGTTAGTTCCTTGAAAAAGGGCCAGGTGCGTAACCTGTCGCGTGTGTATGACAAGATATCCTACCTACGTGTAAAAAGCAAAACAAATATGCAGGAAGTGCTTTCTGCCAACCCCTGTGGTAAACGGCGTGAATGTATGTTCTTCTATTTTATATCTATATACAATTATATCTTTAATAACCAATGTAATCCTCTTTGTTGCAGAAGCGCAGAATACACATTTCGGATTTAACTTTTTGACATTTTTAATATTGTACAATAATCTTATACCTATATCGTTACAAGTTACTGCAGAAATAGTTAGATTTTTTCAAGTAAGTACCTACCCACTATTCATGATTTAATCTACACTTAATTTAGTTGCACTGCTAAGTTGGGTCTATTCTCTCGAAAGCCTGAAGCGCCAGGATTGGATTTTCTTTACTATTAACTGACCCGACAGACCAAACCATAAAAAACCCATAGAAAAAGCACTATCAGTTTTTCTCGAATTTTCAAATTTTCCAGCAACGTTTCCACTATATTTTTTTACCCTAAATACCTAATTCCGACTCTAACGAATATTAAAAATAAAAGATTTGCCAAATCGGTTGCGCAGTTCTCAAGTGATGCACTTACCATCGAACAGCATTTAATTTTTATTTATAACTGAGCTCAGTCACACATTTTCCAGGACATACTGTGCATAATTTTTTTCTGTAGATAGACCGCCAGAATTTAGCTGGATCGAGAGCTACCGTTCGAATCCGAACGAACTAATCATAATGGATACAAATGACATTAATGATTGCACGATTCGATCAATGTATGGATTTATAATAGTAGGAATCTTTTCATCATCGGACGATCAGATCGGCGATACGCCACCACTACATAACACACGTCTGTGTTTCCGGATAATTATAATTTGACAGTCTTCAAGACTCCTCGAGTATGCAGGTTTTTGCTGTTTAAGCGTGCTCCATCGTTGTCAAACGTGGACCCATTGCGAAGTAAAAAAAAAAAGAGAAAATAACATTTTGTTTGTATTAGTTCTAGTTTATTTAAGTTGTCTGATCGTTTCAGGCTAAGTTCATAGCGATGGACAGCGAGATGTACCACGAGCCGTCGGACACGCCGGCCATGGCGCGCACGTCCAACCTCAACGAGGAGCTCGGCATGGTCAAGTACGTGTTCAGTGACAAGACCGGCACCCTCACCTGCAACATCATGGAGTTCCGCAAGTGCTCCATCGGAGAGGTCAGTCGAATCACTTCACTGCACGCCCAGCTCTGGACACACCCACCATACGCTCGACAGTTCTATTATAACCTCTCGTTAGGATACAGTACAGATTATTAACACAAAATAAACAAATTGATTTCTAACATTTACATATTAGAGGTTGAAATAAATCTACTTTTTCGGATTTCATCGCGTTATATTGATATTATTAATCCCGACATTACGGACGTATTTCGCATGTATTCCAAAGGGTTTTGGCATAAGGGTTTTTGGTAATTAAGTGTAATCACAATTCGCTAGGGTGTGTTTAGATCCCATTTAATAGGAGGCGAGCCTATTGCCATTAGTCGAACGCTAATTTAAATTACAAGGCGTCTTTGAGAATCTTATAGAAAAACTTAATAACATTTTATTCGACCTGTAATCGAACCTGGGGCCGAGTACAGTCGCTGCGCTTGTGAACACTTGACCAATGAGGGATTCTTCATCATCAGGTTCTCATATTCAACTTCTCTCGATAACGAGAGAAGTAAAATAAGAAGAATTGGGACAAGGATTCATCATTATTATTTATTTACTTATCATAGATAATCTACAATTGCCGGGGGCCCGACGAGAAGCTGGAGGACACGCTGCTGTACCAGAACTTGCAGCGCAACCACCCGACAGCCGGCACCATCCGCGAGTTCCTCACCATGCTGGCCATCTGCCACACCGTCATCCCCGAGCGCGTCGGCGACAAGCTGCACTACCACGCCGCCTCACCAGGTTACATTATAATTCATTTATCTACTCGAAAAAACGTAACTATACCGGAAGGACTTTCCGCGCAAGGAAAAAGTAATACTGCTGCAAGAAAAATGCATATGAAAATTTATTCATTATTATCATCAGCCTAAAATCATCTACTGCTGGATGAAGGTCTTTCTTAGTGAAAGTTACAGAGCCTTATTTTCGGTTGTCCTCATTCAATTACTGCCAGCTGCCTTCCGTGTGTCTTTATTTTATCTGGCTGGTGAGTGTCTTATACTATGTTTGCTTTAGTCGATTTGAGAACACGTTTGCTTCAGTTTTGTAATTTTTCCAAGCTATTGTTTTTTTTTAAAATGAATATGAAGACAGAAGATGGTAGGTTTTGTAGAGAGCCTGTCTTGGTCGTGACGAATTTCGCGGATCCCATGGCGATGATAATAGGGCAGGTGAAGGTAAGTGCGGTTTTTAGTCGGTACGAGTCCGACATACCTTGTCACTTCTTCGGGTGGCCGGAAAATCCTCATGGATCCTCCATCCGAGGATTTTCCGTACTATAAAAAGAAAGGTTTTGTCGAGAGTGTTAAGTGCCCTGATGACAAACCGCGAGGGATCGTTCGAGATGTCACTAGAAAAGAGTACCTGGAGGGAACTAGCGGAGAATTAGGGCTTATGTTCAGCAATGAGTCGGCAATAGCTAAATTAAAAACGAGTGATAGCGATTTAGGTTCCTGAAAGTAAATGTTATTTGTGTTGCAGACGAGCGCGCGCTGGTGCTGGGCGCGCAGCAGTTCGGGTACGTGTTCGACCAGCGCACTCCGGCCGCCGTGCGCGTGCGAGTGGGCCCACGAGGACACACTCACGAGTACTGCGTGCTCAACGTGCTCGACTTCACCTCCGCACGCAAGCGCATGTCCGTCATCGTGCGCACGCCCACCGGTATAACATACATACGCATCTCTAGTTATACTTACACTAGCTTTTACCCGCGACTTCGTACGCCTAGACTTAGTAACACAATTGTTGTCGGAAATTCCCGCTTTGTTCCGAAAAAAGAAGTATTCAATATGCCAGCGCCAATCACAAACTATTAGTACCAACATTTCATTTAAATCCCGTAAATAAGTCTCCTACATAAGTTTTCTGGGAAGTCTCACATAATTTTGGGGTAAAATATATTCTATTTGTTATTCCCGGTTACTTACTATGTGTGTATGAAATTTCATTCAAATCTCGTAAGCTATTAGTTTTTCGGGATTTCCGGGATATTCCCACATTTTTCTGGGGTAAAATATATCCTATTTGTTATTCCTGGTTACATGCTATGTGTGTATGAAATTTCATTCAAATCCCGTAAGCTATTAGTTTTTCGGGATTTCCGGGATATTCCCACATTTTTCTGGGGTAAAATATATCCTATTTGTTATTCCCGGTTACATACTATGTGTGTATGAAATTTCATTCAAATCCCGTAAGCTATTAGTTTTTCGGGATTTCCGGGATATTCCCACATTTTTCTGGGGTAAAATATATCCTATTTGTTATTCCCGGTTACATACTATGTGTGTATGAAATTTCATTCAAATCCCGTAAGCTATTAGTTTTTCGGGATTTCCGGGATTTTCCCACATTTTTCTGGGGTAAAATATATCCTATTTGTTATTCTCGGTTACATACTATATGTGTATGAAATTTCATTTGAATCCCGTAAGGTATTCGTTTTTCGGGATTTCCGGGATATTCTCAAATTTTTATGGGGTAAAATATATCCTATGTGTTATTCCCGGTCACATAATTATACTATGTGTGTATGAAATTTCATTCGATTCGCGTAAGATATTCGTTTTCGGAATTTCCGGGATTTTCCCACATTTTTCTGGGGTAAAATATATCCTATTTGTTATTCTCGGTTACATAATATGTGTGTATGAAATTTCATTTGAATCCCGTAAGGTATTCGTTTTTCGGGATTTCCGGGATATTCTCAAATTTTTCTGGGGTAAAATATATCCTATTTCTTATTCCCAGTCACTTACTATGTGTGTATGAAATTTCATTCAAATCCCGTAAGCTATTCGTTTTTCGGGATTTCCGGGATATTCCCACATTTTTCTGGGGTAAAATATATCCTATTTGTTATTCCCGGTCACATACTATGTGTGTATGAAATTTCATTCGAATCCCGTAAGATATTAGTTTTTCGGGATTTCCGGGAAATTCCGATATTTTTCCGGGATAAAAAGTACCCTATACTTTATTCCCGGTTACATACTATTAGTATACCAAATTTCATGCAAATCGGTTCAGCCGTTTTTGCGTGATTGAGTAACAAACAAACAAACATCAAACATTCACATTTATAATATTAGTAAGATTCAAGTTTTAGAGAAGTTTTCTAAACCTAGAGGAATGAAAGTTTTTGAGTACATATACATGTGGATTCATGGAGTTTGAATTATATGCGTAAAAGATCTTCAATATAAACTGTTTAATTGACTCAAACACTGTATTCCGTCAAATTGAATGGAATGCGAATTTGTTATGTATATTAATTACCTTTGTGAAACCGGAACAATTTTTCTTTCCTAAAATATTAGAATCCTTTTCCCAGAATATTATTTATTAAACTTGTGTAACTCGTAATCAAGTCAGTCAGAAGAACTGCTCACTTCGTTTGTTCACTTAAAATTTTATCACGCGCTCCAACACCGAGCGAAAGTATTCATAACAATAACAAGAGTTAATTATATTTTTTTAATAATAATATACAACTAGTAATAATAAAATAGCCCTGCGATTGGTTAGATATCTTCCGTTTCCATTCTGTGTGTTATAGCGTATATTGCTTTCTCTTTCTTTATTAAATCTTTTGTGACTTCGCGGCTTATGTATTATAAAATGAAGTCCATTTTTCAATTTAATTTTCAGTTTAATCTTGAAAGAAGTATGAAGGGAAATCCATTTTTATCACGATAATAATTATGAGAGTCAAGAATTCAGGTTTGGTTTGCTAGAAGTAATAAAAGGCAAAACGTATGATTAAATATTTTTCATTGTTGTTCAGTGATTAAGAACTAGTTCATTTTACTGAACGAGTTTGTCAAAATGAATAAATTCATCAAAAACGGATTTATTAAAGTGAACGACATTTAGTGAGCTAGTTTATCAATGTGAACGACTACCCAAGCGTATTATTGATTGAGGGTTATGTCTCAGGTGAGATCAAGCTGTACTGCAAGGGTGCGGACTCTGTGGTATTCCCGCGCCTGGCGGGCGGGGCGGGCGGGGCGGGGGCTCGTGCGGCTGGCGCCACGCTGGCTCACTTGGAGCACTTCGCGTCAGACGGACTGCGCACGCTCGTGTTCGCCGTGGCCGACATACCCGAACAACTCTACCAGGTACCACCACGCTACACTCGCTTCACGACATATATTCGGCATATATATTAGTGAACAAGATTTCATAACAATTCATAAAAAGGACTTTAAAGTTGAACTCACTTGACTCAGACAATTGCACAGTGTCACCGTTAAGTACCTATACTATGCCTGATACCATTACAAATCACATCTAACTACACAATATAGTTACATAATTTATTTATTTACCAAGTCCTACATAATAACTACAGTTTCATTCCTACAAGTTGGCTGAATTCATATTACTTACTGAAACTGTATTTATTATACTAATTACTTTCCATTGATATTATTGTAAATCTAATTGGCATAAATAAAAGTCGTAAACATCGTTGACAACTTTTTTATACATCTAAAATACATATTAAAATCAAAACCATAAAAGCTCCATAATTACAAATTATTTTCCCTACAAACGAAAAACATTTATCTTCATTCTTCATCCTAATTATATAGGTGTTACTTATAAAAAAAAAGTAATGCAAAATATTTTGTTCAGGACTGGTCGAACACATACCACAAGGCAAGCATAGCGATACAGGACCGCGAGCAGAAGATTGAGGAGGCCGCCATGCTCATCGAGAACAACCTACAGCTGCTCGGAGCCACCGCCATCGAGGACAAGCTGCAGGTTACACTATGCTCTTTATTTAGAATTAAATTAAAAATAGAAGTAGTAATTTAATTAGGGTCGCGGTCATCGAAAACGATGAGGACGAATATTCATATTTGTTTAAGCTTCTGAAAGTAATTTGTGACTACACTGTACATTGTCTGGTGGTCGCAAGCGCGGCTATTGAGAGTAAGTCACGGTTTCCACGGCGTGCGTTATGTTATAAACTTTTATTTGTACCTAGTTAATGGCAACAGGCTCCAGATTCTATTACATGTCACCTAAAACATAGAGTACAGTACAAATGCTTGATCAATTTTTTTTAAGGTGTAAGACAACATCACCTCTTAATTGAATTGTTACTTTTGTCTGACATAATAATCACGTTTCGATTACTACCTCATTTATTGTCAACGTTTTTATATAAATTTGTGTAGGACGGCGTCCCCGAGACGATAGCGGCGCTGTTGAAGGCGAACATCAACGTGTGGGTGCTGACGGGAGACAAGCAGGAGACCGCCATCAACATAGCGCACTCCGCGCGGCTCATACACACCGGCATGCCGCTCCTCATACTCAACGAGGACAGCCTCGACGTACGTACTTACCTACAGCTCGCCCACTACCACTACGCTCCACACCCTTATCGACGACGTCACCATATCACGGTGTAAACTACGTTTTTCGCCGGCCGAACATTTTCATTAAAATACCCCCAGTCCTTGAGTAATTATTGACTTAGTGGCGACTCCTGGACAAGCGAAGGAATTCCAGCGTAAGAGAGAAGTATCCCTTTTATGAATTCTAAGTAGAGGTTTATTTAGCGTTTTTACGAATACGTTTATTCAAATTTTTTTGCAAATACGTTTATTCCAAAACGCTCAGTAAACCTCGTATATAAATTACTTATTAATAACTAATTTATATTGTAACTGTTTTTTCACAGAAATTTTATATTGTAACTGTTTTTTTTTGTTCTCGTCCGTCTTGTATCTAATCAGAGTAGGTATGTTTTTAACGGAGGTCACTAGATCTGGCTTGGTCGTGGCAAATAACACAAATCGCATACCTCGTATTCTTTGAAAAGATTTAATCCCCCTTTAATAAACTCGTCCCCATTAAAATGTCTCCCTGATCCTAATTTACTGACGTTTGTTCTGCCAGGGCACCCGCGAGTGTATATCGCGGCAGATTGTGGACTTCGGCGAGAACCTGCGCAAGCAGAACGAAGTAGCGCTAATAATTGACGGCAAGACACTCAAGTACGCAATGGGCTGCGATCTCAAGAAAGACTTCCTGGATTTGTGCATATCCTGCAAGGTCGTCGTGTGCTGCCGGGTGTCGCCTATACAGAAGGCTGAGGTAAGCACAACTTCTACCACTCACGGCATACCTTGTTTATTTGTTTAATTTAGGTTCTCCCAGAGTAAAAAGGTCGAAAGGAACCGTTATTCATCCTAACTGTGATAATTGAGGTATTGGGTAAAATTTCAAACTGCGATTCCAAATAAATATTTGTGTTAAGGTATTATAGCAGTGCTATATTTATGGCATAATAGTGTTCCCTGAATTGTTCTGCTAACATTTTTTTAAATCGGTTATGATAGTAGTTCGATAATATAAAAAGAAAAGTCCGAGTGACGTCCAATTTGGGTCGAATTGTAGACGCTGCACTGGGGTATGATCAAAGTTCGGGTGCTGTATTACGTAGTACTACTACTTCCTCAAAATTTTTCGTATCTTCGAGGATAAACCCCGGATTGATCAAACAAAAATCAACTTTCAGCCTTCAATTTAGAGTTCAATTAGCAGTTTTATCAGCTGTTGAACATGTTTCGTGTTCAGGTAGTGGAAATGGTATCAAGTGCGACGGGTGCTGTGACGCTGGCCATCGGCGACGGCGCCAACGACGTGGCCATGATCCAGCGCGCCTCCGTCGGCGTCGGCATCTCCGGCGTCGAGGGGCTGCAGGCCGTCTGCGCCTCCGACTACAGCATTGCACAGGTCTCATACATAATAACTCCTTACTGAATATACTATTATTTTTCTCTTTTTTTATTGTGAATAATGGACCTAAAGTGAAGGTAGGTAGGACACTTCGCGAGACGTAGTGACGGCAGGTGAAGTAGGGCTACAACTGAATGGTACTGGACCTGTAATGGTGCAAGAAGAGTTGGCCTCCAGGAGAACATAATGGAGTATTGCAAATTGGCGACGCGATTTGAATTCAAATACAAATCATTTATTAGCTCCCTTAGTGTTTAAAATTTACAGTAGTGGGGCTTAAAACTTAGCAGCCTTTTACAGGCGTTGCAATTTTGAGGGATAGCACAATATTTTAACTTTATAGTACTTTGTAGCACAAAACCGTAATTAATAGCACAATTGTGGGGACCCTATACCCTACAGTGGATAAAGTCAAGCTATAGATAGATGATGTTGATGGCTTAGACTATGTAAAGCATTTTGTTTGCTCAAATATACAAGAAAATTTGAAGAAATAATTAGTTATAAATGCCGCAAGATCGATTTTTGTGGCGATCATTAGGGGAGGCCTATGTTCACCAGTGGACATCCGTGGCTGATAGATAGAAATGCCACAATAATTTAATAAAATGTTGTACTATTGGTGCAGTTCCGTTTCCTGCTGCGCCTACTGCTGGTGCACGGCGCGTGGAACTACTCGCGCATCAGCAAGCTGATCCTGTACTCCTTCTATAAGAACATCTGCCTCTACGTCATCGAGCTCTGGTTTGCCATCTACTCTGCCTGGTGAGTGCAGTGCAATGACAAAAAAGGCTTCAATCCATATATACCTCTTCTGGACTATAGATAGCGAATTAAAGTCAAGGTTTTTGTGAATATATTTCCATGGAAAGCTCAGGGTCTAAGGTGTATAACACAATTCAACTAAATATATCTTTTATGTGAATACACATACGATGCAAAACGGTTTAACATCGTTATTACATGTAAGGGGGGTAGCTTGCTAGTCATAAGATCCTACCAACAAACTCGATGGGTTTTGTTAGCAATTGCCATGCGTTCTTCCCTCCATGCCTGTGTCTTTCCCCCACCGGTAAAAACTATTGTTTCAGTAACACTACTTACACAGAAGAAATCTTAGTGACAGGGAACGTTTTATTGTCAGTGTATGTATGCCTCAGGTCCGGTCAGATCCTGTTCGAGCGTTGGACGATAGGGTTCTACAACGTGATCTTCACGGCACTGCCGCCCTTCGCCATCGGACTCTTCGACAAACTCTGCTCGCCTGAAATTATGTTACGGGTAAGATTTTACGTCAAATGATAAATGATATCTATTATATTTCTGTCAATAACTGTAAAAGTCACTTTTATGTTGGAATGGTTCCGATACTACTAGATGTTGCTGGCGTTTTCTAGGTGACGACCAATCGTTTCCTAGCTGCCACAGGCGAAATATCAAAATAAGTTCAGAGGTCGATTTTTTTAAGTCTAGCTCGTTCTATACGTAGTGCATAACAAGCATACGTGCTGTCTGATGGCAAAGGCAATTGCAGCCTATAGATGTAGCAACACGAATAGTATCATTCGCGGTTTGTCAACTTGAGAACTCGCTTGTTATTTAAGTCTCATATGCCCAGTAATTTGACTAGCCAGTGAAATTAATTGAACATTATTGCTTAGTGGCAGCATATGATCTCCCCAAGCTGTGCTAGTCCGTTGAAGGTAACGTGTGTGTTGTCAGCACCCGGAGCTGTACATTCCGTCTCAGCGCGGGCTGATGTTCAACGTGCGCGTGTTCTGGGTGTGGGCTGTGAACGCTCTGCTGCACTCGGTGCTGCTGTTCTGGCTGCCCATGCTGCTGGCCAGCCACCACGTGCTGTGGCCCCACGCCAGGGACGGCGGCTATCTGCTGCTCGGAAACATCGTCTACACCGTCAGTTGCACATTATTTATTCATATTTACTTAATTTAAAACTCTTTAAATCAGAATGTCCTTATTGAGAGCGTACTCCCTTTTTAAGCCGGCCACGCGCTTGTGGCTCCTCTGGCTATTGCGGGTGTCCATGGGCGGCGGAAATCGCTTACCATCAGGCGAATCGTCTGCTCGTTTACCCCCTATTCCATTAAAAAAATGAGTATTTAACTATGTTTTTAACCTGTTAATCGTCTTAAAACCTGAATTATTATTACTACAATATCATCATCATATCAGCCACAAGAACCACTGCTGAACAAAAAGATGGACGGACGACCTGATAAAGGTCACTGGAAGTCGTTGGATGCAGGCGGCATATAACCGGGTTATGAGGAAGTCCTTTGTTCAGCACTACAATATACATGATCCTAAATTGTTTTCTATACTGGAGTCGGCTCCCAGTTTAACCAGATACGGCTGAATATTTGTAATTTACACAAACCGACTGCTATCAGATCGCAACTTCTTTATATGCTCTTCGAGACAACGAGGAGTCAGGAGAACAGTTAATTTTTACAAATTGACTGACTTTGTCAAGTTTAACCTATTACTACAATAAACATACAAATTGATAATACAATATTATTGGTGTATATAGTGTGTAACGTATTGATTGTATTGTTCAGTACGTGGTGATGACGGTGTGCCTGAAGGCGGGGCTGGTGACGCGCTCGTGGACGTGGGTCACGCACCTGGCCATCTGGGGCTCCGTCGCCATGTGGTTCCTCTTCATACTCATCTACAGGTAACCGACAACCTTATACCACTATACATTAAGTCTACATTTGAATAACGCGGTACTGACGTCAACCAATCAGTTAGGCAACACCGATATCCGAAGGCTATAATAATTGTTCGTTTCAAGTAATGTTCAACAATGTGCACAACGATTGACATCTTAAAACTATTGTCATAAGTGATCGGAATCTATAGATTCAGTTGCTCTTTGAGGCGTGGACTCGATATTTAATTTTATATTTTCTTGGCATTAATTAATATTAATAAAAAGGACAACCATTTGTATGTATTAGTATGACAGTGAATCGTTTATAATATTATGTAGATACAAAAAAAAACATAATTATGTAAAAATTGGACTTATATTGCTAGAACTTATATTTGTAAAGTTGGGAGATATCTGTATTGTAATATTAACGTACAAAAAGTTCTACCGAGAACATAATTGCTATAAAGTTGGTACTTAAGTTAATGTGCTATATATTATGTATATTATAATTATGTAGCAAAAGCTAGAAGTGCATAATAATGATGTAGTAGATGTGCTAACAATATTTTTGTCTGTGGCAGCAACGTGTACCCGACGATCCTGATCGGTGCGGTGATGCGAGGCATGGACCGCATGCTGTTCAGCTCGCTCGTGTTCTGGTTCGCGCTCGTCATCATACCCATCACCACGCTCATACCAGACGTACTAGTCACTGTGTAAGTACTCCTTATGTTATGTATAAACATGTGTTTTCATATGAATGAAAAAGAGGCTATATTGACGGAAGATGCGTCGGGAATCGTCAGTCACGTGACGCTAGACAAAAAAAAACGACCTTACATAATTGACAGACAATCCATTATCGTGTCACGTCGCGTCGGCCGGGACGGGGCGAATTATCTTCCGTCAGATGTGGCGATCGTTAACAGCAAGCGACACAATAATTTGTCGAGTCACTCGTCAAATTCTGGCAGCAAAGCTTTCTATAGAGGATTCATAATCATTGCTGTACAGAATTAGATATTTTTTTTGTTTTTTTTTCGTCTATATATTTATTGGAAAACTACATTAGATGTATATTTATATTTTGTGCACTGCGAGGCCTTTTCAATCTGGCTGAAACTTGATTATCGGAGTCAAATGCAACTAAAAAGTAGTCTACGTTATCGTGCACAGCTGTACCTACCACATCTGCGTTCTAAGTCAATGTATACGGGTTGCCGGCGACCGTTGTATGTGTCCGTATGGGCAAATGATTGTTTGTGGACGTCACGTGACGTACCGCGGGCGCTGAGTGCTGAGTGTGCTGAGTGTGCTGAGTGTGCTGAGTGTGCCGAGTGTGCTGAGTGTGCTGAGTGCTGAGTGTGGCAGCGTGCGGCGCTCGACGGGCGCGGCGGAGTACTCTCCGGCGCAGCTGCTGTCGCTGGGCATCCTGGGCCCGAGCTCGCTGCAGGTGGGCGGCATGGTGGTGCTGCAGCGGCTGCAGGTGCCCCTGTCCGCAGCGCCCCCCTCCAGCCTAGTGACGTGCAAGTGCCACGCGACAGACTTGCACGTCAACTTTGCACTCGTACTACCCTTAACTTATATTCAACTATAATATAGCTAGCAGTATTATGTCTTCTTATCCCATAATTTACAACGAATTGTACGATCTGTGGTATTTATGTATGCAAGAGGCGGTAATTTGTCTCATTTGTCTTCGTACAACATATCAGTATTTTGATAACATCGTAGATTACATTATGTAGTCGTTCAAGTATTTTGTACAAGTAGATCGATTTGCCAACATGCTGTCGTTGTTTACATGCAATAATTTCTCAGTGATCATGGGTAATAATACCAAGTCTCATTTTGAGTTTAGCTAACTGTCACACAGCTAACAATTCTTTATTCTTTATAGTTCTGACACAGCGAATTGGTCAAGATTTGAACATGAAAGCATGAATGTTCTCGTACACAGTGGCACAAGTATCCGTCACAGGTTAGCTGCCATCGCACTGTTACATTACTTGTCTTATGCAAAGATGTCTTCAGTGTAACGTAATTAAAGAAGATTGTTCCAAACGGGACAAATTCATGAATAACTTTAACGTAGGTATGTATGTCTGTCAGCGATTTATTGTAGAAAATATCACAGACAGCAATGTGTTAGTGGCGTGCATCGTAAACTTAGATTTGGCTGTGGCGTGTTAGTCTATGGTTTTCAATAAGGAATACCGTACTAAATATTTGTCTTATTTAGTCATCAACCGCCTCATCCTCTTACCCTGTTTCCAACTATGTTGGAGTCAGCTTTCAGTCCAACTTAATGAGGCTAGGTATCAGTATACGTAATACACGAAGCGACTACCTTCAGACCTCCGTAACCCAAATTTAGAGCAATACCGATATCCTGAAGATAGACTGGCATTTTTGGCTTTTGACTACTACTAACGATTCTCATAGGTGTTTGTATGACAACTGGCACCAACGTTTTCACGTACTCTCCGAGGCACGGAGGGGTCTCCATGTGTTAAGAATGGTCACCCATCCACAGACTGACCGCGTCCAGCGCAGCTTAACCTAGCAAATTTGATCAGCGTAGTTATTACTTAGTCACGAGCCCCCTTAATTACTACTGAATGGTAATGCCCAATCAACATATTATTATCTCTTAAAAATGATTGTTAAAATGTATAAAATTCGCCAAACTGTATACTCACCTACATATACACGGTATATAATGAACTCCTGTATGAATTTCATGCTTCTACCGTTTTTTTAATGGTGTGGAAAATGCTCGTTATATCTACCGGGGCAGACGGTTCTGGGACCCTTACCGAGTAAAAACCGCACTAACCTTCTCTTGATTTTAATCACGGCGATGGGATTTGTGACATTCGCTACGATTAATAGAAGAAGTTTTAGTTAATAAAAAGAAAGAGAGAAAGAAAAATATTTATTTATTAAGTGTACAAAGGCGGTCTTATTACCTAAGGCATTAAAACCGCCTTTGTACACTTTTCTGTACATTAAGTATAAATAAATAAATAATTTTATTGACACAGTTTTGAACAATGCACACAAAATAATATTTAAAAACATAATGAAATAAAAAGTGTCTGCTCGACGGCTGCGTTAAATAGGCCCCAGTTCAGCTAAATGCCAGACCGCTGGTGAGCTGCCTGGCGCTGGTTTTCAACTGGACCTTTAAAAGTGATGTGTTACGAATGCAAACGATGATTTAAGCTGTGAGTTGTCAGTTAATCAGCCAGTGTTAATAGTTTTATTAAGTAGATGTACCTCTTATTCCAGCGTGCACAACTCTGCGTTCAAGTCGGTGACGGAGGCGGTGCGCGAGAGCGAGATAAAACAACGCGACCCCAGCGCACTGCTCTCGCAGCCCAGACACTCGTAAGTACTACGTATTCACAACGTGTACTACACACGTACGCGACTCGAGGGGATGCTCTGTCGTATATTTGTATTTGATACATTCCGCATCAAATATACCGGAACTAAGACTTCATAATTATGTAAGATGCTAAAGAAATTAAACTTTATCACAATGACATAAAATTCATGTCAGAATGACTGTAGCGTTATACTGTGTTTATTCTGAAACCCTTGTATCATTGAGATTAACTTTGATTTTTTTAGCTATTTTGAACAGTGTACCTGACGGAATTAATCTGATGGAAATTTAGTTATGTAATAGTTTACACTAAATTTAGACAAGTTACCCAAAGTTTTTTTTAATAATAAAATAGCGTCATGATATTGTAGTAGTGGACATGATCAGTATTCCTGATTTTGTTTATTGGTATAGACACTGACAGATATACATATTTTGTTGTCGAAGTCTTTTAAACTACGTTTAAGCTGGTAAAATTACATAAAAGTAGGTAAAATGAGAAACAACATTTCACATTTTATATCTTATGCTGTCACAAATGTTTTATACGGTAGAGCATTTCCATAATAATAGATACAGATATACCGAGTTCTATTACATAATATACTGTCCATTCATATAATGATGAATATTGAGAGAACACACAATATTAATAAACAATACTATGAAATTCTAAAATCAAATGCATGTATGGTGACAGGTGAGTTGAGGGATTGTTCTGCGGTTACTTTAATTTTTGAAGAATGAACTCCACATTGCCATTAATATTAATGAACCATTAATTGACGTTAAACATGAACAACCATTTGTTATCTTGTATATAAGCAGTCATCCTAAAACAATAGTCTATCCCCATCGCTCTCTCAAAAATGGAATTTTCGAATAAAATGTAATTTTTCGCACAATAAAAATAATTAAAATTCACTAAGGTTATATCTGGAAAAGTTATCACCACTAACGAAAATATTACCACTACGCCTGTATTCTCCAAGGGTTTGGCAGAGGTGTACCAATGTACACCCACAAGTCGCCTAATTAAAAATATTATGATATTGTTTTATTATACTAAAAAGTAGCCCTAATGAATGACTATTGGTTAATGATTCATTAATTTAAACCAAGATGGGGGTCAGCGACAGTTTTGCACAAGCACGGTTGCGGTTGTCATCAATTTTGAATGTGGATTTTGGCATGAAAAACTTTTTTGGCACACCCTGTATGGTGAAATACGTTTTATGGACTCAATACTGTGTGTGATCTCAAACTGATCAGAATAAGTTTCACATATAAACAGACTCTTACAATTAGAGTTCCTTTTTGAACTTTTCGGTACGGAACTAAAGTATATACATTTATATAACTTTTAGTAAACATACATTTCCTCAACAAATCAGTTAAATTAGTGGCACACAATTAATAAATACGCTGCATAGTTGAACTTGCTGTCCGATAATAACTTATTCTGACCAATATTCCAATATTCCCAATTATCAAAGTTTTTGAAGTGTTATCTTTCACACGAGGGACATCGATGTCGACGGTGGGACGAACCGATAGATATAAAGCAGTATGCGTGTGTTCTGCGTTGTATGCTCCGTTTGCATTATTTTGGAATGAATAGACTGACCAATGACTTACTAATATACCTAATGATTTAATAGTTTTTATAAAGACATGGGTGTTGAAAAAATATCACCAAGCTCTGGCCTTAATTATTGCCATTAATATAAATAACTTCTTTAATATTACTTTTGAAAATCTAAAAAAAATATCAATAGATGGTCCGTAATGGCAAAATTATTCGTGTTATTATTACAAGTAGTGGTCGTTTAAATGATAATTAAGAGCTTGCTGCTGTTTTTACAATAACTCTGTAAGTGTATAAATATTGTAATTATATTTTTGTTTCAAAATATTGGTATATATGAAGTATCTACGTCGCCGTCTTCTATGATAGTTCCAAGTTCAGTATTAAGAAACATAATCGTATAAAATTGTTTTTCTGTCATTCGGAATCCTGTAGATACAACATATATGCTGTCATTTACCATATTTCATATTTACATGGTATATTATTGTCCTAGTAGTGTTGAACCCTGATTAGAATACTAGAACAGTAATACGCACCAGCTGTGTTTCACTGTTAAGTGTTCAGGTCGCGGTTTATATGTCTATCATATTACTCGTGTTTCCATTCTTTGCATTGTGTACGTCCGCGTGACACGTTGCCGGCTGATGTCCAATATATTGATAGCTTTATGTATTTACACGTACAGCCTGGTTAGAGTAGATTTTTTACTCTGTTGTAGTTGTTTTATAGCAAAATTTAGTACTAATTATATTATTTTATATTTGTATACTTGTATTAATGTTATTATATTTATATTTGTAGTACGCTTGAATTTTACTATCTGTACTTGCCAAGCTTTTGTGTTGGCGATCAGCTGGCAACACCTAGAGTCACCAGAGTTTAGTACGCACGCAACTATCAGTACGTACTTATGTTACGTGTTTAGTTTGCTTTGCATCGCCCCTCCCCGCACTCACTCGTACGCTCGCCACGACCTCCCGCTATTACTTGTTACGGAGACTGGCGTCATCACCGGGGCGTAGTCCTGGCACTGAGTTCGGGTACCCTCTGCGCAAGATACATTTCGGGACGGTGTACAGAAAATTTACAACAACGGTTAGTATCATGCGTGGGGGGATTTTGTTGCAGGCTAAACACTTTTATTAATATTGTCGCTTATATTGAGCGTGGGTTAGTGTTGTTCGCGGGTCCGAGCAACTGCGCGGGCGAACGGAGGTCGCGCGCGAGCGTACGGCGCCAGAGCCCGGGCGCGAATAACGTATATTGTGGCGGCCGCAGCAAGCCGCGCGGCTCGCCCCTCGGCCTGCGCTGGCGCCGCGCCGCCGTGGCGCCTGAAGACGACGCCCCCGCGCCCGCGCCCCGCCCCCGCCGCCCGCCCCGCCCGCTCCGACGCCCGCCGCGAACGAGAAACTCTCATGTTATATGACAGGCGCCGGGCACGACACAGCTGTCGGTGCCGCGGGTGTCGGGCGGCGCCGAGCGCCACGTGATGTAGTGGCTCGCTCGCAGTCCGCTGTCGCTGCGCTTGTTGTGTTGGCTCGCCGCCCCTCGACTTCTTCGCGGTTCCTCCCTCAGATCTTCCTTCGCTATTTTTGTATCCATTTATTTTTAACGATGATGTCAATGTGATAATGTTGTTGTAGAGATTAATGATTTTTTTTTATTCCGAGGTGGACGTACATCAAGTATATGATAAGAATAAGAAAGAGGAGTGCTATTAGATGGTAAATATATCTATGTTGACGACTGGAAAGTTCATATAGAAGCTCGCCTCCAGAGTACCCACTAGGTCAAGCTGCAGTACTGCTAGATTTTGTATACTTTCCTAGATCTTCCTAAATAGAATCTTCGAAATTTGATTCCATTTTCAACTAAAATCTCCGCTAATTCTCAATAACTATTAGTGTTCAGTCGTGCTTGAACGGACTTTATTAATATTCGAGCTCACTCAATTACTAGTTGTAACGATTAACTATTAACTACTTATACAAATTATTTATTTATTGAAATTAAAGTTATTTTATTATTCTAGTTCCTATTACATTCCAGTATTTGTAGAAGTGACGTGGAAGATATCAGTGTGCCACAATTTTAGAGTTCCACACGTGTACGAAACGTGCACTTGTTAACGAGGAATTTATATTATAGAAAAAAACTCAGTCTTAAAAAGGCTAGAAAGTAGTAGACAGACCATGGGATGTTTACGTAGTTTTATTAGAATGTGCTGTGACCTAAATTCTACGACGCTAGAATAATAAAATAGAAACGGCCTAAGATGCGATCAGCAAGCAGGTTCTGTTCACACAATGTGGTAGATACCGATTTGAAACAAAAAAAGGCGGAAAGTAATACAAACATAATGATCTATTCAATGGTTGAATCATTTTGAAAATTATTATAATACAATTTTATCAAAGTATTGAGGCAAATTCTATGTTCTTAATATTTTATTAACATAATTTTGTTAATCAGCTTTAGATTTTGCTCAATATAAACCCATACGGCAACCGTCATATTGTTAGACCTTATTACCATTTAAACAAACAAAGCCCCAAGTACAGCCCCATAAGCTCAGAAACTGTTTGCGGAAGCATCACGTTATATACGTATATTTACTATTAGACGTTAGTATTAATAAATGTGAATATTTTTATATTTGAACATGTTTGGACGTTTTCTATAGATAGGTGTACTAGCTTCTTGAGCAATATAATAATTGTAAGTAAGATAAATATATAATGAGAAAGAGCTGAGGTCCTTGATGTTTCTTAATCAGGGCAAACTGCAAAGATCTTTTGAAATCCATGTATGTGGGAGATATTAAAAAAGTTAATGATGAATTAATTATACGGTGTGCATTACTTTAATACATCATACTAATTTACAGTGTGAACACGGTACAACGAGTGTGTAGATTTCGTATTAATCTCAGGGCTATTTTGGATGCAGTTCATATTCTTCAAATTATTTTACAATTCTTTATTGATCGCGTTATTGAAAACATTATATATTATTTAGCGATTATAGCCCCCTTATTAAAAAAAAGGTTTAATTTTTAAATCCACACGAAAAATATAATGATCACTTTATATACTTAACAATATATTTTGAAGGAAGGAAGAACTAATTTTATATTCGATGCATTAAGTCACCATTGCAATAATAATACTAAATATTAAAAGCCTTCCTTTGTATTTTCAGAAAGTACAGATTGAAAACCCCACCCAGAATAATACTGTTCTTATAAATTTTTTGCCGTGAATATTAAATATCCAGTAATTTGACAATACTTCTTTCAAACTATTGCATAAAATCGGCATTAAAAAAACGCCTATAAATTATGAAGGAAAATAAATTGATGATTTGAGTTTTGCCCGTACTAAAAATGGATTATGGGAAAATCTAGCAACATTAATTAGTTACAATTATTCCCTCTTATCTCATAATAAATAAATATTATAAATGAGTATTTAATGTCTATCAACTGAAATAAATGTGATCTCAATCGCCCTATAATTTGAAAATTAAAACAACTATAAATTGACTTAACTTAAAAAAGGACTATGTCTATATGTTATAAAGGTTAAATTTGTATGTTAAAGTTAATTATCAAATTAAATTTGGGTAAAAATTTGTTAACTATATTAAATTTACTGAAAAAAAAAATGTTTCTATTTACACATTTGTTTTAAATAGAATGTACATAATGTGTGAAATAAACTTGTGCAGAAAATGTTGTAGTTCCTTGTAATATAATTATGTACAAATCCTGCGCTAATTTTATTTGCTCGTTTTAGTTTATTGTTATTTAATATATAATTTTTGTAAATGTTTTATTTGTCATGTCCGGTTGGAATTACATGATATACGTATATATTATGAATTTTATGTTTAAACTTTGTTAATATCGACTTTAAATTGACCAATCGAGTCCAAATTAAAATATATAATAGAAGTCAGAGATAATATTTGAACACATATTGCCTCTGTAGCTACAGAAAATCTCGACTGTTGTTTTGATATTCAAAAATAACAAATTTTTAGTAAAATGAATTTTAGAGATAATATTGTGCATTCTACGAATATTTTTTTTGATTTAGAAGCGCCAACCGGTCATGCTATTTATTTGTCTTTTCATCTAATCACTCATTGTATGTTCGTTTCTATCTTTTATATTCTTTCACTTCTTATAGTGACGTAACGTTGTAAGCATCAATCATACCTGTAATTAATTAAATTATAAATGTACAAGGTTGCTTGCAACGATACTTCAGCTTATTACATAGTTATACGTTTACAATTTTGGGTAAAAATAACTAAACAGACTTGTGCCGAATGATTCATGAGCATTTTTATTTAAAATTCGATGTATTCATATTCATGATTAAATTATTTATAGTTTTAACCACGCATGCCAAATACCTAGACTAGTAATGGGCTCGTTATTTGCATATCTGTCTAGTTTCTCGGAGAATACAGGCATGTCGTTTTTTTTTTCATTGTCATTTAGTGGTCGTGCATCCACGTGAAAATAACCCAAAGCAGCCACAATTGTAGCGTTTACGCACATGTTGTGTTTTAATCTTCCTTTACCTTCGTTCAGAAATAATCCGGGGACGTTATTAATGCACTCCTTGCTCAAATAAATGCGTGATTAACGGCCTAGTAAACTACCTTATCTGCACAACGTCTGTATAGTTCACGTTTACATAAGGGCTAAAATTTCAGATCATTTAAACGTCATCATAATGTCGTCATTTGTCATTATATCGTGTGTCATTCCACTGTAGTAACCTGTACAAACTACTGTAAGTAATCGTTGGAGGGGCGCGCCCCGTTGTTTTACATATGTTTGTTTTAATAAAAACTGTTGAAACTGCTCTGTGTTGTACTTTATATTCATAAGTAATGCCAAAATAATGCTTGTTATTTGAGCCTTTTAATGCTCGGTATGCGATTTGTTTTATGTTGGTAACTTTAATAATACTATCCAGATTAGTTGTTATTGAAATTTAACTTTGTATCTACTTAACTAAAACTTTACATCATTTATTTTAAGAATACTCTTCGATTTAAATATGATTGGGACGACTACGCTAATTCATCCCGCAAACCATATCCGTATGCAATTTCACATCTACAGTCTGCAAAACTAACTACTCTGGTACATACATATTAAGAAAAAGAAATCATTTTGTATTTTTATTAAATTAGTGTTGCAAGTTAACAGCTATATTATACAAAGGTTAATTTCCTATAACCGGTCAGGTTCAGCTATTTTGGTGTGCATGTATTATTTATTTAGTAGTGATAATGCTGCGATTGCGATTAACTTCTTATTTCAATCGAACATAATGTTTAGTTCCTGATTTACCCAATCAACCCAGCTCAGGTCAATGTTTAATATTAATAACTACTAACTGGATTGTGTTTACAACATGCTAGTGACTAGAATCATCTAGTTAATAAACGTGTACTAATTATACCTCTCAATGAATGGAAACTGTTGGTGACGTATTCAAAATTATTGTAACTGACACGCTTCACATGTCCAAAGCAATCTTTTACTGATTAATTCGGCAAACTTAATACTTACGTTAAATATATTCTGGTTCCTGACATTATTCGTGGTATAACTTAATAAGGCGTAACCTCAAAGAATTAACGATTAGATCAAAATATATATTTTGAGACTAAGCTACTTTCATATATTACATGTTAAGAATTGTTACTAACATCTCATTAATAATGATTGTATATTTATGGAATATTTCGTTATAAATTCGAAGTTGGAGTAGCATTGATTTGTGAGGCGTGTCTTTGATTACCTCGGTAATGTGGCATATTACATACTATACATACGTTTATTCCCTACGTTCTCGTTCGGCGTACGTAAGCAAACGCAAACCTTATTTGCGCAAAAGAGATCTCCATATTTGCGTGTGTGGCATACCGGACTAGAGACGTAGTGAGCTTAGTGTGTGTATAGTATGTAATCGGTGTATTGGCATATATGTGTAACCCGGGTATGTGTAACTAACTCATGGTGGTTGTTCTCCGGACAGCGCGGCGGACACGCGGCACGCGCTGGTCCGGCTCGCTACGTGTAAGTACCACGGTACGTGCGCTTGCATGGCTTCGCATATGCTTGCATACACTGCCACTATTGCTGATCACACACGTTCTCTTCAACAGTGGCAGGTGGTACAGCGACACTCATGCTTTTTTAACTCAATGGTTATTTCTATCGATTGGTGATGGTTCATTTATGTTCGGTTCTGAAATTTGGTCCCATGGTTACTCGAAACTTTCCGGCGATGTGGGAATGAACTTTTAAAGACGCTTAAACGTCAAAAGCAATCGAATCTTCTTTTGAAATAAGAAAAAATGAGTTGATTCCCTATTCGCCGGTGCATACGTCCGGCACGGGTCGGCGAGTAGGGCGCAAAGTTCAGTAGTCACCGCGAGCTCTGTGTGGCAGCCTCACGGAGACGGCGCGCCTGCTGCAGAACGTTCGCAGCGTGTTCAGCCGCCGCTCCGCCACGCGCGCCACCATGGAGCTTGAACTGTCGCGTGAGTACACACCATGGGATAAACAAGTGGACTGCTGACGCAACGTTTTCAAATTATTAAAAAACTACAGCAAATTGACAGTCTCTTGATGGGTTATTAAACAAACGCACCGTGTGCGTCGTTATCGTCTTAGCATTCCATTTGTTTACAACTCCGTGGCACAAACCACGCACCGCTGACGCGTTTTACACAACTTAGAAACACCGTTTATTTACTGCAGAGTTATTAAAGGACGAAACAAGGTATTAATTTAATTTTGTTTTAAAACTCTCAGTTCACACAGTTTGTGTTTATCACACGGTTGTGTAGTATCATCACGCTGATTCGAATAGAATCGTTCAATGTTCATTTAAGCTGTTTCGACACGATTCTTTGATGAATTTATTGTGTATGATGGGCGCTTGGTGTATACTAATCCGTGTGAGTTGGTGTAAACAGATGGGTTCGCGTTTTCGCAAGAGGAGGGAGGCAGCGTGTCGCAGGCGGACATGATCCGCGCGTACGACACGCGCCAGCCGAGGCCGGTCCGCTCCTGAGCTGACGGCGCACTCGACCTCTTCACCGTGTGCTAGGCGCCGCACGCACCACACACCTACAAACTGTTCTCCTTCTCACCCACTCACTAAAACAATATCACTGTTGTTGTTTTAGCTAGCATGACAAACAAACAGTATTGTTACATAACTACTATTTATTTATTGATGATCCGCGTCATGACAAATATTATAATGAATGTTAAGTGTTACTGTACTTAAAGTAGGACTATGTGCATGCACGTTTATCTATATAACTATATATATATAAATAAATATACATAATTATGTATACAAAGTATAGTATAATGACTGTAGATGGTATACATCTCCGGTTTTTCTATCTATTTTGAATGTTTTACGACTTTCGGTCACAGGGAATCATGATTTTTAAATCCTAGACCAAAAACTAGATTAAAATGTTTTTAACAATCTGTATTTTTGTTATTACCGAACCGTGTTATGTGTAGTGATGCGACATAATACTCCTGTGTCATCTGGGATCATCGCGATGGAATCGGTTTTAATTGTTTTTATCGTTGAAATCTCATAGAACAAAGTCTATGCTGTCGATCAGTAAAGGACTTAATTATTATAATTTCTGTGTAGTACTTACAGGAACAAGTATTCTTCAATTGTTACTGAACTAACCCTTTATTAATTAATTGTATTGCAATGTTATTTCAGCTTAGAATAAAGTAACTGTAATTATGTTAATTTTAATTTATTTTTTAGGTATAGTGGGGTCTTTCTTTATTTATTTTTTTACTGTATTAGACTTGGCATAATAATCAAAGATGATTACATTAAGTTTATCATAATATATTGTTAATAAAATATATTTAAATGTCGCTAAAGCGACTTAACTTATATCCCAGTTATGTCACAATTACATTTTAAGTACATATTTATATGTGGAAATGTTCGAAGACCTCTACGATGTGCGATTTTACGTAAGAAGCTGTTTAATAATAATTATTTATTTATAAACAGTTTGAAGATTATTGCAATACATGGCCTTCTTTGTTGTGTCCCAAAATCCAGTATATGCAGGCTTACTCTTTGAATTAATTCACTTTTTGAAAACAATTTGCTGCAAAATTTAAATCGGTTCTGACATTTTCTTTGACAAAATTGCGAGCGGGGCCGAGTTTACTAAATATATAATATAAATGTTTAAACAAAAAAGAGTTTAATCAAAAAGCATAGGTACCTATTGAAAAAAAAAAACCCAAGTCTGACCCAAAATCAATTATTTTCAAGAGTAAACCGGCAGTGTGAAAAACTGCGTATGTAAATATAATGACGCTTTATAAACTGAGTTGTTGCCTTAAGTTTTACATAAAATGCTTTTACGAGTGTACATAATAATCTACATTTTTAATATACAATATGTACATGCGTCTTAATGTGATGTCGCTTAATATTTAGATATTTATTACTTAAATTTAAAAACCACATATAATTATTGTTTCGATATACTTACTTACAAAAATATTATATAAAAATTGTACCTAAATCGAATATAATAAATTTTGAAGCACCTAAATGAATCTCAGATCGTAACGTGCACTTTATACTTTGTTCACAATCATTGGCACACGATTATATAATTTGGTATTCTTTACTATTGTCTAGTCACACAGTTTTGGTCGTATTTCGAACAATATGTAATAATAGTAGCTTTTTAAAGTCCATGTATGAATAGATCAATCAAGCTTGTGTTTAACGCGAAGTGGAAATATCCATGGTCAATATTAAAGGTTTTTTTTAATGGCAAGCGTGCCGATGTAGATTCTGCCAAATATTAAAGGTTCGTAAAACATAGCTTGATATAGGTGACAGATGTAAAAAAGAGTCAATTTTATAAATTCTCGATTAAGCAAGTCTTTAATTTTGACTCCGTTCTTGTTTGTCATAGTTATGTAACTAAATCATTTTGTGAGAAAAGTCATCGGCATAAACCAAGGATTCTACATCAGCCGAAGCGTGATTCCCTCCCCTGAGAATATTAGGCAACAGCACTGATCGGAATTTTTATTTTCCGTACTGTTTCACTACTACAAAAAAAACGCTTAAAATTAAAGTAGACTACAATCGAATTAATAATACTTACTGCACTAATTAACACAAATTTTGCTTTACCTAAATTGGTCTTGGAGTCAATCGGTGACTTCATTTTGTGTAATTGCATCTGTGTGTGAGTAAACTAAGAAAAATATACCTATAGGTACATGGAATTTCACTATAGCGTTTAACACAAGCTAATTGGTATGTAGTAGCAGTGATTTTAATTACATATTAATTAACGTAAATAATTGTGATACTTAAATGAACATTTTCAGACGGTTTACAAGGAACGCTAGTGGAATATTTTGAAACAAATGATATTGTCACATTATGGTATTTAACAGTTTATTATTGTTAACTGTTTAACTTGTTTTTGGTCGCATATGAGGTGTGGTGATCGATAACTTAGCAAAAAATCTGCCTTCCTAGCATTTGTAAAGATTAAAATGATGTTAAGTACAAATTAACTGTCTTGTTTTTAATTATAAACTAATTTAGTTCACTGGTTACCTAAGTCAAGGTATGGAATTCTGACATCTTGGTATGGTTAGCATTTATTCAGTTTCGTTTTATAAAAAATGCTATAAATTTTAATTAATGACAGTATATTAAGCAATAATGCCAACAATGAACTGTAGCTTAATTTGGTTATTAAGCTTTGCATATCTCAAGTTCTTAAAATAAGCGAAAGGCTAGTTAATACTTGGGATAGTTTTACCTATATGAGCCTTGTAACATGCACTAGGTCGAAATTTGGACAGCCGCAAATGGTGTCAATTTTAACTGCTTCTGACTCTAAATAAAACTAATTCTAAAATTGATTTGGGATTTTCTATGCATTAAGTGTAATTTTTATCCTTAAATCTTTTATAAGTTATATAGTAAGTACCTCGACTACATTGGAGAAGACCATCACCTCTTAAGTATTGAAATAAATCGTCCATCTCTTGTTGCATGCAACTGTAGATGATGAACATTTTATTCTCTTGCACCACAATAGGTAGGCGGCTGTAGAACCGGGATAGGTTGTCGACACCACCTCTCGTGCGCATCACATTCTCAACTAAGTGAACATGTGGATGTAACAGATATAAATTATATTATTTGTTCTCGTTCTACACAATGCAGTTTTATTTATTAGATGAACTCCTTACCTCACTTTCCTTAACATAACTTACAGGACTAAGGATATACTTACCTGGATATTTTCTTTATTAGGTATTATTGTTGGTCCTTTCAGATCAGAAACTTTAATATTACATATATTTTAAATAAATGACTAATTATTAAATAATAATATAATTTGTTTAAAATAATAAATTTTAAACAAATTAAAAAAACATTAATTAAATATTTTCTTGAAACCATTCAATCGCCAAGCCCCAGAAGTCATATAAGTAGGTACCTATATAGATAATATAACATGAGTGCATACACATTTAGTACATAAGTGTTCGTATAGCTTATTATAAATGAGCACTGAGGCACCAAAAATCGGAACGAACAACGAACATAGTATGTAAATAAATGTCTTATTTCACCAATAGAGTAAAAATATAAGAAACCTAAGAAGTTTCCAAGACGTAGATATGTTTCAGAAACTTAAATTTTTCAGATAGTAGGTAGTACTAACCTAACAAGTATTTTGTGTTAGGGAATTCTATCGTTTGGTTTAACTCGTTTGCAAGACAATCTAAGATTTAATGCGCGCGGGTTTCTGTTGACAGATTGTTACGTCCGCGCATGCCACTTCATTTTATTCCTGATGGATTTTCTTACCGTTAGGCTGTTATTCTTCGTAAGTAACCACATTGCGAACGGCGAAGATGGATTAATTTGACGTGTCACTCACCACACCGGTACGACATAGGTGAGTGTGTTTTAACGACAGTAGGACACGATACGCTTGGGAATGCGTTTAGGTAATTACTGCGCGAGGGAAATCGGCGCACGCGATGATTGTTCCTGCGTGTTGTGTTGTAGATCGAATTTGATTGGTTTTGGATTTCGAATGTACATACCTAACATTTCCTGCTGCTTGTTCGATTGCTCGTAGAATAAATATTAGGTACACTGGTACACTTTGGTACTTCATAAATCATAACAAATAGTGGGAGTGATAGGGATGTAGGTACCCACTGTTTGCTATGGGCCTTCTCAATTTGAGAGATTACCAATGGTCAACTTGATATAATAGTACTTCAATCATTTATTATGTTAATATGGGTAAGAGATTACATAAAAATGGGGGTAAATAGGATTTAGGTACATTAATTATTAATTAAAAAAGGTTTTTTGAGCTTAAGATATCTTCTAGAAACTGAACTAGCAGGAGGAAGGTGAAAGTTTTTCACACTCTTAGATACTTACTAATTTGTTACCGCTGAGTTGAGTAGTTTATCTGTAAGTACCTAGATCTGAGGGTAGTCGGCAATCTATTGTACCTACTTGAATAGGTACTGAGAAAAACATATATTCTTTTAAGCTCTTGATTCTCTATTAACTCAAATATAGGTAAATAAGCAGATACAGACGATAGAAAAACACTTGTTTGGACCCTCGAAAGGGTCACCGCTTCTTAATAATAGCAGTGATGAATATAGATATTTCTATTCAGTAGATAACCAACAAGAGTCTCTGGGAGGGAGTACCTACACATTATTAACTCTTTTACTTGTGATAAGGAAAAATGAGAAAATCGTAAATAGTAGGTATGTACCTACATACATAAACGTAACATACCTACAACTTTGATCGATGACTATGTTATGGTAATTTGCGTTTATTTCCTTCCGTGACATGTCATTCAACGCATCTAGGTCAAGTGAATACTAATGACTCGAATAAATCTCGCTATGGTTAGGAAAACATCGGAAAAATAGATTCAAGACGACGTGGTATGAACATTTTCTGTCACACATGTAGGTACTGTTGTAAAATACATAGGTATAAGTACTTATGTAGTAAATAGTCATGTAAGGTGCACACTTTCTTACATTTTTAATAACAAAATGTGAATTCTGACGGCCAAGATATATAGAAAATATTACTATCTACCGACAACATCGTAATCTATTTCTTTTTTCCAATTGGAAACAAATCGGTCTGTCGGTGCTCAGTCCCTGTCGTATGTCAGCCTTTTTTATAGTAAGTACGGAAAATCCTCATGGATTATCTGCCAAACCGGCGAGGCGGCAGGGTATGACAGAGTCAAGGCTATGGGATCCGTGAAATTCGCCACGACAATGACGGGCTGTGGTCGGTTGCTGGACCACTTCAATCGACGTTATTTGTCAGTTTGATAAAGAATACAAATTTTCTTGTATGAATAATGTTCCCAATGTTTACATAACAATAGATGTCCTAATATTGCACTGTCTGGTCGTCAGAAGATACAATACAACATCTATGTGCATAACCCTTTTATATCTCTTTGATTATAACTGAGTCCTAAGCAGAGATGTGCTGAGTACACCCGCGTTTCAGGGGTAGGTACATTCTTTGGTCTCATAACAAATATAATAGGGCGAGCCTATTTCAAGTACACTAATCAAAATTCCAAGTTGTTACTTCGAATTACTTAAAAATCCCTTTAACATGACTGCTCGACTTGAATATCAGATCCAGGACCCCACGCTCGGCAACTGCGTTGGTAACTAGAACAAAGGACATCGTTATTATCTTTTTATTTTAGTATCATTCCAACTCAGTTCAACAGTTTTTTTATTGAATAAGGAATTACGTACCTACCTAGCTTCTAATTTCCTACTTCAGCAATACAGTCTTATATCCATTATATTTTCCGCATAGCCATGAAATTGAGTGTAGGTACGAAGTATCGATAGGTGGGTACCTACGGCGACCTTGATAAAACAAAGCCTCACAAATTTGGCTCCCCTCAAATATTCCACAACAGTCAAGATTAAGCTAATTGTATTCGTGAAGGCATTCGTTAAATGCTCTAATTTACTACGCATACTACATGACTTCATATTTCCACGGAATGTTTGATGATTAACACTAAGCCCCATTACAAACCGTACCTAGTTACATAAGAAGCTAGGTACCTATTTTTTTGTTAGTTTTAGAGTTAATTTTGAGAGTATAGGTACTTACCTACCTATTTAGTAATAATTATAAAGAACCGTGGTGGACTACAGGCACTACAGCCTAATCCCTCTCAATATGAGAGGAGACCTGTGCCCAGCAGTGGGACATTATATGGGTTGATGATGACGATAAAGAACCGTGCCTAGCATTTGAACAGTAAATGGACTGATGATGTAAATTATTATGTACTGTTGAGATCAAAAGACATAATTATGAAAAGGAGGGGGTACCTACCTGTTAAAAATCTTAGTAAAGTCAGTTGTAACTTGTACACTTTTTTGTGATACTTAGGTACCTACCCACTTGAAATCTAAGTAGTGCCACTACCACAAATGACAAAACGATGTACGATTTTATAACAAGCTGCCCAAATTTGATAAAACTATTTTGATTTTTTTGAAAAAAAAAAAACAATTATTAGAGGGAAGCCCGTTCAGTGACCATTCCTAATCATGCTGTCTTCATATTGTCACAAGTTAAGACAAGGGTGCTTTCTCGAGACATTCGATAGTAAGGAAGGAACGTGTACGTTATCAGTGATGTAAGCGCGACAGGTGCGGCCCGCGAGGCGGCGGGCGAGGCGCGCTCGCGGTCGCGGTCGCCAGCGCCATGGCCCCGCGCCGCAGTGCCGCCTCGGCGCGCAGTTCTTCCACACGCTCACTCAGTGCCTCGCAGTGCCTTCCACACGACGCTCGTGCCTTACTACCGTACGTATCGACTCGTTCACTTTTCAACTATCGAAACTTTTCTATTTACTACCCACAACTAGCTTGTACTTTGTGTCCTTTGAAAGTACTCGGTCTCGTCGTGTGTTGTGATTTCGCGCAAAAAGTTGTTTACAAACAGTGTGTCGCCGGCGCGTAAGTTGGTCAGCTGTATCTAGTGCAGTGTTGTGTCGTGCTAGTGCGTGCCATGCGTGCTGAGTGCCTCCATGTCAGTGGAGGCGTGTGGCAGTGAGTGTCCGCCAGCACCCTGGCTGCTGACAGTGAGATGGCGCGCTCGCCTCGCAGGATATCGGCACACAGGCGCAGCCGCAGCCGTTCCAGGGAGTTGACCCGGCTGAAGACCCAACTCAATGGGAAAGGTAGGTGCGAGATCATACTGTTTGTTATTACCTACGTATAATATCTCATTGTTTGATAGAGCGTGATAAGTTTATTATCATAATAAAACAAACTGTTTTCCTCTTTAACGCTATCTGCGACAAATGAAATGTCTACTGACGTGTTTATTGTTTAATTCTTGGCTATTTAACGATTATCAGTGTTCATTTTCCGTCATAAAGTAGGTCCTACCTACCCACATAAAATTGTTCACGAACAATAGCTACCGACAACCTAATACATAAGTAGGTAGGTAGATTGTATGATCAGATAGTGTTTTCAATGCGGAAATTCAGAAATGATATCAAAACACAATTCAGAAACAACTGTTTGACGACAAGCTAAGTAAGTCCATAAGACCCTGTAGGTACTCTACGTAGCCGGTACCTGCGATGTTAATGTTTGTCAGTCAGAATGTCATCGAAATTCGGAAGGCCTCTCAACTTTCTCCAGAAAAATAAAATATACCTAGGTATGGACACATTCGGTACTTTTAATAAAGTCCATTATGTGATGCAGCTCTCAATTTTGTAATTGATAATAATTTATAAAAAAATGATAATAATAAATCTTAACCCAATAATAATAATCCCTACCCACTCATAAAAAAATAACAAAATCTAAGGAGGTAGGTACTAGGATAATACCTGCCTAGCCGATTTCGGTCAATGCTTTTTAGCTAGGTATCGTGTAAGGTAATTGAGACTGTCAATACAATATGCTTACATTGCTTACTTTTCTCTCATGTGCCCGCAACACACAAGGCGACTCTTTAACCAAACTCCAAAGGACCCAGCATTAGACATCATGCCAATCATGATCCAACATCTCTCTTTTTTAGACAGTTTCGTTAAATTATAGACTTAGACTTGCCTACCTTTTACACGGTCACACTCCTTCATTTTATTCATAACATACCTACCTAGCATACCATTACGCCTGTATTCCCTGAAGGGTTAGGTAGAGTCTACTAATGTACACTCACAGCAGGCGCCCTTATGACCACTAGACCAAGGCAGTTATAATCATTTTTGTAACATCAAAAAGTGCAGTCGAACGAAGGTGTCGCCACAACAAAGTTGAGACGCAGTATCATACACGACCACGAGGTACTGTTGTGCCTACGTTACCAGGACCATATCATGTTTTTGTAACAAGTTGTGCAACCCACAACATAGGTAGGTACCTAAGTGGGCTCCGTATCTGAACAGAACCGGCTCGCAGGCGGCACTCGCCCAGATTTTCGCTGTATAGTACATGTCGACAGGTTGCACCCGCGTAAATTCTTATCACAAAAAGTAAACGCCCGCATATAACCTTTATTACTTTTTTACTATGTACATTTTACACGTATAAAAATGAAATAGGTACAAAACAACGAAAAACAAATAAGTATTGTTTTTAATTTAAAGGGAAAGTAAAATATTTTTGAAAAAAAAACTGTATGGTATATTTTTCTAGATAAACATCTTAAATTAATATTTTTTTGCTAAACCTTGGAAATAGTTTAACCGTGCAGGGAATACAGGCGTGATGGTATGTTATGTTATGCTGGGGGGGTTATAAGCACAACATAAATATATTATATACTAGCTGACCCCGCAAACATTGTTTTGCCATAAAAAAAAAAATTTAGGGGTATGAAAAATAGATGTTGGCCTATTCTCAGACCTCCCCGATAAGCACAAAAAATTTCATCAAAATCGGTCAAGCCGTTTCGGAGGAGTATGGCAACGAAAACTGTGACACGAGAATTTTATATATTAGATATACGTACTACGTAGTTAAGATACTTACCTACTATAAATCGTTATAAAATAGGGCGTCCCGTAGAGCTTTCAGGGACATCTATAGTTAGTAGTTACGTTTGAACTTTGTAGAGTATAAGTATTGTCCAAAACTATAGCGCTACCTTCTAACTATACGCTATTATTTATTTTAATCTCTGCTAGTATACCTAAGCCATTCACTCTAATTAACTTCTCCATTATTCCACCTGTACTTAAAGCTCACAATTTTATTATAGAACATTACATTATCAAACGAAACTGGAATATTTTAGCGATTTCCAACGAGACTTAGAAGTCAGTTCTCTACTTAAATGTCAGACTTTCTAAAAGTATTTATGAAACGAAGAGCAGAATTTATTATTATACTGTCAGACTTTTATTAATAAATTATATAGAACCTGTCTTATTAATTGCTAAGAAGATTTACAGATAAATAATATCAGTAACATTAGAGATATAAATATCCAGTGCCAATAAAAAATCTTCACAGATAACACATTACATTAATCCTCAGAGACTTTTTCCCAACTGCGTCGGAGTCGGTTCCCAGTAGGTATAACCAAATATGACTGAATATCTGTCGGTTAAGAGACTCCTATCAGACCTCTGAAACCTAATATCTGGGCTATACCGATATTCTGAGGATAGACTGGTTGTCAGGATTGTCGAGCTTTTTACTACCACTAACGACTGTCATAGGTAATCGTATCACAACCACGACCGACGGCTTTACGTACAGAGGCCAGCACATCAAGCTACCACAATCTGTCAAATTTCTTTGACAGATTTTCAACTTTAATACATTACAATAAGGTTCATATTCAACTGCGAAAATTTTACAGTTTTGGATAGGTTGACCTGCTGGCGTCTGTACCTACTATCTGAGACACGGAAGGTCTCGATGTGTTAAGAATGATTACCCATCCACAAATACACCGCGGCAAGCGCAGTTTAATCTTGCAGTTGGGTTGATCGGCGTAGTTTTACTCAGCCACGAGCCCCTCATTGTGTTTTAATTTCAAAAGTTTAAACGTTATCTGCTTAAAGTGGGCCTTGTACCTATTCCTTTACCAAATAATTAAGCAGTCACATTAGCTAATTGGTTTTCTGCTGATACAGTTACTAAACATTATTATCATTCAAGGTGGAAACGAGTACTTAAGTCCAACCCGAATTATATTAATGTTGGTAACTACTTAATTTAAACTTTTTCGTTATTATGTGTGCACCCGGGATTTGGTTTCTTAGGTTCTACAAAAAAAAAATAGTCTTAATATTTAACTGTAATCATAATTAACCGCAAGTGTGTAGTGTAAAGTAGTCGCAACCGCGACTGCTGAGCGTTTCAATCCTCATCACGCATTTTCAATTCTCAGTTGCATCAATATAAAGCAAATACCTGAAACTATTGGTGTTGCTCGGTGCCTTAGCGTAACCCTTCCAGGTTAACAGGCGTGATAGTATGTTAAATGTTAATCATCCCTGCAGTCCCTAAAACCAGTGTCGGCCATGCTTGTTATTGCACGGTATCACTCGGGAATAGTGGCACATTTGACATTAGCAAAGGTGAGGGTGTCAAGGCCCACCCGGGGGCCCGGCGCCGGCCTCATAAACCTGATCACGCAACATCACTGATTCCATGCTGCCGGAATTACGTCGAAAATATATTACGGACTACAGTACTGTCGATCAAAGTTTGTGCTGACGGTGAAGTCTATTTGTCCTTTTAGTAGTTCAGGGTTTAGGGTCAGTCGCCTCGTGGGAAGCCAGTAGGTACTGGCCGAGTTGGTCTTAATTGCCAAACATTGAGGTGTAATCACACTTTCGGTTATTTAAAGAAACAAGTGCAGAATTGCAATTGATCAAGGAAGGAAACGAAGTTTCGTGATGCTAGAATCCTCGTCTTTCATATTTCGTGAGTAGGTTTTCGTTCAGTTTTTTTTTTAAATCGAATGCTTTTGACACAAATGTTTGCTTATCAAAACCAAAGCACATACAAGTTGGGTATTAAAATACTACTAAGAATCAACTTTTACCTATGCATATGAAAATGATTTCAAAAGAATTGCTCTATGTGTCGTTTTTAGCCGAGAGATTCTAAGACGGAGCCTTCAAATAAATACCCTTTTGGGATCTGACCTCCATACGACGGAACACAGTAATACTCTTTGGCGGCAATCATGTCAGGGTGGTAGCTACCCAATCGTAACAATGGATCCTACCACCAAGCTAACCATGTACTGAAATAATGACTAGAGTTTTTAATTGCGTAAATACGTATCGTATTTCGTTTAAATATTGTAATATTTATCAATACCTAGCCGTATTTTTATTAATAAGTTAAATTAAATAACCACGTGATAACTTGATAGGTGAAATGGACCATCTGAACAAATACCGATACGAAACTACACACATACATAAATACAGAAATTAAAGAACTACCTAGCGACTACCTGAATATACATTATGTGCTGAAAATATACATACGTTTATTTATAATATTCACAAAAAAACCACTTCACAAGGAAACGTCGTCAGCTGATCGAAGTTTGTGAAAATAGTTTGCAATTTAGGAGTTATGGCAGCCCATATGCTTGTTTGTCAGGTTATCGTAATAGAAAAAATGCCGTGATCCCGTATTAGGACTAAACAAAAATATTTAATTGATTTCTCTAATAAACATCAAATAATAATACATAGCTACTACAGTTTAAAATGCGAAGTACATAGAACCTATTTAAATATTTTATCTGATACTGTACGGGGCATTCATTTTTTGTTTTTTATTTTATTGCTAAAATCAAAACTGCTAAATTATGCTACAAACATAGGTATTTTACATTCTGTCAAACGATTTGTTTCTTTCTTTTCTCGATTTGATACTTACCTAGTTTAAAATTTTGAATTCTAATTTAATGTAAGCCAAGGTTGGTGGTAATGGTAAGTAATGATGTATATATTATTTTTTTAACCTTGTGGAGATACATTTGTAATAAAATTACAGGAAAGTTATTAGTCCAGACCTGACGTATACAATAGTTGTCTCTAACACTACAGGGAGTGAACTAATTAACTGGTATCACGCATGTTTGTTAACTTTGGCACGACAATTTTACATAACTTTTTTAATTATTGTGAATTTGTTACTTAAAACACACTTTCAGTTTCTCAAATACTCCGATTTTTCATTTGCGGCTGGTTACTGACAAAAACCCCTATTACATAGGTTTAACACACATTTGTACATAAGTTTAAAGGTATTAGATACCTTTGAACTGTGGGTGTACATAAGTAGACCTCTGCCTAAGCTTTACGGATGCTACAGCAGGTAGGTTGCTATGTTATGTTATCTAGGGTGTCAACTGAAAACCAGCGCTGGGTATATGCGCCCAGCATAATGCTGAGCTGGCAACCCATTCGGGGCAGCATGCCGACAGTACATCCTAGAGACCTATGTTATTGTTCATATTATGTTCATTTCTCATTTCTCTGTGTTGTACGGACCTTGTCTCAATAATGCGTTTTTCTTTCTTTTCTATCTTATGTAGCGAACCATAACGAGTAGGTACGTTGTCCTTCCTGTGTTGTGGTTACATTTACAAATAAAAAACCAAACCCACATGTTTTTAGGACTCTTGTTGATTTATTTCATGCGTTTTAATTCTAAGTAATACCGAACGATTCATCTTAAAGAAAAAAATCAAATTACTGATTAATTAATAATAATTTAAAAAATGTCTTACGAATGGATGTAGTGTAGGTGCTTAAGTATCTATAATAAATGTAATTATTCCAACGCACTGTACCTAAAGTATGTAATTATAGCTTTGTTAGCTAATAAATAATGTACTATTACATTTATGTAATAACATACTAGACAGCTTAAAACTGAACCACCTGACGCTAAAGTTTTATATACCTATATAAATACAGCTATAGACAAGGGTTCACGCAATCCAGTCTAAACTAGTATTATAAAGAGAAAATATTTTATTTTTTATATGTTTTTTGTAATGGATAAACGTAAAAAATAATTAACATATTTAAAAAAATCTTTCACCTATAGGAGTTATCATTATCGGCGGTAGCATAGGCTAGCATTTATAGACAAGACAATGCGAACCAGGGGCGTGTCACTAGTGAGATATAAATACCCTGTGACAGTCGTGACAGACAGGCAGGCATACGAAATGACGTGCATTTCACATAAGTACCTACACGTAAATTAAAAGATAATACACAACTCGTAGTAATACTAGCGACCCGTTATGGGTAGGTCCATATTAAGTATTCCAGATCAGTCAACAAGATATTTGTAAGTTATTTTTGGTATCATCATCATCAACCCATATACTGTCCCACTAGGCAGGGTCTCCTCTCAGACTGAGAGGGATTAGGCTATAGTCCACCACGCTGGCCTAGTGCGAATTGGCAGACTTCATACAACGTCGACAATAATCTCTGAGGCATGCAGGTTTCCTCACGATGCTTTCCTTCATCGTTTTAAGCGAATGATAATGTATCATTAATACACAAATGATTCCGAAAAGTCAATTGACTTGGCAGTCCAGTGGTCTGTCACTAGGCTATCATTGCTATTTTTGGCATAAACAAGTAAAGTAGACATCACTATAAAATGAGTGTATTTTACTGTATCCAGTCAACGTACTCTACCGATAATACTTAATTAATCTTATTACTGACTGAGTTACTAGTGCCCGTAAGTTACTGATTACTTATTTATATTCCGGTAGTTAAAAATAGTTACATATGTATATTGTCGTATGTAACTGCCTCGTTAGTCTAGTGGTTTTAATTGCGACTGCAATGCTAGGGGTCTTGGGTGTCGGTCATGTTCGTGACGAATTTCGCGGAACCCATGGCCATGACTATAGGGCAAGTGAAGGTAAGTGCAGTTTTTAATTGGTACGAGTCTGACATACCCTGTCACGTCCCCAGGTGGTGGAGGATCCATGAGGGTTTTCCGTACTATAAAAAAGGGGTCTTGTGTATGTTTCTCAGGTCGAGCAAATTCTTATTGAAATTTTCAGCTCGGAGGTTGTATTTGTGCACGGTTAATGGCACTAAGCTCGCCCTCTATTACATATTTACATGGGCCCTTATCATACCAGTGGGCTGTGGTGTATATTAATACACCTCTGCCTAACCCGTCAGGGAATACGAGCGTGATGTCGTATTTTTCCACTCTGTCCCGATGTATTAGTATTTATTAGTATCGTAGTCTGTATTATATTCTAGCCAACTATTTGAAAAACAAGTTTATTCGATCGCTGGCTGTTTAAAAATCCGTATTAATATTAATAATTGTTGTCGAAATAAAACTACTTTTTACGGATTTTCATGGACGCTGTAAAAGGCCCAAAACGTCGGGATTAATAATATCAATATAACGCGATAAAATCCGTAAAAAGTAGTTTTATTTCAATGTATAATATACGCGTAAATGTCATAAATAAAATTGTTGTCAACTTCCCGTTATCACCGGCACCGTGCCGACCGCCGCAGTATAGTGTTAAACCTTATCACAAATGTTTTATTGCATAAATGCTTACACTACATCGTATTTTACACTTTTATACGTTAATAAGTTGTACAGCCGAGCACTTTAATAATTATGCACCAATTTACTTGTTGATAGGTTATAATATTATCTAGGGGCTCGTGGCTAAGTATGTGCTAGGTTAAGCTACGCTAGCCGCGGTCAGTCTGTGGATGGGTAACCATTCTTAACACATGGAGACCCCTCCGTGCCTCGGAGAGTACGTGAAAACGTTGGTGCCAGTTGTCATACCAACACCTATGACAATCGTTAGTGGTAGTGAGAAGCCTAAAAGCCTGACAACTAGTCTATCCTCAGGATATCGGCATTGCCCAAAAAATATGTTGCGAATCTCTGATGGTAGTTGCTTCGTGTGTAATTTTTTTTATTTTATTTTATTTTATTTGGGAAACAAACAAATTACAATATAACAAGAAAATTTACAATATTAATAGTACATGATCCAAAAACAGTTTCCACGTATTATCTATAAATTTACGACGGATACAATAATGTTTTTACAACTAAATCACTAAAATTTGGAAAAAATAGGTAATCTAGCATGCATCAGATGCCAGAATATCATGCACAGTTTTTCAGAACTCAGGCAGGGAAAAATGAAAAACGTCTAGACACTCACAATCATTGGTTACTAAACCGTTATATGAACGGCCAGATCTCCTAACAAAGGTATTCATACAATAATTGGTCGTGGCAGAGGGAATGTAGAAGAGAGATTTCTTACGTGCACTAATGCGTGGACATCCAAAGCTTATCTTATTAAGAAGGTAAGGTGAGTCCACTTGGTGTCTTATGATTTTATAAAGAAAAACTAAGTCTCGTTCAGCTCGTCTTGTATGTAATGACGTTAAATTACATATTATTTCAGAGTTATTTTTCTTATTATTTCTCCATGCGATATGGTCAATACGTGATATTGCGGATTCCATACTACAGATGCATACTCTAGCAGTAGTATCGATCGAACAATGGCCTTATAAAGAAGTAACACAGTAGACAAGAGTTTAAAATTTTTAGTAACTCGCAGTAATATTGATATTCAGCCGCATCTGGGTCGACTGGAAGCCGACCCCAACATAGTTGGGATGAGGCTAATTTTAATTTAATATTACACAAGTATAGAAAGGTTTCTAGATAGGCAGCCGAAAACTTTGGGGTTATATTAATAGTAGAGTCACATTAAAGTTAATTTGACATGTTCGATTTATGGTATCTAAGGGCAACGACCCCTACGGACCACCCAGCCTCCCCTACCCCTTAATCCGCGCCTGCTATGTCAGTATTTGTAAATGTAGCCGGCAATCTGCCAGTTAACTTGCACGTAACACTATAAGAAGACTGTAGCTATCTTCATTACCTAGGGAAGAATAGTTGTATCAAAATCCCTTTCTACCCTGTTTGTTATTCCCGTGTATAAGACATCAACGCGCTGTATACACCTCTAAATATCGGAGATTTTTCTGATACTTTAATTTAATTTCCTCATAGGTGAACTCAGGCTTTAATTGCGAATTTCTTACTAATCTGTATGTGTTCAATTGCTGAATAATGCACAAATAATTACGGCTTTTAGGTATAACTAGTAGTCCATCATTATAATTTATTTATTAAACATAATTAAATCAGGTAACAGTTGACACTGGCCAATTATTGCCCATATTATTTTTATTTTTTTCTCTATGAATTTGCCTCACTTTAGCATTTTCTCCTGTATCGTGGGTGCGTTCACAAACACAAACTTTCACATGCACAAACACCCAGACCCGGAACAACTACATGTAGGTCATACACATAGTTGTTCCGTGTGGGGATCGAACCCACCACCCGTGGCGCAGAAGCCGATCGCTCAGCCGCTACGCCAAACGTGTCGTCAATAATCGCCATAATCTTAAAAGTTTATTAATTTTTGTCATAATTATAAGACACTGGCCATCATAACTTAGATCTGAAAAACTCTACACAGTATTCCAATCTCTAAGTTAAAGCATAAGTGCCGACATAATCACGCAACATTACTTATGTATAACAACGTAGGTAACACAACTGTTATGAAAGTTAAAGAAGACATCACAGCTGACGGTTCTCACGAGGTGTAAGGGTCATGTCCGCAGAACCCTGCCATGTAACAGTATATGAAGTTACCAAGTTTCTGCTTCTACAACTATCTACTAGTCAGCTAGCTTGACTTATCCTATCCTACTTCCTACTAATATTATAATTGTGAAAAGTGAGGATGGATGGATGTTTGTTACTCTTTCACGCTAAAACTACTGAACGAATTTTGATGAAACTTTACAATATTATTATTTATACATCAGAATAACAAATAGGCTATAATTTATAACGATTTTGAGTTAATTAGCCAAATTACAACGATAATTAAAAGTAACCTTTCCACGCGAACAAAGTAGTGGGCAGAAGCTAGTAAATAATAAAGATTCAGTCGACCGCTAGCACAGTTCTCAAAATATAAAATGAATCATAACTTGTGTTAGCTAGTTACGACCACAACGTAAGATGTTATATAAACGTAGGCAGCAGTGAGTGAGAGGCTTTCTCCGCGCTCGTCATGATCACGCGCGATGCAACCGCAGCCGGCGGCTTTCCAACTAGATAACTGGTGCACTGTGTTGAGATGTACGGTCGACAAAAGAGTAAAGTATACAGGCAGCTAATGAAACATCTGTGTTTTGTTAAACATTGTGTAATAATGGATCACGCAATATGTGTCAAAACGCAGGTATTGTAAGCTGCTACACATCAAACCCTTTGACGGGTAATTATTTAAATCACATGTAAATTTACAGATTTCGGTCGCTACCTGTATACCAAACTCTTTTGTTGACAGTACACGATTTGCAATTAAACTACTATTTACGGGTTTTATCGCGTTTATTGACATTGACGTTTCAGACCCTTCACAGCATCCATGGTCACAGGTTGACGCTGTAAAGGCGCCGGAAAGTCAATGTCGATAGACTCGATAAAATCCATAAATAGTCGTTTTATTTCAATTTCTGATTACATAGAAAAATCTGGCAGTAGCCTAACGTGATGGAAATGTTATGAACGTATGTTGTAGGCGTTCGCTCAGTCACAGAGAATACGTCATACCTAAGATCAGGTCAAGGCCAAGGTCGCAAAAAGGCCTGAACTTCATCAAACTAGCGATGATAGCGCTGCTCATTTCCCTTGCGCAATGGGATGATACTCGCGAGTATGTATTGCATCAGTTGAACCATCAGTCAGTTCAACTGCCATTGAAATGACTAATGAACTATTTTATGACGTCAACACGTAGTATTTACCATAAATGGTAAAAGGATAAAGTAAAAACCTCCTATCTAGTTTCAAGGAATTATATTTATTGCGGTTAGTGATGTAGAATAGAAACTAGTTGGCACTGTTTGCTCGCAGTGACGTGCAACTGATTCGTGTTCTGTTTTATGACATTGCATTCGCGATAATAATATTTATTTTGTAAAACATGTAATAAGTACATTGATAATTATATGTTTGATGCAGTCTGTTTTCAATTCTCAGACTATAATAATTTGATGTTTTGAACGTTAAAATAAAAGTTTCCATCATGCTCCGAACCTTTTCCCAGGTACATACAACAGGACATTTTCACCCTCCTTGCGGGCATGCAAAATTATATTAATGTACATCAAATTATTTGAATGAAATTACAATTTAGAACTATTTGAATTACACTTTATAAGGAATTTTTGAATTACAATTATTATTATAAACATACTTTAATAACAGTGATTACAATTACTTAAATTATTGAAATATTATTATTACCTATAATTTCATTTCCCGTTCGTCGATGAATATATTCAGATAATTCTCTCTGTGGTAGAGATATTGTTTGTCAAGATATGATCCTTAAAACTAATCATGACACTATACAAACACATCACAAATCGGTTGTGATTGAACTCTTATTTCTGTTCTCGTGGTAAATAACAAACAGTACTATGAAAAAGCGGGGCGGTGCGTAGCAATACGATAACATTCACCTCAATATCTTATCACTAGTTTATTTATTAATGCAGTTTAACTCTTTTGGTACGGTCTAGTGTGACAAATGTGTTGAAATTGTATTTAGGATTTTAGCCTATACCGAACAGCAACATAGCCTAGTAATATGACCATTGGACTGCAAGGTCTTGAGTTCGAATCCAAGTCATGTCCCTGACTTTTCGCAATCATGTGCGTATTGATAATTAATTATCACTCTCTTAAACGGTGAAGGAAAACCTAGTGATCATACCTGCCTGTCAGAGAGGTGTTAACCCGCACCAGGTTAGCATAGTATAAGTACAGTAAAGTAAGTATAGTAAAGCCTGACCACACTCATTTTGCGATTAGACCCTTGCCCAGCTGTGAGACAGCAGATGGATAAATGATCATGATACCTAAAACCAGTATTTATTATAATCATATGTTGATACAGAAAATGGTGGCTTGTATCTACATATTATTTATATCATTATAACACTAGTTTCTTTAAAGGAGTTACATTCTGCTCTGGTCTTTGTCAACGGGTCATCAAAACAAAATCTGTTAGTGTACAAAACGTGTTGAACCATCTCGCCCGGTATCATTAGCCACTTTCTAATGTAATCTTATCACACAAAAACCAGCAAAACGTCCGTCCGTCTGTCCCGGCCGCTTTCTCCGAGAATCACTTGAAAGAATATCAGATACAAAGATACAAAGATACAACACGTGTCGTTCGTGTCAATATCACACGTAGATGCTGCGATTGAGCAATTTCGATTGTGAAGATATATGAGTTCTCGTCGGTGCCTGTGGGGCAATCTCTAGTACTTATCGATAATTTCTCCCGCAATTGACTGATATCCACCACATTGATAATGGAATATAATAAAACGCGCCTCAAAACGAATCTGAAGACCAAGAAAGTGTATATAATGACAATACTTTGAGGTGACTATTTTGGTGTGCAATCAGTAATTTTGTCGCTCAATCAGTATTTTTGCTTAGGATTGGGAATAATTTTGTTATACAAAACGTCATTTTTTGTTTTGCAGTTAAATACTAGCCTATATAAATGTTATGTTAACAAATAAATATGAAGCAGAAGTACTTTGCAAAAATCAGCCTCTGTTTTATTCTAGTCATAAAAAAAGTACATTTCAAAGGGTCAACGTTAATACTACGTTAATTTCATTCACCATTTTTAATTAGTGCCGGACTGCTGATCATGGGGTCGTGGGTTCGATTCCCACAGGACACAAATATTTGTGTGGATAAAACATGAGTATTTGTGTTTGTCTGGGTGTTTCTTATATATTATAAGTAAGTATTTACAAAAAAAAAAAGTATATAAGTATTATATCCATTGTCTAGTACCCATAGTACAAGCTGTGCTTAGTTTGGGACTAGATGGTGTTGTGTAAAATGTCCCAAAAATATTATTATTATTATTATTTTTAATTAGTAGTTTAACTATCAGAAAGCAGATTACTTATACATAATTATATAATAATTATTTATCTGCTAATTATTATTATATAATTATGTATAATCTAGGAAGCAAGTTTCTATATAAAATATTTCTTTTGATTAAAAAAGAAACCAATTTCACAAAATGTACACAGTTATGTAATCTCAAACAAATAAAAGAATACAAAAAGACCTATAGCTTCCTTAATGTAATATAATAAATAATGTATACATAATACTGCGTCATTAGCCTAGTGGTCGTAAGCGGGACTGTTACGCTAGAGGTCCTGGATTCCTCAGGTCGAGCAGCTTTATCTGTTTTTTCAAAAATTCTCAGTATCAGCTCGGAGTTTGGATTTGCGCCCGGCCACAGTAACATTAGCGGCGAATGGCGGGGATGATCATTTTGGGGAATACAGGCGTAATGATATATTAACGATAAGTGTTATCTTACAAAAATACATTTATTATCAAAAGTTTAAGTATGTGAAAAATATCCTCAGAATTGTCACAAAAGCCACAAATTTTAAGACCAACTGCTTTTTTCTGTTATATTGTGGATCATGGATCCTATTCCGCAGTGGATGCGGCAGGTTCTGTTGGAATGTTGAGTTGTGACCCACTTTATATTGCAATTGACTTTCTTAAAGTGCCACATTTACCACGACTGCGACAAATGCCCATCCAACCTGGAGATAACTTGACAAGTAGTCCATCAGTTCTAAGATCATTTATTGTTTTCAGGTATACACACACCAATAAGTCACAGTCGCAAACGCAGCTGAATCTTAAATCTACTTTAAAAGTTTCATCGGCGCGAGAATATTTACGCGTGCTGACTCACGCGTAATGAGACGGCTGTTATTTATCGCACGCTACATTATAACGCTTGCTATTTATATTGTACGAGTATGTACAGGTAACATACGTTTCTGGTACGACAGAACAGATGTTTTTTGGAACTTGCACTAATTGAAGAATTGCTTATATTCATTATAGATTCGACCCCGACGTCTAGTGTAGGTACCGAGGACAGTCGATGGTTGAGATTTGTATAGTTAAATAATCTTTAATTTAAATAGAATAAAGTCGTATAATAAAATCCTCAAGGTACATATCGCAGCATGACTAGGTGTACATATTTATTATAAAGAAAGTATAATACAGTTTAAAACTTCTGACATTTTGCCCTAACTTTTAAAAATACGTCACATACGTGGTAACACTAAATTCGAGACATAAAGAAACAATTAACTTTATGAACTAGCACGTCTATTAATCGCCAGCTTCATTATTCATCCATTCATCATCCTATCACTTCATGGAAATATCAAGTTAAGTAATTGAATTAGCACATAAAATCAAATATTTTCCACCTAGATAAGTAAAATTTTTGGTTCATTAACATAAAAATAATATGAAATTGTAAGAGATTGACACTTACCACGTGATCGAGAGCTTGTGCTAATGTCTACCATCCTATTTCATCTTTTTTCATATATTTCATGACGATTTAGATACGAGTATGTTCACGCCATCAGCAGTGTTATTTTCCGAAGAGCCAACATGTGCGCCGCGACATCATTTTGTCATCGTATATTATCTCTCTCGAACCTTTTTGTGGCTTGAGATGTGCAACGATAAAATTATGGCGTGGTCCGCACTTCTTATCCTAGCAGGAGACTTGTTAAGTAATCTTTATCAACAATTAAATACGTTTAACAAGTCAAAACAGTTTCTAACTCTGAGCTAACTCGTGGTATTGGCGGTGACTTAAAACGGCGGCTCACTTTCTGTCATAAACAAAAAGCCGGGAGTTGAAACAATATTTACTGCATCGCACTTTCATCGTGAAATCAAACTTGTTTACCCGTTCGTGAAGGGTTATGGTATTCAGCACATGGCCATGCCATGGTGGTAAGTACCCTATACATAACTGGGTTATTGAAAACACATACATACTACCTAGCACGCTATTTTCTTACGGTTTTTTGTTTTAAGGAATTTACTAAAGAGCGACGTTTCCACTAACAAACTCGCAAGATATGGACTTTATTTTCAATCAAACTCATTACTTTACTAAAATAATGCTATCACTTTGACAACTTACAAATATCATTAAAGAAAACCCGTGATTCTGCCAATTTAGGTGGTAAGATTTATTTAACGATTCGGAAAGTAAAACAGTTACTAAGGACTTGAGTGATTTTCGATTATTTTCTAATGTAAAATTAAATCAAATATAAATAGAATGAGCTATATATATTTTACTATAATATAAACATAACTTTTCCTTTCTGCAATTCGTTGAATACAAAAACCAAAACTCCGCTTAGTTCTCTCAATCACGTTTTTCTTTATAATATATCAATTGATAAGAATACATAAATGCATTCAATACAAACACCCTTTTCAAATGAATGACAGTAACTACAAAACACCTCTTGCTACGATCCTTACATACCAGTTTTGCGTCGTTCAAGTAAGAGTATTTAATTAAGTATGAGGTCACTGCATAAACGATTTAAAAACAATTAAGCGCATACTTACTAAAGCCTAGCGGTATGACCATTGGACGGCAGCACCTCTGACTTTTTTAATTATATTTTAATTATAACTCGCTTAAAGCGTGAAGGAAAACATCGTGAGGAAACCTGCATACCTTGGAGATTTTTCTTTGTGAAGTTTGCCAACCTGCACTAGGCCAGCGTGTGGCCTAATCGTCTCCCATGCTCTCTCAATCTAACAAGACCCCTGCCCGCCTGTTGGACAGTATATGGGTCGATAATGTGCAAACCCCTATGCCAAATTACTAGAGGTCGGCGCAGTCTTTGTAGTCATATCATCCCTCACGCCGTCCATCCATCTTAATAATTTATAATGTGTAAAATAATGTTAGTGTACTATTTTGAATACGAGTTTATTATCATCAACCTATTTACTGTCACCCTGTGAGATGCGAGTCCACCACGAAGGCCAGGTGCAGATTGGTAGGATTTCCCACGCCCGTTGATAAAATCTCTCAGACATCAGATTACCTCAAGATATTTCCTTAAATTCCTAAACGACTGGTAGTTAGTTATTAATACGCACTAAATAAGCGTTACGTATGCTAATTTAAATAGCTATCTAAATCACATTTGAATGTAGACGGTACCGACAAAGAAATCAAACATAACGATCGCTCTCGAAGAGGCAATGTCTAATTTAATGGTTTCAAATGGAATCAGTATAATTTATCAAGGAGGTATCGAGAACATTAAGTCGGCAGCTGATTTATGAACATTTTAATACCAGGTATAGGTATATACTTAGTGACTTAAATCACTAAAAAATATTCCATATTTATATAACTAATGTTAACGATATTTTAATTATCTCTCCTTTAAACTGCCTCATTAGCCTAGTGGTCGTATGCGCGGCTATTACGCTTGAGGTCCTGCATTCGAATCAAGTAAAGTGTTATTGGGTTTTTCTGTGAAATCGCCATAGCAGCTTGGAGTTAGAATTTGTACCCGGCTAATGGCTATAGGCTCGCCCCGTATTACATGGGACCTAAACTCACCGTCAAACTCTGGGTGTACATTATTCTCCTACCTCTACTTTATTCCAACTGTAAGGGAATACAGGTATTACATGTGTTTAACTTTACTTTACTTTAGTCGCATCGAATAACTAAATAAAATCGAATAGGCCGTTTTTACAAAAAAAAAATAGATTCTTAAACTGTATTACAGGTGTTTAAGATTGATACTGTTGCAGGTGCTACATTCAAGGTCGCTTATACCCCGTCTACGCACGTCTAGACGGTACTGAAACTTAGACGACAGATCATGGTTTTATGTTGCTAGTATTTAACTGCAGTAAATTATATTACCTACTTACTAACTTTTCGTTTCACTGTAGAAAACTTTATCTGTATTACAAGCATTAGCTTTGATTGTGGCGGTAGTACAGGTGTCAGTATTGTTGATCTCAGTATTAATTAAAAGCGTCGGCTTAAAATGTACTGGTATTAAATGCGTCAGTATTGTTGGCATCGGTATTAAAAGCGTCGGCTTAAAATGTATGGTATGGTATAATAAATAGGCATCAGTTTTGTTAGCATTAATAGCGTCTGCTTTAAAAGCACCGGTATTATAGGCGCCAGTATTGATGACATCGATATTAGAGGCGTCAGTATTACTCGTCACTGGTGTCAAATGTAAAAGGCGCTGACATTGTGTTGCCATTGATATTGGTGGTTATATGATAGTCTTCGACATGAACAATGTCAGTATTTAAGGCGAGGCCAGTTTTCTTGGCATAACTATGAACGGCGTCAGTATTTCGTCATTTAAACTTAGATGACGTGCTTTAATAATAAAATATGTTTTATATGTCATTAAATTATATATTATGCATAACTTTTAAATAAAACCTGGATAATTTATTACAAAGCTTACCCATTTATGTCAATGCGTGCGTCTACGTAAAAAACAACAGGTGTTCCTGAAAGTCCAGTGGCCAGCATGACTATCCCATGTGTACGCGCATCGAGGTGTTCTAGTACCTATGTGGGTCACGGCTGCGCACGCGCCGCTGCTCTGCCGAGCACTCGACGGGACGCACCTGGCGTTAGCGACATCGTAAACTTTTATAGTGTGTTAATTGACTCGTCACAGAACTGAAAATGTGACGTGCGAACATAATATTTTTCAAGTGGTCATAAAAACATTATCAATGTTGTGTGGAAATAATTTTTCTGGAAATATTATTTATCACGCAGAACCGAGAATGTAAGTTACGAAGCAGTTAAATAAATCAAGTATTATTTTTGTTATATTTACTTTTTTATTATTTTTATTATTTTATATTTACAACCACATATTGACCAGACACGAAGACATGTGTGAAAGTTGAGATAATAGACTATGTAACTGTGTACCCACCCTACGACCACAAGCCATTTTTTGTATCACTAGGACTGGTCTTAGAGTCAATGAATATCATATGGTCCAGGGATAGTAAAATCGTTGCACTGGAATTCATTTTAGTAAATAATAACACAGACAGCTTAGGCAGTACTGCTACATCAATCGGATGGTCATTAACCCTTCGGTTATTACGGATTACGTGGCCACGAGTTCGTCCTTAGTGATGTATTGACGTCTCACCACATGCTCAATAGTACCTCAGTCTGCCAATCCAGGCGAAGGCCGCCATGCATCCACATTTAATCATGCGTGGCCCACACGGCACGAATACCGCTCTCCTGACCACAAACCAATACCAACGCTAAATTAGACATTATAAAGTTCACAATACTTCGTCGCTACATACCATAACACGCTGAAGGAATTTACGTTTTGCAAACCGACGTTTTATAAGCAATAAAACAATTGTAAGTACTTGTAATAAACCATCTCTTTGCGTTTCTATTAGTTATGTGTTTTTTTATCATTGACCTAGACATCTTATAACTCACGGGGTTTCTCTGTATACATGTGCTAAATACCGCGGGTTTTGTATACTTCGGAAGTGCGGGGACGTCTTAATTGTGGTTCACACTTCCAGGTAAATCAATGAACTCGGATTCTCTCAATGTTTCTTACAAAATTACAGATTTTACTACACAGTTATCGTTTACTATGAGTATTCATATTAATAGATCAAGAATATTATGAGGTAACATTTATGGATTTCTGACATTTACGTGAATATTGGACTTTTAAATTAAACTGCTACCTATTTACACTTCTAGAACACATCGCTGTGTATATTTATTGCAATGATGATCCTTCTCTTGATACACAAAACTAATATTAAATGAAAGTTATATTTTAATAAGATAGTACTAGTCTAGTACGTTGTTATCGCATCGCAGAGTCATCTGTGTAATCGTACGAAATGTCTGAAACATGTCTGGAGACCTTGACATTTGAGTTTGTTTCTCCTCAGTGGTCGGGTATAGCATGACCGGCCTCATTTATACATAAAAAAAGAAGTTAAAGCACATGGAATACTTACTCATGGTCGATTTATCTTTTTGATTGTATAACCTGTGAAGGAACAATTATCAGACAGGAGAAAAGCATTGTTACAACTCTCTGGAAGGTCCGGTCCTTTTATAAATGATTAAATAAATATTTGGGACATTTTTACACAGCACCATCTAGTCCCAAACTAAGCAGAACTTGTACTATGGGTACTAGATAATGGATATACCTAATACTTATATACTTTGTTTTTTGTAAAACACACAGACAAACACAAACATTCGTATAAATATTTGTGTCCTGTGTGGATCGAACACACTCGTGATCAACTGTCTGATACTCGAACAACTAGATCACAGACGTCGTCAAATATGTAAGAATATTTCAAAATTAGGCCTTGCATATACCTAATAATAGTACACTCCTTAGTTTCCTCCGGAGGGTGATCGTTTTCATCGGCCTGGAAGATATTTTTAATCTCCTACTGTCCACTACTGGGCTGAGAGCTAGGTACTGGCGTAGCCATGAATTGAAAGGGCTTTGACTATGTATACGAGTGCAAGCCAAGCAGGCATAGTGCCGGTTGGTCCAATTCAAACGAGGCAATCTTCATTCGACAGCCATTCTAATAAAAAAATGTAGTCGTGAGTTGAGATGATTATTTCCAACGTTTACAGTTACAGCATGGTTCGCCGAGGTGTAAAGTATTTACTAGTAGATGTTTTTCGGAGAGAACGGTGAAGTTAAAGGCACATAGTTCAAAGTTTGTTGATTGTATTAGTTGTCAGGGTAATAATTAGGTATGTAGATATGCATTGTGAGTTCACCATATGAATGTAGAATTTGTGGAAGAATGAAGGGTAGAGGAGACAAAAATAATAATGGATTGTGTTAAAGCTAATATGATCTGAAAAGGAGTGCATATTGAAGATAACAGGGATGAATGCAATAAAAGAACATGATTTGCCGACCCCAAACAAATTGTGATCACGGCAGGGAGCTGATGACGATGATGTGATCATGTGAGTGTTTTGGAGAAAGGCGTTATTCCTGGACATGGATCAGACTTACGTCTAGGTAAACAGCCCGTGTTTGAGACGTTATGACGTCAGTCAGATACGTGGGCTTACGGCTCGTAACTATTAACTTTGATCCGATTCCGTGCCATTGATGCCGGATTTATTGACGTAAACAATACACTACCCGCGAATCACAATAACGAATGTTTACCACGTGTATTTGAGCTTATGTATTTGGCGATCCGATTTGATTTTAGTAAAGATAGGTTTTTGTGTTGTTATTACCGCTACGGTTAAGTACTTCTTATTATGTATTTCTACGTATTTACTTCGACATTGGAATCAGGTACAGAAGGTATCCTAGTCATCCTAGAATCTCTATGGTCCATACTATGCCGCTTCTATTACATGATTGGTTAGGCAGACATTACTGATATAATGTAGAGGTACATCTGCGATTTGCCGGTAAGTCTTTAAGGGTGTCGCAGGTTTGATTCCCACCCAAAACAAATCAGTGTATCTTTTTATATTTTTTTGGCATTTTCCATGATAACATTTTACAGTTATTTTAGCGAAGGAAAAATTCGACCGCGGGCAGGTTTCAAATTTTTTCTATTAAAAAAAAATCGAATATGTAAAGTTATTTAAACGAATCACGCGCTGCGTACAATCATTCATCAATATTTGAAAGACAGAGCTTTCAACAGATTACTTTCACAAGCGGTCAAAACTGGTCCAACTACACCGTATAGTTTAGGCAGGTCTGTGCGACAATGACCGCAGATCATGTTACCTTTAAAGTTAAATGATGCAACTAGTCTACAGTTGTAGACGGTGTCTCACTGCTTAGTCCTGTTGTTAACGACTAGTTACAAATTATTCAGCACTCATAGTTAACTGGTAGGAAGCGGAGGTGTTTAGATAAAAACTGACGGTGACGAGAACTTGTTTGCATATTGTAGATAGGACGTTTTAGATTGCCTTGAACGTAAACAAGAAATAACGATTGGCATAAAACTACTTTTTACGGCTCACAGTCGACTCCCTCTGACAAGAAGTCATAATAAATATTTGAGACATTTTACACAGCACGATCTAGTCCCCAACTAAGCAGAGCTTGTACTGAGGTCAATATTAAAATAATTTATTCAAGATAGACTACCAGGTAAGTAGTACTTTTTGAACGTCATTTTTACATTAAAGAGCTGTCTTAATGTCTTAAAAACGCCCGACCTTCACTGCCTCCTAGAGTTTTAGCTAGGAAGAAGAAGCGGCGCAACAAACTCCCCAGCAACACATTTCTGTCTTGTAATTTACTCGTATATTATAACTATAGCGGTAAAATTCTATAAAACAAAATTTTGTTGCTTAAATTTACTTTTCCATTGCTATATGTTAGCTATTGCACATGTTTTTGCATCGAAGTTAATACTCGAGCATCAATATAGTAGTCGCTAGTGTGGGTACTAGACAATTTATAATACTTAAATACTTTTTTTTGTAAATACATACTAATAATACATAAGAAACACCCCGACAAACACAAACACCAGCAGCAGTGTAACATACATATGTTTTTTAATTTCTTACAATCATTCTCGAGGCACGGAGGGCTTCGATGTGGTATAAACGGTATGATCACGACTTTACCATTACACACCAAAAGTACCACCCTTAGTGTAGATACTTCGCAGTTTCAAGCCAGTAATTATGTAGTTATGCTAATGTCACCCGTATTATCCAGTAAATAAGTACTTAGGCGACACACGACTGTTGTGGACAACAAAAGGTGGTAATAAACCTTTGTAATGTGTTGTTATGTGATTATACGCTGGAGTGGTCACAAGTTAGAATGCAATATATAAACTATAAGCGATCTATAGGTACGTTTATTTTTTTTTATACCAGTAAGGTGTCAAATAAACATACGGCCCACGTGATGGTACGCGGTCGCCGTAGCCTATAGATGCTTGTAACACCCGAGGTATCAATTGCGCGTTGCCGACCCTGTAAATATCTTTTCACACTTCTTGAAGAACGACGCTATAGTCTCACAGGAAAATCTCGGCAGGGAGCTGATTCCACAACCGAAGCGTGCGTGGGAGAAAATGCCTCTGGAATCGCAGGGTATGAGAGCCAAGTGCTTTATATGTAATATCTATATTTTATATAAGCTGCCTCATAAGCCTAAGTGCAACTACCACGCTAGAAGTTCTGAGTTCGATTCCAAAGTCCAGCAATGTTATTGGGGTTTTCTTTGAAATTCTCAGTAGCAGTTCGGAGTCAGCAAGGTATTTCACCCGCCAGTCGCCACTAGGCTATAACGCTGTAACCCTTTTGCATTCATAATTTATTATCTTTAGTATCATATTAAAAAGATAACAAAAATCAATCATTTGTGGCTGAGTCTCCTCCTAGTGATTACAACTTATTTTCGCATAATATAATTACGTGGATTTACATAATATCGCCCGCTCGCGTATGACCGCCAACATAACACGAGTTTAACTGATCCCCCGGCCGTGGCCTTGTCAGTCTAACACGACAGCTCAGCGGACAATACTTCAGCGTCACTTCGACAATACGTTTCAATAAACGGCGGTAGTTTTGAAGGTAAAACTCACTGTCACTGAACCAGTGTTTACTTACAGATTAAAAAAAATAAATTTCGAAGCCTGTATCATGGGTGCGCTTACAAATACAAGTTTTCTCATACACAATCACCCAGTAGGTGCGATATCGATCGCACAATCAGTGCCGTCGTCGCAGACGCCGATAGCTCAACCTTTTAGCTAAATGTGACGTTTTGTTCTGTATTATAATACAAATGGGGACACAATATTGGTAAAAGCAGTATTTTGTTTTATGCAGTATCCAGGTTCACTTGAGGAATCCCTGAAATGCACTATAATGTATCTACTACAATTTTTTTTTGTATTTTCCCCGAAGTAATTCCTCAACCAATATGTTAAACGTAGGTGGTCAAATTAATATTGACAGTAATATAGAGACATTAATAATACTAAAAAAAAAATGTGTCCATTTTCCACTCTATCTGGGTCCCCCTCGGTAACTGATCCTCTAGGCCCTTGTCTTGTTGGACTAAGAGAAAACCGGGCCTGGTAAAAATACTGCGTATCTACTCGGTCCCCACTGGTCTATTCATAGAAGTAGGTACTCATTTGCCATGTGTATTCAGCTTGTCGACACTATAATGATAGCCTCGTAAACTTGCTATTTTCTGTTCATTCAATAGACAGTGACTACAGTTTAGTATACATCATTGATAGTTATGCACACAAGCTCAGCACTAACCGGGCACTTATTGTCATTATACATATATCGATGACTTCAACCAAGTTAGACCGTATCTAGAAATAACTGTAAAATGGTCGCATGCAATCTTAATAGGACAGTTTATATTTTGAGCATAGTATTCTTAACTCAAATAAAAAATCGTTTTTTACTAAATTCACATGTAGTAATATTTACTAAATTCACATGTAAAACCTACACGCGTCAATTAGCCTGTCCAAGTCCAGTGAGAGATAGCGTACGTCACAACACTAAGTCAACAACACTGCGCATCTAGCCTAATCCTAGTACAACTTTTAGGTCATCTAGGGATTTTTTGGAGCCACATTTGATACAAATCTCTGTGGATCACACAAAAATTTAACTACCTTGCAAGAAAGACGCGCTAGCTAGAGTCACGAAAGTCATCGACCTAATTTTTGATATCTATTAACTAATCCCAATTTAGTCTTTTGTATTTTATATTAAATATCATTGTTTTTTACTTGATACTTAATTATATATATAATTCATAAATCTTGGTGACAAGTTTTGTCAGTTGCTTTATATAATTTATTAGTTTCTACCGTTTGTAAATGGGAGAACTGTTTAGAACTTTCTTTTATGCCTAGCTGTATTTTATATAATTGTAATCTTCGAAACATTCCTAAATTGTTCTCTAATGTAAGTATCCAATCCAATTTATAATCCATCATTGTACAATACAAAACGATATTTTAAAAGAGTAACCATGGAGTTTCTTGCCGGTTCTTCTCCATAGGAAACGACTACTTTGGAACCGTGCACCTAGACTCGACATTTCATAAATGCCTGTACTTATATGGTTTATATGAAAATAAAACTATTTTGATTTTGATGAAAAATAGGCTGGTTTTCTTTTCTTTCCGTTGCATCACTTCTGCTTAAGTAGATTCTCTTTATCTAGTAAACTAGCTCAGTGATCAGTTTGGCGGCGCGTCCTTGACCGGTGTTGGGAGTGCCGGCCGCCTGCCGGATGACCGGCGACGGCCGTGCCCCGGCAACTGGCCGCTTCCAGCGTAACGATATACACGTCGCGCCCGACATCACTATCCGCGCGTGAAGCACTTGTTGCGTCATCCATGTATTGCCAATTTGCGAACGGTGTTAGGAACTCTTCGGTGCGTGCGTCATTCACAACCATGTTCATAACATTTTATATCGAAATTAATCATTCCGAAAAATAATCTTAGACGTGTGCTCAGGTTTCTTTTTTTCATCAACGGTCAAACTTGTTTTTTTTTTTGACATACGCATATCTGTTTCTTTGCTGAAAAGCGAATACTTACTCAACAAATTAGGCTTGAAGAACATCCCCTGCGGTACGCCAAAAGTAGTTAATATTTTACTGTGTTGTTTGCAGTAATGCAATTCATGGCTACGGACTAAAAGCTAATGTTCTATATGCTATAAACCTAAGTATGAAGAAAGCAGAAGAATAAGAAGTCATGAATAACCGAGGGATCGTCTCCCGCGTTGGCTAACTGAATTAGTTTACAATTTCTGGCGTTTAACCTAATCGAATGCAGAAGATAAATCATAATTCTGCCTTATTAAAGAAATGCACTTTCAGTGTTTCATCTCAAAGGGTATTAACTACATAAATTACTTAGTAGGTAGGTACCGTTTGCTGCAGTACACACCACCAATCTATTTTGAAGAGTTTATACTACTTAAATTGTGACATTGTATACAAGTCATGTCAATCTAGTTACTATCTCTTGCAAAACCAAAGATACCGAGCCTAAAAAGCAACGATACACAACACAAAGACTTTGTTTATTTACCATTTCGCAACGACACCGATAAAAATATCTACAGCCTTGACATTGTTGGAATTAATACAATCTCTTGTAGTTAGAAAAATAATTTTATTTTTATTTTTTCTTTGTCGAAATTGAAATGAAGAATGATCTTTTGCTTCAGAATGATGCACTGGTTGTTGTTAAACATTAATCATTGTAGCAGGTGATTGGTAGTCACCGTTACGTGGTATACACGTAAAATGGTATTTCAAGACTTTAAGATGTTTGTTTGTGATACGCAACAATGTGTGTTGTGGTTAGCGTTATCTTCATTCTTCTTTTGTGTTGTTCCCGCAACCACAGTGATGATTTAATCTTGTTATTTATTGTGACTTCTAAATACACGTTTTGTTCTTTGTCTATAAATTAATATTAATTACCTACTTAATTGTCAACAAGAATGGTTTGCTTGCTAATGTTTTGTAATCACCCAGCCACTACGAAGTTTAATAACACATTGAGGAATGTCTACGACAATTCGTATGTACTTAAAAATTAAACATTATCTCTACAAATATTTAATTTAAACATATTTGGTGTTATTTAAGAATTAGCTTAGGATGTTGAATGATGTCAAGTCAAATATTATATTGAAAGCAACTTTGGAGAATGAGAACTCCTATATTTTGTTGATAACAGAGACACTGAACGATAATTTATGGTTGCGCTGATCTTTAAATTCAATCACTATGACATTGAATGCAAGAATGTGTCATCATTCATTTGAATTTTTATCACTTATTTTTTTTTTTAATATCTATTAGGCAGGTAATTATAATTTTACGAGAGGAAGGTATTTAGGCTTAGTTATTTAAGGTAGTAATCTAACGAAACACCAAAAACACTGTCATAGCTCTCGATATATCTATAAGCTATCTATGTAACTCTGATGGGTTATATCCACTTAGGAGTGGTTCAATTACAAGACAATTACGAGGTCAAATGTTGTCCCGATAGGTACTAACTGTAGCTCATTCTGTTCGATAGAAGTCACATTCAACCACGGCATTAATATTATGTTAAAATTAATATTAAGCATTATTATTATATTAATACTATAACAAAAAATAGCGTCAGTTTTATACTTAATAAAATAAATTATTACATACCATCACGCCTGTATTTCCTGAAAGGTTAGGCAGAGGTGGACAGTTATGTACACTCACAGTTCGCCGGTATGTTTAGATACCATGTTGTAGGGGCCCGAGATTAAACTCGGGGTTACTACTGAGAATTTCATAGAAAAACCCAATAACGCTTTGCTTGACTGGGAATTGAACCCAGGACCTCAAGCGTGCTCGCGCTTGCTACCACTAGTCTAATGAGGCAGTTACTATAGTAAAATAAATTATACCAAATTAAATATACTATAATATGTTAAAACTACTTACATGTTTCTCTGTGTTGTTATTGTATCGCATGATTTACTACCAAAACATTTTTTGTCACCATACAATAACATCCCTTATCACAATGGATTTTTTAGTTGTATAATATTTACAAACAGTATAGCGGCCCTTATTTAAAATAGGTACCAACTTTTTTGAATACCTAATTAAGTATTTAGGTACAAGAATTATTTATTAGAATCTTTAATATCATCATCAACTTACAGAAACCTTCAATTTGAACATTTTCTCTGCAATATTCTATCTGTATTAACATAAGTCATTTTTCAACGAGCGTTTTGCGACATTTGAAACTAAAACGCTTGTTGAGGTACTCTTTTAGGCGAGTTTTAGACCTAGGTATTCAGGCGAGTTTTTCATGTAATATGAACATGAAAAACTCGTCTACGAGTTGTAAAATATAACAATACAATATGACAAGTTATAGCGCTTAGTAACTGCTTAACTGCTAGTTCCAAATAAAATAAAAAATACCTACGTGCTGACAAACTCCGGTGTCGTGCAAGCACACGGTAACCTCAGGCGCGTCAGGCCGCGCCCTCTGGCGGATCGCGATCATATTTCAGGAGAATTACAGCTTTTTTTCACGCAACTCCATCTATTATGCTGTAACATTGAAATACCGTGAGGTAAGACTTAATTAATTGACCATTATGCCAATTACATCACGATACGAAATGTTCCCATAAATTATAAGCAATACCTACGCGAAACGTCTCGTAAATACTGGACTATATTCGTTAATTAATGTAATTGATCATTTGTGTTAATTTTGATATCGTTTAGTTAGATTAAGGACTCTGAAACACGCTTAGGTTATTCATTAATTATCGGCCAACCAATAATACAATACGTATTCTAATAAATTTCTTGAATTGAGGTATTTTTTTTTTATTTAGGACCATCTCCTAAAAATATCAGTTTTTATTTTTATTCACGATAGCCCTACGCTTGACCACTAGTTTGCCTGATGTTAAGCGACACTGCGATCTACGGTGGAGTGCGCTTGCCTAGAAGAAACCGATTCACTTGAGATTTAAAGACACACAGATTATAGACAGTTATAGTTGCCTGGATCGTTCGACTTGCGCTGTGAAACAGGAAACTGCTCCTCTTGGATGAGCAGCATGAGGTCTAGTCATCATGTATATTACCAAGGTCGTGTTAATTAGGTACTCACTAGGTACTTACACTAATTCAAATAATCAAGGATAGAAGATTTAAAAATTATGTATACCTACTCGAAATCATGTGGGGGCCAAATCGCAAACTATATTTTGTATTGTTAACCTTTGCAGTTGGTTTGACTACAGTCATAGTACCTACCTAATTGTGAATGCAGGTCGGCTAGTGGCGACAGCCTTCCTTCTATGGGCCGACGTATAAGCACTAATATAACTGTGCCTTGATCTACAAACACTGAGAAGCGCCAATAGTTTTTTTTTAAACTTAATGTCCGCACTAGTGACCAAGCTCCTGTCTGCGTCGCGGATAAATTAACGGACACAAAGTAGATATAACTTATTAGTAGATAGTAGGTTTTTTATATTTAAACTTAATTGGAACTTTATATTAATTATCATGTTGGAGTTGAATCCTTTAGCCTTGCAAGGCGTTCACAAACAGCACAAACAAGCCTTCAGAATCTAGTAACCTCATTACACTCTTTTCAGGGTTGAATGTTGCTAAAAAGCGCTATATTACTAGCACACCTTCACTTTGAGTATTAAATTGCAAGTTTCTTAACCCTAGAAGATTATAATATATCTATAACAGTGCCTATGATAAATTATATATATTTATTTCTGTAAATAGATCTTTTTACAAGTCAATATTTAAACAAAAATTTAAGCTAGCTATGGCTCCGGCATTTCCGTGTTGACGACCTCTGAGAAGAAACCGCCGAAACTAACTCAAAGAATTATAGTCTCTTATGAAATAAAACTTCACAAATTAAATGTATAACCATGGAGTGATCAACCTTCAAAGGGCGTTTGTTTGTTAAAAATCGTGTGTTAATTAAGTTATTATCACTCACATAAACGGTAAAGGAAAACATTGAGCGAGATTTTCTAATCCACACTAGGCGAGCACGGTAAACTATACCTTAACCCCTCTTTTTCTAAGATGAAACTTGCCCAGCAAGAGTATTGGGTCTGTAAATGTGTTGAAGGTAAATGATTTTATATCATTTTATTTTATTGACTTTTTATTTCTTTAACGATTGTCATAGTTTGTCACAGGTGTTCTGTGACAAGCTTTAGTTGTAGTCAAATGGTCAACCAGACCATCCTTAGGAAGTCCGTATTATTACCCAGAAATTGGGTGATGGCAGTAGTTGTGCGTAAAATAGGTACTGATATTCAGCCGCATCGCATCTACTCAGACTGGAACCCGACCCTGACGTATTCGGGAAAAGACTTCGAGGATTATATACTTTTCATTCTGTATTGTTTTCTATTCCTTTCAAAATGTTTTAATTCAATTATTATCGGTACTTTGATACTTCCAAAACTAGTTGCAATTTCGTTATTGTCTAGTTACTAGTTTACCGTTTCAACCATTCAATCGTTCTCTCGGGGCGCAGTGACCTGCGTCGCGTGCTCGCATTTACATACTACGACCAATATAAATATATACATATAATTATTTATGGTATTACGTAACCCACGTGTAGGCCTGCACTGCCCGCCATGGCGTCAAACACGCGACGCTATAATAACAATAACAGTTCAAACTTGAAGGTGTTTTGATTTACAAAAGAAGCTAGATATTAATTATATCGTAACTGTCTGTTTTGTAAGAAGGTTCTTAGAATTTAATTGTTCAGACAAAATAAACTTCAAATACCTTTAACCTTCAGACAGTGGTCAGACACCAAACGAATTTATATAGACCCTCGGTTTAAAGCCAGCATTATACGACTTAATATAACAATGCTTCAGGAATCTGGCATTCTTAAAGATCCAATATACCTAACAATGTTCATAAGTATAATTTAATGGTTCATTGAAAGCGGCTTTCGTTATCTGCATAAATAAATAAAAAAAAAAATTAAACTCTTGCGATCGTTAGATTTAAATCTAGCTTATACCGTCAACTCGTAAAATTCTCTCATCCTCACATAGTCACATATTTTCCTTTCAAGAGAAAACTGTTTATGATAACAATGGTGATGAAAGATGGCGACGAATAACATCTAATGAATTATATTTGTTTGTTACAGGTACGTCGACTTTAAGCTCCATATCACATGACCACAGGACTTAAGATATATCAAGTAAGATATTTAGATCGGCACGCGTGCTTTTGTGTGGCTAAAATACTCGTGCTTTTGATTAGGATGTGAGGCAAGGCCTCGCCAATTGAAGGGGTCCATCGACTTCTGGATGTCCATGGTCGTGGCAAATTTTAGCCATGACATTAGGGACAGTGAAGGCAAGCTCGGTTTTTATTCACTATGATACCCTGCCGCCTCCCCAGGAGGCAGACGATCCATGAGGATTGTCCGTAGGTCCTATAAAAAAGTATTTAAGATATTTAGGTAATGTTGGAAATATTGGAAGGAAACGTTAAAACATTTCCTTCTTAATGTACCTACAATCAAAAAGTTTCTAATGTTGGCAAGCCGTGTTGTTAATTGTGTGGTCTGGTCTAATTCCCGAACTGATCAAATTAATGTAGGGTGTCCAACCTACGAAACGACAGCCGCACCCCATCATTACTTAAATTATATGATCATACGCATGACAACTGTGCAAAAATAACTGTGACATATGTACGTATGTAGATTTGTCCCCATTCTCGCGAACTAGTTTAGTTTTATTTCGGTTACTGTAAGAACTTTGTGGTGGCGCTATTTTACTATTATCGTGAACGTAGATGTTATTGCCACTAACTTTACCCTTCCATACACCTAAATCATGGGGTATTCGTGATTAAAGCCAAGTTTTATTTTTATTTGGATTTGTGTCAGAAAAATCGGAAATTTAACCTTATGCTTAATCAAGGACTCTACTTTAAGACTACTACGATAGAAACGTTATACGTCAAAGTATATTCCTACCAAGGTTTCTGTTTGTGCTAAGCTTTTTGCTTCATGATCTAAACTATACATCACCAAGATTGACTCTTAAACTCTTGGTATTTATGTACTAATAACATTATTATATTAGAACGATAGTTTACAAATAATGCTCGTCACTCTCGCCATCTCCCGAAAACAACTTGAACAGATATTTTCGCTAATGTTGAACAAACGTTTAGTAAAACCGTTAGGTCTGTGTCCGTGTGTGAAATTAGAATTGTATTAGAAAGCAAAATTTCATCTTATAAATTTTCTAATACTTTGTAGAAGGTTAGTATTGTATATAATATTTTAATTTTATAAAAAACTTTGTAGATTACTTTGTAGTTTTTATAAATTACTTTGTAGGTTCTTACGGAAAGAAAAATTAAGAAAATTGCGCAGGAGATTAGAAAATTTCAGAAAACTTAACGACTTTTTATCCAGGCAAAGTCCACGAAGACGAACTCGCGGGCAGAAGCTAAGTAGTATCTTATAAATAAATACAATACCTTTCTTCATTAAAGTTTTAAGTTATATCGACCATGTAGCTAGCATAAACGTAGGCCCTAGAAAAACCTTTTTAATCAAAACAGCCTTGTATGAGAGCATGGTGAGCCGGTGAGATGATATCGGGGTCAAGGGAGCCGAGCCTGCGCACACGCCGCTGAACATTCACTCACATTACTCCAACATGCTCCATATTTGACACCAGTAGTACCATTGTAAGACAACGGATAACATGTCTTACGGCAGCAACTGGTTTGGTCAAATTTGGAACAAAAAGAATCATTTTTTCGCCTAGTAAGTACCTAGTGGCTTTTGTTATCCGCCGGTATTTCCTCAGGTCTATGAGCCGGGACTGCAGAAACAAAGTCCTAAAGCTTTACTACAAAGGAAGAAATTAGTCTCTCATAATCATCCTGGTCTCTGCGACCTGCCAAGAGTTTTTCCGAGTACCATACCAGGATAAACACACCTTATCGTGAGGTATTTATTCGTATCCTAGATATATTTCGCTCTTGATAGTGTTTACTTCGTGTGTGGTGCACTTGTGGTGCTTCTTTGTTTTGTACATGTGTAATGTGTATGTGAATGATCGTGTACTTTCGCCGCTCGGTCACGGTCAGAGTGCGCGCCGGTTGGGAACACGCTGTGCTTACGTAAGTCGGACGCTCAAACTATCTCGTGTTTATATTTTGTAAACATTCTATTCTGTTTATTATTGCATATATAGATACTACCACAAGAATAGAAAAAGAAACAGAAATGGGTGTTGAGATTAAAATTATTAGTGCAATAGCTAAAAAAAGTTAGTAACGTAAATGAGCGGTTACACAGTAGGTATATTACTTAAGTGTCTAGTACCTATATTTTACTATTCGGGAAGACTACAATCGGCCGCGATCAGTTATACATAATTATTCAGTCTTGTAAAGCTTCGAAAAGCCCTCATTTATCCATACTCTCTCTACCTAAAGCGTACTTACCTATATTCTTTTACCTAACTCCGGGAAAAACAGTTTACCAAGGTTGTGCATACCAGATTATATTTGTTTGTGTATGGCATACCTGTTCGCGATAACTCATAAGTTCAAACGTTGCTCGGTATACAAACAAATCTCTCGTAACTAATTCAAATACCTATTGGTGAAAAAACATTTTGATTTCATTTCATGGGATTCATGATAGTTTGATTTCATGGGATGCGATAATTAACGGATCTCCATTATATCCATATGATCTTACTGATAACAATTAAGGAACAAAACAACTTTATAATTCCCGTACAAAAGGATTAAAGTGATTAATTTTTTTAGGTGTACTTACGACCTCAGTTCAACGTTATTTGTTAAGTAGAGTTATTTCATACATTGAATGTTTCTTTGGAGTGATTGGATTCAAGTGTTCACGAATGCTATGTTCTGGTAATTGATTGGTTCTGTCACTGTCCTTTCCGATCTGCTTAGCGAAACGAGTGATGTTTTCTTATCTACCTGTACCTACTCAGATCCTACAATTGTATAGAAAAATCTTATGTCTGGAGCCATTACATCTGGAGTATTTATCACATGTTATCCAGTTTCTAGTCCGCACATTTATAAATAAAAATAAAAAAAAAGGTTCAAATACTACCTGAGATCAAATTTTTCTTTAAAAATGTTTAGCATGCGTTAATGCCAAATAAAAAATACTAGTAAAAAGGTAAGGTCATCGTTCAGCATTGAACTAACTGTACAGTAAGTCATGGCGGTTGAAGAATATATTAATACCTATGTCTTCTTCGATAGATGTAGCTGACGTCCCTATAAGACGTAAGAATGAGGAAGAGAAATTCAACATTACAGGCGGTCTCGGGACGCAGGGTTCAAGCACTGCCTGAGAGGGATTTTTTGTTTCTCTAAAATGTAGATAGGTATATCTTTAAATAAAATAGAATAATTAAGAAGTTTTGAACTCAGGTGTCACGTATGCACGCTAAGCGAGCGTCCTACCATTAGACGATTACCGATCCTACACATAAAGACATTATAATTGAACAAATTAGTAAATTATCAACTTTTGTATATAATAGCGGTGCTAAAAGCATCGCGCCCATTACGACCATCAAACATTAACGATCACGCTCACGCATCTATTTCGGTTCGGTTTTGGCCACAAATCGATTGTTTTTGACCTTATAAATAAAGTAACAGACGCTGAGTGAATACAAACTAAATATAACAATGGCGTTTATAAATATTTCAAGCGGTTCTTCAATGACATGTTTGAGTTGATGTCCTATGATTGTCACGTCTGCCGTGGAGCAACAGATTGGTATCAATGTAGTTCATCCATAGCAAGACTATGTGATTATCAGTTTAGGAAGAAACTAACTAACGTGTCAAGTATACTGTTGTACCTAGTTCCTCGGCTGAGTCTAACAAACCTGGCTGTCCTGACTAGCTTCTGTATACTACACGACGTACGCAATTATTGTCGCTCACGTGATTAGGACAACGGAATTAGGCAAACAGCTGCAGCTACTTAGGTATTAAATTCGCCTCTGGAGTGTAGGTCAACATTATCAGTAAATTTCCAAGAGGTATTTGAACTCGAGACCTCAGCCGTAGTTGACTGGCAAGCATGAGATATCTGGCATCATAAAATATTAAAATGCTCAGACCTTTTTAGAATGCTACGAGACGGAAAGCAATTTACTCTAAAAGCATTACAAGCTAGCTAAACATAATTATGTTTTTCCAACAGATGTTCATTATCCGTGTTCCACAATACGGCGCATTAGCCATAAAACAACAACATTGTTAACCGGGTCACGTCGGGAGACATCACAAAATGCTCGTAACGTGAGGTCAATGGGCGTCTGTCGTACGTACGCGACACGGGGCTGGTGACGGGACGACACGGCGGCCTTGCGACAACGCGACCGTGACGACTCTCTGTTTACGTCGCGTTCCCATGTCGGATCGTAACATTGTTCTCGGGACTGGTCGGTCGAAGGAGTTTCGTTGGGAGGTGCTCCTGGAGCTACCAGTCGGTACTTTTCTCCTGTTTGTTTTATGCAACAAGTAATTAAGACAATCGATTTCGTTATCGGCCACAGTTTATAGGTCAGACAGACGCCTTTTAAAAGTTTTGCATTGTTGGTATAAATGCGAAGCGTGATTTGGAGAGCGTGTTATGTGCTTTGAGCTGCGTTACATTGTCAGTATTTATTGATACCAAAACAAGAATCAAAGCAGCGTAATGGTTTGTAAGTTACAGTAATTTATTAGCTGTCTTATTTTTAATTCTGTTTCAGTTTAGCACAGAATAACAAACCAGTTACTGCTAGTTGTAGTTTCAGTGCAAAATGTTTGAAAATCCTGTCTATTGTGAACATCATCCGTATTGTAGACACACTATATTGTATTCAGAGAAACCAAAATATGACAAACAAAAACACTGTAGGGCTTATAGTTTTTACTTACAGAGCAATTGATGTATTTCAGGTCATTCAAGGTCGGCCTCTGAACAAACCTCAATGGCGTCGAGTTGCGATAACAATCACGTTACACAAACTTAATGGAAATTTAATAACGTCGTGATTTAGAATTCGACACGTTTACAGAGCTATTTTAACGCAACGCAACGTGTTCCAGACGCAGGTTAGGAATTCGGATTCTATTACATGCGTTAGAATGTACCAACCTGTATTCTTAGGATATCGTTAGTGTCCAGCAAAATTGAGGAAGGCTAATGACCTCACTTCTTTTGAAATACTGATATTCAGCCGCAGCTGGCTAGACTGACAGCGGACCCCAACGTAATTGAGAAAAGGCTAGAAGAATGATAATGATCTTAAAGACATAGTCATAGAGCTTTCTGTGATGAGTGGCGTGTTGGTCTGCCTCCCACGCACCTTTAAGTAGGGTGTGAGGCAAGACCCATCATGCCTTCAAAAGTTGTTTTGGTTGTGGTCCAATCCAATCGCTGCACCATGGATTGGACCACAACAACCTGTCCGAGTCATGGTGAACGTCACGCATCCCGTGGCCTTGAATATAGGGCAAGATAAAAAATATAGAGAAATAAACTGAATGTCGTTTTTATCCGATACGAATACGTACCTACTCTGCCAACAGTACAGGAAATCGCAATCCACGATAATATGAAATTAGATAGGTACTGCACTATCACATTACGTTAAAAAAAACCTGTAATACTTATATTGAGTTGTGAGTTAGTAACTAAATAAAACAATATAGAAACTACTATCTTATCAGTTAGTACCACAGTAAAGTCTGGAAATATTGAGTTATAAATGGCTTAAATAAATACATTTTATGAACTTCCCATCACGCCTGTATTTCCTGAAGGGTTAGGCAGAGGTGTGGGTGTGTTCAATGTTTAGATCCCCTGTCATAGGGGGTGAGCGAGCCTATTGCCATCATCCGGGCACAACTCAATACTACTGGAGCTACTACTAACAAACACAAGAACACTGCGCAACCTGGGAACCGAACTCCGGTCTTCAACTGTGGATCATTTTTAGAATAGAAATTTTAGAATATAGAATTTAGCCTCCTTCTTAGCTTCGTGAGAAAATTAAATTCGGTAGTCCTGATTTTCCCCACGGAATCCATCAGTGGCACTGAAAAGACCTCCGAAAACAATTCATATGTCTAGTAGCCGATTCTTAGTAATTATCCATCAACAACATATCAACACGCATGTATCCCCAAAAGGTTAGTTACAGGTGCACCAATGTACACCCTAGTTCGCCGGTAAATTTAAGTAAGTCCCGTGTAATACCCCAAGTAAGTTAAGAATGTAATCATTATTGATTCGTCAAAAGCGGTCTGTGTGGCCATTCAGGTTTAAACTATTGCTTGAATCTGATTTTCTTTCTGCTGGATGCCAAGCCCATGTTGAATTACTGGTTCTGTAGTGGGAGTGTAATTTTCAGCGTTTGGTGTGTCGATAGATTCGTAATAATGTATCGATTTGAGATTATTTATGAATCGTGATAACATGTAGCTATCGTATATAAGTACTGCTAAACACTTGCTACTAATATGATTTTACATTTGCTTTAAAAAAAAATTATACCCGATTTCTCTTGATACCTCTTGATATCTCTTGCCTTCACCGTTAGAGCATTCCTTGATTTCTAAACTCGCGATCAAGAGACATACTTACATCTACTTATTGCCTGTTCGTTCTCTAGTATATTCTAGAAACAAATGCATTACTAGTTTTATAGTACCTGGTACATACGTGACTGGCACACGAACTTCGTCTCAACCTTGTGTAAATATGAACGTTAGGTAATGCGGTCAAATTATAATTAGCGGTAATCTCCGATGTAACCCGAGACAATACGAACTAACTAACCAGTGGTGTGATGAAACTGCTTGAAACTTGGTACTGATGTAGTAACGTATTGGGTTTCATGACCGATATTCAAGCTTGTGCATGATCAAGAAAGACAATATAAGATATAGGATTATTAGTAGCTAGGTTAAAAATATGAGGCTTTATTGCCTGGATTATGCATTTTTGTTGACTCGACTAAATCGTAACCCTAACTAGAACTTTCGAGAATCGTGTTGGTCTATTCTAAAATATAAATCATAATATAATCAAGTCTAACCTAGACATAGGTACTTATTGAATCTCTAGCATCAACCCATATATCTACTATCGGAAAGGAAAATATAATAGGCATAATAGCATGTAGATATTTTATCAATCAAATCAAAATTATTTAATAAATTCCACAATGTTTTGCGTGCCGGCGACGATTACTATATATACCTTTTATGACGACGTCAAAAGCCGCAAATCACTCAGCGAATGCACTAATCGATCATTAAAACTGGCTATCATATTAGATGATTGTGATGTTTGCAAAAACTAGCTATATGGAAGTACATATAGCTAGTTTTTGTAAACTACCTATATGTACTTCCAGGTAGACAACGTAAATTATACGCCGGAAGTACTTATAGCTGGTTTTTGCAAATCCCATCAATAGTTGCGATAACTATTTTTTTAACAGATAAAACATCGCTTAGTGTAATGTAGCCTATATCCGCATACTATTGTGGAGCAGAAGGTCGTATCATTCGGATTTTATCAACCAATGAACGTTATTTATGCGCAATCACAGCGTCCAACCGCAAAATTAGATCATTTGGAACGAACATTTTCAGTAAGTAGGTATTCATCCGGCTCGGAGATGAGAATGATGAATCACGATACCTACCTGAAATACAAATATTTGATTTTATCTACACGACCAGCGTTTATGTAGACCGATGGACAGTTATTGAAACTATTACCTGCTGTGTATATCAGTAGCACTTTATTAGATATTAGCTAGAATCTTCCACACTTTTTATTACTTTTTTAAAAGTGATCTCTCTTTGCATAAATAGAAAATACAACAGGGTCTAAGATGGAGGTAGCAATTCAATTACCTATATTATCGTTTCAGGTTCTAGCTCTCACATACATACTTACGACGAAACATAGAAAAATTATTTGCAAGCAACCAGAGTGAGCGTGCAGGAGTTTTATTGTATTTTAAAAATTTACAACACGCATTTGAATTCTTACCCGTCAGTCCATCTGCAACAAAATTAATGGAATATACTAGGCCAATCGCTCTCTCTCTCAATGAGAGGAGTGAGCCAGTATATGTATAAGTAGACGATGAAGTTTCATGGGAAAATCTCTGCTCAACCAGAACCAAATAAGAACTTATAGTAGGTACTACGCCATGATTTAAAACAGCTCAAAAATAATTACTTTACTTTGTTTCAAATGAAATGTTGGAACTCAGGCGCAATAAGAGATATGTTACAATTGGTTATGCCATTACTTATGGAAAAGAACCACCAAGAGATAAACATAACAATGTCGATAAATACAATGATGTTTTTAATGGGTTTGCAATGGAACAATGTAGCCAAAACAAATTAAGTAGTAGTCAGAACTAATGGGTTGTTAGCCGAGCGATGGCTTTACTTGCCTCCACGTGTCTCGTAGGATTTAAATGTATGTACATAAAATATTGACCCGGTAAGGACTATCCCCATTCTCTAATACATTATACAGGAAGAATTTGAAATGCAATTAGTATCAATAATAGTGTCTTAGTTTAAAAGGATGCCCATGATTTCAAATTCTTCCTGTAGAAGTCTGTATTTCAAAGTTCAGCCGCTTAAAGGCCTTGTTTTTACAATCAATTTATTGTAAAAACAAGGCCTGAAAGCGGCTGAACTGCTGTGGCGAACAACACCAACAAGTATTGACGTACTCCCACGCTAATGTTCCTGCAGTTTGTCTCCATAACCAATTGACACAACAATTGAATGCACTTATCTCGGTGCTTGTATACTCATCTCACAATACTTGTAATCGCTTACAGCAACAATTTTCATTGATTTACTTAAAATGAATATTTATGTACTAGATATATGTTACATTCTGCAATCTATTAATTATGTTCCTTAATGGTGTACCTGTCCTATATCAATACTTAGATATCTACTAAATAAAAATAAATTGAAAAGTCTTTCCAATACACATAATTATGTATCTCTAAGTATTGATGATATGATTGAGTAGGTATGATTTTTATGTCTCAGGAATAAAGATAGGGCCTATCGCGGTCATGTAGGCAATATTAGGTTAATTAAATAAGTACCTCAACACATCAGTCAAATTCAAATTAGACGATTAAAATAGCACTTTTAAAAGTCAAAACCAGTTGCAGGTTTCCAAAAAGTGAGTCTTATGGAAAATGCCCACTGAGACTATGGCCTGACCTCTATTTCCCCTAAATCAAGACCAGGACCTATAATTATATTAAGTATTATTTATTTTAATTTCTTTACTTACCTATATTTCGAAATTAGCCAGCAAAAAACTGCAACAAATACTTAGTTTATTGCAGTATATTTTTCTAACACACACAAACTTTCAAAAAATAGAATTGATGTGCTTTGTTTTGTAGAACCGGCACACTGAAAGTACCAGCCCTGTGTCGGGGTGGCCTCGGCGCGACCTCGTACCTCCTACAAAAATTTTTTACTTGTTGCCTACTTAACGAGCAATTTCGCAAAACAGTATTACTCAATGGCGGAAGGCGAGGCTTCCTGAGATTACGCTCAACTTAACGAGCTTATAATCACATGATACATAATAATCAGTCTTCTATTTTAAACAATAAAAGCGATTTGTTAGAATCAATTAATTTTACTTTAATAATACCGACGAGGATGCACGCTTCTTCCCACGGCCACAAAATAGATGATAGACGTGTACGATCCATTGGATATGACAGTATATAAATGTATTCTCCACCTTTGTGGGGAATTCTAGAATTTAATTTTTCAAATATGTACCAATAAATCACATATATTAAAAAACAAGAACAGAACATTTCATGTTGCAGGATTGTGTGCTATCCGATATGATATTATATTAACTGCTAAGTCGCAGTGGCTATTCAAAAATATGTCATTTCAGATATTATCCTTTATTGTGACACTCACATAATTTGATAGCAGGCAGCTTAACATCAACTTTTTTAAAGATCATCAGCAATGTTTTACAAATATCAATTTATGAATTTTGTATAAATAAAAATAATAAATATTTAGGACAAAATTACACAACACCATCCCAGGTCGAGCAGTGTCATTGGGATTTTTTATGAGATTATCAGTAGCAGCTCAGTTTGGATTTATGCGCGGTCAATAGCAATAGGCTCGACTCCTATTTACCATGGGATCTAAACATACTGGCAAACTGTGGGTATACATTAGTACAGGTCTGCCTAACGCTTCGGGGAATAAGAAATAATATTCATTGAAATAAAGTAGTTTTATTTCAATGTATAATATTCGCGTTAATGTCAGAAATCAAGAATGGTGGTCCTTTTTTCAATTCCCGGCAGTGTTTTCAATACCAAATAATGTGCGTGGATTTATAAGGGGATTATATAAAAATATTCTTTAAAAATCGCCAACCATTATAAGTGTATAATAAAATCATTAAGAACATAATTTATAAAATTAATGGTCATTTATATTTTAAAATAATAAGTAATATAGGTAGGTAATTTTTTCAATTTATGTTACGTTATAGCAAAAAAGAAAATGACTTCCAATTTGTGAAATTGCACATAGCAGTTAAAATAATAATACATGTCTATATACATATACCACTACATCAACGTTGTGCCTTTTTTATACTTAGTAGGTACGGAAAATCCTAATGGATTGACCGCCAACCGGGGAGGCGGCAGGTAGGAATCGTACCGACTAAAAACCTTGCCTTCATTTGCCCTATAGTCATAGACATGGGAGGATCCGCGAAATTCACCACGGCCATGATGAGTACCTAGTAATTTATATAGCTATGGTAATTTCATTATAATGTTATATGATGACCGGAAGATGTAAGGTATTACGTTGTTCTAGGATAACATAATAGATAATGTGGCTATTCCGGATATTACCGGCTATTAAACTGTGCACACTCCATGTATTATGCAGATTGTAAAGTGATCACGATCCACGAATCACTGTAATGTTTGTTTAATTATGTATTAGAGAGTTATTTACTTTTTTTTAGCTTGCGAATCGTCTGAGCCAAATAGATATCAATCTTGATCAGGCCTAGGCATTATAATAACACCGGCCAGACCAAATCCTCACAACACCGGTTAGACAATACCCTGACATAATCATTAACAACAAAAACGAGTCTTTAACAGTTGGCCAGGCCTAAACCTAATAATAGCGACCAGTGCATGGCCTGATAATAACACCAGCCAGGCCTTGTCCTAACAATAAAACCTACCGAACCTAGGCCTCACAATTTGTCTTGGCCAGGCCCTATAATAGCACCGACCAGTTTTTTCCAGGCAGGATTAGTCTTGGTAATGTGTAGGCCTTATAATAAATCTTGGCTAGTCCATTTAATAACATATACCTACTTACCCAGACCTTGGCAACACCAGTCAGGCCATTTCATTTCATGGCCAGGCCTAGATATCTCAATTAATTTTAGCCAGGCCTAGGCCTTGTATAACACCGACCAGGCCTTGCCCTCGTAATAACACCAGTTACACCTGACAATTAATTTTAACCAGGCCTTATGCACCGACAAGACAATAACACCGGCCAGGCCGATATCTCACAATTTGTCTTACCTAGGCCAAAGGCCTCACAATATGTCATATGGTCTCTTAATATAAGTTGTTAGTAGTGGCGGATTTCCACATATTTGCTGGCTGTAAACTGCCGCCCTAGGCTTAAGCTGCTGGTAAATCCACCACTAGTTGTTAGCCCAAGTATAACACAGTCTCAGTCGTCCAGAGTACCTAGTTCCCTGGGTAAAACACAAAATGCTCTTCCGATACTAATATTGACCTTAGGGAGGGTGACTCACCGCAGAAGCTTATGTCAGTCCCAGTGAAGCAATGAGGAAGTGGCCGTGAATCGTGAATGTACTAGTTAAGTACCTAGCTGGGTTCGCATGATAATTGCCATAATTTAATTGTACCCTCCGGTAAAGAAGCTAATTGTTTAGCTATAAGTATGTACTAAAAGCGTCATCAAAGGATTTTTCCGATAAGTAATTTAGATAATTACATTATCATACGCGTGTTTGGAGTTCTTGAAAGTTAGCAGTCTATATCTTTTCTCAAAGAATGCTTGTTTTCTAACACACTACAAAGCGTCACGATTAAGGTTAGATCGTAGATGTAGTATTGAACTGATGTCGTTCAATGCTGCACATCTGCTACTACTTTTGGTGTCCGTTGATAGGTAGCTAGAGTTTTACATGCATCGCGAAAGCTACTTACTATTTAGCCAAGAACGCCACAGCCCACAATAAATATGTATAAGAATAATATATTTAGTAATAATCAATAGATTTTGACTACACGTTTGGTAAAGATTCAGAGCAATTGGCTTCTGCACCACATGTCACGGGTTCGGTTCCCGCACGGAACAAATATTTGTATGACCTACAAGTAGTTGTTCCGGGTCTGGGTGTTTTGTAAAACCTAGTTTGGGGAGACTATTTAAAAATAAAATCTAGACACGTAGCGTGTCAAACCAAGTTCAAGCTAACAGAACTGGCGCGCAGTACCGTGTGTAATATTACACGAGCCACTTATAACTCCAAAAGTATTTCAGATAAAAATGTCAAATGGTTGGGCTCATATGTTGAGACTTGCAAGATACATAAGTAATATTATGTGCTCAAAATTTCATAAACACACTTCAAACGGTTATTTAGATAATAGGGGTTAAAGTGTGAAATTGCCGTTTTATTGTAATAGGTACTTCGAATTGACATAGAACCTTCATGGTTTGAGATTTTTGAGTGAAGCTTTTTTCACATGGTACCTATGAAGTTCTTCTTTTAAAAAATGTGCAACATTCGATTATCGACTTTCAGTTGCTTTTTTTATTTAGCTTGGACAACAAAGATGGATACTTCGAAAATTAGAGTTATTTTTGAATACCAGTTCCGACGCGGAACTAACGCGGCAGAAACAGCTCGCAATGTTGCGTTTGGAGAGGGGCCTGAATAAATGAAGGAATATTGGATCGAATTGTGACATGTGATGAAAGGTGTACTCTTTACGATAACCGTAAGCGAAAAATGCAATGGCTGACCCTAGGTCAAACGCCGAAACAGTGTCCTAAAGCAAAGCTTACCAATAAAAAGGTAATGGTAACTGTTTGGTGGTCCCAGCATGGTGTTATTCACTATAGCTTTTTCCGATCTGGTCAAGCAATAACGGCAGATGTCTACTGTGCCGAACTCCGAACAATGATAACAAAACTAGCAGTGAAACAGCCCTGACTAATGAATCGATCTTCACCTTTATTATTCCATGATAACGCAAGACCTCATACGGCACGAGAAACCGTTTTAACTATTAGAAACCATTCGTCACCCTCCGTATTCGCCAGACCTTGCTCCAACGGACTACCGTTTTTATCGTAATTTGGACAATTTTCTACGTGATAAAAAGTTTTCTTCCCAGGAGGCAGTACTGCTTTCACACAGTTTGTCTAATCTAGATCACCAGAGTTCTATCACAAAGACATAAATGACCCTCCTGTTAGATGGCAGCAATGTATAGATAATAATGGTAATTGTTTTGAATAAATAAATATGTTAAATTAAAAAAAATAACGAATTTCAATTTTTCAGTACTAATCTAGGTAAGTACATAAGCAGTACATGTACTCCTTATGTACTTCTTATGTACTCCTCATGTACTCCTTATGTACTCCTTGTGCACTCCTTATGTATTCCTTATGTACTCCTTATGTAGTTCTTATGTACTCCTTATGTACTCCTTATGTACTCCTTATGTACTCCTTATGTACTCCTTATGTACTCCTTATGTACTCCTTAGTGGTCCTCAACGGCTATACGTCTAGAACGGTGATGATCCCTTCGGGAGTGCCGCAAGGATCCTTGTTGGGACCCCTATTATTTAATGTCTTCATCAATGACATCGCCACCTGTTTTCAAAGCTCCAAAATCATATTATACGCTGATGACATGAAGGTATTAAGTCGAGTTGCGACAATAGAGGACGCTCGGCATCTGCAAGATGATCTAGGCCGATTTGAAAACTACTGTGTCGCTAATAGGTTAGATTTAAATGTTTCCAAATGTTATGTGTGTACTTTCCCTAAATGTGTGAGCCCTATTAATTACGATTACAAGCTGTCTGGTACATCTATAGCTAGGGTTAGTGTCATCAAGGATCTTGGTGTTATATTTGACTCCAAGCTACTTTTTGACATGCACACTGATTATGTGATTAATAGGGCTTCTAAAGCATTAGGCTTTATTTTTAGAATTTCTTCTGACTTCAGAAATATTAAAACAATTAAAACTCTGTACTGTGCGTTTGTCCGTAGCCATCTTGAATATGCTTCGCAAATTTGGAATCCAAATTATAATGTGTATATAAATCGCCTTGAAGGAATTCAAAGGAAATTTTTAAGGTACATTCAGTTCCGCTCTAATTCATACTTGCCTAACTATATTAGTCGTTGCAGAAAATTTCATGTTCTTCCGCTATATGAAAGAAGAAACATTGCAGATCTCTCTTTCTTATTTAATATTATGAATGGATCTATTGACGTCCCTGAACTGGTCAGCAAGATCGGGCTTCGTGTCCCATCCGCATTTTTGCGTAGATCACATCTCTTACATATACCCGTGATCAGGAGTACCTATAGACAAAATTCCTACCTCGTTAGGGTATGTCGTTCATTTAATACGGAGTGTCAGGAAGTTGAATTGACCTATTCACAACTAGCACTTCTAAGTTGAAAAAAATATTTTGTAAAAACTTCTTCGATGCTTAGTCCCCTTATGCAAATATCTAATTTACATTATATTTCTATCATATTATATTAACTACTGTCCTTTTGATTGTTAAACCACAACTTCCAAATTATGTTTAAGACCAAATCATATTTTACTTCTTGTTATTTAAGTAATCACGTGAAAACTTGTAATTGGCCATCTTCTGTTTCTTTTAATTGTGTATATGACTGTACTAGCTGTAAGTTTTCCTTTAATAATAAAATAAAATAAAAATAAAATTTCTTATGTATTCCTTATTTCTTATGTACTGCTTATGTACTGCTTATGTACTGCTTATGTACTGCTTATGTACTACTTATGTATTCCTTATGTACTACTTATGTATTCCTTATGTACTGCTTATGTACTGCTTATGTACTCCTTGTGTACTCCTTGTGTACTACTTATGTACTCCTTATGTACTACTTATGTATTCCTTATGTACTACTTATGTACTCCTTATGTACTACTTATGTATGCCTTATGTACTCCTTATGTACTCCTTATTTACTCCTTATGTACTCCTTATGTACTCCTTGTGTACTCCTTGTGTACTCTTTATGTACTCCTTATGTACTGCTTATGTACTCGTCATGTATTCCTTAAATACTCCTTATGTGCTGCTTATGTACTACTTATGTATTCCTTATGTACTCCTTATGTACTACTTATGTACTCGATATGTATTCCTTATGTACTCCTTGTGTACTCCTTGTGTACTCTTTATATAGTCTTTACGTATTCCTTATGTACTCCTTATATAGTCTTTACGTACTCCTTATGTACTGCTTATATACTCCTTATGTACTCCTTATGTATTCCTTATTTACTGCTTATGTACTCCTTATGTATTCCTTATGTACTCCTTATGTACTCCTTATGTACTGCTTATGTACTCTTTTGTACTCCTTATGTACTGCTATTTCTTATGTATTCCTCATTCCTTATGTACTGCTTATGTACTCCCTATGTACTCCTTATGTACTTCTTATGTACTCCTTATATAGTCTTTACGTATTCCTTATGTACTGCTTATGTACTCCTTATGTACTGCTTATGTACTCCTTATGTACTCCATTTGTACTCCTTATGTACTGATTATGTACTCCTTATGTATTCCTTATGTACTACTTATGTACTGCTTATGTACTCCTTATGTACTACTTATTATTCTTATGTACTCTTTATGTACTCCTTATGTACTCCTTATGTACTCCTTATTTACTCCTTATGTACTCCTTATGTACTCCTTATGTACTCCTTGTGTACTCCTTGTGTACTCTTTATGTACTCCTTATGTACTGCTTATGTACTTCTCATGTATTCCTTAAATACTCCTTATGTACTACTTATGTACTGCTTATGTACTACTTATGTATTCCTTATGTACTCCTTATGTACTACTTATGTACTCGATATGTATTCCTTATGTACTCCTTATGTACTGCTTATGTACTCCTTCTGTACTCCTTATGTATTCCTTATGTACTGCTTATGTACTCCCTATGTATTCCTTATGTACCACTTATGTACTACTTATGTACTCGTTATGTATTCCTTATGTACTACTTATGTACTCGATATGTATTCCTTATGTACTCCTTATGTACTCCTTGTGTACTCTTTATGTACTCCTTATGTACTGCTTATGTACTTCTCATGTATTCCTTAAATACTCCTTATGTATTACTTATGTACTGCTTATGTACTACTTATGTATTCCTTATGTACTCCTTATGTACTACTTATGTACTCGATATGTATTCCTTATGTACTCCTTATGTACTCCTTATGTACTCCTTATGTACTCCTTATGTACTGCTTATGTACTCCTTCTGTACTCCTTATGTATTCCTTATGTACTGCTTATGTACTCCCTATGTATTCCTTATGTACCACTTATGTACTACTTATGTACTCGTTATGTATTCCTTATGTACTACTTATGTACTCGATATGTATTCCTTATGTACTCCTTATGTACTCCTTATGTACTCCTTGTGTACTCTTTATATAGTCTTTACGTATTCCTTATGTACTTCTTATGTACTCCTTCTGTACTCCTTATGTATTCCTTATGTACTGCTTATGTACTCCCTATGTATTCCTTATGTACCACTTATGTACTACTTATGTACTCGTTATGTATTCCTTATGTACTACTTATGTACTCGATATGTATTCCTTATGTACTCCTTATGTACTCCTTGTGTACTCTTTATGTACTGCTTATGTACTTCTCATGTATTCCTTAAATACTCCTTATGTATTACTTATGTACTGCTTATGTACTCCTTATGTACTCCTTATGTACTCCTTATGTACTCCTTATGTACTGCTTATGTACTCCTTCTGTACTCCTTATGTATTCCTTATGTACTGCTTATGTACTCCCTATGTATTCCTTATGTACCACTTATGTACTACTTATGTACTCGTTATGTATTCCTTATGTACTACTTATGTACTCGATATGTATTCCTTATGTACTCCTTATGTACTCCTTATGTACTCCTTGTGTACTCTTTATATAGTCTTTACGTACTCCTTATGTACTGCTTATGTACTCCTTCTGTACTCCTTATGTATTCCTTATGTACTGCTTATGTACTCCCTATGTATTCCTTATGTACCACTTATGTACTACTTATGTACTCGTTATGTATTCCTTATGTACTCCTTATGTGCTCCTTATATACTCCTTATATACTCCTTATGTACTCCTTATGTACTCCTTATGTACTCCTTATGTACTCCTTTTGTACTCCTTGTGTACTCTTTATGTACTACTTATATACGGCTTTTGTACTCTTATGTACTCCTTATGTACTGCTATTTATTATTCCTTATGTACTGCTTATGTACTGCTTATGTACTCCTTATGTACTGCTTATGTACTCCTTATGTACTACTTATGTACTACTTATGTACTACTTATGTACTCCTTATGTACTACTTATGTACTCCTTATGTACTACTTATGTACTCCTTATATAGTCTTTACGTACTCCTTATGTATTCCTTATGTACTACTTATGTGGTGTCCGTGTATACTCAGGAAGCCAGTTGGGGGACCTGGTTGGTGTTTCTCCCGTACTATGATAGTATTGTCGCTTTAGAAAAGCATTACTTTAAGTAAAAGGTATTCTAAATGGCTTGCTGTTGTAGTACTGTGTCTGTTTGAAAGTCTGGCGATATTTATATATGTGCTATGTACTCTTTATGTACTCCTTGTGTACTCTTTATGTACTTCTTATGTACTCCTTATGTACTGCTATTTCTTATGTATTCCTTATTCCTTATGTACTGCTTATGTACTCCTTATGTACTCCATTTGTACTCCTTATGTACTGATTATGTACTCCTTATGTATTCCTTATGTACTACTTATGTACTGCTTATGTACTCCTTATGTACTACTTATTATTCTTATGTACTCTTTATGTACTCCTTATGTACTCCTTATGTACTCCTTATTTACTCCTTATGTACTCCTTATGTACTCCTTGTGTACTCCTTGTGTACTCTTTATGTACTCCTTATGTACTGCTTATGTACTTCTCATGTATTCCTTAAATACTCCTTATGTACTACTTATGTACTGCTTATGTACTACTTATGTATTCCTTATGTACTCCTTATGTACTACTTATGTACTCGATATGTATTCCTTATGTACTCCTTATGTACTCCTTATGTACTCCTTATGTACTCCTTATGTACTGCTTATGTACTCCTTCTGTACTCCTTATGTATTCCTTATGTACTGCTTATGTACTCCCTATGTATTCCTTATGTACCACTTATGTACTACTTATGTACTCGTTATGTATTCCTTATGTACTACTTATGTACTCGATATGTATTCCTTATGTACTCCTTATGTACTCCTTATGTACTCCTTATGTACTCCTTGTGTACTCTTTATATAGTCTTTACGTATTCCTTATGTACTTCTTATGTACTCCTTATATAGTCTTTACGTACTCCTTATGTACTGCTTATGTACTCCTTCTGTACTCCTTATGTATTCCTTATGTACTGCTTATGTACTCCCTATGTATTCCTTATGTACCACTTATGTACTACTTATGTACTCGTTATGTATTCCTTATGTACTCCTTATGTGCTCCTTATGTACTCCTTATATACTCCTTATGTACTCCTTATGTACTCCTTATGTACTCCTTATGTACTCCTTTTGTACTCCTTGTGTACTCTTTATGTACTACTTATATACGGCTTTTGTACTCTTATGTACTCCTTATGTACTCCTTATGTACTGCTATTTATTATTCCTTATGTACTGCTTATGTACTGCTTATGTACTGCTTATGTACTCCTTATGTACTGCTTATGTACTCCTTATGTACTACTTATGTACTACTTATGTACTCCTTATGTACTACTTACACTAACACTTATGTTTTAACCACACAAATATTTGTGTCCTGTGGGAATTGAACCCACGACCCCATGATCAGTAGTCCGGTACTCGAACCACTAGACCACAGACGTCGTCATTATATACATTATTATAAGGATGATTAGTTATGAGTTATTATTTATTGTTGTTGTCATGTCTGAAATAATTGTAATTAATTGGTTTTGCCGTTTCGTTTCTAAAATTGTACCTATTTATTTGTTTTTATGTGAAGTTATATTTAATTTGTTTTTTTTTTTTTCGCTTATTATTATTTTTCTCCTCAATCTTAATTTTTCTAATTTAATTTAATATATATATAATTTTATATTATAAAAAAAAAACTAATTCAATTTATTCTTGTATTCTGCCCGTTTATTATGCATGCGGTGTTAGCCAGTAAGTGGTTGTTACACATGTAAATGTCGATACTTTAGTAAATAAGTTGAAATGTACTGTGGAAACAATCGTTGGTTGACCTAATAAATAAAATAAATAAAAATAAAAATAAATAAATACTTATGTACTCCTTATGTACTACTTATGTACTCCTTATATAGTCTTTACGTACTCCTTATGTATTCCTTATGTACTACTTATGTGGTGTCCGTGTATACTCAGGAAGCCAGTTGGGGGACCTGGTTGGTGTTTCTCCCGTACTATGATAGTATTGTCGCTTTAGAAAAGCATTACTTTAAGTAAAAGGTATTCTAAATGGCTTGCTGTTGTAGTACTGTGTCTGTTTGAAAGTCTGGCGATATTTATATATGTGCTATGTACTCTTTATGTACTTCTTATGTACTCCTTATGTACTGCTATTTCTTATGTATTCCTTATTCCTTATGTACTGCTTATGTACTCATTATGTACTCCTTATTTATTTATTTATATACGCTTTATTGCACACCAAAAACACAATTACAAACATTATATAAAACAAAGTAAGAGTAGGTACAATGGGCGGTCTTATCACACAAGGTGATCTCTTCCAGACAACCTTTGGATGGATTGGAAGAAAGGAAACACAGAGGGTAGTGTAGGCGTACTATTATGTATGTGTAAAATAATAATAAATTATAGTAATAAACAAACAACGGATTTTATCGCGTTATATTGATTTAATTAATTAGGGATTAATAATATCAATATAACGCGATAAAATCTGTAAAAAGTAGTTTTATTTCAATGTATAATATTAGCGTAAATGTCAGAAATCAATACTTATATATCCTTATGTTTCCTTATGTACTCCTTATGTACTCCTTATGTAATCCTTACTTACTCCTTATGTACTCTTTATGTACTCCTTAAGTACTCATTATGTACTCTTATGTAAAACTTCAATTATATTTTATGTAGGGGGTTAGTTCAAAGAAACGTATTACAATCGTGGAGTAAATATATTTTATGGGGCAAATAAAATTATGTAGGTCTGAGATAGAGTTGTGATAGAAAATGGAACTTAGCCGAACAATATATCTTTAGTAATTATAAAACTACTAGGCGTCTCATCATTTGAATTTTTACACTTTTGAGAGACAAATCCAAATGCAATGTGATTTTCTCCACAGACTTATCGGTCCTCGTATCTGTGCTTGTAGACATTGCCGGACAAACGCCAAACTTTAGCGTTGTGTTGCGCTCAGCTCAAGCGACGTGTTGTTGTTACCTACTGCTCGGCGACATTGAAACCAGTGGACATGTGTCTGTATGCCGGTCACGCGCTCACTAACTGTGTGAACTGGTAAACTAGCATTGCATTGAGTTTACTTATGTTTTCATAACTTTTTTGAATTGAGACGGTAAGTGCTTGGGAAATCATTTCAGCAGCACTCCAATATAGGAATATTGATAGCTACAATAATTAACTTGATGGCTAGTTTTAAATACAGCGCGAAAGACTACTACACGTCTTATCATACTCATTTAATTCTTACACTTTTGAGGGACACATCCAGATGAAATGTGTAAACAATATGGCTGCAATACAAGTTAGGAAGTTGTCAAAGAGTTTGGTCGCAATTTCACAAATTCTGATTTTTTCACTCGTTTCGTTCACGTCATGTTACTTTCGGTAGTAAAAGACGCGTATGATTTGTATAAACGCAACCTTCCATGATAAGAACTATTTTTTTATGTATATGACTATCTCACTTGTACCTACGCTTTCGTTTATCTTTCTTCGATTAATATTTTAGCTAAAATACACTGCTAAACTAAAAAAATGCGAACAAAGTCCCTAAACTTTATATTAGTAGAATTTAATAGAGCATTTAGGAACCATTTAATAGGCCATATTAATAGAATTATTAACTATTTAGAATCATTAACTATTCTTAAGTCTAATGCAAAATTAATAATGTTATACTTATTGAACAGGATGTAAAATATCGTGTTTTAATTTTGAAATATGTACATACCTACACCTATGTATGCTTCTATTCATTGTACTCAGTTAAATTATGCTATAAAACAGCCAGAAATTAAATAAAAACAAAGTAAATTTTAAATTTTTAAAATTCTTTTGACTGGGCTGGTCTCTTAAACTTAAGTAACAGTCTGCTAGACTGTAAGGTTCTTTAACCTTCATAATTCTTGCGATCGATTGCCCTGCGGGTCACATCACAGCAATGAAAGGCGGTTTCTTGGAAGCAGTCGTTTATTACTAAGTGGTTTTGGTGTGTAACTAACTGCGTACAACTTAACACGTTAACTATATTAAATGCTGAAAAATGCGTAGGTCATGTTATGTAAGTTCAGTAAGTTAAGTAAGCTTCACAGTCATATAAAGTATTACACTATCAACGTTCTAAGGTTGCATCATGCCCAGTGAAAAAGCCTCTTAAGGATATAATTCGTTGGTATAAAATTAACAGTTCCTATAGCAGCGCCTGCGCCGAGCCAGCGGTTTCGGACATGGCGCGCCTCCCGGAGCCGGTTGGACCTGTGGAAATAACAAGATAATTACTATGTAATTGATAAAATCCTTATTGAGCGGTTTCGGCTTGAAACACAGAATATTACTGGTGGCAGAATACAGTAAGTATTTTTATTAAGGAAAAAGAAATTGCTATAAAAATAATCGGTACAACTAAGTACTTCATACAGCTCATACATCATTACTTTTTAAAAGTAAGATTTTATGTACTCTCATAATATTGAGTACAAGCCGCCATACTATGACGCAGTCGCTAACAGGCGGTAACATATAATTTTATACAAGTACACGTGTTGCGATTTATTTCTGTTTGATATTTATGTTATCGAACTTTAACATTTATTTATTTGTCCGTACTTTAATATAATGTTATCTTAGTAAGCAGTGAGACGAACATCGTTTTTATTTTATACCAACTGTAAATATAAACATAAGCAAATAGCCCGATGCCCAGACACACGACGACGTCCAGGAAGGATAAAATAATACGCAGTAGGTGAACTTCTGCTAAAATCTTTAGACTATCGACTGAGAACCCAGTGTCGATGTTGTAACTATATCCCACACGGTTATGTTGGAATGTTGTTTACAATTATATTACATTACAGTCTCAACTCAGTCTCAATTGTTGTTTCTTAGGTACATATTTTTCCGCGGAATTTATTCTGCTTCTTTCGTAGCCACACACCCCAACCTTGACCTATCGCAATGAGGCGAGCTGGCGCGGTCGCGGCGGGTCGCACACTTGTCAAGATGTCGCCCATTAACATGTTGTAGTCTGCGGCCCGCACTTGACATCATCTGACATCATTAAACGCTCATAAAGACGCCACGCCGCCATTTATCAGACGTGCGAGTTATTTCAGGAATGATTGATGGAATCACTGGAGCCTTCAAGCCTAATTTATTGAATTAGATGTGCTTTTGATTACACACGATTTACTCTTGAACTTCTAATTGTTAATGTAGTGAATAAATCTTAATTTGTAAGGTCAATACTATTACATTTGCATGGTTATTGCTTGGTAGTTATTCGATATACTCGTACAGTTTGCAATTGAGTCTCTACAATCAATAAACTTATTGCACGTTTAATAATAAATATACAATAATAATTCTTCTCTTTTCTTATTCGTGTATTTTTAGACGACCTTTTGTGATAATTTTAAAATTAAATGTAGCTAATCGCAAATTTACCGCTAGTCTACAATGCATTCCTTAAAAGGTTTACATGTTTTTTTTTGTAATTGTCTAGAGAGATGGAGTAGAAACTGTTACTTATATTAACCATTGCTTCAGTAACGTAACCCTTTCTTGCCTTATAAAGACACCACAGATTCTTAGGTTCAGGTATTTTAATTGTACTTTTGGTACTTTGAGATTCTTTTTAATTGCCTTTAAAAAATAAGTGTTTGTTACATTTAACAAATTTTGGGATAATTATCTTTTTGTATATTTTTGGTATTTTCCATGCTAAGATTTTAAAGTTATTTAGAAGGAAAAATTCGACATGACGGGTAGGTATCGCGGTGGCTTGGTGGTCATAGCGTCTGGTGTGCCTAACCAGAGGACGCAGGTTCGAATCCTGCCCGCGGTCCAATTTTTCCTTTTCTAAATAAATTTTGGGATATTTATAATATTGTATAGTTACTGTCGCGGTGACTACTGCCATTTACCTAGAATGTGTTAGACTTACAAATGCGAAAAATCAATTTAATTTTGAATTTGCGGGATTAGCTAACAACTTCATCTTAATGACATCACTGTTTTAGGTCATTAGGTACCTAAACGATGTATTTATTTCCCACGATGTATAAACAATGTTTTTTTTTTCATTGCAGGTATGGTGTTGGTTCCCACACTACCTGCGTAACTTCGAGGCGGGGTGCGGTTATAGGGTATGTCCTCGTTAATAATAAAGTACTAATTGTTAGTAAATGGGACAGCATAGCAGCCAGGTTGCCGTCGACAATGTTAAAAGTGACAAATATATTTTTTTTGACTTCACACTAACTAAATGGCTGGTTAGCGGAGAAATTTTATATATAGTGTACCAACTTTGTACCAAAATGCAAACAAAGTTTTATTTACTAGTTTTTTTACATGACGAAAATTATTAGGTTATGAAATTAAATAGTTTATGTTTCCAAAATCATGTTTTTCATTTCTTAGACAATTTACAGAAACTCAGAAATATAAGAATCCGTTTTAGGTACTTTAGCAATGATCATAGAATAAAATAAGATACTTATATTATATTATGTGGCAACGACCCACGGTTTTATGACAATCACGTTAGGTAGCCCTTGTTCGTAATGCGCTTATTGATTGACCTGGTGTCCGACGACCGCCCTGCATTAATGGTGTCTTTACAAATACCATGAATGAAGTATACCATGTTTTTTTATAAATCAATAGGTAATATAGAACATTGACAACAACAAAATATACCTTTTTTATAGTACGTACGGAAAATCCTCATGAATCATCTGCCACCTAAGGAGTTGGCAGCGTATGTCGGTTTTGTAAGACTACAAACCACACTTGACCTTTTATACTACTAAGGTGGCAAACAAGCACACGACCCACCTGACGGTAAACGGCTACCGTAATCCATAGACGCTTGTAACACCAGAGGTATCACTTGCGCGTTGCCGACCCTGTAGAACAAAAGAGGAATAGTTGGGTTGGCAGTATAAGGGTCAAAGTTCCCCCCTCTGCCAAAACAACTTTTCCTCGCGGAGCACTAAACCAAGTCAGGCCATGGGATCCATGAGATACGTCACGACCATGGACCGATGGATCCCTTCAATAGACAAGACTTTGCCTCGCATCTTAATCGATTGCACGCGTGTGGCAAAAACGCTTCTCTTCCTTTCCGCCGTCTCTTTTGCAAGCATAACTTGCTCGCAGGAGACAATTACATCGAACCTTGCAACCGCGGAACAGAAATAATTTCCACAAGTTATCAATGAAAAATGACATTGTTTACATACGATTCTTTGTTCGTCAAAACATTTAATTCGTCATCATCGTCAGTTTCCCGGTTGTGTTATTTGTTATTCTGACGGTAAATAAACTTGATGGTTCTGTGCTAATTGAATAGTTAAACAGCTGAAACATGTAACAAGTGCAACACATTGAACATTTCATTTCATCACTTGGTTTTAACGTAAATGGAGAAAAGCTTTTTTGTACGTAAATATTGAGTGGCAATCCACTCACGATTATTATCTACGCATAAAACTACGTGTTGGTCAATCAAACGACTGGCACACTGTCACCGCCCCGTGACCACAGCGTACAACACACAGACAGACAGAAGGCCCATTTTCTATTATCTTTGTGGCATTATAATAAATAATAATAATAATAATAAATTCTTTATTGAACAAAAACATACTATAACTATAACATTGGTTGCGGTAATACCTACATTAGTAATAATACTGTGTCGTAGGAATTAACGCCCACCTCAGGAAAGGACAATCGCGTTCTAGAATTTATACTAAATACAGGTTAACAAATAATGTGTGCGTGTGTGTGTGTGTGTGTGTGTGTGTGTATGTGTATGTGTGTGTATGACGGAAGAGGTCGATATTGGAAAACAATTAAATCAGGGTTTGACTAAGCTCTCCATGTCCTCATAGGTGAGGGTTTGAAGCCAATCGTCAGTGAGTTTCTTACAATCCCTATAACAACGAGAATAAATATGAAGTAAACTGTTAACCTTATTATATAACCTAGAGCTAAAGAATTTGTATTGCCGACGGACCACTGCAAGTTTCGCAGACACTATCTCACAGACTCTGTCCGATCTACACCCACGTCTATGGACAATAGTGACGGAAGGGTCGTAAGGCAACTCCGAGTGCTTTCGTAACATTGTGCACAGAATGAAGGACTGCCTTACAGAGGGTAGTTTCCATAACGAGTACAGCTCCTGAGTCGGGAAACGAATGGGTTTGTGTGCCATAACCTTAAGGACCGCTCTCTGTGCCCTCTCAAGTCGAAGGAGAAGACACTTCCCGGCCCCACCCCAAGCCGTTATACAATATGTGAGAATGGAGTGAGCAAGAGCAAAGTTCCCAGGTCGTTTCACTGGAAACGACCTGGGAACGTTCTGTTAGGTAACTTTTGAACAAGTTAAGTGGTAGGCCTCTAACACCAATTCTTTCGAGCTTATCCAGCAAAAGGGAAATTTATTAAAAATAATATCGTAAATATTATTTTTAATATCACTCTCACAGTATTGTCAATTATTGAAGGACTGTGGTCGTTTGTAAATGTCAGAATTTGTCTTTCGAGCACACCTAAGATACCGCAGACAATTTTAGATTTAAATTGAACTAGAATCCATATTTATAAATAAATATTAACAATATTAGTTATCAATACAAAGCTGGCTCTTCTATTATATGCTCATACTTTCTACAGGCGTACGAAGCACATGCATCGTAGTTGTAAATAAAACACAACTTCTGATATTCTCTCGATCACGAAGTATAATTTCCGCGCCGGTCATTATTTTTGTCCAGTGTTTGGCACTCGACGTCTACTAAATGATCGAGTTGTCCTGTGTTGAGTGGATCTTCTGTACTTAGTGTGCAGGTGTCAGCACGCAGTCGAGGTCGCCACCTCTGTTGTCTCAGTGATTGATCACTATTTTTAGCGCCGATGACTAGTAACGAGTACCTCCGAACCATCAATTTCTCTCACTATTATTTATAGCTGATTGTCTATTTTAAACCAGTCTTTAGTATTTAAAAATACATTTCTCCTTTATTTATTGTTAAATTATAATTTGTAAAGTAAGAAATGTCGAAGAGTCACGCGGCCACGACACAGTTAATTAAGTTAAATAACTTTACTGCTGCGAAAATCTGGGTAACACGAGTTTTGCGACATAAATGAACGTGCACGAAGGTACGACTGTACGAATACTTTTTATTTCACAGAAATTGTATGGAATACAAATTAGACCAGTTTTTTAGTTCTTTATGGATTATGAGTTTAGCGATTAAAGTTTGTTAAAGCGAACATGTATGGAATCGTATATTTGTATGGCTAATATTTGCTGGCTCAGGAAACTGCGACTTTTTGTTCGAGTCAAGTTGGCATCCATAATTCACTAACTGGTAGGTGATCGAAGTAAATTTTCGAGTTTTTCTCGCCAAATACCTGATTTTTAGTGTAAATAGAAATACCGACCTTGTGGCTCGTCTACCCACACTATATGTATAGCTTGCACACATAGGTAGTACATAGGTAGTACATAGGTAGTACATAGGTAGTACATAGGTAGTACATAGGTAGTACATAGGTAGTACATAGGTAGTACATAGGTAGTACATCGGTAGTACATAGGTAGTAAGTTACCGGACTAACTCAACATAAATCTTGTATTATCTAATACGTGAACAATGTACCTATGTATCTTTTTGGATTAATAAAGAATCTCTAATCATAACTCTACTCATTTTGGAGCTGCCCGCCCGACTGGGGAAATACCTCCGCCTTGCAGAAAATCGAAGTAAAATAACACTGCTTTGTAGTAGTGTAACTATTCCTCTTTCGGTTTACAGGGTCGGCAACGCGCAAGTGATACCCCTTGTGTTGCAAGCGTCCATAGGCTACAGTAATCACTTATCATGAGGTGGGACGTATGCTTGTGTCACCTTAGTGGTATAAAAAAAAATTAAGTTAATCCCTTTTAACAAACTTCAAAGAAAAAGAAGATTCTCAATTCGATCGTAGGTATATTTTTTTATTCACTGAAGAGTTCACATACAAGCCCTTCGACATAATTATAACGTTGTAATAAAGGCATGCAGGCAAAGGCAATGCATAACAGTTGACGACATAACCACACCTTGTGTTAGTAATATCTACTCAATTAACTGAATCATAAAATCGTCAATTTGGGTGGTTGGCTGCTGTTCAACCTTGTACAGTCAGGAACGAAAGTCGCTGAACACGATCCAATTTTTGAAAACGCAAAATTTTTATCATCTACTATTTTATAACCCGAGAAGATAGCACGACTTCTTTGTATATAAGATAATACAAGCTTTACCTTAACTGGAATTTAATAAAAAAATTGGTGTAGTGATGTTTCCAAAATTTGTGAGTGCATGCAACTTTCGTTGGTGTCCGTACATCTGAAAAGTCGTTGCCGATTTATCGAGATTAATTTGAAAACAAATATTGCGTCATGTTCTTAACCTGGTATAAGTGTACTTACTACTGGGTGGGTGGTACTCACCAGCACGGTCCTGGTGCGCTCCTGGTAGCCGGTGCCGCAGCTCACGGAGCACTTGCTCCACTCGCCCCACGGACTCACCTGGCAGTCCCCGGCCTGCGCTAGCGTCGGTCCTGCTGCACATGTCAATTAACTTGTTAGAACCCAAAATATTAAATAAATAAATATTCTTGATCAATTTTATACAGCACAATCTAGTCCTAAACTAAGCAGAGCTTGTACTATGGATACTAGACAATGGATTGAAATAATACTTACATACTTTTTTTTGTAAATACATACTCATAATACATAGAAACACCCAGACAAACACAAACACATATGTTTTAACCACACTAATATTTGTGTCCTGTGGGAATACCTCGGTAAAATAGGAAATTTATACAATCATGAACACAGCAAAAAAAAAATAAGAATACCATTCTAAAGATGTGAAAGGATTATTGCTGGCTCCAAAACTTCGGATTCCGAATTCAGTCAGCTTGATGCCGACGTCCGGTTGAAAGTATAAGATTGTGTGCGGTATTTAGCTAATTAATATGAAATGCGTACATTCGTCCAAATTTGAATTACTGATACGGAAACCTGATCAGGAAACCGAAGTCTGCGGCCGGCTTCACATTAGATATTATCACATCTGTAGATATTTCCCAAAAGGAATGAGAGATGATGAGCAGTTTAAATAACCCGCTCTCTTACCTAGGCACAAGATTAATATTATTACGTGGGCGTTTTACTCTACATTACAAGCTACGATTGTTGTTTTCCCTAATTTTGTTTTAAACTATCGAAGGGCAATAATATTGCAAGTCTTCAAAACAGACGAAAAATGAGGTCAGAATGTAAAAAAGTATCTGACGCTGTTGGGTTGGTACGTCAGATACTAACTAGTCTTTGTATAAAAAAATCTAGGCTAATTTTAGCCGAATTAACTAAAAGAATATTAATTGTTTGTTATTTCCGCCTTTACTTTTGAGCCTTGAAAACTTAATTATAAATAAATTAATAAAATATTTCAACACCGTTTTCATTATATAAAACGCACTTTCCTTCCCTAACCAATGCTCGAGACTATAGCTGCATCAACAATAGGATTTGATTTCTATAAAGAAGTTCGCTTACCACTAACGCTGTTGGGCGCGGGCAGGATGGAGCCGACGCTGAGCCCCGGGTAGGTGCTGCCCACCACCGGGGCCGGCTGGTTCAGCTGCGGAGACAGCCCGCCACCTGGTATCGAAGTCATATTACTTGTATTACTATGGACTAATGAAGAGAGTATAAAGAAATTAAACAAATTCATAAATTAGCGTGGTGGAGTGGCCTAACCCCTTAAGTAATTAGGTAAGTACTCAGCAGTGGGACAGTAAATGGATTGATGAAGATGATGAATTTCATAGCAAATTGTCAGACACGTTACTGGGATGTTTAAAATAAGCAGTGATCCAATAGTGTTGTTTTGAATGCCAAATTATTGACTGCACAAACACTTCACGCTATTTTTGTATCAGACACTCGGGTTTTAAGGTTCCCTAGATGCCTACCTATTAGTTCCTCGTCATAAATTACAGATCAAGAAAAAGATATTGAAATACTCGTATAGTATGTACCACATGCTTTGAGATGCTATACTTTGAGATACCATTTATAAATTATAACTGTTTATTTATTTTTCAAATAAACTTGATGCATAAGTATAATTTCTAAGTAGGTATTATAGTACCTATTTTGCTATTACCAGTTTACCACAACGCTGCGCTGGTCTGGCTGAACAGAAACGTTACTATTGGGAGTCATTGTATTTTTACTGGTTTCACTTCTAAAAAAGATATGGCAACCAAGTAATACTTATTTATGAGTCATTATTCTTTTCATACGGAACCGTGATGAACGCATCTCCGACACGGCAAAGTAATTTTTTCGCTCCACAGTAGATTGTATAATGTGCAAAATTAGCATGTCTACACACTACGAACGACCTTAACAATGGCACAACAGATCAAGTATTTCTTAGTGTTTTTATTTTACGACGCATCGTAAACAAAGCACGAAAGAAATCAGATCAGGGTGTCTGACGTCACAGGATGACGCGAGCGTGACGTCACCGTCTGGGGTGAACTACACGGATTGCTGGGGTCGGCACGTGTGGCGCTGTGCGTGGGCATACGTACACATTTGAGGCACCTAATCAAGGCAGCCTTGGAGGTGCGACGTAGGCCGTAAAATCTGGGCCTTTTCAAACTCACGTACGCTTTGTTGATTCGCTTTTGATTGTACATGTTTACAAAAATAGTTCAGTAGCGCATTTTTCATCAGAATTACTTACCTATATATCCGAAAAGATTAGATAACCCCTCAATTAATTAGCAACAGACATAAATAATGGTCACCTACAATACAATTTATATCTTCAGTAATCCGTTAACTTCATATTAACACAAATCTGATATATTTATATTTAGATACTAAGTATCAAAGTACTGGCCGCCTTTCGGATCCGAAGTACCAATAAAATAGGACGAGAATTAACTATTGTAATCAAAGGGCACCGGCAGATCTCATGGTATCGAAATAAATGCGCCGTCGAAGTGGGGAGCACCTGCCAGCTGACTCTGCCAGCTGATGTTATGACCAATTAGGAAATTTTTAAACAAATAGCTCGGGGAGGGTCGGGGTCCCTGTAAGAGTTAGGCTGCCGTTAAAGGTGAAGGACTATGGCGGGCCAGTTCCCCACAATAGAGTACTGCGGGTTGGCTGACTGCTACTACTAGTGCGGCCTGGCATGGCATCTGAAGGGTCTGAAATTAAGGATCTCTTTGAAAATCAGACATTGGCGGCGATGAATGGCCAGAACAGAACCCACAACCTCGCACCTAAGTTCAAGGCCACTACAATCAAATGTATGTCTATTTCATCTATTTGGAATAAAACCTCAGATTGTAAAACTAATATTTTAAACTTTTATCTTCTAAAAGGTACTCGTTATTTTCCAGAGAAGTCGTGAACTCGTGATCGAAATTAACTCATTTATTACGTGGCGTGGCGATCGTTAACATCTGAACTTAATGTTCTCGTTTTGATTGTTGTAAAAATGTTGTGCAAACGTAATAACGACGGTGGCGCCGTCATGCTTTGGTTAGAACACTTTTAAGTATACTTTTATTGTTTCGCTCATCATAAAGCAGATTCTTAATTTTACACGTTAGATGGGTCTTTTTGGTCCCCAAGATACAGGCCTAGTCTAATTTGGGACCACTGGAAACTTATATATTGTAAAGTTTTATTTGGGAAATAAATTATTATTATTATAAAACAGATTAGCCTCTACGTGTAATAGTTTAAATTATCTTGAACTTACGTCCAAGATGTTACGTCTCGTTGAAGCTTTTGTCCAATAAACAGTTGTTCAATTTCTTATAAAATGTTATTTACCCTGTCAACATTTACAGGTACCTTGTCTAACTTGAAAGAAGAACCACAATGATAAAAAAATATATCATCATCATATCAGCCACAAGAGGTCCACTGCTGAACAAAGGCCTCCCTCATAGACTTCCACAAGGACCGGTTACATGCCGCCTGTATCCAACGACTCCCAGCTACTTTTACCAGGTCGTCTTATTATGAAATCACAAATAACGTTAGGATAGATTACATAAGTAGACATTGTAAATACGGGCACGGTGACATCGCGGGGGGCCGTGACGTCAGTTCCGCGGTGACCCAGCGCCCACTGCGCTACATCGCGTGGTCATGGCCTACTTCCTACGGCGCGACATATTGTCCCACTGGCCAATGTTTTGTTCTACCGTTGGAATCGGCGAGCGAATTAATCACTGTCCGCTAATTGCTCACACATTTGTTTTTATTTTTTTACTAAAAGAGTGGGTGGTGGCGGGATTCTACGTCTATTAGCCGAATTAGGGTCCTTCCTTATAAAATAATTGGAATCGTGGGTTTGTTGCGATGTAAGAACTTTGATTTAAATACATTTATGGTTTATGGTTTCCACATGAGGCCATGAGTGTTAATTAAGATAATAGGTACAGATTCTGAATCTTAATAATCATGGTGGCTTCAAGGAATTGTTATAAACTATCTATACTTAAATATAATTATCAACTTTCAACATGGTGTAAAAACTTTTCACTAATCAAAAAGTCATCTTCTTAAAAGAAGACGACTTACGTTACGTTATTTTAAACGTCCCAGGGATCCCCACGATCCCTGGGAGTGACATTTTTTATATCGGATAAACTTATTTTACCACTACCTTACCTGATGTTAAGGGACGATGCCGATTCTGCTTACTGGAAGTAATATAATATTCTCTCGTGACTTGAAGACCTAGTTTATACGTAGACGTAAACTCCGGCAGACTTCCACTCCCTATCAGTACGTATGAGAAAAGAAAAAGCATAATGCTTCGTGCGTATAGATGGAATATCCACCACAATAACAGTGACGTAGAACCGATAAACTGATTGTTTGATGATGGAATGGGCTTGGGGAATTAAATCGTGCATTCGATCTTCTGTTTAATAGTTGCCATTAGTGTGGTACCTAGTATGACGCTGCAGGTGTTGGTGCAGTCCTCCTGCGTAATGAAGTTGTTCTGGTTGCCGCGACAGCCGCCGTACGCGAACGGCACGCACATGCCCTTCTGCGGCATGAACGTCCAGCGCTGGTACACGCCGCGGCACGGGCCCGGGTCCGCCTCCTCCATGCAGATACCTGCCGACAATGGAATGTTAGACAGCAGCTCTGTGTCTAATACACCAATCAGGAAGTACTACGGTAGCCCGAGTATTTTGCGAGACATCATCAGCAAGAGTATATATAAGTAGTTAGGGTGGAATGATTATTATTAATCTCACCCGCACGTTAATCTCATACGCAATTTGTGGTCGCATGATCATGCGTATGTAAACTACTGTCAATGTTGATTCGGATAGGTAGCCTTGTGAATTGTATTTATGTTCATGTTCCGCACTGTTCACACGACGCTCAGCTGAATAACTCGTGGGAAACGTGTCTGTTTTGCTAAAGAGTGAGAGTGCGATAATATTATGGTTTGATGGGGTATTATCATATAATGTCGCCCTTCGAATTACACAGTGAAATGGACTCTGAATGACATCACTAATCTACTAAACTTCCCACATTATGGTCGAGCTACATAACGACAGATGCATACGTGCCGTCAGCGGGGACAGGTTTGCTCATAGACGCTATAATGGCACTGTCTTCAACTCAAGTTTAGACTTTTACTGTAAATATTAATGGTTACAATAATAATCATAATAAAACTCGTGTCTGAGTAAAAAAAACCATACACCAAATGTTCCTTCATACCTCTACCTCCCTATCATCGGCCCTCTTGTTCTTGTTCGCTAAATAATAATAATAATGCGAGGAGGTTCCTCTCTCTGGAGCATTAACCACCGGTAGCTTGGACCCTGTTCCCGATATCGGTGGTCTGGCTATTTTTTTATATTCTTAAATGTTTTTATGTGAGTGCTTTTATAAAAATATAATGTAATTATGAAGATAAATAAATACGAGAACATTAATGCAATAAATTCGGCTACAGTTATCAGTACCTATAACTTAATCAAAACACTTACGTTTAGCAGTGAGCATGTCGATGGCGCAGCTGTCCCGCTCCTGGCAGGGCCGCTGCTGCATGAGCTCGACCTTGGAGGAGCAGTCCTGCTGTCGGTCGGCGGGCACCAGCAGCAGGCGCGTGCGGAATCTGACGCCGCGGCCGCACGAGGCTGAGCACGGCGACCACGCCGCCCACTCCGTGGTGGGGCACGTCGGGTCCGACACCTCCGTCTCCTGCTCCGTGCATTGCGGCTCCATGCACTTACGGTTCTCCTCTGAGAACAGTTTTGGTTATAGCGACATCTTGTGAGGACTGTGCGAACTAATACCTACGTTACGTTTGTGGTTAGTTTCCGAAGGTTTAATAGCATATACTTAATTATTATTTCTTTAAGATCTAACAAATTTGTATATAGATTTTAGTTTACAATATGTACGTTTACTCTTATTAAAAAAAAAAATCTAGTTAGTAGGTCATACCGGTCTGCACGAGCGGGCACTTCTTGATGCCCATGTGGTTGAGGAAGTGTCTGCGGCGCGTACTGACGCCCACCCCGCAGGTGACGGAGCACTCGCTCCAGGGGCCCCACTCCGACGTCTTGCAGATACCCTCGTTTGCCTCCACCGGCGTCGCGTTATTGTCCAAGTCGTCCGGAACTGCACTGTCTCCTCTGAACAAGAAATTTAATGTAAGTGGTGAAAGTGTCTAAGAACATTATTAAATTACGTAACGCCTGTATTGCCAGAAGGGTTAGGCAGGTGTACTAATGTACACCCACATTTCGCCGGTATGTTTTAGGTCCCACGTAATAGAGGCGAGCCTATTGCCATTAACCGGGCACAAATCCAGACTCCGAGCTGCTACTGAGAATTCCATAGAAAAACCCAATAACACTTTGCTCGACCTAGGGATCGAACCCACGACCTCTAGTAGTAGTAGTAGCAGTCGCGCTTAGGACCACTAGACTAATGAGGCAGTCAATATACGAGTATTAAATTAATACTCGTATATCGTTTAGTGGATCGTTTAGTAGGTAAGTCTATAAATAAATTTATCGGAACTTGACACAGGGGTTTGTGGTCTAATTGAGAAGAACTTCCGAATTGGATTCCTCTTTGTGTTAGCACAATTTCTTCTGCACACAAATGGCAAATTGCAAGAGATTTGTTTGAGATCCGCTATACCTGCGCACTCATATCTCACAAATTCAACCTCTACGATAAACATATAGATAGCATAAAGCATCAACGATGACCATACGAGTGGTAGCGAGACTTCCAAAGAATATCATAAATCAGTTGTTGAGGATCTACCAATGGATTCTAAATATGAATTAATTGCAGCAGAGCTAAGCTAAGCGTATATTTATCGCCACCGCTTTACCCTGGTGCCCGGTGCCTCAAATCAGCAAAATATTCATCGGACGTCACCCAGACGGCTACCGGAAGAGCGTTAATACGTAATCTCCTGATGCCTACCCGCTGAAGCCTTAAAGGCATAATTTATGCGTTTCCTCGTAGATATTGATCCAAAGATGCCTCGATACATAGCCCGGTAGGTAATATATTTTTGGATACTTATTTGGGTATGACAGTACCTATATGTCGCAGTAGAACTTACATATTTCACAATTTAATTCCCCGTTACTTTATTGAAATTTATCAGCAACAACCCATTAACTGTCCCACTGCTTGCCACAGGTCTCCTCTCAGAATGAGAGAGGTTAGGCGGCGGGTTGGTAGACTTCACACGGCGTCAAAAAATCGCTCAGGCATGCAAGTTTCTTAACAATGTTTTCTTTTACCGCTTAAGTAGAGAGATACCCCATGACGCACATAATTACGAAAAGTCAAATAGATATGCGTATGCCGTATATGCCTTGGATTCGAACTTGAAACCTATGACTTGGCAGTCCAATGGTCATATAGGCTAGGCTAGGCTATGCTATCCCAGATAGTTAACCTACCTAAACCTATAAATAAGAAGCTACTAATTATATTATTAACCATATCGTAGTAGTAGCAATTAAATAGCAATTACCTACTCTTATCTAAGTAGTACTCATGTGACAATGACAATATTGCACAATAAATAAAGGATTTTAATCAAAACCCCAACATATGGCCCACTGGAGAACATAAATGAATGTGCATGTACGATACAAAGAACTATCTCAGTGGATAAGTGGTCGCTCACGCGGCTGCTGTCCATGACATCCTGGGCTCGATTCCCTTCTCGAGAAAAGTCAAGGGTTTTCTTGGAAGCAACTCGATCAATTGAACTTGTGCCCGGTTAATAGCAATAGGCTAGCTCTCTATTACATTAGACTTAAAAAACTAATTTTGAGGACAGTTTTCTGGTAGTGGGGAGGAAATTTGTAACCTGTTTGGAGAGTACTTTTACTCAAATTTTCTGCAAACTGACCCCCAGGACAGTTACGTTTCGAACTCCATGCATGACCTCGGCTCACGGATACAGTATTGCTGTTCCGATATTAGTTCTACTGAGTTGCGAGAAACGGAGGTTTTCAAGTTACTTCAACTTGTAGACCTTATTAAATCTGGAGGTCCAGACAGTATTTCACCAGTATTTATAACTAAATGTGATAAAAGTTTAACTGTTCCCCTGTCAATACTATTTAGAAGATCTCTTTATGAGGGTGAAGTGCCTGCAATATGGAAGTCGGCGTATACTTAAAAAAGGGCCGAAAGATGTAGTCGATAATTACAGGCCAATTTGTGTGTGTTCACTGTTTCTTGAGAAAATAGTTTACAAGCAATTATATAGTCAGCCATCAAACTCAGCTTTAGTGACCAGCAGCACGGTTTTCTCGCAAGTCACATCTAATCTTATAGTCTGTAATGTAATAAATTTTATAACTAAGAATATCTCACAACCGTCCCAAGTTGATGGAAAGTTATTGTGGATGGATATACGGGGTAACCTATACAGGTGGTTTTCGTCTTTTGTTGAAAACAGAAGTCAGGTTGTGGTACTTAATGGTTACTCATCGCGAGCTGCACGCATTCCGTCGGGAGTACCTCAAGGATCACTGCTTGGGCCCTTGTTGTTTAATAGACGAGTATATTAATTAATGACATTACCACCTGTTTTCACACTTCTAAAATTATTCTATGTTTGTCGTTGCAAAAAATTTCATATGCTTCCTCTTCAAGAACGTAGGAAAATAGTAGATTTAACATTCCTGTTCAACATTATTAATGGATCGGCCGACGTAGCCGAGCTTGTGACTGGGATAGGTCTGCGAGTACCGTCTGCAATGCTTACAAGGCACAACCTTCTCCATATCCCAGCTGTCCATACAGACAAAACTCGTTTATGGTCAGAGCTTGTCGTTCATATAATGTGGCGTGTCAGAGAGTTGACTTGGATATTTTTAATATGAGCGTATCTAGATTAAAGAGAACGTTATGTAATCTCTACTTTTCTTGATCTGCTTTTACGCTGTATAGAGATTTAAAACAGTTATTTAATTGTATATTTTAAATTTGCGTGTATGTTAATAACTTTTATTTTTTTTAATATTATTTGTGAAAACTTATAATTGGCCTTAGTCTACTTATAATCTAAATTGTGATGTCACTAGCTGTTAGTTTTCTGAACTTGAAAATAAAACAAATTAAACAGTATACTCACTCGCACTCTGGCACGGGCGCCACGCACATCTCCTTGGAGACGAGCTGTCGGTCGCAGGCGAACATCTGCGCCTTCTGCGGCATGCGGTACTGTCGCGTGCGCATGCGCAGTCCCTTGCCGCAGCTCACCGAGCACTGCGACCACGCGCTCCACTCCGACACCGCACACTCCGCTACACGGAACGGTTACATTATAACTAAGTGCTTTGAAATTAACAATAAAACACTATTCTACCCTTTTCCTAACTCTGTTGGGATCGGCTTCCAGTCTCACCAGAAAGATGTGGGCGAATATAGTATAACTGCCTCAATAGTCAAGTACCAGTCGCAAGTGCGATTGCTACTCTAGAGGTTCTATTCTCTAGGGGTTCGATTCTCAGGTCGAGTAGTGTTATTGAGTTTTTCTATGAAGTTCTCAGGAGCAGCTCGGAGTTTGTGCCCGCTTAATGACAAAAGGCTCGCCCTCTATTACATGTGACCGAATGATTTCGGCGAACTGCAGTTGTACATTAGTACACCTCTACCTAGCCCATCGGGGAATACAGACGTGATAGTATTTTAGGTTATGTTGCTGAATATTTATCAGAAATTCGTTACCCAATTGCTAAGATGTGGATATTGTAGGGATAAACTAGGGATAGACTACATTTTTACCATGAGATTGGCACAAGATCGTGGAAATTTGAAGTAAATAAAGAGGCCTATACCCTATACCCAACAGTGGGTGAAATCCAGCTGCGATGACGATGATGAAATTGGTTGTTAAGCGTTTCTAGCTTCTGACTACTTAATGTGTTCTCCGAGACACGAAGGGATCTTGATGTGCTAAGAATGGTGATTCGCTAACAAATAAGAAGAAGTTCCTGATAAAACTTAGCTCGTACTCACGTTTATTAACAGTCTGCGTGTTCTCCTCTTCCTCGACGAGCTGCAGCTGCAGCACCTCCTCGTCGCAGGAGCGCGACACGAGCTTCTCTCGCGTGAGGTAGAGGCGCGCCATGGGCGGCACGGTGGCGGAGGCGGCGGCGCCGGGCTGGTAGAACGGCGCGCGAGGGTCCTCGGGGTACATGGGCGTGATGCGGTACATCTCCTCGCGGGGCACCGTCTCCGAGTTGGGCGACTACATAACAAAATACCGTTCAAAATTAGTTTAAGATTTTTAAGCGACCCAACGTTTTTAAGTTGTATACACGCCAATAATAATAAGATTTATTCAAATGTTGGCGCTCGAAATGTGCAGACTTAATACTGCACTGTTAGAGGGTCTCATGGATAAGTAAAAATACTTATATTTTAGCGAAAGGGTTGAAACCTATCATCCTCCTCCGAACCACTAGACCACAGACGTCGTCGCTAAATAAAATATTACTTCTTATTCCTTTATTTAGTTTGGTTGTTGTTTTCTCAGCAACCATTGCATGCTACTGCAAGAGTCCGTGCCAGGCCGTGACGCGCCAACCAAGCTACCTCTTGTGAACCATTCCCCGCCAATGATGACAGTAGTGTGCTCACCATGTAAGAGATGCCGCTATCAGTGCCGGCGTCGTAGGGCAACAGGTCGATCACCTTGGACTCGACCCACGTGCAGTCCTTTTGGCACAGGTTCAACCCACTCACCCCCACCACCCAGTCCGGAGATGGACCTGACATTAACAAATAGGCATTATGATTACGTTAATATTAAAAATATATAAATCCATACAAATATTATAAATTTGAAATTAACTCTGTCCGTCAGTCTGTATACAATGAAAACTAATCCCAGTGACTATTCGATGTGACTATTGAAATTGTGGAGGACATCATCTGATGGAAATTCCTTAGAACACTTACAGATACTAATATAATTCCTAATTAGTACATGCCTCACCTGTCGCGCTCTGTAGGAAGTCTGTTGTTGCTTACCAAACATAGAAGCAAGTGAGAGGAAGTGGCGCTTCCTGTCGGTGGTGAAGGTAGCCGAGGTGTTGGAGTTGACCTTGGGGTACCACAGTCCCTGTGCCTTCACTATCGAGCGCAGCTTGGAGCCCTGCTGGCGGAGCTCTCGCTCCAGGAGTCCTACTGAACCCCATTCGGCTAGAGACCTAGGGAGTAATAAATGACAATATTAAAGACTTGCAGTAAAAGGCAGCAATGAAAGGTTTACATATTTCAGAGTCAGCGAGCAACCTATATACACCACACTTTTGGAAAAGGCAAAGCCTCACCTTGGATGGTGTCCAGTGATTGTACCGGACCACATCCTGTCATTGTCATGCTGTAAACTTTGTGGTAAGCGAAGTGCTGTTTCTATTTGGTAGGAGTCAGACATACCCTGCTCCCCACCAGGTACCAAATCCATGAAGATTGTCCGCACCAAAAAAAAGCCATGCGACCAGTTCATATTGTACCTATATCACCACTAACATAGGTCAATAAATATCGTTTGTAACACAATCACCTGAATCCATCGGTAGCAATTTCACCTTCTCCCCAGAACTTGAAGTTCTTGGGGTGGGTAGCGCCGATAACATCAGAGAAGTGCGTCAACCACGCCGCTTGGACCGGGAAGTCTTTAGGGTGCGTTTGTGAAGACCACAGCCCTTCAAACACCATCTAGAATAAATCGATATAGTTATAGAATCATAAGACTTATTACATTACTACACTCACGCCTTTAATAATTAGATACAGTTAATAATCTTTTTCTGCAACTTCTATCTAACCGTAACTGTTACGCATGTATGTAGGTACCAAATAGGTCCCAGGGATGTGCCTTAATAGGCGGTGCACAGGGGGGTTCTGAGGTGGTCTATTAATAGGACACAGTGCCCCCCTCCATGTGCTGATGGTGGCCACCAGGGTGGTTTTAGTGGGCAAGAATCCCACACTCCCCGGTCTAACCCCCGTAGACCGGTAGCCTTTTGAAGGTTTCCCCCCGTAAACAAATAAAATAGGTACCAAATAGGTACTTGACTAGACTAATTGATTTCGAGCGATTTTAATTTTTACACAACAAGTTTAAATTAACTGAGCCGTAATAATCTTGTACCTAACCTATCCTGATTAGGTTATATAGGTTATAAAAATGTTATAAAAATAATAGGAAGATGTTAGTAGAAGACAGTGCATTTACAGATAACTAAGCACAGTATTGACGTTAGGTACGACTGGTACACTCTAACGAAGGCCTTGTTATTAACATTATATATTGTCCCGACTGACCCTGTACTTGGCGTCGTCGCAGGCGCAGCAGTCGCTGGTCAGCAAGGAGGTGTCCTCACACACACGCTTCGTCAGCTGCCCGTCCTCCGCGAACCACCGGCTGGCGTTCTCGTACACCATAGCCCTAGAAACAACAGCAAAGTTAAAGACAAATCTTATCGTCACCCAATATTCGTCCTCTGCTGGACGTAGGCCTCTCCTAGTCAACGCAACAGAGCTCGATCTCCGGCTTCCCTCATCCAGTCACCGCCGGCTGCCATCCGCAAGTCGTCACTCCACTCGTCCTACAGTATGCTTACCTAGACGCTTATTTAAACAAATGTTATCCTACTAATATTATAAATGTGAAGAGGACGGATGGATGGATGGATGTTTGTTACACTTTCACGCTAAAACTACTAAACGGATTTTGAAGAAACTTGGTGAAAAACCACTTTGGTGTTACTTATGTATTATAAGTCTGTATTTACAAAAGAAAGTATATAAGTATTATGTATATCTATTGTCCAGTACCCATAGTAAGCTCTGCTTAGTTCAAAACAATAAAAATTAATTTGTGGAAAAAGAACAATGAAGTAGGTAATGCATTACTCACTTCAGCAATACGCATCCAGAGCCCGTAGGTGGTGCTTTCCACATAACCTGGACCTCAGTCTTGGGCAGGTCATCAGCCTCGATGACAGAGTTAGTGCACTCCTCGTCGAATTTGCTGAGGGTGTCTGCGAACAGCTGAAACTGGCCCTGCTTGCTGGGAGCTCGCGGCGCCGCAGGGTCCAGCGGGTCCAGCAGCAGCTGGAACCTGGTGAACTGCTGCACCACGTCGTGGGTGCGGGACCCAACCAGTGTCACTATCAACAATATTATAAATTAATCTTCCATATTTAATTTATCTACTAGTTATATCTTTTGTGCGATCGCACATGTGAACCGCGTGAATTTTCAAACAATTTGTGACTCAGTGACTTTTTGTTTATTGGGAGTGAATTCATATGTCCAGGAATTCATCTATTCCTCTTGTAAAGAAGTAAGTACTTACATATATAGGCAATATGTTATCACTAACCTAACGGTAGATAAACATAAGTAAAAAACACAATAGAGCCACATTCTAACCCTGGATTTACCTATCTTAAATTTACTTATTGATTTTTATCAAATAACCTAAATTTATATAGAACTAGTTTTTACCCGCGACTTCGTACGCCTAGACTTAGTAACACAATTGTTGTCGAATTTTAGTCATGGGATAAGAAGTACTCAATGTTATGGAAATTCCCGCTTTGTTCCGAAAAAAGAAGTATTCAATATGCCAGCGCCAATCACAAACTATTAGTACCAACATTTCATTTAAATCCCGTAAATAGGTCTCCTACATAAGTTTTCTGGGAATTCTCACATAATTTTGGGGTAAAATATATTCTATTTGTTATTTCCGGTCACACTATGTGTGTATGAAATTTCATTCAAATCCCGTAAGCTATTCATTTTTCGGGATTTCTCTGGGGTAAAATATATCCTATTTGTTATTCCCGGTCACATACTATGTGTGTATGAAATTTCATTCAAATCCCGTAAGCTATTCGTTTTTCAGGATTTCCGGGATATTCCCACATTTTTCTGGGGTAAAATATATCCTATTTGTTATTCCCGGTCACATACTATGTGTGTATGAAATTTCATTCGAATCCCGTAAGATATTCGTTTTTCGGGATTTCCGGGATATTCCCACATTTTTCTGGGGTTAAATATATCCTATGTGTTATTCCCGGTCACATAATTCATCCGGTCAATAAATTTCATGCAAATCCCGTAAGTAGTTCTCCTATATCCGTTTTTCGGGATTTCCAGGATATTTCGACATTTTTCCGGGATAAAAAGTAGCCTATACTTTATTCTCGGTCACATACTATTAGTATACCAAATTTCATGCAAATCGGTTTAGCCGTTTTTGCGTGATTGAGTAACAAATAAACAAACAAACAAACATCCAAACATTCACATTTATAATATTAGTATGATAATTACCTAATTCAAATACCGTCGTGTCTGCATGTTTTATGGTTATCGTTCTAATTTTAGTTTAGGTATATAGGTAGGAACCTACTCAATACGTATAAAATAAGTGAATGTCATTACAGTTGTCCAAGTATTTCAATATAAAACTGGCCATCCGGGATAATTATCACTTCTAGTAAGTAAATTAAGTACCTACCTACACAACACTGTTGTGTGTTTACTAAGAATTTATGCGCTTCGCACATTAAACGTAGGTACCTACACGCTTTGAGTGATGACTGTTTACATATAGTAAGTAGGTAGGTACTTACTTTGTACAGAGGCCAACACATCAAACTACCACAATCTGTCAAATTTCTTTGATAGATTTTCAACTTTAACACAAAGCAATAAGTTATTTAGAAAAGGAAAAATACGACCGCGGGCAGGATTCGAACCTGCGTCTTCTGGTTCGGTACACCAGACGCTATGACCACTAAGCCACCGCGATACCTACCCGTCATGTCGAATTTTTCCTTTTTTTATTTTTCCTTTTCTAAATAACTTTAAAATCTTAGCATGGAAAATGCCAAAAATATACAAAAAGATACAAAGCAATAAGGTTCCTGTTCCATTGGAAAAAAATTACAGTTTTGGTTTTGGATAGCTTGATGCTGGCGTCTGTACCAAAAACTATTCATAATATTTTCTGTTTTCCGTATTTGAACAATATATTTTACTCTGTAGGTATAACAATTATTCGTAATCCAAGAGATTACTATCTAGAAACTAGAACATAGCAATACAATATAATATAGCATCAGATGTACAGAATGAAATTATTGAATCCTAATTAAGAATAAATAAATATTTTTCGGAAATTTTTAAACAGCACCATCTAATTCAAAAATAAGCAGAGCTTGTACCTTTGACTGCTAGACAATGGATGTAAGTAATATTGACATACTTACTGTTTTTTTGTAAATACTTATAAAACCGAGACAGAATTAAGGGCGTCACACACGGCGAAGATACTATAATGTTTTATGTTAAGATAAAATATTATAGATAAGCTTACATTACCTACATTACATTTTGTATGAACTATCACAAACGGCTAAGATAATATATATTTTCATATTGCAGTATCTTAAGCTATCGAGCGATATGGAATTTTTATGTTAAGATGCGAAATATATCTTAACATGCTACCTATCTTAACTAAAAATGAGAGAATGATTCGAGCGGATATATATATTATATTAGTAACTTAACCGTGTGTATATATATACCTTAAGATACCATAATATTTTATATCCAGGCATCTTAACATAAAATATTATAGTATCTTCGCTATCTGTGACGCCCTTTAGTTATTTATGAATATAAAGTTTAAAAGTAGGTACCCACGAAAAAAGCTGAAAATCTTGACCTGGTTGTTTCCGTGATTCGCGGAAATGATTGTTGTAAACCAGTGAGGATATATTGATGTAATTTTACGCAGTATTTACTGCCAGAGACCAGATTGCCGATTTTCGGCGAATGTTCTCAAGGATTATTAATTTGTAGATAGGTATAAGAATAGCACATCACTCACTAACAGGTCGAAACTGTTCGCTGTATTACAATTATTCCGCTTCCTAATAATAGCCTAGTGGTAATAGTTCGGAAAATCCACTCCAATCCACCGCCAGGCGAGGCGAGAATGTCGACCTCATACCATCTGAAAAAAAAAGCACTTTCCTTCCCTTACCCTATCATAGGGCCCGATGCGCAGGAGACCATCGTGATCATATAATTCACAGTGATCTTCCGTATAGGTACACGTGGTACTGCCTACTGTTAATCCATTCAATCTACGATGCCTGAAAATCTTATACTTATTATGGCCGTTTAAAGACAAAAATACTTACAGCAGTGCCAATTTAATGTGAGAATATAACATAATACAGTCTGGATTTTTATTAATAACTGTGAGTAAACTACTTAATCATGTATATTATTAACTCACCGACATATCTCTCGCCGGGCGCATACCGCTCGACTTCTCCGTTGATGATGAGCCGGTAGAAGTTGTCCCCTGGAGACTTGGGTGACGCGCCCTCACCCGGCAACAAGTCACAGCCCTGCGCACGCGCCGCCACCAGTAACAACAAACACAACCGCCACATCTTGCCCTACAAAGACCAACAAACACAGTTTTAGTAAACGTTACAAGGACGTAGATGACGTACACAGGGAATGGTAGGTAAATGAGTGACTTCTTAGAAAAATAATTTCGATTTCAGTGGCAAATATAAACGGAAAGCCTTGGTTAACAAATCGCAAGAAAAAGTGTTCAGGGTAAAATCTCTAAATCTATTTGCTAGAATGTTCTTTTAGCTAAGGATAACGGTGAGCTCACCAGCTCGGCGCGAGTGTGCCAGCAGAGTGCCGGGCCGGCGCCGTATCACGCGCTAAGCAGATAAAGGGTCAAATATCCCCGACCCTCTCGCTCTAAATACTGGCACGTTTAACGCAATATAAGAAAAATATCAGAAAACAAACGATTTGATAAAAATTAAAAACTGAAATTAGGAATATGAATCTCGAGTTCTGAGTTTATTATTTAGGTAGGGCCAGAAAACGGCGTCATTTCCTATTTTGATTTACCGCTACTCACAAATCGCACCTAATTTTGTGAGTAGGTTGGACTTTACCAAGTAGTTAGATACATAGTTTTATATGAGATATAGATAGAAGAGTAAGTAAGGTAGTGGGATTCATTCAAGTTTCAAACGGTATTCGTCCAAATTGATGAAATATAAATTTAATTACTTAGGTTAAAACGGTTACAAAAGCTTATTTCCCGCCTCAGTAGTAGGTATGTTTTAAAAGATAATTATGTGCGTGCGGCGCCTTCCTGCCCAACAGGTCACTAACATTGTGAGGAACAACATTTTGACCTTTTGAGTTTCAACTGAGTACCTAATAAAATCACTTTTTATGTTATAACTGAGGTTGTTCCTAATTTGCCCACATCATAACACACCCCGTTTACCTCGCGGTCAAGGTTGTGAGATAGTGGAACCAGTTGTAGGTAACTCTTAGCTTCTGTAAATATGTCACACTGTGCCCAGGGACACGTTACCTACTCACAACAGTTGGCACATTAGGTACCTAAGCTAAGCATCAAAATTTGTGTATAAAGTTAACAAATCATATCCCACTCCAAAAGCTTACCTTATTTAAAAGTAACTTCGACCACACGCACAGTCACACCTTCCGTATTCTAACAGATCATTAAAGCTTATCCATTTCACACTCCAACCGGAACTGATTTCTATAAGAACTCGCCTCAAAAGGTAGCCGCGTTGGAGGTGCACCGGGACAGATATAGGTAGATTCTGTATAAGCCACTCCGAAAACTATATCTGGTAGGCGCCGAGTGCCTGCAACAGATACAATCACAGATAACATAGGTTACCTATGTTATCTGAACATCTGGAGAATGTCGGAAATCTATTGTTTAACTAATGTTAAACAATAGATTTCCGACATTCTTCGCCTTCCAGACGCAAAAATGTGTAGTATAAAGTAGGGTGAGTTCACGCACATCCCTTGAAAACACCACTTGAATGTATGTGTTCGCCAAACAATGAATGCGGGAAGTCGAGTGTCTGCGCTGAGTGGAGCAGTTACCTCAGGCGCTGCGGCAGGTCAGCGCGCACTGAGCCGTGGACAGGCGGCTGCCGGCTCCTCGGGCGACAAGTGACGTCTTCCGCCGTCGCCGCTCATTACCCGCGCGCGCGCATACCTTCGCGCCCACGTCCGCGCAGCACAGTTTACAGATTACGCACACCCTATTATAGTCTTACATAATTAATTGAACGCTTCCTACGTTACGTCAATGTCCTTAAATTAGTCAAGTATGTTTCTGGGGCTGATCTAAATAATTGAAGTACGAACAAGGGTAAGGAAGTTTTAAATGAAAAACTCGTAGCAATCTCAGTCTGTGTTCGTCAGGGTCCAAATATAATATCTATACCTTACCTTTACAAATCACAACGCTGATCGATACAAAATTATCGACCAATCTTAAGCAAACTGCAAACATTGTAAATAGGTAGGCACCTACCTACTTAAGCATCCAAAGAGGTGCAGGACCAGGACCTGTCTGTATACTCAAGTAATAAGTTGGAGTACCTATCAAAGAGGGGCTCACGGCTAAGTTATATCTAACTATGCTGAACAATCATGTGCAAGGTTAAGCTGCGCCAGCCGCGGTCGGTCCGTGGATGGATCACCATTCTTATCACATCAAGACCCTCCGTGCCTTGGAGACCACATAAAGCCGTCAGTCCCGGTTTTCATGCGAACACCTATGACAATCGTTAGTGGTAGTCAGAAGCCCACAAAACCTTGACAACGAGTCTATCCTCCGGATATCGGCATTGCCAAGATATAGGGTTGCGGAAACCTGATGGCAGTCACTTCGTGTAAAATACTGATATTCAGCCGTATCTGGTTAGACTGGCAGCTGACCCCAACACAGTTGGAAAAAGGCTCGGAGGATGAGTATCAAATAAATTAAGTAAAATTATTATAATAGTTGAAAATAACTGTAATGAGCAAAAAATTATAATGTAGGTTATAATTATGTACCTACCATTTTACTGCTAGTAAGTAGTTGTGCTGTGTTCTGTGAGCGAACACACAGTCACCACTTCAGATTCTCACATCATCACATCTGGTTACCGACCACTGTCGCGAGACAATGGTCATCACTGTACACAGTACTGCGGATTACGCACAATTATTTTTAATAAAACCTAAATTAAATATGTCGATGCGTTGACCGCCAATGACTAGTACTTGTGCATGACAGTCAAAAAAACAAAATGAATGGAGGTAGTTTACATAAAAGTTATCGGAATATAGACAGTCAATTTACAAACTACCTACTTATAGTGAGGCACTTACCGAAACTTTGAAAGGCTTTGTTTTCCTTATGCGAGACCATACACAGCCCGAATATTTTTATTTTAATATTCTAGAAAGGCGATGTTCGCAACAAAACTATATACAATTCTCTGACAGCAGTTCTTGTACACTTACAAAGATTTTTAATTTACCAGCACAAATAACTTATTAGACATACCTATCTCGTACGAGCCATCTAGATTTGTGATCGACTAGCGGATTACTAAAAATACTCGAGACGAATAATTGTGACAGCACACAGCTTGATGATAAAAACAGTCAAACTAATGTTTGTAACAGATTTTCAATCATTCAGCTTACTTCTTATTATACCAAACTTTATGTTAGTATTATTTTTACGCTGCTGTGTTGACATTAGGACTGCTTTCATTACAATCCCCTTTCGCATTATTCCAGTAACTAGGTACCTACTATACGTGGCAGGAAGTACAAATCTAAACTCAATGCAATTACTTGAACTTCCCAATAAACCCACGCTACGCTATGCGCGCTTGATGCCACTAGTCTATCAATGTGGTAATCCAAGTGCATTTCATTTAAATTTGCATTTTTCTTGTTTCAGGTAAAACGCTTGGTGATCCTGTTGTCTACTATCGCGGGCGACCTCGCTAACCGGCTCTTGTTAGTTATCTCTCTCCGCCAATAAGAAGGTAACTTTAACTAGTAGCCTCGCCGCAAATCAAAATGTTGTTGTTTCGTTGTTTGACCACCGAGAGTTTAGCGAGTCAGTAAGAATGTAACAGAAGATGGCGGCTAGAGCCGGCCTAATTTCAACTGAAGCGATAGTTCTGAAGCAATCAATACATACAAAATTTGGTGGACGGCTGGCGAGACTGAAGAATTGTAATAGATACTTCCCATATTATGTAGTATTGTATACATTTTTCTTTAACCAAATAACAATGGAAGTAGAGGTTTTCTCCAAATTAAAACGAAGGGGCGGTTTTCAGGAAACTATAGCAAGCCTACCGCTACTTAAGGGAGTTTCAGGCTATAGAGTGGGCCATGTGTGTGCTAATTAATTCTTGCTTGGCACCACAGAACCCGGCGACGACTATAGAAATATAATATTTATTTACCGTTTTCTAGTTACGAATCAACAAGGGAAGGGAAGTAATCTTGTTATTTATCTTCTAATAGGTATGTCGCTCCAATATCCTTAATTACAAAAAGCATTTACACGTTCCCTGCTACCGTTCGTTGACTCTGTCATTGACTGTACAAATGAAAATATGTGACAATATTAAGAAATTGCGTTACCACCATTAACCCAAATCATACCAGTAGCACGCGCCGGCACGTGCGCGCGCGCCGCTGTAGGTATCTAATGAAACAAACATCTGTTTGCAATTATTTAATTCAGTCATAATTATTATACAAATATCTAAATATGCACGTTAAGTGTATCTTGACAAGACTCGTTTGTAAAACATATCTGTTATATAAATATATGATATACAATAGTGCTAGTGTCCGGGGCCTGTTCACATTTTCAAAACACAAAGGCTAAGATCTAAATATTTAGCACCGATATTATTTTACTTCACATTGTTCAAGAAATGAAGTTATATCTATCAGCCCCGCACACGATACAGTATTGCTGTCGGAATGATAATAATTATCTCACTAGCTAAGGCTAAAGACTTGATATAATATGTATGAGTAACTTTAAATACAAAAATATTCTATATCCCGCAGGAACATGTTTACAGGTTCAAAGTTTATCACTTGCTCTCGATCGCTCAACGTAGTATGTTTATATCAAATCCAGTGTTTTGTGTGTATCACTTAAATATAGATTCAATAAAGAATGAGGAAGTCACTTGTATTGTACGTGAAGCTTGTTATTCATTGTATCACTTAAAACTAACGATCACATGTGGCGATGTGATCGGAACTGTTAAAAAATAACCTCCTTTGATCCTCTTTATCTCGTTAATGTGTACACCTATGATATATAGACTAGACTGTAATGATCCAAAAATAATAATATTATAAAACCAATTTTATGGTTACCAAAACTATCAAATAAGCAGCTGTATATTGTCTTTAATTAACAATTCTCTTGAATAAATATCTTAAATTAAAACAAGCTCAGTGACTAGAGTATTTGAGATCTCCTCTCTCCCTCAACAAATCATAATCTAATTTCAATTACAATAATAAAGCTTCCAAATTATCAAATAATAATCTCGCCTACAAATTAAATTCATAATTGCACATTTTAGAAATTGTGAGATTGACTACAATAATTAAATGAACATAATACATAACGATTATAAATAACTAGCATGTACTACTTAACTAGTCCCAGTAACTTTTTTAAATACGAAATAAATATCAATAATTATGTCAGTAAATAAAGTCGCAAATTATATTAATAATGTTGATTGTGTGTGTTGGACTCTCTACAACGAATGGAATGCAACAACTAATACGACACTCATACTTATTAATAGTAGTAAAAAGTATTCCCTTGTCTTTTCAGAGGGCTATGCCCAACAGTGGGTCAGATTGGGCTAAACTATAGTTATTTAATTCTTAACAGTAATCGTTTGAAGCACCCAAAAAGGAATTTACTCAATAATTAGTCAATTTAATTCACAATAAATGTGTAGAATTATGTCGCAGCTGAAGGAGGCAAAATTACGCTATTCTCAAGTCATAATTAGACCCGGTAATCACCTGACATGACCAATTTGTCATATACACAAGTAGGTATTTAAAAAATAACAGTCGTGTAAATGCAGTCCAAATTGTGACATGTATTTATCCTCCAAGACCACAAAACATATTCCAAGTAGTGACCACCGACAGTAAAAATCAGGGACAGCTCAGTGTAGCCCACGGAAAAGATTCAACTTGGTCTCTGGAGTCTTGGTGGAAAAACATAAACATACAGTAAATTTTTAAAGCAAATTGTTGTCACTCAGTCATAATTTAAAATACAATTTCCATTAACATTTATACCTTAACACTTACAGGTAATGCATATTTTCATCTTGCAGAACAGAACAAGATGTGACAGTCAACTGTTATCACTACGACTAACGTATAAACGTACAGACGCCAGCAGGTCAAGTTATACAAAACTGTCAATTTTTCCCAATTGAATATTAACCTTATTGTTCTGTATTAAAGTTGAAAGTCAATCAAAGAAATTTAACAGATTGTGGATTGAAGTGCTGGCCTTTGTTTGATGCCTCATACATCATGATCGGGCATGAGAATGTCACTAAAACAAATGTTCCACGTTAATAAAACCTCCGCACTGCCACACACGAGAACGTAAACATTACTCACTACGCAGGTTACGTTTACGTGTGAAGCATGGCATCACTAATTAGTTGTAGGCAAATATTTCAGTCCTTACTTACAAGGGTGATCATTCAACAAAATTTACATAATAGAATTCGTATAAGTTTTAGTATGTTGTAGTTAAATATAATCGGTGTACTTAAAAATAATGTTGCCAACAAATTAATAACTCTTTTACCTGTTAGTAAATACTTGGTATTTCTTCCAAATTTCTAAGTATTCGAAGAGTAGCATTAAAATAATTCATTGCTATTAACAACAACAAAAAAATTTACTACTGCTAAGTATAAGTTAATATTATTTCATTCATAAAAAGATAGAAGATTATTAAACATATTAGCGAAAGAAAAAATTGACCTCGGGCAGGATTAGAACCTGTGGCCTTCTGGATAAATACACCGGACGCTTTGGTCAACTGAGCTACCGAGACCACTGTCTGTGGTGCCTGTGACAGTGGTCTCGGTTTTTTTTTTCGTTATAATTTATTATATTTGAAAATGTTTAGCATTATGGCTTCATGCCAAATATAATAAAAAATAATTAGTATTTCACTCTTTAGGTTGTCAAATTAAAAAGGTAAAACGACTGGTAGTCAGTAGGAGGAACCAAACATAAGTTCACTTAAGTAGTTAATCAGGATGACATACATAGAGGTTTGAATAGCTTAAGTGATCACAGGTGAACAGCGGAATCTTACAAATAATATCATAATATGATCACAACACGACATTGAAATATTTATAAGACGCCACGATTATAAGGCATTGGTTACACCCTCACAAGATATCAAAACATATTGACATACATAGATACACAATAAATACAGTTTGAAACATTGTAGGTTCAACGTATATCGACGCATTTACATTTGATCGACCAGCTCATACAACAGACTCGAAATAAAAAAATCGAACCACGGTACATAAACAAACACGTCATAACCAATGTGTTCAGTCCGTGATACTGGTACTACTACTCTCGCTTACATTTTGCGGAAGCCCTTGGCAGAAAGGTACTGACATAAGCCCAGATGGATATTGACAAAAAATATCAGTTAGAAACTCAGCCGGCGGCCAAACATTTTGATGCTTAGTGTGGAAATTTTTAGAAATATTCGGTGGTACCATGACACAGAAATTTTGTGATAATGTGATGACCATTTGTAAACAATTCAATTTGTTTCCTTTACATTGGAACTTTGTTTAGTAGCGGAGCGCAGCATTGCGGTTTTATTAATGCCATCTCCCTCGAACAATACACAGCACGAGTTGTTGTGCGAGGGACAGGGACGGCACGAGATTGGCAGTTTCCGAATATTTTTTTATAGTATAGTGGTTCTGTACATCTTTCCTTAAAAGTATTAGAAACATGACAGAGGGCACATCTCTGTAACTATAACAAATCAAGTCTATGGTAAGTTGTGCGTTTGTTACGCGAATCGTGTCTCGTGTGGTGGGTGGTGGGTGGTGGGTTGTGGGTGGTGGGTGGTGGCTGGTGGGTGGTGGGAACACGTACAGGTACAGCGGCGGCGGCGGCGGCCGTGGAGGATGGGGAGGATGGGGAGGGTGGGGAGGACTTATCTGTGATGGTGTGGCTCGGTGGGCAGCTGGCCGTGCTTCAGAACGTCAGCACCGGCTCCTCGCGGTGGTCTAGGATATCTGTAATGTTTATGTGCAATGTTAACTTATAATCGACGTGTATAATTATTTTACCTAAAGGCTTATGTCTTAAAGACGGTCTGGTTAGGGATGCTTCAAAAAACCGGAAGATTTTCAAAGGTTTTCTGAAACCTCACTTCTGTGCTAGGCATATAGGTGCCTAACTTGTCTCGTCGCTTGTTGTAATATGAGTTGGAGAAGTAATTGTTGTGTGGGGCTGACCTTTGGCGATGGTCCACCAGGGCAGCGTGACGTAGGTGAGGTATGCGTTGAGCGGCGCGGACTGCTGGCGCCGGCCCTCCTTCCACAGGTGGAACGTCTGAGAGAACCCGCGCAGTGCCCACAGCGGGTTGTACGCGCCGTCGTCCAGCTCTGCGCGCCACACAACACAACATAACACAACACAACATAACACAACACACACTTATTGTTATGTTAGCTTTTGCTGGTGATATGCGTGGCGTGTTCTTTTTTGAAATGTATGATTGGAGGTGTATAAATAATTTTGAAACTGTCGAATACCAATGAATCAGACAACATTATTTTGTACCAATATTGTGCAGTCATGTGATGCGAACACAGCTATAATGATTGAGAATGATGGGGATCGCGTCTAGTCATCTTGACGGATTGCACAGGATGAAATGGCGGAGGTCGCAAGCGAGGCCAGATACAACATAGTGCAGGGGGGTACAGTGGTGTCGGTACACTGTAACAGGGATAACGTGTCGCATGTCAGTGTGGTGTGTGGGGCGCGCGGGCGTGGCGTGACGTGACGTGACGTGACGTGACGTGACGTGACGTGACGTGACGAGGCGTACCGGTGCGGCGAGCTCGCGGCACGTCGCACCAGTAGTAGATGTCCGTGCCGTCGGGCGTGCTGCGGCGCGGTGGCAGGCGCGCGTGCCGCCACAGTGCCGCCGCCACGCCGCAGCGCGACCGCGGCAGTGTCACGTAGGCGCGAGCGCTGCCGCTCGCCGCGCCCGCTCCGCCCACCACTGCCTCGGCCGGCAGCTCCTCCGCACCGCACACCGCGCGCGCTCGCGGACCCGCCCGCACCGAGCACTCCTCGGTGAGGACGTGCTCGTCGAGCGCGGCCGCGTCGGCGGCCAGCTCGCATTCCGAGTCGGGGTCGGAGTCGCAATCGAGGTCCTCGGAGTGTCGGGCGGGGCGAGCGCGGCGGGCGGGCGGGCGGCGCAGCGGCGGCGGGCCTGGCGCGCGTTGGGCGGCGGCGGCCCGGCGGCGCGGCGTGACAGCTCGCAGGCAGGCGGGGGTGGACACGTCAGCGGCGGCGCGCCGGTACACGTCGCGCATGTCGGGCGCGGCGCGCGCGGTGCCACAGCAGCGCAGGCGCACGGAGGAAGCCTGGGCCGAGCGCCGGGCGCGGCCCCCGCCCGCCCCGCGGCCCCCGCGCGCCCCGCGGCCCCCCCGCGCGCCCCCTACGGACAACACACCGTCAGCGCGCTCGTCCACCTGACGGGGTCCGCTTCGCAATTCATCGTCGTTTCCACACACGATCACAGATTGCCCTTCGCACCAAAATACGAGCGGTCGGTGTCCGTGTTTAAAAACGCTTCCGAACAGCTACAGATCCCGTCCCGTGTACTGGAGGGCTAGCGTAGACGTGCGCGTCACTATTGCGGTATTACACATTCGGTTAACTACAGCACGCTGCGCGACTACTGCGGCGCTCGCGACTACCAACTGTAGTGTCGCGCGTGCGGGGCGGGCTCGTCCTGACTTCCTCCGAGCTACCACTACCTGACTACAAGTACACGTATGTGCGGGACACCATGCAACTAACTGCGAATAGGGTGCAATCACATGCCATGACGTGTAAGCGATAATAGCAAGCAACACATGATCATAACACACATTACAACTAGTATACAATTTCAAAAACAGTTGTTGACATGTTTCACTTCTAAGTACATATTTTATAAAACAGATGACAGTGTGAGTGGAAATGATATGTTATTATGGATGGAGTGGACGAGTCATTGACCAAGAACTTTCAACGCGGCTCAATGTCAGAATAATTTATACAATCAGTTCCATTATAGCTTTTCATTGCCGTCGACAGAATTCTAATTCGCCATAGCGAACGTATTTAAAGTAGTCGATTCTGTTTGATTAATTGTAACACGCAAATAAATTAAAACGTCCCGACGGAGATGGTAAACACGTTATATCACTCAGAAAAACTGATTTCGAAGCGTAGCCCAAATGGGTAAATGTTGCAGTACATAGGTAGCTACGTTTCTTAAGTTCGCGGCGAGATGGCGCTGCGCGTTGTCGTTTTTGATTCTTCATTATATGCAAGCGTGCAGTGTGTGTGTGTGTGTGTGTGTGTGTGTGTGTGTGTGTGTGTGTGTGTGTGTTGCGAGTGTGTGGTAGGTACACACCGTCGCGCAGGTCGCCGGCCTCGACCTCGGCGATGCCGTTGACGAGCGAGTCGAGCCCTTCGTTCTCGGAGCGGCTCTTGTCGCGGTTGTCACGGGTGCGCCACCCGCCGCGCACGAAGTTGTTGATGTTGGCACTCGGGTCACTCAGCCGCCGCTGTAACAACAGCGAACTGATGTTAGCCCCACGGGTCATGACGATGATAACGTATGCGGTACTAGAGAGGTCGCGCGCCAATAACGAATTCTGAACCTGATGATAATAGGTACTAGGTCTATCCAAAACTGTCAAAATTTGCCAATTGAGAATGAACCTTATTTTGTTAAATTAAAATTGAAAATCTATTAAAGAAATTTGACAGACTGTGGTGGCCTCTGTACTTGCTAGATATACTTAGCAACTTACTTAGATGTTCATTGATATCAATTACCAAAACTAGTGATGGTTTTGTTTCGTTCTGGCTGATACACTTCAACATTAAAAACCCCAATAATTTATCATACAATCAGTTAATCTGTATGCGAGTCACCTGGTGCCTGTAGATGAACATCTCTTCGGGGTCGTCGTCCCAGTCGCTGTCCCACATGTCGGTGGCGGCTAGGCCGGGCTCCGAGGTGGGCGTGTCGAGGCCGGCGGCGTGGGGCCTCGACACGGCCATCTCGGCGTGGCCCTTGCCGCTGGGGCCCTTCATGCGCACGAACTCGCACCGCGCCGCCGCCTTCCCGCCCAGCAGCCCGAACGACATGCGCTGCGCCACCTTAGTCGATAGAGATGTTTGCTGAAAATGTTCACAAAACAATTGAAATTACTTACTTTTGATTTTTCAAAAATTTTCCAAATTATGTGTTTGGAGAAGAACGTCAAAGAAATGTTATATCCAATCACGAGCCCAAGAAGTTGCATTTGGTACAAAACATGCATCTAAGTGTAATTCAACTGTTGTAGTTAATAATTATATGAATGGCAGAAATTGCAATCTCCCGATGGCATTTTTTGAAAGTAGCAATAAATTAGCGCATTTTAGTAGGAAAGGACCTTCAAGTGGAGCACAGATAAAGATAGCCAACGTGCAATCTGTTAAGCTTAACAGATAACAACAATGCCTATTTTCATGGTATTCATATATATATTTTGTACTGAACAAGAACGTTTTACTTGGTAATCGATAAGGTAAGGTACACCTCCATCGCGAATCAACTCTCAGTTCTCACGTAACATCGCCAATAGCCAATCACTTTTCTTTGGGAAAAAAGGTAAAACGTTCGTATATACAATCGATGTAAAGCGTAGCAGCTATTTATTGTGGAATAACAATGGGGCTTTGTCACCGGCCGCAGCGGGGACTACACCAGCCTGCGCTGTGGGAAGTTGATTGTTTATTTCTGAACGTAGTAAACAGGGCCTGCCTCAACGGCGGGTATTACTTATACAATACACAAACAGACGGGCACGACGCACGTGCCCACGCTGCCGCCAAGCGCCAACGCCACCCAGGACGCGCTGGTGATCATCACACCACGCGTCACATGTATGTTTTGTTAATGACCCCGCAAAGGCATTATCTAGGTACTTAATCATTTTAAAATTGTGCGCAGCTTTTGTGGGTTCATGTATTTATTGTGGCAATTCATAAATTACGTCCTTTCATCATCAAAACAATCACTGAACTTGCTATACACAATCCATGTTTAATTAATATACTTATTTTGTCGAGTTAAGTACATGTCAGTATTCAAAAACGTGAATTTACTGAGAATGACAGTGACCACAACATTCCTAAGGTTGTGAAACAGGTCGTCAATGTAATGTTGTCGTAGCGTCGCCGTCGCGCGTCCTACGTGCCTACGACAAACCGGTCCGATACTGAATCAGAACCGTAGGCGGAGGCCTCACTATTTCTATACTGCTCTACGCTATTATAAGACGACACGATTAAATTGGAACACTTCTAGACTTTAGAATGACATTGTAACTAAATTAATTCTCACTAGCTATGACAAACCAGCTCCTGTAGACACTAGTTTCAAAATCAGGTTTCTTTGGTATACCACGTACCTACTTGGAAAAACCTCGTGCTGTAGTATGTACCTACAAGATAATTAAGATACAATCTGTTTTAGATAAGAAGTAAAACTGGTTTCGTCCAAAATAAAACCTCGAGAATTAACTACGAATAGTAATCACAAATGGAAGGCCAAGTAGGTAGATGAGCCACTACCACGGCGCTAAACAATACTGTTTGCCTGTCAATAATCTGACAAACATGTGTTCTGATCTCTATAAAACCACTTTAATAACTTATGTATCTACCACATTTTACTGCAAATAAAGATTATATTATTAAACAGAAGATGGACCAGTGAAAGTTGGCCGGGAGGTGTGCAGCAGTGGATCAGTCTTCTTTATTGTAGGTACACTAGAAATACAACGAAAAACAAATATACATAATATCTTACAAACATTTACAATGGCCGGCCTTACTTATAGGAATTGCTTCCAAGCAACCGAAGCGAATTCTTTTTTCAAGCAGTTAAAGTAAATTAATTATTATTGATCGCGATATTTCTGGGAGAGTTGTTATGTTACATATGACGCAAAATTACATAATAAAGCTGCTAATGTCGAATGCTATGTATCATCAGTTGTTTATTATCAAATAAAAGCTCTATGACTAACGCAAAACATATTATTACGCCGATATGAGGCCATAAGCGAATTACACACAAACCGTTTCGGAGCGTGTCGACTGTGTCGAATGATCCGTGAACGAAGCTCCAGAATCAAAACCTCATTTGCCCCGTATAATAGGGAATCTAGGTCAAATACGTTAGCTCGTGACTTTAACAGAGGACTTTGCCCTTTAGTGATGGATACAGTCTAGCGAAGAAAGTGTTCATGATTCATTGTCTCCGACGGGCAAGTGTGCAGCTCGCCCGTACTCAAACACGGTCGGTTGTCGACCTCACGTGTTCTGCCAACTTACTCTTGTTCAATGTTCAGACTTGGAACTTGTGATTCATTACATATACAATATGTCAGCCTGAAATTTTCAATAGTGTCTTATACATATTAAATTAGAAAATACTTGTTAAGTCACTTCATGCCAGTGTTAGAACTTAAAAACTTGTTTAGGAAATGTGTTTGATAAACTTTCGGCCCAGTTTTGTTAAGCGTGATACCAGCGTCAGTCTAAATGTATATCCACTGACTGCGATCAAAATCAATAGGATTTATATTCTTATGTTGAAAATAATTGATATGAATGACATTGCAGAAATGGAGCGCAATGAATAATAAAGTTTCCGTCCGCCGACTGTACACATCAGGGTCCGCTACATAATGATAGTTCTATTTTTACGCGACAGTATCTATTTGAGAACCGCAGCAAGTAGCTATACGTCAGTCACTTGGTACAAGAACTTGACCCCACTTAGGACTACTTACACATTCAAGTAGACTATAAAACCAATTTGAGTGTGTATCCAATAAAACGTAATATCATAGTAACGTTTAAGTATTAAAGATAGTAAATAAACAATTACAAAATGTAAGATTAAGTAGCTATCGTAAGAATTCAACAATATGTGTAGGATCTCGTGTATAAAGTGCCTCTACAGATATGACACCATTTTACGGTTTCCAGTACGCACTAGAAGTGTTTCATTCTAAAAGTTGGTACCAAGCTGTCAGTGCATAAGACAACGAAATGGATGGCCTAGTTCACTCTCTAATAGCTTTTTTTTTCCCGACACTTTAATCAATCGATTTATTGGCAGTACACAATCTTAGCCATCTCGAACCACTTCACTAGGGGGACTGGCCACAGAGTGAAATAAGACAGGCGAGGGCGAGGGGAGGCTTTGTGGCGGCGACGCGGTGGCGCCACAATGTCGTGCACATTAACAACTTGTAAGAAAAAAATACAACTGTATGAATCTCTTAAGCCACCGAGCGCTGAGTTCGACTGAAGTTATGATCATGAATCTATCACCCAGTGAAGCCGGGGATTAAAAATAAATCCAGTCGCTGCGATATCTACATAAAAGCGCACCTGCGTCTTGCTGACGCAAGCGCAACACGCCATGTTGACAAATGTTGATCACAGCAACATAACAAAGTTTTGCATTATGCATACCTTGAATATTTTCAGAATACTGGGAAACCGTATACCGTAACAGTATTAAACTCACTCCATCAAAAAAATACCAATCAGGACGGTTAATTTAGTAGTTACTTACCCTGATAATGGATATTTTATATTATGTACTGAATTGAAATATAAAAACAATATTGTCCTTCTTGGCTTGCGCACTTAATAGACCACGTTACTAAGTATGAATATAGAGAGAGAGTGGATTAGAGTGCGTAGCTGATGAGATCACGCGTTTATACCTTGTGCAGCGATGTCAGCACTGTCAGCAGTTCAGTACCAGGAGTCGATCCCGGTCTGGGGCCCCAGTGCGCGGCGCCTCGCGCTACTTCACACCCTTCCGTTACAGGGTTGGGAACGACCGAGTGACACCCTCAAACAAAAGACAATAAACCGCGCCAACATTCAGGAACCGCTGGTCATTCAACTCACAGCAATCTAACCATGAAATAATAAATTACGTGCGCAATGCATATTAAACTGCTTCATTATAATTATTCTAAACTCTTACGCAATACTAACCAGTTATTTCTCCTTTTTTATTAATAACTTAAAATAACTACTATCTTATCAAATATTTATGGACATGTTTAAAATGAGTATTATTCATTATTATTTACTTAGTTATTAATTTTTAATGGTTAACATTGTTAATACCCGTTTGCTTCTTAGTTATTGTTATTTAAGTAATTGTCTCCTTTATATTCAGACACAATTGTAAATTGTTAATGAATAAATGAAATGAAAATGAATGAATGAATAACGTCAAACTGCAAACTAAGTAACTAAACTGAAAGAAAGAAATGCTTGTACTCACCGCGTTCAGCAAATGGGCTGATGAGCGTACAGTTCGTCAGAACGCACACCACTGAAGCTGCAACGAGTTAGTAATACGCCTAACTAACCTAGTATACGGTGGTGTGCGGCAACCCTAGCCCCGGGGTGTCGTAGTTACCAATAACTGGCAGTTTAACGGGACCGTGAGTGCGCGCGTGGGCGGGCGGGCGCGGGCGGCAGTCTCTGACGTCATAGCTACAGCCTGCTTGCCTGTTTGCTTAGCCACAGAACAGACACCGACCAATTAGTCGACCATTAATCAGGCCTCTTTAATACACCGACACACCCCGACTTCATTGAGTGATCGTCCAAATTGATTTTTGGAATTTGAAAAACGTAAGGAAAGTTACTAAAAATAGCCTTGTGGTGAATGCTGATACGTAATCGAATGTTTCCAAATAATAAAACACATTATGATGACTAATGTACTCCATCATGTGTCCCTAGGTATTGTATGGCACCGTATCCGATTTCATACCGTGTCGTGACGTGTGTTTGTCACTGAATGGCCAGCACCGGTGACACGGTTAGTGACGCTCCACTCGGCGACACCTACGCGGAAGGATCTCCTTCCGTTCCTTAATGACGGTAACGGTCTTAACGACGCAAATTGCGACGAAATTCTTGCACATCGCAAATTTCAAATAATAGTATGAAAAAGACAACTTGGGACCACGAAGTCTCTCAGACTTGTCTCAGCTAAAACTGGTTCATCTTGATGATTCTGGTCGAGCAAGTCGCGGAAGCGCGTGCAATGATAATAGAGGTTGTTATGTGAGATATATTGGTAGGCTGCGAGCCGGGTCCAAGGCCGGCGCCTCGTGGCGCGGGCCCGGCGCGCCGGCGGCGGCGACGCCCCATAAACTTACCCCGTAAAGTCAGCCCCCGTGACACGAAGGGCTCCGACACGGATTATACTAACATAGCCACTAGCTATACTTGCTTGACTTCTGATTTCAAGATACATCTGTTCCAATTTATGTCTACCAGTATCCTTACATACTACGCCACATATATAAAAGGCGGAATATAAAATATTTGGTCGAAAGAATCTCTTAGCAAAAAAGCTCATAATATTAATATGAGCTTGCGTTAAGATACAGATAGATACAGAATCGACGTTACAGGCGAAAATAACGCGCAACTAGAACAACAGCAAGGCTTCCTCGAGATACAGGTTGATAACCGTATCGTTATCTTTAACTCTAGCGCTTTCCACCAACATACCAGTATTTTGGTCACTCGTTATCTGTGCACGATAAGGTCACATTGCCTCGTTCGGGTATGTATGTAACGCATATCAATCAATGCATTTTTCGATCGATGTCCAAACGAAGCATGAAGTGGTCCATTGCTGTAAATATAATTGTTAATATTTCGGTTTTGTTTCTACAAACCGCAAGTGCGAACACTCTTTGAAATAAATAGATATACAAAAATATAAAATGTTCTTATATTCGACCATCATGCTACAATTAATTAACAAATCAACGAGTCAAGCAAAGATTTCGCTGAGTTGACGTTGACATGATCCTGCATTACAAGAGTATCATAAAACTATGTATCCGACCTTGTTGTACTATTACTCATTCGTAAGCAAATTACGATTAAATTATTTCTAAAGTTTCCGCACCGCGGAGGCAGGCACGCAGGCTTGACTCAACAGGTTATTTTAACTGGAGTGAGTCAACAAACATCAGATCAAAACAACACTTAGTTTACGATTAATTAAACTGAAAAACAGTGAGTTCCTATACAATATCGTAGGCTTATTGATGAATGATTGTAATATATACTACGTGTCTTGAGTGTTGGTACGGTGTCGGCGTGTGGTGAGTTGATAAAATTGTGTTAATGTAACATCCCGATATCGATAAAGTTATTGTGAACGTTTTGTTTTTACTTAGGCAGGGCTCGTGTCAAGACATGTGCAACAAATAACAATAACTTTGTAATCTAAATCTCTCTGTAAGTCACAGATAAATAAAGATTCTTATCGCGAGATAGGTTCCTAGAATTTGACAATAAACTATTATAATTTGTGGTGCTGCGTGAATATGTTACAAATTTAGTAGCAGTTCTGTTGAGTTACTAATATATGCAGCCTCTCATGGCCGTTTGAAGAATCTGAAATGTAAAGTAGAATAAACTAACATACTTTAGCAATTCATACACTAACGACCTTACTAATAATCGTAATTATAAGCTGTGTATACATACTGTTTTGTTTCTTTCATTGGACTCCGACTGCCACTTCAGTAGTACTTAGGTATTTGAATGAATAATATTCGGTTGTATTGCATACAAAGGCGAAAAGGGCTAGTGCAGATCGTATAAAAACATCAGCGACACTATCGTTGCTACGTGCAAATTGAATTTGGTTAAAAACATAAAAACAATTCGTAAAAACATTAATTTTCCATTACGTTTACGACGCATTGGTGTGTGTAACGACTTAGAGGACCCGCCCCAAGGCCGCCGGCATATCGCCACGCTTTGAAAGGTTTCCTTGATTCTCTAGCCACTACTTCATTCACACTTCTCTCGTAAAAAACGCTAATTGCTTTACAAATTCAGAAATAATGACATGATTATATTTGTGCTAAAAAGAGATAATTCTAGTGGAGTTACCGGTTTAATTGTCTTACATAATGACAACTTTAGTCTGGTCTTCATATACCTAAAAACACGTTATAAAAATCTGGCTCATTTAGATTTAAACGGAAATCAAGCCATTTTTTATTTTCGTATTTATTCTAGGAAGTAAATATGTTCAGCAATGAGGTTGTACAATGTCTGTATATTCTTTAGTTAGTGTAGAAACTAATAAAAGACGCTGGTAAGATAAAAAATATAATAATTAATATGTAGTGCTAATTTACGAACCGGAGATGGCTGAAATTGTTGTGTGAGATTGTAAGAAGTTCGTTCTGTTATTGTAGTTATACAATTCTAATTTTAAAAAGGTCCATGGCAATCTTTTTGTGAGCGTTCTGCATTGTACTGTTTTGTTACGGATGCATTCGGACCACATAACGTAATCAACCACATACACTTATCAAGTTTGTCGATTGTCACAGATAATCACATCAATTAATCTATTGAAATTAGGATATGCGAGCAGAATAAATTCCAGTGATAATGCTAATGACTAAGAACAAATACAAAGCGAGCTTCAAAACAACGCACTTACGTAATCTGATAATCACCAATCACATCACAACGGTCACTTGATCCATGCTGTGTTTCAACAAATACGTCGGGCTAATCTGACACCGAGGCATAGGCAGCGTTCCGGTTGGCGACATGATACGTGACGTCACCAACATAAAACCGATAACTGTCAGCTAGATAACAGGGTACAAAATCGTAATCGTGTATCATAAGATCTCTACTAAAGTGACACGAAACTATTAAAAACTGTCAGGTTGACTTGACGTTCTTTGTTCGAAATACTGTGGTTACCTTAAATATAAACAACGCTACTAAAAGAACTGTGATTATCTGATAATATCGATAATTAGTGATCACGATAAGTGTATAATAAACATAAATCAACTTTCATATTGATAGTATATAATATTAAACTAAAAAAGCGATATCGTGACGCTTTCATAGATAAAGATATCTCAAAAATTTCAAAAAATACCTACAAATAATGATTATGAGGTTACCTACGAACATTATAATTCGAAATGACTTGCACCATTAGTAACATTTATCTCTGTATATTAGGTGTTATCGTTAAAATTGGAATATCATTGTGGGCTATTTACACCACATAGGTATACATATTTACGTCATGTATATGTATAATAATGTCTATTACAATGCCTATTATTAAGTGCCTGCCGAACTAACATTGGCTAACAAGAAATTTAGGTTCAAAGTTATTTTTTTTATATTGTAGTAGTTGGCTTCTGCAATGAATCTGCGAGGACTATGATAATGCTAAAGCAAAGGAAATATTTCAATGCTAAGTTTGTTTGTATGCAGTCTACACAAAGATGAGAGCTCATCGTCGTAGCTCAGCTCGCGAGTACTCATTCAGAAGCCGATCATCTGCGGCTAAAGCAGACGGCATTCACGGCTCCGCGCCCCGGTGGCCATTGTCATTCCCGCTCACAAAGCGACTCTTTGAGGCACTTTAGACAGAAGCAATTGTCGACATTTCTTTTCTTCGTATTGTTTGACACTACAACGTATTCCGATGTAATCTGTTTGAGAGCCAGACCCACTCCGCTTTGTTGCAAAAAATATATGTGTGCACAAGAGAACATGAATCTCTTCTCTTATATGGGGCGGATTAATGAATTAGAGGGACACTAAAAATGCAAATTAGTGTTGTTGGTGTCCACGTGGCCGGTCGCCCTTCGGCGGGTGTACCGAGAGGCGCACTAAGCAGCCCGTATCCGACAATTAGCCTACGCCGTGACACTTGTTGCCGTGAACGTGCGCCCTCCGACCGACATTAGGAAGCGAGCGCCGCCACTCACCGACAAACAAACCTGATAGACCCGTTCTAAAATATACATGCTAAAAATATCCAGAACACAATTTGAATATTCTCATTTTGTGGGATAGTTAAACTGGTACTTTTATGATCGCAAGAGAAAACATTTAAAAAAAATTCAATACAAATTAAACAAATCAGGTTTAAAACCTTTCTAAGTCAGAATTTATAATAATTATGTACATTCAAATCAATGCTGATATTTTTAATAACCCTATAATTATTTCATTACCTACTATTTAATGGTATTAGCTAAAGTAAATGTCAGGCCAACTTATATACAATAAATTATTGTAAAGTAGATCAATGCCTTCGTTTGAATGTCGTAGCCTTCGTGTATGTCATTCATAAATGTTTTCAATTCACACTATGTTTAGTTGTAATGTGTGGTGCTAAGTAAACGAAGCCATCGTCACATACGAAAGTCATCGCCACGGCTTTGTGCTAATGTAGTGAAAATGCTACACGATTTGGTATGTTCTTGTAACAAAACTGGATATCGATGCTAAAGGACACCCCATTTAGCATCGATTTTCACCAGTTTTGTTGTTCTCAATGCAAAGGGGCATTTGGCATGGGCAAAGTGGCATTTTCATCAGATTCTGTTGGAGACGGGGTAAACGTAGAAACTTATATTTTGCAACACCCAGAAAATAATGAAAGAAGTCGTAGACTACCCATAGTGATAAATAACAAAGTAACCTGGTCGCACAATTAAGCAGTGGAAGAGATAGGAAGTGACAGGTAGTACTCACCCTGGAGTCGTAAACCCTGGTGAGGATGTCGTATCGTATGGAGCCGAGGAAAATGACGGCCTGCGCGGCGCAGCCCCGCCCGCGCGCCACCAGCTCCACGCACACCATCTCACCATCGCGGACCACTATGTCGCAGAACACCTGCGTCACAAAATAACACTGCATCACATTACTTATTACAAAAGCAATGTGAACGAAGGAGAAAGATTAAAAGAAGAAAAATGTTGTGGGATATAAAATAACAGTTATCTAAAAAGTCTCATATCAAAACTATTGAACAATGGATATGGTTGTCCATTTAATCGATTGCAATGGTAGATAAGAAAAGTATAAGGAAACTGTCATTCAATAATTCATAATTCAATATGAATGAACGACATCAAACATTCTAATCAAAACCCACGTGCCTGTGCCAAGCGGCCACGTGGTGAGTCAAGACCCATTCCTCTCAAAGAAGAACTTTACGCGAGAATAAAGAATAGGTACAGAATGAAAATTAAGTCGGAGGTAGAAACTAAGTTTTTTCGGTATTTCTTTGCATAAGTACTACTCATAAAGGAAACTGCGACCATGATTACGTCAAGTTAACGTGCAGGTGCTAAACAAGAACATCATGAGTGGACAGCTCTCCGAAGTGGCAAATTAGAAACATAACACCGATCCAACGAACACCGAGTGTCGAACTTGAATCCACGAGCACCGACACGTATGCGTACCTGTTACGTGTTCGTCTCGCTTATCAGTATTATTATCTCTATGAAATATAATTAATTAATACATTTGGAGAATTTAATGTGCTAAAAATTCAATTCGGAGAAGGATTCTAGTATTCTATCGAGACATGTTGACAATGTGGGAAAACTAAATCGCAAGCAACTTTAATTAGCAAAGTTGTCTGATATACCGGATTAATCCCCAAGAATGTATTCAAGGCTCTGAGGACATTGAAGAAAAGAAGTCAATGAAAACCTAATCATTAGCTACATAATCTTTCGCAACGAAAAATAATGAATCATATTACATTCATCTGATTATGGCATATAATCACTGGATATAATAGCACGATAATAGCTTGAGGTATGCTCTTAATGCTCGGAAAGCAACGTGAACATAGTGGAAACTAATGAGATATCGTCGACTAAGTCGTTTAATTTAATTTAAATAAATTCAAATTCCATTAACCAGATACCTACTCTTGCGCGCTGCTGAATCACTCGAATATTATTAAACGGAATCATTTAAAGCTATAAAACTAGTCAATATGATGTCATCATACATTTTCTGTGAAACTGGAGCTTGTATTGTAGTTGACTGGTTGTAGGCCACAAATGTGATTTATTGGAAGCCATGTGAGTTGTCGTTACAGTGACTTTATAATCAAAGGTCAACATATAATATGCATGTGTTCATAACATTAATAGATCTAATTATACATTGGACTAAAATAATGTGCTGTAGTTAATTTCAAGTAACTATAGCTTAATTAAAATTCTAATATTAATTATTAATTTCCATGTATTACATGAATAAAATTACATTAATAGGTACCTAAGTGGAGTTTCAAAATATTTTCACAATTATTTAAATGTGTATAAGAGGAAACTAACTGATAGAAAAACATTCATAATTTCAAACATTCACATTGTTATTATTTAAATACTGTTATTGTTATTTTACTATTATAAGTACTCATTTGGAGAAAATCGCGGGACCAAGCTATGTACTTATTCGTAATCGCCACAGACACATTGTTCAGGTGTAAATAATATCAAAAAATAGCTCAAGTCGTAGTCACACAGACACTGCAACCTTCCCTTGAAGTGTGTCTTCATTTTTACAAAACTTTAACACAATGTAACAATAGAGTGATTCGCTCACAATAAAAAAAAGTACATTGTTATTGACATCTCAGATTGTCGAATGAATTACTGCCGAAGTGTGACCGATAAGAACATGAAGTGAATCCAAGAGACTTTAATAACGAGCCGATAACTTCCACTTATGTTATAACAATAAAAGTATTCATAGGATCTAATTTTATAATTTCTTCTATACTTATCAGAAGAAAATATATGTATACTTACCTACCTACTTAATAAAGGAATATACATATAAATATTGATGTCACACGCACGGCAATATATAATAACACACACCTTTACAAGTTTATTGACTATCGATTTTATAATTATTATAATTAGGTACGGTACGTAAGAATATTGTCTTATCAATCAAATGCGGATATTGCAAATCCATGTTCAGATACATAATTTGGTTCTATAAGTTGGAATTTAATCAAACAAAATGTTAGTATCAAGGCCGAGCCGCTGATTCTTGCATTGAACACAATTGCATAGCCACGTGTAAGTATTCAGATGGGGCCGGTTTAACGTGGATTTCATGTTTTATCGTAAAATAATCAAAGCGTTCGATCATGATATGCAGAACTGTGTCGATAGTGATATTGATACCACTGTCGAACGCTACACTGACCTCAGGCTGACACCAGGCGCCGAGGTACGAGAAGGATTTATCCCTTATCACAGACATTTCTTAGATACAACATGCTTTCAAACCCAGATAAAAAAAATGATGAAGATAAATAACCAAGATAAAGAAGACTGCTTGTAGTTTGAAGTAAAACATTTCAACATAATATTTAAATGCAGTCCGTACAAACAAACAAAAGTAGTTCTTGAGACAAAAACTAGTAGTTTCACCATCAATTATTTCGGCCCCTGGGCTTTTTAGCGAGTTCTTCGTGCTTAGGACAAGTTTTGTTTGTGTTTATGTCTGACCCACTTATCAGATATGCTAATGAAATTATCAATTTCCTGAACGAACGTTTCACCTTGTAGTCATATATCAAGTAATTACCGTTAAGCAGTTAAAATTGATAAATAAAGTGTCACGATTCAAAGTCCACTATACTTACAGACAATTTTGCACAAACAATTTCTTTAGCAAGACTTCATCAATCTGCTGTAAATAGGTCGCAGATAAGTGACACGTTCATAAAAACGTGATAATATAACTGTTCTGCTCAAGGATGGCCATTCTAAGGCGACAGGGTGAAAGTCAAACAAGTGGCTCGTGCCTAATTAGGTTAAGACGTGGTCGCAGCGATCGCTTCGCGGATGAGTGCCGAATCTTTCAATATCGAGACTCCTCCGTAGTTTGGAAAGCACGTCAAGAAGCCTGATCAAGCTGACAGTCGACAGACAAGCACTTAAAATTAGAAGAATTTGAGAACCGGTCTCATCTGAGGATATCGGAATTGCTCACTTTTGAGTAGAGAACAAACTACGTAATGCAGTGAAAAAACTGTCAAACTATACGATCCCAACACCATAGTTAGCTAGAATGATGACAAGAGCGAAAAGTAAATATTTGCAAACGCTAGGAACCTCAGAAGCATGCCATTCTTCAAGGAATTAATTCTCGCCTCTTCAGTTCTTACTCAGTTACCTACTCATAAATAATGCATTGATTTGAATGAACGATAGATCACATGCTTCCAATTACATATCCTATATACAGTAAAATGACCTAATAATTATAAACCCGAGTTAAAGGTTAAATGCTGACAATATAATCTATTTGCAGAGCCATAATGCGCATCAACTGTGCAGCTATTCACGAGCTCGTCTGTTCATTGTATGCCGTGATTTACTTTATATCTGGCTAGTTATGCCATAATAGTGTTGCCAGCAGTTAGCTCCTGATGCATCTATGGCACAAAAAGATGACAGAAGGTTCACTATCATTCATCATCATCATTCACAGCTTTTATTGTCCCGCTGCAGGGCATAAGCCTCCTCCCTTTTACGCCATTTATCCCTATCTTGTGCCAGTTTCATTCAGATCCTTCCAGCACTCTTCACTACAACATCGACCCACCTGGCCATCGGTCTTCCTACACTTCGTGTACCTATTCGAGGCCGCCATTCCGTCAGGGATCTACTGCACCTGCCATCACCACGTCTAGCCAAGTGTCCTGCCCAACGCCACTTAAGTGTGGATATACGGACACCGATATCCTCTACTTTGGTCCTTTTTCGGATATCCGCATTTCGAACTCGGTTCACTATGTAGTAACCAAATTAAATCACCATCGGCATTGTTATTGACTTATATCTGTCAACTGCTGTACACCTGTAAACCTCCTTAATAACACAGCACGCCGCACTGAGCACAATCCTCTCTGTCTTACAACCCAGTTATGTCATCGAGGCACTGCCTCATTGAAAAGATAGTCACACCAGGTGGGCTTAGAAAACCTACTGCGTCAACAGATTTTTCTATTGCTGACACAGGCAAATTACAACTGCCTTGTTGAAGCCATTATAAACGCATGAAATCATGATCGCTCGTTTTTAGTACCTATTTGAATCTCTGTAAGTTGTTATTTTGTTCTCATATCTCTTTCTACAGCGGTGGTTGTGGGCGCGAGGCGTGAGAACGTAACAAAACACCGCGACCGGTGCAAATGCACCCAGCGTGGCAGCTCCTGCGCCGGCGCCGCCGCCTCCGCGCCGGTCTAACCGCCATTCTAGGACTGCGCCTGCGCTTATTCTTGCCTTTTGTTGTTATAGTATAACACGATTTATGAGAATTAAGGATTTACGAGAGGCAGACGTAGTGATTAACATAATATTTGATAGATGCACAAAGCAAGAAATGGTGTTGTAGCCACAACGATGGATAATAGGCACGTCCGCGTCCAGAATTTGCAAGAAAAAGCACTTCGAAGCGTACGTTATCGTTACATAATTAATTGAACAATGTTAGCTCCAACACAGCGCAGTAACAAACAAAACTGCTACGGATCTGATGTATCAAACATATTTTATAGCACTCGATATAACCGTTAATGGCGATACAATTGTTTCTTGTATAATAAATAAGGCAGTTCGAATATCTCGTAAATGTGTTATTATGGTTTAGTAAGGAGATTGCTATCGTGAGGTGTTCTACGTCGGCGAGCACGCGACGGAGACGGCCCGTGGGACACGCAATCACTGTGCTATTTATTACTACAATGTACAATTTTATCCAAATACTATAAACTTCAGATGAACAACCTTGCTTAAAGTTGCTGAAAGATAAGATTTCGTAACTTTCACAATATTGTTTACTTATTGCTTAAATCAACAGAGCAGTCAGCTTTAAAATTGATGTGCCCCGATCTTGACAAGTGAATTTTTTTCATATTCCAAATTTTTGCAAATTAAGTATATGTATAGGCGACACAGTTACACTAATATACCAAACTTTGGAGAAATAACTACTTCTTACGGAGCTCAAGACTTGTGTAATAGACGTTAGGCTTGGTCCTAACTAGTTAGAATGTATAAGATGTAATAATAGTTAGACAAATGTGGTGTGATCGATAACCAGCGCGGTGCACCGGATTTAATTACCGGTCGGGCCGCTCATGTCCCGGATCGCGTCCGCTAACTGTTGCACACACCCGCGCCGCGCCGGATCAATACAACACACAGATAGCTACACAAACACCGACCTCTGTATAAAATATGCACTTCACAATAGATACCCACTGACTCTCAACTACATGGACTCACGCCTTTTTCTTTTTGCATCGTCCTAATAAACTCGCATTTCTTTTTGCATTGTCCAACGTCCACGTTCATATGTCATCTTGTCATACATGGCTGATTGCGAGTACTACGCAACTGACAATGAATTAAACATACAAAAATTTAGTGTTGCGAGTAAGCCTTTATATGGGGAGCGCTAATCATTTAACCCTAACATGCTGATGTCAATCACATGTCCTCGCGTGGTTTCCTTCGCTGCTTCGACACTAATTGTATGTGTATGGCACAAGGTGGAATTGGGAGAATTAGTGTATTGTGAATATGTATTTCTAATGTACAGTCATTGTTGCCACTAGTAGCATGGTGCTTTTAACCGCAATCAGCGCCCTCGCCCCGCGCCGCGCTCCCTCGCGGGGATGTCGTCCAAGTTTTCTTGATGACGTCACTATCTGATTCACCGCCAGAGTAAACAGTTGGCATGCAAATGATAAATATGATCGCGTACTTATTAAGTACTGACGTTACGGCGCTTCTGTGAATATGTTGAATCAATGTTTTTGTTTTGGTACAGCTTGGATAGTGAGGCAGTGATAGCCTTCAACCTAGTTACTTCAATGGTGATCTAATTCGATCGGTAGGTGGTGTAAGTTAAAAATAAAGTCGTAACTGGATGATCTCAACAGCGAGTTAGTGCATAAAATTTCCGCATGCACGCACAAAATGTGAATAAACTAAAAACACGCGCGAACGCTCTTATAATAACCAGCAGCTCTTAATTAGTCTAAAATATTGCCGAAATTAGTTGTCTTTTGTATGTGAGAAGAGCCTTCTGTCCTGGACAAGAACGGTCAAAGTGTATTATTATTATTAAAACGTGACTTTCATGCCAAGTACTAAATATAAATACCTAGTACTCTCAGCACACATAGCACTACATAAATGTGTGCAAGCCAACCAGATTAGTGAGCGCTGTAGCCAAGCGCCGCCGATATGAACACAATGCAATTGGGCCACCTGGAGGCGTTCCAAGCGCGGGCGCGGGCGAGGTCCGCTAAGTGGAGCGGGTGCCCGATATGGCCACGATAACCAGCTTCCGACGACACACCTGCACTCTCGACTGGAACAACTGCAGCTTGGCAATGACAACGTCTATAAATCCGTGCACTTTTCGAAAACTGATAATTTTAATCCGCTTACATTTCTCTTCTGGATGCTTTGTTTAACTCGACGACACAGCGAAATTGTATAAAGTACCTAGCGTCTTAATTTTTACTGGATTTATACTTTAAAAACTATCTGTAGTCCTGCATGAAAATAAGATTCAAAACTATTATCCGACCCGACGCGGGAGATGTAATAATTAGTCATTAGTCAAGAGTTTCGAGTACAGAAATAAAGGCTTATAAAATATGAAACCTACAATGCTATAACTAATTAAGTATATTAAAATTAGTCGAGAAAAAAAATATTAAATCATTGCGACATGCGGCTCCTTGAATACACTGGAAGTCTATCAAATAACAACACTGTTAGTGAGGGAACACACACGTGCAGCTGGAAGTGGGTTACATTTTATTACAGCACCTACGATACGTTTCCTATTATTACCTACGGAATAACTTTGGTACTCGTAACACTAAAAACGTGCAAAATATTTAATGTTAATGAATTTGGTTAAATGGTGCTGAACGATGAGGATACTGTTAAGGACAAATAATGTAAACCACATAACAATAACCACAATTGTATATGTACAAAAATAACTTTATTTTACGGTTTTCCTGTTGTTTTACTAACTGTCAAAGTAAGACGTTATTTTAGCAACTGTTCAATAGTGCAAATTGACGCGATATAACAAAAAAACACAGGATTGTTTCGGTTGCTGCAACTGACACTAAGTCCAAATTATCAAATTCGTTTTATGGCATATTTTGTCAAGATAGCGAGCCAGTTATTTATAATATAACGTCTGCACTTGAGGATATTTCACGGCGCGACGAGATATATACGAAGTCGGTGATATTTCTGTGGGCAATAAAGCTGCTTCATCCAGCAGCACAAGGCTTGGGCAGCACATGGGCGGCAATGTGACACCCTCCGGCCTCGCCCCACGCTAACACGGACACGTCACGCGCCACGCTACGAAGCGACCGTTAAATACCCCATACATCTCGTAACAACGTTGTAAAAACTTCAACATGATTTACTCTGACGCTACGTTGGTAAAATATGATACTGCAGTTCAAGGAAACCGCAATAGCATTAGATCTTAGATGACTAGACACAGGTGGCAGGTTCTGACGCTGAACAAAAATGAACAAAACAACTTCATTTTAAATCAAGGTAAACGTAAGAATAAGTTTTTCATTTGTTTCATAAATAATTTGGTACATTTTAAACAGCACCATCTAGTCCCACACTAAGGAAAACGCAAGGAAAAATAGAAATTTTATGCTAAATAGCTTTTCCATTCATTAATTTGGAGTAGTTGTCATTAATGTTTTCCATTGAACGTGGAGTGAGCTGTAGTGTTCCTTATCGCGCCACTCGTATTGGCAGCAGTCAATTAAATGATAATTTACAACAAAAAACCTTGAATTTACAATACTATCCTATGAACTACTTTAAACTAGTGCAAGATATAGAAAGGTCCCCAGCGGAGGAGGGCGGGGTCAGTCAGGGTTTTCAGCAAACTTCACAACAGTAAGCTGGACTTATATTTAATTTTTGGTGTTTAATAAAAACACCTCATTAGGCTAGTAGTCGTAAGCGCGTCGTAACTGTTTCGCTTGAGGTCCTGGTTTCGATTCCCAGGTCAAGTTTGGGAGTTTGAACTTGTGCCCAGGCAATAGCCTCATCCCTATTAAATGGGACCTAATTTCAATTTATTTTCAAGTAACAATGACTCGTTAGTTAATAAGAAATACTTATCGACCTAAACATACCAACGAACTATGGATATATATAAGTACACCTCTGCCTAAACCTTCGGGGAATACAGGCGTGATGGTATGTTGTGTTAGTAAAACACCAAGACTACATTTAGCAAATCACAATCTGTGTCATGGTGAGAAGCCGCGAAATAATATTGACGGCAGCTCCAACACATTGCCTATCCAGAAATAAACTATTAACATTTCTCTACCAACAACTTACACGATGTTTTGCGCGAACACACTACGAAATGTTTAATGTAGCAATGCAAAGTGTGCAAAAGATTTATTTTGCAGAACCTAAAAATGGTATAAACAGGTAAATGATTTTTAAAGAAGGAAACGCAAATACTTCTTTTAACTATCTAATTCGAGAAATAATTTAGTTGTTATAAATACATCACAGTCTAAATCTATTTAAAATCAATGACTCGCGTAATTTGAAGCAGCTTCGAACGGCAATAATATTATTGTAAGTACAGAAATAGTGCCAAAGCAAACGATGTCAGTATTGGCATTTCAGTCGCCGACAGTGCATATCGGTCAACAAGAGACGAAAACAAACAAAAGCGAGCGAGACTGCGCGTGCGCAAGGTCGCGGCCAATCTGGTGGTGCGGCGTGATGACCACGCGCCCACGCGCTTAGGATTTGTTTAGTATCAACCACGGAATTAGTTATTTCGTGAAGCAGCCGGAGAACAGCCGGCTTCCATTTATCACAATTATTCACTTTTAATGCTCTCTTTCCTTATCTAGATTTCAGACCGTACCAAGTTTAAACAAAACTCAAGTGCGGTCTCGTTACTAATTAACTACTTTTCCCAGTTTCCTAGAATTACGAAATCAAACACACATTATAAAATAAACTTAACAATTAAAAATAACTTTGCGTAACTGTTGCACTTTTCCTGGTTTCGTAACACGCGAAGCCGTATCGTATTAATGTTATTATCTTACGCGAAAGTGCCTGTATAACATTAAATATCTATATAACCTCGTAAGACTGGAATTATGAAGATCAAGAAACAAATTAGAATATTAACCGGCTTTAAATCGATTTTGTCAGTGAGCAAGTCGGTTGCACAATGCACCTCGCTCTGTTGATGAAATTTAGCTGAGCCAACAGTAGAGAGTCGGAGTACACGATGTCTTTAACTTATTGCACCATGTTGCGTCATTGGCAACGAAGATTTTATAAGAAAGAAATGGAATAACATTTAGAATTTAAGTAAAATACTATAACATTACAACAGTGAACAAATCATGAAAATACATAGGTAATTTAAGTACAACTTTTGCTAAACATTTTCTGATAAGAATTAAATTTGATTTGAAGGTTAGTTTTTTGCCAAGCGCAGCTTAACCTTGCAGATCGGTTGATCAACGTACTTACTATTTAAGTAGTTTAATAAGACAGTTATATCATCCACTAGAAATCAAATTACTATGAAGAAACTGAAGAGCAAAATAATGTAAACATGTTTTAACTGCATCTTCAAACGTAAATAGCCCAGACAACATTGCTACTGCACTATCATAATAAAACTAAAATGCTTTGACATTCGCAGTATAATGTCACGGGTTTAAGGTGATACAAACAAACCTTCACTAGTTATCGACCAGTTGTACGCTTTAGACTTGTCTGGTCCTAAACATCTCTGGGAAAGACATCATTGATGACAGCTACACGAACAAGACAGACGACTGAGAGGGGTCGCTAAACGAACGCAGCGCCAAGTCTAATTTTATCGACAGACAGAATTAAGGCGCAGGAGACAATCAAACAGTACCGACATAAGTACATATAAGCGTACTATGTAGCCACCGGGAGCAAATATTGCACAGCGCTGAAAGCCACCTGAACAGGAAGGCCCCTTATTGGACCACAATATGAAGATACATTTTATCCCGATATGAATGAGAATCTTGTGCATTGTGTATCAGGCTGGTATCTATTCGTAGATATACATAAGTAACATCATACAACCCCCATGGTTAGGTTTAAGGAACAAGAGCACATCCTGTTTTATACTCTAAAATGTAAGTTACGTGAAGGATATAAAAAGGTATGCAAGATAGGACATTGTAGCGAAAAGACACACATTTAACCATGTACAACGAGCGGCAATGTGTGTTACGTCCTTGACCATGTCAAGCAACACGTCAAATTTAATGACAGACATTATTACCTTAGCGACAGCCCATTACTCCTTCTTTGTTTTTTTAAGTGTAAAATGTTACTAAGTAACTCATTATTAGTCATGATGTATTTGCTTAAGAGGTAATTAAAGCTGGCTATCATGTGTTTTCAGCTTCGTTACATACACTATATTTTTGTTTATTATGTGATTTAATTTTGATAGCATTGTACCTTTTATAAATTATTCCCGATATAACAATAGCTAAGACAAGACCTAGAAAATCATTAATATAGGTTCATTCAAGCAGATGAACTTAATTTCATAAAACAATAGAGCTTATACTTTGCTATAAATAGACGTAAACAATAAAGCTTTCATAAATCTAATTTAATCGCACATGTAACAACGTACTATATAAATGTTTACGCAGTGACCACTTCTAAACACGACTACTGTAAGTTATTGTTTGTAATAGCTGTGACCATTATTATTATCTTCACTCAGGAGTCGTTTATAAATAAAGGTCTATCGGTGACTTAAGTACGCCATTCATCATTGTAGTAGCGTTGTTTGAAGCACCGAGCGTTAATGTTTAAATAATCCGATAAGGCTTCCTAGTTAACATACACATAATATTATGGCATAAGGCGTGGGAGTCAACTTCGGGGCGGTGAACCTTACACAATATGAGTGTCCTATCTTATACACTGGCGACACTCAGGCTTTTGCATAATCTACCACGCCTTTCAAGTTCGTGTTGTGCAGTTAGTTGCAGCGCAGAGAACAGTTTTATAGCTAAAATTATGCATGTTTTGATTTACAAAGGACAGAACAGTGAGACATATTTTGTCACACAGTTCCTCATTCGTATCTTGCAGTTTTTTCGAAATAGCCCCAATGTCACTTTACCAGATTGAAGTTAGACCTCCCCATACCGGTGCAATAGTATAGTATAACGATTACCAAGACTTCCAGTTCCACTTGGTGAGGTCTCCAAGGAATAGAACTGTCAGTCAACTATTCGATTGCAATACGCAAAGATTACTGACCTCGTCAAAGTTGTCCACCATGAAGCAGATGTGCGGGTAGGTCATCTCCTCGCCCTCACCCTTGGTGTCCATCTTACGGCGACTCGGAGATGCGTACACCTGCACACACATCATGTGAACACTATAATTATGATCATCAAATATTAACGTCAACTGACTCAAATAGATTATATTTGTCATTATTTAAAGGCCCAATCTACCTTTTTAGACTTCGAATTATATTTAGATTTAAAAGAATATAGAAACACCCAATAACATTTCGCTCGGAGTTTTCATGGATGAACTTTCTTAGGAATCGAACCCGTACGACCAATAGGCTTATGAGGCAGTATGCAAAATTATATGTATATAAGGCCTTTTTACTTAATTTAAATATTTACCATTTGACTATCCATTTTCATCGTGCGTGTAAATGTTATTAATATTTACTTACCTCCATCATTGCTACGGTCTGTTATTGCTGCAACTTACCTTATTAGAAGTATCAATGAAGCGACGTCAACAGGGTGCCTTCTTGCCATTCATATTAAAGAATTATTATAAATAATTAAACAAAAATAATGTTAATATCTCATGACCGCAATTACAACCAACCACGCTACGCAAGTTGACACAGCAGGTAAATATTAATAGTGGATTGAATGTGAAGAAACAAGACTGAAGGCACTACTTCCACAATCATACACGCCATACATTGTATTGATAATTCTGCAACAAAAATAGAGCCAAAACCTGTAGCCTGTAATACATGTGAAAAACGCAATCATTCGAAAAATGTTTCGTACCTAGTAATCACAAAACAGAAACCAATAAAATCTCAAAGCAAACGTTATCGATACCATTGGCTATAACTTGGCACACGTTGGTACTACCAATGACGTACCTACCTTATGAGAAAATGAACACGCAGATTCAATTAAATATTGTATTATAAAACTGATTTACGTTTTTTTTACGAAGCATCAAGCATGATAGTTCAGAGTAAATATTGAAAGTCCGACGAAAGATCCGGTGACAACAGTACAGAAGATTGAAAATTGATAGCGCGAATATTCATTTGGTCTTAGCCAAAATGCTTTGCTTTAAGCCTGTTGGTAAAAAGAAATAAATAGGTACAAGACCGTTTACGAATATTATCAGAACTCTTGACCGCTTTTCTGAACTAGGCAGCTATTATTGAGTTGCCAACGCTGAATCGTTATATTTACTGAGTTGGTGGTTACGATGCAACGAAAATTATTTTTTTCGAACGAATATTCATACATTCATTCATTTATAGAATATATTTATATCTTTTGCACAACAAATGTATTCTGGAAAGACAAATTAAAAGGCAAGTCATTATATGTCAGAGCACTGAGCAGTGTTGTGTTGGCACGAGTCGCCCACACGTTCTCGCCGTACACGAGCCGAAATGTTATTACACTCACGCTCCCATTGAACCCAATATTTGTTGACAAACCATTAACATAAATCACCCCCCATTACCTTACCACGTCAGTAACATAAAAGATGTATATTTCAGAAAAGCGAGGGTCATAACCAAGTAACCTTTTGAAAAAAAAAGTGTCATTACATTACTTAGGTACTCAAAAATATGAATGATAATGTCCCAAACAAACAATAGTGGGAACGAAACGCCAAGAGTCGCTGTCATTACCATGACTATTCATAAAAGTAAATATTCAGTAAAGCAATTCGTGAAAATATTGACGACAATGACCATCTGCTGCTGCAAAGCTGTACTCATTCTAATAATCGTCAAGAATTATCTGAAACGAATTCTAATGTGGACAACCTTGCAGCGTCGCCTCACGCAACTGACACGTTTGGATCATTTTGTTCACTTGGCTTCACACCTTAAGAAATTGTGAACCGTTAACAAAGGAGTATGTCCGCTCGGAGGCGACAGGCGTCGCCGGCCGGTGTCCAGGTAATGCCCGCCCAGTGGACCACCTTGACCCAAATCCGTCCGCAAACGTATGTTGCACGTTTGGTTTTTGCATACAAATACTATTTAACCTTATCATTCGCACTTTGTAATGTTCATACTCGAAGCTAATCCTACAAGTGTTCAAGGAATAAACTTCAATAATTTGTACAAATACGTCATTACTAGTCATTAGCGAAACTTAATTAGTCACTTAATTGCCTTAACGCTAATAATCGCCTTTCTCTTTTAAACCCTAAAATTCCTTAAGTTCTTTTTCGTCGAAAACTTGGTTCACAAGGTCATCCCAAAAAAAACAGGATTGAATATTGAACAAAACAATGTAACATTTTATCAGCCGGTTATCAGATAATCCTGATATAAACTGATAGTAAACCAACGAACTTTGCAAAACAAACCGTTCTCTGATCCCAAATTGAAACCAAAACGCAGTAGGAAATTGGATATGTATTATATCCGAGTCACATAACAGACGATGGTTCTATAACGCAAACTATAGGCCTTAAATGGGGAAGTAGAATCTATTACATAGAGCACGCTGTATAGGTAAATGAACAATAAAGAATGATGTAGGTACCTATTGCTTCGACAAAAGAACCGACTATGTATAAAAATCCGACGAGCAGAACTAACTCACATAAAGTTTTGACCCTTGTTTGATCTTTGGCATCTGTTACTAATTAGGAACCCGCATCAACCACATTGAATGATCAAGTAATAGGAATACAACTCCTGCCCCAACTATCAATCAATGATTACACGCTCTCGGCAATAATTTTCCTCCAACCATTTTTCAAATTACTAAAGATGACTGTCTTATATGCTACTATTATATACTATATTATACGCTTTCTAAGGTAAAATGAACAGATTGATTTCTGACATTTACGCGAATATTATACATTGAAATAAAACTACTTTTTACGGATTTTATCGCGTATATTGATATTATTAATCCCGACGTTTCGGACCCTTTGCAGCGTCCATGGTCACGGGTAGACTGAGGTGGTGGGCGTCTTGATGATATAATTACTGACAGCTACCCTACACTTTTTATTGTTACATGATCAATTACATTTATTACTAATTATTAATTAAAACTAGATGGAGCCGGCATTTCCTAGCTGACGACCTCTGAATATACGCGATAAAATCCGTAAAAAGTAGTTTTATTTCAATGTAAAATGAACAGATTCAGAAACCCAAATCTTAACTTTCTTGGGTGTGCGAACGACCAACGTTTGCGACCCCATTATCCATTCCCCATGGGCTACCAACTACAAACGATGAGGTAGTCGTTAGGTACATTAGCAGCTACGTACGAGTAAGTCAGAGCTGAAATTTATAAACAATCAAATATACTTATAGAGTTCTTAAATATTCTCTGAGTAATTTCAAGTATTGTATTTCTGTGCCAAAAAGGTCAGTTCTATAGAAATTTGAGTTAGATACATAGCAAATTTTCTTTCCATTTTGTGCAACAAATTCTCAGTGCGAAATCGATTGGTTACCTCTCATACTGTAGAATATCAATTTAAAATACATTGCAATCTGTTTAGAATGCAGTGATATTTTTCATTGACGACAAAACTGCGCTGTTTGTGGCCGGCTCGCTTCGAGGCACGGTGTACCGGGTGCACCCGCAAGGAGCGGGGGACTGGAACGTCTCGCTGTGACGTCACCGCCGCGCGTAATTGCTTCCATTGAGCCGAACGCGCGCGAACATGGCCGACAACACCCGAACGTTGCCGGACCGAAGCCAACCAGTGCTACATCTTTTCTAGTACGCGGTCGCCACTGTACACGCACGCTCGCAGCGACATAACCCGACGTCTAATAAAATATTATTTGTGTTATCGCGTCTGAGGCCTTCGTACAGTGTAGTGGAACATCTATGTGAATACAAGTTTGCGTACAGAAGCTTAGAATCGAACGCCCTTTTATAAGTGCATTTCCTTTAGCCGTGCAGTGAAGTGTATATATGCATATCGTTTTCCATTTCGACCTCGTTTACGTGCCTGTTATTTTACTGGATGCAAACCTGGCTTTACGGCTTTCTATCTGACGTATATCAGGAACGGGACATCGAATCGATGACTCCCCGCGTTCCCACTGAATGACAACTCGCACATTGATCGGGTAAGTCGAAGTAAAGCGGGAGACGTCCCTATCGAGCTTTATAAAAGCGTACCGAAAACAACTCGCGGAACAAGTAGCAAAAGAGAAACCTATCGTTTGACGCGTAATAGTAAAAAGTAATCTGGTGGGCCGCGCGGTGTTCGCAAACCCGAGGGGCGTATCGCTCGGGCTAAGCTGGGCCTCGGCGGCGCGGAGCACAACAAACAGCCGCGGCTAATTATTATCATCTGACAATGACGAGAGGAGGGGCGCCGGTGCCGGCTCTCCGCGCCGTTCACCCGCGCGCGCCGTCATGTCGCGCAATCATAACCCTCGGTCTTTGAACCGTACCTCCGCTGCCATTGTTATTATGTTTATAAACGATGTATCTTCTAGAAAACACTATTCATTCCATGACTTATTCATCTCGGGTGACAATTAGGTTAGATTTGATAGGTACCAAAACATATCAACAAAAACAGATGCACCACAATATCTTATTTGTAACCAATAATGGTTAATCTGAATTAAATAATGGTAAAATGACTTTTTTATATGTGAAAGAGAAACCCTTTTAAAGTGGAAGTTTGGAGATTATAACTATTAACTTTACAGGTCAGCTATTTCTATCATGGCACTATTTAAATTCTAGACATTTATAAATATTGACAAAAGACCCGCCTCGTAATACGAACAAATATAATCAATTAACACTTTTTTTTTTCTCTATATTTCAGGTTCGATCCAGCCGAATGGTGATTGGATGACGGTCTCATCGCGCTCCCCAGACAAGGAGCCCTCGCCGCCAAAGCAGATAAACTTCGCGGAGCCACTGGTTGAGTCGGTGCGTGTTTACCTCGCCAATGAGCTGCCGTCCAAGCAGCTAGCGCTGGGGCCGCGCACGCCATCGCCGACTCCGTCCCCGTCTCCGCCCGCCACGCCGCCTCTCTGCGATGTCGACATAGCCGCGCACACCGCACACGAAGAAATTAAAGGCATCAACTTTGAAGCGCGCCTCAAGCGGAATGACCTAAACAATAACGCGTCACGACAGCAAAGTGACAGGCCACAGAACGGTGACATGCCCAGCCAGGCCGAGCTCATGCAGCGACAACCGCTGCTGGCGCGCACCGTCAAGACGGATGTGCCGCAGCCCACCACCGACGAGTCCGATCCCGACCAGGACCACTCGCCGCAGCGCACGCACGCCGGAGACTTCATAGTGGAGATACCACCAGGCACCGTTAGAGAAGAGAGATACCCCAAAGAAATATGGAAAACTATTATATCATTCTTTTTCCTATTTTCATGCGTTTGTGTAAACATGATGTCGCTGTCTTTAGTACACGAGCGACTGCCCGACAGAAACACAACGCCACCGCTCAACGACATAATATTAGACAACGTCAGCGCCAGGGACTGGGCGCTAGCGGTGTCCGAGTACCTCATCATGATATCGACGACGGTCGCTATGCTAGTGGTCGTATTCCACAAGCACCGCTTCATCGTCGCTCGGCGGTTGTTCTTCATAATTGGCCTACTGTACCTGTACCGGTCGGTCACCATGTTCGTGACCGTACTCCCAGTATCCAGTACCACATACTACTGTAGCCCCAAGAGTAATAACACTACGCCGTTACTAGTCATAAAGAGAATGTTCTACTTAATATCCGGTTTTGGATTGTCGATAAATGGCAAGCATACGTACTGCGGGGATTACATATACTCAGGCCACACCATGGTCCTGGTGTTAAGTTACCTCATAGTGGCGGAGTACTCGCCGAAGAAGCTGTGGCCGATGCACTGGGCCATGTGGGGCTCAGCGCTGCTCGGCGTATCGTTCGTGCTGCTGGCGCACGGCCACTACACGGTGGACGTAGTGATAGCGTACTACGTGACGACCAGACTGTTTTGGACGTTCCATTCGCTGCTAGTGACGCCACACCGGAGCGGCAACGGCTACAACCACTACATGATCCAGCGCGAGTGGTGGTACTGGCTGTTCTCATACCTTGAGCGCAACGTGCGCGGGCCCGTGCCGCGCCGCTACGACTGGCCGCTGCCGTGGCCGCGCACCAAGCTCTTCAGTCGGCTCAGCTAGTGACGCGCGTGCGCTACGCTGCCGCCGCCGGAACGCGTATGACGCTCACCTTTTGCGAGTGCCGCTTGAGGACCTGCAGTTCCTTGGGGCTGGTCCGCGTGCAGATGGCCAGCGTTAGCGTGTAGTCAAACTGATGCACGATCAGATTAAGGTAGACCGTTTCCTCCCAGTCGATTTCTGGGTCTCCGATGGGCAGTTTCTTGGAATCCTTACGGAACACCTCAACGTCCGTCTGCGAACAGCCGTGGCAGGCCGGAGAGTCAGAGATCGGAGGAGCAGTGGGCGGCAGCCGCCGGCGCGGGCGCGGAGCGTGCCGGCAGGCGTCGCCAGATGCAGTACATTAATTTATGGCTGTGCTTAAGTACTATCGCGTGAACCATGTGGAACATTGGGCGACCGCTGCGTGTGAATGTGATAATTCGCAAAGTGAGCATAATATTTATATCCTCACAACTATCGCAAACTGTTCTATACCAAGTGACAACCTCGTCTGCTTTTATTGTTGAATATAATTGTAAGAATTTATTTCATTTGACAAAGAACAATAATCGATCAATTATGTACTGTGAACTGTTGATAGAATTTTGTTTTTGTAAATTGTATAGTTTATAAGTGGTTATTGAACAATCTCGAATCAAAGTTAAAGCATGCTAAGTATTTATTAGAAAAACATATACTGTGATTAATGTATAAATCGAGTTGAGCGACAAGACGCGCGTCCCCGCGCGCGCTCTCGCTCGCGCTCGCGACTACTGCATCAAGTACATGTAGTTGTTGTACCAGCAGCCTACTATAAGAAATAATATTTTTATATTGTTTAAAATAAAGTACATACTTAACTGTTGTTAATGCATACTTTTTGTATTCCAAAAAATACCATCTAGAGTTTGTAACATTTAATCAAATGGTGCTAAATTAGGAATCACATGAAATCTAGCAATTAGCAATAACAGCGAGCACCCGCGTTGACTTACAATAACATTCCACACAGTCACAAAAACGATTTAGTGATATTACCTTTCTAGAACTTGAAATATGCACAAAAAGTTTAATAATACTGAATATAATTTTATTGACATGAATTGGAGTACTTTTTAAGTTAATAAGTTTTCCCGCTAAACGTTCTGAGGACAGCACTAGAACGTAACAAACACCACTATTGCATGTTCATGTTCACATTAAATACAATCTTATTTATTTTGATATTGTTTGCTTCTGGGTACACGTTCTAGCTACGAGGCTTGCAATAACGCAGCACGGGGTGGGTCAGACACTCAAGTCATTTTAGCCTCAACCAGATACTATTTTGAGGTTTATGTTTGTTCTGGTGTAAAGTGTAAAGGAATAAACAAGAAAGATGTAGCGTTCAGATAAGAAAAGTGAAGCGTAGCAGATAAATCACATTACGACTCCATCCGATAAGTTATCGCACACAGATAATGTAAAAATTGTAAATCCTGATAAGTAATGCAACTGACACCAAGTCTAAACTCTGATACTAGAAGCTTTAATGAATTTAGGCTGTTTTCGATCGTTGTCAGTATCCACAGCACAAGTAAACATTACTGCCACGCTTAGAAATGTTTCAAAGTATTACTCCAGTAGTCGTGAACAAGCCACCGTTGACAAAACTGAATACCAGTCGACTTACCTCATACTTGGGCAGGTAGCGAGACGTGCCTTTTACGTGTCTCTTCCTGACAAAGAACAACAAGTCGTCGCAATCTATGGACTGGTCTTCTTGGAACAGAAAGTGGCGCACAAACAGATCTGTCCAATATGTTGTTCCTTGTAGAACTACGAAACCAGACTCTGAAACATTTATGAACACTAACATTATGTCGCGTAAATAATGTTTTTAGTTTTTCCTTACTTATATGTTTTATTGTATTAACAATCTGTCGTTTTTTTATGTTGTTAATTAGACTTTAGTCATTTGAAATTAATAATGACACTCCCAATACATGTTGTTACCTAATAAGTAACTATATAAAGATCATAAAATGTTAACATTATTTTATGAATAGGTACTAACAATCTTGTGTTGCGAGTGAACGTACAACGACTGTTGATGTCGCAAATAACGATGTAAATGTCTACTCTGTAAATTACAAAGTGCCTTCAAAATGTTATATCATGCTCACTTCCGCCACGTTTAAATGTTGCTCCAATTATAATATTTTATTAATCTTAGGTACTATTAAATTGTAATCGTAAAATAGAAAAATGAAGGTAAACACCTTATCATCGAATCACTTTTTTATCATGTTTTTTGGAGGATAGGCAAATACAAGATCATTATTAATACATGACTACTCGGAACATAAACACGAAAAGTGAAAAATAAAATCTTATTTACACTACATAGTCATCATAGTCATATATTTAAAATGAAAATAGAATAATTATAATATATTGATTTCTGACATTAACGCGAATATTATACATTGAAATAAAACTAGTGACGACAGATAGACTGTAGACAGTCTACCGGTGACCATGGACGCTGTAAAGGGTCCGAAACGTCGGGATTAATAATATCAATATAACGCGATAAAATCCTTAAAATATAGCTTTATTTCAATAGAATATAATACTTAAACCTAATTAAGCGCTACTTAAAAGCATTCCTGGGACACAACAAATCATCCATGACGTTAAAACTAGTTGGATTCTTTAAATAGGTGTGATCAAGTTTACAGTATTCTCGTAGTTATTACGATGTTATGAAATAAATGCAATAATGTATCCCCATCTCTACGCACGTTCAGAGATAAATAATGACTGTGTATATGTGAACACTGGTGGTGGTCACGCATGTCGAGGACCTCATCGTCAAGTGTACAGTCTGTTCTGTGTGCACATGTCTTCATGCTGTTTTTTATTAATCAACTGTGTAAGGATGTGTAGTTTGTAAATGCATATTTTGTAACATTGTTTAATAACAAAACGCATATATGTATATGTAAAGTAAACAGTTTGTATTGTTGTGTATATTTTAACTGTAAATAATGACATAAATGTCATATAAAAAAACTAAGATGGGATACTTATCTGATATTATAGTCGGTTACCCACTCAAATGTTGTGAAGAATATGAAGTATTGTGCAACATTATGATCACGATGTAATGTAAACCACACCTACTTAATGACTCTTATCGAAACGAGACAATATACTCTGTCCGACCTGTTTGTAATTATATAGTAGTAATTACTTCCAAGTTTATAAACTGAGGCTATTCAAGAGTTCAAATAGATTGTTGGATACATTCCGAAATTTAACGTGTTCCTTATTTAGAATACTTACTATGTTAATGTACGGAACATGCAACTGTCTCTCCATACCAACGCTGTTGTAAAGTTAATTAAATGTTTTTTCTTTAAAACCAAGTCTATATACTTCCTTCTATGCTGCTAGATAACCTGTTCCTATCTGGTCACATAACTACCTTGGTCTCGCCATGCTGATGCCATGTGGCCGTGTTGGCAATAACTTCTAATCTAACTCATTCATATTAATTTTAACCTTGAATGCATGAATTATCATGAAAATGAAACTAAGTACTACTTATAATTTTATCAAGTTATGGGGTAAGGCTTAAATATCTTCATATTTGTTTAATAACGTCTTCGTCAAATATTTTACGATGCAAGATACACGGGCGGCAGCGCTTCCATGTCCTACTCTAATTTACTCGTTAAACGTTAACAGACCTACCCACTTCATTTAATATGTTACAATACCATATTGGGGGCGAGCAGGAGCTGCTAATGCCCCTGACTGTGTAATATGGTATTGCAGCACCTGCGACGGTTAGTTTTGAGTTTGGACTTAAAACTTAGGTATACGTTAAAATTATCTCATTCTGAGAGAAGAGCCACGGCCAGCTGCGAGACACTGGGTTGATTGTACATTCAAAGGCGGATTTCATACAGAAAAAGAACCATTCATCACTTATCTTACTCAAGCAAGACGTGGTGCTTTAATATTATTAATTGTGAGCTTCTAAAACGTACACGGTAGATACAAAGATCATAATAATTATAATATTTACATATTACACATAACATACCACTACGCGGGTGGGTACGTATGTTGTAGGCCCCATGTAACAATAATAGCAAACAAAAGGGCGAACCTCTTGCCATTAATGGCCAGAACTCCAAACTCCCAGTTGCTACTGACACTTCCATAGAAAATGCCAATGAATAGAACCTTGGACCTCATACTAGAGCACTAGACCAAATGACATATCTTATCTCAGTGCATTAAAGTATAGTAACCTTGGTAATTAAATGTCAGAACATGTAAATGAAGCAACGTTGGAATTAGGAATAGTTTAATTACTCGTCACTCTACATTCTATTCTCGATTTCATCGTAATAGAATAAGTAGCAAGACTCCGCAACGGGAAGTTCGCAAAGCTTTCAAAACTGGGGATTTAATCATAAAAGATGAAATTAAAATTATGTAACAGTTACGAGAACGAATGAAGATACCAAAACCAAACCTAGATACTTATATATAATATTGTAAGTATATAATGGAAGATAGACGTAAACGCAGTATCAAAGGAACTGATGCAGTTGTGCCATAATCATAGCCCGGATGTGGATTTATCACACGGTAAGAAAGAAGTAAGTAAATAAACCAAAATGTAGGGACTTATCGCTTTATACGTTCCCGCCAAAACTTGGCTGGTTAATGTTGGTAGGACTTCATAGACCGCACTACATACATAAGTAGGTACAGCATACTTATGTATTAGATCCATTCGGAAAGGGAATTTGCATTTTAATAAATCCCAAGTCCCAACTGCAGATGCAGATACACACATTCTGCACACACACGCATTCTTTGTGGCATTTAGGTCTACTTATATTTTGGCTGGCGCGGCAAATTCCACTGTGCTCTTTCAAATTAATACCGCTAATAAGTGGCCCCTTAAATTAAACAGAGCACCCTTAATATTAGCATTAACACGCAAAACACGATCTCGGCAAATGATTTGTTAGTTACCCTTATATGAATTATAGTATTCCCCTGTCTCTTATCTGCATTTAGGCCACGTTTAGGCCACGGTTGGACCGCATTTAGGCCACGGTTGAATGACCAGTGAGAGTGACATGACTAGGGGACTTGAGAACATACCCAAATCATTTTGACGTACGTACCTATATTCATTACAAACCACTGTCGTTAAAACTTGATCATATCATTAGGTACTATGCAACAAATAGTTAGGCACTATCGAATTACAGTTGGAATCGCTATACCTACATGCAAATGATTGGTATTTAATCACGGTACAATTAATAGTACAGCGAACTTCGTAACTGCCTCATTAATCTAGTGGTCGACAGCGCGGCTGCTGAACTTGACTTGGTCAGTCATCATCAGCCGCAGAGAAGCTCGAATTTCTCGAAGACTAAAAAGACTACTTCTGGGCCAAACCATTCCAAATTAATAACATAATATACGGGTCCAAGAGGCAGTCTCACTTCTCACCTAGACGAAATTTTATGGTTAGCGAAGTTGTTGTCGTAAGGCCACATAATAACCTCTTACTAGCTCTCTTACTCTTATATGGTCAATTGTTGGTTACTAAATAAATACCAATATTTCGGCGGGCTGAAACAATACCTTGCGGTATTCTTTCTTTTTCAAATCTAAATCATCTTTTCGTAATTTTGAAACACTTGAGTCTATGTCTATATGAAGGAAATGATAGCATCATAATGCTGCTAAGGTCTTGACAGATCTAGGGATATATATTTTTAAATAAATTTAATAAATGTAATCCCTCCCTAAAATGTAATCCGTAAGTCACAGTTCAATAGTTTTTATGGGACCTAAGTCTTCGATTTATAGATATGAAATGTTAAATAATAGCTGTCCCACATTAAATCATCTAATGCACAGTTGATTCCCAAAGAGTAAGATTTTCATGAGAAATTAATGGATATAGCCCTATCATGGTGAAAGCAATAATATTTTGAACAAGATGTGATTATAATATGTCATGTGGCACTTTCAGTATTACATTTAATACAGTATTATTATTTACCTGATTTACAAAATTTATGTAAAAGTTTAGATAAGAGTATGTAGCCATGCTTGGCTCAAATAGTTGCTATTGAAAATTCATTTAGGTACTAGATCTAGTATGCTTTATAAATATGAATAGACTCGAGAGCAATTTATCAATGTGCTCCTGGATATTTATTAATTTGTTTATATTGGAGACACATGTTACTAAAATTGCAAATGAAGAAGGCAAAATCTGTGACTGGCACATATTCTGGCATTATTACCAAAAGCTAAGCCAGCCAATATGAGGGTCAAACAACTGCTATCCCTCTTTGGTGCCCCACTGCTGGGCAAAAGCCTCCACTACTCAGTCCAGGACTTTATATTCTGGACTGCTTCATACCATTGGCAAAAAGCAATTGAGATTATCTCACCAAGTCTCCATGTCCTATGCTATGAAGCTTATAAAAGTTTGTGTTCTATTACAGATTTTGATCCCCATCCTGTAGGGAGAGGATATAGTAGTCTGTTGGAAAGACCTGGATAACATTAGCACAAAACAGGGATGCATAGTTTTAAAAAGAGGAGGCTTGTGCCCTGCGCTGGGTCAATAAAACTTGATAATGATGATTCCCATCACATCCATTGAAAATATATTTTTTTAATTTACATTAGTTAATAAACATTAATGAACTACTACTTACTACATACTAATTAACATAAGTTGTTAAGTATTAGTAAAAATAAAAGTATCAATTAAATACTCATTTCTTTATTACAGTAATGATAAAGCTTTACCACCTGTATTACTAACATTATGGAATGCAATAAAGTTGAATTTGAAATTGAAAAATTATAAATGATGATAAAGAAATTAATATTTATAAAATTCTAAGTACAGCATCTTTCTCCTTGATGCTTTTCATGACATTTTTTTAATATTTATAAATTCAAAAATTTAACTTTAATACATACTTACATAAAAATAGAGCTGGCTTTATAGTAATTATTTTTTTCAGACAACTCTTATACTTTCTCTTTGGTCTTGTTGCCATGACCATGGTTGCTGTTTCTGAGACCCGAGGTCTGATTGCTTGATACTAACTAGCCATAGTTAGGGAGTCAGGAGTAAGATGTGTACCCAATACTTAATTAAAAATAGGTTTATTCATTCTAACACAAGACCTTCAAACAAACTAGAGGAAAAAGGTTAAGATTTACACCTCTTGGCAAACCCAGGTATGATAGCATGTTAACAACTAAAGCCATTCAGTGTCAACTTAGTGTTTTGTTAAATCATGTTTTAACTGGGTCTTTCCCCTGTGTGGCGGGCATTTTTACAAAGACATAGGTGTAGGGCTCTCAATGTTGGTAATGATTACTTACTTATTATCGGTAATGTATTTCAATTTCATATCACAACGAAGCTGCTAGTTGCTGGATTGGCCATTTACTTATTTACGTAGTCAAAATAAAATTCAGGCCTCCAAGTAGCTGATCCTTACAGAAGCTTAGTTACAATACAAGCAAGCGAGTAGTAGGTACTCACCGTCTTTCATCAGCTGACGCATCTCTTTTGTCCTCTGGAAATTGATTTCCTCCAGCAACTGCTCTAGCATTGTTGCACTCTTCATGTAAGTCGACCCTCCCAAAGCCATCTTTCAGCCAGTGATAAACAATTTTAGAGTCTTTTCCAAACAAACACTTTCGAGTGTCAACAAGTTCCAATAGCACCCTTCGCCTCGCCTATTTGTCTACCAAGGTTCACATTACTCGATACGGAACTTCGCAATACTACCCAGACATCAATATTCTTTAAAAAACCTCAAACATTAACATATTTTCATATCAAATCCAATTCACATTTTACAATCCTGCATGAAATTCAGGTCGAATTATTTTTTTCTTTCAGTCGGTCTCACTCAGTCAGACAGATTATGAATAATGAGAATACGAGTTATTATTTATTTTACGGCCCTGGATACATGTCCTTTAAGCCTAATGAGATTATGAGTTTGAGACAGTATTGCCAGATGCATTGAGTGAACCTTTTATCTGTATATTCTATATTGGAAAAGGCTAAAATCTGTATTAAATCTGTATGCCTTTTTATAATGAAATCTGTATAAAATCTGTATGGTCAAAAAAACCAAAACAGAACCTACTTACCATAATATGCAGGCTAGTTTAGCTTTAGTTTAGCTTTAGACTCTTCCATCTAATTCCGATTAAACTTTTACGATTAATTTAAGATGCCATATCTAGTGCTGGGTTTACGCCGCGGCATTTTGGGCAGATTGAATTTAGGCCCGATATCCACCCGTTTGTGCCCAATAAATGTCCAAAAGTCAGGGCATTTACTTAATACTTTAAAATTATTTATAATGCTTTATGAATTTCTTACGAAGATATATTTTTTAAGTAAGTATTTAAGATAATTCAAATTGAAATTGAATTAAATATTAGCAAAAAAATAAATAATAACCGTCATTTTGCGTAGTAAATTCAAAATGGATGTTAACCAATAGATTACGCTGCTCATAATTATGTTAGATCGCGGTCTCAAGGACTTGAAATTTATTAGAAGCAATGGTTTTATTTCTGATCTTGCAAATAAGTTAAATAAAAATAATTGCCTGGCTGAAACAGCTCAATATAGAGAAAATTCCGGGGTGTGCAGTAAGCACATCCGAGTTTCGATCGAAGTTTTTCGACAGGGTATGGCACGCAAGTTTGCTTAGCAATCTTCCTGCATATAGCATCCCTGCTGGCTTTTGTAGCTGGGTAGCTGACTTCTTGAGAGAACGGTCGATAAGAGTAGTCATTGATGGCTGCTTCTTTGACCTCATGGCTATTGATGCCGGAGCTCCTCAAGGATGTAAGGGTCTTTTCTCTCTGCGACGCTTTTCCTGCACATCAATGACCTTATCTACCTTGTTGATATTCCACATAATATTCGCACACCACTATAAATCATCTTTTATCTTCCTGCGTCTTTATTTCCGAGTACAAACAGCCCGAATCTATTTAAAAGTAGGGTGAACAGGTATCTTCTAGGTGTGCTCGCTCCACCGTCGACCTCATCTTTGCTCCGGAGCTAAGGTTGAAGTCAAGAGCAAGTCCATTTTTAATAAACAAAAGCAGTTTTCATGGAAAACTGCATTGACTGTTGACTCTGTGCTCTGGTGGAAGGGAATTTGTGGTTCGACAGCTCTAAGTAAATTGGCACTTCGTATTTTGACAGCACTTTGTACATCAGCTGCTACAGAATTATCATTTAGTATACACAGGTTCGCTGGCCTAGTGCGTGGTGGACTATAGCCTAATCCCTCACATTATGTGAGAGGAGACCAGTGCCCAGCAGTGTATGGATTGATTATGAATGAATGATACACAGGTTTATACATAGTGCGAACAGAAATCGGTTAACCACAGAAAGAGCTGCAAAAATGTTCTTTTTAACTTATAATTAGAACCTATTCTGGAAAAATGAAGACAATTGTTACAATATTATATCCAACGACGATTACATATCGGAATTATTTGTCGAAGTTCAGGCTAAGAAACTGAAACAAAGCAAGATACTACTTAAAACGAGCCTGAGGCATCCACTTTAGGTCTATCATTGCAATAATCGAAATGGACCCTCTAAATAGTGATAGTGACTAGATTTGATACACCACTACTGTGATTTTTAACGAATCATTAAGTTGGAATAAACATAGAATACAATCTTATTATGTTATACCTATTATTTGACAATGTTGCAAAGGGTAAAACACCATGTCTGTTGATTTTGTAAGTGATAACTGCCATTTGAACTGTGATTTTAAATTAATCTTTAATAAATCAGATTCATATTGTTTGAATTTCTTTGTTTTACTTTTTTGTTACTTAAAATTTTGTGATTCAGGCAAAATGTGTGATTTTAATACTTTACCATTATACATTTTATGTACAAATTGCTTATATAAGTTTTATTTAGTAAAAAAAAGGCATAATTTACCTAAAACCATGTATATAATTAAAACAGTTTTTTCTGCCCAGCATTTGGGCGTTTATTTGGGCGTAAATCGTTTTTGCCCTATTCGCCCAGTTTATGCCCATTTTTGCCTTTTGGGTTTAAACCCTCGACCCATCACTAGCCATATCTAATTGTTCACAAAAACACAATCAATAGGAACCAATTAGTACTAAAAGTTCATACGTTATGAATTACTTTCGAGAAATGCATCACGAGAGCGCACTAACTTGGAGAGCACACAAAAGTTATTGGTTAGGGAATTTCCTCCATTTCAAACTAGTAATGTGGTCATATTTAAAAATGAGCACCACGGCTTTAAAAATAAATTATCCTTAAAAATTAGACGCAGATAACTTTTTTCAATTTTTCTTTAATATTTTATTTACGGATGGCATTTGAGTGTGTTTTTTATTTTGCTGTGTTCCATTTTAAGCAGATTACGCCAATGTAGTCAATAGAAAGTGAAAATTCTGTTTAAAAATCTGTTTCCAATGGTAATCGTACGTGTATCGCACATCAAAAATCTGTACTTAAACGGAGAAATCTGTATGTTTGGCAACACTGGAATGAGATTGACTATTTATAGTCCTCAGTAGTGCTGCCAGACAGAAATAAATAAAATGTCTTTATGCTTTTGTTTGCTATTATACTGTACCAAGGTTTGGTTGGGGAATGGAGAGCACTCTAAAACTCTAAATGGAGTTCAGTGGAAATAATTATGTAATCATGTGTATTTTATATCTAGTAAAACAATATTTTGAGCTAGTAGCCTTTCTGTAGGTTTTAGGTGAGGACTGAAACTGAGTAGTGGTTCGATAACGGCTTATAACGATGCTGAAGATGATAGATAACCCAGCTCGACACTATTTCTTATGGGTAACCTGTGGTTAACCATAAGAAATAGTGAGTATGAACCGAAGAAAAGATAGATATTTGTCTTATTTCTGGCAGCACTGATCTCACCTGCAGTCATCTGTCTCTGATCTGACTGACCAATAATGACCGCATGACATACAATCCAATTAGCCAACCAAATTTTTGACATTGACGTTGTTTGTGAATGTGAAATTGTGAACAAAAACGTAGACAGAGAAAAGAACAAAAACAATGAATGACAGGTTGAATGAAAGTGAAAAATTCTTGACAATAATTTCTTGTCGGAAAAGTGAAAAGTCAACAACAAAATAAAAATGACAGCTCAATCAAGCTCAAAAAAAACCTCAAAAGCAAATCTGTAATAATGCCTTTTATATCATATTCCGTTCCTTGCACAAGAAACTTTTGGAATCCAAAGTAAAGTTTAACAGTTGTTTAGCAGAAGAGAGATCATTGAATTATCATCAATAATGATTTCAACTTTGCGACCTGCTAGATATTTATACAAGCATAGTGCTTTTGCATTGAAACGGTCAGCGCGCATAGCAGGCGTAGCGGCGCTGCACATGCATGCGGCAGACGAGGACGGCGAGCCGGGGGGCGATTACCGGGCAGGAGCAGGGAGACTGACTCTCGGTGCTGGCTCATTGGCACTCGCTCTGCTAGCAGCTGATCATGTCTTTAATGGTGTTTATTACAGTTATCTTTACCCCAGATATTTAGAAAAAAGCTTTAGATGATTAATTTGTAAAAACTAGAGTTCATCTCATAATAGGCTATGTGTATCATTGTTTAGTGAGTGTAGCGTTAGATTAAGAGTAGTTCTCAGCCACTTACAAACTATGTCAGTGTAAGACAAGTCTGTAAGACACTAATTACATTTTCTTTCTCAGAAATAACAACATTTAATTTTGATTCAATAAGTTGAATTGAATTTTCACTAATATTAATCGGTCAAAGAGTTGCCTTAGGATATCAGATAAAGGTTGTCTGTAAGAGATTGCTGTTAGTAATGAGACTGTCCTTGTACCATTACTTATAAACTAATTATAAACTTGTACTTGGCATTTGCTTCTGTGTGCCATAAAGAATATTCTATCTATAATCAACACCTATCAAGCTTTTCAGATATTTATAATCATCAACATATTAACATCCAAGGGCACCACTATTTAAAATGTGGATAATGTTCTTGACATTAAATAATATGTGATTGTGTAGCCCACACTACACAATCACATATTATTTAATGTCAAGACCATAGAGTAAGAAAATGGTGTAATTGTTTGTTTTCCCGAATAAAAAAAAATAAAAAAATATTGTCAAATAAGTTACCCTGCATGGGTTTTAAGTTGGTACAATAATTAATCTATGTGGTGTGGTGTGTTTACCACCTGAGGAACCCACGAGGTATATTGGCCTTGTTGTGGTACATATGCAGTACCTACATATCTTCCTCAGGTAGCAGATACTAAAGAGCTGGGGCTACTGTATCCAGACAATTTCACATCTCAGACTGCACAGAGTGCAGTACATTATAATAATGTATGAAAGTGAGAGTTTTAATATAATTTTATGTTCATAGTTCATTTAGATTTTTTATAAGTTTTTGATTGATAGGGTTCTTGTTACATATCCTTCAACATAAACATAAATTACAGGCTGGTGCCGCCACGGGCTGGGGCAGCTAGTATCAACATAACATTATAAAATCCATAAAAGTAGTTGTTTCAATGCCTTATACCCAAGTGTCACTTTTTTGCATAATATTGATATTGTTGAATAACACAACATTTCCATGATACTTTCAGAAAAACGATTCTTTAAAGCTGCACAACTTGGGAATGTGCAAGAACTACGGAAGTAAGTATCTTTGTTGGATATTTGCAGATAACCGTTAAGACCTGGCGCCCATTGGTGGCACGGTATGGCAAGGTATTTTTAGGCGACGAATAAAAATATAACTTAAAGTTATGAAAATAAAGTTGAAATTTCTATGTTAACGATCGTAAGTACAAAAACAATACCGCGGTAGGTATGCTTAGGCATGCCGTTTAGGCAGCCTTCGGAACGCCTCGGGGATCTCGGGAGTCGCCTAAGCGCAATGTGTCCCTGCCGTGCCGCCAATGTGCGCCGGGCCTAAAGGGATTTATAAGGGTTATGTAATATTCAAATATCTTTGATTTATATTATTAGACCTATACCCTTATAAGTACCTAACACAAATTGTGCGATTAGGCAAGTGGAGGCAGTAGCCGCGAGTGGTAAGAATGGACGTGAAGAGAATGAGCTCGATGGCGGCGGCGGGGCGGCTGACCGGCGCCACCCGCTAGGCTGGACGGCACTCATGGTGGCCGCGGCCAACGACCAGGCCGGCGCCGTGCGCGAGCTGCTGAAGCTGGGCGCGCGCCCCGACCTTCAGGAGCGCTACTCCGGCGCCTCACTGACTGCCGCTTCCGCCGGCATACACCCGCTCGAGGTACTGCAGCGCCGGGAGGACGAGTTCTGCAGCAGTATGAACGCGCGCGCCTCGTTCCTGGGCTGGACTGCACTGCACTACGCGGCGCTGGCGGACTCGGCGGGCGCGGCGCGGGCGCTGCTAGAGGCGGGCGCGGACCCCACGGCGCGCGACCACGCCGGCCGGCGCGCGCTGCACTACGCTCGCGAGCCCTCCACCACGCGTGACCTCATCCTGTCGCACACGCGCTCCTGGGAGGAGGCGGCCGCCGCAGCCGCGGCCGAGGAGCGCCGCCGCTTCCCGCTCGAGCAGCGCCTGAAGCAGTTCATCGTGGGCCAGCAAGCCGCCGTCGAAACGGTTGCGGCCGCCGTTCGCCGCAAGGAGAACGGCTGGGCTGACGACGAGCACCCGCTCGTGTTCCTCTTCCTCGGTAGCTCCGGCATCGGCAAGACCGAGCTTGCCAAACAGCTGGCGCGGTACATGCACCGCGACGACCCTGCCGCGTTCATTCGCCTCGACATGTCCGAATACCAGGAGAAGCATGAGGTGGCTAAGCTGATCGGAGCGCCACCCGGCTACGTGGGCCACGAGGAGGGCGGCCAGCTGACGCGAGCCCTGGCGCGCCGCGCTGACGCCGTCGTGCTTTTCGACGAAGTTGATAAAGCTCACCCTGACGTCCTCACTGTTCTGCTGCAACTCTTTGATGAGGTACTTCACCAAATAACAAGTTACATTATGACCCCTTGCCAGATTCAAAACCTTTGCCGTGTGTTTGTTGTAGGGCCGGCTGACTGATGGCAAAGGTAAGTTGATCGAGTGTAAAAACGCAATCTTTGTGATGACGTCGAACCTGGCCGCGGATGAGATTGCTCAGTACGGGCTCCAGCTGAGGCGCGAGGCCGAGGCGCGGGCGGCCCAGCGCGCACGGATCGCGCCTGCCTTCACTCTGGACCAGAGAGGTATTACCAACACAGCACGTTATAAATACTATTTACAAAGTGATTAGTATATTGCTAATTGTCGTTTGATTTTAGGATCCACTCACGACGAAAACGGAAGTTCCGATTCTTCTGACGAGGAAGAATCGTTAGAAGTATCTCGTAATTTCAAGGACAGCGTGGTTCGACCAATACTCAAGAGACACTTCGGTCGGGACGAGTTCCTGGGACGTATCAACGAGATCGTGTACTTCCTGCCATTCTCGCGCCAGGAGCTCTTGACGTTGGTGAACATGGAGCTGAAACACTGGGCGGAGAAGGCCAACGACCGGCACTCGGTGGAGCTGCGCTGGGAGGGCGGCGTGCTGGGCGCGCTCGCCGACGGGTGCGTGCCCAGATCTGGCTAGCCTTGTTCAATAATATGTCATTTAATAATAATAATAATATTAAATGACATATTATTGAACATTAATATGTCATGAATGCTTTAAACTATTATTAAAGTCCATTTCCGGTCGCACCAACTTCTCCAGTTGACAATAAGATAGACGTAAATAACTGGAAGAATAGTGTAGGTATGGGAACGAGGTGTTTTATTGTGGTGTGTCCGTTCAGGTACGACGTACACTACGGTGCGCGCTCCATCAAGCACGAGGTGGAGCGGCGTGTGGTGAATCAGATCGCGCTGGCGGCCGAGCGCGGCGCGCTGGGCCGGGGCTGCGGCGTGCTGCTCACCGAGCGCGCCGGCCGGGTGGCCCTGGCCGTGCGCCGCCCGCCCGACACGGACTACACGCCGCTTGACTTCGCGGCCGTTTGACCGCGCCGGGCCCGACCCTGCCCGCCGCCTGACCGCGCGCGGCACGACCCTGCCCGCCGTTTGACCGCGCTCGGCCCGACCCTGCCCGCCGTTTAACCGCGCCCGGCCCGACGCTGCCCGCCGTTTGACCGCGCCCGGCCCGATGCTGCCCGCTATCCAGACCTTTCACCTGTACAATCCTACGAGCCATGCTGCACGATCTCATTACTACTCAATCAAATATACTAATTTCAATCATGTTTTTACTTTAAACTTACACTTGCGACGTGTTTTATCGTAGTACGCCTTCGCTTCTAATGCCGCTGATTTAATTGTTGTTTAATTATATTTGATTCGATCTCACGATTAGATCGTCCTTATTGGTCGTATGATTGTTTGCCAGTTAGAACGAAGTCATAGACTTAATTGAGTAGTTGTTGCATTTTACGAAGGCGCGTCTGTAAGTTCACTGACATAAAGTTAAAATTGAAAAAACACGCGCCACACGTAAAATATAATAACTATAATAGTTACCGTAACCTTAATAAAACTAGCTACTGTACCAAAATAACTGTTATTCTTCAATTGTTATTGAACTAGAACATCACAATATTTACGAAAGCCTTATAGTGAATGGCCCTAAAGCATTCGGGCGACTGACTACTTGCGCTATGACAGAAATTATGGAAAAAAATTGAGAATATGGAAAATAACTCGGAGTATGCGCACTATTAATTTTATAAAATCCGTAGGCTATATCTATGATAAAAACGTTGTGCAACAAGATTGTTCCAGACAATCTTTAATATCGTGATGGGTGCATTTACAGAAACAAATCCTCATGCCCAGTGTAGAAAGTTAGTGTTCGGCGCTATGGTGACCTAACACTCCTTTCTTATATGGATAGTGTGGTTTAGGGCAAAAGTCAAAGTCTCGAATTACAAGGTATAAATGGCTATATTAATTCACTACTTAACTTAATAACACAAATGGTAAAAATGGTAAACTATGACTAAGGTACTGGTAAAATGGTTATGGTTTGAGAACGTGGTGTCTCTGATGAGATCTAGACGCGAACTGGCCCACATTTTGGTGGACGAGCAATGTGCATACTTGCGTTCGATGCAATTATGCATTTTTGCTGAGTGTTCGATCAAACTCGAACACCCAGAATAACTTTGTGTAGGCCATACAAATATTTGTTCCGTGTGGGAATGGAACCCGCGACACACTACTCGCCATTTGCTAGCTAAGTGTAAGGTACGTAGTTCCTTACGGCTCGGCTCGACGAGTTACACACGTGCCTTATACTATAGTCAAGATTTACTCAAGTCTGTAGTCTGTTGATGTTGAGGTTGGTGCCAACCTCGGGGTACAACTATTATCTAATCTGATAAGTTTAGATGGGTATAAATTAAACAAATTTATTAAGTGCTTATTTTATTAAAGTTCGCACCGTTATATACAAATATAATGTATAAATAAATAACAATTCTTTACAAAATATAATCGATTATGTGCCGGCGCGGCCGTACGGCCACCGCGCGGCGAACAACTAAACACTTGTGAAGGCCTCTGGTCGTGGCGGGCGGCGGAGGCCTGCCGGCAACCGGCGCCCACCACTCAATCAAATTTATAAGATAAACAATGATACACACAGCAGGCGTACGTGTGGGGACGATATGTGTGAGGAGAGAGTGAGGGGGGATGGGGGTGGTGGTGGACGGCTCGCGCTAGGTGGCGCCACACACGGCGAGCGTGCAGACTCACAGACGGTGAGCACGCCAGGTATATTGATCTATGCACAGCTCGATCTATCATCTATTGAACTACCATATATCCGCACATAAACAATAAATAAATATCTACTTTGAAGCATGTTACCATTGAATGTAATTGAATTTATTCCCCTCCCCTACAATGAGTGGCTCGTCGGCTTCCCAGATAACAATTTACTATAAATTACCTATGACTGGCTGTGCACGTGCAGTGCAGCAAGTCAGCTACACAACTGCTAATGTCATTGTGTGTTACGGAAATCAAAACATCCACTTAACATACCATCATGCCTGTATTCTCTGAAGGGTTAGGCAGAGGTGTAAGTATACTTCATTACACCCACAGTTCGCCGGTATGTTTAGGTCCCATGTAAAAGGGGGTTCAGATAATAAACTAAATTTAATTGTAAATGGTACTTATATTTGCTCGTCTCGTCATGAGTGTGGTATATTATTTGATTCTAGCAGACACACACTCTCGGCATCGCACTCATGGTTCTCTTGATTCCTCTTTTGATACTATTTCCGCTTATTACCTATACGAACTTCTTTTTTAACGAATGAAAACTCAAATTATCAAAGCAATATTTTTGTTGCTCATCGCGATCTTTGGACCTTATCGTATGAATTGAATCAGTATTGAGACGCCTCTCTTCATTATCAATCAACTACCTATGAGCCTACTTTCTACTTAACCTATGTGTCTTATAAAATTCAGGGGTATTTCATACCGGCATCGGATATTCAGGTCAGTAGGTATAACATGTTTCATTTAAAAATCCCTGTTTCATATTGTTCAACCTTAAAATAGTAGGTATAGGTTCACTGTGCGCACACCGAGTAACTTATGATTGGAAAACTTTCTGGAACACATTATGATTATATTTAGTAACTTATTGACTATTAGTACCTAGACAGCTTACACGACTAACTTATAAACAGCACAGAAGGTCGACTTAACGTCTGGGGTCTTCTGGTTCGTTTGTGAAACACATGGACTTGATTGTACACAATAACTTATAATTATTAGTGTATTTATAAGTATACCTATTAATCCTATCATCTGTGTGTCTGTTTATTCGTTTGCGACTATAGTAGGTGCAAAATTGAATAGGTAGTAATCACTTTGTAACAATATTATCAAGTCAACCCACTGTCAGTACTTTAGGTAATTTTATCTTAGACCGTATATAAAATATTTTTCTTATAAATCTATGAGATATAAATATTTTTGTAGCTACATAACTAATTGGTGTTTGTAAAATATGTCTTCGTTAAAAATAAAGGAAGATTTATCCACTAAGTATTGATAGTATTGTTGCGTGTATACTTAATGTTAGTAGGTACTATAAGAGTAATATGGTGTTGAGTGCATGCTAGATACTATTATTGGATTCTCTTTGTCACAAACACCGAATATCAATTGATAAAACTTGCGTCTCTCATTGAACTAATTACCTAATACATATGCAAGGTAGCTACAGCGTCGTGCGTCTAGCGATGATTGTGCCGCGGCAACCGTGTGCGTTCATGCTGCTGTGGTATACTTAGTATACGCTCGACCGCGTCAGACGTCCGGCAGCGGCCGAGCGCAGCAGCGGCGGCGCCAGCACTAGAGCCAGCCGGCCGAGTGGTGCGGCGCGTGGCCGTGCAGCGGCGTCACGCCCGCCAGCCGCGCTAGCGCCGCGCAGCGCCCGCAAGGCGCGGCCGCCTCGTCCGCGGCCGCCGGCTCGTCCGCCGCCTCGGCCGCGCCGCCCGCCTCGTACCCGCAGCGCCCGCACGCCTCCTGGGAATCGTCGACACGCGTCTCAGCACCGTCGGCCGCGGCCCGGTCGGGCTTGCCGGGCGCCAGCGCACCGCGCCCCACCTTATGTGCGTCGTCGTCCAGACTGGCCAGCAGCGGCTCCCGGCTGCCACCGCGGCCCGCCACGCTCTCGGCCGTGGTGGAGGGCGACACGGAGGCGGGCGCGGGCGGCGCGGCGCGCGGTGGAGGCCCCGCAGCAGGCGTGGGCCGCGCCGGCACCGAGCTGGCGCGTTGTAGGGCCTCCGGGGCCGTGGCCGCACGCGCCTCGGCTCCGGCACGTCGTGAGTCCGAGAACTTCTTTCTCTTGCGCTTGAGCGCCGCCAACGCTGACAACGGGTGGAGCGGACCGCTGCGTGTGCTCCTCTCCGGGCTCCGTTGTGAATCGCTGCCAGAATCTGATCGCTCACTGCCACTGAATAAAAGACAATGCAATTCAAGCTGTACTGTACCTATCTTACGTATTTACTTATAAGTTATAAGTTTTATAAATTAAAATTTATATTAGTCTACGGACTGTATTACGTAGGTATACGGATTGTATAAAATACCTACGTTTGAAATAACGTGGAAACAAAAGCGAAATTACCTAGGCGACTGTCGCGCATGATCGCAGACGGAATCCTCTGACCTTGAGCGGCCGATGAGGCGCGAGACCCGTGCGGCTCGAGCGGCCTCGATGATGGTGCCCCAGCGGCGCTTGTGGGAGGAGGGCTTGCGGCGCGCGGCGGCCAGGCCAGCCAGGCCGGCTCCGGCCGCGCCCGCGCCGTCCGACAGGCTGGACTGGCTGGTCCGCAGGCGCCCGCCCAGCAGCGCCGACAGCGACGCGTGGTGCGCGGCGCCGTGCGAGCCGCCATGCTCGTGATGCAGCGACGCCAGGAACTCATCCACCGGCGCCAGTGACCCGCCCGGACCAATGTTGAAGCCTTTCATAAGCCGACGTTCTTTCTGGCGGTTTTTCTTGCCGCCACCTCCTCCTATAAAGGAAATAGTAAGCCGGACGTAGTGGTATATGTTACTGACCTACCTTCCGAATGGTTCAATGTGCACTTATAGACGGGACCTATCCCTCATTATATAGTGAAGATACTTATACAATAAGTGAACGCTGACTAGGTGCCTATGTGCTAGACACACAGACCTAATCTGGTTAGGTAATAATCAAATCAGCACACAAACACCAAAATACTCTCAGGAGTTAGGTGCAGTTTGATGACTATTATGGTCTGTGTGGCTATTACTACTGTGGAATAATGATGTGATGTGTTACCGGGCGCCCCGGCGTTGACGGTGGAGGTGTTCATGCCGGAGTTGCGCAGGATCTCGACGAGCTCGCAGCGGAAGGCGCTCACGTCCTGCTTGATCTCGTTGACGTCGTCCTCCGTCACGCCGCCGCACTCGGCGCGCCGCTGCTGCACCGTCACATAGCGACGCACCAGGTTGCGCATTATAGCCTGCAGTTAATATACATTTTTTTCACATCTGTTTCTCTTAGTAGTAGGCGAAGATCTTAAACTTAAGCAAGTGGAAATCTGTAGTCTCTGTAGTACATGACTTTCATAAACGTTATTATGTTATAGAATCTCAAAATATGGATCACTAAATATATCGATTAATTAGGTAATAGATTTTTACGCTATTTCAATCTGATCACCTACTCTGATAAAAAAATATCCTGAGATTAAAGAACTACAATGTATCAACGTATAACGATTCTATACATGTTGGTAACTCACATTAGGTATTAGACAAAGAAAATACAATATGAAGGTGGATAGCACACCTGATAACGGAAGTCCCGTTCATTAGCTTGCTTGGCTTTTCTCTGTGAACAATAAAATTGATGATATTATTCAGATTGATTATTTGTTCGTTATACAAGTAAGACAGCATTATTATCATTAGATATAAGGTATCTATGGAGTTTCTTGTCGGTTCTCCATAAGACCCACTATTTGGAACCGTGCATCTAGTTTTTGACAATTTACAAGTACCTGTAATAGGTCTGCATAATGGAAATAAAACATTAGGGTTTGACATGCACTGACTCGTATGGTGCGCATGTGCTCGCGCTTGGCGCGCGCATGTCCGCACAGGCGGCGCTGCAGCCAGCGCCACGCGTACAGCGCCGACTTGGGCGACGGCACCACGTTGAAGGGCGGCGGCGCCGTGCCCCCCTCCTCGAAGTAGCTGATCCACAGCTTGCTGCGCGCGAACTTCCATTCCACATCAGCGCGCTCCTACAACAATCGAACGATATATCACATTTATTCTTCTTCTGAGTGCTGAAGATAAATAGCGTATGCGCGCTTTAATCATCGTTCAGCATAATCAACCTGTTTAGTGTCCGTCTTTTAGGCCCCACGGAATAAGACTGGTTGACAGATTTATTAATACCACTAAGGTGGCAAACAAGCATACGGTCCACCTGATGGTAAGCGGTTGCCGTAGCCTATAGACGCTTGTAACACCAGGGGTATCACTTGCGCGTTGCCGACACTGTAAAACGAAAGAGGAATACGTATTTGGGTAGTAGGCAGGTTGGCAGTATAAGAGTGACACAACGTTTCCTCGTGGAGTACTGGCAAACCTTGTTTACCGTAAGGAACACAACACAGCTCAAAGCAGTGTTATATCCCTTCGATTTTTTGCAAGGAGGAACTTCCCCAGTCGGGCAATTCCGATTTGAGGTTTACTTAGGAATTACTCCCACTATGTCTATACTCTACCTCTCTAAAAATTCAAGTTGTCTAGAAATCGCAGAGTACATTATATATACTAGAAATCTCTAAAGCGTGAACTTTCTAAGAATAGGAACACATAATTATGTAAAAGTACTCTGTGAATAGGAACGTCAATGACCTCGAATGACTGCGATCTGTCAAAAAAATACAGCTTGCAAAGAAAATTAATTTTCTTCTTTTGAAATTATAAAACTTTATAATATTTTTCTATGCAGTAATACCAAATACCGGAACTCTGCGAGTTATAAAAATGCACAAACTGCCAAAACTATAATAAAGACAATATTTTAAACTCTAATGGCTTTGAAGTTTTGAAGCTGTCACCCTACAATTATGATTGAAATCCAATTTAATATATAGCCGGTACAGGAACATCTAAGACGGTCATAGAACGTGAAGAAAGCCGGTACAGTATAAAATCTACAAGATTATTTAAAATGTTATATAAGAATATTATATCATGATGGATGCGACGATTTTCTAGAGAAGTAATATTAGAGAGCTGAAAATTAAAGTTGGGATTCAAGTTGTTTTTGTACTCTAGATATTTAATAAATTTTAAAGTTATTTTAGAAAAGGAAAAATTGGACCGCGGGCAGGATTCGAACCTGCGTCTTCTGGTTAGGTACACCAGACGCTATGACCACTAAGCCACCGCGACTCCTACCCGTCATGTCGATTTTTTTTCCTTCCCATACTGAATTTACGTCTTTATGGTGAGGGTTCCAAACAGTTGAGACATATTCAAGATGTGACCTAACTTATGCATTAATAAGCATCATTAACTATGTTTTTCTTGAATTCTCTACCCCGTCTAAGTAAAAATCCCAGCATTCTATACGATTTTGCTATGATATGATCATAGTGTACTTTAAAAGTTACTTATTTACACTATTACATATTAAGTATACATACATTATGTATATTTCCTTGAAAAAAACCGTACCTACCTACAAATTTTTCTGACACTGAAATCAAACCAAGGAACTCGAGCTCTACGGGCCACTAACACTTGTTACGCCAGGTACGTTATTTAAAGTAAAAGTTAACTTACAGAGATAAGCTGGTACGAGTGGTTCATCATGGCGATGAGCAAGTTGAGCAGCACGATGACGTTGATGACGGCGTACGTGCCGAACATGAGCATACCCCAGAAGCGTGTGAATATCTTGATACCGTCCAGCTCAAACGAATCCAGGTCCACGAGACCGAACGCTGCCCAAAACAGCGTCTGCATCGTCTCGAATAGGCTGCGGAGATTAGCATAGATCACTGATCTATACATTTTGTAGGTAGGTAGGTAACTTTGCAACTAAAATATAAGTAAGGAGGTAGGTACACCAAAAGTTTTTTTAAGAATAAATCAGACATTACAAACTCGAACTGCCTCGTTATACTAGTGGTCCTAAGCATAGCAGTCTATACTAGAGGTACTAGGTTCGATTCCCAGGTCGAGCAAAATAATAATAATAATAATAACTCTTTATTATCAGGCTACTTTGGCCCATAGATACTTACCTTACAGACTAACATATATATTATATAACATAAAATGTGTTAGTATATATAAAGAAACTTAAGCCTATGTTAGTACAATAACACTTCACTTAGCACTAGTCTCTGTGCGTTCTAGTGGCACTTGTCCGCGGAAGCGACGGAACACCACTCCTTCCGGCCAAAAGTCCTCTTTCATGACGAGGTGCAAATAACTAGTTGGTATTCGCACTACAAACGCCTTGAAGTTGACATTGCGGCGCGATTCCAGTAGTTGCACTCTCGGCGATCCATTCAACCTTTGGCGTACATACTCCACGATATCCTCCGTCTTTGTGGTGTAGTGTAGACGAGAGATATACACCGGAGTGTTCGGCAACGCAGCACGTATGGTTGGCGTGGGCTCCGCAGGAGCCGTGCCGCAGCACGCTTTTGCTATGAAATTGTCAGTAAGTAGCTCGGAATTTGGATTTGTGCCTGGTTACTGACAATAGGCTCGCCTCCTGCTATATGTAACCTAAACATACCGGCAGGTGAACTGTGAGTTTACATTGGTACACCTCTACCTAACCCTTCGGGGAATACAGGCGTGATGGTATATATGTAACAGGCATTACGTACACCCAATTACAATAAATTATTCAACGATTTCTCTGAATAAACTTATAATCTAAATTACATTTAAAATTCTTTAGGGTCAAATAATTAGGATAACATCAATCTGGTTGATATTAACTCAGCCGCGTCTCGCACAAGGTGTGGTCTATTCTTAGTTCAGGAGCACATGCGCTGTAAAACTGTGTTAGTACCTGGCCTCAATACGTAGCGGCGTAATGATAACATAATTCATGAATACAGCTGCACAGATATAACAACTACAGATAGATAACAAATATTATCTCAGCAAGCAAATGAAAGTGTTTCTGGGTTGTTTTTATTATAAGCAATAAGTGTGTCTAAAACATCAGGAAAACGAACAATAAGTATATGTATATTGTATGTTGATAAATAATCTCCTTGTAGTCGATTGTTACGCTATAAAGTGAGTGATCACGAGAATGAGAGTAATTGGACATGGCCGAGAGCCAAACGACAGTATGTTATGGTGGCAAGCACCATAAACGAAAATATGTACATGTTAGCAAAAGTACCTACTATTATAATAAGGTTCTAAAAATAATACGTTTTTAACACCTGTGTTGCAAGGTTAATTTTACATAATCATTGATAAATATTGGGTTAGTATTCTAACAGTAAGACAGGCTTAGTCGTGCTCGGTCACAAGAAATATTAGAAAAATAACCCAGAATTTACAGGAAATTATATATTACGATTTAATGCTGAATATTACACGCGACGTGAATATAACAATGTACAGGACCCTAAATTAACCTATTTTGAAAGATACTTAATAGTACCCACTAGTATTCAGCCATCTCACGAGTTTTTAAAGTCGACTGGTTGTTCAGTTTCCTGGTTAAAAGATTAATTACTTGGGTCACTGTACCAGCGGGTTGCTGTAGGTTCTTACTTGGCAAACCGTCGCCACACGATGCAGGCGTCGGGGTCGGGGAATGTGCCGTTAGCGGTGAGTGATGAGGTGCCTGTCGTGCACCGCTTCTTCTCCATGTCCGCGTAGTACCACAGTAGTTGGTTTAGACCTGTCCCCGGATAATTATCAAGATAATAATATAGACCATTGTACTGTCCGTACTGCTTATCTAGGAAGCAGCCATGACTATAGCAGCTTACCGCCAGAAGGCGTCCATTCTAAATACCTGGATAACACCTAAAAAGGATGGCTTACTGTGAAGAAAGAGATAACACTTTACAATTTAACTTAGCAACGATATTCCTCTTTTGAACTTGAAAATTATTTCGGGACAGCTTACGGAGCATAATGTATAAAATCAGCGATGTTGCTTCAAAATCACTTACCACATGAAAATGCAAAGATGACTAATATATCTAGGACGAAGAACTTCAAAATGTCAAGCACCATCCGACTGAGCGAGACCTGCAGCGGGCCCAAGTGTGGGTTGACGCTGAAGATGTACACCAGCTTAAGGCTGCTGAAGATGTTAGCAGCGGAGAACAGCCCCTCGGACAGAAGCATCGGATCCCACGCATCCCACTTTTCTCGAGGCTGGTTCCACTGTAGACCTGCTGACATTTCTCGTCGCACCTGAATATTTTAAGAAACCTATATGTATTAATATAGACCTTTAAGTATAGTCTCTGAAAATAACATATCTATATACTATCTATATACTCGTATACCTAGGTACTTATAACACTATGTAACAAATTACCTACCTGAAAATGTGAGACGATACGCAGTGCGACGGTAGCGACGTACAGCGAGTTGGTGACGAAGTCTATCACGTTCCACATGTCGTGCACGTACTCCCGCAGCCCCATGTCCCACAGCTGCTTCACCTCGCTCCATATTAAGCCTACAAGCATATCGCAGGAAGAGCCAATAAGTTTAAACAACTTTACTATGTCAGTTTTTGAAACTACCATTTTATGAACATAATACATTTCCATTTTTCTGTATTATGTAATGGATACCGACCGCTGACCCACGCGAGGATAAGCCATTCTACAAGAGAAGGCGGAGCACCGCGGCGTGATAGTGGCTCCCCGTGCGGCGTGGGGTCCCACAGAAGACCGCCCGCGGCTGTCTCGATGCGCTGCGATGCCAGAATCAGCAGAACTGCAATCATAGAATTCCTACTGCGTAGACTATCCACTTTTCATCTTGCTACGAAGGAACTTCGTACACAGACCACCTTTATAACCACTCTGATCACTGCTACGTGGAAACATACAACTTAGACTACCACCTTTTTACCCTACTACATAGAAACTTACTAGGTTACTGCTACAAATGGACACAATACTAATATGGTGCTGCGCAAAAAAGTACTGCGTAGACACTTACTGCAACGTGAAATTCGAGCTAAGTGGAATAAGGCTATTTAGAGACAGATGATTCTATGCGTAAGTTTACGCTTAGAACTTACATAATTATGTCAAATTAGTATTGAAATTTGTTAATTATATGGACAGGATAAAATGTTATCACATGTCATAGACACAGGTAGATACCAGATATATCACTTTGTGTAAAACTTATTACCTACTTATAGTAAACTTACATAGGAACATGAAGTAGCTTGCAGAATGGCATAAGAATTTGATGAAGGGTTTCCTGAGAGTGCGGCCGGCGGTGGAGTGCGGCGCCACGATGTAGGCGAGTGAGTACAACGGGAACATGGCGCCGATGCGCACCATCTCCGCGGCCTGTAGCAGCATGTTCTTCCGCCGGAAGCCTGGGACGCTCTCGTACCAGATGGACGCCAGTAGCTGTTGCACATTCGGATGCGCCACGAACTGGAACATTTAATGTAGTATGTAGATCTAGCAACACGTCTTTGCGACGACCCAGAAAACCAAACATGGTTTTATCTACTAACCTTTTTTTGTCTCAGTTTTATAGCAAGCTTGAGTCTGGACAGTCTCATTCTCTCTGGTGCGCCGGGCTCCGGGAGCGGCACCTGCGGTGAGCCCGTCTCGTGGTTGAGCAGCACTTGCAGTTCATGCGAGGTGCGCGTATGGTCCAGCAGTGCCGTCGCGAATTCTTGGCACTGTGCACGCAACTCTTGGTACTCAGTCTTAAACTCGTGTTCAAGCGCAGAGAGCCGCCGCAGCTCCCACGACAGCTCAAATGCTGTGAGGATAGGGTCTTTGGATGAAAGCGCGATGAGTGATGGTGAGGCGAGCGCCCGGTACGCGTTGATGCGCGAGCGCGAGTGCCGCAGTGAATCCTCCCGGCGAGAGCGCACGCAGTCGTCGCAACCGCAGCGTACGTCGTGCGGCACGGGCAGCGCCGCACCACGGTCCAGCAGCAGCTTGATGATCTCGTAGCTGTCGCGGTGCGCCGCCAGGATCAACGGTGTTATGTCCGCCGTGAACGTCGCCGTCTCCGGCGGGAGCGCCTCCCAGCTCTGTAACATATTTATATACATAAGACTAATAAGTATGCTTTAAACGGACCTTCCCGTACCTATCTTATCGATGGCTGCTCACATTGGGCTCGCCAGGTTTGCGCGTACGCTCCTCGTGGTCAAGCAGCGCCTCCACGGCCTCAACGAACTCCTCGGAGATGGCATGCAGCAGTGCGTCGCGGGTCTCCACGCCGAACTCGAGCAGCAGCTCGACCATCTCCAGGTTTTCGTTGTCGATGGCCATGAGCAGCGCGCTCCGGCCGAGCGGGTCGACACAGTCCACGTTGATGTGGCCGGTGTCGCGCGCTCGCTGCAGCACCCGCCGCGTGCCCGCCACGTCGCCGCGCTCCACGCCCAGCAGGTACTTCTTCTCGTCCAGGGACAGCACTGCCATCTCCTGGTGCGGCCGCACCACGTTCTCCTCCTCCGTCATACCATGTATGCTGTGGCGCTATGAATGACAGCGAACATTATCAATACTTACAAGCACGTCCACTTGTTACTAAGTCTTTTCTAATATTTACGATGTCGAGGACCAGACACTTTACAATTCAGTTCGATACCTTACACACAGTCATATATTATTACCTTTTGTAAAAAAACACGCTACTTACGTGTATTTATGAACGGCAACAGGACTAAACTAGGAACAATAAATCGTTCCGTCCTATAAGTAGTATACATAATAGTATACCGATATACCGCACCTTGTGTATTCGTGATCGTAATATCCTAAGCGAAATAAATAATTTCATCGATCCCGCCCTGGGAATTCCTCCAGTAGATAAAGCTAATGAAATTAGTCGTGTTACGATCGTAAAGGATATTGTTATGGTAGACTTTATAGAACGTATAACCTACGATCTCGACGGTGTTTTTCTGGACCTCGGAGCAGAGCCAGGTATTGCCAGTAGATATCTGTGTACATCGTAGGTCCTCCTAATGTGGCTTACGTTGTTGTGTAAACGTGTCCGATTCTAATGGAATTTTGACGTTCAAGAGTAACATTGTATTTATAACGAGGGCACAACAGTTGTGAAATATAGTAGGTACGACAGAGCATGTCAGTGTTGTAGAGCATGTGTGGTAGTGCAGAGTACACGGTGTCCGGCGGCAGTGAGGTGTCAGCGGGCGCCGCGCCGCGGTTCTGTGCAGCTGGGCCGAGGACGAGGGCGCAGCATGTGAGCGCTGCCACTCATTATGCAAATGGGTCGCAGGGGGCGGGCGGGGGCGGCACGCCTCGCCGCACGCCTCTTCCTAACCTACACTAAGTATCTTCACTTCTGGATGGCTTTATCGTCCGTAAAAGTCATCGACGTTTTACAACCAACTTCGCATTACAGGTCCAGCCATCGTGACTGGGACAGCAGCCAGATGGCTGCTGGATGGCTTCTAAGCACTCGACAACTTCGCTTGTTCGTCGTAGCTAAAAACTATAAAATAACAACAGAGACGGCCCGCCGAGCAGACATGTCCAGTCGATGAATAGTTCTCGTGTAAATGTTTACGCTTTTGAGCTCCAATTCCGAGGCGGACTAGAGATTCGATGCGAGATACTTAAATAAAACGTTTTTATTGATTTCATGGATAGGTGAGGCGCTCTTAAGCCACTTGAATTAAATGCTCCGACTAAGATTGTAAAGAGTTTGAAAGACAACAAGAAATCAATACATCGTTACTTATACATACATTGTGTTATATTATTTGTGTACATTCCGACACAATCGCTCTTTTGATGGCAAGGAGACCTTATTGCTAAACTTTCAGACGCGATAAGGTTCCAAACTAGATGCGAACAAAATAGCTTCCGTGCCGAAGTACCTACGTACATCCCGCAGATTGAATTCACAACGAGCCGAGCACTGAAATGTGCGAGAGTTGTTAAATTTAAGACAAGTTTTTGGGATACAACATTGTACCAAATTCAATGCTGAGTGCACTGTGATGAAGGAACAACTAGGTTAGGTTAGGTAGCTTAATTAGTGAGAAGAAGCCAAGCTTCGAGCCCCGAGCTGACGTCCCATATTTTAGAAAGCCACAAATTCCTTTATTAAGCCTATCTGGAAAAAACCTCAGCTTATATCTTAGCCAACGAAAAGAAGGTACAAAGAATTTGCTAATCTTTTTGTATTTTTTGCATTTTCCATGCTAAGAAATAACTTTAAAATCGTTATATTCCTTCCATAAATCGCCATCGTGGAGCCAACTTGTAAAAAAGACCCTCATTTTTAGTGACGGTACCTCATCGTGTACACAAAAATTGCGAAAATGTGCTTCTGTTCTGTTAGTCCAATGCGCGCAGTTACGAAGTAGTGTATAATTTTAGGCTTTAAAACGACAAAAAATATAGAACCAAGTGGGGTTTGCAACAAAAACGAAGCTAACATCCAGCAAAGCTCTAATCCTTCAAGACTTAGATAAGGCTCTTAATAGCTCCTTGTAGGTACGTCGTAGTATGTTCCACGAACCAATGACGTACAAAGATCACATACATAATATTAAACGAGGCTTGATACCGTTTCCTGCTCCAGAGCACACCTGTCGTTATTTTGTTAGCGTTCTCACAGCTTTTGAAAGCGCACCTACTCATCGAGACTATTCAAATTGAAATGTATCCCAGCATTCCCCTACATGCTGTGATTGACTTCATCTAACCGGATGTGGCTTTAATATCAGTTAACAGTTTATTTACATTGGCAACTGCCGCTTCTAGTAAGAATACAGCTAGAGATGGCGCAAATGCAATTTGTTTACAATATCGATTTAATTTTATTCGTAATAGTTACCTAACTGTTAATAAATAAATAACTTACTATGTAGTTACTGGCCACGGTTTCATCCTCATCCTAAAGGGATTTTTGAGACAAAAAGCAGCATATGTCCTTGTCCTGTCTGTAAGTTCTAATCTATCTTTGTATCAAATTGTATCAAAATATGTTCAGCGGTTTAGGCGTGAAAGCGTAACAGACACACAGACAGAGTTACTTTCGCCTTTATAATTAGTAGGGATTGATTTAAAGACACATTTATAATAAGTTTTTTTTATGAGAGGATGGAACCATTGGATGCATTTTCCTATCTATACTGACTTATTATGGCGCGGGATACACGTCGTCGTAGTATTTCTCTTGCATCGGCGCGTTAAAATCTAAAATGCTCAAACCCGGAACTGTCTGTAGGCAACACGAGTTTGAAGGAATTTGTATAGCATACTCCATTGGTAATGATTACAGTTTATTTTACTCTCGCATATTTCTGAACTTTGTCAGAAAATAGAACTTTTGATATAAAATAGATGAAATAATCCGCCATTCCTTATAAATAATAATAATATCTCTTTATTATCAGGCTACTTTGGCCCATCGATACATATTATAAAGGTTACTAGTATCAATTCTTCGGTATTCTTCGATCAACGAACAACGAAAAAAAAAAACAAACTTAAGTATTAAAAAAATGATAAGATAAAACATACTTATGTTTTATGTTATCATTTTTTTAATACTTAAGTTTGTTGTAATTTGTCAAAATAATCAATCTATTTTTTTTAGAATGGGATTATGATAAGAATGAATCTTCGATGTAGAATACATTATTTTGACCAAAGATAATATAGTAGTGTAATATTTACTACTATTTTTACTCTTATTTTACTCTTGGTCTTACATAAATTCATATACCAAAGTATTATTTTGAAAATGAACGTCTACGTCTCGTTGCTTGATGAGCACCATGGTAACTACCGATAGCCACTGTCGCTTGATTCTTGGTAATCAATAAATGGTCACAGATTGTTTCCTTAAACCCAAGTCAATTTGAGTTTCTGATCAATTGACTACCTATTAAAATACTCATTGTGAGGATATTTTACTTACAAGAAATCGACGCGGCGACGGCGATCCGACAATTCGCGTTTTTTAAAATTCCTGCAGTCCGACAGTGCATATCAAAGGTTTTGTAATGTAACAAACACGTCTTATTCCACGGTTCAAAAGCTATAATGAACTTAGCAAATGTTAAACTTCATAAAGAACATAGTGCATACAATTAGTGTAAAGAATTTTTCAATTACGGAACTTACAACGTCGGAGCCAAACTTTCAGTTGTCCGGTATACTTTCAAGTTTCACTGTTAAGTGTTCACATTATACATATACTTACACATAATTATGTATATGAATACAACTGAGTACACAATATACACAAGCTCCAGCTGGGCGACGTGCGAACGTTATTGAACTATTAAAATACGGTGCTCATTCTGTAATTAACGATGTCTTTCACGAAGTACAACATTGCGAAAACCTACGAGCACCTACTTCAAGCGGCACCACCACAACACGCTTGAAGCATAGCTTAGTAACCTAATGCCAAAGTACTGATATCTCGCTACTGCATCAACCACCAGCAATCCTTCGATCTCTCAATTTTATTAACTGTATAGCTAAATGAAAGGAAGATAAACAAACAAAGCAGATTATTAACGATCTATAGACGAACATGGCTATTTGTGGGCAAACATAAAGAAACTGCCTATCGGACGAAACAACATACACAAGAAGCGATTCACTAGCGATAACTTCCATGCTGACCTGGAAATGAAAAAATATAGGTACCTACCTACAAGCATTTTTGCTACGCATGTAGGTATGCAGTACTGCAATCGCTAAAGCTAATAATACTTCATGCTATACGTAACTCCAGGTGCACCTGCACACCTTGTATTCGTACCGCGGGGAGCCCTGCCCCTTCTGCAAGGGAAAAGCACACTAACAATACCTAGTGGCTGTTCATGATCCTAACTATAATGCGAAGATGTTCGACATTGAGATACAGGAGCAGGTCCTGTGACGACGACGTGCAATGAGTCGAAGGGGCGGCGTCGTACCTTGACCTTGTTGTCTAGCGGGCGCGGCTCCGGCGCCAGCAGCGCGCCCAGCTCCACGCGGCAGGTGGACGGGCGGCGCGCGTCGCCTCCGCCGCCGCCGCCACCGCCGCCACCGCCGCCACCGCCGCTGCCGCCCGACATCTCCGAGCCGCCACTCTCTGCGCACACACACAACCGTCAGCGGCGGCCGCACCGCGCCGCGCGCGCAGCCGCCGCGCCTGCGAGCCTCCGCGCCCGCTGGCGAGAGCGGCCTGCGCGACGATTCACCGCGTTGCAATGCGGACGAGGATATATTTAGCGAGGGCGGGCGGCGGACTGGGAGCGTGAACTCGCAGGGCGCCGCAGCGCGCTCACACTCACCGGCGCCGTCGCCGCCGCGCGCGCCATCCTGCGCCCGCTCCGTGAACTGAAACAGAAGCAAGTGTTAGTGCAGACTCAGAGCGATCAGGGCAGGTCGCCGGCGCGCGGCGGCAGGGGGCGCTCACGGCTCACCTGCACGCGACGCTCGCGGCGCGCGGCGATCTGCCGCGAGTGGCGGCGCAGCGCCTCCAGCGTGCCGCGCGCTCACCGCTGCGGGCGCGCTGCCGCTGCTCGCGCCGATTCCGCCTGCAAGTTGGGACGTGAGTTCAAAGCTCCTTATTTATTGTTATTGCATCGTAAAATATTTTTGTGTACAGATGTATATACGTTGCCGTGTCGTAAAAGTTACGCGTTAATTTTGCACTCCGTGTATACTGTATGTGTATACTGACTGAACACCGTCATCATACATTCGTCTCCGGGTATCTGGCTACATTGACGTTTGTTTACTCATTTTCTTGTAAAACAGGTACATCATAATAATAAATTCTCAACATACCTATGGATTTATAGCCCAGCATTGAAATTGTAAGGATGTAAGAGTTACGAACGTATTAGTACGTGTTTTGTTGTATACCAGTGTGCCTGGCTGTATGTGTGTAACCTCTATGTAGGTACTAAATGTTTATAAAGATTTGTCATCTACTTAAATTAAAATTCGCACATGAGTGAAACCACCAGGTTTCACTGGTCTCCCGTTATCATAGACAGGAATGTTACATAGTTAGTATTCTCCCTGTCCCTGAAAACTCCTTTAGAAACATAACCCCGTCAGGCCACTTGTTACAGCCACAACAGTAGCTCTGCAAGTTTAAGCAACGCTTGCCACGATCAGTCTGTGGATTGGTGACCATTCTTAACACATTGAGACCCCTCCGTGCCTCGGAGAGCACTTTTAGTTGTGAATCCCGATTGTGATAATGAAACTGGGACAGGACAATTATTGTTAGTGATAGTCAGAAGCCCGAAATGCTTATTGTCCAGACATTGTGTACGAGTAGGTCTGGGGCTGAGTCACTTTATAAGCAGACCTCGCATATACCTATAGCTTTTCATACACTCAGGTTAAGCTTATAGTGAATGTGTGGCAGGTTGTGTAGTCGTGTATCCGTGAACCAATCATATAGCTTGATTTATCAAAAATTACTAAGTAGGTATTTGAGCCCCCTGATGACAGTCGCTTCGTGTAAAATACTGATATTCAGATATATCTGTTTCGACTCGAATACCAAAACTGATGGTTCGAACGGCGTCACGTCCTGTATACCTACAGGACGTGACGACACGTGACAATATAGATAATTTTATTGCATTTCTGACTTATCTGAAACCGGCCCAATTTTATACAAAAGGCAAAAGTGACGCGTGGCAGCCCTCCTGCATCATGAAAGCCGTAAATTCAACAATTTGAGCGAGCACGTATGTTCGACATAGGCGGCCGCCTCGCCTCGCCGCCGCCCGCGCCGCCTCGCCACGCGCCACGTGAGGCGCACACTTGATGGCACGCCGCGCCGCACGCATCCTCGCGCTCCGCAGTGGGGTGCCCTCCACCGTGAACGTTTTATAGTTCCCTGTCTCATAATATACTTAAGCCTGTACTTAGACGAAAGTCAGGTGCGCGGCTATAGATTCCAATGTTCTGGGGCTAAAATGTTATTTAAAATAGAATAAAATGTTGTATGTTCAGTTTCATCATAAGAAAGTACTTATAAAAGGTAGGAACTTAGAAAAAAAACTAAAGAAACATACTAATTAAGTACTACCTTGTAAAACTAAGCTTGGTTATTTTTTATACACGTGTTTATGACTGAAAAAAAAGAATGGAAAAACAGTTCACATACCTACTTGTAGTTTTATACATAATTATAGGCACTTTCGCAAACTTTCAGGGAAAACTTTAACAACTTTAAGGGGCGTTCCTACACACGACTATGAAATATATTGCAGTTCTACAACTTTTCATCTTGTCTTCAATATAACAATATTTTTTCAGTTCAGTCTAGTTATTAGTTTTAGTGTTAGACGGAATTGATAGCCAATTACTGTAGGTACTCTTATTACCTACCTACTATTTATAAGGTCCTTTGTAGCACGTCAAGCAATTTGTTACAAGCGACAATGTTGATATGGGATAGATCTAGAGTTTAGAGCTCCAGGATTATCGCCTTGGTATAAATTGCTTGAAATGGTAAATATGATAATACAAATGCCATTATCAAGTAATGCAGATGAAATACGAAGCCCGCAAGAGCTTCTAGAAATTAAATCTTCGCACAAAATATTATCTAATCTTAAAAAGGAAAGAATAAAATTTATGAGTATCTCGGGAAAATATACGCGGCAGACTGTCCCCAAGGAATTTTAAATTATCGTCATTTTTATAACAAAATTGGAATACTTTCTCGTACAAGACAGATATTTTACATCATTCTTCTAGATCCTGAATCTTATTTCTAGACAGAATAGTGTGTTACTTAGTAATATATCAGACTTTGTATTTACCCAGGTACTACAATATCGAACAATCGTTTTCGTTCTGATATAAACAGCTTCAAAATATGAACATGTTTACATACAGAACGTGGATCAAACAAGTCATAGAAAAAATATTCGTCTCGGTGAAGCCGACGCCTACTGGAAGCGATCAGGAACGTAGAAATAAATGAAGTAGCACTTCATCACACGTGTTATTGTATTGAAAACATACGGATTCTCTGCTCTCTGAATCAGATTAGATCTGACATCATGCCCTCTAAGTTTGTGGAGGCAAGACATGTCAATTCAATTAACGTCCACGTACAAATGAACGTGGGTCTCTGTGGACCATGATTAACATTACTCCAGCGGGGATTTGTACGTCATACTCTAAGTAACTGTAACTGCTAGCTAAGTAAGTTTGAAACTATTTCGGTACCCGCTCACAGAGTTAGTGTGGTAACTGACGGGTGCACACGGGCCGCACACTGGGTACAACAATAATAACAATTACCGACCCGCATCGCTCTGACCATTTATAAAACATCGACGTAATCACAGTTTAATCTGTAGAGCCCGGTGTTTTAGGGAAAAGTGATGATCAGAGGGTTACGCTATTCTGTTGGTGAATGCCCCAAAGTTACCCCTTACTTTATGAACTATGTTTATGACTTAGCCTACGTTGAAGTGCTCCTCGTTACGAACGTTCCTGTCATACAATACCTTACCGTACCTTTATTGATGAACTGTGGGTATGTAAGTACCTATAGCAGAAGATGTATCTATTTACCCTATTATTCATTTCAATAGAATATTATGGATAACACCTTAGAACCGTATTACCTACTAGTCACTACCTAAATGGAGAATATCGTATACATACTATGCTTATTAGATACTATTATTTCTTTTTAATGGTTGACACAAAGTTACATGGATTCTGTTATGGAGTGTGATACAATTGTAAACAGGTGGAAGGTATTGCTCACTTATGCTCGTGGTGCGCGGGGTTGCGGGCGGGGGCGGGGTGAGGCGCCTTACGACTTGTTCGGCTTGAAGTAACGGTGTAAGTAGCTGAGATTTAATGAGATTACATAACAATGGAATGTAATTTACACAGATCGTGTGATTCGGAGATACACGTAAATAAGAAATGTTTTCAATACATTATATCTGTATATGTATGGCATATTTGCTGTTATTTGCCATACATATAGGTACTTTCTACATGTTGAATAGATTACATATGTTATGATTTGGAAAAGGAAAAGAGATGCAGTACTAAAAATATAGAGCAGCTATCCAAAATTTTCTACCAAATCAAATATTGTTGCCCGCGGGTCCACCCATCCCAAAAAGACTTTTAAATTCTAGACCGGATCCCCCAATAATGCACTTTTGGATAATTATTTTTCGCCGATTACATAAAAAAAAACACGGCTTTGCTATATGTTTTATTATTATTTTATACGGAAAATCTTACCTATACTTACTTAGATATTAAATGGTCACTCGACAATTTTTTTTTATGAGAAACTTAAAACATATTTTTAAATACCTATTCAATGATCCCCCACATAACATAGTTCGTCAACTTTCACTTTTTTCTTTTACACAATATGGCGTCTGCTTTGATTATATACTTGTCTAGATGGAGCAATGCAAACAAACGACACGCGAAAACTGGGGCCAAATTGCGTGATATGTGTGAGTACCGCTTGTGTACTTATTGTAGTCAAACTGTCAAGGTGTGCGTGTTTAGGGATGCCTGCTACAAATTATTAACTTACCTTTTCTCCATTATTTAATGGGATGACAGTTAAACGAAATAGGCTGAATAAAGTAATTATTTTGTAGATTAGTGTTTTATTTATTTTAATAAAAACAAAAAATACAATGAAAAAATATATACAGCAATTTATAGATCAAAATCCATCTCTTTGTATTTGTTTTCGAAATAGTTTTTTTTTTATATTTCATTTGGTGTCCGCTGTATAATGTCTCTCCAGTCTTAAGAAATCTGAAACCCAAAATATTAAAAAGAACTAACAAAAATACTATTTAGTGAATGACTTCATTTATTTTGTGAAAGCATTCACTTCACATTTCATTTTTTTATCATTTACTGATCAAATAAATTATGTAAGTATTAAAATAATAAAATTTTCTCCTGATCGAAAGATGATGACTGATATTTGCATTTTATCTCCCATAGTTTCGCCAAATCTCCCTTGTAATAAATTGACAACACCGGCTAATCTGTCGAACCTACAAATTAACGAATTGAAAAATCATGTTTTCATAAAATAATAGAGGTTAAATAAGAAAACTTACCGATGTAATGTGATCTTAGTGTAATTATACGGTTTTCCCACATAATTGCGACACAATTTGACAGCACATACCGACATAATTAATTATTTTTCGAGAACTCCACACCCTGAAGTGATCCAAATGACACTGACGTAACTGAGAAGAGAGTCTACCAACTTTAGTAGACTTTATTTGGGCCGTTCTGTACGTGTCAATGTGGCATCTAGACAAGTATATAATCAAAGGGCGTCTGGTTGTCGCCATATTGAATTTTGATTACACTCATGTCTTTTGTCAAATCGACCCACACGTTTGGTCTCTAGTGTGCCACAAAGGAACAAACATATGTATGCACACATACAGACATAGATACATACATAGACTGATAAACACATCACCCTCCTTTGCATCGCGCAGTCGGGTACAAAAAAAGCAAGATGGCCGTACTTAATCAATATATAGGTACCTACTTTGAATCGAAAGCGGTACAGTTAAGTAGGTAGCGCAGATAAATATCCGAGTTACGATCAGGAAAGTTTGACAAACAAACAAGTAAAGTCGGCAGGAATAGTGTTATCACAGCTCTAACGAGCCTTCGTCCGGCGAGTCCTTCTTAACGCGTCGACGAAAAGAACTTGGCGAGCTTTTTATAAGTCATTTATGGAGCAGTTTTACGAGTAAAGTCGCTTAGATGTGTAAGTTTTGTGAGGGCTCCGTAATTAAACAATTATTAAGTGTTTTGGGATTGGTTTCTGGTCTAACTAAGTAAAGATGCAGCCGACTACAACTTTGACTACACGTCTGCTCGAGTCTGGGTGTTCTTTGTGTCCATGAATGCCTTTAAAGTCCACCGCACCTCGACATAAGGCTTGTTCGCTAATTGTTATGCGAAAGGTATCTTATTTAAAAAAAAGGAAAGTAACGAAGTTAATGCATAGTATTGGAAAAAACAACTCAATAGTTGTGTTTTCTAATACTTCCTTGTTTTATAGATATTTCAAAATTTCTCACGATTTTTTTACATATTAATATTAAAACAATCAGAGCCACCTTCAGAGGTTGGCGCGTGACAGGTCCACGTGATCATGACGGTTCTTCTACTGCAGCCTACTGTATAAACCAGATAAAAGATATAGTTATAATTTTTTTTATGTGGGCGATAATTATATAAAATCTACTATTTTAAATTAAGCTAATGTCCAGCTTGTTTAGACAGTACCGATTTTTTTTATAAAACTACCCGTAAAGTCGAAAGGAGGTTAAATGGGGCGTTATAATAAGTTCATTCACAATATTTAAGAACCGTAGTAACGCTGTATAACATACCCCAAAACAAGGAAAACAATAACATTTATGAACGAAAAATAGAAAAACTATTAAAGTAGACAATTATTAGGTAAAATAGGTACGAAGGCCTTTCTGTTAAATAATCTGGTTCCCTGACATGACAGCTGACAAAATTTTTGGCTTTGATAATTAATTATATTTTTTTACGGGGTATTTTGTAACACGTTGTATAGCCTTTTTTGTGTCCCACTGGAAGGCAAAAGGCCTCCCCTATCTTAGTCCACGACTCTCTATCCAAATAATCTCGCCAACGTCTCCTCGGCCAACCTCGTCCACGAATAGCATTGCAAGGGTACCACCCTGTAGCTACTCTCGCCCACTTGTCCGGTTGCATGCGACTGACGTCGCCAGCCCATCGCCACTTTAACCTTGTGTTAACTTTAACTTTATAATTATATCCTTTATAACTTTAACTTTATAATTAGGTAAATTCTACGTTTATAATTCTGTGCAAGTCGTTTGAAATAAAATATTATGAACATTTTTAGCCCGGGCTCTTCAACTAATCGTGTGCTTTGCGGGCAGTGTTGGCATAATGTGATGGACGTTGATGCGATGCTAACTACCAATCGATATGATTGACGTCTTGTGTACGATTGCGGCCGCGCACGATGAAATGTGCGCAAGTCTGGTGCGGCGCGGCGGCGCGGCGGCGGCTCGGCGGCGTGGACACATACACGCTGCTTGCGGTCGATTCCGACGTTGAGAGGCAGAGACAAATATGTTTTGTATCACGCCCACGTGCACTTAACGCAGCGCCCGTTGACTTAACAAAGTGATGCTATGTATTTTCAGAAGCTTCGAAGAAAATATTTCCGAATCAGAAGGCAAAGGATGAAACTTTAAAAACACGCGACAAAGGACTATATTTGTTTACTAAAAATTATTTTTCCTTGTATACTAGGATATAACAATGATATACCTAATAATTACATACTTCTTTTTTTTTTAATACATACTTTTTAATTAACATTTTAAACACTTCTGATTATCATATAAATATTTGTGTCCTGAGGGAATCGAACCCACGACCTCGTGATCAGCAATCTGACACGCGGGCCACTAGACAGACGTCGTAATTTATTTTCTACTTATCTGTGTTGTATGAGTACGATTAAGTATGTTTTATCATTTATTATTATTTATTATTTAATACTTCATGCACAAAACAAAAATTTGTTGTACAAAGGCGGACTTAATGCCATTCGGCATTCTCTCCCAGTCAACCTTATTACACCTTTTACACGATGAAATACTAATACCTGCTAAACTTATTTATGATTTTAGCGAACCACTTGGCGAATTACATACTTACATATAATGCAGTAAAAGCAACTGAGTAGTACAACGTTTTGGTCTCGGGGGTTTGTTACGAGTATTTGGATAAACCACATGGGTACTTATAGCTTTATAGCTTTAAAAACACCGACTCACTCGGTGCGGTAGTATGAAACGGAATTAATATCAAAATATGTGTTCTCTTTAGCATTGCTTTTAAAACAATTTTATAAAATCTCATAAATTTTTTTGGGCTTTGCAATTAAATATCAAATTCAATTAGACTGGAGTTGAATAGCTTCCAGTTTTTTAGAGGTCCGCAATAGATAGAGTATTAATAAAACCTTTTCGTGAAAACCGTCAGGTGTACGAGCAGTTCCGTATTTGGTTAAATTTGTGCCCGGTTAATCGCAATAGGCTCAGCTCCTGCATGAGCCCTAAATATATAATCGACGTATGGAGCTAATGTACACCATCAATACACCACTTCAAGGAATACAGGGGTTACGTATGTTACGTTATGTTATTAGGGATGCGTTTAAAAATACAAATATTCTTAAACAAACCGAAACTACTGTAGGAACAACTACCTGTAGGTCTTACAAATATTTGTTTCGTGAGAGCATCGAACTCACAACCCGTGGCGCAGTAGCCGATCGCTCACTACGCCAAACGTTACTGAAAATTACAAAATTATAGATTCCTTTGTAGGAATTTCCGCTACGTCGCCGCAGAGGCTGGGTCTACGACGGCGTAGGCCGTAGAGGTCCGGCGTAGAGTCCGTAGCTGCGTAGCACTGTCGCTGGCGGGTGTGCGTAGCACGTAGCACTGCCTACGAAACTTTTTCGATGTCCATCTTCACGTTTCTTATTACATCAGTCTCTTAGTTACTCTTAGTTTATTTTCTTAGAATCTGATGTGCATACGTTTATAAAATCACTAGCTTTTACCCGCGACTTCGTACGCCTAGACTTAGTAACACCATTGTTGTCGGATTTTATTCATGGGATAAGAAGTACTTAATGTTAGAGAAATTCCCGCTTTGTTCCGAAAAAAGAAGTATTCAATATGCCAGCGCCAATCACAAACTATTAGTACCAATATTTCATTTAAATCCCGTAAGTCAGACGACCTCTGTGGTGTAGTGGTTCGAATGTCGGACTACTGATCATGGGGTCGTGGGTTCGATTTCCACAGGACACAAATATTTGTGTGGTTAAAACATAAGTATTTGTGTTTGTCTGGGTGTTTCTATGTATTATAAGTATGTATTTACAAAAAAAAAAGTATATAAGTATTCTATCCATTATCTAGTACCCATAGTACAAGCTTTGCTTAGTTTGGGACTAGATGGTGCTGTGTAAAATTGTCCAAGAATATTATATATATATATATATATATATATAAGTAGGTCTCCTACATAAGTTTTCTGGGAAGTCTCACATAATTTTGGGGTAAAATATATTCTATTTGTTATTCCCGGTCACTTACTATGTGTGTATGAAATTTCATTCAAATCCCGTAAGCAATTAGTTTTTCGGGATTTCCGGGATATTCCCACATTTTTCTGGGGTAAAATATATCCTATTTGTTATTCCCGGTTACATACTATGTGTGCATGAAATTTCATTCAAATCCCGTAAGCTATTAGTTTTTCGGGATTTCCGGGATTTTCCCACATTTTTCTGGGGTAAAATATATTCTATTTGTTATTCCCGGTCACATACTATGTATGAAATTTCATTCAAATCCCGTAAGCTATTCATTTTTTGGGATTTCCGGGATATTCCCACATTTTTCTGGGGTAAAATATATCCTATGTGTTATTCCCGGTCACATGCTATGTGTGTATGAAATTTAATTCAAATCCAAGTAGTTCTCCTGTATCCGTTTTTCGGGATTTCCGGGATATTCCGTCATTTTTCCGGGATAAAAAGTAGCCTATACTTTATTCCCGGTCACATACTATTATTATACCAAATTTTTAGCCAGCCGTTTTAGCGTGATTGAGTAACAAGTAAACAAACAAACAAACATCCAAACATTCACATTTATAATATTAGTATGATTCTATATTATTTTTTAATTCTCAAAAACTATTATTCCATATCTGTTTCTCGTCAACAATATTTTTTATGGAGAAAAAGGCGTCTGGTTACCTTTGGTCAAGACACGGTATGATATATACAGGGTAGGATATAAACAATAAAAGAGAACAGTATACAGCGATCATTCGGTAGATAACCCGGTTATACAGCTTATATTATTCTCTTACTTGTACAGAACGAATCGTGAAGAAATCTCATAGTATCGACCTTATCACCCGGCGCCGCCAGATGTGCTCGACAGCTCCACAAAACGAGTTGCCTCGCCTCTATCATTACTTATATGAAACACTACAGTTTGGACACATCGTACCTACTCCATTGTCTCTAGGTTGTTTGGCAAAGATGGCGATAAAAGCGCACATTGTTATTTTTATTTCTATCCTTTGATATACTTACTTATACTATTTGTTTTTTACTTAGTGTACAGTACAATATTGATTTAAAATATTCCACGCGGTCTCATATAAATTACGTTATTTTTTTTAACTTTTGCTAAATGTTGATAGATATTTCTTTGTAGCCTTGAAATACACAAATGAACATGCACACACTCTCTTCACTCCTGTTGAACGGCTTTAACTACAAAAGGGAATACGGCCGCACAGCCTTTTAGTCTAGTGAACTGTTTGCCGTGTCCCAGGGCCATAGCACAGGGGAATTGTTCTGCCAATCCCCGCACATAAGCCCTTTAATAGCCTCCTCACAGCGCTCGAGGGAAACGATGACGCGCCGTGTTCGGAGGAAGAATGACACCACTCCGGAAATAATGACTCAGATTTAAAATTGATTTGCAAACTGTATTTAAAGAGTTTCATAGAAAATTAAGCACAATGAAATCTAATATGAGCGTACAAGAGACTTCAATATCCCTATAATAAAATGAATGACTAGCAAACGAACGGTCCTGAAATGAGTTCACAGTCACTTAATAAGCGACTTTATAGTAAAACAATCAATGCGAGTAGCGTGCTACTAACATTGAAGTGTAATTCGTTTACTTTGATTACTATTTTCTCCTCGATAAGATTTGTCTCGCACCGGAATTCCGACAGTGCCATTTAATTACAACGAGGTTCCATCTCGTGACGTACGTACCGCACGACGGGATACTAAGCGTGGTATTCCGGGAACGCGCGGGACACAGCTCGCCGAGCCGCGGCCTTTTGTTACCTTATTGCTAAGTAAATATATATGAGCTCTAAGTAACTGCTGCGCCGCCGAGAACCTAAGAACTATAAGTACTATTAGTTATTCAGTTGCTCTGTTCAAGGGATTCACGATATTTTGTTGGTTTCTACTTTTCAGCCAAATCTTAAGACGCGACTGCTCTGTTTTTGTTACTTTTATTTTTTATCTCTTAGTTATTGGTATGGAAAGTTAGAAACTTTCTCCCGACAAACTAACAGACAGTCACCGATCAGACAACTAACTGAACGTAAATATTTCGAAACTATTTTGCCTCCGGGACATCTAAAAACGTTTCCACCTTTGAAACAGACCTGTCGTGCTACATGCCAAAACAAAAAATAATGTACTCGCGGCGCGCGCGCACAGTCAGTAACTCCTCTACAAACAAGCAAGAAATAACACTGAAACAACAAAGCGACATCATCCATAAAAGTTATTTTTATTACTACGATGAGTACACGTTAATATTAACACGGTTCGTATGTACACAGACGACGAAGAGAGCACTCGTCCGTGTGTTGACTGCTGCCTCACGAGGGACCTGCTGCGTCAACGGCGCCAATTAGCTACGCGATGCTACGCGGTGGGTAGCCTGCTACGAACGGACCACCCACCGTCGCACACAGTTACCATTGAAAACGTCAAGCCAAAGCGTTTGCATGCCATTAGTCTACACACTTTATAACATGGTACTTTTTGCTAATTATAATAATTAATGTACATTTATAATTATATTAATACGAGAAGAGAAAACTTTATAACCCTTTGATTAATTGATTTTGTATAGTTTGGAGAAGGAGTGAAGAGAAAGGTAAAACCACGTTTCCATCAGCAGGCAGCCAATCGGAGGGCACAATACAATTATGGTGTCATTTATAAATATAGGCACTAATGCTGCACGACTCTCATGCTTTACAAAATTCATAGTTCTACAATATGAATGAATTAATTAAGTAACTTGACTCTGACGAAATAGTCGCAATCGACTCCATTGTTACATTGAAATTAGAAAACAGTTGTCTGTGAGGCCTTTCAAAGGAAGTACCTAGCTCTTAGAATTGTTGTTCCCGCTCGGTGTGCTCTAACCACTAAAACCTTGTAAAAATAAATTATTTTTCGTTCATAATTAACAAAGACATGCGATTTAAACGCTCATTGAGGCTTCCACATTATTTAAGTAAATAATGTAAAAACAATCCGGTACCTAGCGGGATGGGCCACTTACAGATACTTTTACCATCGCAGGGATCAGACGGGCACAAGAGCATGGAAATTGTAACTACAGAAGAAAAGACTATACTAGGTTAAGGAAATAAATAAAATTGTAACATGAGATGCTGCTTTAAATAAACCATAACGGTTTCCAAAAGGCGTTTTGTGAACATATAAGTATGTTGCAATTGTTTAGAATAATAAAAATATTATTCGATAAATTTAAATTATGGATTAAGGAGTGTGATTAACAAAAACTGAATTTTATTGTAAAAAAGCGTGGGGTGCTTGTTGTCAATTGTTGTAAATATTTTATTGTCAGATATCAGTAGAATAGAAGTAGTCATTTTGAAAATATCTTACTTAAAAGCACTGTGCGCCGCGCGCGCTTTCGTGATACCATTCAGTGTTCCTACAAATTAGTGTGCGGTTAACATTACGATGTAACTCAGTGCCTTTGAAAACTACTCCACAGTAATCTGTAGCATTACCTACTAATTGCATAGTGCTAAAAGAACTACCACGAGTGAAATTTATAAATGATTCTCGACATGACTTTATTGTGTAACTCATACCGAAACTTTAGAATAACATTCAATAAAATTAAGCACATATATATCTCTGGGTATCAACATTTCAACAAAAAACACCGTAGTAAAAGTGCCTCAAATAAAAGGCATAATAAAGTAATAAAACGTCTGCGCTCGGCAGCTCGCTCAGCCCGGTGATCACTGTGTAATGGTAGGTGTCATACTACGAGTCGGGGGCGCGCGCGCCGGGTAGTGACGGCGCTATGTTCCACAGTCCACACCGACTCCACCACCAACAGATTGAGTTATAAGGGCAGCTAATTCCAACCTACGATGTAGCTAAGGCGCGCTTCAACATACTACTTACATACAGCACAGAAGTGACTTATGCGGCTAGCTTTCATATCCGTTTCCGTACTGTTTGCTAAAAAGTTATAAAAACAATGCAGGACTCTGTTTTTGGAACGTTTATGAAAATAATATTAAGTTATAAAAAAAAGAAAGAGAAAGAAATATCTTCAATAAAAAGGCAATTTGTATTGAAGATCCAAGGTGTATGTATTTATGAAGAGTATTTGATAGTGCACCGTAACACATCACCGAAATATTCGTGAAATGTGAATAATTTCATATCTTTCTATTGTGTAAAATATATTCACAGCGCTTTTAAAAAGTTTGCTCTACATCTTCTGAGAAACTAAAAGTTACGTACAATACGACAGCGCGGTCTATAAGCATGTAAGTTAATTCCCTTTCAGAATATGCATCACACAGTACCCGCAGGTTACTGTAACCACACACTACACTAAAAGTTGTGTTTGTTACCTTTCATTGTTCTAAATTGGCAAAAATAAAGCAGAACATAAATTACGGTTCATTTACATCCGGGTCTGCGTAACGCAGTCTCTGAACGTTAACGTCCCTGCTTTGTTTTCGAGCCCTGACTGTTGTGGCTCGTATAATCGTATCTCACTTGCGATAAAATGACGATGGAGACATCAATTTTATTATAATGACTTATAAATCACATAAACGGGGAAACGAAGCAAAGCCAAACCAAACTTTCAATTTAACTGAACGTGTCTGAAACTGAAATACGAAACCAATTTAGCAAATCGTTGCGATTGTTTAAGCAGATCTAATTTGGAACACGGAACATTAGATTATGATTTTATGCACCGCTTTGTTATTCAGTGTTCCCTGGTGGTTGAATTTAATTTACATGTTCCGTTTCAGTAGATTTTATACATCGGCCGCATGGTTGTTGGCTTTCCGATGTTTGGACTGCACTTGTTAGAATAATAGCACGATAATGCAAGCAGTACCTATTAGTGGGATTGCCTCAGACGCGGCTGCCGGTAACCTTGTCAGCGTCAACCCGCGGCACTGTCACCGGTGTGTAAACACGCGAGGGCGGCGGCGGGGCGCGCGCCTGTGCCGCCGCGAAGCCGCTCCAGAACTGCGGAAGCTCGCGCTACTCGGCACCGGCACGCTCGCGAGTGGGCCTGCCGCAGGGTCAGGTGCAGGCGAGCGCGAGCGCCACGAGCGCCACGAGCGGCGCGGGCCGCGGAGCCGCGGAGCCGCGCGGCAGCGGCGCGGCGGGCTGCGGTGCGGCGCGGCGGGCACGTGGCGCGGCCGGTGCGGCGCGGGGCATGCGGGCGGCTCGTCGGGTGCCGCGCGCGCCGCGCACTGCCGCGCCGCCCTTCGCCGCGTCGTATCGACGCCCGCCGCCGCCGCCCTCCGCCCGAGCTCTACGACATAGATGTGCCGACGTGCTGATGTGCTTGCTCCAGTCTCACGATGCGATCAAAGAGCAATATAGTATAATTTTATTTTCCTTTCCGCACTTGTAACATCTTGCAATGTTGGATTATAAGGTGACTCTGTCTATGAGACTGCCTACATTTATTTCATTGTTGTATACCACACATGGCTACTTTTCTGTTTTTTTTTATATTATACTTTAAACAACAAAGTTCGGGTGCCTTTAAACTATATATGTATTAATTTGTACTATATGTTATAAGTTTGTAAATAAGGCTCTTAGGTAGAAGCAGTTGTAGAAACGTAGCTATAGGTATTGTATTGGATAGATTTATAAAATCAAAACTACTTATTCAAAGCAATAACAATTAGTTCGAATAAAATGAAATGAATTAAAACAATATTAAAATTATACAATAATACACAATGCAACTCTTAAATTTTAATATACCTATATGTATATATAACGAGTAATATTTTATTAACACTATTAACAAACTACAACTTAAAAAATACAAAGTACTTAAACTAAACTAAAACTAGACTAGGATTAATAAGATATGTTTTTAAAGGGCAACTCCTCCGCATCGCTATCGCCTGGAAGCGTACCCAAAAGGCTGGCTGCATTGCCACGTAGAATGGTGAAGCTTATCCTTTGGCCGAAGTAAAGGCCAGCCACGTGTAGCACGTCACGTGAAGCGACGTTCACGCGTTTGGCAATATCCTTAAAATTTAAAAGTACATTCGGACCCCATGGCACCAGCATTTCAATTCAACCCCAAATGGTTCGAAAAATAACTTATTTATTTAATTGATATATTTTCGTCGTTTTTTGTTCATCCTTCAAGATATAGACTATGATAAACCGATAAACCGATTCTCCTACTTACTTATCTTCCCATTTTCAGTATCTCTGCTCCATTCATAATAAACAGCTTCGTTCAACTAATAATCCTCTTCTTCAATGTCCTTCTCACCACTCTGACTTTCTTCATTCTACCTTCTTTGTCCAATCTATATTATTGTGGAATGCCCTGCCTCTTGAATTCAGATTGCTCAACAGTCGGCACTCCTTTAAAACCAAAGTTCGCAATTACTTGTTTGACAAAACATTGGCGGATTCATCTCGACACTGATTTTCCTTGTATATATTGTATATATATGTATTGTATGTTATATACGTAGTATATTATGTATGTATTTTTTTTTGTTATTATTATTATATATTAATGTAATTATTTTAAGTCAGTATATTGTATATTTATAGCTTTTGGGCAATCAGTCATTGCCTCTTATCTCTCGCTCATATTTTATTTGTGCATCTACCGTGTTCGTCTCCGCATCACCCAAAGGTTGTCTGGTAGAAAATGCCTAATGGCATTAAGACCGCCTTTGTACGCCTTTTTTGTACGGAAAATATAAATAAATAAATAAATAAACGTAGTGCTATATATATTTTGCATAATTATAATTTGTGACATAAATGAAATTATTATTATAACAAACGACGTTATGCTCATGATATGGACAATAATATTATAGTGCCTTGATGTGCAAATGTCAGCGGGGAAGGTACAAAAGATAAATCGATTTAAGGAACTGGTTCGTACAGTAGGTATCTATAGGTATGCAGGAATAGAAAAGCAAGTGGTGAGATATTATTATGATAGGCGGCAGTAGGCGAGAGGCGGCTTCCTTTGAGGAAGCGAGCGGACGCCGCGGAATTGAGGTCAACCTCCAATCGTTGCCATAAATTGAGCTGGCAGCGTCCGTCCGTAAGTCCGCACTAATGGTAACATTGTTAACGTTACACCACATTATGTTTTTATATAGTAAACAAATGAGCGATGCCATGTGAGTACATATATCTGATAAGTACACGCGGATACTAGTCGTGCCTTTTGACTGCGCTTGAGCCCCTTTTACTTGACTTACATGTTCTGTTCGCGCAATCATTAGTAGCGTATCTTGTGGTTCTTTCCGCTTTTGTCCAACCCTCGTTGAATAACTACATTTCGTTTTACCTTTTAACTTAGATTTGTAAAAGATTCTTACAATAGCTGCTCATTAGTCTAGTGGTCGTAAGTATGACCGCTACGATAAAGGTCCTTGGTTCGACTTCTAGATCTTGTTGCGTGTTTTTGGGTTTTCTATGAAATTCTCAGTAACAGCTTAGAGTTTGGATTTGTGCCCTGTTATTGGCAATTGGCTCGCCCCCTATTACATGGGAACTAAACAAAGACACATTCAACTGTAAAGTGTTTGCTTAATCCCTTTATTTATTTAAGTATTTATTATTCCCTAGTTTATTTTATAGAAAATAATGTAACTATATAGTAATGTATGTAGCAACTTGAACATGGTGGAGGGACGGGACGGGGCGCGGCCGCCGGCGCACAATATGTTAATGTAGCGCTTCTTTTGACGGAAAATGCGTGCCTCGTGAATATTTTACCATCCTTTTATTTGTTAGAGAATAGGTAATTCGAGTTTAGTATCTCGACGTACCTACCTACGAGTATGTATGTAGTATCTAGTGGGGTCGTGAACTTTCCCACGCTAATGTTAGAAAAAAATCACGTAGCAGCGCGGTGGCGGCGCCGCCCGCCCGCGTGTCGAGCCCGCCTAAACAGCGGCGGCCATTGCATTTGACAATAATTTGCTATGAAGGTACCTATAATACGTAAACTGTTCCACTAGTCCTGCTTTCCGGTTTTTCGACTGTAGTCTGTCTCACTTTATCAACATATCTTTGCGATTCGTAAATGAAATAAAACTACTTTAAATAAATAAATATTTTATCAATTCGTAAATGAAATAAAACTACTTTAAATAAATAAATATTTTTGCCATTCGTAAATGAAATAAAACTACTTTAAATAAATAAATATTTTTGCAATTCGTAAATGAAATAAAACTACTTTTTACGTTTTTGATTGCGTTAAATTGATAACTATTATTAATTCCGACGTTTCGGACCCTTTACAGCGTCCATGGGTCACGGGTAGAACTGTACTCTATCCGTGACCATGGAATGGGTCCTTATCCGGAAAAAATCCGTAAAAAGCAGTTTAATTTCAAAAATATTTAAGTAATATTATTGCAGGGGATAAAACGACACGTAGTTTCATTTAATGTACAATATTTTAATTCGTAAATGCTTTGACGAGTAAATAAGAACTTTTACTGTTCCATGTACAGAGGCCAGCACACTGCTCGTCTGCCACTGTAGGCAATAAAAAAAATAAAAAAAATACATAAAGCTACCCCAACCTGTAAAATTTATTTCTCTCAAATAAATTTTACAGGTTGGGGTAGCTTTATATATAATATTTTCAACTTTAATACAAAATAATAAGGTTCATGTTCGATTAAAAAATTTGACAGTGTTGGATAGACCTGCTGGATACCCTCTCTGTACATATGTATCAGTATCTACTTAGTTTTGACTTACGTTTGCTATAGGTATGAAACTAATGAGAATCAAGTAGCCGCCGAAGTGATGACGCCATCGGCGGCATCAGCAGGCGGTACACCAGCGTGTAGTCCGCACTTACCTTATCCGTGTACACCCGTGCCCAGTGCGACGGTAATGGGCTGACTTAGGTACGATGATTTTTTTCCAATTACTTTCGGTAACTTAAAGTGATCCTTATTTCAAATCGTCAACACGCAGAACGCCCCCCAGATGGTCTACCTTACGATTGTGCACTGGCTGACATATAGCAATGAAGATTTATTTAAGCTAAGCAAAATAAAGATTTTGTTTTATATAACATAAAAACGTTTTGCTGGGGAGTTTGTTGCACCGTTTCTTGCCAGCCAAAACACTAGGAAGCGGTGAAGGGCGGGCGTTTTGGGGGCGTCTTAATTTAAAAATGACGTTCACAAAGTACTACCTAGTAGTCTATCTTGAATACATTATTTTGAGTTTGACTGTTGCCGTACAGCGGAACAGTCAGGCACAAGCTATTATTAATAATTAGGTACATCCTAACGGCTTATCTTGCCAACTTATAACCATCATTATCATCGTCTATATCGATTGAACTTCCATTGAAATAACTGAGGTAATATTTATTCCCAGTGGAAGGCGGTTCGTGCGAACAGCCTGCGTACGCATGTGTACCTCCTTAGTAATGGTCGGCTCTGACTGACACAGACGGATGGCCTCACCAGTAACACCTTGTGTTTGCTTATCGCCATTTTATACTTACCCACGTAGGTATGTGTTGTTATGTTTTTATATAATGTCGCAGATGACCGACCATATTGAATTACATTGTGATTCATCAAAAGCACATATTAGCACCCAGTAGAATGCGCCGTAGATGGGGATGGGGAGAATACATAATATGAAGTTACATCCATGACCTTCCTTTTGAGAATGACGGGCAAGTTGCCTTTCATGAGAACTTTTATGGACCAATAGCTTTCTATAAGTACATGAAATATCTCATGAAAAGCTCTGAAAGTCCAGGCGTTCTCGATGCGCGTTGCTGCGATGCGTTCTGTACCACCGACCACCTCCAAACAGTCAATTACGTTAAAGAAGAACACGACGAGTGCAACCTCCCACTATACATAGCTTTCGTCAACTTATTACTAATTGATTCCATAAAATCATGAACCCTAACTCCACCTAGTATGGTATGCTGGGATATACATTATACAAAATGTAGGTATCAAGTGTATCAACTCAATTTTATATGGTGTCTATTTTGATACTATACATATTACTCAATCCTAGGTCGCCCTATCGGGTAGAGTACGCGTACTGGTGTCCGGTGAGAGCTCTTGCTAATATATAGACGCGACTAATCGCTAGTTGTAATCTGTCTGTGTCACAAAGTAGGTAGGTACCTACTTCGGCACCTGTCCACTCTGCTGCAATTTGTTCTGATAACGGTGACAGCTTGATTATGTGTCCATATATGTATAACCCAGACGTGTCAATTTATTTAATACAGCGGAGACGTCACAGCTCGCCGCCCGATCCCCAGCCCCTTGCTTGCGGCGATGACAACAATCAGATAATTTTCCATCGTTACGGAGCACTTGGCACACGACGTGTCTTGGTGGCGCGGCGAGCTCGAGTGTGACGTGCCCGCCGATAGGGGGGCAGGGCGGGCCTGGTGACGCGTGTTGTAACATGGTGGCTCGCTAATGAGCGTGATCGCCTCCCACGGTGACACAAAACGAGATAACTTGCCCCGCATTCAGCCGGTAATTGCTGAACATCGATAACTTTTCCTTGCCATTAAACTCTATTCTTGAAGAGTTTCTTGAATGATACACACTATAATACCGCTCCCTGAACTCCTGGTAAGGCTTACTATATGTCCCAAAGATACTGATGAATGATGATCGAAAAAACCCACCACAATTTATAGGCAGACCCATGTACAGCTGTGGATATTTGTAGGCAGCTGACATGCACAATGCATATGATGAAACTTAACCGGTACTGTGTGTGGACTGTGCATTATTTTATTGTACTGTTAAGTTCCAGTCTATATAGGTTCAAATTACAATATACTTACACATATAGGTAGACCACGTCCACTTTTGTTGGCAACTTTGTAAACACTTGCCACCCACCAAAAGAAAGATAACAACTTGCAAAAATGGCTTTCTTTTACTAATATGTGTAGAGACTCTCATTAAAAAACGATACGAGGAATCATAGCTTAAAAAAGAAGTGTCATGAATGTAAATGACGAGAACCGCAGCTCCCATGTTTGCTCGCTTGCTTTGTGAGTAGCTGTAAGTACTTAACCGCCTGCTAAGTGCACTGCTTGCGAGATGCAAATAATTTAATTTGCATTGAATACAGGTGCAAAATTATAATCAAGTATCATAATAATAACATACGGAATTACGGACACGTCTTCTTTATTTATATTGCATGAATTCGTTAAAACTATAAAAACAAAATTTTTCTTATTTAGGTAAAGTTGTCATATCATTATTATTATAAGGAATCATTATTTTTGTTGGATCTCTTGGTACCTATTTATTTTGTAAGGTAAATATGTAAATAAATGTCATTTTTAAGTCATTATGCTTATTGATTTCAATTATTCATTTGATTCATTATGCTTTCTGAAAAAATTTAATCTTCAAACACATACATGCAAGTCAGGGCTTAAGAAGTTAAAAATTCAACGGACACGCGGCTATAATCGCTCTAATATTTTATTTTTTGGACAAAGTCAGCTTTACCTACTTAATATAGTTAATATACCTAAGATAGTTATTAAGCAAAGGAAAAATTCGACCGCGAGCAGGATTCGAACCTGCGTCTTCTGGTTAGGTACACCAGACGCTATGACCAATAAGCCACCGCGATTCCTACCCGCCATGTCGAATTTTGCCTTCACTTTCTGAATTTACGTCTTTATATAGTTTAATATATATATTATATGTTGTTTAATACAAATCATACATAAATCATTTATGATTTGTATTAAACAACAACATTAACATTTCAAAATCTTGGTGAAATGGGCCATCTTTTGGTCATACTTGCCTTGTCAGTTTAGTTCATTTTTTTTTCAGTATGAGAAGTCAAAGTTAAGTGATAGTAAATTAGAAATACTTTAACATATTAGGTATATTATGTAATTTTTCTCAGAAAATTATTATTTTTGGATCTGCTTTGATTTGAAAATAATTAGCGTAGCTACTTGAGATTCCGCAACAGTAAAAAAAAAAACAAATAATTGAAAACTAGTCATATTGCCGAAAATTTTAACTCAGGGTAGTATTTTGTGTTTTTTTTTAATAGCTAGGTAGGTAGGTACTTAGGAACCGTAGCGAATATATCGATGATTTTTTTTTCCAAGCCCGCCATTAGTAGGCTTTTCCCCTGTTGCCAGCTTATCATCAAGTTCTGGGACATCCTGTATATTATCTGACTTTCAGGATACCCACCCACAAGTAAAAAGGTTTATTATCAACAATTTTTATTCTAAATCGGATTTTAATATTCCTCAGCTTTAAAAAAGTTCAATTTAAGTAGGTATTTAAAAAATCAGAACATGGTAATAACATACAGTGCCAGATTAAGACAGCGCGGGGCCTATAGCAAGTTCTATCAAGAGGGCCCCATTGTTTTAAGTTACTGTGTTTATGGTATTAAATAGAACAACAATTGTGAAAATTTATAAATAATATTGTTAATATCGATTTCTCGGAGTAAATCATATTCAATATACATTGAAGTAAAATTGAATTTTATGTAAGCTTCTTGGTGTACAATAAAAATATTCTATCTATCTAAAGTGAGGTGATTAAGACGTTGTTGGCTCATCGTGTTCATCAATACATTTTTAACATTTTTTAGTGTTGAAGAATACCGTACACCACTGCAGTTGGTGATCATGAGAGACAAATTCAATGTGCGGGACACAAAATTGTATAGAATTATCTATCAAAAGCTTGTAAACCTGCAGTTCCAGAACCTCATGATTCTTGCTGTCAATAATAATAGCCACATCAGAATCGAGCATTACAGCGAACTGCACTAAGTCGTCGCCCAGGCTCCCTTCCAAATCATCAATCATAACTTACGATGATTGCAGATTTTTCAAAATCTCTCCGGGTGGAAAAGATTTTAGCTCTCGGAATATTACGAAAACGCCAGCAATTTTATGATACCGTTATACGTTTACCTAAACCAGCGAGTATGTTATCAATGGTGACAATAAACATTCTGAATTTCATATCGTTGTCCAGGATTTTCAACAAAATCGTCGGGTTTAGTTGAGCGGGGGCCAATAGCATATGCTAATCCTGTTTCGTGGTTAATCCGGCACTGATAACATAGGTATATGCTTAATATAACTACTAATAGATTTTCATACAACTTTACTACCCTAGGGCTGTAAAGAGGTACTTTCTCCCCCAGTTTTTTGTGGGCACTTTCCGAGCAGGTGATGTAAAAATACATTTATAAACGTACCTATCACAACAAGAGAGAGGTGAGCTCTTATTCTTTCAAAAATTGCCTCTGTCTCCTAGGTCAATCAATACCTACGTACCTACAAAAAAAAGGTTCAAAGTGAATCTCTTTGAACAAAACAACTGGCGAACTGTAGTTTTAACAAAACGTCCGGTGGAATTACAGTACAACAAAGTTGATGTTATCGTGGTGGTGGCGGTGTGGTGGCGGTGTGGTGGTGCGGTGGCGGCGCGGTGGTGGCGCGGGCTCGGCACGTACAGCGAGCGGGGCGCGCGGTGCACTGCTCTGCTGACCTACTTCGCGACGTTAATCGTATCACGTGAAAAAGCTTGCGTGTGTCGGTCGTTCACCCGCCGCCGCACCGGCAGCGGCCCTTCAACCTGCCGCGCGAATCACCCTTTGCTGAGAGGAAGGCCACTCAATGGCCTCCGCCACAGCAATATTCCCAGCTGATGGTGTCGCTGTGGGTTTGGTTGTTTTATGCCTTATACAACAACATGAGTCAGACACGTACACGCGTCATGTTCGTGGAGGGGGCTGTCTGGCAGGTAGGGACTGTACAATTAATACTAAGCTCTCTATGTAAAGCTGTTATGGCAATCCTTTTTTATACATTTTTTATTACTTTCGTTTTGGGAGGTAATTCGTCTTAGCTACGCAATAAACTATTGTCATTAAATCATCCTGTTTTGAAATAAGTACCTACCTATGTTCAAGAAAATGTGAGACATTTTCTTCATCATTCACATTTAATACATTTAAATGTATGAAAGGCCGTTTTGATAGCCTTCCCCTAATCCCATTTATTTAAAAATCATTCAGGTTCAGAACTGTCAGATATGCACACATTGCACACTATTCTTTCTAACACGAGTGCGACAGAGTGATATTACCTGCCGCCTCCCCTGGTGGCAAATGATCTGTGAGGATTTTCCACTCTAGAATCGCTAAGGCAATAAAACAGACTCACGAAGGCCATCTTTGACTTTGACTTGACTTAGATTTGACTTTGACTTTTAACTTTGACTTTGATCTTAGAACTGACGAAACGATGGCGGTTTTTAACCTTAAAATGCGTGTATGTTGAGCGGATTTGCGGTAGCAAAACTAAGGTCCCACAGTAAAAACCGTAATAAGAAAACAAGTGCGCGCGTAAGCCTTCCTTGTACCTTTAATAGATAAGTAAACCTAAACCGAGCAAACTTACCTACTCAAAGAATAATGAATAATCAAATTTTTAGATACAATTTTACAAATCATTGCTTACGCTTAGATTTTGATGCATTAACTATGAAGCAGCTACACCAACTCGATGCTGGTGCGTAATAAAATACTTGTGCGAACACACGAGAATAGTTGCGTGCTGGCGAAGTGTAAACAGGTGACGTCATAATAATAAACAACGCAAAATTACTAATATTACGGGTGATTTATTACGACACTTCCCGAAAGTCGGAGCCGGCGAGCATCGACGCGGTGGGTCAGATGGCGACGTGTCGACGACGCTTGTGGCTTCTCGCTTGCCGTGGAGCGTGGCCGTTCGGTTTCCGCTCACACTAGCGTACAGCGCATGGCAGCATGAGCACGATGTGAGGCGGATTTTGTTATGCTTCGTTTAGGTCTACGTTTTGATTAGTTTCGACACTCCCCGAAAAGCTGGCGATACCACAGCGGCGGCGTACTTATTTTTTAGAAAAACAAGTAGTAGCGGCAGTAGTGCCGTCGCGCCGCCACTGATAAAGGTCACTGATAAAGACGAATCATTACAAAAATCTACGTAATATCGATTTAATTATTAGATGACCTGATTTCCTTCGAACTACTCATTGTGGAACTTAACATTGTATTTTTTAAGCTGTCGATAGGCTCGCACTACCTGTTATGGTGAGTCAGATTTGACTTTTATTGTGCAAGTTGTAGTTGTAGGCTGTAGCACACATAAGTACCTACCTATACTTATGCTATATGTAGGTACTTATGTGCATATTGCTAAGTACAGACGCCAGCAGGTCAAGCTATCCAAATCTGTCAAATTTTCCCAATTGAATATGAACCTTATCGCTTTGTAATAAAGTTGAAAATCAATCAAAGAAATTTGACAGATTGTGGTAGCTTGATGTGCTGGCGTCTGTACCTACTAACCATTGCATGAAAACTTTACTCATAGCAACCACAGCGGCTTATTTAAACTACTTACATACCTATGTTATCTGTGGAGCAACTGCAGTTCCTAAAGTTCGCTCAATAGAATTCAAATTCATCAAAATTATCGGTGACTTCCACAATGCGATATGTTGGTCGTGTACCATGTCACAATATTTGAATATCATGTCCATAATACTTTAATCATGAACTTAACTCAAAACATACTAAGTATTTACTAGGTAATATTTTATGGTTATAGTTGGTACCTATAGTCTTATACTTCGCCGAGATTTCGCGTCGCCTAGGTATATCGCAGTGCTTGAAGACGAAAGTTTTCAACCAGGGCGTCATGCCGAAACGTGGACACTGACAGTTGGGCTGGTACACAAATTTAAAGTTGCTCAGCAAGCGATGGAGCGAACTATGCTCGGGGTTTCTTTATAGGATAAAATCCGCAATGAAGTTATCCGGAAAAGAAATGGAGTCATAGCTTTCCGATTAAGAAAACTAAAGTGGCAATGGGCCAGCCATATCTGTCGACGGACCGATGGCCGTTAGAGCAGACGAGTCCTTGAGTGGAGATCGTGAATCAGCAAACGTAGTGTGGGATGCCCCCCAGCCACCACTGTGGCTCCTTTGTTAATTGTAATGAAAATATATCTGGTGGACTATATCCATTACACCATATGTCCAGTGCATCATAGTTCCAGTGGTTCCGGTCCCGGACTTATACCTATAAAAGGTACGTTAAGTATAGCACGTTGATCAGATCACGCACGCGTTCCTTACAGTGACTTCAATAACAAAGTTTAGGATATTTTTATGTCAGAACCAAAAACTGGCATTGAAGGCCGACTATGGCTATGTAGCATCGGTCCTAAGGTATGGGATAACAGTTAGGGGTAATTCGGTTCACAATAATGAAATTAATAATTTATTGCAAAAAATATCTATCCGCGTCATCTACGGAGTACCTCCGTTGACGTCTTGATGAGCATTATACCTATAAGGATTTAAAAATATCGACCCTGCCAAGTCTGTACATATACATGTATGAAATCTGTGCCTATACTGGTAAAATTGAACCCATTGTTCACAAAATTCAGCAAAATATTTAATTTTAACACAAGATAGGTTAAGACACCCAGAAAATCTCATAGGTACATGTTGACATGAGTAAAACTGAAATGTACTCTAAAAGTTGTTACCCAATGACTGTAAAATATTTAATAAATAACCAGCTGACATAAAAAAACCCACTACTCACGGTATTTAAAAAAAATGGAATGGCTATACTCAATGAGTTTTGATGACCTAAAAGATTTTGCAGCAAAATTTGTATGAAATCATAGATTACCTACTCGAAATAAAGTTATATTATAATATACCATTCACCTGATTATTATTTGACATTGCAACGATTAGTATTACCTATTAGTTATTACCCATTATTTTTATTATCTTATATTGGACTGGATAGCTTGAACAAGTACATTTTGTAATTATTTTCATCATCAGCCCATATACTGTCTGTCCCACAGACAATATACAGACAATCACTCTCATCATGAGAGGACACCCGTGCCCAGCAGGGCACGGGTGTGTGGTGATTAGGCTACAGTCCAGCACGCTGGTCTAATGCGGGTTGGCAGACTTCACACGATATTTTACATATTTTCTAAGCCATTGGTAGGCAAAGTGCAGAAAAGTGATGAGCTGTTTTTTTCTGTAATATTTTTGGCATGGCTTCAAAGAGAGCTGATCAGCAACAAACCTCCTCCTCCTTAATTCGTATTCCTCAATGCTGAGGGTCGTGACCTTCTCTAGGAATTATTTTATTGCAGATAATTTTTCGCCATCGGTATCGGTCACCCACTGCCTGGATGGCGTCATAAACGGTGATGGAGAGAGCTGCGGATCTGGTCTGTCCACCTTGTAGGACTGCGGCCCGCACCACATCTCAAAAGCATCAATGCGGTTCCGGTCACCTGCCTTCAATGTCCAGGTCTCCGAAGCATATAGAAATATGGAGAATACAAGAGTGCGGACGAGACTCATTTTGGTCTTTTTGGAGATGCCTCTGTCTTTCCAAATTTTTTGCAGCTGGGACATTGAATTTTTGGCCATCCCAATGCGTCTACGCTCTTCCGTTTCAGACGAGCCATTACTACTAATGTTGGAGCTTAAATAAATGAAATCTTCGACAGCGTCGAGTCTAAGCTATCCAGATATATGGAGCTCTCGAGCCTGGTCCACTACCATGATTCTAGTTTTGGTGCGGTTTATTGACAGACCCATGCTTTCGCTAACCCGTTCCATCCTGTCTAGCAGGGCGATCAGTTCCGCCTCGTTTGCAGCAAGAAGAGTTGTATCATCTGCATAGCGCAGGTTAGTGAGTTTAACCCGACCAATGCTCACGCCATCTTCCCAGTCTTCACAAGTGCGGCGAATAATGTACTCCCCGTACGCGTTGAACAGTATGGGTGACCTAATCTGACCTCTCCTCTCTGACTCTGGAGTAAAGCGGTAGTGGTAGCGGCAGCAACAAACCACAGAATATACATAATAGTACAGGAACTATATTTTGTCTTAGACTCAGTGACCTCTGTAATATTATAATAATTAAGTATTTAAATAATCAAACAACCTGACGAAAGTTAGTAAAGAAGTTTATTATATTTTTATACTGTAATCAGAACTGACCTCTATATTACTTAGTACCTATAGTAAATAACATAGAGGTCAGTGAGCAACGGCGTGTCAGCCATAGATGATTAGTTTTTTTTTTTTTTTCCTTGATGGAGATGACTAGATATGTACTACATCTACGGTGTCAACTGTGGTGTCAGGATGACAGACTGACAATAAGTTTCAAACCGAAGCCGTCATCTAAGTTATCTAAGCGTGCGAGCGGCGAACAGCCGGCCACGAGCGGCCGCCGCCGCTGGTCATGGGGCGGAGCCGCGGGGCGGAGTTGGACGCGGGTTCCCTCGCCGTTTGCGCTGTGTTCCGCGTGCTGATCCTGTACTCGTGCATCCTGTTCATACACTCGCTGCTGTACTGGGGCCGGCGCTACCTGCGCGCCAGCGCTGCTCGCCGGGCACGCTTGTTGTAATATGGCACGTACTCGCATGGTCACTGTACCTGACCCCGAGTTCACGAGTCATTTGCTCCTGCACTCCGCATGGCTCACCTTCCTGTACATGCTCCTGCTTACGCTGTTCGAATTGGTGGAATTGTTACGTCCCAAACCTAGGTATGTCAGAACAACCTGCGCGCCCATCACTACTTGCCGACCGACCCCGCCTAAGCGGAGACCCTGTTCAATATGCACTATTTGTCCCGAATGTGCGACTATAAGTAATAGACGCCGGAATCCCTGTCAAATTTTATAAACAGTTACCAAGTAACAGACACACACTGACAAACAGTTACAGCAATCTATGGCTCGGTGCTCAATGTGCTCATACGTATGGTAACTCCTATATAGAGCAGATAACCTACCTACCAAAGTAATATAAAAATGTGGATTATGGAAGTTTTTTTTTAATAGTATAGTAACCCCGTTGTCTGAATCCTTCACTAAAAGTAGTTGTAAATCTAACAATATCTTCTACGTATTGAATATAGTTAACTGTATTTCCAAGAGGTCCGAATTTTGTGTGTAGGTAGGTATTATACAGTTACAGCAGCGAGGTCTAGCAGAAGCAGCAAAGTTTATTTATATCCCTGCTATAACTGAAAACATAGACCGCATGTGATTAGTACTTTTTGAAAGGGAACATTTCATTATATTTATGCGCATATATCACATAACTAGTGCTCTGCTATGATTATTAGGTAAATAGGTATGACTCATTTTGGGCTGTATGCTGCATACTGTATGCGCCGTGCCGCTGAAATTGTGAAATAAGTATCTAATAATGATATTTGACCCATAAGTAAGACATTGAAATAAATATAGATTACGGATTTTATCGCTTAGTTTATTACTAGCTTTACCGTCGCTTTCGTACGCGTAGACTTTGTAACGTTGTATACTTATTTTCAACGTTCCATTTTAGACAATAACATAACCTAATAAAAATAAAATAAAATAATTTATTTTCAGACCAGGTCCATAGATTTATATTAATGTTGTGGAGACACTGGGATCACGTCGGCGTCACCAGTGTAGAGAGGCGAGGTGTGTTGCCCCTCCAACCAAAGGGAGGATCCTCCAACCAGGCAGGTGTTATGCCTGGCGGGCCACGGCCCGACGGTTGATGTCGGGCGGTTGTATAATGCAACTTTCGTTGCGAATGTTGCTTGCGCGATTCAGGATTTCGTAGTTCTATGTAGCGCGGTAGATGTCGCTACAATGTATTCAAAATTCAGCACAAAACAATTATCATTATTATTATATAATTAACTAATATCTTCACAATTATTATAACAAGAAGCATGCAGGCTCATCTGTCCCCCCTGATATGAAGCTCTGTGAACCTACCCAGTAATGCGGTGTCAATCCTATCACCAACTATTCTCAGCACACTGTTTCGGCTCCCTCGCACGCGTCGCACTACCGATGCAACCTTCTTGCGCATTATTGCGTAAAAATCATCTACTTTAGCATCTGCAAACATGCCAGATGCGCTGCAGTATCGAGGGAACCGGAACAGTGCCCTGAACACATTATTATACTGGACGCGCAAGGCACCGTAGGCCCGCTGTGTAAAGTCCGCCCACAGGCCACTGGTGTAGAATGTCTGGCAAAACGCTTTGAACAACGTTATTTTAACTTCTGAAGTACACCGAGCGAACCTGTGTGCTATATTACCACGAACCGACAGCGCCCTACGCTCCCTTTCAATATCACAATCATCACATAAGTTCTCAGTTACTATGTGTCCGAGATATTTAAACTGAGACACACGGCCTAGAAGTATGCCATTTAGAAATATAAGTGGTGTGAAGTTGTGAATTTTATTATTACATTTAAAATAAATAATATAATTCAGTATTAACAAGCTATTAGCAAATTAAATTAAATCAATATTTTACAAATTATTAGCAACCTATATTACTTAGCCTTTAACTTGAAAAAAAAAAAACTAGTTAACGTACATAGACTATGTACATAACTGACAGGTAAACAATAATATTACGTCACGTCATTGGTAAATGGCTCAAACTCGTTCGTCTAGCTTACCTACTGCCAGTGCAGTGCCTTGTCTCACTCGCCTAACGGTAGATAGTTCCCCACTCGAATGAATGTTGGTGCGCGGACGCAGCACTCGGTCTTCGGAACCAGTGTCGCGTCCTGAACGCCCGCAGCACGGTAATAATAATATTACCGTGCCCGCAGTCCGACATTGTTCTCAGTTGAGGTAGTATCAGTAGACACTATCAGTACTCAGCGCGTGTCGTCATACGTGTCTCACATTGTAGTCGGACGCAAATACTGCTTTTATATTTATTATATTTAAAAATAAATTCAGTGTTAGCCCCGTATTGGGTAAGTGTTGACAAGTTTGTTTTTTGCTAAATCATGCTGGTTGTGGCCATTGACTGACTCACCATTTTTTTTTTGTCGCATCATTGTCATTGTTCCAGAATAGTTTTTTTTTGTATTTAGCCATGCTTTGTACGTGCCTACATTATAATATCAGCATGAATAAGTATTAATTTAAAACTATAGTGCTTCACACTACATTATTGTAAACTCCAATTCTGACTGTGACCCTTGCACACACTCGCCTTAAGCGCATTAGTACTTCCGCTTCACGCTTACGCTGCCACCGTGCTCACAGTCAGGAGAGGTCAAACAAAGTACCATTATTTATTTTTATAGACGTCAATTCCAGGGTCCAAAGTCGCTAGACACTACCATCTGAATTCGACTTCGAACTTCTGCTCCTGAGATCTTGCAAGCGCCACCTCCTCGGCCTCCGTGTCATCGCCACGCGTCGAAGTCAGGAGAGTACAATAATGCGCCTACCTCCACAGAACAAAAAAAATTAAAGACGGGCTTTTAGACCAACGACCGTTTTATAATAAATTGTTGATCGCTTGAGGTAACTGTTTTATTACATATTAATACCATTAGCACCGCACGCGACATTGGCGCCCAACGTGGGGCCCGAACCCACGACCCTGAGATTAAGAGTCTCATACTCTACCGACTGAGCTAGCCGGGCAGTAACACAATTGTTGTCGGATTGATTTCATGGGATAAAAAGTACCTACTCAATTTTAGGGAAATATTCCCGCTTTTTTCCGAAATTGGAAGTATTTAATATGTCAGCGCTAGCTAGTCACAAACTATTAGAGTACCAAAATTTCATTCAAATCCTGTAAGTAGTTCTCCTGTCAGTTCAGTATCAGTTTTCTGATGTTCCCACATTTCTCTGGGATAAAAAGTAGCCTAGTAATATGTTATTCCAGGTCACATACTAATTGTGTACGAAATTTCATTCAAATCCTGTTAGTATCCTATATCAGTTTTCTGGAAAATTCACACTTAATTAGTGCCGATTGCTTAACCCACAGACAGACATAGTTACTTTCGCATTTATAATATTAGTAAGGAAGGAAGTAAGGATTAATCCCGACGTTTCGGATCCTTTACATCGTCCATGGTCTTGATGTTATAAGTAGGTATAGGTAAAATAACAAATTTGGGGTAGTCAGTAATCTGACTACCCCAAATTTTTGTTAATTATTGTCAATCTGATTCAGGCAGAACCACCTCACTGTTTCCTTTGATCTTGCTGTAGGTAGCACCTAAGCCTGGATTTTGATTTAATAGAATCTATAAAAATCAACCTGGAAGGTATCGGTTTTCTTTTGATTGCTGAGGGTTGGATTATGCCTACGTGTACGTGATGGTACCTACGTGTTTATCAAATTTGTGTAACGGAACGATTTATCTTATACAATGAAATCACTGAAGATTCAAGAAAATTATTTTCTTATTATTTACTAACGATGCTGACAATTATCCGGAGACAATTACATGGACAACCTAATTTGTCACTGCTTCAGAACTTATCAAAACTATTCAGTTGTGAAAAGATTAGCCGCAGCCAGGGTAAGAATCTTGATGATAATCAAAACAAAAAAAGAATGATCTTTCTTTCTTTCTATCACTTGCGCGAGCCTGTAAAACAAAAGAGAAATACTAGGGTTGGCAGTATAAGGGTCAAAGTCTCATTCCCAACCCAGTTCCCGGTCCCAGTCCCCATTGCAACACAACGTTTCCTCGCGGAACACTGGCAACCTTGCTCATCATAAGGAACACAACCGCTCAAAGCAGTTATTTTACTTCGATTTCACTTTCGCGAGTCTAAGAGAAACCCGGATTGGGTTTCCCCGCTATTGCGCCATTAGTCACTTCCACCCCCGCACATATAGCTCTGGCGGCCCCCCTCTAACCGGCCAGTTAACGCAAACCAGAGTTGAGAGTCCTGCGGGCGCTCTTGGGGTTCCACTCCAGCTACCCAGTACAGGCAAACTGGAGACGAGGCCCTGACCGACTCACCATCAGCTCGCCACAAGCTACCCTGCGGTTTGTGCGCTTTTCTAATAGACCTTTTAAAACATTTTTTTTTATTGTCTTAGGTTTGTAGAAAGCTTTTCTAATCTACCCTTCACTTTGACGTTAGTCTCATGAGAAGGTAAAGCTTGTGCCAGAGGGGGCTTATTATTATTATTATCACTACATAGTATAAAACAGTCGCGTCTCTGTCCCTATATCCCTATGTATGCTTAAATCTTTAAAACTACGCAACGGATTTTGATGCGGTTTTTTTTAATAGATAGAGTGATTCAAGAGGAAGGTCTATATGTTATACATATATGTTATTAGTACATTGCACCCGTGCGAAGCGGGGGCGGGTCGCTAGTTACTTATAACGCGTAATAAAAATACGTAATAAATTAATCCTCTTTGGAGGAAACTTAAAATACTGTTGTTGAAATAGTATTCACACAAATAATTACCTTGTTCAAAAAAATAAATCTGCATCAGGATAATATTGAAGCCATATTCCTATCGACAGTCTTTTAATATTAAAGTTGAGTAAGTGCTTGGTGCAGCAGTCTCTGTCAAGCAGACATGTAATTTCAAGCACCAGACAGAGCTACAATGATTTTAAGGTCCCGCTTGAATTAGTTGAAAACTAATTTATAATTATGCTCTTCCTGGATGCTATCTCAGTATTCTAAGATTTTTCTTTAGTAATTTACGCGCAATTGATACCCCTGGTGATACAATCGTCTATATTATAGGCTACGGTAACCGCTTACCATCAGGTGGGCCGTATTTGTCACCTTAGTGGCATAAAAAAAAACAAAAAATGCCAGTTTAATTTTTTTATTACAAAATATGGGATCCTGCGGAGACAGAGAAATTTTCCTCTGTCTACGGGATCCTGCGTGTGCGTCTCTTTCTCTATGGCAATTGATTCCGATGTCGACAATTCTGCCAATGTCAAAGTGGTTAGGAAAAACGTGTGTATGGGAAAGGAAATAAAAGGAGGTGGTGAAAAGGAAATATTTAAAATAATGGAAAGGACGTAATTTAGATTAAGGAATTGTTGACAGGATTAGAACCCTGAAATAAAAAAATAAAAAAATAATAATAATATTGTAAGTAAGAAACGCAAAACACCGTATTGCACACAAAACAAGTTAGCCGAGATGATTACAATTTGATGTTATTGCTACTAATAAACTTCATCAACGCCCCGAAAAGTTTTGAGGAGGAATATGTTAATAAAGAATGAAAGTTAATAGGGATAGGGATCTTCAACTTTGGGAGGTAGCTAAATTTATTTATTTATTTATTTGATAGGTACTCCAACGACTTATCCACTATTACAATACAACTTAATGAAGGAACATTAATATAATATTATGGTGAATTCGTCACTTAAAGAAGTACACAGCATTTTCACAAAATCTAAATCATATGTAAAATTTAAATTAAAATCGAAATTAAATACAAATTAAATATCAAAATGAAATATAAATAAATATTAAATATTTAAGTGAAATAAAAATTAAATATCAAAGTTAAATACCTACACTTATACATTAAAGGGTTAAGAACTTGCTAGCGAGTGCAATAAGTATTTCTGGAAGAAAGAGATATTCAATATTTTTAATTTTATTAATAACACAGCGTTATAAATAAATCAAGAGAAGGATTATTCTTGGAGCAATTAAAGAAGATGTGTTCCAAGGTGCCTATATCCAACCCACACTCACATAGAGACGAATCCCAAACCCGAATTTGATGTAAAAAGACTGGAGAATAACAATGACCTATGCGGAGTCTGCACAGAGTTGAAACAACTTTTTTTGATATCTTCTTATACGGGTGGAACCAAGGCTTTGGAGTAACAAAAGGTTGTATAGCATAATAAAAAGATCCTTTTTTTTACTTGAATTATTCCACAGACCTGCCATGAGGTCTGTAAACTCCTTTTGGGAAGGTTCAACAGATCGTATCCCTGACATTTATAATGCTTGTGGTCAACAGACTGGGAGATAACTGCCTGTTTTGCAAGAGAGTCAGCACATTCATTTCCTACTATGCCACAGTGGCTTGGTATCCAAACTAAATGAACAATTTGATGGTTCTCGGCACAAGAGAGAAGAGATTTCCTAAATTGAAGCAAGATTGGCCTGTAAAGTTTGCTCTTATATGGGTTCTGTTTCAGGGCCTGCAAGCAACTTAGGGAATCAGTGAAAATGACGCCAAAATTTATGTTATGAGACTCGATGTAAAGACAAGCCTCTAAATTGGCTACACACTCACCCGTGAAAACAGAGGATTGTGCAGGACATTTAAATTTTAAAATTATTTTTGAGTTTTAATAATATACTGCAACCCCAGTACAGCTAGAATTATTTAATTTGGAAGCATCTGTGAAAAATCTTTCAAAATCGAGCCATCGTTCACCAACCACCACACTAAAAATAGAATCCGCCGAAGTCGACGACTTGGTTATGCCAATGTCGAAAAAAATATCAGGTTTAAAACAAATTACGTTGTAGCTGAATGTAAATATGGGGAGCTTCGGGAATTGAGCGATAGGAGAGTTAAAAAATTTTGAAAATATCGAAATGATTTTATATAAAGGGGAATTTCCTTATTATTCCAATAAATGGATCTATTACAAAAAATATCCAACTCAATCGCTCTTTGTAAAAGTGGATGAGTTGATTTGGTTGAAACTCTGGTCCAAAATCTAGAAGCCCGATATTGTCTTCTTAAAGACAATGGTGGCTCAGCACACTCCACCAATGCATTGATTGGCGAGGACTTCATACAGCCTGAAATGATCCGAAGACACTTAGCCTGTATCCCATCAAGCCTAGCGAGAGCGCCTTTGTTACAGGGAATCAAAAGAAACGATCCATAATCAAGAACACTTCTGATTAGGGCATTGTATACCAGCTTCATAGTATAGGGGTGAGCACCCCACCAGACACCAGTAAGTACTTTTAAAATAGGGCTAATTCCTTCACATCTGTTGACTAAATAATTTTTGTGGAGTAAGCCTGTTAATTTTGAATCTAAAAAAACTCCTAGAAATTTTACTACAGAAACTACAGGAATACTATGCCCTTGGATAGTCAACGAGACCCGAGGGATTAGTCTTCTACGGGAAAAAACCACTACCGAGCTCTTTGGTGCGGACGCGCTTAGACCATGTTGAAGAACCCATTGATTCAGAGAGTCCAGAGAGACACAAAGGGACGTAGCAGCATTATCAATGGAATTATTACAGACATACAGAGCAAGATCATCTGCATACTGTAGAATTTGGCAATCGTTGTTGAGGCATGTCCCTAAATCTGCTGTGTATAAATTGTATAGCAAGGGGCTTAAGACGAAACCTTGTGGTAAGCCCCTCCATGACAGTCTATGGCCGTATTCTTCGCCTGGAACCCTCAAAACCAATGACCGACCCATTAGTAAAGTGCATATATATTGTACCATCCTCGCCGGGAGTCTCAGCTGTTGTAATTTTTGCCTGAGGATGGGAAGAAGGACATTGTCATACGCAGAAGAAATGTCGAGAATGGTAGCAACTACAGACTCATTTTTGGAAAATGACAAACGTATGTCTGAAATCAATACCCCAAAACTATCCATTGTACCAAGGCCTTTCCTAAAACCATATTGGGAGCTCGGCAGCAAGTCTCTGTATTCAACTATCCACTCCAAACGGTTCTTAATTAAATGTTCCAGTAACTTAGCAAAGACAGGTGATAAAGCTACAGGTCTAAATGAATTAGGATCATCAGCATGCTTACCCGGTTTTAAAAGGGGAATAATCACTTGAATCTTCCATTGAGAGGGAATCCAACCATTAATATAAAAAAAATACAAAGTCTAGAAAATAGGTTTTTGCCTTAGGGCCTGCATGTGACATGAAGGAATAAACTATGCCATCAATGCCAGGAGCGGAGTCATGGACATAATTTAGAACCATATCAAGTTCCTGAAAGGAGAAAGGTGCATCAAAAGGGTCCTCTGAAGAAGAGACTGGCGGCGGTAGCAGACATTCCGCCTCTGATGGAACGTAAGGAGAAGATATTTTTTCAAAGAATAATTCTGCTGTTTCTCGGGTAATTGGAGAGGACAAAGAAGAACTACAACCGTTTCTAAATCTGTTAATACTCCTCCAAACATCCGAGATGGGGGTGGATGGTGATAATGATTCACAGAAGCGAGACCAACCAGCCCGTTTTTTCTTTCGCAGTAATCTCCGAGATCTGGCAAGGGTTCGCATGTAAAGTACTAGATTAGAGGTATTCATTTCTGAATTGTATTTAATTTCAGCGTCATTCCTTTCCCTAATTGCCATAGTGCACTCTCGATCCCACCATGGTGGTGATTTTGCCACGAGCAGAGTTTTTAATTGGGAAAGAGGAATCAGCGCTTAATTCAATGGCGGAAACAAAGGAATCGTAACAGTTCGACACATGGAAGTGACTAGAAGAGTCATCGTAAGTACCTACATTTAGGAGAGAATCGATTTTGTTCTCCAATGACGAAGAGTGTCCTGCCCAGTCAGGGTTGGACAAATTATACCTCAAAAGTGGAGGGCTCGTTTTTTCTAAATAAGTCTTCTCAGACATTGAAATGATAATTGGATAATGATCACTTCCATGTGACAAACTTGTACATTCCCAATGGCACGATGCCGCAATATCAAGAGAGCAAAAGGTAAGGTCTACACAACTCTTGTGTTGACCAGGAAGTGCGAGTAGAGCACCCATTATTGAGGACGCAAAGGTTAAGATCGTCCAAGATTTCCACCAAACCTTCCCCCAAAGGAGTCACATCGCTCGGAATCCCATCTAAAATGATGGCAGTTGAAGTCACCCATGACAAGCATAGGGCCATCTATATTCTCCAGCACATTTCTTAAAATCAACAGAAAATTTTGATTAGGATGGGCAATATAAATAGATAATAGGGTGATGCCCTCAACTTTACCTGCCACAATACAAAAAAAGATACAGCCACAAGTGGTACCCGATTGTTCACGCAGAGAGCAGACCCACCATAGCCATCCGAACGATCACATATAAGAGTATTAAAGTGGGGAATACGGAAGCTAAGACTTGGAATTAACCAAGTCTCAGCAAGAGAAAAGGCTAGAGGTTTATATTGGTTAAGAAGAAATGTGAGTTCGTGCTTCTTATGCCACACGCTCCTCACATTCCATTGAAGGAACACCAACCGAGCCATAGTTATGGTTAGAAAGATAATTAATAAGTAAGTTGGCAACGTTGGACGGTAATTGGGATTGAGATTTATTAGAAGATGAAGAAATAAGAAGATTAGATAAAAGTTTAATAAGCAATTGAATAATAGAGGACAAGTTGTCAGGAGATTCCAGTTGTTGGTTGTCAAGGCCCAATGAAGGTTGGGGAGTAGAAGTTAACAGCTGATGAGCTGATTTGTCATAATAAGGGGAAAGAGGGGCATAGGTCTTAGGCTTCAGTGTAATGGTTTTGCGGTAAGACTGAGATTGGGATTTGGTGATATCAGCATAACTGCGAGAAGAATTAGGGACCATTATACTAGCTTCAGAGTGTGAAATCGCTTTCTCAGCCATGATAATTTTAATGGATTTCTGTCTGCTATACTCCGGGCATGCTTTGCTATTTGCAAAGTGTCTGCCTAAGCACAACACACAGAAAGCCTCACTCTCAGCGATGCTACAACCATCAGCAGGGTGATCATTGCCGCACTTGCTGCAGCGAGGTCTAGAACGACAAAGGGATTCTACGTGACCAAATCGGCAGCACTTGCGGCACTGTATGGTGGGGTAAATGTACTTCTCCACAGAAAGAGATGTATAGGCACCGTCATCCGTTTTAGTAGAACTTGACCATCAAAGGTTACAACACATGTTTCTGTTGGCTTCCACTCAGTAATATTATCCCTTACAACTCTTTTATTTAACCGTCTATTTTTTAAAATGGGACCACAACTTGCTGGTACAGTTAAATATGATTTTGCATCCTCATCTGACATGTCAGTAGGGATACCACTGAAAACGCCCATACGTGTTATATTAAAACATGGGATAGCAGCTTCAAAAGAGTGTTTGCATAAAAGGCTATTAACTATAAAAGAATTTGCATCCTGAGGGGAAGCAAACTCAACAGAAACACGATTTCTGCCAACTCTTTTCACTACATCACGGACAATGTTATTAATATTACTTTTAAATAGGAAAATACCGAAAGATATTGGATGAAGAGTGGTGCCAGAGTTGGGTTGGGTTTCCTGGCGAAAAACATGTACTATATAAGGGCCTTTATCTAAGGCTGAGTATTTAACACGTCCTACATGACTTCTGGGTTGTTTGAAAGGCCGGTCTGAAATGGTATCTTATAGCAAACCACAACACTAGTCGCCGGATACGAGCGACTCGCGACAATAAGCCGCTAAGATACCTAACGAATGAATGACGGACTAGGTTCCTCTTCGTTCACGGTACCGCGCGCAAGCGCTAGTCCGCCGCCAGACCGTGTGCTGCGCACACGTACCTATCTCTCCCGCGCTCGCGCTTCCCGCCGCCGCGTACCTTACGGTTACCGAATTAGTTTATATACTTCTAGAGTCAAAGTGTACCTACGCTAAGTTTCTTTTACAATATACTTACTTTACTTTTACATCCAAGTGGTTCCTGTTATTTAACACCCCCCTGAACAATCTCATCCTCATAATCTACATTTACGGGACGCTTACGGGACTGGGATAAGGAGGTTTGGGAATCTAGGTTGCAAACGACATCGGTAAATTGACTCAAGGGGTTTGTTGGTAATAAGCCGGGAATGGCGGGAAGAGACGAGATGTCAGGGGGGTCAGGAGGTTCGATTTTATCCATATTTCAGGATAATATTGGACGCTGTGATAACAAAAACCTACGATACGAACCTTGGATGAAGTTAATAGTAAGAAAACACTAAAACAAACACAATAACAAGACACAATAGACAAAAATAACACAGAAGAAGCCAAAATTCACGACACACGTGTAACCTGAACACACTCCGTGGCGGGAATCCGTGTGCGAAATCATTCATGGTCCACTCTTAGAGTGACAGCTGTCATTGTCAACCGCAATGTTGACATTTATCAACAAAAACAATGAGGAGGACAAGGACGTGAACGGGGTTTTTGTTTTGTTCAAACTGATTTATTTAGTATTTTACCCAACAGTGTTAGAACCTTTGTGTGTGCATCAACGTTATTTTACCGCCGCATACTTTTATATCAACACAGCTTGAATTAATTTGTAACATTTGCTGAAAAAAGGTAGGTATTATTATTCCATGCAATAAACAATGAAACATTGTGATAAATCTAATAATAATTACAAAAAGAAGACCTACGCAAAGTTTAATCTAGTGCTTTCAACCAGTAATGAAACTGCTTCACTAGCTAGGAATGTCAGGTGTGAGGAAAACGTATCTATTATCACCGGCTTTGTAACAACCTCCGGGATGTACTTTCTAGGACAACGTACGGCAACCGATACCTAAATAAGTACACCTTGTTTGTAAAAAAACATTCATTTTCAAGATCTGTTTCCTACGTAATATAAGTATGTATTTACAAAAAAAAAGTTTATAAGTATTATACCCATTATCTAACAACCTTAGTACAAGCTCTGCTTAGTTTGGGACTAGATGGTGCTGTGTAAAAATGTTTGTGGGCTTTACAAACACATCATTATCAGGCTCAAAATATGTTCGGTAACACTATACATAAATCTACTACACATCAATACATGATGATACTATACATAAATATGTGCCCTTACTGGTAGATTTTTGAGTTACTTAAACAAGTAATTATAAGACCTATTGTACCACCAATAATCAATCACACTACATAACTTTGTCTTAAAAATGGTCACGCATCCACAGTTCACCATACATAACCTTTATATTATAATTGAACATTAATATTTTTCAGAAAATTATATTTAAGTCCAATGAAGACTGCTGTGACCGTACTTCAGGAGATGATGATGAAGCTTGGCCAGACACCAGAATATGAATGTATAGCTCAGGTACAGACAGTCATCCATTAATTGTAGTTATTCACGGAAAATATTATCATTTTGATCAAGATTGTAGAGAATCATCTAGAATGCAGTAGTGATTTAATTAAACAGCGCTCAAACTGAAGTCTGCTTAAACATCATGTGTAGCTGCTGCTGTTATCATAATTAGAGCAGGAGGAGAGTTACAAAGGGATTCGAATGGGCCGGCTCGACCGGACTTCATACCACGGCCTCACAGAAAACCGGCGTGAAATAACGTTTTCGTTGTGTTTCGTCGAGTGAGTGAGGATATCGGAGACCCAAACCCCTTAAAAGGGCGGCAACGCACCTGAAACTCCACTGGTGTTGCGGGTGTCCATGGGCGGCGGTAATCGCTTACCATCAGGCGATCCGTCTGCTCGTTTGCCCACCCTATCACATAAAAAAAAAATCATGATGTATATTACCTTTCAATTCAATACCTAAACCTTATTAGTTATTAATTTTTGGGTGCTCATTTATTCTTTGTATTAGCTGTAGGCAGGGTAGGTATAAAGGAAACTTTAAATCGTTTTGTATTCATCCTATTGATAGCATTAATGTAAATAACTGTTTGTTAATAAATAAATATAAAATAAAATTATAGGTAAACCGCCATACGCCGGTTCACGGGAGTTGACGGGATCCAGGGCCAATGACGCGCTCGGAAAAGTTCTCTTTCTCTCTTAATTACTCTTATTTACGAGCCTTACAATTAAATCTACCTAAGATATTGTCTAAGATGATATAGGTAGATACATTGATTTTACCAATACTATAGGATTGAAATAAAACTACTTTTTACGGATTTTATCGCGTATATTGATATTATTAATCCCGACGTTTCGGACCCTTTACAGCGTCCATGGTCACGGGTAGACTGAGGTGGTGGGCGTCTTGATGATATAATTACTGACAGCTACCCTACATTTTTTATTGTTACATGATCAATGACATTATTTTATTACTAATTATTAATTAAAACTAGATGGAGCCGGCATTTCCTAGCTGACGACCTCTGAGAAGAAACGCCGAAACAAACTCAGAGAATCATGGTCTCTTTTAAAGAGTAAAAATATTCAATGATCATGTTTTAGTTGTTAATATTAGGCAATCCGATTCACGCAGAACGAGCTCACAGTATCCTTTGGTCTTGCAGTTGTAGGCCTGGATTTTGGTTTAATAGAATCTATAACAGGATTCCAAGCAGGTGGTAAGACCCAGCCATCTTCTCTATTGAAATTTGGATGTTTTTTAATTTCAATAGCCTCACGAATCATCCTGGGTAGGTATCGACTTTCCTTCGCAAGTATTTGTGGTTTATCAAATCTGATATAATGCTGGGCCTTGTCAAGAGTATGTTCACAAACTGCTGACTTCTTGGAACGGCGGTGTTTGACATCGGCGATGTGTTCTTTTACGCGGGTCCCTATGCTTCTTTTAGTTTGGCCTATATATGAGAGACCGCAATCACAATCAAGCTTGTATACGCCCGCATCTTGTAGAGGTATATGGCACTTGACAGATGGTAGAACTGACTGATCTTCTTCAGCGGCTTGAAGTATGTTTTAATTGAAGCACGCTTCAAGATGTAGCCAATTTTGTCGGTGACTCCTCTAACATATGGTAGTACGGCAGGTAAGCGCTCAACTGTGGCACGTTTTCACACGGTTTCTGTGGCAAGGGCGCGGTATTCGGAGCTTGTTGTCATGCAGGACTTGCTTGACATGTTGAAGCTCAGCAGCCAGGTGTTGCTCATCACAGATCCATGTGCTCTCTGAAACAAAGATTTACCGACGGTAGATAACTGTGTTGGGTGGTGGTGCGATTCACCATTTAGGTATTTGTCTGTATGGGTTTTCTTTCGATACACAGTATGACTCAAGGTGTTGTTATGATTACGAATTACTAAAACATCTAAGAAAGGTGAAGAGTTATTAGCCTCTGACTCCATAGTAAATTGAATTTTTGAATGTAAGGAGTTGAGATGATCTAGAAATGCTGTTACTTTGTTAGATGGTAATATGGTGAAAGTATCATCTACATATCGCTTATAGAACCTAGGTGTTACAGGAGCAGATTGTAAGAAGAAGATCTGTCATTTCTTACCATCTGTCAAGTGCCATATACCTCTACAAGATGCGGGCGTATACAAGCTTGATTGTGATTGCGGTCTCTCATATATAGGCCAAACTAAAAGAAGCATAGGACCCGCGTAAAAGAACACATCGCCGATGTCAAACACCGCCGTTCCAAGAAAGTCAGCAGTTTGTGACATACTCTTGACAAGGCCCAGCATTATATCAGATTTGATAAACCACAAATACTTGCGAAGGAAAGTCGATACCTACCCAGGATGATTCGTGAGGCTATTGAAATTAAAAAACATCCAAATTTCAATAGAGAAGATGGCTGGGTCTTACCACCTGCTTGGAATCCTGTTATAGATTCTATTAAACCAAAATCCAGGCCTACAACTGCAAGACCAAAGGATACTGTGAGCTCGTTCTGCGTGAATCGGATTGCCAATAATTAACAACTAAAACATGATCATTGAATATTTTTACTTTAAAAGAGACCATGATTCTCTGAGTTTGTTTCGGCGTTTCTTCTCAGAGGTCGTCAGCTAGGAAATGCCGGCTCCATCTAGTTTTAATTAATAATTAGTAATAAATGTCATTGATCATGTAACAATAAAAAATGTAGGGTAGCTGTCAGTAATTATATCATCAAGACGCCCACCACCTCAGTCTACCCGTGACCATGGACGCTGTAAAGGGTCCGAAACGTCGGGATTAATAATATCAATATATGCGATAAAATCCGTAAAAAGTAGTTTTATTTCAATATATAATATTCGCGTAAATGTCAGAAATCAATACTATAGGAATTTACCAAAATCCTTTCTTAGCAGATAGATGTACTATGTAGGCTAAATATACATACTCAGTTTTGAACAGTCTGATTATGAGACCTATGCAAATGTTCCTTTGATCTGGTATTGTCGTGCAATAGGTTGTTGAGCTCCCTTTTATGGTTGGGACTGTTCTACTCAAAGCCTTTCTTCAAAAGGCCAGTTCAGACTTTGCCCTACATTGTAAGACACATATTTGTTACTATACTATGTCTGGACTTTAAAAGAGACTATGATTCCCTGAGTTTGTTTCGGCGTTGCTTCTAAGAGGTGCCAGGAAATGCTGGAGCCAATGAAATGAAACGATTATTAGTGTATTTTCGTAGTTGATGGCCAGATACGGACTATCTCAATTCTCTGGAGCAAACTTAGCAATCAACAATAGTCAAAGATCAGATCAAATCTTAAAATAAACAACTCAGTGGTTGTGACTTGTGCATAACCTAACTTATAAACTTGCCAAATGTGCAAAACTAAAATAAGTCTATTTTTTTTTAGGTTTAGGTTTAATAAAAGCGTACTTTAGACTAATCTTAGAACTAATTAGTTACAACTGAAGGATGAGTGTGAACCATCTATTTATGGTCGCAGACAGGGCCGAAGCACCAGGCAATGTTCGACTACCGCTGCATCGCATGCGGCGTGGTCGTGACGGCGTCAGCGCGTTCCAAGAAGGAGGCCAAGCAGGAGGTGGCGCGCCTCATGCTGCAGCAGCTGTCGCGCCGCGGGCTGGCCGTGCCGCCGCCCTACGCGCTGCCCGCCGCCGCCATGCACGCCGATCCTGTGGTACGTGCCACCACTCACACCTCGATCCTCTGCGACCCTCACCCACCACCGCTTAACCTACTCCTATAGAGTTGCGCTTGTCATACTAGAGTTCCACTAAAATTAAATTATATATTTCACTATTTTTTTTTGGCATTTTCAATGCTAAGAATTTAAAGTTATGTAGCAAAGAAAAAGCAAACACTTGCTTTTCAATAGATGTTCTGACGTCACCATAAAGACTTAAATTCAGAATGTGAAGGTAAAATTCGACATGACGGGTACGAATCGCGGTAGCTTAATGGTCATAGCGTCCTGGTGCCTAACCTAACCAGAAGACGCAGGTTCAAATTCTGCCCGCGGTCGAATTTTTCCTTTGCTAAATAACTTTATATATTTCGGTTTATATGTATTATTACCATTTCTATGTAAACATTCCCGAGTCAACGAAATCTTATAATAGTACCTAGTTGCATGCAAGATGACGTTCAATGGTAACGGTTGTGGGGTGGTGGGTCAGATGATGGCGAGCGCGGGCGCGGCGGCGGACGCCCGCAGCTACGTGGCGCTGCTGAAGGAGCTGTGCGAGGAGTACCGGCTGGCCGCCGTGGGCTACGAGCTGGTGGGGGACACGGGTCCGTCGCACCTGCGCCACTTCACAGTGCGGGCGCGCCTGGGCCAGCACGAGCGCGTCGCCACGGCCACCACCAAGAAGTGCGCGCGCCAGCTCGCCGCCGAGAAGCTCTACTCCTACCTGCGCGAGAACCTCGCCAGGGTCACCAGGGACTTTAACGAGGTCAGATCTATTGGACGTCTAATATTCTGAAACGATTATTTTATGCAGGCTTTTTCCATTGTTCACTCTGGGCAAGTGCAAAGTAGGGAGAACAGAAGTCTTTTGGGTGTGCTCGCTCAACGACCTCATATTGGCCCCGGAGGCAATTATTGGACAGTAAATTACTATATGGTGATACTGACATCTCGCGTCATCTCTTATTTGAAGAAACACAATATTTATCTGTTTTGCTCAATGACAGATTGAGATTAAACTGCGGAAATTGCATCGTGATAACGAATAACGAATGCACTATACACAAGCCAACAAAATAAAAACGAAAGTTAAAAAAACTAAAACCCGAATACGAAAAAAATCAACTGAGAAACATGAAACAACAATTATTTCTGTCACCTTACTAATCCTAATAGTAGGTACCTATTTAAAATGAATTCAAAAGAACTATTACGAAGATGACGGGAATATATTGATTTCTGTCATTTACGCGAATATTATACATTGAAATAAAACTACTATTTACGGATTTTATCGCGTTATATTGATATTATTAATCTGTCATGAGATCTTCCAACCGACGTATTTTATTTGCATGAGGCAGTCCGTACTGGCTAACATATTGATTTCTGACATTTACGCGAATATTATGCATTGAAATAAAACTACTATTTACGGATTTTAATCATATCAATATAACGCGATAAAATCCGTAAAAAGTAATTTTATTTCAATGACGAGAATATATTCCTGTTTATTGCTTTTCAGTATAACTAGGAATTAAAAACACTAAGTTGGTTTTAAAGGAGGAAGCATTGATACGCGCGCACGAGAAAGCGATGGAGCGCTTCACTGACACCAGGGACGAGCACATTCGTCGGCCCGACCTCGGCCAGATGATCTCCGAGTACCACCAGGGCCTCACCGCACGCATCGGTAAGTCGCCTCGGGCGCGGCGCGGCCGCTCTCCGCCCCTCTGACGTCACTAATGCGGCTCCCTCCCGCTCCCGCTCCCGCTCCCGCAGACGCGGACACGCGCGCGCAGGCGCAGGCGGCGCTAGAGAGGGCCGCCGGCGCCGCCGCCTCGCCGCGCGATGCGCTGGCCGCTGTGGCCGCGGCGCTGCGCCTCAGCGTGGAGTTCGCCAGCCTGCCGTGCGGCGACCTGGCGCCGCTGGCTGTGGTGCAGCTGGCGGGCTGCGCGCCGGAGCTGGGCTTCATGGGCGCAGGCGAGGCGGAGGCCGCGGCCGCCGCGTTGGACTACGTGCGTGCCGCGCTGCGCCGGAGCCCTGCGCCGGCGCCCCTCGCGCCCTTCGCGCCCTACGAGCCCTACGCGCCCCACGCGCCCCACGCGCCTCACGCTCCTCACGCTCCTCTCGCGACGCTACCGGACACACATATGTCATAATTACCAAATAACACATGTGTATGTAACCTTTAATTTACGCTCATATTAATAGTATATTTATTACAATAAATGTTATCAAGTAAATAACAGCATACCATAATATGTTGAAATAAAAAATAAATAATTTTATAAAAATAAATTTATTTTAATTAGTTTATAAATATAAATATTAGACATTGTAATTTTAAATTCAAGTTTGCAGTCTATACAAAACCTATTTATAGAAGTCGACATTGTCTATGGTTGGGTTAGATCAGAAAGCTTCTGAATATTACCGAGAAAAAAGATCCTACGTGTGACATAAATGACCAACACACATTAAAAGCTGAAACCTCTACTTCTAGCTACAGTTACTAACTACAAGCTCGGAAAATCTCCTAATCCGGGTACGCTGATGAAATTTTAACAAAAAATTAAATTTAAACAATTCCACTGCGCTCGAGAACAGATTCAGAGATATGACATCTCCCTGTCTCAAGCTTCTGCGCAATTAGATAAGTTTAGACTGTTAGTCCTGTACATTCATAAAGAGATCTCCGCACTTCGATATAACGATAGTCCACTTGACATCGCTGTAAGTTTTTCAGAACTCATAGTCCACAAACGCAAGGCACAGGGCCGATTATACTCATCGATCTTCTGTATAATCTGCCTCACTGGATGTGGTCTATGGTGCCATACCCTGAGCGAAACCGGATCTTTTCGGGAGGCTGAAACTCGTGTCAAGCCTCCTAGCGATACGATTCCTGGTGACTTTAGAAAACAACTTATAGACGTGTCTTAGAAAAGGGTCTGTAATTTTAAAGAACCTTCATCTCCCGTCTTAAAAAGCAGTACCACCACTCTCCACGCCTTTGGAGTTCTCTTGCAGTGAATGATGGAATTAAAGATTTTTTGCAACTTTTTAACAAGAGGGGCTCCTCTCCTCAGAGGGGAAGATAGGATATCTTCAGGAGTTCTGAAGTAATTCTATCTTCACTGGGAGCTTTTCCATTCTTTAGCTGCCTCAGAACCAACAGATTCTGGTCGTGGCTTATATCTGACATTTCGTCGGTGTAGTTTCCAGTTGCGGACGTGGAACATGGGGGGCATACAATCTGCCATAAAAATATCACTATAACATAACATTTTATTTGTACTAATTAACGATATTAAATATAAGATCAGCAGATTTTTTTTGTCATTCACTTTTACTTTCCAACAAGGCCGCAAATTCTTGTGTGCCCTAGGGCCTCGGCCCTGAATACGGTCGTATGTTACTGGCATAGACTGATAATAACTATTATCTGCCCTTTTTATTGATGTTTTAGTGTAAAACAGCATCAAAAATGCGTACTGATTTCGTATTTTCAAAAGATTTGGGTGGAGTTTGGTTGAAGTCAGCCAGGTGCTATACAATAAATCACCGCTATCGCTACGGAACATGGGTGGCTCAAAGGGCAAACTGTAGGTATAGCTTGATATGTCGCTGTGTGTACCAACCTACTCTTTAACAAGATTACTTTTAAGTCCCTATCAACCTTTATTATTATTATTTAGCCGTTGTCGTCCCACTGCAGGGCAAAGGCCTCCCTACCCTCCTTCCATTCCTCACGGTTCAAGGCTATTTTGGGCCAATCCTTCCAGAAAAAAGTCAAGCTCATCCCGCCATCTTCGTCTAGGCCTGCCGCGTTGTTGTCTGCCGTTTTGTGGGACCCATTCGGTACTTCATTTAGCCCACAGCTCATTTGACATACGACAGACATGTTCAGCCCAGTTCCACTTCAAGCTAGCAGCTTTTTGGCCTATGTCAGCGATCTGGGTTTCGGAGCGCAGTATGCTATTTTTGATACGGTCTGGTAATTTGACTCCCATCATACTGCGCTCCATGGCTCTCTGACAAACTCCTAGTGCGGACTTCTGATGTTTTGTCAAAGACCGGGTCTGTGCGCCGTAGGTGAGGATGGGGAGAATACATACAGCCATGAGTTTCCTTTTGAGAGTGACGGGCAGGTTGCCTTTCATGAGATCTTTCATGGACCAAAAGCTTTTCCAGGCGTTTTCGGTGCGTCTTGCAACTTCTTTAGCTTGTCTCGCCTGAAAAGAGACTATTTGGCCCAGATAAAGGTACTCATGGACGTATTCAATCTCCTCGCCATCAACTTCCAACCTACGTTTTGCGCTATTCGTCATGAGCTTGGTCTTTGACATATACATCTTCAGTCCGACCCTAAGACTTACTTGGTGTAATTCTGGGATCATAGAGCCTAGTTCTGCTGCAGTAGATGAGAAAAGGACAATGTCAGCAAAGCGAAGATTTGTTAACCTTTTCTCGCCGACGACAATGCCCCGCCCCTCCCAAATAGCTGCCAGCATTCTGAAGACTTGTTCTAAAGTGGCTGTAAATAGTTTTGGAGAAAGCGGGTCTCCTTGTTTGACTCCTTTTTGAATTGGGAAAGATTGACCGAGACTGTTTAGTTTCACGGCTGCTGTGCTGTTTTTGTAAATTTCTTGTATAATAGCTTGATGTAAGTGCTTTCGATTTCTTGTTCATGCAGTGCTTTGAATGTAGCGGCGTGTTTTAAACTGTGAAATGCTTTGGTGTAATCGATGAATGCTATGTATAGTGGTAGGTTGTACTCGTAGTGTTTTTCTATAATTTGATTGTGTGTGTGGAGGTTGAGTCTATCAACCTTTAGGATGAATAAAAATACCAATTGCAAGAACAATAGGTAATATTAATGATTATTGCCATAAAAATGCACTAGCAAGTGCAAAGCATACAGAAATATCCTAAGTGTATGGTTTATTACTTAACATCATTATGGAAAATACAGGCATGTAATGGTTTTATGTAAGATAAACAGAACAAGTAAACATGTTAAAGAATTTATAATGATATTTATTTTTAAAGACTTAAGGATTCTTTCTCTTTCCTGCAGGGTTAAAGATATTAGCCGAAAATAACTCTATTATACAATTATGTCACTTAGACACAACTTGTGTCCTTAGTAGTTAATGTACTTAGTATAATATAAGCAGTGGCGGCCTTAGCGAGTGGCGAGCAGGGCAACCGCCCAGGGGCTCGCGCAGCAACACGAGTAGAAAAAAGTTAACATTTTTACAAATTTATTTTATCCTTGGGTAATATACAATAGATTAGGTTTGGTATAAAAAGTAATATTAACGATGTCAAAATTAATTATTATAAACTTCATTTCTTAGCAATCATCAGAAATACCCATTTTTAATTCACATACGCAAAGGACAAGGACATGCAAATATCTGCCGTCCGGAGCCTCGCAATGACTAAGGCCGCCACTGAATATAGGTAATCAATATAACAATGTGTACAAAATAAGTAAATACTACAGAATATTAATGTCTAGAGTGCTCTGTGGTCCACAACTGTTCAATCGGAGTCGTCGATGTCGGATGAATCCCGACGGCGAGCCTTTGAGGCAAAACTTTGAATCCACGTAGCGGTTTTCTGTGCAGCTGTGCGGCGCGGCGTGCGGCGCTCCGGCACCGGGGCCGGCTCGGGCGGCGCGGGCTCGGGCTCGGAGCGCCGGCCCCGGCCGCGCCCTCCCCTCGCCCGCCCGCCGCGTCCGCCCCGCGCGCCTCGTCCCCGACCTCGCGCCCCCACTTCCACTTCGGTCTTCACTAACTCTTCATCGCTGGAACCCTCGACGACTATTTGGGCCGGTTCCGGCGCGGCGTTGAGCGCAGCAAGCTGCGTAACATCGGCAGAGTCTATTTCGTCGCGGAGTACTCGCAGGCGATCGACTATCGCCTCAACTTCGGTGTCGGTATTAGACTCGAGCAGAGTGGCAATACAACGCTTCCTGTGTGCTTCTAGAGCATACCTAAGGATCTCCTCGTTTTGTTTGATGGTAAAATCCCGTACAGCCTCAGTCATGAGTTGAACTGGCAGTGCTGAGAGGCGGCGCTCTGGAGGTAATGCTTCGTAATACATGCGCAGTAAAGTCTCGACATCTGTAGAGTCTGCCACATAGTCTGCTACATTTACCTCATCTACTTGGCCTTGTCGACGCTCGCGAATTTTTCGCTCCCGTTTCAATAAAATAATATCACCTGTGTTAGCAACTTGACCACTAAAATTTTGTTCAAATCGTGCTCTATTAAAGATCTGGTCTTCCCGTTCATAAAAAACACTGAGTCTTATCAATGGCATAGTTGGCTGCCTGAGATCACCAGATAAAAAGCTTTTGGCCTCTGCTACTGCCTCATTAACCTTCTGTTTAAGAAACTCCTGCACTTTTTCACTTTCATTGACATCCTCATCCCCAAGATTATGTTCTGATAGAACAATTGTTTTGAAAACAAATGGCCGCACTGTTTTTAGAGGTAAAGCAGTTAGAATAAAATCTTCCTTATGTATTTGTAGCAATGCACAATGCTTGGGTCTAGCTTCTCCAGCAGCCAGTGACGTAGCTACTGTACTACCTGGTTGAATGACATTGATGTGTTCTCTTCCACGACTACCTTTCATATCAAACAATTCACAGTCATGCTCATGGCCCCACACTACTAAATCAAGAAACTTGGGTAATTCATCTTCCTTAATAAAATTTCCAGCTCCCCTATCCTCAGCTCTATTTTGATGCAACACAAGTATATTAAACCAGTCATGTTCCTCATCTCGCAACATTTCAACTTTTTTCTCCTGGAATAAGCGTGACAAACGCTGATCTTTAAGATGGCTTAGGCCATACAATGCAAGCTTAGTCTCACCTTTTTGTAAAAGGATTGGTGATATGCGCACATGGGTATAGTCAGTCCATTTACCAAAGTAGTTTACTAGCCCTCCTGTAGACAGAATGTCGAGGCTGCTTATACTTTCCCGTCCAACAGGATCATCATGATTGCCATGAATTGATAATATTGGGTAAGACACATTCAAATTTGGATCTTCATAATTAACATTTCGAGAAAAATTTACAGTCTGATCCGAAAGAATCTCAATGCTTACCGGCTTATCGCCGAAACAGTACTTCCGAACAATTTCTGTGCACTTATATATACAGCTTAGCGACGGCTTAGCGTGGTGGAACAAGTCACCGCCGAGTAGCACCAGATCCACGTCATATTGGACTGCCAACGACAAAACTTCCTCGAAAGCAATAAAACTATCCTCGCCCCTGACAAGATGCTCTTCCAAATAACCTAAATGAATATCGGAAGCGATGAGAATTCTAATTGTCTCGTCTTCTGACCAAGCGCTTGAATCATTTCCAACCATGTTACCCGATTAAAAGCAATAGAATTGATTCTCGTACACAATTATTGCAAACACACTTCAATGACCTGTTTTATAAAAACCGCCAATATTGTGCGTGAAGGAGTAATTCAACGTTTACCGGTATTATTAAGTTGGTTCTTGATTGATTGCTTTATTCCGTACTTCTGCAATTGGTTATTTTTACGCCACAGCATAAGTGTGGTTGCAAACGAGAGACTATTAAAATAGGATATATTGATCCATGGAGACTATACTTTATACATAGAGAGTCGAATAGAAACGAAACAACAAAAATGTGGTTGGTTTGCTTTTGATAGAAACATGATGCTGTTTAGTGATGTTGAAAATCGATTAATCGATTATTTAAAATTTTAAATAATCAACCATAATCGATGGTGGATATATGAAATCGATAATAATAATTAATTGTCAAAATTACTAAGATTAGAAATTAATTTTATATTTACACTATTTACGATACACAGCAGTTATACTTGGCACATTATTTAATAAAGGTGTTTATTAATAATAGCAGTCTCTTTTTGCACTTACAACACCATTATTGGTTAATAGTGTTATTATTTACTGCAAAGTTTTGCAACCAGTGTGTTACGTTGTGGTGTTTCATAACGAGCAGCGAAGTATTAACTGTCACTGTCATAATATCAATGTCATTGTCAGTATAAGATAACCGTAGACAGAGGAAACTACTATAATAACTGTCTTTCCTCTGTTTAAGAAGATAACGAACGTTATAACTTTATCTTGTGTTGTTCATAGTTTGTTACATAATCGCCGGAGGGCGCAAACAGACCTCCGGTCTCCATGAGCTGTGGCCTAAGGGTGGTTGAATTGGGGGACTCTGCCGCCCGACCAGACAATGGCCCCATTAGGCACGCTTGAAACGAAGCGTGCCTTAAAAATAGGTATGCGAGGAAAGGTCTCACTTATGGACGGGGTCCAGCAACTGCTGGACCACAGCCTGTCATGGTCGTGACGAATTTCGCGGATCCCATGGCCATGACAATAGAGCAGGTGAAGGCAAGTCCGGTTTTTAGTCGGTACGAGTCCGACATACCCTGCCACCTCCCCGGGTGGCGGAGGATCCATGAGGATTTTACGTAATTTAAAAAAAAAGTTTGTTACATAATGTTAGACTTTTTGGATTTTATTATTACAGTACAGACGCCAGCAGGTCAAGCTATCCAAAACTGTCAAATTCTCCCAATCGAATATGAACCTTATCGTTTTGCATTTAGGTTGAAAATCAATCAAAGAAATTTGACAAATTGTGGTAGCTTGATGTGCTGCCTTTGTACAATAAAAATAAATGAAGTATACGAAAGGGTGTTGATTTGTTTGGAACTATTTTTCAAAATGTGGCGATTCATCGTATATCGTGGTGTCCAAGTTGTGTAAAAAGACAATAAAACTTTGCGGAAATACAATTACTAACTTACGAGAACATTTAAAACGATTGCTTAGCATTGTCAAAGATCAGCCTGTGCCATGCTAGCCATGTTTGAACGCGCTAGTCGAAGTTTAATTCTATACTAGCTGTGCCTCTTGCGCACAGCTAGTATCAAATAATTAAAAACATATTAATCTTGATATTGTGTTATGAAGAAAAAGATAAGTTATAAAGAAATATTTTTATATAATTTTGGTTGCTATTGTTGTATAATTTTGTTATAGTTTTGGTATTTTTTCATAATAAAACATTGATTATAAAATTTATTTACCTAATTTTACTTATTTACCGTAAATTCAGACAATTTTGAATGTAGTTAGAAAACTACTGTGATAATCGATTAATAATCGATTATTATTAGATTTATCGATTACGCTTTTAAGTCTCAATCGATTAATTGTTTATGAAAAAAAAAACGATTATCAACATCACTAATGCTGTTGTTTTGTTGACATTGACAGTTGAAGTTGAAAAGTAGGCGTGTATTTTTTATTTGTATACCATATGGAACAGACTAAGGTCTGAGACCATGCTGCCAAGTCATCAGTTTAGTAGGCGTGTATTTTATTTTTTTGAAAGTTGTTGTTCCGTCTACCCGTGACCATGGATGCTGTAAAGGGTCCGAAACGTCGGGATATATAATATCAATATAACGCGATAAAATCCGTAAAAAGTAGTTTTATTTCAATGTATAATATTCGCGTAAATGTCAGAATTCAATAAACAAATAACCATATTATGGTCGAATGAAATATATAGAGATATGTATGTGTAAATGATCGTGGCGCCCTCCTTTTTTCATGATTAATTCTTGACAGATTGTATAATGAAATCTATTCAGAAATGCGCTGATTATTGCCTAACAATAGTTAGAGCAGAGCTGTAAAACTCAAGCCCTTTGAGTGAAAATAAGTAATAGTATTTAATAAAGCAATTAAAAAGTGACCTTAAGGATTGTGCGGCGCACTCTGGGCAACCAAACTCTTTTTCACTCTCTTTCATGTCAGCTGATTGGCTAATCTCTGGGATGAGCATATTATCATGGTGCTTTTAGATATTTAAAATTAAGGTATAGCTTATGTTTACAATTAAAATATCCTTTCAAACTACCCTTAAGATTTAGGTTAAATTAAATTTGAAATATCGTAGTTTGTAGTTTTAGAAAATTTATGTGGCATCACCTTCGGGTGTTGCCACATAAATTTTCTAGGAGTAGGTATATTGTTCTGTGGGCAACACTCGCTTGTTGCTTGTTGTTACTGTTACTGTCACTTAGTCACTGCAGATTTTGACAACTCAGATGAAAGGTTGCGAGAATAATTTGTGATGTGATACTTGTATTATGTATTTATTAATGCTGTAACGTAGTTATTAAATAAGCAGTAACGTGATGACATGACTACTAAAGAGAGCATATTAAGTAAATTATGCTCCCATCATAATCACAGGGAAAAAAGTGTTGTGTTGAAGAGAAAGTGTCGTGAAATCGGGCAGTCGTCGCCTTCAATGATGTGGAAGAGGTCGATTGTGCAAGCGACGGCTGGGTGCGCGCGCGCCGCTGTGTCCCTGGCACTGCTGATTGCCGTTTTCGCGGTAAGTTCGCGCACTTGTCACCTGTTCGCACGTTTGGTCGTGGCTGTTTGCTCCCAAATCATACACGCCACACAAGTTGCCCCCGCTCGCTTTGTTTTTGTTTATATAAGCCTAACATTCAACATCAACAAAACAGGGAGTGTAAATTATAACTTCTATTGTTATTTGTAGTTTATTAACACTATCTCCTCATCATCCTATGAAACAATGTACTTAAGTGTAATAAACCTCTTAACCACCTAAGAAATCCAAAACACAAATCAGTGAACAGATTTTAGTTTAGGTAATTTGATTAATATCATAATGTTATTTATTTATTTACCATAATTCCTATCTTTACAGGTCTTAAACCTGTACATAGTTATATACAAAGTTATGCATTTTATTTGTTATTTTCAGCCTATACTGTCCCACTGCAGGGCAAAAAGCCTCTCTCCTCTGTCTTTTTCCATATTTATTTACAATACTTCAATATAAATGAAAATAATTTAGGAATTGAATAATTATCATAAATATAAAGGACAGAAGTATTATTCATACCAAAAATAAAAATGTATAGTCTTGCTTGCATCTACAATATTATAGTGGATTTTTGTCAGACTTATCAATCTGCTGTTGTAGCTCAAAATTTGTTAGAAATGACCCTCTGCATCCTTCTGCTCTCCTTGGTTTCTAAAGTAGGTATTAAATTATAGATTATATAATTATACCACAACCAGTATTATTGTTGATGTAATACAATGTTTTAAATAAAAAATATTTACTGTTCAGTGTTCGCTATGGTATTGGCATGGAACCCTAATTGTTAAAGGCTAACTTGCTCTTAGCTGGTTTATTTCTGTAAAATCTTTACTTTTATTCATTCATATAATGATGTTAGATAAGGTTATTATACATGGATAAGCTATCTAATGAATAGCTATCCATGTATATGTATACTAAAACAGTAGTACACTTCACACTTGTGAATGGGAAATTGCACTTGAGGAAGCTTATTCCTATATTGCTGGTATTTCATTAAATCGGATTTTATTATTATTACAGTAAACTAACTGTTTGACTATGTCCATGACTCACATATAAATATTCTTATTCATCTTATTCTTTATGAAAAATAAAGTTTAGACTGCTAAAATTCATCCTCTGTGCGTTTTACCAACTATGCCGGGGTTACTCTAACCAGATGCGGCTGGACAACAGTATTATACTGATGCTATGCCTGCCATCAGAACTCTGCAACCCAACTTCTGTGCAGTACCAATGTCCTGAGGATAGGTTGGTTGTCAAGATTTTTTATTTTAGGCTTCTGACCACTAACATTTGTCATTATTATACATTATATTACAACTGGGACAGATGGTGCTCTCCATGGCACCAGAGGCATCAGCATAGTTATAATATTATACAAGAAATAAAATAAAATAAATACTCATTAGCCCCTGAGTGACTGCTACAGTTAAAAGAACAATTTTTCTTTTATTGATTATGCAAACATTTAAGATAGTAAAATAATGTTAGGTACTATAATAAAAACTGAGTCATGTAACCAATATAATGATTTATTTTGATATACTATTAATAATTAAATTATAAACTATAGTCAATTTTAAATATATAAATTTATGTTATTACCATATTTAATAAAAAATAACTATTCAGTTACATTTATAAAAAAGGTGGTCAAATAAAAAATAGTTTTAATTTCCCAATATCTCCACTAACAAGTAGCAAAGTAAAGCTGCCGACACACTGCCCTGCAGTTTGGCAGATGTAAGAAAATATATAGGTACTTAATTAATTCTTGTTCTTATTACAATTTTTTTAAAAGTAAACAACTAAATCAACTGTTCCAACTGTGTCAAATAATAATGTACTTACCAACATTTTTAATTGTTTCATTTCAAATCATGGTTCCATTTCAACATTATTTTTTTTCAATTGCTACTGCATGAAAAGAAAAGAGTAATAAACTATTACCAAAATGGTTTAAAAAACTAGGTTTGAGAAGAAAAGAAGAAATTTTAAACTTTAAAACTAAATTAAAATAAATATAAATAATAGTTATTTAAATAACTTTAAAATCTTAGCATAGAAAATGACAAAAAATACAAAAAGAAAGAAGAAATTGCATACAATATGCAAACATTGAAATAATAAATTATTACAATATTTCTGTTCAGTAGGCCCTACTAGTGATGCATTAAATGCATGTGATTCAAATACAAGTAGTTTTAATTTTTATTGTTATAGAAATACTAGTTTAGGTAAAACTATTAATTCTCTTTTTCTTATTTTTGGTTTTGGTAAGTATTTCTATATGCTACACTTTTATTTTCAATTCTTACAGGATACACATTTAAAAAAACTATGCTGAATAATTGCATTGCAATATAATAATGTAGCTACATTGTGTAATCTTGATCAGAAGTCAAGAATGAGTGTTGTGGCATTGTGCAGAGTACATTAGAGGGCGGCGCATGCGCTGACCTGGTGATCGAGATTCCGGGCTCGGGCGGGTCAGAGCCGCTGGACGGCGGCCACTACCGGTTGGACTACCAGCCGCCGCACGGCTCGCCCACGCCCAACTTCACCGTGCCCGCGCGCGCCAGCACCATCAACTTCGTGGGCTTGCCCGGCACCAAGTACCACTTCATGCTCTACTACTCCAACGCTACATTCGCCGACCTCTTGACGTGGAACCAAACCATCATCACTGGTACATACTCACCTTGTTTTTACATCATAAACATGATGATTGTTGTTCAAAGTGTGTTTATAAATATCAGTGTCAATTTAGAGGATTCTCTGTGTAGTTTTCACAACTGGAGCTGAGGTCAATCTCAATAGATGCACTACATTAAAATGTTACAAAAATAATAATTGTCAAGTACAGACGCCAGCAGGTCAAGCTATCCAAAACTGTCAAATTTTTCCAATTGAAAATGAACCTAATCGATCGAAGAAATTTGACAGATTGTGGTAGCGTGGTGTGCTGGCCACTGTACGTTCTCATTAGTATTTTGGTTGCTAATTTACGATAACCTGGTGTTTCACATAACATGACTATTTCGAGCTGATAATTATTTTTTAAACATACTATTAGTTCATGACCATCTGAAGATTAGCACCGTGTGTTAACACATGATAAAAATTACTATATTATGTAAAAAATATATATATTATGTTATGTATGTATCATCATCAACCCATTTACTACCACACTGCTTGGCACGGCTCTCCGCATGAAAATGGTGAAAAAGGTTAGGCTGTCAGTCAGACTTTACACGCCTGCGAGAAAATCTCTCAGGCATGCAGATTTCCTCACGTCTTCCTTCCCCGTTTAAGTGAGTGATAAATTAATGAATATATAAAGTTGTGTATGTTTATGTATTAAAGTGATACTAAGTGATTATGACGGTTTGTGTACGTAGCGCCGGAGCCGCCCGCCAACCTGACGGTGACGCTGGGCCGCAACAAACAGGCCACCATATTGTGGTCGCCGCCGGCGCACGGCGACCACACTGGCTTTAGATTTAAGGTACGTGCTCTTGGACTACTTATTACATATTTATTAATAGCTGCAATCGACAATCAATTACTTTATAAACTTGATAAATAGAGATATAGGTATGTATACATACATATATATCACTAAGGTGGCAAACAAGCATACGGCCCACCTGATGGTAAACGGTTACCGCTAGACTGATGACTGAAATTTGGATGTTTTTTAATTTCAATAGCCTCACGAATCATCCTGGGTAGGTATCGACTTTCTTTCGCAAGGATTTGTGGTTTATCAAGTCTACCCGTGACCATGGACTGTAAAGGGCCCGAAACGTCGGGATTAATATAACGCGATAAAATCCGTAAAAAGTACGTACGTACGTATTTCAATTTATAATATTCGCGTAAGTGTCAGAAATAAATATTGTACAATTATCAAACAAGTAATGTGATATAGCCTAAGAACATTAATTTCAACTTTTTATTACGGTTATCTACAAAAGCGTGATTTTTGTTATTGTTTTTAGGTTTAAAGAAATTTATTCTCAAAAGAACAATTACAGTTCACTGATATGAGAAAACAAAAAATTACGAAACTATATAAACAAAGATGTCGTCTAATGACGAAGAATGCATACACTTATTAAAAAATAGTACTTAATAATAGTTAGACTTAAACAATACGTAAGAACATGTAGTGATAAATAATATAACTACACAAGCTGGCCAGTTAAACTTACCACAGGGATACACCCATTACTTTATATTATATTTTATTGTGTTTTTTATGATTAGTGACAGCGGAAGTATGAGTAGGTATGTGGTATTTATGTAGAATGTGTCGACTTAGCTATAACAATTTCGAGAGCAGACCCAGTAATGAATAAGCAGTTTTTAACTGTTATTTTGTTGTCCTACCAGAAGTATTATACAATCTACATATGGAATCATTAAACTGCCTCATTAGGCTAGTGGTTGTAAACGTGACTGCTACACTAGAGGTCCTGGGGTCAGTGTCCAGATTGAACAAAGGGTTATTGGGTTTTTCTATGAAATTCTCAGCTCGGAGATAAGTTTTGTGCCCGGTTAAATAGTAATAGACTCGACCCCTATTACATGGTACCTAAACATACCGGCCAACTGTGGATGTGCACGTGATGTGTGTGTAGGCATAATGGTATTACTAAAATTAATTAATTAATTTATATATATATTTGTAGTTATGCCAATGAATCCAAAATGAACCAGTAAATAATAAGAATGACGATTAAATGAACTCTGATCCAGGCAAATGTGAACTGGCTTTACACGGCGAAGACTCCATTAGCCAGGCAAGACAGCATAGCGAACTATGCTATGAGATTTTATGGTATATCGTCATTGTGTCATTAATATTATTTAAAAAACGTGCACTTTTCTTGAAGCACATGAAACGGTTCCGCCAGTCTTTCTTCCATTTGTTCCATTTTTTACGAACAATGAAAAAAAAAGTGCGCGACGACGACTTCGACGCCGACGTATTGTCGGTCATTGCTTCGTCATCTTCATCTATACCATGACGTCGCTAGAACAGCTTATTGTAAACTCCTTATAGCTTTTTCAAAATATGCGGAGACTTTTGTAAACTACAACTTTGTGTTATACCTATGCATGGCAAACGAAGGTTCCGCGTTCGATTTGATAACAATGTGTTCAGGATACTGCAGTCTCCATGAACATTGTTTTACCTGAACCATCTTTTACCTATATTTTTTTTTTCTATATATTATTAGTACGTTTTTATACTTACCTACTACGAAATATCTAAAAATAAAAAAATATGTTAATATAAAGAAGAAGTAATAATAAATATGTCACATTTGCGCCAGGTTATTGAACTGTCTCCGAGTACTACTTGAGAAATACTTTTTTCTCACTCTCACTCCAATCACAGCGTACGTAATTACGGCAGGTACGGTATAAAGCTCTGGTGGTAAAATCTATTTAAGTACGTGGTAAACGTGTATGTTCCGTTGCGGGTCAGGTGATACCGCTGACGGAGCGCGCGGAGGGCGGCGCTCGTAACATCACGGTGGAGGGCGGCGGCAACTGGACGTACCAGCTGCGCGACCTGTCGCCCGGCGCCACCTACCAGCTGCACGCCTTCACGCTGCTGCACGACAAGGAGAGCGCTGCCTACGCCTCGCGAAACTTCACCACCAGTAAGTCAAAACTTACAATAGGTAACTCACCTTCAAACTCAAATACTACATACCTACATTATATCTAGTCTGCTTTACTAGACGACACCTGGTCACAGGCCTCTCAACAATTAATAAAGGCACCTCTAATACGTGACACTTGAGGGTGCTTGGTATCAACTAAGCAGCCGTCAGTTTACATCATCAACCGTCAACCGTCTGGTTACACCTCAGCAGTGTACCGCTGGAGTGTCGGTAGTGGGTAGCAGCCCGAGTGTGTATGGTGCGGGGCGCCTGTCGCCGCACCTGTGCTTCACTTCTTACTGTGCCATGACTGTACTATGAGCATGACTTTTTTCATAAGGGATTTTCGCAAAAAAGCCTCGTAACCGAAAATTAACCTTCTCACTAAATATTTTACAGTCATATTAGATACATTTACATTCAAAATATATCCAATCAATTCACCATCACCATTTAAATAGCTGCAAATACCACGAAACATTGTCCAACTATTGAACTGTTAGCGGATTTAGTGTGTGTAAGATGACATCATATACAAACACTAACTCTAGCGTCTAGGCCACCTATTATACAATTGTAGCGATGCCGCCGACCTAAATTATATTTTTACACGAAATAATATTTCATTACAAGTATATTATATTTTTGTCATATAAGATATTTTGAACTTAAAAATGGACTACGGGTTATTATATTACATCATATGCGGGATACTTCACAATAGACGAGTCATACCTCAGATTATATATTCAAAGTATGGACACCGCCGCCCGCGCCGCCGCCCGCCCGGCGTTTGGTCAATTTTATATCAACTTGAAGCGCCAAGTTGCCTTGACATTTACTAGTGACGGAGTGGCGCGTTCCGCTGTCGTATTGTCACATCAGTCATTGACAGCTCACAGCTTCCTTGTGGCATAGTACCCCTGCGCCCTGCGGTATTCATCAAACCGTGCATGTAATTAGAGATACCAATGCAAAGAGATTTAAAACCTTTATAGAGAGGACATTTAGTGCGTTTTCATACAAAAAAATGACCTCGATGTGATTTATTTTCTCTCATTCTTAGGCCTATAATATACCTATATAATATGACAGAGACAGAGCGATTTTACATATAACATACCCAGGGCCGGCTTAAACCATGTAGCGGCCTCTAGGCAATGCGACTCTTGAAGTACTCCTCTCGTTTTCTGTTTTCCTACGATATACTTTTTTACTCGGGACCCTCTTTGCGATGTGGGGCCCATAGACAGTTTTTTGTTAGGCAGTTTACGTTGCCTTAAGGTTAATCCGGCTCTGCACATGGGGTATGTGTAATCCTTTTGCATCAAATTATACATTATGCATTATTATCAATAAAAAAATAATAGTGAGTTTTGCGCAGGCACACCGAGCAATTGAGCGTATTAGCAAAATAAGATTTAATTGATTCGCGGAAATAAATTAATCGCTGCCAGTTATAGTTGGCAGGACCGCTTGCCGCATCAAGTGTTGCAGAACGTTGCGCAGTCAGCATACCGCTGCGGTAATCATGCAGAACTGCCGTCACTGAGATATGTAGGTAAAAGTACGCATTATAAAGAAAGGTGTAAGTACATCAATTATATACCTTGACAAGCAGCGTTCTCGTACTGCAGTATTGTTGTGTGAACGCGGTTCTTTGTATAACTTTCATATAGCTACTCTTTGAAGCAATTTGTTGCAAGCGTGCACCGGTAGCGCGTGTCTAAGCTGAAGGTCAGCTGTGAAAGAGAGGCTCGACAGTGGTGCGCCCGCGGCGCTCACTCTAACATAACAAACAAAAGGCTCAGCCGAGCTCCAAACAAACCGTGCGCTACTAGTCCCTCACACTCGTAGCCAACTGTGGTGAAAATGAAATTAGTGATGACGCCCCGCATTCTCATCCACCTGCAGTGGCAATAGGTACGATCTTTTCCTTGTATAGCGGTCCGTGCAGGCGCTTGATATCGCGCATTGTACTGAGTTAGTGGCCTCATGGGCGCGGCGGCACGACGGCGGCCTGGCGAGGCGAGGCGGTAGTGACGCGGTCACGGCCTGGCGAGGCGAGGCGGTAGTGACGCGGTCACAGCCAAGGGGCTCCGTGTATGTGACGACAGTTACCTTACCGCGGGTATTGTTCTTGATTATCCATTGTTCCTTTTTCGGCACCCATAAGGGAAGTACTTACTACTTTATCATCACTTAAGTAAATATATGCCATTAAATCTGAAGAAATAGTTAACTACTATGTTCCGAAGGAATGGTGGAAATGTTAATTGTTGCAATTTGTTGGCGGTGCAGATAGCTAGTGTTGTTGTAAAATAATCACAACTGACTAGTGCATACTGGCGAAGCTTTTGAGATTCTTACCAACGGCAGTTTCAACCGTAGATATGACATGTGTATATAATGTATGTACGTCTAGTATAAAACCTAGCTTGCCAATCTGAGCGCAGTGCTGGGACGCTGCTACAGGTACCTCTGAGGACGCTGAACTGATAACCTGTCATTATTTAGAAATACATAAATATAAATGTGATCACCTATTTATTACCTTTTTTATAAATAATTCATAATTATTCTATGATTTAATCTAGGACGTTGGTTTAATCGTCCTAGATTTTGATAGTTTTGGAAATCACTGTATTAGCTCGAAACTGTGTTAAAATTGCAAGCATAAATTCTTGGATAACTATTTACCTAGTCAAATTCCCTTGGCTATTAGTGATTCACAGTAGGTAGGTACCTATATTTTCGTTTTCCGGTCGTGTATTTGCATTGACCTTTAGAAGCCTCTATTATTAGATATTAAACTATACTTTCCTTATTGGCTGGTGATCTGAGCAAGTTCACCGCTGTCTACGGTGCAAATCATATTTAGGTATCTACTTCTGCAAGTAAGTCGTTTAGAGGACAATTTTTTTTAATATTCTACAGGTTACTTTTAATTTTTTGTTAGATACGTCAAAATTTTACACACCCGATATTGATTTCTGTAATCATTCTTTTTGTAATAAAATATTTGCGTTTGTTTTTGTTTTCGGTCAGTGCGTCGACTGACTGGACTGTGTTGGCTCCGAAATCAGCAGATATTATAAAATTTGCAATTGGATTCACAGTATGAACTACAATTGAAATTTTATAAAGTTGGAGACACGCCCGGCGTCCAGCCAGTCGGACAAAGCTTTAAAGTTTCTGACATTTTGTAATTAGTCAGTGACTGAATGATATTTCGCGTTTATAGGATAAATGTGCGAACATCCCTTATGCTTATCCTTTCGATACTATAACTTGTAACAAATAACATATTATGCTCTTATGGGAACTAATTTACATCGTATATTCGCTGAAGCCTGCAGACGACTACATTGAGCCATTGGACTGTTGATGTGTCTTTGAAGATTGTTTTGTTCGAGTGACGTGTAACTATAATAATAATATTAACATAATACGTTTTGTGTCCCCTCGCGCAGGACTCACAGGATACTGGTGAGCAGATGGCACGTTGTTACTGCACGCTCTCGTGATACGCCTTCCTTTACTATCGGACGCCAACTTATATTTTGTATAGTAAATTGAAATGTTTTAAAATATCAATTACTTACAATATTAATGGGCACCTGTTCCTATGTTTTAACAGTTATAATATTGTGTATTTTAATTTGACAATACTGACAGCGGAAAGCAGATAAATCAGTTATTATACATAATACATATTGTATTGTTATGACTCAAATTGATATTATGCCAACATTATACCTACTTAATAGTTTATTTATTATTATTTAGTTCTGGCATAGCAGCTGGCTCGTGGATCTGTGGACATCACAATCCTGTAACTAAATAAATGCTTCCCTTCCCGTCATCCCGCCTCGGTTAAATCGCCACCAATAAATACTTTGACGTCACAGTGTACAAGATGACGTCTTCGGCACCAGATGTGGAGCACAACTGGTTCACCATTTTTTTTTCATTCTTGATCGTTCAGGCGTGATGTTTTTTTTTGCCAAAGAGACAATGTCGTAATTAAAACAATCAATCAAATTAAATATGGTAATGTTGTTTTTGAAGATATCTTCCGCCCCTATCCAGTGAATTAAATAAACACCTTTGATCAAGTTTCCTGCCTTGGTCCGCTGTCAGATGTTACAGTCGTGTGGCGTAGCATGAGGGCTGCTTATTATCATTATGTGCATGTTATTTTATGTTCTCGCAAGCGTTGTAGTGTTCAAATATTGTATGTACGATTCGAGCTGGCTATTCAAAGTTGAGCGCGCCGCACCGCGTCGTGTGCGGTGTGCGGTGTGCGGCCTCAGGTATTCACGTGGATTACCGACTGTATTGGTACCAAGGTCGATAAGTTAGTATACACCGACAAAATGTTATTCTAAATACCAAGTGTGACGCTCCACAACGTTGTGTTGTGAACATTATTATAAATTAAAATCCGTTACTTATTGTTTCTTGTACCAATATATTGACACGCTTCTTGTTGTACAAAATGTCTCGCAATTAAATATTCTTTGTCGTTTTGTAACAATTCAAAACATCTCCCAAGGAAATTCATATTATTTACCTGATGATATCATACATGCCCGACAATTTCTAAATATTCTATTCGAAGATCACAGATATGAGTATAGGAAACAAAGTAGGTAGGCGACTGTTATTATGATGAGTCCAAGTGCGAAATATATGGTTATTTTCCTTATACTTACGCATTATAATATTGGTGCATAAATTATTTTCGTGTTCCTAACCGGTCTAGTAGCGGTGAGTATCGCACAAGCAGCACAGCACTGTGCTGACATGAGTATATAGGTTACACGAACCAGTTTTTAGGATAATCTTGAACTAGCATGAATCCATACAATGTTGCGGCCTCATTCAATACGGACTCGGATGCCTTGTTTTCATGGTTATTTCAGGATAATGTTAATGTTTTGTGGCAGTAACCACAACATGTACTTAAGTATTTGTGAAGTTCCAAGAATGATACCCCCGTTTATATAGCAGACTGCAGTAAATAGTAAAATCAGTTTCTAAATAGTAAAACAAATACACTTTTGAGATGAAAATACAATGTAGAATCATATCCTGTAAAGTTGTATACTTATATACTTAATTTTGATTGCATGTTGTTTTTTGGGAACCAGTACCTAGATAATGTTTTAATTAAAAGGATGCATGTTTTTGTTGCATAATTCTTGTGAACCGTTTGACCTCCACTTTGATATTTGTTTTAAATAAATATATATAAATAATCAAGTATGTTTATTGGTACATTATGTTCATTATTTTTAGCTATATATTTCTGTTCGCTTGCATATGTATGTATGACGTACCTACTAGGGGCATCCGAATGAAACCAGCATCAGAATTGTCTCGCTCTCAATAATGTAAACTACAAAATCAAAATGTGTCCATTTCACTCGGAAGTCCCCGTGGTGTCGCGTGTTGTGTCGAGTTGTGACGTGTTGTGTCGTGTTGTGACGTGTGTTGTGACGTGTCGCCTCGCCCGCAGAGCCCAACACGCCGGGCAAGTTCATCGTGTGGTTCCGCAACGAGACCACGCTGCTGGTGCTGTGGCAGCCGCCCTACCCGCCCGGCGCCTACACGCACTACAAGGTAACGTCACCCGCTCACCTGATTATGTCGTTCGTAATCGTATCAATTCGTTGTCGGCGTCCGGCTCCTTGTCAAGCTAGGCTGAATGCTGCGACGTTTGCGCAGGTATCGATATTGCCGCCGGACGCTCGCGACTCGGAGCTGTACGTGGAGAAGGAGGGCGAGCCGCCGGGGCCGGCGCAGGCCGCCTTCAAGGGGCTGGTGCCGGGCCGCGCCTACAACATCTCCGTGCAGACGGTGTCGGAGCCCGAGATCTCGGCGCCCACCACGGCGCAGTACCGCACCGTGCCGCTGCGTCCAAGGAACGTCACCGCGCCGCTCTCCGATATCAAGGAGACATCTTTTCGGGTTACCTGGTTGCCGCCCCTCGATGAGAGGTACGACTATTCTCTTATACTGCCTATTCTCGTTTTGTGTTTGTAAAGAGGAGGCTACATTGGAGTCAAAGAAGCTTGGCGTGCTCAGTAGATCGAGACGGTATTTCACTCCGGCCCACCGCCTACTACTTTATAAGGCGCAGGTCCGGCCTCATATGGAATACTGTTCGCATCTCTGGGCAGGGGCACCCCAGTACCAACTTCTCCCTCTGGACCGCATCCAACGGAGAGCGATTCGAATCGTCGACTGCCAAAATATTTCAAACCGGCTAGACCCTTGGCGCTGCGTAGAGATGTGGCATCTTCTGTCGCATGTACAGAGACCAGCACATCAAGCTACCACAATCAGTCAAATTTCTTTGATTGATTTTCAACTTTATTGCAAAACTATAAGGTTCATATTCAATTGGGAAAATTTGACAGTTTTGGATAGCTTAACTTGAATTGTTCGGATTGATCCCTGCTGCCACTTTCCGCCATCGTTCCACGCGACAGCAGTTCCATTCACATCATTTAGATGGTTGGCAGTCCACTACTGTGCGTTTCTCTAGAAACTTTCTGCCTCGCACAACTAAACTGTGGAATGAACTGTCGCCTGCAGTATTTCCGGGCCAATATGACCTTCAAACCTTCAAGAAAAGAGCGTACTCCCTTTTAAAGGCCGGCAACGCGCTTGTGACTCTTCTGGTGTTGCGGGTGTCCATGAGCGGCGGAAATTGCTTACCATCAGGCGATCCGTCTGCTCGTTTGCCCCCTATCCTATAAAAAAAGAGATTTTATTGGACCTACATTAAAATAAAGACAAAGAAGATAGCATAACATAAACATAAAGGCGTGATGGTATGTAAAACATCTGTTGTATTCCCTAAAGAGTTAGGTAGAGTGTACAAACGTAAAGCCACAGTTCCTGGTATGTTAAGGTCGCATACATGTATGGAGGGCATAAATCTAAGGCACGTAGTGTACACGTAGCGTGTGGTGTGTGGTGTGACTGTGGTGTGTGACTGTGTGGTGTGACTGTGTGCCGCAGCGAGTTCGAGAAGTACCAGGTGTCGGTGAGCGGCGCGGGCGGGCCGCGGCGTCTGGCGCCCGTACTGCGCGCGCGCAACGACACGCCCAGCTGCGCCTTCGACGGGCTCGAGCCCGGCGCGCCCTACACCGTCACCGTCAAGACCATGTCCGGCAAGGTCACCTCCTGGCCCGCCACCACCGACCTCACGCTCAGTAAGTACCCCAGTGTCTCTGGTGTCTACTCCTTAGTCAATCACAAATAATAGAGTGAGTGACACACATTGTGTGCAGAGCCGCTGCCGGTGGCGAGCGTGCGGTGGCGGCACGCGGACGGCGGCGTCGTGGTGTGGTGGGCGCCCGCCGCCGCCAGCACGCAGGACGAGTACAAGGTACACTAACACTAACACTAACACACACAAAAACACATTACCTACTTATTTTAATGAATGTATTGAACTGGAATAAATTAGTTATGTTCTTAGATAGACTTGACCGCTCTAATCTTAGCTTACGTTGATTTGCTCGACATCTATGCTGTGCAACTACGCCTCTCAGTACTGAAAGTTAAACGAGCGGTCTGGAAGAGCTTCCATTGTGTACGTGAATATCGTGATGTATCCGATGGTGAGTGGTGGGGTTTGGTTGTGCAGGTGTCGTACCACGAGGCGGGTCCGTCGCGGGACGACAGCAACACGCTGACGACGGCGGAGAGCAGCGTGTCGCTGCGGACGCTGCTGCCCGGGCGCAACTACACCGTGACCGTGAACGCCGTGTCACGCGGCGTGGAGTCCAACGAGAGCGTGGTGGCGCTGGGCACGCGGCCGCTGGCGCCCGTGCTGCTGTGGGCGCGGCCCGACCTGCGCGCGCTGCGCCTGGCCTGGCGCTCCGACGTCAACTCGCGCCAGGACGCCTACGAGCTGCGCTACCGCCGCCACAACGCGTCCGCCACCCCGCCGTCCGGACCCGGCCCCGCCGCGTCCGCCGAGTCCGACGCGTCCGACGACGACGAAGGCTACCGCACGGTCAGACTGCGTCTTTATTATATTCTATCTAGGTGATACGACAACAAATGAATCGATTATAATGTGAGTGGTGACTCTACTGCTTACAAAAACACAACTAAAAGTGAACTATAATGCACTAAATTTTAAGGTTAGATATAGTACTTCCTTGCATTATTACCATTGAAATGAAATGAAATGATATTTATTTCTGTAAATAAATCTTTTAAAGACACTTTTACAAGTCAATATTTTACATATTTTTTTAAGATGATTCTCTGAGAAGAAACGCCGAAATAAACTCAGAGAATCATAGACTCTTTTTAAAGTCCAGACATTGTATAGTAACAAATATGTATCTTACAATGTAGGGCAAAGTCTGAAATGGCCTTTTGAAGAAAGAGCCATAGCGGCTTTGAGTAGACCAGTCCCAACTGACGGCAAGCATGCATCAGTCATTGTGTAGCTCAACCATAATTTAGGGAGCTCAACAACCCGTCGCACGACGATATTGCATACCGTATTGCATTGCAGTATTACGCTTAAGCTGAGCTTATTAAATGACCTAATAGGTAGAAGTCGCTATTCAAATATGTGTAATTCGATATCGAATTCGGGCTCCAGTATCAGCTTCTTCCTTTTGATCGCATTCAACGTCGTCAGCTTGAATCGTCGGTGAAGCGAGTCCCACTGTTCGGCTTGATCCTCTTGCCCTGCGTAGAAACGTGGCGTCTCTATGTATCCTCTATAGCATTTATCACGGGGTGTTCTGAGGAATTGTTCGAACTTGTACCTCCCGCTACGTTCCGCCACAGATCCACTTGCCAGAAATCGAAATTTCACCCATTTCACCTGGATGAATGGGTATCCACCACCGTTCGTTTCTCAAAAAAACTTTTTACCGCGAATGAATGCTCTGTGGAATCAATTGCCAGCGGAGGTATTTCCGATCCGGTACGACATGGCAACCTTCAAGAAGCGAGCCTATTCTTATCTCAAAGGCCGGCAACGCATTTGCAATCCCTCTGGTGTTGTGGGTGTCAATGGGCGGCGGTGATCACTTACCATCAGGTGACCTGTTTGCTCGTTTGCCTCCCTCTTCCATAAAAAAATATACACAGGAATATATTTATTAAGCAGTGCGCAAAAAAATGTTGGTGGTTCAATATCACTAATAGAACACATTTCTATTATTAGTTCAAAACTTTTTTTTATTTTTTTATCCGGCTTCAAATCAGCAAAATAGGGACACTATTTATTCGTAATAATACCAAAAGGCGCGCGCCGCAGTCGCCGCATGCGGTGGTGTTAAATCGAGGGTGAAACCCGCGGGGGGTAGCGCCTGGGCACGTCACGTCGCCAGTCACTCATCGCACGCGCTATTGTGACGTTGCGTCTAATCTTTTTCCCGCGCGAGCCCCGCGACGCCGCCGCTCGTGCGTCGTACACAAGTACGACACACGTGCTTGTCTACTGGTCACGCACAATGTCAGACTTCAGTAACAGTAAGTTTTATGAGATGGTGCTAGTGTACTTATTAAGCTGTGACGTTTATGTTCAGCTCGAAAAATTTATGCCACGGAGAACATGCATGCGAGCCCATGGGATCCGTAACGTGGCCCGTGATTAGTGACATGTACAGGGGTAAGCAGTTCATTTTTGATTGATCGTTTGTAAATAGTTGATTCCAATTTTTTAAATACGCCTTAATGTACCTTGCATAATGCAATAAGTAATGTCAAATTAAATTTTAAGTTTAAAAGTGCACTAATTTTATTGATCATAAACTTTATTTTCTGCATTTGGATGGCCCTAACCCCATGAGAGTATGAAGGAAAATTTGGTATTACTTTTCAAATAACTTCAGATCACGGCCTTAAAAAAGTCTAATTCGAACCTGATAAAATCAGCTGATCGTATTCGTACCTTACCTACGCGTACGCCGGCGAATCGAACGAGCGCACAGCTGATATTATGTAGGTACGTAGGCGCGCCCGCTTTGCCGCGCGCTGTTGAGTAGCCATACATTAGTTTTAAATTAAACATCTTTCGTTAGCGATAACTTTATTTTTTGTACTAAGACGTATCAAAATAAAAAATATGTATTTAATAAATCTCGTTAAGTTTCATTTGTCAAAGTTTGCGCACTGAATAAAAAATAATCCTGTTTATATAAATGCGTATTAAATTGATATTTTTGCATCTATTTTTTGTCACTGGTTAAAATAAGAAAGTTTGGTGTTTGTCAATACAATCATTGTTATGTGGAAGTAATACCTCGGTGTGTGATGTCGTCCAGCTGGAGACGAGGGAGACGAGCGCCACGCTGGAGCAGCTGTTCCCGGGCGCCGTGTACCAGATCCAGGTGGCCGCCGTCAGCTACGGCCTGCGCAGCGAGCGCCACACGCTGCTCAAGCCTGTCCGTGAGTGTCCGGGAGTGTCCCCGAGTGTCCGGGAGTGTCCGTGGGCGTGAGTCACGGACCTCGTCGATACAATCATCTTCGCCTTACTTTGTGTTTTTTTTTCAATTGATACAAAATAGAAGAAAGACGACGTTAGCACTCAGTTAAAACTCCATACTTCTTCATCTACGTAACTCCGTGAATATGAATTTTATAAAATTTAAATACACTGAGCGGACGAGCGATCAACCCACTGTATACTGGTCACTCTCGTGCCTCCTCTTGCGCTTGTGATCTCCATTCAGAATGTCCACTTTCTTCTGGTAAGAATATCATAATCATGTGAGATTGTCTTGATAGTGCTTCTCTCGTTCTCTGGCTATTGATCATTTATCATAATAAAGTGATTTTTCAACAAGCCCATAGGCTTGGGTAACTAGTTTGAATAAATCATAATGTAATATAGTACAAAATAGTATGTTACATAATGTAATAAATTACATTGAACGAAATAATCACATTGAACATGAAAAATATCCTGTGATTGTTTGCGGGTGGGTAACTGGGGACGGGGTTGATACAAAATCTTCCAAGGACCTATAGTCGCCTATCGCGTGTAGACCGGGCATTAGTTGAGGTGGTGACGTGTGCGCAGGTCCGCTGCCGGCGCTGTGGCTCCGCGTGGAGCGCGCCACGTCCAACAGCGTGGGCGTGGCGTGGGAGGGCCCGGCGCCAGCAGACTCCGCGCTGGGCGGCTTCCTGCTGCGCTACCGCACGCGCACCGAGCCGCGCTGGCAAGCGCTCGACCTGCTGCCGCCGCGAGCCACCACCGCTGAGGTAACACATACTGCTAGTGCTGCACGTGGGCGGCCCGGCGCCAGCAGACTCCGCGCTGGGCGGCTTCCTGCTGCGTAACCATCGTGGCAGAGATACGTCACGTCAATCCTTTGTGTGAAAAAATAATATACGTTATTTGTACCGCGCTCGCTTGTGGTAAATTAGCTTGTTAATGTGTATTCTCCTGGCGTGCTGCAAGCACATTCACATTATTGATGTGAACAGTCCGCCAGCGCCAGCGTAAGCCGGCCACAAGGCCAGCTATGAACGGGTTGCGCTGACGCGGCGACGTTGTGCTTGTGGTCGCAGATAACGAACATGACGCACGGCGAGCACTACATCATCAAGCTGGACACGGTGAGCGAGCCCGCCGACGGCGACTCCGCCGACAGCGAGCGACCGCTGCACGCCGAGCACACCGTGCGTGAGTACCGCACACACACACACACACACACACACACACACACACACACACACACACGCGCGCGCGCACGCACACACACACACACACACACACACACACACACACACACACACACACACGCACGCACGCGCACACACACACACACACACAGAGAGAAACAACCGACCGCTGTATGAATTCCTGATTTTCGAAGTTTTAACCCATATTAAATTTATAAATATAATGTTCCGAAATTTATACTTTTCGGTGAGTCGAAGTAAACTAAGGTAAAGGCACATGATTCCGATATCAGAGGATTCTGAAATTGGCAACTTATTACTGTGTTTATAATTGTTTGAGTTGAATTGTTTTGTCTAAAACACATACTTTAAGTATTTTTATGAATAAATAAAGGTGAAAATTGGTTTTTAAATTACCGAACATTAGGTGGTAAATATTGTACCTATGTGGTGGTTCATTATGTATACCGGTGTATATCATGTAGTCGATTAATATTAAAGTCTATTTCCGCGGTATCCTACCCTTTTGCGTCACATCCATGACTAATGATATCATATTGAAAGAGATCTATTTTAATAATTTATACAGTTTCCTTTAGTTTGATATAAGTCATTACTTCCCAGCATTTAATTCTTATTAGTGACACTATCAGATTTTTAGAATATTAATGTTTCAAAAATCGAATAATGCAGTTTTAATTTTCATCAATATCGGGACCGAGGCTCCTAGGAACATTTTGTGCTATTCCTTACAGTGGCCGATTTGGACATTCACTCTCACTTGAAAAAGTCACCCCAATCGTCATAATGTGATGTTAGTCTGACGTGTGATGCGTGTGTTGTTGTGCGGCGCAGGACCCAACCCGGTGACGAACGTGGAGCAGCTGGTGGACACGCGCAACCTGACGCTGGAGTGGCCCCGGCCCGGCGGCCGCGTGGAGTGGTACTCACTGCGCTGGTGGCCGCTGGAGGCGGGCGGGGCCGCCGGCGCCCGCAACCTGACGGCGCCGGCCTCCCCGCGCGTGGCGGCCGCGCTGCAGGGGCTGGAGCCCGGCCGCGGCTACACGCTCACCGTGGCCGCGCACTCCTACAACCTCACCAGCGACCTCTTCACCATGGACACCCGCACGCGTCAGTCGCCCCTCTCTTTCCGACGGTTTCGCTCTGTTTTCGTTCTACTCCATAGATATAACTAAACGCTGGCCGTTTCGTCCAGGTCCCCTGATACAGTCGGAGATGACCATCGTGAACGAGCCCGGCAGCGGCGACGACAACGACACCCTGTCTACCACTCTGGTAAGTCTGACACCGACCGAACACTATAATATAAATTAACAAAAATCTGATCAAATGCATAAATCTCCTAAAATTATATACTTACATAACATTTTCATATTTTTCTGTTTATTAAACTAATTTTTCACCCCAGTAGAATAGTACCTAATAGTAGATTGTTTACCAAGAAGAGAAAGTGACACATTACTAACGAGTATGCATTTTGAGGTCCCAGTTCGCGGCGGCCGCAAACCAATAAAAATTCAATTTATTATATGTATAAAAAAAAACTTTTTTTTTGCATTTATTAAACTTATTGATTTCAACATTTATTTATTTAGTAGTGAACTAGGCTTCGCTTAAGTGCAATATTTTAATAACACGCATGGATGATATATGCATAACTCTTCCGGAAAGAATTATTTCAAAGTCAAAGTCAAAGTCAAAGATATTTATTGCTTAAAACTGTGTACATAAGGTGTTTTACAATTTTTGGTAGGTTTCAACAGTCTACCCAGTCGGGTGTAGCAATATAAAAATATTAAAATCTAATAAACAAAGGTGTCTGTGGTAACAATCTTGAAGACAATAACAATAATTATTTTTTGGCAAAATATTCATGCATATTATAAAATACATTTTTAATTAACCACTTTTTTAAAACTCTCTTGAATAATTTACCATTTAGTTTTTTTAAATCTACAGGTAAGTGGTTATATACTCGTATGGCTGTGATATATGTACTTTTATAATAAATCATATTATGTATATTTGGCAAGTTTAAATCATATTTGTATTTATTACGTACATTGGGTTTAGATATGCACTTAGGACTAAAGGAGTGAATATTATGCTTGACAAATAAACACAGCTCTAAAATATATATACCAGTTAGAGTGAGGAAACCCTTTCCACAAAAGATGGATCTCAACGATTCAGTGTTTTGCATGTTGTAGATAACGCGTAGGCATTTCTTTTGAAGTACGAATGTGGACTGAACCTCGCAGGAATTACCCCAATATATGACACCGTAAGTTAGAAGGGGGTACACGTAACCAAAATATGCAGATTTCGCAATGTGTAATGAGGTTGTCTCAACTAAAATAGATAAAACATAACAATAACTTGAAATTTTTTTATTAATTTTTTCTATGTGGCCTTTCCAATTTAAGTGTTGATCTATTGTGACACCAAGAAAATTAATTTGTTCTACCTCTTCGATTTTTGTATTTGATTGATATATATGTAGTGACGGGTGTTCGGAGATCGAGTAAAACACAACTATCTCTTATGACAGTCTATATTATAATAATCAATTACACGCTAATGGCTACAATATATCGGGTGGAGGCGCGTCACACACTACACCTCCCCCGTTTTTTTAAAGAAAAACAAAATACATATATTTTTTGTTTTTGTTTTAAAATACAAATATATATGTTTTAATTAAAGTAAGAACATGTAAGGTTATATTTATGAGCAAATGGAAAACAAATGTATATAAAATTTGGTAAATTAATAAAGTGGCCCAATAATCAGAAAATAAGTTTTAAATTTATAAGTATTTCTAGAATAAACTCTGTCACTGTGTGAAACATTATAATAATACCAAACTTGCTTTACATCCCTAAAGCATTACAATTTAGGTTATAACATAAAAAAATATTTTAACTAACCATTATTTAAAATCAATATACTTTTATAGTAAAATAATAATTGTTTTTACCTAAGTAAGTATATATTATTAAACACAAAATATTTATCTTACCTAACTAATATTATTATTGCATTGTTGACAATATCTGCCTATTGATATTTAACATACTTAATTTATTTTGATTTCAAAAGAATTGTAAATTATTAACAAATATTAACCAATTATTTTTAATGAATATAATAATTATTATATTTATTTAACACAATTAATGATAAAGAACACACAGTATGTAGTGTTCAATTTCCTTCTTTAGACATATTTCTTTCACCCATCATCCTGAAATCTCATTTCAATTAAAATAAATTATTTGATTAAAAAAAAATCTATATCTTTAAAAATGTTTCAGCAACTTTAAATATACCGTTTTTCATAAAATAGCCTACTATCTATAATTATTCTTTTCTTTTTCCTTCACAAAAAAAAAACGCCATTTCCTATTCCCATGATTCATTATTCAATTCACTTCTTTCATTTTATTCGTCATCCTTTCTGTGGCACTTAACAACACACATTTTATCATTTTGGACCGGCCGGTCAATATTTATATATATATTTTTTTCATATTGAGGTACTTTTATTTGTATGTCGACTTATTTTTCACTTCACTTATATTAAGGACCAAGATTTAAGACATTTAGTCTCCAACTATTTTCACGGAGGAAAGCTCGTTCGCAGCCATGATCAAATTGAAGGATCTTGACCTTATTACCTCTTTATTGTGCCCATATATTCCTCTTATCTTTATTCTCTTGTAACAATCACAACATTCGATTAACAACATCCATAATAGAATAATTTAGTAGAAAAGTTCCATCGCCTTCCAGGTGATCAGTCCGGTGGCATGACAGAAACCTTTGTACCAAACGATTCCCTGCTACTAATTATTACTCAACTCAAACTAACCAAACTATCTTATTAAAATTCACCTGTCATAATCTAGAACCTCATATAAAACTCATCTATTATCATCCTTCTTACAACCTCTAGGTAAACAGAAAAGTAACTAATGACACTTATAGTGACGAAAGTATTAGTAGTACTATTCCCATTTCCTCGAATCTAAACGAAACCATCATAGGAACAAAACATGTTAGTCATTCTAAGTAAGTAGTCATATTTCATTCACCAAGACATCGCCATAATTATTAAATTGGTAAAGTTATTCTAAAACAATGAATGTTACTTGATCCCGATTCTAACACCTAAAGAATGCAGTGTATGCAACTGCGCTACTTATATGAAATACATGCATGACGCAATGATATGACAATCTTAATAAAACTTAACTCTTGCCTCTTATTCACATAAAAAAAAATATCTTCAATGTATATCTAAACTGAATTTTAAAATCAATTAACACAAAGTATCTACACTTGGCAATTTAAAATACACATAATGAGCGTAATATAATCTAATCCAATAACACCAGATTTATAATATAACATGGTTTTTTTTTTATTTTTTATTCAAGCAAAGTTGTTTTAAGACTTAGCTACATAATATCGTGATTTTAACAAGTAAAATATATTCATTTCTATGAAGTCTTGTTATAGTTACAAATCTTGAAATTTAAATGCACATTAGCATTGGCAAAAACATAGTAATTTTTTTTTTTATTACTTAAGAAAAGTTTTTAAAGTTAAGTATACCTAACTTGGTCCGTACTATTTAACATCATTATATAATTTCTAATAGGAGTTCAATATTATTTTGAAGGATTATTGTCAACAAGCATTATTTTAAATCTATTTATTTACTACATAAGTAACTATACCTATCCCCAATTATATTTAACACTATCATAATTAATTAATATATTTTTAATGTCGGAATGTCGCGGACATTATAATTAAACATAATTCACTGCACCAATCACTTTTTGGTAGTCACCACGCACATCACCATTACCTCACCGCATAATTCCTGGGTAAGGCAGTCCTCAGGCTGCTCCACATCACTGATCATCTCATCGTAGCTCCATATGATTCTCCGTCACGGCGCTGGCCTTGGAGAAACAAGGCTGCTCTTAGTCGCCGATATAGCGCCAAAACGCCAAATTTCTTATAACAGGTCACTTGCCCTCTTGTCGAATTTATAATTGTCCAAACCTCCACTGACTCAAGAAGTCAAGGACATTGTACGTTTCACACCGATATATCCATCAGCGCTGCCCATAAGGCAGCACTGGCAGGGTCGCCATGTAGTGACGGGTGTTCGGAGATCGAGTAAAACACAACTATCTCTTATGACAGTCTATATTATAATAATCAATTACACGCTAATGGCTACAATATATCGGGTGGAGGCGCGTCACACACTACAATATTTAGTTGTGATGGTTTATTTTTATAATTTCTGAATTGAATTAACTTTGTTTTTGTAAGGTTTACTTTTAGATTTATCGATTTTAGAAAATAAGTTATATTTGTTAATGTGTTATTTATTTCGGTTCTATATTCGGACTCATTTAAATCATCCTTGCATATAAAAATGGTAGCATCATCAGCATACATAACACATGGATGACTGGTTATGTTAGGAAGGTCATTTACATAAATTAAAAATAATAATGGGCCTAGTATGCTTCCTTGTGGAACACCTAATAATACTTTTCCGAAACTTGATTGAACTGAAACAATTGTTTTAATCGATTTGTCATAAGTGTCAATGACTGTGGCTTGTATCCTGTTATCGAGATAAGATTTTATTAGTTTCTGGCCTATACCTCTGATACCAATATTTTCTAATTGATTCAAAAGTATATCAAATTTAACACAGTCAAAAGCTTTTGACATATCAAGAAACAGCGCTGTACATTTCTTTTTTTTGTTCATATTTTCCCAAATGTCTTTAAAAAGTTTAAAGATTGCTAATGATGTAGTTTTTCTTTTCTGAAATCCAAATTGACTAGTGTTTAGAATATTATAAGTATCCAGAAATTTAGTTAATCTAATATGAATAATTTTCTCGAATATTTTGGAAAAGCTCGGCAATAGCGCAATGGGTCTGTAATTATTAATATCATGTCTAGTTCCTTTTTTAAATGATAGTGAAACCGTATCAAAATCATAGCGTTTGCGTATGGGCATTGCTTAGTTTAAAAGATCTCAATGAACCGAAGGTCACACAATAGGAAGCAACTACCCTACTAGTTCGTTCGTCCGGTTTACCCGTGACCATGGACGCTGTAAAGGGTCCGAAACGTCGGGATTAATAATATCAATATAACGCGATAAAATCCGTAAAAAGTAGTTTTATGTCAATGTATAATATTCGCGTGAATGTCAGAAATCAATAAACTTTGTTGTATATGTCAATGTCATATATGGAATACAATGAATACACTGATAATAACAAAATACACTCGGTTAAATATCGAAGTGCCTCATTACTTATAGAAAATCACAGCATGTATTATGTACTGTGTAACAGAAAAGATAGCTAAAAGGGTGGATCCAGATCAACGTAACGTGTAACGTATAACGTGTAACGTGTGGTGTGTTTGTGCAGAAAGTGATCTACACGCGCACGCCGGAGTCGGCGTCGCGGTTCGACTCGTACCGGTTCCGACTGGAGGGCGCGGCCTCCCCGGCGCAGGAGGCCTCGCGCGCGGCCGACCAGCCCGGCCAGGCCGTGGTGTTCTCGTCGCTGGTCCCCGGCCGCCTCTACAACGTCACCATGTGGACCGTCTCGCGCAACGTCACCTCGCACCCCGTGCAGCGCCAGGCCAGACTCTGTAACTACACAACACTTTCTATTACTTACTAGCACTTATTATACATATTATATTGTATTGATATTAATACCGATGACCTCTGTGGTCTAGCGGTTCGAGTGTCGGACTGCTGATCATGGGGTCGTGGGTTCGATTCCCACAGGACACAAATATTTGTGTGGAAAAAACATGAGTGTTTGTCTGGGTGTGTCCTATGTATTATAAGTATGTATTTACAAAAAATAAAGTATATATGTATTATATCCATTGTCTAGTACCCATAGTACAAGTATTGCTTAGTTTGGGATTAGATGGTGTTGTGTAAAATGTCCCAAAAATATTATTATATTATTATTCTCGTATTTATTTAATTTCTTATTTACATTATATTTTTAAATATTTTTACAAAAAAAGAAAACAAAAACATTTAAAAATATAAAAAAATAGTCAGACCACCGATATCGGGAACAGGGTCCAAGCTACCGGTGGTTAGGGCCCCAGAGACAGGAACCTCCTCACAATACGCGCCGTATCAAGGAGTACTGCCTTCTGAATCAGGCCCTTAACCCAGCCACCCAACTCGAGCCTCCTGAGGTGTTGGTCGAGGCTCTTGGCGATAAGTCCATTGACCGTAACGACTATAGGCACAATGATGGCCGAGTCCACATCCCACATGGCGACCACCTCGTGAGCTAAGTCGAGATATTTTAGCTGTTTCTCTTTCTCAGCCTTCACGAGGTTCTCGTCATGCGGGATGGTGACATCGATAATCAATGTGCGGCGCGCTGATCGATCTATTACCACTATATCAGGCTTATTGGCTACAATAGTCCTGTCAGTGATAACAGATCGATCCCAGTACAACGTGACATGGTCATTTTCGAGAACTGGGTCGGGCGCATATCTGTAATACGGTACCTCAGAATCCACAAGGCCGTACTTTAAAGCAAGTTGCTGGTGGATAATCCTGGCCACTTGGTTATGCCTGTGCAAATACTCGCCGTTAGCCAGACGAGAACAACCAGAAATAATATGCCTGATAGACTCACCGGGACAATGGCATGCCCGACATATGTCGATCGTCCCGTCTTTCATGATATACTTCCGGTAGTTGTTCGTCAGCATAACTTCATCCATAATTGCACAGACCGAACCCTCGGTTTCCCCGAAGAGGTCACCGAAGCGTAGCCAGGCCACGGACGCTAAGAAATCTACGTCGGGCCCATGAAGGGCACGGAAAAAACGTCCGTGAAGCTCCTTGCTCTGCCATACTGCCTTGCGGTCATTGATACTAAGCACCACAGGTTTGCGCCAGTTCTCTTTAGCCAAAGATAGCGGGGTGAGTCCCTTGTCCACTGCGACCACATCTCGGTGCATACCCACGTCAGCCTTAAGAAAATATTCTCTGAGACTGCACACCTCGCGGTTGTGGAGGGTCTTAGCATTTAAAAAACCTCGACCCCCGCACTTCCGCGGGATGTACAGTCTCATGACAGACGAACGTGGATGATGCATCCGGTTTGCGGTCAACAGCGACCGGACTCTCCTATCCAAGGCGTCCAACTCCGTCTGGGTCCACTTGAGTATACCAAAGGAGTACATCAGAACCGGCATGACCCAACCGTTAAAGGCGCGCACCTTGTTGCCGCCTGACAAAGAACTATTAAGTACCTTTTTCAGGCGGCCGAAGAAGCGCTCCTTTAACGCTTGTTTCATGTCAGCCCCGTTAATGCCTAACCCCTCTGACATACCCAGGTATTTGTAGGTATCAGTTGAGGAGAGTGATCTCACGTTTATAGTATCTGAGAGTTGTAGTCCCTCAGATTCCACAATCCCGCCCCGCCTTACATGCATGACTGCACATTTATCTACACCAAATTCCATCCTGATGGAATTACTAAAAGTTTCAGTTGCCTTTAGTAACTCCATCAGTTGCAATTTGGTGGAAGCAAACAGTTTTAAATCATCCATATAAAGCAGGTGGGATATTACCTGACCCCCTCTCCGCAACGGATAGCCCAGCCCCGTACCCTCCAGCAGGGTGCTGAGGGGGTTCAGGGCTAAACAAAACCACAGTGGACTCAGACTGTCGCCCTGGAATATTCCCCGCTTAATCTCAATAGGTTCGTCGTTCCCTTGAATTTGCCTACATCCTGGATAGCGAAGAACAGTTCTCCACTGCCCCATACATGACACCAGGAAGGTGCGTAAAGTTGTATCTATTTTATACAACTCCAGCACCCTCATGAGCCATGTATGCGGCACCGAGTCGTAGGCCTTCTTATAATCTATCCAACATGTCGACAGATCCGTTTGGGATCGACGGATATTATTATTATTATTAATACATTAACATAAATGGACAGTCCCTCGGCCGATAACACAGTTGAATGCGACGGAGATCGGCGCTCACGAGATAACGCTCGCGTGGGACAAGCCCGCGGGAGACTACACTGACTTCGAGGTGCAGTACCTGACCGGCACCGACCAGCTGCAGACGCACACCACGGAGGAGCTCGGCATCACGGTGAGTGGCGCCGCACTTGTCGCGACGTCGTGAGTGTGAGTGTGAGTGTGGGTGTGAGTGTGAGTGTGAGTGTAACGTGGATGACGTCGGCAGGTGGGCGCGCTGCGGGCGCACACGCTGTACACGTTCACGGTGGTGGTGCGCGCGGGGCGGCCGCGGGCACTCCGCACCGTGTCCCGCGCGCACTCCGCCGCCGTGGCCACGCGCGAGGCGCCGCCCCCCGCGCCCGCGCACTTCCGCGTCGAGGCCGCCGCGCCCAGCGCCATCGCCTTCGCCTGGGACCTGCCGCCCGAGGACGCCAACGGCGTGCTGCGCCGCTTCCTGCTGGAGTACGCGCCGCAGACGGAGCCCGAGCGCGTCACCACGCTGGAGTTCCCGGCCGCGGCGCGCGCCGGCAACGTGTCGGGGCTGGCGCCGGGCGGCACGTACGCCTTCAGCGTGCGCGCCGAGACGGGCGCGGGCGCGGGCGCGGCGGCCCGCCTGCTGCAGCAGCTGGCCATCGGCGCCCCGCCGCGCCCGCCCCCGCACGCCACGCCCACCGAGCTGCGCCGCTCCTCGTCCACGGTGGCCGTGCGCTTCCGCTCCGACTACTTCTCGGCCGCCAACGGCAACGTGACGGCGTACACGCTGGTGCTGGCCGAGGAGCCGCACAACGACACGCCGGCGCGGCTGCCGTCGTGGCGCGACGTGCACTCGCTGAAGGCGTGGCCTCCCTACCAGGTGACGGAGCCGTACTACCCGTTCCACTCGTCGCCGGTGGAGGAGTTCACCATCGGCTCGGAGCGCTGCGACGCTGGCGGGCGCGCCTACTGCAACGGCCCTCTGAAGCCGGGCACTAAGTACTACGTGAAGCTGCGCGCCTTCACCGCACCCGACAAGTTCACCGACACCGGCTACACCGTCGTCTACACGGGTAACGTCCACAATACATTTAACGTTATACACGAAACCTTTCCGATTTTTTTCGAATCCTTTAATTCAAAACTCTTATCCCTTAATCAATTAATGTCCTTCAATAAGTAGATCAATTTGCGCATGACCGAACTCGGCAGATCGCCTCGAAGGGTCGCCATGTAAGGTTATGAGTTCGGAGAGATGAAAAAAACGCACGTACCAAGGAGAATATGATTAATACTAATAGAGTCACAATTAGCAGAGATCCAATCAATATATCAATAGGATGATCACGTAGCGACGAAAAAATAAAGAATCGCCTTATGTTGGCACATAATGTTTATTATAGAGTATTATTACGCGGTGGCTTAGTGGTCATAGCGTCTGGTGTACCTAACCAGAAGACGCAGGTTCGAATCCTGCCCGCGGTCGAATTTTTCCTTTGCTTAATAACTATAGAGTATTATTGTCGAATTTTGGGTTGATGTTGATACGTATAGCTAAAACAAACGAGCTAGGACGATCGACATCATAACAGATAACAAAGTTCATTTGATCGCCGAAGTGATTGAGGTACTTATAGTTAATAGATCCAGTGTGCAATGATAAGGAGTTATCAGCTGATATCCTCCGCGCCGATAACGGTCAGTTGAGTCACGGGGGCCAGCGCACGCGGTTGTACAGTGTGCGCAGTCAAACATATCGATATATATTATATGGGTAAAAGTTAGCTGCATATTTTTGTGAACTGTGGCAATATTAGTCAATACATATTGGTCGCCAACAAAATTGTAATTAAATGTTTAAAATATTGATCAAACCTAATGCTAATGTTATATGTGATAAAATATTGTGTTGATGTTTGATAAAATTCCATGTCGGCGTTTACCTGTCGGCGTTTGTGTATCATAATTACAATAAAAGTGAATTCCCATTTTAAAAGTTAACACAGAAAGGATAAGAATTTAATCTTTCTTAGGCCTACGTCTATTTGTTGCCTGGCTGTATGTCATGTCATATATGTTATTATTTTGATGTGTTGTGCTGCATTGCCTATAATAAAAACATTCAAGTCCCCATTAAAACAGACAATGTTAACGTGTTTTTTAACGACGCGCTCACTGATATCGTGCGATCGTAAAACTATCGATAGCGAGAGTAAAGCTACAGGTAATGAGTAGTGGTAGAGTGAGTGAGCAGTGCGTGCACGTTGCAGAGGTGGACAACACGGCGTGGATCATCGGCGCGTGCGTGGGGAGTGCGGCCCTGGCGGGGGCGGCCGCCGCGCTGGCCGCCCTGCGCCGGCGCCGCTCCCGCCCCGCGCCCGCCCCGCCCGCGCCCGCCCCGCTGCGCGCCGAGCGACCCGTGCGCGTCGCCGACTTCATCGACCACTACCGCCTCATGTCCGCCGACTCCGACTTCAGGTACAACGACCACTTCTAGCGCTGCTCCCTGCGCCACGACGATGCTCACCGCCACGCTGCTAATCGACTGTGCTCGTGTAGGTTCAGTGAAGAGTTTGAGGAGCTAAAGCACGTGGGTCGCGAGCAGCCGTGCACGGCGGCCGACCTGCCCGTCAACCGACCCAAGAACCGGTTCACCAACATCCTGCCGTACGACCACTCGCGCTACAAGCTGCAGCCCGTGGACGACGAGGAGGGCTCGGACTACATCAACGCCAACTACGTACCCGGACACAACTCGCCGCGCGAGTTTATCGTCACACAGGTGACCTCCCATTTTCACTGTCGTAACACCATTGTATGTACTTTGAATGAATTAGAAGTTTAAACAAGACGTGTTCGTTTGTTTGTTTGTGCTGTGGCAGGGCCCGCTGCACTGCACTCGCGACGACTTCTGGCGCATGTGCTGGGAGTCGGGCTCGCGCGCCATCGTGATGCTGACGCGCTGCGTGGAGAAGGGCCGCGAGAAGTGCGACCGCTACTGGCCCTACGACACGCGGCCGGTGTACTACGGCGACATCGCCGTCACGGCGCTCAACGAGTCGCGCTACCCCGACTGGACCGTCACCGAGCTCATGCTGTGCCGCGGCGCCGAGCAGCGCGTGCTCAAGCACTTCCACTTCACCACATGGCCCGACTTCGGCGTGCCCGAGCCGCCCACTGCCCTGGCGCGCTTCGTGCGGGCCTTCCGCGAGCGCTGCCCGCCCGACGCCCGCCCCGTCGTCGTGCACTGCAGCGCCGGCGTCGGCCGCTCCGGCACCTTCATCACGCTCGACACAGCGCTGCAGCAGGTCAGTACCTCCGCCAGGGGGCCGCTCCGGCACCTTCATCACGCTCGACACCGCGCTGCAGCAGGTCAGTACCTCCGCCAGGGGGCCGCTCCGGCACCTTCATCACGCTCGACACCGCGCTGCAGCAGGTCAGTACCTCCGCCAGGGGGCGGCTCCGGCACCTTCATCACGCTCGACACCGCGCTGCAGCAGGTCAGTACCTCCGCCAGGGGGCCGCTCCGGCACCTTCATCACGCTCGACACCGCGCTGCAGCAGGTCAGTACCTCCGCCAGGGGGCCGCTCCGGCACCTTCATCACGCTCGACACCGCGCTGCAGCAGGTCAGTACCTCCGCCAGGGGGCCGCTCCGGCACCTTCATCACGCTCGACACCGCGCTGCAGCAGGTCAGTACCTCCGCCAGGGGGCCGCTCCGGCACCTTCATCACGCTCGACACCGCGCTGCAGCAGGTCAGTACCTCCGCCAGGGGGCCGCTCCGGCACCTTCATCACGCTCGACACCGCGCTGCAGCAGGTCAGTACCTCCGCCAGGGGGCCGCTCCGGCACCTTCATCACGCTCGACACCGCGCTGCAGCAGGTCAGTACCTCCGCCAGGGGGCCGCTCCGGCACCTTCATCACGCTCGACACCGCGCTGCAGCAGGTCAGTACCTCCGCCAGGGGGCCGCTCCGGCACCTTCATCACGCTCGACACCGCGCTGCAGCAGGTCAGTACCTCCGCCAGGGGGCCGCTCCGGCACCTTCATCACGCTCGACACCGCGCTGCAGCAGGTCAGTACCTCCGCCAGGGGGCCGCTCCGGCACCTTCATCACGCTCGACACCGCGCTGCAGCAGGTCAGTACCTCCGCCAGGGGGCCGCTCCGGCACCTTCATCACGCTCGACACCGCGCTGCAGCAGGTCAGTACCTCCGCCAGGGGGCCGCTCCGGCACCTTCATCACGCTCGACACCGCGCTGCAGCAGGTCAGTACCTCCGCCAGGGGGCCGCTCCGGCACCTTCATCACGCTCGACACCGCGCTGCAGCAGGTCAGTACCTCCGCCAGGGGGCCGCTCCGGCACCTTCATCACGCTCGACACCGCGCTGCAGCAGGTCAGTACCTCCGCCAGGGGGCCGCTCCGGCACCTTCATCACGCTCGACACCGCGCTGCAGCAGGTCAGTACCTCCGCCAGGGGGCCGCTCCGGCACCTTCATCACGCTCGACACCGCGCTGCAGCAGGTCAGTACCTCCGCCAGGGGGCCGCTCCGGCACCTTCATCACGCTCGACACCGCGCTGCAGCAGGTCAGTACCTCCGCCAGGGGGCCGCTCCGGCACCTTCATCACGCTCGACACCGCGCTGCAGCAGGTCAGTACCTCCGCCAGGGGGCCGCTCCGGCACCTTCATCACGCTCGACACCGCGCTGCAGCAGGTCAGTACCTCCGCCAGGGGGCCGCTCCGGCACCTTCATCACGCTCGACACCGCGCTGCAGCAGGTCAGTACCTCCGCCAGGGGGCCGCTCCGGCACCTTCATCACGCTCGACACCGCGCTGCAGCAGGTCAGTACCTCCGCCAGAGGGCTGCTCCGACAGCAGCGCGGCAGCAGATCGATGCTTTTAGAAACAGTTATTAGTAGGATATAAGTAGGACGATGGTGAGAAGAAGCCGCTATAAGACGTGTTGGGCTGTTGCAGCTGGCCAACCATGCGGAGTACATCGACATCTTCGGCATGGTGCACGCCATGCGGCGGGAGCGGGTGTGGATGGTGCAGACGGAGCAGCAGTACATCTGCATCCACCAGTGCCTCGTGGCGGTGCTGGAGGGACAGGACCTGGCCGCGCCGCCCCACAACAACCACAACCACAACCACCACCTCAACGCCGCCTTCGAAGGTACGCTACCCTAGCCTAAGCCTTTATCTTCCTGTTTTGTATCGCTGTTACAAAGGTCCCACAACTCTTTCGTCGTGTCTTGTATTGTTTGAACTGTTTTAACTTTATGTAAACAATAGTTGTATTGTTCTACTTTTTCAATAGCACAGCAAACCATCACGCCTGTATTCCACGACGGATTAAGCAGAGGTGAAGTGCTTTCTTTACACCTAACAAATCCAAACAGCTTCTGAGAGTTTCACATACAAACTCAATAATTATTCAAGCTGAGAATAGAACCTCACTTGCACTTTTTACAGTTATAAATAATATATTTCATCTTTTTGTATATTTTTGGCATTTTCCATGCTAAGACTAACGTCACCATCAAGACGTAAATTCAGTATGTGAAGGAAAAATTCGACATCACGGGTAGGTATCGCGGTGGCTTAGTGGTCATAGCGTCTGGTGTACCTAACCAGAAGACGCAGGTTCGAATCCTGCCCGCGGTCGAATTTTTCCTTTTCTAAATAACTTTAATATATTTCAATCAGTGATCTGGCTAAGGTATGATTTATGTACTAGCGATTATTTCACTTTCCGTTGAATATTGTTGTTATCCTGCTGTTTGTACTGCTTGCCTCGCGTTGATTTCTTCCTTTACAAAATTTAAAACGAGAATACAAACATCAAGTACACTCACTATCAAATTAAAATGTATTTCAATGGGTTATAATTCATTTCAGAATGATAGTTTGTTGTACCGTGTTCATTGTGGAACATCCCTTGAGATAACATCTTATGTTCAGATCCTTTTGTACATCACTTGCACGCCTGGTGGTGACCGCACCTTACTATACCTAATTCAGATCTGTAAATACAGCTGAAATCTATATATAATACTGTTGTGCAATAAGCAACTAAAGTGATTGCTCTCCGGAAGACTACCGCATTCAAAGATCTACAACAGAATAAATTTTAAACCAGTGTCAATGATTTTTTGTTGTTGTTCTGTATCGGTAATAGAACACATAATAACATATTATCTGTTTTGCCTTACACACATTTCATAAACGTTAACTTCGGTCGCTGCATATAATTATGTAACAGGCATAGTTGACGTATGCTCTTTTGTATACATTTTCTATAAATCGATTTTTCAAATTCCAATTAATGTCCTTCAATATCGATTATTGTCCCTTTCCCTCTGGGTATAATAACTAAACGCCTGCATACGTAACGTTAAACCACGTTTCGTATGCAGTGGCGTTTAAATATACAAAAATAACAAAATTTCCGCTTGATTAACTGATTAATAATAACTTCTTTATATTGTGTGTGTTGTACAAACAACATTTTGTAAAACACTAAATTAAAAAAATAGTTTGACAATCTAATGGAGCGCAATCACCTTAAACTCATTTATTCATGACAAAACGTTTTCTGTGGAGTCGCAAAGTGGTGGGTATATATGTATATATATATAATACCGGGTTATTGGAAAAATACAAAATAATGTTTGTTCTACGACTTTTTGTAATTCTGACCTTTCTTTTCATACAAATCTATGAAAATTCTCTGTAGTTTTCGTAATTTTAAATCCGTATACACTCATATTTGTTTATGATAAAAAAAAATGGTTTACATTACAATGTGAACACTAGGTGGAGGGTAGCAGCGAGACGCGGCGCGCGCAGCCTCACGTGAGCACTGACCGCTTGTAGCGATGAGTGACAGTACCCTCCCCACCCTCCCCACCCTCCCCCGCATGCCGCGCCCCTCCCTCCGACCCCTAACACCTCGCTTACTCACCCACTGTTGGCCGCTGGTCGCCCCTGCTAATCGCCTAATTACGCTTAACGAATACACTGCAGAGACAGTGCGTTAGACCTTAGACCAGCCTACCGCGCGTATTTGCCTTGGCAGTTAATTGACAGTCGGAGAGAGCATTATGTCTGTACTCGTTACACGGAATGAAGGCCTAATAGTGTTGGCTGCATCGTGGTGTGCGCATGCGAGTGCCATCCGCAATGTTCAGCTGCGTGCACAATGCTCAGGCGCATGTTTGTGTTGCAGACGACGAGGGCATCGCGGAGTCGGGCATGTGATGTCCGCCGTCCGCCGTCCGCCGTCCGGTATCGTCAGTCCGCTGTCCGCTGTCCGCTGTCCGCTGTCGGCCGCCCGGCGCACATTCGTTCGTCGGTTCGTTCACACGCCGCATACTAACTCACGTAATTGTGTACTTAATTTATGTTTTATTTTCTCAATGAGATCCTTGTATACAGTAATGTTAAGTTTTTTACTAAAATATTTTTTATAAAAATGTACATGAATTAAATGGACCAATCGTTGATTGTATATAGAGTAAGATAAAATAAATGATTACTTGTTATTTTTTTACATTGATATAACGGAACGTGCCTGTGTGAACTTAACAAGGCTGTTACGAATCAAAGCGCTCAGAGGTTACCTGAGCGCGAATGTGAGCACGTTGTGGGTCAAAACAATGTCTAGTATCCTACAATACTAGACATAGCTTTGACACGACTAATTTTCAAGATACTTTTAATTCAATATTTAGTACCAAATTATGATAGCTTTTTGTGGAAGATAATATTTTTTGTCCAAATTTTAAATAGGTATATAAAAGGCCTTTTGAGGGTTTACAAGTTGTTATCCGATCAAGTAAGCCATTTGAGGGCTGAGCTCATTAAAAGTTGGACCGCACTAGGCGGAACCGCACTAAAGCTACGTGACAATACGCAATACATTTCGTCATGTGGTCGGTATGCGCGTGGGTAAGATGGATGCAATGAATACATCATTGTGGTCAAGGTGTAGACTAGGTAGTATATGTAGAGGTTTTACGTAGTCGGGAATACTTGGAGTGCTACTACTTGCCAGTGCGCACTATAGTACAGCATGTCAATTTATGTTCTATGACTATTTCATAGATCGGTCTTTTGTCTAGGACTTTTCGTTTTTGTATATAACTGTTACGTTGTAACTACATTTGTGCGTCAAACACGTGATTATTTTATTGAAATGCAGTGTCACGCCTCTTCTGTGTATATACATACAGCAGGGCTAAACCTGTATAGGTTTTGTCAGCTCATCAATTTATTTTTTGTGGAAAATGGTTTTTATTTTGCTGTCGTAATTACCATAATTAAGTATGTTATAGTGCTTTAAAAGACCTGTATAGGCTAAAGTTCATTTAATGTCGTGACGTCGCCTCCAACTTGTCTATGAATAGTGCATTTGAAATAAAAATTAATAAACAATATCTGTCGCGCTTAGTGCCGCGCCACTTCTCTAAAGTGCAGTTCCGTCTAACACGCGCCGACAATAGAAAATAAATAATTGTTTGGTCCCTCGAAGGTACCTCGAAGGCGTTAGTGTGATTCGGATCATAAATAATCACGAATACAAAATATTTACGCCCAAATTGTCTTTTGCACAGAGTGCGCGGATATACAAAATGTATGACAGAACGTAAGAGAGTGACTGAGCTTAGGTGCATGCGCCCTACCATTTTAATCATAAAATTGACTAGTGTACTACTACTAGTACTACTAGACTAGTGACCACGTCTGTACAACTTCTGAGGCACAGTGTCATCGCCTAGTTCGGTAAGATTAATAATCTTAGACCAGCGCCATGACATAGATAAAAGTCACTCGACGAGGAAATTACTCGAATGAATCGATAGTTGTTGACCTATAGTATCTGTTAATATGGTGACGCTTCAAGGATCGAGTTACTTAATTCATTAAACGAACGAACTTGAATACATTACGGGTTCCAAACGATTCTCTGTCAATTCTAAGATTCGCGTAGTCTATAATACACCTCATCTCGGTGCTAGCGAAATGCCATACAAACGAAATGCTACACTAACACTGGTAACATACTTGTCACGCGCACCGACGACCACCAATATGACCAGTATTTTAGTTTCATTAATTTACGTAATTCGATATGTAACAAAGAAAAATATATTTAGGTCGATTTCAAAATTATTTCGAGTTTTTAGGTATCTATCACTTATTTCCTTTATGCTCTTAAAATTATATGATAGTTGTACCATCCATACATGAAACAATTCGTTATCAAATATCTATGTCGTATCAATTGTCATGTCAGCCTGACAAAGAAAGAAATCAAGTCAAATCGGGTCCCAAGTTGTTGTATCAAAATATTACCGATGTCCGTAACCCTTATTCTGTAACCCTTATTTCGGCCCAAGATAATCATATTTTCATGACGCGGTGTAATCTACTCGTTGTTGTGCAAGTAGTGCGGCCGTGTGCTGCTTCATTTTCACTGTTTATTTACTATTACATTTTGAGAACCTGTTAAATGTTTTAAAAAATGGTTATTATTGTAAAGAGGCCAGCACATTAAGCTACCCTAATCTGTCAAATTTCTTTGATAGATTTTCAACTTTAACAGAAAGGAATAAGGTTCATGTTCAGTTGCGAAAATTACCCTAATCTGTCGAATTTCTTTGATAGATTTTCAACTTTAACAGAAAGGAATAAGGCTCATGTTCAATTGGGAAAATTTGTCAGTTTTGGATAGCTTGACCTGTTGGCGTCTGTGCACTATATTTTATAATTTTACTGTAAGTTTCGATCATCCCTCGAATCTCAAAATTGTACCTAATTTTATACTTAAATATTATTTTGTCTGCTCAATTTTAGTATTCGCGAATTATGTTACTTCTAAGGTAGCAATGTTATCTTACAAAGACGGAATATATCAATTGTACTTAAGTAGGGGTAAATATTAAGAAACGCTGCGTTATGTTATTATAAATAAGCTGTTTTTACTTGCATGGTGTTTCGTAACGTTTACTGAGTACTGTAAGTACGTAAGTATTAGTTACGCTTTAAATACAAGCAGGCTACGCCATGTATCGATACGATATCAAGTCAACGTTATTTCATCACTTTAGTAATGATGTGATATTGCATTGAAAACCTGATGCAACACAGGAAACTGTAAGTTCGACCTATTTCTTAGAAGGCATGATCATGGAAATTTTGAACTGGCTCTATTTTTGAAGATCCGTCCATTTATCAGCTTTAGTAAATCCTGAAGTGTTTTGATTAAGTAGAGCAATGATTTTTCTTGGTAACCAGTCCAAAAGTTTAAAAAAAATGTTAACGACCATAACTTTCCACGTGTTTTGGCACCTAGTTGGTAGGGGTTAAATGGGTGTAACCGCTAGTATCTCATTGAAAGAATAGGTCGAATTTCCAGTAACACTGTATGTACTTAACGAATAAACATTCCCAATAGCGAACACGAAATAACTTTTGTTAAGTATGTTGTACAATTTTAATGTAAATGCATAAAAATGCGACAATTTCTGAATAATAATTTGATATGGATGCAATATTAAAGTAACAGAATACAATTAAATAGTTTATTTTTCTATCTCTTTTTTTTATTTCTGGATACTGAGGCAGACCAATACCTACTTACATTAAAATATTCCATTAGAATATACCGGATAATAACAACCGCGGACCTAACAGCATTTTACGCTCGTCTATAGGCCGACCTTTTATCTGAGTCCTCGCCTGCGCGGTACAGGGGCGCGGGGGTATGACGACAAAGGGGACTGAGACAGGTGCGGGTGGCGGGCGAATTTTTGTAATCGCTCATTTCGATCGCAACGCGGACAACGATCGCTCGTGTTAATTGCTGCGACCGCCTTGTTTGAGATACACATGTGATAACAATCTCAAGATGAATCGTAAGATCTTCGGTCATAAAGTGAATAGTCAGTGCAAGCAAATGGCTTTAACCGTGTACGAATATTTTATAAAAAAGAAACTGGACCCAAATTCTGTTGAATATCAACAAGACATACATTTAAACAAAACCGTAGCAGAAGTTACTGGGCTATCGGAAAAGACTGTATCTAGAATCGTACATCAAGGGAAATTGTTGAAAGACAACGAAAGATTCAAATCACCGAAAAAATCAAAACAGGTTCGGAAAAAAAGAGTAGAAATAGACGATTTCACAAATGGAATGGTAAGAAGAAAAGTCACTCAGTTTTATACAATTGATAAAAAAATACCTACTCTGTAAACGTTGAATGCTGTACTTAGAGAAGAGAATATATTACACTGCGGAAGGGAATATTTAAGGCTGTTGTTACATGACCTAGGTTTTAAATTTAAGAAATGCGGTTCTAAAAGGAAACTCCTTATTGAACAGCCAAATATAACATCGTGGAGGCGGAAATACCTAAGGACTATCAAAAAATATCCTAAAGAAGGAAGACATATTTTATATCTTGACGAAACATATGTAAATAAGTCTCATAACGTTTCAAAATGCTGGCAATCCAAGGATGTACATGGCGTGCTATCTCATATTGGAAAAGGGAACCGTTTGATCATCGTACATTGTGGGGTCAAACTGGATTTGTAGACGGAGCACTTGTAATATTTAAATCCAAATCTAAAACAGGTGATTATCACGATTCTATGAATTTCGTGAATTTCAGTAAATGGATAAATGAAAAGATAATGCCCAATATACCACCAAATTCCGTCGTCGTGATGGATAACGCAGCTTACCATGCGGTTCGAGAAGAAAAAAAGCCGACTATGGCTTCTACCAAGGCAGTTATGCAAACATGGTTACGACGACACGACGTGGTTTTCGATGATAAGCTGAAAAAGGACGACTTATCAAAATTGATTAAAAAGACAGAAACTGAAGATATTTATAAAATTGACGAGTTATTGAAAAGAAACGGGCATGAAGTGTTGCGTTTGCCAGACCTGAACCCTATTGAGTTGGTTTGGGGTGACATTAAGGGACAATTAGCACAAAAAAGTGTGGACTCTAATTTAGAAAAAAAAAAACTATGTTAACTTTGCTGAATATTCTGCACAGAAGTGGGAGCATTGTGTTAACCATGTAATTAATATCGAGGACGAGTACTGCAAACATGATGGAATTCGGGATGATGCTGTTGATTTGATTATCAACACTCTGGACGACTCTGATGAATCCGATGATGGCTCCTTCGAAAGTGAAGAATCAAGTTTCACCGACATTGATATGGGCGTAACTGATTGAAATAATTAATAATATTTTGATGATTATTCTATATACTAAATAGTACAATAGTTTATTACCAAATATTTTATTTACGTACCTTCGTAGCTTTTAGTTAGTTAATTAAAATTTTGTATCATCATTAATAATTTTTCATTTAATAAATCACTATTTCTTTACTATGACGTCACATATCTTAGGAACTATCTTGACGCATTTCATCTCGTGTATATCTCACTAAGCGCCCCCGCCGCCCGCACCTGTCTCAGTCCCCTTTGTCGTCATACCCCCGCGCCCCTGTACCCCGCAGGCGAGGACTCAGATAAACGGTCGGCCTATACATATCATGCTATGTAATTTCTGTATAAGCTGACTGTACCGAAAAACTATACAGTGCGAGGTCGACTTCTGGAAAAATATAGCAGCAAATAATTTAATACCCTCTACCTACACTAGCGCTGTTCTGGTATGTTCTGGAAATATTTACTGCTTCTTGCTGGACTCTTTCAACTTTTCCTTATATTATGATGGTTATATTTACCTCTACCCTCTAGCCGAGTTTTGAAAGGTTCCGGAAATAACATCTCAAAAGGACCATTTCCTAAGTACCTAGTTATTCCTAAAATGACTTTAATCTGGGAAACTAGTACCTACATACTAAAACGCCATCGCCATGCCTCTGTCCACCCCTACAAATCTAACTGATGTAATTAAGTATCTTGGTGTTTAGAGCAAACATATACTTATGTCACACATTTAAGTCACTATGTAGGATTAAAAATATTGTCTATCCAGTGGGTTCCTTTGTATCCTTAATATTGTAACGAGTTGGGATTTGGGATAAATTAATGAATACAATTTAATTAAATATAGGAAAACAGATAACAAATCTCCAGTAGCAGTATGTCATTTAACTAGTACACTTCACTATGGCAGTCTGTAGTGACTTCTTAATTCGCTTCGATTTTCACTTCACCATGTCCACAATTGAATGAACTACATGTTATATCCGGGGGGGGGGGGGGGTATTAGTCACAATAACACAACCGGTACGTACAAGCTCATATATTGGACTGACGCAGCAGTCAAGAAATTGTATAAATCTAAGATTTCTCATTATGTGGGGTATCCGGAGTTCAATCCTTTAACGAGTTACGAGTTTACCCACATAACATCCCTCCACCTTTAATCAGAAAAACTTCTTATAGTCTACGACAACCCGTTTACGTTTCGACCGTAGCTCACGCTCAGTTCCTATAGAGGGGGTTGTCGAAATTCCTGCCGTGTTGGCACCATTGTCGCTGTGATCTAGTTCCGAGCCGGGTATCTCAACATCGACTCTCGATTCATCACCAGAGCTGGCGGGTGTCGGTTGTACCAAGTCCGACCGATTTGAAGGCAAAATAAATGCGGGAACGACCTGTTCACTCCGCTCATCTTCCCTCCCTCTATATTTAAGCAACTGATTAGCATGTCTTTTAACCACCTGATCGTCATGTTGCACTAAATATACGGAATTCCCTATCTGTTTAATTATCACACCACGTGACCAATAATGTTTATGATGTTTAAAAAGTTTCACTAAGACATCTTCACCCTCACTAAAACTCACTTTACGGTTGCCGCGGTAATTGTCAATCTGCAAGCACTGTTTCTCTTTGACCGTTTTGTCGAGTAATGCGTCGGATGGCGTTGAGATGGTAGGTGACAAAATATCTAATCTACATCTTAACTTACGACCGAATAACACCTCAGCAGGGGATCTGTTAGTTGTTGAATGCTTAGAATTTCTGTAACATAACAAGAATTCCTGTATTTTAATATTTAAGTCCCGTAGAACTGTCCCTGTTAACAGAAAAGATTTAATGGCCTTTTTAACTATTTTAACATAACTCTCTGCTTGACCGTTGCTGGCTGGATGATAAACAGGGGAAGTGAAATGAGCTATACCGTTTTGGACACAAAACTGTTTAAACTCATACGAGACAAAAGCGGTACCGTTATCTGAGCAAATAGTATGAAATAACCCAAATCTGGCCATTGTTTCGCACAGCTTTTCAATAACGATCCGAGAATTATAACCTGATGATACATCAAAACATTCAACCCATTTGGAATAAGCATCCACTAAAATTAAATATGTTTTACCGTTGATCGGGCCCAAAAAATCAATATGAACCCGGTACCACGGCTGGGTAGGATACGGCCAAAGAGTATTATAATATTGAGCTGCACTGCCGACCCTCACGACCGCTAATCATACGGCTCGGAAGGTAATAGGATCTAATAATCCCGAAAAAGCTATAAAATACGAGTAGGTACTCGCTTGTCTATTGTTGAACGCAGTGGCGGATATAGACATTTGCCGCCAGGAGGCTCTTAAAATATTGCCGCCCCTACTGTTCTCTGTACTTCGATATTCTAGTTCACAATCTTATTATTATATATCACAATCTTATTTTTATTTTTCCACAATTTTTGACACAAGAAATACTTGTTACATTGGTCTAATTCTGAGTTAAGAAAAGCTAAGTACTACTTATAATATAGGGTAAGGTATGCTCTATACAGTGACGGCCGTAACAGTCTCATTAGACCAAAAGAATAGATATTACATAATTATTTTTTTGTCTTAAAGAATTAAAAGAAAGTTTATGTACACCTAATGTTATTAGATCCACTCGCAATTTAATCAACGTTTAATGTGTTTCACCACATAAATATTTTTTTAAATCGAATCTCACTTACTTTAGTAAAGGAAAAATTCGACTGCAGGATTCAAACCTGCGTCGTCTGGTTAGATACACCAGACACTACGACCACTAAGCCACTGCGAGTCCCACCCGCCAGTTCGAAATTAACGTTAAAATTTTTGGATTTAAGTCTTTGAGGTGACGTCAAATCTCTCTTTTATAACGGAAATTATTATTATGATTTTAGAACTGTTGGCGAAATTCGATTCTTTTCTTATCCAGTCAAATTGAAAGATTTAGGAATCAAGGATTAGGGTGTACCAGTTACTTATCAAAGACCGTTTGCGAAACCAACAAAACCTTTCGCTTTTTTGTGTCTTATTCTGACCATTCTTGAATTCAGTGGCAACTACGGCTGCTGAATCCTGTACAAAAGCTTGTCGCTTTTTAATATGCTACAGGAAATTCCCACTGGTTAAGACAGGGAGACGTCATCTTTCCAAAACCGTTTACGAACGCGTTGGAAAACGATTTCAAGACAACGAGGCATAAAATATATTAACGGTCAGTACATCTCGCACCTCCGATTGGCGGATGACATTGTAATCACGGCAGAATCTCTGCACGGCGGGTAGGATCTCGGGATGAGCCTGGATAAAAGCAAAGCCATGTCACCCTGAGCTTTGTATGAATGCCTTCGAGGTTGTGCAAGAATACCAAATATAAAGCTGGGGCGGCACAACTTCGAGAAGTAAGGGACCAGAAGAATACGCTATGATATCTCTGAATTGTCGATCCCACAATTCCTAAAAATCAGGGATATCATAGCGTATTCTTCTGGTCGTTAGCGACAGCAGACAAGTGCTAGCGTGGAGACCGCGCTTGGGTAAGCGTAGTGTGGAACGCCCTGCGGCAGGGGATGGATGCGAGCTGCCCAAAACTAGGATGGTTAGCGCTCTTTGGAGGAGGCCTACATTCAGCAGTGGACGGCAATATAGGCTGATATATGACAGGAAATTCACGTTTTTTCTGGGAGCTCGACACTATGCTGGAAAAATTATCTGACATTGGCAAAGGTAAAACCCTGAAGAGAGTACGTGTATTGTAGTGCCTGCTGGCATGCCTACATGCCAGCATGAATGGCTCGGCATGACCGGGAAAGTACTACCCTCCCACAGAATATGGACGTCAAGTAGCAGTATGTATACTGCTGCGTTTCGTACTGTGAGTGTGGAGCGCCGAAAAACCAATTCCTCCCTCAGTCCCCGTTCCTTCTCCGTTCTCCTTCCCTTCTCAGGCTCGGCAACGCATCTGCAACCTCTTTTGTATTACAGATGTCCATAAGCAGCGATGACTACCATTCGATAGCTCTCCTGCTCGTTTGCCGAATAATCCCGTAAAAACAAAATCTGACAAATGGGCCTGCAGAAACGGACGCGTGTAAAAGTTTGAGAAATTCTTGGAACGAAGTTCTTAGAACTTTACAGACTTTAGACACAAAAAAACGTGAATTTCCTGTAGCATTCAGCAGCCGCAGTTGCCACAGAATCCAAAGAATGGTCAGAATAAGACACTTAAAAACCGAAGTTTTTTTTGTTTTCGCAAATGGTCTTTAATAAGTACACCCCAATCCTTAATTCCTAAATCTTTCAATTTGATTGGATAAAAAAAAAAAGTATACTTATTGATTTCTGACATTTACGCGAATATTAAACATTGAAATAAAACTACTTTTTACGGATTTTATCGCGTATATTGATATTATTAATCCCAGAATATACGCGATAAAATCCGTAAATAGTAGTTTTATTTCAAAAAAATTGTATTCCACTAACAATTCCTAAATAATTTCCGTTATTTAGGTAAGTGTGATTTCATTTAAACTAAAAAGGGATGAATCACATTACACATTGATTAAATTGTGAGTGGATCTAATAACATTTAGGTATACATTTTTTTTTTTATTCAGTAAGACAATATTTTTTTCCAAATTTCCGCCCCCCAAAATCTGCCGCCCTAGGCTCCAGCCTACTCAGCCTACTGGTAAATCCGCCACTGGTTGAACGGGTATTGACCTCAAACTATTAAGTCGCAAGCAGCTGTGCCCTTCTTGAGGTATTGTCGACACTAGTAGCTATAGGTATACCTACTAGAGTGTTGCGATTGACTGCGCTCTTTCAGGAACTTCCACGTATTTCCAAAACATTCGTGAGCCATCTCAGTCGTTCTATCATTATATCCGGCGTTACAGTAATATATTAGTAACCGTAAGTAGTACACCGCCAATTAAAGCATTTTCAATGTAGTTATTATACACAGGTACTTAAAACACAAATTTAAGCTTAGTTTTAACTCATCTAAGAAATAAGTCTGTAGTAATATGTCTTCGGAAGCCTAGAGACCCATAACACTGATATGTATAGCAATACCTATCTCGGGTACCAGTCTCCCACAATATATGATCAACCAATTGTAGGTACATACTATTACGCCGGATACGTAATACAACTACTGAGATGGCTCACGAAGGTTCTAGAAACACGTGGATGTTCAACTATAACAACTCCTCTCACACTCACTAACACAGTTTGTGATGAGAAGAATAAATGCATAATTATTTAATTTTTCATTTTAAATTTCTCACAGGAGGATTTCATAGCAGATGGAGGAGCACGTTTGAAGTAGTTGCTGCGCGATTGATTTCAGGCACACAAGAAATGAGTAAACTAAACATACACATACTATCTATTCTATTCTAATAATGGGGGAGGGGGGAGGCTTTTGATCAGCAGTGGGACACTAAGCTAATCGTTTATTATGTATTTATTCGAATAAAAAATACTCACGGAAAGTTCAAAAAATCCAGAATTTAATATTGATCATCAACGCATAGAGCGTCTCGTCGTGCAGGGGAAGGCACCAGACCGCGCGGAAGGTCACCCATGCGATGGACTGACCAAATTAAATCTTGTGTGGGCGGGCCCTTACATGAGTGTACTAGAATGTCCACCAACAGAAAACGATGGCGAGATATCTTGAGGCGTATAACATCTGCCCCCGATAATGCTACGACATGACGACCACGACTGCTCTGCCAAGAGCGAAACGATTTAGAAGAAGAATCAACCCATATACCTACTGTCTCACTGCTGGGCACGGGTCTCCTCTCACATAATTAAATGGAATAGGATATAGTCCACCACGGTGGCCTAGTGTGGGTTGGCGGACTTCACACGCCGCGGCCGTCGAGAAAACTAAAGCATGCAGGTTTCCTCACGATGTCTTCCTTCACCGTTTAAGCGAGTGATAATTAATTATTAATACGCACATGATTTCGAAAACCCAGAGGTGCGCGTGCCTTGAATTCGAACTTGTCACCTTCGACTTGGCAGTCCAATGGTCATCACTAGGCTATCACTGCTTAATATTAAAAGTAAATTGCTGAAATTAAAAGGGGAAGGATGGAAAGGATGAAAATAAAGCGTAAGGTTTGAATAAAAGAAAATATGGTATTGATTTTATAATTCGCGTTTTACAAAAAAATACTTCAGATTTACTGGGCAGAATAGTTCAAGAACCTTCTATAATGGCGCTAGTGTAGATAGAGCGTATGACTTATTTAATATTTTTAGTGACTTAGTGTAGTTACTGAAACCGTAGTAGAATTTCGAATACTTGGTTCAAAATACTTTTGTTTTATTCTAAAAATCTGCGTGGTGCTTTCTTTAAAACTTACCCCCTGGCTACAGAAGCGCTACCAATTAAATGCCTTTAATTTGACGGACAGTTTTCATACACAAGATGGTTCTTCCTCCTCTACTACCCTAGGCATAATATACACTCTGAGCTGTGACAATGTATAGTCTGTACCGTAGACAGAGACTGTACAGTACAAATCAGGGTAATATTAAGTACAGCCATTATTCTTTTTCAATTTCCTTGAATTTTTTACATTTTCTATCGTGTCAAATTAAAAATATTTTTTTTTATGGGGTTCATGCCGTAAAACTTGGCTATCAGCAGGTTGATAGTAAGGCTGACTGCCTAGAGCGAAATATTAAATAAGATATTAGGACGAAACGATTCGTCATTGCTTTAGTTTCGTTTTCAAAGTTTTTATGTTGGTAGTGTTGTAGTTTCCGGTAATATCATCAAAGCTTACTTTTATTCTGAAATGTTTGTGATTATATATATTACGTACATAATAACATAGCTGTCTTAGTTTATTTATTTATCTATTGATATAATTTGTGTGAATACTTGTATTGTAAAGTATAGTGTCATTCGTGTTTTTAAGTGAATCTCAGTTGTTTCCTCCTATGCAAGTTGGACACAGCAAGTAACTGTCAATTCGTATGTGTGAGTTACTGAGTTATTCAGTTGTATGTGTGCAAAAGAACACGCTTGTCGTGTTGCGGTACGTGTGCTTTCTACGAAATTGACTTTCATCGCCTCGTAAGTTTGTGAATTTTATTTATTATGGTGTATTTAGTGTATATATTACCCAAACAAAATCGTGTACGTGCTAAAATCCGAACCATGGAGCAGGAAATGCCCTGAGATCTGCTAAGATCACTCGATCGGATCGTGTCGATGCGTCACCTTTGTGAGCCATTTTATTCAAGTTCTACAATAATATAGTTGTAGAATAATAAACATCTCGTACGTTCTAGCACGATCTCACGCAAGGTCGCGAGTAATGTCAAAATGCAAACGATAATTGGTTGACGAGGAGAAGTGCATTCTAACCTAGCTGCTAAGAATTGGTATCGATGGGAGCGGGCCACGGCCACTCGCTATTGGCTTGGCCGCGTCCCTATGTTACCTTTGTACATAGGTACCTGCTCCTCGGGGCTCGCATGTTACGGTGTTACCTCTTACTAGCTTACACTGCCTGTGCAAAAACTAAAGTGATTTCTGAATCATTTAGGTACTCTACGATCTGCTATTCCAATTTATCGAAACTTGATACAATAAACGGTTATTATCATACTCCTTGCTCTTATTGCTTTCACGGTCCCTTTGTTTGATAAGGGAATGACAGTAAATTTATCTAGAGCTCTATCATTATTTATATTTGAACAATACAGGTTTTTTAAAACTCGAAGTTACGGAAATATTTTATTCTGCATTTATATCCTCATGTTCATCTATGTTCCTGCTTACTTCCTAGTAATATTGTTTTAGGTCCAGGTAAACATATGACCTGGATATAGTTTGTGTAGTTGATGCTGACCTTCATATATTTATTTCTTTATCTGTTGTATTTGTTTTTAAATGATCACTGTTTTCAACAAACTGTATCTTGATTGTTGAAATGAAACATAAAATATTATTACATAGAATACTGTAACTGATGTCTTATGCTTCCTCATTCAACAAAAATGAAATGCCACAACTTATTAATATTATAACAATTTATCTTAAAGTAAAATTTTGTCTACATCTGTTCAGCGGTTTAGGCATGAAAAGGTAAGGATAACTCACATTTAAATGATATTTATATTTCTGTAAAAAAATAAATAAATATCATTAAGATGTTAGAGTTATTCTTTGTCATCTTTATTATTAATATCAATTTCATTAATTTGTGGGGACTCTATTATCATATAATTCCTAGTCTGACAAAGGATGGGTGGGATTGGTAGCTGTCCAGTAAGGTGCAGTTTTAGTAGCAGGTAGTAGTGATTGTAACAGTATGTAGTTGTCTTGCCTCTCTGGAGTCAGATATATAAAATGTTAAGTGATATGACCATAGTGCTGACTGCATGTCCCTCTCCCTGTACCTGTACTACACAGGTACAATTATGATTCTGAAATAAAAGATCTGTTAATAATGCTAGAGACCTATACCTCATTTCAGGTTGCAAGGCACAATTTCAATGCTATGGAGGACCATAGCATTAAAATTGTATCTTGTAACCTAGACTTCCAGGCTAGAAAGGCTAGTTGGCCGATAGTTATTATGAAATTATGGTTGTATGAACAAGTTGGCCACAAATAGAACTTGTCAACAAATACAAAATTAAATTGGTTCTAAAACATGGTAGTTCTAATAAGCATTTTAATTTTACAGTTCTAGAAATTAAATAAGAATTTACAGTAGAGGTGCTATCGGAATGTACATTTTATTTATAAATCATTATTATTATCTATTTTTCTCATTTATAATAATATACATAGTAAAGTTAAAGTCAAAATAATTTATTCAAGATAGACCAAGATACAATAAAGACAGCCCCAAAACACCTCTTATGTATGAATTATTATTAAATTCAGAATACTTGAGTAAAAACAGAATGTTGAGTTACTTATCTACTCTACATCTACATACACTAAGTGTATGGACTCATTACTAAGTAATAACTATGCTGATCAATTGATCTGCAAGGTCAAGCTGCGCTTGCTGCGGTCAGTCTGTGGATGGGTGACCATTTTTTGACACAATGAGAACCCTCCGTTCCTCGGACAGCACGTAGTTGTCGGCCCTGGCTGTCATACGAACGCCTGTGATCATTGTTAGTGGTAGTCAGAAACCCTAAAAGCCTGACAACCAGTCTATCCTCAGGACAAATAGGTATTTCCCAGAAATTGGGTTGCAAGGGTTTGATGGCAGTCGCCGTAAAAATCTGATATTTAGGCGCATATGTTTAGACTGGAAACTGTGGGTCGGTGTCCAGTCAGACTTGTTACCCAGTCATAAACTAAGGTAAAAAATAAAAACAAACCTGTAACTGTAAGTTTTTTTAATCTGATTTTATTTTGCGGAAATTGTTACACATTAGATCATATTGGCAGCCCCATTTGTGCCATTCTTTAACATATTACCATACCACCACCAACACAGCCCACTATACCACAAAGTGCCGATTACCCTTTACATAACTATCTGGCTACAAAATGGGCCAGTCTCTTTTCATCATCAGCTTGTATATTGTGCAAAAAATTTAAGCGGACATGAACCGTTTATTAGTAACGTTACGCGTTCTTTACGAATGTGTTACGTGACGTGACATTCGCCAACGCACGCATCGGTGAACGACTCGTTTCTCCGTACTTACACTACGAATGCTCGCTTCCCAACCTGGTACCTTACACTACGTTCAAACGATGTTAGTCAGTCGCTTGTTAAAACTAGATTCTGGTTCTGGTGTAAGGCAAAATATTTATCTATGCCGTACTACATGTTTTAAGCCCTAGATTATCCCAAGTAAAAATCAGCTATTTTTCGGATATTTCACACACCGAATTAAGATGTTTGAAGTTCGAACATTTCGGAAACGATTATGAAATCCGTAGTGCAGGCAGAATCTCAGGCAATCTCTTTTAAAACATTTATTGCATAGATCAATGAGGCATCGTGACGTTATTGGGCAGACAGGAAGGTTTAGTAGGTCAGGTAGGCGGTACCGGGTCAGGCCGGGGCCTTCGCGTGGCAGTTGTGCAGAGCAGCGGTACGCGGGCGCGGGGCCGCTCCGTGAATCTGGGTCAATGGTAGCTGAGTGGCACACGGGCGCCGGGCGCGCCAAGCTCTGCTAGGGACAGCCGCGCTCCATCGAGCCGAGCGCCGCCGCACGCCGCCGCACGCCGCCGCGCGCCGGCAAAGCCGAAGTGGGTCGCCGCGCTGGCGCTCCGGACGCTCCCCTTACACCCTATATCGCGCAGTACAGTTATGAGCTACAACATTATACATACCTGCATTGCATTGGACATTGTTAAGTCCATTTGTATGAATCTTTTAATATCTCTTGTTCGTGTTGATGCTTGCACTAGAAATATCGGCTCCGGCGTAGCGCTCTTCGCATTTGGTTCAATTCGTAAAAATGAGCATTTTGCTAAACGAGCACACTTCAAAATGAGCACGTCGCAAAAGGAGCATCATCGAAAAAATGGCACTTCTCAAAATGCGCTATTATCAAAGTTTATTGAGTAAAACAAAATCAGTAACACAAAAATACAAATATGTACCTATAAAATAAAAATATTTTAATTACAATGCGTTTAAGTACAGTAGGTACTTGGAGATCATACTTTAAGCTAGGACTTTCTTGCGTTAGGAGAGTCCTCTTCCAAATAATTTTATCCAGTAGAGTTAAAAAATTTGGTTTACATTTGAAATCAAAAGTCATTGGTGTACAGAAAAGTAAACTATAATATTATATACTATAAGATATAGTTCGAACGAGTGAGAATAGGTGTGTGTGTGTTATACGTGATAATATGAGGTGTGTGTTCGTGAAAACCTGTGTATAAATATGTATATTTTGGATTGATAATTAAGAAATCCCAACATTACTAATCCTTTACGTGATTTTTGTATATGCATAAAGAGTTTCTGATTATCATGTCTAAATAATTTATTAGATCATACAAAAATGCGAATGATTGTTATTTAAAATCCATTTTCATATTTTTCAATAAACATGCACCTTTTGCGAAGTGCTCATTTTGATATGTGTTCGGTTTGCGAATTGCTGTAACCGGTATAAAATGTATCCTTTACGAGAATTGCACCAAATGCGAAGTGCGCATTTTTTGTAAAGTGCACATTCTGCACCGGAGCCGAAATAGCGCTGATATAATCATCATTGTAGCATGTTCCCAAATGTTGAGGTAGGCTTCGTGATCCTGTCCAGTCAGGTACTATTGGATTACTAATTTTACAAGAAGCTACTGCCATCAGTAGTGTTTCAGTACCGATAATATCGCATATTATTGTTTGTTTTTAGCGCTAACGAATGTCAGAGCTGTTCGTATGGCTAACAGGACAGACGGCTAACTTTCTCCTCGAGACACGGAAAGGCCTCGAGGTGCTAAGAGTTACCCATACATATTTACATAGATTGACCGCAGCAAGCGCAGCTTAACCAAAGCACTTCGATTGAAGAGCAGGACATCCAGGGGGTTGGCAAAAACGATATCAATGCGGGTAGCACGTTAGCACCGCGGGGCACAACTAGCAAAAATATTACCTACTATCTACTAATTCGTAGACGAACACGAGTTGTCCTTAATGATGGCCATCAGCTTAGCTGCTTCAAGATTTACTAATATTGTCTCAACTACAAAAGGTAGAAACAATGCTGTTGCAATGCTCAAGAATAGCATATATTATGTAGATAGGGATTTTTCAACAAATCAACATGCGTTATGTTCGTCTTATAATAAACCTTATAACTGTCCTGTATTCGCACGTAAGCGATTTTTAAACTTGAAGTTTTTATCCGTCGTGCTGTATATTTAAACTATTTTGATGGCGCAGTGTGATATTATGCCGTTATTTTGTTCAAAGCGGTAAATAAAATCGCGATTGTAGGTAAATCGCACAACCTTTAGGGGACTTATTCAATTTAGTAGGTATGCAGTTATGATTTGATGCGTGTTCAAACACACAAACATCCCGATAAACTGGTTTCGACCACTTAAACGAATATTGCAATCAAATGACTGCTTCGGTATAGCTCCGTGGTCATAACCGCGACTGGTATGCTTGAGGTTTTGGGTTCGATTCAATTCGAGCAGTGTTATTGCGTTCGTCTATGAAATTTTCAGCGGTGGTACGGAGTTTTGTACCCGGTTAAGCAATAATATGCATCGTATCGCTTTATTATTATTACTGTTGCCTGCGGCGTCACGCTCGCATCCTAAAGGACTTTGAGATCAAATGTAGCCCATTTCCTTCGCAAGCTCCAATATAACCATCTCTATGACAAAAATCATTAAAATTGGTTCAGCAGTTTAGGCGTGAAAACGTAACAAACAGACAGTTCTTTCGCATTTATAATATTAGTTTCATTTCTCAGTCCTCCATTTTTGTTGTTGCAAATATATCTAAAGCTGAAGAGTTTGTTTGTTTGGTTGAACGCACTAATGTCACGAACTACTGGTTCGAATTGAATAAATATGTTTGTGTTGGATAGTCCATTTATTGAAGAAGGCTTTAAATATAACATCACGCTACGAACAATAGGGAGCCGAGTAAAAAAGCTAGTTGAGGTTCCTATACAAATAAAATACATCAGGTTACTCGAAGTGATATAGATATTAGGTAGCTAAATAGTAACGAGCCCGTCTCATGATTGACAATTAACTCGCGAGACTCCCATAGTCCCGTACTTTCTATGCATCAAGCAGTACTTATTTTACTGTAGGTACTTCTAGCTGTTGCTCTCAGATGTAAATATCCATTGTACCAAATTTCGCGTATCTCCGTACCGAATTTCTACGAAATCGGTTCTCCTGTTTAGGCGTGAAAGCGGGATTATCTAAATATCATTAAAAAATACTGTGTTTTACCACAGGGCTGCAACTCGACTGCAAACTTTACTTTCACATGTAAAAATATTATTTAGCATTCGGGCGAGTCAACCAACCTACCTGTGAGTACAACTGTACGGAGCAATCACGTTGATATGCTTAGATAGATAAGGGCAGTAAGCGCGAGCAGGGGCGGTAGAGGTGAGAGACGGAGAGGGCGCGGGCTGCAGCGCAGGTCAATGACCGGGTCGGGACGCTCGCTCGGTGACTCGGGCGTACCGCCGCTAGGGGATGCCCGAGCGGCCGAGCCCCGACGCCGACGACGTGCGCGCGCTGCCGCTCCCGCTGCTGTCTGGGGTCTGACACCTATGCGTTTCCCGGGGGTGTTTATAATTATACTAATGTAATGGTGTAGGTATCTATGCACTCGTATTTTTTATATACAAAATCATAGGTATTAGTTATCTCTTCTTACCGTGAGTTAGGTATGACATTGTAATGTGCTGACATAGTCGTGTCGCATAGGTATCAGTTACATGTATAAGCTAACTCTCTCTCGCAAGCAGTTGTCGGGTGAACCATTGTATAGTTGAGACGTATTCATCAAGTAATAAACGAACATCATTTGGAAAGACCTTGGTTTTAGTTAACATTCCCCCTGACCACACTACATGGCGACCCTGCCTGAAGTTGGTTCGGGGTTTCGAGCAGTATAGTTTTAGTGTTAGACATTATAAAATAAAACGTTGGAGATTATAACGGCCCCAAGATGTGTCGGTCATCCGTAGAAAAGGACGAGGTGTTTATTACACAAAACACGGCCGGCAACAACCAGGCAGTTTTGAAGGACGTTGGTGATGTTTTCCGTTACTTTAAGATCTTAGTCCCGACTTCAAGTTTATCTAAACGGAAATGGTGAAGTTTTCTCTCCTAAATTCTATTAAAAGCTTATTAATAAGGAATGTAAAAAACTGCGCGCGGTGTGTCGTCGGCGGTGGGCGACAGCTGGCGAGCGCGGGCGGCGGGCGGCGCGACCTTGCAGCGGCAGCGCCAAGGTTCCGCCGGACGTTAACCTCGCGCCGCGACGCTATCGACCGTCATCGCCACATCGCCCGACCCTCTACGTATGCCGCCATCAGTATTTCGTCATAATATTAATTCCAACGTTAACACTCGTCAGATTCGTGAATAAATACGAACAATTTTGAATACCGAACACGCGAGCAACGTGACCCGTTCGGTCAGGACAGGACGGCTAGAGGTGCACGGAGGACGGTCGAGTGGGGCGCGGGGGGCCGGCCGCCCGGGGTCTACGGCCGGCGCGGGCGCGGCCGACGACCGACGTAACTGCCACCACCTCACCAATCACCTGCCCAGAGGCAGCGTAGCTCGCGCCTTACGAATTAATATAATTGTACATTAGTGTCTGATTCTACAGCTAAGGATCAGAGGCTCTTCCACCAACTAATTAATTAAAATATCATGTCAATAATTTGTTCAATGCACAGTAAACTGGAATGCCTTGGTGCATTCTCAAACAGTTAACCTTCAGGTTAAAAATGAACTAAATTGTACTAAATTGAAATTCATATCAAATACTCAGGTCTATTAATACCTTTAAACTGTAACAAAATCAAACTTCTATGTCAACGCAATCAAAAGTATACCTATAGGTTTGTACGGGACCCTCGGTGCGCGAATCCGACTCGCACTTGGCCGATTTTTTTATATATAGGTACTCCCACAAAAAACTCGACAAAAATCTTAATAACATCAAAAAATTGAAATAAAACTACTTTTTACGGATTTTATCGCGTTATATTATTAATCCCGACGTTTCGGACCCTAAAAAGAAAAGTTTCGGTAAAAAGTAGTTTTATTTCAATGAATAATATTCGCGTAAATGTCAGAAATAAAAACATCAAAAAATTCTCAATAACATACATACCTACATAATACCTGAGTGATGCAGGCTGTTACCCGCTTTTATCTAGTTGTATAACATGCATACGTAATACCTGAGTGATGCAGGCTGTTACCCGCTTTTATCTAGTTGTATCCCGTGGGAATTTCCTAAAATCCTAGTTTCTATGCTTAAGTTTCTGAGATTAGTATTTTATTATTTGTTAGCTGTGACAGTCCCACTGCTGAGCAAAGGCCTATAGGTACTTTTTCCTTGTGTCGCCACGAGCCAGCCCTCGCAGTACGCATCCAAGTCGTCCCGCCACGGCTTTCTGAGCCGATTTCGACAACTCCTACCGTTTTGCGGCATCAATTGTGAGACTTTATTAAGAGGAGAGGGAGATTGCCCAACGACCATTAGTGCATGCGGATGACGTGACCAGCCCAATTCCATTTAAGCCTGGCTGCCTTTTTGCCCACGTCTTCTATGCCCCAAATATTTAATTATTTTGTCGTAGTATACAATAACAAAATATTTTACTCTAAACCAAGTATTTCGAAACTAACCCTAATATTTGGTGACCAGTTATGCATTTGGTTATATTTAGAAATTCCGTTGTAAGACTATAATTTTATTTAGTGTGCAAAATAGTATATTTGTTATACTTTGTGTTAATTTGTTGAGACACTTCGTTTGCTTAAAAGAGGTGCAATTAAAAAGTCCCTATTGCTAATCTGCACTTCTTTGGGTAATCAGTAATCACAGATTAATTTCAATTTCATATAACTATTAACTAATTCTACAGCTTTAATTATTTTCAACAAGACATCAATTTACAATCACCAAAACACTGTTTGTTTACATTCGAAAACCAAATATGGCGGCGCGGGCACATGACGTTCGTGCGTTTCGTTACCATGTCATTTCACAATTTTCGGTTATCGGTCGATATATTGGATTTATAAACTAACCAAAATTAATCTTTATATTGTAATCAGTATGATACGGTTCACAATCTTTACGGTGACAGATATAATTCAAAGTACAGAGGCTATCACATCAAGCTACCCCAATCTGTCAAATTTCTTTGATAGATAACCATAAGCTTCATGTTCAATTGGGAAAATTTGACAGTTTTGAATAGCTTGATCTGCTAGTGGTTGTACATTTGACTGTACAGCAAAAAAGGTTCGATACATTTTTGTTTTCTTAGTTCATTGCTGTTTCACTGCTAGAATACCCGTGAGAAATATTGTGTGTAAGAATTGTGCGCTTCAAACCTCTTGGTACGCATCTAATTCTCCTACCCCTCTCTTGGTTGGTCGACCTCGACCAACCAAGGAGCCTACAATCTTCAGGCATCCATTTGATTGTGTAGATAAACTTGCGGTCACTGCATGCATGCCGCTGACCTAACCCGCCCAATCACAATTAAGCTTGGTCGCTTTAAAAAACCAATATATACCAATCACTGGAGGAATAGAAAGTGTAATTTGACAAAGTACAGACACTTTTTGAACATGAACCTTATTATTTACCTAGTAATAAAGTTGAAAATCTATCAAATAAATTTGACAAATTGGGTGGTTTGATGTTGCTGTACAGGCCTCCGTACTAGCTATGTTTTGTCCTCTGACCTGTTGCATCTTGATAATGATTGAAGTAAGCACGAGACACCAAAAAGTGGCAAATAAAACTAAAAAAAAAAAGGAAAACCCCGTCTACGAAAAAACAAACATCTAAAAAGCATTAATTAAGAAAATAAGTATACCGTTCTATAATCTTTAGTTTACCGAATTAAAGTCAACTCATAAATGGGTATAATGGTGTCCCGTAGACAGTGGTCGCGAAGGTGGCTTGGTTGAGAGGTGCCAGAAATATCTTCTTATTTCTTATAATTGCCCTAATTCGAGGCCAACGGATTTGGGTAGTTACATTACATTATACAGCTACACAGTGTAGTCGGTATCGGTAGGCCACATTTCGAACTTTAGAATGAAAGGTTTGGGAAAAACGAGACCAGATACAGTAACACCACGGGACACTGAGTTGTGTGTGTGTGTCATGTGCAGGGCCGGACGCGGAGGCGTAGCACAAGCGCACAGCGCTGCAGCGTGCGGACAGCGCAGCCAGAGCCACAGGAGCGCGGGGGCAGAGCGCGGCAGTGCGCGGGAGACAGCACCGGCGGCAAGACGGACAGCGCGCGGCAGTCGGGGCCCGCGCCGCGCGCCTCGGGGCGGACGCCCGTCCCCCCGCCGAGGCGACGCTGGGTCCCGCCCTCCACCCTGCGACACCACGATGTACCCGACGGAGATGCCAAACACGACATCATATTCCGTAAGGTGAGCAGCTCTACCGGCGCCCCGCCGCCCCGCCGCCCCGCCGCCGTCGGCACCGGCAAGTTGGCTTACTTGCCGCTCTTCTGGTTGCAGGTCCGCGGTATCCTCAACAAACTCACGCCGGAGAAGTTCCAGAAGCTGAGCGATGACCTGCTCGGTTTGGAGCTCGACTCCGACAAGGTGCTTAAAGGGGTGATTCTTCTCATTTTCGAAAAGGCACTCGACGAGCCCAAGTACTCGTCGATGTATGCACAGCTGTGCAAAAGGCTAAGCGAGGAGGCGCCTAACTTCGAGCCGCCCGGACAACCTTGCACGTTCAAGTTGCTTCTCCTGAACAAATGCCGCACCGAGTTCGAGAACCGTGCTCAGGTACTGTCTCTTTCCGACTTATCGCTACGTTGGTGTTCAATGATAAATTATAATTAATTAAATTTACTTAAAAAGTTACGACACTTTTACAAGTCAATGATTAACATATTTTTTAAAGCTAGATGGCGCCGGCATATCCTACCTCCGACCTCTGTAAAAAACACTAAAATAAACTCGGAGTATCATGGTCTCCTTTCAAGTCCAAGCATAATAGTAATAGCAAATATGTGTGTCACAATGCAGGGTTATGTCTGAAAAGACTTTTAAAGAAAGAGTCGTAGCGGCTTTTAGTAGATTAGTCCCAGCTGACGGCGCCCATGCAGTCATTATGTGGTTGTTACATAATGACTGCATAACGTAATTTAGTTGTAGTAATACATAGATATTGAATTATGTTACGTCATTTTGCTAGGCGTTTGCCGCGTTCGAAGACAAAGCGTTGTTGCCCGAAGAAGAAGAAAAGAGACATCTCGCAAAATGCAAGATGCTTGGGAACATCAAGTTTATCGGGGAGCTCGGCAAACTGGAGATTTTGGCCGAGTCCATCTTACATCGATGCATTCAAAACCTGCTAGCACGGCGTGCGGCCGCCGAGCACCACGAGGACCTGGAGTGCCTCGCGCAGCTCGTGCGGACTTGCGGCCGCGTGCTGGACTCCGAGCGAGGCCGCGGCCTCATGGACCAGTACTTCGCGCGCATCGAGACGCTCTCCGCCTCGCGCGAGCTCGCGCCGCGCATACGGTTCATGCTTCGTGACACGGTAAGTTGCGGGTCTGCCACCTGCCTGCCACCACGTGGGGACCTGGAGCCCGTGAGTCCGTGAGTCCGTGAGTCCGTGAGCCCGGGTACAGCGCCACGCCTGCGCAGGTCGAGCTGCGGCGAGGCGGCTGGGTGCCGCGCGCCGCCGTCACGGCCGAGGGCCCCGTGCCCATCCACCAGCTGCGCGCCGACGACGAGCACATGCCGCGGCGCGAGCGCGACCGCGACCGTGACCGTGACCGCGAGCGCGACTCGCTGTTCCGCGGCGGGCTGCGCTCGCGCCCGCTGGACGACGTGCTGGCGGGGCTGAGCCTGCAGCCGGCCGCGGCGCTGGTGCCGCCGCCCGACAAGATGTTCGGCAACGGGTTCGGCGCGCCGCGCGACGCCTTCCGCCAGCGCTCGGCGCCCGGCTACTACCCGCGCCAGGGAAACAACATGCACTACAACAAGCACTCGCAGACTAACCAGCAAGGCAATGCCTCTAAGGTAACTAACTACCCCTCACTTGACACAAATGACGATTCATTGTTGATCAACCAAGTTCTTGGTCCTACTTACACTTTGCAGATGCGGTTGCCAAGTTATTCTTAAAGATCACTATAAAATGTAGGTGAACCAAGAACTTGATTTTACATCAGATCCTACAACTTTTTGTGGTAGACGTACCTAGTGCGTTGCGTGACTTAGTTTGTTATATTTCTGATACGATCTTATTTATTTTTGTGGTTAGTCCTCCTTATTTATTTATTTTCTGTACTATTGCGCGTCAGCTACGAATTTTCTTAAAAACTACTCCCTTAGGTAGCGCAGGTGATGAATAATATTACAAACTGTTTGTTTATGAAATATCTAACCCTATTTAGCCTGCTATAAGATTGCTAAGGTCTCCTCGCTTGCCTTCGATATAAGTATAGTATGGGAATATTAAAGGAGATTTTGAGTAATGATGTGATATTTATGTTCAGGACGGATCGTCTCGTTCGAACAAGGCGCGCGTATACACAGCGGGTGCGCTGCACGATGTACAGATGCGGCCCGCAGCCAACTCGCTCATGTTCACGGCCAACAAGCTGTCCAAGCCGCAGCCGCAGTTGCCGCTGGCGCCCGTGCAGCAGAGTGAGTATTTTACCTGCTCTGTTCCATTCGGTTGGGCCATACTTAACTCCATGGCTAATCTCCTTAAATCGCCATAAATAACAACTTGTGTTTGTAGACGTGCTGACGCCGTCGTTCGCCAGCGCGCCGCCGCTGCTCAAGGAGCCTGCCATCACTATCAAACCCGCTACTGACAAAAAGGACAAGCCGAAAAAGGATAAGGTGAGATCCTTTCCGCTCGCATTCCGCCTTCGTGGGGTCGCGTACTCATCGCGGTGTGGTGTTCGCAGGGGCCCAACAAGGAGGAGGCGTGCCGTCTGGCCGTGGAGGCGGCGGACGCGGCCGCCGAGCTGGACGCGGACGCGGACGCGGATGCGGACGTGGACGTGACGGGCGAGGCCGAGCCGCGCGCGCTGCGCCGTCTGCGCGAGCTGCAGCCGCCCGACAAGGTGCTGCGGCGGGCCATCGCCGCCGTGCTGGAGCACGCGCTGCACGGGCCCCGCGCCGACACTGCCGCCCTGCGCGCCGCCGTGCGCGTCGTGCGGGTCATCAAGCGCGCGCCGCAGGGAGACGCCTTGCGCGCGCTGGCCGCCGCCAACCACCCGCACGCGCGCCTGCCGCGCCTGCTGGCGCTCGCCGTGGAGCACAAGCTGCTGGCGCTGGGCGACGTGGGCGCGTGGTGCGAGGGCGGCGCGCTGCCGCCGCTGCTGCTGGACGTGCTGCAGGCGCTGCGCGACGCGCTGGGCGTCGAGCGGCTGGCCGCGCTGTGCGACGAGAGCAAGCTGAACGTGTGCGCGCACGTGGCGCCGGCGGGTGCGGCGCCGCCCGGCGCGCTGGAGGCGCTGGAGGCGCGGGGACTGGCGCAGCTGGTGCCGCAGCTGCGCGTGCAGGCACAGCTGGCACGCCAGTTGGCGGCCGAGCCCGCGCCACAACAACTCTACCGCTGGATCAAGGTGCACCCCGACACACATCTACACTCTTACTCAAACTCTTTACCTGCTATGTTAAAGGCATCCACTCAAGTCATTTACATGTATTTAAATATGATTTTGTTCCCTAATACGTATTCCAAGTTGAACGTTGCTGCTTTAGCAGCATACTCGTTAACGGTTGCTATCTATAGCGATTGGCCAATTTTTTTTATAAAAATCCTAATTTATAATTATTTTTTTTTTCACATAAAATTTCTTATATTCATTTCACAAATAGCAAACAGAAAAAAAAGTAACTACAAAAGTTCTTGTGTTGTCTATAGAAACCACTCTCTATTTGAAACTATACAATAGATTTTCAAGTATACGCGTATACATAGTCTAGCGCAAGTTTTCTATAATCAAACTTTAGTTGAATTTTGCAAATAAACTTAAGTATTGTACGAAGTAATAATTATCCTGATGTAATAACGCGTCAATCTCAATAGGATTCAGATAGAATAAGAAAAGTATGATCGATGGAATGGTGTGTGTGATGGTAATGTGTCAGGCCAACGTGGAGCCGGGCGTGCGGCAGAACGCGGCGTTCGTGTCGGCGCTGGTGGCGCTCGTGGCCGAGCACGTGTCGGCCGGCGCCGCGCCCGACAAGGCAGCGCTGGAGCGCGAGAAGGCGCTGGTGGAGGCGTACGCTCCGCTGCTGACAGCGCTGCTGGAGGGGCAGGCGCCGCTGCAGCTGGCCGCCGTCTACGCCGTGCAGCTGCACGCGCACCAGCACCGCTACCCCAAAGGTATAACTTAACCTAAACTAACCTTCCGCACTCTCCTACTGTGCCTGCCTTCAAATCTCTAATAAACAACATCTTATTTTGATCGTGCAGGCCGTGCGATGAAAAATCATGATAACTGGTCAATATTATTTTTCGTAAATAATAATTGGTTAAATGTACAGAATTCTCATTGCATACGAAAATCAATGAGAAATCATTGTAAATAATACAATGATGTTCAAATTAGTGATTCAAAACAAAAAGTAAAGAATGAGTTGCGTGGTGTGTTGCGTAGGCATGCTGCTGCGCTGGTTCATGTACCTGTACAACCTGGAGGTGTGCGAGGAGGATGCCTTCCTGCGGTGGCGCGAGGACGTCACGGACGCCTACCCCGGCAAGGGCGAGGCGCTCTTCCAGGTAACACTAACGCTAACGCTGTTACAGGTTAAAGGTTGCTGTGTTCGTATGACCTCACGTACTGGTAGCTAAACTATCTACTAAACTACCTATATACTGCACTATCATTTCTATCTAGTGTGTAAAATACAAAGTATCCCATCCATAATCGTCATGAGATAACCTTGATCTATGAATCAAAATTACTGATCTTACTTGGCTTTCTGCTGTCATTTTTGTAACATAGTAACATAAATAATGCCATACTTTTTTGAGCTTTTTTCAACTAGTGATTTGGTACAAGTGATGCCGACCTCGAAATAAATGACTATTAATATCAGATTGATGACAAATGAGGTGACGATTGATTGGTCTCGTCTCTACCATAACTGCTATATGGTTATGATTTTTTTTAAACATACCATATGGCCGACGAAACATAAAAAGTGTACCGAAAAACAATAACTTACTCGATTTAAATAATGAGGTGTGTTTGGATTCGCCTTGGTCCAAATAGTATCGTACGGTATACAAGATTTAACAAGAAATCAAATATTTTGCTATATTTGATTTCGCTGTAGAAATGGGAAAGCGTTCGGCCTGTAATACCGAATACAGTCAATCTGGAAGCCGCATGAAGGCAATTTTATATGAAAACCTGTGTCGCCTGGATTATAATTGCCCGAAAACAACAATAACGAATAATCACTATTAGACGTAACATGCAAAATGAGTTGCATTAAGGACGCTTTTACATTTTTCTACAAATAACGGTGCTTTTCAGGTAACATTTTAATATATAAGCAATCACAAATGTGAAGATATTATGGTCTCAATTTAAAGGTAATCTATTCATCTCCCGATTGAAATCATAAAAATTGTATGACATCATACAAAATTTTCGCATAAATCCGTTTTCACCATCACAATAATCACAGAAAATTTACAAAAATGGGGTCTGATTAGGTACAGTTTGCGCAAAATAACTTGAACCTGCGAGTTGCACGAATTTTAAGCGCAAATGGGTTGCGGTATGCGGGGCGGGCGAGGAGGCGCCCGCACATGGCACACCCACCGCGGACGTCTCCAAGGATAATCGAGTGCTACGTTTTGTGTTGCGTTGTGATTGTGACTTATAAACAGTTTATAAAATGCCGCCGCGAGTTCGTAGCAGCAATACAGTTTTGAAGCGCCAATCGAGACAAATGATTTATAACGTCTATTGTTTCTTTAAAAAGGACTCTAGTGGATTAACTGAAACTCAAATTAAAATTAAAACAGCTGAAGCCACAAAAACTTCCCTTTCAACCGTCAAAAGAATCATTAAAGAAACAAATCAGTCCGATTTCATTATTATGTATTTTAATTATTATTATTCATATTATGTATGTCATGTACCACCAAAAAATATAGCCTCTAAAAATTTCGTGCGCGTCTGTACCTGCGCAGATCGGCGCCATGTTGGGTCAAGTTATTTTGCGCGAACTGTACCATTTTAGGTAAATTGACTGCATATTTTATCTTCAAAAATAGATTAGATTGCGGCGTATATAGTCCTCTATATGTTCAGCTAATTATTTTGTACCTAAGTCATTACATTTTTCAATTATCAGCTAAATAAGAACGCTTGCGAATTTCTTCATACATATTTCACTCGCGGTGCATCATTCCGCGCTCAGACGCGACTGTGGAAAGACGGGTGTATCGCTCTATCGCAAAAAATAAATTACGAAAAGTCGCGAGTCGTCGCGTAGAATCGTCGTTTATCGTGACCGGCACGAGTTGATACTTTTTCGAACTGATATAAAAGTAAGTACTAGTTTCATAATATTATTAATTATTTTTAGAATGTAATTTAGAAATTGTAGATATGGATTTGGATAAGAATGGCTATGCAGTTGTTGATAAGGTTAAGAAATGGATGGGTGGCGTTATGCAGCTCTTAGTAAAGTTAAGATTTAGATTAGGTCGTGGGGCTTCAAAGTAGATGGGTGGTCTTAAGCAGCTGTTGGGAAGGTTAAGAAATGGATGAGAGAGGTTAAGCAGCTGTTGGACAGGTCAAGAAATGGATGGGTGAGGTTAAGTTTTACTAAAGCAAAGTATGAATAAGTGGGGTTAAGCGAGTGGGTGAGTTCAAGAAAAGGATGGGTAGGGTTAAGCAGTTGTTTACATGTTTAAGAAATGAATTGGTGGGGTGAAGCAGTTCTTACTGAGATAGTAACTTAGTTTTGAGTACCATATATATATATATATATTAGTGATGGTTGATATAGCATAAATCATTATAAAGTATCATTCTTATTGTATATAGCATATGGCAAATGATATCGTGGCTCGCACTTAATGCTATGATGGGAGTGTCGCGTAAGCTAGTACGATGTTTTGTTAAAATGTTCAATTTGTTTTTTTTAGATGCCCCGTATTCGGAAATTTGGTTATAGACCAAAAAAGACCTGCAAACTTAGCAGTAAATAAAAGTAATGTATGTAAGTATTTTCACTATGGAGTTTATTAGTTATTTGGAGTATTAGTTTATAAAAACATTTTTTTTTTATCAATTCCATTACGTTTCGTCAGGTAACTTATTTTGATGTATTTTTTGTTAACAGGGCAGCAGCATAAATGTCTCGTTAGACCATGACGAGCAGTGTGAAATTTTATTTGAAAGTTATATAAAAGTAATCATAGGTTTTAATTTTTTTACCGTACTACTAATATTGTCGTTTTATTTTCAGGAGCAGGAATGCGTAGTACAACTTAAGGCAAAAGAATAGTTGACATTAATTACCATTTTGATTTTTCTCTTTTCGATTGCGGTATGAAGCATTTAGCGATAAATAAAGAAAAAAGAGATGGCAAAAACGTATTAAGTGTACAAAATAATGCCTAAAAGCTCAGTGTAGATAACACTAATGCTTGTGTACTTTTCTTACATACTTACCTATATTAAATGTATTATACATTTTTACTACTTCCGATGTTTTAATTTTTACTCCCAGGCTAGTATGTCTATGTCACTTAAGTGCAGACAGGATTCGAACCTGCGTCTTCTGGTTAGGTACACCAGACGCTATGACCACTAAGCCACCGCGATACCTACCCGCCATGTTGAATTTTGCCTTCGCTTTCACTATAAAGACGTAAATAGGCCTTCACTCAGCAGTGGGTGTTACCGGCTGAATAGATAGATAGATAGATAATATCATGAGAAGGTTGAGAGGGTGGAATATCTGTTGGTAGTAAGAAAATCAGCAACCTCAAATATGCAGATGACACTACCTTACTTGCATACTTGCGTCCGAGCAAGAACTGGCTGAATTCGTTTCTGGAGTGGAGAGGGAGTGTATTAGTTGGCCTCATCATTAATAAGACAAAGACCAAGGTGTTTAGTAGACAGACCAGATACGCTATCGCTAATTCGCTCCAGTGACCTCAAGAATCTAGAATTTGTTGATCAGTTTGTTTACAGTGATGACTAAACTCAGTAGGATAGGGAAAGGTCGCAATTTATCCCGCAATTTTTTTTTTTTTTACTTATTCGGACATCGCACAGGATGACGTACTTACTTAGTTGTAAGACTTGATTATATTGTTTTGTATTTTGCCCTGTGTTGTGGCTGTCAGAATAAATTTTCTTTCTTTCTTTCAAAATAAAAGTGAGGTTGGTGCGTACGTTGGTGTTTTCAATTACCTTATAATGCGCCGAATCCTGGATAAAACTGGGCAAAACAAAAGACCAAAAATGGACAGTTTTGAAATGTGGTGTTAGATGCGTATGTTGCGGATCCCATGGACCGCACGGCGAACCAACGTGTCCATTCTCAGAATTATTCTCCGTCTGCTAACTATTTCCAGCGGAAACTTAACACTTCGGACTCTTCGCTCGTAAAAACTCTCACAGCCTAGAAAAGCTGATGGTTGTTGGTCAGGTTAACGGGAAAAGACGACGCGGTCGCTCCTACCCGTTGGTCAGACCTAGCAAAGACGCTCACTGGTCTGCCAATAACCGAAGCAATTAAGACCGCCGAAGACAGAAACGTGGAGGTGCATAGAGCAGCCAAAGCGTCAGACAGATAGACACGACCTTCAGTATTAATAGGTACAGCGAGATACCATCAAAGTCAGTGTAAATGCATAATTTGAAAAATTCTACCTACTTACATTCAAGGAGTAGGCAGGTCTAGCTATCTCCAATACTTTTTAAATAGAGCACTGATATAAACACGTTTTTCGTTTCCAAGTGCTTTCAAATGTCAATGAAATATTAAAACAATAAACTGTTACAACCGGACGCCATAATTATTTAACTCTTATTCCCTTGTAAGTATTAGTTAACTCCTCAAACGGCGTTGTGATTTGCTCGTGATTATAATCCCAGATTTGCCATTAAAATGTATCCCACTAATATTTTAATGTGTTTGGATGTTTGTTTGTTTCACGCAAAAAATTCTGAACAGATTTTGCATGAAATTTGGTATACAAATAGAATCGGGACGGAGTAGAGACCGGGAATAACATATAGGTTACTTTTTATCCCAGAAACATGAGGGAATATCCCGGAAAACTGATATAGGAGACTTATGAGATTATAATGAAATTTCGTACATAAATAGTATGTGACCGGGAATAATATACATACAGGCTACTTTTTATACCAAATAATGCGGGAATTCCCGGAAAACTGATATAGAATGAAATTTTGGTACACTTATAGTTTGTGACTAGGACTGTCATATTTCCCATCCCGGAAAAATCGGTAATTTTACCAGAACTAATATTGAGTACTTCTTATCCCATGAAATCAATCCGACAACAATTGTGTTACTAAGTCTACAGTTACGAAGTCGCGACTAGTATTACATGTGTGTATTCCGTTGCAGGTAAACACGTGGCTGACGTGGCTGCAGCAGCAGGAGTCCGAGGACGAGGAGGCGGAGGACTAAGCGGGCGGGCCGCGCCGCGCTGGCCGGTTAACGAGCCGCACTGCTTTTATTTCGCGCTCATCTCATTATATAAATATAATTAAGCCAAATAGTTGAAATACCTACGTTTGTTACCCTTTAACGCTAGACGCGCCGCACGCCACTGCCGCCGTCGGCGACTCCAGTGTTAAATAGGACAATTTTTAGGTTACTACGTAAACGAATATTAGTATCTCGAGATAATTTTTTGTAGGCCTTTTACTCGATTTTGATACTTTTTACAAATGTATACAATGTATAGTGTTCGTTTGGACGTATGATTGCACCCCGATCTGCCCCTCCCTGCAGTGAGCGTGTTTTAGTTGAAATTGTAAAAAATATATATATATGAAAAACTTAAATCAATTTTTATTATTAATATCATGATCATTTATTTTCAATGCTAAATGGACTTAGTGATATCTGTAAGAATGCTTAAATTTCATTGTATTATCAAATTTTAGAATTTTGTAACTAGATGAATAAAAACAAAATAAACTGCCCTAAGGCATAAGAAGTGTATGTTGAGTGAGTTGTAATAAAATTGTGAACTGCTGATGCAAAATATGCAACATTAAATAAGTAACATTGGTCAATATATTATGTATTCAGGATGAAAATAAACTTCAGTGTAATTTATTACAAAAACAGTGCCGAGTTTCATTTAAATGCAAAGCAGAGGTGATTGATTGATGATTGATATTTGTTCTCAGATCTCAAAACAAATAACCCAACTAGCTTTTCAGATCAGAAAATTTTATTAGCTTCTATGGTACTTGATGAGAGGGATGTCTTAGCGAAATTGAGGGTTCTAGATGTATCAAAGGGTGCGGGCCCTGACGGTATACCTCCTGTATTTATAGTGAATTGTGCATCTAGTTTAGCAAAGCCCTTAACTATAATTTTTAATAATTCACTTAGTTCAGGCACTTTTCCTAGTGTATGGAAGGTAGCCAAGGTGGTACCCGTATACAAAAGTGGAGATAACTGTTCCGTAAAAAATTATAGACCTATATCGATTCTATCTATTTTTGGTAAAATTTTGGAATCCCTGTTGTGTCCGTATATGCAAAGATACTTCAAAAAATATTTAAGCATACACCAGCATGGTTTTGTGCAACGTAGATCAACATGTACCAATTTAGTCACGTTTGTTGAAACTATAGTGGACGTATTGGATGTTGGTGATGAAGTTGATGCAGTGTATACGGATTTCAGCAGGGCATTTGATAGAGTGTCCCATGAGTTACTTGTGAAGAAGTTATATGCGTATGGAATCACGGGGCCCATCTTAAACTGATTTAGTTCATATTTGGGCGATAGATCCTTCTATGTCGTGGTAAATGGGTATCAGTCATCGTATTATAAAATCAATTCGGGTGTACCACAGGGTTCGCACCTGGGTCCTATACTTTTTAATATTTTTATCAATGACGTCACCGACTGCTTTCACCATACTACTCCATTTATGTTTGCCGATGATCTAAAGATTGTAAGAAATATAAAGTCAGAAACAGACATTATACATATGCAGTCAGATATAGACAGATTGTTTGAATGGTGTACACGAAATAAAGTTCTGCTAAACTGCGATAAGTGTCATTTAATCAAATTCAGTCACAAAATTAATAGACTACAATCTTCATACAATATCAATGGACAACAATTGGCTGAAGTGAAGAATGTCAAAGATCTGGGAATTAATATAGACAGTAAGCTGACCTTTGTTGATCATATTGACACTATTACGAAACGAGCCCTAAGAACACTAGGATTTATTATACGGAATGGTAAATTTTTCAAAAAACCGGGGACCAAAATCATTCTTTAATAGTCTTGTCCGTAGCATGTTAGAGTACTGCAGCGTTGCTTGGAGACCCCATTATGCAACTCATACTTTGAGATTGGAACGGGTCCAAAGGACGTTTATGAAACACCTAGGATACGTTACTAGTACTACTAGAAAAATGTCGTACAGTGAGAAACTGATTTATTTTAAAACAATGACGCTGGATACCCGTAGAGATATTCTTGATCTGAAATTCATGCACAAACTCCTACATGATAAAATAGATTGCCCCCAACTTCTTGTGAGATTCCGATTTAGAGTTCCTCGTAAACCTCCGCGAAAACTAATTACTCCTCTGTTCCCTCCACTACGCAGAACGACATTTGGTACAGGCTCACCAGTTCCTCGCCTATGTAAACTCATTAATGAATATAGCGATAAATCTGATATTCATTCTGACTCCCTCAACGCTTTTATCAGGCATATCAGAAACTGTCACGGACCTAAAACCTAAAAACTAATTGTATAATTTTTATTGTTTTTGGCTTTAATAAATGTAATAAAATGTAATTTATCTATCTATCTGCTCTTTAATACTTAAATAAAATTTCGAAATTGTATAAAATGTAAATTGTAATACGTTCAAAATAGCAAGTCGTGTTTACCTGTAAAGATTGTGCAGTTAGCATTTAATAATTATTTCATTAAGTTTTAGAGATAAGTAACACTGTAACAATAGTTGGTAAACCTAAATAAATAAATAAATAAATTAGCATGTTCAACAATAAATTGAAACTGGTAAATCATTCAACAAAAGAGTGGCTTAAACTGTAAAAAGATTAACCAGTACCTCGAATGCAAAACTAATTTTCTGATGATAGGTCTCGAGTAAATTTACTCAATTAATTGAGAGAAAACAGGAATCTTCCTGTTGTTTTTATACGACGAAAAAGGGATTACAGTGTGATGCCTCAATCGAGCATTTGGGATCATGCTAAACAAATTAGTAAAGTAAAAATTTTAAATTTAAGTAATACTTCCAATTACCAGTGTGGTCCCTCAGTTCACACGCACATAAGTAGGTTGTAGTATAGACAGCGAAGGTATTTTATACCACGCCCGACGCGACCATTACACATTGGGATCTCAGGCGCATAATATAATATTACCGTGCCTTTAGTTTTATTAATAAATTTTGACTTGGCACCAGACAAACAAATTGACAAAGACCTTCTTTTTTTTGGCTCGCACGGTTTGTGCATTTGCCATTATACATACAAATTTTAATGGTTGAATATTAGATAAAATTACAATTTAATATTATTATCAAATTATAAACTTGGAAATTAAATTATATATATCTAATGTCATAGAACATAATAAGGTAGGAACCGATGTAGGGAGAGGAATGCGGAGATCTATAAAAGAGAGTTTATGAAAGAGGAGTAATCATTGAGGAGACAACCAAAGAAAATATGTTTAAATCCTCTTCTTCATCAGCACCACAAGCGCACAAGCTGCTATTAATGATGCCAAGCCTTGCGAGATGTGAGGCAAAGCAAACGTGGCCCAAACGCAATCTAATGATCATTGAAGTCGCAGATTTGCTAAACTTAATTTTGGAGAATCATGTTTTCTTAGGAATTTCATGCTGTATAGAATTGTAATACCGGCCTTTACGATGGCTAGAATCATTCCAGTCATTCTGCTAAGAACTATGTAATTGGTCTTTGGGAATGGATACAAGATCTGACGCAACATTTTTATATCGAAACATATCGCCATTGTTTACGGCATCTTTCGCAAATTTGTCAGCTTTAACATTCCCAGGTATATTGTGATGGCCAGACACAAGAAGAACATCTATTTTTTTTATTTTACAATTAAGTAATAATTGTCTACATTCCATTACGTAAGCACAGCTTGACACAGATTTAAATGGAATTTTTTGTAAAGCTTGTAAAGCGCTCTTTGAATCTGTAAGAATGATAGACTTGTGGAGTTTTGCAAGTAAAATGTACTCTAAAGATTTCAGAATGCCGAAAAATTCTCCAGAAAACACCGTTGTTTCAGGAGGCAATTTGATTTTTTGGTGGATATTATACTGTTGATGATAAATCGCTACCCCCACCGTACTAAATAGTGTAGGTTTAGAAGCGTCACAATAAATATGATAACGATCTGCCCAGTCTGTTTCGATTGCAAATTTTATGGCAATGTTAGAATGTAGGATTTCAAAATTATAGTTTATGTTAGGAGGATTAACAAGCGCTTCGTAGCTGACTGAGAATAAAGGGAGAAACTGAGACCGATGTGTGGGTGCTTGCAATGAAATAAATTTACGAAAACTAATAATCAAGCATGGAAGAGATTTGTAAGTCCATTATGAGGAACTTTCAAGTAACAATTCTTGTAATTTTTTATAAAGAGGATGATTTAAAAACTGAAAAGCCCGGAATAAAAATTTATCACAGGAACTGGCGTCGTAATTTTAAAGGGGGGTCAAGACATTCAACTTGCAGGGCATTTACGGGGCTAGATCTCATGGCTCCAGATACAATACGTAGAGCTTTGAACTGGATGGCATCTAATTTAGACAAACCTACTACACTACAAGGCTCTAAAAAGTATGTTCCATAGTCTAAGATGCTTCTTATTATTGCGTTATACAAGAGTTTCATCGTGAATGGGTGAGAACCCCACCAAACACCCGCAAGACATCGTAAAATGTTAAGCAAGCGTTCACATCTAGCCGCAATATAATAACAGTGTGATACACCAGTCATTTTAGCATCTAATACGAGACCTAAAAAATTTGTTTCGTTTTTTTCCGGGATTGGTTGATTATTATATAAGGTGGACGTAAACGCATCCTTGAGAACAATACTGCACAACTTTTGCTAACACTGAGACTCAGCGAATTCGAGTCTAGCCAAGCCTTAAAAAATTGCAAAGCATGGTTCAAAGAGTCGGTTAATTTTTCAATAGACCGTCCTGAAACATATAAAACTAAATCATCTGCATACTGCAATATGTTACCCTTACATGCAATATGCGATTCTAAGTCGTAGGTGTAAATATTATATATATAAAAGTGGACTCAGCACCGAACCCTGGGGTAGACGCCATGTAAATCTTGTCATAAACTTAGAATCACCCATATTAATTTGAAGTTGTCTTTCCAAAAGAAGATTATGAATAAGTTTACAAAATACAGGAGGAATTTTTAATGTGGATAATTTGGAGTTTAGAATGCGTAAATCAACATTATCATATGCGGCGGAAATGTCTAGAAAAACTGCAAGCAGGGATTCATTATTCGAGAAGGCAAGCCTTATGTCCGTAGTAAAAATCCTTAAACTGTCCATGGTGCTTTTGCCTTTTCTGAATCCATATTGAGTTGAGGACAGTAGACCTTGACTTTCAACGTACCACTCTTATCTGTCCTTAACTAAATGTTCTGCTAGCTTAGAAATCACTGAGGCAAGGGCTATTGGTCTATAAGAGTTCGGGTCTGCGGCGGGCTTACTTGGTTTCAAAATAGGAACAATCTCATAGATTGTAAGATTTGTAAGAATGATGTGGCCTTCTGTAATTAAGGAAACATACTTGCTTAAGACTGTAAGCTTTATGAGTGTTCAATGTGTAGTGTATTCCTTGTTGAAGACCCAATAAATAAATAAATAGATTTTCCAAGAAGCAGGAATTTCTACAGATATTATGGTAGAGTTGATGACGTGTAGTAAATAATTTAGACTCGAGTCGTTCAAGTGAATAAGAAAGGAATATGGAATACCATCATTGCCCGGTGCAGAATCTTTAACATATGATAGCACATCTTTTAACTCAGTAAGGGTAAAAGAAGAGTCAAGGGTGGAATGTTCTGTTGGAGATTGAAAAGAGTTACTAGAAGATAAAAAAGGCATTTGAGGAACAAAGGGAGGAGCTAACTTATCTAAAAATTTATCGGCTACTGTTGCGTCAAGAAACTGTGGCAATGTTTCCTTGAATGCTGATCTAAATCTACGAACATTTTGCCAGATAAGCGATGGCGAGACGTTGGGTGCTAGAGATGTGCAGAAAGCTTTCCATCCATTCCATTTCTTGATTTTAAATAGTTTACGGGTGTTATTCATTATTAGAGTTAAGCTCTCAAAGTTCTCTGAAGTGCTGTGTTCAAGATATAAAAGCTCTGCTTCTTTCCTCTTTTTGACCGCTGCTGTGCATTCACTATCCCACCAAGGAGGAGAATGAATATTATTATTACATTGCTTAGTTGGAAAAGTTTTATCCGCAGCTTCTATTATAGCTAAAGCAAAAGCATCAGCAGACACAGAGTGATTATTTCCTTGAAAAGGGAGAGAAGACAATTTTAGTTCAACCATGTTACTAAACGTTTCCCATCTGTCACTTTCAAAGTCATTGTCATAAAACGTTTATATTTAATTTTAATTAATGCGTTGGGAAAAGTTATTACTGTAGGATAATGATCACTGTCGAAAGTTGAATATAGTGTGGTCCAAGTCAATATAGACGCTAAGCTGGGAGTAGAAATAGAAAGATCTGGGGCACTGATTCCTTCATGGGGCTTAGTACGTCGTGTGGCTACTCCAGTGTCCAGTATTCAAAATGCAGAGATTATTGGAATCCAGAATATCTAATACTCTAGTACCATAATAACTGGGATTGGAGCTACCCCAAGCCTGGTGTTGAGCATTAAAGTCACCCAATATTAAAATTGGTTTTGGGATCTGTGAGATAATCGCCTCTAATTCATTAAATATAGATGACGTCGGATGGGGGATGTAAACCGAAACGAAACATATTTTGTTAATACTTATAGCTGTAAGGTTATATGTTCGGAGATATTTATTTATTTATTATATTATTATGGCACTTCAACGACTTATTCACTAAACACACAGTAAATATAATATACACATGATATTTTTCTTTAGCAGTGAATTCGTCACTTAAAGAAGTGCACAACACTGACATAAAAAAAAAATGTTTGCAACAAAGCTATAATTAATTATAAATCTATTATAATCCTCTAACTAATAATACTGGAAGTTTTTTTTTTTTTTTTTTTTTCTTAGAATGGACCGCTAGCAGATGCAACCCCTGATAGTAGGTATATTGCGCGAGTACAGAGTTATACTGGGGCTCCACATAAATAGGCCCAGAGTCTCCCACGGAATTCTTGAAATGAGTTGGAATATATGTCGATGCTATCGGCTTCTATAGATATTCTATTATAATCCCGCATCAGGCGGTTCATAGGCGCGGTCCTGCCAAGGTTGGTACGGCATGTAATTGTGGTAAAAGTATTAATTTTACGGCAAGATCTCACGGTTTTCTGTCTTGGCACTGCTATTCTCAATTCGGCCAACAGATCGGGCACATTTACCATACCATTCGTGATTTTATAGAGTAGTATCTGGTCCGCCAGGATTCTACGATGTTCAAGTGAGCTCATTTTAAAATAGTTTAGCCTTAGGGGATAGTTAGAATCTCTTGGACAGTTTGGGCATCTAAAACGTAAATATCGGGTGAAACTCTTTTGAACACGTTCTAATCGATCTACGTGAACACGATAACTAGGGTTCCAGACTGGAGATGCATCTGTCCAGTATACTTTAATTTAAAGAAGATAAAATCGATTTAAAGTCCCGACATATTCTTTTTATAAAACCAGACATTCTTGCGGCTTTAGTCGTGATGCTATCGATGTGGCCGATAAATGAGAGTTTAGAGTCAAGGTCGACTCCTAAGTCGCGAATGGTGTCCACTGTTTGGAGTACGATCCCATTAAGTGAGTAGGACGTTGGTATTGGATTCCGATTTTTTGTGAATTGTATGTGATAGCATTTAGTCACATTAAGGGTCATGCGGTTTTTGAGACACCAGTTCTGAATTGCGTCCAAGTCGGCTTGGAGTAGTTCGGCATCAGAAATCGATGTTATATCTCTGTAGATTTTTAGATCATCCGCAAAGACAGCGCATTTAGCGTGTTTTACTGAATGAACTATATCGTTGACGAATATTAGAAAGAGAATTGGACCTAAATGCGAACCTTGTGGGACTCCGGATGTAGGAACATACACCGATGACTCATATCCTTTTACAACAACTCTTTGTTTTCTCTCTCTTAGATATGACCCAAACCACAGAAGTAGTGTGCCAAAAATGCCGAACCTCTCTAGTTTTTGTAGTAGGATTTCATGGTCCACTTTATCGAACGCACTGGTGAAATCAGTGTAAATGGAGTCCACCTGGACTCGAGAGTCCAACGACTTACTTATTTCATTGACGTAATGAACCAAATTAGTGGTGGTTGATATCCGAATACAGAAGCCGTGTTGCTGGGGTATTAACTGGGAACTGATATGTGCCGTTAATATAGGACATAGCAGAGATTCAAATAGTTTGGCAAATATTGATATAAGCGAAATGGGCCGATAGTTCTGTACACTGTTAGAATTACCTTTTTTAAATATTGGTACAACATTTGCTAATTTCCACTCTGAGGGAAACCGCGACGTAGCGATTGAATGGTTGTAGATTAATTTGAGCGGTAAAGTTAGACTAGAAGCACATTTTTTTATGAATACAGGAGACAAGCCGTCAGGTCCAGCACCTTTGGAGATGTTAAGTTTCTTTAAGGCTTTAAATACATCATGCTCCGTAAATGTTACTTTGCACAAAGCGTGCTGGTGATGCTCGTGAGATTCTCTGTGGGCTACAGCGAGTGAAATATTTGAAACTGTAAATGTGGAAGAGAAATGCTTCGCAAATAGGTTACAAACATCGTTTCCGGTAGAGGCTGTTTTGTCTCCTAGACTCACTTCCGAAGGGATATCGCAAGATTTAGACTTTCGCGCCTTGACGAAAGACCAGAAACGTTTAGGATTATGTTTAATATTTTTTTCAGTGAAACTCATGTAGTTTTTGTAACATATATTCATCATGTTTCTAGACCGGTTATTTAGTAGTTTATACTCTATGCTATCCCTAGGATTGTTGTACTTTTTACAACGTATTCTTAGTTTTTCCTTTTCATTCAGAACTCTAATAAGTGGTTTAGTGAACCACGGAGGAAATTTATTATAAGTTTTATAAATGGGAACATGTTCCGCGATGATTTTGTTTACGTTCGTATATAAAATGCTCACCATAGCATCGACATCATGTAAATTTGAGAATATTTTAGACCAATGAGTTTCGTTAATTTTAGTATTAATTAATTTATAATCTGCTTTTCTAAAGTTGAACCTAGGGACACTCTTATTCTTTAGATGGGCTGTGGAGATATCTTTTAGTGATATTTCCAAAGGTGGGTGATAGACATCTACTTTAGATAAAGGGAAATTGCATAAGCCAACGATTCCTCCGTAGAAATTATAGAATATTAAGTCAAGGGTTTTGTGATAACAGTTTCTGACGACGTTAATTTGCGACATATTGCATAGCGACATAAAATCTATCAAAGAGTAACCCAGCGCATTGGTATAACTGTGCGCAGTCGTGCAGGAAGTATGGGATAGATTAGTGTCTGAATCCCAACTAATAAAACTAAGATTAAAATCTCCAGCTATAATGGTTTCGTCGCCAGTCGAGTCAATGATAGAGGAGGCCTTATCGAGGAATGAATCTAGTGTCCGTTGCTGTACGGGGGGTGGTAGATAAACAACGCAGATATTTAGATTTTGGCATTTTCTTCCCTTAGATATCTTCACCTTGACCCATAGGTTTTCACCATCAGTTTCCCACTGCGACATACGGACAGAGTCGATAGATTTCAATACAGCTATCAGAACTCCTCCTCCCCTCTTACCACTATATAGCGTAGATGCTCTGTCTCTGCGGTAAACATTGTATCTTGGGTCAAACAGTTCGCCATCCTTCACACTATCGTCTAGCCAGGTCTCGGTGCCGATGATGACATCATATTTACTCAGGCGTGCGGTTAATTCAACCATGTTTAGTTTCGTTTTTAGACCTCTGAAATTTTGGTAGTAGACGTTGAATTGTCTGTTAGAAGATGTACGGTATTGTAGTAATAATATTTTGCAAGAATATGTTTAAAGCAGACCGACAGCTTCCAAACTTCTTATATGCTTGGCTTGCTCTCCATCACCTTTCCTAATCAGAACCTTACCGTCGCGCACCGACACATATTTATATCCTTTATCGATGGCAGCCTTTCTAGTAGCCGCATGTATTTGTTTGTTTAGGGGGGACAGATGTTCGGACACGTAAATTGGTTTAACTGGGCCGCCATATCCAAGATGTTTTGAATTCAGCTTTTCGTTAGGATATGCTTTGTTGAAATTGAAGACCGAAGCAAGGATGACATCACGCATTTGAGAGCTGCGGAGCTTAACGATAACTGCTCTAGGCTTACTATTTGCAGGATCCAATTTGCGCACTCGGACTGCTGAAATAATGTCACCTTCTTTTTGTATATTTTTGGCATTTTCCATGCTAAGATTTTAAAGTTATTTAGAAAAGGAAAAATTGGACCGCGGGCAGGATTCGAACCTGCGTCTTCTGGTTAGGTACACCAGACGCTATGACCACTAAGCCACCGCGATACCTACCCGTCATGTCGAATTTTTCCTTCACATACTGAATTTACGTCTTTATGGTGACGTCAGTAACACCTATTGAAATGCAAGTTTTTGCTTTTCAACCGACACAACTTACTTTACAGTTAGTTAAGTGTCAACATGACGGGTCCAACTTTTTTAAAAAGTTTTCAATAACGGATTTAGTTTTCGTTTTTTTTTACACTATTCCTTAGATATAACGAGAACTACACTCAACACTTGTTTTTTATAGACAACGAATGAGATTACATTGAGTATAAGCACAGACACCGATGAAGTGCTTAGAATGAAATACTTTGTGTTTGTCTGGGTGTTTCTTATCTATTATAAGTATGTATTTACAAAAAAAAAAGTATATAAGTATTATATCTATTGTCTAGTACCCATAGTACAAGCTCTGCTTAGTTTGGGACTAGGTGGTGTTGTGTAAAAATGTTTATTACCGTGGGAGAGCCATGCTTCGGCACGAATGGGTCGGCTCGACCGGACTTGATACCACGGCCTCACAGAAAACCGGCGTGAAATAACGTTTTCGTTGTGTTTCGTCGAGTGAGTGAGGATACCGGACGCCCAAACCCCTTAAAAGGGCGGCAACGCACCTGAAACTCCTCTGGTGTTGCGGGTGTCCATGGGCGGCGGTAATCGCTTACCATCAGGTGATCCGTCTGCTCGTTTGCCCACCCTATCACATAAAAAAAAAAAAAAAAAAAAAAATGTCCCAAAAATATTATATTATATTAATAACGTTTCGAACTAAAGTATGTATCACTAATGAAATAATGTCATAACACCGATGCCCTTTTTCGTAACAAATCACAAATAATTTTACTTGAGATTAGAAGATACTACACTCTTTCGCACTACTTTTTTTATTATTTACATTGATATTTATATTATTTATGAATTTTCTGTTCGTTCCTGTATGAGAGAGAGATGAAAAAAACACACGTACCGAGAGGAATATGATTTATTATTGGCTCAATTGGCATAGATTCAATCAATATATCAATAGGATGATTACACATACAGACACATACTAATACTTCGGATACATAGCTTAAGTAGGTACACGAAAAGCGCGGGAAATTTCGGTTAGACCGGGTGTATTTTTTCTCAGCAATTTTTTATAATTAAATTTTAAGCAGATATTTGGTTCAGTTGAGGTTCTTATGTAAATATATTTTCTTTGTAGTGTATGTATTATTATTTTTGTGTAAATTTTTCCTGATTTTTGGTAAGTTTTTGTATATATTTGTAACATAGTCCAAAACTATTCCCGGGTCGTATGAACGACCCGCCTATAGCGGATGTGGGGGATTTAGGCCCTGACTTAAGTCCCCCTGTAAGTAATTATGTTACCATATCAACTAATTTAGATATGGGTGGTATGGACACTGATGGGTCTGTAGCCACAGCAAGTGGAAGGGAAACTGATGGGTCGACCTCCGGTAAAGTTAGTGCTTCACGTAAGAGGCGTTCACATAAGCATAAAACAGTATGTAAGCATTGTAATAAAACAAAACGGAGTAGACAGGGAGTGATTCCTCAGGGAACCTCTTCTCACATTGACTGTACATGTATTCCCAGCACAGAAGTTAATTTAAAATCCGACTTCATAATAAATAACGATACATTAGTTCCACATTCTCAACCCTCTGAAATTTCTGCTTCCCAAACTTTGCAGTTGGATCCAACTGCAATACAAACAATCCAACCAGTTGGTGTAGGTAGGAAGGAGTACCAGGCCTCTGATTCAGGGCCATACATAGTTCATGTTCAGCGCATTACCAATACTGAAAACAGTGGCACCATTCTTCACCCTATTGCATTTGGAAATTTCCTTAAAAATAACAAATTTCAGAATATTGTTCCTGGCAGTGACAAGAGAATTCCTGGCAGTGTCAATTGGTAGGAATAAATGTGTTGTAGCTTTTACAAACCCTATGGCTGCTAATGTATTTATTAATAGCAATTTATTGCCTCTGAACAAATTTAAAGCATTTCTACCCACTTTTAATGTCACTCGTATGGGCTTGGTCCGGGGTATCCCATCTGAATGGAGTGTGGAAGAAGTTAAAGAAAATATATCAACTCCCATAGGTACTGGTGAAATATTGAAAGTTAGACGCCTAAATTATAAAGTTCAAGTGAATGGGTCATATACATGGAAACCATCTCAAACTGTTGTAATAACATTTGATGGTCAAGCTCTTCCTAAAAGAATTTATGTATGCTATAATGCACTACCTGTTGAGACTTATGTGTATCCCACCATACAATGTTTCCGCTGTTGCCGTTATGGCCACACTAAAAATCAATGCAGATCAGCTGCCCCTAGATGCTATAAATGTGGACAAAATCACTTAGGTGAAACTTGTTTAGTAGAAGAGGATTCTGCATCTTGTGTTAATTGTTCTGGATTTCACTATGCTACAGACAAGACTTGCCCTGAGTTTCAAAGGCAAAAAAACATTAAACACACTATGGCTCATTCTTGTGTTTCTTATGCGGAAGCAAGCAAAATACACCCAGCCACCTCAAAATCCTATGCTAATGTTCTCACTACTGTTACATCTCATGATTCTCATGCCAATAATAATTCATACTCCAGTTCACAACCTGTACCCTCAACTTCTTCATCATATAAAAAGACAGTCTTTCTTAAACCCCGCGCTCCTCCTAAGTCAGCACAAGGTTATGACAGAGCAGCTCATAACGCCCTTCTTAGGGAGTTTCAACCCCCATCTTTGGCAAATGGGTGTACTTTGTCTAAGGAATCCGATATGAAACTGCAACAGAACAAGAATGAGCAAGTTGTTGATGTTATTATAAACCTCATCAAAATGTTATTAAGTAAAAGTACATCTTTTGAACCGTACGACGTGGAGCGGATAAGTAGTTTAATACTAAATAAAAACAAAAAAGATGGACACAATAATTCAATGGAACTGATGATCAGTAATACCTAAAAAAACTTAATTAAAAATAAAAACTTGGATTAAAATAATCAAATATTTGGTATTCCAGGTTATGTGCATTAGCAGAGCTGACGGATATGGCCATGGCGGTGTAGCCATATTGATTAAAAATAATACCCCATTTTCACGTGTTTCTCTCCTTTCATGCTAATTTTCAGCTAATTTTCATGCAATTCAGCCCTCAGTCCAAGTCAAACCATGGTTTTCTAAAGTAAAAGGTTCTAAACTCATTACAAGCATGATAATTCGCATGCGGCTTGGCCACGTTTGTACTCCTTTCCACCTTGCTAAGTTGCATATCGTAGATAGTAATCTTTGCGAGTGTGGAGATGATGTTGGTACTTTAGATCACATATTCTTCTCCTGTTCCCGTCATGATCGTTCATCCTTCCTCCGTTCTCTTGTTTCCCATAATGTTTCCCTTCCCACTTGTGTTTCTTGTTTAGTAATGAATCCCATTGAATATTTTAACTTGATATCTGCATTCTTGTTAATAAATGATATAAAGATTTAGTTTGCGTATGTTTACCTATATATGTATTTTTCCTAAAGAATAAAATACTTCCTTTCCTGAACCTTACAAAATTCCGTTTCCTCTCCGATATTTTCCGTTAAAAATATTTCCCTACCTTTTATTACTCGAAATTGGCACAAAGTTCAAACTAGTGCCACACCACAAAAAAAAAAAAGTAGGTACACCCACTACATAGCTATAATGGAAAAATTAGTACTATGGTTTGGAATAGGAATGTGGTCAAAAGGAACCGTGTTGTGAATAAGTAAAACAACACCATTATAACCATCAGACCTCATCAGACCTATCTTCTCTTAAACATATTATATACTGGGGAACTTTAAAGTTATGGTCTGGCTTAAGCCAGGATTCCTGTAGAGCAATAGTAATGGGCATTAACAGATTAATCAGATACAATAATTCACTTTTTTTAGAATTAACACTGCAACAATTCCACTGAAGGATGGTCGATTGATAATCCATTGTTATTAAGAAGATTACTTACTTGTTGTACAGCAGCGTTGGACGGTTTAGACAAATTCTTAGTTTGAGTTAATGAGTTAATTAAAGCAATAATAAGATCTCTAGTTGACATGTTAGATAATGACACATCTTTTCCATTCATCATTGTGCCAACAGATGGCAAAGGCATGTCATAATCTTTAGTGAAGAGAGTATGCGCATGCTTATCATAGCCTTTACTATAATGTTTAGGTGAGTTGTTGGATTTCATAAAAACTGTTTTTTTATATATGAAGTTGTGTTTGATTTCAAACTATTGGCCCTTGGAAATATCATAAGTGTTTTTTAGGGGAGACGTAGGAGCAGCCAAAGAAGTTAAAACATCTGCATAAGGATTTGATACTGGAGGGTGTAGTTTTGATGCCTCTGCATAGGAAATACAACTCTGTGCCATGGACTCTTTAATAGATTTCTGTCAACTGAATTCTGGACATTTTCTGTTGGTTGCATATTGGGAACCTGAACATAAGCAGCAAACCACTTCCTCTTCATCAATATTGCAGCCATCACCAGAGTGGTTGTTACCACATTTAAAACAACGGGGAGTGGAGCGGCATTGGCTTTTGATATGACCATAGCGGCAACAATTAAAACACTGTATAGTTGGAAATATGTATAAATCAACTGGAAGTGAGTTGTAACATAGAAGTATTCTCTTGGGAAGAACCTGGCCATCAAATATGAGCACCACAGTCTCGGAGTGGAACTGGCTTGACCATTTACTATATTCTTCCTATTAATACGCCGAACTTTTAAAATGTTTCCACATCCAAGAGGTACATCAATATTTTTTAAAATTTCTTCCTCTGACCAATCAATTGGAACTCCCCTAACAACACCCATACGAATAACTGATGAGGTAGGTATATAAGCTTTGTAGTTGTTAGTTTCATTCTCTTCATTCTCAATAAAACAATTAGCATCTACATAGTTGTTGAATTATAAAACTAATCTATTTCTTCCTATTTTCTTGAGGCTTCCATTCACAATATTTTTAATAAAATTATTTTTAAGGAAACGACCAAAGGAAATAGGATGAATTACATTATCATGCGGGCTAGACTGGACCTTTTGGATATCAACATTATAAGGTGCGGCATCAGATGATTGATAAAGTTTCCTGCCTATTGCTACACGCGAGTCAGCAGGATTGGCATCATTAACATCAGGAGGGACAACCTGTGGTGATGGGATAAGAATTGTCTCACAAGTTTCATTGGAATCAGTTGGAAAGTCATTCTTAGAAACAGTTTCACAATGACAATCAGTCTCACAACGAATATCAGAAGAAGACTTATGACGCCTCCTCTTTTTGTTACAGTGCTTACAAATTTTACGATACACAGCACGCTTACGTTTGGAATGATTATTCTTTTTGCTATCCGAAGCATCTGTATCTAAAGTAGAACCTTCGGTTTCCATCTCCGAACCATCATAAATGAAGATTGCACTAAATCATTTAGAATATAATAGCTTATTTAATAAGGATTCTATCGATATATGCTTTATGTACAGCTACCATACAAATATTATGAGCTAACATCGTTTTAATGCGCGCACGCCACCCGCGGGAGGCCTGCCATACGTGCAGAAATTTCCAAAATGGCGTCTGCCAGCCAAAAGGATTATGTAACTGTAACTACATGAGATACCTGGAGGGAAGTCCCCCCAGGATCTTCTGGAACACTCATATTGAAAACATAAAAAACTTACCAATATACTGTTGAAATAAACTAATAAACACTATACTTATACTAAGTACTAAGATTATTATAAATTTATAATATTACTTTATTATAAATTTATAATATTTATTATTGTATTTTCGACCGCCTACTTCAAGGTTTCCCGCGCTTTTCAAACAAATATATTGTTTAAGTATACATTATTTTGAAGTTGAGTTTCTTTGAAAAGACATCAACAGGCCATAGGCCTTGATAGCTCAGTAGCCCGATTCACGTAATTAAAACCGAAGCGATGCATCACTACAGTTTTAATTTAAATTTAACAGTTTTCCTATTCACATCCGTTAATCGGAGCGATTTAGAAGTCGTCCATGGGATGTGAATAGGAAAACTGTTTCAACAATTTAGTCGCTGCGACATCGCTACTGTTTTAATTATGTGAATCGGGCTACAGATAACTAGGGATGAAAACTAGAGGGAATCGGTTGGAGTGAAATTTAAATTAATTTCTGTATTATTATCTAATCTAAAAATGAAAAAAATGATTTACGAAACAATTTATTTTGACATTAATACATTATGCACTATGTTTGCCACCTAAACATTATTTTATTTTTCATGGTTGCTAATTTGATGAGGTTTCAGATTAAAGACCACTGTGTTCTAGTATAATGGGAGCTGAAACATAAAGAATTATGGTTTAGGTAATGTCTATTTCATACCTAAATAGGTCATATTTATGTTTGTAATCATGTGTTTTTTGTCAAAACACCATGATTACAAACACAAATTAGGAAAGTAATTAAGTAGATTTGTAGTACTTAATAAAATAATCAGCTAGATAGATACACATTTTACAAGGTACATATTTAAACAATCTTGAGACTGCTACTGAAAGGTTCATAGAAACCCAATAAATAACAGAATACACTATCTAGGAATTGAACCCAGGTCAATAATTTCGGCAACCACACTTGACTATAATTCCAATAAGCCAGTTAACAATTATTCTAGAAAACATTACTACAAATTAAGACAAACCTTTTGTACATGAACCTTCTAAATATTCTAATAACCACATGGATAGAGACAGGTCTTATTAGCAGGCCTGGCTGCTTTAATTGATTTCACCATTTCAAAACCGAGTGCAACTGAAGGTAAAGTTTTCATTAATGATTAAAATATTGATTCATGTTTACTTTTTAATCCGCAAAACTAGTTTATGGGAATTATCTCAATCTAGGTGTAAATTTTGTAATCTAAGGCAGTGTACTAGCAAATTATTCTATTTATGTGATCCAATATTGTTACCTAATATAATCATATTATTTACTCACCCACTCTGATAGCAGCACATAACACTGCGAAAGTGATCACGCTGCTGATAGTATTCTCACGCGCCTGGCGCTTCTCTTCCATGGGGTCGACCCTTTCACCATATGGTAGACGGAACATAATTGCAGACGATAATTTTTACTATATTGTAGTAAGATTTATTATGCTCAATAATTTAGGTTAGCCCCTTCCTGTACTATTCCAATTTCAAATTTTAAATCTTCCTATGAAGACTGTCATTGACGATTCGTCAATGACAGTTGACGCTGTCACTCTGATAGCCAACAGAGTACAGCTTATGTATGGGTTTAATGATCTATGCTAGCCGTAGACAGGAATTTCCTCTGTCTACGATGCTAGCATAATAATAGCATTGAACTGTCTGTGCTGTGGAGGAAGTCATTCTCATTCAGTCAATTGTATATTAAAATGTACCGACATAAATATAAATAAAATTAATAACCCTCATTTGCGTCGCGCAATCGTGGTAAAAACCATAGATAATTAATACAGTAATAAACTAAAAACAGATTAAAAATCGTAGACAGAGGACAGACGTATTTAACCTCCTCTGTCTACGTTAAAAATGACTAAAACCATAGACCATCACCGTCTATGACTTGATTTTTCTTTTCTTTTAAATTATTTCGTGACCATGGATACAAGTCCTTCATTCCATCTATGACTTGTCGTATACATTTGTGTTGTCGTACCTAAATAATTTAAAGGTTGAGATAAAACACAGTACCAATGACAGAAAGTAAAGTGTTGCCATTAGAATTTGATAATCTGATTCCATTTGAGTACATACAAAACATAAAAAAATGTAATGTTTCTATTTGCTCAAGCAGTAGGTACCAACTTCCCTGTCTATCATTTACACGGTTATAGTGTTCTATTTGTGGAAAAAACGGTAATAATGCAAGTTTGAGTACATTCTATAAAATTAATACAGATCAGCAAACCATTGCGTCTAAAAATAAAATGTTTCAGACTTTCAGTTGCGCAACATGGCGATCATTGCTCAGCTGCTCAGGTCGTAGTGAAAATTTTCAATGATAGGGTTTTGTGACGACGTTACGCTCTACTTAACATCAGATTTTCAACGCGGTACAAGAGTACAGTTAGTATTATTCTGACGGTTATCATCGTGCTGTGTGATGAAACAGTTTGTGATTCTGTGTGGCTAAGGCGCGGACTTATCAAGACAATTGCTCTAGTGCTTATTTTTTGTTGAGAAGCAAGTCGGAGACAATCCGTCAAGCTGGAGCGACTACCGGAGTACCTGCGCGACACCGTCGACTGGTTCATGGGGTGAGTGGCCGCACGCCATTGTTCGCAGGGACTGAACAAATTTTTTATTATACTGCATGCTTCTTTTCCAATGACTTTTGTCGTTACCTCATCTCTTACATTATTTTAGGGCATTCGTCAAGTACTTATATGTCTGTATGTTATAGTGTCAATAAATTTATATATATAATAAATAGAACTAGTAGCCAGATTTGCCGGTCCTATAGCAGGTATACCATTTTGTATCGTCTCCTGGACCTAGTTTTATGGGTCTAACTCCATAACACTGTAGTCGTAGTAATTTTATTGGTATCTTTGAAAGTAGGTAAATATCCTAGACTCATCAAAAGCAATATTGGTGGTCAGAATGACTTTAATTATGAATATAATTTTATAGATTACATAATATTATTTATTGTATTTTATTATGAAAAATTCTATGAAAATAATACATTGTTTTGTTTTGGAATAGTATCTTTCCTATTATCCTCATTTTAATATTCTAAATGCGAAAGTAACTCTGTTTATCTTTAATCGAAAGTAACTGTTTATCTAAACTGCTGAACTGATTTTAAATTTGATATAGAGATACGAGTACACCTTGGAGATGGAAATAGGTAATCTTTTGTCTCACAGCCCTTTGGGATGCAGGTGAAACTGCAAATAGGGGTAACAGCTAGTTGGTAATATACATATTCAAGTGTCACACTTGGGTATTTGTTGTTATATTTAGTTGATGGCAATTTTTTGAACTGAAGAGAAGCTATGTCAGAAAAGTTACAATGTGAAATACTTGGATGAAAATAAAAATTTAGCTGCCTACCTCTGATGTACCGGACATTTACTGTGTATGTAGCTAGCTGGTATGTATACTGTTTGGATATTTGACATTTTATCATTTTGTACCATGTTATTGTGATATAATACAAAAGTAATGTGAGTAATTTACAAAAATGAAGAAATGGGATTGATAAGGTTGCAAGCACAGAACAGAAAAACAGTGTTTTTTCTATTCCATGGTTGCAAGTGCTCATTTTATCATGATAAATCTTTTTAGTAATTTTCACCAACATGGACTTTAATATTGTTACTAAATGGTATTACATTATTATTATTATATGGTAAAACACATTAGCAGCTAATTAACTGATGCATGTGTATCAAATAGCTTGGAGATGTTTCCTTATCCAACCTGCTCTAAAAGCAGTTCAATGTTGGAGCCATTACAGTTTTTTCGGGTAGTTTGTTCCATGGTTTTACCACTCTATTAGGCAAGAAATGATTCATTGGTTTCTTTTTAGATGTGTTTTCCCAAAGTTTAAATGGGTGGCCACATAGGTGTTTATTTTCATAGTAATCAGAGAAGATTTTTTGAGTCAGCTCCAAAAAAACAATCAATGATCAAAGATCACTAAATTACCTAAAATTTCAAGATATAGCCAAATCAAATTAACAAATCTCCAGCAATAAACATTAATTTTCCAAAAAAATTGGCGCCAACTCAAAATTACTTAGGTATACTTACATGTTTAAAATCTTGGTTAAATAAGTTTTTGTGAAAAAGTTTTTTTTTTTTATAATTTTCTGTAGTTATAATCTACTAATTACTACTTACATGCCTAATTTATGATTACTTTTAATTTAATTGTAATACATAACTCAGCATTAAAATTGGTGAGAGAACAATAAATCACCCCTATTTTCCCACCCTTAGGGTTGGATTTTTTTGTCTAAATTTATATTATTATTTCCTTTATTCATTTATTTACATATTTTTAAATATTTAAGAAATAATATAAAAGATAGTAAAACATTTAAAAATATAAAAAATAGTAGCCCACTGGTATCGGGAACAGTATCCAAGCCGGCACCGGTGGTCAGAGAGAGGAACCTCCTGACGATGCGCGCCGTGTCCAGGAGTACCGCTTTCTGCATCAGACCTTTGACTCAGCCGCCTAACGAAAGCCTCCTCAGATGTAAGTCGAGGCTCTTGGCTATTAGACCATTGGCTGAAACGACTATCGGCACAATGACTGCTGAATCCACATCCCACATGTCGACAACCTCGCGTGCCAAATCAAGAAGTTTAATTTGTTTCTCTTTCTCACTTTTCACGAGATTCTCGTCATGCGGGATGGTGATATCAATAATCATTGCGCTATGTTATGATCGATCTAATACCACTACATCGTCTACATCAGGCTTATTAGCTATATAAGTCCTATCAGTGATAATAGATTGATCCCAGTATAAAGTGACATGTTTATTTTCGAGAACTGGGTCGGGCACATATCTGTAGTACTTCTGAGTCCACAAAGTTGTATTTCAGGTCAAGTTGTTGATGGGTAATCCTAATCACCAGGACATGCCCGACAAATGTCAACAGTGCCGTCCTTCACAATATACTTCTGGTAGTTATTCGTCATCATAACTTCATCCATAATTGCACAAACAAACCCTTCGGTCTCACCGAAGAGGTCATCGAAGCGTAACCAGGTCACGGACGCTAATAGATCAACATCAGGCCCATGTAAGGCCCGAAAAAAGCGCCCGTGGTGTTCCTTACTCTGCCATACCACCATGCGATCATTAGTGCTTAGTACTAGAGGTTTGCGCCAGTTCTCTTTAGATAAGGCAAGCGGGGTAAGTCCTTTATCCACTGCGACGACATCTCGATGTATCCCCACCCCCACGTCAGCATGGAGAAAATAATCTTTGAGACTGCATATCTCACGGTTGTGGAGGGTCTTAGTATTCAACACCTACATTTCCGCGGGATGTACAGCCTCATTACTGACGAACGTGGGTGATGCATACGATATGACGTCAGCAGTGTACGGCCTCTCCTATACAGGGCGTCCAGTTAAGTCGTGCGTCCACTTGACTATGCCGAAAGAATATATTAAGAGTGGCATAACCCAACTGTTGAAGGCACGCAACTTGTTTGCGCCTGACAAAAGACAGTTGAAAACTTTTCTCAGGTGGAAGAAGAAACGTTCCCGCAACGATTGTTTTATGTCAGCCTCACTGATTCCCAATGCCTCCGACGTACCCAAGTACTTATAAGTTTCAGTTGAGGAAAGGGATCGAAAGTGTATAGTGTCCGACAGCTGGGTTCCCGGGGACTCCACAATTCCTCCTCGCTTCACATGCATGACTGCACATTTGTCCACACCAAACTCCATTTTAATGGAGCCACTAAATTGTACAGTTAACTTTAGTAGCTCCACTAAATGGACACGGTTGTGGGCAAACAGCTTTAGGTCATCCATGTAAAGGAGGTGGGATATTAACCTATAACCCAGCTCTGAACCCTCTAATCATGTGGTTCAAGGCCAAGCAAAACCATAGCAGACTCAGACTATGGCCCTGGAATATACCTCGCTCAATCCTAATACCACTACCTTGAATTTGTCGACATCCTGGATAGTGAAGGACTGTACTCCGTTGCCGCATACATGACATTAGGAAGGTGGGTAGTGTTGTATTTATTTTATACCCACAACTCCCATCAGTTCATAAGTAAAAGTAGGTAATGTCAACAATCATTGCACGCCTCTCGATTCGGTCCACCACCACAATATCAGGCTTATTGGCTACAATAGTCCTATCTTTTTGTATATTTTTGGCATTTTTCATGCTAAGATTTTAAAGTTATTTAGAAAAGGAAAAATTGGACTTGCGCGGTGGCTTAGTGGTCATAGCGTCTGGTGTACCTAACCAGAAGACGCAGGTTCGAATCCTGCCCGCGGTCCAATTTTTCCTTTTCTAAATAACTTTAAAATCTTAGCATGGAAAATGCCAAAAATATACAAAAAGATAGTTACAAGGTAAGGTGGCATCGTTCGACATTTAACTAACTGTAAAGTAAGTTGTGTCGGTTGAAAAGCAAAAACTTGCATTTCAATAGGTGTTACTGACGTCACCATAAAGACGTAAATTCAGTATGTGAAGGAAAAATTCGACATGACGGGTAGGTATCGCGGTGGCTTAGTGGTCATAGCGTCTGGTGTACCTAACCAGAAGACGCAGGTTCGAATCCGGCCCGCGGTCCAATTTTTCCTTTTCTAAATAACTTTACAATAGTCCTGTCAGTGATGATGGACCGATCCCAGTACAGTGTGATATTGCCATTTTCGAGAACTGGGTCGGGCACATACCTGTAGTACGGTACCTCCGATGCCACAAGAGTGTATTTCAGAGCAAGTTGCTGATGGATAATTCTGGCTACAAGGTTGTGCCTATGCAAGTACTCCTCGTTAGATAGACGAGAACAACCAGAGATAATGTGGCGGATCGATTCACCCGGGCAGTGACATGCCCGACAGATGTCAACCGCGCCATCCTTCACAATAAATCTCCGGTAATTATTCGTCATGATAACTTCGTCCATAATTGCACAGACAAAACCTTCGGTTTCCCCAAAGAGGTCACCGAAACACAGCCAGGCTACGGACGCTGCTTGGCCTACATCGGGCCCATGTAGGGCCCCGAAAAAGCGTCCGTGGAGCTCCTTACTCTGCCATACCTTCCTGCGGTCGTTAGTATCAAGCACTACAGGCTTGCGCCAGTTCTCATTCGCCAAGGAGAGCGGGGTGAGTCCCTTGTCCACTGCTACTACATCTCGATGCATTCCCACGTCGGCGTGTAGAAAATATTCCCTGAGATTGCATATCTCGCGGTTGTGGAGGTTTTTAGCATTTAAAAAGCTTCGGCCTCCACACTTCCGCGGGATATACAATCTCATGACCGACGATCGTGGGCGGTGCATTCGATATGCAGTCAGCAGTGTACGGACCCGCCTATCCAGGCCATCAAGTTCCGTTTGAGTCCATTTGAGTATGCCAAAAGAGTACGTCAATACCGGCATGACCCAACCGTTGAAGGCGCGCACCTTGTTTCCGCCCGAAAGAAGGCTATTGAATACCTTCTTCAGGCGGCCAAAGAAACGTTCCCTCAACGATTGCTTCATGTCAGTAGCGCTGATACCTAACGCTTCCGACATACCCAAATACTTATAGGTTTCGTTTGGAGAGAGGAATCTCAGGTTTATGGAATCCGCGAGTTGAACTCCTACGGATTCCACAATCTCCCCTCGCTTTACATGCATGACCGCACATTTGTCCACACCAAACTCCATCCTGATGGCGCTACTAAAAATTTCAGTTACCTTCAGTAGCTCCATCAGCTGAAGATTGTTATTATTATTACTGTTTATTGGAAGAGAATACTACAATTAATTATTTATCCACTAAATAAATAATACGCAATAATTGTCATAACTGTACTATATTAATTGTAGTATTGTACTAGTAGGTATAATTGTACCTACTCTCTTTCTATAAATAGCATCTGGTTAGACTGGAAACTGACCCCAATATAGCAATAGGCTCGGAGAAAGGAAGAACACTACATAATATTAGAAATCGTGACTTATAAACACAGACACTGAGTAACTGCCTAAATACAGACACAGTGCCCACAGAAGGGGCAACCTGCATAAACTTAACCCTAGCCCTAGAGCCCTAACTCTGCCATCTCGCACATTCCGCGGTTGTAATAGTATAAAACGAATTCGCTCGCTTGTCCATCGAAGCGGAGAGGAGGAGTGGACACGTTCATTTTGTGCTATTTTGTTATTAAGTCACCGCCAGTGGGCACGTCATCACCAGCGACGCGGCGATGCCATTTTATTGTCACTCACTCGCACAAACCCCCCGTGCTAATCACTGCGTGCAATCACTAAACACACTGTTTCCTTTACATTTTTCAAACGTCGATTTATATACATTAGTATTGATTTACGTTGAAATTCTTACGATTAAGACATGGAACTACGATGTACAAATCCTGAATCTCACTATCAACCTTTGCAACGCAAGTTGCATACAGAATGCCCGACATCAACCTCAACCGTCGGGCCGTGACCCGCCAGGTAAACACCCGCCTGGTCGGAGGGTCCTCCCTTTGGTTGCAGGCGTTACACACCTCGTCCTCCACAGCTTTTTTAGCTGAAGTAACTGTAGTAAGTCTAAACGATTACTTCCCATTCATTCATTTGCAGCGGATAAATTCGATCCCATTACTATGTACGATAGAATAGAACATAACTGATTTTACTGCACACTTGAAAAACGAAATAAATAGGATAGATAAATAATGATTAGGCAGCTTAATATACATAATATTTCTTTTTACCCGGATGTTAAAGTTTACTTCTACGAATCCTGGAAGAATTACGTTCACAAGTAGCTGTCAAAAGTTTAGAAATAAGTGCTTGGACGAAGTTTAAGAATCTCGTGTCGTACTACTATGTATTTGTAAGGTACGCGCGGCGCGGCATAACCTTTTTTTTTTTTTTAACGTATGGAAATCCTCATGGACTATCCACCGCCCGGGGAAGGCGGTTGGGTGTGTCGGACTCCACCCATAGGGGGTGACCTACCGACTAAAACCATACGGGTGTTTCGCCTCTCCACTTTTTGCTGGGGTTACGGGAGCGAGAACATTCCTCCGCGACCCCAGCAGCCGGACTGAAGTTGGTTGTTTGGTTGCGCAGTCTACAATTTTTCAACATAAACAATCCATTGCGCATTCAAACGGCTAACTTCAGTCCGGCCAGATAATGCCGCACGTACCGTACTGGTCTTGATGCACATTTGTGATAATGTAGTTGTTATGAAACTGCCTCATTAGCCTAGTAGTCGTAAGCGCGACTACTACGCTTGTGGTTCTGGGTTCAATTACCGGGTCAATTAAAATGGTATTATATGATTTTATTAACGTACAATGATGATGATATTTAACTTCGGACTATACCCCCTATTACATAGGCCCTAAACATACCGGCGAACTGTGTCAATTAGTGCGTGGTACATGTGTAATCACCAGTTAGTTTTGTAAAATATCGAGTTAAAATTGACTTAAGGTCAATTATCAAGTTTTTCTAATAGGTACATTTTGTTAACGATGTTCAAAGATAGTAAAAACTTAACAAACAGATTAATATACTTACCGGCAGTAAATGGAAAAACGCCAGAATTGTTAATAAAGATTGTTACCACAGGCGTCCGGGGAGCATGTTTACAGTTGGCAGTGCATTGTGCAGTGTAAACATGATTGTTGTTTGAAGTGGTGTGGTAGTGTCTCTTTGCGCGGCCGGCCCGACCGGCGCGGCGTGCTGGCGCGGTGCGGTCCCCGCGCTCGCAGGTGTGCTGATAACGCGTGATGTCACCGCGCGGCGCCGGCGCGTCCTCTCGCTGCCGTCGTCAGTCGTCCGCGGCGCGCAAACGTGAGCGCCGTTTTTACGCTACAGAATTTGTCGTACCGCAGGCTCTTGTCCCGAATCGCATCACAACGGGGCGGCGCGGCGCGGATCCCGTCGTTCAGTGTCAGTCGTTCGGGTGAAGTGTAGAGTGGGGTGCATGGTGGTGAAGGCGTGGGTGCGCAGGATGAGCGAGGCCGGCGGCGGCGGCGAGGAGAAGTCCGCACGAGCTGGCGGTCGCTGGCCGGTGGGCATCCTGCGGCGTAGCGGCGCCCGCGCAGCACGCCGCGTACTGCACGTAAAGTACCGCAGCGTACCACCGTCGCCGACACAAAGCCCTGCGCCGCCGGCGCTGCCACTCGACATTGACGACACAGTCTCGTGCTTCTGCAGGTGTGTTGCCGACATTTGGCGTACGAGGTACAGACTGATGTGTGCTGTAATCTGTTCACTGTAATATTATCAAAGTAGTTATCCCAAAGGAGAGGCGCGTACGACCCAGCACACAATGTGATTCATATTTAAATCTTTACGTTTCAATTGCTATATATAACAATACTTGTTACAGAGTGACCATCTGTGTTACATATAATTTTATAGCTAGCTATAAAGTAGGCTACCTAAACAAATGTGTACGCACGGAAATGTATCGGGGTGAGGTAGTGGCAAGTGGGCGCCATGTTTCTTATGTAAGTGATTAATGTACAAATGACTAACTGTACCGGTTTGTAGCCGTTTGTTGTTTCCGCGTGTTGACGTAGCGGTGGTGATTACATCGGCCTACTTGCGGCGGCGGCAGCAGTCGAGAGGCACGCTTATCGCGCTATCGTGTGTTATCACTACACCTGCGCGACGTCACACACCTGACACAAGTGACACACGCCATTCTGCGCGCCACATATATTACTGTGTTAAGACGAGTTTATACGTAACGGGCTCCATACAAACTTAGTTGCAATCACAATCTAGACATGTGGCTGACCTGCCTAATGTTAATCTTTATTCAAATATGGTTAACATTTTTGTCTAAATATTAATTGTAATTTTCTACTGAAAACGGCCTAACTACTTATGCTAAAGGAAGGCAAATGCTGTTTCCACTCGGTACTAGTCGGAAATAACTCCCGAGCTGGCAGACGATCCATCAGTATTTAAAAGGCTGGCTTGTCATATGAAATTATTGTGTAATTTCCGGTTAGATTTTTGCAAGGATCTCTGTGCAATGGATGGAGGGCTGTATCGTATCTGTTCCATCAAAACATACCGCCCTTGACCACTTTGAACAGACTTCACACCTCAGCTAGTCAGCAGCGCATATATTCTAGGAGACTGCCACTGTGTGCCTGTTGTACCGACAGGACGCTGTATTGTTGTGACGCGTGGAGCATGCGCACTAGTTGCGATTGTCAAGCTGTGCGCACTGATTGCCTCCACTTGACTTCTCCGCGCCGCTAATTGTGCCACTTGTGCGGCGAGACGCACGCGACACCAGCGACGCCCGCCAACTCACTATGTTAACGATCTAAACAAAAACCCGGTCCACAAGTTAAGACAAGCCCTGGCACGAGATATATCATGGTGGTAGGCTCTGCTCATGCTGCGGGTTTCGTCTGGGGTTGTACCACCGCATTGCCAAATATTCTGCCGCTACGCAATAATGTGCTACAATGATTGTTCTATCTCACGAAGGCGGGTGAGCAATACTTGTACTTGTGATGTGTATGACGTGATCTTGTGTGGGTAACTGCAGGTAGCGTTAGCAAGTAAATTATCATGGAATAAAATACATAATATAAAGGGGTAGTTAGATTTGTGTTTCATTTAGTGATGAAATAGATTTTGTGTTCAATGTTTAATTACATACAATAATTCCAAAATAAATTACTAGTGTAAATTACTATAGGCTCTTCGTGACAGTTCCATCGTCACTATCATCGTGCAAATTTATAATCAATTCAAATTGTGGAACAATGTATTTCATATATTCAGCTTCTTTCCTAATCGCACTATTCCATGTGTTACGCCAGGTGTCGCTAGTTATATTTTCAATACTTTCTTGCAATAAGCTTTTCTGTACTTGTCATTCTGTTCAACGTTTCTTAAAGCCACATAGTTTTTAAATAACGTAAGGCACAGAAAGAAAAAAGGCAACCGCAGTAGGTACTTGAAATGAAATCCTTTACTTAACTTCTCCTTTACTAATCTTTTTGATATATACTTTTTATGTTTAAACCAGGGACCATTTTGGTTACCCGTTGAAAGGATTTTCGATAGGGTTTCGATAGGGTTCGATTTGCGAAGTGTTGTTAGGAAAACTAATTCATAGGGGTTACACTTTTTAACGGTAAGCCGCTGCAATGGGTTACCTCTTCAAAACCCTTTCATTTTGGTTACCTGTTTAAATTCTTACCGGGTTATACTATTAAACGGTAAGCCGTTCCCAACGGGTTACCCCTTCAACCACTGTTGGGTAACACTTTCCGAGTCCAAACACTAATTTTATTTCTAGTGACCTTGCATTAAGTTCAAAATAGCATGCATTGAGCTAGCACGTTTCAAGTTGCCACTTGCTCTGATCTAAATAGACCACAACGACTCGATAAATATGGGAATAAGGTTATCAATCTCTGTTTTTCCATCCTCATGATCAAACCATCATAATATAGCTTCTATACATTTTTTTATTGTTATTGTGTACCCAATATTAAACGATATAGGGCACTGCGTGATCAAGCCTTATATGAACGGAACTACTTAGTAATACAATTCTAGATGTTTGCAAGAGAAATTTGTATATAGTCTCCTCACCCTACCTAACAACGTAAATTATGATGATAACCATAAGGTTACCCTGAAAAACCCTATCAAGAGGATAACCCCTTCAATTGGATACCTTAAAGGAAAGGGTAACCCCTTCCACTGGCTAACATATTGAAAGGGTGATTGATTATTACCCTTTCATTGGTGTTAGTAAAAGGTTACAGGAACGAAGAGGGAACATCATCCATACGGTAACCGAATGAACGGGTAACCCTTTCAATTGAATTAACTCATAAAAGGGGTTGTACGGTCCCTGGTTTAAACATATCTATCATCACCATGTATTCCCTGAAAGGTTAGGCAGAGTTGTACTAAATGTATAGGTACCCACAGTTCGCCGGTATGTTTTAGGTCCCATGTAATAGGGAGCGATCATATTGCCCTTGCCGGGTACAAATCCAAATTTCGTGCTGCTACTGAGAATTTCATAGAAAAAACCCAATTAGCACTTAGTTCAACGAAAATTTCCGGTATTTTCCTTCTAATCCCGAATCATCGATTCCAATTGCGGTAGAACAGCTTAACATGAGATTTGGTACTATGTGTACCAGAACTAACATATTAAGTTCTTCCGATCCCGGAAAATTACGGGTAATTCCTGAAAATTGAAAAGATACGCCAGACGATCGAAATGATCCCTGACTGCGTAAGTATGCAGTCGCAGTTGGATCATTTCGATCGTCATGTTGGTACCTCAGATGTTAGGTCTCATACTTATGAGACCTAACATCTGACTAAGCATTAGGCGGCCTGTATGTTTGTTTGTCTTCTTACAAAATGGTATACTTCTGGTAGACCGTGACTAACACTCGTATGGTTGTTGTGCTCTACGGTTGGGTAGTCTGTCTAGCTAGGTATAAATATATAGTATAATATAATAGTGTGTACCTAGTAAAGTTATAATATTTCTGTTGCAGGTGAGTCGCATGCTCGCTCGCTCACCACTGTACGTAAGTGACTTCACACATGTAGGTACTGCCAGCACTCACCACAGCTCCTCCACTTGTGCACTAATTCCGTAAAATCAGATCGCAAGCTCGCCAATTGGAATGGCTTCGAAAACCAGAGTGCACTTATACGCTAGATTTATTCGAGACAGCCAATTAGAGATGATGTGCAGGCGTGGCGGACTTCCACACCACATAGGAAATCGTGAACTCTATACCATTACAATACGAATTCAATGGCTTTGTGCGTAAAATACGGATAAAATCTAGCTAGGTCGATTTTTCGCCGCTGCAAATCGCTATCGCTATTTTAAACTAGCTTTTATTTTCGACTTCGTAACACAATTTTTCCTGGATTGGTTTCAGGAAGTTAACAGGTCAATCCGATCATTAGTACTCTACATGTTAATATTGGTCGTGGTGGTAAATTATATTTCCGATGTAAATATTTCCTTATTGAGTCGCCTAACTCCTCTGTTGGGTATAAAAACTTGGATTATTGCCGATTCAGTTTCCGGGGATTTAAAAAAAAAACGCATTTTTCCGGGATCGGAAATAGTGTATCGTATGTTAGTGCTGGTCACAAACTATATTTATGTCTACCAAATATTATTAAAAACCCATACTTAAGTAGTTTTCCTATATCAGTTTTCCGATAAATCCCTTAATTTCCCGGGATAAAAAATAGTTATTAACAAAAAAAAATATATGTATAGATATAGTAAGTATCCATTGTCTAGTACCCATAGTACAAGGTCTACTTAGTTTGGGACTAAATGGTGCTGCTTAAAATGTCCCAAAAAATTATTTATTATTATCATTATATTGTATCTCCATTTCTGATATCACGGCATATCTCCCGTGTGGAAGACATCCGGTCCTTTCGCTGGCTTGTGTACATGTCCAACGCGTAGAGGCCCCTTGGAGAGCTTTATTCTAAATATGGGATGGGGCACCAACTCGGAACACTCCCAAGACTGCACTCTGAGAGTACAGCCATAGAGAATCCCGGGTGGGTGCATGACTATTGTAAAATATGGGAATTAAAAACTTCTTGGTTTGTGGTTGTAGATGCTTGGTGGACCGATAACTTCTATTGCCGGAAGAAAACGGCATCTGCCTTTGACCCTCGAACTGATATCCTTAGGAATGGCAGACGGTGACTCGCCAACTCACTAGATTGGCCCCCTGAAAAGCTGCCAGTTCAGGTGGAAGGGAGCAACAGCGGTGTGAGTGGCTAGAGGTGTAGAGAAGTGCGGCCCCGGTTTCACCGTCGCGAGTCTAGGAGAGACCCGGATTGGGTTTCCCCGCTATGACGCCATTAGACAGATCCACCCCCGAGCATATAGCTTTGGCGGCCCCCCTCTGACCGGCCAGTTAAGGCAAGACAGAGTTGAGAGTCCTGCGGGCGCTCTTAGGGTTCCACTCCAGCTACTCAGTACGAGTAAACTTGAGACGAGGCCCTGACCGACTCTCTGGGGCAATAAGGACCGCAGTGTCGCCACTCATCAGCTTACCACAAGCTGCCCTGCGGTTTGTGCCCTTTCTTTAGACCTTATGAAACATTTTTTGGTTTATTGTCATAGGTTTGTAGAAAGCGTTTCTAATATACCCTCTAGTTTTACGTTAGTCTCATGATGAGGTAACGTATTATTATTAATTTGGCTCTGATGACGTCATTGTATAAGGCCACGAACAAATATACGTTGAACATAAATTGCAGTCAAATTAGCAGATAGTCGTCTTGCGTCACCTTATTTATGTGATTATATCAAACAGTATATATATGTATAGGAGAATATAATTATGGGCGTTCTTGAAACGTCGCGCTTCGATTCTATGTCGTCAAGGTGACCGTATTTAGCCCGCGCTCGCTTCACTACGAGGCTCGCTAATTTTTACCGGCTAACATAACTAAGATATATCCTCGACGGGTATTACTTTTTAAGGTTATTTAGTGTAAAACTCATGTGTAAATAAGTATATAAAGTCGTTAAAAAGAAAAGTATCATAGCTAATGTTATATACTGGCCACCTACAACGGACACCTGTCATGTTGACGATATATGACATTGTTCCTTGATTGAAAAACTTATGATAATAATATATTCTTACATACTGAAAATGTGTATTTAATAGCTAAGTAGGCTTTACGAGTTAACGAATGATAATGACCAACTACGGATCCTTAAACTGCGCATGGCCCGGCGTTCTCTTGTCTGGTTATTTTTTTGTTGGAATCGTAAACCTGGAACTTTAAAGTCTCATGTTAACTGGGTTGCACTGTGTAGGTACAACAGCACCGCCGCACAACTGTTGACGGGAAAGCAATCAACCAAATCTGACACAGAAAGGTCGAGAGAGAGCCGAGCGCCTGAAGTGGCTAACTATTACCTGCGACACGCATTGAGCCGGATAATGTATGCAGAGGCGGCGCAGGCCGAGTCAGTATTATATGATTGCATACGTCGGGATTTTGTACAGAGATCACGTCAAACAGTACGTCATCTACCGGCACCGCTGACCGATGACACGATTAGTTTTTTTATACCCCGGGAAGAAAGTGACAACAATTTTACCTTTGTCCCGAGCTTGCGAGTAGGTAATCTGTAAGTACTTTCCCCTTATTAAATGGTGAAGCTGTTAATCAATTTTTTTTCAACTCTAACCACTCTCTGCTCTCACTTTGTAGTATTATTCCATGGCCTATACGTTACATTTTTCTTTTTAATTCTCTATTTTTTTTTCAAGAATTTCTAAAGCGCAAGGCAACGCTGTCACTGTTAAAAAGTTATCAGATCTCGTATAGAGCCAAGCCCTTAGAACATCGGGTACCATAAGCTCAACTGCATTCATTTCAAACCAAGTGCTGACTTTCAAGTTGCCCATAAGGATATAAGGGAAATCTGGGGGACTCCAAATGATCAACTCAATAATTGGTCTATTACGAATCGGGACAGAGGAGGATGCTTCTCTATTCCATTTTACCGTCTGTTTTGAAAGCACAAATTGCTCGCAATAAGAGGCAGCGGCTTTCCACGCACTGTTGCTGCCAACCATGGACCGAATGACAACCAGAAGCGAGAGGTCACCGAACACTGCGACTGCGATAACACCACGCATTTGCCAGTTACAAGCTTCCACATGTGTTTACGAATGAAATCTGTAAAAAGTAGTTTTATTTCAATGTATAATATTCGCGTAAATGTCAAAAATCAATAAGAAAGATAAATTTACAATAGTTATTATTTATGTAAGAACTGCCTCATTAGCTCAGTGGTCCTAAGCGCGACTGCGAGGCTAGAGGTCCCGGGTTCGATTCTCATGTCGAGGAAAATGTTGTTGGGTTTTTCTATGAAATCTCAGTAGCAGCTCACAGTTTGGATTTGTGCCCGTTTAATGGCAATAGGCTCTACCTCTATTACATGGGACCTAAACATACCGCCGAAATGTGGGTGTACAATTAGTACAGGCGTGATGACATGTATGTATGTATCTAAGAAAATTGTGGCGACTGTATAATATGCAAGTGTATAACAAACTTGAACAGTGAAAAATCTGCTACAGCTATTTACCACAGTTGTCACCATAACATATAACATTTTAATACTTCGTACGCTATTGATAAAAAAAAAAACATTTAAATAAGTGCGATGTTAGACCTGATGATTCAATGTTATAATTATATACCACTGCGAATACAGAAGACGTGGCGCGTGTAGTATATCTTTTTAGTTGCGAATGGGACCTTTTTTTTTATAGTATGGAAAATCCTCATGGATCCTCCGCCACCCGGGGAGGTGGCAGGGTATGTCGGACTCATACCGACTAAAAACCGCACTTGCCTTCACTTGCCCTATTGTCATGGCCATGGGATCCGCGAAATTCGCCACGACCATGACAGGCTGTGGTCCAGCAGTTGCTGGACCCCGTCGATAAGCGAGGCCTCTCCTTGCATACTGTTTAGGCACGCTTCGTTAAAAGCGTGCCGCCTACTGGGGCCATTGTGTGGTCGGGCGGCAGAGTCCCCCAATTGAACCGCCCGCAGGCCACAGCTCATGGAGGCCGGAGGTCTGTCTGCGCCCTCCGGCGCCCGGTGCGTCTACTACGGATCGGGAGAGGCCGGGCATATCTCCAGCATGTGCTGCGCCGTGTCCTCGGAGCAGTCCGCACAATGGTGACAACCGGGCGCTGGTTCCCGGCGTATACGACACAGGTACTTCCCGAAACACCCATGTCCCGAGAGCACCTGCGTCAACCGGAAACTGAGGACGCCGTGGCGCCTCTCCAGCCACTCCTCCATGACAGGCCTTACCGCCACTATTGTGGTGTGACCTGCACTGAGCTGCGCAAGTCGCGCCTTCCACTCTGCCACTAGGACCTGGCGGAGCGCGGTACGCTGTGCCTCGACTTCGGCAACGGCAAGTCACCGCGCCCTAGCGCCTCCCCGTGCCATCGGTACAGTGACGCGAGGGCTCTCGCCTCAAAGGAGACCGTACGATATCCCCTTATCACCCTGACGGCCATCGCCCGCTGCGGTCTTCGCAACAGGGCGGCATTGCGAGCCGTCAGGGTATCCGCCCACACTGGCGCCCCATAGAGCGCCATGGATCGTACGATCCCCACGTAGAGCCTCCGGCAAGAGGCGTTGGGCCCTCGTAAATTGGGCAACAGCCGCGAGAGAGCGGATGCGACACCCATCTACTTGGGGCCCAACCTTCGGAAATGATGTCCAAAGTCCCATCGGCCGTCGAGGACGAGTCCAAGGTATTTCATCGTTGACTCGACACACCACAATATGGGATCCTGGAGGCGGTCCCTTCCGAGGCCCATGAAAATATCCTCGGATTTATTGAGTGCCACCTCCAGACCCAGCCGCCGGATCCTCCCGACAACTTGCGCAATCCCCGCTGTGGCCAGAATGGCCGCCTGTCGGTGCGTCTCTCCCCTTGCTGTGACCAGCGTGTCGTCGGCGTAGCACGTCACACCAACGCCGGGGAGAAGCGCACCACGCAACACCCAGTCGTAACCAATGTTCCACAGGAGCGGGCCCAGGACCGAACCCTGTGGAACACCGCACGACATCTCTCGCCGACCCCATCCTTCCCGACCCGGGTAGATGACGGCTCTGTCCGTCAGGTAGGCCCCAACGATGCGACGGAGATAGATCTGTGCCCGATGGTGTACGAGTGCCTCTCTGATGCCGGCCCAAGGCAAGGTGTTGAAAGCGTTGGCGATGTCAAGTGACACCGCCAAGACCACCTCGCCTTGAGAGACCGCTTCCTCCGCCTGAGCTCTCACGCGCATGATGGCATCTATAGTTGAGCTCCCACGGCGGAAACCGAACTGGTTGTCCGCCAGGTCCGGCCCTACACAAGTAAAGTGCGCGACGAGGCGGTCTGCAATTATCCTCTCGAAGAGTTTGCCCACCTCGTCGAGCAGCACTATGGGCCGGTATGTGGACGGACTGTCCGCAGGGCGTTCCTCCTTTCTCAGTAGGACCAGCTTTCCGGTCTTCCACCGGTTTGGAAACTGGCCCCGCTCGAGGCATGCGCTAAGGATCCCTCCTAATCGGGGCCCGAGAGCCTTCGCAGCCAGGATCCATGCACGGCCTGGTGTACCATCGGGCCCTGGGGCGGTGTTTTTGGCTTGAAGCCTTAACAACGCCACTCTCAAATCCACCCGGGTCACTTCGGGTACGTCGTCCTCATTGTCATCCGCTTCGGGCGCGGAGAGCGGAGCCATCAGTGGGGGTGTTACTCTTCCCTTGATGGGAACAAAGCACTCACCACACCCTCCAGCAGCTGAGGCGGGAGACTCTGGGTCAGTGGGGGGGGGCCCGCGAGCGAAGTTTGCCCCGTACCAATCGGTATGGAAGCCCCCACGGATCTCGGTCCAGAGCCGCCACAAACTCCTCGTTGGCCGAACTTTTGGCCAACGCGATTCCCTGTTTGAGGGCGTCCTTCGTGGCTTTGTACCTGTCGTATAGCTCCGCCTCTACGCCTTCCGAATCTGGCGTGCGGATACGGCTCCTGCGATGTCTGGCGTACTGGCGGCGCGCCGCAATGCATGCGCTGCGCAGCCGCTCTGTCTTGCGACCACCAGTACACCTGACGTTTCGCAGAGCCGGGATGAATCCGAGGCATAGCTGCATCGGTACTAATTCCACCGCTACGTATCCCCGTCTCCTCGTGACGCCACCGAGGAGTGGGGAGTCGGTGGCGGCCCGTGAAATGATAATGGTCACCAAGCCGTCAATGTCTCATATCCAGTCATCCCTGGAAGGAACAAAGTATGGCTCGGCGACGACTGCTACATTGATCGACCACTGCGACATGCTCTGGAGTAGAAGATCCTGAGCTCTGGCGCAGTGGTTGATGTTTGCTTGGAGGAGGCTGAGGTTTGGGGCCATTACTGGCTGTCCATCCTCACCTCCCCCTCCCCATCATGCGGCGCCCGAGTGGAGACCGTGTCCTTTTTTGCGGCCAGGCTTTCCTTCTCTTTTGTGGGTGGGACGCAGGGTTTGCTATCCGCCCGGTGATCAGCCGTCTTGCCAGCCGCTGCACATACGTGACAGTGCGGCGTAGCTTCGCAAAAGCCGGCCTTGTGACCTGGCTGACCGCAGCGGAAACAGCATCCGCTGCAGTCTACCTCGGAGGTGCACCGAGCACCAGCATGCCCATTAACGAGGCACCGGTAACACCTCATGGGCCTGGGCTGAAGCAGTTTGACCCGCGCCGACACCCACCCTACCAACAGCCAACCGCCGTCGAGAATCCGATGGACTGCTGCTACGGGACAGCTTACCACAGCTGTCCCCATGCGGTCGAAACCCGTGTGAATTGGTCCCGACTTCACCTGATCTGGTAAGCAGTTCCCGGATCTCGCAATGGCCGCCACGAGCTCTTCAGATGTTACAGAGTCGTCCAGACCCAAAATACGCAGGTCTGCGCACTTAGTGGGCCTGGAAACCCGGACCTCCTCTACTTCAAGGGACGCTCTCAACTTTTCGGCAAGGGCCGAAAAGGGTCCGCCTTTGGACCGCTAGTATCGGTGGCCCCGGGGATTTCCAGAATGCGGGCACCAGTCACTGTAGTTTTACAGCGCATACCATCAATGATACGATATGAACGATATGTCGCGAGCTTATATTATACCTATAACCTAATTATACTTATGGTGCTACAATTTTTGTGTATATTTTTCTATTAATGTGTGGATTGTGTTTGTTTTAAATAAATAATATTTTCTTTCTTTCTTTCTTTCAATGCCGAGATCGCCGAGACTTATCTCGGCCTTGGCTTTTGCCAATAAGTCAGCGTAAGTGACGCTCCTCTCTACCGCTTGGGGCTGTAGGGTAAGCCGCGGATCGAGGAGCGCGGAGCCTAGACGCTACCTGTTTGACTGCGTAACCTTGCTTAAAGCCTCTAATGCCTCCTTTAATCAGCTTTCCAATTCTGAGGAAAGCAGATCGTCTGCCCCATGATCGTCAGTAGATAGACAGACGACTCCGACAGGCGCGTGATCCGTCCGAATGCAACTTGTTGGGTCACATCAGCTACATCTCGCTGCTCCTCTCCAGAGGCTTCCGTCGTTTTTGACAACACCTCCAAACCCCGTCCGCCCTTAGTTGAAGGCCGTCCTCTGCCTCTTCTGGCAGTAGTGACCTTGGGCACCGGTGCTGTCTCGTCCCCTGAGGCCGAATTCGACCCGGAGATGTCCACCTCAGAACGCGGTCGCTTGCGCAAGGATTTTCTGTCACTTCCGACCATTACGCTCATTGCACTGGATGTGCTGTCTGAACCGGACATCGCACCCACTTCCTCAGTTTCCTCTACATTATTTTTATTAATCAAATCCATATGATTCCCACGAGTGTGGGGGAATTAACGATCCACCCGGGCAGTGCCCCCTGTACCCGGATAAGCCTAAGGGGTAACTCGCCAGGGTGTCAGCCGGTACCCTGACGGAGGACGCACTAGAGATAGAACTCCCATCTGCCATTCATTTTCTTGCGGTGCGCCGTCGCTTGAAATTGGGTGGTCCGGGCGGTTAAGCCAAGACCGACGAGAGGCACCCCACGCTGAGCCGCGAAACATGACCACGACACCCAGCATGCTGTGAAGTACCTCCCGATTTTACGACGGTGGCAAGAGGGAGACAGAACTCCCTTTGCCTGCCCGTGGAATAGAAATTAATTATTTTAATTTTTTATATGAATCCCACCTACGGGTGTGCTAAGTGGAATACTTTAGATGTGCTTCGTCTGGGTGTGCTTTACGGAATACCTCGTTTCAAAAACGTTTGTAAAAGCCTATTTGAAATAAAAACATTTTGAATTGAATTGTAACATTAGGCACACGTAGCCCGAATCTACGTGTACGTTTTTGTTATTTCATAGATAAATAAATAAAAAATAAAATAAAAAAGCCTTTATCTCATCAAAAACATTCTGTAAAAAACTAGCCAAGTCTCGATGGAGCTACTTGTTTATCTCTAAAAAGTAATGAAATCTAGACAAAGTCGTGCCAAGTCTAAGGTTTCTTACTGCGATTTCTTTATTATTTATAGTTAATGTTGTGTGACTTGGCCGTTGACAGTGTTTACTTTGCGCTCGACTTGGCGGGGGCACTCCCGTGCCCCCAGATTATTTCTTACAAAAAAAGCAGTACATAAAGAAAACACAAAATCTTATAACTACGTATACCTATGTCTAATCTCCTAACTTTAAAAAATCAACTTTATTTTTAATTCTATAGTACTATGTATTTGTAAGAACCCCTCCTCGGGTGAAGGCCTTCACCAAAGAAGTCCATTTGTCTTGTCTTTGGGCCACTTGTATCCTATTGCGTACTTGGGCGGGCCATGTAGCAAGACTGAAAGACGAAAGATAGACCAAAAGAGTAACTTCGTGGCATGGTCCAAAAGGGAAACGCTACAGAGGAAGACCCCAAACAAGATGAGGGGTCGGTTCTGGGTCCTCTCTTGTGGAATCTTGCATACGATGCGGTCTTGCGTGTGGACCTCCCCGTTGGCGTTAGTGTCGTTTGCTACGCAGATGACACTCTGGTGCTGACCAGCGGGGATACCTTCGAGCAGACCATCCAGCTCTCCGAGCTCGGGGTGGCAAGAGTCGTGGCATCGATCCGCGGGCTGGGTTTGGAAATAGCGCCTCATAAAACTGAGGCGTTATGGTTCCATAAGCTGCCGAGGAGCAGAGAGCCACCCAGCTCGCTAGTCCAAGTTGGAGATGCGCAAGTTCAGGTGGGCCGATACATTAAGTATCTTGGCCTCACCCTGGACGGTCGGTGGGGCTTCGAAGAGCACTTTGAGCGCCTGGTCCCTCGGGTCGAAAAGGCAGTGGGTGCTTTGCACAGACTGCTGCCCAACCTTGGGGGACCTCGGGAAGAAGTTCGCTGCCTCTACGCTGGTGTTGTGCGATCGATGGTCCTTTATGGGGCGCCTGTATGGTCAGCTAGACTGTCGGGCGTCCGACGCTGCAGAACGAAAGTCAACAGACTGCAGCGGAAAATGGCCATTCGTATCGCACGAGGTTACCGAACGGTATCTTTCGAGGCAGCAACTCTCCTGGCGCGCTTTCCGCCGCTGGATATCCTGGCGGATATGGACGCGAAGGTCTATGACCAGATCCGTGCCGTCCGCCAAAGCGGTGACAGCGTGCCAGGAATGGCTATAGTAAGGTTGAGGCGGCGAGAACGGCGACACGCGCTGGAGCGGTGGCGAGAACGGCTACAAGAGCCGCAATACTCGCACAAGCGCGTTGTCGAAGCCATCCTGCCGCACTTCGAAGCCTGGCTGAAAAGAGGAGAGCGCATCTCCTTCAGGCTCACTCAGGTGCTGACCGGGCACGGTTGCTTCGGTGAGTACCTGAAGAGGATTGGGCGAGAAGCCACGGCGAATTGCCACCATTGCGATGGTGACCTGGACTCCGCACAGCACACCCTTGAGGAATGTCCAGCGTGGGCTTCCGAGCGGGGGGTCCTGGTCGCAAGGATCGGGAGAAATTTATCGCTGCCAGCAGTAGTGAGGGCTATGCTGGCAGAGCCGGAGAACTGGGCTGAAGTGGCCTCCTTCTGTGAAAACGTTATGGTTCGGAAGGAGGCTGCTGAGCGGGATCGGGAGAGGGCCGACCCAGCTAGGAGAAGGAGGCGCCAGGGAGGCAACCGCCTTGGCGCCTAACACGCCGAAACCCCGCCTGCACAATCTAAAGCAGGCGGGCCTTTGGGGTCGCGGGCGTTCAGAAAGGGGACTCTGTTCGCCCATCATCATGCGATCCCAGAGAAGACGGTAGCACAGTGGTCACGTGCTGCCGTACACAGGGACAGATTCAGGGGAGACCCATTTACAGTCTCCCCAGGGATGTGCCTTAATAGGCGGTGCACAGGGGGGCTCTGGGGTGGTCTATTAAGAGGACCCAGTGCCCCCCTCCATGTGCTGATGGTGGCCACCGGGGTGGTTTTAGTGGGTAAGAATCCCACACTCCCCGGTCTAACCCCCGTAGACCGGTAGCCTTTTGAAGGTTTCCCCCCGTAAACAAAAAAAAAAAAAAAAAGGATGACATCACAAAGACAGCGGGCCCAAACTGGATACAAGTGGCCCAAAGATATCCACTCATACCACGTTAATAATATCTATACAGTATTCTATCTGCATACAAACGCGCTCTGCTCCGTTAGGAAACTACGTGTTGGCAGTGGGGGAACTTAAAAAAAAAATGGTACACACTTGATACACAATGCACCACGGTGACGAACGTACGTTTTGATGGTTTTGTAGGCGAGCGATTTGTGAAAATTTCAGTTGCTTGAAGTCTTCGATAACGCATCCGGAGATCATTTTTTATATATTACCTGGAATCTTCTAATGGTGAAACTATGTAATATTTTTTATACATTTTGCGCCTACTTTGCTCGCTTAACAATGATCGTCCACACAGTCCGTTTCGACATTTGTTTCGGACTCAGCCATAAAATCTGTATCGTAGGTTTGTTACAATTGTGGACACACCTTAATGTACGTTCACTTTATTTAGGTTTTCAAGTTTCAGTGAATGTTTAATTATTTATATACTTTTACTTAAAAATTTCGTGTATTAATTAAATCCGTTATTATTTTATCTAATATTTTTATGTTCCGTTGTTACAGGTGAGTGCGGCCCCGCGGGCGCCACGTGCATGTCTCTATCATGCTGGACTGCCTCTGGTAAGTCCTGCGCTGTCCCTCGGACCTGCTGTTTTAATTTCGTACTGAGCTAGGCAACTTCTAGACTTGACAATAATTAAGCCAAAAACAGACTGATCCCACGCATACGTAGTACGCTATGTATGTCACACACATATAAGATTTTATGATTTATTATTCGTAAGTCGGTACAGCCAGCATCAAAAGTTGATGACCATATTATACCTAAATCGCTCAATATGACAAGCGCCAGAAATGAATGATTATCATAAAAGGGCATAAGTAGGTGACCATCACTTTTCAAAAGTCGTTAAACAACGTTTAGTCAAAAAAGCTTAACATTCTTCGTCTCTCAAGTCTCTGAACAAGTTTTTGACAAAAATAGCATACCATCGTTTATCTCTAAAGTACCTGAACAAAATTAAATACTTTTTGGTTTAAATATGTGTATTTTTTTCGGTAGGTATATTAGACCAGGGTCGATAATTTATGAAACCTAACAAAATTATAGTAGGATGAAACCCATCGGAAAAGGAAGAGAATATAACAAAAATTAGAGAGAGAATATAACATATTTAGGAAAAAGGTATGATTAGAGAGACTTAATACTCAGTCCAACCGTTTTACCGTACTGTAACCGTTTTTGCAGTTCGAGTACTAATCATTAATGACGTCCCATTGCATATTTGCAAAAGTAATTTATTTCTCTGTAAAGCAAATAAGTAAATAAATAGAACATTGTTTCTAAGTCATGTAATTAGACAGATTAGGAGTTGGGTCAACTGGAGTGGGGGGGATGTATGGTGGGTTGCTGTGTGCCGATGCGGGGGGGCCCGAGGCGGCGCGGCGTGGCGGGGAGTCGGGGACACGCGCCGCACACGACATCGTAGATTCGTCGTACTTTCATCGTTAATCGTACCGTAGACCGTAGTGAGTGAGTCAGTCCCGCGCAGGCCGGCCGCCCCCTTGTACGCGTTGCGATGCTCGCTGGAGCGGACTCGCTGTCGGCTGTTGTTTGTTGCGAGATCGCGCCCGGCTAGTGTTGTGTAGCAGGCTAGCACACGCCGTCAGTGCCCATGTGTATGTGATTCCTGTTAACTGATGCTGCGCTCCGTGACGGCTTCCACGGGTGGTATGGTGGGATTGCCGCCACCGCCTCATGCGAGGCTCTCGCTCTTCGACTCGTGTCACCGAAAGATCAGGCTGATCGGTGGTGGACCCGTCGCTTTCCTCGGAGGTCTAGTCTCGTAAGTTAGCAGTAACTTCTATCTCGGACGAAATTTAGATCGGGAAACCGGAATTTAGTCCTACAGAAACAGGTGATTGCATACTTCAATAGAAATTAATTTCATATCGAATGCCGTCAAGTAAAACAATTTGTGTGTTTATTGTTGAAGACGGCCGTTGTGAAAGTGAAAAATATTAAAACATTATCTGAACGTAGTGTTCTTTTGAGTTGCTGACGATTCGGACACAATATATTGGGACACATTGTCCGAACTGACACATTTTAATTTTAATATATTTTTAGTGACAATTCGGATACCATTAAATTATTGAAGCTATTTAGTACAGTCAGACAAAAAAGCGTTACCAAATCTATTTTAGAGTGGTTTAGACTTTTATATATGCATGATGAACATGCTGGTTCCCCATCTCCTAAAATAAATATGTAGGTAAATATTTCTAAACACTGGAACGATTAAAAGTCTCTCTGATGAAAAATTGAATAGAAATCTCATACAACCAGATCTACCATTTCAGTAATTACCTAAAACCGTAATCCTAACTAATATTATAAATGCGAAAGTGACCAAACATAATCAAACATTTATTTGACAACTTCTTGGTTTTTCTAGAAACCACACGAACATTCGCGGAAAACAGCTTATTATTATTTATTTATTTATTTATTTATTTATTTATATATTCTTTATTGTACACCATAATGATACATATAATTAAGTATTTAATGTAAAAAAAAAAAAACATACAATGGGTGGCCTTATCGCTAACTGCAATTTCTTCCAGGCAACCTTAGGATGGACATAGTTGAACTGAACTTAAAACTGGGGGTTGACCACGGTGCACATCCCTATATAGATACATAATAACACAATAAATATATATATACACATATATAATTATATACTAAATACATAATATATTATATACTAATACATAATATCGTACTATATACTATACTATATATATACTATAATATGCAACAAGACCTGTATAAAAAATAATAATAACGACGGTGAGGTAAGGAATTGTATTAGGATTACAGCGATATGTAATGTTCCTTCACTAACCTTTTAAACACAGGGAGTGATTGAGCACGCCTGATTGATACTGGCAACGCATTCCACAACCGAGCAGCCTGAACTGAAAAGGATTTATCAAAAAATGTTGTGGAATGCATTGGCATTTTAAGTTTCAAGTTATCCGAGGACCTCAGGAATAATGTGTGGGTATCGCCTAAAAACTCAAAACGTTTTTTAAGGTAAAAAGGGGTAGAGGGAAGGAAAAGCACATTATAAAGCAGTGAAAGAATATGAGCATTCCGGCGAAGTCGGATTGGTAACCACTTGAGCTTAACACGAAATTCAGAAACATGGTCATATTTGCGTAAACCAAATATGAACCTTATACAAAAGTTTTGAAGGCGCTCAAGTTTGTCAAGTTGTTCCTCTGTAAGGTCAAGATAGCTGACATCAGCATAATCAAGGATGGGAAGAAGAAGTGATTGAGCAAGCGCAACTTTGGTCACAGTTGGCAGGAAGTTGCGTAGTCTTCTCAGACCCGCTGCAGAGGCAAACAGTTTGCGACTCACTTCCTTTAATTGAGCCGTCCAGGAAAGATTTCGGTTTATTACAACTTTATACTTAGACAAATACAAAAATCTTACACAAAAACTAATTACTAAAGAGATAGAAAGAGTGTCTTTTCTATGCATCTATTAGCGCTTCAAATACTTATTACCCAACTGCCAAGGCGCGTATCTATGTATGTGGGTTTAGAATATTATTTATTAAAAACGGCATCTTTCGTTAAAAATAAAACTGTATTTTACGGATGGAGGACGGATTTCTACAATTAAGGTATCGTTGGAAGTTTTTTATCTGACTGTACAAAACAGCTTTTTTTGTTGGTGTCCGAATCAGTGAAAGAAATATTAAAATTAAAATGTGTCAATTCGGACACTGTGTCCCAATATATTGTGTCCGAATCGTCAGCAACTCGTTCTTTTTAGTAATTTGATAATTATTATAAAAAAATACTAGAAAAGGAATTTTACACTACGAGATACCGAAAAATGTGTTGCAAGATAGGTATGTATTTCCGTAATATTTACCCGCCTATCGAAGGAGGGTAGGTATTGTTTATGGAATGAATTGAGGGGTTCGGTAGGTATTATAAATGTTAATTTATTTCTATAACTTGCAGATCTTTTTATTAACCTTACATTTTTAAGCTCCGGCATTTCCTAACTGACGACCTCTGAGAAAAAGCACCCAAAGTCCCGACATCGACGGCACGTATGCATCAGTCATTGTGTAGCTTGCCCATTGATTTGATACTGAACCAAGCTATCACTCCTCGCTGTATGTCGCACTATTTACTGCACCTGTTTTTTTTTAAACGACTTTAAAAAGAAGGAGGTAATAATGTTCGACTGTATGTTTTTTTTTTTGTATGTACACCGATTTCTCCCCCATTTGTGGACCGATTCTCAAAATTCTTTTTTTATTTGAAAGAGTATACTGCTGAGGTATTCCCATTGGCACCAAGTCAGGATCTGATGATGGAATCCCATGAAAATCGAGGGCAACCCTCAAATATTATAGGTTTTAACAATGTTTTTCGTATATTTTCTATAGCTATTGAGACATTTGCGTATGGTCATCATCATCTCATGACGCTGAGCTAATGAAGGAAGGTACAACTCTTTAAAAGTCAAGAGTTAGGTGATTTCTTGTTCTAGAATAATGCATACTTACTTAGGGACTTGTCGATATCGATAATTGATTTCTCTGGAGACAACAGAGTGAGTGCTAGAAACTAGAAGTATTAATCAAATTAACCTACTTTAACAAAAGAATGATGAGGTTGTCAATTCGACGCGTATTTTTTAGGTATGTTTGTGACTTTGTAAGGGGTAATCTCTGGATCGACTTAACTGATTTTTAAAATTCTTCCACCATTAGAATCCTACATTAACCCCGACGGACATAGGCTACTTTTAGAATGTCGGTCTCGTATGACATTTAAACGATATTCGCGCTGCTCGGAAGTCTCGTACGCCAGTCGGTTTCGTATAATACTGATGCTCGCGCTCTTGAGATGACTCGCCACTCAAACACTCATGAATACGATTGAGTCGATGGGTCCTAGTCCTGTCACGTTGCGATTCCTGTGATAATTGAGGACGCATGTAATTTCTCATCTGAGATAATTTAGCACGACGTGTCAATGGTGATTCTTGGAAACGAGATATGTGCTTTAAACAATTACTTGTCTCTCCTTTTCCCTCATGCGGGCGGCACCTTTAGTTGGTCTACCCATATTCCTATAAATTAACAAAAAATTGAAAAATAAACACTTTTAAAAAAAGTAAAACCGACTTCAAAAAAAACATCAGCACTAAAAAGCCAAAAATAAACTTAATGAAACATTTAATTCACAGGATAGAAATGTGTAACAATTCTCTTTTACAGATTTCCAATTTCGTTTAAAATAACTTACCTACGTAAATACTAAATTATACCTATTAGGTATCTACTGATCTGTTTGTCGGTTTTACTTTTTTGAAAAGTGTTTATATAAATAGGTTTGTTTATAAAAAATATTTTACGTCAGACTATTCAGAAAAATAGACATACCTAGGTAATAAGTGACCATAATAAGCATAAAACCAGAGCTTCGTCATATCTTTTAATCACTCCTAGACATCGAACCGCTGCATTTCGTGGTAGTTTTAAATTTGCTGCCACCAGATGCTGGAATGACTTGCCACCACCACTGCGTGCCCTAAAATCAGTTCCTAGCTTTAGTAAACAATATAAACAACATCTACTCACTACACAAAAACAACAACAGCAATAAACTTACCATATTTATGCACTTTAAAGACCGGGTGGTTGTCACTTTTGCGGTCGATTTTGTGTCTGGGTCTGTTTCTATAGTTATATTCACAAACATGTCGCGTCCATGATTAAAATATTAATGACAAAATCAACTCCACTTATACGTAGTAGTATACAAATAGTATCACGGCACAATATTCTTTCTTCCATGCAAACAACACAGCACACAGTTCCAAACCAATAGACAGTAAAAACAACAATTTTATATTATAAAAACACAAATTCAGAGTTTTCAGACTGGATTTTCCAAGAATTTCGCGGGGTGCTCATCAGTTCAAATTTGTCATAAAAAAAATATATATCATTAGTGGTTTTGGTTTGGACACTAAGCCCTTTAATCCATTCAGTCATTCAAAAAATTTCATGTGTCAAATCTTGTTTGCAGTAGATAGTTTTAGTTTTTTTTTTTGATTCAATGATAGTGAGTGATGAATGATTGGAAAGAAGGATGATAGAATATACAATTATAAATAAATATAAATAAGCAAATCAAGTCTCGGCCTGCAGCTTTTTGCAGCCGATGTCTGTGAAGTCACTCGAGGTCCTAGCAGAATACCAGCGCCGCATCATTTATCTAGATGAAGTAGCAAATGCTGAGTTAGGGTCCTTTTTTGTCCTCACGAAGTTAGTTTTAGATATATATACATATACATATATATATTTTATTTAGTTTTTTTTTTTCACTTATTTTATCTTTGTTTTATTATTGTTGTGAGGATAAAATAAATATGTTTCTTTCTTTCTTTCTTTATAAGTAAATTATGCAGGCTGTGCGTTCAACTAAGTAAGACGGGTTCTCGATGAACTAACTACTAATACAGTTATTGTTACTATTTTAAATGTATTTACTTACATTCACTTACAACTGAGTCACGAATCCCATGACCGTGGTATGTTTAATTACTATTAAGTCGCTGCATCAAATGCGGTTCGCAAATGCCGCCCTGTTCTATGTTGCCAAAACGTATAGGGCGTCCTAGTGTCATAGTCGGCCTCCGCCTAATCTTACTAAAATTGTGGTACTTATTGTGTAAGTATAATTAAATAAATAATTTGACCGCATTGTGTCGTACAATCCAGTTTTAGCATGCATAGCCATTACAGCCCGCGAAGCGCACTGCAGTGCGGGAAGTGCCCAAGGACTGTGAACTAGCAAGTGACGACACTAGAGTCCACTCACAGGTGTGTTGTTGTCGCTTGCTGTAGTGTGTACTTATTTTGTACAGTAAAATAAAGATTGAACGATATAATCCTATAAAGTTTAAATGTTTTCTATTGGTTCGTTTTCGAGAAATAAGGGCTGAGTACAGTTTAGGACGCTTATTTTGTTACATACCGGCGAATTGTGGATGTACATTAGTACACCTCGGCTTAACCTTTCGGGGAAGACTGGTGTGATAAATACATTAATGTTATGTCATGTATTTAAATAGAAGCTAATTTAGTCGCCCAGCTCATCTATTGTGTCACTATCACTACTGTTAGATTAAAGCCTGATTTATTCCGAATCAAATCCTGATATATTTGCTACATGCCACACTTTTCGGAATTATTAAATTAATTTCATGACACTACTTTCAGTCCCTGTGAAACTAGTTTCATCAAATATAATAAATAGTGTCTCGTTCTGTCAACATCAAAGCTTTATTTTGCATTGCAAAATGTTGTCACAGATGTTATAATTAAGAAAAGGTTGTCTCGTATTTTTATCAGCTGTCCAACTTTGGTTAGACATTTTCAATTTTTTTTTACGAATTTTTTTTTCGCAATTTCAATTTTTTTTTCGAAAATTTAATAATAATTACGACTAACACACATCCTATCAGTGAAGGTTCTTTCGCGACACTAATTTCGCGTCGCGTTTATACGATGACATTAGTTGCATGACACTAATTTTATCCAAAAATCGCGCGCGACACGAAACTGTTTCAGTGTCGTGAAATCGATGCATGCATTGTATATTGCTGGTTTTGCCGCTATTATTAGGAGCAGATGTGCATCTCTGATGTCTCGTGTTCGTGGCAGCACCAACAGTATTCTCAGTGTGTTCGTAGATCGGTGGGATTCCCCGATGTTGCGGAGGTGGATGCGGCTCCACGCCGAAATTTAATTGTATATTTTTATGTGACTGTAACTTACTAACACTAGAATTTAAGTTAAATTGTTACTAACCCTATATACTCCTGTCTGAAATAAAATTATTCATTCATTGTAAAACGTGACGTTTACATGTGAAATTGTTGATGAAATTAATGTCACGGAACTACTTTCGTAATGTAAATTCGGCTTAACAAATTACAAGTACCTACCTATATCAAATTTCATGCAAGCACCCTGCCCTTTACACCTCATTAAGACGCTGACAACAGCTAAATGAAATCGATGTTTCGGTATTTTAGCCACGCCCACAATTTCTCCGATTACCTAGCGCTCTTTTTTAAAAGGCGGCGATACAGCGAAACTACGGAATAAGAAATCAAGTGACGCGGTCAATAATGAACAATGAGTCAATAGTTGGCGCTCTTGTATATTTATTGCTCTGTACGAAGGACTGGGAACAAATTAGATAGGACGATTAAAAAAACAAGTAGATAATTATGTATATTAACTTTATATTTTAAATTATTTTATTATATTTATTTACAAGAATTAAAAACAATAAATACACGTACGGAAATAAAAACCCAAACTACTTATAAGTATTAGCAAAATTTTCATTATTTTTAACCGACTTCAAAAAAGGTGGAGGTTCTATGTTCGACTATGTATTTTATTTTATGTATGTTCACCGATTTCTCCCCCATCTGTGGGCCGATTCTCAAAATTCTTTTTTAATTGGAAATAGTAAGTATACTCCTGAGGTGGTCCCATTGGCACCAAGTCAGGTTCTGATGATGGAATCCCAGGGAAATCGAGGGCAACCCTCAAATGTTATAGGTATTAACAATGTTTTTCGTATATTTTCGAAAGCTATTGAAGCTTTTGCGTATGGTCATCATCATCTAATGACGCTAAGCTGATACAAAGGAAGGTACAACTCTTTAACAGTTAGGAGTTAAGAGATTTCTTATTCTAGAATAATGTATACTTAGAGACTTGTCGATATCCATAATTGATTTCCCTGGAGAAAACAGAGCGAGTGCTAGAAACTAGAAGTATTAATCATTTTAACGGACTTAAAGAAAATAATGAGGAGGTTATCAATTCGACGTGTATTTTTTAGGTAAGTATGTGAGTGAGTTTGTGAGGTTGTAGGCGGTTATCTCTGGATCGACTTAACCGATTTTGAAAATACAAGTACTTATATCCTTTATAAATGTCTTGGTGTCAATCTTACTGGGAACAAAATAAAATATGTAGGTAAGTTTATTTTTATACCCGTCATAATTACATACGTAGGTAATGAACGGATTGCGCGCGGGGTGAAGCGACATACCTACGTCGATGCGCGATGATGCGACGCTCGCAACTTATTACAAAACCATACAATAATTAATTAGGTACTTAAAAATTAGATAAGTAGTCGAAAATATAAAACAACTAGGTTCTGTATTTAAATATGTTATTGTTATTAATTTTACCAACGTGCATTGATTAGTAATACAGATAGTTTTGTTGGAAGGTCCTTTCAAAAACGTTTCGTTTTTCGTAACGTTTTATTCGTATCTCTCCTACAACCGAAATGAAGCTACTAATAACGAATTAAATGTTACTACAAACGAAGAAATCGCTACTACAACCGAAATGAAGTTACTACAAACGAAGAAATCGCTACTACAACCGAAATGAAGTTACTACAAACGAAGAAATCGCTACTACAAACGAATAAAACGTTAGTACAAACGATATGAAGTTACTACAAACGAAATGAAGTTACTAAAAATGAATTTTACTACAATTAACTACATACCAACAACTATAATAATCAAAAAATAAATTTGATTTTCCAATGTCGGGTGCCAAGTTCACAGAGCTCATGCGTTGAAAGCTCTATCAAACTCTTCTTGTCCGAAAAAAATATGTTAAGTATATTTTTTTGTTTTATTGTGTTTAGATATCGATACTCAGTACGTCTGTGAATTACACAAAGAAAACAGCTTTTTCAAAAAGAGACGCACCTGGTTGCGTCTTTTGATAATGTCATCAACCCATCACGGCTGCGGAGTTTCGCTAGCTAATTTATTTTGACCCTGTACAATATATACAGTGGGCAAGAAACAATAGTATAATAGACAAAGCTAAGAATATTTTCCTATAGGTCCAGTTCTAAGATAGTCATCATCATCATCATCATCATCAGCCCATATTCGTCCACTGCAGGAAGTAGGCCTCTCCCAATATAGTCATAGGTCTATGCAAATGTGATAGTTTATCACTGAACTTATTTGTGACTTACTTTCTTTATAAAAGTAAAGGGAATCCTTTTTGTTGCTATCCCCGCTAAATAATAAAATTATTATACGTATAATTATTACAAACTTAGTTGGTGAATTACAATTTCCGACGCCTCACTTCATCAGCTGTTTCTAAACTGTTCGCCAAACGTCTCTTTTTATTGTTAAGAAAAATAAATAATTTAAGGAAATAAATTAATAATTATTCTAAAAACTTTAAAATGAAAATATTATTTCATCTCAATATAAATTACACTGATCGCCAGTACCTAGTAGGTAACGAACGCGATTCTCCAATTTCCGAATCTTTGCAATTACTACTAGACCAATCGAACACTACGATAGTTGTTGAATTTACGCTATAAGTTGTAGAAAATAACGTAAGTATAGTTTCATACCTAATTATTTTATAGTTCAATTTCTGTTCGTGTACCTGTTTTGTCAATCTGACATAAAAACTGTACTGACTATATACCTACTTTACTACTTCCATGAGATATTTTTGTTTGTTAGTAGATATAAGAGCGCTTTTTGAACATTTTTCACAGAAAATAATGATAAATATAAATAAAACAAGTTTCGTAATTAAAATAACTAAAAAACCCGACTGCATAAAAACACTTTAAAAAAAACTAAAAAGACAAAAACAAGTCTAGTAGTCCGGACCTATGTAAAGTAATATTGAATAACTACACCATTTAAATGTTTTCATGATCGATAAATACATAAAATAATAAATTATAACGTAGAATAAAGTAAATCTTGCCGTCGGGACCCATTACTGGGAATTTTAGAGACGGTCACGATTTTGATGCAGTCGGGTTTTTTAGTTATTTTAATTACGTAACTTGTTTCCGGATTTTTAGTGCAAAACTACGAAAAATCTGCAGACGCTTAATTTAAAACTAAGGTGTGTTATTTACTTGTGCAAGATTTCGCAAACGATTGTGCAAGTAATGTGTGATGAATGCATGAATTGATATATTTGATTATAATATGTATTTAAGTAATCTGTTTGATATATTTGATTATAATATGTATTTAAGTAATTTATTTCAGTTATGTAATGGTTTACTATGTGTATGTATGTGTGTATGTGAGTCACCCACATATTACGTAAAGAAAACTAAATAGGTACATAAGGACAGTAAAAATAATTCAGAATGCTTGATAAATAAATTATAACAAACAAATCGTATTTCCTAACCTCAATCTAAAACTACCTACGGACATTAACGAACAAATTATTTATATGAAAAAGTAGATGATTTCCTACAAGTACAGAGGGCAGCACATCAAGCTACCACAATCTGTCAAATTTCTTTTATAGATTTTCAACTTTAATACAAAACAATAAAGTTCATATTCGATTGGGAAAGTTTGACAGTTTTGGATAGCTTGACCTGCTGGCGTCTGTACCTTAACAATAAAGTAATGTAATGCTTTCGCTAATTGCTACCGAAAATTTGAGAATACATGATACGGAATGCTCAAAACATATTTTTCAGCCCACGCATTAAAGCGCATAAAATCCGCCATTTTGTTTTTTTTTTTAATTTCATGTACCCAGTGACACTCGTGCCATCAAGACAAATCTAATGAGGTATCATTTATCTAAATCGGTTGCACCGTTGAATAGTTACGAGCGGACATAGGAACGACATACATACATACATACACGTCAAACACATAACCCTCCTCCTTCGGCAGTCGGGTAATAAAAAGGTTTATTGCAGAAAATTGTACACCTTTTACAGTCAATCTTACAAATGGACCTCCTTATACCTATGCTAGGAGGCCCCGGAAAATAAATATTTTCACTACTTACTTATAACTTAGAACTTTATTTACTATTTAAACTATACTATTTAAATGATAAATATTTTTTATTTTTCAAATAGATCTAGACACTTTTACAAGTCAAATTTATTATTTATTTTAATCTGCGCCATCTAGGAGCAGTTTTAGAACTCGGAACTCTAATGTTTATATTTGCAGCTTAGAACTATATTTATAGTAGGTACACAACTATATCTTTTACCAATGTCTTTACGTGTCAATCTTATTGGGAACAAAATAAAATATAATAATAAGTTATAAGTCATACAACAAAATGCGTAATGAAATTATGTAGCGCGCGGAGTGAAGCGACATACGTCCGTCTAGCAGCGCGTCCATGCGATCTCATAGAAGAGAAAGATAAGCGCGATGATGCGCCGCTCGCAACTTATTACAAAACCATAAAACAATTAATTACTTAAAAATTAGCTAAGTAATCGAAAATATAAAACAACCAAATTCTGTATTTAAATATGATATGTTATTGTTATTAATTTTACAAACGTGCATTGATTAGTAATACAGATATTTTTGTTTGAAGGTCGTTTTAAGAGGTTAGTTTACCATTTTTTTTTATCGAGAAAATTTTTCAGAAACTTTTTTGTTGTTTCGAACACAACAGGGTTCTCCGGAATATGTTCAAGATTAACATACATGTTTTTCGCTGTCACAAACTGTATGGATTTGGCAAGAAAATTGTTTGAAATATGCCTATTTGGGTCTTGTCAGCGCCTTAATATGAAAATCCCGTTACATTATTTTAGCAATAAAAAGTACTTCATTAAGTCTTTTAACTCATCTCTTAGCTTAGGTAACTGAGCATAGATTGGATTATTTGGAAACCCTGGTTTTATTCGGTATTATAAGTACTCTATGTTAATAATAATCATCATCATATCTATCCATCATATCCTACTACTGAGCACGGGTCTCCTCTCAGGATTTCTTTTTAATACCACTATGGTGGCAAACATGCATACGGCCCACTTGATTGTAAGCGGTTATCACTTGCGCGTTGCCGACCCTGTAAAACGAAAGAGGAAGGAGGAATAGTTGGGTTGGCAGTAGTAACGGTCAAAGCCCCCACTGCCAACACAACGTTTTCTCGCGGAGCACTGGCAACCTTGCTCACCGTAAGAAACACAACACAGCTCAAAGCAGTGTTATTTCACTTTGATTTTCTGCAAGGCGAAGGTACTTCCCCAGTCGGCCAGCTCCGATTTGTTTGGAATTACTCCCACTATGCCCTACTTCTCTTAAAATGAAGGATGACAGGGAAAGAAGAAGAAGAAAGAAATAAATACATTTATTCGACGCAGTTTACACAATGTACAACTATTACATATGTACAGCTATAATTATGTATATAATATAATGACGTCATTGAGCACGTAAGGCACATTTTGTACCTAAGGAGGGATTAGACTTTAGACTCATAAAATAAAATCCAATATTGATACTATAATAAAATCTCAAGCTCAAGGCACGCAGGTTTCCTCACGATGTTTTCCTTCTCTCTCGCTTGATTATTAAAACAAACAATATGATTTCGAAAAGTCAGAGGTTGATTCAGTCAGAGCTTGGATTCGAACTCGAGACCTTTCGACTTGTCAGATCAATGGTCATGTCACTAGGCTATCACTGTACTCATGTATGTTAATATTGGTCACAAACTACTTATGTATGTGTACTAAATTAGATTACTGAATTACCAAACCGCCTTATGGAATTTAATTGAAGTTCCATAAATAAGGCCAGCGTGCGTTTATAATGTATACGATCCATCTGTGGTGCAGATCCATCACAATGAGAATCTTGCTGACCCTTACTACACCCCATGACCCAACGAGTTGCAGACACGATCTTTCACTTTAAAAACTGTCATTACCGTTTCAAATCTTTCATTAACTTGTTTGATACAGTAAGCTACATTAAATTTGATTTTAATGGATCCATAGTTTAAATGAAGTGTCAAAAGAGCCAATATAATATCATTTTAGTTGAATAATGATTGATCTTTAAGTTGATTTGTATAGTCTAGCAAAACGAGTCTGACGCGGACACAGCAGAAACTAAAACATATTACTTGTGGCAGCACTACATACTTTTTACTACTTACTTACTTTGGCTGAGGCTAGTAGGTACCTTATGTGTAATCTTTATTTCTTCCGGGTGGTTTTTCACAGAATATTTTCTTGTCCTGTTATAATTTTTGCTAGCATAATTATAATGAAAGTTGAAGAAGCATACTTTGAGAGGGATAATAGTCTGTATCACAATGTAATAGTGCGATTAATCTCGATGCTCAGCCTGCGCATGCCAGGATTGAAACGTAACTAGACTAGAATATTTGGACTAGAGTTTTTGAGATTTTCTTCACAATATGTCACAATTTTGTGATTTATGTGGGAGGCCAGGTTATCTCCAATTAAAACCTTCGTACCAGTTTTGGTTTTAGCTCATGGTAAAATAATACTTTCAAACCAATCTTCGAATAGAACACCATCGAACCATCCCGATTTAGAACGGTTGAATCTGGATCCTTTAGGTCCGTTCAGTGTCCATTGTGTATATAAGTGCTCAGCTTTATACACAACGTATGGTGCAAGACATTCTCCTCCTGCAGTTATTGCGAACATTATAGATATAGCCCCCTTCGTATAATTTAACACCCTTTCGGGGTACTTGATTCCTCTTCTGAACAAACATTTTTGAGCCCCAGGATTATCGGTTAAATTTGTCTCGTCGTAATTTAAAATGTTCTCATTAGAGATTCCTTCCAGTGATAGCTTCAGATTTTTGAAATATTCATCCATTTCATCAGGGGATTTTTCTGCACGGCTTCTTTTTATATTTTGGATCACTCTGTAGGTTAAGTCTGATTTATTTCGTTTTACAAAAGTGTATGCCCACTTCTTTCCGGGTAACTTGTTATTAAAAATGGAAAGTCTTCCATTAACCTCCAAATATCTGAAAATAAAACAGTTAAATTAGTAGGTGATATATATAGTTCATTGTGCTGATTTTTTTATTCCTAGGCTTTACAAACGTCTATGCATACTCAAGTAAATCTCTAGATACAATATAGTTTTGAACATCACCTATGTACGACAATTCGCAAATCCAGGAGGGTCAAAGGACTGCCATATTCGGCGGCTGCAATTAACACTCTTTTTATATTAGCTTCCTCCTCATCAGTTAGCCGAGTTGGGCATCCTGGACTTTTTGGGTGTTTATTATGTAGCTTGTCCAATAAAGTTCGACGAGGTATGCCAAAAGTTCTTTGTGCTTCGTAGGAAGACATTGTTTTCTTTCTTAATGCTTCTACAGCCAATTCTATCATATTTTTTGAATGTTTCACAGTATATTCCCTTTTTTTGGGTTTCGTCGTTGGTCCCTTAATTTTTGGCATTGTTCATCGATAGTTCTGTAACCAGTTTTAATATCTAGATAAGCTCTCACACTACCTATCTAAACAACTGAACAAGCTTGTATTAACAGACATTTTAGTATTTTTATGATGTTAAATACGCTGGGTATTATGTAGGATCAAAATACTTGTCAAGACGAATTAATGTTGCCCAAAATCCTCTCTGTCTTCCGGTCTTGTTGCAAAAGTCTTGCAAGTCTTGCGCTACAGTTACCTGACTAACCTAACCTAACCGTCACCATAAAAACTCAATTACGCCCATGTCTGACTTTGACGTAATTTCCATGACTGCAAGAGTCTCGCAGATTCGGTCTTATTCTTGCTCAAATCTTACAAGAAGCAAGCAAGAACATGACCAAGACCGATTTTGGGCAACACTAAGACGAATCAAATATTTTGAATTTTGTTGTTTTGAACGTCGGTATTTCAGTCATAGTTATTATGAAATTTCAGAATTTTAATACGTACCCATCAGCTCCGTGTTATGATAATATTGCGTTGTTATCTGTCTTGCAAATGCATGCAAAAGCTCAATCGGACAACATAAAGTGGGTCAAATTTAACTTGCAAGATTACAGACAGACAGACAGACAGACACCGGGACAGGTGAAACAAAATAAAAGCTTGTAATAATAAAATACGAATAGCAAAAAAAGTATATTATAAATAAATATTATTACAATGTTGAAATTGACAACCCTAGGGGCAGGCGAAGTTTGGCAACAAGATGGCTGCCGCTATCACCTCAATAACATTTTATTGAATTTCCACTTTTAAACGTAAATTAGACAGAACATTCTAGTGTCATATGAAAGAATATTAGTTGTAGATTATAATTTAATAATAAACTTAACCTTACCTGTTCTGTATCACTGCATAAAACTAAAGTTGTATCGCAGACAAAAAAAAACATGTAATTTCTCTTGTGAAAAAATTGCACTGGTCACCAACAACGTGAAATTAGCCACAATTATCCCTCAAAATCTTGCCATAAATGAAAAATACTTATTATTTAGTAACTTTACGCGAAGCCAAGCCTAAAATAGAAATGGCAACTTCAACTTATTTGAAATTAGGCGAAGATAGGTGGCACAGGCGAAGTAACGGATCACGACGGTACATAATGGTTTGTTACACTTAATAAATAAAAATATAAAAACTTGTGGGTAGAACAAGAATTACATCTACGTAGCAAACAGAATGGTAAAGTACGACCACTAAAACTTAGAACATTTTTCTACAAAATATTTGTAAACTTAATACATTTAACATGTTTTGCAAAGTATTGTTTTAAGTGTACATTATACAATGTTATTGCTAGTATCAAAACTAGGCCGAGCCTGTATCTTAGATACTAGTCTCTTCCAAAAAACTTACGGGGTACACACTGTTGTTTTATTTATGTGTTTAGTTTAATATTGATGATGATTAGTAGTTTTTTTTTTTTTTTTTTTTTCAGTATTAGTTTACCATTATTTGTATTATTATAATTATTGTATAATTTTAATTTCAGTTTATTTAAATCACTGCTTGTTTACTTATTATGAAAAGATTTTCAATATCCTCGTAACATTGCGTTTTTAGCCACACTGTTAATTTTGCTTTACAGTCATGTTTATTAAGGGGGTATAAATTGAGCATTTTTTTTACTTTATTATATAGAAATGGACCAAGAAATGATTGGAATTTATTGACGAAGAATGTTCTGGTGGGAACTTTTGGACACAATTTTTCATTTCTTCGTGTATGTGGCGTATTAGTGTCATAATGCATTCTTGCGTGCTGAGCTAAAATAGTATCAGTAAGAAATAATTGTCTCACTGACAGAACATCGCACAGCGTATAAAGTTGAACGGTTGGAAATCTGAAGGGCTTAAAGGTCATAACTTTAAGATTACAAATTCTAAATAAGTCCATTCATACACAAATAGACTTCACTAAGATACATCAAACACATTCTTGCCGTAGCAGTCGCAGGAAAGATCATATTTTATTACCACGAGCACGAACGGTCAACGGTGAGAAAACAATTATATTTGCGGGAGTACAATAATATAATAAGTTACCTAAAGAGGTGAAGAATGAGAGCTCCTTGGGTATTTTTAAAAGTAAATTAAAAAATCACATACTAAATGACCCAATATTGCTGCAATAAAATAGACTTGTACTACTGTATACTGTTCTAGTGTGACATCGGACTCGCATTCCTTACCTAATGAGCGATCACACTAATCACTTCCTTTGCGGGTAGACCAAAATTATTAATTTATTTTCTTGTTAATTTAGTTTCTGCTTGCATGTCTTATTAGCGTACAATACGAAATAGTTATCACTTGTTTATACATCAACTAGTTTTCCGCCCGCGGCTTCGCCCGCGTCGAGTTCGGTTATATCGCGTTTTCAAGAGAACTCTTCAAAAGTCCGAGATAAAAACTATCCTATATTCTTTCTCAAGGTCAACTCTATCTCTGTACCAAATTTCATTAAAATCAGTTCAGTGATTTAGACGTGAAAGCGTAACAGACAGACAGAGTTACTTTCGCATTTATAATATTAAAGTAGTTAATTAGTAGTTAATTATTAGTAGTTATAATATTAGTAGGGATAACAATTTTACTGTTAAAATAGGAAGTCACTAGTTTGTATGTCAATGTCTTTATATTATTTATAAGTATAGTTTAAAAATGTTCTCAACTAAGCGAAATCTTTGTAATTTCTTATTGAGAAATAAATTTCTTTAACCACAGTTCTCTTATATCCGTTTTTCGGGATATTCCCACATTTTTTGGGATAAAAAGCCTATACTTTATTCCCGGTCACATACTATTAGGGTACCAAATTTGAGGCAAATCGGTTCAGCTGTTTTTGCGTGATTGAGTAACAAATAAACATCCAAACTTTCACATTTATAATATTAGTATGATTAGTATGATGATACGAATTATGTACTTATGTAGTGAGCAGTATTTTTGTAATTAAAATATGATAATGTGACACTTGGTAAGCTTTAGTAATTAGTATACTACACTAACGGTCCCTGCCTGACATACTATGTGTTTCAAATGAGAGGAGGAATGTCAATGACCTCCCAACGTATTGAAACGCAAAGTAATTTTGGTACAATATACAAGTTATGTCAAACTCCTATGAGTTTGACATAACTTGTATGGACAATCCTATGTTTAGTAAGCAGAAGGGTAATAGTGACATGCGCACTGCTCGCGACCATGAGCACTGCTCTTTTAGGCGAATAATTATATTTTAAGCTCAGATGTAATTGAGGAGTTTAGGTATACCTAAGCAAATTCTGCCGTTGATCACAGCCGCAGGGTTCTATTATTATTATTCCCCTTAAGTATATTTACACATATTATCAATCAATATAATTTTTAACATTTCTAAAAAATAATTATAAATAGGGACCCACCCACCGACATCGGGAGCAGGGTCCAATATACCGGTGGTCAGGGCCCCAGAAAAAGAAACTTCCTAACAATACTGGCCGTGTCCCAGAGTACTGCTCTCTGTAACAAGCTCTTGATCCAGCCACCCAACGAGAGACTCCGTAGATGTTGGTCGCAGCTCTTGGCTACTAAACCATTGGCTGAAACAACGATTGGTACAATGATCGCTGAATTCAACCCCCACATGTTAACATACTCGCCTTAATATTTTTATTAGAATAGGTCATACAAATGTTTGATCTGTGTGGGAATCGAAATCGAACCAACAACCCGTGGCGCAGAAGCCGATTGATTATAGACCGAGAGCTCATAGATAATTCGGGCTGGAAAAACCACAATTCAATGAATTACAATTTACAACAAAGCATACTTAAGCAAGCTATTCTTCAAATCCTCTCAACGCTGGATAGATTTTACAGTGTTAAAATACATATAATAATAAAGGTTTCGGTTTATTTTGATGGTGTCTGTATGTGATGCAAGCGGTGCAGGCGCGGAGGCTGATAGTACAGTTGTAACGGCATAAGTCAGACTCGCACACGGCCACACGGCACAGTGCGCGTGCACTGTCTTAATGTCACAGTCCCGCAAGAATACCTCATCAGACGGTGGAGCTAGTGTCTGGCATTAGACATAGAAATGTAACGTGATAAAATCCCTAAATAGTAGTTTTATTTCAATAATCACAATCATAATAGCAATTGTTTATTTAGGTATGTGTTATTAACGGTGCAACAACAGTATAGGCACGGTAATATACATATAATATTACCGTGGCCTAGGGCTAGTAGGGATAATATGCATATACCTTATATGTATATATATGTTACGCTCATTGCCTCTTTTATGCCTAGCTGTATTGTAATCTTCGCAACATTCCTAAATTGTTCTCTCATGTAAGTATCCAATTTGTACAATACAAAACGATATTTTAAAAGAGTAGCCATGGAGTTTCTTGCAGGTTCTTCTCCATAGGAAACGACCAAATTGGAACCGTGCACCTAGACTCGACATTTCATAAGTGCCTGTATATGGTTTATATGAAAATTATTTTGATTGATTGAGCGAAAAAGAGCTCACAACACGTTGCGGTCAATTATATTAGAAAGCAGCAGCTTAATAAACAGTTGTTAGCTTTGTTTTATTTTTTTACTGGCATGTCGATGGCTGGATCGAAAACAGCTGTTAGCTGTTTATAGTGTGTATAAACTTGTAATAAAATTTTGGCTTTACTATTTGTATCTGTCTGTTTTTGATGACATTAAAAATAATACATTTCAAAAAAATAAACAAACTAGATAGATAGAATATTCTTTATTGTACACCATTACATAGGACAAGTCAGAATGTTGAAAATGTTGTTTCCAGCTATTTTTCATTTGTTTTTCTTTCTGGCAAAATGAGTGAATCTAATCAAGAAATTTTAAAATAACATTTTAAAATGTATCGACATTCTAAAATGTTATTACAAAAAAGGAACAAATGCAACGCCGCGAAAAAAAAATGTTACGTTTATGGGCCTAATACAGTGTCAATAAGAGTAGTAAAAAGTCGGTTTAAGGGTCCGGCGGAGCGTGAATTGCCCATACAAACGTAATATCCATATAATTCATAATTCAAACACAATTTTATTAACTTGTGCTATTATTTGGATTCGGATACCTTTAATCTAGGTTCCTACGGTACCATTTTGTCCAAAATACTTCAATGGAAATAAATATAGGCGAATGTAAATCTTGATATTTTTACGATTTTTCGTCCGGTCTTCCGCTCATTGATTTAATACTAAAAACAACAATATTTGAACTCTTTTCGTCTCTTGAACACAGATTATATTATAAATAATCATTAAAACATCAGAAAATTATTATACTATGAACTTTTAATTTATAAAATGTTCAATTACGGCACGCCACGCAATATAGCCCAAATTTTGAAGGAAAATATTGCTCTCTCGTACGTTCTAAGCGGGGGGTGTGGCCTGCTGCCCGTCGGGCGATGCAGTTCGTTAGTGTTCGTGTTTGACGAAGACGTAACGTGAATTTTATTACGAGTTGGATTGTTTGCCGTTAGTATATTTTTTTAATAATGTTTTCCCAAAGGTTGAATGAATCCAAGAGTAAGTACCTAACTACAATAAGGCACCGGACTCGATCGTTATGGTACAGAATGATTATAGTTCAACTTTTTTGTATAGACTATATAAGTCTACTCGTCAAATATTTGAATATTTGTTTGTAGTCCTTACTGTTACCGGCCAATGTAGATATTATTATAATGGCCTTGTAGATACCTACACGGCTATTACTAGGTAACTATACATACGTATATAGTAATGCAATCTCCTTGCAACGGTCTCTACAGTGCCTAGGTGCTTACTAAGATAGGTAGGTACTAGTTTATCTTTGTGGAAAAACAGGGATTTTACACAGTAGATACTTCCTTACCCGAGTAGCTATGATCTACATAGGTAGGTAGGTACTTACCTACACCCATATACAGCTTCACTAAACGTAGGTGCACGACTGTGATAGCTAGGCCACAGAATAGGAATAATAATAATAATAAATATTATATTATATATTTATTATTTCATAAAAAACTGACTCGGCTTCATCAAAGCAGAGCTATCATATTTTAAACTTCTTGCTGATTTTGAAAGGTTAGAATGATTTAGTTATTGTTTGTCAAAATGGCGGCTGCAGTAAATTACAACTTTTTCGTCATGGGTGTCGTTTTCATAGTTTTCGAGGGTGTTGAAGCCGATAGTGCGGTCAAAATGTAAATCCAAGATAGCGGTTCGAATAAATTATCAACTTTTTCGTCATGAGTGTCGTTTTCATGGTTTTCGCGCGTGTTGAAACCGATAGTGCTGTCAAGATGTCAATCCATGATGGCAGCTGCCATAAATTATCAACTTTTTCGTTATGGGTGTCGTTTTCATGGTTTTCGAGGGTGATGAAACCGATAGTACGGGCAAAATGGCGGTTGGAATAAATTTTCAACTTTTTCGTCATGGGTGTCGTTTTCATGGTTTTCTAGGGTGTTAAAACCCATAGTGCTGTCAAAATGTCAATCCAAGATGGCGGCTGCAATAAATTATCAACTTTTTCGTTATGGGTGTCGTTTTCATGGTTTTTGAGAGTGTTGAAACAGATAGTTCTGTCCAAATGTCAATCCAAGATGGCGGTTGCAATAAATTATATCAACTTTTTGTTATGGGTGTCGTTTTCATGGTTTTTAAGGGTGTTGAAACCGATAGTGCTGTCAAAATGTTAATCCAAGATGGTGGCTACAATTGATTATCATCTTTTTTATCATGGTTTTCGAGGGTGTTGAAGCCGACAATGCGGTCAAAATGTAAATCCAAGATAGCGGCTGCAGTAAATTGCAACTTTTTAGTCATGGGTATCGTTTTCATGGTTTTCGAGGGTGTTGAAGCCGATAGTGCTGTCAAAATGTAAAAAACATAGGACACTATTTTTTTTACAAAAGTTGTTGTTTACCTTCCTCCCGAGTAGTAAAAGTGGCGTGTCGTAGCAGATGAAAGCATTTTTTATTGAATTTAAATTTAAAAATTTAATTTTAAATTGAAATTGTATGTGTTTTTATTACTTTTAGATTAGTGGAATGTTTTAATAATAACTATGATCAATCGGCGTGTTATGATGATGAAGAAATACTCCTCGAATTAAATACCTACTAGTTCACATAATGCACCAACACGTCATGATGATGGAATACCTACTTATAGAATCAAATACCTACTGATAATATAATAAATACTTAGGTACTCAAAAAGTTGACAGTAGGTAAGTATCTTTTCGGGCCCTCTCAGATCGATATTATAATGCATAATAGATAGATAAGTTATTAGGTAGGTAACCGCGCAATTGCCAAGGCATTATTTTTATTACAGATATAAAAATGTCTTATATAAATTGATACAGTTACTATAGTACATAGGTAAGTACCTAATTAGTAAGGACATAATTAATAACAAAATTAACTAACTCGCAGCCCACAATGGATGTAAGTGTACTTAATAAATTTATAAGTACATCCATTTTGGGCTGCGAGTGAAACTGTGGGCATCAGCTAGCTTATTTTAAATTAGTGTCCACGGAGTTCCTTAGCGGATTCTTTTTCATCGCTCACATTGTAAAATTTAAAATAGGTACTTACCTACTTATCGATAAAATAATATATGGTCACCGTCACACACACGACATGATTTGTTTTTATATTTTTGTAGTTTAGTAATAAGTATGAATAAAGTATACATAGTTACGAAATTGTATCAATGAACTCATAAGTACTTAAGTAGGTATATTTCCCTATCCACTATCTTTCTTTTTCTTGAAGTTAGAAACATTACATTGACCTACCAATTGGCATGTCAGTCAAGGTGTTTGGGAAATTGGTTGGTATTGAGAAAAACTAACACGAAATAGGTAACTAAGCCGCTGGCTAGCACCGATCTACCCACCTTGGCCCTCGAACGTGATCGCGAAATCCGCGGAAATAAGCCGGTAGGTATGTGATATCTGACGATGTAACCCTCGTAAAGAAATTTCTTTAAAATGAATTCTAGTTCTCGACATTACCTACCGATTAACCAAAAAAAAATTAAAAAATATCACATTTATTGAACACGTCATAAATTGTTAGAGAAATATTAGAGAATTAAATTCTCAGCTAAAAGCCACATGTCACTAGGTATGAATATTTTGGCTACGCCCACTTTAGTCCGACAGAGAAAACAATATTTAGACGTATTTTTGCAATCGCCTCGTGTCGAAGTTGCGCGCTCGCTCCGCCGGCCTCTTAAGCGTTATCAATCCGGGAAATTTGATGTCAAAGATGCAGCTCACTCTGTTAAGGATAAAATGGACGCCATTTTTTAAAAAGTGGAGCAAGATCGGCATATCAGTAGTTACGACATAGCTGAAGAACTGGGAATTGACCACAAAACAGTTTTGACCCATTTGAAAAAGCTGGGTACACAAAAAAGCTCGAAATTTGGGTGCCACACGAGCTCACTCATTTGCGATTATTTATTGAGACGTAATGAAACCGAACCGTTTTTGGAGAGATTGATAACTGGTGATGAACGAATAAACTGAACTCTCAATAAGGTTATTGTGAATATAGTGATATTATCACTATATTCACAATAACCTTATTGAGAGTTAACCCGGGGTTTGCCACAGTCTGTGAAGCCGGACCGACGTTTGACCGCACGTTCTTGTCATACGTGATCCACTGAATGGTGGTTCATTACCGCCGGGCAGAACCATCAATTCGGATCTCTACTGCCAACCAACCGATGAGATTAAAGTAAGAAGTTGAGAGAAAACGGCCGGAATTGATCAATAGAAATGGTGTGGTCTTTCATCACGATAACGCTAGACCACACACATATTTAGCCACTCAGCAAAAATTAAGAGAGTTTAGCTGGGAGGTGTTAATGCATCCGTCATATAGCCCTGACCTTGCACCTTCAGATTTCTACCTGTTTCGGTCTTTTCAGAATTCTTTGGGCAGTGTCAGGTTCACATCAAGAGAGGACGTCCAAAAATACTTATCGCTTTGATCAGAAGTCCCAAAATTTCTACAGAAACGGGATCACTGCCTACAAGATGGCAGAAAAAATAAATTCTATGTTACGTGGCTAAGTGATAATAGGAATTCTTTTAAAAATGTTGAAAATCACATAATTCACATAATTATTATTAGCCATTTGAAATGGTGGTGTGATGAGAGGCATCTCACTGGGTCAGAGCCCATTCGTCCCCTAAGATTCGCACCCTGTGCCCACTCGTCCCCTGGAACTTTTGAGGGGCCCATTCGTCCCCTGAAGAATATTTATTTTTATTCATTCATCTAATATAAGTACATGTATATGTGCATACTGCAGCTTGGTAGTCCTGGTACAGTCGCGCAGAAAAGGGTAAAATAGTAATCGGCAGATATCATGTTTCAAATAAGATAAGTTTAATAAAATGCCTCTAGGCTCTAGGCATTAAGTCAGTCTTCAAAATAATTAATCAACTTTTGGTTTCTTGTACATTTGTAAATATTTAGCAAAATATATGATAACTATAATATCTTTATGCAGTAAAATAAAACTGTGTAACTATTTAAATAAAATCCCAGTAATAACTGAATTTTAGATTAATTTACATCCAGTGTACAAACAAATAACCAAATATCAATACCAATATAACAAAAATAACAATTAATTGTTAGTACTTTGTACAGTCAAAGAGATCTACAAAATAATGCAATATCACAATAACTTTGTATAAAATAAATATAAAAAGTAAAATCAGTCTTTATCAACTGTAAAACCAACATTTTTAATAACTACAAATACACATGCAAAATCACAATGTCCTAGAAACTAACAAAATACAACTCTTTTACAAAAATCAGCCTTGATTGACCATCATATAAATCAACATTAAATATAAAATATGCAAAAATAGAACACATATCAACAGTAAATAATCACTTTTTATATTTTTTTATATTTACCAACTACATACATGAAAAATCATAATAACTTAAATCTAAAAAAATAAAAATATTATTATTATAATATTAACAGTATTTTTTATTTCGTTAGGCGAACTTCATTTAATAAAAGACCAAAGACACATTGAACAGTCTCGTATTCGCAGTCACTTTCAAGAACCAATATGTCACCGAGGCAGCCATAACATACAAACAAAACACCTTATCTATTTTGTAACCCGTTTTTTTAACAAGCCATTCGTAGAGAGACGATATTACATCGTAAGCCTATCGACATGTTATATTATTATCATGACGGATTATCATTCATCGTAGCTCTTTTTTCAATGATCTGTTATGATTTATTAAATTAATTCCGTTAATAAACTGTTCACAAGTGTACTATGTCAACCGTTTCTTATGTAAAATATAGCTAATTTTATCTCAGGGGACCAATAGGCACCTGAATAGGTGCCGAATCTTTAACTTATATTGTATATATATTAGAGGGGACGAATGGGTACCTTAAAAATAATATTTTTTATTAAAATATTAATTAGTCCCCTACCAGGAGACCAATGGGCACCTATATAGGGGCCGAATCCGCAACTTTTATGCAGGGGGATGAATTTTAGGGGACGAATGGGCTCTGACCCATCTCACTTAAGGGCTGTTATGAATATTTTTTTTTTCTCTTCTTATTTCTTTAATGAAACTTAAATAACCTATGCACGTCATGGCCCGTCGTCTTTTCTCTGTTTCCAAATCCACTATTATTCCGAGGACAATAGTGTGGGTTATACGTTTCTAAATCTAAAATTTTTAAATTGTTTTGTACGTGTAACTGATTTTTGTCCCAAATTAATAAAATAAAAATAAAATTATTTAGGTACTGTGTACATTTTAGCCCTAATGCCCTAAGCGACTAATGCTTACAATTATGCATTTGTCTGCATTTTGAAAATTAATTAGAACATTCAATAACCAACAACCCCAACCATTTACGAACCGAGTATATTGAATGACAGAAACTCCTGTATCACATCTAACGATAGATATTTGCAAATAATACGGGATTAGTCGTTATCTCACTTAAAACTAGAGAGCTATACTCCATTTGGTTAAGTAGTTAACTAAAGGTAAACAATTCATACAAATGGTTATTTTATAGGACCATTTCACATTTCGAATAGGACGTAACCAAAATAAACTATTTAATCATTAAAATCACATTTCCTTTTATATACTAGCATATTTAACTTCTTTGTTTAATATTAAATGGTAATTATTAATTCTTAAGCTGCGAACAATTAATTAAATTAAAATTTATAACTATGTCATAAAGTTTTGCAATGTGCCTACTAAAAAGACAGGTATTCAAAACATTTGTCTACGTAGTAGATTTTTGTAAACTCGAAAAAAATGGAGTAGTAGTACAGAGGCCAGCACATCAAGCTACCACAATCTGTCAAATTTCTTTGATTGATTTTCAACTTTAATACAACATAATAAGGTTCATATTCAATTGGAAAAAATTGACAGTTTTGGATAGGTTGACCTGCTGGCGTCTGTACCTACTGCGAGGAAGCGCAGCAAAATATTTATTATCTGATATTACACAAGTCGGTAACCGCCAGAAGCTATTTATGAGAGTTTGTGTTTATTTTACTTTCGTTCGTTTTCTTTATTCTTTATTGTACATACACAGAAAAATAATAATAACAAAATGATTACAAAACAAACAATGTACAAAGGCGATTCAACTCAATTTGAGTTTTCTACCAGCAAACCTTTGAGTGATCGTTGCATATTAATAGGGTGTGAGTCAAGTGTAGGTACATTAGACCAAATAAAGTTAAAAGTAGAACAACATTTATAAAAATAAATAAAATAATATAATATAACTATAATAATAATATATACTATAATATAATATAACCATAATAATAATATATAATTTAATATATATTTATATTAAATATATAATTTAATATAAATATCGTATAAATGAATAAATATATATTATAGGTTTTAATTACTTATGTAATGTATAAAGAAAATACTCCTTTATTCTTTTCTTGAAAACATACAGAGAAGGGCTGTCACTGTCACGTAGCGAGTGCGGGAGAGAGTTCCAGAGGCGTACTGCTTGTACAGTGAACGATCCGTCATATCGACTCGAGCTGTGGCGGGGAGTACGCAGGAGAAGGGACGAAGTTAACCGACATGGTTTCCCTCTAGGGACAAGATACTCAAAGCGTTCCTGAAGATAAATAGAAGAGTTAGGATTGTGCAAGATGGAAAAAAGAAAAGAAAGGATGTGAGTATCTCGACGCTGTCGAATTGGTAACCACTTCAATCGAGCTCAGAACTCCGACACATGGTCGTCCGAAGACCGAAGATGAATCGTATGCACAAATTTTGCAGACGTTCAAGTTTATTAAGGAGTTCTTCCGTTGCATCGAGAAAACAGACATCGGCATAGTCTAAAATAGGGAGAAGGAGAGATTGCACTAGATTTAATTTAGTCTGAAAAGGCAGGAACTTCTGGAGACGTTTGAGAGAATGAAATGAGCAATACACCCTCCTACTTACTTCCGCAATGTGAGTATTCCAAGAGAGATGAGAGTCTATAAGCACTCCTAAGTTTTTAGCGCTTTTGAAATAGGCTACATGGACGTAATCATATATGATTGGTGGGAGAGAATCGTAGTCCAATAGATACCAATAATAATCGCTTGCGACTTGGCAGGGTTTACTAACACTCCAAAAGCTTTTGCCCATTCGTTGATGTTCTGCAAATCATTATTGATGGCATCAATGGTTTCAGCAGATCCTCAATTTTGAAGTGGCGATAAAGCTGCAAATCGTCTGCGTAAAGATGGTAGTGAGAGGATAAAACCTTGGTGATAGCGTTTATAAAAACCGAAAAAAGAAGAGGAGAGAGTATTCATATTCATATTTATTTATTGCATTCCATAATGTACAATAAATAGGTGATAAATACAATACTTAAAAAAGCAAAGAAATTTTTAAATTAAATTAATCATTTTAGAGAGAGAGGATGTAATTTATTTATTCTATATAAATATAAGTATTATTTTTTAGTTTATTATGTATTAATTAATTATTATTATTTTTTTATGCATATATAATATTTATTTATTATCTTATATAAATCATACTTATATGTTTCCTTTATTTTTATTAATTTTCTATATTTCATTATATTATATGGGATCAATACGATTGCATTAGTTTATTATGCGTAAAATTATAATAAATGGGTCTGTTGTGTAGTGTTTGAAGTTGTGAATTTATCATTTAAGTATTCATCGATCCTGTAGTAACATTTGTTTAACAATAGCTTTTTTAATTTGTTTGTGAATTTATGAATCTTTTTTTCAGTTTTAATTTCCTCTGGTAACTTATTATAAATTTTTATTGACATGGCTAGTTGAGTGTATTTTTAGACGGGATTTTGGTAAGTTTAATCGTGTTTTATGTCTTAGTGTGTATCTTATTTGTATGTCTTCGCGTTTTGTGCAGTAAATATAATAATAATGTAAAGTGGTAGGTGATGTTGCGCGCCGCTGCCACTGGCTCGTGTTCGCGCTCTACATACGGTAGCTCCGCGTTTCCTGTGCTCGTTTCAATTGCTCTTCTTCCTTTTATTATAGTGTAACGTTGTTTCGCCAACTCTTGCAAAACACAAATTATACGAAAAACGGGATTAAGGTTAATTTGTTAAATTAACAACGTCTGTTTAATACGACACACTCGTGAATCGTAAAAACAAATAGGTTCGCGGTTATTTTCCGACGACCGATAGAACCACTTGATCGAGTGTTAATTGGCTTCTCACACACCCAACCACTTGCTTATTACGTCATTTTCATAGTGTTAGTATTCATAGTATTGTTACGAGATGAGGTTCGGGATAAATTAAATAACACAAATTTAATATTAATAAACTACAGCAAACAAATCACCAGTATGACTAGCACACTTCACAATTCACTACCTATCGCACTGTATAGTCGCATTGTAGTTCGCTTCGATCTTCACTTCACCGTGTCCATAATTATACAACCCTACCGGCCCCTCACGTCCACTATTATTATGGCTCTGAACATTACAGAATCGAATAATCGCGGTAATGCTATAAAATACGAATAGGTAGCCTATTCCTTTGCGAGCGTTGACCTCAAACTACTGCGTGTCGCGAGCGGTTGTATCCTTGAAGAATACTTCAAGGACACAGCCGCTGGCTACAATAGTTACAGCTACCTATACCTACACGAGAGCTCTATTGACTGCGCTCTTTTGGGAGATTCCATGTATTTCTAGAACCTTCGTTAGCCGTCTTAGTCTTCCTATCAGTTACCCGGGGTAAAACTGTCCCCTCCTAAGACATGCTGGTGCCGAGCAACATTAGATCCGTGATAATCGTGCCAAACGATCCACATTTAACGATCTTCGTAGTATTTCTTTGTCCTTTTTGTATCTTGTAGGTGACGTCGTTGATCTTAGTCACGACTCTGTAGGGACCGTCTCATTTTGGCTGTAACTGGTGACAAAAAAGGATTCAACGAAGGTTCACTAGTGTGGCTACATAACCCGGTACGCAGCAAAGGTACCGGGTTATGTAGTACACTAGCGAACCTTCGTTGAATCCTTTTTTGTTCATGTTGCGGTGGTAGAGGTTCTTCATTTTCTCGGATGTCTCTTGCTCTGATTGTCCGACGTGTTCTGTCTGAGCTTCCTTTTCGTACTTCTGCTCTTAAAGTTCGCACGGGCGAGCCTCTTTCCGAACATCAGCGTAGTTGACATTTCCGTTCTTCCTCCAGTTTTCAAAGCAAGTTCGGCTTGGAAACCTTACGCTTGATATTTGTTTTGGGCTACTCATCCAGATGTGACCCTCTCTCCACAGATGTGACATCTCTGAGCGGCCGCCTTATTCCCTACTTCATTAGGTTCATCCTCCTTCCATACTCGACTTTTCCAGCAACCAGCATGGACGTGGCCCTTCTTGCCACAGAATTAACATTAAATGCTGTTTCGATCTTTTTAACACGATAAGTTCCACAGTCGTGTCTTGCTGCCACCACCTGCAAGACATAAGCCACGGCGTCCTTCAACGTTTGCGGGTGCGCTAGTCTCACCGAAGTCCTTACTTCCAGATCTTTTATTCCATCGATGAACGCATCTACCAGAATGACGTCAATAAGTACAGACTCGGAGCGGTACGCTTTCCGTACCAATTTTTCAATTTTCAAACACCACTGGTGTAAGGTCTCTGTACTTCCCTGTAAACGGCTCCTCAACAGAAAATTAATACGTTATATTGTAAGCAGTATGGTAAAGTTCACAATTTGTCGACAGTTTACAATCTCACAGGATAAATGATGTACAAACGTAGTTCACAATTATATGGTGACATATGCATCGTCATTATTAGTATATGCGAAACCTAAAACACGTGTCTAGTATTTTTATGTAAATAAATTTCAAAACTGTATTATGAAAAATCACAAAGTTATAAGTTTGTTATTGGTTGACTGATTGTTACCCGGTTGACGGTACAAAAACATTTTCAACACGCGGCGTCCGCGCGCCGCCGCGCCGCCCCGCACCCGCGTCGTTTTGAGCTCATTGATAATAAATTAATGTGGCAGTAGGTATCTAACCGTACGGCGATTTGCGATTTTATTGTAATTAAGACTGATGATACATCACACTATCCACATTTTCCATCACACTTTCAGTCTTTGGATTGTCGTAATGGTCAAGTGACATTAATAAGTACTTTATTTGTAAATGCAGCAAAGTGGATGAAAAGTGTTAAAAGTGTTAAGTGTTCATGTGTGTCACGATACTTTTATGTCAGATTGCTCCTCGTGCTGCACTGCCAGGAATACGTTATCACTTATCACCACAAACCGCTAGTGTACGTACCATTTCTTACACGAACACTATGCTTTTTACATACGATAGGTATTAGGTACACGATCAACCGAAACAACTCGCTCGCGTTATGTACCTAACTACCTACTTAACGGGAGCGAGACACGTGCACGCTAACCTGTAGCATCCGGGCGACTGAAGTGGTTGGTTCACCCCCGCCCCGCAATGCGCCCGCGCTGATTGCTCTACACTAAACACTGTTTAAATATTTTTGGGACAAAATATAGTGTAAAAATTATTGGAATCGATTCAGTTACTGAACTGTAACTGAATCGATTAAACCTGAATATCTACTAGATAGCTCCTCGTGCCGCACTGCCAGGAATACGTTATCACTTATCACCACAAACCGCTAGTATCCATACCATTTCTTACACGAACACTATGCTTTTTACGTACGATAGGTACACGTCAACCGAAACAACTGCCGCGCGCTCACGTTATCACCACAAACCGCTAGTGTACGTACCATTTCTTACACGAGCACTACCTATGCTTTTTACATACGATAGGTACAGATCAACCGAAATGCCGTGCGCTCGCCGGCGCGCTCGCGTTATGTACCTACTTGTCTGAACGGGAGCGACATACGTGCACACTTCCCTACAGCTGCCGGGCGACTGACTGAAGTGGTTGGTTCACCCCCGGGCCCCGCCCGCCCCACTGCGCCCGCGCTGACCGCTCAGTGTCAGTGACCTGTGTTGCGCGCATATGATTGCGGATAGGTACTTAGTGTCGCTCGGTGTCCTACTCGTAACATTTTTTAAATGTTTTTGGGACAAAATATAACATGATGTAAAAATTATTGGAATCGATTCAGTTACTGATTCTGAACAAACTATATTCAGGTTTCGCATATACTAATAATAATGTTGTATATTCAGTTTTCGCATATTATACTAAAAATAATGTTGTTTGAAAAAGAATACGCCTTTCTTGGATCGGACAGCTTTTCAAAGTCAAAGTCAAATGTTTTATTTCAATTAGACCAATAAAGTAGCACTTTTGAAAAGTCAAAACTAGTTGCACGGTTCCAAAAAGTGGGTCTTATGGAGAAGAACCGGCAAGAAACTCCATAAACACTCTTTTTTAAAAACAACATGATTACAATGTTAATCTTGATTTACAAGTTTGATAAGACAATGCAGTTTGATGTGTACCTACTAACAAATTAATCCAGAATAAAAAACAATATAAATAAATAAAAGAAAAAGATTGCCATTGACAGTAAGAGCTGACTAGCCCCGACAGACGGCACCCGTTCACGAGTATGACGTGTGTATCGGCGTCGTTCGACTCAACCATGTTGCAGGGAATAAAACGACCCGACACACAACGCCACCACCACCACCTTTATAAAAAATGTACGTGTTTATAAACGGCCGATCTTCAGGTACTTACTATTTTGTTGCTGGCTCTTTGGACTGGCTGCAGCAACGAATTCTTTAAACCTTTTAGGGATGAAAGACCCACGTTTGAAGATAGCATGTAACGGAAAACCGTACGTTTTTTTAATTCAAAATTGTATTTATGATGTTGCAGCAAAAGTTAGCTATAAATTCCTGTGAAGTACTTGATTCGTTATGCACTGTTTTAGGAAATTTCCCAGGTATTTTGATAAAACTGGCATTAATTGCGATTTCTCGTGATCGGTTTGAATAACACAATCGGCATTTTGACAACTAATTAGCGCCAAGTTTTCATCATTTTTTTTCAATTTGTGTCGGTTTTCCCCTTATAGCTTGATAGCGCTTGTTGAAATCCGCCATAAATCTTGTTGCGATAATTAAGCCCAGTTCCATGCAAAACTTGAAAAAGTTGTTAATTCTATTACTAATAGTGAACAAAATCCAAATCTTCTGTATTGTATCTTCTTTCTTTTATGTATGTAAATAAAAGCAAAACACCACTCACTTATTAATAATAATTAATCGCGCTGAAAGCCCTATCAAGCCAACGAACAACGGTTCCGTGTACCGGTGCTGTCATGATAACTGTTTCGATGAAGACGATACTGCAAGTTAGTCTTTAGTCCCATCACTTACTTTTTACTGCTCTATTAACTACATAAATGATATTCCGAAAGTAACAGTAACCTGTCGTCAATGTATGACCTAAGGCAGAGGTAGCACTACTGCGGCGACACTACTAGAACATCGCCTCGCCTAACCAATGAAATACTATTTATTTATGATGTGCCAATGCGAGTCATTACGTAGTCGATTCGCTGGTACATCGCGTTTACTGCAATGCGGACACATGTTTTATCGCGTCGCCGTCGCATCGCAACTGATTTGCCATTGGGGCCTTATTCACCGATGTTAAATATCCTCTGCTGCCTCATTCGTCTGGCGGTCGGTAAATATTATTATATAATATTTAATTGTTTATTTGTATTTTTTCTGGAAAACGGCTTTATTCGGATGTGGTATGATGATAACGAGGTGGTATACGGGGACGACAATCAATCAAAAAGCGTTTGGTTTCCGTTTAGTATTAATTGTGATATGGTCTTAAAGCCATTGATGTGTGATTGACAATATTTCAAAATTATTTAGCCGCAAAGCAAAAATACAATTACTTTATTGATTTCTGACATTTACGAATATTATACATTGAAATAAAACTAGTTTTTACGGATTTTATCGCGTTATATTGATATTTCGGCGTTTCGGACCCTATACAGCGTCCATGGTCACATGTAGACTGAGGTGGTGGGCACCTTGATGATATTTATTACTAATTATTACTACACTCGCGAGCAACCAAATCGACTCAAGCCTTGACGGCGCACATATACATTGATTTTCCTAAAACGATAAATGGTAATTATAAAAGTGATATGTCATTCGAAAGCTGAAAAGTTATGCTTTCAATTAACATCAATACCTTAAAAAAAAACTAAGCGCTGATTTATTGACGCATTTTAATTGGCCGTCAGCGTAAATTACCTCATTAGGACTTGCGCTACCTGCTCCCGCTATAAAACCCCTCTACATACGGTTTACCTTATCAGTCGCTTGTTACAAGTTGACCGGTATACATCTCCGTAAATTGCATTCCTTGTTTTCGCTAACCCATGGATACCACACCAGAAGAAGCCGCTCAAGTTGTTGCCTTGTTGCAACAAGGGTTAAGCGAGCAGCGGCTGCCCAGCTCCACTTGAGCCAGTCTTCTGTATCGCGAGTATACAGACGGTTTCAAGAGAACCAGTCTCTTGAAACCGCCTTCAATCGGAGACCAAGAACGAGCCGCCACCGGTGCACTTCAGAGAGAGACGACCGCTTCATTGTCTCAACCTCGCTGCGCAATCGACACCTTACGGGCGTTGATGTGCAGCAAGAACTGAGACGTGTACGACAAGTGGCTGTCAGCAAGTGGACAGTGAGAAGACGCTTGAAGGAAGCCAGCTTGACGCCAAAAAGACCTGCGACGGCCCTAAATTGACTGCAGGCCACCGACAAGCGTGCCTTCAATTTGCTCGAGAGCATCTCAATTGGAGCGTTGCGCAATGGCGATCGGTTCTGCTTACTGATGAGTGCAGAATGTGTCTGCATGGCAGTGACAGGAGAGGCCGAGTCTACAGGCGTCCGAGGGAACGATTTGCCCAATGTTGTTTCGCTGAAACAGTGTCATATGGCGGCGGTTCCTGCATGATGTGGGCTGGTATTTCTTTAGAGGGAAAAACCGAACTTGTTTTCGTGCCTGGGGGCGGCCGAGGAGGCGGACTAACAGCTGATCGGTACATCACCGACATTCTACTCGATCCTGTTGTGCCCTACGCAGGGTTTGTCGGTGAAGACTTCGTGTTAATGCACGACAATGCCCGCTGCCACACGGCACGAGTCACTCGACAGTTTCTGGAGGAGGTCGAATTACGCACGATGGACTGGCCTGCGCTCAGTCCTGACATGAATCCCATCGAGCACATATGGGACGAGCTTAAATGAAGAGTTTGGGCCAGGAATCCAGTCCCTTCAAGCGTAGACGAGCTAAACACAGCATTATTAAAGGAGTGGGACGGCATTCCTCAAGAAAATGTAAAAAAATTGATATGGTCAATGAAAAACAGACTGCCGGCTGTAATTAGGGCTAGAGGGGGCAATACGAAGTATTGATTTAAATAAATAATTAAGATTTAATTTAATGATATCAAATTAAAGCTGACATCTTAAGCTTTCGAATGACATATCATTTTTATAATTTCCATTCATAATTTTAGTTGTATCAAGGTATGTGTGCGCCGGCAAGGCTTGAGTCGATTTGGTTGCTCGCGAGTGTAGATGGAGCCGGCATTTCCTAGCTAACGACCTCTGAGAAGAAACGCCGAAACAAACTCAGAGAATCATTCTCTTTTAAAGTAACAATATAGAATCTATAACAGGATTTCAAGCAGGTAACCCAGCCATCTTCTCTATTGAAATTTGGATGATGATTTGAACGGCGGTGTTTGACATTAGCGATGTGTTCTTTTACGCGGGTCCCTATGCTTCTTTTAGTTTGGCCTATACATATATGAGAGACCGCCGGCTTATAGTATGTTTTAATTGAAGCACGCTTCAATCTTGTCGGTGACTCCTCTAACATATGGTAGTAGATACGGCAGGTAAGCGCTCAACTGTGGCACGTTTCACACGGTTTTTGTGACAAGGGCGCGGTATTCGGAGCTTGTTGTCGTGCAGGACTTGCTTGACATGTTGAAGCTCGGTAGCCAGGTTTTGCTCATCACAGATCCCATGTGCTCTCTGAAACAAAGATTTACCAACGGTAGATAACTGTGTTGGGTGTTGGTGAATCACAATTCACCATTTAGGTATTTGTCTGTATGGGTTTTCTTTCGATACACAGTATGACTCAAGGTGTTGTTATGATTACGAATTACTAAAACATCTAATAAAGGTAAAGAGTTATTAGCCTCTGACTCCATAGTAAATTGAATTTTTGAATGTAATGTAGTGACACCTACCGCGCTACATGGGATTACGAAGGTCTGAATCGCGCAAGCAACATTCGCAACGAAAGTTGGATATATACAACATCCATATATACCCGACATCAACCGTCGGGCCGTGGCCCGCCAGGCAAAACACCCGCCTGGTTGGAGGATCCTCCCTTTGGTTGGAGGTGCAACACACCTCGCGTCTCCACATTGGTGACCCCGACGTGATCAGTTGACGTGATAAGTTGAGATGATCTAGAAATGCTGTTACTTTGTTAGATGGTAATATGGTGAAAGTATCATCTACATATCGCTTATAGAACCTAGGTGTTACAGGAGCAGATTGTAAGGCAATCTCCTCAATATCTTCCATAAAGATATCAGCAATAATGGGAGGTACCGGAGGGGCCATTGCTACCCGATCTACTTGCGTGTAGAATTGATTATTCCACAACAAATGGGCAGATGTTAGGCAATGTTTCAATAGTTCAGCATATTCAATAGGCATGTTATTCTCTACTAGTTTCCTAGATACAATTCTGATGCAGTCTTCGACAGGTAAGCATGTAAATAATGACTGAACATCAAAACTGACCATTGTTTCATTGTCAGTGAGATGTAGGTGTTTTATTTCACTGACTAAATGGTACGAGTCCTTCACATATGCTGCCGTGTTTCCTCTTAGTGTAGTGAGTACTTTGGCTAAGTGTTGAGCCAATCTATAGGTTGGTTGGTTCGTTTCAGAGGAAGTGAATCGGGATGAGACCCTATGTTTCCACAAAGAATGAGATAGACTTCATTAGCAATTTACTTGAATGTACACGATTAAAAGCCTTAACTTAAATGGTAAGATATTTTCTGTGTCGGAGCGATGCTGTTATAGTGAGTGTGATAAGGAGGCTCGCACAGCTTGTTTCATAATGATTGGCAATAATACGCAGCAATAAAAGCATCGTCGTATCGGCCAAAATTAGCCTCTCTGTAACTTGAAAGGGGTTATTTTTATAATGTAAATGCACCATGCATCTTTCACCATTAAACAAGCCAGTTTGAAATTTGTTTGTACAATCTTAGTATCTTACTAATATTATAAATGTGAAAGTTTGGATGTTTTTTCGTTTGTTTATTTGTTACTCAATCACGCAAAAACGGCTGACCTGATTTGCATGAAATTTGGTACACTAATATTATGTGACCGGGAATAAAGTATAGACTACTTTTTATACCAGAAAAATGACAGAATATCCCGGAAATCCCAAAAAACCGAAAATAGGAGAACTACTTACTCATTTCAATGAATACATTTTGCCCCAAAATTACGTGGAAATTTCCCAGAAAAGTTATGTAGGAGTCCTACTTACGGGATTTGAATGAAATTTCATACACACATAGTATGTGACCGGGAATAACATATAGGTACTACATCTTTTTTAATTCTCGAACATCTTCTTTATTAAAAAAATCAATAGTCTTATCAATGAGTAGTAACTACTTATGAATAATTTGATGTAAAAAAAATACTAGAAAAGAAATTTTACATTACGAGATACCGCAAAATGTGTTGCAAGGTAGACAATTTTCGATAATTTAGTAAATTATGTACATTTTGCGGAACATAATTATATTAGGTATTTAGGCAAGCTATGGGCCCACGAAGTATGTCGCGCTATTTACTGAACACCCATACGACGTAATTTTGCACTTACTTCTGCTTGGAATGGAAAGAACTTCAGTTGAAAATAAATATATGAAAATGATTGAATATAGGGAACAAAAGACAGGTCTTCTATTTTACGATCTATGGTATGGTAGTTTCAATGGAACTTATATTTATGGGGTTAAAAAATGAAACATTTTCAATTGTAGACTTGAATGTTTTTTTATTTGGTTTGATCACGGATAGGTATTGCGTTTTTTCAACCGGTCAACTAAATGGCTTATTTAACCGGTTGACTGCAACATCTATACTATTATAAATCGTAGAGGACCTGCGTCTGTACATTGAAGATATTAAAAAAGACAAGTGGGTTCGATAGAGTACATAACCGCCCCCAAACCCGAAATTGGAATTATTAGAATTTTTGTCTTTAATTAGAAGTTGGAGCAGAAATTACTGAATTAGCATATTATTTTGTGTTCACTGTTGGAATGGAGTGCCATGCCGGTCATGGCTGTCGACGGACCAATGGCCGTTGGAGCAGACGAGTCCTCGAGTGGAGACCGCGCATCGGCAAACAGGGCGCCAGCTGGAGCGACCATCTCAAGAGGGCGGCTGGGACACACTGGATGCGGAGAACCGGGTGTTGTGGCGCGACTTGGAAGGGGCCTATGTCCAGCAGTGGACTGCGATAGGCTAATTTGATTGACTGTTGGAATACATAATATTATGCTCCATTTTAAAAACTAGTGTACCAACCGGCCTTCTTTTCATCTTAGAACTTAAAGGTGCTCCTAGCTCCTTGCCTAACGAAGATGGTGTGGGCTTCGCTCGTCATACTAAATAATAATATAATAGAGTTCACCTGCTGTACTCACCACACATACTAGTAGTACCCAAGATGATAAAAAATATTGTTCCAAAAGCCATTGCTCGCCGACTAGGGCTACACATTTCTCTCAAGATGTTCTATAAATCAATACTATCCTTTTGGAAATGAATTGGAATTACAGTTTTAAATTTAGTAGTTTTCCTTAGTGTGTCATACTTTGTATAATATTGATGTGTGTGACGTGTATTGGTGATAAACGCGATGGTCGCGCGACATTCGCGTCGGCTCGCACTATGCGGCGCGCGGGGGGGGGGGGGGTGTCGTGGTTTGATCGCGGCTCACCCGACACCCGCTCCCCGGTCGCTGACTCGTGCATCGAACGATACGCACTAATACCTCCTGACAACGACCACTGTCGACTAGGACCGCCGGGCATATCCTCTTAACAACAGCTCTAGTATTAACCCACTGTTGCATTTTTGGTGTTCTTAATTCTTTATATCCTATTATGTATAAATAGATAAGAGGATAGTATGCACGCAACGCAATGCGAATAAACGAAAATTTAAAAAATAGATTATAGAAATAATAATATAAAACATAACCAGATTTGAGTATTCATTTCTGATGCTTAATGCATCGTAATGGGAATTTGAGTCTTGAAAATTACACAGAAAACTTTAATATGGAAAAAAATATAAGACGTTATTAATTTTCATACGTACAAACAAACGATTAGGAAAACAAATAATTCTCTTTTTACAAGCATAATAAGGTACAAATTCGCGGTTAGTCCAGTTTGCGGTTCGACCAATACTTATATTGCCCTGAAAACTTTAACGTTTTTGACGCGAATCTAATGACACGCTCTGAAATGTATTACTTAATGATTGTTTGATGTCTTTACAGGTAAGTTGGTGATCCTGTCACGGTCGTGGAGAAGGTCGCGAATACCATGGCCGTGACTTTAGGGCTAGAGAAGGCAAGTGCAGTTGTTAGTCGGCACGGCTCCCATATGCCCTGCCACCTCCACAGGTGGCAGGGTATCCAAGAGGATTTTCCGCACCTAAAGAAAGAGGTAAGTTAGTGATAGGAGCCTCTCTCGCTCGTTGGAAAATCACCGTCATGAATTTTTAGGGTGTCGGACCGAAATCGTCACAACAGGAACCATAAGGTGCGACTTATATATCTCTGTGCTGTCCACCCTCGGTTTAACAAGGGATCTACCCTCACATGAAAAAATTACGTGGGAATTTCCCAGAAAACTTATGTAGGAGACCTACTTACGGGATTTGAATGAAATTTTATACACACATAGTATGTGACCTGGAATAACATACTACTTTTTATCCCAGAGAAATGTGTGAATATCCTAAAAACTGATATCGCAGAACTACATACAGGATTTGAATGAAATCTTGGTGCACTAATAGTTTGTGACTAACGCTGGCATATTAAATACTTCAAATCTCGGAAAAAAGCGGAAATTACGCTAACATTGAGTACTTCTTATCCCATGAAATCAATCCGACAACAATTGTGTTAGTAAGTCTACGCGTACGAAGTCGCTGGTAAAAGCTAGTAGATAAATAAAATAAAAATAATATTTCAACATTTGTCAGTACGGTGACACATGCAGCAGTGGTTCACATACTGACAGTCAAAACGTTCAGCAAACGCGTTCAGGATACTGTTGCAACTGGCCCGCACCCTACGCTCCAAGGATGTGCACCGTTTGCGCATGATTGTGTGAATGATGATGAATTCTCTAAATAGTAAATAAATCTGCTATCATATTTGCTCGAACAGACAGCGCTCTACGTTCCCGTTCAATGTCTGCATCGTCTTCCAGGTCAGAGGTTAATAAATGTCCAAGATACTTAAACATATCAACTCTATTTATTGGGCAACCATTGAGCTTTATTGGTACGTAATCTGGACACCTCTTGGCCCGAAAGAGCATGCACTCGCTCTTGTTCGTATTATATACCAAACCATGCTCAGCAGCATACTTCTCACAGATGCCAATCAGCCTTGACACACCACAGACAGAGGCGCTTAGCAGCACCATGTCGTCAGCGTAACTGATATTGTTTAAGCAGACACCTCGAATATGGCGTGCTGCTGAGCCTCTATCAGCGCATTAACATACAGGTTGAAGAGCTTCGGTGAGACTAGCCCCCTTGCCTCACGCCGCATTCCATCCTGTATGGAGTCGAGTAAGCCCACGGCCATCAAACCACATTGACCTGATTGTTGTAATAATATAATCGGTGAAAAATAATTATCAAAAAGTGTAAAATAAAAAAGTAAATTTGATCAGGTCTAAAATTTTTAATAGGTCCCGACTGTTAATGTCGCTATGATCCTAACGTATTATTATTTTCTTTTCAGTCGGTTTTTTTAATTTAATTTATTAATTAACATTTTTTAATATCCTAGTCTAGTTTCAGTTTAGTTTACTTTGTAGTTTTTTAAATTTTAGTTTATTTATAGTTTAAATAAATGTTTAATGTATGTACCTAATAGACACAAAGCACAAAAGAAATAATAAAATTTTTCGATTTAATATTTGTGTTGAAAAAGTTTTATATGACGTCAATATCATTAATATCTTAATAAGTAATTAAAAATAAGATAAGATAAGATAAGATAAGATAAGATAAGATTTTATTTTTGTAAAAACATGAGTAGGTATACAATAAATTGTACATGGTCTTATATTATATTAAAGTAGCTACATGTTTTGCCATTCATGGCGTACAAAAATGTATTTAAGTAATAGCAGAGTTTAATCATATCCGCTGACAATTAATTATTAAGAAGAAATAATAATAATGAAGCTAATAATAAAGTTAATATAAGATCTTACTAAAAACTGCGGTAATAGTTAATTAAAATAACGAGAAATGCCCTAATGTTGAGTAAATCCATCTAGGTATTATTAATGTTCAATGTTCGTTCAAAAATTCCGATAAGCTGTAGTAACACTTTTGTATGAGATATTTTTTTAGATGCGATTTAAATAGTGTGGTGGGCAACTGTTTAATTGATTTAGGTATTTTATTATAAATCATTGGTGCCAGACAGAAAATACTATTATGCATCAATGCCGTGTTTGATCGTATTACGCATAGTTTATTATTATCTCGACGATTGCGAATCGTAACATCTGAGAGCTTCATAAACAATTTAGGATTACTTTGAACGAAATTAGCTACTTCATATATAAATAAAGAAGGGAGACTTAAAATTGTATGTTGTATAAAATATGGTTTGCAGCTATCAGTTATTTTTAAGCCAAACATGGCTCTAATGCACCTTTTTTGTGACTTGAAAATGATATCTTTGTGGGTAGAATTTCCCCAAAATATTACACCAAACCTTAAGATGGAACCAACGATGCCGTGGTAAGCCGATAGCAGTGCATCGACATTAATAATTGGTGCAAGTTGAAAGAGTGCATACGCAGAAGAATTGATTTTTTTGTTTAATTCTTCGGTGTGCGCTTTCCAATTCAAACTTTTGTCAATTGTGACACCTAAAAATTTTGTTATGTCTACTTTATTAATGATTGTTCCTTGGAAATTTACATTTATGTTTGGTGTTGTGAGACGTTGACTAAAGAACATAATTTTTGTTTTTTCAAGATTAATTTTTAAATTATTATTATTTAACCATTTAATAATAGAAGAGATTGTGTTGTTAATGTCATTTTCATAGGTGTCTTTATTATTAGAGTATATGGTAACTGTGCTATCATCCGCAAACAGAGACATAGGATAAGTTGTTATTTTTGGTAAATCATTTATGTATATGATGAACAGTAGTGGACCCAATACGCTCCCTTGTGGGACTCCATATTTAAGTATTCTTTGTTTTGATCTGCATGTTTCTTCTTTTTTAGTGTTAAGGTTTATTTTAGAAATTTCTGTATATTGTTTACGATTTTCTAAATATGATTCTATGAGCTTTAGTACATTACCTCTGATGCCGTAAGCTTCTAATTTACTGAGTAAAATGTGATGGTCGACATAATCGAAAGCCTGAGTCATGTCGCAGTAAATAGCACATACTGGCGTCTTTTTGTCTACATTACTAATAACTTTCTTTATAAAATCAAAAATAGCCATGTTAATGGTTTTGTTTTTACGAAAACCTTTTTGGTCCTCCGTAAGAATGTTTGATTTTTCTAGATATTGGTAGATTTGCATGTATATATATTTTTCAAAAATTTTAGATATTATAGGAATAAGTGCAATGGGCCTATAACAATTCATATTTTGTTTGTTGTCTTTTTTGAATAGTGGCTTTATGATTGAAGTTTTTAAACTTTCTGGATATAATCCCGCGCTTATACTTAAGTTAAGAACATGACTTAGATGATCACTAATATTATATGCGACATGCTTTATAATTTTAGTGGAGATTCCATCGTGCCCAACACTTGTGGTATTTTTTAGCGACCGTATAATTTTTAGTATATCATATGGTGTACATGGTGCCATAAACATAGACTGTTTTGATTTGGCAATATTTAATGATGAATGTTCAATAAGAAACCCTAGGTACGAGCGAAAAGTATAGCGAAGCAGTGACCATTGACTAGCTATCGGACGAGTGGGTGAAGTAATGGCACCGTCCTTGTTGAAGTTTTGCAAGCGTCTGCGCCTGCTTGCAAACAACACTTGCACACGTGTGTTTCCCAACACACCACGCGGTCATTATTTCGCGCTGAATTTTCGTCATGATTACGTCAATACCCTCTAGCATAATTTTTATGGATGCTTACAATACCAAACTATTTTGTTGTGTGCAACACTGTAAAGTGCGTCACACACCACACGGCGAACATACTATAATATTTTATTTAAGATAAAATATCGCTCACTATACAATTTGTATGAACATACGGCTAAGATACTATATATTTTTATATTACACTATCGAGCGATACGGAAATTTTATGTTAAGATATGTACCGAGCGATACAATAATGTTATGTCAGGGTGCGAAATATATCTTAACATACAAAATATATCGCAAGGTCCTTATACAGAGTGTACACATACAATTTTAATCTGTTTCATTTCTACACATCTTAAACATACCGCAAGACGTTCTTCAGAAGAAATGCTTTCACGCATTTTTGTATTTTGTGTCTTGATATCGTCTTTAATCATCATTATCGTCATTATCAAATTATGAATAGTGAGAAAAGTTTCCTTTGACTTTTTAAAATGTATTTGAAACATTTTTGATGAAAGGTCTTCGTAAAGATTAAATTCACCGTGGTCTTTCCTAAACTTTTTATGATTTTCTATTCAGATTGTACCGCACTTATTATAAATAATTATTATATCACGCTGTATAGATTCAGTGGAGAAATAACGTGTGACCCCTAGTTAAGCCTTTGAGAGAACGATTCGAGCGGATATATTATACTAACTTAACAGTGTGTGATACCTTAAGATACTATAATATTTTATATCCAGGCATCTTAATATAAAATATTATAGTATCTTCGCCGTCTGTGACGCCCTTTCATGCAGCCATCTAATCGGTACGATATCGATTTGGGTTTAAATTACATGTAAAGAAAGTTATTCTGACAATCAAAATACAAGATAAAATTCTGAACAACATTCAAAACTTAAATATAATTTATTTATTTATTTATTGCGGTATAAGAAATATAATGTACTATAATTACTATAGGAAAGGAAATAATAATGTTAGCAATGCCACCAATAAAGTTTCTAAAAATTAAATTGCACTCGACGACAAGTTGCAGTTAGACCACATACCTATAACATTTTAAAATAAAATAAAAACAAACTAAAATAAAAGAAAAAGCGATGTTGCATCGCTTTTTCATTGTCATTCAATTAGATCGATTTCTTGGTACAGTCAGCGTCAAATAGTTAGTGACACTCAGGGTATTCAAATAAATAGACGCAACTAAAAAGTCAATAATATCGGTACAAACAAAGTTTCCATATTGTTGTCAACATTATAGTCGCTCAAAAGGTCGAGACGTTTAAAATGTCACATAGATAGGTTCAGTCAAACCGCCATAAATATGGTTACAGTCATCCCGTCAATGGTATCCAAGCATTCTAAGTGGTCAAAAATATGGAACACATTAGAAAAATGAACTTTACTACTATATATTTTAAATATTCTTTCTCACATCAATTAATGTGAAAACATTTATACACAAAAATGAAAGGAATAGAAACTACTGCTGTCCTTTTCATTTTGAGCATGACGTCATAGACATGTCTTTTGTTTTGTAAAGAATTTCGTGCATAGCCGTTTACGATACTTAGCAATATACAGCTGACTGAAAATAGATGTACCTAAACCTCATTGATAATGAGTATGACTATATATCTCATAGAGCAAGAGTGCATAATTAAAATATATGATTCAATATCATGATCATTTTATTTTATTTTAATTAACAATGAACGTCGACAAAACTAGACTCGATAGTGTTTGCAAAAAAGAGGTGCAAAGTTTTCAACTTTATTGACTATTACTCAAAAACTGCTATTTTAAACATAAACAAGGTAATAGAGTGGATGAATAACTAAAAATAAGCAATAAAATAATGTCAATAAGGTCGATAATCGCTTGCATCTTTTCAATTTTCTCTAGTTTTCGACTGCTTACCATCAGGCGGGCTGTGTGCTTGTTTATACATATATGTGCGAATATGAAGAAATGAGGATCTAGAGAGATGAGAATAATTCGATAGGTTACTACACGTAACATCTAAAACGATAGGTACATAAGGATATTCCCAGTTCATTTGAAATATCTGTTACGGAGACACTTTCCTCCCTCAAATATATAATTCGATGTTTTGTGGTGTCACTAATGCGTAGCCATATTTCTAGCTTGCTTTAGTTTTGCACTTGACATTGATATTACTGATAGATAAATAGAATGACATGCAAATAACACTACATTGTCTAAAGAGGTTTTCATCTTTGGGAAACCGTTTATTTCTTTAACATGCTGGTTTATTTTTCTAATATGTTCCATATTTTTGAACACTTAGAATGCTTGGATACCATTGGCGGGATGACTGTTACCATATTTATGACGGTTTGACTGAACCTATCTATATGACGTTTTAAACGTCTCGACCTTTTGAGCGACTATAATGTTGACAACAATATGGAAACTTTGTTTGTACCGATATTATTGACTTTTTGGTTGCGTCTATTTATTTGAATACCCTGAGTGTCACTAACTATTTGACGCTGACTGTACAAAGACACACAGAGTATGAACGACTGACTAAATGACTTACCTGACCTAATAAGATAAGGTACAATCATGAGATAGTACTGTTTGCAGTTGACACATCATTATTATTTAAACTCAAGCGTCAACAAATAGTTACTGACGACGTAAACAATGCTCTCTCAAAGGTGGTACATTGGTTTAATACTAGTAATCTACTTTTGAATGAAAAGAAAACTAAATGCATTAAGTTTTCAACATATAATTAATAGCGAAGAGTTGGACCTTGTAGACACCACCGTATTTCTAGGTATCACTTTAGATTGTAGGCTTCAGTGGGGCCCTCATATAGATAAATTGTCGAAAAAGCTTAGCTCTGCAGCATACGCCGTCAAAAAAATACGTAGCTTGACTGATGTAGATACGGTGCGCCTTGTTTATTTTACTTATTTTCATAGTGTGATGTCGTACGATATTCTGTTGTGGGGAAATGCGGCTGACATACAAACTATTTTTGTGCTGCAGAAAAGGGCCATTTGATCAATTTACAATTTTAGTTCCAGATATTCACTGAGGGATAAATTTAAGGAGATTAATGTTATGACTATTGCATCACAGTATAATTTATGAGAATGTATTATATGCACACAAAAATATTGATCTTTTTAGAAAACGTAGTGATACACATAAGGTTAATACCAGGAACAAAAATAAATTTATTGTACCTGCAACCAGGCTCCAGAAGATAAGTAATTCGTTCAAATGCCAATGTATCCGCTTGTACAATAAAATTCCAAGCAATATTCAAAAACATAGTCTCAACAAATTTAAATCAATGGTTAAGCAGAAATTGTGTGTTAAAGGTTAATATTCATTATGAGATTATGTTGATGACAAATATGCTTGGGATTGAACTGTTCTAATGAACTAGGCTTTCGATTCTTTAATATTCCCATACCGTACCATATTATTCTGACATTTCTTTGTGTTATGGGGTTACTGTGATTATATTTTTTTTAAAGTTATTTAGAAAAGGAAAAATTCGACTGCGGGCAGGATTCGAACCTGCGTCTTCTGGTTAGGTACACCAGACGCTATGACTACTAAGCCACCGCGATTCCTACCCGTCATGTCGAATTTTTCCTCCACATACTGAATTTACGTCTTTATGGTGACGTCAGTAACACCTATTGAAAAGCAAGTTTTTGCTTTTCAACCGACACGACTTACTTTACAGTTAGTTCAATGTCGAACGATGCCACCTTACCTTCTATCTTTTTGTATATTTTTGGCATGAAAAATGCCTAAAATATACAAAAAATTTTTTGGCACTTTTTCCTTTTCGAAATAACTTAAAAATCTTAGCATGAAAAATGCCAAAAATATTTTAAAAAAAAATGATCATAGGAGAAGTCCCCTTATCGACACTAATAATGGGTTCACGGAATGCACTTAACACCACGTTTCACTCACGCGCACTGACTGTACAGTCGGAAATGTCGGCTCCCGTCGCGGTGCCGGGGTCCCCGGCTCAAGCTCCCTTGCTTCTATCATCACGCCGCGATGCGGCCTATCTGAGGCCTTGTGATACCTCCTCCGTATAAAGAGGTACAGACTGATGCTACCGAAGATGATCACTAAGACCAGGGTGATATACATATGTATACGACAGTATAGTGGTGAATATCGTGAACGCTTAACTCGGCGGAAGATTGTTCCTTAAGATTGTTTATCTGATCTTTTCGCTGATTTAAGAAACGTGTGTGATTTTCCGGAACGTCAAATGCGTCCGGGAACGTAGTGTTAATACACTTATTAACAATATACGTATATTAACGTTACGTATTATAACTTATATACGTATACGTATTACGTCATATACGTATACGTATATGACGTAATACGTATACGTATATGACGTAAGAAATTATTATGTGTGTAAATACTGTAGTCATCTGTTACATTTGAGATTTTGTCCCTCTTTTTGCCAAGAGACAAAAGCCCAGATGCAAGGTGGTTTGGTATTGATAATAAAGAAAACAACAAACTGTCCCAAATAACATATATTTTATTATAACACAATAAAGCTCATTTAGTGTGACTGTAATGGTCTACCTAAATAAAACAGTTAAACACTTACCAATACTACAAACCTTTTAATTTAAAAGTTAAATATAACCTAGTTGGGAATTTTATTCTTAAAATTATATTGAAAGAGCTATGGTCGTGGGGGGTTGGAGATAAAGCCAGTACCGTTGAAAATAAAACGTGAAATGAATTATTACTAGTGAAAATAGCTAAGTAAATCCTTCCAATTATGAATTATTTAATTATACAATAAATGGGCGCCAGGAACTTTACAGTTCCGGATCCTAGAGCCGACGAGGTAGTCTAAGACACTCCTTGATGAACGTAGATGTCGAACCCGAAGATCCTTAATTTCTTATAGGTTTAATACCAGTACAATATTGAAAACCGATAAATAGTTAAAAGCCGGAATTAATCAAGTCCGGGATCCTCTTGGAATTGCTACTGTTTAAACAGAGTAGGTAGGGTAATATCAGTATGCAATCCAAAAGAATAGAAAAGCACTAAGAATCGGTATTATCAAAGATAACCTTAACTACACCATGGTAGTAGGGTAATAAGATAAGAAAGGTTATCTGAATTACAATTTATCCATTTTAAAATGTAGGTTTAAATTTTGAAATAAAATAAAAAAAAAACTGTCAGCGCCTGCGTTACCGCTAGGCGGACTCGGCCAGCCGAGCAGTCAACTCCCAGGAGGCTTGAAGCGGACTCGAGGGCGGGTCTTGCGTCCAGGCTTCGGACGCTCCTCCGAATACTGGCGGCGAGACGAATCTCTCGAGATGCCTTTCCTGGAATCGACAATACGGAGACCTAATAAAACTAATTTACTTTCTTAGAGGTGACCGAGCCTGGCAATCAAAACTACAAAGTCAGCCGGACACAAAGTCCATTAACAAAGATATCACTTCATGAATTCAGGTGACCTAATCCTGCGTGACAGGATTAGAAGGATGAGGATGACCATTGCGACCTACGGGGCGTCTATCAACGCCACAGGTGCCCTTGCTAAACTAAAGTAAACTTGTGGTCAACCACGGGGGATTACTAACGGCATCCCTATCGTAAACAGACAACAAGCCAATACTCACAATAGGTTGGAAGAAGGAACACTTGTGAATGCTGGCGGCGTGGTCTGCCTTTGACGCAGTGAATCCTGCAATAAATATTCACTTAACACGACAAATCCTTTCAACCACCAGAGAAGGGCTTACAGACCACTTCTTCACACTATTTCAACCAGATCCTTACCTTTAAATCACATGGAAATAAACTTGAGAAGATGCAACGCGCGTGCCGCGCGAGTTCTCAGCCGTCAGAGAAGAAAGAAAAATTGACAACTCCCGATGTACAGAGGCCAGCACATCAAGCTACCACAATCTGTCAAATTTCTTTGATTGACTTTCAACTTTAAGACATAACAATAAGGTTCATATTCAATTGGGAAAATTTTACAGTTTTGGATAGGTTGACCTGCTGGCGTCTGTACTATGGGTTTACTTGACATCGAACCTTCGAGAATGCAAGTCTATAATAAAAAAATGAATTCATTTCCGCTTTTGATTATTATAATTTACTTTTTTCAAAAAACTGGAGATTATTAAGGATTAATTTTTATGATATTATTTAGAAGGTTTTCAATCAATATTCCAAAAATTAAATATTGTCGATTAAAACTACGATCTGTGAATAGATGCCACCAGATGCCGCTCGCCAACTGAAATTGACGTTTATCATTGACAACTGACATCTGAGTGACATTAATAATGTAAACAATCGTAACTTACTTTCCTTGTTTGATCTAATTAATTTCACAAACCTAACAGTATTTTGAATTAAATAGTGGTATAAAGGCTGTTATAAAGTGTAAGATAAAGAGTCCAGTAACGAATGGCAGCTGAAGGAACGATTCAATTGCACAAATTACAAATAAATACCAAACTCGGAAACTTCGTATAGTCCAACTTATGTTTTCAGGGAAAAGTCACTCTATTTATTGAAACGAAACTGTGTACTACCAACCAGCGGTAGGTACAAAAAATACAACGTAACACATCCAATCAATAATTCCATTGTCTCTAATTACAGTAGTTTTCGATTCAGCGCTACAGAAAATACGAAGGTGACAAATTCACAACAGGAATAAAACCACGAGTTCATGTTATGTAATTTGACCCAATAATTGTAGCACGTGGCAACTTCTCGTTTGCAAGTTTTCTCACGACTTATTACCTGTATGTCACATAAAGACTGTTTTATTTTTAAGTTGTAAACAGGTATGTCAAAAGAGCATAGTTACTTGTTATTATTTTTGATGTGAATGCAAGCTTGTAAGTCATTATCTGATTGGCATTGTCGATATAGTTTGGAAACGATCTGATCCCATCTTCTGAGGAATTGAGATAATTTTATTTAATTCGAACATATCGTGGCTTACAAGTTGTATTTTTATTTCAATAATGAGATAATTGTCATATAGTCTTGAAGACGCTTTCATTATTTTGTGCAGTTCCGATAAGTTATTTGTCTCAATTGGGATAATGAGATTACCCTGCACTTGAACGGATATGATATTGATCTGAAGTGCCAACTGTTCAGGAGACAAAAGGTAAGGGTCAATACGTCCATGGCTGATGTCGGTCACTGTGTCAATAAGTATATGTTGAATCCGCATAACATTCGACACTATTATAGTAGCTGCTAAGGCAGATGATATGATGTACTTATAATTTTGACTGTCGAGACGCACCTCATTAATTTCTAAAGAGATGTTTCGCAAGTGTTGATTTATTAAGTTGAACTGTTTGTTTATAGTTTCTTCATTTCGCCGTAGAATGTTGTATTCCGATTCCAGGACGAGTGTTTGATTGCGTAGCAGGCTCTGAAGATGATTCTCATTCTGCGCCAGCCGTTCAATGTCTTGTTTGTATTGTTCAGCGAATTTTTCATCTAATACACCAAATAACGTATTTGCTAAATAACCAACTCAATTAATTAGTCCACTGTCTATGTAAATATGAATTCTCAAGTAGTGTATGATAGTGTTCAATTTCCTTTACTTCATGGTGTAATTATAAGATGACAGTTTCATATTGAGTCCCCATATGATCCGCTGTTTCCTTTAAATGAATGACGTATTTTTTTATGTCGGAGATTCCGCGATAATAGGTGGACATATTGTAAAATACAATAAGTTTCCAATCATCCTTGATAATTTGCAGATAGGATACTTTATCAAAGTAAAGGCTTTCATCATCATCATCATCATCAACCCATATACTGTCCCACTGCTGGGCACGGGTCTCCTCTCATATTGAGAGGGATTAGGCTATAGTCCACCACGCTGGCCTAATGTGGGTTGGCAGACTTCACAAACCGTCGAAAAAAATCTCTAAGGTATGCAGGTTTCCTCACGATGTTTTCCTTCAAGTCAGAGGTGCGTGCCTTAGGCTATCACTGCTGTCAGGGCTAATAAAGGCTTTGATTTGTGGTAATTGGGGTGACATTGTATGACGTCGCTTTCTGTTGTAGACTAGGTGTTGCGAGAGTAAGCAATAATAAAGCCGTAACGAAAAAACTTTTCAACGTTGCCTTTCTGCTTGGTCGCGTAGAACAATTTTGATTTTCAGACGGAGCCGAAGACATCGTAGGCTCATTTGGCTGCGTTTAATTCCGCACTGGTGATTCTATTTCATTTATAGGCAACGGCACAAGCTTATTGATTGGACGTTGTATCATGTTATTTTTAGTTTTCAGAGTCACGACTCTCACATATCCATCCTGTCCTGGGTGTACTCTCTGCACTCGGCCCATGGCCCATTTACCAGGAGGAGTATTTTCATCTCTGATAAGAACAATATCTTCTATTTCGAGATTCCTGTTGGATTTTCTCCACTTTGTTCTAGTTTGGAGTTGCTGTAGATATTCTGTAGACCAGTGCTTCCAAATACTCTTTAGTATAGCCTGAACTAGTTGCCAACGAGACTGTAATGTCATAGATTCTGGTTCAGTGGGAGGCTTTGATAAAATAGGTCCTCCAATTAAGAAGTGTCCTGGAGTTAAAATATCCATTTCTGAATCCTCTGAGAGTTGGCATAGTGGTTTTGAATTCAGACACGCTTCTATTTGACACAACAACGTGGAGAACTCTTCGAACGTAAGTCGTTGCTCACCCAGGACTCAAGTGATATTTTAGGCTTTTCACGGCCGCTTCCCACAGACCTCCTGCGTTAGGCCATGCAGGTGCGTTAAAATGCCACTGAATATCCATTTCGACAATAGTGTTGAAGAAATCAGAGTTGATATACTGAATGATCTCCATGTACTCCTTCTTCATCAGTTTGTTAGCACCAACAAAATTACTCCTGTTATCGCTGTACACGTGACTTGGTGATTCGCGGCGGGAGCAGAAACGACGAAATGCGGCTAAGAAAGCAGGTGTGCTTAAATCAGAAACCAGTTCCAAGTGGACCGCCTTTGTTGATAGACATACAAAAACTGATGAACTTGACAGTCTTGATTCCCCTTCCTTTATTTGCTTAAAATTCCACGTACCCCGTGAAATCTATACCTAAGTGAGTAAAAGGTCTAGACGGAGTCACTCTAGGCTTTGGTAAGTCTGCCATAATTTGTTGATTATCTGCGCTATTAAACCGCCGGCACCGTACACACAGTCTTAATTGCCGTTTCACGGTCCTGATACCACTGATAATCCAGTATGTGTCCCTAATGTAGGATAAAGTTAATCGGGGTCCACCATGCAAAGTTGTTATGTGAACTTGGTTGATGATGAGAATGGTGAATCTGCTGTGACTTGAGAGGATGACGGGATGTTTCGCCGAAATGCTTATTCTGGCGTGTTTCAATCGTCCACCGACCCTTAATATGCCATTATCATCAAGAAAAGGATTTAAACTACAAATTCTGCTTTTTGAATTTACGCAATTGTTGCGTCTAAGATCTTGCAATTCTTGATAAAACTCCTGCGATTCCACTTCTTTAATAATTAAATTATATGCATTATTTATTTCTGACGACCGATATAAATAAATTATGTTTTGCAATCTTCCATCTCGATGTATCCAGCCATCCTAGATTTAGCCAGCCTAGGACTATCATGGAATCTGTCCATGCGTGAATTCTCATTTTTTCACATGGCAAGGATTCAGTGACCTTCTGCACAAGTTGAGCTAAGAGAAGGGCTCCACAAAGTTCAAGTCGAGGTAGTGATGTTTTCTTGGCTACTGGAGCTAACTTTGTTTTGGCGACAACAAGCTTTGATGTGTACTCGTCTTTACCATTCTGGGTGACTAAGTAAATTGCGCAAGCATATGCTTTATCCGATGCATCGCAAAATGCATGTAATTGACAACTTATTTCTAGGTCTCCTAAGTGCCGCGGTATGTGAAATTGATGCCTTTGAGGTCTTTCTTTAACTGTATCCAATATTCTTCCATATCCTTAGGCAATTCTTGATTCCATGCTAGTTCTAGTGACCATGTTTTTTGAAATAATAACTTCGCACTGATAGTGAGCGGTGACAACCAGCCAAGGGGATCGTACAGTTTGGAAATATCTGACAGTAATTGACGTTTTGTAATGTTTTCACAACTCTCAGTTGCTAATTGACTTTCAAACATGAAGGTGTCTGATGATGGATTTCATTTCAAACCCAGTCTCTTTCTAGATTCGAAACATTTAAACTCATAGGCGCTATTCAACTGTTCCGATATAAAATTTTGCAGAATTTCCGGCTGATTGCTGGACCATCTTCTAAGATTCATCCCAGCACCCTGTAACATCTTGATGAGTTCTAGCTGCAATTTCTTGGCTTGATCCACAGAATTTTGACCACTAAGCAGATCATCCACGTAGAAAGAACTATGGACTACGGATGCGGCTAGTGGATATTTTTCAGCGTTATCTATCGCTATTTGTCGGAGGGTTCGCATTGCCAAAAATGGAGCCGCCTTCGTCCCATACGTAACAGTGGTTAACCGGTATGGTTTCAACTGATTATCTAGAGTGTCCCTCTAAATAATTGATTGTAGGGGTTGGTCGTAAGCTCCGACTAGTATCTGGCGGAACATTTTTTCTATATCGGCAGTTATAACGTACTTGTATTGTCTCAAGTTGATGATGAGTGACAGTAAGTCCTGTTGTAAATTGGGCCCACAGAACATTAAATCGTTGAGACTGTTACCGGAAGTCGTTTTCGCTGACGCGTTAAATACAACCCTCAACTTAGTTGTGGTTGACTCCGGCTTCCATACACCATGGTGCGGGAGGAAATATCCCTCATCTTTGTTATGGCTCTCAACTTAGTTGTGGCTGACTCCGGCTTCCATACACCATGGTGCGGGAGGAAATATCCCTCATCTTTGTTATGGTCGACTGGTGTCATATGACCTAACTCCTGGTACTCGTTCATAAATTGTCTGTACTGACTAGAGAAGGGATTGTTTTTTAACATTTTCGATTCTAATTGTTTGAATTGTGCAATCGCCTTATATTTTGACGCACCAAGTTTTTCAGAAAAATCAGGCATCATGGGTAGCCCAACTTCATATCGACCATTCTGTAATCGTCTTGTTGTGTTTCTGTAAAAATCCTCACAGAACTGGTCATCAGTACGGGTCCATATTGGCTCACCTAAAGTTCTTTACCCGAAATTGTTCTTCCTAATGATTTGTAATCCGAATGATCACTCTTCCTAATATTTTTCATCATTTTTGTAGTGCTACCGGCGATGTTCATAACACTCATGTTTCCGAAAATTTTATTTAATAATATCATTAATGTAAATATATTTAAACTCCTACTGTTTTTTATAATAACGCTTTTATCCCTAAACATAATTACCATAACTGGGAGTTTATACCGCAGTTTTAACCGTACCTAAACCAATAACTATAGGAACGATTCGGATCTGGCACATCGCCGGCCGCTGCCGCGGCACGCTCGCTTCGCTCGCTCGGTTCGTGCGTTGTGGCCACAGTTCTAGCCTAACCTAAACCAATAATTATGAATAGGACCGATTCGTTTCTGGAACTTGACTGAATGAGCGGGACTTTGAATAATAGTGTAAAAGATGGTTATGTTGAGAAAATATAGGAAAAAAAAAAAAAAGTATAATAGATGTTTATTGCTACTGACCTTATGAAGTTGAATGCTTCGGAATTATGAACATTAGAGACAGAGTAGTTAGGAATTGTGATTGTTAGGGTGAAAAATGTTAGGAAGAACATTTTCGGATTTCCAATTATCGGAGTTGAAAATTTAGGTGAACTTTGGCGCGTCCAGTACTCAGAGTTGATGATGATGATTTGTTGATATCTTCTAATTCCCAATACTTAGATATATGTTCTTGAAAATTATTGAGAATAACATGGCAGTTGTATCTCTTGACATTACCTGATAATATCCAACCCAGCTTGGTTTGTTGGGCTATGGGGGCCTGTACCGGACCCTTAATGAGGCCGCTTAATATAATCTCCGAGTACACGCTAGCATCTAGTAGGAGATCGATAGGTCTAGACACGTTGTATTCAGGGTCTGCAAGTTGGAGATGTTGTAAGTGAGGCCATGACTGCTTGTGTAACGTAGCGTTAGGTAAGTTGTTTATAACTTTAGATACAACTAACGCTTGAGTCTTCAAGGTATAATCTCCATGTATGGATTGGCAGTCTAGTGAAACAATACCCTTGCTTTGTTTGGCGACGGGACCTATGCCGAGATTGATGCATGATATTGCCGACGTTGTAGACCTAAAAATTGAGTAGCATTCTCCGATATTAGTGAAATTTGAGACCCCTGATCTAATAGGGCTCTAAGTGTAACATAGGTACCACTACCTGATAAAACTGATAATGATAAAGTAGTCAACAGGATTTCTTCGTTATCAGCGGCGACGTGATTAACATTATGCTGTCCTGATAAATTCGGCTGCCTTAAAGACGTATCCGACGTAACTGACACCGCTTGTTGATGCTGTGTGAAGGCGTCATGAAGGAGGGTGTTGTGATCACTATTGCACCTTTTACAACGCTTCGGGTTGATACATTCACTGTCGGAATGATAATTTAAACAATTCTTGCAGTATTGAAATTTGGATACCGTTGCTAACCTATTCTCAGGTGTCATCTTAAGGAATTTTCTGCAAGAAAATATCGGTTTAAAGATTCTTTATTTTTTCTAAAGACAGTGTTCACTTACGAATAAATACAATGGTAATTATGTATTCCTAAAGCTATCCGGTGGCCATTACAATAGGTAGTATTACAGTACATTTTAGTGTGTCAATTTTTTTAGTCGGAATAATCTAAATTGCAGCAACAAACTAAGATTAGATACCGTTATGTGACAATATATCGGTATTTACAGGAACTTGTCGTTACCAATAACATACTGTTTCAATTTATTTTTAAATACATTAAAAGAAGACGTGGTTACGTCTCACATTTGTTGGTGAGTTGTTATACTTACTTATATATAGTTGTACTCCTTCGTACCTGATGTTCCTTTTACCATATTCTGTGCGCGGTGCAACTGTACATAGTTTGTAAGGATTTCTTTGGCTACGTTTAGTTGTCTTTTTGTTAAAAATTAATTGAGAGTGGATTGTGCCATCAATGATTTTTCGAATAAGGATACAGGTATTGTAGGTGTACAGCTGTTTAATGCTCATTAGTTTTGTTTCTTTATATACTGTTGATGTTGTGGTAAGGAAATTATAGTTTAGGAGTACTTTAATCAGTTTGTTTTGGGCTATCTGTAGGTTCTGAAGTGTGGACTTCGTTGCACATCCCCAGATTTCAATTAAGTAGTTCAGGTGCGACTTAATTAACGAGTTATAAATAGTTAAGCGGACGTTACGTGGAAGGTTGTTTACGTATCCACGCATACTCCCCATTAGCGATGTTATTTTTGTTTCGACGTTTTCAATATGTGGCGTCCATGTTAATAAATTTATCGTCGAGTAAGAGACCGAGATATTTTTCGCAGTTGCTTTTTTTTATATTAATATTATTAATGTGTAAGGGTGGGTGATCAGATATTTTTTTGTTTTTTGCTGAGAAAGTAACATAGGATGAGTTTAATGGGTTTATGGTTAGTAAGTTGCTGCTGAACCAGTTATTTAGTAGGTCTAGATCCTTTTGCGCGTCAGTTATTAGCTCGTGTAATGAGTGGCCGAAGTAAAAAAGGCAAGTATCGTCTGCGTAAAGGGTAATTTGTCCTAATAGACCTAAATCTTTAATATTATTTATGTAAATAGAGAATAATAGGGGGGCGATTAGGGATCCTTGCGGAACTCCAAAATCGATGGGTAAGGTCCCACTCGTCGAGTTTCCTATTTTTACCACTTGATATCTGTCGTTTATGTTCGTGATACCTATGTTTTTTAGCTTAATTAATAGTATTTTGTGACTCACTGTGTCGAACGCTTTTTTTAGATCGATAAATATCCCGAGTGCTATTTTTTTTTGTCTATGTTGGTTTTAATGGTTGTGACTAAGTCAATCGTAGCGGATAGTGTATTCGACTTCGGTCGGAAACCAAATTGCCTGTCGTAGATGTAATTAGTTTCTGTGAGGTATTTTTCTAGTCTTGTATAGATTAACTTCTCAAAAATTTTTGATATAACTGGGAGGACAGATATAGGTCGGTAGTTGTTTGGGTCAGTTTTTATTCCGGACTTATGTATAGGAGTAACTTTTGCTATTTTTAGGGAGCTTGGGAAATATCCTTGCGAGAAACAGGTGTTAATACAATTTGTTAACTCGTCGACTATCAGTAATTTAATGCATTTTAATGTTTTTGTGGTGATACCGTCTATTCCTGAGCTACAGCTTGGATCTAAATTGTCGATAATTTTTTGAACTTCATATGTAGTGCATGGTGTTAGAGTATCTAGGTAATTTAGAGTATTGTTTGTGTTTGTAATTGTGTATGTTAGGTTGTTATGATATTTTTGTGGGATTTGTCAGGCAAGGCACTTACCTACCGATGCAAAGAAGTGATTGAAGTTTTCGCACACTTGCGTTGCAAAATATAAAGTGTCGCGTATTACAAATAGGGCAATTAGGACCTTGAGTTGCAGCAGCTTTATACGTATTTTTATTGTAACCCTGATAGATAGGTTTGTTATTCGGTCCACGGCTTAAAACTGGCTTCGTAGGTTCTTTTTCTCTTTTATGCATGGGTTCCAGGGCTATAAACTTGTTTTCCAGGAACATCATGAATTCTTCCAGAGACGGCAACTCCCTGGGTGATTTACGAGTCTCCTTATAGTCACAGTAAGTATCTTGATCTAGTTTCTTACTGAGGAGATGTACTAATAACGGATCCCAAGTATTTGTGTCGACCCCAAGATTATGTACGGCGTGAATGCACTCTGTAGTGGTGTCATATAACCGTTTTAATTCATAGGCAGTTTTCTTATGAATAGTGGGCTGATTTAAAAATATCTCTACTTGATTCGTAAAAAGTACTTGGGTGTTGTTATATCGATGTGTTATATTTCCCAAGCGGTATCGTAGTTGTCCGCTGAGATGTGAAGATGCTGAATAAGGCGTTCGGCCTCTCCCTTGACTTTTCCCTTTAAGTGTTGCGTCTTCTGAGCCTTAGTAATAGAATTATTGTCGTGGATAGCTTCGGTAAATAAGTCGCAGAATGTTGGCCACTGAGTGTATTTTCCTCCTTGAATCCATCTCCTCCTTGAAGTAGATGATCGATTCGCAGATGTAATGTATCAATAGCATCCCACTTGTTTTGAATATTCTTCAGTTCATCTTCAAATTCCCATTTTTCGTCTATTTTGTCTACCTGAATACCTTTAACCAACCTGTTGAAAGCTCTGAAATTGGTTCTCTGTAAAGCTAACAGTTCATAAACTTCACTGCTCAATTGCGTTGATTTTTCCTTCACTGCATAAGAAGTTAGTAAATTACGCGTAGACTGATAAAATTCTTTAGCCTGCTGATAATAATTGGACCCGAAATACTTAGGTTCCCTTTCCGGATGCTCAGAAAGTTTGGAATGGTTTTGTTCGAACTCTCCCCAAAGGTTATCAAATGACTCGATCCCCTTTTGAATATACTCTGGAGTATTTCTAGATGACGAATCCTTGCTAAAATTGACTTTAATTTTATTAATGTTTTCCAAGATTTCGGACTGACGAGAGCTCGATGCTTCCATTATAGTAAAATAAAAGGAACAATCTTACTTGAGAACTGATGAACACGTTACGATTTGGCCTGCGACCAGCTGCTATTCTGCTGCTGTCCACCGGAACGATGTGTGCGATGAAAAAAATCACTGATAGTATACCGAAATGATCACTGAGTTGAAGTATGACTTTGAAAAAACGACGGGACTGCGCGAAGCACTGAACGAGTAAGCCCTGATTCCGAGCAACCCGTGTTGCTTCACCGATTAGGTACCTGAGATCATGCTCGAAGGACCAAAAAAATGTAGGATGATGATCTTTACACTTAAAGATTAAATGATTAAGGACCGGGATGATCAATAAAACCGCCCGTGATGAGTGCTGTAAATCCACTGACTTTATTTCGTGAATAATTATAAAAATGTGTATTAAATGTGCGCGCGTATGCAAACTCTAAGGTTGCTAAAACTACATACATATTATGTTGATGTGCGGGTTCACCGTACAAAAGCCGCTATGGCTCTTTCTTCAAAAGCCCATTTTAGACTTTGCCCTACTTTGTAAGACACATATTTGTTACTATTTTATGTCTGGACTTTAAAAGAGTATGATTCTCTGAGTTTGTTTCGGCGTTTCTTCTCAGAGGTCGTCAGTTAGGAAATCCCGGAGCCACCTAGCTTAAAAAAATATGTAAAAGATTGACTTGTAAAAGTGTCTTTAAAAGATCTATTTACAGAAGTAAATATCGTTTATCGTTTATTGCAGTTACGTCGCTGATACTCATATAAATTTTAAGTGGTGACAAGTCATGGTCACCAAAGAATATATTAAAAACTGAACCGTGATCGTAAGTCTTATTAATAATGAAATAAGGCTATTGCTTCCGTTTCCGTTTTGTGTCTCTTTTCCTCCTTTTACATGTTTATCTCCTTCCTTTTCGCTCTCCCCACCACCACAGGTTGCGTTGACTCGTTGAGTAGTTTAAAAAATTATGATTATGTCAATTGACGTTGTTGTTTTCTGGTATTGATTATACTTAATATTATAAATGTGAAAGTTTGGATGTTTGTTTGTTACTCAATCACGCAAAAACGACTGAACCAATTTGGTACACTAATACCTAGTATGTGACCGGAAATAACATATACATAAGTACATTTTATCCCAGAGAAATGTGGCAATATCCCGGAAATCACGAAAAGCTGATATAGGAGAACTACTTACAGGATTTGAATGAAACTTGTATGTACTGTGTAATGGTACACTACACTAATAGGTTATAATTAGCGCTGGCATATTGAAATTTCCCTAACATTGAGTAGGTACTTCTTATCCCATGAAATCAACAATTGTATTACTAAGTCTACGCGTACGAAGTTGCGGGTAAAAGCTAATTATAAATACAATTCCCTACATATATTTTAAATTTATTTTTACCAGCCTGGTGTGTAGCCAAATACGCGCGAAAAACATTTATTTCCTTCCTTGGGAAGGGTTATGTTTTTCGCGCGTATTTTGTATGTATTGTTAGCTGAGCTTAGGTTCGTGATAAATTAAATAACACCAATTTAACCGATAGACAATGAAAACTTTAATTAACACGAATACTCAAAACAAATCACCAGTAAAGTATGTCACCATACTAGTACACTTCACTATTCACTATCGCACTGTAGTCGCTTCGTAGTCGCTTCGTAGTCGCTTCGTAGTTCGCTTCGATCCTCATTGTTCGCAATTGAATTTTGGATTCCTTTCCTTTATCATAATTCAATATTTTATCTGTATAAAAAAACACGTTAATTATGGATTTTCATACCACTTTACGGCCCTGGGGTTGTAAAGAGCTACTTGCTGCCCAGGTATTACCTACAGTAGTAATGTGTCACTTTCCGAGCAGGTGAAGTAAAAAAATTGCGTCATATGTTGGATTGGATGATACAATGTGGTGGCGCTTCTGGGCGGGATTGTGAAACGTTTTTCTTCATTATTTAGAAAAATATATATTAAAATTATAATAAATGATAAGTCTAAAACTTCAATGTTGGATATGGAGAAGAAAGCATTACCACTTAAATATCATCACCAGAACGGATAGCTTGTCGCCGTCTGCAATACATTGTCCATCATTCAAGTTTTAAACTGGTTTTCCACTTTTTAGTTACCTAGTTAGTATTTTGTAACGCATTCGGGTTTTTCTTTACTTTTTTTATTTCGCACTTCAGTTTTTATCTATACTTACATAATATACATAGAAATGAAATGCTGTTCGTTGGTAAGTATTTAAGCACATTACTTGAGAACGACTGGACCAATTAGGCTTATTTATATGTATGTAAATAATAATAATTCGAATAAAGTTTATGGGAAATCAAAAATGGCAGTTGCCTGGAAAATGGAAAATACGAGATAAAATGATGTTCATTTTTCTATGGGACTTCTTCTGTTGGTTTAGCATGTTACCTAATACAGGTAAGCTATTTATTAAAAAATAAAAATTATTCTGTTATTTTAATTTTTTATTACTTATTAATTTTATTTCGCTGAATTTAATGACCTCACATGTAATCCATCATCAAACGGTTGTACTGTAAAGTGTGCCAGAGAATTAGACATGCATAGGTACAACATGCATAAATAGCCTCGAAAAACATTACCCCCCTTCGGGAGTCGGATAAAAATCGGGTTGATAACACACTGCACAGGTACAGACGCCAGCAGGTCAAGCTATCCAAAACTGTCAAATTTTCCCAATTGAATATGAACCTTATCGCTTTGCGTTAAAGTTGAAAATCAATCAAAGAAATTTGACAGATTGTGGTAGCTTGATGTGCTGGCCTCTGTACCTAATAGAGGACGATTTAAACATAATATTGATGTACTTGACTCGTGTACGATAGAGTCGCGTAGTGTGCTGGGCACGGACAGTGTGTAGTGTGCCAGGGTCACGTGTGCGGGAACTGGGAACTGGGTCGCCGTGTTGCAAGCGCCACCGCGCCGCACAGTTGTTGTCTTGCTAATGTATGCATTGCTGCTTATTAAGGGTACCTACTTATACCTTTCTTAGTTGTCGCGCGTTGCAACATTATTGTTACGCGAATACTTCGATTTTAAAAATTATTTTTGCATTGTTTACGGTATTATAGCTCCAAATTGGTCCCATATTAAATTCATTGGTTTGATTCGACATTGGACTCCGGAACTCCTCAAAATCAAATAGAAAGTGTGAAATGATCGATGTATTGTTGTTATTATGGCTATTATAAATAAGGTACGTAAGTACGCTTTACCTTTGACCCGATCATGGAGTCTGAAAACAATTGAGGGTACTCTTCAACGATTTACAGCAGCTCCCTCGTGTTTGGGCTTCAGTATAATCATTTATCTTGATGACAACTTTACACTTAGCTATAGTTGAAATAAGCTAGGGAAGTACGTACTGGTACATACCAGTGACGTGCACATAGTTTTCAGATAGGGTAGGCAGAAAAAGTTATAAGCTTTTTCCGCTTACACCTGGTGTGTCGAATCGACCTTTGTTATTTTATTGTTCCTATTTACAGACGCTACACTAGAGATTAGGTCATTTTGAATCTGATTAAGAGCTAGTGCAATTTATAAATTATTTTCCAACACTGTATTTCGCGAGCAAGTTTAGGTACCGTGTCTAAATAATACCCTTATTCATTGACGACACAGATTAGTCACTTCCACGAAAAGCGAGCTCTTGTTTCTCCAAAAAGCGAACTATGTTCCGATCGACTTTCGCGTTATACATAGTAATAATATAATATTTTTGGGACATTTTACACAACACCATCTAGTCCCAAACTAAGCAGAGCTTGTACTATGGGTACTAGACAATAGATATTAATACTTACTTTTTTTTTTGTAAATACATACTTATACTTATACATAAGAAACACCCAGACAAACACAAATACTCATGTTTTATCCACACAAATATTTGTGTCCTGTGGGAATCGAACCCACGACTCTATGATCAGCACTCGAACCGCTGGACCAATGTCGATTTGTATCTGAGAATTTAGATTTACAAACATAAATTTTCACATACACAAACACGCAAGCCCAGAACAATCACCTACAGATCATACAAATTGGTTCCGAGCGAGGATCGAACCCGCGATGGCGCAGCAGTCGCTCGCACAGGCGCTGCGCATTGTTGACGATACGATTGCGTGTCGTCAACATTTTCACGCCAACTATGTAAATTGTACCTACTCCAATTTCTGGTTCATACTTTACACGGGCTCAGGACCGGCAGAAATACTTTATTTGAATTGAACTTATCTTTATTTACTGTAGGTATCAATAATTAAAAACAGAGAGCCAATGAACTGAGTAGGTACTTCAGGCGTTTGGATTTTTGGAATTCGAGCTATTTACAAAATAATTACTAAATAAATAAAAAAAAAATATATAAAATATAAAAAGAAAATATAAAAATAAAAAATTACTAAATTATCTAACTTATGTACATAGCTAAGTACTTACCTATTAACAGTTTATTTACAAATTGTTTACACTTCCCTGTACCGAAGCAACTGCTCGAAATGGAGTCTGCCGCGTTCAATACACAAACGTGCCCGTTATGCTAGGTAGGTATTGTCTTTTAGCCTATCACTTTTCACTTTATCAAAGGCGTCCACTATCGCACTGCGTAACTCGTTAAGACTTTCATGTTCACGGGTATAAACGAGTCTTTTTATTTCCGACCACAAGAAAAAATCCAGGGGCGTTAAGTCCGGTATCCGTGGTGGGCAAGCCACGGGACCGCCGCGCGCCGTGGCCTACCTATCCATCGATCACGGAACTGATTGTTTGGGTAAGCACGCACAACACTTGCATAATGAGCCGGGCAGCTGACATAGGGCAGTTCTTGCCGGTGCATCATTGTTGTTGATGACGTGAGCTCGACGGAACTTATAGGGATGTTAAGCCATTATTATTTAATGTTTTCCATACAAAGCATTGGCTAACATTAAATTCTTGTGCCGCCATTCTCGAGCTTCGCCGCGGAGCTCGCTCGAAGTACCTACTCCAGAATAGCGTCTTCGTTCTACTGCGAGTCATTCAGGCGCCCTCGACCTTGCGCGTGAGCCGGCACACGGAATTGTCCATGATCGAGAAGGCGCTGGGTTGCAGCCAAGTTGGTAGGGGTTGAAGCTACTTGAGGACTTTCGATCCCTCGTAGCCGCAGCGCCTTTAAATGTTCTGGCCGGGAATACAACCGCCTGGCGTCTTCCAAATTGTAACTGGCAACAGCGTACAGCTGAACCATTGTCAAGTACCTACTCCGCGTTCAAATATTCATACTGAAGACTCATTTTCGCGTGGCTACGTAAAACGTAAACAATGCAACCTTTATCGCGCTCGAGTTGCAGCAGAACTGGCGGGTGCGGCATGTTTTACCGCTTAGTGTTGTGTGTGTAACATTGAATGACATCGATCGTAGTGATCGTAGTACGTAATATTGAGTGGAGTTATCATGAGTTCTCATTTTTTGTTCGAATATGACATTATTTTTAATGTCACTAACGGCGGGAGCCAACTCGTTAGATTATTATTTACTGGTTGGTATCGACAAGATCGTATATGTTATCCTCCAAAAGGTTTTGTCGATTCAATCAATAGAAATATTAACTCATGCGTTTTTAAAATTGTATTCAAAGCTTCTAAACAACAACTTTCTTTTTAAGTATTAATTGAATAATATTGAATGTATAGGGTGGCGTTTTAATTTTCTACTATTCAACAATTTTACTAATTCGGCGACCACACTCAGTGGGTCGGCTTATGGGACTTCGTTTCACACCACGAGTTGTTCTTGCCACGGTAGGAATCAAACAAGGACCCTTTTTGAATTCATTGTTTCGAACCAGATCAAATAAGCCGACAACTGTTAGGGGTTTGCTGATTCCATAGACACGGTTTTGCTTTATGATTTCTAACGCATACCCTGCATTCTTTTAAGCAATTCCAGGTCTTGCAATATTACTGACACTTAAAAATAAATTGCGTTTATTGTTATATGGACACCTTTAAATACGCAATTACTTACCACTGGTTTCCATTCGAGGAATATTATTTATAATTTGAAGCATTATTAATGTTATTTCCAGTTAATATGTCAACATCTTTATTTATAAAATAGCTGTGCCGCATAGTGCCGTAGAGGTTTTACTTTATTACCTGAAATCTATTTATTTCCTTACATAATTATAGATTTTTATAAACGCTTTAAAAAGGAAAAGGTTCTTCTCAACTCCTTTTTTTATATATTTGTCGATCGTAAACCATTTTCAATGTTTCCAATCTAATCCAATGTTTCCTTTTATATCTGACTAAATATTTACGTCCTAGTTCGTCCATATTTTGATCATTGTCTGACCATCGGTTCTGAAAATACAACTTTATTAAATGCTTAAAAGTTTTTCTTTCTTCCCTTTTTTTTAAGCATAAATATCTTAACAGTAGCTGTTTGAGACTCTTCAATATTGCCATTGAGCTGCCAGTCTACTGTCTCAATAGAATTCGCTTGTAAAATAACTTTGCGGAGTGTCGCCATCAGTATTGTCATCAGTATTTTTCTTAAGTATGTTCATCAGTATGTTTCTTTAGAATTACACTTTGATTCATAAGATTAAATTCACTTGCAAATTTTCATTACCTAGGTAGGTACTTAGATGCGTAATCACTCCAAACACTTAAAACATTTCATTAGAAATTAAAAAGAATCAATTCCATTAAAGAAACCATATTCCACAAGAGGATCGATACAAATGTTTTCCATTGTTTGCTAATTTATCCTTCACAAGTTAATCTGAATAATGTCTTTCATAAAATAATAATAATAAAAGCGAAAACGAAAAATAAACAATACATCAAAATCGAGCAAATCAGAGGACATGACGTTTTAAACGTCATGTTCCATTCACCTACAAAAATAAAAGGAACATGTTGACGAGATCAAAAGCCAAACAAGGAAACGCACGCCTACCACCCCCGGACTCATCGCTCAGCTCCGCCTCGCCGCCGCCGGAACTCGGACCACCAGTGACACCGGTGGCTGCAGCCGCGTCGAGCTCGAGCGACGAGTATTTCTCCCCGCCGACGTCGCCACCACCTGTACGCCGACCGGGAAGAGGCCGGCCACCGAACGGCATGGGATCTAGGGGCCAACCGGCCCCTAGCCAGGTCCCCGCTGCCGGTGGTTGTGTGCAGCGCATGAAATGGACTCTAAAAATTAATGAGAACGTCATGCGCGCATATTACGGGGCTACAGAGGGGGGAACTAACCTTACTGCGTGCCGCGATAGGATGCTGTCTCTGTTCCAGGAACTTGAACCAGCCATCAGCGTCTCGGCCCAACGACTGTCGGATCAAGTGCGGGTTATCCAACGGAATCACAGATTGTACGACGCACGCCGCACTTGATAGGCTACGCTCAGAGGTACTGAACAACCGTATCGTCCCTGTCTCTATCCCGTCACAGACCGCGGTAAATCCGCTGGCACGCGACATAATACAACCGCGGTCAAATGTCAACGGTGGGGAGGGGGACGATGAGGTTGTTACAGTAAGTAGCCAGTGCAACGACCGATTGAGGAGCGCACTGGAGGATGCGATTCGGGACTTTAGAACTGTCCCCCCTGAACTTAGACCTCGTCTACCTCGCTTGCCTATGCATAGAAGAAATTGGGCGATGGTGTGTGCCCTGGATTCGCTGCTTGATAGTTACTTTGAAAGCAGCGAAGATCTCTTCGATACTCACTCGATCCTGTAATGCGCGGCTATTGCGGCGTGTCGTGTAGCAAATGTCACATTTCCAAAATGTGACAATGCAACACAACAAAAATCCGCCGTTCCAGCCTGGCAGCGCAGGATCGAGCAGCGTAGCGAGGGGACCAGGGTGCTCCTCAGCAAACTATACTGCTTCAGGGAGGGAAATACTCGACCTAGAGTTATGCGCTTTGTGAGGCGGGCATTCTCGGGGACTGGAATCAGTCCTCAAGAATATATGCCCCGTGTCACAGAGCACATTGACTTCCTGAAGCAGAAAATCTGTGCATGGGCAAGCTGTTTACGAAGGTATAAGCGACGGGTTGAGCGGTATGAGCCAGAATCGCATGTTCCAGAGCGATCAAAGGTGGGTGTATAGAACTTGGGAGCGACCTGACCAAACTGTGGTTGACGGACGCCGCCCGGATGATGATGCCACTAGTACATTCTAGCGCAACATCTGGTCGGTGCCCGTCTGCCACACTGAGGCTGAATGGATGCGCGATGTTGAGCGCGTGTGTGACGCCATACCGGAGATGGAGGCAGTTGTAATAACTGCCTCAGTTTGCAGCCCGCTCGGTACCGAACTGGAAATCACCGGGGCCGGACGGACTGCACAATTTCTGGCTTAAATGGCATCGCAATTCCAGTCGGCCCTAAGGCCGACTGGAACTGGATCTGTGGTAGCGACCCAGACTCTAAAGTCTGGGTCGCTACCACAGTTCCTTACAACGGGAATCACCCACCTGCTCCATAAGTCAGGTGATGCCGCGGAACCAAAAAATTATAGACCGATCACATGTTTACCGACGGTCTATAAACTTCTTACATCCGTTTTGAGAGCAAAAATCAACTGTCACATAGAAAAGAAATCATTATGTCAGCCTCTCAAAATGGATGTAGGAATGGGTCCCGCGGCACCAAGGAGCTTCTCCTCATCGACACGGCCATAATCCAACAGGTCCGTAGATCCCAAAAGGATCTGTCGACATGTTGGATAGATTATAAGAAGGCCTACGACTCGGTGTCGCATACATGGCTCATGAGGGTGCTGGAGTTATAAAATTGATACAACCTGGTGTCAAGTATGGGGCAGTGGAGAACTGTCCTTCGCTATCCAGGATGTAGGCAAATTCAGGGGAAAGACGAAACTAATTAAAAAAAAAAATTTAAAAAATGCAAAAATTTAAATTAATTACCGGATGTAATTAACAATATCGGCTTCTTCTATCTATGTGAAAATTGCTTATAAATATAGGTGACTTCTTGGCGGCTGCCTTAAACCCACCGGTCTCAGAGGCAACGCCGGTTTGTCCTCTGTACCGGTAATTCGGTTTTTTCTTTCGTGTTACGCGCTGCCAGTCATCCACTCCGTTTAGTGGCTTATCTGTAAACACGTCGTCTTGAAAATATTCAGCGCATAGTGTTCGCTCGATATGGTAGTTACCGACGGCGCCAGCGTCAATACTGTAGGAGGATTGAACACTTGAGAATCGGTCGTACGGTCCGACGTAATAGACGTAAAGCAATATTATTATTGAACTCATTGATTAGTTACATTACATAGCCCGATCTGGTAGTTGTGTGGAATATACGATGATAGCGTATCACCATCCACCGTTGAATTATTAATCCAAATAATCGTAACATTTTTAAATATTATTTATAGATTTATATTCAATATATGTTCAGCCACATTGTATTGTCAAAGTACCGCTGCACGGAAATGTCACTTACAGCTTTACAGCTTTCCTCCCTTTTCCAAAGTGGTATTAACAACCGGTACATGCTAATGAACAAAACAATTAAAACTTTTTGCAGCGCATTTAGTATCTACACCCTTTTTACAATTGCAAAAAAATATGTTGAGGACTCGGAATAGATAAATAAGGCTGGTGCGCCACAATTATGATGCGACAATCATAACTCCAGCTACTTCTTCGTTTAGTGTGCTTCGGAGTATTTCAGAGAACAGAGCTTTGCATTATGTCGTCCGTGGGCTAGTGGTTCGCGTAGTGGACTGCTGATGGTGTGGTGTGGTCGTGGATTTGATTCCCACAGGACACAAATATTTATGTGATGTACATAAGTGTTTGTCTTCCCTCTATTTTTTGGGGTAACTTGAACGGACTAATAAAAAAAATAAAAAAGCACTCTTTCTCGAATTTAGTATCGCTTCGAAGAAGCTAGGTGGACAATTCCCTTGCGGTCTGAGCTTGTCATGCTCACTAAAATGTCCTGCTGATGGTGGCGTTGTGTGTCGGGTCAATTTATTCCTTTTTTTATAGTACGGAAAATCGTCATGGATCCTCCACCACCCGGGCGGGCGGCGGGCGGCGGGGTATGTCGGACTCGTACCGACTAAAAACCGCACTTTCCTGAACTTGCCTTATAGTCATGGTCTTGGGGTCCGTGAAATTCACCACGACCTTGACAGGCTGTGGTCCAGCACTCGCTGGACCCCATCACTTTGCGAAGCCTTGCCCTGCATCCGGGCCTGCGGGCGGCGGAATCCCCTATTCAGCCGCCCGCAGGCCACAGCTCATGGAGGCCGTCTACGCCTTCCGACGCCCGGTGCGTCTTCTACGGATAGAGAGAGAGGTGGACAATTCTCTCTCCCTTTCCGCCGCCTCCTTTGCAAGCATAACTTGCTCACAGTAAGAGGCGGCGGGCGGGTCGTTTTATTCCCTGCAACATGGTTGAGTCGATCGACGCCGATACACAAGTCAGACTCGCGAATGGGTGCCGTCTGTCGTGGCTGGTCAGCTTTTACGCTTAAATAAAAAAGATTGCCATTTACAATGGCAATCTTTTTATTTTTTTCTGTTTATTATACTGGAATAATTTATTAGTAGGTACACATCAAACTGCATTGTTTTCATTAACAATTCATAACAAAATTGTAAACCAAGATAACATTGATTTCTTGCCGGTTCTTCTCCATAAGACCCACTTTTTGGAACCGTGCAACTACCCAGCAGTCGGACTAACCGGGCTAGAAAAAAAATACAAATTACTTTTGTGCTCGCAAGTCTCTTAATTTGGATGCAGTCTTATTGAATTACTCTCCATACTGATCTGATCTACCGAAATGACCTCGGTACATAGTCTTGGTCCAGTAACACAGATAAACTACGGAGGTGGCTGACGTCACATATCTCACCCTCCAGTGGCGCCCACTTGGTGACGCAGGAGGAACAACAGGTGTCACCCTGCCCCACTCCTCCCGACACCTGTGGTGCCCACGCAATGACGTCATCCGCTAAACCGTCCTCGCTCCACACATAATATATCAGGTCTTTCTATAACAAGAAAGAAAAACTATTCACTGATTGGCACAAGGTTTTCGAACAGAACAGTAGCCTCTCTTAATCCGACTATAAGATAAAACCATAACCTCTATTATTAGTATTAAATACCACGTAAAAAATATAATTAATTATCAAAGCCAAAAATTTTGTCAGCTGTCATGTCAGGGAACCAGATTATTTAACAGAAAGGCCTACGTACCTATTTTACCTAATTAATGTCTACTTTAATAGTTTTTCTATTTTTTGGGGTATGTTATACAGCGTTACTACGGTTCTTAAATATTGTGAATGGACTCGTTATAAGGCCCCATTAAACCTCCTTTCGGCTTTACGGGTAGTTTTGTAACACCCTGTATATCCCGAAATGTCAGACAGGTGTAAGTACTAATATGTATACACATTTTGTGTTGTGTGACTTGTGTAGTTGCGTGTCATTGTTGTGGTGTGAGTGTGCAGGACAGTAATTAAAAGTCCGAAGGTCACCGAAGTCCGAAGATATTTAATTGAATCTTTTACAATTCTAACAATGAGCGCAATACAAGCTCTTACTAACCAAAACATATGCGTCAGCATTGACACTACACTGTATACATGGTTCAGCTATGTGTTTTAGGTCAGAATCCCAATATACAGGACAGCAGGCAGCCTATGGTCATTGAGCGGACACAAATCCAACCTTTGAATTGTTACTACGATAGCAGTTTCCTAACAGACACATTACGCAATAACAACTGCGCAACCTAGGATTCGAACCTAAGACCACACGCGTAACAGCCGACCACTATCACATTATTTTAAATAGGGTTGTTTCAGCCACACGATCGGCTTTGCATCGAAGCTGGAATGGTCGATCACGGAGGTGACACGTACAATTGGTTCCAATGTCTCTGTAATCGACGTTGTTATAATTATTTTTTTCCACAATATCAGTTTTTATTTTTCATTTAAGTAGATACATGTTGTTAGTGTCACATTGGCGAGCAACCTTGAGGCACGTGAACGCCGCCGCGCCGCCGCGCCGTGAGCTAGAACGTGTACAAACAGATGTTTGACCTTGACGCTCGCTGACGTCACTCACGCCGCTGCAGATATTAGCGCTCGCACTTAAATCGATACTGACACGTATTTAGCTAGCAGTATACAGGGTTACTGGTTATTGGTCACACACGACGATCCCGTGTTACAACATGTGTGTAAAGTAATTTAATACTTAATAGAAATAGGTAGGTACATAGGTTACCTATGAATTTGCCTATTTTTGGCTAGTTTGATGATTGATATATTCCATTTTTTTTATATCTGCAACCAACCTTGGGCTTTCATCAGGTTTGATATACATTATTTCAGAATTTTGAGTGCACACCTGTGATGTCTCCTGAACTCTCCTGTATCACAGGAGATATATACATTTTTAACATTACCCAGCCAGAGATGGGTAGACCTAGGTGAGTATGGGTAAACTCCGAATTAAAATTTATTTTACGTATTATTCGGACTTTACCCAAAAAGCTTGGGTAATACTAAGTCAACCCGGGTAAACCTAGGTTTACTCTATCTTCTAGCATTACCCGTAACATATCGACTGTCAGTGACTGGTGTAGTTATAATTATAAATTTCACCACTTATTTTTACATTTTACACTTACATATTTTGTAAGTTCAGTACTTATCATGAGCGTGAATGCGGTAACCGCTTCTCATCAGATGTGCCGTACGCGTGTTTGCCACTCGTTTTATATATTATAAAAAACGTAGTAGTTAAGGTACACCTCTTCCCAACGCTTTGGGGAAACGAGGCATGAAGGTTATGTTTTTCCTATAGATTTACAGAGATAAAATAAATCAAAAACAAACATAAAGTAGGTAGATCATTTAATTACATTATCTTAATTACATTAAAAACGGGTGTTTATCGATATCGATAATGTAATTCATGTTATGCCTTGGTCGAGTAGCAACAGACTACGGCCATCTATGGTTGAGTAGCGGAATTTACTCCTCTATCAATTCTAGTTTGACTTTAGATTACAAAACGTCATAAATACTTTCTGAAGTAAAACAAAATAAATCTTATGTATAGTGTATGAAGGTTTATTTCCAGATGTAGGATGAGTGACTTATGCTAGTTTGGACTAAAATTAAAACGACAAATCAAACGATTTGTTTATTTGTAGTGCATTATAAGACTACCGGTTTATTCGTGTGAGTTTGGCGACAACGGTTCCTATAGTAATTTTGTTACATTGCACTTCTACCTGTTTTTTCTGTTCTGTGGGAAATATGCAGTCATTTGTAATTATGAGTTTTGTAGACAGATGATTTCTGTGTCGTTCAAGTCTTTGTTTATAGGCCACAGAAGACCTTTCCATTTCTTCCTAGACTGTTGGGATTTCCAGATACTCGTGTACTTCCGTGTTCCCCGTGAACCATGGCGCTTTACTCAAGATCTTCAGTAATTTATTCTGGTAGCGCTGTAGAATTTCTACATTTAAGTGACTCACCGATCCCTAGAGTTGTACGTCGTATGTCCAGATCGGTTTTATATTACATTTGTATAAAAGGCGTTCATTCTTGTGACTCCAGACTTAGTGTTGAGTGTCTGCCTTGTAGCCAGTTCATGTCTCCAGACATTTTGTTTGCCTGTTTCTTTTTAGCCTTTATATGATCTAGTGGTGTTCAAAGTTTCTATAAATCAATAACTTACTTAATGCTATAAGCTTAATTTTTTAAGCAAGCGATTTTATGTGGTTTATCTTAGCATGCTTAATTTATATGCCTACTTGTTACTAACACTAAACGCGCCCGACGTACAGTTGATTGATAGAGAGAGAGAGAGTGCTATATGATATAAAACAAAATAGCTTTAAAATAGCATTGTAGCATAGAGTGCGAATCGCGATATCATTTGCTTTATGCTATTTATAATAAGCACACTACTTTATAATGCTTTATGCTATATTAACCATCACTAATATGATCTCGGCAGGTGAGTCTCCTATCCAGGTGCATACCTAAGTAGTTAACTGTCGTATGTTGTGGTAAGACAGTTCCGTCAAGTGTTGCCGGTGACCCTCTCTTTAGTGTAAACGTTATATGGACCGATTTTGTAGGGCTTGCCCGGATTCTCCACTTTTTCAGCCATGATCCAATTTTGTCTAAGCATTCTTGCAGTTTTGTCGATGCTGTGTTTGGGTCTTTGTTACAGGAGAGTATTGCAATGTTATCTGCATATGTTGCAGTCACATCCACGTCAGCGGTATAGATTGTGTACAGGAACGGCCCCAGCACCGAACACCGAGTGATAATCCTCACATTTGACCAGGAATATTCGGTTACGCAGGTGAGACTTCAGAAGCATTTACGCAGTATTTGGCAGGTGTAGCTTTAGCTTATACAGGCCCTTGTGCCACACGCGGTCAGGGCCCGTTGTACCTATGTCGAGAAATTCAGCTAAGCAGTATTCTTTGCTCTCCAGCGTTTGCAGTATTGTATGAGCTACTCGATGTATTTGTTCTGTCGTTCGTTTATAGTAATAACTGATTGCAGATTATCACGAAATTCTGAACATAGTCAAGGCAAGAAACACGGTTACCACGGTTAACAAGTTACCGTGTGTTATTTAACATAGTAATTTAACTAGAGAGCTGCAGAGTGCCATCGATTTGGGACCTAGTGTAGTTGTATCACAACCACTCGTAAGTCCAAAGTTTACCATAATTTTCTAATGCGACAGTATGTCTCGATGAGTATGGCGAGTGTACAGCCACACTCATCGAGAGCCTCTTGGTATGCTATCGTCTTCTTTCTTTACGAAGCTACAGGACCTGTAGCTTCCGATAATTGCGGAGTTCGTTGCGCAACAAACACACTAGGAAACAGACGTTTTTTTGGGTTGTTTTTTCAACGTTTGAAACGCTACGATACGGAATAACTTGAACATTTGCAAGGATATCAATATTTTAAGTTTCACTGGCTGCTGGCCATTAGTTATTTTATTTTTCACTCACGGAACTGCTGGCCAGATGAAGTGCAATTGGAGTGGTTAACCTCTTCCACAAACTGTATAGATTATCCATTTTTTTACTTCAAATACTTGTACTGGAACAAAAGCCGAACGAAACAACACATAACTATAAAACGTTAAGTGCAGATACGGATAGTCCCTATTTAGAGCTTTATTCCATATAGATCCTTAAACTACGTTATGGTGCTTTGATTGGGGTTATCCTCGCGGAAACTTTCCATAGCAACGCATTCAAAACGTGTCGTAAATAAATATTTATTGACTATTTGAGATTGAGCGCGCGCGACACTGCGGACGCTGTATGGCGGTGGCTGGCACTACTGGCACCACTGGCACTGTACTCTGTGCGTGCGTCGCATTCGCGCACCGTGCACCGGGTGAATGCTCTCCCCGCAATACTGAGCCGTCTTCCTCGGGCAACTGTGCCAATTCTATGTAGTTATACGTCATATACATAGTATTTATATCGCCTGTCCTAATTCTTTAGCATCGTATTTATTTTAATCGTTATTCATTCCACGTTTTATTTAATGTGGTTCAATGTAGGTCGGAAATGCAAGTAGGCCAATACAAATACTTATTGTTATTTAGGCAGTATGTGCGTGTGGTTGTTTCACGCTTACCTACCAACATGTTATTTTTCTTATCCATGCTGTGCATGCTGTACTAGATAAACGAGTTTCAAATAGAACTGGTTCGATATTCACACTTGAATAACAATATAACCTTGATCTTATCAGTTTCCACACCCGAGTTGTTAAGCAACTAACACATCAGATACAGTTATACGCACATACAGTTGCGTCATCCATATTATTAATATTGTTTAAGTACCTACGTATTTGTCCAAAATTATGCAGCACGCAATTTAAAAAGATCGCTAGTAGCTAGTAGTAGAGCGCTAATGTAACTTTCTTCTGTTCATGGTATCTTCCTCGCCAAAATATTAAGATACCTTATGTTTGAAATAGGCAGTTTATTATGTTTAGGTTGTTAGGAATATTTATTAGGTACTATTTTAATATGATAAATTGGTAATTAATTCAGGATCGGGATTCAAATAAAACATTTCGTTACCATCTAGGAACTTGTCGCGGCTCAATTCATATTACAAGAAAATATTGGAGATTACTTTGATTCATCGGTTTTCGATTGCTTTTGGTTTTATCCGCGTGACAGAGATATATTTACAATTCCATTCTATTCTATCTCATTCTGGCCGATGGGTCGTAGGAGTGGTATGATAGGGTGGGGGGGTGGGGAGTGCGCGGGCGCAGTGCTGAGCGTTCTCGTACGTAGGTAGGTTTCTTAGCGAATAGCGAGCGAGCCGCGACCGCGAGCGATCAGTCATTGGCGTGATGTGCCACGCAGTAGTGCTCGGTGTGTTGTTCTCACTGCCGTCTTACCTGTACTCGGCTGTGCCATTCAGGTGAGCTTCGCATTGTTACCGGAAAATTAGCAATAGAGGTGTCGAAATGTGAACGAGAGGAGTTTCATGTGTGTAATTGTGTGTGTTTGGCCTTATGTCTAACGACTCTACCGTTTGATAAAGAAAAAATGATCGATTTAGACATAAATATCCATCAACGTCAAATGTACAATATGTAAAAACCAGAAGTAATGAATAGGTACCTAGTCAGGGACTTGACGTATTAGTCATTGTGAATATCGTGATGTACTACTTTCGCGTCAGGTTAATGATTTTATAAAGTCACTGTGCACGGAACGCTTACTATTCAACGCATGTAATATTGCGGTCACGAGCAATGGCCACGGGACGGCTGCGGACACCGACATTGACCCGGGCAGCGCCGGCGGCGCGGCCGTCGTCGTGGGGCGCGCGCGCACTTGGAGCAGCCGCCGCGGCCGCCGCCGGCCAGCCCTGCCTGCTTCCTGACCAGCGCGTTACGTAACGCTGGCCTGACCCGACATGAACCTGGAAACATGCCTGGACGTTCTCATGTTTTGGCTCTCCGTGTTACTCGACGCCATATTGTGGAAGTTAGTATTGCGTCGGATTCTGTGCCATATTTTATTCCTTGTTTTGGCTACCTCTCCATGGTACGTACGTACCTACAACGTTGGGCCGCTGTTATTTAATCCATGTTTGGGCTCTGTTTTCCTCCTAGGCAGGTGCCTACTACACTGCTTCAAGATATCTAAACCGCCCAAGTGTAGTCAAGATATCTACTATTACTTACTAGTTTACTAGTAAAGCCTAATTTAGTTAGCTATGATAGCTTTCCTTTTACTACCCACCCTTGCCGCATTAAGGGTTTCGCTTCGTAATTCCTTGTGGAATTCTCTTCTGGCGACTGTCCGTCCGTCTCTGCCACCTACAACATGGGTCTTTTCAAGGCCAGAGTGAATAGGCATCTTGTGGGTAAGCGCGGTCCATCTTAGACCACATCTACACTAGCATCAGGTAAGATGGTGGTAAAGCGCAAACCCATACATGATACATAACCAGAAATACTGCCCGGATTTTTATCACATATTATCCAACAACAATGATTTAGCTAGTGTTGCATGACTAATCAAAATTTGCCCCTAAAAGTCTAATATTATTTTCACAAACGGATTCCTTGAATAGAAATATTATGGTTTTCAAACAACCTCAATATTTTTGAATGTCCTGTCCAAAGATATCAACACATTATGACAAACTTATCTGTTCAACGTGTTTGGGTAATATTATATATTTTATCTTATCACTTATACTTAGCTTAGCCTAAGTGGTGTCTAAACAGCGAATGTAGCGCCGCTCGGCGGACAAAGGTGTAGTTAATTTAGATAGTTTAATGCTCTTTGTTTATTTTTTCCAATTTTATTTACTTTCATTAAATAACTGTATAGGTAGGTACCTTATATATTTTTTCTTTTATGAAGACACAAGCTTCCCTAGTAGAGGCAAATGAAAAATGTATCAGTTTCAATGTGTTTTGAGGCTAATAAATTTATTTAGTCTTATCACGTCATAGGCGCGAGCTGCATATACAAGTTTTTTTTATTATACATTTTTATAATATTCACGTAGGTATTACAAAAAGTATTATGCAAGTGTTTGAGGAAGAGTGTTAGATATTGTGTAGGCGGGCATGAATATTTCTTATTATGGGCACTTATACTCCTTCCTCCAACCATTTATTTTATTGTTGATACCGTGTTCGAATTATAATCAATTAGTGATGTCCTAATGCGTTACCGATGCGATTTCTAATAACAATCGACTTTATTGATGAAGTACTTAATCGATTAACACATGACTTTACTTTTGCTAAACATTTTGTATTGTGTTATAAAAGTCAAAATCAAACATTTTATTTCAATGAGACCATTACGGCACTTTTGAAAAGTCAAAACTAGTTGCACGGTTCCAAAAAGTGGGTGTTATGGAGAAGAACCGGCAAGAAACTCCATAGACACTCTTTTCAACAAAAAAAAAAACATGATTACAGTGTTCAGTATTACAGTCTAAATCTGAATAGTTCATAAGGACAATGCAGTTTGATATGTATTATCAAATTAATCCAATATACAGAAAAATTATACAGAAAATAAAATAAAGATTGCCATTGACAGTAAGAGCTGACCAGTCCCGACATACGGCACCCGTTCACGAGAATTACGTGCGTATTTGCGTCGTTCGACTCAACCATGTTGCAGGGAATAAAACGAGCCGTCACACAACACCACCATCAGCATGACATTTTAGTGAGCATGACAAGCTCAGACCGATTTCGATTCATTAATTTCAACAACTGTTTTTATCATGTATGCAAATGAATTATCATTATTTTTTGTTAAACGAAGACATTTAAGGCATTTTAATGCTGGGAAATGGGATAGAAAAATATGATTAGGCAAATTATCGCTATCACTATCACTATCGCTAAGCATGGTCAATGCGCAGCTGACAACTTTTCCTATCACGACCTGATTTTTCTCTCTTACAAAATTCGCCCACCTCAGGCAAAATCTAAAACTCTTCTTCTTCGCAATTTTGGTTGTATGAAACTTGATCGTCTTCGAGAGGACGCTAATAACATAGACTGGAGTCCTGTGCTTGCATCCACATCTGTTGGTGAGCAGGTCGACTTGCTTACGGACAATTTGATCAAGCTCTATGATCAGCATGCTCCTATTCGATCTATTAAAATTAAACACCTCCCTTCACCTTGGCTTACTGACGAAATTAAAAGTTTAATGTGCAAGAAAGCAACGGCAAAATCGAGATACAAAACTCGGCCTTCGGACCACAGTTGGGAAAAATTTGTATCTATTAGAAATCACTGCAATAAGGTGTGTAGGAATGCACAACGCCAACATATCCATAAGTCCGTTCAAAACGGTGATCCAGCAAAAGTATGGAAATTTCTCAAATCAGTAGGGGTCGGGAAATCACAGCATGACGCTATTCCTAAAGACTTAGATATTAATTCACTTAACAATCATTTTTCTTCTGCGTCCGACTTTGATCAGAATGCTAAAGCTCATACTCTTAATTGTCTTTCTAATCTCCCGACTCCTGATATTTCGTCTTTTGTCTTTAATCAATTCACCGCTTGTGATGTTAAAAGGAGCATCATATCGATTACATCCAATGCTGTTGGATGCGACTGTATCAGCCGTAATATGATCATTCCTATCCTTGATGAAATCCTTCCTGTTATCGTCCACATCCTGAATTACTCTATAACTAGTAGTACCTTTCCAAATGCTTGGAAGGATGCTCAGATCATCCCTCTTCCCAAAAAGTCGAATCCTTCATCCTTATCCGATTTTCGACCCATTTCTATATTACCATTCCTGTCCAAAGTCCTTGAAAGCCTTATTCACCAGCAACTTAGCTTTTTCCTCTCCAAAAATAGCCTCCTGAATCCCCTCCAATCTGGTTTCCGTCCGGGACACAGTACCACCTCAGCCCTTGTTAATATTACGGATGATATCAGATCAGGCATGGATAACGGTAAACTAACAGTTCTTGTACTTTTAGATTTTACCAATGCCTTCAATACTGTTGATTTTGATGTTTTGCTTGGTATACTTCGCTCTTTTAACATATCTCCATCGGTGATTGATTGGTTTCATAGTTACCTGTCTGGTCGCCGACAGCGAATTTGTATCGAAGACTCCTTCTCTTCTTGGTGCAACACGTCTGCCGGTGTGCCTCAGGGTGGCGTTCTCTCCCCACTTCTTTTTGCAATTTTTATTAATTCAATCTCTCATACACTAGCTTCCTCTTACCACCTTTATGCTGATGGTCTTCAAATTCACAATCAAGCGCCACTTGATGAGTTGTCAGAAGCCATCGACGTTTTTAATTTAGATCTTGCTCGCCTAGTTGACTGGAGTAAAAGGTTTTGCCTGAAGATCAACTTTCATCCTTTAAAAACCCAACTAACTGTGGTTGGGAGTTCCCGGACGGTGTCCAGGATTGAGTGGTCGATTCTCCCTCAAGTCTCTTTTAATAACGTTCCCATTCCTATTACTGATAAAGTCAAGAACTTGGGGATATATATCGATAGCACACTTTCTTGGAATGCGCAACTGCAGGAGGTTAGTCGTAAGATGTTTGCTGCGAATGGCTCCTTGAGACGCATTAGAAATTTTCTCCCTATTACCACCAAAATTGCACTTGCTCAATCTCTTCTCCTTCCTTTATTAAACTACGCTGATGCCAGCTATCTTGATCTTACCGAAGAGCAGTTTGATAAACTTGAGCGACTCCAAAACTTATGCATCAGATTTATATTTGGTTTGCGCAAATATGATCACGTTTCCGAATTTCGCGCTAAGCTCAAATGGCTGCCTATCCGTCTTCGCCGGAATGCTCGTATTCTTTCTCTTTTATATAATATTCTTTTTAATCCTACCACTCCGCTCTATCTAAAAGATCGCTTTGTGTTCCTTTGTGACACTCACAATAAATGTTTGAGATCTTCGGACAACTTGAAACTAAAAATTCAAATGCACTCCACCAGCTTTTTTGATAAATCATTCACGATTCAAGCAGCACGGCTGTGGAACGCTTTGCCGATTAACATTAGACGTGCTCAATCGTTACCTATCTTTAAAAGGCTGGTGAAAGATCATTATCTTTCCCTTATACCCAAGAATGTTTAACTCGCTTGCACTGTCATCGTTAATTTCCTTAGCTTATGATATTATATATATATATATATAATATTTATTTAATATGTATATATTTGTGAGTATATATTTATTTATCCCTGGTTCTTACATACTACATTAAATTATTATTATTTTAAATTTTAGTACGCCAACACTACCCAATGTGTTTCCTTTCTTCTAGTCCATCCAAAGGTTGTCTGGAAGAGATCGCCTTGTGCGATAAGACCGCCCATTGTACCTAGTCTTTCTGTAACATTTTTATTTTTGTAATTGTGTTCCGGTGTGCAATAAAGAGTTTATAAATTAATAAATAAAAATTTCATTACCTCGCATTTTAAAGTTTCTACGAATCCTGAAACAGTTACGTTCATAAGCGGCTGTCAAAAGTAAAATAAAATATTGGAAGAAGAATAGTTGCCTTGTTACAGGCAAATGACCGATTTTTCATAAAATACACTTTTTGGGTGAATTTTAATTAAAAACATATGTTTCGTGATAACCAAACCAGGTTGTTTTTAGTATCTTACTTATATTATAAATGTGAAAGTTTGGATGTTTGTTTGTTTATTTGTAACTCAATCACGCAAAAACGGCTGAACCGAATTGCATGCAATTTGCTACACTAATAGTATGTGACCGGGAATAAAGTATAGGCTTTACTTTTTATACCAGAAAAATGACGGAATATCCCGGAAACCCCGAAAAACTGATATAAGAGAACTACTTACGGGATTTTAATGAAATTTCATACACACATAGTAGGTATGTGATCGGGAATAACAAATAGGATACATTTTACCCCAACTTAACAAACTTATGTAGGAGACCTACTTACGGGATTTGAATGAAATTTCATACACACATAGTATGTGACCTGGAATAACATATAGCCTACATCTTTTTATCCCAGAGAAATGTGGGAATATCTCAGAAATCCCGAAAAACTGATATCGGAGAACTACTTACAGGATTTGAATGAAATGTTGGTACACCAAAAGTTTGTGACTAACATGCGGGAATTTCCCTAACATTGAGTACTTCTTATCCCATGAAATCAATCTGACAACAATTGTGTTAGTAAGTCTACGCGTACGAAGTCGTGGGTAAAAGCTAGTTTATTTATATGATTCTATGGAATTCTATTCATTCTATGGAATGAAAGTGGTAAAACTATGTACCTATATAAATAACAAAACCAATAATGGTATGCTCAAAAGACTGGTTAAAGAACTTAATTTATATTATTACTTTTTAATTACTTCAAACATTATCAATTGCAGTACTGTGTATGTGTTAAATCACGATTAGGATTATTTATAAAAATTGCTTGTGTTTTTCTCTTACCATAATTATATATTATTGATATAAGACATACTACCAAGCAAATACATTAAATAATGTGATAACAATAAATAAACGCAAGTAGAGGTCACAACGGATGGCTGCGCGCTCGGGTAGATGTAGTAGACAGTTAAAAAAAAAGTAAGTATTCAAATAACAAACCACCATGTCTATAGTTTATATTGATGTAGGATGAGGCAGAGGCGCACCAATGTACAGCCACTGTTAGCTGGCATGTGTAGGTCCCATGTGGCACCTGTGCCATTTGCATACATTTTTCGTTTTGATAGTCTGCCAGGAAATTTTCCGGGTATACTATCCATGAATGTGAGTAGAATTTAAAATGAAAACTAGAAAAAAAATCTGGTATTTTTTTACTAGAGGCCTTGAAAGATGTTAGAAATAATTCGATTTGCAAATTTTTTTTATTTCAATATGATAGGATTATGACTCAAACCGGTATCGTGATCAATAAGACCCACTATTGAACAACTTCTAGAAAAAAAATAATGCAAAATATTTTGTATTTTTGACAATTCGAATTCTAAACATTAAATTTAGTGATGTTCAATTCAATTCAATTTATTTATTTTGTGAACATAGGTGATTACAGGTGTTTTTTACTATAAATTACTTTTTACTAAAAATTTAATAATAAAAAATAAAAAAACCTGTATACACTCAACAATTCACAACGCGCGAAATTCAAATATTGTCATTCACTCAATAATTCGAAATTCAAATATTGTTGACAAGCAAAAAGTGTCGTGACAACTTTTCGTAAGAATTTTTTCCGTCTAGCCCCCTTTCACAACGCGCGATAAGGAACTTCGTTCCAATAAGAAAAAATAAATTTGATCAAAACTTGTCATCCAGATATTCCTTGACTGAATAATTTATTTTGTCATTTAGTAGCTTAAATAGATTAAGTTTAAATTCATTATTATTCTTACTGCTTCTAATAATATTACAAGGTAATTTGTTATACAGTTTTGGTGCCATTGCGTTAACACATTTATGAGCAAAAGTAGTTCTGGTGGTTATTATTTCTAACTTATCTGAGCGACGTTGACTTTCTACATTATTAAACAAGTGTATGTTAGTTTTTACAAACATCAAAACCTCATAGATATACAGCGACGGTACCGTCAGAATATTTAAATCCCTAAAGTGTGGCTTACAAGTATCTGTTGTTCTTAATTTGCAGATGGCTCGAATGCATGTTTTTTGTGCTAAAAGTACGGAGGATATATTTGTAGCATTACCCCAAAATATGAGTCCATACCGTAATGTGGAGGCTACATATCCGTGATATGCCGTTAGGAGGGCAGTTTTGTTTGCAACTTTACCTAACATATAAAGGGCATAAGAAAATCGGTAAAGTCTCAAGCTAACACTATCAATTTGAGTTTTCCATGCCATATCATTGTCAATATGCAGACCTAAAAACTTTGTAGTGTTCGATTCTAGTACTGCGTCTCCGTTGTACAGACGCTAGCAGATCAAGCTATCCAAAACTGTCAAATCTTCCCAATTGAATATGAACCTTATCGTTTCGAGTTAAAGTTGAAAATCAATCAAAGAAATTTGACAGATTGTGGTAGCTTGATGTGCTGGCGTCTGTACCTGATTTGGTATTGTGTTGATTTTCTTTGTCGAAGTTTAAAATCCATTATTTTAGTTTTATTTAAATTAATTTTAAGGTTGTTGGCATTTAACCATTCTATAATTGACACGGTCTGTGTTTATATCTATTTCAATGTCTTTAAAATTGCCCTTGTCGAAAACAATAGTGCTATCGTCTGCAAGTAAACACATCTGATGTCTCGGTACATTGGGGGAATGTAACGAATGTCCTACTACCGATTCTAAACTATAGAGTATAGATAGAAAACATCTTAATCTTCCGAGCCTTTCCCAACTATGTTTGGGTCGTGTTCCAGTCTAACCAGATGCGGAACAATATCAGTATTTTACACGAAGCGACTGTATCAGACCTCTGCAACCCAATTTGTGGGTATAGTATTAATGGGTTGTCAGGCTTTTTGTGCTTCTGACTACCACTAACGACTGTCATAGATGTTTGTATGACAACCGGGACCTACGGGGATAACTTCACGTGCTTTTCGAGGCACGGAGGGTTGTTAAGAATAGTCACTGACCGCGGCTAGCGCAATTTACCTTTGCCGATCGGTTTATCAACGTAGTTTTTACTTTCCCACGACGACATATACCTACTATAAAAGTGTACTGTCACTGTATAATTACGAAATCTCAGAAACTATAAGGCCTAATTAGTAGATAGGTTTCTTATAATATGTGCCATCCGCTAAGAAAGGATTTTGGGAAATTCTGATGGAGTGGGGAATACGAAATCAATGCGGGTTGCATCGTGATTCGTGGGGCACAGCTAGTTTATAATTAAATGTGTATAAACAAAGCATCTTTCTTATACGCCGCTCTACCGTAACCTTGTTTATACAACGGAAACTATTTTTATACTACCATGCTGCCGTCTTTACGAAAAGTGCAATAACTCGAGTTTTGCGCCGAATTGAGTTAAGTACATATTAGGAATCTGCAGAACGAGATCTATATATTCTTCTGAGACAGTTTTTACGTATCTATGACGAAGCCGGGTTTAATACTAAGACTATCTGCAATATCTAGGTCGGTGCTTTAAGATGTACTTATCAAGACCGATATAACTAGATAGGAATAACAATACTTAAGTTATTAAGTAATAACTTAAGTACTATATCTGCAATAAGTATAGTTACTACATATAAAATTAGCATATTTCGTCATTTGTAATATTCATTTACTAGTTATCAGTGCAATAAGTTTGAGTTATTGCATTTATGATGATATTTAAACTTGTCTCTTACTAATGAAAGCCGCAATAAATAAGAAACTTAATGCACCTTTGGTTAGGAAACAGTTCATAAAAAATACTAATTGCTACTCAAAAATGCATCATGTTGGTTTCCTAACCAATAATGCCATAAATAGGTTACATAATGCGGTTATGACTAGTAAACATTCTTTCTACAAAGTAATAGTACTTAACATTATAGTATTTATTGATTTTTATAGCGCGAATAAATGCGGGAACAAACATTAAGTACCACATAATATACTCTACATTATTATATAACATGAAGTGAAAGTTTCAACACGATACCGTGTATAGTGACGGAGATAAAAACAAAACAAAAAACAAAATATTTATCCGCGCTTTTCTCGAAATCATGTTTAACCTAGTTATTGCACTTTTCGTAAGGACGGCAGCATGGATCATTCGCCATCTTGGGAGGCGGCAGGGTATGTCTGACCGTACCGATTAAAAATCGCACTTGCCTTCACTGGCCCCATAGTCATGCATGACCCCCCATAGTCGTGAAATTCGTCACGACCATGACCACCCTGCGTCGTCTATAACGTCATCCACACAGAATGACTTGTGTGGAGACTTCGAGAGGCTCTATCTGTACGAGCTACATAACAACGACGTAAAAGCGTGCGTGTTGTGTTTTCAGGAAGGCGCGGCGCAAAGAGCGCGAGGGTGAACCGGCGGGTGACCCTAAGCTGTACTTGCAAGAGGCGCTGCTCGAGCGCAAGCTGCCAGAGCTTGACATGCGCCAGCTGGTCGACCTACCCCTGGGGCTCGACTACAACGAGTGGCTCGCCTCTCACAGTGAGTATCACAACAACTCTTCAAATGTAGAAACCCTTCCATAGTAGATCTATACGAATCTTTTCACCGCACGTCTCTCATCAGACTCAAGTTACACAATTTTCTTAACAGCCTAGGAGGAACTGTGTTGTTCTTGCTAGCACGATAGGAGATAGACTCAATAGATATTAATTTGTGTTCCACCCAGGCTTAAGCATGGTCGTGACGTGGAGCAGAAATATGGCCATGATATTATGGTACGTCTAGGTTCTACAGTTTACAGACGATGACACGATCATATAGCATATAGCCTGGGGTTCTTCAGGAAGGTGTGAAAAGATTTTTATCGGGTTGGCAACGCGGAAGTGATACCTCTGGTGTTGTAAGCGTCTATAGGCTACGGTAACCGCTTACCATCAGGTGGGCCGTATGCTGGTTTGTCACCTTAGTTATATTAAAAGAAACATATTATCTGATCGATTCATATCATATACAAGTACTTCGTTGTAGGTAATCTAATCGATTCATCTGTGCAAAATGTTTACACACGGCGACACGTCAAGCTCTATACAGTTGTGTTCCATTGAAGTAGTGTTGATTTGACATTTAGTTGTGTGCGTACCCGCGGTGGCGAGGTTTCCTAGCGCTGGGCACTCACAGCACAGCTCGTGGTATTGTGCTCGATGGTTCATGTTTGATATTATTTAAAGTCGCGAGACTGTGTTCGCCGACCGCTGTCGTAACTACGAGTACACATAAGTGATCCCTGCTCTTTATACAAACACTTGACTCACTCTAAATATCGTTGTGTTAAGATAGGACTGTATTAGGCATTTATTTCTCTACTGTTATAATAAAGCCGAAGAGATTATTGTTTGTTTGTATAAACGCGCTAATTACGCGCGTAGCTATGAGGCGGCTGCAGAACGTGAAGGGAAATTTCGACCTGGCGGGTAGGATTCGCGGTGGCTTAGTGGACATAGCGTCTGGTGTACCTAACCAGACGCAGGTTCGAATTCAGCCCGCGGTCGAATTTTTCCTTCGCTAAAATAACTTTAAAATCTTAGCATGGAAAATGACAAAAAAATAAAATACAAAAAGATACAGTAATCATAATTTGTTGTAAGTGTTGTAAATATGTCCAATCCGACTAGGGGTACCTATGTGAGTGAAAGAAGAGGTCACATGATGCATAACGGCTGTTATTACCACTAAACGAGGTCAATAGTTAGTGAATGTAATAGTAAGTGAATGTAATAGTAAGTGAATGTAATAGTAAGTGAATGTAATAGTAAGTGAATGTAATAGTAAGTGAATGTAATAGTAAGTGAATGTAATAGTAAGTGAATGCTTGTTAAAACTTATAGGTAGCGACAGGTAGTTTGTTGCTGGAGTTGGGAATGTTGTCGTTGCTTGTTTGCTTTTTATACCACAGATGGCAATCTAGCATACGTTTGCCCGCCTGATGGTAAGCTGTTACCGCGGCCTATGGACAGTTTGGACGCTTGAAACACCAGGGGAATATAAGGCACGTTGCCCTTGACCCTTTGAAAATATTTTACTACCTTTATGAAGAACCCCCTGCGGTACTTTCTTGGGAATAGCTCGGCGGGGTTCCACTACCTGAGCATGACCGTGTGGGAAGTGAAATAACACTGCTTTGAGCTGTGTTGTATTCCTAACGGAGCCCCCCATTACGTGGAACCTAACCTAACATACCGGCGAACTGTAGGTATTTTATTATTAAGTATTAGTACACTTCTGCTATCCCTTTGGGAAATACAGGCGTCATGATGTGATAAAATGGTACTTAATGCTTAATGTTATATTGTTGTATTGGTTCGGTTGTCATTATAATATTTACTGTTACTATTTACAGCACTGGCGCTATTTGATCACGTGAATCTGCTGTATGGCACGGTGTCGGAGTTCTGCACGGCGGCGTCGTGCCCCGACATGACGGGCCCCGGCGGGCGCACTTACGCGTGGTACGACGAGCGCGGCAAGAAATCCCGCGTCGCCGCGCCGCAATATGTCGATTACGTCATGACCTTCACCCAGAAAACCGTCAACGACGAGACAGTATTCCCCACTAAATATGGTGAGTTTGTTTTTTTCGCTCCCATCTATGGAGGAGAGAAAGCTTTCCTCTGTGCTCTCATACTCCCAACCAACTCACCTGTAATCAACCCAGCTGTCTAGTCTACTTCAGGGCATCAATCCTGTTTGGAAGCGGACTGAACTAGAGATCCAACAACTAACGGATGAAATCGTATTGGAAGACCGACAATAGTGATAATTATAAAAGTAAGGTGACTTCAAAACAGACTTTTTAAACTTTATAATAATATGTACCTAGTGATGATGATAGTACAATACCTACCTACTTACCTCAACGACTTTTGAATTGGATTGCGACGTATATTATATAGACGGAGTCGGATTCAGTTACTGGCAGAAGTTTGTGTGGTAGTCGCATCTTTTATCATATTTATTCATATTTAAGTACCCACGGCAGTCGCACTTAGTATTTTAATTATTTTTCAAGATATACCTACTGGCAGGTTTGTGCAAACTTCATTGACTGTTCATAATTAAATTGGAAAAATTTCAAGGGAAACATTTTCCAATTATTATTATATTTGTGTTTTTACAGTTTCAAAATATACATGCGAATGGGTTTGTTAAATTCACTTTATTTGTTCAAATAATATTATTTTTTATAATTCTCAGAAGTTGTGTGACAATCTCAAACATCAATTATGTTTAGGAATAGGAAAACTATTTGACGTAATTACGGATTTTGATAAGATAACGTGGTTTATTGTATACTTACATAAATTATAAATTAAAGTCCTCCGCCGCCACGTCTGTCTGTCTGTTTACGATAATCTCAAAAACTACTGAACGGATTTTCATGCGGTTTTCAACTATCGACAGTGTTCCTGAGGAAGGTTTAGGTGTATAATTTGTTAAAGTTTTGTGTAAATTGGTTGAAATATGACGATAATAATTTAAGGCAACGGAAAAATTTTGCGTTCTGAAAAATCGAAAACGCTGCCTAATCCGTTGGTATGATATAACAAAACAATGTACCTATGGTGGGATTGTTTCTGTTTTATAGGTCAAAAAAAAAATCCGCGATGGCATAATGTGTATCTTTTGAGGATAGGTTACTGTACTCATTCTAACTTTTAAAAAATGATCACATAATAATATAATGTGGTATTTTCAGAAGCTATTTAGACGGATATATAGTTAATATATAATAAACTAAAAAATAGTACTTATGCATAGGTTTAAAGAATAAATAAATTAAATCCTCTCTGGAATGTGATTAATTTAAAAATTTCTTTGCTGCGCTCTACAGGGTCCATAATTGTTTCTTTTTATTGTATTTATCACCTATTGTACATTATGGAATGCAATAAATAAATATGATGATGATAATGATGAAACATCTATCTTTCCCGCTGAATGGAAAAGAGCAAACGTTGTGTCTGTTTTTAAAAAAGGAGACAAAGTTCATGATGTCAACTACTGTCCAATATCTTTACTCTCAATCTTCTCAAAGGGACTTGAGTCGCTGGTCTGTCCTATCCTAACTTCCCACATTAGGTTCTAATCACTCCTCAGCAACATGGTCTCTGTGCAAAAAATCTATTGTTACCAACTTAGTATCATAATTATGTGGATGACCTTTGTACTTCTGTAGATCGTGGTCTTCAAATTGATGTCATTTACACAGACTTCAGTAATGCTATGATATATATTATGTTCGACTTTGTCGAAAACAAAGTAGAACATAATATATTGTTGTTGAAACCACAGAACCATGGTGTGCTTGGGAGCCTTTTGGATTGGTTTGCATCATACCTCTACAATCGGAAGCAAAGAGTAGTGATTGAAGGCTATCGATCCACGGAAACTACTTTTTACGGATTTTTATTGTTACATGATCAATGATATTTGATACTAATTATTAATGAATACTAGATGGAGCCGGCATATCCTAACTGACGACCTCTGAGAAGAAACGCCGAAACAAACTCAGAGAATCATGGTCTCTTTTAAATTAACAATATTCAATGATCATGTTTTAGTTTTTTAATTATTGGCAATCCGATTCACGCAGAACGAGCTCACAGAATCCTTTGGTCTTGCAGTTGTAGGCCTGGATATTGATTTAATAGAATCTATAACAGGATTCCAAGCAGGTGGTAAGACCCAGCCATCTTCTCTATTGAAATTTGGGTGTTTTTTCATTTCAATAGCCTCACGAATCATCCTGGGTAGGTATCGACTTTCTTTCCCAAGGATTTGTGGTTTATCAAATCTGATATAATGCTGGGCCTTGTATAGTATATGTTCACAAACTGCTGACTTCTTTGAACTCTTTCTTGAATGTCAGAAACCAATATTTATTGTTAGATACATAGTAACTGACTGTATACATCACAGTCAGTGTTCACTGTTTGTGGACAACCTTAAGATATACCGCATAATTGCTTCATCCGGGGACGCTATCCTTCTTCAACAGGACCTCAATTCATTACAACGCTGGTGTAATGAAAATGGGATGGTACTTAACACAAAAAAATGTCAGCACATAACATTCACGCGTAAAAAAGAACATACAATAACAACCTGCTATTTCATCAAAAGAACATGCTAAGATTTCAAAACCACTTGCGCACTTTTCAACACCCTAGTCCGAAGCACTCTCGAAAACGCATCTCAGGTCTGGAATCCTACCTACAATGTCCACTCGAACCGTTTAGAACGTATTTATATAGTTTTTTGGAAGTTTAAAGACCATAGTTGCCCACATAGAGCCGATTACTCATATCGCCTGCACCACTTCAAAATGATCTCCCTAAAAGAAAGAAGAATACTGGCTAATATTACTTCTGTATAAAATTGCGAATGGTTTAGCATCATTTTCAGAGTTGCTGGAGCACATCAATGTAGATGTACCCGTCGGAATATGCTGAGATCGGGTAGAACAGTGAAAACCTTTGTAGTTAGTAAATGCCGCTTTGCCCCTTTGAACCCATTAATGGACGCTTACAACAAGGTGTGTTCTGGGAACCACAGCATTGACATATTTTCGGATTCTCTATCAAAACTAAGGGTTAAATGTACTAATACTTGTAGTGACTTGTGGTCGGCCGCTAGTTAGTCGTCAATCCTTTAAATTAATTAGCCCCTTAAAGGACCATGTACTTTAAGGGGCTAGCTAGTGATTATTTCTGGTATACCTGATTTAATACCCCCAATGTTTATGGTCACCTGTGCCGATAGTCTTGTTGAGCCTATTTTTATCTTATTCAAGCGTTCTCTTTCCGAAGGTACAGTCCAAAAGATTTGGAGATCTGCTTTTGTAACTCCTGTCTTTAAAAAGGGTGACAAAGCTGATATCGAAAACTACCGCCCCATATCCAAAATCTCCCTTTTTTCTAAAATTCTAGAACGCATAGTTTACACCGATGTCTACGCGGCTTTCAAGCCCATTCTTGGCGAGGAATAACACGGTTTTGTTGGGAATCGCTCAACAACGTCTAACTTACTTTTATCACATGAATTTATTACAAGCGGTATGGCACAGCGACAAGTTGACGTAGTTTATACCGATTATAGTAAATGCTTTGACCGCATTGACCATTGCATGCTGCTGAGGAAGCTATTTCTGGCTGGAATACACGGAGACTTGTACTGATGGTTTTCTTCTTATATAGAGAATAGAATACAGGCTGTTGTACTTCAAGGTTACACCTCCTGTTGGAGTTCTGTCCCATCAGGCGTGCCTCAAGGCTCAATTCTTGGGCCTCTGTTATTTATTTTGTTCATTGCAGATATCAAACAGTGCTTCCATCATTCATATATTTTACTTTGTGCTGACGACATGAAAAATTCACAAAGTCGTGCGTGACATGTCTGATGCATATCAATTGCAGGACGACCTACATAGGTTTGAGATATACTGCAACCGTAACAAGCTCCAACTAAATATCTCTAAATGCTTCCTCGTAACATTCTCATGTCGTAAGTCATTATAAAATTTTGTTACACTCTAAACAATCAACTAATTAGCAGGCTGAATAACATTAGAGATTTAGGGGTCATTGTAGACAGCAAACTTCTGTTTGATAAACACATCGATAGCATAGTGACAAAGGCATGTAAAGCTCTGGGATTTATATTGCGCACCACGGCCTGTTTCCGATCTCTTAAACCACTGAAAATTTTGTATTGCTCTTTCGTGCGCATCTCAGGTTTGGAGGAACCCACAGTATCAAAATTATAGGTCTCGTATTGAAGGTGTCCAAAGAAAATTCCTTCGCTATCTAGATTATAGGGCACAACAATACTCAGTTGACTATGCACACCGCTGCAAAAGGTATCATTTCCTTCCTCTGGAGTTGAGACGGCAAATTAACGATATAAGTCTACTGTTGGGTATCGCTAATGGCTACGTTGACTGTCCTGAACTCGTAGCTAGTTTGCGCGTAATTTGTCATTACGCACGAATTTAATGGGATTTCGTCAAAGGCTAATATTAAATGTTCCTTTCGCATTGACTAATTACAGACGGAATGTTTTTTCAATAAGAAGTGCACTTAGCTTTAATCAACTACCTAGGGACTTAAATATTGACTTGTTCTGCACCAGTGTAGCGACAGCAAGACGACTTTTGACACAGTTATTTTTCGACAACTAAATTATACTATGTACTTTACTCTTATCGACTAATTTTTAGCTATGTATGTGGAGGCTTTTAATTAGCAATCTCGTCTGTAAGCCTTCTGTAAAATAAAATAAATAAATAAATATAAACTGTGTACATCACTTTGATAATGATTGATGATGATGTTTACATTAGGCATAACGTAGATTGATGTAAAACAGTTTCCAAAAGGCTATAATAGTATATTGAAGGGGTTTGTTTGTGTGTGGTCGCAGCGAACGAGTTCCCGGCGCAGTTCGAGGGAGTGGTGCGGCGCGTGGTGCGTCTGCTGTTCCACGTGGTGGCGCACATGTACGCGGCGCACTTCCGCCAGCTGGCGCTGCTGCGCCTGCACGCGCACCTGCACCTCACGTTCGCGCACCTCACGGCGCTGGACCGCCGCTTCGCGCTGCTCGACCACAAGGAGACCGAGGTCAGCACTCAGCACTCAGCACTCACTCACTCCGCACTACACGGGTCACGCACTATTCCAGCTCTCAAGTGACTCTATCTATAGCCATACGATCAGACTCGTTACCTAACTAGCGCACGCAGGATCACTCGTATTTATCATAAATTTTCGACGCTTTCGCGCATTACAGATATAAATAAAAGATCGAGGTTACTTAATAATAAAAATTGCAGTTTCACATAAATAACATCACTATCATTACTGCGGCAGGAAGTAGATAGGCACTTTTGGCCAGCAAGGATATTTAAAAACTGGACTTTGGACATGGCTCTCATTTTTAGGGTTCGTAAAGGTTAAAAACGGGGCCCTAATGCTAAGACTCCGCAGTCCATCCGTCCGTCTGTCACCAGGCTGTATCTCATGAACCGTGATAGCTAGACAGTTAAATAATCACAAATGATGTATTTCTGTTGCCCCTATAACAACAAATACTAAAAGCAGAATTAAATAAATATCGGGCTCTCATACAACAAACGTGACTTTTTTTGGCCGTTTTTTGCTCGATATTAATAACGGCATGTTTTGCCAAATATTGGTTCGGAACCTTTCGTGCGCGAGTCTGACTTGCACTTGGCCGGTTTTTTATGTATCGTAAAAAAAGGGGTTATTTGAAAATAAAAATGAAGAGTAAAAAGTTAATTTAATTGACATTTAATTCAATGCTTTTTCTTTTTATGGGACCCGTACCTTTAACCTGTAACGGTTTTGTGTTGCGAATGTTACAAATGAACACCGTGAGGTCATTAGGATTATTCTATTAGCAAAAAAAATATGCTATAATGTCGCGGAATATGTGCGCAGGTGCTGCGCGACTTGGAGGTAGCGCTGCAACTGACGGAGCCGGCGAGCGGCGGCGCCGGCGAGGCGGCCGACGACGCGTCGCCGCGGCGTCGCGAGCCTGTCGTCACGCAGCCGCTCGCCACGGCGTGAGCCGCGCGCTGCCAAGCAGTACTTACCCCGCCCGCGCCGCCGCGAGCCCGTCCGCTGCGCCGCCCGCGCCGGTAGCGTCGCCCGCGCCGGTAGTGCCGCCCCCGCGCCGGTAGTGCCGCCCCCCGCGCCGGCAGTGCCGCCCCCCGCGCTGGTAGCGCTGTCCGCGCCGGTAGCGCGGTTGCACCATGTGCGCGGCCGTCTCGCGAGTTGAAGAATTGTTAATTCTATTGTAAATATTTCGCTCTGTTAAGTAGTTTTAGGTGATTACGATTAGTTTTTACTTATAATTTGTGATCGCTTTGGTTGTAAATAAAAGTGATATTTGTTTAACTAATAAATTGAAAGCTTTATGAGAATTATTGCCTTAATATTTGACCCATTTCAATCTAATATTAAATAGTTTTAACTATACATAAACCCCCTTATTTTAAAATTACTGTACTTAAAACATTTAAGGGTCATTGTTCTCTTCAGTGATGACACAGAGACGTGGTCCGAGGTCGCTCACTATGGGTCCCAAATCTGGAATCCATGTTATGATAAGTATATCAACCGAATAGAAAAGATTCAGAGACGCTTTATTAGGTACTAGCTTTTACCCGCGACTTCGTACGCCTAGACTTAGTAACACAATTGTTGTCTGATTGTATTCATGGGATAAGAAGTACTCAATGTTAGGGAAATTCCCGCTTTGTTCCGAGAAAAGAAGTATTCAATATGCCTGCGCCAATCACAAACTATTAGGGTAAGTACCAACATTTCATTTAAATCCCGTAAGTAGGTCTCCTACATAAGTTTTCAGGGAATTCCCACATAATTTTGGGGTAAAATGTATCCTATTTATTATTCCCGGTCACATACTATGTGTGTATGAAATTTCATTCAAATCCCGTAAGTAGTTCTCCTATATGGGATTTCCAGGATATACCCACATTTTTCTGGGGTAAACTATATCCTATTTGTTATTCCCGATCACATGCTATGTGTGTATGAAATTTCATTCAAATCCCGTATGATATTAGTTTTTCCGGATTTCCGGGATAATCCCACATTTTTCTGGGGTAAAATATATCCTATTTGTTATTCCCGGTCACATACTATGTGTGTATGAAATTTCATTCAAATCCCGTAAGTAGTTCTCCTATATCCGTTTTTCGGGATTTCTGGGATATTCCCACATTTTTCTGGGATAAAAAGTAGCCTATACTTTATTCCCGGTCACATACTATTAGGGTACCAAATTTCATGCAAATCGGTTCAGCCGTTTTTGCGTGATTGAGTAACAAATAAACAAACAAACAAACATCCAAACTTTCACATTTATAATATTAGTATGATTTCTGTTACCGGCTAAAAATTCCATATTCTTCCGACAATTATCCAAGTATATGAAAACAATTTCATATTCTGCCTTTTACTAATGGTCGTTCAGCTGACGTTTCTTTTTTAATTAATTTGTGTCGAATGATATGTTAATATCATTCGACACAAATTAACGGCGGAATTAAAATTTTAGCGTCCCAAATAGGTCCACTAGATATAATGCCCCTATTTCTATTCCGCACTGTTCCTCAAATTATAGGCAAAACTCATCTACCGTGCGGGCAAATAGAAATATCAATAAGATATGGAAAAAGTTCGTGTACGTTACCCCAGCAGGAAAGTAGCTCCTAGAGTGATATGAGTGGAACGTATCATTAGTGCGTAATCTGCGGTAAATGTGCGCCACATAAAAAAATTGTGCGCTTTGTCGTTTTGGAAAAATACGGAAAAAACGATTCCTGCTGGGGTAACGTTACTCCAGCAAGAAAATTTTAAATGAATGATCGGAAAGAGAAATATTGTGTATGGGCAGAGAGCTTATATTTGTGCATAAATGTGCGCTAAAAATATAATTTGTGCGTCTTCAGGTTTTCTAGATATTGCGTTTCCTGCTGGAGTAACGTTTTGCAAAATCGTGTATCTCTAAAACTATTGTATGTGCGCCTGTGGAGTAAACATACACGAGTAGCTCTTTATTTGTGCGTATTTGTGACAGAATTAGATTTACGAAAATATTTATAATTTTCAAGTAATAAAAGCGCTTTTTTGAAAACCAGAAAAAATATCGCAGCGCCTAAATGAGAAAACTTATAAACTAGCTGAAAACTGTATTCGGTCCTTCTTGGCGCTTGTAATAACCATAAAAAGTTTCAAAAGCGTACATTCATGCGTTATTGAATAATATTGCTAAAACTCAAAACGATGGTGTCATAACTTCGACGGCAAAATTCAAGAAACTGGCTCAACCCAAGATATGTAAGTGCAAGCAATTAGTGCGTTTAATCAAGAATATATAGTGAAAATATTCAGCTTGGAATGTTTCGCATTATGTAGATATAAGCAAGAAAGTAAACATGTAAACAACGGTTGGTTATCCGACCAAATTCAAATGACTACAAAAAAGCGACGATTTTCATTTTCATTGAAAATAAAAATATGTACAGTCAGCAACGAAAGTCGCTGAACATGTTGCAATTTTCAATATGATTTTTAATAAGTGTGAAGTTACTGACCCGTGAAGGTTATGCGAAATAATTGCATAGATGACCATTCAATATTCAGGTTACCTTAATAGAAAAAACCTCTGGACAAGTTTTGGAGCTGTGATGTTTTCAAAATTTTGTTATGTTCAGCGACTTTCGTTGCTGACTGTACCTACTTATGTATAGTATTTTTTTTATTTTTTTTTACTTCTTGTTTCAAAAGTGACCTGTTCTTGTACACATAGGTATACCAGTATTTTTGTCCAGTATTTTCATTTCGCTTTGGTTGCCTGGAAGAAATCACTTTATTTATTTATATACACTTTATTGTACACCAAGTAACAAAATAATATACAGACACAAACATTTAATATTTGAAGACATACAATGGGCGGCCTTATCGTTAACTGCGATTTCTTCCAGGCAACCTTTGGATGGACATAACTGCATTAAATTCTAGGGTTGTTTACGGTGCAAATAAGAAAATGGGTGTTTAAAATTTTAAAATAAAAATACAAAAATATAAGAATATATACATAATATATACAAGTAAATATTAAAAACATAGATATTCATATATACCACTAAATACTATAAAATATGCACATAATTATATAAGCAAAAAATACTTATAATGTCTCAATAAAAGGATTATAACGACTGTTGGATCCTCAGCTCGGTGGAGAAAGTAGAAAGACTAGTGGACTGTATACTGTATTATAGATTTAATCTTAGGTAATTCTCGCTAACAAAAATATGTATATTAGTCGGTCGCGGTGTGCGTTGGTCGTTTGCTCACGCCGTTGGGTCGTTGTTAAGTGTCCGTAGTGGGTCGCAGTAGTGGGGCGCAACGGTCCGCTCCGCCCGCGCCTCCCTCGTTCCAGTTCACGCGTGAACATGCTCCCGGCGTTGAAGAGATCCCTTCAGGAGATTTTCAAGAGATCGGCAAGCAAGCATGCATGTTCAAAATTTAATCTTAGGCAATTCTCGCTAACAAAAATATATTAGTCGGTCGCGGTGTGCGTTGGTCGTGTGCTCTCGCCGTTGGGTCGCTGCGACCGACTAATATATTTTTGTTAGCGAGAATTGCCTAAGATTAAATCTTGAACATGCATGCAGAAATTATTGACAAGCTTTTGCTCAGATAATAATGAAGTAATGAATGTTCAGATATTAATGGTCACTTAGAGTGTATAGAACTTATTGACATTTTAAAACGTTCAGATGTATTTGGTCACCTAGTCTACTATGATATATCTGATGGCGACTGTACACACACTGGCTGAGGTAGGTACTACACCAAGAAGACGATGCTTCTTCAATGCAGATACGTTGCCGGCGACCGAACAGGTAGGTAACTATGAAACCAGTTTATCACCAATGGAGATATGTTAAGATAGGAGAGCGGTCCCAAAAAATAGTTCTCTGCGACCTTGGGAGGCAGGAGGTTTTGTCAGACTCGTACCGTCTAAACGCCGCAATTACCTTTATTAACTCTATAGTGGTGAAATTTGCGACAATCATGACAGCCTAACAATTATAGTTCATATTTGTGTTTCTGCAATTAATTCTTGCTAGCATAATAAAATTATCATGAAAGTTGAAGAAGAATACTTCGAGAGGACTAGGTAATAGCCTGCGTCACTATAAATTAAAAGGGTTATAATATAACCCTTATATGTATATTATTACCCTGATATATTGGGTGTACCATATTATAGATATAGCAATTATTCGCCAATCTCGCAGATAACCAAAGCTATGATGAAAAATTGGATTCAGTAGGTAAATGATTTTGATGCTCAGCCTGCTCAAGCTAGGATCTAAACATATCTAAAGTAGAATATTTGGACTAAAGGACAAAACATATGCAACCATGGTTAATCTTGATGTAGTCAACTTTTTTGAAGAAAAATAAAGACAACCGACTGAAAGCATTTTGTGCTGTATATCTTCAGAACAGTGAAAACATATTGACGTTGGTCAGTAAGTAGGTACCTACTACTAAATACTAGTATTGATACTAGTGCAGTACTCAATACTAGTATTTTATATCTTATAAAAAGGAAACATTTTGTTACACAAACTACACGCATATGGCATTCGTGGAAATGTCCACAATTTAATACGATCCTATCTAACACACCGGGAACAATTTACAGAGATTTCTAGAATTTGCTTAAAAACAAAATATGAACAAAAATATTTATCATCTGCTAGAGAAATAAAAGTCGGCGTACCGCAGGGCAGCGTTCTCGGACCACTATTATTTTTGCTTTATATTAACGATCTACCATTTCAAACTCCACACCCTATGGTTTTGTTCGCTGATGACAGCACACTGTTAATCAATTGCCAAAACAGATTGTGTTACGAAAATGATATAAATTTTGCCCTTCATAATAGTTAACTGGTTAGATGTTAATAATTTAGTCATTAATTTACAAAAAAACAAAAGTTATGCACTTTTATCAGCGGACAAGCACTGGAAACTTAAACATAAGTTATGATGGTCAAACTAATGATGAAATTAACGCTACAAAATTTAAGGGGTATTCATTGATAGTCAATTAAACTGGAAGGCACAGGCTGAGGACATCTGTAAAAGATTGAGTACTTCTGCTTATGCTCTATTTCATTTGACAAAGAAAGTAAATACGCAAACGGTATTAATAGCTTATCACAGCCTAGTTGTATCTGTTCTGAGATACGGAATAATATTTTGGGGCAATTGTAGCGAGAGAGAGCATTTTTAAGGCCCAAAAGCGTTGTATAAGAGCTATGTTTGGTATGAAAACTACGGACAGTTGCGTTTCTATCTTCAAATCAAAAAGATATTAACATTCCCATGCATGTATACTGGAGTTAGCTATTTTTGTAAAAACAAATAAAGATTTATTTCCTTCTTTGAACGAAACAAGAGTCACAGCTATGAGATCTCAGTACCAAAATATGTTAAGTATGGGAGCATATAAAATTGCACTCTTAAAAAAAAGCATTATTTGTATGACCTGTTGTGTATAATAAAATACCTCAAAAAATTAAAGAGAAGCCACTAAAAGAATTTAAAAAAGTTCTCACTAAAAATGTTATTATTGTAATACAGACTTTATAGTTGATAAGCACTTATGATTTTTTGTTATAATAGGTACTTATTATAATTTTTTTGCATGCTTTTATGGCAGAATGTACATGGATTCCTAAAAACTTTGTAATATCTTATTGTACTACCTACATTCTTGGCAAATAAAACATTCTATTCTATTCTAAAAAAATGTTAATAGTAGTTGAATTGAGATCAGCCTTTTATGGACTCGGTTAAAATATCAATTATCAAAAACTTAGTAACACTAAACTTATCTTAGAAAGAACGAAAAGAAAGAAACACATTTTTTCGAAACAAATTATATATAAATGATTAAAATACATAAGTATAAAAAAAATCTAATTCAAAGGTTGCTTGCTGCCCGTGTGGAAACGATCTCGGCAACATCGGAAAATGGTATCTTTTTTTTTATGGCCCAAAGGCCTCTGAAGCCATGTCAAAAATATTACAAAATCTTTTTTTTTATTTCGGTAACACTCAAGAAAACAAATAACAATGTCAATTTGTCAATTAAAATTGTCAATTTGTCAATTTTTATTAAAGTTAAAAGTTGTCGGTCTGTCCTGTCCTGTGTCTACTCAATTCAATTTGTCAATCTAGAACCTTTTAGTTTGTTTGGTTGAATTAATATATTTTTGATTGAAATTGTGTCATTGTAAAAGTAATAAATTGAGTGTACTAAGTGTGTAACCGTACCAGTCTATCAGTGTCAGTCAGTGTTATCTTAACATTTAACTGGTCGCCTTATAATGCACATAATATCTCCTGGACAGTGTTAGAAATATGTACGATAGTACATGCGGCGCCGCCGCTAGCGGGCAATGCGGTAAGTCGCAGCCCGATGGCGACGGACCGCCGCCCCGCGAGCCCCCACCTGTGCCTTTGGAGCGTGACTACAGCGGCTTCGACATCGTCAAGGCCACACAGTACGGCGCATTTGCCCGTGTCAAGGAGCTCGTGGAGGCGGGATGGGACGTTAACCAGCCGGATCACGAGACTGTCACGCTATTACACTGGGCCGCTATCAATAACAGGCGTGAGATCATCCAGTATCTGCTGTCCAAGGGCGCCACCGTGGACGCGGTCGGCGGTGAGTTGCAGTCGACGCCACTGCACTGGGCTACGCGGCAGGGCCATCTAGAGGCCACAGTTCTGTTGCTGCGCGCGGGTGCTGACCCGGCGTTGCGCGACGCCGAGGGTTGTGCCTGTCTGCACCTCGCGGCGCAGTTCGGGCACACAGCTGTGGTGGCCTACTTGGTGGCACGCGGCGCGGCACCAGACGCGGCGGACGCGGCCGGCATGACGCCGCTCATGTGGGCGTGCTGGAAGGTGTCGGCCGTGGACCCGGCGCGGCTGCTGCTGACTCTGGGTGCGTCACCGCGGCCCGCGGACCGTTCACACGGTAACACGGCGCTGCACTGGGCCATCCTCGCAAGGAACACAACTGCCATATCTACTCTCATCCTTTATGTGAGTTTTTAAAACATTTAGTCTTCTTTAGAACAATTTTTTTAATATAATTATGAGATTTCTGTCATCAATCATTATAATAACTATTGATGTGATAGGACATGGTTTATGTGCTACAGTGTCATACTCTTGGGCTGGTATATTGCCAAATGTTATTAACAATTCTGTAGTCATTGAACAACTATTTTGAGAATAAAATAGTAGGCTAGTGGCTCAGCAGACTTGTATTAATGTTGCACTTTCTTCTTTACTATCAAAAATAACTTTTCTGAATAAAAAACAGGGTGATGCCAGCTTAGATGTGCCGAACCTGAGAGGAGTGACACCTTTGGCAATGCTACAAACAAATGCTGACTCACTTTGGGTGGGGTCTAAAGTATCTGACAAAATAAAGGAACACTCACTTGCTGCAAATAAAAAGAACCTGTTTAGGAGATTAACATATGATAAGGTAAGTTTAATTTTTCAGTGATGTGGTTATCGAAGCAAAAAGGGTCCACAGTTTTACATGTTTGTTATATAGATTTTAATGTATTAAAAGATTAGTAAATTCAGATGAAATAAACTAATAATTTTATTGGTAAAGTTGTAGTAAACTATTCAATATTTATCATTTACTAGCTTGTTGCCCATGGTTTCACCTACATTCCAAAGAGCTCTAAACTATCTCTATACCACATTCCATTCAAAAAAAGCATTGCAGAAAAGCAGTGGGGGGATTTTGACCCTTTTTACTGCCAACCCAACTATTCCGCTTTCTATTGGTGGTTGGTTAACCCCTGGCGTTACAAGCGTCTATAGGCTATGGTAACCGCTTACCATCAGATGTGCCATATGCTTGTTTGCCACCATAGTTGTATAAAAAAATATTATATACATTATATATTTTTTTTAATACAGTACATAGTAGGGGAAGTTAAATAATTGTTGATGTTGCTTTATCACATTATTTTATACTTACATTACTTTTTATAAAAAAAATATTTAAGTTCAATTAAAGAACATCCATTATTATATTGCTAACTACTATTAACATAAAGCAGGACATTATTGATTATTTTAATGGTCTTATTTAAATAAAATATTTGACTTAGATAAACATACAGAGTAACAGATGCAAAGGGGATATAGTTTTAAACTATGCATAGATACCAAATATCAATTTTGTAAGTTTGTCAATAATTAAAATTAAATATTATCAACAAAATTGTATTCAAAGTCAAAGTCAAACATTTTATTTCAATAAGGCCATTACTGCATTTTCAAGTCAAAACTAGTTGCACGGTTCCAAAAAGTGGGTCTTATGGAGAAGAACCGGCAAGAAACTCCATAGACACTCTTTTAAAAAAAACATGATTACAGTGTTCATCTTGGCTTACAGTCTAAATCTGAATAGTTCCTGAGAACAATGCAGTTTCGACTCAACCATGTTGCAGGGAATAAATTCTACTTCTTCGTATCTTTAATTTGTAATGTTTCTGCTATTCAATTCCTGCAATAGGCATGTACTAATTGAATAGCAGAAATATTCTAATTCTGTAAGCAAAGTCAAATCATTTATTGCTTACTAAGTGTACATGATGATTTTAAATAGGTAGGTACTTAATAATAGGGGTTAAAGTATGAAATTGCCGTTTTATTGTAATAGGTACTTCGAATTGACATAGAACCTTCATGGTTTGAGATTTTTGAGTAAAACTTTTTTCACATGGTACCTATGAAGTTCTTCTTTAAAAAATGTGTAAATTTCGATTATCGACTTTCAGTTTTCTGTATTCAGCTTAGACAAGAATACGAGTTCCGACGCGGAACTAACGCGGCAGAAACGCGGTGGAATCTAGATCACCAGAGTTCTATCGCAAAGGCATAAATGACCCTCCTATTAGATGGCAGCAATGTGTAGATAATAATGGTAATAATTTGAATAAATTTGGCAATAAAGAATTTGAATTTGATTAAATAAATATTTTAATTTAAAAGAAAACTAATTTAAATTTTTCAGTACAAATCGGCAATTTCATACTTAGTTGCCTTTTTCAAGCATTGCAATTTTAATAATAGATTGAAAATATCTTAAATTTATGCATTTTATATAAATTGTGAATATCATCAATTGGCAAAATTTAATTAAGAATTGAAACAGAATGTAAAAAATAATGTCAATGATAATGTTATATAGGGCAGATCACCATTTAGAAGTTTGGAGACATGTAACGATAGAATAATTAGTTACAATGAGTTAGACTAAATATTAAAAATATTTTAAAAACAATAAAAAATAACTGTAAGAACAAGCAATAACATTTTAGAATAATAAAATTGAATACAATAATATTATGTTGACAGAAGTTTAGGTGGTGGTGCGTGGTGGTGATGCCGTTCGTGGCGTTCTACCTGACGGGGCTGGTGCTGGAAATGGACGCGTTGTACCTGCTCAAAGCCTTCCTGCTCGTTTGCTTCTACGCCGCGCTGCACTTCCTCAGCAACTTGCTATTTGACGACGACCTCAAGAATATATTCCCGCTAAGCGTGTACCTCGCGACCAAGGTTGGTTGGTTGAATGTTCAAACATCTTACCTACATCTATAAGTTGATAAATTAGTTATTGGGATGAGGCGATAGTCTAAGTATATTTCCTATATTTAAATTAAGTATCAAATTTGCTAAGATAAACGTACGCCATTGGAAGGATTGGCCGCAGAAGAGTTTAAACTGGGATGAGTTGAATGAGGTTAGGGAGTTTTTAGCTTGATTGGCTTTCTTATTATGAAAATGTGATCGACAGATATGGTTCTACATAACGTGGGCGGTATTCATCGCGGGCGTGGTGGGCGCGGGCGCCACGCTGCTGTTCGCGCTGAGCTCGGCCGCGCTCTGGTACACCTTCCTGCGCTCGTGGCGCTCCGACCCCGGCGTCATCTCCGCCTCGCGCCAGGACAAGCTGCGGGTAGGTCACTGGTAGCGAGTAGCGAGTAGCGAGTACACTGCAGGCCCTCGAGACGAGGCCCGGTACTAGCGTGCGTGTGCGTGGCGGTTGCAGACGATCATCGAGCTGTCGGAGTCAGCGCGCGGCGGGTTCGAGCCGGCGCGGTTCTGCTCGGCGTGCCTGGTGCGGCGCCCGCTGCGCTCCAAGCACTGCTCCGTGTGCAACCGCTGCGTGGCCAAGTTCGATCACCACTGCCCCTGGGTCGGCAACTGCATCGGTGAGCAACCTCCGACACCCCACTCCTCAAACCCACACCCACACCCACACCCACACCCACACCCACACCCACACCCACACCCACACCCACACCCATATAAAAAATATCTAATAAAATAAAATAGATAAAAAGTAGCCTATACTTTATTCCTGGTCACGTACTATTAGTTTACCAATTTTGACGTAAAGAGTGAATGTTTATGTCGGCAGGTGCCAAAAACCATCGTTACTTCATTGGGTTCCTGGTGAGTCTCTTGATGATGTGCGTGTGGATGCTGTGGGGCGGCGCGCACTACTTCGTGAGCGAGTGCGGCGCAGAGGGGGGCGCCGGGGGGGGCGCCGGGGGGGGCGCCGTCGACGTGGCGCTGCGCTGGGCGCAGTGCAATGCGTGGGTGGCCTGGGTAATGCTCAACGCCGCCTTCCACCTGTTCTGGGTGAGCGTGCTGACGTGCTGCCAGCTGTACCTGGTGGTGTGCCTCGGCATGACCACCAACGAGCAGCTGAACCGCGGCCGCTACCGACACTTCGTGGCCCGCGGCGGCCGCTCGCCCTTCACGCGCGGCCCGCTGCACAACTGCGCCGACTTCTTCGGCTGGCGCGCCTGCGGCCTGCTGGCGCCGCGCGCCACCGACTGGGCCGCGCCAGACGACGCCGACGCCGAGCGCGACGCCGAGGCCGAGCGCGACGCCGACGACGCGCCCATGCTGCCCCGTGCGCCGCACCACTACGTGTGAGCGAGCGCCCGCGCCGGCGCCGGCGACTTCGTGTAGCCCGCTCACCGCTCACAGGTCGCCGCCCCGCTCGGCGCGGTCTCCGCGGCGCCGCTCACAGGTCGCCGCCCCGCTCGGCGCGGTCTCCGCGGCGCCGCTCACAGGTCGCCGCCCCGCTCGGCGCGGTCTCCGCGGCGCCGCTCACAGGTCGCCGCCCCGCTCGGCGCCGCTCACAGGTCGCCGCCCCGCTCGGCGAGGTCTCCGCGGCGCCGCTCACGTGTTGCTGCGTTCATTCTATGAGCACGTTTAATTCTTATTCTTTAGTAGTACATTATTTATAGATAGATCTAATATTTAATAAACGTAGGCGAGTGACTGCAAGATTGCGATTCTTGTTATAAACATTTTAATATTTTTATTGTTTTGATCAATATTTTATTATATTGTTTTAGAAGTACCTAGTGTGTGTCACTCGTCAACCGACTACAGCAAACAATTTCTGTAAGTCACTACATTCGTTAGACTAGCTGTCTGTAAATTTAAAACAAATTTCGTACCAATAAGAAAGTTTTATAGTAGGCTCCGGCTCCCGGGACCGGCCGTTCGTCGGCATGAGTATGAGCGACAACGTCACAATCGATACGCATGTGTGTGAAGACGCACCCTCACCGAGTCACCGAGTCACCGAGTTATAGTACAGTCGGTACAGTGTCAACATGTTGTGCCATTCGCATTTAAACAATCAGTAACGCCCTGCCGCGGACGAGCTGTGGTCGCTCATGGCGTTCCTGAATGTATAATATTATCTTTACGGCATGTTGTATATTGTTGTATCTACATAGATGTTTGTACAATATAAGCGGCAATCACTTGGACTCTTGTAGCTCTGCGCACTGTGCACTGTGCGCTGTGCGCTGTGCACTGTGCACTGTGCACTGTGCGCTGTGCGCTGTGGGCCATGTGGCCATGTGGCACTGGCCTATTACTATTTATTTTTCAAATCACGATAGGCTCTCGTTACTGTGCACAACCGCTCGACTAGTGTGCGTATGTATGTGTGTAAAGTTATTTATTGTCTGTGTTGTAAGAAGTAGCTTCCATCGTGATCCGAGAGTCATGATCACGGTTCACATTTAGGTAGCGTGATTTTGGTACTTGCAATATAACGATTTTGATATATTAAGGATACTCCCTAGAAGAGACGAGAGGAGATGAGAGGAGGAGATGTGTTTGAATAAACCAATCCGATTTCGTTATTTCCACATCTCTTCTCCGCTTAGCTTTGGTGGAAATGGATCAAGCGGAGAGGAGAGATGTGTTATTTTCTATAGAATTTAGTGCGGCGAGCGAACAAGCGGCGCGGCAGAGCGGAAAAGTGACTAGTCGGGGGCCGGGCGGTGCACCCCGCGCCCCGCGCCCCGCGTCCCGCGTCCCGCACTCCGCACTCCGCTGCCTTCTCCCCGCACCCTAGGCTCCGCACGCCGCACCCCAGGCCCCGCACGCCGCACCCCAGGCCCCGCACCCCGCACCCCGCACCCCGCACCCGCACTCCAGGCCCCGCACTCCGCGCCCCGCACCCCGCACTCCGCTGCCTTCTCCCCGCGCCGAGCATACCCGAAAGCGTCACAGCTCTTACCTATCTCTGCTACGCACAGCTCACACCTCTCCGCCACGCATCTCCTCTCCGCTTTGGTGGAAATAACCTACCAGCTTCGCAGCACATCTCTTCTCGTCTCCTCTCTTCTCCGCTTTGGTGCATAACGGGCCTTGTGTACTTATGTGTCAACTGATGAACAAATACCTGACTGTATAATAATTTAGTACAATTTATCGTGTTGAGTGTGTCACCAACACGAAACAGTAAGTTTAAGGTTAGAATAAAAAAATATAATAAACAAAGCTTCCTTCTTCTAAGATCGTCCAGTTTTAACTTCTTTAAATCAGAATTAGCATCACAATGTACAGAGGCCAGCAGATAAAGCTACATCAGATTTTCAACTAAAATGCTAAGAAATAAGATTCATATTCAATTGGAAAAGTTTTACAGCTTTGGATAGCTTGACCTGCTGGCATCTGTACCATCGAGGCACGCCCGTTAAAAATGTACCGATATTGAATGAAATGTGTGTGTGTGTGTGTGTGTGTGTGTGTGTGTGTGTGTGTGTGTGTGTGTGTGTGTGGCCGCCGCCGCCGCCGCGCCTCTGTTGCTGAAGTCGGCCTGCTCGGTACCTCCTCACCGTAACAGAACATAGATGTATGCGCTCCAGCGCATGCGATTATGCGATCGGTGGATTTAAGTTCCGAGATCCGAGATAAGCCTCTGAATCACCCAAATAAAATTATTAGGTATTGTATCGAACATCATCGTTCTTTACGAACTATAATTTAAAAGAGTAGGTTACCATGGAGTTTCCTGCCGGTTCTTCTCCATAGGAAACGACTAATTTGGAAACGTACACCTATAATTGACATTTCCAATATGCTTGTATAGGGTTTATAAAATAAAACTTTTGATTGATTGAAGGCTTCGAAAAGTAAAGTAGTTCATGGTGGTATTATGGTGGCCTCATTTACTGCCGCTTTATTGTCAACTCCTAAAAATTAGCCGAGTGAACGTGGTTGGGACACTTGTGTTGCAACTGGCTATGGGTGGCGGGAGCCCGGGGCGCGGGGCGCGGGGCCCGGGGCGCGGGGCGCGGGGCCCGGGGCGCGGGGCGGGGCACCTCGGCGGCGGCGGCGGCGGCGGCGTGGCGCGGCACTAACAAATTACATGAGTTATGCAGTATTATACGTTAGCACTAGTGTACTTAATTTGAGTTTAGTGTACATTCTAAGTTAAAAAAGAATAGGTACGAGTAGGTATGTGTACCTACTTACATAAGCACTATCTATAAATTGGCTATAATTTTATATGTACTGTATATTAGATTACAACATTACTGTATATACTCACATTATAAATTATTTTGTATCCTTCTTCTCTTTGTAATATATGCTTAACTTAAATATCTTTATATTAATGAAGAAATATCTAATTTATGAGCTTACATTAATATCATCATTGTATCTGTAACATGTTTAACTAAAATTGTAAGTGAAAATATTGTAAGTAAATTACGAAATTATTATGACTCGAAAGTGGCTCCAAATATGATATGATGCTGAACTGCGACCGGTGCGCGGGTCTGCCGCACTCGCGCGCTTTTACCTAGTGGGAGCGGCAGCGGTGGGCGGCAGCGGCGAGCGGCAGCGGCGTGCGGCAGCAACGGGCGGCAGTGGCGGACGGCAGTTCCGGGCGGCGACGGACGAGCCTTCGTAGCACGCGCCTCGCTCAGCCCCGTAGGTTTATCTTTGGAAGGTGTTTTCTTTACTCTTCGATTCTTTAGATGTTAATATGTATAGAACGATACTATTGTATTATATAAAACGAAACCAAATTGCATTTAATTGTCAATAAATACCTAAATAAATTTAAATACCTATTGTTTAATTAGCAGACACTGAACACGTACAGAGCCTACCTTCTGAGACTGCCAAGTGGATTCAAGTTGATACAATGGTTTATAAAATAACTAGCTGTTGCTTGCGGCTTAGGCGTGAACACGTAACAAACAACAGACAAAGCTACTTTCTGACTGGAATTATTTCAACTTTTTAGATGGCAATAAGAGAAAAACAATCGTTTATTATCAATAAACCTATGTGCTTTGCCTGCGGTTTCACTCGCATCTCATATTTTTTAAACAAAAGGTTTTTTTTAATATTATACATAGGTATATATGTATTATTGCAAGCTGTCGCCTTTTGCGGGATGTTCAGAAATATGTAGGTAAGCTGAGGATGACTTGTTGAGAGTAAGACCAGTGTCTTAATCTCAGATGTTGTTGATGATTACCATCAGTGTTTTTAATGGATCATTTTAGGAGATCCTGGGGTATTCTGCGTTTTAATCTGAGCAATGTTTGGCTAGGTTCCATAATAATATTAATCAGGAGCTACTCCTGATAGATATGACCATTAGCCAACAGGTTCGGCGTTCCCGAAAGGATCTGTTGACATGTTGGATAGATTATAAGAAGGCCTATGACTCGGTGCCACATACATGGCTCATGAGGGTGCTAGAATTGTATAAAATAGATATAACTCTACGCACCTTCCTGATGTCGTGTATGAGGCAATGGAGCACAGTCCTTCGCTATCCAGGATGTCGAAATATCCAGAGGAATAGCGAACCTGTAAGGATCGAGTGAGGTATATTTCAGGGCGATAGTTTGAGTCCGCTTTGGTTTTGCCTAGCCCTGAATCCTCTAAGCATGCTGCTGGAGAATTCAGGGCTGGGCTATCGGTTGAAGAGAGGGGGTCAGGTTATATCTCACCTCCTTTACATGGATGACCTGAAGCTCTTTGCCCCCAGCAGTCTTCGGCTGATGGAGCTATTGAAGGTTACTGAAACTTTTAGTAGCGCCATCAGGATGGAGTTTGGTGTGGACAAATGTGCGGTCATGCATGTAAAGCGAGGGGAGATTGTGGAATCTGTAGGAGTTCAACTCGCGGATTCCATAAACCTGAGATCCCTCTCTCCAAACGAAACCTATAAGTATTTGGGTATGTCGGAAGCGTTAGGTATCAGCGCTACTGACATGAAGCAATCGTTGAGGGAACGTTTCTTTGGCCGCCTGAAGAAGGTATTCAATAGCCTTCTTTCGGGCGGAAACAAGGTGCGCGCCTTCAACCCAACCGTTGAAGGCGCTATTGATGTACTCTTTTGGCATACTCAAATGGACTCAAACGGAACTTGACGCCCTGGATAGGCGGGTCCGTACACTGCTGACTGCATATCGAATGCATCACCCACGATCGTCTGTCATGAGATTGTATATCCCGCGGAAGTGTGGAGGCCGAGGCTTTTTAAATGCCAAAAACCTTCACAACCGCGAGATATGCAATCTCAGGGAATATTTTCTACACGCCGACGTGGGAATGCATCGAGATGTAGTAGCAGTGGACAAGGAACTCACCCCGCTCTCCTTGGCGAATGAGAACTGGCGCAAGCCTGTAGTGCTTGATACTAACGACCGCAGGAAGGTATGGCAGAGTAAGGAGCTCCACGGACGCTTTTCCCGGGCCCTACATGGGCCCGATGTAGACCAAGCAGCGTCCGTAGCCTGGCTACGTTTCGGTGACCTCTTTGGAGAAACCGAAGGTTTTGTCTGTGCAATTATGGACGAAGTTATCATGACGAATAACAACCGGAGATTTATTGTGAAGGATGGCACGGTTGACATCTGTCGGGCATGTCACCGCCCGGGTGAATCGATCCGCCACATTATCTCTGGTTGTTCTCGTCTAGCTAACGAAGAGTACTTGCATAGGCACAACCTTGTAGCCAGAATTATCCATCAGGAACTTGCTATGAAATACACTCTTGTGGCATCGGAGGTACCGTACTACAGGTATGTGCCCGACCCAGTTCTCGAAAATGGCAATATCACACTGTACTGGGATCGGTCCATCATCACTGACAGGACTATTGTAGCCAATAAGCCTGATATTGTGGTGGTGGACCGAATCGAGAGGCGGGCAATGATTGTTGACATTACCGTCCCGCATGACGGGAACCTCGTGAAAGCCGAGAAAGATAAGCAAATCAAGTATCTTGACTTGGCTCGCGAGGTTGTCGACATGTGGGATGTGGACACAGCGATCATTGTACCGATAGTCGTGTCAGCCAATGGCTTAATAGCCACGAGCCTCGATCTAGATCTTAGGAGGCTCTCGTTAGGCGGCTGGGTCAAGGGCTTGATCCAGAAAACAGTACTGCTGGACACGGCTCGTATTGTTAGGAGATTCCTCTCTCTGGAGCCCTGACTGCCGGTAGCTTGGACCCTGTTCCCGATACCGGTGGGCCTCTATTTTTTATATTTTAAAATGTTTTTGTCTTTTTTATTTTATAAAAATGTAATTAGTAAGTATAAAGACGAATAAAGGAGATAATAATAATAGACCAATCACATGTTTACCGACGGTCTATAAACTTCTTACATCCATTTTGAGAGCAAAAATCAACTGTCACAGAGAAAAAAAATCTATTATGTCAGCCTCTCAAAATGGATGTAGGAATGGGTCCCGTGGCACCAAGGAGCTTCTCATTGACATGGCCATAAGCCAACAGGTTCGTCGATCCCGAAAGGATCTGTCGACATGTTGGATAGATTATAAGAAGGCCTACGACTCGGTGCCGCATACATGGCTCATGAGGGTGCTGGAGTTTTATAAAATACGCTATATATAACTTTACGCACCTTCCTGGTGTCATGTATGGGGCAGTGGAGAACTGTCCTTCGCTATCCAGGATGTAGGCAAATTCAGGGGAACGACCAACCTATTGAGATTAAGCGGGGAATATTCCAGGGCGACAGCCTGAGTCCACTGTGGTTTTGTTTAGCCCTGAACCTGAAAGGGGTTAGGTATTAACGGGACTGACATGAAACAAGCGTTACAGGAGCGCTTCTTCGGCCGCCTGAAAAAGGTACTTAATTCTTTGTCAGGCGGTGGTGCGCGCCTTTAACGGTTGGGTCATGCCGGTCCTGATGTACTCCTTTGGCATACTCAAGTGGACCCAGACGGAGTTGGACGCCTTAGATAGGAGAGTCCGGTCGCTATTGACCGCAAACCGGATGCATCACCCACGTTCGTCTGTCATGAGGCTGTACATCCCACGGAAGTGCGGCGGTCGAGGTTTTCTAAATGCTAAGATCCTCCACAACCGCGAGGTGTGCAGTCTCAGAGAATATTTTGTCAAGGCTGACGTGGGTATGCACCGAGATGTGGTCGCAGTGGACAAGGGACTCACCCCGCTCTCCTTGGCGAATGAGAACTGGCGCAAGCCTGTAGTGCTTGATACTAACGACCGCAGGAAGGTATGGCAGAGTAAGGAGCTCCACGGACGCTTTTTCCGGGCCTACATGGGCCCGATGTAGACCAAGCAGCGTCCGTAGCCTGGCTGCGTTTCGGTGTCCTCTTTGGGGAAACCGAAGGTTTTGTCTGTGCAATTATGGACGAAGTTATGAAAGACGGGACGATCGACATAATTATGTCGGGCATGCCATAGTCCCGGTGAGTCTATCAGGCATATTACTTCTGGGTGTTCTCGTCTGGCTAACGGCGAGTATTTGCACAGGCATAACCAAGTGGCCAGGATTATCCACCAGCAACTTGCTTTAAAATACGGCCTTGTGGATTCTGAGGTACCGTATTACAGGTATGCGCCCGACCCAGTTCTCGAGAATGACCATGTGTCACGTTGTACTGGGATCGATCTGTTATCACTGACAGGACTATTGTAGCTAATAAGCCTGATATAGTGGTAATAGATCGATCAGCGCGCCGCACAATGATTATCGATGTCACCATCTCGCATGACGAGAACCTCGTGAAGGCTGAGAAAGAGAAACAGTTAAAATATCTCAACTTAGCTCACGAGGTGGTCGCCATGTGGGATGTGGACTCGGCCATCATTGTAACGATAGTCGTTACGGTTAATGGACTTATCGCCAAGAGCCTCGACCAACACCTCAGGAGGCTCGAGTTGGGTGGCTGGGTTAAGGGTCTGATTCAGAAGGCAGTACTCCTTGATACGGCGCGTATTGTGAGGAGGTTCCTGTCTCTGGGGCCCTAACCACCGGTAACTTGGATCCTGCTCCCGATACCGGTGGGCCTTTATTTTTTTATTTTTAAATGTTTGTCTTTTTATTTTATAAAAATATTTAAAAATGTAATTAATAAGTATTTAAAAACGAATAAAGGAGATAATAATAACGTCCACGTCTGGGACAAGCGTTACCTCATCATGAGACTAACTTAAAACTGGAGGGTAGATTAGAAACGCTTTCTACAAAACTTTGACAATAAAACAAAAAATGTGTCATATGGTCTTAAAGAAAAACTTAGAAAAGCGCACAAACCGCAGGGCAGCTTGTGGCAAGCTGATGGTGAGTGGCGACACTGCGGTCCTTATTGCCCCAGAGAGTCGGTCAGGGCCTCGTCTCCAGTTTGCCCGTACTGGGTAGCTGGAGTGGAACTCCAATACTGCCCGCAGGACTCTCAACTCTGTCTTGCCTTAACTGGCCGATCAGAGGGGGGCCGCCAGAGCTATATGCTCGGGGGTGGAAGTGTCTAATGGCGTAATAGCGGGGAAACTCAATCCGGGTCTCTTCTAGACTCGCGACGGTGAAACCGGGGCCACACATCTCTACACCCCTAGCCACTCACACCGCTGTTGCCGCCTTCTGCCTGCACTGGCAGCTTTTCGGGGGGCCCAGCTAGTGAGTTGGCGAGTCACCGTCTGCCATCCCTAAGGATGTATGTTCGAGGCGTAAGGCAGACGCCGTTTTCCTCCGGCAGTAGAGGTTATCAGTCCACCAAACCCTCACATCCATAATCCCAGTAATTTATAGTTCCATATTCTAAAATAGTCCTGCACCCGCCCGGGATACTCCATGACTGTACTTTTATAGTGCAGGTGTGGAGTGACCTGGGTTGGTGCCCCATCCCATATTTAGATAAAAGTTCTCCAATGGGCCTCTAGGCGTTGGACCTGTGTCCCCGCGCAAGCCTGCCGAAGGATGTCTTCTTCACGGGAGATATGCCGAGATATTTATTTATTTATTTATTTGGGAAACAAACAGATACAATATTAAATAAAGTTAAAACATAGCTAACAGCACATAATCCAAAAACAGTTTCCACATAAAAATTTTTTCAGTTAGTTGCGACGGACAAATGATAAAAAAAAAAAAACTAAGGACCAAAGCAATTAAAAAAAAAAAAATTATAATAATAAAAAAGATAGCGTAAGTACAAAAGAGAATAACTTAATTATTAACTACTCTTAAGTATACAAAATTACCTAAATTAATTAGAGGCTAAAAATTTTGACACAAAATTCTTAAAATTTGGCAGGGAAAGGTGAAACACATCCATGGTTTGATCACAGTTGGAAGGAGACATATTGATACCATTGTAAGATCGACAAGCTCTTCTAATGAAAGTGTTCTTACCGTAATTGGTTCTTGCGAGTGGGATATGGAACAGACATTTTTTACGTGCACTAAGTCGTGGACATCCGAAACTTATCTTACTTAAAAGATAAGGTGAGTCAACATGGTTTCTTAAAATCTTGTAAAGAAAAACTAGGTCCCGCTCAGTACGTCGTGCTTTTAAGGGTTGTAGAACAGGCAGACCATGATGAGACCAGACAGAGATGTTTTTATTATTTTTATTTTTATTGCTCCGCCACATAAAGTGCTTCAATAATTTATTTTGGATCCTATCTACCTGTGCTATGTAATCATTATATTGGGGATTCCATACTACACTCGCATACTCCAGAATTGGTCGAACAATAGTCTTATATAGTAGTAATAACGTATTCAGATTTTTAAATTCCTTAGAAACCCGCAACACGAATCCTAGAAGACCGAATGCCTTTTTAGTAATAGATGAAATATGACGATCGAAAATCAATTTATTGTCTAGCTGAATCCCCAGGTCCCGGACCTCGGACACCCTCGTTATAGGTTGGTTGTTAAGTTTATATAAGTATTCAAAATACTTTTTTTTCCTGGTAAATGAGATGACGTTGCATTTAGTAACATTAAGATGAAGCATATTATTCTTACAGTAATTAAACAGATTATCTAAATCATTTTGAAGTGCCTGACAATCCTCAATTTTTCTTATTATTTTGTAAATTTTTTGGTCATCAGCGTAAAGCATGATGTTAGAATTTTTAAACACGGTTGCCACATCATTAATGTATACATTAAATAAGAGAGGTCCGAGATGCGAGCCCTGTGGGACGCCGGACGTTACGGGTATAAAAGTAGAACAAAAACCTTTAATTGTTACAGCCTGATTCCGATCACGGAGGTAAGACGACAGCCAACGGAGTAAGTCGCCGTGTATACCGAGGTACTCAAGCTTTTCCAAAAGGATACTATGAGAAATTTTATCGAATGCTTTTGAGTAATCGGTATACACGACATCCAACTGACAACCATCATCCATTGCTGAAGTCACAACGTCTATGAATTCACACAGATTTGTCTCGGTAGACTTTTTGCCAATGAACCCATGCTGCTCGGTTATCAAAATAGGTTTAATGAGCGGTGCAACGATATCACAGATGATACGTTCAAACAGTTTAGGGATTACACTAAGTTTAGAGATAGGGCGATAATTTTTTATATTGTGCTTATCACCTTTTTTAAAAACAGGTACAACATAAGACTGTTTCCATAACAAAGGCATAACACCAGACCGTAAAGATGCATTAAACAGTTTATGCAAGGGAACACATATTTCTTTATAGCATCTCTGAAGAAATAAGGGAGCAATGCCATCAGGCCCACTACCCTTTTTAATATCCAAGTATTTTAGATATTTCCGGACAGTGTCAACTGAGATAACTATATTACTAAGATTTAAAGATGGTCTGTTTTCTTTGCTGTCCAATATAGTTTGAGAAGACAGAGTATCCTGCTCAAATGCAGAATGAAAATGACTATTAAATAGATCAGCAATTACTTTTCCATCTGATGAAGCAACATCTTCCAAATATAAACTGTCCGGAATTGAATTTGTAGCTTTCTTAGATTTAACGTAAGTCCAGAAATATTTACTGTTTTTTGAAATATTACTTTCAGTTTTCTGGATGTACGATTCATAACACTCTTTGGACACTCTTTTTTGTCTATCTCGTAACAGTACAAAGGTCGAAAAATCTCTATAGTTACCGAAACATTTCCATTTTTTATGGTATTTTAACTTTTCATTAATGATTTTTTTTAACGCTGATGTGTACCAAATTGGGTATTTATTATTATTTGAAACTGTCCTAACTGGCACATGTTCACTAATTATGTTACCTAAAATGTTATAAAACGTACTCAAGGATTGATCAATATTGCAATCATTGATATGAGTGTCCCAATCGACCTCAGCAAGAGCATTATTAATAGAATGGTAATCAGCTGAACCAAAATTATGTGATATTCTAGGTGGAGATCGCAACATATGCAAACAAATATTGGAAACAGATACGTCTAAAGCTGGATGATGGGCATCTTCCGGTACCAGTGGATATGCCGTTTTTCTTACAATACAATCACAGTTGCCGATAATCAAGTCCAAGTGTCTATTATTTATATTAGGGACAAAATTACACTGTACGAAGTTATTAAATGATAGGAAGTTTGCTAGAGATTCCACCAAGGGATCGGCATTTGCTGACTTCAAAGTGGGCAGATCATCTTGTTGCGCTAAGAACCATTCAGCATTCCTTACATTAAAGTCGCCAGTTAATAGTACCCGATCATTTGGACAATCTGTAACATACTGAGAAACTTGATCATAAAAAGCATTCTCATCAAAATGCTGCAGATTCCCTTGTGGGAAATAACAACAATACAATCGAATCTTAGAAATCTGTGAACGTTCTTTAACATGTATACATAAAGATAAAATATCAGCAGATAATAAATTACTTGATGGTGTAATTTGTACATCACTTATTTTAATGCCTTTCTTTGTGGCAATGATTACCCCTCCACCCATCATATCAGTCCTTGTATCGTAATCTCTGTCACACCTGTACACGTTGAACCGCTCGTCAAATAATTCAGTATTAAATAAACTAGGCAGCAGCCAAGTCTCAGTAAGACAAATGATGTCATATGAGCAGAGCAACAAATTATTATAAAACGTGAAAGTTTTAGTGCGGAGTCCACGCACGTTTTGATAGTAAAGGTTTAGGCTAGGACCCATTATACATACCTAAAACGTAACATTTAAATTTTAACATGATATCCATACCACTCATACAACATATACAAAAAGTTGTATGTAAATAATAGTAAGAAAAGATAGTAAGAACCTCTCTCTTTTAAGCATGCTTAAACAGTAACATTTATATTTCAACTGTAAATATGTTCCAACCACGATATCCACACCACTCTTATAACCATATACAAAAACATGTCTGTAAATAATAAAAATAAAATATAGTAATGTATTATAAGATAGTAACAACATCTCTCCCTCAACCTGCAGCAGTACAGTAAAATATAATAATCTCGTAGTTACAAATTGTTTCACCATTCTCCGACGCCGTTCTAATAATAATAACAAAATGCAGATGATAATAACAAAAAAAAACTCATACATAACATAGCTATATCTTATTAAATAATGTTTTTTAAATCATCGTCTGAAGCAATATGGATGGCTGCACTGGTGTCATTCTTACGCACCAATACAGAAGAGTTTTTCACCCATACATATTTATATTGCTTTTCTTCAGAAATTTTCTTAACCTTATTTAGTAATGATTTTTTATAACTTGTCAAATGTTCGTTAAAATAAATACGCGACAGATTATTGGAAAACCCCACATCACATGCTTTAAGGTCTTTAATTTCCCTCAGCCGGGCCAAGAAATCATCCTTTTTATGTCTTGTAAGAAAACGTACGATGACTGGCTTAGATTTCTTCACGTCTTTATTCATGTGAGCCACACGAGTAACGAAATCAATGTCAGTATGGGGATTCAAGGGGCATTTTGCATATTTTGCAAGTTGGGATATAATGTCGATTAAGTTTTCTCCCTTCTTCTCAGGCAAACCTATGATCTCAACGTTTGACCGGCGGCCCCATTGTTCTTGCTTCTCAATGTTTACATCAATTAGCTTTATATGACTTTTCAAGACACTAATTTCTGACTCTAATGCATTAACTGACTTAAACTTCTCTTCAACACAAGCGATCCGTTTGATAACAGCATCATATTTATCACTCATGAATTTAACGGACCTTTGGATAGCAGCAAATTCAGACTTCAGGTCACTGAGCACACCATTAACACTCGAAAAAGCCGCATTAATTTCTTCCTTAATAATGCTACGTAAGGTTTCTCTTGATATAGATACCAAGTCTTCTTCCTTTTTGGCGGTAGAATTTTTGCGTACGGTAACATTTTGGAAACATGGTGAGTCAACAGCTCGTGCTCTAGTGCTAGATCGCACCGGCGTATCGTCTCTGTTATCCCTATGGGTACTTATGCTACATGAAGGACACAGCCAAGACGATAGAAAATGTTGATCCGGAATCCAATCCTCAACCTTATCATGAAATATGCACTTAATGTGGTAGTTATCCTTACATTTACTGCAAGTAAGCTGCGAATTTTCATGTTCAATGCTCTGACTGCAACAATTGAACTTCATAGTTGTAGATTAATATTATATATTTGTATAATTTGTAATTTTGCAGTATGAATAAATTTCCAGCAAGACAATAATTGCACGTAACTATGAATGTACTAAGTAGTGAAAATAAAGTTATGTGTAGATAGGAGATACCAATTTCGCCACGCAGCGTCACTGTACAGATAGCCTTGGGGTTACGGCGACACAGTGTGCACGACGAGGCTCGAGTTCAAACCCCGCTCAGGCCGGTGACTTTTCGTAAGTTTACAGAGGTTTATGTAAGCACCTTAACTTGATGTGTCAACACCTCGTCAGTCTAATCACCAATTAAAATATCGAGCAATGGTCTGCAGTCTTGCATCTCAGTCGTAACGCCCACTGGGAGGAGTCTTCCGTAAAAAGTCCACGAGAGAGACAAGGAGGCACCGAGAATATCCAAAAAACCAATCAAAACACAAAATTCACAGAAATTTATAAAAATGTACTAAACAGACCGTCCGCGTCCGTCGCAGCTGATAGTTCGAGCGAGACTGAGAGATATCCAAAAAGGAGATACAAATAATAATAATTTATTTCAGACAATAAATCAGTCCATATTTTTCTAAAGATACCTACAATTAATTTAAAATTAAAGAATATAAATAGTAAATAACGAAATTAAATAGTTTGTAGCGACATCTACCGCGCTACATAGAACTACGAAGTCCTGAATCGCGCAAGCAACATTCGCAACGAAAGTTGCATATATACAACCGCCCGACATCAACCGTCAGGCCGTGGCCCGCCAGGCACAACACCCGCCTGGTTGGAGGATCCTCCCTTTGGTTGGAGGGGCAACACACTTCGCCTCTCCACACTGGTGACCCCAAGCAGAACATCAGCGCAGCCTTCCGGAGACCAGCACCTTCGTCATCACCTTCCCCACACAGCAGCCTTCAACAGCATCAAGCAGCGAGTCACACAGCCAGCTAGCACTCTTCCGGCTTCAACGGGCAGCCTGACCACATGCCTGCAGTAGACATGCAGCTTGGTCAGAACCCTCAGCCGACATCAGCGACTTGGCACAGCGCACTGCACTTCGGCCGGTCAATAAGCAGAGGCCGTCTCTCCTGGTCGACGCAGCAGCCAGCCACTACGCTTCGCTACGCTTCACTGCACCACCTCGACTCACTGAGGACTACGCAGCAACAAGCATCGCCCCGACTCACTGGGGACTCATCGCATTCACAGCTCACAGTCCCGACTCACTGCGGGCTACGCGGCATCCGTTCCGACTCACTGGAACTCGCACTCCTGGCACTGGCAAGCTCTTCAGATGCACTGACCGCTGACTCATCTGGATCATCGACCTCCGGTCTCGGGGGGGAGTCATGTAACGACATCTACCGCGCTACATAGAACTACGAAGTCCTGAATCGCGCAAGCAACATTCGCAACGAAAGTTGCATATATACAACCGCCCAACATCAACCGTCGGGCCGTGGCCCGCCAGGCAAAACACCCGCCTGGTTGGAGGATCCTCCCTTTTCGTCGGAGGGGCAGCACACCTCGCCTCTCCACAAGTTAATGAATTAAATCATGTCAGAATCATTTAATTCATTTACTACCTGCCCCAAACTTGATATATGGGTGCATGTAAGGCCTGCCAGTGCTGCATGAACGGCCCATCCAACCTACTGGCAATAACTGAAAGGAGACCGTTGCCGCTGCCCCGCACTCTACTCGCTATCGAGGTGACCCTCTTGCGCATACTGGCACAAAAACAGTCAATGCGGACGCTCGCGAACATTCCCGATGCGCTGCAGAAACCGGGCATCCGGAGCAGCGCCCTCAGCGCGTTGTTATACTGAACGCGGAGAGGCTTAGCCAAAATGTTAGGGTGATTGGTCAACCTTTTCTTGTACTTTGTTGTTACTTTTAATTTCTTCCTTTACAGTTGGAATTCTGAGGTCGTGATGCAGTTGTTCGTTAGGTACGACCCATGGGCCGTTGGTTAATGTTCGGAAAGTTTTTTTTTGAAACCTCTGAATAATTTCAATATATTTGAGTGAGATGCCGTTCCCCAAAGTTGGATGCCATAGGACCAGATTGGCTTTAGTACTGTCTTGTAGAGGAGTAATTTATTCTCCAGAGATAGTTGGGACACGCGACCGATGAGCCAGTACATTTTTCTCATTTGTAAACCAAGCTGTTTTCTTTTAGTGAAGATGTGTTTTTGCCATGTGAGCCTCTTGTCTAGGTGTATTCCGAGGTACCTTACATGATCCGACTGTGGTATGACTACGTTATTCAATTTGACTGGGGGACAGGAGTCCCTCCTGAGATTAAAAGTAACATTAATAGATTTAGTCTCATTTGCTTTTATTCTCCATTTCTTGAGCCAGTAAGAAATGTAGTCGAGCCCCTTTTGCAGTTTGGCCGCGGCATCATAAGGGTCGCTATGGGAAGCTAAGATGGCGGTGTCGTCAGCAAAAGTACCCGTTATTAGTTGGTCTGATACAGGTAGGTCGGAAGTGAAAAGTAAGTAAAGAAAGGGACCCAGCACACTTCCCTGGGGTACTCCTTGTTGGATGGCGCAAAGGTTTGTTTGTGCTTCACCGATATGAACCATGAATTGTCGTTCATTCAGGAATGATTTTACTATTTGGTACAAGTTGCTGGGGAGCGCCGATTTTACTTTGTACAGTAGTCCATCGTGCCAGACACGATCAAACGCCTGAGATATATCAAGAAAGGCACGGGCACAGTACTGATTTTGTTCGAAAGATTTTGTGATCTCGTCAGTGAGCCTGTGCACTTGATCTATCGTAGAATGTTTCCTTCGAAATCCGAACGGTCAGGTATTAGGTGCATTTGAGAAAGGAGCAACGACTCGTAAATCTTGGATGGAGCTGCAGGAGGCTTATTGGCCTGTAGAATTTAGGGTCTTCGAGCTGTTTGTCTGGCTTGGGAATCATAATTATTTGTGCTACTTTCCACTGGGGAGGGAAAAAACAGTCTGGTCGTGGAGTTATAGATCGACGGGTTTTTCCTGGTTCAGGTAATTCTTGCAGAAGACGATTCGTTATAAGGTCATATCCAGGGGCCTTTTTTGGGTTTGCGTTTTTAATCGTTCTCCTGACTTCCTTCTTGGTGAATTGCTCTGTATGTCCTTTGATCGGGCTTGAGTCGCTCAAAAAGATTAGGACCTCCTGCTCGTGTTCCTGGCTAGAACAGGTTTCAGCTTTTTCGTAATCAGAGCGCGCCCAGTTACCATCCACTTTTCTAAGCGTCTAGGCTCGTTAAGTACGATTGAAAGTCATTGTTGCACTCAGTTTCAAGATGATGTTTTAGCTGTCTGGTAATATGGTTAAGATCTGCTTTCGTTGTGGGAGATCTTGTTTGTTGCCATTGTTTTCGAATTTTTCTTTTCTGTGACAGGACATCTAACACAGGACAGGACATCTGGCTACATGGTGATTGAAGAATTCGACTGCTTCTACAATGTCATGTTCGGTCTTCAGGCAGATTGGTTTGCTGGTAAACAAAAGGTAGCTTATGTCCTTCTCCAAGGCCTAACCTAGTATAAGCATGTTATCTAGTTTTATGAAATTATAAAATGTACTTAGGTACCTAAGTATTATTATCATTGTTATTAGGTACACTATACAGCAGTGTGTCCATCCTGTGTTGCTATAGCTTAGGGTTGCTTGTGTTTACGCGCCCATAAAGCCTCATAGACTCATGCTCACAAACATTCGCGCGCCTTCAATCTTGAAATCTCATTAGTTATGTACAGACGCCAGCAGGTCAAGCTATCCGAAACTGACAAATTTTCCCAATTGAATATAAACCTTACTGCTTTGTGTTAAAGTTGAAAATCAATCAAAGAAATATGACAGATTGTGGTAGCTTGATGTGCAGGCCTCTGTACATTACCACTAGAGAAAAAAATATAATGACAGTGCCTTCTCAGTACATTTATGAGAATATTGTACATGTAAGAAAAAATCTACACCCTGTACGTCAAAAAGTGTGAACTGCATGATTATAATACCTACTAGATATAAATGAAAATTAATGCAGCCACAATTTCGTCTAGCTAAAGTTCATAGTTCTTTTAGGGGGTACTGCGTAAGATTTTATAATAAAATTCCGAACGCAATTTTAGATCTTCCAGAAAATAAATTCAAATTTGCAGGCAAGCTTACTATAAATTGGAAGATTATCTTCTAGATAAAAATGTTTGGCGGAGTGCTGGTCCAGCTCCACAAGATGATAATCGCGTAATTGAGTAATTTTACTGTACATACGTTAATATCTGACATACGCAATTGTTATTATACACATTTAAATATTCTATGACATTTAGTTCCCATTAAAACGACATGTAATTGTACACCTAATAGAGATATTTTCTTATTTTGTTTACACAATTTTTTTATTGAATTGTATTTATTCTGTATTGAATTGTGTAAAGTATGAGAGTCGTGCAGCCATTGATGTTGCATATACCTAGTGCATATATTTATAAATTACACCAAAATTCTATTGTGCATTCCGATTGCCTTGCGGTCTGAGTTTGTCATGCTCACTAAAATGTCCTGCTGATGGTGGCGTTGTGTGTCGGGTCGTTTTATTCCCTACAACATGGTTGAGTCAAACGACGCGGATACGCACGTCATACTCATGAACGGGTGCCGTCTGTCGGGGCTGGTCAGCTCTTACTGTCAATGGCAATCTTTTGATTTATTTATTTTAATTTTTCTGTTTAGTAGCCTATATTAATTTGAAAGTACACATCAAACTGCATTGTTCTCATGTAAGTCTGACAATTATTTATACATATTTTTTTTTATAAGTATTGTTATACATATTATAATATTTCGTTTTCCAAATTCAAAAACCTAAATCTATAATTAAATAAAAATAAACTTATCTACACTACTTACTAACAAACTATAATAAAAAAGAAAAACAAAAAACTACAGGGTAAACTAAACTAAAACTAGACTAAAAAATTGCATCAAAAAACTCATCCGCATCGCCATCGTCTGGTAGCGTACCCAAGAGGCTGGCTGCATTGCCACGTTGATTGGCAATGCTTAGTCTCTGGCCGAAGTAGAGGCCAGCCTTTGGGTCACGTGAAGTGTCGTTTAGACGTTTGGTAATATCTTTAAAGAGTGACAGGGCACTCGGACATTATACATATTAATTTGATATTAGCAGACATTACTGCAATAATTACTGTGATTATATTTTTTCTTATTATTTAGTAATGTTTAACTCAATACAATGTAAATGTGAGTACTTTGTAGGCTAAATATACATACTCAGCTTTGAACAGTCTGGTGGCTTTGAGCCTTTTTTATATGGCCTACGCAAATGTTTCTCTGATCTGGTATCGTCGTGCGTCGGATTGTTGAGCTCCCTAAATTATGGTTGAGCTACACAATGACTGATGCATGCGTGCCGTCAGTTGGGACTGGTCTACTCAAAGCCGCCATGGCTCTTTCTTCAAAAGGCCATTTCAGACGTTGGCCTACATTGTAAGACACATATTTGTTACCACTACTCTATGTCTGGACTTTAAAAGAGACTATGATTCTCTGAGTTTGTTTCGGCGTTTCTTCTCAGAGGTCATCAAGCTAGGAAATGCCGGAGCCATCTAGCTTTAAAAAAGATGTTTATTATTGACTTGTAAAAGTGTCTTTAAAAGATCTATTTACAGAAATAAATAAATATTTATTCTCACATTTTTTTTGGGGTAAAATATATCCTATTTGTTATTTCCGGTTACATACTTTGTGTATGAAATTTCATTCAAATCCCGTAAGCTATTCGTTTTTCGGGATTTCCGGGATATTCCCACATTTTTCTGGGGTAAAATATATCCCATTTGTTATTCCCGGTCACATACTATGTGTGTATGAAATTTCATTCAAATCCCGTAAGCTGTTAGTTTTTCCGGATTTCCGGGATATTCCTACATTTTTCTGGGGTAAAATATATCCTATTTGTTATTCCCAGTCACATACTATCTGTGTATGAAATTTCATTCAAATCCCGTAAGATATTAGTTTTTCGGGATTTCCGGGATATTCCCACATTTTTCTGGGGTAAAATATATCCTATTTGTTATTCTCGGTTACATACTATGTGTGTATGAAATTTCATTCGAATCCCGTAAGCTATTAGTTTTTCGGGATTTCCGAGATATTCCCACATTTTTCTGGGGTAAAATATATCCCATTTGTTATCCTCGGTTACATACTATGTGTGTATGAAATTTCATTCGAAACCCGTAAGCTATTCGCTTTTCGGGATTTCCGGGATATTCCCACATTTTTCTGGGGTAAAATATATCATAATTATATGTGTTATTCCTGGTCACATACGATGTGTGTATGAAATTTCATGCAAATCCCGTAAGTAGTTCTCCTATATCCGTTTTTCGGGATTTCCGGGATATTCCGACATTTTTCCGGGATAAAAAGTAGCCTATAGTTTATTCCCAGTTACATACTATTAGTATACCAAATTTCATGCAAATCGGTTCAGCCGTTTTTGCGTGATTGAGTAACAAACAAACAAACATCCAAACATTCACATTTTTAATATTAGTATGATCTTAGTTATATTATTTACGTAGATATAATGTGTAACTGTTTGTTTGTCCCAAATAAATAAACTAGTTTTGACTTTTCAAAAGTGCAATAGTCAAATGTTTCATTTCAATTAGACCATTAATATTGAATGGTCTAATTGAAGTAAAACATTTGACTTTGACTTTAGAGGAAGCGCTAGCCTATATCGAAGGTATTGACGGAATCGAAATCTGCCTTGCAACACCTCGTTGGTTGTATAAAGGCATTACGGGGCATTCCTATTGCTTATGTAGTTCTAAATAGTATGTATAATCAAATTAAAGCTCTAAATAAAACTGTAATATTACAATGGGTAATAGCGATAGCTATAAAATATATAGTGACGTGATAGATGTCTATCACATTTTTAAGGAATATGTACGCAACGAATCACTTAGTCAAGAATTAACTTAATTTATTAATTATGATTTTTAATATAATAATGTTGGTTCGTGTACTTAATAGTATTTAGGCTGGCCTCTGTCAAAGGAAGCCAAATTATTTATTATTAGCTTAACGAACTAAGTCGCTGCCCGCGACTTCGTTCGCGTGGAAAACTTACCTACTTTTAATATTATCGTTGTAATTTGGCTAATTAACTCAAAATCGCTATAAATTACAGCCTATACCTATGTTATTCTGATGTATAAATAATAATACTGTAAAGTTTCATCAAAATCCGTTCAGTAGTTTTAGCGTGAAAGAGTAACAAACATACACAAACTTAACTACTCACAAACTATCGCCTTTATAATATCGGACGAGCACTCATCAATGACGACTCGTATCTATCGATTCCTCAGGAAGTTCGATATCCAAGCTACGAATCTGGTAGACAAGCCATAAAAAGCTCTCTAAAACCAAAGAAAAAATAAACTCGCTATTGCATCGCGATTGCATTTCCTAGATGGGTACGAGTGTGGTTTATTAATTTCTCAAGTACGAGTATGTACATTTTTTTAATGATTGTTATTTTTATCCTAATCCTTTTTATGAATGTTATCTATCGCTGTGCATTTTGCACACGACTCTAATTTTAAATTCCGTATTGAATTTTTGTTTATATCAGATAAATGTGTGATTTGAAGCAGAACTAAGTCCAGCGCGGCCGGGCTCAGTGGCTATGTTATCTCCTGGTACCTGTGTATATTGTATACCTACTCAACAAATGTACCGGTACCTTGACAGTCACTATAGCTGTATTATTTTACCATAGTCAGTATAAATTATGATCCTTATTTCTCACATAGATTTCTCACGTAGTTTTGCAAGTTATTGTTTTTATATTGTGTTAAAGCGGACACGATGCGGCATGATGTGACGGCTGACAGAGATTAATGGAAGAAAACGACATACTGCGCCGACCACAAATAAATTGGGACAAGGGCAGGAAGATGATGATGATTGTTTTTATATTGTGAGGTTGCCTATACTATAATTCTAAATATTTGAATTGCTGGTAAAAACTAGCCAAGTCAATTGTTGAGCTTATGAGTGGTACCTACAAAGCGTTCAAAAGTGGTCGAGATGTGATGGAACATTTGCAGAACATTCGCTCTGGTATCAACAACGTCAATCTGGCCATCATTGTCGTCGCTCTGGCTATCAACGTCTTCAACTGAAGTTAACATAGCAAAAGTGAAGGAAATAGTGACTAAAAAATTAAAAATCCTCAATCAAGTTTGAGCGAAATAGTCGTTAAACTTACTGTCTCACGAAATCACGAGTCGATCGTACCATTTAAAAAAACCACTTGGGAATGGAAACATGTTGCCACTCGGATAGTCCTAAAAGACCGGTACTTTCCTCCAAAATCTCAATCGCATTCATGCAAGTGAAGGCAAGTGCGGATTTTATTTTTAATACAATCACAAAAACTGCAGTCTAAAAAACCACACTATATACAAAATAGAAACGACTGACACCTACGTGTGCAGCCGTATCCGGTGAGCCAGCATGGAGCTGGCCCACCGCTATCACACAAAAGTAAAACGTTATAACACGGACTACTTTTCACAATTTAGATAAAATAAAAAATCACAATTTACTTTATCACTATGTAATTAATGAAAATGGTTGGCCCTCCCATTTTCATTTTTTATAATGTTAATGTTTACATATTTTTATACTTACTTAATGTTTTCGATATCTTAGTATTATGTAGACAGTCGGTTATAGGCTGGCAGGTGACCCCCGGAGGGTCGACCTACGCGCACGTCGCCCGCTGACGCTATCGATCGAGTCTGTGATAAGCACGGCTGAGCGCATAGATACAGCGTAGCGGCGCGGTATATAGAGGAGCGCTCGCCGCAGTCGCGGCACCGGCGCACGCGCACCACGCACCTCACGCTGCCACCGCCACACGATCATCAGCAGCTGCACCACTACACACCAAACACGTACGTACCTACTCAATACACACAAGGTGCTCCATTGACGACAAACAGTAACAGTATTTGATCATCCCTTTTAAATAGTTATAGTGTGCATTATGATTGCTCATTATGGGAAATATAGGTAAAATGTATCAATGGACGAGTGAGACTTGCACGCGGGGTGCGGCCCTGCTGCCGTGCTCTGACAATCGCAATTCACACGGCTTTAATTGTAACTCTCACATTCCTGTATTTTGAACTTTTAAGGACTTTAAACTTTCCTGAATAACATTGTTTATCATGGTGTGCGGTTCCGTTATCAATCAGTGCTACCTGTACCTACTATCATTTACTTTCATACTCGTATTATGTTAGGACTCATTCCTGTTGGGCTGTTGTAAAGCCCTTTCAGTTGACGTGTGACCAACGAAAATGTAGATTAAATAAATGGTTGTATGTATGACATTGTGTTGATTCCACAGCAAGCATATCGATGTCTCTGGTGGAGCTGGTGGAGGCGCGGCATGGCGCCGCCGACGCCGCGGACGACGGCTGCGCGACGCACGACCACGCCATGGTGGTCAGTACGCCTACTTGTAAATAGCTAACAAATACCGTTCTTTCATACATTTTCATGTCTTGAGTAATTAGGTATGTACCTGTCAACGTGAGCAATGATGCAGATATAACTAGTTTGGTTAATTACGAGTTCGTTTTGTGTTCAGTTCCACTCGTGCGTGTGCGCCGAGATTCTATTCAAAGGCTGGAATACGTCCAATGAGCTGCAACTGTTTGGGTCGGCGCTGGCGATTTTCGTGGCGGCGGTGCTCTACGAGGGTTTCAAGAACCTGCGGGAGTCGCTGGGCACCAGCTCTACCACCGCCGACTCGCGACAGAATATCGCTAAGGCCGAGCTCGGCGCCTCCTCTAACGGCAGGTCACTTCCTCCTTATCCTCATTAGCCCATTTTCCATGGTGGGCCTCGTCTCAGGATGAGGGAAGTTCTAATATAGTCTACACTGATTGATTACACTACTTAATAATATATCCATTATATTTATATATCTAAATAAGTACCTACCTAATATAAAATAGGGCTGCTATCCGCGTCTAATTTTTTTTTCTCCGTTTACGACATCATACTAGGTACCACGCAATGGATTGAAATTGAAAAGGTTTTCACTAGTTATCAATTTATCATTTAATTTCTTCCGGAAGGTATATACGCATATTTTATGCATTTATAATGAGCTTGTAGTAAAACATTATCTGTGGCGAGTGGCGCTGCTTGGATGTGAGTGTGATGCTACGGCCAGACTTGAAGGCGAAGATTCGTGTTCGCGTTGTCACGATGAAAGTTCGTGTTCGATCCATGACGAAGTGCTTGGCCACATCAAAAAAAGCTTCACTACGTCGCGATAGTCTAGAACGTCGCGATCATTCATTTCGCGGAAAACATGGAAGGGGCGGTTGCGCTGTATCACATGGCGGCTAATAATTAGGTATTTACTGCATCTTTAATTACTTGAAAGGTCAAAAAAAGGAATAAAAGGCGATGGTGGATGTTATCTACAGAGTCATAATCTTGTATTAATTCTAATAACCTCTCATTACTCCAATCCATGATTAACAAGTACAATCAAACACGTTCAAACCGCTTGGCGTCTCGCAATCAACTAAATTACTATAGCATGTCCTATCGCGAATCATCTTCGCAAATACGAATACCCTTCGCGGCGTTGTCGGTAAATTGTCTCACATCAAAGGGTTTTGTCGCGACAAAGTTCGTGCGGTTGGCTACACTTCGCGCGCTTTAGTAATTAACTAATTAGTTGACTGCGAGACGACAAGCGGTTTGAACGTGTTTCATTGAACTTGTTAATCATGGATTGGAGTAATGAGAGAATATTAGAATTAATACAAAATTATGAATCTGAACCAGTTTTATGGAACCCGCAAGAGCCAAACCACAAGAAAGTAATAAAGATGCAGTAAATAATTATTAGCAACCATGTGATACAGCGCCCATGATTTCCGCGAAATGAATTATCGCGATGTTCTAGATTATCGCGACGTAGTGCTGTTTTTTTTTATGTGGCCAAGCACTTCGTCTTGGGTCGACACGAACTTTTATCGTGACAACGCGAACACGAATCTTCGCCTTCAAGCTGGCCGTAGCATATGAGTGCATGAGTGCATGTGTGCATGTGTGCGCAGGGCGGGCATGTGGGCGCGTGCGCACGCGCTGCAGACGGCGCTGCACGCGATGCAGTCGGCGCTCAGCTACCTGCTGATGCTGGTGTTTATGACGTACAACGTGTGGCTGTGCCTGGCGGTGGTGCTGGGCCTCACGCTGGGCTACTTCGTGTGGGGCTGGCGCCGCGCCGCGCTGCACGACCATAACGACCACTGCCAGTGAGCCCGCCCCGGAGGTACAAAACTTATAAATTATGTATAGTGTGCTCATTCAATGCAATGTTGTTATACTAACTGAAAGTAATAATTTACCTTTTAGAAAAACTTCAAATGATTAAGGTGACGATGTCTCCGGAGCCGGAGTGGACAACCGATGGCGCCACGTGCGTCGAGACACGCACGCTTACCGTTACCTCGCGCCTCGGTTCACCAATCACGATTAAACAACAAAACACTTGTCGATAGTGGTTTATGAATAATGATATGCGCAAATATAATTACATAAAAATAACATACCTACCTACATCGATACTTATTAATAACATTCCTTCTTTTGAAAACTGGTAAAAAGTAGGTACTTTATACTTTAGATCGTCTCCTTTAAATCTTATTGTTTATTAAAATAAAAATAATATTTACTTGGATGTTACCTATGGACATCTGCCCATATGTACCTATATACATAAACCTACCAAACAGTTACAGTGAAGTCTCATATTAATCGGTGAGAACATACGAAATGCTGACTGTAGTGAAGTGTCATATTAATCCGTGAAAACATACGAAATGCTGACTGCAGCTAAAACGGACTACCGTGGGACAATCGAACGTTCAACAGTCAGTCGATCTCGCTCAATCGCTGTAGCTAGAGGTTGCACACATAGGTTAATTAAATATAAGTACTAATTGTAATAAGTTCATTTAATTAAATTTGTAAAAGGACAAAATTGCCTTTTTTAAAAAACTCCTACCCAACGGCCAAGGACGTAATTTGGATCATTCTATTTATTTACGGATGTTATTGCTGACCGCTGTCTTATTCAGGTCATCGTCTTCCGGTCTCGGGGGAGTAACGTAACGTCACGTCAAATTTGAACAAAGCAGATGAACATACATACCATACTTAAATACACAGGTACACGGCCTTGAGCCTAGTCTAGTTTTAGTTTAGTTTACTTTGTATTTTTTTTTCACTTTAGTTTGTAAATAGGGTGGAAATAGGTTAAAATAAGTTATTATATATGTAAGTTTATAATATAGGTACATACTTACATCATACCTACTCACATCTGATGCATATGTTTTGAAGTCACTCAAGCTTATCATACTCGGTAACTCGGTATGATCAAGATAGCTAGCATTAGCGTAGTCCAGGATGGGAACGTAAGATCTATGGAATGCGATGTTATACTAAATAATGATAAATATAATAATGAATTTGTCGACCAAACGGTTTTCCTGGGAATCAGGATAGACTCAAAGCTTCAGTGGGGTCCACACATTGGAACTTTAGCAGGACGCCTGAGTTCAGCTGCATATGCAGTTAGAAAAATCAGACTACTTACAGATGTAGAAACTGCAAGACTAGTCTACTTTAGTTATTTTCATAGCATTATGTCTTACGGAATATTGCTACGGGGCCGCGCTGCAGACATAGAATCTGATTTTATATTACAGAAAAGAGCTATTAGAGCTATTTATAACCTACGTAGTCGAGATTCACTCAGGGAAATCTTTAAAGAAATAAATATAATGACAGTGCCTTCTCAGTACATCTATGAGAATATTTTATAAGTAAGAAAAAATTTGCACGTGTACGTCAGAAAATGTGAACTGCATGATTATAATACTAGACATAAATCAAAATTAATGCAGCCACAATTTCGTCTAGCTAAAGTTCATACTTCTTTTAGCGTATGATTTTATAATAAAATTCCGAACGCAATTTTAGAACTTAAGGAAAACAAATTCATAAAATTCATTAAGTCTACCCTGTGCAGGCAAGCTTACTATAAATTGGAAGATTATCTTCTAGATAAAAATGTTTGGCGGAATGCTGGTCCAGCTTCACAAGATGAACATCTTGTAATTCAATAATTTTACTGTACGTTATACAATTTAACAATCTTTGTTTGTAAAAACATGAATTGTAAAGTATGAGAGTCGTGCAGCCATTTATGTTGCAAATGTTGATATGCATTATAATGACTTAAAATTACATTGTGCCCTTCAGTTGCCTAGCGGTCTGAGCTTGTCATGCTCACTAAAATGTCCTGCTGATGGTGGCGTTGTGTGTCGGGTCGTTTTATTCCCTACAACATGGTTGAGTCGAACGACGCCGATACGCACGTCATACTCGTGAACGGGTGCCGTCTGTCGGGGCTGGTCAGCTCTTACTGTCAATGGCAACCTCTTTTTTTTTCTGTTTATTATGCTAGATTAATTTAATAGTACACATCAAACTGCATTGAATTGCATTTCTCATGAACTATTCAGATTTAGACTGTAATACTGAACACTGTAATCATGTTATTTTTTTGTTGAAAAGAGTGTCTATGGAGTTTCTTGCCGGTTCTTCTCCATAAGACCCACTTTTTGGAACCGTGCAACTAGTTTTGACTTTTCAAAAGTGCTATTTTAATGGTCTAATTGAAATAAAATGTTTGACTTTGACTTTGATTGTGCCAGAGCAATTATGGTGGTAATTGGAGGAAAGTATTGCGTATTTGTGTTAGAAATTAAAATAGTGGTAGTCGAGCGGCGACACTGGTCCTAATACAAAATTGCAGCGAGGACCTTTCCAACCTTATATATCTACTCCGTGAATGACAATAGGCTCGCCTCCTCATTTATATCTACTTATATATCTACTCCGTGAATGACAATAGGCTCGCCTCCTCATTTATATCTACTTATATATCTACTCCGTGAATGACAATAGGCTCGCCTCCTCATTTATATCTACTTATATATCTACTCCGTGAATGACAATAGGCTTGCCTCCTCATTTATATCTACTTATATATCTACTCCGTGAATGACAATAGGCTCGCCTCCTCATTTCATGGGACCTAATAATACCGATCTGTGGGTGTCCATCACTTAACCTTCATCATCACCTTTGCTTTACCCTTCTCGGAATACAAGCGTGATGGTAAATGTTATGCTATATTATTTTAATTTGTCAGGTTGTAATAGATAAGAGTATTTGACGCTTCAGCAGTAAAGTGCACGTATAGATATAGTTGATAAATGATATTTATTTTTGTAAATTTTAGACACTTTTACAAGTCAATAATTAATTAATAATACTAGATGGCGTCGGCATTTCCTAGCTGCCGAAACAAACTCACTGAATCATTGTCTCTTTTAAAGTCCAGACAGTAACAGTGATCAGTGTTTATCATATTACATGCGTATGTGTTTTACAATGGAGGTATATTTGGATTAACCTTTTCAAGAAAGAGCCCTAGCAGCTTTCAGTTGACCAGTCCTTCTGAGCTCACGCTTACATGAGTCATCGTGTAGCTCAATCACTGTTTAGGGAGCTCCAAGAGTCACGACCCATCGCACGACGTTATCAGATCACGATTTGCGTCGGTCACGTGAAATACTCAAAACTATCAGAACACGTCACGTAGTCGTATATCGTTTTTTATTTAGCTGTCGAATGTGTCGTTATCATTTTGAGTTTAACCCCGCGGCCAAGCCGCCCATTTTCCTTTGTGCTCGGCGCCTATTGGTCGTAGCGTGATTTTACACATATAGCCTATAACTTTCTTCGACAATTTTTCACAACGGATCTTTTAAGAATACACCACATTAACATTTTTAGATTCAGTGATAGGACTGATAGGCTAGTGGTCTGGTAAGACCATTGTCCTCAGACTTTTGGAAAACATGTAAAGCATGTAGTCATTAATTAATTATTTATTTAAACTTAATGCCATATAAAATGTATAAGTACGTTGAAGGCATTCTCTACCAGTCAACCATATGATAGGGTGGTGCAGATATGAAGAGGCAGGTGTAATAATTAAGTAATTTATTTAAAATACATATATTAATAATAAATCAATAAACAATTTATGTATTTTAAACAAAATAAATGTATGCATACTACATAAATACATAGATCCTAAAAAAATATAAATAAATGCATACACACAAATACATTTATACACTTATGTATATATTTTATTTACATACAATTAGGTTTTCTGTGATAATGATTCTGCAATGTTGTCATGTAAAAATAAAACTAACGGAGATTCCTTTTGAATGAGAAAACTGGTAGCCATCCGGAGTTCAAGGGGCAGCTCACTCCATAGAAGAATGGATTGAAAGGAAGGAAGGGTGAACAAAATCAGAACTATGAGGGGGACAGTGAGGAGCAAATATATAAAAAAAAAATAAGATAGCATCCAAATTGCAATGCTTGAAAAGTTTGAAGTACCTGGTTTTAGTAAGAGATGAAAGGTGTTTTTTTACAAAGGCTAATAAATTAATTAAAGAATTGAATGATTTAATCGTCAAGTGTACTTAATGTCTGTGTGATTCGTCACCAGGTCACCCCGTAATTGCTTGCGGCGGCAGCCACGTCCTGTTGGGGCGCGCGCGTGGTCCATCGTGTGCCGCCCCGTGTGCCGCCCCGTGTGCCACCCCGTGTGCCGCCGCGTGTGCCGCCCCGTGTGCCGCCGCGTGTGCCGCCGCGTGTGCCGCCGCGTGTGCCGCCGCGTGTTCCGGCCCGTTTGCCGCCCCGCCTGCGGCCCCGTGTGCCTCTCCGTTTGTCGCTGCCCCGCGTGCCGCCTCGTGAACCGCCCTGCATGCCGCCCCGCGTGCCGCCCCGTGACCCACCCCGCGTGCTGCCCCGGCTGCTGAGTTGTGTACATCCAGTTTTCTTTCCTTTTGAAATTAAAGTATTAAATACTATTAATGAATGAACAGCATAGGCACAGCATAATAAGCAAACCATTATACGTAATGAAACATCCGACCGTCATCATAGTTATAATTCCTGATTTAGAAAATGGTACTAATAAAAACGAATCAAAATATAAATGACAAGCGTCTGTACATTGAAAATATTTAAGAGAGTGTAGGTACCAAATATTCATCAATTCTGGCGACGGTAATTGGTTTAGAACTGCACCAAGAGTGGTTCGATGACACTAGACGCTAGCATCCTTATATTTTTTGTATGGAAACCCTTTTGATGTAACTATCATAATCCAATCTTTTAGCAACTATATTTGGATTAGTTTCCAGTCTATCTAGATGCGGCTGAATATCAGTATTTTGCACGAAGTTATCCGCAACGGGCTCCCAACTACTACTAACGATTGCTAGCTAGCACAGGTTAACGTTGCAGAGCAGTGTTGTAATTACCTACTTAGAAACCCACCTCCTCTAGAAGTGGGCTGAGGAACTACCTACGTTCAACATAAAAGTTTCGTTAGAGACACTAGCGACCCTCGTTCACTAAACTCCTGGTACAGACGCCAGCACATCAAGCTACCACAATCTGTCAAATTTCTTTGATTGACTTTCAACTTTAATGCAAAACCATAAGGTTCATTTTCAATTGCGAAAATTTGACAGTTTTGGATAACTTGACCTGCTGGCGTCTGTACTATAGAATTTCGTTTCGGCCGCTTTAGCAGCCGCCGTTCATATTGGTACTGGTAGATGGTAGGTTACTAACCGTGACTTCTTTTTCTTTTGTTGCGTGACTTGCGTAGTGGACCTAAAACAATAAATGATTTCAAGGTTGGATGATTTCAAAGTAAGTCCAAGGATCCTCTCTTCATATGGAGGATACACATCACACTTCATCCTTCGACACTGAGGATCTCCACAATGTGTTTCGACAACAGTACCTACTATAATATACCCGGAAAAGGGAGGTAATTAATGTATGAAATAGTTATTGTGTATTGGTGTATTTTAGGTACATAAAATAAGAACGACAACATGTACCTTTAGATGTGTTGTGAGCGAATGCATGCATAGTTGTTAGTGGAATGACTGTGCTCGAATTAGTGCCGCTTTCACTTGTACTCAGAGAGGCTCGCGGTGGTGCCAGCGACATCGGTGTAGTCTCACTTGTGTTGTACACTGAAGTAGGCCTCAGGATTAAAGAGTGTTTTGATAACGATGTGAGTAATGCTGGTTTAGCAATGGTCACTAGCGTCGGTGTAGGGTCCGCTAGCTGTTTTATGGCTGAAACAGGAGATTTGGCAAGTAATTGAAATGGCTTAGTCCGTGACATTAGTTTAGCACTATTTGTCCCAACATCCTGAAGTGACCCAACTATTGTGGTGGTCATAGATGTGAATTGATCTGGTAGCGATGTCACTTGCATAGCTACATCAGGCACTGCTGCTTTCATTTTTTTTTGGGTCGTAGCTGCAGTCATTGTAACATCAGGATGAGTTGTCATTGCTGGTAGTGTCTCTGAGTCTGATTGTTCCTGTGGTGTCATTGTTGCTAGTTCCATCGTGTTTACATCCATTCCTACATTAGTTACTGTCGCGGCTATTACTGGCTGTATTGTAGCTGCACTCACAGTCGTATCGGGCAACAGCATCGTCATTACTAGTTCGGTTGTAGTTACTGGCACAGTTACTTCGGGTATTATAATTGTTGGTGTTGGCTGTGGTTCTGTTGCAAATTCTTCAGGTGTTGTCGTTTTTTCTACTTTAGTTTCTGTAATATCACGTACAGTCGTCGTCATTGCTCGTTTGGTATTTACTAAATTCAATGTCACATAAGGCATTGCAGTAGTCATTGTTAGCTCAGTTTCTGATGCTAATTCTTCAAAAAATGGTGAGGCTTTTTCAGCTTCATTTACTATCACATCGCTTACTGCCGTCGTTATTACTGGTTCGGTGGTTACTACAGTCACAGTCGCATCAGATACTGCAGTAGTCGTTGATAGCTCAGTTTCTGATGCTAAATCTTCAAAAAGAGTTGATGTTTTTTCAGCTTCAGTTACTGTCACCTCGCTCATTGCCATCGATATTACTGGTTCGGTGGTTACTACAGTCACTGTCGCATCAGGAACTGCAGTAGTCGTTGATAGATCAGTTTCTGATGCTATATTTTCAAAAAGTGTTGACGTTTTTTCAGCTTCAGTTACTGTCGCATCGCTCATTGTCATCGATATTACTGGTTCGGTGGTTACTACAGTCACTGTCGCATCAGGAACTGCAGTAGTCGTTAATAGCTCAGTTTCCGATGTTAATTCTTCAAAAAGTGTTGACGTTTTTTCAGCTTCAGTTACTGTCACATCGCTTACTGCCGTCGTTATTACTGGTTCGGTGAGTACTTCAGTCACTGTCGCATCAGGCACTGCTGTAGTCGTTGATGACTCGGTTTCTGATGCTAATTCTTCAAAAAGTGTTGACATTTTTTCAACTTCAGTTACTGTCACATCGCTTACTGCCGTCGTTATTACTGGTTCGGTAGTTACTACAGTCACTGTCGCATCAGGAACTGCAGTAGTCGTTGATAGCTCAGTTTCTGATGGTAATTCTTCAAAAAGTGTTGTAATTTTTTCAGCTTCAGTTACTGTCACATCGCTTATTGACGTTGTTATTACTGGTTCGGTGGGTACTCCAGTCATTGTTGCATCAGACACTGCAGTAGTCATTGATAGCTCAGTTTCTGATGCTAAATCTCCAAAAAGTGTTGACGTTTTTTCAGTTTTAGTTACTTTCACATCGCTTACTGCCGTCGCTATTACTGGTTCGATGGGTACTCTAATCCCTGTCGCATCAGGCACTGCTGTAGTCGTTGATAACTCAGTGTCTGATACTAATTCTTTAAAATGAGTTGACATTTTTTCAGCTTCAGTTACTGTATGAGGGGTCTGTGATATTATTAATGTTTCTTGTGTAGATAATGGTGTTCTTGCAATAGTAATAATTTCAGCAGATGGCGATACTGTTGTGCTGGAAGCAGTGACGACCTTAGTTGATGATGACACTCCTGTGTCTGTAATAGTAACAGATTCAGATACTGATGACATTGTTGTACCTGATACAGAGATAGCCACAGTTGATGGTGTTGCTGTTTCCCCTCTCATATGGACAACCTCAATTGTTGGTCTCACTGCTTTTCTTTTCTTTTCTATAATGTTTATGGCCTTATTAGTTTGTGTCTCTGCTGTGCCTATACTTTTGATTATCCTTGTTGGCCATATCAGTTTTGAAGTTTCAGTTGTCTCAGCCTTCATTGCCGAGACAGTTTTATTGGTTGCAACAGTTAACCTCGGAGAAAGGATTTCATTAGCAATTACTTCTGAAACAAGCAAATACACGTACAAATAAAAATAAATTAATTGTATTTTTAGCTTAGTCGTGTCATTTTTTATTAATGTGGAGTTAAAATTATATACATTATTTACAACAGACATCAAAATAAAGCTTACATATTTACAAAAAATATACATATATAAAATAAAGCAAATAAGCGTCAAAGTATTCTTCGGTATCGCTGTCGTCCGGCAACGTGCCCAGAAGACTGGCAGCATTGTCACGTTTAATTGACAATGCTTATACGTTCCACTAGAAACAAGCCAGCCTTCTGGTCACGCGAAGAGTCGACCATTCTTTTTAGATTTCTTTGAAAAGAAGACAGGCACACGGTCCCCTTCACGACCGGAGCGTTTTAGACCCAAACGGCTCAAAATTATAGTTACCACATAGGTTACTATACTTGCGCCGTTTGAGAGATCTGCTGCAGCAAAAGCGACATGATTTAGTCTTTTCCCATCGTCTCGCACCAAGCCATTAGGTTCTTAAACATCTGGTACGCCGACGGTGGCAAGAGCACGACGAAGAATGTCGTTAATGCTTGCTATGCGACCTGCAATCCTGCAACACGACAGGTCGTGACGTCCTAGGCTATCGACTGCCTCGCTACAGTGACACCGATGCGAAGCAACACAAGGAGCACAAATTATGATTATCTTTTGGTGAAAGTTGGAAAAAATTATACTTACTATATACCTAGACTAGGTATATAGTAAGTATAATTTTTTCCAACTTATTATTGTAATAATAATAATTGCCATAATTATTGTAACAAAGAAATATTTTTTTTGTATTGCAAATAACATTTATAACTTTAACAGTGTGTTAGTTTAATACATAAATATAAAACAATTTAAAAAGCTTATTCGAAGTTGTCTCCATTGGCTGCAATATAATGCAATAACCAAGAATGGTCCTTCCAGTAAGAGTAGGCGCCGGGTCATAAAGCTCGGTCCACGCAGTCTTGGTTGGAAACGAACGTTTTGGACTTCATAAGAGCTGAAGACTGGCCGTCGTCTAGACCCGATCTTAATCCGCTGGATTATGATTTATGGTCAGTTTTAGTGAGTACGGCTTGCTCTAAACGCCATGATAATTTGGAGTCCCTAAAACAATCCATACGATTGGCAGTGAAGAATTTTCCAATGGAAAGACTGCGTGTTTCTATTGATAACTGGCCTCAATGTTTAAAGGACTGTATTGCAGCCAATGGAGACAACTTCGAATAAGCTTTTTAAATTGTTTTATATTTATGTATTAAACTAACACACTGTTAAAGTTATAAATGTTATTTGCAATACAAAAAAAATATTTCTTTGTTACAATAATTATGGCAAGACTTCATTATAATTATTTACATATATTTTCATTCAATATAATTTTATTATAATTTACTAAAACAGGAAAAGGAACGGCAATCATAATGCAGGAGATGGGCAGTAAAAACTAAATGTCATTAAGATTATTGCACCTAAAACCAAGATCTATGGAAACAAAATTATTTACAATTAATAAAATACACAAATAAAATACATCTCTGCTTGACCCTTCGGGGAATACAGGCGTGATATACCATCACGCCTGTATTCCCCGATACCTGTACCTTTCATCTCGTCATCACCGTTTGGAACATTATAAATTACCTTGTGTGCTGTACGAGGCCAAAACTTCAGGAACTATTAGCGATGGCAGCGGCGGAGGCGGCGCGGGCGCAGACGGCAAGCTGTGTGACGTCACTACAGGCGGCGTTAGCCTCGAGCTCGTATTGGTGTGTTGTTTTTGCGTTGCTGAGAGTGCATACGCTGGGGAGGCCTCGGCTCTTATTGCTAGAACCCTCGACGAGGGCGCATACTGACCGATCACTTTTTCAGGATTGTTAGGAGAGTATGCTTGTGGATTGGTTAATGAGTTTAGTCGTAGTAGTGGATGGTTGTCGTTCAAAAGATTTGTTTGAGGATAATGATTGATTGGCGGAGGATATATTTCCGGCCTCCTGTTGGTCGAGGAGTATGGTTTTGATAGATCAGCATTGTTTTTAACATTTCGTGGCGCAGGAAAGCTAAAATTCGGTATGTTTGGGTCAAGATACCGGTCGTATGGTCTTGGGTCTAGTTTATTAACATGCGGTGGTGTCGGCGGATGCCGTCGGGCTGGCGCTCGCCGGCCGTGGTGGGCATGACTGACCGGGTACACATCGTGCGGAGCTGACGGGTAAGCGTAGCGGCGCTGCTCTGCATAATTTTTTGGAGAATATTGTTCAGGATTATAAATAAGCACTTGTTTATTGGTATGATAATTATTTTTAAATGGTAGCTGACGAAAAAAATCAGGTGGCTGCGATTGAGGATAGGTGTTTTCACTAAGCTCATCAGAGTATCGATTAAAGAGCAGGGGTAGGGGTGCGGGCGCAGCGGGGGCGGGGGCGGGGGCGGGAGCGGGGGCCGCCGCGCGCGCCGCTGCCGACGCCGACGCGGTGGCCAGCAGCTCCGCTAGGCGTGGCACGGGCAGGCTGAGCTCCGCCAGGTTGGCGGGGCGTATGCGCGTCACAGGTATGGGGTGGTGCAGTGGCAGTCTTATCTTATTTTTACCAAGAATGAATTCTGCAACAACAAAAAAAGAATGTGGTGGCGGAAATATTATAATTTTAAAAGCAAATTTAAATTAAACATTTCCTTCCTGAATTGTGCACAGCCTGCCCGCGCCGCAGTAGCCGATCCGACCGCACGGCCACTACGGCACACGCACGCTCGCACTCACACTACGGCACACGCACGCTCGCACTCACACTACGGCACACGCACGCTCGCACTCACACTACGGCACACGCACGCTCGCACTCACACTACGGCACACGCACGTAAAACAAAGTCCATCACTGTTTAAATGTTTGTTATACATAATAATAATAATATGTTGTCAGAAATCAACAAATATATAATAAATTTATTCAAATAACTTTTGGCATAAGATAACACAAAACAAAGTATAAATTAGGTACCTATAATACACAACATACTGAACTAGGTAATCCTGTGTTTCAGGCGAGTATGGCTAACAAAGTCTAAAATAATCACAACAAATCATAAATTAACCAAGGTATAGGTAGTTAAACAAAGACATTTACAAAAATAACTCGTTAAATGTACAAATAAAAACTAATAGAATCACTATAACAAATAATGTTTACTAATAACTTCTCTGTATCTTCGTAGGGCATACTTGGAATGGCTTCCTGGAGTATTTTTTTACAATTACTGAAATTGAGGGGGTAGATATTTAATTTTGCATTAATTCTATTGCAAAGAAGCGGAAATTGACGTAAAAGCACGTTTAATTCCTATATTGTGTGGGCAAACTATATCTTCCGTCTTTTGTTAGTGAATTCAGTGCTGTAAGGAAGTGCTGCGTGCTGCTTTAATACTATGCTCATTATGAACAACTGTTAGTACATTACAAGATGTATAGTGGGAAAAAGGAAAGGACGGAAAGTAGGCACCTTGAGAATCGCTCTTTGAGCTCTTTTGGTTGTTATCAACAGTGTTTTACCAGCGCCACCCCATGAGGTAATGCAGTAGGTATGTCAATATTGATTGACATAAACCAAAGTAAACCAGTCTTAGTATTTTTGAGTCTGCAATATAACGTAGCTTTTTAAAAGCAAATATTAATTTCCTAATTTTAGTATTTAAAGCCTCAATATGTTATTTGAACGGAAGAGTTTAGTCCAATATAATACCCAGGTATTTTATTTTATTTACAATTCGAATCTCAGGACACCTACATTGGTTAGCATTTGGTTGTCAACAGTTATGAGCATACAATGTTGAGTTAGTATGAGTTGTTGTTAGTTTGCGCATTTGTCTTATCTGCAATTACTGTCAATAAGTTATGCTGAAGCCATTTATTAACAACATTAAAACCGTGTTGCGCATACTTATAGACTATAGTTGTTCTGAGTTTGCCGCCAAAAGTAGAGCAGTAGTAGTAGTCAGCATATGAAATGATCATCCCATCATCTAGCTCTAGATCACAAAGATCATTTATGTAGATTAAGAACAGACTCGGGAGTAAAATACTACCTCGTGGATCACCAAAGGAAGTATATTTTCTGATCAGCGCTGAGAACATTACCTATCCTTATGCATTGGAATCGCTTTTCTAGATAGCTTGTGAAAAAGCTTACGCAACAGAATAGGGATAGATACGGTGTCAAACGCTTTGGTGAGTGTGTGCTTCCCTTTATCCAATTCTAGATGGTCAGTCAAAGATGTACGGCATTGGCAGTTGATACATTACGTCTGAATCCAAGCTGCGTCTTAGACAAAATTGATTTTTCCTCCAAATATTTGACTAACCTCTTATTTATAATTTTTTCTAACATTTTGGACATAGAAGGCAGTAAAGAGATAGGATAACATTTATGTACATAACAGTGATAGATTTTTATTATGCATCAGTAATATTTAAGTTAGTGAAGAAGAAGATAGTTATTAAATTAGAAGTAAGTAGTTATAAAATGATAGCCACGAGTCACGATCGAATATGCTTAATTATTGAAATAAAAATACTTTTTACGGATTTCATCGCGTATATTGGTATTATTAATCCCGACTCAACAAAAGAACACATCGCCGATGTCAAACACCGCCGTTCCAAGAAGTCAGCAGTTTGTGAACATACTCTTGACAAGGCCCAGCATTATATCAGATTTGATAAACCACAAATCCTTGCGAAGGAAAGTCGATACCTACCCAGGATGATTCGTGAGGCTATTGAAATTAAAAAACATCCAAATTTCAATAGAGAAGATGGCTGGGTCTTACCAGCTGCTTGGAATCCTGTCATAGATTCTATTAAACCAAAATCCAGGCCTACAACTGTAAGACCAAAGGATAGGATACTGTGAGCTCGTTATGCGTGAATCGGATTGCCAATAATTAACAACTAAAACATGATCATTGAATATTGTTACTTTAAAAGAGACCATGATTCTCTGAGTTTGTTTCGGCCAAGAAAGTTAAGATTTGGGTTTCTGAATCTGTTAATTTTATATTGAAATAAAACTACTTTTTACGGATTTTATCGATTTTATCGCGTATATTCAGAGGTCGTCGCTGGTCCGATCCGCAGAAGGCGCACCGGGCGACGTCGAGCCGACAACGCCCTCTTCCAGCCTCCCTAAACGGTCCGGGGGCGAGACGCGGGGACGTCCGTCGCACACCCTCAAGGACCCGAGACGGCGGCGCGCATTGTGTTCCATGCGCGCGCCTCTCGTCTACGCGTCACGTCTACGCCCCCCTAGAATCCCAAGGACGAGGCCCGCTGCGGCGGGCCATCCATCACCAGTCGGGGGCCGCGGAAGAATGCTCTGTTCCCATAGCCCCCGAAGTCCGAAGAGATTTTCCACACGCTAAGCAAAAAACAGGGTATGTCGGACTTCGTAGAGGGCCGCATGCCCGGCGCGGTGGCGGCCCACGCCCACCACTGCCGGGTCTGTGGACGAATGCTACAGCGCTCCCGTAGCCCCGGCACTAAAGTGGAGACGCGAAATGCTGAGGTTTGTTTTAGTCGGTAGCTCGCGCTTTTCTCGCAATGAATAGTCATATGCATAATTATTAAAATAATTAATGTCCTACTCAAAGATTGAAATCGTTCCAACTTACCGATGGTTTCGACATTTGCGATGCTCGCCTCGACCTGCAATGCAAACAAAACAATACAATAGAATATTATTTATTCTCTAATCACAAATTACAAATAGTCAGTTTACAGAGTATATACAGATTCAATTGAATTTCTGGAAGATTCGTGCTTTAACTAAGTTTTTTCAAAATCTGTAAGACAGGTCACCAGGCCCACATAAGAACATTATTAAATAAAATTAAAACTCATTTTAGATAATTTATTTTAGAAACCATGCATGATGAGCGCGGTCACGGAATAGTAAAATCAAAGCATCATAGTAAAAAAAAGTAAAGCGCGATAGTATTGATGTTTGTTTGTATGTGTGCCTTAAGGTGGGATAGTTACTGTTGGAAATAGTTCTTCAACCTTTTTTTTTTTTATAGTACGGAAAATCCCGGGATAGGAGCGCCCGCGGCGGAAACCAAACTGGTTATCCGCCAGGTCCGGCCCTACACAAGTAAGGTGCCCAACGAGGCGATCTGCAATTACCCTTTCAAAAAGTTTGCTCACCTCGTCGAGCAGCACTATGGGCCGGTATGCGAACGGACTGTCCGCAGGGCGCCCCTCCTTCCTCATCAGGACGAGCTTTCCGGTCTTCCACCGATTTGGAAACTGGCCCCGCTCGAGGCATGCGCTAAAGAGCCTTTCTAATCGGGGCCCGAGAGCCTTCGCAGCCAGGACCCAAGCTCGACCAGGTATGCCGTCGGGCCCTGGGGCGGTGTTTTTAGAAGCTTTAACAGCGCCACTCTCAGATCTACCCGGGTCACTTCGGGCACGTCGTCGTTAGTGTCGTCCGCTCCGGGTGCGGAAGGTAGTTCTTTAACCTGATTATAATCTAAGTTAACTAGTCAATCTGTTAATCTTCTCTTAAAACTTGATATGTTTAGGGTATGTATTGTAAGTAATTACGTCATTTAGTCTGTTGTATTGAAACGGTCTTAGAAAAGAAAATAAATTTCGAGCAAATTTGGTTTTACCTGACTTAGATTGGGCATACCTTCTTTCTACTATTTCATATATCAATGTGATATTAAAAGGAATAAGAGTACGTTGTTTTAAAACAATATTAAGAATAAAAAGCTGACGAATGGAAAGTTTAGACACCTTCTACTGTTTGAAGGGATAGAAGGTTAGTATTAAATGTATCACTCCATGAAGGGATAGGGGATGGGATTGGCACAATGCAGAAAAGCATCAATCATTATACCTACTGTCTCCATGGACCACGTGTATGTGCTGTGTCCGGGGTGCATCGCACAGTACCACACTCGACTACGACGTACCTGTGCCCAGTCTGGTGACTCACGCCGCGGCCCACGGACTATCACAAGTGCACTTACCACACTCAACTACGACGTACCTGTGCCCAGTCTGGTGACTCACGCCGCGGCTCACGGACTATCACAAGTGCACTTACCACACTCACTCAACTACGACGTACCTGTGCCCAGTCTGGTGACTCACGCCGCGGCCCACGGACTATCACAAGTGCACTTACCACACTCAACTACGACGTACCTGTGCCCAGTCTGGTGACTCACGCCGCGGCTCACGGACTATCACAAGTGCACTTACCACACTCACTCAACTACGACGTACCTGTGCCCAGTCTGGTGACTCACGCCGCGGCCCACGGACTATCACAAGTGCACTTACCACACTCAACTACGACGTACCTGTGCCCAGTCTGGTGACTCACGCCGCGGCCCACGGACTATCACAAGTGCACTTACCACACTCAACTACGACGTACCTGTGCCCAGTCTGGTGACTCACGCCGCGGCTCACGGACTATCACAAGTGCACTTATACCACACTCAACTACGACGTACCTGTGCCCAGTCTGGTGACTCACGCCGCGGCTCACGGACTATCACAAGTGCACTTACCACACTCAACTACGACGTACCTGTGCCCAGTATGGTGACGCACGCCGCGGCCCTATGCACTTACCACAGTCGAATACGACTACGACGTAAGTATTGGTGAGCACTGTGGCGAGGCATACCGTTAAGTACAGTACCCGAGGCATGCACTCGCCTACCTGACATACTCGTATTTCATAAACCGTTTTTTACCTATAGCACGGAACAGATTGCACATCTGAGTCAACATTATAACAAACTAATATTACAGTAAGTACGTCGTATGATTACTGACCAAAACTAATAGAATCGTCGCCGCCGCTGTAAACGTCTTCATGGCCGAGCAACACTTGAGCCACACTCGCACTAGCGACTGTGCTTGTGTTAAATCGTTTCTTAACTTCTATTCAGTAAATCGTTATGTACGTTTGTCGTCAAATCAAACACGAATTATTTTGTCAGGTGCTAATTAAATTATTTACGGTGGATATGACAACGGTGTTTACAAATTGTGTCGACGCACCGGGCATCGCTCGGCGACGACTCCAACGAGCAGCCGAGCGCGACTCTGCGCGTACGCAGGCTAGCTCGCGCGCCGCCGCGCGCCGCCGTCACTCACGCACCTTCTCTCGCCCCGCACGAATATTAGCCGGTTTGTCTTCTTTGTCTTTGTTTAATGAAAACAAGCACACGAATAATGGGGCGATGTTATATCAAACATCTGCGGATTGACGTAATGAACATAATTATGTGTTTAACAAATATAATACTAATTCGTAAGTGGTATTAAAAGATTTTTAAAGAGGAGGTTCTCAATTCGGGTGTGTTTTTTTTTGTATGTTTGCGATTACTCCGCTAATTATGCATTGATTTCGATGAAACTCATAATATTTGGTAGGTCATACTTGTATATATGTAGTATCGAGGTAGTCCTATATAAATTTTATCGAAATCGGTTCAGCACTTTAAAAAAAAAACGAGAGGTCGGAAGTTTTGTGGGAATTGCAGCTAGTACTAAACATCACAAAGCATAAAATGACACAGTATTCCCCATTAAATCTTTTAATTGGCACGGAGTCCACTACGCCAATTATAAATTCTTTAATAAGGGATGTTACACTAGAGGGTTCAAATGCTAACCGCGAAGCGATCCGCGAGTTGCATAGACAACGTGCAGACGAACTAATAAGTAGAAATAAAAGTAAACAAAACGGTTATGTTAATAAAAATAGAAATCCTCCTAAAAAGTTCAGTTTAGATGACTTGGTGTTCGTTATCAAAAGATCCCAAAGTATTGGCAAATTAGATTGTGGCATGCGAGGCCCGTACAAGGTTGTAAGCGTTCTACCAAACGATAGGTACGAACTGAGATTGTTAGCTGGTACTTATGGTAAGACCAGTCAATCAGCTGCTGGGTTCATGGTGTTGTGGCGTGGTGAATGGACACCCGACACGTGTGCTGGTTTCTTTGAAAGTTAGTTGAGAACTTTCATTGGTTTTTATTTTTGTTGTATGCACCCAGCTTTTGCTTACCTACATTTTAATAACATGTCTGTGTACCAAACAATTACAATTTGCTTTTGTTTTTGTACTGTGTTCCTTGTATAGACCCATGTAAATCCTGAGTGCACATGGTCTTGGGGTGGTCAAGGCACAGGTAGAGAGCCTATACTATTGAGAGTTGGCTTCTGGTAAAGGTAACGAGGTTGAGGTCGGTGGGGCCCATGCCGACTATAGACCAAGTGTAAATCCTGTAGTAGGTCTCGTGGTTGACCTGCTGTAACCAATGTAAATCCCGAAGCGCGCATGGTATTTGGTGTGTGAATATGACCCGAGTGAACCCTACTGGTTGTGTGATGTCGTTGAACGACTGTTGTGTGATGTCGTTGTACGACTGTGTTGTGTTGTTCGGTACATAGGCGACTGTTATTTGATGCAATTACTCAATATGTAAGCTTAAAAGTATGATTGTGTGTGGTTACAGGTTGCGATGAAGACCAAGATGAGTTCAACTACAGGGACGATGGTGCTGGGCCATCATCGAGGACTGACGAATGCTGCGAGGACGCTGCAGTGTCAGGAGAGGCCGTGTTAGATGACAACACTGGGCGTACGCTGTCGACGCAGCCGCGCCTATAAATTCAAGTCGAAATATATAATATAATATAACTATAATAATAAATATATAATATAATATAAATACCGTATAAATGAATAAATATAATTATATAGGTTTTAATTACTTATGTAATGTAGAGAGAAAATACTCCTTTATTCTTATCTTGAAAACATACATGGAAGGGCTGTCACGTAGCGAGTGCGGGAGAGAGTTCCAGAGGCGTACTGCTTGGACAGTGAACGATCCGTCATATCGACGAGAAGGGATGAAGTTAACCGACATGGTTTCCCTCTAGGGACAAGATACTCAAAGCGTTCCTGAAGATAAATAGAAGAGTTAGGATTGTGCAAGATGGAAAAAAGAAAAGAAAGGATGTGAGTATCTCGACGCTGTCGAATTGGTAACCACTTCAATCGAGCTCGGAACTCCGACACATGGTCGTATTTCCGAAGACCGAAGATGAATCGTATGCACAAATTTTGCAGACGTTCAAATTTATTAAGGAGTTCTTCCGTTGCATCGAGAAAACAGACATCGGCATAGTCTAAAATAGTGAGAAGGAGAGATTGCACTAGATTTAATTTAGTCTGAAAAGGCAGGAACTTCTGGAGACGTTTGAGAGAATGAAATGAGCAATACACCCTCCTACTTACTTCCGCAATGTGAGTATTCCAAGAGAGATGAGAGTCTATAAGCACTCCTAAGTTTTTAGCGCTTTTCAAATAGGCTACAGGGACGTAATCATATATGATTGGTGGGAGAGAATCGTAGTCCAATAGATTAAATAGGTATCTATTACCAATAATAATCGCTTGCGACTTGGCAGGATTTACTAACACTCCAAAAGCTTTTACCCATTCGTTGATGTTCTGAAGATCATTATTGATGGCATCAATGGTTTCAGGCAGATCCTCAATTTTGAAGTGGCGATAAAGCTGCAAATCGTCTGCGTAAAGATGGTAGTGAGAGGATAAAACCTTGGTGATAGCGTTTATAAAAACCGAAAAAAGAAGAGGAGAGAGTATGCCACCTTGAGGAACGCCTGCAGCAAGATCACGCCATTCAGAGGAGATCTCATCACAGCGGACACACTGCGAGCAACCCACTAACGTATAAATAATGTTCAAATTATATTCTCAACGAACATTCATACTACGTAATCCTCTGTGTACAAATGTGTTGAACATTCACCTTTATATTTTAATTTACAACAAGGGTACAAGTCAAGGGTCAAGTCACAGAACATTAACTATAAATAATAAAGAAATCGCAGTAAGAAACCTTAGACTTGGCACGACTTTGTCTAGATTTCATTACTTTTTAGAGATAAACAAGCAGCTCCATTGAGACTTGGCTAGTTTTTTACAGAATGTTTTTGATGGGATACCTATTTACAATTTAAAATCAGTTATTTTTGGAGTCGGTGCCAGCAAACGCAAAAATAACCTTAATAGATACTTACTTGATTCATCTACTAAATCTATATGTGTTCGGATTAAAACGCCTACCCAAATAGAGAACGCAACATGTTACGCGTATGTTAATTAGCTGTAAGAATTTTATTTATAAGTTATTGTACTGTCTACCCCACAGTTTTGATATTTTTTATTATACTTTTTACATTAGAACAAAGACACGTATTTTCATTGTACTCCTGATAATATATCGACCAAATCCCGAACATGGTCCTACGAGCCTGGATTAGAGGATAAAACGATAGCCAGCTGATAATTTAATAAGGATTTGAAGATAAACAGTACAACTTTGTTGGAGATCAAGAATTATAACGGCACTCGGCGGCCACGTGCAATTTTGCTGTATCATTCGGAAGATTACGGAATATTTAGTGGTCTGGAAAACAAGTGCTATAAATTCAAACTAATTGATCGTAAATATACCCAACACTCATTAAATCAGGTAGTATTTAGTATAAAATAACTGATTACGCCGCGCGGCGCGGCGGCCGATATGTCGCGACTCGCGAGCTTATATATATATATTATACCTATAACCTAATTATACATATGGTGCTACAATTATTGTTGTGTATATTTTTCTATTAATGTGTGGATTGTGTTTGTTTTAAATAAATGTTATTTTCTTTCTTTCTTTCTTTCTTCTATATCAAAGGTTAGTACCGATTATTAAATTTATTGTTAAACTTAGAAAAATTGTATGCACCTATTCGCGATTATACAATTATTGTTGTGATAATTTGACCCGTAATTAGTTAAAATTTCATTTATTGCACCTTTTAAAGAGTAGTTATTGTAATAACTACATTAATCTTGCTTTATAAGGCTGTAGATATCTGTAACGTGGTCAGTTTACGTAGTCGCAATAGTTTTATAGGTTCATTCAAATTAAATTCATAATATTCTACGTTTACAGTTGATTATATCTACATAGGTACGTGTATTCTTATAATTGTGTTCTATTCGTATAATCTTTAATCCGATGTTAGCATTGTATTTCACTTTACACAGTAATATCTTATATATCTAGAGGCATCATCTGTTAAGTATTTATATTGTTATTCATTCTTGTTTATATAAATTCCAGTTTGTCTGCTCCAGCCTACGCAATGCCAGACGACAAGGAACTGATAAGGAAACGAGCAAGTTATAAGGGAAGGGTAACTGTCTTCTCGAACTACTTAAATTCATTGGATCCTTCTACGTTAAGTCCTTCCGAGGTAAATGAATTACAATTACGGTTGAACAAGCTCGAGGCGTTGTATAACCAATATGACGAGGTGCAGTTGTTACTGGAGTGTAATGCTGATAATATGGATACTCAGATGTCGGAACGCAGTGAGTTTGAATCTCTTTATTATAAATCCCTATCGCAAGCTCAAAAGATACTAACTGACTGTAGGAAAAGAGATCTAACAGAAAGTGATATAGGTTCACGTGCTAGCAATCATAAGTTTGTTAAATTGCCAACTATTCAATTGCCGAAATTTGGAGGTTCTTATACGAACTGGTTAGAATTTCACGATACGTTTATAAGCCTTATTCATTCTAATGAAGACATGAATGACATTAATAAATTTCATTATTTGAGATCGTCTCTGGAAGGGTCCGCTGCTGTGGTAATTAACTCAGTTCAGTTTTCAGCCACTAATTACTCGGTAACTTGGAATCTCCTTTGTGACCGGTTCGATAACAAACATTTGTTGATTCAACATCATGTTTCAACGTTATTTAATATTGACAGATTACATAAAGAGTCTTCAATTAATTTGAAGAATCTACTTGATCAAATTAATAAAAATTTACGTGCCCTGGAATCGCTAGGCGAACCTGTCGACCAGTGGGGTACTCTTCTCATTTATGTTATCACACACAAGTTAGATAATAAAATGTACAGTGAATGGGAAGAGTATAAGGGACGCCTCGATAAGAATTTGAAAATAACTTTTAAGATGTTCATTACATTCATTAAAAATCGGGCTGATTTGATAGAAACGTTGGAGCTTTCAAATTCTTCAGTCACTAAAAACTCAACCACCTCTAAAAGTGTAAGGGTTAAAACAATGATTATAAAGGATTGCAATAATAAAAATAGTTCTGTCGACAATAATATTTCACATGTGGGTTCTATGTCAAGTAAGCCAAGGAGTTGTCTTAAATGTAATGGTGATCACAAGTTAAGTGATTGTCCTCAATTTTTAGCGTTAAGCAATGAAGCACGTTGGCAATTGTTACCTAACTTTAAGATATGTTACAACTGTTTGTCTTCAGGGCATTATTCTAATAATTGCAAAAAGGCAGGTTGTAAAATATGTCGTCGTAAGCACAACACTCTTGTGCATATTGCAGACCCTGTAAAGCTCAAGCCTGTTTCAACGACTAGTAATAGTATTAGCAGTGATGATGGTGCTACCGCGGTGAGTGACCCCGCCCCAGAAGCTCAAGGTCACAGGGCGCTTTCTGCGAGTATTAATCAGGGTGACGTGCTACTGTCTACTGCATTAATAAATATTATAAGAAAAAATAATACATTAATTACCGCTCAGTCTGTCCTTGATAGTGGCAGCACGTCATGCCTTATGACCGAAGATATGTATAAAAGGTTAGGTTTACGTGGTTCACCTGTAAACAGCTCAATACTAGGAATCAATAATTCGTTATCTAATATTAATAAGATGTGTCTTGTGTCCGTGAAGTCAATACATTCTAATTTCATAACAAGTATTAACTGTTTTGTGTTACAATCTATTACAGATAATGTTCCTAGTAGACATGTGGATCTGTCAAGTCTTAAGATCCCATCTGATATCTGTCTGGCTGATCCTAATTTTAACTCGCCTGCTCCTATAGACATGTTGCTTGGTGCTGACATCTTTTGGGAGCTATTGGGATCACAGATAATAAAACTAGGACCAGGACAACCAATTCTTTGCGAGACTAGACTGGGTTGGCTAGTCTCTGGCTCAATAAAACGCGGCAATACGTTGGTACCATCTGTAATAGGTAAATGTAACTTTACAAAAATTATTTCAGACAGTGATGATAAGCTAAACGAAAATATACAGCATCTGCTCACGCGGTTTTGGCAGTTAGAAGACGTGTGTATAACGTCACAATATTCACCTGAAGAGAAGCTATGCGAGGAGCATTTTATAAATAATACTACGCGTTTAGACAATGGGCAATTTTGTGTTAGGATTCCTTTGAAATATTCTTGTGATCTCTTAGGTGAGTCTTTATCAAGAGCTAAACATTGTTTTTCTTCATTAGAGCGTAGATTTACAACACAAACTGAACTAAGCAGTATGTATAAACAATTCATGCAGGAATATGAGTCCTTGGGTCATATGTCTAAATGTGAAAATAATGATCATAATGCTCATTATATTCCTCATCACGGAGTTCTGCGTGACAGCAGCACAACAACTAAATTAAGAGTAGTTTTTAACGCTAGCAGTCCAACCACTACTGGTATTTCTTTTAACAATATACAGATGACAGGACCCGTGATACAAGACGATCTTTTATCAATTTTATTGCGTTTTAGACAGCATAAATATATACTCTCGGCTGACGTCGAGAAAATGTACCGGCAGGTAGTTGTTCATCCAAACGACAGATATTTGCAACAGATAGTATGGCGTGACAACCCGTCAAATCCGGTACAAACTTATCAACTCAACACTGTTAGATACGGCACGGCTAGCGCACCGTATTTAGCAACCAGATGTCTTAAACAGTTGGGTTTAGATTGCGTTGACCAAAAAGTATCTGAAATTATTCTTCACGACTTTTATGTCGACGATCTCCTTACGGGAGGGGATAATGTTAACAATGTCATAGATTTGCGTCACAAAGTTACTTCTACTCTCGCTTCAGCCAGAATGAATTTAAGAAAGTGGAAGTCGAACGATGTGCGCCTGGTTCCGGAATGTGACTTTCCACAGTCTTCACTAGATTTGAATGTTGGAGGATTTGAGTCAACTAAAACTTTAGGGTTAGGTTGGCAGTCACTGTCGGATGAAATATGCTTTCCCATTAGTGAACCAATCATTAATAGTAATACAAAACGCGAAATGCTTTCTATTATTTCACAGATCTTTGACCCTTTAGGGCTTCTGGGTCCCTGTGTAATAGTGATGAAAGTTCTACTTCAAAAATTGTGGTTACATAAACTGTCTTGGGATGATCAGCTGCCTCAGGATATAAGTAAGCTTTGGTCTGCTCTAATTGTTAATCTACCACTTATAAGTAAAATTCATATTCCACGATGTGTTATTATCGATTCATTTAAATGTTTAGAATTTCACATTTTTAGTGACGCGTCTGAACGAGCATATGGTGCGTGTCTATACGTTCGCAGCGGTAATGACGAGGGTGTAGTCTTAGTGCGTTTATTATTGGCTAAAGCTCGAGTTGCGCCACTTAAGCCAACAACTATACCCAGACTTGAGCTTTGCGGTGCTTTAGTTGGGGTACGTATTTATGAGAAGGTTGTTGCTTCATTACGAGTGAACGCAAAACGCACATTCTTTTGGAGCGATTCCACCATCGTCTTAGGTTGGTTGAAAATGTTGCCTAGTAAACTACAACCTTTCGTTCGCAACAGGGTTGCTGAAATTTTAGATAAAACCGGCAGCTGTGAGTGGAGACACATTTCAACTGATCAAAACCCTGCCGATTATATATCTCGTGGCGTTGACATTACTTCAATGTCTTCGTTAGATATGTGGTGGTCCGGACCAGGTTTTTTAAGGGAAGATATATCTTGTTGGCCTCCTAATATTTTACATTCATCAGACGACATATTACCCGAAATGAGATGTAATGCAACTTTACACGGGATAATTCATAAAAATAATTTTAATGAACTTATTAATTTTCAGCGTTTTTCAAAGATTTTAAGGCTCCAGCGCAGTGTAGCATATATTTTACGTTTTATTGATTTATGTAAAAAGACATCTATTGCTGGTCCACTCAGTGCTGCTGAACTACAAAGAGCTTTAAATTTGATCATTCGAGTGTCTCAGAATTAGTTGGTGATTTAACAAGCAACACTTTTATTATGGCATTACGTAGATTTATCTCGCGTAGGGGAAGGCCTGTTAATATATACTCCGATAACGGTACCTCGTTTGTTGGTGCGTATAATGAACTCTCAAAGTTCCTTAAGTCGAGTTGTGATTCGGTTACTGAGGAAATGGCTAAGGAGGGAATTAATTTTCATTTTATACAAACTCCCCTCATTTTGCTGGCCTTGCGGAGGCTGCTGTCAAGTCAACAAAGCATCATTTAGTCAGAGTGTTGGGCCTTTGTAACCTTACTTATGAAGAGTTATATACTACGTTGGTTCAAATTGAAGCTATTTTGAACTCCAGACCACTGACGCCTATATCGTCAAACTTTGAAGACTTGATGCCGCTGACTCCCGGACATTTTTTGATTGGCCGCCCTATGACGTCTTTGCCGTCACCTGACTATCAAGCACAGTCCATAAATTCTTTGACTCGGTTCCAACGCATTGAACAGCTGAGGCAGCACTTTTGGACACGATGGAGTAAGGAATATATCTCGGAACTCCAGCTGAGAATGAAATGGCGCTCCTGCAAGGGTTCTTTGAAATTGAACTCCTTAGTACTTCTGAAGGAAGATAATACGCCACCCTTGAAATGGAAAATGGGTCGCATTGTAGCTGTGTATCCAGGTACTGATGGCGTTGTACGAGTCGCAGACGTCAAGACTTCTAGTGGCCTACTACGGCGATCATTCAGCAAGATTTGTCCGCTGCCTGACTATGTCGAGTCTGAGGATTCGGGTTGAAAGGCAGGCTTTCAACGCCCGGGGGTATGTTCGGATTAAAACGCCTACCCAAATAGAGAACGCAACATGTTACGCGTATGTTAATTAGCTGTAAGAATTTTATTTATAAGTTATTGTACTGTCTACCCCACAGTTTTGATATTTTTTATTATACTTTTTACATTAGAACAAAGACACGTATTTTCATTGTACTCCTGATAATGTATCGACCAAATCCCGAACAATATGAATGTGAAATAGAGATTAGAGATACAAGAAATCGAACGAAAGCTGATAATAGCAATTTTTTTTTTATAAGTAGTAGTAGTAAGCAACCGCTTAAACACAGCTTGCACACAGTAAGTAACAGCTTGCACACAACTTGCATACAGTTGCACGGTGGTACATATGGGCAAGCTATTGCTTGCTGAGTGCAAGCTGTGTGCAAGCTGTGTGCAAGATGTTTGCAAGCTGTTTGCAAGCTGTGTGCCAGCTGTGTGCAAGCTGTTGCTTGCTGTGTGCGAGCTGTGTGCAAGTGAACTTTTTACTACGGTGAGATGAAGTCACGTGTGGTGAGGTAGAGTCACGTGTGGTGAGATGGAGTCACGTGTGGTAAGGTGGAGTCACGTGGGTTGAGGTGAAGTCACGTGAGGTGAAGTCACGTGAGGTGAAGTCACGTGTGGTGAGATGGAATCCCGTTTGGTGAGGTGAAGTCACGTGGGTTGAGGTGAAGTCACGTGTGGTGAGATAGAGTCACGTGTGAAGAGGTAGAGTCACGTGTGACGAGGTGAAGTCACGTGTGGTGAGATGGAGTAACATGAGGTGAGGTGGAATCACGTGAGGTGAAGTCACGTGAGTTAAGAGTCACATGAGGTGAGGTGGAGTCACGTAAGGTGAGATGGAGTCACGTGAGGGTAGGTGGAGACACGTGAGGGTAGGTGGAGTCACGTTGGGTGAAGTCAAATGTGGTGAGATGGAGTCACGTGAGGTGAGATGGAGTCACGTGTGGTGAGGTGGAGTCACATGTGGTGAGATAAAATCTCGTGAGTTGATATCGAGTCACGTGAGGTGAAGTCACGTGTGGTGAGATAGAGTCACGTGTGGTGTGATGGAGTCTCGTGACGTGAGATAGAGTCACGTGAGGTGAAGTCACGTGTGGTGAGATAGAGTCACGTGTGGTGTGATGGAGTCTCGTGACGTGAGATAGAGTCACGTGTGGTGAGATGGAGTCACTTGTGGTGAGATGGAGTCACGTGAGGTGAGGTGGAGTCACGTGTGGTGAGACAGAGTCACGTGCGGTGAGATGGAGTCACGTGAGGTGAGGTGGAGTCACGTGTGGTAAGATGGAGTCACGTGCGGTGAGATGAAGTGAAGTGTGGTGAGGTAAAGTCACGTGTGGTGAGATAGAGTCACGTATGGTGAGATAGAGTCACGTGAGTTGTGGTGAAGTCACGTGTGGTGAGATGGAGTCACGTGTGGTGAGGTGGAGCCAGGTGGTTTGAGGTGAAGTTACGTGTGGTGAGATGGAGTCACGTGTGGTGAGGTGGAGTCAAATGAGGACTTTGCTACTAAATAATGCGGCTTTTTTTTTTTTTTTTTTTTTTTTTTTTTTTTTATTATTTTTTTTTTTTTTTAAATCAATAATTCAAAAAAAAAAAAAAAAAATTAAATTTTTAAAAAATAGTTACATATCCAAGGTTAGGTTAGGTTAGGTTAGGTTTTTTTTTTTTTTTTTTGTGTTTACTCTACCTCCGACGTTATCGGAGTCTGTGGTCAGCTAGTTTTTTATATATTCTGGTTTTTTGTTTTATACATTACATATGTATATATAAATGTTTAATAAATATAATATGTTAATAATAAATTTTTCTTAGGCTGTTTTATTTCTATCTATTGCCCTCTGTGCAATCTTTGTGCAGTATTCTAGGAATTTTTCTCTGTCGCTTCCTCGCATCACTTCCCCTATTGTGTCCCTGTCTAATTTCATTTGTAATGACTGTTCCAGTCTATATCTGTCCTTTGCGTGTACAGGACATTCTAGTAACAAATGTGGCACTGTTTCTGCTATGTTTGGATCACAGATGCACGATGGACTTCCCTTGCATTTGAAGCGGTTCAGGTACTCGGAAAATCCACCGTGCCCCGTCATGATCTGTGCCCCAATGTTGGTCATCTTAATCTTCCTTAGTGTCCTGTATGCCTCCACCGCGTCCGGGAAAAACATTTTGGTAATGTTTGCTGTTTGGCCGAACTTGTATCTTTGATTCCATTCGTCAAGTGTCCTCATGCGTATGTGGCGCTTGACGAATGAGATCGGACACATATCGTAGTCCGGTCTTTTCTTCAGGTTCATGGCGGCCTCTTTTGCCAGCTGATCCGCTCTCTCGTTGCCTTCTAGCCCTGCGTGGGCTTTTATCCAGAACAAAGATACTGTCTTGTTCTGGAGAGATGCGGCTGTTATGTTTTTTCTGGCCTCTACTGCCAGGGGGTGAAGGCAACTGGGGTTTTTCACTGTCAAAAGTGCCGCCATGGAATCACTGAAGACTCCGAAAGTAAGCGCTGTGGTGTTTTTAATTTCCCGCGTTGCCCGGCATATCGCGAGTAACTCAGCCTGGTAAACCGTACAGTATCCCGGTAGCGCCAACTTGATGGCGCGCGTCTCGGCCTTTCCGTTCCATATGGACAGAGCTGCTCCAACGCGTCCCCCGATCTTGCTGCCGTCGGTGTATATTTTCACCTGCTGGTCCGAGTTGGTGTCAACTTCGTCCTGGTTTACCAGGCTGGCGATTTTAAGTTCACTTTGCTCCGCAGGGTGCGGGGATTCAAGTGCAGAGGCCTTCCGCTCTACCTCCCTGTCCCCCAGTATAGCTTGCGGCTCTCCTTTCTTGGCTCTGTATAGCGAAGCTACCTCCTGGATTCTAAGGTCCAGGGGGAGTATCCCAGCTAGTAGAAGTACCGAGTTGAGTGAGACAGTTCGGTAAGCCCTGCACATTTTCTGTGCTATTCCCCTTTGCACTACGCCTAATTGTTTTATAGTTCCCAGCTTGTTTGCGGCCTCTGCCCATGCGCTGGCGGCATACAGGATTATCGGCTCTATCGCAGCCACGTATATGGTTTTGACGACTTCCGGATTTAGGCCCCAGCTTACTTTCGCAGCTCTGCTTAGCTGCTTATGGATCCCGATGGCCTTTCGGCTCACTTCCGAGACGTGCGCGTTAAACGTGAGCTTGTCGTCGATGGTGACACCCAGTACTTTTATTTTGCTCGACATAGCAATGTCCGCCCCGCCCATGCTCAAGCGCGGGGTGTCGTACTTTAACTTATTGGTAATGACCATTGCGTTGGTCTTTTGTGGCGCGAAGTTTAGCTTGTTATCTATGCCCCACGCTCGAACACGTTCGAGGGCGGCATTTGCCTGTCCCTCAATTTCCAATGCTGTGTCACCATCGAAGACCAGAATCACGTCGTCAGCGAATGCTTGCGCGTAGTTTCCATTTCTCTCGAGGTTCTTGAGGAGGGGGTCCAGTATGAGGTTCCAGAGAATGGGGCCTCCAATTGAGCCTTGTACGCAGCCTTTTTCTGTGCTTTTCTGGTACTCGGCACCGGCGTACCTCACTCGGACTTTCCTGTCTCGTAGGTAGCTGTCGATGACCTTTCTCAGGTTGACCGGACACCTTTCCTCAGCCAGTCGGATTCGTATAGCTGGCCACCAGGCGTTGTCGAAGGCTCCCTCTATGTCCAGCGATATTAGTGTTATTATTTTCTTTTGTCTCAGCTTTTTGCGTATTCTTTGCATGAGAGTATAGAGGGAGTCTTCGGTACTCCTCTGTGGCATGAACCCGTACTGGCGAGTACTCATCCTCGGTGTTATGTAGAACCTGAGTCGGGCCACCAACATTTTCTCGAAGATCTTTCCGAGTACTGGCAACAGGCCTATAGGTCGGTACGCCTTTGATGTTGTGTAGTCCGATTTCCCTGGCTTCCGTAGTACAACCACTGTCGCTTCTTTCCATGCTCTGGGGAAGTGGTTGTAGGCAAGGCATTTATTTATAATTGCCAGGAAAATTGCGGGATCGTTGCCAATGGCATAGTTGCAAATATCGGCTGTGAGGCCGTCCATTCCCGGGGCCTTCCTTGGATTAAAGGACTCACTTGACGTCTTCAGTTCGGCTATGGTGAATGGAGGGTCATTTGGTTCACCAATTTCGCCATCATTCACCGATTCCGCCTCTAATCTAACGCGGCTGTGGTGGGGGTTGTCCGCAGCTGGGTGGTCTTCTGGATATAGGGTCTCCGCTATGTATTGGGCGGACGCTGCAGCGTCCAGCACGTCCCCGTCTTTCACCAGAGGCGGGTCCTCCACCCTGCTCGTTGTCCTTCCTATTACCCTGTATATCCCCTCCCATACCCCCTCTCTGTCCTGTTTGCAGCAGAAGTCCTTCCAACTCTCGGTTTGGGCTCTGGCTGCCTCTAATTCATATTCCTCTTTTTGTTTCAGGTACGTCTCGATGACATAAGGTTTACGGACTGGAGCAGCGCACCGTATTCTTCTTTTCTTAGTAGCGACGGCTTTCTTCAGTTGCGTGAGCTTCTCCGACCACCACGGCAAGGTAAGTTTTTCTATTTGCTTTTTAATTGGCATAGATGCCTTACATGCTTTTGTAATTGTTTTTGTGTAGCTATCTACTATTTGGTCTATTTGCTCTACTTTACCTATTTTCTCTATTTCTTCTTTTGTAATTTTATGTTCTTGCCACAGCTGGGTGAGTTTCGCATGAAACTCAGACCAGTTGGCCTTTTTTGTATTGAAAACTCTAGTTGTTCTTTCTACTTTTATCCCCTTTGATTTATCCTGTAAGATTTGGAAAACGATGCCGTTGTGGTCGGAGCTGCTCAGGTTCTCGACGACTTTCCAGTCTGCTACCTTGTCGAGGATATTTGTCGAACAAGCTGTTATGTCGACATAGCTGCTATAGCGTTGTCCCCCTCTGATCGTGTCAAATGTCGGAGTTTCCCCTTCGTTGAGTATGTGTAGCCCGAGCTCACCGAGAGTTCCACATACCTCCTCTCCCCTACGGTCAACCACCGGGCTGCCCCACCACGTGCTTTTTGCATTTGCGTCGCCTCCAACGATTATGGGCTTAGCGCCATTTTTAGCTGCTATTTCCCTAAGATGGTCTAAGTAGGGTTCCACTGGTTTGTCCGGCTCGAAGTATATGGACACCAGGGTGATCTCCCAGGCACTGGTCTGGATCCCCACCACAACAATGTTATTTGTAGTGAGTTTTGGGTACTGCTTAACGTTGAGATTAACATCAAAGACGGCAATAGCAGCCTTAACAGTCCCTTCTCCATCTTCAGTGCTTTGGAAGATCCGTACTCCCTTGTGGCTCTTCATTGTCCTGCCCGCCCCTACGTATGGTTCCTGAAGCAAGGCTACGGCTGCCCCTTGATTTTGTGCCTCGAGCAGCAGCTCGAGTGTGGCTAGCTTTTTTCGTTGGAGGTTCGCTTGTATACAGCTATATGTGGTGGTTGCAACGTTGGCGTTAACAGTATGCGACAGTCGACCGGGCCAATTCGTCCCACCGGCGGCGTACCGGGCATTCGGAGCTGAAGGCGTTGTGCTCATTCTGCGTCAATTTTGCTTTTTTGCAGTTTCTGCAGGCGGGTGGCTCCCGAGCCAGCCAGTCCACGCACGCCGTTCTTAGGTGAGGGCCGCCACAGTGGCTGCATGCATCTGCAGCCTCTTGGCAGTACTTTCTGCCGTGGCCGTATCCTAGGCAGCGCGTGCATTGGACTAGTGGAGTCTGGTCCTCGGCTCTGACCCGCTGAAGGTCTATGTAAACATAGCCCCTTTCCGTCACACGCCTCCATATACTGGGTGACACACTTATAATGACGTGGGTGGTGTGAGGGTTTCTAGCTCTCCTCCTATACTTGACCGCTATCCTGTCCTCCCCTTCATCGAGGTCGTGGAAAATAGCCCCGTTTTGATTTCGAAGAGCCTTGATAATGTCTTCGTCTGTATTTACTGATAGGACATCCCCAAGCCTGATCAGCGGGTCTTTGTTTTCCACGTCCTCGATGGTAAGACTACCTCCTTCTTTCCCGATTCTGTCCTTAACTTTGTCCCGCTCTTCTTTGGACCCAAATCCCATGATTACCTTTCTGTTTTTAGCCTTTCTGACTTTCTCCACCTTTACCCATCCCTCCTTGGCATCTATGGCCTTCCTTACTCTTTCGAGCACCTCCTCTCCGGTTTCGGACTCTACAGTCGAGGCGACCGCGACCGAGTGTAGGGTACGCTTTGGTAGTGCCCCGTCGCTCCGGACCGCGGCCACCCTGGCGTAGGTAGGTGCTTCTGCTCTATCAATTTTCTCGGCGTGCCTATCGATCGTCGCCTTCAGTTCCTCCATTTTTCTGCTGCTTTCCCTAATCAGTTTGGTGTGCTCCGCCAAACATTCCCTAAGCAGGCTTTCACCGGGGGTGGTGAGAGGTGGGGGGGCGGAGTCAGGAGGTGGAGCAGCACATGCTTCCATTCCCCCCTCCGCCCGCCCTCCCCCCATTGTATTTCCCTTTGATTTGAGCTCTGCTTCGGCCTCCCTGACGAGTTCATGGAGCCGTGCGATCGCTTTTCCCACCCCTTCTTTTATCTCTGTCTTAAGATTCCTCGAGTTTCTTAGGTGGGCCTTTGCCTTATTCAGGCAGGCTGCCGCCTCTGCCGCTCTACTGGCGTATGTTTTTGTGGGAGGCTCGTCGTTTCCCGCAGACATACTACTCGCGTAGGTGGGTTTCGGCTTGGGGAGCTCCGCCGCAGTCAGGTTTGTCTTCGGTGGTTAGGTTAGGTTAGGTTAGGCTAGGTTTTTTTTTTTTTTTTTTTTTTTTTTTTTTTTGGTGGCAGGAGTGGGAAATCCTCATGGACACCCAGACAACACGTGTGCAGTCTGGGTAGTGCCGGACTCTTACCGGCTAAAACCACACTCCTGCCATGCGGAAGGCACCTCTAGCATGACCAGAGCCATTGGGATGCAGTTTTATAATGTTGTTTATATGTTGAGGTGATGTCTGATTTTTGCATGGATTTTCTTTAGGTTTAGATATATTAACTTAGCTATAAATTTTGACTATACTTTAAACTTATGTGTATGTGTTGCTATTAATTGTTTCTGCGTTTTGATGGTTTACGGTTATAAAAGTGGATGTTATTTATTTGTTTATTTAAATTTTGTCTATATTAATTTTCTTAACTTTTTAAGTGTAAACATTAGATTATATATTTAATATACATCTATGTTTGCTATATCTGAATTTTTGATGAATAATGTTGTCTTAATTGATATCCCTGTTTTTAAAATTGAACAGCTGGAAGTAGCACACGGTACGGGTTTTGCAGCGCTTGGTGCGCAGATGGTCGAGGGGCTGTTTTTTCGCCTTGCAAATGGAGAGTCATGGTTATTATCATGACTCAACACATTTGTTTCCAGCTCTAAAACTGCGTTTTGCTGATGATCAACGTCCTCCTCGACATCTGTTGGATGGTAGGCTTCCCTTTGAGGCTGCTTTACACCAAAATGGTTCCACGCATTCGCCCGCACAAGATGATAACGGTGAGTGCTCCTTGGGACAACTTTAGCAGTATGCTACTGAAGCCCGTGCCAAAGCGTCCCATTTTTTACGGATAGGGCACTCACCGCTAAAAGCGTTGTGTCCTGTTGTTACATATTTGGCCCGGGAGCAGTTCTTGCACACGGGCGTCTCACCAGACACCACATCTGGGCATTCAGCTTTCAGGTGCGGGCCGCCACAATGACAACATAGGTCGACCGGTTCCGTGCACAGTCGCCTTCCATGCCCGTATCCGAGGCATCGAGTGCACTGCACCAGGGGCGACTGGTCCTCCACGCGAACCCTCTGCAGATCTACGCGCAGTGTACCCAGGTCTACGGCTCTCTTCCATATAATGGGAGAGACGCTGAGTATCACGTGGTTGCTGTGAGGGTTACGCGCTCCTTTGCGGTACCGGACCGTGACCCTATTGTCCTCGTCTCCGAGGCTATGAAAGATCTCCCGATTCTGGTTCCTGACGGCCGTAAGGATGTCCTCGTCACTGTGGACCTTCAATACGTCCCTCAGGATCAGAAGCGGGTCTTTGTTCTTCACCTCCTCGACGACGAGGTGGCCGCCCGCAGCCTCAAGCCTTTCCTTTATTTTCCGCCTGTCTTCTTTTGTCCTGCATCCCATGATAATTTTCCTATCTTTGGCCTTTCGCACCCTCTCCACCTGTATCCACCCCTCCTTAGCGTCTACTGCCTTTCTGACCCTCTCCAGGACTTCCTCCCCGGTCTCTTGGTCGTCTGTCGAGGTGACGACCACGGAGTGCAGTCCGGTCCGCTCCAGGTCTTGATGCCTGGTCTGGCTGACCGCGACGGCACCCGCGTATGTTGCCCTCCCGAAGGCGTCACTCTGTTTTTGAAACAGGTCCGCATACGTGGCCGTCTTCTCCAGTATTTCCCCCTGCCTCTCCATCGCCTCCCGCAGCTTCTCCGTCTTCTCGCTGCTCTCCTTCACCAGCGCGCTATGCTCCGCTAGTGAAGCGAGCAACGAGTCGACCTCCGGAAAGCTCCTGGGGGGTGCCTCTGGCGGAGGTGTTGCCTTAATGGCCTCCATCTCCGCCGTCTCAGCCCCTTTCTCCTTTGCGGCAGCCGCCGCCGCTTCCTTCACCAGCTGGTACAGCCGTTCCACCGCTTGGGTGATCCCGGCCTTCAAGTCTGCCCTCAAGTTGCGCGAGTCGCCGAGGAGCGACTTCGCGCGCAGAAGGCAGTTGCGAGCCTCGGTCACCCGATCGGTGGGTTTGCTCGGTTGCAGCTGGCTCGGCTCCGGCGACGCCCCTGCGGTCTCGGTGGAGGCTCGGCGCGCTACAGCCCTGCTATCTGCCTGGGCTGCTGCGCGCCGTGTACGTGATGCCGTCATCGTTGGGGCTGCCTTCTTAGGGGATTTGGCGGCAGCTGGCGGGAGGGGCTGAGATTCCGCCACTCTTCCGTTTTCCCACTCTCCAATGCTTCGCCTCACACTAGAGGCCTGAGTTGAAGCACTGGGAGGGGAGGCAACCTTGTCGAAGGTGACGGAGAGTGCGGCATTCGACGGAGAGACATGGGGACCCGTGGAGGCTTTTTTGGCGGGGGTTCTGGAGAGGAACATGTTGGAGGGGTGTACAATTAATAAAAGTAATAAAATTTAATGAATTAAAATAATAAAGAATGGACGATTTAAATATGATTTTTATATTATAAATATTTATGTGCTGATCCCTGTAAAGGGGGGATCTGTCAGCGATATGGTCAAAATAAAATACTTAATAAATCCTAGTCTCAATAGAGATATCTGTAGTCAGGTTTGTCTACATAAATTAAATTAAAATATTTGTTCATGTGCTGATCCCTGTAAAGGGGGGATCTGTCGGCGATATAGTCACAATAATAATTAGTAAAATCGTTAGCCTCAATAGAGGTAACTGTTGTCGGATTTGTCTTAATAAATAAAATAAAATATTTATCTAGTGGGTTTTGGCTCTATTTAGAGCCTGTCGCTGTAAAAAGTATTTCCTCCCTGTTCTACCACTCGAGAATTGTTAAAATCAGCAGTCTAAATTATATAAAAAGTTTTAAAAAATTTTTTACACCTGTTCCAAGTTTACTTGGCCAAGCGCAAAAGGGAGGGTGGGGGGGCAATTTTTTGTGTTTTCCTGCAAGCTATCCCCACAAGCGGGGTACCTGCGGATTCGGGGCGAAACGGGCTACAAAACTGTGCAAAAATTTGGGGTAGGTGGTGGGGGAAATTTTGAAGATATAGTCAAAAAACTGTTTTTTCGGTCAATTTTACAGCAAAACTACTAATTATCTTGTTTGTTTTCAGGTCACGGTCGCCGGGACGCGCGCCAGGAGCTGTTCCAGACTGATGTGTATCGAACGGGATCAAAATTTTGCTTAAATTTGGAAAAATGAATTAATTTTGATTTTTAATAAAATATAAATATGATGAAAATTAAATTTTCGTGATAATGGAAAATTTTTGGTGTCCAGGTACGCGGATGAGTGCTCGGGAGACGAATATAACAATATAAAACAATATAGGGGTTGAAAACCGCGTCAAAATGCTATGTTTGCTGTAGAAATTAACCGCCGGTTAGGCTAGGTTAGGTTAGGTTTTTTTTTTTTTTTTTTTTTTTTTTTTTTTTTTGTGTTTACTCTACCTCCGACGTTATCGGAGTCTGTGGTCAGCTAGTTTTTTTTTTATATATTCTGGTTTTTTGTTTTATACATTACATATGTATATATAAATGTTTAATAAATATAATATGTTAATAATAAATTTTTCTTAGGCTGTTTTATTTCTATCTATTGCCCTCTGTGCAATCTTTGTGCAGTATTCTAGGAATTTTTCTCTGTCGCTTCCTCGCATCACTTCCCCTATTGTGTCCCTGTCTAATTTCATTTGTAATGACTGTTCCAGTCCATATCTGTCCTTTGCGTGTACAGGACATTCTAGTAACAAATGTGGCACTGTTTCTGCTATGTTTGGATCACAGATGCACGATGGACTTCCCTTGCATTTGAAGCGGTTCAGGTACTCGGAAAATCCACCGTGCCCCGTCATGATCTGTGCCCTAATGTTGGTCATCTTAATCTTCCTTAGTGTCCTGTATGCCTCCACCGCGTCCGGGAAAAACATTTTGGTAATGTTTGCTGTTTGGCCGGACTTGTATCTTTGATTCCATTCGTCAAGTGTCCTCATGCGTATGTGGCGCTTGACGAATGAGATCGGACACATATCGTAGTCCGGTCTTTTCTTCAGGTTCATGGCGGCCTCTTTTGCCAGCTGATCCGCTCTCTCGTTGCCTTCTAGCCCTGCGTGGGCTTTTATCCAGAACAAAGATACTGTCTTGTTCTGGAGAGATGCGGCTGTTATGTTTTTTCTGGCCTCTACTGCCAGGGGGTGAAGGCAACTGGGGTTTTTCACTGTCAAAAGTGCCGCCATGGAATCACTGAAGACTCCGAAAGTAAGCGCTGTGGTGTTTTTAATTTCCCGCGTTGCCCGGCATATCGCGAGTAACTCAGCCTGGTAAACCGTACAGTATCCCGGTAGCGCCAACTTGATGGCGCGCGTCTCGGCCTTTCCGTTCCATATGGACAGAGCTGCTCCAACGCGTCCCCCGATCTTGCTGCCGTCGGTGTATATTTTCACCTGCTGGTCCGAGTTGGTGTCAACTTCGTCCTGGTTTACCAGGCTGGCGATTTTAAGTTCACTTTGCTCCGCAGGGTGCGGGGATTTTTTTTTTTTTTTTTTTTTTTTTTTTTTTTTTTTTTTTTTTTTTTTTGGGCAGGAGTGGGAAATCCTCATGGACACCCAGACAGCTTGCGAGGCTGTCTGGGTAGTGCCGGACTCTTACCGGCTAAAACCACACTCCTGCCATGCGGGAGGGCACCTCTAGCATAACCAGAGCCTTTGGGATGCAAGTTATGATATTTAAATACAATGAAGTTGTTTATATTATACTATTGCTAATGATAACTGGTATTGAAGACATGGCTTGAATAGATTATTTTTACAATGAATTTTTTGGCTTTTATTTAAAACATGAGTGTAAGAAAGAAGAAAAGAAAGAGACATATTTATTTAATTCTGTGTGGTGCAATCATTTGTAGTAATTTCTGCGTTGATATGGATGGATGATTATTAATTAAAATTTTTATTTGTCTTGTCTATATAATTTTTTAAAATTTTTGGTGGAAACATTAGCATTATATATTTAATATATATCTATGTTTGCCTTGTTTTTATATAATTTAATTGAGTTTTTATATTTATTTTTTGCAGATTTTGGACAACTGCTGTAAGCCAAATACGGTGCGGATTGTGCAGCGCTTGGTACGCAGATGGTCGAGGGACTGTCGTTTCGCCTTGTAAATGGTGAGTCATGGTTACTATCATGACTCAGCGCATTTATTTCCAGCTCCAAAAGTCTGTTTTGCTGATGGTTAACGGTTTCGTCCTCCTCGACATCTGTTGGATGGAAGGCACCAATATGGTTCCGCTTATGCGCTCGCACGAGATGGTAACGGTGAGTGCTCCTTGGGACAACTTTAGCAATACGCTACTGAAGCCCGTGCCAAAGCGTCCCATTTTTTGCGGATTGGGCACTCACCGCTAAACGCATTGTGTCCAGTTGTTGCGTATTTGGCTTGGACGCAGTTCTTACATGCGGGTGTCCCGCCTGTCGCCACATCTGGGCATTCTGCCTTTAGGTGCGGGCCGCCACAGTGACTACAGAGGTCAGTCGGCTCCGTGCACAATCGCCTGCTATGCCCGTATCCCAGGCATCGAGTGCACTGCACCAGGGGCGACTGGTCCTCCACGCGAACCCTCTGCAGATCCACGCGCAGTGTACCCAGGTCTACAGCTCTCTTCCATATTATGGGAGAGACGCTGAGTATCACGTGGTTGCTGTGGGGGTTCCGCGCCCCCTTGTGGTACCGCACTGTGACCCTATTGTCCTCGTCGTCGAGGCCATGGAAAACCTCCCTATTCTGATTCCTGACGGCCCTGATGATGTCCTCATCGCTGTGGACCTTCAGCAGGTCCCTCAGGATCAGAAGCGGGTCCTTATTTTTCACCTCCTCGACGACGAGGTGACCGCCCGCAGCCTCAATTCTCTCCTTGATCTTTCGCCTGTCTTCCTTTGTCCTGCATCCCATAATGACTTTTCTATCCTTGGCCTTTCGTACCCTCTCCACCTGTATCCACCCCTCCTTAGCGTCTACTGCCTTTCTGACCCTCTCCAGGACCTCCTCCCCGGTCTCTTGATCGTCTGTCGAGGTGACGACCACGGAGTGCAGTCCGGTTCGCTCCAGGTCTAGACGCCTGGTCTGGCTGGCCGCGACGGCACCCGCGTATGTTGCCCTCCCGAAGGCGTCGCTCTGTTTTCCTAACAGGTCCGCATACGTGGCCGTCCTCTCAAGTATTTCCCCCTGCCTCTCCATCGCCTCCCGCAGCTTCTCCGTCTTCTCGCTGCTCTCCTTCACCAGCGCGCTATGCTCCGCTAGTGAAGCGAGCAACGAGTCGACCTCCGGAAAGCTCCTGGGGGGTGCCTCTGGCGGAGGTGTTGCCTTAATGGCCTCCATCTCCGCCGTCTCAGCCCCTTTCTCCTTTGCGGCAGCCGCCGCCGCTTCCTTCACCAGCTGGTACAACCGTTCCACCGCTTGGGTGATCCCGGCCTTCAAGTCTGCCCTCAAGTTGCGCGAGTCGCCGAGAAGCGACTTCGCGCGCAGAAGGCAGTTGCGAGCCTCGGTCACCCGATCGGTGGGTTTGCTCGAGTGCAGCTGGCTCATCTCCGGCGACGCCCCTGCGGTCTCGGTGGAGGCTCGGCGCGCTACAGCCCTGCTATCTGCCTGGGTTGCTGCGCGCCGTGTACGCAATGCCGGCACCGTTGGGGCTGCCTTCTTGGGGGATTTGGCGGCAGCTGGCGGGAGGAGCCGAGATTCCGCCACACTTCCGTTTTCCCACTCTCCAATGCTTCGCCTCACACTAGAGGCCTGAGTTGAAGCACTGGGAGGGGAGGCATCCTTGTCGAAGGTGACGGAGAGTGCGGCATTCGCCGGGGAGACATGAGGACCCGTGGAGGCTTTCTTGGCTGGGGTTCTGGAGAGGAACATGTTTGAGGGGTGCAGAATTAATCAAAATAATATAAATTAAATGAATTAAAATAATAAAAGAATAAACGATTTAAGTAAGATTTTTATATAATAAATAATTATGTACTGATCCCTGTAAAGGGGGGATCGGTCAAGAATATGGTCAAAAATAATAAAATTTGTCAAATTAAGTAAATAAAATCGTGGTCCTCAATAGAGGTAACCGAGTACAGAATAGCCAAAAGGCAATAGTCTAAAATACAGATAAAAGTAAGTCAATGAAACGTTTTGGCTCTATTTAGATCCTGTCGCAGAAAACGTTTTTCCTACCCCGTGCTACCACTCAAGGACTAGTAAAATAACGATTAAAATTATGTTTAAAGTAGAAAAAGTTTTTATTAATTGTTCCAAGTTTACTTGGCCAAGCGCAAAAGGGAGGGTGGGGGGGCAATTTTTTGAGGTTTCCTGCAAGCTATCCCCACAAGCGGGGTACCTGCGGATTCGGGGCGAAACGGGCTACAAAACTGTGCAAAAATTAGGGGTAGGTGGTGGGGGAAATTTCGAAAATATAGTCAAAAAACTGTTTTTTCGGTCAATTTTACAACAAAACTGCTAATTATCTTGTTTGTTTTCAGGTCACGGTCGCCGGGACGCGCGCCAGGTGCTGTTCCAGACTGATGTGTATCGAACGGGATCAAAATTTTGCTTAAATTTGGAAAAATGAATTAATTTTGATTTTTAATAAAATATAAATATGATGAAAATTAAATTTTCGTGAAAATGGAAAATTTTTGGTGTCCAGGTACGCGGATGTGTGCTCGGGAGACGAATATAACAATATAAAACAATATAGGGGTTGAAAACCGCGTCAAAATGCTATGTTTGCTGTAAAAATTAACCGCGTTGTACTAAGTGTGTCGCCTATAAGGTAAACTCGGTACGTAGTCAGATATGATGTTGGTCAATTTTTTGAGGTTTCCTGCAAGCTATCCCCACAAGCGGGGTACCTGCGGATTCGGGGCGAAACGGGCTACAAAACTGTGCAAAAATTAGGGGTAGGTGGTGGGGGAAATTTCGAAAATATAGTCAAAAAACTGTTTTTTCGGTCAATTTTACAACAAAACTGCTAATTATCTTGTTTGTTTTCAGGTCACGGTCGCCGGGACGCGCGCCAGGTGCTGTTCCAGACTGATGTGTATCGAACGGGATCAAAATTTTGCTTAAATTTGGAAAAATGAATTAATTTTGATTTTTAATAAAATATAAATATGATGAAAATTAAATTTTCGTGAAAATGGAAAATTTTTGGTGTCCAGGTACGCGGATGTGTGCTCGGGAGACGAATATAACAATATAAAACAATATAGGGGTTGAAAACCGCGTCAAAATGCTATGTTTGCTGTAAAAATTAACCGCGTTGTACTAAGTGTGTCGCCTATAAGGTAAACTCGGTACGTAGTCAGATATGATGTTGGTCAATTTTTTGAGGTTTCCTGCAAGCTATCCCCACAAGCGGGGTACCTGCGGATTCGGGGCGAAACGGGCTACAAAACTGTGCAAAAATTAGGGGTAGGTGGTGGGGGAAATTTCGAAAATATAGTCAAAAAACTGTTTTTTCGGTCAATTTTACAACAAAACTGCTAATTATCTTGTTTGTTTTCAGGTCACGGTCGCCGGGACGCGCGCCAGGTGCTGTTCCAGACTGATGTGTATCGAACGGGATCAAAATTTTGCTTAAATTTGGAAAAATGAATTAATTTTGATTTTTAATAAAATATAAATATGATGAAAATTAAATTTTCGTGAAAATGGAAAATTTTTGGTGTCCAGGTACGCGGATGTGTGCTCGGGAGACGAATATAACAATATAAAACAATATAGGGGTTGAAAACCGCGTCAA